>OY101448.1:141161301-143916567 GCA_956483635.1 Panzeria rudis | reverse complement strand
TCACACTTCGTTGGATTAATGAAACGAATTTCGTTAAAATTATTTTAACGAAAATTTCATTAAATATATGAATTAATTTCATTGCTCCAATGTAATTATTTCACTAAGCTAATGAACATATTTCATTATATCAGTGAAATTATTTCATTATTTTAATGAAACTGTTTCATAATTTTAATGAAATTATTTCATTATATTAATGAAACTCTGTCATTATTTTAATGATACTCTGTCATTATTTTAATGAAATTATTTCATTGTTTTAATGAAATTATTACATTACTTAGTAGCCTCATTAACTTATCTTTTTTATTGTATATTTTAATTTATTGACAATTCCATGGTTGAAATACCTATGAAGACGTCAATGCACATCAGAAAAATGTTTAATGTTGATGACCGCTCACAGTATATATATATATATATATATATATATATATATATATATATATATATATATATATATATGTATAGACTACGTCTTAACTAGTTCAGCCAATAGCACTATCAAAACAATGTGTTTATGAATGTATAATAATATAATAACAAGAAAGAGTACAACAACAACAAATATATAAAACTATTTTTGTTGTTCGCTTTCGGCTGCCAACTGTTGAAATAAATAAAGGTATGCTTAAAAAAAATATGAATGTATGTGATTTAATTATTTCATAAATCCAATGAAACTTTTCATCAAATCAATGAAATACATTTCATTGCAATGGTGACGATCTAGAACACAAAATTTTTAATTTTTTTGTTTAATTTTTTATAGTATATGTGTATTTAAAAATTTTTACGTATGAATTAAAATATATTGTCCAAACTTAAACGGTTTTCCATAGAATGGCATAATCTTGCTGTCGTAAATCCAATGAAATTTTCTAAGGAAACTATGAAAGCTAATGAAGTAATGGCAATGAAATTCTTCCGCAATATTCGTGAAATTTTATTAGAATTGTGAAATATTTCATTAGATTTGTGAAAAAAATCCAACGAATTTGTTTTATTGGAGGTATGAAGCAAAATTCTTTCAGTGTATATTGCACCAGCATTCGAAAATATTTCTATCAAGCGAAAAATATTTGAAATAAAGAAGATATTTCGATGCGTTAAATCAAAATATGTGGAATATATAAAGTTTAATGCTCTAAATTGAAATTCGTTTTCAAATCTTTTTTATCACGCACAGATTTTTTTATGACCATGACTAATATGACACCTAGCATATGCCGGTCATGCTAATATATTTCATCATAAAGGGAAGTTCTTTCCGTGCTTCAAGAAAGTGACAAAAATACCAATTCATCGAAGAGTTAGAGTGTTAAACTGTTCAACAACATTTTTCCTCGTATAGTTTTACGTAAAAGTGCTGAACACTTCTTATACCTAAAAAGTAAGGCTTACAAGATTTCATATTCCTCTTCCCTATAACAAAGTTTTGAAAAAGGGGTGGAGGGGGCCTTAACTCCCACTACACTGAAAGAGAGGGGGCTATTATGTATTTCGATTCGAAAGAAAACATTTTCGAATCACAATGTATAAGGTATACAAATACGAATGATTTTCGTTTCGAATCGAAATACATAATAACCCCCCAGGCGTAAACTTTCAAAGCGCAGATAAGCAAACATATATATTTTTTTATATCCTCTGATGGAATCCGTTATCAGAACCTTGTTATTTTTTGTGTGTTATACAGTGATATTTGACAAATAAAAGAAAGTTTAAGCAAATGTGTTTCGCTAAATATAAGATATTTTAAAACTTGTAAAGAACTTAAAGCTTGATATCAATCGTACTTTCGGTTGAGTTTGTTTGTGTATTTCGTATTGCCAGTGCTGAGTGCTGTATGTGTGTATTAAAACACACAGCCAAACACACGTATTGCTAGTGCTGAGTGCTGTGTGTGTATTAAAACATACAGCCTATAGCTAAGTGCTTTTACAAAAACAAATGAGCAGCAAGCGCATAGGGTTTGGGAAACGCTGTCTTAGTGTAATTAAAAAATAATTATGTTCCCTTAATATTATAGCATTTTAAATTCCAAATATCTGTTTGTGAAATACATATCACGGGCTCCCATAGTTTCCTTTGTCTTATTTAAAAGATTGATTTAAATAATTTTTACCGCCATATTGGATCCGCCATCTTGGATTTGTAAATTTCATTATCGTATTAGTAATCCGTGACTCTAAAAACCTACATGCATATGGCTGATCTCTAACCTCTGTCGCTCCTAGTCTTAAAGTAATTAGAAAATAATGATGATCTCTTAAAAAAGTATCAGTATTATAGCCGCCATATTGGTTTCACCATTATAAATTTCAAAAACTTTTTTAAATATTGTCTATCACAAATCCTAGTTTCTTTTGCATTTTTTTTTTAAATTAAAAACTTGATTTTTTAAAAATTTTGACCGCCGTATTGGAACCGCCATCTTGAATTTTAAAGTTTAAAATTCATATTTGAAATCAAAATTTCTGGATTCTGGCCCATCACGCAGTGGGCCCGATAATGCGATCAGTATAAAATTTCACGTGAAGATAGCAGAGTTATCATTTAATTTAGGAAGATGATTTTAAAAATTTCTTGTGTAAAAAAATTTCTTTGGTTAAACAATTATCTTGTATAGTTAGTGAGTTATACTAATTTTAATATTAAAACTGCTCAGTCCAGTATTTTTCAGATATCGGATCCAACTAACAGCTAGCACATAATAGCACCCTCATTATTTTCTCTATGAAATTTTTGATGTGTAAACATCTATACGCTAGGGGGTAAAAATCTTTTTCACAATACAATCACAAATTTTGAGTAAGATTAATCTTACTTGAGTAAGATTGTAATAACGCGGTGTGAGCTGTGTATGAGTGTATTAGTGTAATCATACGGACAACAAGAAGTGCAGAGAAATTTAACAGCTACATAGAAATACACTAACACTGGCAAAGGAAGTCTCAAGGTCAAACTCCTGCAGTAAGGTGGTACGTTTGTTGGTTGGTGCTGTGTTGCCGTGCTTTTGAATTGAGTGAGTATTTCGGCGTTGCCGTGTTTGATTTTTGCCGGGAACTTCTGGGATTTTGGGGGATTTTGTGTCCAGTTTTTCGGGATTCAGACCCAGTTCGTCTCGGTTTTTGAACCCGGGTTTTTTGAAAAAAAAACGGTTTTTCGGTTTTACCGATTTGTTGCTGAACTTGATGCGATATTTGGCTGACGGTTTATTGACTGCGTTTGTCTTTGACTGTTGGTTATTTTGCTGTTTAACTGCGGTAATTCCAACTATTTTGTACGGGTATATTATTTTTTGCTGGGGGATAAATAATACTATTATTTATGTCTGTGGGGAAGCGGAAGGGTGATATGCCTGGTGGGAGTGAGTCAGAGGTGTCTGATGCGATGCTTATCGGTTTGAGCGATTTGTCGGGTGTGGAGGATGGTACGAGGGTGAAAAAGGAGCGGATGAAGCCCGGTTGCCGAAGTTGAAACGGGTGAATGATGACAAGAATGTTTCGGTAGAAGGTGAAATGTTTCATTACTAGATGTTTACACATCTCCCCTGTGATCGGTTGCACATATTTTTTTCTTAAGGATCATATAATTATTATATACTTGACTAAACGGTATCTTCACAGACATGATTTTTGAAAAAAAAATATTAATTTAATTTTAAATTTTTGGTAGTGCACCCTTCCGAAAACGCCAATTTTTGGGGATTTGTTCGAAATTTCACTTGAAAATATCAATAATGAACGATTTTATAGCATTCAAAAAAATATAATATGCACAAAACACCACACTTGATTTGCCAAAAGTTTTACATAAATGAATAACTGTTGAAAACTACATATAATTTTGCAAACTTTGATATGCGATATGTCGTCCTTTCTCTTTTAAACGTGTAAAAGTAATGGACTTATAAGTAAAAACTCATACTGATCTGAAGACCAACGAATGAAAATTCAAGTTTGGATGTATTCACTAAATATTTTCTAACTTCTTCATAGTTTTTCCGATGTAACCAACTTTACGCTTGCTACGTTTGAAGAAAATTTTCTTAGAGAAGGCTAATAAATGTAAAAACTTTTATTTTGCTTTTGTGGAGCGACTTAAAGTGGTGAATTTTGAAAAAAAAAACCTGAAAATTTCACTTTTTTTTAAATCATAAGGCCTGTAGTAACTCAATGAATTTAGAACTGAGCACACCAGTTGTATATTGGCTGAAAGAAAAAATAAATATCTATGCAGCAGTGCATATTTTGTACAATTCAGATGAACAGTTTGCGATATTTTAGGAAATACCTAAAACAACTGCAGAAAAACACAACACGTTTTTCGCGAATGTCTCGAAAAAGCTTCTTTAGAAAAAATAAAAAATTAATTTCATATTCGTCTTCACCGGCCCCAAATTAGCTTAGAAAATATCATTTTTTTGATGTTATGGCAAAAAGTTGAACATTTGTGAACCAGTGTAATTCTCATATTCAACCCAAAATTAAAGACATTATCATTAAGGTGATTGGTTATTCGACAATGTGTGTCAATAAAATTTGTTTTAAATTTGTTTAATATGTATATAGAATATGTATAAAGAAAATCCATAATTAATTGTATTATAATTAGGGTATTCACTCGAAAATGTTTGCGCGATTAATCGGAAAATTTAAATCAAATAATGTTCGATCTAAAAGAAATGTCCTATTTCGGGTAAAAATTTATTCGAGCAATCTAGGTCGATTAATCGAATAATCGAGTAAAAAACTTTACGTTCATTTCCTTTATTCGAAGGTATTTTTGCAGATTTCTTAATAAAAATTTGAAAATTTTTGAAACATTGGCCGACTTGCTAAACGCCAAAATGCATTGCAGTGATGCAAAGTATTATGTGCTTTGTTGTTCTAAACAATGTAAAGTTGCATCACTGCAATGCATTTTGGCGTTAAGGAAGTCAGGTATTATTGCCATTTAATTTAGTCGTTAAATGATACTGTTGGATCCCTCAATTTATCCATTAGGATATATATAAACTATACGGCAACAATGATTTATTTCGTAATGTAATATAATTACACTGAAAGAGTTTTGTTCATAAATTCTGTAAATTTTGACATTAATCCAATGAGAAATTTCATTACAACTCAACCAACGTCACACTTCGTTGGATTAATGAAACGAATTTCGTTAAAATTATTTTAACGAAAATTTCATTAAATATATGAATTAATTTCATTGCTCCAATGTAATTATTTCACTAAGCTAATGAACATATTTCATTATATCAGTGAAATTATTTCATTATTTTAATGAAACTGTTTCATAATTTTAATGAAATTATTTCATTATATTAATGAAACTCTGTCATTATTTTAATGATACTCTGTCATTATTTTAATGAAATTATTTCATTGTTTTAATGAAATTATTACATTACTTAGTAGCCTCATTAACTTATCTTTTTTATTGTATATTTTAATTTATTGACAATTCCATGGTTGAAATACCTATGAAGACGTCAATGCACATCAGAAAAATGTTTAATGTTGATGACCGCTCACAGTATATATATATATATATATATATATATATATATATATATATATATATATATATATATATATGTATAGACTACGTCTTAACTAGTTCAGCCAATAGCACTATCAAAACAATGTGTTTATGAATGTATAATAATATAATAACAAGAAAGAGTACAACAACAACAAATATATAAAACTATTTTTGTTGTTCGCTTTCGGCTGCCAACTGTTGAAATAAATAAAGGTATGCTTAAAAAAATATGAATGTATGTGATTTAATTATTTCATAAATCCAATGAAACTTTTCATCAAATCAATGAAATACATTTCATTGCAATGGTGACGATCTAGAACACAAAATTTTTAATTTTTTTGTTTAATTTTTTATAGTATATGTGTATTTAAAAATTTTTACGTATGAATTAAAATATATTGTCCAAACTTAAACGGTTTTCCATAGAATGGCATAATCTTGCTGTCGTAAATCCAATGAAATTTTCTAAGGAAACTATGAAAGCTAATGAAGTAATGGCAATGAAATTCTTCCGCAATATTCGTGAAATTTTATTAGAATTGTGAAATATTTCATTAGATTTGTGAAAAAAATCCAACGAATTTGTTTTATTGGAGGTATGAAGCAAAATTCTTTCAGTGTATATTGCACCAGCATTCGAAAATATTTCTATCAAGCGAAAAATATTTGAAATAAAGAAGATATTTCGATGCGTTAAATCAAAATATGTGGAATATATAAAGTTTAATGCTCTAAATTGAAATTCGTTTTCAAATCTTTTTTATCACGCACAGATTTTTTTATGACCATGACTAATATGACACCTAGCATATGCCGGTCATGCTAATATATTTCATCATAAAGGGAAGTTCTTTCCGTGCTTCAAGAAAGTGACAAAAATACCAATTCATCGAAGAGTTAGAGTGTTAAACTGTTCAACAACATTTTTCCTCGTATAGTTTTACGTAAAAGTGCTGAACACTTCTTATACCTAAAAAGTAAGGCTTACAAGATTTCATATTCCTCTTCCCTATAACAAAGTTTTGAAAAAGGGGTGGAGGGGGCCTTAACTCCCACTACACTGAAAGAGAGGGGGCTATTATGTATTTCGATTCGAAAGAAAACATTTTCGAATCACAATGTATAAGGTATACAAATACGAATGATTTTCGTTTCGAATCGAAATACATAATAACCCCCCAGGCGTAAACTTTCAAAGCGCAGATAAGCAAACATATATATTTTTTTATATCCTCTGATGGAATCCGTTATCAGAACCTTGTTATTTTTTGTGTGTTATACAGTGATATTTGACAAATAAAAGAAAGTTTAAGCAAATGTGTTTCGCTAAATATAAGATATTTTAAAACTTGTAAAGAACTTAAAGCTTGATATCAATCGTACTTTCGGTTGAGTTTGTTTGTGTATTTCGTATTGCCAGTGCTGAGTGCTGTATGTGTGTATTAAAACACACAGCCAAACACACGTATTGCTAGTGCTGAGTGCTGTGTGTGTATTAAAACATACAGCCTATAGCTAAGTGCTTTTACAAAAACAAATGAGCAGCAAGCGCATAGGGTTTGGGAAACGCTGTCTTAGTGTAATTAAAAAATAATTATGTTCCCTTAATATTATAGCATTTTAAATTCCAAATATCTGTTTGTGAAATACATATCACGGGCTCCCATAGTTTCCTTTGTCTTATTTAAAAGATTGATTTAAATAATTTTTACCGCCATATTGGATCCGCCATCTTGGATTTGTAAATTTCATTATCGTATTAGTAATCCGTGACTCTAAAAACCTACATGCATATGGCTGATCTCTAACCTCTGTCGCTCCTAGTCTTAAAGTAATTAGAAAATAATGATGATCTCTTAAAAAAGTATCAGTATTATAGCCGCCATATTGGTTTCACCATTATAAATTTCAAAAACTTTTTTAAATATTGTCTATCACAAATCCTAGTTTCTTTTGCATTTTTTTTTTAAATTAAAAACTTGATTTTTTAAAAATTTTGACCGCCGTATTGGAACCGCCATCTTGAATTTTAAAGTTTAAAATTCATATTTGAAATCAAAATTTCTGGATTCTGGCCCATCACGCAGTGGGCCCGATAATGCGATCAGTATAAAATTTCACGTGAAGATAGCAGAGTTATCATTTAATTTAGGAAGATGATTTTAAAAATTTCTTGTGTAAAAAAATTTCTTTGGTTAAACAATTATCTTGTATAGTTAGTGAGTTATACTAATTTTAATATTAAAACTGCTCAGTCCAGTATTTTTCAGATATCGGATCCAACTAACAGCTAGCACATAATAGCACCCTCATTATTTTCTCTATGAAATTTTTGATGTGTAAACATCTATACGCTAGGGGGTAAAAATCTTTTTCACAATACAATCACAAATTTTGAGTAAGATTAATCTTACTTGAGTAAGATTGTAATAACGCGGTGTGAGCTGTGTATGAGTGTATTAGTGTAATCATACGGACAACAAGAAGTGCAGAGAAATTTAACAGCTACATAGAAATACACTAACACTGGCAAAGGAAGTCTCAAGGTCAAACTCCTGCAGTAAGGTGGTACGTTTGTTGGTTGGTGCTGTGTTGCCGTGCTTTTGAATTGAGTGAGTATTTCGGCGTTGCCGTGTTTGATTTTTGCCGGGAACTTCTGGGATTTTGGGGGATTTTGTGTCCAGTTTTTCGGGATTCAGACCCAGTTCGTCTCGGTTTTTGAACCCGGGTTTTTTGAAAAAAAAACGGTTTTTCGGTTTTACCGATTTGTTGCTGAACTTGATGCGATATTTGGCTGACGGTTTATTGACTGCGTTTGTCTTTGACTGTTGGTTATTTTGCTGTTTAACTGCGGTAATTCCAACTATTTTGTACGGGTATATTATTTTTTGCTGGGGGATAAATAATACTATTATTTATGTCTGTGGGGAAGCGGAAGGGTGATATGCCTGGTGGGAGTGAGTCAGAGGTGTCTGATGCGATGCTTATCGGTTTGAGCGATTTGTCGGGTGTGGAGGATGGTACGAGGGTGAAAAAGGAGCGGATGAAGCCCGGTTGCCGAAGTTGAAACGGGTGAATGATGACAAGAATGTTTCGGTAGAAGGTGAAATGTTTCATTACTAGATGTTTACACATCTCCCCTGTGATCGGTTGCACATATTTTTTTCTTAAGGATCATATAATTATTATATACTTGACTAAACGGTATCTTCACAGACATGATTTTTGAAAAAAAAATATTAATTTAATTTTAAATTTTTGGTAGTGCACCCTTCCGAAAACGCCAATTTTTGGGGATTTGTTCGAAATTTCACTTGAAAATATCAATAATGAACGATTTTATAGCATTCAAAAAAATATAATATGCACAAAACACCACACTTGATTTGCCAAAAGTTTTACATAAATGAATAACTGTTGAAAACTACATATAATTTTGCAAACTTTGATATGCGATATGTCGTCCTTTCTCTTTTAAACGTGTAAAAGTAATGGACTTATAAGTAAAAACTCATACTGATCTGAAGACCAACGAATGAAAATTCAAGTTTGGATGTATTCACTAAATATTTTCTAACTTCTTCATAGTTTTTCCGATGTAACCAACTTTACGCTTGCTACGTTTGAAGAAAATTTTCTTAGAGAAGGCTAATAAATGTAAAAACTTTTATTTTGCTTTTGTGGAGCGACTTAAAGTGGTGAATTTTGAAAAAAAAAACCTGAAAATTTCACTTTTTTTTAAATCATAAGGCCTGTAGTAACTCAATGAATTTAGAACTGAGCACACCAGTTGTATATTGGCTGAAAGAAAAAATAAATATCTATGCAGCAGTGCATATTTTGTACAATTCAGATGAACAGTTTGCGATATTTTAGGAAATACCTAAAACAACTGCAGAAAAACACAACACGTTTTTCGCGAATGTCTCGAAAAAGCTTCTTTAGAAAAAATAAAAAATTAATTTCATATTCGTCTTCACCGGCCCCAAATTAGCTTAGAAAATATCATTTTTTTGATGTTATGGCAAAAAGTTGAACATTTGTGAACCAGTGTAATTCTCATATTCAACCCAAAATTAAAGACATTATCATTAAGGTGATTGGTTATTCGACAATGTGTGTCAATAAAATTTGTTTTAAATTTGTTTAATATGTATATAGAATATGTATAAAGAAAATCCATAATTAATTGTATTATAATTAGGGTATTCACTCGAAAATGTTTGCGCGATTAATCGGAAAATTTAAATCAAATAATGTTCGATCTAAAAGAAATGTCCTATTTCGGGTAAAAATTTATTCGAGCAATCTAGGTCGATTAATCGAATAATCGAGTAAAAAACTTTACGTTCATTTCCTTTATTCGAAGGTATTTTTGCAGATTTCTTAATAAAAATTTGAAAATTTTTGAAACATTGGCCGACTTGCTAAACGCCAAAATGCATTGCAGTGATGCAAAGTATTATGTGCTTTGTTGTTCTAAACAATGTAAAGTTGCATCACTGCAATGCATTTTGGCGTTAAGGAAGTCAGGTATTATTGCCATTTAATTTAGTCGTTAAATGATACTGTTGGATCCCTCAATTTATCCATTAGGATATACATATATAAACTATACGGCAACAATGATTTATTTCGTAATGTAATATAATTACACTGAAAGAGTTTTGTTCATAAATTCTGTAAATTTTGACATTAATCCAATGAGAAATTTCATTACAACTCAACCAACGTCACACTTCGTTGGATTAATGAAACGAATTTCGTTAAAATTATTTTAACGAAAATTTCATTAAATATATGAATTAATTTCATTGCTCCAATGTAATTATTTCACTAAGCTAATGAACATATTTCATTATATCAGTGAAATTATTTCATTATTTTAATGAAACTGTTTCATAATTTTAATGAAATTATTTCATTATATTAATGAAACTCTGTCATTATTTTAATGATACTCTGTCATTATTTTAATGAAATTATTTCATTGTTTTAATGAAATTATTACATTACTTAGTAGCCTCATTAACTTATCTTTTTTATTGTATATTTTAATTTATTGACAATTCCATGGTTGAAATACCTATGAAGACGTCAATGCACATCAGAAAAATGTTTAATGTTGATGACCGCTCACAGTATATATATATATATATATATATATATATATATATATATATATATATATATATATATATATATATATATATGTATAGACTACGTCTTAACTAGTTCAGCCAATAGCACTATCAAAACAATGTGTTTATGAATGTATAATAATATAATAACAAGAAAGAGTACAACAACAACAAATATATAAAACTATTTTTGTTGTTCGCTTTCGGCTGCCAACTGTTGAAATAAATAAAGGTATGCTTAAAAAAAATATGAATGTATGTGATTTAATTATTTCATAAATCCAATGAAACTTTTCATCAAATCAATGAAATACATTTCATTGCAATGGTGACGATCTAGAACACAAAATTTTTAATTTTTTTGTTTAATTTTTTATAGTATATGTGTATTTAAAAATTTTTACGTATGAATTAAAATATATTGTCCAAACTTAAACGGTTTTCCATAGAATGGCATAATCTTGCTGTCGTAAATCCAATGAAATTTTCTAAGGAAACTATGAAAGCTAATGAAGTAATGGCAATGAAATTCTTCCGCAATATTCGTGAAATTTTATTAGAATTGTGAAATATTTCATTAGATTTGTGAAAAAAATCCAACGAATTTGTTTTATTGGAGGTATGAAGCAAAATTCTTTCAGTGTATATTGCACCAGCATTCGAAAATATTTCTATCAAGCGAAAAATATTTGAAATAAAGAAGATATTTCGATGCGTTAAATCAAAATATGTGGAATATATAAAGTTTAATGCTCTAAATTGAAATTCGTTTTCAAATCTTTTTTATCACGCACAGATTTTTTTATGACCATGACTAATATGACACCTAGCATATGCCGGTCATGCTAATATATTTCATCATAAAGGGAAGTTCTTTCCGTGCTTCAAGAAAGTGACAAAAATACCAATTCATCGAAGAGTTAGAGTGTTAAACTGTTCAACAACATTTTTCCTCGTATAGTTTTACGTAAAAGTGCTGAACACTTCTTATACCTAAAAAGTAAGGCTTACAAGATTTCATATTCCTCTTCCCTATAACAAAGTTTTGAAAAAGGGGTGGAGGGGGCCTTAACTCCCACTACACTGAAAGAGAGGGGGCTATTATGTATTTCGATTCGAAAGAAAACATTTTCGAATCACAATGTATAAGGTATACAAATACGAATGATTTTCGTTTCGAATCGAAATACATAATAACCCCCCAGGCGTAAACTTTCAAAGCGCAGATAAGCAAACATATATATTTTTTTATATCCTCTGATGGAATCCGTTATCAGAACCTTGTTATTTTTTGTGTGTTATACAGTGATATTTGACAAATAAAAGAAAGTTTAAGCAAATGTGTTTCGCTAAATATAAGATATTTTAAAACTTGTAAAGAACTTAAAGCTTGATATCAATCGTACTTTCGGTTGAGTTTGTTTGTGTATTTCGTATTGCCAGTGCTGAGTGCTGTATGTGTGTATTAAAACACACAGCCAAACACACGTATTGCTAGTGCTGAGTGCTGTGTGTGTATTAAAACATACAGCCTATAGCTAAGTGCTTTTACAAAAACAAATGAGCAGCAAGCGCATAGGGTTTGGGAAACGCTGTCTTAGTGTAATTAAAAAATAATTATGTTCCCTTAATATTATAGCATTTTAAATTCCAAATATCTGTTTGTGAAATACATATCACGGGCTCCCATAGTTTCCTTTGTCTTATTTAAAAGATTGATTTAAATAATTTTTACCGCCATATTGGATCCGCCATCTTGGATTTGTAAATTTCATTATCGTATTAGTAATCCGTGACTCTAAAAACCTACATGCATATGGCTGATCTCTAACCTCTGTCGCTCCTAGTCTTAAAGTAATTAGAAAATAATGATGATCTCTTAAAAAAGTATCAGTATTATAGCCGCCATATTGGTTTCACCATTATAAATTTCAAAAACTTTTTTAAATATTGTCTATCACAAATCCTAGTTTCTTTTGCATTTTTTTTTTAAATTAAAAACTTGATTTTTTAAAAATTTTGACCGCCGTATTGGAACCGCCATCTTGAATTTTAAAGTTTAAAATTCATATTTGAAATCAAAATTTCTGGATTCTGGCCCATCACGCAGTGGGCCCGATAATGCGATCAGTATAAAATTTCACGTGAAGATAGCAGAGTTATCATTTAATTTAGGAAGATGATTTTAAAAATTTCTTGTGTAAAAAAATTTCTTTGGTTAAACAATTATCTTGTATAGTTAGTGAGTTATACTAATTTTAATATTAAAACTGCTCAGTCCAGTATTTTTCAGATATCGGATCCAACTAACAGCTAGCACATAATAGCACCCTCATTATTTTCTCTATGAAATTTTTGATGTGTAAACATCTATACGCTAGGGGGTAAAAATCTTTTTCACAATACAATCACAAATTTTGAGTAAGATTAATCTTACTTGAGTAAGATTGTAATAACGCGGTGTGAGCTGTGTATGAGTGTATTAGTGTAATCATACGGACAACAAGAAGTGCAGAGAAATTTAACAGCTACATAGAAATACACTAACACTGGCAAAGGAAGTCTCAAGGTCAAACTCCTGCAGTAAGGTGGTACGTTTGTTGGTTGGTGCTGTGTTGCCGTGCTTTTGAATTGAGTGAGTATTTCGGCGTTGCCGTGTTTGATTTTTGCCGGGAACTTCTGGGATTTTGGGGGATTTTGTGTCCAGTTTTTCGGGATTCAGACCCAGTTCGTCTCGGTTTTTGAACCCGGGTTTTTTGAAAAAAAAACGGTTTTTCGGTTTTACCGATTTGTTGCTGAACTTGATGCGATATTTGGCTGACGGTTTATTGACTGCGTTTGTCTTTGACTGTTGGTTATTTTGCTGTTTAACTGCGGTAATTCCAACTATTTTGTACGGGTATATTATTTTTTGCTGGGGGATAAATAATACTATTATTTATGTCTGTGGGGAAGCGGAAGGGTGATATGCCTGGTGGGAGTGAGTCAGAGGTGTCTGATGCGATGCTTATCGGTTTGAGCGATTTGTCGGGTGTGGAGGATGGTACGAGGGTGAAAAAGGAGCGGATGAAGCCCGGTTGCCGAAGTTGAAACGGGTGAATGATGACAAGAATGTTTCGGTAGAAGGTGAAATGTTTCATTACTAGATGTTTACACATCTCCCCTGTGATCGGTTGCACATATTTTTTTCTTAAGGATCATATAATTATTATATACTTGACTAAACGGTATCTTCACAGACATGATTTTTGAAAAAAAAATATTAATTTAATTTTAAATTTTTGGTAGTGCACCCTTCCGAAAACGCCAATTTTTGGGGATTTGTTCGAAATTTCACTTGAAAATATCAATAATGAACGATTTTATAGCATTCAAAAAAATATAATATGCACAAAACACCACACTTGATTTGCCAAAAGTTTTACATAAATGAATAACTGTTGAAAACTACATATAATTTTGCAAACTTTGATATGCGATATGTCGTCCTTTCTCTTTTAAACGTGTAAAAGTAATGGACTTATAAGTAAAAACTCATACTGATCTGAAGACCAACGAATGAAAATTCAAGTTTGGATGTATTCACTAAATATTTTCTAACTTCTTCATAGTTTTTCCGATGTAACCAACTTTACGCTTGCTACGTTTGAAGAAAATTTTCTTAGAGAAGGCTAATAAATGTAAAAACTTTTATTTTGCTTTTGTGGAGCGACTTAAAGTGGTGAATTTTGAAAAAAAAACCTGAAAATTTCACTTTTTTTTAAATCATAAGGCCTGTAGTAACTCAATGAATTTAGAACTGAGCACACCAGTTGTATATTGGCTGAAAGAAAAAATAAATATCTATGCAGCAGTGCATATTTTGTACAATTCAGATGAACAGTTTGCGATATTTTAGGAAATACCTAAAACAACTGCAGAAAAACACAACACGTTTTTCGCGAATGTCTCGAAAAAGCTTCTTTAGAAAAAATAAAAAATTAATTTCATATTCGTCTTCACCGGCCCCAAATTAGCTTAGAAAATATCATTTTTTTGATGTTATGGCAAAAAGTTGAACATTTGTGAACCAGTGTAATTCTCATATTCAACCCAAAATTAAAGACATTATCATTAAGGTGATTGGTTATTCGACAATGTGTGTCAATAAAATTTGTTTTAAATTTGTTTAATATGTATATAGAATATGTATAAAGAAAATCCATAATTAATTGTATTATAATTAGGGTATTCACTCGAAAATGTTTGCGCGATTAATCGGAAAATTTAAATCAAATAATGTTCGATCTAAAAGAAATGTCCTATTTCGGGTAAAAATTTATTCGAGCAATCTAGGTCGATTAATCGAATAATCGAGTAAAAAACTTTACGTTCATTTCCTTTATTCGAAGGTATTTTTGCAGATTTCTTAATAAAAATTTGAAAATTTTTGAAACATTGGCCGACTTGCTAAACGCCAAAATGCATTGCAGTGATGCAAAGTATTATGTGCTTTGTTGTTCTAAACAATGTAAAGTTGCATCACTGCAATGCATTTTGGCGTTAAGGAAGTCAGGTATTATTGCCATTTAATTTAGTCGTTAAATGATACTGTTGGATCCCTCAATTTATCCATTAGGATATATATAAACTATACGGCAACAATGATTTATTTCGTAATGTAATATAATTACACTGAAAGAGTTTTGTTCATAAATTCTGTAAATTTTGACATTAATCCAATGAGAAATTTCATTACAACTCAACCAACGTCACACTTCGTTGGATTAATGAAACGAATTTCGTTAAAATTATTTTAACGAAAATTTCATTAAATATATGAATTAATTTCATTGCTCCAATGTAATTATTTCACTAAGCTAATGAACATATTTCATTATATCAGTGAAATTATTTCATTATTTTAATGAAACTGTTTCATAATTTTAATGAAATTATTTCATTATATTAATGAAACTCTGTCATTATTTTAATGATACTCTGTCATTATTTTAATGAAATTATTTCATTGTTTTAATGAAATTATTACATTACTTAGTAGCCTCATTAACTTATCTTTTTTATTGTATATTTTAATTTATTGACAATTCCATGGTTGAAATACCTATGAAGACGTCAATGCACATCAGAAAAATGTTTAATGTTGATGACCGCTCACAGTATATATATATATATATATATATATATATATATATATATATATATATATATATATATATATATATATATATATGTATAGACTACGTCTTAACTAGTTCAGCCAATAGCACTATCAAAACAATGTGTTTATGAATGTATAATAATATAATAACAAGAAAGAGTACAACAACAACAAATATATAAAACTATTTTTGTTGTTCGCTTTCGGCTGCCAACTGTTGAAATAAATAAAGGTATGCTTAAAAAAAATATGAATGTATGTGATTTAATTATTTCATAAATCCAATGAAACTTTTCATCAAATCAATGAAATACATTTCATTGCAATGGTGACGATCTAGAACACAAAATTTTTAATTTTTTTGTTTAATTTTTTATAGTATATGTGTATTTAAAAATTTTTACGTATGAATTAAAATATATTGTCCAAACTTAAACGGTTTTCCATAGAATGGCATAATCTTGCTGTCGTAAATCCAATGAAATTTTCTAAGGAAACTATGAAAGCTAATGAAGTAATGGCAATGAAATTCTTCCGCAATATTCGTGAAATTTTATTAGAATTGTGAAATATTTCATTAGATTTGTGAAAAAAATCCAACGAATTTGTTTTATTGGAGGTATGAAGCAAAATTCTTTCAGTGTATATTGCACCAGCATTCGAAAATATTTCTATCAAGCGAAAAATATTTGAAATAAAGAAGATATTTCGATGCGTTAAATCAAAATATGTGGAATATATAAAGTTTAATGCTCTAAATTGAAATTCGTTTTCAAATCTTTTTTATCACGCACAGATTTTTTTATGACCATGACTAATATGACACCTAGCATATGCCGGTCATGCTAATATATTTCATCATAAAGGGAAGTTCTTTCCGTGCTTCAAGAAAGTGACAAAAATACCAATTCATCGAAGAGTTAGAGTGTTAAACTGTTCAACAACATTTTTCCTCGTATAGTTTTACGTAAAAGTGCTGAACACTTCTTATACCTAAAAAGTAAGGCTTACAAGATTTCATATTCCTCTTCCCTATAACAAAGTTTTGAAAAAGGGGTGGAGGGGGCCTTAACTCCCACTACACTGAAAGAGAGGGGGCTATTATGTATTTCGATTCGAAAGAAAACATTTTCGAATCACAATGTATAAGGTATACAAATACGAATGATTTTCGTTTCGAATCGAAATACATAATAACCCCCCAGGCGTAAACTTTCAAAGCGCAGATAAGCAAACATATATATTTTTTTATATCCTCTGATGGAATCCGTTATCAGAACCTTGTTATTTTTTGTGTGTTATACAGTGATATTTGACAAATAAAAGAAAGTTTAAGCAAATGTGTTTCGCTAAATATAAGATATTTTAAAACTTGTAAAGAACTTAAAGCTTGATATCAATCGTACTTTCGGTTGAGTTTCAAGCACTATAATTTAAAGTATGGTTTCCACAATCCAGACGGCCGAATTGAGTAAATAATTTGTATGAATATCATTCACTTGATATAAATTTTCTACACAAGTCGACTGTTCAAATTGTAGAAACCGCACTTTAATTTCTTGAGTGCTTATAATTAAATATTTCAAAATATGCACTTGTATTAATAAGCGCAATCTTGTGCTTGGAAAAAAGTTAAGAGCAGTAATGACTTGTTCTTATTATTTTCAAATTTATATGTAAATATCAAAAACCTTTTAACTGAAACTATCTGGTTCAAACTAAATAAAATGGATTTTTCTTTAATTGATCTTTTTGTAACTAACAGCCTTATCAATAAAAATAATAAATAATCTAACTATTCGTACTTACATTTATATTACATATCTAAGTATCCCAGCAAAATTTTAACTTGCGGTTATGCCTAATAAAGTACATATACCGGCAGCTAAATTTTAGCTACCCAGGAAACAATTTTGCCCGACATGTCTAACATCAGAAAAAATCTGAAACTTTACCAGTTAATCAGCCGAGTTGTCTAAAATGCCCTCAGACATTTGGCGGAGCAGTAGGCACGACGTTTCTGCATATTGTCTGAAATATTATCCGATTAATATCAGAATTGTCTGCACATTATCCGAAGGCAATTTAATTTCCTTTGAGGCATTTAACAGAGTAGTCCGCACATTTTCTGATCTACGTCTTACGGCTTTTAGCAGTCACTTTTGCACATTATCTGATTTTAGTTTTCGTTACAATTCTCATTTATTTCTTGAGTTTATACGCACAAATATTTGAGTTTTTAAACTTATAAAATATGGGTAAATGTTTTCTGATGAGCTGCTGTAAGCAGCACAATAATGGATGGAGAATTTTAAACGACATTTCTGATAAATTTCTAATTTTAGCTCCTACTCTTTTCTCTGATATTCATACGCCAGGACGTAAAACGTATCAGATAAATAGGAAAATTTTCTGATGTTTTGACATTTATAAGACATGTCGAAAATTCCTTTAGAATTTCCCTAGGAAATTCGTCCGAATTCGTACAGAATTCTGTTAGACCTTTCGGTATAGTTTTTAGAATTTCCTCAGACAAAGAGATCCGGTTTCTTGTCAACCACTCATATGATTTTCGGTACGTTTTCTGACCGACATCGGATTCGAATTCGGCATTTTGTGCAGACTTTCTGACCGACCTTGGACCGAAATCGACAAAAATTGTTTGCTGGGTACATTCCTAGATACATATACATATGTACATGCATATGTGCATAAATATATTAACGTTCGATTTTAAATTATAAAATATTAATTGCGTTTTCAACTAAGAGTTCATAAATTTAAAAAATATATACATATATGTATTACTAATTACGAGTAAGTACGTGTGAATCGCACCAATTGTTCTTAATCAGTTTAAAGTATTTTAATTGTCACACTTCTCTCTGCTCCTACTGGCAGAATTTAAAGCACGATATTTCGACGAGAACAGCGACTGCGAGAAAGCGTACTCAGGGAAAAAATCAAGAAAAGTTTCATTAAAATCGGCGCCGAAAGTACAGATCAAAACAAATAAAATAAATTAAACAAAAAGCATGTTTGTTTCGAATAATCGTTTTTTTTTTCAAGTTCAAGGGTCTTGAAAGAACTGCTCGTAATAATGCGGGGCTCTTATTGAATTGGTTTTCATATTTTATTTGTTTTTTATAAGGGTTTAATCAGTAAATAATAATATTTTAATGAAACAAAATTAAATATGGGCCATTCACACAGTGGCGGTCGGTTCATTTATACGCATTCAAATTATTAACAATCTTGTGCAAATAGTCTTGCATCACAACATTTGCACAAGATTATGAATGGGGCTATTAAAAATTATTCAACCGTATAGATACAATATTGCATTTAATCTAGGAGACGTGCGCTACCAGTACTTAAGCAACAAATACTACATATGTACATAAATAGAAAATCAATCATCAAAGTTCAGTTAAACTGCAGCTTTTTATCACAACATGTATAAAGAGAGTTCAAGAAACTTTCTATCTTATAACTCGCAATATTTTGTTAAGTCTTTTTTCTTATTTATAAACTATAGACAATGCACAATCGGGTATTTGCGGTAAAACCCTGACAAAATTATTTAATATATTATTTTTCTTTTTTATGAAACAAGAGACAAAAGTTACTGTGTCCTTATCTTTTTTTCTATCACTTACAGATTATTCTATGGCCATGTCTAATATTTCACCCTAACTCGAGAGCGGTATGCCCGATTTCGATCAACGAAACACCAAAAGATGTATGACACAATTGCCTTCGTACTGTCATAATATAATTTTTTGATTTGAGTCACTCTTTTGGAATTCTTCACAAATTAGTATCGAAAAGGGTGCTTTTTCGTGCATGCCGTCCTCAAGTTAGAGTGAAATATACTGATGTACTTAGTGGAAATATAAGACACGCCCATTAAACATTATCGGGTGCGTTGGGCGAAGTTTTTTTTTCTGTGTAAGGCTCATAATTTTATGTTAACATTAAAACTTTAAGGCGGCAAAGAGCGACAAATAAACAAAAAGACTAATATATTAAAATTTCATAAAAAATCAGATCTCAAAGAGAAGCTCTTGTAATATTGACCACAAAAGTTAGAAATGCAGAAGAAACAAAATTAAAATTGCTTAAGTATATACACTCTAAAACACTTTTGTTGAAAATTAGGTCGATAATAGTCGGCAACACTTTACAGATTATTATCGGCCTAAAATTACACACGCATTATTTTTGAACAAAATGTTCTTACTAAACAAAGCGTTTGGCTGCGTGCAGGTTTGAGGCGCGACCTCCTGACTGATAGTGTGACGTATCTACCATTCAGCCATAGCCGTATTATACTTTATGTTACATTTTTTCCACTTGGACTAAATATGTTTAATTTGAAAGGTTTTTTCTTTAATAAAATAAGTACAAAATCGATGTAATTTTAGACAAGGAGAAATTTTCAACACAAATTTTGACAATACATATATGATCGTAAATTTTAAGTAATGCTTTAGAGTGTAGCACTAATCTTCCACTTCCATATTCAAGTTGTTTTTCTCCTGTTGTTCGTTCGACACATTGAGACATTTGGGAATAGAAACTCTTTTAATGGGTGGTTCTCATTTCAAATGATTTTCCGCTCAAATGCGTGTCCGTTGAAAGTATAGTAAAATATTTCATAAAATAAACACATAAGCTCATATTCAGAAATCATCGCTAAGTGTTAACTTTTTTAAGTACCTATTTAAGTTATTCACAGTTGGTTACTTCCAGCACGAAAAGTTTGCAGTTGATTATGGGTAAAGCTGTAACTAATTGCCAACTAACTAACACATTCAAAGAACATCTGATTGCGTCCATTTATAATGCGTTCAAAAAACATACATACACTGAAAATAATCCATGCAACATTTTACGAAAAAAAACTTTCGTAGTTACTTTTTTCGTATTATATACGAAATTTTCGTACATTCCACTAAAAAAGTTTTAGTCTAGAATTTTATTATTTTACGAAAGTAACGAAAACCATTCGTATTTACTTTTTTCGTAGAATGTACGAAACTTTCGTACATATTACGATTTAGGTCGAGTCCAGAATTTTATTATTTAACGAAAGTAACGAAAACTTTTCGTAGTTATTTCTTTTTGTAAAATATACGAAACTTTCGTATATAACAAGAAAAACTAAAAAAAAGTTGTTTAATTTTTTCGTAAGACACAAAAAAATATTTAGTAATATTCTCTAAATATTACATTAAACAATAAAAGTATTTCGTAAAATGTAAAACTTGTTTCTCTTTTCTACGAAACTCTTTCGTCTTATGTAAAAAAATATTTCTTAAAACACAAAACATACTTCGTAAAATAAACGCAAAAATTTCATTCGTTTCGTAGGTGGTGCGAAATTACAAAATTTTTCGTAAAATATACGAACGGTTTCGTTCATATGTTGCATGGTTTTTTTTTTCAGTGTACAAAAAAGAAAATAAATTAGAGATGTGTTTTCGGTCAACAAAATTTTATTGCATAACTTTATTTTTACAGGCCGATATTTTAATTGATTTATATACAAAATATAACAAAAAGATTACGTTTTTTAAATTTGCGCGAGTGTTGTAAAGAAATAAATTGTTTTTTTATAGCTTCATAAGCTTTTTAATTAATTACAGTATATATCGTTCAAAATATCATCGACATTTTAGTTTCTCTATGTGCCAATGTGCAGTGTTGCATTTCTTGTATCAACTAATAGCAGTTGCTGAGCTAGTTATGAATTGTGAATAAGATCTATACATAACTATCTATGAACTATTTTTTAGTTTCTGTTTTATTAGTTCCGACTTTGGTTATGATTTCTGAATATGCGCCATAAACTTTAAACAAAAAAACAAAAATACTGATTTTACTCTTTTCATCCAAAAGCTGGCATGTCATAATGTCCATGGACATTATGTCACTCCAAAAAGTGTCATTACGTTCATGGACATTATAACACTTTTAAAAGTGTCATAATGTCCATGGACTTTGTGATATTATTATTGTTATTATTATTATTATTATTATTATTATTATTATTATTATTATTATTATTATTATTATTATTATTATGGACAGTATGGACACTTTTAAATGCGCCACAATGTCCATATTTTTGAAAATGAAAACAAATTAAAACATACATATTTATATGCTCATATAGGGCTGCCATCCGTCCTCTTTTCCCCGGACACTGTCCTCTTTTTTAGGGCGTCCGGGGTAGTCCTACTTCTTTTTTAGCAAGTGTCCGGGGTTGTCCTACTTTTTACAACGTTCTCCAGATATATTTTTATTAAACTAAATTTACTCGATGAATTTTTTTTCATGAGGATTTTTTCCTTTCTCTTTTAAAATTGCTACGTATTTCATCGTCTGTTTATACGTTTAAATTTCCATGCAATTTTTTGAGAATTATTCAATACGAAATTGCCAACGATTGATACGCATACAAAAATTTTAAGAAATTGTAGTCATGCCATTTTTCCTACCCCGTTTCTTTCTCTATACCTCTTGTCCAGGGTTCCCAGTTTTATTTTATACCAATTTTAAATTTTTCGTCCAAAAAAATCCTTAAGACTTGATTCATTTGTATAGATCGACTGAGCTTTGTACTTTTAAAAGGATATGAAAAAAATAGTAATTTGAAGCAAGCAAACATAAAACAATTTATCTATCTGTCATTTGGGCATTCAAAAGAAACTTTTTTTAAACAAAAGTTTTTTTGCAAGAAAACTTTTTTCTATTAAAAATTATTTGCTTGTTTCCCATTTTATAAAAAATATGTAGATATTTGGTGAAAGTGTTTAATTAAGTCTGATCAATTATATCATAATAAATGTCTATAGCGGGAACGGTTGCACTTTTTTTGTAACGTTTTTCATAAATAGAGGTTGACGCTTATTGTAATATGTGATAATCCGAATGAAAAGGGTCCTTATATTCCCATCAAGTATTTTCAGTAGAGTCAATAATAGTTGCTTGTGTAAGTTTTGTCGCTTTTGACATTGTGGTTGATATCACTGCTCAGACATGTTGCCCCACTTTACAAGGAGAATTATCCCTATATTCACCTCCGAAATGGCTTAAAAAGAGATTTTTCCTAACCTCTACCTTCTTTTTCCACTATATTGCTAAACTTTAAAGCTTATTTACACAAACCTCTACTTTTACATTTATAATATTCTAAAATTCATATCCCGGAAAACTTTTGAAAATTCGCTGCAAAAAACCTGGGCTCAAATCGTCACATCCGTGAACGTACAACTCGTCACGTAAAAACGCCCTTTTCGGATTATGACATACGTGAACGTACTGTAATCCCATACAGTTTATAAGATTGATGTGTCACGTAATTCATTTTAGTACGATTGCCGATACGATCACGGATGTGACGATATGAGGCCTGTTTTTCCTCGTTTTAGGAAATATAGCTAGCTCAATTTCAGCATCCGGAAGATAAGCAATATAGTATATATCAATAAAAAATTTCCTGATCTTTGACTCGAATTTTAACTCTAATTTAACAGAAATAGATCTTCAGTTTGGGGAAAAGCCCCCTTTACTGGAAACGCAGCTCTTATGAACATAACACAATTTCATGCAATTATTTTCATGAAATATTTTATCGTGTTAATTCAGTCTTACATCGACATTTTAGCATTTTTTGAAGCGCTGTATTGCCATTTTTATTTCAAATAACATGGCATCATTTATTTTGATTGCTTTTAGTTAAACTAATTTATTTATAAAAATATTGTCCTCTTTTTTGGGCCAAATATCCTTTTTGTGGCTGACGTCGTCTTTTTGTGTATATTTTTATACACAAAAAGAGAAATTAACACTATTAACAAAATTTTTTATTAGAAAATTTAGACATTCTAAAAATAAAGTTTTTTAAAGCAGTTATACTTATGAAAGGTCTATGAAATAAATTTTCAATGAAAAGGTTTATATGTATTTAAACCTTTGATAATTATATTGTCCGTTCTGGCATATTTTTTTTTTTTTTACAGATTTTTTCCTAATTCGCCAACTTATTGTTTTGGCGATTTTATCGTTTTCCCCATTTTATAGTTATTTCCTTTTAACAGATTTTTTTGGCTTTGAAGATTTATTTTTTGGTATGGACATTTTTTTCCGCCTAAGCCTATTTTTTTGGTCCGGCGTCTGTTTTTACGCTTTGACAATTTATTTCCTGTTTCGGCGATTTTTCCCGTTTATGCGACCTTATCCTCTTTTTGTGATTTATCCCCCATTTTAGGGATTTTTCCCACGATTTGGAGATTTTTTGTTTATATAACACTTTTTCGTTTCATATTTTTGTTTCACGTTTTCGTTTTATATCTTTATATTTTGTTCAAAAGGAATTTCGTTCCAAAGTTGGTTCAATTATGGGTTGATGCCAAAGCAACATAATTTTTGCCGCTTTTTTTGTGCGTAATAAAAGCATGTTCTTAAAACTCTTTTTTTCTAAAATCAGTTCCATATAGTTTTTTCTAAATCGTAAGATATTAAGTAGTATTATGCGATCTGTGCGCGAAAAAATAAAAGATGTCTTGTTAGGTTGTAATATGGGTGAAGTGTTTCTTTGATTGGTTCTTAGACTACACAGAAATAACAATAAAAGTATTATAAGGCAAAATGAAAAATAAAAACCAAATTAATAAACCTTTAAGAAATTTATTATTTGACATATTGTCACAATTATATTTTAAATGAAATTTATTTGTTGATGGTTATTAAGCAATTGTTATCCAATGAATTTCTAATTGTATACAGGTGTAGAAAAATAAAATAGATTCATATCGAATATAAAATATTTGTTGGGTTTTGTATAAGTTTGTGCTTTTCAAAAATATTATCGTTTGTAAATTCTCAAATGGTTTTTGAAAGTCTGTGCATAAAATAAAAGGTTTGTAACTGTTCAAAGTTGTGGTTGAGGTCTACTGACGATTTGGTAAAAGCCCCAATGAAATGCATATAGACAATTGCTTAATAACCATCATCAAATAAATTTCATTTAAAATATAATTGTGACAATATGTCAAATAATAAATTTCTTAAAGATTATTTAATATTTTTCAGAAAATCCATTAAATCTTTTTGTTTGATTTAGTAAATTGTTTTGTTTACAATTTGTAAATATTTTTAGACTAATTGTTTTATAGATTTAAACAATTTGTTCACTGAACAAAAGCACGTTTTTTTTTTAATGAAAGTGTTGCGATATTTTTTGTCTATATTTACAAATTTGTTTGTAGGTCCGTTGCTAGACACAATATTTACTATTTCATTGAATTCCTTTACAGAAAATCAAATTTAGCTTTTTTTGTGTACCATTTCTCTTAAGTCGAGAAACATTTTTGTTTGATTCGAAAAGTACATGCAAGATGAATTTAGCAATAGATGTCGTTTAATCAATATAACAGAACAAAGTTCCTAAAGTAAATAATTCGATATTAAACGAACTTTAAGTGATTTTCCGCAGAATGAAAGTAAAAATTTTGGAAAGTGTAGTGGAAATTTTAAGCTCATGGAAGTTGTAAAAACTTTGAGTTGACACTACTTAAATTTATTATAAGTCGACGCAGTTATTGAAACCATGAAGGAAATGTTTTAAGATAAATAAAATGTTTTAAGATAAATAAACATTTAGACAGACTGTGGCTCAGAATATGTAAAATTCGGCTCAGCTGAGTATAGTAACTTGCTTGTATTTAACGATAAGAATCGTCCTGGAAAATTTTCAAGCAAAATAAGAAACATTACGGCAAGCTCTTTATAAAATGATTTGGATGCCTTAAAATAAAATGTTTAACTAATTGCGATATAGTCGTCAATTGGTCTTTATACAATCTCCAACTGTGTAATAACTATAAACTCTATTTGCTTGAATTCACTTAAAAATTCTTAAAAATCTGTTTTAGAATATCTTTTAGATTAACTTTTATTTTTAAAAAATGCTTACATTAACAAAACTATCGAAATTTCGCTAATTTTCACTTAATAAATCTATTTAATTTGCTACATTAACTTTTCGCGGGAATCCCGGAAATTTTCGGGAACGTGATTTTTTCATTCCCGTTTCCCGGGAAGTGCAAAAGTCCGGGAAATCCCAAACCGTAGTATTAATATAAGTATAGAAAACTCTATTTTTATATTTTGTGTATATTTTTCTGTGACTGCGAATATTTTTACACTAGAGCAATTCCATTTAGCCGGGTGTGACCACTTTACACATATTTTTTGTTATAAATAAAGAATATAAAAATTTTTTACTTAAAAAAAGGTTGCGACTCGCAAGGCCATTAAGCTTAAAGTCGTTGAATAACGGGCAGATACTGAAAGAACACGATTCCTGCTCAAAATGGTCGTCAGAAAGCTGCGACGGGTGTGACCTTACAAATCTTAGTTTTAAAGAATTATGACTTTCAGCATAAATCTGTAAAATTTTTACTATAACGTGCACAATAATTTTGGTATAGCTGTCTGTTCAAAGTATTTCTAGCTGTATTACGTATTTACTGTTTGACAAAAAAATCTGTTTTCTTAACAAAAAACTATTTTTAAAATGTGACGGGTGTGACCGACGGGTGTGACATAATACGAAAATTGAAAAAATTCGAAGAAATAAAACGTTTTATTGATTCCATTAATATAAATAATATAACAATGGATCATAAGAAAATAATAACATAAAATTATTTGCTATCCGTTCTATTATAGACAGCAGAATACTCTAGCTGAGTATATTTTTTAAATTCACTAAAAAGCGAAAAAAGTATATTCTTTTCAGAGATAACTAGTTTTTATTAATAATGAGAAAGGGAAGAAAAGAAAATCTGAAATAAATATTAAACATACAGAGAGGGAGAGCAAAATGTTTCGTGGATGATCATATAAAAGTGCCTCAAATTGCTTAAAAAATACTAAATAATGTATTGTTTTATTTTTTGTATAATTGTGATGCTCTAAAAAACATCAATTGAGAGATTTTTATTAAAAATAAGAAAATTGATTTTTTCCTTGCATAGTGCTGTTTTACGTGGAATCACTCACTCACTACTAACTTTAAATTTTTAACATAACTCAGTTTTGGCATTAGAATTAAATTAATGTTGTATTATACAAAATAAACCTTGAAAGACTAATGTATCTACCAGATATGTTTTCTGTCTGTGTTTGCTCAGAAAAAAGTAGCTAAATAAATTACTACCTTAATAAAATTAATTACCACAAATCATCATCAAAGACGTTTATACATTTAGAAACAATAAATTAATTTAAGAATGCCTCCCACACTATTTGTAGAGATCTCACATAAAAATTAATGGCATGTTAAAAAAATTTGTCGAACTAATAAAAAAAATTACAAAATAATTGAAATAAATTAAAGAAAATCAAAAGAATCAAACAACAACAACAACAAGAAGAACAACAGCAATTAAACAAGAAAACATTTTTATTTTGCCATTTTATACAAATTGTAACGGATTATTTGATGAAAAAGTCATGTTGATAGAAAAGGGAGTGGATTTTCTTATATCTAGATACTCTTATAGTAAAATAGAAAATAGTACATATGTATGAGAAAAACATACATATATACATACATACATATTGTATGTATGTGCGTACATGTGTATGTAGCACAAAGATCATTTTGCTTAAAATCGTTCCATCATTTCCATCCGGTTTTTTTTTCTCTCAATACAATAATTTTCTTAATATGCAAATTAGAAATAAAAACAATAGAGATGAACTCTGTGTGAAGGCAGATGATTTCGAACAGACTTGTCGTATGGATTCAGTGTAAAGACCACGTCTTGAGAGTAAATTTCTTATACTGCGAATGATCTAGAAATTATACAAATAAAAATAATTTACAATTAGTTTAGAAAAGAAAATTCTTTATGGAAATAATTATTATAAATGTTTAGCTATTTAATAAATAAATCACTTAGTTTTATTAGCTGTGCCAATAAAATTAATAGATAAGGAAATTACAGTGGTATTCCGCTTTAACGAACTATGTAATATCAATCTTCTTAGTTCAATTTAAAAACATCGTGTGTACAAAATAATCAATTATTATTATTAATTGTTCGAATAATCGTTTCATTACTAATTGTGTACCAGAAATGTACTGCAAGGGGTTGTTATTAAGATAAATGGCACTTAGAACACTACCCAGCAAAAACTTTGCTTACTCGGAAGCAAAAACGTATAGGAGGATTTAAGACGGAACTACTTACAATTTAACTCGATAACTACTTTTTGTTTGTTTGAGAAGTCCAAAAAATAAGGGGTACCCCTTACAAATTTATTTACATTGTTACAGCAATTAACTAGTTATTATTTGGCTTACTTGAAGCTAAAAAATATGTGATCATATAAACAAATTAAAAATAAAAAAAAAACTTTTATAAATATTATGTTTTATTTATATTTTTTCAATTTTATTTAATTTTTGACCCAGCTGGGATACGAACCTGTGCTCGTTCAGATATGAAGACAAGCACTTTACCTACTCAGCTATTGTTGACTCATAAGTTTAAGCGACAAAAATTACTTTTCATATACAAGCACATGTTAATTTAAAAAGTGGTTGCGTAAATATTTTATTAATTCATATCAACAAATTGTAACCATTTTCAGATAATGATAAAAATTTTGAAAATTTGAATCATAGTAGTCTGATAAATAAGTACCACTCATTACTTTGTAACCCATTAATACAGTACTACCGATTACAAAAATGACAAACATTCTTGCTGGGTATTTATTGATTTTGTCTCAAAACTAAATATTTACAAACTTTAATAACACTAGTTTACAAAAAAATTAACCTCAAAAAGGAGGTGTATTCTAAGCTAATTTGAGTTCGTTGTACACAAATATGGCATTTATTGTTTTAAGAATAGTTATTTTTAGTGATTTTCCAAAATCTTGAGAACTGTTCATCTGAATTATACAATCTTTGCACTGTTGCATCCATGTGTATTTGATCTTTCAGTCAATATATATATTGTGTTGATCGCATCTAAACTTATTGAGTTACAAACCTTAAGATTTGAGCAATTTTAATTTGTAAATATTTTTTTAATTCACCATTTTAAATCCCTTCATTAGAGCCGGTCGGTGCACACTTGTGAATGGTAAACGAAGCAAGAAATCGATTTTCGACTTTTCGATCAACCATTTTCCATTCCGACTAATTAGCCGATTAATCGTAGGTAAAAATCGATTGTTTTGTAGTCGATTTTTATCTACATATTTGTATTTTTTTTTAGTTAGACTAGATTTGCACGACGAAATGTTTGATGAAATTTATGGCATGAAACGTTCTTTATTTGCTATGTAATATAATGGACTGGAAAACAAGTTGGGTTGAAAAAGTGGTAGGAAATAAAATTTCAGATGGTTTTTTTGTCAATTTACTTTTCCGCGCTTGCAATAAGCAACTAAGAAGAGTTTAATAAAGAAAATTTCATGAAATACCCATTTCATAGCGTACATTTAGTACATATTTGTTTTTTTTATTTTATTTCTAATACTACATTTACACGATGAAATATTTGTTGAAACTATTTTATTTGCTTCTTAATTGCAAGTGTGCAAAAGCAAATGGAGTAAAGAAAATTTAGCAAAGCCATTAAAAAAATGGGTTTTTATTTACTTTTTCTTTTTTCCTGTAAAATAACTTAAATTCGAGGAACCCCTCTTCTCTATATTGAACCATAGAAATGTATATGGCTCACAAAACTTCTCTTTCTAAACTTTATTGTTTGCCTAATTCGTTTTCCTAATTTCGATTAATGGGAGCCAAAAGTCGATTTCAGTATAAAGTGACAACTAAAAATCGATAGCAAAAACCCGTTTTTTGGCATTCAAAATCGATTTTCGACTGCAATCGAAATCGACATACCATTCACAAGTGCACACTATAAAACAATTGCTGCACCAACTTTTATTCTCTAGTGAGAAAGAGCGAAAGAGGAATATAAATGGTACATATTTCTATTTTATCACTCTAACACAAGCAGCGTTGTCAACTCAGTGCTTTTCGCACCGTTTTTAGTACTTTTTTAACTTTTCGACGCGAAAAATTTTAAAGTTAGTGCTCGGTGCTTTTTTAGTCAAATTTTTGGTGCTTTTATTTTTTGACGGTGGCACTAAACCCAAAATTCAAAAATTAATTTCGGCATCTAAAAAATTTTTTCAAGTGTAAAATTCTTTGCTAATGCAACTATTTCCTGAACAGGTTTTTTGCAGTCTAGCAGAAGAATGAAAAAATTGATTCGAACAACCAGTGGTGCTTCATCTTTTGTCTTTTTTGTCGAACCCCATTAAAACAAATTTTTGTACGTATTTCGTTTGCTTGGCACTTTTGATTTAAAAAACTTTCCGATTTCATGAAATTTGACACACATAAACATATGTATATTCTACTCTTACGTTTGCATCACGTGGCGTAAGAACTAGCCCGATACTTTTTATGGTTTCTTTTTATAGCCGTCTAAACTTGGGCTTGGGATGAGATATCCATTTTTTGAGAAATGTTCGTCATATTCAAGACTGGATAACTTTAGAACGCGTCATCGGATATCATTCGAAAGGTTTCAGTCTCCTCCTAATAAGTATTGATTAAAAATGACATAGCTTCCCGCTAGAAAGTCCTCTAAAATGCCAAAATATCCTGAAAAAGGTATTTGTAATTTTCTTTATTTTTTAATCGACATCAAAAAAGGAGGAGGTTATGAATTCATATTTTTTTATGTTTGTATTGGCATAACTCTGTCATTTGTGAACAGATTTAAAAATCGATGAGGAAATTCGCTTCCCCCAATCAAAACTCAGCCATTAGTAAATCGATTTTTTTAAGGATTTGTCTGCAGCTTTGTTGCATAATTTTTTCCAAAAATTGGTGGGAAAATTTGCTCCATCAAACCGATTTTCAAAATTCTTTTTTCTAAAATTTGTAGGGCATTCTCCCCTCCCCCGGTAATATTGGTTATCGCATAAATGGAGATTTATGAACTAATTTAAATTTTTTTTTGTTTCAGATGAATTGCTTGCAGTTTGATCCCAAGAAGTGAAAATCGGGCGGACAAAGTGGTAAGCCGATATAGTAATTGCCACATAACTCCAACATTTCTTGACAGATTTTCAAAATATTTTATTTGAAAGGCCATGAAAGATTTGGTATTATGAAAAATTGCGGGTGGACACCCGATTTGTAGAAAAGCACACCATTTGATCTAACACAAAATCGCGTTGGTTTTGTAATCTGGTATAGTGTTGTAAAAAGCGGCTACTTTTGACTACTCAATACTACTCGATACAATTTTAACTGGGTACTCGAGTAGTATCGAGTACAGCTGTTTTATTTCAAAATAAAAATGTTTAATGGGTGCAAATTCGCATTTATTGGAACATGTTTGAACAACTATGGTCTTTAAAATTATTTTAATATTCAATTATTTTAATTATTTAGTTAATATCTCTCTAAATGACAAGGGCTAGAATTATTTAAAAACGTGTTTTAACAGAGTTGTATTACTCAAATATATTTCAATGCAAAAGTTTCGTTTTTACCGTCGAAAATGAGTGAAATGAATGTATTGAGTAGGTACTTTTAGGTATCGAGCACCGAAAATAATGTTCGGTATTGAGTACCCGGTACTCGAATACTCAACACTAATCTGGTACATAAGATCTTTGCATTGAAGTCGGAGTTTTTTTACATATGTAATTAAATATATTACAGAGTTAACTATGACTGATAGGTCTTTATTGTATAAAGTCTTTAAGTAGGAATGAAAACAGATTCAAAAGTTACAGTTTGTCTTTATGATAACCCGCTCATTTCTATGAAAAACCTGTACCAATAACTATGATGGTCATATATAATGAATTAATATCGGATATGATATATTAAGCTCTAAAAAATAGAAAACTAGAAAAAAGTCTGAAAAATTTTTTGCTTTTAGTGGAGTTAATTTTTCTAAAACGATTCGTTTTAAATCGGCTCGATTTACAGAACAGACAGGTATATAAAAACTTTTTTTAATAAAATAAAAAAAAAAATTTAATTCAGTGCTTTTTTTTTCAAGAATTGCGCGTTTTTTTTTACTTGTTTCGGTGCTTTTTGAAATCTAAAAGTTGACAACGCAGCACACAGGAAAAGAAGTTGCTGCAACAAAAGTTGACTCGTATGGTCGAGGACTTAAGGAACAAAAACATTTTTTAACCCACATCTCAAAGAAAATTTGGTTCCTAACGTGTTCGGCGTATTTAAATTTTCATAAAAAATATTTTGTATGGAACGTGGGTATAAAAACCACACACAATGGAGCAGAATCATAACAATTTTGCAATAAATCAGCTATTTCTAAACGGATAGCCCGATCAGTATAAAATTTCAGCTCGACATAAACAGAGGAGTATACCTATTTAACTTACGAACATGATCAGCAGCGGAGCTATTGGGGCATTTCGGGAATGTAACATTTTTCAACGTTTGTCATTTTTTTCGCCCGATTTCAAAGATTCTTAATGTCCTTATAATGCTTATAAGTTTCTAAAAAAAATCGTCTTTGGTTCTGGATTTTTGAAAAAAAAAAACTTAAAAAATTTTAATTTTTTCAAATTTAAAGGCCTGTAACTCAAAGATTTTTGATCCGATCAACAGAGTTTCTATTTTGACCTAAAGACTAAATAGATAGCTTTGTAACATTGTAAAATTTGTAAAATTCCAATAAATAGTTCTAAAGATTTTTTTAAAATATCAAAAAAAAAAATATGTAAAAAATAAGTTAAGAAAAATAAATAAATGCCATTATTATTCGTGTTGAGTGACCCCAAATTAGCTTACAAAACATCTCTTTTTTGAGGTGATTGCAAAAAGTCTAACATTTTTAAACTAGTGTAATTAATTAGAACGAAAAATAAAGTAAATTATATGATATACATGTTTATCCAGTTCGCCTGCTAAAATAAAGTGAATGCGAAGAATTAAAAAAGTTACATGAAAAAAATCGTTCATACTAAGGGCAGTTTTTCGCCCTTGAGATAGAAGTAAAAAAGAAAACACTTTGGAGGAAATGGTATTCTCGAGAGGTGTGATATTTTAATAGTAACTCTCATAAAATGGCGGATATGATTTAACTTTCTATAATACTTCACTTATTACTAAAACTTATTTTTTGTTCTTTTTGTGGAATTATCTGACCAGTAATAGCCTCGTTTAGTATTTAAAAAAAAAGAACAATTAAATATTTCTCTTTAACATTTGTTCACTTTGTCAATTAAGCTCACTTCTTAATTACATACACGAGTAGTAAATGCAATATATACTTCAATTAACCAATCAATTAATTGACCTAAATCTGACAATAAATTATACAATATACTTACATCTTGACTTAAACCTTGTTGCTCTCGACTCAAAACAATCGTATAAATGCTGTGATGTAAATTACTCGAACAAAATGTCAATACCAAGTGATCACTAACAGCTTTGACCACCTGTACGGTGCCAGTGAATTGACTGTATTTATTTAAGGCCACCATTGAGCCACGTTGTTCGCCAACATTTGTCCAGAGACCCGGATGATTCATGGTATAATTGAAAATGTATTCAATGTTGTCATCCTTTTCGTTCCAAATCAAACGTAAATATCTGGTGTTTAAATAATGTTGTGAGTGTCTAGAATTCACAGTCACATCATAACTCTGACCATTCGATAGTGATGATGATGATGATGATGAAGTTGATGTTGATGCTGCTGTCATTGTGTCTACTCTTCTATAACTGGTCGGCTGATAGAAATCACGCATCTGTGTATTTGAAATAGAAAAAATTTTACTAAATTAGATTTAATTTTTTTTTATTACAGACATAACAAACTTCTAGTTTGTTTTTGTTTAAATTAGTTAAATTAAATTATTAATTAATTTATGAGTGACTCGACAGATTGATTGCTATAACTAGTACGATGATATGCTGCGAGTACTACATATTTGTACATACAAGTTTATAATATTGTTACTCACTTGATCTGTGACATCATTTAAATTTATCATCACACAACTATCGTACTGATATACGCCTGGTATGTCTTGTGTATGCATTATTATTTCATTACCATACCAGTTACCAGTTATCTGCGGGAAAAGAAATGTGTAAAAATTTAAAATGGATTATTGGAACACATATTGATATAAATTAATGCATATTTTTTTTGTTTGTTGGATTATCCAAAAATTTGAAAGAGGAAACTAAAAAGCATCCCTTATAAAAAGTTTAAACTTTGTAAACTTTATAATTTGTCATACACTAATGACTCACTCAACCTCAGTCATGTTCAAGGCAGATTAATCTGCCTTGGTCATGTTAATAGAGTATTTAAAAGTTCAGTTTAACCTCAACATAATTTTGTTTACTTTTTGACGCTGGAAATTAGTTAAAAAAAAAAGAAAAAAACTGCAGAATAAACATAAATAACTCACATACTGCATTTGATAATTGTATAATTTAATTAATCAATTTAGATTTTGAGGAAGCATTGTTTACTGTGAAATTATGCAGACGAGTATGAATATGAAGAATGATCAAGTATTTTATATGGAATACATCTGACTCGCATTCAAACAAATGCAATTCACATGGAAGGCTGTTTATAAGTGCCGGACGAATGTATGTAAAAGGTCATCTGAAGTCAGTACATTTAATGTTTTCCATGTTTTAGTAAAAATTCTTTTGTAACACAATTTATGTGGGTTAACTTTTAACTTGAAAATTCCTTTTTTTTTATTAGTTCACACATAGAAAGTTCAGAAGGTGACGAAAAATTATTAAACTTCTTTGTTAATAACACAAACTTACAAATTATGACAAAACTAAAGTTTTTCTAATCAGTTTGATGCGCTAAAAAATACTGTATCCACCGTGTTTTTTTTTTTTTACTATCAGTTCCATATTTTTTAGCATATCTTATATATTAAGTTATGAGCAGGGCTCGGACTTTCATGCAATGTTTTTTGTGGTGATAGATAAAGAGGTATTGATTAATTATCTATGCGAATAATCAAATTTTGAGTAGTTTGGCATCGATTTGTAGCTGCATATATTTGCATATTTTGGTGGTAAGTGCATATTTGTGCATATTTTGGCAATAAATGCATATTTTTAGAATTATAAACAGGCCTCGGACTGTCATGCAACTAAAAATTGATTTAAAGCGCTTAACAAATGCACCTAAAAATGAAAAATATGCGCAAAAATATGCACTTACCTACGAACGAAGTACCAAAACTAAAATAGTATGAATTTTTTTTAAATTTCTTATTATTATTAGAGAAAAAACATAAAACAAGCATAATACTTAATGCAACCGAAGTTTAATTGCGTTGCCATTCGCAACTAAAAATTAATGGATGTCAGAAAGGCACTAAGTAGCAACTGAAATTGACAGCTCTCAGTTGCCAGTTGTCATCAGTAGTATCATTTTCAGCAACCGGCAACCCAACTGAGGCTCAGTTGCCATCCATAATCGACCTATTAATATTTTTTTTCAAAAATTGATAAATATACATTAAAAAACTTTTTAAAATATGCACTTATTGCCAAAATATGCGAAAATATGCACTTACCACCAAAATATGCAAAAATATGAAACTAGAAATCGATGCCAAACTACTTAAAATTTGATGATTTGCATAGATAATTAGTCAATACCTCTTTATCTTTCACCATAACAAACATGCATTTGCATGAAAGTCCGAGCCCTGGTTATAAACATGCATATTTCTTATTTTTTGAAAAAATATTAATAGGCCGATTATGGATGGCAACCGAGCCTCAGTTGGGTTACCAGTTGATGAAAATGATACTACTGATGGCAACTGATAGCTGTCAATTTCAGTTGCTATTTAAAGCCTTTCTGGCAACCATTAATTTTTAGTTGCCGATTGGTGACGCAAATAAACTTCGGTTGCATTAAATAATAGACCCAATTATGTTTGTTATATGTTTTTTCTCTAGAAATAATAATAGCAAATTAAAGAAAATATTTTCATAATTTTTAGTTGCATTTAAGTCCGAGCCCTGGTTATGAGTTATAATCGAACTGTATGGGTTTATATCCACAGAAATTTAATTATTTAGGTTTGAGTTCGATTTTAGTTTAATTTTTCAATTAAATTATATTTTTGTTTAGAGCTAAATGTGAAGCATGTAGACAAAGAAAAATGTTTGACTGCACGGAGGGTTGAACTGACATGTTTCGCTAATCTCGTCAGAGTTCTTTTCCGCGTAAACCATTCGACCAAAATTGGTGGTTTGCAGTCAAGAGTTGAATATTATCTACTTTTAATCAATTCATGCTGTCACTCTCACTTTTACCTTTTTGTCTTGTGTTAAGCTTCTTTTCAACCAACTTCAAGAAAAGGAGAAAGGTTATCAATTCGTCATGTATTTTTTTATGTATATTCCCTCAAAACTCCGCCATTTATGAACCGATTACGGATTTATTTTCTCTATTCAAGAGCATGTACTTCCAGATTGGCCCCGTTGAAAAGTGGGCGGAGTCACGCCCATACAAAGTAAATACAAATTCGCTTTCAACTACTTCTACTCAACCGATCCTGATGAAACTTTACACACACAATAACTTTCTGTTTAAATACTTCATCAGTATTAAAAAAGTAGGCTGTGCCACGCCCACGCAAAGTAAATATTATTTTTCAACAACTTCTACTAAACCGATTCTTATAAAACTTTGCATACACCTTTAGTTATCGTTACATTACAACATTTTGTTTAGAAAAGTGGGCAGTGCCACGCCCATGAAAAGTAAATAAGCATTTCAGCTACTTCTACTTAGCCGATTCGTATGAAACTTTGCATACACATTAAGTTATCGTTACAATACTACACTGTGGGTAGAAAAGTGGTCAATGCCACGCCTATGAAAAGTAAATATTCATTTTAACTTCTACTAATCCGATTCTTATGAAACTTCGCACACAGAATTAGTTCTCGTAAAAGTAGATGATTATAAAATATGGGGGCGTTGCCACGTCTATTTTGTAGTCGGCTCTTTTTCAAGAATTATTATTTCTCTATTCTATATATATATTTTTTTTCCAAAAACTCATAAAAAACTTAAATCTGCAAAAACTAAAATAATAAAATATTGTTCTTAAGGACATTTGTCGTACGAACAAAATAAGCCATAAGTCATGAAAATCGATTTACAAATGTTGATTTTATTCACAATTAGGTGAAGGAACTCAATTGATAGAAATCACAATTTCTATACAACGAAGTTTGTTTGCTGATAGTTAAACATTGTCTATATGCATTTCATTGACGCTTTACCAAATCGCCAATAGACTTCAACCACAACTTTGAACAGTTAATTTTGTCTAGATATGTATGTTTCTGTTTGCCATCTTAACTTAACTTATGGGATACTACTTTCTTGTACTCCAAATATAAGATTAACTCTTGTTGTACAGGACTTGAACATACAAATAAATAAGTAAATAAATATTGATACTGAGCTCATTAGTGCTGTTCACATAGTATCTTACGCTCTTAAAGGGGAAGGCCGGGTTTCGGGTTTTATAATCGTTCGAATAAAATTTCATGAATTTCTTTCTTGTTCGAACAGCTGAATAATTTTAAACTTTTATTCTAATATTGGAATGAATAACGAACAAAAACTTTCATTTGAATGAGAACGTTAAAACCACGAAATTTATATATTCTATCACTTGTTTCAACATTTTTAAAGCCATTAACAGACATTCTTCAATCTTCAGGCAAAATTATTTCTATATATTACTTTTTCGATTGAATTAAGATATCTTATCTTTACATATTTTGTCATTGGGCCCATATTACTCTTGTTTAGATCTTCATTGAAACTATCAATTTGTATAATGTGTACTTTACGCAAATGGCAAAAGAGCGGTAAAGTTGTTGATCCTTGACATTTGTCAGCATTATGGATAATAAAGCAGTGAACGTTTAAACACTAGTTTGGTTAAACTAAACTAAAATTGCAGTTTAAACTCAACAGCAATAAATTACTTCCCAATGTATTATACGTGGCAGCACCACGATAAATGTCAAAAATAGCTGGTTTTGTGATGGGATATCGATTAAAAACATATGGTTTGTATTGGCAGCTTAAACGCCCAATTTTATGCGTTTCATATATGGATTATATGTTTACAGATTTATAGATTTAATGGTTTAAACATTATTTTAAATTGTCACTGATTTATTAGACCTTAGAACACTTTTTGCAATTTGGCTTTCTTATTGTCTTCTTCAAAATATTTCCAAACTAAGATGATGCTGTGATTTAAAACGAAACCTTTAACGTCGTTACGTAATATGTCAACAACCACTTACACAAATATTTATAATACGGTGCGATTTGGTTACTTAACACATTCTATTGTTAACAACATAAAAAGGAAAATGTGTGATTTTTCAAAAGGGCTTATTTCCATGTTAATCCAAATTACAGAAATGAAAAAAAAACAAACGTTTAGGACTCGCCTAAAAAATCTTTTCTAACTAATTTGTATATATTTGTATATAATGTGGATATTTAAGTCTGTGATTATCACACGCGGCGCAGTGGCCATAGGCGATATAAGTAAGCACTTATAGCGACTATAGAAAATTTGTTTTTTTTTATCAAACTCTAACAATTGGGTGGAAATGAACCTTTTTGTACTAAACTTTTCTTTTTATCCTCTGAAATATACCTTATTTGTAATGAATTTTGGTCTAGAGGATGCAGTTAAGCATGACAAAGGTGATGGCATTCTTAGGTTTGTTCAAGTTCGGAAGTTTAAATAAGCCCCTTTTGAAAAATCACTCCTCAATTCCTCAAGTACCTTAAGTTTGGATCTAGAACCTATCACTGAATATCTATTATGTCAATTGACTGCCTTCAATGATAACGCCATGTAAAAGCTACCGTTCCCTTTCTGGAACTCGAACCGGGTGCTAGTCCTTGGGAACCATTCAATTGACTTGTCTTCCCTCTAGGGTAGTTACATTTGGATATGAATACTTTATACTTATAAATAACGTTTGTAACTGAAAATGAGAAAATGAATACCCGGTTTTAATTCTGAAAACGTGAGTTTGTATCTCAGCTAAGGCAATATTTTTTTAGTTATTTTTTTAATTATTTTGTAATTTTAGTTAATTTAAGAAAATAAGTATATTGTCAGTTCGTTTGCATATTTTATGGTCCTTCCCTCAGCACTCCACTTTTCATTTTTCGATCATAAATAACAATTATTTCATCGTTTTTCCGCAATTTTCCCTCCAACTGAATATTATATTCATTTAGTATTTATAAAAAGAAATTTATAATCATATATTTATAATGAAAATTAAAAAATCGTGAACTCTTGTGTATATAATTATAAATAAAAGATAAGCATATGTGCATATACATACATACTATGCAAGTATTATCTATAAATAAATAAATTAATTCATGTTATTGCATCGCTTATTTCCTTATTTACATACTTCGTTTTCATTACACTGTACAACACGAAAAAAAAATTACGGGGTTCTGTAAGCCGATTCTGGTAGAGGAGATCAAAAAAAAATATACATGTGTCGGTGTTTTGCAAGATCACATCGGAATTTTAATTTACGGGAGTAAAATTTACCCCCTTTTGTCCTGATCGTGCAGCATATCGGTACATGAAACTATGCGTTTTTTACTTCTGAGGTGTAGGGTATGTTCAGCAATTTTGTAGAAAATATTATGGCAAGTATTTTTGTGGAACATATTAATCGTCTGACTCCCCCACATAACGGTCATTTTTTACTCTTTTCTAACAAATCGTGAAAAACACCCCTAAAAAGGGGAAGTGCGGTACTGAAATGCTCTACTAAAATATTGGCCATAAAATTTTACTATAGATCTTCAAAGACAACTAAGCTCGATACTCAACTTGTTCATCAGAAATCATTGAAAACTTAAACTTTGTTTAAGGGTTAACTTCCCACTTATTCAGAATTAGTACTCGGCATAGGAAATTTTGTAAGTCTTACGTTTAAGGTATAAGATGTGTTTCTGTAAAACACCACGAGAAAATTTTTTCTGGAACATTTTAACCCTCTAACTTTTCATGGGTCTTTTGGTACGTTTCTGAAAAAATGGGCAAAAACCTCCCTATCAGCGGCGATATAGGGGGTTGAAATGTTCTACAAAAATATAAAAAAAATAATAATAAAATTCTACTACAGGTCTTTAAAGAGACTTAAGCTCCAGACTTAACTCGGACGCTAGAAATCATTCAAAACTTAAAATGTGTTTAAGGGTTAATTTCGTACTTATGCACTATTCGTACTCGGCATATAAAATCTTCTAAGCCTTACGTTTAAGGTATAAGTTGTGTTCGCCTTTTTTATGTACAAGACCACGAGGAACATTTTAGTAGAAGATGTTTCCTCGCTATATCGTCGCTGAAGGGGACTTTTTTGCCACTTCTTTTTAAAATATACGAAATGACCCATAAAACGAAGAGTTAGAGGGTTAAAATGTTTCAGAAAAACTTTTGCCCTAATATTTTCTACAAAGTTACTGAACATACCCTACACCTCAGATGTAAAAATGACATAGTTTCATGTACCGATATGCTGCACGATCAGGCCACAGCGCTTCTTTCGAAGCATCGAAAATGCTCTAAAATCATGTATCATTTTGTCATCGTTAAACTACAGACAAAACAAATCGTGTTTTATTATAAATTTCTCTCTTCCATGCAATAGGTGGGAAATGTAGAAAGAGAGCATTCTTTAAATGTGTTTTGAGTTCTCAAATGTGTTAATGACGAAACAGACCAAAGTCTGCAACTTCAGGCCCAAAACACTGCCAAGTAAACAGGCCCAAAACTAGATCGAATTCAGAAGCTTCAAAATTCTCTCATATTATTGTATATTTTCTTTTGTTCTTATATTTCGTATGAAAAATGTATGAAATGTTATTGAAACACGGCAACATTGTTGAGACAATGAGTGGCTAAAACTGAGAGCATGAGAAAAAAACGTTCTCAAAATACATAAAATAGATCTCATGACTGCTTTTTGCGGCGTATGATTACTGTCAATTTGTAGGGAAAACCTCGTCTAGCCCCAGTTCTGTTTCATCATTTAGTGTTTATTTGAAGCAATGCGTGCGACAATTCTTTAGAAAGCTACGATGCTACTGAATATGATTTTATTTATTTTAGAGTTCGTGTTGAAGAAATGTAAAATGCTGAGTAATTTCGTAATTTAAATATTATGAGCACTGAGAGCCTGCTTTCTTTTTGAGCATCCTCGGAAGCGCTTCAAAAGATCGCATGTGGAAGGCACGAAAGTTTTTTACTGCTTCCAGAAACATTATTTATTTTTTTTTTTTGCTGGGCAGCCAGTGTATCCCTGAGACAGTCCAGGTCCTATCCTGTAGGAAACGATTGCGTTTCTGCAGAGGCGGGCAGTCAATGAGAATATTTTGGACTGAATCTCCTTCTTCTTCGTCGAAAGGTGAGATGTTCCGACATACGCCCGATTGTACAGTGCACAGTAATGACTCTAACTAGAAGTTCTAGCAACTTTTTTCCAAGATTTAGAAAAGAAAAATTCAATTTCAACTGTTTTCTTTATTGGAAAAATGTAGATGAAATTGGATCTTTTACTTAGTGTGATTATTTTTCGAAAGTCTAGTCATATTGAAAATTTTAATTTCAATATTGAACCATAAGTGTTCATAGTTGAATTTAGAGTATTTCAATAAAGTTTATCTTTTGAATTGAAAATTATTGAATTAATATGACAAGTTTTTATTCTTAAATTGCCGTTTTTCCCTTAGTGTACCGAAATTCCTAAAACGGGGAAAATATAGCCAAAAACTAGCTTTTTTACCCGACTGCGCGACGCAAAGAAGGGTATTGTGTTTATCAGTCTATGTATGTATGTATGTGGTTTCCTTTGCGGCACTATGTAAACCGAACGCGTAGACCGATTTTGACGATTCTTACGTCAATTTATTTGTCTTAATTCGGGGAGTGTCACGAAAGATATGACAGTAGTCAAAATTCAATATGGCGGCCAACAGACGCCATTTTGTTTATACGAAGAAAATAAAAAGTCGGCGAACTATGTCAACATGGGTAACAATCGACAGGTATTTGAAAATCATCTTTTGTTTTCTCTTATGATTTTTAATTTCGAATGACCATTTAGGATCTGTAACGGTTTAAAGTTGTTTTCTTGTATTTTTTTACGCAGTCGGGTTTTTTTATTTTTCAAATTTATGTCTTGTTTACAAAAATGGTCACTCTGTCGTTACCCTGCGGTAAATGGAACTGGCACAAAACAAGTCACGTGACCGGTCCCCAGGTGGTAGGGACCAGTCCGAGTTCTAACACTTCCTATGAAGCGGACCAGCCACTTTTACATGGGGATGACCTAGGATGGGGTTAATTGATACTTTGTATGCACCTTGTAACTTGTCTCTGAACTATCTTATGGAGTCCTAATCGGTGTAGAATAATATAGATTATATATAAATATTATTCCCAAATTCAGCTGTAATTATCGATTAATTTATTTTTTTATTGTTACAAATCCAATTAGAATTTGTATTTTATTTTTAAGCGATGTCGTTGATAGGATTCGAACCGACAACCTCCGGCATGACAGGCTAGTACACTACTTACTCGACCACAGGGGAACTTATATTTCAATGTTATAAGTACCAGTTAAGCTGGAATTAATATCTGAATATAGTTAAGGAACAGGTTCCTGAGTGGAATGGCAGTATCATTGAAGGGAGATAATTAATATTATATAGATACTATTTAATAGGCCTTTGATCCAGGTGCATCGAATTAGTTCAGTGCCGTTTACTAATATACTAGCCGGAGTACCAACTAAATTGACTGAAAATGATTAATATGTGACCTTTTACACAATATGTCTTTTTTCACCATTCACTACTCCTTATTTTTGGTACCAGTCTCACTTTCTCAAGTCATGGGATGAGTACTTTTGGCTCATTTGTCACCAAATTTTCCGCAGGGTATTTGCCGTGTGATGTCTTTCGGCATATTTAGGCAACACATAAGTCCTTATAGTCCACGAGCCCAGAGCCGTTAGACCTACGTCATTTTAACAAAGCTGAAATTTTGAAGAGTGGTAGTCCTCTCTGTCTTGAAACCGGGGGCCTTTTGGAGTTAGGAGGTACTAAAGGTGCAAAAAACGGAGCCAACCTACGTCACTTTAGTAAAGCTTATTTTTACCTATATTGTATAAAACATTGTTAAAAATATACATTCAATATTGCCAGACACTTGCCGTCAGACGCTCTTAAAGAGGCCAAAAATGAGGTAAACTGCGTCATTTTAGCAAAGCTGATTTTTACCGTTCCAAGACCCTTTTGAACATTGCCAGATTGCTCCGGAAAGGTAAACAGCCCGCCAGACGCGACAAATGCTCCGTAGTTGACAGCATCAGGACGGCTTATTTATGATCGGATCTCTATATGAACCCGTTCGGGTTCAGGTTCGCTGTTTATGAAGACTTTGAACCCGAACCCGTTGAACCCTAATATTCAGCAAGGTTCGGGCTCAAAAATATAAAAAATAGAGAAATATTTAATAGAAGAATAATAAAAAACATTATATTTCTTGCATGCAAAAAAAAATAAAAACAAAATCAAAATAAAATAACGACCAAGGCAAATTCATACCAGTAGTGAAATTCACTAACTTTTAACGATTAAATAAAAGGTAATTTTGTCTCCAATAATTAGTGTTTGCATTAACGCTTATTTTATTTATTAACTTCGTGTTAAGGCCTTTGCTAAATTTTTATATTACTTTCCAACACTATTAAAATAAACGAAAAGCGCAAAGAGGAATAGAAGAAAAACAAATGAATTTATGGTTGCACGCAAACATATTTTCTTAAATTCCTTTAATGTTGAGAATAAAAGTTAAATTAAATGTTTAAATAATATAAATATTGTTATTTATATATGAATGATTTTATATGTGTGTATATTGTTGTTGAATAATTATTTGAGTTTTGCCAAAAGACGACGTGCTTTAACTGAACAGCTGGCTGTTGTCTATTTAATAACACCACAACAATGATTGCCGTTTAGTTAACGCAGCTAGTAGTGCTTAAAAGTGTTAACGAATAATAAAATCAATAATTCTGGTGTTAACTCTCTTAAACACCTTGATAAGCGTTAACATAAGTTTGTGAATTGCACTACAGGTGGCAGCACTCCGACAGCTGACTATTTTTTTTGCAATTTTTAAAAGTGCCGAATGGTTGCCAAAATTTTAGCTTTTTCTTGTTCTGGGTATTTCTAATAATTTCTAACTTGAAGTATATATTCTTATGTCAGTGCGGTACGTACTTTGAAAGCTAAAGAAGTTAAATTTAATTAAATTGAAAAAAGAATACATTGTTTAAACGTATAAACGTTAATGTAAAATTGATTTATATATATTATTATTAAACAAACCCTGAACCGAACCCGAACCTGAAATTTTTATTTTGATTAACCCGAACCTGAACCCATTTTTTTCATGGTTTCAGTCCCTGCTCTATATTACTTATAGATTACTTTGCAAAATATCATGTGGATTTCTTTTACAGTGAAGTTCAGTATCCACCAAAGTCTGAGAAGTTTAGGAGGGGGAGACTGGTACCCCCCATTACAAAGTAATTAATCATTTTCCTATATCTGCACAACTGCAATAGTCAGGCATCCTAAATTTGACATGAGTTACTCTTAGAATAAAGACCATTTTCAAGCAATATCTTGGTGGTATAGGATAGGGGAGACGGGTGCCCCCATAAAAAAGGCAATTAGAAATCTTTTTGTTTGGGAGACACCCATTTCCTTCTTCCTATACCACCAACGATATTGCTTGAAAATTCACTTTATTCTAAGAGTAACCCATGTCAAATTAGAATGCCTCACTACAGGTGCGCAGATATAGGAAAATTAATAAATACTTTGTAGAGAGAGTACCAGTCTCTCCCCCTCGTATACCTCTCAGATTTTGGTGGTTGAGCCTAAGTCGCACGCCTACCAAATTAGTAGTACTAATACGTTCTGTAAGTCTGATTAGATATTGTAAAATTCCACTCTAAATAATAATTTACATTAATTCAAATAATGAAGAAATAATAACTTCCGACTTAAACCTATTCAGTTCCAAAAATAATTACGTACCACATTTTTGTAAAAAGTTATTATCTGAAGTTTCCAACAGATTTTGCTTTACCGACTTTTATCTGAATCTCATATTTAACAAAATAAACAGCAAGGTATCGAATGGCCCACAAGTATTAAAATAACCAAAAAAGCCCCATCAATTTACAAATTTCGGTAAACTTTTTCAGTCCATAGAACTTGAAGTGGCTTCTTTAGTTATTTGGGCTGATAAACGCGAATCTGCACTCCATTTTTTTATCAGCTATAGTTTTCGATATATGCCGTTATGTCAAAAATGGAAGCACTTTCAGGGCATATATTAGCATAATTGAAGAAGGATTTACCTTATGCAGTACAAGAGAAAAATCAAAACTCGACAACAAAATTATCTATAAGTCGAGGGAACATTGTTTCTAAATCTGCCCATTAGTTTCAGAGATTGCGATATAAAAATTTACTGAAAATTTAAAAAATTGTTGTTTTAAAAATTCTTAAAATAATAAAAAAAAAATACACCATTAATACGTAGCTTAATTTATTCTAAAGGATATGAGCCCTTTTTCGCTAAAATTGGTGAACAAATTTGGATTTCATTGCCAATTTAGTGAGAGACCCTTTTACGTTTTTTTATGAAGTTTTTAGTTTTTAAGCTCAAACTTACGATATCTCTGAAACTAATAAATGGATCTCTTAAGCATAGCGAACATCGCTAGGCTTAAAAATAATTTTATTGTCGAGTTTGGCTTTTCTTTTTTTTACTGAAGAGGACGAGCCCTTGTCCAGCCAGTTATGCTACTATATGTCGCGCATGTGCCTTCAATTTTTATATAACGGTATATCTCGAAAAATGGAACTGATGAAAAAAATTAAGTGCAGATTTGCGTTCAGCGGCCCAAAAGCTAAAAAACAACTTTATATTTATTTATTAAGTTCTGAGACATAAAAGACAGAAAAAGAGCATTTGCTCAAACTTTGGCGGGCGTTGGACACGCCTTAATATTAACTGATAGACCTGAAGTTTTTTAGGGTAGTTTTTTATATGTAGCCATCGATTTGAGGTACACTAAAAGAATTTAGCTTTATAAAACCAATGAAACAATATCATTAGATTTTTTTCATTAATGCAATGACAATTTCACCATTCCAATGAAAATTTCATTAAAATTATGAAAGAATTTCATTGGTTGAAACAATTTTGTTAAATTTTTTCCTTAATTTAATGTTAATTTCACAAATCCTAGGAAAATTTCATTAATATTGTGAAAGAATTTCATTGGTTGAAACAATTTCCTTAGATTTTTTCATTAATCCAATGACAATTTCACAAATCCCATGAAAATTTCGTTAATATTGTGAAAGAATTTCGTTGGGTTGAATTATAATGAAACTTTTCATAAAAATTCAACCAACGAAATTCTTTCACAATATTAATGAAATTTTCATTGGATTTGTGAAATTTTCATTGAATTAATGAACATTATCTAATAAAGAAATATATTCTTCCACAATATTAATAAAATTTTCATTGGATTTGTGAAATTCCAATTGGATTAATGAAACAAATCTAATGAAATTGTTTCATTGGTTTTATGAAGCAAAATTCTTTTACTGTAAGTTAATAGTTCACTTTATGTTTTTTTTAGCCATTCAATCGATCATTTATAAAGTTTTACTTTAACTCTTTTTAATACTAACCCATTCCGCATAGCTTGTATAAAATATACACTTGAAGAAATCCAAATTTCAATTTTTTACGACCACTCTAATATACACGCGACGAGCTGCATCAGTATTGCGTATTTGTCGTTGAAAAGAAAATAAATTTGACTTTGCCATTATTTTATAAATTATCTTTCTCAGTAGCTTGTCCATAAATTATCTTTCCTTATTAAGAAGTTTGACTTAAATTAATTTTAATTAATGAGTTTTTAAATTCATCGTGAGGCGAAAAATTTTGTTAAAAAAATTAAAGTAAATAAAATGCAAATGAATTAAACAACTTGTGGGACTTCTAGGTACTTTTCGGTATGAGGAGTGCACAGGAACCGACATTAAAACCACCGCTAGGGGGCGCCATACTGGAATTTGCATTTTACTTTGTATAAACTCAACTAAGAGTATCGTATGTTAAATGGTTTTTAGAACTTCAATTAGAGCAATTGTTTGCCTTACTTTATGGTGCACTTCAAAAACTTTTTCCTAAAAAGTTTTCTTTTAGGTATGTATGTCGAAACGCCACAACAAAATAGATAGACAAGCAAATTGATTTTAATTTAAAAAAGTTTAGAAAAGGTGGAGCAAAATAGTTTCAATAAATAATTAAAAGCATCTTTAATTTTTTTCAAATCCCCTCATAAATAAAGTCCTCAAAGAATTAACATGTTTATACATTTAAGTCTAAAAATTGGTTTAATCAAACTCAAAAGCAAGAAAAATTAATAAAATATTATTATATATCTGATTTTGCTTAATATATATTTCTTTTTTTTTTCATTTACACACTTGTTTTATATCCACAGAATGTTGAGGTTTTATATTCAAACACAACATGGATGGTGGATGATGTTGCCTGTTATCATCGGTATCCGCACCGTTACGTTCCGGAACATATGTCTCGTAAATAGAATCACCGCTGGCGCGGAACGTGATCACTAAGAAAACAACCGCGGTAAGTCCGTGTAACATTTTATTTATTTTTTATTAATTTCTTATGAAAATTTCGCACTACAATTTCAAAAAAAATTGCAATGTTTTTGCAATACTTTTTTGATTTATTTTATTATATTTTTATATATTTCGTTTTTTTTTATAATCTTGCGATCGTGTGATCAGTTTGAACTACAACGAGATAATAATTTGTGCGAACCCTGTGGAAAAAAGTAGAAAGTAATTGACTCAAAGCTTTAAATACATTTATTTATATTTGAGCTCTTTTTCATCTAGAAGATGAATTTTATTTTCAATTGTAAATAAGGGAAAATTAACTACTATGTACATTATGTGTACATACCCAGTTGGCCAGACTGCCTGGCATGACATTGTCATCTCCGATTCTTGTATAAAGTGCCCTGTGTCGATTAGGTTTTCTAATCGACAGTTTAAATGAATCGTCGTTCACGAATATCTGACCAACAAGTTCTTGCATGTTGTTCTCTATTAAACACTTTTGACGACAATATGAGCGACAATGTCTTTTGTTTTGTCCTCAACTCAATTGAGGACAACTTTATTGAGGACACTATGAGCGAAAATGTCTAGCAATTTGTCTTCAGTAACATTGTGAAGGACAAGATGAGCGACTATGTCTAAATTGTTGTCCTCAATTCAACTTAGTAGTTGAGAACAATATAAGCGACAATGTCTTACATTTTGTCTTTAATCAAGCAAATAAATATGTTGGCCTCGTGTTGTTGATGTTTTAGGTGGTGCCACAAAAACAGATAAACATGCATCTAGTAATGACATTAAGATAAACGACATTGTAGCCTACATAGTCATTGACGACATAATAGGTGACGTTGTCGCTTTTTTAATCATATATAATCATTGACAAAAATCTGAGCGACATTGTCGCTCATTGAATCGTATACGATTTTCGCGATAATTGTTCGAAAACTTCATTGATGATTTGTTCGACATTTGTCGTCGAGGATTTAACATTGTCGTGCACCCGTCATTGATGATGTCTTAAATGTGTGGTCAACTGGGTATGTACATACATATATATGAGTGTACCTCATCATGCTGCAACAGCAACAGCAACATTAGCAATATGTGACAATAACAAAAAATAATAATTGAACTTAAACGAAATTGTTGTACTTATTACTGTTGTTGTTGTTGTTGTTGTTGTTGTTATTATTGTCGTTGTATCTTCATTAAACCCAAAATGTGGGGGTTATTATCATTGTAGTTGTGTGAGTAGTAAGCGTGTACTCATACATTGATCTTTAATGTCCATTACGCACATTTACGGTTATACGCTCAAAACAATTGCAGAGAGACATACTTTTTTATCCAAAGATTCGATATACATTAGGGTGGTGCGAAAAATTAATTTTCCCTCAAATCGATTTGTAATAGTGCAATTATGTTGGCCCATTAGGTCAGTTAGAAATTTATAAAATATAATCCCCACAAAAACATAAATGTGAAAAAATGGAAAGAAAACAAACAAGACTTTTTTATGAGTGACTGTTAAAACTTCCATTATTATGATAATTATTTAATTGAAATACATAATTAGTTTATTTAGGTTAGGTTAGCTTAGCAGTTTAAAAGTCAAGATCAGCCCACTTGGTTCGTAATTATGTTACCTGAAGAGGAGACGTGAAGAGAGATAAGATTTCGTCTACACTTTCCCGTTGGGTTTAATGCTAAACCAATGCGACGGCCGGATAAAAGAATTTATCCTTCTAATATTGCAGTCCGATAAGCCACACAGAAAAAATTATCATAGGTTTTTCTTTTAACACACATGTGTTTGAATTTGTTTTTACATTTTTAACCGACTTCAAAAAAAGTAGAAAGGTTATCAACTCGTCATGTATTTTTTTTATGTATGTTCCCTCAAAGCTCCGCCATTCATGAACCCATTTCGGACTTTTTTTTTCTCTATTCAAAAGGATGTACTTCCAGATTGATCCCGTTGAAAAGTGGGCGGGATCACGCCCATACAAAGTAAATACACATGCGCTTTCAACTACTTCTACTCAACCGATCCTTATGAAACTTTACACACACAATAAGTTTCTGTTTAAATACTTCATCAGGATCAAAAAAGTGGGCTGAGCCACGCCTATGCAAAGTAAATATTCTTTTTCAGCAAGTTCTACTAAACCGATTCTTATGAAACTTTGCATACATCTTTAGCTATACTTCCAATACAACAATATGTTTACAAAAGTGGGCAGTGCCACGCCCATGTAAAGTAAATAAGCCTTTTAACTACTTCTACTTAGCTGATTCTTATGAAGCTTTGCATACACATTTATTTATCGTTACACTACAACATTTTCTTTAGAAAAGTGGGCAGTGCCACGCCCATGAAAAGTAAATATTCATTTTATTTACTTCTACTTTTCCGATTCTTATGAAACGTCGCACACACAATTAGTTCTTCTAAAAGTACATGATGATAAAATATGGGGCGGTGGCACGCCTATTTTGTAGTCGGTTTTTTCCAAGAATTATTATATTCCAAAATAATGCTAAAAAAACTAATTTTATATAATTTTTATTAAATGCGAACCCATATATAAAAAAATATTGGAATTAAAGGAAATAAAATTTTAGTTTGTCTATTGGCTACGTTTTTTTTTCGTCAAATATTTGGCAAGTGTGACCGTAGCTTTATATTTTCAGACCTATAAGAAAAAACTAAAAAAAATATGTCGCCTAAAGCGGCATGGCAACTTATCAAACTATTTGAGCAAACAGAGATTTTTGTGACTGTATTAGTGCAAATAACCTCACACGTATAGTTTGATGTGAGTTTGATGAAAAACAAAACACTTTTGATTTTCACTACCGCCGATGACGAAATTTGAAGCTTGTTTGATGTGTGGCTGTATAATTACTTCAAATGTTATTTTTGTTTAGTTTTCGCAGCGACCACATCATTTCTATGGAGACGCTTTATTTAAAAAAAAACAGATGAACAAAATTAAGTTTATTGAAGTTTATCGTGGTTTGCCTGCTTTATGGCGAGTTAAATCGAAGCAATATAGCAATAGAAATTAAAAAAAATGCTTAGTACGAGATATTGCTTGAAACATATACAGAAAAAACCCAAATGCTAAAAAAAGGATGTCGCACAAAATTTTAGCTCTCTTCGAACTGCATATGGAAAGGAGTTAAAAGGGATTAAAAAGGGAGTAAAAAAACAAATTTTCAACAAACAAAAAGTTTTTTAATAAATAATGAAACATTTCCGCCCAAAAAATCACATGTTCTTTCTTTTTCACAACAACTTTCAAATGAAGTTTGATGATATGAATTTGATAAGTTGCTGTGCTAAACAAAACAAAATATTACTAATTGCATACATGAATTTGATCAAACAGTTTGATAAATTGCCACGGCCCTTTAAGGGGCCGTCCTCCCTCCAGCACGCCCGCTAAACACGAGGACTCTTTCGTTTATTTAAATATGTGTACCAAGGACCAACTGTGGCAATTTTTCAAAACTCCTGGAATTATTTCTTTCGATTGGACTATAATTTATATAAAATAATTTTTAAAGAAAAATTAAAATATTTCCCCGCCCGAAATATTTTTTTTTTAAAGAGCTACGGCTACTATTAATAGAGTAGTTACAATCAAGTGTTGTGATAGTACATGCAACGGACAAAAATCGATTGGCGACAAATTCGGTTGCCACAATGAATCTGTTTTCTCTGTGGAGCTGTACCCAGCAAAAAATTTTCATTTTTGTAATCGGTAGTATGTACTTTGTTAATGGGTTACATAGTAATGAGTGGTACTTATTTATGTTATTACTTTGCTTCAAATTAGAACTACTACTTAGTTTTTAATAAAATTAATACGTATTTTTATCATTATTTGATAGTATGTGGTTACAATTTGTTGATACGTACTAATAAAATAAGTAGACAGCCACTGTTTGGGTCAACATGTGTTTGTAACTATATGAAAACTAATTTGTGTCGCTTAAGCTTATAAGTCAACAATAGCTGAGTGGGTAAAGTTCTTCATATGTGAACGAGCTGGGTCAAAAAAATAAAAATTAAAAAATAAAATAACACTGAAAAAATAAAATAAAATTTAAAAAATATAAATAAAACATAGTGCGTATAAATTTTTTTTAATTTTAGTTTGTTTATTTGACTACTTATTTTTTAGCTTCAAGTAAGCCAAATAATGACAATGCAAATACATTTGTAAGGGGTACCCCTTATTTTTTGGACTTCTCAAACAAAAACAAGTAGCTATCGAGTCAAATTGTGAGTAGTTACGACTTAATTCCTCATATACTCTTTTGCCTACAAGTAAGCAAGGTTTTTGCTGGGTAGTGAAGTGTCAAATACAAAAAAGGTGCACCCTAGTTCCCCTAGATCAAAAGCTCCTGTTTTAGGATATTTCTGATTACTTGCTAAGACCTATCTGTATACCAAATTTCAGGTGAATATGTACTAAAATAATCACTTTTTACACCTTCATATCTCGGGAAGTTTTTATGGTCAAACTTTCAAACTTCACCTTTGAAGTTACCGATATGTAGTTTCGGAAAACTCTGAAATACATGCGCGACTTAATGATATGACTTAGTTTAAGTTCTAATAGCCAATTATTATTTGCTTAGACCTAAAACAAAATAATGTTACTGTTAAAGTATAATTAAATAACTTTTAGTTTTTCTTATACATTACTCTATTATATATCCACTCTATCTTATATCCACACAGAAAAAGCCAAATTTCATTTTCTGTAAAGGAATTCAATGAAATAGTAAATATTATGTCTTTGAACGGACCTACAAACAAATTTGTAAATATAGACAAAAATACTTCAACAATTAAATATAAAAAAACCCTGTTTTTCAGTGAACAAATTGTTTAAGTCTATAAAACAATTTGTCTAAAAATATTTAAAAATTGTTGACAAAACAATTTACTTAATCAAACAAAAACATTTTCTGGATTTTCTGAAAAATATCAAACAATATTTTTGCAAATTTAATAAACATTTAGTCTAAAAATACTAACAAATATTAAACAAAATAGTTTACTTAATCAAACAAAAATATGTATTTACTGGATTTTTTGTAATAATAATATCAAACAAAATTTTTGTCTGCGTTGTCATAATCATCCATTTAGCATTTATGAAATTTCACTTTATTAAATGTGTTCAAGTCTGAATGTTTATCTAAATAGTCTAAAAAAATGAATGAGAATTAATGGAACGACATTAAGTAATTGATTCACTCAAAAATCCTTTGTAAAGAAACTTGATTGTAGTTGTTGTTATTTGTGGGGTTGTTTTTTACGACACAGTTTTTCTTGTTGTTTTTGGTGTTGGCGTCTTAAATAAGAGTCAAACAAACAATTCATTGATAATTTAAAGAACATTTACTGAAAATGAAATTTATTTTTAGACAAACTTTTGTTTGAAAATTTTTTGGTAATAATTTTTTCTGTGCATCTGTGAGAACAATGCTGGGACTCTTATCCTAAAAATAAATGAAGTATTTATTAAATATTAAAAATAGATTAATTATTTATTAATATTGTAAATCCAAATTGATTATCAGGCTAAGGTTCGTAACGTTATATTAAGAAAGAATTGGGAATGATTAATACTCCAAGGAAAGCTCCCGAAAGTGGCGCTACTCTGTTCTGCTGTTTACATTGAAAAATTAAGTTGATGTTAATGTTTCCTTTGTTTCCTTGGAATATTAACCATGCCCAATTCTTTCTGAATATAACGTTGCGAGCCTTAGCCTAATAATCAATTTGGATTCACAAGCAAATACGTTCGAAATAGTAATATTAATTTACAATTAGCTACTGGTTTGAGTTTTTCACATGCTTTCATCTTCATATATACTTAAGTATAAAATCAAACCAAAAAAGTTTGACTTGAGCAGAACAAAAAATCAGAAAAATGGGAATAAAGAAAAATAATCCGAAGGCAACACTGGGAAAGTGCAGTTTAATGTCAACTTGAACAAGTTGAAGTGATTTAATTCTCGTATTAAATTTTTTTCCATTTATTTTGCCTTACCCTAATATAAATGCAAGTACGATTTCGAATGTGCGTATTCTCATTTCGATGAGTAGAACTTTAATAGTACGTAAGTATCCGTATACATACGTACACATATATATTTTGTTTACCAGTTTAATTAAATACTTGTTGCATTTTTAAATTATTTTTATTCAAACAAGCTTCAAATTTATTTTATCTTAAAGCCTAGAAATCATGAAGAATTATTTGAAATACAGCGAAACTTCTATATAACGAATCTGAAATTGGAAAAAAAAATACTTGGCTATAACTATTGGTTCATAGTACATATATATGTATCAGTGAAACCTTCGTATAACGAAGCTTTAAGGTATGCGAAAAAATTCGTATTCCTTAAAATTTCGTATTTTGACAACGGGACTTTACCATTTTGCTTAAATTTTAATTTTGCTTAATTCTTGCTTCGTTATATAGAGGCTTTTGAATGAATTCTTCGATATATAGAAGCTTCATAGCTCAGAATTTCTTCGTTAGAGCTGTAGTGCATTTCTGTATGAAAATTTTTGCAATAAAGAGGTTTTTTTTCGGCGGACTTAGAAAAAATGCGTTATATTGACTTATTCGTTATATCGAAGTTTCACTGTACTTTTAAGAGTTATTACATACAGCCATCTCGTACATTCCGATCGGAATGGTTTTAATTCCGTATATGAATTTCTAACGTTTTTGTTTACATTCTTCAAATTCCGTGCATTTCGTATTTCGATTTTTCATTATTAACTTCACATTAAGTTTCTTATTAAGCGCTCAGAGCTTTTGGTCAAGCGATTATTTGACGCTCCTAAAAGTATGCACATTTCTTACTTCATAATATAAATGAGCGTAGTGGAGCAGTCTTGTCAATTTCAACTTTCGATCGGAATATTAATAATCGGAATAACTAATAATTTTGTTACTGCCTTAAGAACTTGTTTGTGAAAATAATTCGGTCATGAGTGAACCGTTTAAGATATCGTTATGGATTTTTACAAGGCGAATTCAGTACCAGTTAGCCTTATCATCACAGATGATCATCAGCTGATTACACCCCATCAGTCAAACTCTATATAAGAAAAGAGAAAAACTTTAACCCGAACTGTCAAAGCACATATAAAAATAGTCATACACCTACTTTGTATGTGTGTTGTTTTGATGATAAGGCCACTTGATATTAATTCGCTTTGACATAGCTGAGGTATTTTTTAGTTCACGTGGGCGCGGATTTCTAACATTGAGGGGGCTCGTGGGTGAGGACCAAAAGTTTGCTAACTCGGACGGTACTTAAACATTGTTCAAACGTGTGACCTCTGTTTCATATTCAATTTCAATTGTAGGCTGAATTGTATATCACAATTGCGGGCTGAAATATTTGTTCAGTTCACAATTCTATGTCCATTAATTAGTTCGAATTATAAAAAGACAAATAAAAGAGCGTTTTACGCCTTCTTTATAGTTTTCTTATTCTACGTTTACAAATTGAGTGACTCACTTGAGACGTTTAACTTACAAAAAGAGGCATTTGCATAAAAAATATGTACGTTGAAATGGTAATTTTCTAATTAATGTTAAGATAAAGATTTACCCCCATATGCAAAGAAATAAAGTGTGTTTGAAATGTATGTTAAAACCGGGTTTTCTATGGAAATTTTGTTTTAACATACATTTGAAAGACACTTTATTTTTTTGCATATGGGGGTTACAATTCAATAACAAACAAATTGGTTTACTTATTGATTTGTTATCTCTTTGTATTTAAATCGATTGAATTATTTAATATCGCGCTCTAAGTGCAACCAGTAAATGGTGGCGGGGAAACCTCATGTTGATCTGTTCTGCTGTGTTGTCAGAATAACTAGGTTTTCATTTGTTCCTTAAAAATTATCGCATGCTCCAAAAAATATAGTTTTCATAATAAAATAAATTTCCGCGAATATGAGCGCGCACAGTGAGGGAACTGTGACCAAATTAAGAATAAATTTGGAGTTTTCAAACGGGCAGTTCGCCTTCAATAAAGTTTTACATTGGGCTTCAGCTTTAAATTTGGACTCTATGTTCATGAAGGGGATGTCGCACTGTGTGGTGAGGGCGGCCAAAAAAAAAAAAACTTGAAACTTTTTGGTGAGTATGGACATAGCAGAAAATATGCGAAATATTGCGAATATGTTAAATAAGTAATTTAACAAAAATTGCCGATGAAACCTTTTGGTGTTTCTTTGATACTGTACACAGAACAAAAAAATTTGTAAATACAATTAATTTTTTTGTTATATCAATTAAATAATTAATTGATTTTGAACCTACAATGATTTTTGTAAATACAATTACGAAATTGTAAGTTAAAGGAAACTCAGAAAAAAAATTTTAACAATTGTTTTGTTGATTTCAAATTTATTTCAATTAAGATTATTGTCATATCAACAATATGAATTGTTGATTTTCCGAACAAATTTTAACTATCATAGTTGTTGTATTAACAATATTTTTTATACACAATCCTCGAAGCGACTGTTTGCTTGTCTGCGAAAAACACTAAATGTCTTTGGGCGGAATCGAACCAGCGACCTCTTGACTAATAGACTAACGTTCTTACCTCTCGGCTACAGAGCAATTCGTTATCAAATACGCAAATAATCAATACACACAAAACGTGATTTGCTTTGTTTCATCTACGTGTGTGTGTTCATTTGTTATATCAACAATAATGATTGTTAATTTTTTTTCACAATACATAACAAAAAATTTGGTTAGTTCAGTTTGTTGAAAAAAGTTTCTTAATTTACTTTGTTTCATTTATATGTGTGCATTCATTTGTTATATCAACAATGATGATTGTTCATTTTTTTCACAATGCATAACAAAAAATTTGTTTAGTTCAGTTTGTTGAAAAAAATTTCTGTGTTTGTCGTATCAAAAACAAAATTTGTTGTATTAGCAAAATATATGTTTGAATTTAAATTACATATTAACAATTGAAATTGTTAGTTGCAGTTTGATGATATTTTTTTCTGTGTAGTATGATATCTAAAAACTATAACAAAACTGTTTTCAAGTATTTATTTATCATATATGGGCATTTCCTGGGGTCACGAACGTACGTTCGTACAACACTTTTCCTAGCATTTTTTTTGCGATTCAATAGCATTTTGGTAGCTCTATGTTTAGTGCAAAAGATGTATATTATCGAGTTTAAGTTTTCATAATGATAGTTATAAAGATGTGGTCACGAACGTACGCAAAATAGAAGTCTACTTTGGCTGAGACTAGTGAAATGAAAAAATCTGCGAAATGGAACGGAATATTCAAAAGCGATTAATTTATTTTAAAAGTGTGTTAATGTAGGTCTTTATCCAGTATTCACTAGGGTATTCATTTTAATCGACTTTTCAATTGTTCGATTAATCAATTAATCGAAATTGAGGTTTTTATATTACTCGAACAATCGAGTAAAACTTTTATTTCGTTCGAGTTATTCGAGTAAGCTTTAGTGCTAAAAAATTATTCGAGTTAATCGGAAAAGTTTGAATTTAATCGGTTTTTTGTACATTTTTGTGGACAAAAATAAAACAAAACAAGTTTTTTCGCGTTTTTATATATATATTAATAATGAACACAAAAGAAATTCTTTAAAATAGTACTTTTTTCACTATTCAAATGTTGCGCTTTGAGAAAATTATGTGCCAGGAAATATTTAATAACATTCCGACCTGTCCTGTATTCAATGCAGAATAAAAATAATCAGAATTGGCATAGCACTTTTGTTGTTATAAATATTAACTTGTACTACTTGGGAAATATTTGCCTAAAAAAATATAACCACTACTTTTGCTCAAAGTTAGTTTGATTTAACTTGTTTTTTATAGCACAAAATAAGGTTAATTATGCTGCAAAAAGCTATTTTTATATTATTTTTAATAAATGCGAACGCATATCAAAAAAAATATTGTAATTAAAGGAAATAAAATTTTAACTTGTCTGTAGGTTACGTTTTTTTTCGGCAAATATTTGTCAAATGTGACCGTACCTTAAGGCTTTTATAATTCCGAACATTACATTCGATATTTTAATATGAAACATCTAGTTAACTAGTTGCTCTCGAAATATCTTCTTTATTTCAAATAAGTTTTGTTTGGTGTTTATATTTCCGATTTTTTTTAAAGATATTTGAAGTTGGTTTCTTTCTCCCTATTATTGTTACTAAATTATTTACTTAACTTTTTGAAATAACGTTCGAATTCAATGGCAAATTTCATATAAATTAAAAATTGTTGCCACTTTTTATTAAAAAAAAGAAAATGTATATAAAATATTTTAATCGAGTTATTCGATTAATCGACCAAAATTACTCGAATAAATTTTTACTCGAAATTGAAATCTTTTGTTTGATCAAACATTATTTGACTTAAATTATTCGATTAATCGAGCAAACATTATTCGAGTGAATACCCTACTATTTACGCAATAAAATATCACTATTGGTTTTTGTTTAATTGGCTTAAGTACCGGTCGCGAACGTACAATTTTTTCCTATGTTTTTTTTTTTTTTTTTTTTTATTGTATTCACCATGCATTTTACCATAAATATCTTAAAATTTTCTTAACAAAGAACTTAATACTCCATTTATAGTGTGTAGTAACATTTATAACAAAAAATAGGCTATTTTATTTAATATAAAATCATGAAATTTTAACAATATTTATGATATTTTCGATATTTTGGTTGATCATTGGGAGGAAATGCCCATATGAGAATTTTACTCTAAGTTCGTTTTTTATAATTTGGTGAGTGCGATGTTTCATTTCATTTTATTTTTACCCGACTGCGCGACGCAAAGAAGGGTATTGTGCTTATCAACCTATAAAAATAAATAAATGAAAAGTCGGCGAACTATATCGAAATGGGTATCAATCGACAGGTATTTGAAAATCATCTTGAGGTTTCTCTTATGATTTTTAATTTCGAATGACCATTTAGGATCTGTAACGGTTTAAAGTTGTTTTCTTTTATTTTTTTACGCAGTCGGGTTTTTTGATTTTTTAAATTTATGTCTTGTTGCTGTTTGCTTGTGGGTAAGCTCCGAATACCATATTTCAATATATTACTGTTGTTAGGGTTCCGTACACCAAAAGTGTAAAGGAACCCTATTGTTATATATGTTTAAACAGGTTTTCTTTTAGTGTTTATTAAGTAGAATACACATTGTTGAACTTCAGTGACAGTATAAAATTCATAATTTTTACCCGACTGCGCGACGCAAAGAATGGTATTCTGTTTATCAGCCTATGTATGTGTGTTCGTTCCTCTCCGGCGCTATATAAACTGAATGCGTGTGCCGATTTTGATAACTCTTACGTCAATCGATTTCTCTTAATCCTGCGAGTGTTACTTAAGATATGAGAGTAGTCAAAATTCAATGTGGCGGCTAGCAGACGCCATTTTGTTAATATGAAAAAAAGGAAAAGTCGACACACTATACTAAAATGATATCATTAGACAGGTATTTAAAAATAATCCTTAGGTTTCTCTTACCGTTTTTCATTTCGTGTGACCATTTAGCATCTGCAACGGTTTAAAGTTGGTTAACAACCAAAAAAAAACCAATTGCGTAAAAAGTGAACTTTTAACAAAAAGATCGAAAACCAAAATGTGTGCAAAAACCAAAAAGAAAACAAATAAAAAATAAATTTAAAAAATCAAAAAACCCGACTGCGTAAAAAACTATAAGAAAAAAAAAATAAACAAGTTCAGTGTGCGGAACATAGTAACTTTTACAGTTGGGAAGCATTAAAAATTGAATCTTCAAATTTTCTCAATAATGGTTCCTGGATGTAAAAGTGGCTATGTTCCGCACACTGGACTTGTTTTTGTTTTCTGTTATTTTTACGCTATCGGGGTTTTGGGTTTTTTTAATATATTTTTATAGAAGAATACTTTTGATCATGTTTTACACTCAAACCGTCATTCAAGAAAAAAATTTTACACAAGCACATGGAAAATAACAAAATTAGACTGGCTTTATTGATAAAAAAAAGTTTTTTTTTTATTGATTTTTTTTATTTTTTCATAATATCTCACACAGGCAACCTTGCATTTAATAAAAATATATCAATTCCTTAAAAAACTCATTTTCCTCGTCCAAGTTGTGAAGTTTATGTTACAAAAAACAACACTTGACTCACACTTTCTTGTACATACTATCAGCCAAAAACCAATATGGCCGCTGACTGTCACTCAACCGCAAAAATATTTGTGGTTGACTGTTGAGTAGGGTTTGGGATTTCCCGGACTTTTGCACTTCCCATGAAACGGGAATGAAAAAATCAAGCTCCCGAAAATTCCCGGAATTCCCGGGAAAAGCTAATTTTCTAAATTAAATAGATTTATTAAATAAAAATTGGCGAATTTTCGCCAAAGTTAATATAAAAGCAATTCTAAAACAAATTTTAAAGAATTTTTAAGTGAATTCAAGCAAATAGAGTTTATAGCTATTACACAGTAGGAGATTCTATAAAGACTAATTGACGACTATATCGCAATTAGTTAAACATTTTATTTTAAGGCCTTCAAATCATTTCATAAAGAACTTGCCGTAAAGTTTCTTAATTTTTCTTGAACAATTTCCAGGACGATTCTTATCGTTAAGTAGAAGCAAGTTACAGTATTATATTCAGCTGCGCTGAATTTGACATATTCTGAGCCACAGTCTATCTAAATGTCTTTGTTTATTCATTTTATTTATCTTAAAACATCTCCTTCTGGGTTTCAATAATTGCGTCGACTTATAATAAATTTAAGTAGTGTCAACTCAAAGTTTTTACAGCTTATATGAGCTTAAAATGACCTCTACACTTTCCAAAATTTGTTCACTAATTCTAGGGAAAATCACTCAAAGTTCGTTTAATATCGAATTATTTACTTTAGAAAACGATTAGAGAGCACTGTATTCATTGATATTTATACAAAGTATTCCACTTTGTTCTGTTATAGTGATTAAACGACATCTATTACTAAAGTCATCTTGCATATACTTTTCGAATCAAGCAATAATTTTTCTCGGCTTAAAAGAAATGGTATGCCTTTAATTTCATGCAATTTTTATGAAATTTCTGCATAAGTTTGAAAATTTCACATTTTTATTTTGTATTAAAAAAATTTTATGGACATTTTACTGCCTGTTTATCGATGTCGAAGGAATTCTTTCTTTCTTACAGTGACACTTGAAACAAGGACAAAGTTTTAGAATTTGTTTTTGTTTCAAATGAAACTGTAAGAATGAAAAATGTCTTTCGACATCGATAAAGCCCTTATGACACTACATTTTTCTTTCATTGTTAAGCCAACAGAAAAAAAGTTGAAATAAAGAGGCGCTAAGTCGCTGAATTCGTGAATAGTCCGCTCACTTGGCAACACTTTAATGTTTTAAGTTTGAAACGTCAATTTTAAGTTGAAAATGTTTACATTTTTTCTGACAGACCCTCATTTTTTATCGATAACATTAGTTAAAGCTTTGACAATTTTGTATTTTTCTTAATATAGCTGAACTGTTTGCACCTGGTAAAATTTCCAAGCATATTATATTTGCTCTGTTCTCCAAAACTTAAAAAAATGAAGAAAAAATGTAGTGTCAACAGGGTATTATTATTTAAACAGATGATGAAAAACATAGCAACTTTAAAATAGAACTTAACAATTTCATCGTGTAGATTTAGTCGTACAGTCAGTCAAACAAACTTTTGTAATATTTAAAAAACATTGAAAATTTTGATATCAAAGAAAAACATGATTATAATACAAATTTATTATATGAATCAAAATAAATTTGGCAATCACTTACGCCATTTTATAAATATGTATGTAAACAAGTCCATATATTTGTGAAATAACGTGTACTTTTAATTTCTCGTTTTTCCCGGGAAATTTTTGAGATTTTCCCGGGAAACGGGAAACTAAAAGTAGACTTTTCTTGGGAACTCCCACCCGGGAATTCCCGATTCCCAAACCCTACTGTTGACTGACGAAATTTGTGGTCACACTATCGATCAAGCCAAAATTTTAGCAGAAGTGTTACTCATGTTCGACAATGTGTAGTAGAGATGAGCGATCCCGTGATTTTTAAAGAGAGAACATCGTGAACAGTGAACGTGATTTAAAAATCACTGTTACTTAAAACTGTGATCACTGTTTCCAGTTCTCTTATAGCAATATAATTATCACATATACATCTCTACAACAAAAACGTTGGTTTTTTTTTTCTGAAGAAATATACCAAGGCAGATTTAAATACGCCTTAAAATATACTTTGAATTTTAAAAAGAAATACTAATACGGAAGAAAAGAACACAAGAAATAGCAACATTATGCGTTTATTGTTATTGTACAAAAAGAAAAAATAATGTGAGTCCGATCACAGGGGAGATGTGTAAACATCTAGTAATGAAACATTTTAAGAAGACTTTAAGTTTGACAAGCTTAGTTTTTTGTTTTCCTTATTTTGCTTTGTTTTAGTAAATTTCTTATTAAAAGTGCAAAAAATCTTTTTAAAAGTTATTAAAATTAAATGTTTTTGTATTCATTTTATTTATTTGTTTTTCTTTGCCTACAATAACACAATGTACGGCAATTAGTGAAAATTAGTAGCTACTACTACTACTACTATAGCGCACTAGATGGTGTTAGTGTATTTCTATGCATCTGTTAAGTTTCTCTGTACTTCTTCTTGTCCGTATGATTACACTCATACACAGCTCACACCGCGTTATTACAATTGTAATGTTAATTTTAAGGGCCCCATACACTACACCAGTATGCACGCGCAATCACGTGTTGGCGCCAGTGGTTGTGTCGCGTATGGGCATTTGGTGTGATTGTACGATTTGTGTAGAGATGTCAAACAGAGTTTGATATTTTGCTGATGGTACCAGTTTGTGGTATTGTGTATGGTGAATTTAGCTCAGTTGAGAAAAGTTGTCAAAGGGTAAACAACGGGGTAACACACATGTACTTGAATAAATTACTCATAAATTAAGAAAAAAGGAACAAAATATGTATTGTAAAGTATTTCTGAAATAAAACATATCATTCCTAATAATTTTTTAACAAAAATAAATGCGGTGCGCACTAGGTACAACAACTCATCCGTAGAGAATTTTTAAAGAAATGAATATTGCACCAGAATGCTTGTATGGTATGTACGATTCAACATCACTTGTTTGTGCCAGTATAGTGGAGTAGTGTTTACTCTGCTTTACTCAAGTAAGATTAATCTTACTAAAAATTTTTGATTGTATTGTGAAAAAGATTTTTACCCCCTAGCGTATAGAGGTTTACACATCAAAAATCGTTAATACCCACACAAACTGTGAAATATTATAATTTTGTGTATGTAACAAATAGAAAAGAACGACTTTGCAAGTAGGAGTTACTTGAAAAATTTTGTCACAACTGTGATTCGTGATTTTTCAGTAACAGTAATTAAATCACAGGAACAGAAATATCGCTCATCTCTAATTACATTCTTATTTTCGTAAGCAGCCAGACAACAGAAAGTAAACATGTATGTAATGTTGCCCGTGGCGTCGCAAATTTTTAATATTTGTACGTAATTATTGTTCGAAAATGTTGGGCTATTATTCATTAAAAATTCGGGTGATTTTACATAATGAAGAAACACCCAAAAAACTTTGGGCGATTATTCATTTTACACTTTTGGATTATTCTTCACTTTTTTGGGCTATCGGGCACTACTTTTTGGGTGTTTCTTTACTATGACGAATCACCCAACAATTTTGGGCGTTTCTTCATTTAGCTGTTTCGGGCTATTTTCACTTGGGCGATTATTCGTACAGCCATGTCGAATAGTGTCTTCGCTCTGCAATACAATTTTTATGGACTTTATATCCACTTTTTTATGGTTATTATTTCATTTTCAACGTGCAAATAAAATCCATGGATATTATTTCCTAGGACGTTGCTACATGGCGGGGGCTAAAGAGAAATACTACCTACATATGTATGTATGTGGTTCTTTGTTTGGAAGAACAAAAGCAACAATTACTGCATTGTATGCAAGAAGTACACAGAAAAAAATATCATCAAACTGCAACTAACAATTTCAGTTGTTAATATGTAATTTAAATTCAAACATATTTTTTGTTAATATAACAAATTGAGTTGTTGATACGACAAACACAGAAATGTTTTTCAACAAACTGAACTAACCAAATTTTTTGTTATATATTGTGAAAAAAATTAACAATCATTATTGTTGATATAACAAATGAACGCACACACGTATATGAAACAAAGCAAATCAAGTTTTGTGTGTATTCATTATATGCGTATTTAATGACGAATTGCTCTGTAGCTGAGAGGTAAGAACGTTAGTCCATTAGTCCAGAGGTCGCCGGTTCGATTCCGTCCAAAGATATTTAATGTTTTTCGCAGACACGCAAAAAGTCGCTTCGGGGAATGTGATTGTATAAAAAAATATTGTTAATACACAATTATGATAGTTAAAATTTGTTCGGAAAATCAACAATTCACAATGTTGATATAACAATAATCTTAATTGAAATAAATTTGAAATCAACAAAAAAAAAATGTTGTAATTTTTTTCTGATCTTCCTTTAACTTACAATTTCGTAATTGTATTTACAAAAATCGTAGTAGGTTAAAAATCAATTAATTGTTTAATTGATATGACAAAAAAATTAATTGTATTTACGAATGTTTTTTTTTCTGTTTAGAAAGCATTCTTGTAGAAAATTATGGCTAAGTTAACAGTTAAGTGTACATTTTGAATAACATTCCTATTTATTTATTTTTTAATTTAAATTTTCTTTTAAATTTTAATGTAATTTTGCTAGTGATGACAAATAATAATCAGAAAATGTAAGGTGAAACAGATTGGGATAAGAACATATTGAACGCATGTTGAACATTTTGAGCTCTAATTTCTATACTATTTATATATTGATGTTAGATGTTAAATGTGTTCAACTGTGAATAAGCTATAACAGTTTAATAATAGTTTAAGATAAATTTCAGTCAAAGTATTTATTCTTGGATACGAAATCTTGAAAAATGTCAAAAAAAAGTTTAGATTTTGATAAAGAATTCAAAGTAAATCAAACCTATTAAACACATTTTAAGTTTTGAATGATTTCTGATATTTTTTCCATAAAAATTTTAATTAGCATTCAGAATTATTATATTAAGCGAAAGTTCGTAACGTGATATTCAAAAAGAATTTGAAATGATAATATTCCAAGGAAGAAGGACTGCTATATAGAACTTTAAATTGTATTAAAAACAAAATTGCTTGAGTTATAAAATAACTTCTTTAACCCTATTCCTCCACGCAGCAATTTGTATTGCCGGCAATTGACAAATTCTATATTGAAAATTAAATTACTTTTTCCGGTTGTATTTTTTATATGAAGCTCTACAATTGCCGGAATAAAAATTGCTATGTGGAGACGTAGGTTTTGAAAGACCACCCGACCTTGCGAAATATGTAATGCAAAGTTAATGTTTATCTTAAACTAAATTCCTTTCAATTAAGTTAAGTTTTTTGTTATACAAATTATTACAAACTATTTATTAATTTAAGTATTTTTCGAGATTTAATTACAAAAAAAAAATTCAACAAAATTCGAGTTTTGTTTCAATGAGAAAGTAATTAATTATTCTAAAGTTTGCCTTGCTGCATCATAAGATTGATTTTCTCATAAATCCAATCAATATATTTTTCAACACGTACATAAACACCAGGATGATTGGCATAACCGCAATGTTGGCCCCATGAAATTATGCCATACAAAGTTTCACCATCTAAAAAATAAAAATAGAAAGATGAGAATATTCTCAAACATTTAATCAATATTATTGTTATACCCTCATCGGAACACACTAAAGGTCCGCCCGAATCACCATCGCAAGCATCGGCACTTTCATCAAGAAAACCAGCACAAAACATTCCTTCCGTCATGGCATTTGCATAGACATTTTTCTGGCTACAAACTTCATCGGCCAAAATGGGTACTTGAGCAGAACGCAAGATATTTGAGGGAGCTACAAGATGAAACATTGTTTAATAAATCTTACTAAATGAAAAAAACTTGGACCGCTTACTTGAAGTTCCCGACTTAATAGAACCCCAGCCAGATATCGTACACAACCGATTTGTTTCCAATGTTGCACCTTTTTCAGGCAAACAAATTGGCTGTACGTAGTCGTTAAAACGTACCGGAGTCTTAAGCAATATTAAAGCTATATCATTGTTCATATGTTTTTGATCACGGAACTTTTCATGAATATACCAATTTTCAATGTTAGAATCGACTTCTGATGATTCGCCTATATTGGCATAATGATCGCCCATGCGCACAAAATATGAGCCTTTAGGATAGCCTGCTAAACAGTGAGCTGCTGTTAAAATTAACTTTTTGGAAATAATTACTGCGCCACACCAATGACTCGATATGCCTCCACGGCCCCGTGTACGTATAGTAGCCTGCCAGGGATGACGTCCACGTTTAGCTATAGTACCATTTACAACCCTTTCTTCCGGATGTTCATATTCATCCAACAAGTTTGACTTGAAGTGGCCACATTTCTTTTGACTATGCACCGCTTTGCTAGAACGCTGCCACAATCCCTGGTATAAGCCCAAATCATCTAGATCAGACTGCTCAAATTGCAAAGTAGATTCGAGATCTTGATATTGCGTTAAAGAATCATCCGTTAAAGGTTTATTTGCTTTATTTGGATTTGGCTTAGGACCGGCTGTACATTTTATTCCGACATCTTCTGTATGATTACAATTGTTTTCACCCCAAGACCAGTGATTACATTCATCGATCTTCGTTTCATTGCCTAGACAAGACACCTGGTCCAACCAAATAGGTCCACTGCCAGGACCAAATATATTTTTAAGGATTTCCTACAAAAATATGAAGCTTTAAATATAACAAACCAAAAAAAGAAATTTTATTACTTACCGGCTTGCCATATAAGCCCAAAGAATTACAAAAAACTTGAGCTTCTTTTAAACTGAAGTCATCATCACAAACAGTACCCCATTCTCCACGATAGAATACCTCCAATCGTCCCTCATGGGAGCTGCGGCCTCCTTCTAAACGATAGTTAATAGGAGCCTACAACCAAAACTTTTAGCTAGAAACGTTATTCCTTACATTGTCAGGCAACCTTTACTTACATTACAAACTTCTTCACTTTCATCCGAACCATCCGTACAATCTGGTGTCACGTCACACAAGAAAGCCGTTGGTATACATTCCTTTGAAGTATTACACAGCCAATAATTATCGGGACACTTAAGTTTTGGTACTTTGCATACAACACCCACTACTTCATCGGGACCACAGTTATTTACACCCCAGCCTTTGAAATTGCATTCTTTCAATGAAGTCTCATTTCCCTTACATTCCACCTCATCCATAGAAAAGTGTACATTAACATCACTGGGGGCATAATATGAGCTGCCGCGTACTTCCATGGCACCCATTTTGAAGCCCAATTCGCGGCAAACAACATCAGCATCATGTAAACCGAATTTATCATCGCAAACGTAGCCCCATTTACCAAGAACTGCAAGACGAAAACATAAGTATTGTATAGTATAGGAAAACATTTTCAAACTTACTTTTGACCTCCACTCGACCCATATTGGAACTCTGACCTCCCGTTAAACGCAACTCGTAACCCAAATGCTCACACTCTTGTTCATCTTTACGATTGCCACAATTATTGACACCATCACAGACCTGGAATACAATAGAAATTAGAACTAAAAACTTAATCGCTTGGAAATTTTTAATTTTTTAATTTGGAGAATTGTAAATTAAAATAGTAAAGTAAAAGGAAAATTTGTTCACATCCAGAAACAAATAAAATACGGTTCTAATTACTAAAATTGTATATTCAATTAATTTTGTTGCTGAAGTTTTAATGAAAAAAGTCGCCACGGGTCGAAGTCTTTAAATTTAATAATGCATTTTCACCTCTTATAATAACTCTACCTATCATGATTTAGAGAGTATAGACATATCTCAAAAAAAAAAATCCTCAAGTGTAAAAACTTTTGATTTCATCTAAACTTATAGACTTTGCACCGCTATCTCGCAAACTGGGAGGCTTGAGTCTATTAATGATGAATTATCAAACTAATCAAGAAAACTATCTTGGAAATTTAAAGTTTACCGCTTCCAAAAAAAAGCACAATGTTTATTTCAGGTAACGGAAAGCTAACTCGAAGAATCAACAAATAGATTTATACTTTTCTCTTGCATGTCCTTTATGTACCATTCTTAATCTAAAAGAGAGTTGCTTATAAAATTCAACTTTTCACTTTTAAGTTTAATCGCAATCATTTTGGAAACTAGAACGATTTAGTAATCGATTTCCTTCACTCACCTGGTGCTGTTCAACACACTTTCCATTGCCACACTCGAAGGGACAACTTCCTCCAAATCTTATATCAAAATCATCAGATATTGCTGTTGTTGTTGCCACTGCATGTGTATTGTAGGAATTTACGGGATCTTCAAAAGGATTTGGTAGATTGGGATGTTTTTTATGATATTCACGACTGTGTTGTAATTTAAAATGATGCGGATCATGATGATGTTCTTTGTGCCAATTGTTATTATGATTATGAGCGTACATTGATGGCTTGGAACTTGAATGTTCCGATTGCAATGGAGTCTGATATAAATTGTAAGATGTTGAAGTTTCATGGTTACCAGTTTGAATTGCGGCAACCCCCAGAAGATTGTGCTGTTCACCTGCAAGTATAAGTTCAACATCTTCTTGATGGGGTGTTGTGCTAGGAACAAGTGTATTCTGATTTAATAATGTTTTATGAGTGGTCGTGGTGGTGGTGGTGGTGGTGGGTGTATCCTTATCGGATGTTGAAACTAAACTCATTATATGAGATTGAGCATTTTCAGCTACTTTGTCGTCTACTTTATTTTCAGAATCAAGATAGGGCCTTAATAAAAGCTTTAAAGCCGCTTTCATGGCAGCCTCTGGGTCTTCTGAATCAGGGCTATCCTCCTCTCTATCATTGTTAGAATAAATAGGAGGAGCATTAAGTCCGTAATATTGAGGCAAGGGCGTATTAGTTATTTTTATATTTGTGTTTTCATAATTTGAGGGATCCCTATGGTGGGGCCTAATGGCAGCATGTTGGGGTATTTTCCTACCCACCCATGAAGTATTACGCGAATTAGCTACTTCTGAATAGGGTGGACTGTAATGAGGTTGACGGGGAAATGTTTGTATAGTTGCATTTGACAGTTGGGGATAATCTAATATACGGCCTGTAGATATAGTCGCTTTTGGAGGTGGAGGTACTTGAGTAGTTTGTTCGTAGGGGTCAAAAAAACTATTAACTGTTGTGGTTGTCAGAGAATCATCTAAAGGGGGCTGTAGGCCACCGTATAAATTAGTGTCATCATTAATATCATGCCTGGAAGAACTTGATGGCAGTTGATCAAAATCATTTAAATTGTAAGATACCTGACCGATTTGAAAGTCTGATTCTGAAAGAGGTTTTTGTCCCGTGTCTTCATTGCCAAAAGGTGGCCTTAAATGTGTTGCTGGTCTTGGAGCTTGAGGTCTACCATCATCAGCGGAAGGCTGAGGACTTTGGTAAGGGGGCATAAGATGTGAGGAAATTGGTATTTGTACATGAGTATTCGTATAAACGGTATTTTGCCCCTGATGTGGAGGCATCAGTTCGTGCCTGGGCATATCAACAGGTCGAATGGGAGTCCATGTGTTTATTTGTCTTGTATGGTTTTGGCGATTTGAAGTGGGAAAGTATTGTGGATTGAAGGTGTTTGTGGGTGCATTGGAAAAAATTTCTTTAGAATCTTCTTGTGAACCAACTGGTTGAGCATAAACAACTGACGATGTAGTAGTGGTGGTAGTTGGTTTTAATGGTGCTAATGGTGTATTATACATGGGACGATTATAATTACGATTCGGTTCAAAAGATCCCTCTTCATAGATGACGGTATGCGTAGGATTGTGTTGATCTACATGAACACCTGTACCAGACCAAACGGGTGTCAAGTCAGGTTTGTTGGGAGGATTTTGATCATGGGAATTTGCTGTTTGATGCCAAGTTGAGGTTTGATCATAAGTGGAGCCTTGAGGTCGTGGTATATTCATATTAGTCCAACGGTTTCCACTAACTTGTGTGGTAGGTTGAGTTTGGGTTGTGCCTGCATAAGACCATTGTGTGTTAGCCACACCACCGTCGTATGGCTTTGAAGGCTGATTGTTAAAATCTATAAAAGAAAAGAAATGTTTGAAATAATATAAAATAAGCATTGCACAAAAAAGAAACTAGTCCTCACTCACTCTGACTATATGTATAATCATAATCACTGCTGTAAACTCCATTATTACAACGATCGGTATTCAAAACATTAGCCTCTATATCGCAAGTTCTACGCGACAAGCTAAAAACTGTGCCTGGAGCACAAGACATTACAGTAGTTTGACCATGACTGCAAACCAAATATTTATGCCAGTCATAAGGATGCTGATATAGGCCCTCCACACCGGCAGGGCAGCGATATTGAGCTGGATTGTGATAATAAAATCACGTTTAATGAACTGTAGCAATTCAATTCAAAACAGAAACTTACATTCGGTATTTCCTGTGGTAGATCTTGTTGAACTACCTTGATTACAGCCAACTTTGTCCTTGAAATCACACACTTCCATATCCTGATTCCAAGCAGTACCCGGTCCACAATCTTGTACATGAGTCTTGCCATTGGAACACATTAAAAACTTAGTGCAATCCAAGGGATGTGGATAACGTCCAGTGGCTCCAGGAGGACAATTAACATTATCAGTTGTGGCAATATTTGAAGGTGGTTGTAGAGGAGGACTTAACTCTACAGAAGGAGGCCTTATAGCCCCAGCGGGTGGAGAGCTCAGTGATGGTTGCGGTATATTTATGGGGTTGTAAGAGCCTTTTTGGTACACTTTTATAGAAATTAATAATTGTTATCAATCCACCTAATGGAAGGTTTCTTCAAATTTACCTGTATTTAATGCTGTTGTAACTGGTCCTTCATAGTGATTGTGAGTTACACTGAAGCCTCTATTATAAGAACTACGATCTTTATTATCGACCTCATTTTCATTATGACAAAAACTTCTTGTCAAACTAAATACTTGACCGGCAGCACAGCTTTCCACCGATATACGACCATTGGCACATCGTATGTATTTGTGGCAATCATGAGGATGGGGATAAATGCCAAATGTTCCTGGATTACAGCTGATACCCAGTTCGGCATCTAAAGGCAATAAAAGTATATATTTTTTATAATTTATAATCAACAGTTATAATAAAATTCTTTAAAAAAATGTCAAAAACTCCTTTTAAGCGGCGATGTAGCGATCTGAAATGTTCTATATAAATTTTCCTCATGTTGTTTTACATAAAAGTGCCAAACACATTTTATACTTGAAACGTGATGCTTACAAGATTTCCTCTGCCCAGCACTAATTGTTAATAAGTACGAAATTAACCCTTAAACAAATTTTAAACTTCGATTGATTTCTGGTGTTCAAGCTAAGTCTGGAGCTTGGGTGCCTTTGAAGACCTATAGTAGATTTTTATGGCAAATATTTTTGTGAAAGATTTCAGCCCGCTTTATTGCCGCTTAAGGGGAGTTTTTGGTCCCTTTTTACGAAATGGACGAAAAGACCCATACCACAAAAAGATAGAGGGTTAAACTGTTCTACAAAACTGTTCCGCGTAGTATTTTACATAAAAGTCCTGAATGCATCTTATCCCTTAAACGAGTACTAATTGTGAATAAGTACGAAATTAACCCTTCAACACTTTTTAAGTTTGAATGTTTTCTGGCGTGCAAGCTAAATATTGAGCTCGGCCGTCTTTAAAGATTCTGAGTTGAATTTTATGGCAAATATTTTTGTAGAACATTTTAGACAGCTGTATTGCCGCTGAAAGGGAGTTTTTTGTCCCATTTTTAGGAAGGGTACAAAAAGACCCATACAACGAAGAGCTAGAGGGTTAAAATGTTGTACAAAAATGTTCCACATGATGTGATATTATGCCTTAAACGTGAGGCGTACAAGATTTCCTAGGCCGAGTACTAATTGTGCATAAGAACGAAATTAACCCTTAAACGCATTTTGAGTTTTGAATGATTTCTAGAGCGCTCAAGTTAAGTCTAGAGCTTGAGTGTTTTTAAGGGCTCATAGTAGAATTTTATGGCAAATATTTTTGTAGAACATTTCAGACCGCTATTACGGCTTAGGGGGAGTTTTTTTGTCCCATATTTAAGAAGGTTACAAAAACACCCATACAACGAAAAGCTAGAAGGTTGAAATGTTCTATAAAATTGTTCGTCGTGGTGTTTTACATAAAACTGCTGAATATATCTTTCAAGATTTCCTATGCCGAGTACTAATTGTGAATAAGTACGAAATTAACCATTAAACACACTTTAAGCTTTGAACGGTTTCTGGCGTTCCAGTTAAGTCTGAAGCTTTGGCATATTTAAAGACTCATAGTAGAATTTTATGGCAGTTTTTTGTTCCTTTTTTTAAAAAAGAGACAAAAAGATTCATACAACGAAGAGTTAGAGGATTAAAATATCGTAAAAAAAATTTTTCCCGTGCAATTTTACATAAAAGTTTTGAACACAAGACAAGATTTCCTATGCGGAGTCACTATAACCATATGCAAAAAGTGGGGAACTTTAACTGCCGCTAAAATGGATCCCAGATGTAAACTTTCAAAACGCCGTTACACGTGTATATTTGTTGGCGCTCTCTGCCAGAATCAGTCGTTAGATCCATGTGATTTTTGTGCATGTTGTACATTGTTACCAATGTTCCGAATGCGGAAACCCTGGTTATTAACATTTAACTAAAAGGGTGCTTCAGCACTGAACAAAATTATGAGCAGCATAAAATACACGTAATGTCTATTAAGTTTCCTGATTTAAACCAAAATATATATTTAAAAATCAGCAAACCTTGCTGCAGCGTTATTCTTCTATTCATGCTAAATTTCCAAACTAAACTAACACCAAAATAAGTAAGAATTTTCAAATCAGGCTCTGCCAAAAACGCTCATAATTTTGCATCTCGCAACTTGTCAACAAAAGCTTTACTTACTATATTGCCCCTGCGGTTCACTTGAAAACTCATTTTTGGTTGTTGTCATATATTCCACACGATCATAGGCCTCGACTTTATCTCTAGGAATACACTCTTTGCGCGATATACTAAATACAGCACCATTCAAACAGTTGTTCACAACGGTAACACCTTGGCTACATGCAATATACTTGGTGCAATCGAAAGGATGCAAGAAATAGCCATCCAAACCGGGAGGACACATTAAATACGTTAAACCATCAACTTTAAATAAAAAGAGAAGAATTTATTAGAATTAATTAATTTAATCTTACTGTCCTTAAAACCTACTAGAACCATGTGTTATTTCCATATCTGTTACTCTCCATTCTTGGCCATATGTCACCTTTGACTGGGGTACATAATCATCAGCAGTCATTTCTTCTTTTGAACCGCAAACCTTACGAGACAAACTGAAAGCTTGACCCGAAGTACACGATTCACTCATTAGACGTCCTCGTAAACATTTTAAATATTTCGTAGAATCGAAGGGATGTGGATAAGTGCCCGTCAAACCTCCTGGACAATAAATCATATTTTTCATACTATAGCGATCCTCGGTAACACGATAATTGTTCATTGGCTGGAGTTCACTTAGTAAACGAACACGTTGGTGTTTCAAGACTTGATTATGCGGCAAGCAAGTGCGTTGGGTTACACTAAACACGTGAGCATTGTTACAAGGCACAACCTGCATTTGGCTTTTTATGCATTTAACAAATAATTCAGCATTGAAGGGATACAAATGTAAACCCTCGGTGCCAGGTGGACAAGTGATAAGGGTTTGGGCTGAGGGAAAAGAAGTTAGTAGTAGCAGCAGTAATGCTCTGTTAGTTTCCAAATACTTACAATATTCATAGCTAACTTCTGAAACAATATACATGACATGATCGCTTTTATCTATTTCATCCAAAGTTTCGCAATAACCTTTCGATATACTGAACGCGGTACCAGGTACACAATTCTGTATGGCCGTATTTCCATTTTTACAATTAATAAATTTCGTATAGTCGAATGGATATGGAAAGAGACCCGTTATGCCGCTAAGACACAATATATCGGCCGTGTGAGGTAAATCTTCGTGTTGTGTATTACTTGTGTGAGATGCTACTGATGATGCTGGTGGTGCTGCCTGGGTATCTAGTTTTTTTTTTTTTAATGGAAATTAGAAGTTAAAGTATTTTTAAGTATTTTATATTTGATTTTAATGGTTGAAGCAGTATTAATCAAGCAATTTGTTTATAAGATGGATTTAATCTGTAATTAGTGATGAACAGGGCTACTAAAAATTGATTTTAAGCGCTTAGCAAATGCACCTAAAAATAAAAAATATGCGCAGAAATATGCATTTACCTACGAACAAAGTACCAAAACTAAAATAATATGAAAATATAAATTTTTTGAATTTTTTATTATTTTTAGAGACAAAAAACATAAAACATACATATTGGGTCTAGTATTTAGTGCTACCGTGCTGTGGTTGCGTTGCCAGTTGGAAACTGAAAATTAAATGCACTAAAAAGCAACTGAAATCGACAGCTCTCAGTTGCCAGTTGCCATCAGTAGTATCATTTTCAGCAACTGGCAACCAAAACTGCGGCTCAGTTGCCATCCCTAATCGGCCTATTAATATTTTTTAAGAATTGAGAAATATGCACTAAACAAAATTTTATTGCCAAAATATGCACAAATATGCAATTACCAGCAAAATATGCAAAAATATGCAACTACAAATCGATGCCAAACTACTTAAAATTTAATGATTCGCATACATAATTAGTCAATACCTCTTTATTTATCACCACAAAAAACATGCATTTGCATGAAAGTCCGAGTCCTGATGATTACATGTGCAACAAGAATATGTATTTTTAAGGTACAGAAGTTTTCAGCTGATTTTTGTTTCAAAATTCTAACATAATTTCGATATTTAGCAAAAGCTAATAAAATGGTCTAAATACCACAATATATTTGAAGGCCTTAGTGCAATAACTCGTTAAGCCACATGAAATCAAAAATTGTTTTTTAATGCTCATTTCCTTGCTAGGTACCATAGCTTTGCATCCTAGAGATATTTTTGAATAAATTCCAGTGTTTTCAATTTAATTATGCTGCTTATTTAAAGTAGAAAATACCAAAAACCATACAATTTAAAATTTTGTTTAAACCTAAAAATCGATTTATTCCATATTTTGTTTTTGTGGCTTAGCGAGTTACTGCACTAAGCCTCTCATTTGAAGTATTTATAAAAAAAATGCAACACTACAACGTTTAGTGTTGAATATTCGAAAATTCACATTTAATTTGGAACTTTTTGTAGATAATATTATAAATAAATAACGTCATACAAAATCAGGGCCAGTGCAGGGTTTGAATTTCTTTTACCGAAAAAAATCTTCTTAGTGCGTTTCCTTAGGACTAATTTATTTTCCAACTTTCAAACAATAGTTCGACAATTCTCTCAGATAATAACAATGTCATGCAAAATCAAGATCAAGGTTTGAAATTTTTATCAAAAAAATTTTTTTCTAATGCGTTTCTTTAAGGCGCAATAGTTCCAAACTAGAGGGCTGCACGAATATACTCGCAAGTACTCGTATGTATGTTTGTGTGTATATGCATGTATGTTTTTTGGTATGTATGTATGTATATGTGTACATTTGGTCGTCGCTATGTACGAGTATGTATACACATGTTCATGCATATATACATACGTACAGGCATAAGAACATACACATACGCACACACGAAATTCATACGAGTATATTCTACAAATATATTTGAGTACTCTTTGCAGTCCTCTATTCCAAACTAAAACCAATAGCTATTATTTTTTATAAAAATTTTAAACGTTCTGTAATACTGTGCTTAGCCAAATCTCTTTATTGTTGGAAAAATATGTAAAACGTGAGTGAAAAGTATAATATAAAATAATGCGACTTAAATATAAATAAATGATTTAAGCAAAAAAAAAGAAAAAAGGCAAGGCGTTTTCAAGCATAAAATTTCAAATATAAAAAGCCAATTATAAAACAGCACAAACTCACAAAGATTCGCAGTTGGAACAACTGTTGATTCTGTTTCAGTGCAACCTGAACAACATTTTACTTTGTATTTATAATCACAAAGCAGACGTACACTGTCGAAAGCAGTGCCAGGACCACAATCTTGAATATAAGTTTCACCATTCGAGCACTGTAGAAATTTAGCGCAATCATAGGGGTGAGGATACAAACCGGAAGCATCCGAAGGACAGGATATTATATTTTCAGCTTGTCAGTTTTTGTAAGCACAAAGATTAAGGAAAAAAATATTTTATAACTTATAATACCAACTTACTTTGTCTAGGAGTTGGCATTTCCTCTCCTCCCTGCCTGCCACTGCAATCAACTTTGTTTTTAAAATCACAAACTTTCATGTGTATACTATACGCGGTACCTGGACCACATTGTTGTATGTGCATATTGCCATTGGCACAGTTAACAAAGCGAGTGCAATCGGAAGGATGGGGCTGTACACCCTCAGCTCCAACAGGACACAAAACCTCGACACTACCCTCTGTAATGTCGCTATAACGACCAGCTCTATAATTTGGTTGCTTAAAGTTCCCTTGACTGTGTGATGGGGATCTGTTCTCAGATTGCTGTCCCAACATCCCCAAAGCTGCTTCACATTTTACCTTATCGGGACGATCACATTCCAACGTTTCCGCATTGAACACAGTGCCCACCGAACATGTCTGTATATGACCTCTACCATGCCAACAGTTTAAGAAACGTCGGCAATCGTAAGCATACGGCAATTGGCCTGTATGACCCGAAGGACATCCAGTGTAATATTGAGTAATAGAATTTTCAGAATTTTGCCAATTTCCTGTTGTTTGTGTTCGAGAATTCTCTTTGCGCTCGTAAATTGGTTGTGGTTGAGGTTGCTGTTGATGTTGTTGGTGGGGTTGTTGGTAGTGATGCTCTTGTGTGGATTGTCGATGATGTGTTTGCTCCACTGTTGTTGGATTTTGCTGATAATAATCACCTTCACGTTGTTGCTGCTGATGCGAATTATCGGCGTGAACATAGTGATTTGTTATTGAGGTCTGATAATCTTTGTCATTATTATCGCCGCTATTTTGATAATAATGGCCATGTGTTGGTGTATATGATTGATGGTGATGATGATGATAGACATGTGTTAGCGGTTGCTGTTCATAAACTTTGGTTTTAATTCCTGTATTATAAGTCTAAAAAATAAAGAATATTAGCTCTGGTTTAGTTTTGAATGGCCTGGATTTTGATAAATACATATGTGTAAGTTTTCAATTTAGATACATCGAACCGAACGTTATCGTTCAGTGGAATAGCAAACAAAAAACAGCTAATTTGCGTTCGATTAACAAGCTATTTTAGTTATTTATTCATTTAATAAATAAATAACAAATAAAATGCGTTCTTAGCGGTACACAGAAATGTTGTTGTTAGTTGTCCACGTTTTTGCCCATTCGACATCGTGGGACAGGCTGTAAATTAAAAAAAAGTTTAACTCCGCAAACTGATAGAATAACCGCTATAACGCCGATGTAATTTGACATCAATGATGTGTCAAGTGTCTTCACTTTTGACCCCATGACACTTTTCATCATTGTGATGTCAAGCTTTACATCAGCTGGGTGTCAATGCCAACGATGACAAATCTATCATCAATGCAATGACACATCGACATCAGGGAAATGACTAATTGACATCAATTTAATGATAAAATTTCATCAATATGTTTTCGATTATAGAAAACCCGTCATAACGCTGATCTAATCTGACATCAATACTATGTAAAGTATCTTCGTTTTCTACCCCATGACACTTTTTATTATTGTGATGTCAACCTTTACATCAGCTGTCATCAGTGGAATGACTGAAACAGTTATACATATTTATATTTTCTTACATTTATTTGTTTATGCTTTAGCTTTACTTTTTGTTACTTTATTTTTCTTATTTTTCTTATGTTGGTCTTGACCCCTCGCTCCTCAATTCATCGCACATTTATAAAGAAACGCCTCTACCATTTCACTTATGTCACCATCCAAAATATCTGCAGCTTAAAGTCAACATAAACATTATTGATGCGTCCACGATATGGCGTAAAGGAAATTAATAAAACAATAATACATATGATGACTAAGGCCCAAATTCACAGTCATTAATTAACTAATGACAATAGTTTAGTCAATGATATTTTATTCACACTGCTTTGTTTACTATTAGTTAAGCCGCCAAATGCCATTGGTTAACAATTAGTTAGATGCTTTTGAACATGGTATAATACGTATACAGGTGGTAGCGTAACGTCAGCAGATTATTTTTGCTCTGGTAGTTTTGTACATAAGCCGCATCCAGCACATATATTTTTTTGACAAGCATTATTTAGGTTTTTGTTGTATTTGTTGAACTTGTATACTTATTACACCATGCTTTGGAAATTATTATATGCATATCGGCATACTTTTAGGAGCGAAAAAATAATATTTTATCCATTAGCTTTGTGTGTTTAAAAATGTTTAAATTGCCGCCTTAAGATGTGAAGTATTCTTCATTTCTTTAATTTTGCTTGTTTATTGATATTTGATAGAGTTACAATTCTTTACCCATATTAAAATTATTAGCTAAACTAAACACTGTGAATATGAAGTTTTAGTTAAACAATAGTTATCATTTTAGTTTACTAATAATTAACAAATGAGTGTAAATTTGGGCCTAAGCATCATCAATATGATGAAAAGGTGTCATACTATCGTTTGCTTCAATGTTTTGTCTGTGCATATATGCTGTACTCGCTTAGTTTATAAAAAGGCTTGAATATTTTATTACTAGCTCTGTCATAGTAATTATGATAAGTGTACATCAATACACTGTCATGTTTTTTATCTTTTTAAAAATTCGCTTAAATACAAAAACAAAAAATAAACCAAAAATATTTGTATTAAAATACAAATCACAAACATTATAACATTGTTTACTTATTTCTTTTACCATATTTTACACTTTAATAATATACATATAATAAGTGACATCGTTTTGATGTCATTTCAGTCAGTCATGACACTTAAACTATGACAAAATTCTATGATGACGTTTTCCATAAGATTGATGTCGTTTTGCGTTTTATTGATAACATTTGGGGCATTATTTGTGAAGCGGACAGGCTAAACATTTTTTGTGTCCAAAATTCAGAAAAAAAAATGCTTTTGTAGTCTCCTTAACGAGATATAGTACTTTGAAATTTGGACTAAAGGGCAGTCACGCGCTACTTCGTGTTATTATTATATATTTTTAAAAAGTTAGAAAACAATAAATAAAATTATCAGGTCTATTGACTTTAACGGCAACTTCTTCATACAAAACTTGCCGTTAAAGTCCACGTTAACTTTTAATCGTGTATTGTGAAAAGGGCCGTAAGTCAGCTTTTTAAATTTATATTTGGATTTTACATTACGTTTGCAACTGACAATTCTGTCTTGACAATAAAGAATACGTATTAGTTGTCAAAAACTCTAATAATTGCCTACGTGACGCAGGCGTCCAGACAATGATTATGACAATAAATTTTAAATTCCAGAAATACGTATTTGCCGCGAGCTTTGTAAGTTGAAACTTAAAAAAAAAGTAAAGAAAATATCAAAATTATAAATATTTTAAGCTTTTATTTTTGAATATTTCTTTTTTATTCACAAAAATTCAAACCATTGTCGGCAAACGTCAAATCATTGTCCGATTTACTGTTTTCAAAATATTCAAGACAGTAGTGCAGACAATTGGAAATGTGTGTATGGATTAGTAAAAAAATGATATTGTCAAGACAGCATTGTCTAGTGTAAACACTGAGTTAGAAAAAGTATTTTTTTTTTGGGAAAATGCATTTAAATAAATTAAGCTGAAATTTCACAGACTTCCTCCTCTTTAAATAATTTTTTTAATTTTACCACAAATAGATTATAGTGTATATATAGATGATTCGATCCAAGTTTCATAATGGGCAGGTGATAACTGAAGTTTCCCTATTCTGTCACTTACGATCCTTCCGGCGATTCTCCTTTCGTATCAGCTCTTCACGCATATACTTATCCAATCAATTCGGAGTCATCACCGCCAGATCCATTCCTGACTAAAGTTAAGAGATTATGCTAGACGTCATTGTCCATCTACGAAAAACTACTCCTATTCTACTTTCTCTTTCTTGTCAGTTTCTCACGCTTATGCATGATCCGCTTCGACTCCGAGTCGTCGTTGCAGAACCGAATGAACTAGAAAACAGCTCCTTTTTTCGTGAGTCGTGACTTCTGAAGTCTTTTATGTGCAAGACGAAATTGAACATAAATTTCATATAAAAGTAGTAAACCATAGCGACCACTACATATAATCCGATAATACATATGGTTAATTAAATCTTTTGAGGAATGGAACAGCGGAAGCCTGATGGAGGTAGATGAAAAATTAAGTGCAACTTTCATATATTCTTTGACCAGTCGCATAATTATAGTATGATATGAATGATTCAGATAAGCGGACATACACGTGAGCACTGATGATGGGAGTGTAGTGACTTCTGAAGACAACGTTTTTTTTTGTGATATTTGTTTTTTATTATAACGTTTTTTGTTTTGCCGCGTACGTTAAAAATTATAATAATGTTAATCTTGCTCCTTGGAATATTATCTTTTGCGTTTATTTTTATTTATTGTATCTTCAGATTCCTCTGCCTGATAAAAGATTTACCGTGGAGCTCTCGGGCACGTTCTCCCCTCGTCAGGGGGACGTGCTGGAGATTTACACGGCCGGATCTAAATCTGACGTGGGAGTGGGTGGCGGCGTCTTTATTCCCCGTTATCAACAGAGAATTAAGTTTAAGCTACAGGATAAATGTAGCGTGCTACAGGCCGAAATATCAGCCATAAAGAGAGCAGCTAAATAGATGAGGTAATATAGGATATACGACGAGGATATCCAAATTTGTACGGACAGCAAAGCTGCAATCAAGTCTCTGTCGGGTGTTTACACGACATCCACTTTGGTGTATGAATGCCGGATGTCTCTGAATGAGATAGCGAGACATTCAAACCTAGAGATACTCTGGGTCTCAGGGCATAGCAATGTGCCCGCAAACACTGCTGCGGACGATTTAGCCAAATCCGGGGCTCGAATGAACACTCGAGACACGGACCAAATGGTAGGCGTACCGATAAACTGCTTCAAATCTCATATTCAGCAGGAACTTTTTGGGATCGCGCAGACCAGATGGTCAAACGAGGTCACCTGCTCGATTTCGAGGTTAATATGGCCCCAATATGATTGTAGTAGATCTGCAATCCTGGAGGGGATCCCTCGGGGGCAAATACCCACACTTGTGGCGGTAATTACGGGGCACTGTTTTATTGGTGCGCACGCTAGGAGATTGAATCTACCGTATAATGATTTCTGTAGAAGTTGTCATAATGAGGAGGAGGAAGAAAATGTAGAGCACCTCCTCTGTTTATGCCCCGCCCTTTCCGATCAAAGCGTGGTTTCACTGGGCAGCCCGCTGCTTCAGGATCTAGCAGCCTTATCAAACTGCGACATCAGACGGATAAACTCTTTCATTCGATCGTCGGGTTGGTTGCAACACTGATCCGAATAGGGAAACGTAGTAAGGGGGTTTCTACTTATTTTTCACGTTCCCGCTTCAGGTAACACAACGGGACCTATAGGGACCCAAGTGGGCTGGTTTTTTTTATCTTCAATAAGATTGAACTAACAATAAGTAATTAAATTTTAACTCTAAAATTTTAATTTTTAAGTCCAGCCAATGCCAGACCAAAAGATTTGTTTCTACGGTTGGTTCTTAGGTTGTCTTTTACGTCTCTCGTGTTCGGCTGAGTTCGAGAGTGTTCCTCCTTCTCAGCCGAGTGTGGCCTCTAAAGTTCATAATGTTGTGGGCTGATCTTATACCTTAAGTATATGTGAACATGTAAACATGTGAAAAGCTCAAGCTAGTAGCTAATTGTTTATTAATTACCCAGCAAAAAATAATCGAAATTTTGGAAGCAGTGCAAATTTTTCATGTTATACAAATGCGCTTCACAGCAGCGACAAATGTATTGCCTGAATATAAGCAATAATGTATGGCAAGAAATGCTTAAGCTTCTTATATTTTTCTTTTTCGTCCACATAAAAAACTAATTTTTGCACATTCACTTACAGTGGTGCATTCAAGGAAGCGCTACTGTAAGGCACATTTTACGAAGAATGACGATGAGTTTCGAAACTAAAAAGACAAAACAATAGTAAGATTTTATTATATACTGGGATATTACCCAGCAAAAACTAGTGCTTCGCAATAAGCAGGTTTGTAAAGGAGAGTTTTGTTGGTGGAGCTTATAAACATGCTTACGTATTGCATGATATTTGTTCGCAATGTCCCACTTTGGAGCATTTCTTTGTTTTGTCTTTTTAGGCTCGTCACTCATCGTCATTCTTCGTAAAATGTATATTTTTATAATCTCTGCCTTACAATAGCGCTTCTTTGAATGCACCACTGTAAGTGAATGTGCAAAAATTAGTTTTTTAAGTGGACGAAAAAGAAAAATATAAGAAGCTTAAGCATTTCTTGCCATACATTATTGATTACATTCAGGCAATACATTTGTCGCTACTGTGAAGCGCATTTGCATAAAATGAAAAATTTGCACTGCTTCCAAAATTTCGATTATTTTTTGCTGGGATGGTTATTTCGATCGCATTTGCTTGTGAATGCTAATTGATTATTAGGCTAAGGTTCGTAGCGTTTAGTTCAGAAAGAATTTGGCATGATTAATATTCCAAGGAATAAGGGAAAAATTAACATCAAAATTTAAGTTGATGCTAATTTTACCCTTGTTCCTTGGAATATTAATCAGGACCAATTCTTTCTGAATTAAACGTTACGAACATTAACCTAATAATCAATTTAGAAAAATAATTTAATCGAAATATTAAATTAAAAAGGAACTTAAGCCAAACTAATTAAATAACTTTGGATAAAAAACCAATAAGTTCGACTAAAATTCATAACTCAATTGTTAAAACTCTAAAGGCACTTAGCTAAAACATGAATAATGTATACCGTTCAAAACTTGGCCAAAATAAACATTAAAAAAATCCCAACATTTCAAAATATCGATGATATATCACGCTGGTAAGACAGAAATCAAAAGCTTAAAATATTTGAACATGATAAGAAAACACTTATTAATAAGAATCTCGCTCGTTGGCGGTTGCTGCCTTTGCTGGCAGTGTCGTCTACGTCGAAAGCATTGTGATGAGAGGAAGTGGTGGTCTCGAAAAATCTGATGTCAGTTCAACTTTCGTACAGCCAAATTTTTCTTTGAATGTTCAATATTTACATGCTTTAGCCTTTCCTTTTAAAATAAAAATATTTTAATCTCTAGAAAAAAATCTTTACTCAGCAAAGCCACTATTCGACATACCCAGAGGAGAAAACCCCTAAGCAGTACTATTTTCATGGACTTTATTTCCATTTTTTATGTACACTATTTCCTTTTCGAAAAGGAAATAATGTCTATAGACACTAATTCCTTTTTCAAGTGGAAATAATGTCCATGGACGTTATTGCATGTAACCGATTTTTCTCTACTATATAGATGACCGGCAACAGTGATCTAGCGCCCGATTGATTTACTACAAAAATTGTGTTGTGTCTTGCAAATACATACATTTTTTCTTATCATCAAATCCACTGTGAAGCGTAAATTGCGTTAATTAAGAAGCAATTTCATACCATCGTTTGTTGTTTGCCTCTTTGCTCTTTTTTTCCAATTTCAAGGCATCACAATCAATTAGGGTCCACCATCGCAATTAATTGCGCTATTTTCTTACAAACAACAACTCATTAAAAAATTAATTTAAGACTTTCATTCAGAAAAGAAAAACTTATTTACATACATACAAACACACACACACACACACACACACACTTTCTTTTGTATACTTATGAATTTAAGGCAGCACACAATAAAATATTTTCATTTGAACACGAGCAATCTAGAAAATAACGCAAATAATGAAACGAAAAAATTCTGTTCTAAAGAAATTACAAAAAAAATGACAAATGTTATCACCTACTTTCTGATCTTTATTATCGTTATTTATATTAAAACACACTCGATGGACAATTTAATTTAAATTCTTATGAATTTGTTGGGAAAAACCACAGCAAATTATTCATAGTTTTTATTTCCCTCTTAAATACAAAGTCAAATATTTTGTATTGTGCAGACTTGGACTAATTTTCTTATTTGTAAGTTAGTATATAATTCACTTTCGCTTTAACAATTTCAGCGATAATTTATACAGTTTTTCTTCAATTAATTCTTTTGAAATACTAACCGCCTCCACGTAATTTGTGTAGAATATACACACAAACAGTGTTATTATTTTCCACATTTTATTTCATTTATAATTTTTACTTTTATATTATAAAATTTTAGAACTTTAAGATGTTTTTCCACGAAAAAGTCCTTGTTTTCCGTTATTTTCGCAACGATCCGTATTTGTCGAAATGCAAATGTGCTTTAAATTCTAAACGGCAAATTCACTAATTAAAAGTCTTAATTGTCTGTTTGGGTCTATTGTATTTATTAAGTGCTGTTATTTTCCTTTTATGAGAGCAATTTCTTACTTCAATTATTCTCTATGATCTGTATTATCAATTTACATCTTTAGGATGGTTTGCGACTGGTGACTAGTTTGACGGGGAAACTACATAGCTTTAAAACTTCATAATTAAGCGTTTTTCTAGCTTTAGTTCTCTAAGCTACTCATTCTTTATCCCGTAAGCTATTTAGAAACATAGGCGGAGTTCATTCTTTTTTAGTGCAAATGGTCTTGTGAAAGTGCAAATGTGAAATATTTTTGAATTTTCACACATTTTCACTTTTTGTTACCATTGCAGTTTAGCTTAATTAAAATTGGTATGAGCGAAGTTTAGTGTTTTCAATTTGCAAGACTTGTAAAATATTAAAGAAAAAATATCGCTGTTTTTTCTCTATAATCCAAACAGATATATGAATCTAGAGGGCCATTGTAGTTTAGCTAAGAAAAGTATAAGCAATATTCGATGTTTGGTGGGTTTTGGATAGCAGCTGTTTGCAATTGCAACGCTTTTGTCACTATTCGTGAGCGCTTCTTTTACTCACTTTGAAACACTAAATAAAAATATACACATACATATACTTAAATACTCACATACACATGCACTTCTGTGGCTACATCCAGATTCCAAGGAAATTTTATTGTCCCGTGTATCCAATTTTTATGTTTTTCTTTAATTTATTGTAGATATTTTTTATTTAATTTTATTTCAATTGTCAAAATATGAGTTGCGAGATTGCAATACAAAAAAGCGATACCGATTTGGTAAAGCGTAGTTGCAAAAGCGTTGTAAGTGCAAAGTAATGTATTTTGTTGTTAGATTGCAAACAAAAAGCTACGATATTTTGCACTTGCTCCTTTGCAAGACCATTCGCACCAAACACTGAATACCGCTATATTATTTAGTACTAATTTGCCTTTACAACACTATTGCAGTTTTGCTAAACTCAAAATAGTATAAGAAAAATTTAGTATTTAGTGCAAATGTCTTGCAAAAATGCAACCAAAAATACGAAAAAATTTGGACTTGCAACACTATTGTGATTTCGCTAAGCTCAAAATGTTATATGCAAAATTCAGTATATGGTCCAAGTTCTCTTGCAAAAGTGTAGATGTTGCTCGTGAATCCAAATTGATTATTAGTCTAAGGTTCGTAACGTTTAATTCAGAAAGAATTGGGTGATTATTAGTCTAAGGTTCGTAACGTTTAATTCAGAAAGAATTGGGCATGATTAATATTCCAAGGAACAAGGGAAATATTAACATCACTTAATTTTGCAACGTACACAGCAGAACAGAGTAGCGCCACTTTATTTGTTTTTTACAACCCAGTCAAAAATTAAAAAATCAACTTTCAGTTGTATAAATCGGTACTTTTAAAAAGAGCGCAAAATCAAGGCAATTGTGAACTCAAAATCAGCGTATTCCTGCAAAAGGAAGTTTTAAAATTTGTGCAAATGCTTCAATTTTATTATTGCCGACCTTTTTTTAATAATCTATGATTTTGATGTTATATGGTTTTATTCCAAAATTCAGGCAGTTTCAGGAAGTTTCCAAAATATTTCTGAAAGAGTTTTCAATATTCGATGAGAAATTCAAAATTTTCCAACGAAGCGTATCGCAGCCATTGGAGCATTATGGTAATGAATCTAAAAAAAAATTGTAAATTGTATAGTTTGACATGGTAGGGACGATATGTATTTATATGGGGCACTCCACGCCAAATCGGACGGTACAAAAATTGTTTTTATTTCCCCAATTTTGTTATATATTTTAGTAACCCTCAAAATATCTTTCCTGCTAAATTTGGAGATTTTTTTCATCACTCGTTTAAGAGATATTAAGTTTAAAACAAAATCACTATTTTTAGAGTCTTGCTCATAACTTTGTTAATTATAGTCCAAATTGGATAATTTTTTTTTTTTTGGGGAAATTTAGGTTAAAGAAACGAACACACATACTGCTTAAGCCTTTATCGGATTTTCTGCAGAAACACCCAGGGTCTTGGCAGGAATCGAACCTACGACCTCCCGGATAATAGTATAGCACATTATCCTCTACACTACGGGGGTACCCAGATATTTTTTAGAAAAAAAATATAAAAAAATACTTCAAGTGTTTTCGATTTTGATTTTTAAATTTTAAATCGTGTTGTCTAAAATTACTCTATCCTTTGATTTGTTTGAAAATTTGTAGTTTTAAACTTCTAACCACCCAACAACTTTTAAGCCTGCTCCGGTAGTGGGCGCTCCATAACTACTAAGTGCCTTAAATTTTTGGCATGTTAAAACTATTTTCATATAAAAAGTAATCTGAGCTGCATTTTGACTTAACTGCACAAAATATTTGTTTTCTGTGATTATTCTTCAAAATTTTTTTTCAAGCGCACTTTTTTTACTTGCACATATTTTTTTATACAAGGTGGCGCAAAATTAATCAACCAATTTTCTTTTTGAATAACTTTTTTGCTAATTAAAAAAAATGATTTTGAGTGATGGAAATCTTTATTTGGACCTTTAGAATTTTGTCTGTTAAGTGGAAAATATAATATCCGCCAAGTTACTGGCGCCAGTGCTGATAAACGTTTGAACCCGTTTTGTCACGTTTTTATTGACTTTTCTCATGTCATACTTTCCCATTAAAATCCCCTTGTGATGCACGAACATCAGCGTGTGATGCACGAAAAACAGCGTGTGATGCATGAAAACCTGTGGTGCAGTCTTCGCGTGGGAGGAGTGATTGTGCCATATTTTTTTGACGACGCCGTCGGTAATACGGTTGCTGTTACTGACAAACGCTGCAGGGGCATCATAAATCACTTCTTACTGCCGGAATTGAATGAGCGGGGCTTGGTGAACACGTGGTTTCAACAAGACGTTGCAACTGCACACACAGCAAAAGTCACAACGGGTGTTGTGAAGGTGGCGTTTCCTAGTCCCATAATCTCCCTTTTTGTCGATTTGGCATTGCCAGCAAGATCGCCCGATTTAACCATCCAAGACTTCTTTCTCTGTGGCTACTTGAAGTCTAGGGTTCATGCCAACAGCCCCAGACAATCGCAGCCCTTAAGGAGAATATTCGACAGGAATGCCAGCATTTATCTTGCGGAAAGTCTTGGAAAATGCGATAAAAGTGGTACAAGCAATGGCGGCAGCCACTTGGAGGATATCATCTAGTCCACTTAACAGAAAAAATTCTAAAGGTCCAAATAAAGATTTCCATCACTCAAAATCATTTTTTTTTAATTAGCAAAAAAGTTATTCAAAAAGAAAATTGGTTGATTAATTTTGCGCCACCTTGTACTAATATATTTTTTGCAGTTTTAAATTATTTTCATGTACATAATCAAAGTTAAGATAAGTGCATTTAAGCTAGTAGCATTTTTGACTTATCTGCACAAAAAACCGTGAAAAGTTGATTGTGCAGCTAAGTCAATCACAGAAAAAAAAATTTGTAAATACAATTAATTTTTTGTTATATCAATTAAATAATTAATTGATTTTGAACCTACAATGAGTTTTGTAAATACAATTACGAAATTGTAAGTTAAAGGAAAATCAGAAAAAAATTTTCAAAAATGTTTTGTTGATTTCAAATTTATTTCAATTAAGATTATTGTTATATCACCATTTTGAATTGTTGATTTTCCGAACAAATTTCAACTATCATAATTGTTGTATTAACAATATTTTTTATACAATCACAATCCTCGAAGCGACTTTTTGCTTGTTTGCGAAAAACACTAAATGTCTTTGGGCGGAATCAAACCGGCGACCGCTGGACTAATAGGCTAACGTTTTTATCTTTTAGCTACAGGGCGATTCGTTATTAAATATGCAAATAATGAATACACACAAAACGCAGTTTTTGTTTTTGGGCGACGAAGCAGTAATTTTAAACTATCTTTGTAAATATTCATGCAGATATACCTGGCTGTTCTGTAAATCGAGTAAATACATCAATAGGGGCATTGTTTATTTTTGGAGAACGAGAAATTTACTCGGATTCGGTTTACAGAACAGGGCCAATAATGTCGTGAGTGCCAAACAACAACTAGAAATGCTAGTTTCACTGATGAAAGAAAATTTACAATTTGCACAAATTGATTTGATCTCATAAATCTTTTATGTATGAAATCATATTATTTATTAGGTAATAGACGAAACTCTTATGATTGTTAAGTTTTTTTTTATTTTATTTATATGTAACTCAATTTGCAAACAAATTGTATTTAGTTTTAGTAACAGCTGATAGAAATGTAGTATTCTGAACAATGACAATGAGTGATATTCACAATTGCGCTTTCTTCAAACGAAAATTCGTTCGATCAGCTTTTTCAATCACAGTCGAAGATCGAACATTGCTCATAATACGCACCAAAGTCTTCTTTTGTCTTCCTAACAATATTTTAGCGATATCTTCCTATTTTCTTATAAGTGGTTATCTGGTAATATTGCTTTATTTATCATCTAGAAGAATCGCTTTCGTATTGCTTATAGCTGTTTTACACTATCTCACAAGCCGTTCGACTTCTGTAGAAAATGCAACCATGATCTAATGAGTTTATAAAAAGTTTTAAAAAAGCAATAACAAAAAGCAATATCAGGGTAGCATTTTGTGCAGAAGTCGAACAGCTTGTATAATAGTCTAAAAACAGCCTTAAGAGTATTGCCATCGAGACACGTTTCTTCTCGAAGGAAGTATCTTTCACAATACGAAATCGATTATTGCCGCAACAATATTTTTCATCCAGGCAATACGTTTGGCAATACATAGGGTGTATTTCTGAGTTTGCTGGTACATATGTATATTGTATAATATGTATATGCTTAGTAGGCAGATTGAAACCGGCAAAATCGTTAGATATATTCTTTGTGTCAGCCGTTAAAGAAAGAACAAGTGTAAAAAATGTATGTTTATGGGAGCACATTTTTATTTCTTATCACTATCACTTTAATACATGCACACAGATACGTGTGTGTATGTACCCAGGAAACATTTTCGGACAAATTGACGAATCCGTATCTGAAGGCGGTCAGCAAATTTAATTTTTCTGGCTTAAGATCGTTCAATTTAATATTTGATTTAAACTATTTTTATTAGAAAGAAAATTTAAAAGACAATTGAAAAGACAAAGAAAATCTTTGACTGTACGGAAGGTTGAACTGACATCATGATGATTTGACCATGATTTCATCATCAGAGTTCGAGTCCGTTTAGATATTACTGCCCATCACAATAGCTACAGTCAACTAGCTGTATATCCATCCTTTAACTTTTAATCAATTCGGCTGAGGCATCTTGTAGTTTTTTCAGCTTTCAATTCGGCTGAGGACCCCCTTTAAGTTTTTTCAGCTTTCATTTGATGATTATGAAATTCACAATTTTCTGGACTAGTTCAATTGAGCTTTTATTGTTTCCCTTCATTACACTTTGAAAACTATCGGTTTTCGAGTACTTACGTAATTGTGTGTGAATGTTTGTTTGTCCGCAAAAATGTCACATTTTTAAAGTTACGATTATTACGCTAAATTTCTCAGACTAGTTTAATTGTCTAATAAGGTTTTTAATGATTTTTGGCATCAAGCATACCGGGAAAAAAACGTTTATTGGGTATATAAATATGTATTTAAATATCTGTGGACTTTTGACAAAACAACTTAAGTCTAATTTTCAACATTTTCAGTGGAGCAAAAAAACTATTGAAGTTTTGAATAAACGTTTTTATGTTGGCTCTTAAAGAAAAGTAATAAATTCAGTAATTGGCTCGCACACGAATGATTCCGTACGAATACACATACATCCCTTTTCGTTTTTGCTCTTATTTCATTGGCAATTTTTTCATTTTGCTTTTTCGTTTAATATTAGTTTTTTTTTTGTTTTTTGTTTTAGTTTGTTTTTTTTTAATTTAGCGATTTTTTTTGCCGTTTTTTCATTTTGGTGTTTCTTTCTTTGTTAATTTGCGATTTTTCGTTTTTAAATTTTATTTTCTTTTTTGTTTTTTGACGATTTTTTAGTTTTGGTGATTATTTCGTTTTGGCGTATTTCTTGTTTTAACGTTTTTTCGCTTTTTGATAATATATTTAATTTATTTTTTTACACTTTTTTTCGTTTTGCGATGTTTTCGGTTTTTGGCGATTTTTTTAGTATCAGGGTTTTTTTTTGTTTTAAAGCTTTTTTCGTTTTGGTGATTTTTTTCCATTTCTGGCAATTTTTTTTTTTTGTTTTTTTGACGATATTTTTAGTTTTCGCGATTTTTTAGGTTTTAGTGCCTTTTTCGTTTTGACGACATTTTTGTTTTTTTTTCGATCTTTTTAGTTTTTGGTGATTTTTTTTTGTTTAGGCACTTTTTTTCATTTTGGTGTTTTTTTTTTTTTGCTTTTTGCGATTTTTCGTTTTTTACATTTTTTTTTTTTTCTTTTTTTGATGATTTTTTAGTTTTGGTGATTTTTTCGTTTTGGCGTATTTGTTTGTTTTAACGTTTTTTCGATTTTTACGATATATTTAATTTAAGCGATTTATTTTAGTCTTGGCGCTTTTTCGGTTTTTGGTAATTTTTTTAGTTTGAGCAATTTTTTTTTTTGTTTTTGACAATTTTTTTTCGTTTTGGCGAGTTTTTCGGTTTTTTGCGATTTTTTTTAGTTTTAGCGTTTTTTTTTTTTGCTTTAGCCCTTTTCTTCGTTTTGGTGATTGTTTCCATTTTTGGCGCTTTTTTGGTTTTTGGTGATTTTTTTTGGTTTAAGAAATTTTTTTTTTGTTTTGACACTTTTTATCGTTTTGGCGATTATATCGGTTTTTGGCGAATTTTTTTAGTGTTAGGGTTTGTTTTTTGTTTTAGCGTTTTTTTCGTTTTAGTGATTTTTTCCATTTTTGGCAATTTTTGTTTTGTTTTTGACGATATTTTAGCTTTAGCGATTTTTTTGGTTTTAGTGTTTTTTTTCGTTTTGACGACATTTTTCGTTTTTTTTTTAGTTTTTCGTCGATCTTTTTGCAATTTTTTTTAATTTTGGTGCTTTTTCTTTAAGCGCTTTTCTCATTTTGGCGATTTTTCGGTTTGACATTTTTTAATTTTGGAATTTTTTAGCTTTAGCGTGTTTTAAAATTTGAAGATTTTACCTCTTACGGTTTCCAAGATACAGCAAATTGTCTAAATTACATAGTCGAAATTGCATTAACTGATAGAACACCCATTAATTTTTATTGTTTTAAATATCGGTGTTAATTGGTGTAGTCTATTGTACAGACTACACCTATCAACTCTAACTTGGAAGTTTAAAGTGTCTATATATAAGTGACTGTATATTACATTAGTATTTCAACATTTTTCGTTGCTCGCTTTAGAACACCCTTTAATTTTTAACTCGCATATATTTGTTGTTGTAGCTGCCAAAGTTTTACATATTGTGTGAAAATTTCAGTCCGTAGCTTTTACTTTTCCCGAGAAAACAGTCTGTCACAGACAGACAGACGGACAGCGTAGCGAAAACAATAGGGGTCCTTTACACTTTTGGTGCACGGAACCCTAAAAACTAGATTTGATTAAATGATATCGATTAGAGCTTTATTTTGAAGTTTTTTCCTTTTTTCGACATATTTGAAATTCTTCGTTGATGAGTCACAAGTTAAGAAAATATTTTCGTTAAGAATTATCGTATGAATATGGCGATTAGACCAAAAGACGCGCCTTACAAATCTGTATATAATGTTAATGAAAATTCAAAATTTTCTTAACTCGACTTAAGTGCTTTTGTCAAAAGTCCACATATTATCTATCTATCTGTGTGTATTTATTTATTTTTTTGTGTTTCATTTATTTATTTTCGGTGGCGCAAGTAAATACGACGTAAACCAACCTTATAAACTAATCGTTGATAAGAATGATGCATTTCAATTGTTCAATGTTTTTCCAGGTATTTAAATTTTCTTCTCTTTTTTCTGACTTACACTTAAGTCTGCACACATAATTTTATTTACTTACCTTTTTAAATAATTCTTGATATTAAATTTTATTATTTATCAAATAAATAATTACTCAGAATGTCAACTTAGATTAAAGCAATTCAAATGCACTCTCTGAATAATTAACAAAATATTTATTAGTAAATTTATTTTTTAAGTACATGAACAATAAGAAACAACTAACAAAAATCACTTATTGGTTTGGTGAATTAGTTGTCTATTATGTGATCCTTAGTGTGATCACTGAATTTATTTTGATTTTGTTCATAGAACTAGATTACTGTTTCTATAATCTCATGATTGTTTTTAAGGTATTTAAAAACATCACTTTTTAAATATTGTGTAGCATGTTTTCTGTTATTCCACTGGACAGTTTTGTGGATGGTGGTGCCGGAATGGGGATAAGGCATCGGTACACGAACTCCATCTAAAGAATATGAAAATGATGGTGAAAAATTAACAAAGAAAATTATTCAATTAATAAATATTTTAGCAAAAGTGAAATTTTACTACATAACTACACACAGAAAAAATTATTCCTAAAAATTTTTCAATTAATATACTTAATCAATAATTAAAACTAGTTTCAAATAATTTAGTAACTGAATCAATAACTCGTGTGATGAAAAATAAAATTGTCTAACAATGTTTACAAATTTTGAGTATGTAATTAAAATTTTTAATTTTTCATCAGTTTTATTCAATTAATCTTTATGACAAAATAACCGAACTCATAGAGCCATATATGGTTAACAATTCTACTCAGACTGAACAATTTTCGTCACAGGTTGAACTTTAACATCGAAATTAACTGAATCGACAATTTTCGCAATTGAAATCGTATTTTACTATTTTTTGTGTACAGAAATAAATAAATTACGATTTCAATTACCAAAACTGCAGATTCAATTAATTATGTTGTTGGAGTTCCACCTACGACGAATATAGTTTATTCAATTACTAAAATTTTAATTTTCAATTAATCAAAATTTTTAAAAATTGTTAAAAAAAAATTTGTTTTCAAAACACGGGTAATTGATTCAATTAATAAATCAATTGAAAGCTGTTTTAATAATTGAAATTTTTGAAGAGTAATTAATTGTATATTTGCTAAAGAAAGCTAGTTCTGAAAATATGCTTAGGTGAGCTGTGTTGATACATAATACAAAATAGTTTGCAAGTGCGCACTACGAAAATGTTTTGGAAAATATACGAAATGTGCGAAGAAAACAATGAAAAAAAATATTATTTCTCTTGATCAGGGTACCGACCTCATATTCTTCATATATCAAAGCAAGTATTCTACTTATTGCGCCATTTTTTTACAACACTAAATAAATAACATGATTCTTATGCCTGATTCTGGCAGAGGGCGGCAAAAAAATATATGTATATGGGGAATCATTTTTGAAGCTACAACCCAAAAATTTTTTTGCCGAAATTCATTGATATTTGGCATAACTATAGTTCTGGTAGATATAAATGTGTATGAAAAAAAAATTTTTTTTTATTATGTTTATTTTCGATTTTTGGGGAGCGAAAGTGTTGCCGTTTTTGAAAAAAAAAGTTTTTGAATTATTGTTTCGAGGTAAAAAAAATAAAAAATATAAAAAATTAAAATTAAAATAAGTGATTCTTATAGAAAATCGTTTGAACTTTAAAAAAATATTTATTATATAGTTATGATGAGTTTAGTCAAACTGTATGGGCTTATTTCCAAAGAAATTTAATTATTTTTGGCTTGAGTTCGGTTTCAATTTAATTTTGCAATTAAATTATATTTTTATTTAGTGATAGATAAATAAATAAATAATAGTGATAGACCACTCGACCAAAGACGGTGGTTTGCAGTCATGAGTTATATATCATACACCTTTAATCAATTCATACTGTCAGTCTTAGAGCTGTATTTCAGTTGATAGTTATTGATATTCACTTTTTTCTTCTTTTTTTTTGTCTTGTGTTAAGCTTCTTTTTATTATTTCTCTATTCTAGTATGAATTATCATTGATAATTACAAGAACTAGTGTGTGTGAATGGTTGTCTGTTCAGTTTATTTGAACATGTACATCCTTTTTGCTAGATGCCTTTAGAGTTTAACAATTAAGTTATGAGTTTAGTGGAACTGTATGGGTTTATATCCAAAGAAATTTAATTATTTTTGGACTTTAGCCGAATAATAATTTTCAACTTAAACCTATTTAGTTCATAGAAATTACGCATAGATGATGAAACAGAACATACCCAGTAAAAAATTTTTATGTTTTGTGAAGCACTAACGAAATAAAGCGATTTATAATTCGCTTTAAAATATGTGCTTGTAAAGAAGCTGTTATACAGCGTCACAACAATGCAGGCTTTGAAGCGAGAAAAGTATTTGCTTTTTACTTATACAAAAGCTTCGTACACAAGCTATACAAAAAAGCTAATTTTATAGTGCTGATCGAAAGCAGGTTTTAAAGCGAGAATGCAGAGTAAGTTTATTTGAGTTTCTTGGTGCCGTTTTGCAACAGTATTTTTGGTCGAGTGATTGGTACGTTGGACTTCAAACCTGAGGGTTCTTAGTTCGATACTAGTTGAAGTTAAAATAACAAACATTGAGTAAAAATATGAAATTAATAAAAATAAATAAAGAAACGAAATAAGAAAAATTCAAAATGGCGTCAACGACGCGAATCCACATCGAACCATTTTTTTCATATATTTTCAGCTCTAGTGCTGAAAATGTTGATGATTTTCAGCGCTTCAAAAGCGCTTTTGTGAGCAAAAATGTAGTACTCCAATCCGGGAACTCGCCATACAAAAATCAGCAGCGATATCAGCAGGTTTATCAGCGCTACTTTTATTCCATAATAATAGAAACCTGCTTTATTGGAAGCAACTGTTTTACTGGGTAGCTTCAAAATTCTCTCATATCATTGTTTATTTTGTTTTGTTCTTATATTTCGTATGAAAAATGTATGAAATTTTATTAAAACATTGTTGAGAGAATGAGTGACTAAAACTGAGAGCATAAGAAAAAACGTTCTCAAAGTATAATAGATTATATCTCATGACTGCTTTTTACGGCGTATGATTACTGTCAATTTGTATGGAAAAACTCGTCTAGCCTGAGGTTGCAGACTTGTTCTGTTTCACCATTAAATTTTAAATTATATAAATTGAAATAGAAAGTTTTCTACTTCGGCTCAAGTTTAATACTTTTTAATTAAGAATTTTATGATAGACTAAAATTTATATTAAGAGAAGAATATTAGAATATCTAATCATCAGACTAGCAGAACAGATCAGTACCGATTTCGGAACCGCTATACCATTCCATCAGCGTTTTTTGTTCAGTTTTACCAATTCTCAAGGTGGATACTAATTTCTAGGAATGTCATATAGTTTTTAAATAGTCTATTTAACAAAATAGAATATGAGAATTAATTGAAATTTCTTATATTCATTTAAATCAATATTCCTACCGATTAGCATGCACCTTGACAAATAGTAAAATTTAACAAAGCGTGCTGATGATATGATGTTGTTCCAACTTGACTCTATTCATGACGAATTTCTAAAATAAACTAATTCCAGCAGCAACTGAGACCTGCCAAATAAGGTGTCACAAGAAACAGCGTTGCCAATGCAAAAAAAAAACACTGGATGTATACATGTATATAAAAAGCTTGAATCTTTCTAATTTCCAAGAAAATATTTACTTACGATATTGTCCTTGCGGTTTATATGAAATCTGATGGTTAGTTGTTGTCACATATTCCAAACGATTATATGCCTCTAATTGATCCCTAGAAATACACTCTTTATGAGATATACTATATACACTGCCATTCACACATTTGTGGGCCAGGGCAGCACCTCCAGTACATTGAATGTATTTGGTGCTATCAAACGGATGCAAGTAGTAGCCATACAAACCGGGAGGACACATTAAATAATTTATACCATTACCTATAAATAAAAAGAATGTAATTTATTACAATCTATTTCTTAACGCTCACTGTCCTAAGAACATACTAGAACGGTGTGATATTTCCACATCAGTTGCGCTCCACTCGTGTCCATCTATCGTCTTGGCATGGGGTAAATAATCATGAAGATTCATTTCCGTTTTCAACATACAAATTTTATTAGACAAACTAAAAGCTTGGCCGTAATCACACGATTCTCTAATCAAATTGCCTCGTACACATTTTAAATATGTTGAAGAACCGAAAGGATATGGATAAGTGCCCGTCAAGCCGGGTGGACAATATACAGTACTTTGTATATTATAGTCTTCATCGGTAACACGAGAAACACTCATCGTATGCAGTTCACTTATCAAAGGAACACGTTGGTGTTTCAAAACTTGAGCACGGGCCAAGCAGCTGCGTTCGGTTGCACTAAACACCTGATCGTTGTTACATGGCACAACCTTCATTTGACTTTGTGCGCAATGAACATACAATTCAGCATTGAAGGGATACAAATGTAGGCCATCAGCAACAGAAGGACAAGTGAAGAGGTTTTTAACTTCGAACACATGATACAAAACATGATCATTTTCATGCATTTCATTCAAAACTTCACAATATCCTTTCGATATGCTAAATGCTTTACCAGGTTCACAATGTGTCACCTCCGTGTATCCATTTGTGCAATTAATAAATTTGTTATAGTCGAAGGGAAACGGAAAGAAACCCGTTGTATCTTTAAGACACAAAAGATCTGCAGTAAGAAGCACAACATCATGTTGTGCATTACTTGTATGAGATGATACTGATGATGGTAGTGGTGCTGGTTTGCCTAAGATTTTAAGAAATTTTCATGTAATTGAAATAAATTAAATTGATCAAGCAGTGTAAACAAAACAATATAATATCCCACATATCCATAAAATTTAAAATGAGTTTGAAATGTATTTTATTGAACATTTTTCATACAAAATTTTCTTAGCATAAATTTCAAATACATTTTATTTTTTCATGAATAGTGATGTGAAAAAAGCAAAAATGTTATGGAATGTAAATAAATTTTATTATTATATCAAGTTAAGTGTAGGACCACGATGGCATATTTCAACAGCGACTTAAAGGCATAAATCTGTAGATGGGGCGGTAAACTTCACCAAGTCACATTTTGGAAATTTTACAGGAGATCGCAAAAATATATTGAAAATCACCAACGATTCTACCTCTGTAGTATTAACCATTTTAATTACCGCGTATATTTTATATAACTCTAATATTTATTTTTTTATATCGAAGATATCCTTTTTAAGATTACTGCATATAATATTACCGTTACTTATTAAAGACGAGTTGGTGTTCCTTACATCGCAAATAGTTTTGAGCACTACTAAGTCCTTAAATTATAGAACTTACTGGATTTTACCCATCAATGGAGGACAAAAATTTATGGTTCCAATAGTATAAAAAAACGTATTTTGAAACAAAAATGTGACTTCATGTAGTATGCATCCTACCTACAGAAATATTAATGATGCCAAATCAAATAAAAAGGAAACTTACTCTCGGCATAAGTACTCTTTGAACTACTCTGACTGCAGTCGACTTTATACTTATGGTCACACGTTTTTAATTCCCTGCTCCAAGCAGTGCCAGGACTACAATTTTGTACATGAGTCACGCCATTGGTACACACTAAAAACTTCGTACAATCAAAGGGATACGGATAATTTCCGGTGGCTCCGGGAGGACAAATGATTTTATCAGATGTCATAGTATTCGAAGGCGATGAAGGTGGAGTTCGCAAATCATCAGCGAGTGGAGGGCTCGGTGTTGGCAGATTTATGTTAACGATGTTGAAAGATCCTGTTTGATATAGTTTAATTGAAATTAATAATGTCTAGCAAGCCATCATTTTGTAAAGCTTTTTTTTTAAATTACCTTTATTTAGAGTGGTTGCATCTGATCCTCTATTATAATCATATGAAAACTCGGTTTTACTAACATGATAATTGCTTATCGATTGCAGTTCACTTAACAAATGAACACGTTGATGTTTTAAAACCTGAGCATGGGGTAAGCATCTGCGTTGGGCCAAACTAAACACTTGACCATTGTAACAAGACACTACCTTCAGTTGACTTTCTGAACAATCAACATATAACTCAGCATTAAAGGGATACAAATGTGGGCCATCAGCAACAGAAGGACAAGTTAAAAGGCTGTATGCTTCAGATAAATTATACAAGACATAATCATTTTCATTCGTTTCGTCCAAAACTTCACAATATCCTTTCGATATACTAAATGCTGTACCAGTTTCACAATATATCATCTCCGTGTCTCCATTCTTACAACTAATAACTTTCTTAAAGTCGAAAGGATATGGAAAGAAACCCGTTATACCGCTTAGACACAAAATATCAGCTGTGTGAAGCACATTCTCATGTCGTGTATTACTTGTATGAGATGCTATTGATGATGGTGGTGCGGCTGGTTTGTCTACGATTTTGAGAAATGTTCACGGAATTAAAATTAATTAAATTACACCAGGCCAGTAAGCAAAACAATATAATATTTAAGATGATTTTAACCCGAAAATATCATTACTAACTTCAAAGACGTTTTTGTTGCTTCTTCGTGACAAAGGAAGGACGAAGTAGTAAGAATTTTAGCAAAAAATATATATTACAAATCTGTAGGTGGGGCGGTAAACTACACCAAGTTACATTTTGAACATTTTACAGGAGACCCAAAAACATGTTGAAAATCACAAACACAAATCTATATAGTATTAGCAATTTCAATTACCGTGAATATTTTGTAAACTCTAATATTGTGTCTTATGTCGAAGACATCCTTATTAATATTACGGCATGTAATATTACTGTTACTTATAAAAGAGGAGTTGGTGTTCTTTACCTCGTAGATAGTTTTGAGCAGTCCCTTAGAACATATGTAGGACTTACCAATAGATACAGGAAACAATGTATGATTCCAACAGCATAAAAAACGTATTGTGAAATAAGTGACTTGGTGTAATATACCTACCACCTATAGAATCATTAACGGTAGAAAATCAAATAAAAATGAAACTTACTCTCGGCATAAGTACTCGCTGAACTACTCTGAGTGCAGTCGACATTATACTTATGGTCACATGTTTTTAATACCCTGTTCCAAGCACTGCCAGGACTACAATTTTGTACATGAGTCCCGCCATTGGTACACACTAAAAACTTCGTGCAATCAAAGGGATGCTGATAATTTCCGGTGGCTCCGGGAGGACAATTAACATCATCCGATGCGACAGTATTTGAAGGCCATAAAGGTGAATTTAACACCGTGGATGGAGTTCTCAAAACATCAGCGAGTGGAGGGCTCGGTGATGGCTGGTTTATGTTAACGATGTTGAAATCTCCTGCTTGATAGAGTTTAATTGAAATTAATAATGTCTAGCAACCCATCATTTTCTAATGTTTTTTTTTTAATTACCTGTATTTAGAGTGGTTGCATCTGATCCTCTATTATAATCAGTTGATAACTCGGTTTTACTAACATGATAATTGCTTATCGATTTCAGTTCACTTAACAAATGAACGCGTTGATGTTTCAAAACTTGAGAATGGGGTAAGCATCTGCGTTGGGCCACACTAAACACTTGACCATTGTTACAAGATACTACCTTCAGTTGATTTTCTGAACAATCAACATATAACTCAGCATTGAAGGGATACACATGTAGACCGTCAATAGCAGAAGGACAAGTAAATAAGTTTTTAGCTTCGGATACATCATACAAAACACGATCATTTTCATGCATTTTATCCAAAACTTCACAATATCCTTTCGATATGCTAAATGATTTACCAGGTGCACAATACGTCACCTCCGTGCGTCCATTTTTACAATTAATAAATTTCTTATAGTCGAAGGGATACGGAAAGAAACCCCTTGTGTCTTTAAGACACAAAAGATCAGCAGTAAGAAGCAGAACCTCATGTCGTGTTTTACTTGTTTGAGATGCTATTGATGATGGTAGTGCTGCTGGTGTGCCTAGGATTTTGAGAAATTTTCATGTAATTAGAATAAATTAAATCGCTCAAGAAGTGTAAACAAAACAATATAATATATTAGATAATTTTATGCCGAAGCATGAATCTTAATATTGATGTGAAAAAACAACAAATTCTTATGGGTGGCAAATAAATTTTAATCCAAATTGATTATTAGGCTAAGGCTCGTAACGTTTTAATTCAGAAAGAATTGGGCTTGATTAGTATTCCAAGGAACAAGGGAAAAATTAACATTAACTTAATTTTCAACGTACACAGCAGAACAGAGTAGCGCGCTACTTTCGAAAGTCGCTACACTTCCATCGTCAGTGCTCACGTGTATTTTGCTTATCACCACTTTTCAGGCGGCTCTGTTGAATGTGATTTCAATTCTTATATATACAACTTTTTCGTGAAAATTGAATACGAGAATTAAATCCACTTTTAAGTTGATACTAACTGCACCTTTTCAGCGCCGCTGTTGGTCCATTTTTCTGATTTTTGTTCTACTCAAGACAAACACGTGAGCACTGACGATGGAAGTGTAGCGGCTTTCGAAAGTGATGCGCTACACTGTTCTGCTGTGTACGTTGAAAAATTAAGTAGATATTAATTTTGCCCTTGTTACTTAGAATATTAATCATACCCAATTCTTTCTGAATTGAAACGTTACGAACATTGGCCGAATAATCAATTTGGAATCACAAGCAAATACGTTCGAAATAATAAATTTAAAATTAATAAAATTTATTATTATAACAAGTGAAGTGTAGGATCACGATAATATATTTCAACAGCCCTTTTAGTAGGAATTTAAAGGATATTTTTGTTGCTGTTTTCGTAACAAAGAAAGGCCGAAGTAGTAAAAATTTTAGCAAAAAATATATATTACAAATCTGTAGGTGGGGCGGTAAACTACACCAAGTTACATTTTGAACATTTTACAGGAGACCACAAAAACATGTTAGTATTAGCAGTTTCAATTACCGTGAATATTTTGTAAACTCTAAGATTGTTTCGTATGTCGAAGACATCTTTATTAATATTACGGCATGTTACATGTTACTGTTACTTATAAAAGAGGGGTTGGTGTTCTTTACCTCGTAGATAGTTTTGAGCAGTCCCTTAGAACATATGTAGGACTTACCAATAGATACAGGAAACAATGTATGATTCCAACAGCATAAAAAACGTATTGTGAAATAAGTGACTTGGTGTAATATACCTACCACCTATAGAATCATTAACGGTAGAAAATCAAATAAAAATGAAACTTACTCTCGGCATAAGTACTCGCTGAACTACTGTGACTGCAGTCGACTTTATATTTATGGTCACACGTTTTTAATTCCCTGCTCCAAGCAGTGCCAGGACTACAATTTTGTACATGAGTCACGCCATTGGTACACACTAAAAACTTCGTACAATCAAAGGGATACGGATAATTTCCAGTGGCTCCGGGAGGACAAATGATTTTATCAGATGTGATAGTATTCGAAGGCGATGAAGGTTGAGTTCTCAAAACATCAGCGAGTGGAGGGCTCGGTGTTGACAGATTTATGTTAACGACGTTGAAAGATCCTGTGTGACAGAGTTTAATTGAAATTAATAATGTCTAGCAAGCCATCATTTTGTAAAGCTTTTTTTTTTAAATTACCTTTATTTAGAGTGGTTGCATCTGATCCTCTATTATAATCATATGAAAACTCGGTTTTACTAACATGATAATTGCTTATCGATTCCAGTTCACTTAACAAATGAACGCGTTGATGTTTCAAAACCTGAGCATATGGTAAGCATCTGCGTTGGGCCACACTAAACACTTGACCATTGTAACAAGACACTACCTTCAGTTGACTTTCTGAACAATCAACATATAACTCAGCATTGAAGGGATACAAATGTGGGCCATCAGCAACAAAAGGACAAGTTATAAAGTTTTCTGCTTCAGATAAACTATACAAGACATAATCATTTTCATTCGTTTCGTCCAAAACTTCACAATATCCTTTCGATATACTGAATGCTTTACCAGTTTCACAATATATCATCTCCGTGTTTCCATTCCTACAACTAATAACTTTCTTATAGTCGAAAGGATATGGAAAGAAACCCGTTATACCGCTTAGACACAAAATATCAGCTGTATGAAGCACATTCTCATGTCGTGTATTACTTGTGTGAGATGCTATTGATGATGGTGGTGCGGCTGGTTTGTCTACGATTTTGAGAAATGTTCATGGAATTAAAATTAATTAAATTACACTAGGCCAGTAAACAAAACAATATAATATTTAAGATGATTTTAACCCGAAAAATGAATCTTAATAGTGAAGGAAAAAAATAAAAAAATTTTATTAAATGAAATAAATGTTGTTACTATATCAAGTTAAATGTAGGATCGCGATAATATATATCAACGGCCCCTTCATTACTAACTTAAAAGACGTTTTTGTTGCTTCTTCGTGACAAAGGAAGGACGAAGTAGTAAAAATTTTAGCAAAAAATTTATATTACAAATCTGTAGGTGGGGCGGTAAACTACACCAAGTTAAATTTTGCACCTTTTACAGGAGACCACAAAAACATGTTAGTATTAGCAATTTCAATTACCGTGAATATTTTGTAAACTCTAATATTGTGTCTTATGTCGAAGACATCCTTATTAATATTACGGCATGTAATATTACTGTTACTTATAAAAGAGGAGTTGGTGTTCTTTACCTCGTAGATAGTTTTGAGTAGTCCCTTAGAACATATGTAGGACTTACCCATAGATACAGGAAACAATGTATGATTCGAACAGCATAAAAAACGTATTGTGAAAAAAGTGACTTGGTGTGGTATACCTCCCACCTATAGAATTATTAACGGTAGAAAATCAAATAAAAAGGAAACTTACTCTCGGCATAAGTACTCTTTGAACTACCGTGACTGCAGTCGACTTTGTACTTATGGTCACACGTTTTTAATTCCCTGCTCCAAGCAGTGCCAGGACTACAATTTTGTACATGAGTCACGCCATTGGTACACACTAAAAACTTCGTACAATCAAAGGGATACGGATAATTTCCGGTGGCTCCGGGAGGACAAATGATTTTATCAGATGTCATAGTATTCGAAGGCGATGAAGGTGGAGTTCTCAAAACATCAGCGAGTGGAGGGCTCGGTGTTGACAGATTTATGTTAACGACGTTGAAAGATCCTGTGTGACAGAGTTTAATTGAAATTAATAATGTCTAGCAAGCCATCATTTTGTAAAGCTTTTTTTTTAATTACCTTTATTTAGAGTGGTTGCATCTGATCCTCTATTATAATCATATGAAAACTCGGTTTTACTAACATGATAATTGCTTATCGATTCCAGTTCACTTAACAAATGAACGCGTTGATGTTTCAAAACCTGAGCATAGGGTAAGCATCTGTGTTGGGCCACACTAAACACTTGACCATTGTAACAAGACACTACCTGCAGTTGACTTTCTGAACAATCAACATATAACTCAGCATTGAAGGGATACAAATGTGGGCCATCAGCAACAGAAGGACAAGTTATAAAGTTTTCTGCTTCAGATAAACTATACAAGACATAATCATTTTCATTCGATTCGTCGAAAATTTCACAATGTCCTTTCGATATACTAAATGCTGTACCAGTTTCACAATACATCGTATCCGTGTGTCCATTTTTACAACTAATAAATTTCTTATAGTCAAAAGGATATGGAAAGAAACCCGTTAGACCGCTCAGACACAAAAGATCAGCAGTGTGAAGCACAACCTCATGTTGTGTATTGTAAGTTGACACTAACTGTGGTGTCGCTGCTTGTTTGTCTAAGATTTGAAGAAATTGTAGTTGAAATATTTTTAAAGGATATTTTTTATAAACGAAATAAATTAAATGGCATATGCGATATTTATCAAGGAATATAAGATAATTTTTAACATAAATTCGAATTTTATAATTAGTTCAATAGGCAAATTTTAACCCACTAGCTCTTTGCTTTATGGATATTTTTGTCCCTTTCTTCAAAGAGGGAGAAAAACTCCACTTAAATATTATATATGCAGCTTTCTCTTGTATGTAAGTGGAATTTAGTATTTTGGTGTCTTTGAGCACTCATAATAGAATTTTATGACAAATGTTTTTGCAGGATATTTCAGCCCGCTATATTGATGTTTAAAGCAAGTTTTTTGTCTCTTTTTTTAAGAAAGTGACATAAATACTAGAGTCTGACCGAAACCAGTTTTTGAGGCCGTACCAGCACCAAACCTAATAATATTCGGGCAATTAAAACAATTAAAAACTCATTTCTTCATTAAGAGTATTTTTACATGCATACAGTGCCTGTCAAAATAAGAGCAGATATTTCATATCATTGTTTTAATTTACAAAACTCGTATCTAACATAAAAAAAATTTTAAGTTTGAAACATAAATCTTAATAAACGAACTACAAAACAGTAGTATATACATGTATTTGAAGAACTATGAAATATGTATGCTGGATCCATTCCTACAGCTCTTATAGTTCTGAAAATATACATAAGCTTTTTTCATATATTTTTTTTTAGTTTTTTGTTTCAAACTAGAAAATTTGTTAAATATTAGATACGCCTTTTGTAAATTAAAGTAACGATATATTTCTGTGTTCACAACCCTTAATCGCCTAAGTCGAGTTGGGACAAAATCAAATTTTTGATGTGATGGACTCCATTCGTGTCTAAATCAAATCGCTGGCAATTTTTTAAGTATGTAACTTTTTTAAGCCGACAATTATCTATAGATAAGTTAAAGAAAAGCAAACTGACTACTGATTAGAAGCAAGTTTTTGATACTCCCGAAATTTTTTTCAAAACGACTTAGGCAGTTAAGGCTTGTGACCGCAGATTTTATTCCATCGAGCAAAAATAAATTTTAAACTCTGATTCCTTGATTATATTATAGATTAATCTATTGCGGGCTTTCAAGCTTTTTACAAAATTGTCAGTAGAAATTATCCACTGCGTAACAAATCTATAGCGTTAGGTAATATATGAGTAGCCCCTTATTAATGCAAGAATTTAGAAATGATGTAACTCTTACATGAAGAAGGATTTAAGCAAAAAAAAAAACAAACAAACACGAAGCATTTCAAAGCATAAATTTTCTAATTTAGAAAGCCAAATTTAAATTTATAAAGTAGTAAAAACTCACAAATATTCCCGGTTGAATCATCTGTTGATTGTGTTTCAGCACAAGTCGCACAACATTTTACTTTGTCTTTATGATCACAAAGCAAACGTACACTATCGAACGCAGTGCCGGGACCACAATCTTGAGTATAAGTTTGACCATTTCCACACTGTAGAAATTTTGCGCAATCATAGGGATGAGGATATAAACCAGAAGCATGCGCAGGACAGGATATTTTATCTGCAATTATTTTGAAAATAATAATTTTTTTTTAATTTCATATTTTTATTCTTTAGCATAAAGAATAAAAAAAACCCGTGACAAACGTATAATATAAACTTACCTTCTGTGAGTACTGAAGCTACCTCATTTCCTTCCCTACCACTACAATCAACATTGTTTATAAAATCACACTCTTTCCGAGGTATGCTATACGCTGTACCGGGATTGCATTGCCTTATGTGCACATCTCCATTGTCACATTGTACATAGCGAGCACAGTCTGAGGGGTGGGGTTGTAAATTATCAGCACCAGCAAAACACAAATGCTCGACTCTATCGTCTGTATTATGGGCTTGATTTTTTTGCTTAAAGTTTCCATGGCTTAGTGATTTTCTTCCAGATTGAAACTCCTTTATGTTAAAAAAATGTATTTCCATATATATTATTTTATAAATGTATAACACCACGTCTTGAGGTGCATTCAAAATAAAATTGTAGGTAAATCTAACCAATTTAAATTGTTAACTTACTGCTAATGTAAATTTTTGTTGCAAATTTTATGAAATAACAATTTTTATTGATTAAAATCAATTTTTAAAGATTCAAGCCATTTTAAACATGTTTACTTTGTGCTGTCATTATTTAACAAGATGACTTGGCTGAGACGGTAAAAGCGTCCGTCCGGTTTATAAACATGCGAAGAACTGTGAGGACCTTAGTTCAAGACCAAAAAATTACATTTTACTGATTTGTGTGATTTGGGAAAAACCACGTTTCAAAAATTAAAAACAAAACTATAAAGTTATAAATTTTTAGTCGAACTGTATGGGTTTATATTCAAAGAAATTTAATTATTTTAACTTGAGCTAGATTTTAAGGTAATCTTTCAATTAAATTATATTTTTATTTAGAGATAAATGTGACAAAAAGAATATAAACCCAGTAAAACTACTGTTTTGGCCGAAGCAGGTTTATAAGTGAGAGAAGTCAATTTTGTTGCTGTTTTTGTTGTTGTTGTAACAGCTCCGCTGTTGTTGTCGAGAGTTCTTTCCTGAGGAAATAACTTCCGTCTGATATAGCTGTCGCTGGGTTGACAATCTTTGGCCGAGTGAGACTAGGGTCGTCAATTTTGTTGTTTCTACTGCTTCGAAAAGCGCATCGAGCATGCATGATTTTTGTTCACCATGTCCCACTTTGGAGCTCTTGTCTTTTATATAAAACAGCGCTTCTTTCGAAGCATCGAAAATGCTATAAAATCATGTCTCATTTTATCATCGTCAAACTATAGACAAAACTAATCGTGTTTTATTAGAAATTTCTCTCTTCCATGCAATAGGTGGGAAATGTAGAAAGAGAGCATACTTTAAATGGGTTTTGAGTTTTCAAATGTGTTAGTATTTACTTGCGACAATTCTTTACCCTACGTCTATGCCTGACATATTTTTATCATGACAAATGTCAAATTCCATATATGAAAAACAGCTAACATAAAAACAATTATTTTTGAATATAAAGTTTGACTTTTGTCATGACAAAAATATATCAGGTATAGACAGACGTTGGCTTAGAACAACATTGTTCAATTCACCAAACAGAGTACAAACTCTTTATTTTATTTCTTTTTATACTCTTTATTTAGTCGTTAATGCGAGAGCGACGAGTGTACATGCATAGTAGCTTTGTTGGTATTTTGCCACATACAGTGTGTAAAATAAATGATAATGATGAAAATAAAGTGCTTTTTATTAGAAATAAAAATATATTTTTGAAAAAACTAAGGGGATTGGGGCAAAATGTATTGAAAATTTCTCCATTTTACCAAGTAAAGAAATAGTAAATTCAGTGTGAACCACATTATTAGACATTTTTACGACCAATATAATTTCTTGTGGTAAAATTTTAATAAAAATCTTTGCGTTTACTTTATCGTATTACTGTAGTTCACAATTCTCACAGCAATACTCCTGCAAAATATTTTTGACCACCAATGCTTTAGAACCTATTTTGTTGAAAGCTGCAATGCTACTGAGTATGGTTTTGTTTATTTTGTAGCTCGTGTTGAAGAAATGTAAAATGCGGACTTAAGGTGGATTCACCCATTGTTTCCGAACAAAATTTTTGTCCGGACAAATTTTTTTTTATATGTAGTTTGAAGTCTCTATTTGTGAGAGAGAGAACAGAAGAGAAATAATTTTGTTCGAAACATTTTCTGCTTGAATTGATTTTTACTTAGTAATTTAAACATTATGAACACTGAGAGATCTCTGCCTTATTTTTGAGCATCCTCGGAAGCGCTTCAAAAGATCGCATGTGGATGGCATGAAAGTTTTTTCTGCTTCCAAAAACATGATATTTTTTTGTTCAGTATGTTCAAATAAATAGAGAAATAACAAGAAGTTTAACACAAGGCATAAAAGAAAAAAGTGAATATCAATAACTATCAAATGAAATACAGCTCTAAGAGTGACAGTACGAATTGATTAAAGGTAAATGATATTCAACTCTTGACTGCAAACCACAGACTTTGGTCAAGTGGTCGACGCGGTAAAGGAATCTGACGAGAAGAGCTGGAGCTCTCGAAACATGTCAGTTCAACCCGCCGCACAGTCAACTATTTCTTTGTCTACATGCTTCACATTTATCTCTAAATAAAAATATATTTAATTGACAAATTAAGATGTTTCGAGACCACCAGAACCAACGAGCGAAAATCCTATTACTTTGTAGCAATTAACAGATGAGTCGCCATCTTGTCACTTAGCTAAGCATGAATATATACTGTAAAAAAATTTGGCCAGAAATAAGCATTCAAAAAACCTCAGCATTTGGAAATATCGATGATATTTTTTTATGCTGGTAATGACAGAAATCAAAAGCTCAAAAAGGTTGAATGTGATAAGAAAAACATAATGAAGCACCTAACATTTGTTTCTGAGGATAGTTACGAGATGGCGACTCATCGGTTAATTGGTAAAAGTTAATAGGATTTTCGTTCATTGGTTGTAGCTGCCTTCGCTGGCAGTGTCGTCTAGGTTGAAAAGAACTCTGATGAAAAGACTGTGCTGGTCTCAAAACATCTAATGTCAGTTCAATCTTCCGTACAGCCAAATTTTTCTTTGAATGTTCAATATTTACATACTTTAAAATTTCTTTCTAAAATAAAAAATAATTATTTTGGCTTGAGTTCGGTTTTAATTTAATTTTTCAAGTAAATTATATTTGTATTTAGAGTTAAATGTGAAACATGTAGATAAAGAAAATTTTGACTGCACGGAGGATTGAACTGACGTTTCTATGGCTCCCGTTAATCTCGTGAGAGTTCGTTCACGCTTAAACCACTCGACCAAAATCGGTGGTTTGCAGTGAAGACTTGAATTCATCTAGTTTTAATCAATTAATACTGTTACTCTTAGAACTGTATACTATATGCAGCATTTCATTGGTGGTGCTTTTTTTATTTTGCCTTATCAGTACTTTTATTGTTATCCAATGGATTTCTAATTGTATAAAGGTGTAGAAAAATAAAATATATTCATATCGGATAAAAAATTATTTGCTGGGCTTTGTATATTTTTGAAAATCATTTACATATTTGTGAATTCTCAAATGGTTTTTGAAAGTCTGTACATAAGATAAAGGGTTTGTAACTGTTCAAAATTGTGTTTGAAGTCTACTGACGATTTGGTAAAGCACCAATGAAATGCTGCATATAGACAATGCTTAAACACCAGCAAATAAATTTCATTTAAAATAAAATTATGACAATCTGTCAAACAGATTTCATAAAAGAAATATTTTTTCACTATGTTACGTGCACACAAGAGTAGAAGATATATGTCGATTTTCATTAAAATCGGAGAGGATAAAAACTCAAACTCTTCTTTTTGTGTTGAAATTTTTTGATTTATGAATTTGTTGAGCAAAAGTACTGCAAATTATTCATATATTCCCAGCTAACGAATTTATATATGAACCATAAATATTTGTATCCAAAAACTTAAGGTATATGCTCCAGATATGACCCATCAAGTTAGGATAAAATGTACTGATTGAGGTAGTGGAAATATTAGTCATGCCCATTAAAAAAAATCAGTACGGATTTTAATTTAGTGCATGGAGCTGCTTTATATTCGACATATTTTTATTTGAAGGTCATTTTCTTTGCAGACCAATGTAAAAAAATAAATTAAATTAAATACCATTTTTCAGGATATTTAAGGATAAAAGATACTTTGGCATTTTAGAGGCGCTTTCAACAGGAAGCTATGTCCTTTTTAATCAGTAATCGTTAAGAGGATACTGTGACCTTTCGAATGACATCAAATTTATTTATTATTCGATGACGTGTTCTAAAATTCAATCTTGAATATGATGAACTTCTCTCAAAAATGGCCGAGATGCCAAAGTTTACACTCAAAATAAAATGATAGGTAAATCTAACCACTATATAAATAGTTAACCTACTTTTAATGTAAATTATTGTTGCAATTTTTATGAAATAACAATTTTCATTGGTTAAAATAACTTTTTAAAGTTGTAAGTCATTTCATGTCTATGGTTACTTTGTGTTGTCGTTGTTCAACAAGATGACTTAGCTGAGATGGTAGAGGCGCCCGGTTCATAAACATGAGAACCTAAGTTCGAGACCGAAATATTACATTTTGCTTAATTGTAAAATATAAACTGGGGAAAAACGACGTTTCAAAAATAAAATTCATTTTGATGGTTAAAATTATTAATATAATTTTTAACAATTTTTGTAATTAAAATTACCAATTTTAATGGTTAAAACTACTAATTTAAAATAATAACAGCGATAATAGTTATTTCACAAAAATTACTGTATTTAAGTAAAAGCAGTCACCACATGTCTACACTCTAAAACATTACATCAAATTTACGATCATATATTGTCTAAATTTGTGTTGAAAATTTCTCCTTGTCTAAAATTACATCGATTTTGTAGTTATTTTATTAAAGAAAAAATCTTTCAAATTAAACATATTTAGTCTAAGTGGAAAAAATGTAACATAAAGTATAATAAGGCTATGGCTGGATGGTAGATACGTCAGACTATGAGTCAGAAGGTCGCGGTTCAAACCTGCACGCAGCCAATCGCTTTTTTTTTAGTAAAAACATTTTGTTCAAAAATAATGCGTGTGTAATTTTAGCTCGATAATAATCTGTAAAGTGTGGCCGACTATTATCGACCTAATTTTCAACAAAAGTGTTTTAGAGTGTATGTATATTTTGTGCTATCCTTACTTAACAAGATGACTTAGCTGAGATGGTAAAGGCGTCCAGTTTATAAACATGAGAACCTAAGTTCAAGCCCAAAAAATTACAAACTAACAAAAAAAAAATTTTTTTAACAAACACACTTACTGCTTAAGCATTGCCAGGCATCGAACCTGCAACCTTCCGTTTAGTAGTTTTACACACTATCAACTAAACTACAATTTCATTGGTTGATTTTTACTGTATTTTATGGGTTGGCTCAATTCTAACCTATGAAATTGGTTAGATTTACCAATATTTTATTTTAAGTGTAGAGGCCTATAAAATAGAAACCGTTAGAAGTATCGAAATAATTTTTCACTATGTTACGTGCACACAAAAGTTGGAGATATATGTCGATTTTCATTAAAATCGGAAAGGATAAAAATTCAAACCCTTCTTTTTGTTTCGAAATTTTTTGATTTATGAATTTGTTGAGCAAAAGCATTGCAAATTATTCATATATTCCCAGCTAAAGAATTTATATATGAATCATAAATATTTGGATCCAAAAACTTAAGGTATATGCTCCAGATATGACCCATACATCATTCCACATATGTAGAATGATATATGTATATATACATATACATACATTATATCATTATACATATGTGGAGTTTAATATGAACATATATGGAAGCATATATCCTCAATTTTCGGATGCTATGATATATGGTCGATACATAACTTTTTTAGCTGGGTTTTTTATTTCTTTTCTAATTGTAAAATCAAATATATTTTTCAAAATATATGTACTTATGTTAATATTTCACAATGTTTAAAATGGATCATTCAATCTATAATTTACAAAGTTTGAATTTAACTCTTTTCAAATACTAACCGATTTCACATAATTTGTATGAAATATGCACACAAATAATATTATTATTTTCCACATTTTAGATTATTTAAGATTTTTAGTTTTATGTTAAAACCTTGAGTTTTTCCGCGTAATTTTTCCAACGATCTGTATATTTCGAAAAGCAAACGTGTATTAAATTTTGTACGCAAAAACGTCTTATATATCGGTTTGGTTCTGTATCAAATGCTGTTGTTTTCCTTTTACGAGAGTAGTTTCTTACTTAAATTAGTCTTTATGATATCTGTATTATCTTATGTATTATCATATCTTTATGATTATTTAAAACTGGCGACTAGTTTGACGTAAATTGTCTTAATTAACTTTAAAATTAAACTTTATATTTATAGAGTTATACGCGTTAATTATATGATAATCTTAAAACTAAACAAAAATATCATAAATATATTCAATGTATGTACAGTTAGTCAAGTAAAATTTATTTTCCGGAATATTTTGGGTTAAATGTGTGAATAATTTAATTGATATATGCGATTCCAAGATCGATGTAAAGGGAAAGCAGTAAAAAATGTATAATAAATAGTCCGTCTATATAAATAGCCATCCCTGGCCCAGAATCAAAGTTCTCGAAAATTAAAAGTTTTTTTTTGGTTAAATAAAAAACAGTTTTGCGGAATTTTTCGACACAGAAAAAAAACCATTGTAAAATCAACTTGATTCAATTGTGATTGGAAATCAGGGATGGCAAATGAGATTTTAAAATTGCACCAATTGTAGTCTAAAATTGTACTTTCTTGAGCTTAATTGTACTACGGAAAATATTTCATTTTCAGACTTTAATATGTATCATGATCAGCAAAAGCTTGAAATTTCAGTGACTACGTTTTGTGAACTTTGTTCTCAATGCTTGGGAAAGTTTGAATTTAATTCAGATAAAAAGTCGCAGCATATGTAGGAGTTGACGAAAAGGATAAAATATTGTGAAAGAGCAACAATAAGAATATTTTCCAAAAAAATACAGGCATTATTAATTGTACTAAATAAGCCATTGGTGTACCACTGTACATTTAATGTTCGATTTGTACCAAAAATAGTACAACTGTACCAATTTTGCCATCCCTGTTTGAAATCATATTAAATTTACAAGAAATAATTTGTCGTTTAAGTGCTACAGTTCATTATAGGGCTTATGCTGACTTTAGACGACGTGTATTTTACATCTGACTTGTCAAATTTCCCACTGCAAAAGTGATACATGCCGTGTGAAACATATGAAACATTGTCAGATGACATTTACAGAAGCAAAGTCAGATGAAAAATTTTCAATTAGAGCGTGTCAGATGTAATTGCACATGCACGTGTGAAAGCAAATATTATAAACCGTCTGTAAATTGACAATTTTGACAAACATGCGAAGTTACATATGTCTCACACACCTAACAAGTCATACGTAAAAAACATGTCGTCTAAAGTCAGCATTAGTTGTGTGACTTGTTGTTGTTTACATGTGTCGGCTATGTAGACGACGAAAAACGAATTGTCAGCGAAAATTCACTGCTGCTGGTTTAAAATTACCATTGTTTCATATTAATTTTAAATGAAAAATTACCAGCAAAAACTTGGTAACGAGTTGTCAATACCGAACAACATACTTTTCAGCCACAAACTACATACCGCCTGAATTACTTTACAGTAGTTTAATAATTAATTACTAGTAATTAAACAAGCCATTTATTCTCTTATTAGCAGAGTATTAGTGTATCTGCTTATTATACAGAGGGTAAACAGTTCAACCCCTGGGAAGGCAAAATGGATATTTTTTAATTGTGTTCATGTTTTTGAAAACAAGTTTTAAGCCCGTAACAAAATAGTTGTGCACTAGCCTAGTGAGTAAAACACTTGGCATAAAGTAACACAATAACTGAGAATGGCATGAGTTCAATGCTTAGCAGAGACATTTAATTTTTATTGTATTTTGTGTATTCATTGCCTTCGAAATATAGAAATTTATAACTTGATATTTGTAATCAAATGTGGTAAGTACTTGCCTCCAATGACATCGTCGTGTTAAAGTAATTGGTTAAAAGAAGACAAAGTAGAAGTAGTTAAGGGTATGTTTATTAGCATTTTAACTAATTACTTTGCCATCAAAATTTTTCCTGGGTTATTAATATAACCTTAAATCTCTTTAATTTAAAATTTTTCATTGTTAAAAAAAAACTTTGTTATAAACGTTACATTTAATTTTAAATCAACATGACTATAACTTTAATTTAAAATAAGTTTTATGATAAATAATCATTTAAATCATGTTGAATTAAGGCCCCTATTACCGTTTACAATACACAAATGTTGTGTTGTATCGGCTACAACACAACATAAGTTGTTTTTCAATTATGATTTACAACATCTAGCTGTTGTGTATGTTATTAACGGTTTGCAAAGATGTGCATCTATATGCATACTTACAATTTGTATCCATTTTAATTTTTCATCTTGTTACAGCAACAAGACAATGAGCATTTGTAAGTTTTTGACAGTTTTGACAGCAAATATAAATACATGTTGTAAACGATAATCACACTAAATTAACATAAACAACTAAAAGTACAACACTGCCGATAAGTGTTGTAAATGGTAATCGCAGTTTACAAAATACAACATTAAAATAATTAGTGTTGTGAAGGGTAATCGGGGCCTAAAATGAGATGAGTAGTTATTTAATGTATAGCTAAACTAAAGTTTGAAGCTGTTGTGACTGCAGTGGTTAGCACGTGGATTATCATGAAAGTGGCACAAGTTCAAATCTTAGCTGGGGCAGCCAACTACAATACAAAGCTTTCTGATGCCTTGCCATACAAAAAATAATACAGTAAAATAATTAATAAAATAGCTACATTATTAAAGTCATGTTGTTTCAGCTGGATATAACTATAATTCAAAATGATTCTTAGTGTTGTTTCAATATCAAATTCACGTTGTTTCAACTTGAAATAACTTTCATTCAACATGATTCTTCGTGATGTTCCAATATCAAATTCACGTTGTTTCAACTCGAAATAGCTTTCATTCAACATGATTTTTCGTATTATTTCAGTATCAACTTCATTTCGATTTAACTGTACTGCAATATTAAATCAACATGAAATAAAGTTAATTGAAAAGGATTAATGTTCCTTCACGATTATTGCAAATCATTTTGAATCACTATAGAAAAATGTTAAATTAACCTGGTTTTCGACAATTTTACATTAATATTTTTCTGTGTTTAGCCTTTAAATTTTGGATTCGATCAGTGGAGCAGTTTATTTATTAAAAAATTTATTTGTGTATTTATTTAAATTTATTTATTTAAAATTTTTTTGAAAATGATTTTACGCCGACTTCATATTCATACGAAATCTAAAAAGCTCAAAATTTTTGTTCTGATCGAATGAGCCGGTCACATTTTTTGCCGACATATCTGACGTCAGAAAAAAAACTGAAACTTTAGCAGACAATGAATCGATTTGTCTAATATTCCCTTAGATATTTAGCAGAATAGTTGGCAATCAATGATTACACTGTGTGACACGATTTTCTAACATGAATTATATTATTACATACTTGTATTGAATTACATATTTAATTACAGTGTCACGATTTTCAGTTATAGCATACATATATGTACTATATTGTTTTCATGTGCAGTTTTCATATATGATATAAAGAAGTTATCTACAATTCTATTTTAATAGCTTAATAATGTACTGTCTGTGCTATTTGCAAAAAAAAAACTATAAATATTTCCTACAAATGTGAGTTGGTATTTTTAATGTAATCTTAGTTGGAAAATTGCTAACATCTTTTCAAAAGTTATAGAAAACTGCTAGAGAAGTAATTGCAGAAATCGCTCAAATAAATTTTGTTTTGTCTGTGGAAAACTTATCATTAAATCTCAAGGAAGAGCTTCAACTGACATGGAAAAATTAACTTATTTGTGTTATTCACTGATGCAATATAAATAATGGACCCCAAAGTTTTTTTTTGCATATTTGGAATTTAAAAAAGATAAATTAATTCGAAAAATTTTGGTAATTTCCTTGAATCTGCAATCTGTGAGGGAAACCTAGCAAAAAATGTTCATGTTTTTTGAAGCACTAAAGAAATAAAGCGCTTTATAATTCGCTTTAAAATATGAGCTTTTTCAGAAGCTGATTTCATAGCATCACAACAATGCAGGTTTTGAAGCGAGAAAGCTATTTGCTTTTTACTTATACAAAAGCTTCGTACACAAGCTATACAAAAAAGCTGATTTTATAGTGCTGATCCAAAGCAGGGTTTTAAGCGCGAATGAAGAGTAAGTTTATTTGAGTTTCTTGTTGCCGTTTTGCAACAGTGTTTTTGGTCGAGTGATTGGTACGTTGGACTTCAAACCTGAAGGTTCTTAGTTCGATACTAGTTGAAGTTAAAATAACAAACATTGAGTAAAAATATGAAATTAATAAAAATAAATAAAGAAACGAAATAAGAAAAATTCTAAATGGCGTTAACGACGCCAATCCACATCAAACCATTTTTTTCATATATTTTCAGTTCTAGTGCTGAAAATGTTGATGATTTTCAGCGCTTCAGAAGCGCTTTTGTGAGCAAAATTGTAGTACTCCAATCCGGGAACTCGCCATACAAAAATCAGCAGCGATATCAGTTGGTTTGTCAGCGCTACTTTTATTCCATAATAGTAGAAACCTGCTTTATTGGAAGCAACTTTTTTACTGGGAAACTTACGTGATACAAAAACATGCTTTTCATATCTGACTTCAGCACTGAACAATACATGTGGGATTGGGCCATAATCGTACCACCAGATCGGTGAAGAGGGTATTAAAGGGATATTTGTTTGGTTTTTCATGGGTTAATTAGCGTTTTGGGCTTACGTTTTATTTTATTGCGCATTAGCTAAGTGAATATTACATTCAGTAGTTTATTGCGCATTAATTAAATGTTGGTTACATTAAACAGTTTACATATTTTAATTGCGCATTAGTTAGATGGAAAATTCCATAAACTGGTGACGGACGATATGTTTTGTAAGTTTGTTGTTTAACTACCCAGCAAAAACTTTTGTCATTTTTGTAATCGGTAGTACTATATTAATGGGCTACAAAGTAATAAGTGGCACTTATTTAGCTTATTGCTATGCTTCTAGTTAGAACTACTACCTAGTTTTAATATTACAATAATAGTTTAATATTACAATTAATAGTTACAGTTTGTTGATATGTGTTAATAAAATAAGTAGACAACCACTTTTTTTTAAGTCAACATGTGTTTGTATATGAAAACTAATTTTGGTCGCTTAAACTTATAGCTCAACAATAGCTGAGTGAGTAAAGTACTTGTCTGCAAATCTGAACGAGTACATAAATAAAATATAATGCGTATAAAATTGTTGTTTTATATTAATTTGTTTATTTGACTACTTATTTTTTAGCTTCAAGTAAGCCAAATAGTAACTAGTTAATTGCTGTGACAATGTAAATATATTTGTAAGGGGTACCCCTTATTTTTTGGACTTCTCAAACAAAAATAATTGGTTATCGAGTCAAATTGTAAGTAGTTACGACTTAAATCCTCATATACATTTTTGCCTACCAGTATGCAAAGTTTTTGCTGGGTAACGAAGAACCAATTGTGACAATCGATCATAACTTGGATCCGATATCTTCAAAATACTAGACCAAGGTTTTGAAAAATTTAGAAATTTTGTCCTTCAATTGATTTGTGAAATCGGACGTGAAACAAAAAAATGATAAGCGATGAGAAATTTTACATGCGCGAAGTGTCCTCATTTTGGAGTTCATATTATCGCTCCTGCACAGTATCGGAAGTTTATATTCTTAAATTGATCAGAAACACTTCTCTGTTATGTCCACGTGAATTTTTATACTGATAGAATAATCCGTTCCGAAATGTCTGATTTAATTACAAATAAAAAGTCCCTTAGGGTTCCGTACACAAAAGGTGAAAAGGCACCATATTTTTTCGCTCTGCTGTCCGTCCGCCTGTCTGTCCGTCTGCCTGTCAGAGACTTCTATCTCGAGAACGGTAAGAATTACGGACCTGAAATTTTCACAGACAACATTTTCAGGTCTAATCAGACCAGCGTACAAAAATCTGCAAATGAAAATACCAGCTTCAATTTTAATCGAATTGAAGGTTCAATAGAAAATTTATTACAAACAGTAGATTTTTTACAACCAACATGGCCTGCATGATGCAGGAAATATTAAGAATGCAGTCTACATTATTGTGGGCTGTTATTAAAGAAACCATGAACTTAAGAATTTATTTCTGGAATGCAAACGGCATCCGCCAATATAAAAACGAACTAGAATATTTCATGATGGATGAACAAATTGACGTAATGCTAATCTCTGAGACTCATCTGACGTCTAGAAGCGCCTTTAAAGAAGTAGAGGTCTTAAGAGATAACACAGCACTATCGTACAAACTCATAGACTAGTGAATGTGATTCGAAGAACTTTCGAAGAAAATGAATAATATTATTTCGAACTTATTTGCTTGTGAATCCAAATTGATCATTAGTCTAAGGTTCGCAACGTTGTATTCATAAAGAATCAGGCATGATTAATATTCCACGGAACAAGGGAAAAATTAACATCAACATACACAGCAGAACATAGCAACGCTGCTTTTGGAAACCGCTACACATCCATCATCAGTGCTCATGTGTATGCTTATCATCATTCGTGAGGTTGCTCTGTTGAATGTGATATTCCATTCTTTTATATACAAACTTTTCGTAAAAATTGCATACGAGAATTATATCTCTTAAGTTGATGTTAATTTACCGTTTGTTTATTTTTCTTCATGCTCATTTTTACACCAAAAGTGTAAAGGAACCCTAGTGTAGTCTGTAGAGGAGACTACACCAAAATTAAAAAAAGCGCCAAAATTAAAAAAATCGCTAAAACGCAGTACATCACCAAAATTAAAAAGATCGCCAAAAAAACTAAAAAAAACGTCAAAAATCGAAAAAGTCTTCAAAACGAAAAATCGCTAAAACTAAATAAATCATCAAAAAATGAAAAAAATCGCCAAAAAAAAATGACAAAATCACAAAAAAAGCCCAAAAACCAAAAAAAGCGCCAAAACTAAAAAAACGTCAAAAACCAAAAAAACCAAAAAAATCGCCAAAACGAAAAAAGTGTCAAAACAAACAAAAATCGCTAAAACTAAAAAACCACGAAAAACCGAAAAAAATCTCCAAGAACGAAAAAAGCGCCAAAACTGAAATAATCGCCACAACTAAAATAAATCGCTAAAACTAAAAATATCGTCAGAAAGTGAAAACGTTAAATCAATGCCATAACCAAAAAATCGCCAAAACTAAACAAATCGGTAAAAAACAAAAAAAAATTGCAAAAAACGAAAAATCTACAGAAAAAAATTAAAAAAAAAATCACGAAAAGCACCAAAACAAAAAATACCAAAAAAACAACGAAAAATACTTAAAAAAATAAAAAACTAAAATTAAACAAGAAAGCACAACGAAAAAACTGCCAAAAGGACAAACGGGGCAAAAACAAAAAGGGATATACATATGTGTATTCGCACGGAACCCTTCGTGTGCGAGCCAAAGTCGCACTTTACTTAATTTATTTCTTACGTTACGAAAATAAATACCGCTCTGCCCTCTTCATTGACGTTTTTCAGGCTTTTGACAAAATATGGCACGAAGGCTTAATTCATAAATTGAAACTAAATTTACCAGCGAGAACTCACAAGCTGCTGGAAGTATATTTAATGATGAATTTTCTTCCAGTTAAATAAAGTGATTTTCTGAGCTCACTACAGCAGTTTGAAGCAGGAGTTCCTCAAGGCAGTATTTCAATCCCGTTACACTATTGGATATATGCTTCCGACATGCCGAAAAGCAGTAGTATTCATATATCAAAATTCGCAGATGACCAATGAAGACTAAAGGTTAATGATCAAAAATGTGTACATATCACATTTACATGACGCAAGGAAACATGCCCACCTTTCCAAATTAATAGCCAGAATATACCGCAGCAATCTGAAGTTAGATACCTTAGTATTCATCTTGATCGTCTTCTTACATGAAATCGTCACATAGAAGCAAAGATTATACAAATGAAATTGAAATTAAAATGTTTTTTGCAAATTATTGAATTACATTAATTTTAATTTTGTTTTTTTTCCCAAATTAATATTTTACTTTTTAAGTAAAATATTAAAGTTTTATTAAAATACATTGAAATTGATTATGGAGAGGTATTAGCTAGTTCCTATGCGCATTTCATTGGGGCTAATGCAAATCGTGAGGGAACCTTTACCAAAAATCTCATAGAATAACTAAAGATATTATGTTAAACTCCTAAGCATACTAATATGAAGTTTATAATATCAAAGTTAAAATCAATTGAAATCAGTTCAACTTAATTGGCTTATTGGGACAAATTCTACACTAAGCCTAGATTGCAAACGTTTACTATACAACACGGTTTTAAAACCAATATGGTGCTATGGAATTCGGCTATGGGCTACTGCATCAAATATAAAGAAAATTCAACAGCAACAAAATGAAATACTTCGCACGATCACAGTCGCTCCCTGGTATGTTATAAATTCGGGCATTTACAAAGATCTACATGTGCCGATGGTAAAGACTGTGTCTTAAAAACATGCTCTCAGCCGAACACGTAAGGGTAGACTTACAATTTAAATGTTTATTAAAGATACAATAAATAAAATAAACGCAAAAGAAAAATATAAGCCAGAAGACACGTCAACTTTGACAGTTGAAAATTGCCCAAATGAGGTTTTTATGCCGACTAGTTGAGAAAGAGACAACAATTACGTGTTGGCATTTCATTTTATCCAATTAAAAGTGTTGCACATTGTACAAATGTATGCATAAAACAAAACAAAAAGAAACACCAATACTTTCTTATTTCTCTTTTGTGATGCCGGCCACTTCGGCTGAGACGGCAATATCTTCCGGCTCGTGTCGTGTCTGGTTAGACTGTGCCAGAAGTGCCAAAAGGTTCAAAATAAGTTAAATACCACGCAACGGAAACGAAGAGTACTTGGGAAAGAAGGGTATAAAATTCAATAAGCAAAATTAGTTTCATTTTTGGTTTAGCATTAAAAAATTATCATTTTAGGATCTATTAAATGATACGAGAACTAAGTAATATGTCTAGTTTTGGCTTAAATTCAGTTTACACATAGACTGGGTGGGTGAAGTCCAGAGAAAATGTGATTGATTACTATTGAAGGAGGAAGACAAAATTTTTGGAATTATGGAAATTAAAAAAAAAAAATATGAAAATCCACCACAAGATTAGGAGCAGCTTTTGGCGAGTTCCAGTCAAATTATTGTCACCTAAATGGAAAATGAAAAAATTTCTCCTATTTAAGTGGTGGTCTCATTAGATATATGCGTACTATATATGTATGTACGTGCAAACTTCTCCATTTCAAAAAGCATTTATGGGTATTCATATTAGTTAATGCTAAAAATATCAACTTGTTAGATTAAAATATGCGTCAAGAACTTTATAACAAAACTAACTAAGCAATTCATATTTATTGCAATTAAGCTTTGAAAAATGTTTTCGTCAATTTTAATGTGCCTATGACGACTATAATTAAGACCTTTATGACATCGCGATGTAAAACAGCAGAATATGTTTTTATTGTGACTTTTAGTTAGTTAAAACTATTATTTCTACAGAACAATTCGAAAATGGTAATACGACTATTAGCAGAAATTTAATAAAAGTTTTATTCCACTTTTTAGGGCTCTGTATACCAAAGGTAAATAGGACCCTATTGTTTTCCCTCCGATGTCCGTCCGTCTGCCTCTCTGTCGATCTGTCACACACGCTTTTATCTAGAGATCGGTAAGAGGTACTGACCTGAAATTTTCACTAACTAAAGTAAGTGAAAGGTAAGGTGCTACCTTCCTACCCGGTGTCTCATGACACCATGCGTTCTTTTTTCTTTTCCCGGACTTTTTCGTTTCCCGGGAAAGGGGGATTGAATTTGCAATACAAAACGATATAATATAACATTTAATTGGAGCAAAAAAACAAATAACAATTCACGAGATCTATTAAATAAGTTTATTAATGCATTTAACGCTAGTTAAAATCCATACGAGTAATTTCAGTTCATTCAATTGATTATTTGAGATATTCTCCCAATTTTATTTAGGCCCCGATAACCATTCACAACCAGGGTTGTCAGATATGGCGATTTCTCGCCAAACGTGGCGATTTTTCAACTTGTTTGGCGTCTAAATTTTTGATTTCGCGACATGGCGATTTTTCTGGCCATAAATAAATTTGTTGGCGATTTTTATGGCTATTTTTTAATAAAATTGAAGTTAAAATTTTTATAATTCAGGAAAATTACTTTGTTTAAAGAATATTTTCAAAAATAAATCCCACCAAAACTCCTGTGCAAGAAATTAAAACAATGTGATTTTAATGTTTTTTCTTATATTAATTATAGTCATTAATGAGTTTCGAATTTGGACGAGAAAATTTTACAAGAAATAAATTTTAGCGATTTTATTTCTACTTTTGGCGATTTTCTGCTAAATTTTTATCGATCATTTTATAAAAATTTATATTAAAAAAAGTATTGTATAAAAACAAATTTATTATCAAATACATATTAAGAAAAACTACATAAAATTGATTTTGGCGACTTTTGGCGATTTTTAAAACCAATTTGGCGAAATAGGTCGGAAAAAATCTGACAACCCTGTTCACAACACTAATTATTTTATTGTTGTATTTTGTAAACTGCGATTACCATTTACAACACTTATCGGCAGTGTTGTACTTTTAGTTGTCTATGTTAATTTAGTGTGATTATCGTTTACAACATGTACAAAAACTGTCAAAAACTTACATCTGCTCATTGTCTTGTTGCTGTAACAAGATGAACAATTAAAATGGCTACAAATTGTAAGTATGCATATAGATTTTTCTTTGCAAACCGTTAATAACATACACAACAGCTAGATGTTGTAAATCACAATCGAAAAACAACTTATGTTGTGTTGTAGACGAGAGCACACAACATTTGTGTATTGTAAACAGTAATAGGGGCCTTAAAATAAAGATTTATTTGTTGAGGGTTAAGCAATGCATATATGCATTTAATTGGTGCTTTACCAAATCATCAGTAGACTTCAACCATACTTTTAAATAGTTTCAGACCTCTCATCTTATGCAGAGACATTCAAAAACTGTTTGAGAACTTACAAAAAAATTTTTTTTTAAATCACAAGAGAATAAAATAAAGCTTAGTAGGCTTAGAAACTTATACGAACCCCAACAAACAATTTATATTTATAAAAGTATTTATAAGGCAAATAGAAAAATAAAATCCAAATTAAAACATTTATTAAACTTTTTATTTGATATATTCTCCCGATTTTATTTAAAATAAAGATTTATTTAATGAGAGGTTTGAAACTTTTCAAAAGTCTGGTTGAAGTGTACTGATGATTTTGTAAAGCACCAATAACATGCATATAAACATTGCTTAACCCCCAACAATAAAAAATTTTTATTTAAAATAAAATTTGGAAAATATGGGTGAATTCGTAAATGCAGTAAATGTGTGCAGCCTGTATGCAAACTATTGCAACACTTAATAAAACTGCTGCCTTAGTTGCGGCAATCTGCGGTAGCACCGTCAATTGCTAGCGTAAAGAAACTTTTTATGAAAAAAAGTATTTCCAAATGATGATTATCGAGCGCAGGACTTTGATTATCGCACAATTACTGAATTTACGAATGTACGTACCCTATCTCAAATAATGAATTTAATAAATTCTTTATTTCGGATTTTATTTTCCATTTCACCTTATAAATACTTTTGTTGTCACCGAATGGGTGAAAATAAAAATGAGGAAAATAAAAGTTCACACAGAAAAATGTCAATGTAAAATCGTCGAAAACCAAGTTACTTTAACATTTTCCGGTAGTGATTTTGCTTTATAGGCGTTTCATGTTAATTCAACATGATTTACAATAATCTTGAAAGAACATTTATGCTTTTGCATTAACTATATTTCATGTTGATTTAATATTCCACTACAGTTATATCAAAATGAAGTTGATACTGAAATAATACGAAAATTCATGTTGACTCTAAGTTATTTCGAATTGGAACAACGTCAATTTGATATTGGAACAATGCGAAGAATCAGGTTGAATCAAAGTTATTTCAAGTTGAAGTAAGGTGAATTTTATATTGAAACAACATGAAGAATCATGTTGAATTAAAGTTATATCAACCTGAAACAACCGCACTTTAATGTAGCTATTCTATTAGTTATTTTACTTACGTGATATGTATTAGCATAGACATTTGAAAACTTGGTGTTGTAGATGGGCTATTCACATATTACGTAACGCTATTTTCTCTGTTTTTAGACCGCTTCCCCCCCTCACAACTTTTTTTTAATTTTCAAATTTAACCCGTAACAAATCCTCAACCCCCTCCCCGATTGTGCAGAGACCATTCACACGTATTATTACCCTATTTTTGTTTAGTCGTCGATGAGACAGCGACGAATGCACATGCGGCGGATGCTTATATATTTTTTTATAATTTTTTTCAAGAATATTTATCCAGCAAACACTCGTGTTTCATTTCAAATTGATGATAATATGCAACAAATATTTAATCACATTTACAATACGTTTTATTACTACGAAACTTTTATAAGAGTATAAATGTGAACGATTTTATTAATATTGTGCAAAAACCCTCTTCAAAGTATGACTTTTATATAAATTGTGTATATAAAAACGGCAACAGTATTTTTCTTTAGTCGAACAATGAATGTATTTTGCTAATTTAAACTATTTTAAAATGTTTTATTTTATTTCGAATGCGTAAAATATTACCTAAGGAAATATAATGTAGCATCATATATCAAACGTTTGACTTTATGTTTGGTGGGAAGCTCTGTCGCAACAAAACAACCACATTTTGAGTTGTACCTACCACTGTTTTAAAACCAATATGGTGCTATGGAATTCGGCTATGGGCTACTGCCTTAACATAAAATATAGAGAAAATTCAACAGCAACAAAATGAAATACTTCGTACGATCACAGTCGATCCCTGGTATGTTAGAAATTCGGGCATTCACAAATATTTACACTCAAAATATTCTGTACTTAAAATTAACTGAAATTGCAATATAAAAGAAATTAAAACTAAATGTTAAAAAGTTAACAGACTTAAAACCATAAAAAATTAATGATTCCTTATTTGTTTGAATCAATTTCACTGTCAAAAGAACTAATAGCAGCTTCCGTAAAAATAAAAGAGGCTTACTTATTTCTGCTATTTTTACTGTCAAATATTCAACCCCAAGTTCCGTAAAAATAATTGATTTTTGCTTTATTTTTAAATGTTAAGAGGCTTATTATTTCGAATCTTTTTAATTATTATTTTATTAAATTTATATTTTTACTCACTGTTTGTTATGTTAACTTCTAGTGGGATCGAACAAAGCTCGTTCGGGGTTTAAAACCCAACGTATCAACCATCTGGCCAAAGCATAGTATGTAAATTAGCTGCACGAAGACAACATAAGCTTACTCAATTTTATGCATTTAACATTACAAATTTAAAAAAAAACACACGTATGGTCTTGGCTGAAATTGAACATGTGACCTCTCGTTTAATAGTCTAACGTACTAACCACTACACCACTGATTTTAAATGTGTATTTATATAATTTCAATTGCAATTTCCGTTAATTTTACGTACAGAATATTTTGAGTATTTGTGTGTGTGTGTGTTATTTCTATGCATGTTTTTTTTTTTTGGTACTTATAACATAAACAACGGACTATATTCAAAGCAACAGAAAATCTGTATAATGTGTATTTAGTTTTTTTTTATTGCATGTTAAAAATAAGATTGCTTAGAACTTTAAATGTTTACTCTTTTAAAAATGATTGCACGGAATACTTCTTGAACAAAACACATTACGTTACTGTCATAATATTGTGAGTGTAGTTGTGTCGATGGTAAGGACTGTGTCTTGTTTGTCTAGCATCGGGTCGACTTACAATTTAAAGTTTTAGTGATAAGATTCGATTACTTATTGCTAGTTTTTATTAAAGATACAATAAATAAAGTAAACGCAAAAAAAACACAAGCCAGAAGTGCGAAAAGGTTAAAAATAAGTGAAATACCACGGAACGGAAACGAAGAGTACTTGAGAAAGAAGGGTAAAGTTCAATATGCAAAATTAGTTTCATTTTTGGCTTAGGATTGAAAAATTATAATTTTAGGATCTATTAAATGATACGAGAACTAGGTAATACGAGTATGTCTAGTTCTGGCTTAAATTGAATTTACACATGGACTGGGTGGGTAAAGTCCAGAGAAAATGTGATTGATTACTATTTAAGGAGGTAGACAAAAATTTTGAATTATAGAAATTAAAAAAATATATATGAAAATCCACCACAAAATTAGGAGGAGCTTCTGGCGAGCTCCAGTCAAATTATTGTCACCTACTTGGAAAACGAAGATTTCGAGAAGAAACAATATACCATAGGAGCAAAAAGATTTTCGAAATAAACTATTTCTGATAATAGATTTCTCCTATTTAAGTGGTGTTCTTATTAGATATATGCGTACTATATACGTACGTAAAAACTTCTCCATTTCAAAAAGCATTTATGGGTATTTATATTAGTTAATGCTAAAAATATCAAGTTGTTAGATCAAAACATGCGTCAAGAACTTTATAACAAAACTAACTAAACAATTTATATTTATTGTAATTAAGCTTTAAAATATTTTTCCTCAATTTTTAATGGGCCTATGGCGTCTAATAATTAAGACCTTTATGGCATCGCGATATAAAACTGCAGAATCTGTTTTTTTATTGTGACTTTTAGTTAGTTAAAACTATTATTTCTACAGAGCAATTCGGCAATGGTAATACGAGCATTAGCAGAAATTTTTAGGGTTGTGTATACTAGGGGTAAAAAGGACCCTATTGTTTTCGCTCCGATGTCTGTCCGTCTGTCGGTCTGTCACAGGCTTCTATCTAGAGATCAGTAAGAGGTACGGACCTGAAATTTTCACTAACTAAAAGTTCATGTAACTTAAAAATTGAAGGGGGTTCTAAAGCGCGGCGCCGGCCCAATGGTGGAGCGAGTGGAGTGGTCGCTGTAGGCGCCAGATGTCAAGGGGCGCCAAAAAGTCAAATGCGAAACGCAATTTCTAGCGCATTTGTGCTCTAAGAATTTATAAAATATGAAAGGTGAGCATAGTTTTAGTAAACTGAAACTTATAAAAACCTATTTAAGGTCGACCTTAGCTCAAGAAAAAATTTCAGACCTGGCAATTCTACCAATAGAAAATGATAATGCTCAATCCATAAATAAAGATAATTTAATTGTAAAATTTGCCAAGAAAGGTAACCTTTAATAGATTAATGGCGTTTTCTTTTCTGGAAAAAATGTAACATGTTTTTATTTTTTTATTTAAAAAAACGCTATTTAGTGTTCCTTTAAAGCAACAATTTACCTTCGTGAGGGATGTTACAATAATTTCTAATAAATTTACTTCCACGAAAAACTATTATATTGCAAATTTTCATTAAAAAGTGCAAACAGTGCAACAGTTTTTGTAGAAAAGAAAACGCCATAATTTAAATCTATTACGACACACCGAACGTGATATCTTTAATTAGTTATTAAAATACTTACATAGATATAAATTTTCTAGTGACTGATCGAAATTGACGCCAAATACTAATTTAGTTATATAGCAGTAAGAGTTTTCTTAATATTAAAGAAGCTGGAGTGTAATAAGTTGAATTACTTAATTTAATATGAATCGATAAAATAAAATAGATGTTCCTAAAACTATCGACCATTTCTGTAACTCTAGTCGATGAAAATCGCCTCGATTTGACAAAACCAATGCTGCAAATGGCAAAATTTGTTCAGTCTTTTTTATTATTTAGAGCCACAAATATCTTATCTGAACGAAAATTACACTGTGATACACTAAAATTATTCAGAGGTTCTCATGCCACAATTGTGTTTTGTTGGAGCCCATACACTCAAAATAAAATGATAGGTAAACCTAATCAATATAAATAGTGTTAACCTACTGTTAATGTAAATTGTTGTTGCAATTTTTATGAAATAACAATTTTCATTGGTTAAAATAACTTTTTAAGTTATTTCATGTCTATGGTTACTTTTTGCTATCGTTATTCAACAAGATGGCATAGCTGAGATGGTAAAGGCGTCCGGTTCATAAACATGAGAATCTAAGTTCAAGACTGAAATATTACATTTTACGGAATTGTAAAATATAAATTTGAGAAAAACGACGTTTTAAAAATAAAATTATTTTTGATGGTTAAAATTATTCATTTAATTTTTAACAATTTTTGTAGTTAAAATTACCAATTTTAATTGTTAAAATTAATAATTTAAAATAATAACAGCGAAAATAATTATTTTACAAAAATGACTGTATTTAAGTCAAAGAAGTTATCACAGGTCTATGTATACTTTGTGCTGTCCTTACTTAACAAGATGACTTAGCTGAGATGGTAAAGGCGTCTGGTTTATAAACATGAGAACCTAAGTTGAAGCTCAAAAAATTACAAGCAAATAAAAAAAATTTCTTTAAACAAACACACTTACTGCTTAAGCCTTGGCAGGTATCGAACATACAACCTTCCGTTTAGTAGTTTTACAAACTACACAGAAAAAAATAATACTTATATCCGAGGAACTTTTTCATAAATGCTATGAATCTAACATGATAATTTTTTTTCCAAATTATTTTCATTCCAGCTAGGAACTTTTACATAAATTAATTCATAAATTCTTTAAAAATTATTTTTAAAAATCCAGTATTGAACTTGTATAGTCTGTTGTACTAGGCTCAACTATTTCCAGACTATTTGGAGTTAATTGTATTTTTACTTTATATAAATAGAAAAGCATTTTAGAATTTGTTGACAAAAAAGTTGAAAATTTTTTTCAAAGCAACTTTGATTTCATAAATCTATTTATTGAAAGCTAAATTCATACTGGGAATGAAAAAATTCCTGTATTTTATTTATAAATTACTAAAATATATGTTGAGGTGCAACATTCGTGAGATTGAACACTATATTGCGGGATTAAACTCGAAAAAAGCTCCAGGCGCTGATAAATAAGCAATAAAATGCTCTTAGAGCTACCCTATACTGCAAAACGGATAATTCTATTTATTTTCAACAGTATTTTGCGCCTCAAATGCTATCCCGCAGAATGGAAGGTTTCGCTGATTACCATGATACCTAAACCAGGCAAAGATCATACGAAGGTGGAGTCTTATAGGCCTATAAGCCTGTTGTCTAACATGTCAAAACTATTTGAAAAGCTACTTATGAGTAAGCTAACACCCATACTGAATCGTACTGGATGCATTCCAGACCACCAATTCGGTTTTAGAAGACAACATAGTACGATTGAACAAACACATAGACTCGTGAACGTGGTTAGAAAAACCTTCGAAGAAAAGAAATATTGTTCTGCGCTCTTCATCGATGTTTCTCAGGCATTTGATAAAGTATGGCACGCAGGTTTAATACAGAAACTAAAGCAAAACCTACCCGAAAACATCCTTAAACTTTTAGAAAGCTACTTAACTGAGCGAAAATTTGTTGTTAAAGAAGGTAATTTTCAAATTGAAGCCGGAGTTCCTCAAGGCAGCATCCTCGGTCCTGTATTATATCTGATATATGCCTCTGACTTGCCGGTAAGCAGTAACATAAACATATCAACATTCGCTGATGATACAGCTTTTCTAAGTGTTCACAAAAGCCATCAAGAAGCCACCCGCAATTTGCTAGATTATATACCCCAGTTGGAACAATGGCTAACACAATGGCGGATAAAAATTAACGAACAAAAATGTCTACACATTAATTTTACATTGTGCAAAGAAACCTGTCCACCTATACAAATAAATAATCAAACTATACCTCAACACACTGAAGTAAAATATCTCGGTGTTGATCTTTCGTCGACTAACATGGAAGTCACACATAAATGCAAAGGTGACCCAAATGAAATTAAAAGCAGCTCAAATGAATTGGCTCATTGGAAGGAACTCTACTCTAAGCCTAGATTGTAAACTTCTTCTATACAACTCTATTCTAAAACCAATATGGTCCTACGGAATCCAGTTATGGGGCACTGCCTCGGCATCAAATGTAGAAAAAATTCAAAGGCAACAAAATAAAATACTCCGTACGAAAATAAGTAAAAATTTTATTGAGAAACAAAAGTGTTGCCACGTTTTATATATACATAAGAATGCAAATAAGAACACAGAAAAAATAAGTTTTGTTTTTGATAACAAAAATTCCAGTATTCAATTAATGTTTTTTTTAATTTCCTGTGATAAAGAATTCCGATAAGATAAAAAAAAATTTTTTTTAATTATTTCAAATTTATGTAAGCTTTTTATTAAAACTTGATATCCAATGGATTTCTAATTGTATAAAGGTGTAGAAAAATAAAATAGGTTCATATCGAATAAAAAATTATTTGCTGGGTTTTGTATAAGTTCCAAACCTGATATGCTTATTTTTGAAAATCATTTATTTGTAAATTTCTCAAATGGTTTTTAAAAGTTTGTGCATAAGATAAAGGGTTTGTAACTGTTCAAATTGTGTTTGAAGTCTACTGATGATTTGGTAAAGCACCAACGAAATGTTGCATATAGACAATGCTTAAACACCACCAAATAAATTTCATTTAAATTTAAAATTTACTTTAAAAAATATGTATATATAAATTAAAAAAATTTTGATATGGCTGGGATACGAACCCGGGCTCTTCGGACGTAAAACATGAACTCTTCAGCCAAGCCGTATCCCAGTTATTTGTTAATGAGATAAAATTTGTTTTAAAGTACTTACCCCTGGAAAGCATGTCAATGTATACATCGAATTAAGTACATATGTATTTGATTTAACGGCTACTTTTATTAAATATTTGCAATTTTTCAATTACTTTTTCATCAAATACTTTTTCTGTCGTGATTTTTAAAATGCGCGGTATTAATAAATATTGTATTAAGTTAATGAAAAATGTTATTGATATTAATCTTTTTTTCAACAACATTATTTTATTGAACATAATTCGTATCTATATTTTTTTTCTGTGAAGTGATGTCAATAAAAATAAATAAACTTTTGGTTTTGAGCATTAATTACGCCAATTTAATTCGAAAACACAACGATAGCCGGCTGATTTATGTTAATAACGTTGTATGATCCTGTTTGGTAGAGTTTTATTGAAATTAATAAATTCCAAAAATGTGTCACGTATAACACTATGCAACAAAATGAAACTTTTGTCATGACCTTTGATGCTCATTATATATATATATATATATATATATATATATATATATATATATATATATATATATATATATATATATATATATATATATATATATATATATATATATATATATATATATATATATATATATATATATGTATATATATATATATATATATATATATATATATATATATATATATATATATATATATATATATATATATATATATATATATATATATATATATATATATATATATATATATATATATATATATATATTAGGGATGTTACGATACGCCGTTTTGCCGATCCGATACCGATTCCGATACTTAAAAATAAATATCGCCGATACCGATACCGATACGAATATTGAAATTGAGTTCAAGTTTAGATTAACAAAACTCAAGAAGAGCAATTTTTTTATTATGCAAAATTACAGTGTAAGAGATTATTAATATTTAAAATAGATATTAACACAGTATATAAAATTGGAAGTAATTTTTAAGGAACTACATTTTTATTGCTTCCAAAGAATCTATATTAAAAATATTCAGATAATTAGTAGAAAAGCAAGTACAAATTTGTAAATCCTTTGTAATTTTAAAAAATACTCGCCATGCTTTTTAAAAAATCTATTTATTAAAGGACATTTATCAACTAATATTCTTCTAAATAACTTATTAGCTTAATTATTAAAAGTCTTCTAAAAGTTTATATTTATTCACTTAAATTTACATGAAAACAAAGGTTTGTGTTTAAATTCGCATAAAAAGAAACAACTTCTGAAAATGGGTTATTTTTAACCTTTTTTAACCGACTTCCAAAAAGAAGAAGGTTATCAATTCGTGTGTATGTTATTTTTTTTACTTTTTTATGTATGTACACGCATAAATCTGTCATTTGTGAAGCGATTTAAAAAATTCTTTTTTGCTGGAAAAGGTTTGCCTGCAGTTTGGCCCCATAATTTTTTTTTTTGAAAATCGGAGGGGGAAATTCGCTCCCCCCATGCATAACTGTGTCATTTGTGAACTGATTTTCAAAATTCTTGTTTTGCTTGAAAGGGTTTGACAAAAATTGGTCCCAAATTTTTTTGTCGAAAATCGGAGAGGCAAGTTTGCTCCCCCACCACCCCTTCCCCACCAATCCATAACTGTCATTTGTGAACAGCTTTTCAAAATTCTTGTGTTGTTTGCAAGGGTTCGTTAGTAGTTTGGCCCCATAATTCTTTTCGAAAATAGGAGGGGGAAACTTGCTTCCCTCATGCATAACTTTGTCATTGGGAACCGATTATCAAAATGTTTTTTTTATTTTAAAGGGTTTGACTACAGTTTTTTTCGAAAATCAGTTGCGAAATTTGCTGCAAACCCCCCTTCAGGTTGGTACCATAATTTTTCTCCAAAATCTGTGCGGGATTTCCCCTTCCCCCAGAAATATTGATTATCGAATAGCTCCTCCATTTATGGGCCGAATTCCAAAATTTATTTTTTGTCTGGAAGAGTTTGCCTAGAGTTTGGTCGCATAATTTTTCTACGAAAATCTGTGGGCAAGTCTTCCACGCCTTTACCCAAAATATTTATTAGAGCACAATTCCTCCATTTGCATACCGATTTTCAAAATTGTTTATATGGAAGGCCATCCAGTATATTACTCTTTATACTGAAGTCGGCTTTTTTGCCCTTTGCTTTTTTTGTCCTAACATCACTTCAAATTCGGTGATTAGTAATCGAAAAAGAGAACTTCTTGCAATGACGAGCAAATGTGAAACTAATTAGAAATTATCTAAATTCGCAATATTTCCCGATCGCGAATTCTACATTTTCATGATTTCTTTATAATGTCTTTTTTGCTGGGAATAAGATTTAAAAAACAACGCATTGAATTTGAGTTCATGGTAAAATTAACAATAAATAAATTATTGTTTTTGCAAAATAACAGCGTAAAATATTATTAATTTTTAAAATTGATATTGATAAGATTTAAAAAATAACGAAATGAATTTAGTTCTTGGTAAAATTAACAAAAAAATAAATAATTTGTTTTAAAAAAACTGAAAAAAATTTTTTAAGTATCGTCGTATCGACAGTAAAATATCGCCGATACCGATGTATCGGAAAATCTGAAGTATCGCCGATATATCGGTATCGGTATCGGTATTCGTTACATCCCTAATTTTGATATCCTTTTCATATTTGCAGATGAATGTGGAATAGATAATATTCCTCTCGCAATTCTTGAAATATCAGTAAATATCAGTTTATTTAGTTAATTTTCACTTATACCTTCGACCAAAAGGTACATATATTTTCCTTCCTCGTGCATATTCAATAGAATACTGAAGATGGCACTTAGCCGAAACCAATCTGTTTATCATCCAAATTTGACGTGGGATAACGGAAGATCGTTCCAAATTCAAACAAACCCCGTCACTATCAAAAATTTTGAAATAGTCCTAAATTAGTCATTGGGTTGTTATTGTACTTTTCACTTTCAAATAGTGCTAAAAAAAAGTTCAATTGTACCCTCTTTTGTATCCCTGTCTTGTATACACACAGAAAAAAAAATGAATGTAAAATCAACATGACGCAATTGTGATTTGAAATCATGTTAAATTTACAAGAAATAATTTGTCGTATAAATGTGTTAGTATTTATTTGCTTTGTTCATTGCTACAGTTTACTGTTGTGCTCAGTTGTGTGACTTGTTGTTGTTTATTCTTACGTGTGTCGGCTCTGCAGTCGACAAAAAACGAACTACCAGCGAAAACTTTCTGCTTCTGCCTTCAAATTACCATTGTTTCATATAAATTTTAAATGAAAAATTATTAATCTAACCTTAAATCTCTTTCATTTTAAATTTTTTCCACTGTTAAAACAACTTTGTTATAAACGTTACATTTAATTTTCAATCGACATGACTTTAACTTTAATTTCAAAAAAGTTTTATGATAAGTAATCATTTAAATCATGTTGAATTAAAATAAAATTCATTTTACATACGATGGGTATTTATTTAGTGTCAAGCAAAAGTAAAGTTTGAAGCTATTGTGGCTGCAGTGGCTAGGGAAACATACACCTAGAGAAAAAATCAATAAAAATCATATTGATTCATTAAGAAACATTAACCATATCTATTCAAAGCTGAAACTTATTGATTTAGTGTATTCCAATAAAGTTTTTCTTTTGAATTGAAAATTATTGAATTAATATGACGAGTTTTTATCTTTAAATTGCCGTTTTTCCCTTAGTGTATCTTATTTGTGCCTGCATATATTGCAAAGGAAAAAACAGACAATTGCATATTTCCGGTTTCCCTGTTTATAACTCTTACACTGTAATTTTGTATAATAAAAAAATTACCCGACTTGAGCTTTGTTAACTTCAACTTGAACACAATTTCATGTATCGTAATCGGTATGGCCGATATTTCTTTTTGAGTATCGGTATCGTATCGGCCAAAAAGGTGTATCATTACATCCCTAGTTGTAACTTTCGGCGGTTCTAGTGTTAAAGGTAATTTTATTTAAAGTTTTTAGCAAGCTTTGTAATAAAATTGGACTACCTCTTCCCACGTTATGATAAAATCATTGGAGCAGGCAGCCTATTCAAAAAGCTCAAATAGAAAAAAAATTTTAATGTAACCATAGAACTTAAAATTTCTACTGTTTATGTAGTTAGGGGACCATAACATGCCAAAAAATATAGTGGTTCTCCTTGGTATTTTTCTTGTTGCATAGTGTTATGTAATAATTTTTTAAAATTACCTGTTCTTGGAGTTCTTACAACTGGTCCCTTATAATTATTTGAAAACTCATTTTTATTTGCTGACGGACATTCCACATGATCATACGACATTACTTTATCTTTGGGGAGACATTCTTTGCGAGATATACTAAATACAGCGCCACTGAAACAGTTGTAAGCCACGACAGGACCTCGAGTACATCGAATGTATTTGGTGCAATCAAAAGGATGGAAGAAGTATCCATTCACACCGCTAGGACACATTAAAAATGTTAAACCATTAACTTTAAATAATAAGAAATTAATTTATGAACATCGATTTCTTAATACTGTATGTATGTATTTCTACTGACTTACATGAACCATGCACCCTTTCCGCTTCAGTTGCGTTCCACTCTTGGCCATGTATCGTCTCAGCATGGGGTACATAATCATAAGGATCTATTTCTTCTTTCAACATACAAGACTTACGAGACAAACTGAAAGCTTGACCGGAAACACACGACATTCCAGTCAAACTCCCTCCAAAACATTTTAAATATTTCGTATAACCGAATGGATAAGGATAAGTGGCCAACAAGCCGTCTGGGCAAAATACCATACTTTCTTGTTGTGTATTATTTGTGAAAGATGATTCAGGTGATGGTGCTGCTGCTTGTGTGTCTGTTTTTTTTAGGGAAATGGAGGGGAATGGATGTAAGTATATTCAGTCATATTTTTATATAATTTAAGGCGATTTTAATATTAAATTAGCATGTTAATGATGGAAAAACATAAGACTTCTTTATGTAACTTAAGGAAATTTTATTACTATTCTTTTAACAATATTTACTGAAAACTTCGAAGCGATAACTTTAAAACTAGGCACTCCATTCCCAAACCGAGGATATATTGAACATAAAGCATGAAGAACATAATTTTGTCTATAATTCATTTTCTTCATCCAACCCCAAGTCCGTAAAGGAGGAGGGATGGAGTGTCGGTGAACCCTGAATGGCCTAAGCGCGTCTCAGGAACTAGGAGGAATGCGAACACTGAATTCTCTGAAACTCTGGCTCCAACACTACAGTACGTTTGGGTGCTCAGATAGCAGCCTGATCACCAAACTTGGGAATGAAGGTTAGCAACTTACGTTACCTGAAATAAAATTGCTACCGAATCTTTAACAAATAATGATAATAATAAATCGAATTACTCGTTGACGACCTTTTGGCTATCGTATATGGACTATGACTATATTCTGGAATGTAAGATCGCTCAGAGACCATGATAATATCAATCCAAATATAAACTCCAAGTTTCTGCAAGCTGAACGTGAAATGCTCCGATATCGCATATCTATACTGGGCCTCAGCGAAGTTCGTTGGAATGGCTCTGGAGAATACAACTCATCAACAAATAAATCTCGTTTCCAATGCTCTCGTAGAGACATTGGTAGTAGCCATGAATCTGGTGTTGGCCTACTATTAACTTTGGATGCACATCGGAGTCTTATATCGTGGAAACCAGTATCTGACAGAATCATCACTGCTCGTTTTAAATCCAAAGTCAGAAATGTATCCATTATACAATGCTACGCCCCTACAGAAACTGCATCTGATGAAATTAAGGAAGCATTTTATGGACAGCTGAATGCAGTCTATGATACTATCCCGCGTGGCGATATTATATGCGTTATGGGAGATCTAAATGCAAAAGTTGGTTCCGACAATACGTCACTGAAGCATGTTATGGGGAGACATGGATTAGGAAACCGTAATGACAACGGTGAGCGTTTCATAAATTTTTGCAACGCACGAAAAATGGTAATAGGGGGAACACTTTTCCAACATAAAGATTGCCACAAGGTCACATGGCTATCTAGCGATCGCCACAACACGGCAAATCAAATATACCACTTTGCTATAAGTCGCCGATTTCAGAAATGTTTATTGGATGTGCGGACCAAGAGAGGTGCTGATATTGGCCAAGTCAGAGACCATTGATTGGTGATTGCTAAGATACGATTACGCACATGTGCCATCGTAAAAAAACCCCCAAAAATACACGACCACCAAAACTTGCCATTGAGCGCTTGAAGAACACCTCAATCAGGGAAAATTTTACAGCCCACTTGCGAGAGTCGATATTTCATAACAATATAGCATCCCAACCAACTATCTCTGCCAAATGGAATGCTTTGAAAGACGTGATGCTAAAATCTGCTAGTGCTACTATTGGCCCAGAACCAAAAGGCAGACAACCGTGAATGGCTGACAATACGTGGACTGTTATACAACAGCGGCTCAACTTCAAGACGAAATTGGCTGCAGGTGAAAACCTTACTCCCGCTGCAAAGTTGAAATTAGGGACAGATTATCGTTCCATGCACAAAATTGTGCAGCGGTCTGTCAGAAGGGATAAACGTATCCACATAGATAAACTTGCAGACGAAGCTGAATACGCTGCTCAGAGGGAAGACTCTCGCATTGTTTAAAAAGTCACCAAACAACTTACGAACCGTACTCTAGCCGTACATCACCCTGTTAGAAATAAACAAGGGAATTTATTAAATACCGATGAAGAGCAGCTGGCACGTTGGAGACAACACTTCTCGGATCTACTAAACAATATTATTGATCCATCACAACAGCTACAGCAACTATACGTCTCTGATAACCAAGTAAATGCTAGAATACGAATTACACCTCCAACCCTTACAGAAATTTGTGCTGCCATCAAGCAGCTCCCAAATGCAAAAGCAGCCGGAATAGATGGCATCCCTGCAGAGATATATAAGGCTGATCCCACTCTAAGTGCCGAATCTCTTTTTCCATAGATAACCGAGATCTGGGCGCAGGAAGCGTTTCCAAGCGGATGGAAGGACGGTATCATTGTTAAAATTGCAAAGAAGGGTGATTTGAAAAACTGTGACAACTGGGGGGGTATCTGCGTACTGCAGACCGTATCTAAACTAATAGCGAAAATTATTTTGAATCGCGTAAAGGGCCACCTTGAGACTACCATAAACTCAGCTCAGGCCGGTTATCGAGGTGGCTTTTCATGTGCAGATCATATAAATACCATCCGACTGATCATTGAGCAGAGCGTTGAATACAACTCAAACTTGCATCATCTATTCACTGATTTTGAAAAAGCGTTTGACAGTATAAACCGTGACTGCATTTGGAATGCTCTACATAGAAGAGGTATTCCACCTAAACTAATATCGCTGATAAAAGAGAGCTACAATGGTTCGAACTGCTACGTCTTGCACAAGGGAAAACTATCCGAACCATTCCAGGTGTTGAGTGGAATGCGGCAGGGTTGCATACTGTCACCACTTTTATTCCTAATCGTCATAGAAGACGCAATGTCATCAATTTCTTTCCAACGTAGAGGTATTCAGTGGCGAATAGACAACACCTTTTTGAACTACCTGGCCTATGCAGATGACATATGCCTGTTGTCGCATAAATTATGTGACCTAGAGGAGACCATGGGTGCAATTCATGCAAATTTAATTGGAACTAACTGGCCTGAAAATAAATGCAGCAAAAACCAAAGGAATGACCATAAAAGGCAACAAACACCTCATCATCTATTTCAGTGGGTCAACTTGTCATCTTGGTAGTATGATGTCAGCCGATGGTGGTACTGAGATAGATATCGAAAATAAGATCAGTAAGGCCAGAGCAGCATTTGGAATCCTATCGCCAATCTGGCAACACAACAATATAAGCCTCCGCACTAAGCTACGAATATTCGAATCCAACGTAAAGTCAGTTTACTCTATGGATGTACTACTTGGAAGGTTACCGTTAAGATTACCAGACGCTTACAAACCTTCGTAAATCGTTGCTTAAGGCGTATCCTGCGAATTTTCTGGCCACTGACAATATCAAATATGCAATTGCTGCGTAGATCTAATCAGTTGTAAGTAGCAACTGAAATACGCAAACGCAAGTGGCTATGGATTGGTCATGCACTTCGCTACGAGGATGACAACATTTCCAAGCAAGCTCTGCGCTGGAATCCTTTTCAACAAGTGGGGGCGACGAGTTGGAAGACCACGAATTACTTGGAGGCGTTCCACAGAAGCTGAAGTGAGATCTCTAAACCTAACTTGGAACGAACTGAGAGTTATATCCCAAAATCGAGTACGGTGGAGAACCGCTATTGTTGACGCCCTATGCTCCAATGGAAGTTAAAGGAACTTATATATATATATAACATATGTTCGATTAATCAATTAATCGAAATTGAGATTTTTAAATTACTTGAACAATCGAGTAAAGCTTCTATTTCGTTCGAGCTATTCGAGCAAGGTTTACTGCTAAAAATTATTCAATATAATCGGAAAATGTTTGAATTACTCGGTTTTTTAGGTAAATTTTTTTGGACAAAAATAAAACAAATCAAGTTTTTTCGCGTTTTGATATATTTTAATAATAAAAAAAACAAAAGAAAAAGCAATATTTCGATATATATTAGATCATAAACTGATCAATTAAAATAGTTTTTTTTTACTATTCAAATGTTTCACTTAGAGAAAATTTTGTGCCAGGAAATATTTAATAATATTCAGCCCTGTTCTGTATTTAATGCGGAATAAAAAGAACAGGAATTAGCATAACATTGTTGTTAAAAATATGAACTTGCAATAATAAAAGCTTTTATAATTCCGAACATTTTCATTTCACAAGGAGAACAAAACAGGATACTTTATTAAATAATCGAACAAAATCAATACATTTAGTCCTAAAAAATAATAATGATTTTTATTAATTTCATAGATATTTATTATTTTTTTCATTGAAAATTTCTCCCATTATTAAGAATGATCTTTCATTAATCGTTAACGCTGGAGAAATTGAGAAAAATTAATTACAAAACATTTCCAATTTATCTGGGATCAATTTTTTTGTTTTTTTTTTCTCTAGATCAATATAGTAATATTTTATATGACAAAAGTATTTTGTTGATCTTTGCTTTTCTGAATGCTTTCAATTTTTCATTGAATTTCGTTAGATTTCATTCGATATTTTAATACGAAATATCTAGTTGACTAGTTGCTCTCAAAATATCATCTTCGCTTAAAATAATTTTTGTTTGATGGTTATATTTCCGAACTTTTTACAAGATATTTGAATTTGGTTCCTTTCTCTCTCTCTCTCTCTCTGTCTCTCTCTCTTATTTTTACTGTATTATTTACTTAATTCTTTGATCATTCGGTCTATTAGTATGAAATAACGTTCGAATTGGATGGTGGCAAAGTTCTTATAATTTGAACAATTTTGCCAGTTTTTATTAAGAAATCTGCAAAAACTCATTTAAAAAAATGTACATAGAAATTATCATTCGAGTTATTCGATTAATCGACCTAAATTTCTCGAATAAATTTTAAATCGAAATTGAAATTATTTGTTTGGTCGAACATTATTTGACTGCAATTATTCGATTAAGCGAGCAAACAATATTCGACTGAATACCCTATTATTTACTTAATTCTTTGATCATTCGATCTATTAGTATGAAATAACGTTCGAATTGGATGGTGGCAAAGTTCTTATAATTTGAACAATTTTGCCAGTTTTTATTAAGAAATCTGCAAAAACTCATAAAAAAAATTTTGCATAAAAATTATTATTCGATTAATCGACCTAAATTACTCGAATAAATTTATATTCGAAATTGAAAATTTTTGTTTGGTCGAATATTATTTGGCAGCAATTATTCGATTAATCGAGCAAACATTATTCGTGTGAATACCCTACCCAATACACATATAAAGGCCCACTTAGAAACGCATGTGGTAAACCCAATAGGTTTATTCCATACGCGATCCGACCGGGAACTTGTGGGGATAGCGCATAAAACAATTTGCGAGTTAACATAAGTGCTATTGGAAACTTGTGGGGAAAATCTGACACAGATTTTTAATCGTATTTGTTGCTCATCTTCGATATCCTTTGGATAGCTTTAGCAATTTTTAATCATGCAAATCCACTTGAGATCTAACTGCGATCCCAAATACGATGTAACACAGAAACGTATATTGAATCAAAATTGCAGAAGCTATCCAAGGGACAAAAGTAAGCAACAATCACCTCTATTGAAGATGAGAAAAAAATACGATTAAAAATCTGTGTTAGATTTTCCCATCAAGTTCCCAATAATTTCTCACTTGAGAAGAACTTATAACTTAATTTGTACATGAACTATCCCAATCGGGACCCATGAGCATTGCGAAAATTTCTATTCGGGTGGTTGTGTAAATCGTGTCGATTTAAGTCGTGCTATATCTAAAAATAAATAAGAAAGCTGTTCAAATACTTCAGATAGCTATGAGCGAAAATTATGGTTAGCTTTAATGATGAAACAGAGCTAGGGCTAGACGAGCTTTTCAATACAAATTGACAGTAATCATACGCCGTAAAAAGCAGTCATGAGATATAATCTATTTTACTCTGAGAACGTTTTTTGTCATCCTCTCAGTTTAAACACTCTTTCTCTCAACAATGTTGCCGTGTATTAATAAAATTTCATAAATTTTCCATACGAAATATAAGAACAAAACAAAATAAACAATAATATATGAGAGAATTTTGAAGCCTGTCATCGATTTAGTTTTGGACCTGTTTATTCGGCAGCGTTTTTGGCTCAAGTTGCAGACTTAGTTCTGTTTCATGATATAAGTAGAGGTATTATGGTAAACGACGTAAACTCAATCTTCGACTCCAATTTTGGAAAAAAGGGTAATAAATCTTTATCGTTGAAGCTTGAGATACGATTATAAAATGATGTATGTAAAAAATCATAGAGAAGGGCCTTAGCTTTAGGAATAGTGAAACATGGATTACACCAGGAATGAAAAACTTTTTTGGCCTTTTAACTTTTACAAATATTATCCGATTTTAATAAGTTTCAACTTTTTGTAAAGCTTGAATAGACAAAAAAATACACTTTACTTCATTAAGATATCTTAAATATTTTTGCAGATATTTGACTTTAAATAATTAAAATTGGGTTTTTGGCCACGACTTTGTTCCCAATTTCATTCATATCTCCAGCCAAAATTTTCAAAAAATATTTTTGATTTTGAAAAGTCAAGTCTTTGAAATGATGGTGAAAAATGCCTATATTTTGACAAAAATAAAGATTAACTGTTCGACGTTTTTCTCAAAAATTCTTCAAAACAAAAATTTTTTCTTTTCAATATTTCAAATAAACGGATTTTAAAACTGAATGCAGCTGAAATTTTAAATCGATTGAGGCATGCACGCTACGTTCAGCATTGGACGAATATAGTGAATTTTTCTGCGAAATTCCAAATTAATCCCTTAAGAAAAAAAACGCCTATCGAGTTTTTCAAATTTCGGTACAAATTTTATTAGCTACATTTGATATAATTAATCTGGCTTTTATTTGTTACCCGCCCGGTGTAATACGTAGCGAGGAGCGCAAATTTTCTAAAAATAGTACAATTTTCCTTCTCTATGATATCCGTCGAAGGGGAGTTTTTTTACCCTTTCTAAGAAAGGGTCAAATAAGACCCATACAGCGAAGCGCTAGAGGGTTAAAATATTTCATGAAATTATTTCTCGTGTAGTTTTACATAAAAGTTCTATACAGACTTAATACCTTAAACGTAATGTTTACACGATATCTTATACCGATTTTCTATACATAACAATAAGCAAAAGGTGAGGGACATGTAAAGAAATTTGCATAACTTTAAATTTTATAGAGATCCTATTAGGGGCTATTCACATATTACATAACGCTGTAGGGAGGGGGGGGGGGGGGGTTAAAGATTTGTTACGGATTAGATACTTTGTACTGAAAAATTTTTAAAAAGCGTTACGAAGGGGGGGGGGGGGTATAAAACCTCCGAAAATATCGTTATGTAATATGTGAATAGGCCCTTATCAAACTTTTACAGTATAGAGAGGACAGCGTAGCCTAGTTTTGATTAAAGAAAATAAATTAGGAAAATTTTAATTTCAATTAGTCATTTTCCGTATTTTTATAAATATTTTCTTTAAGATCAGACGATTTCCTATAAGAATCAAATATTAAAATTTTTTTGTTTTATTTTTTCTAATCCGAAACAATTGAAAAAAATCAAAAACGGCAACATTTTTGCACCCCATAACTCGATACAAGAAAGAAATTTTTGCATATACATTTATACCTACTACAACTATAGTTATGCCAAATATCAAGGAATTTCGATAGCAAAAATATTTGTGTTGTCCGATTTAAAAATAATGCCCCATATAAAAGTATTTATAGTCTCTTGAAGTCTTATAATAACTTTGTTACCAGAAGACATAATTTTAATAAATATATTGTTACGAAACTCAAATGCAGATTCAAACTTAACAAACAAAATCAACTCTGCAGCATAGTATTGCCAGCATTAAATTAGTTCATCAGCTAATGATTATAATGCCAAATCAACAGTAGAATATTAAGCCATTATAACAATTTTATAACTAATTTTATAATCTTTTCAAAACATAAACAATGAAAAAAATTTTTTGAAAATTATAATATCAACTCACCTCCTATGAGTGCTGAAGCTGGCTGTTTTCCTTCCCTACCACTACAATCAACTCTGTCTGTAAAATCGCAGTTTTGCAGAGGTATGCTATATGCGGTGCCGGGAGCGCATTGCTTCAGGTGTATTCTGCCATTGTCACAGTGTATAAAACGAGTACAATCTGAGGGGTGGGCTTGTAAACCAACAGGACACAAAAGCTCGCCACTATCGTCTGTAATATCAGCTTGATTTGCTTGCTTAAAGATTGAAAGTCCAAAAGTTCTTATTTATTTATTATTTACTTTCAGCCACATTCATAAAAAAATTTATTTTAGGTTTAAGGCTCACAATTGTTATTGAAAAATTTAATGTTAAAAACTGTTTAATATAAAATTGTATTCATAAACAATACCATAGACATTGTGTGTTTTAAGGAATTTTAGGTTTAGATACTGGCAACACCACCATGTTTTGTAGTTAGTGTTGCAATAAGAAGAATATGATTTTATCCGGTTATTGAAATAAATGAATAGCTTTTTATTGTTGTCGTGTAAAGCAAGGCATACATTACTCCAGTATACTGGCACAAACAAGTAATGTTGAATCGTGCTCGAAGCACATACCATACATGCATACTGGTGCAATATTCATTTTCTTAAAAATTCTGTACTGATGTAACTAGTTGTACCTAGTTCGCACCGCATTCATTACTGATATTGTTTTAAAAATAGAAATTAAGTAAAACTCAAGTCTTTTTATTGAAAAAGTTGTTAGAAATGACTTGTTTTATTTCAGAAAGACTACAGAATATATTTTGTTCTTTTTTTTCTTAATTTATGAGTAATTTATTCAAGTAAATGTGTTTTATCCCGATGTTTACTCTTTGACAACTTCTCTCAACTGAGCTAAATTCACCATACACAATACCACAAACTGGTACCATCAGCAAAATATCAAACTCTGTTTGACATCGCTACACAAATCTTACAATCACACCAAATTTCCATACACGACCCAACCACTGGCGCTAACACGTGATTGCTCGTGCATACTGGTGTAGTGTATGGGGCTCTTTAGTTAAGTTTTTTTGAACTCTATAATATATTTCTCAACTTATTTAATACAAGTTTTCTATTAAGTAAAATCAAAAAAGTGAAATGATTACAGAAGAATTCACACGACTCTTTTACATCATGTATGAAAAAGGTACTCGAATAACGATCTTTTCATTTGTGTTGACTGTTTCTACATCACTAACATTTTTTTTGCTTTTATGTGCTTTGATGGTGTTTTTTTGCCAATTTTGTTGCGAATTTTGTTTAACTTAAATAATTTAGTGGCATATTCTATCAAATTAAAAAAAAACATACTTAAACGCTTATAGCCAAGACTTCAAAGCTTTAATTTAAAGCATATCATGTATTCATGTGTGCTAAATTTGCAAAGATATTTGAAGTTAAAATTGATATTTCGATGATATGAATTTATTTAAGGTTTATAGTAGGTGCATACCATCTTTAAACCTATTTTAAAATTTGCATGGAATATACATTTATGAATGCAATTTTATGAAATTTTGCTTAAAAGTAGTTTATTACCCTGTTTTAAATATTTATGAATATGGCTGTTTAAATTCTACAAAGAAATAAAACTAATGTGCTGTTTCCATAATGCAAACAAGCGACTTGTGTAAATCATTTGTATTGAAATCGAGTGCTTTTCATATAAATTTTAGGCAAACAAAATGCTTGTTTGCATTGTGGAAACAACAGATATAACTGCAAATCTTTATTTGCCGAGCATCGTTTGTAGACACTCGCCCGTTGTAGTGGAAAAGATAAACCGTTTCCTGGAAATCAAACCGACAAGACTATTGAAGCACAGAGACTTAAGAAAGGTCTGAAGGACTATTATCGACAAGAAGCGGTAAACTGCATATGAGCATCGATTATGAGACCAATGATTTCGCATAGTCGTGTTTTATGTTGGAAAGCATATAGTACAGAGAGTTATAGGAAAGCTCTGGCCAAGGTCCAGAGGTGGGTCTCACTAGGCATCTAAGGAATACACCTCAGCTATCCCCAGACGTCGTTCTACAACAGAGGTGGCCATTAGGGTGGCAATGAAATATTTTTTTGTTAATTTAAACAAACTCTGTTTGGATTACTGTGGCATTTGGTATAAAACTCAAGTGGTGAAAATTTTAGCCAAATCGGATAATTTCCAGGCGTGCCCCATTGAATTTAAAGTTAAGATTTTGTGAAATTTACCAAAATGAAGCATAAAAAAGGACGCCTTAGAGTTATCCAATTTGGCACAAATTTTAACCCCCACCCAATCAAGGATTATTGTTTGGAAATTATTCTTCATTTATGTAAATTTCACAAAATTTGAACTTTGACCACTAGAGGTCGCACGCTATAGTTATTCGAATCGGGCCAAAATTTTTATCTACGCTTAATGAAATATCACTATATATAAATTGAGTTCAACTTTGGCAAATTTTGGAAAACTTAAAATGTTACCTCAATGTGGCACGCCCGAGAGTTATCCCATTTGACTAAAATTTTCGCAACATATGTTTTAGACAAAGTACTTTAATAATCAGCACAGCTATTTTATGATTTTCCATTGTCAGCCTAATGTATATGCGTATAATACATGTGCACATGTGCAAAATGTACATTAGGGTGACAATGAAAAAATAAGATGTGCGGATTATTATGATACTTGGGCTATAAGACACGTGGTAAAAATTTTAGCCAAATCGGGTAGCTGTCAGGCGTGGCACACTGAGGTAAAATTTTAAGTTTTCCAAAATTTGCCAATGTTAAACTCAATTTAAATATAGTGATCTTTCATTAAGCGTAGATAAAAATTTTGGCCCGATTCGAATAACTATAACGTGCGACCTCTAGTGGTCAAAGCTCAAATTTTGTGAAATTTTAAAAAATTAAGCATAATTTCCAAACAATAATCTTTGATTGGGTGGAGGTAAAATTTTTAGCCGAATTGGAGAACCCTAAGGCGTCCCTTTTCTTGATTCATTTTGGTAGATTTCACAAGATTTTAACGTAGAAGCACTCCTGAAAGTTATCCGATTTGGCTAAAATGTTCACCACGTGAGTTTTATAGCAAATGCTACTACAATAATCGGTTTGGATTTTGCTGCAAATAACAAATCAAAAATATTTCATTGCCACTCTAGTGGCCATATATACACTATCTTATGCTTTGTTTGTGTATGTGCTTTGCGGCTAAATAGATAGTCTGTGTGTCTCACACACAGTGTACGTGTGTTTAGGGTAAAAAAACAGCCTATACTCGCGAATATAGAAAGTTGAGAGCATAGCCACCACTGTTCTACAATAAATCTACTTCCCGTTGAGAACTTTGTGGTGGGAATGGCGGCATTTCGCTTAGACTTTGCGAATCGCATTTAGTAAGGCGAAGATCAATAGGTCACACAAAAACCCTGTATAACATAATCTTAAATCGTAATGCATATTTCTAAAACTAATTATTTTCGAAATTGGCTAGGCAGATAAAATATTAGTTGAATATTTCAACTCACACTATCAATTTTCTATAAATCCAAACAACAATGTGCATTACTATAAGAGCATAATTGTAATAAAGATATGATTCTGAGAATTCTTAAATTGATTAGATCAACCGACGGTATGATATTGTCATAACTAAGTACCGAATATTAAATTTACAAGAAATAATATGTCGTTTAAGTGTGTTGTGTTTATTTGCTTTCTTCATTGCTACAGTTCACTGTTGTGCTTAGTTGTGTAACTTGTTGTTGTTGTTTATTCCTACATGTGTCGGCTATGTGGACGACAAAAAACGAATTACCAGCGAAAATTTACTGCTGCTAGTATAAAATTACCATTGTTTCATATTAATTTTTAATGAAAAATTATTAATCCAATCTTAAATCTCTTTGATTTTAAAATTTTCACTGTTAAAACATCTATGTTATAAACTTTACATTTCATTTTAAATCAACATGACTATAACTTTAATCTCAAATAAGTTTTATGTTAAATAATCATTTAAATCATGTTGAATTAAAATGAAATTCATTTCACATACGATGGGTATTTATTTAGTGTATAGCTAAAGTAAAGTTTGAAGCTGTTATGGCTGCATTGGTTAGCGCGTGGACGATCATGCAAGTGGCACGATTTCAAATCTAATAATCAAAAATAATTAATAAAATAGCTACATTAAAGTCATGTTGTTTTAGCTTGATATAACTATAATTCAACATGATTCTTAGTGTTGTTTCAATATCAAATTTACGTTGTTTCAACTTGAAATAACTTTGATTCAACATGATTCTTCGTGTTGTTCCAATATAAAAATTCGCGCTGTTCGACTCGAATTAAATTTGATTCAACATGATTTTTCGTATTATTCCAGCATCAACTTCATTTTGATTTAACTGTACTGTAATTTTAAATCAACATGAAATATGGTTAATTCAAAAGGATAAATTTTCCTTCAATATTATTGTAACTCATGTTGAATTAACATGAAACGCCTATGAAGCAAACTAACTACCGAAACATTTTAAATTAACTTGTTTTTCGACAATTTTACATTGAAATGTTTCTGTGTGTAAGACATTGGCTATGTGAAATGGACCACGTTTATTGCATATATTTGGGCCTGTTTGTAACTACTCCTGTTCCTTTGTGGAGTACTCGATGCACTGTATGAAATAGTAGCGACTTTTAAAGGGTAAGACTGGATTTTTGTTTTAGTTTGCTCTAAAATTTTCATTGTTCAGCTTTGCTTTGAATAAAATTTTAGAATAAAAAATTTTTCATGATCTTTTTATACCAAAATATGATTTTTATTTTGCCAAATGATGATTTCCTTTGAAAAGCTTCTGGCAACACTGATGCCGATTCACTATAACAGTGTGCAAGAGGGGAAAAGTTAAACTCTCCCTAAAATAAAACTCAGACGTAAATTTTTAAAACGTCGCGACACCTGCCAGGCACAGTCTTTAGAACCTTGATTTTCTTGGGTTGTGCAGATAACAAAAAAGTGTAATGCCACAAATTATACGAGAAAACGCGTCATTATTCTTATTAATTGTGAAATAAAATGTATTTTTGTATTTTGCAGACTTTAAATAATTTTCTTAATTCTGTGTTAATATTTAAAATTTTTTTTTAACCATTTAATCGATCATTTATAAAGTTTTGCCTTGAGTCTTTTCAAATACTAACCGATTCCACATAATTTGTATAAAATACACACAAAAATAATATTATTATTTTCCACATTTTATATTATTTATGAGTTTTATGTTAAAACTTAAAGTTTTTCCCAACGAAAATCAGTTTCTTATAAAAAAAAACTTTTATTATATTCGTCGTTATTTGCGCAACGATCCGTATATATCGAAATGAAAACGTGTTTTGAATTCTTAAATGTCTGCTTGGGTCAGTATTTTTATTACTTACAATATTCTTTATCTTATGTATTATCAATTATATCTTTATGATTACACAGTGATACAAAAAAGAATGATGTTGAAGTTCATGGCAAGTGATACTATTTTTCTGGTAGATATTGTCGTCTACAACAAGACCTTGTCTTTGAAATTTGCCAGCTCAAAACCTCCAGTTAAATATGGGCATTTCCATGAATATGACAACCACGACTGGAAAAATTAAAATTCTTAAAACTGTTTTTAAGATGTGGTAAAGAGGAAAAAACAATAAAATTTTACTATTTAGAGGTATTTATTATACCTTACTACAATTTTTAAACATATTTTAAAATAACAGCTTAAACTGACTATCATCATCTGTTTGATTGCACTAAACTATTTTCTCTTTTCTCGTGACTAAATTCAGCTATTTGTAGCATTGCGATTAGAGTATGCAAAAACCGGAATTATCCAAGAAACCGGTTTTCGAATTATTTGAAAAATTGCTTTTTTTAAATCCGGTTTCGAATACGGTTTTGTGCAAATAAACCGGTTAACCGGTTTTTATAAAATGTATGTGGAAATTCTTTATTATACATACTTTACACATTCCTGGGATCATTTCCTTGAAATAAGTTGTTTCAAAGGTATTTAATTACACAGTGCTACAGTAAAACTACTTTTTGGAATAAAACTACTAAGCTAAGCTGTTTAATGCGCTAAAAATAGAGTCCTCAGTTGTTTCCTATCAGCTGCAATCTTTTTTTAATCGGCATGTCTAATATTTCCACCAAAGAACACCAAAAGATGCCTTACACAGAAAAAAATATTTGTAAATACAATTAATTTTTTTTTATATCAATTAAATAATTAATTGATTTTGAACCTACAACGATTTTTGGAAATACAATTACAAAATTGTAAGTTAAAGGAATATCAGAAAAAATTTTTTAACAATTTTTTTGTTAATTTCAAATTTATTTCAATTAAGATTATTGTTATATCAACAATGTGAATTGTTGTTTTTCCGAACAAATTTTAACTATCATAATTATTGTATTAGCAATATTTTTTTATACAATCACAATCCTCGAAGCGACTTTTTGCTTGTCTGCGAAAAACACTAAATGTCTTTGGGCGAAATCGAACCGGAGACCTCTGGACTAATAGACTAACGTTCTTACCCTCTCAGCTACAGAGCAATTCGTTATTAAGTGCGCAAATAATGAATACACACAAAACGTGATTTGCCTTGTTTCATATACATGTGTGTATTCATTTGATATATCAACAATGGTGATTGTTAATTTTTTCACAATACATAGCAAAAAATTTGGTTAGTTCAGTTTGTTGAAAAAAATTTCTTGATTTGCTTTGTTTCATATACATGTGTGTATTCATTTGATATATCAACAATGATGATTGTTCATTTTTTTACAATACTTAACAAAAAATTTGGTTAATTCAGTTTGTTGAAAAAAATTTCTGTGTTTGTCCTATCAACAACTAAATTTGTTGTATTAACAATATATATGTTTGAATTTAAATTACATATTAACAATTGAAATTGTTAGTTGCAGTTTGATGATATTTTTTCTGTGTACACAATTACCTGAAAACTATCCTAATGGAGTTTTATGATTTGATCAACTCTTTTCGAGTTATTCACAAATGAAATTTTTTTCTTTATAGAAACTCATAAATCATTTAAAACTGCAAACACTTCACCTGTTAATTATTGTTCTTCAGGACAGGTGTCTTATGAACAAAATGAACCATATGTCATGAAAATCGATGGACAAGTGTTGATTTTATTAGCAATTAAGTGAATACACCCACAGACTTAAAAGGTACATTCATTTTAAATATTTTCAAACAAAAAATAAATTTATTTCCTAAAGAAATTTTACTGAAAATGGTACGACCGATTTGGATGATTCTTTTTTCTTGTTGTTATATCCAAGACCTCAGGACGAAGCATGTATGAAAGACAAATGTTTAAAGTGCTACTAAAGAGGTAAAATTTTCTTCTTTCAGTAAATGGTATTTGTAATATTCGTTTTTAAACTACTGGCGCGATATTTATAAAATTTTCATTTTGTTACTAATTGTCCATAAAGTAGAGCAATAAACTTTTTGATATGTAAGGTGGGACGAGTCGGTAAACTATCGGCACTGAATATATTTATAAGGCGGTAAATTTTAATGCGTAATTAATAGTAATTAAAGTTTTTATTTCAAAGCATAATTGCTGCAAAAAATAAATTTTATCATATTTTAAATAGCTTTTAGAGAAATAACTTCAATTATGTAATGCAATTTTTTTTCTTTATATGGATTTGCATTGATACATTTAAAAAGCTCTAGACATATTTTTTACATAATATTTTAAAAATAATATATTGGACAGGATGACAAAGTTTCAAGTTCTTTTCATATTTTTAATTAACCCATTAGTGCATGAAATTCCCCAGGAACGTTAACCAAATTTTCTTTTTAAATCTAGAGGTAGAATAAACATTACGTGAAATAAAAGTTAAAAAAGAAATGGGAAAACACTGTTTGGAGTATATTTTTTAAATATAAGTATAAAAAATTTATTTATTTTTCAAAATCTAGAAAATTATTTTCATTGAAAAAAAACCGGTTAATCAACACATGAAAACCGGCATGCCGAATAATTCGAAATCATAAATTACCCGGCTTTCGGCTCCGGTTTTTGCATACTCTAATTGCGATTATACTTTAAAATTAATGTTCCAATATAAAAGAACAAGTTCCATGAGAGAAGATAAAAGATAGAGTTGGATTAGTGGTATATATTTGATTTCTTTTGAACGCTATTCCAATGTGACGTACGTAGTGCAAAAATATTATTTGTCTACGTCGTTTTTATTTTATCAGTCGCAGTTGCTCAATATTGTGTAGAAATGGAACATATTGCAGATCTTGATAATGTCAAAATATTGAACAAGGAGATAAAAGAGAACAAACGATATACTTTGGACAGTTTGCGAATTCAGCAAAGATTATCAAGTGCAATAAACAGGAAGGAAGACAAGGACAACATCAACGCTAATTATTTGATAGTTTTAAGTTAGTACTTTTGCTCCAACTGTGATATTAGGCTTACGTTTTTATACTGTGATATTTTTATTTTTTTAATTTTGATTATTTCTGCATTTATTTAAATAGTTTGTGTTGTGGCGTTTTTTAAACAGACGAATTACATTATAAACCTTAAACATTAATGTAAGAATTGACAAAAAAAGCTATATGTAAGAAAAACAAGTAAAGCTTTTATAATGTTGTTGTAATTACTACATACATAGTTCATGTATACTTATTTATTTATATATTATTACTTTCAAATATCGTTGCCAGATTTAATAAAAATATTATCCCTGAGGAAGCTGGAAAATAATAAAATAATGGTGTCTATTCGGGAATACGCATGGACTAAGTGAAAAATACATGGCAAACAAAAACAAAACTGCATAAATTTCAAAAATTTGTTTTTGTTTATCATACAAATTTTACCGGTTTTAAAAGAGAGAGAGAGAGAGAGAGAGATACGCGTTAAAATTTTCACGTTTATTTGATTTTAGAAATGTATAGAAAACAAAAACTATTTGTGACATTTTGTTTTTGTTATCATGTAATTTTTCACTACTTCGACGCGTTTTCCCGAATAGACACCAATAGTTTTTTATTTACATTAATATTAAATAAAGTAGAGTGCGCCTTTGGCTCGCACACGATGGGTTCCGTATGAATACACATATGTATATCCCTTTTTGTTTTTGCCCCGTTTGTCATTTTGGCAGTTTTTTCGTTGTGCTTTCTTGTTTAATTTTAGTTTTTTTATTTTTTTAAGTATTTTTCGATTTTTCGTTTTTTGCAATTTTTTTTTTGTTTTTTGCCGATTTGTTTAGTTTTTGCGATTTTTTGGTTATGGCATTTATTTAACGTTTTCACTTTCAGACGATATTTTTAGTTTTAGCGATTTATTTTAGTTGTGGCGATTTTTTCAGTTTTGGCGCTTTTTTCGTTTTTGGGGATTTTTTCGGTTTTTTGTGGTTTTTTAATTTTAGCAATTTTTTTTTGTTTTGACACTTTTTTCGTTTTGGCGATTTTTTTTTGGGTTTTGGGTTTTTTTTTGGTTTTTGCGTTTTTTTTCGTTTTTGTGATTTTTTCATTTTTTTGGCGATTTTTTCTTTTTTTGATGATTTATTTAGTTTTAGCGATTTTTCGTTTTGAAGACTTTTTCGATTTTTGGTGTTTTTTTAGTTTTTTGGCGATCTTTTTAATTTTGGTGATATATTGCGTTTTAGCGATTTTATAATTTTGGCGCTTTTTTCCTTTAAGCGTTTTTTTTCGTTTTGATATTTTTTTAATTTTGGATTTTTTTAGTTTTAGCGTGTCTTAAAATTTCAAGATTTTACATCTTACAGTTTCCAAGATACAGCATATTGTCTCAATTACATAGTCAAAATTACAATAACTAATAGAATACCCTTTAATTTTTATTGTTTTAAATATCGGTGTTAATTGGTGTAGTCTATTCTACAGACTACACCAATTACCACTTACTTTGAAAATTTAAAGTATCTATATATATGTAAGTGTCTGTATATTACATTAGTATTTCAACATGTTGCGTTGCTCGCTTTAGAACACCCTTTAATTTTTAACTGTCATATATTTGTTGTTGTAGCGGCCGAAGTTTTACATATTCTGTGAAAATTTCAGGTCCGTAGCTCTACGGTTCCGAAGATAGAGCAGATTGTCTAAATTACATAGTAAAATTACATTGACTGATAGAACACCCTTTAATTTTTATTGTTTTAAATATCGGTGCTAATTGGTGTAGTCTATTCTACAGACTACACCAACTAACACGAACTTTGAAAATTTAAAGTGTCTATATATAAGTGTCTGCATATTACATTAGTATTTCAACATTTTCCGTTGCTCCCTTCAGAACACCCTTTAATTTTTAACTGTCGTATATTTGTTGTAGTAGGTCCGTAGCTCTTACGGTTCCCGAGAAAACAGCCTGTGACAGACAGATGGACAGCGTAGCGAAAACAATAGCGTTCCTTTACACTTTTGGTGTATCGGAACCCTAAAAAGACCTTGAAAGCCCGCACTAGATAAATCTAAAATATTATCATAGAAAAAATATATCTTATTGAAAAAATAATGTAAAATTGAGCCAAAATCATATTTTACAGCCAATGTTAATACGAAAAAACTGTTAACTTCAACGATAGGTATTTTTTAGGTGACAAGGAAAAATATGTATGAGTCATTTTATGTTTGGAATATGTACTTAAACAAATATTAAAACATATTCTTACAATTTTTTGCAACTTGTTTTCTCAAAAGAAATAAGTTATTGATCAACAAGTGCGAACTTTGCTGCCAGCAATATTTTTAAAGAAGATTTCTGCAGTTTTTAAATCGAAATTGCTATAAAAATTTTTAGGACGATTTAATATGAAAAGCCAGACAATTTTGCTTTGACATGTTATTTCATACGCCCAATTGCAGAAAAAAAATTATTAAAACATAATCAAATTAAACCTTCTATAAACCACATAAATTTCAAAATATGTACTTTCTTCCATATTCCATCGGTTTTACAATTGTTTTGATTGCTTTCAAACACAATCCAAAAGAAAAAAAAACTAAAAAATTCTAATTTTTTTATTTTTATTTTAGAATGGCTTAAAAACAGGAAAATAAAATTAAATTGAAATGTATTGCCAGAATAAACAATTTAGAAGCTTTAGAACAAATGTTTTTGAAAACCTACTAACAATTGAAAAAAATATGTATCTGGTAATTTTTATTTGATTTTCTGATTCACAAACCAGTCTGTTGCAGTACATAAAATGTTATTTGTCACAACCGCTATAGAATAACAAAATTGTATGTTAACGTTTTCGTTCTGTGAAATAACATAACGAACGAAAAAATTACAGAATTAGGGTATTAATCTTTGAACTACTTTGAGTACAGGCAACTTTTGCCCTATAGTCACATGTTGCTTCTTCCTTATCCCAAGCAGTACCAGGACCACAATTTCGTACAAAAGTTCCGCCATTGGTACACATTAAAAACTTTGTGCAATCAGAGGGATGCGGATAATTTCCAGTGGCTCCGGGAGGACAATTAACATCACTGGACGCTACAGTATTTGAAGGCGATGTGAAAGACGGACTAGGAAGTCTTAGATCATCAACGAGTAGAGGACTCACTGTCGGCTGATTTATGCTAATGGTGTTGGAAGAGTCTGTTTTAAAAATTTCAATCAGTAATTTGCAGTTATCTACCATTATCCAAAGATTTTTAAAATTACCTGTATTTAAAGTTGTTGTATTTGAGAACTCATTTTTACTAACATGATAATTGCTCAGAGATTCCAGTTCACTTAACAAATGAACACGTTGGTGTATCAGAACCTGATCACGGGGTAAACAGCTTCGTTGGGTTGTACTAAACACTTGATAGTTGTTACAAGGCACAACCCTTAATTCACTTTCTGTACAATCAACGTATAACTCAGCATTGAAGGGATATAAATGTAATCCATCTATACCAGAAGGACAAGCGATAAGGTTGTAAGCTCCGGATAAATTATAAATGACATGATCACTGTCATTAATTTCATCCAAGGATTCGCAATATCCCTTCGAGATGCTAAATGCTTTACCAGCTACACAATCTTGTACGTCAGTGTATCCATTTGAGCAATTAATAAATTTCTTATAGTCGAAGGGATACGGAAAGGCACCCGTTAAATCGCTAAGACACAAGATATGAGGCAAAACTTCTTGTTGTGTGCTACTTGTGGAAGATGATACTGATGATGATGCTGCCGCTTGTGTGTCTATTTTTTTAAGGCAATAAAGGTTAAAGTATTTTTAAGGCGTATTTTTATATAATTGAAGAATATTCAATGCCTCGTTCCATACAAAAAGAAAACTTACATGCTATAGAACTGCTCTTTGAACTACTTTGAGTACAGGCAACTTTTGCCCTATAGTCACAAGTTGCTTCTTCCTTATCCCAAGCAGTACCAGGACCACAATTTCGTACAAAAGTTCCGCCATTGGTGCACATTAAAAACTTTGTGCAATCAGAGGGATGTGGATAATTTCCAGTGGCTCCGGGAGGACAACTAACATCATCCGATGCGACAGTATTTGAAGGTGATGTGAAAGGCGGACTAGGAAGTCTTAGATCATCAGCGAGTGGGGGACTCACTGAAGGCTGATTAATGCTAATGGTGTTGTAAGAGTCTGTTTCGTAAAGTTTTATTCAAATTAGTAATTTGCAGTAATCTACCATTATATAACGATTTTTTTAAATTACCTGTATTTAAAGTTGTTGTATTTGAGAACTCATTTTTAGTAACATGATAATTGCTCAGCGTTTCTAGTTCACTTAACAAATGAACACGTTGGTGTATCAGAACCTGAGCACGGGGTAAACAGCTTCGTTGGGTTGTACTAAACACTTGATCATTGTTACAAGGCAGAACCTTTAATTGACTTTCTGTACAATCAACATATAACTCAGCATTGAAGGGATACAAATGTAATCCATCTATACCAGAAGGACAAGCGATAAGGTTGTAAGCTCCGGATAAATTATAAATGACATGATCACTGTCATTCATTTCCTCCAAGGGTTCGCAATATCCCTTCGAGATGCTAAATGCTTTACCAGCTACACAATCTTGTACGTCAGTGTATCCATTTGAGCAATTAATAAATTTCTCATAGTCGAAGGGATACGGAAAGGCACCCGTTAAATCGCTAAGACACAAGATATGAGGCAAAACTTCTTGTTGTGTGCTACTTGTGGAAGATGATACTGATGATGATGCTGCCGCTTGTGTATCTACTTTTTTAAGGCAATAAAGGTTTAAGTATTTTTAAGGCGTATTTTTATATAATTGAAGAATATTCAATGACTCCTTCTACACAAAAAGAAAACTTACATTCTATAGAATTACTCGTTGAACTACTTTGAGTACAGGCAACTTTTGCCCTATAGTCACACGTTGCTTTTTCCTTATCCCAAGCAGTACCAGGACCACAATTTCGTACAAAAGTTCCGCCATTGGCACACATTAAAAACTTTGTGCAATCAGAGGGATGCGGATAATTTCCAGTGGCTCCGGGAGGACAACTAACATCATCCGATGCGACAGTATTTGAAGGCGATGTAAAAGGCGGACTAGCAAGTCTTAGATCATCAGCGAGTGGGGGACTCACTGAAGGCTGATTAATGCTAATGGTGTTGTAAGAGTCTGTTTCGTAAAGTTTTATTCAAATTAGTAATTTGCAGTAATCTACCATTATATAACGATTTTTTAAAATTACCTGTATTTAAAGTTGTTGTATTTGAGAACTCATTTTTACTAACATGATAATTGCTCAGCGTTTCTAGTTCACTTAACAAATGAACACGTTGGTGTATCAGAACCTGAGCACGGGGCAAACAGCTTCGTTGGGTTGTACTAAACACTTGATCATTGTTACAAGGCAGAACCTTTAATTGACTTTCTGTACAATCAACATATAACTCAGCATTGAAGGGATACAAATGTAATCCATCTATACCAGAAGGACAAGCGATAAGGTTGTAAGCTCCGGATAAATTATAAATGACATGATCACTGTCATTAATTTCATCCAAGGATTCGCAATATCCCTTCGAGATGCTAAATGCTTTACCAGCTACACAATCTTGTACGTCAGTGTATCCATTTGAGCAATTAATAAATTTCTTATAGTCGAAGGGATACGGAAAGGCACCCGTTAAATCGCTAAGACACAAGATATGAGGCAAAACTTCTTGTTGTGTGCTACTTGTGGAAGATGATACTGATGATGATGCTGCCGCTTGTGTGTCTATTTTTTTGAGGCAATAAAGGTTAAAGTATTTTTAAGGCGTATTTTTATATAATTGAAGAATATTCAATGCCTCGTTCCATACAAAAAGAAAACTTACATGCTATAGAACTGCTCTTTGAACTACTTTGAGTACAGGCAACTTTTGCCCTATAGTCACAAGTTGCTTCTTCCTTATCCCAAGCAGTACCAGGACCACAATTTCGTACAAAAGTTCCGCCATTGGTGCACATTAAAAACTTTGTGCAATCAGAGGGATGTGGATAATTTCCAGTGGCTCCGGGAGGACAACTAACATCATCCGATGCGACAGTATTTGAAGGTGATGTGAAAGGCGGACTAGGAAGTCTTAGATCATCAGCGAGTGGGGGACTCACTGAAGGCTGATTAATGCTAATGGTGTTGTAAGAGTCTGTTTCGTAAAGTTTTATTCAAATTAGTAATTTGCAGTAATCTACCATTATATAACGATTTTTTTAAATTACCTGTATTTAAAGTTGTTGTATTTGAGAACTCATTTTTAGTAACATGATAATTGCTCAGCGTTTCTAGTTCACTTAACAAATGAACACGTTGGTGTATCAGAACCTGAGCACGGGGTAAACAGCTTCGTTGGGTTGTACTAAACACTTGATCATTGTTACAAGGCAGAACCTTTAATTGACTTTCTGTACAATCAACATATAACTCAGCATTGAAGGGATACAAATGTAATCCATCTATACCAGAAGGACAAGCGATAAGGTTGTAAGCTCCGGATAAATTATAAATGACATGATCACTGTCATTCATTTCCTCCAAGGGTTCGCAATATCCCTTCGAGATGCTAAATGCTTTACCAGCTACACAATCTTGTACGTCAGTGTATCCATTTGAGCAATTAATAAATTTCTCATAGTCGAAGGGATACGGAAAGGCACCCGTTAAATCGCTAAGACACAAGATATGAGGCAAAACTTCTTGTTGTGTGCTACTTGTGGAAGATGATACTGATGATGATGCTGCCGCTTGTGTATCTACTTTTTTAAGGCAATAAAGGTTTAAGTATTTTTAAGGCGTATTTTTATATAATTGAAGAATATTCAATGACTCCTTCTACACAAAAAGAAAACTTACATTCTATAGAATTACTCGTTGAACTACTTTGAGTACAGGCAACTTTTGCCCTATAGTCACACGTTGCTTTTTCCTTATCCCAAGCAGTACCAGGACCACAATTTCGTACAAAAGTTCCGCCATTGGCACACATTAAAAACTTTGTGCAATCAGAGGGATGCGGATAATTTCCAGTGGCTCCGGGAGGACAACTAACATCATCCGATGCGACAGTATTTGAAGGCGATGTAAAAGGCGGACTAGCAAGTCTTAGATCATCAGCGAGTGGGGGACTCACTGAAGGCTGATTAATGCTAATGGTGTTGTAAGAGTCTGTTTCGTAAAGTTTTATTCAAATTAGTAATTTGCAGTAATCTACCATTATATAACGATTTTTTAAAATTACCTGTATTTAAAGTTGTTGTATTTGAGAACTCATTTTTACTAACATGATAATTGCTCAGCGTTTCTAGTTCACTTAACAAATGAACACGTTGGTGTATCAGAACCTGAGCACGGGGCAAACAGCTTCGTTGGGTTGTACTAAACACTTGATCATTGTTACAAGGCAGAACCTTTAATTGACTTTCTGTACAATCAACATATAACTCAGCATTGAAGGGATACAAATGTAATCCATCTATACCAGAAGGACAAGCGATAAGGTTGTAAGCTCCGGATAAATTATAAATGACATGATCACTGTCATTAATTTCATCCAAGGATTCGCAATATCCCTTCGAGATGCTAAATGCTTTACCAGCTACACAATCTTGTACGTCAGTGTATCCATTTGAGCAATTAATAAATTTCTTATAGTCGAAGGGATACGGAAAGGCACCCGTTAAATCGCTAAGACACAAGATATGAGGCAAAACTTCTTGTTGTGTGCTACTTGTGGAAGATGATACTGATGATGATGCTGCCGCTTGTGTGTCTATTTTTTTAAGGCAATAAAGGTTAAAGTATTTTTAAGGCGTATTTTTATATAATTGAAGAATATTCAATGCCTCGTTCCATACAAAAAGAAAACTTACATGCTATAGAACTGCTCTTTGAACTACTTTGAGTACAGGCAACTTTTGCCCTATAGTCACAAGTTGCTTCTTCCTTATCCCAAGCAGTACCAGGACCACAATTTCGTACAAAAGTTCCGCCATTGGTGCACATTAAAAACTTTGTGCAATCAGAGGGATGTGGATAATTTCCAGTGGCTCCGGGAGGACAACTAACATCATCCGATGCGACAGTATTTGAAGGTGATGTGAAAGGCGGACTAGGAAGTCTTAGATCATCAGCGAGTGGGGGACTCACTGAAGGCTGATTAATGCTAATGGTGTTGTAAGAGTCTGTTTCGTAAAGTTTTATTCAAATTAGTAATTTGCAGTAATCTACCATTATATAACGATTTTTTTAAATTACCTGTATTTAAAGTTGTTGTATTTGAGAACTCATTTTTAGTAACATGATAATTGCTCAGCGTTTCTAGTTCACTTAACAAATGAACACGTTGGTGTATCAGAACCTGAGCACGGGGTAAACAGCTTCGTTGGGTTGTACTAAACACTTGATCATTGTTACAAGGCAGAACCTTTAATTGACTTTCTGTACAATCAACATATAACTCAGCATTGAAGGGATACAAATGTAATCCATCTATACCAGAAGGACAAGCGATAAGGTTGTAAGCTCCGGATAAATTATATATGACATGATCACTGTCATTAATTTCATCCAAGGATTCGCAATATCCCTTCGAGATGCTAAATGCTTTACCAGCTACACAATCTTGTACGTCAGTGTATCCATTTGAGCAATTAATAAATTTCTTATAGTCGAAGGGATACGGAAAGGCACCCGTTAAATCGCTAAGACACAAGATATGAGGCAAAACTTCTTGTTGTGTGCTACTTGTGGAAGATGATACTGATGGCGATGATGCTGCCGCTTGTGTGTCTATTTTTTTAAGGCAATAAAGGTTAAAGTATTTTTAAGGCGTATTTTTATATAATTGAAGAATATTCAATGACTCCTTCTACACAAAAAGAAAACTTACATTCTTTAGAATTACTCGTTGAACTACTTTGAGTACAGGCAACTTTTGCCCTATAGTCACAAGTTGCTTCTTCCTTATCCCAAGCAGTACCAGGACCACAATTTCGTACAAAAGTTCCGCCATTGGTACACATTTAAAACTTTGTGCAATCAGAGGGATGCGGATAATTTCCAGTGGCTCCGGGAGGACAATTAACATCACCTGATGCGACTGTGAAAGACGGACTGGGAAGTCTTAGATCATCAGCGAGTGGAGGAGTGGAAAATACGTTATAATACTACAAAATATGAAAAAAAATTTTTCGTCGGTTAATCGACTGAAATTAATCGGTTTAACCGGTAATCGAAAATAGCCCATTTTAAATTAACTAGTCAGTTATTCGGGTAGTAACTAACCGGTTAACGATTAACGGAATGAATACCCTAGTATATACTCGTATGTCTAAAAAGTATCTTTACAGGCATGATTTTAGAAAAAAAAGTGTTATTGAATTTATAATTTTTGGTGTCCCTACACTCTTTCGAATTCGACCAATTTTGCAGCAAAATTTTGATAAAAAATTTTATAAAGTCCAATAACTTGGTTTCAAAAACAAATGCCATTTGCAGAAACTCATATGAGTACATATTTACTTGCCAAAGCATTTTATGGGCCTTCTTAAGAATTCAGATGATTCTCAGAAACAAATAACAGTTTTCTTTTTTGCTTGTTTGTTATTTAGTATGTAAATTCCTATATAACTGTAAAATTTGATTCGAAAATAGCAATAACACTATGCAACAAGAAAAATGCCGGGTAGTACCACTATATATTTTTTATTTTTTTTTTTTTTTTTTTTTTGATGTGTTATAGTCCCCTAACTACAAAAAAAGTCGAAATTTTAAATTCTATTGATACATTTTTTTTAATTTTATATGTTTGTGCACGCATAATTATCCCATAATTTTTTTTTTTTTTTTGCTTATCGGTGGGGAAATTTGCTCCCCCACGACTAAATCTGTCATTTGTCAACCAATTTTTAAAATTCTTTTTTGTTTTGTTTGAAAGGGTTTGCTTGCAGTTTGGTCCCTTAACGTTTTTTTTTTTTTTCGAAAATCGGTGGGGAAACTCGCTCCCCCATGCATAACTCTGTCATTTGTGAACCGATTTTCAAAAAAAAATTTATTATTATTATTATATTATTTTTTTTTTGAAGGGTTTGCTTGCAGTTTGAGTTTGGTCCCATAATTTTTTTTTCGTGGGGGAACTCGCTCCCACAAAATATTAACTTTCGCATAACTCCTTCACTTATGGACAGATTTGCAAAATATTTGTTTGTAAAGGTCTGCTTGTAGTTTGGTTCCATTATTTTTTCCAAAAACCGGTGGGGAAATTTGCTCCCGCAAAATATTGATTATCGCATAACTTTCCCATTTATGGACCGATTTTAAAAATTTTTGCTTGAAAATGTTTGCTTTAAGCTTGGTGCCATAGAAGTGGATATCGGACGGACAAAGTGGTAGCCCAATATATTGATTATCGCATAACTTCGATATTTCTTGACCGATTTTAATTTTTTTATTTGAAAGGACATGAAAGGTTTTGTACTATGAAAAATCGCGGACGAACACATCATTTGTAGATGGACACAGCATTTGTCCTAACGCAAAATTGGGTCCTTTTTTAAATGTTCATGTATTGATGTCGGGTTCTAAGACAGAACTATTTTGTCTTTACAACACTTCTTCTTCAGTCCTCTGTTCTATAAGATTTTCAAACAAAACATAACAATGGAAAAAATCTATGTATATAAAACTTTTTAATCTATTAAAAAAAAGCTGAAATAAAAATATAAAAAATAAAAATGGCACAACGTAAAATTTCAGTGGATTTTAAAATTTTTTTGTAAGAAGCTCTTCACATATTACGTAACGCTCCAGGGTGAGGGGCAGGGGTTGAGGATTTGTTACGGACTAGATAGTTTATACTAAAAATTTTGTTAAAAGTGTAACGAAAAGGAGGGACTGGGTTTGAAAACTCCAAAAATAGCGTTACATAATATGTGAATAGCCCATAATTCCACATGCTTCTGCGACTTCTTATTGGCAAATAAAAAGTTCTATGCCACAAATTATACGAAAAAGTTCGTCGTATAAACTTATGAATTTGTGTGGGAAAATCGCTGGTAAATAATCGTACTTTTTTCATTTTAATTATCAAATAAAATATGGACATTTCCGCGGGAAAGTCAATTTTTTTTGTCACGTGCGACACCAAGCAATTAAGCTTGTATTTCAGAACCATATAGTTAGATTTTTCCTAAACTTACACTTAATGTAGTTCTACTTACGGCCTAAACAAATATATAAAAAATTTAAAACAAAACTCGTTTAAAAAAAGTAATTGCTTGGTGTCGCACGTGACAAAAAGTGGACTTTTCTGTAAAAGTGCCCATATATTTTTATCTTGTACAAACTTCAACTAATTTTCCTATTTCTATGTTACTATTTCACTTTATTTTTTAAAAATTCAATCGATCATTTGCAAAGTTTTGCTTTGAGTCTTTTCAAATACTTACCGATTCCACATAATTTGTAGAAAATATACTCAAAAATAATATTATTATTTTCCACATCTTATATTATTTATGAGTTTTGCTTAAAACTTTAAGTTTTTTCCCAACGACAAATCCTTTTTTTTTCCTAATTAAAAGGAAACTTTTATTATTTTTCTTGTTATTTTCGCAATGATCCGTAAATTTCGAAATTTAGACGTATTCTAAATTCTGAACGGTAATTCAAAGTTTTTAAATAACAATTTAAAAGGTAATAAGTTCTGTTGTTACCTTTTTATGAGAGTAGTTTCTTACATAAATTGTTATCTTATTATGTATTCTCATATCTTTATGATTACGAGTATTTAAAATTCATGGTTAGTTTGATGGACGTTTTCCTAATTGAAGCTGTCAATTCGAAAAGGGCATGAGCTACAATTTTTTTCCAAATCTCACTTTTTAATGTAATTTTGTTTATTTATGTATTTTACATATTCCCTGTGAAAAAAAACATATTTTAGAATACCACAAAGTGACTTTTAAAGCTCTCGAAGATCCAGGATTATAGCAAAATATAACGTACTCTGACTAACGTTTATGCCATAAACAAGTTGTTAATAATTTATAGTGATAAGTGCGCTACTTTTCTAGTTTCTAACATGATTTTTGCCAAAAATTAACAGGCTTTCTTAACAACCATCCATCACATGATACTCCTTCATATGCTGACAAAGTGTTAATTAATGTAACCATATATCAAATTTGGTAAAATAAAATGAAAGATACATCCACCTTCCAATTCCTATTTCTATATCCAAAGAATTGCTCATTGGAGTTGTAAAAGTATTGAGTATTTGGGTATTGAGTACTCAATACCGGTCGTTTTTTTTAGCTAAAAAGATCAACTTGATCGGCTTATGCCCTTTTTTAAATGACAGACTCAATTAACCTTAACATTAAACTTTGTATTTCGCGGCCTTCATTTATTACGCCGTCAATTATTTGAAAGTTTTAAAACTAAATATTAGTTACATCAACATAAATTTGTACAATGCTTATGGGGCACTCCACTCCAAATCAGATGGTTTGAAAACAATTTTATTCCCCCAATTTTGCAATATTTTTCGTAACCCTCAAAGGAGTCTTTCTGGTACATTTTGAGATTTTTTTTTTTTGATTACTCGTTCCAAAGGTTTAAAAAATCACTTATTTTAGTTTTTTGTTTATACCTTTCTTAATAATGATCCAAATTAGAAATTTTTTTTGTTGAAATTTTTAAAGAAAAAAAAATTTTTTTTAATATTCCAATTTTTATCCATCGAAATTTAATTATTTTGGCTTGAACTCGGGTTTTAATTTAATTTTTCTATAAAAATTATGTTTTTATTTAGAGATAAATGTGAAGATTGTAGACAAAAAAAATTTTTGACTGCACGGAGGCTTGAACTGACATCTTTCACTAGCTACTGCTATTCTCGTCTGAGACCAAGTCGCTGGTTTAACTCTAAAAGCACCTAGCAAAAACATGTACACAGAAAAAACTAAATTTTATTTTCTGTAAAGGAATTCAATGAAATAGTAAATATTTTGTCTAGGAACGGACCTACAAACAAATTTGTAAATATAGACAAAAATATCTCAATAATGTCATTGAAAACAAAATCTTTTTTTTTCCGTGAACAAATTGTTTAAATCTATAAAACCATTTGTCTAATAATATTTACAAATTGTAAACAAACCAATTTACTAAATCAAACAAAAAGATTTATTGGATTTTGTGAAAAATATCAAACAATATTTTTATATGAATTTATTAAGCAATTAGTCCTAAAATACTAATAAATATTAAACAAAATAGTTTACTTTATCAAACAAAAATATTTACGGGGGTTTTTGTAATATATCAAACAAAATTTTTTTCTGCATCATCATCATCATCCATTAAGCATTTATGAAATTTCACTTTGTTAAATATGTTCAAGTCTGAATGTTTATCTAAAAACTCTAAAAAAAATAACGAGAATTAACCCAACGACATTAACGAATTGATTCACTCAAAAATCTTCAGTAAATAAACTTGGTACAATCGCAATCCTTTTGCTATCATTGCTGTTGTTGTTATTTGTGTGTATGTCGTCATCGGGGTTGTTTTTTACGACACAGTTTTTTTTTTGTTTTTGGTGTTTGCGTCCTAAATAAAAGTCAAACAAACAATTCATTGATTATGTGTAAAGAACATTTACTGAAAATTAAATTTATTTTTAGACAAACGTATGTTTGAAAATTTTTTGGTGATAATTTTTTTTTTGTGTACAATATACATGCTTTTGCCAGAACTCTGACGAGAATAGCGGGAGCTATCGAAACATGTCAGTTCAACCCTCCGCGCAGCAAAAATTTTTCTTTGTCTACAGCTTCACATTTATCTCTAAATAAAAATATAATTCAATTGAACAATTAAATTAAAAACCGAACTCAAGCCAGAATAATTAAATTTCTTTCGATATAAACCCATACAGTTCGACTAAAATTCACAACTTAATTATTTAAAAAAAGTTTATGTTGATTTTTAGATTTGAAATTTCAAATCCGTCGATTTTTTTTAAATTTTTAAATGTTGTCTACCCAATAACTTTTAAGGCCGGCCCGGTATTATAACATCAATTTTTTCGATTTTTAAAATTTGTAAAAAAAATGTTCTATAAATCATCTTGTAAGTCTTGTGTTTATGATGTACGATATGATCAGCATTTTATGTAAAAACACCACAAGCAAAATTTTTTTGGAATATTTTAACAGTCTAACTCTTCGCTGTATATGTCATTTTGCCCCTTTTTATAAAAAAGGGGCGATATAGCGGCCAAAATTTTTCTACAAAAATATTCCTAGTGGTGTTTTACATAAAAGTGCTGAGCACATCTTATACCTTAAACGTAACGCTTCAAAGATGTTCTATGCCGAGTACTAATTGTGAATAAGTACAAATTAACCCTTAAACACATTTTAATTTTTAAATGATTTCTCGAGTTCCAGTTGAGTTTGGAGCTTGAGTGTCTTTGAGAGCCTGTAGTATAATTTTGTGGCAAATATTTTTGTGCAACATTTTAGCCTGTTACATCGCCGATGTAGGGAAGTGTATGCCCTTTTTTAAGAAAGGGGTAAAATGAAGCATACAGCGAAGAGTTATTGGGTTAAAATTAGGGATGTATCGAATACCGATATATCGGCGATACTTCAGATTTTCCGATACATCGGTATCGGCGATATTTTACTGTCGATACGACGATACTTTAAAAAAATTTTCAGAGTTTTTTTTAATAAACAATTTATTTTTGTTCGATTTTATCATGAATTAAATTCACTTCGTTATTTTTTAAATCTTGTTAATACCAATTTTAAAAATTAATAATATTTTATGCTGTTATTTTGTAAAAAAATTATTTATTTTTGGTTAATTTTACCATGAATTCAAATTCAAGTCGTTGTTTTTTAAAAAAAGATACTCCAAAGAAGTCATGAAAATGTAGAATTCGCAAATTTGGATAATTTCTAATTAGTTTTACATATCCTTGCCATTGCAAGAAGTTCTGTTTTTCGATTACCAATCACCGAATTGGAAGCGATGCTAGGACAAATTTCTTTTTCGGTTTTCTATAATGATTTTTCCTCAAGGAAAAAGGATAAAAAATTACCCATTTTCAAAAATTTTTTTTATGCGAATTTAAACTCAGAACTGTATTTTCATGTAAATTTAAGTGAATATATATAAACTTAGAAGTCTTTTAATAATTAAGCTATTAAGTTATTTAGAAGAATATTAGTTGATAAATGTCCTTTAAAAAAATCGATTTTTTAAAAAGCATGGCGAGTATTTTTTAAAATTATAAAGGAATTAAAAATGTTTTCTTGCTTTTCAACTAATTATCTGCATATTTTTAATATAGATTTTTTGGAAGCAAAGAAAATGTAGGCCCTTAAAAATTACTTCTAATGTTTTATAAATTTTAAATATTAAATATTCTCTCCTATAATGGCAAAACGGCGTATCGTTACATCCCTAGTTAAAATATGCCACAAAAATGTTGCTTGTGGTGTTTTACATAAAAAAGCTGATCAGATCTTATACTATATAAACACAAGACTTATAAGATTTCTTATGCTTTATAACTTTTTTTTTTAATTTTCAAAAATAGAAGAAGGCCTACTACCTACATTGGACGTTGCAATAAAAGAGCGATATGTCGTGCAAGTGCCTTTATTTTTCACATAACTATATATCTCTAAATCTAGAGTTGATAAAAAGTTGGAGTTCAGATTCGCTTTCAACGGTCCAAATTACTAAAGAAACATCTTTCAGTTTTAGGGAATGGAAAAGTTTACCGAAATTTTGTAAATAAGTGTAATCATTTTGAAATTTTAATTGCTATGGGCTTTTTTCGATATTGCTATTTATTTTGATAAATATGCGGTATGGATAAATGTTGGTAAGGCAAAACCTGTTCGTTGGTGGTCGTGCGATACGCCCTAATCTTAACTGAGAGACCTGGATTTTTAGCTTAATTTTTCATAAATACCCATCGATTTGGGGTATAAGACTTGAAGAAATCCAAATTTTAATTTTTTACGACCACTCTACTGTACAAATATTTCTAGTTTTTATTTAAAATGTGCGTAATATTTTGAGTAAAAATCTTTGTTTGACATCTTTTACTCAAAAATAGCGTTTCTTATTATCATTACTATATTTATTTATCTTAACCGTTTTTTTACTGGCTGTTTTTAGAGGACGTTCGCTTACACTGGTATAATTCATTTTCGAAGAACGTTTTTTTTTTCAATTGCACAAGTGAAATATCAATTTAGATATAGAAAAATACACCAAAACTCAGCTGTTATTTTTTTTTAAGAGAAATAACACAATCAGGCAATAAATGCCTACCAGCTAATTAATTAATGTGTTACCTTCTTTGGGAAAGGGATAGTGTAGAGAAAATAGGTGGTGAAGTGGGAGAGAGATAGAAAGCTTAATTAATTTACAACTCTGCTATTGCGCGTTTTTTTATAGAGCAGTGTTGCAAGCCCCTCTGGTGTCAAGTAGAGGCATTGAGTTGTTTAAGCTCTATAGCCATCTTATTAGTTATTTTACTTCGCCGACGATTCTGCTACAATACCGACGAAGGAGGGTGCTGTAGGTAAAGTGCATTAGGATATATTAAGGGCAATATACACGGTCAACATGCTTGACAAGCGTGGTAGTAGTATGTGTGAAATTTCGTTAGTATTAGTGACACCGACGACGCTTGATGGAAAATCTACTTGGTTTTGATTTTTCGTCCAGCACACGTACACGAATCTGACATCAAGCTGAGTGACTGTGTATATTGCCCTTTAGTGTTAATCGCTGCCGGTACTGCCAAAGTGATCAATACTATCCCTTCATCACCTTAACAGTCCAACAACAACCAACACAATAACACACCAATGCACATGAGAAAAATGCATGATGTTGTTGGCTTGCGTGAAACTAGTCTTGAACTCAAGACCTCAGGGTTTGTAGTCAAACGCGCTAACTACTCAGCCAACAGCACCCTTAAGTACTTCCTATTTCCTTAAAAACTGTATAGAAAAAACTTAATATTTATTCAAATTTCTAATGGTGAGCAGCAGTCCAGTTTTGATTTGTTGATGTAATTAAAAATATAAACATAATATAAGCGCTATGTTGTTTAAATTATCTGATATATGACAAATAACTATGGGGCCGAGCAAATTTCCAAAAACAACTAAATTTCGAAAAATCATCATTTTATTCGAAAAACAGTATATTGATATCCAGCAAAAATTCAATTTATATGGCGAGCATTAACGGCGCTGTTCTGTAAACCGAATCCGAGTAAATTTCCCGTTTTCCAAAAATAAATATTGCCGCCATTAATGTATTTTAAATCATATATGGTGAATAAAATTCATATTTGTGATAAAAACATCAATTTAGTACTGATTTAATTCTCGTATACAATTTTCACGAAAAGTTTGTATATATATGAGGCCATCAGCGTAAAAGTACATGTAAGGAATATATATAACACCAGAACAGCACCAAACAAAACATGTGGCTACACCACTTTTGCGCTGATAGCCTCATAAAAGAAATGCAATCGCAGTCAACAGAACCACCTCAAACGTGAATATTGCCAAAATACACATGAGCACTGATTATGAAAGTGTAGCGGTTTTCGAAAGCAGCGTTGCTATGTATGTTCTGCTGTGTATGTTAAAAATTAAATTGATGTTAATTTTTCCCTATTTTCTTGGAATATTAATCATGACCGATTCTTTCTGAATATAACGTACGAACCTTAGCCAAATAAGACTATGACACAACAAAAAAAAATGAAATGGACTAAAAGAATACCTGTTTAATCATGTATAACAACAACAATAATAGCTTGCAAATATGGTAGGCGGAGCTTACCGACAGGTAAAGCAAACATAAAATAAGAGTTGGAAAATTGGAAGAAATGATCAGAGCTGAAACTTCGTACTCACCAAATTGTAAAAAAAACGAACTTAGAATTCTCATATTCTATTTCACAAAGTTGATGTTTCTTAATACTAGTATCCACGATCAAACGTCGTAAAAGTGTAACGACTGCCGAAACTAGTAGTACTAATATGTTCTGATTAGATATTCTAATATTCCACACTTAATAATAATAATTTGAATTTACATTAATTTAAATAATGAGCTTAAGCCGAAATAATAACTTCCGACTTAGAAATTTCTCTATATTTGGTCTTAGCCAAACATTACATATGCTTTTTCCTTTTCTCATCAAAGTTTGATATTGCTTTCCTTATATTATTTGGAAACAATCAAACATATTTTAATGTAAAATTGTAACAATTGAAATTATGTATTTTATTCGAACTACTCGTATGTGGCTTTTTAATCCAAAGAAATTTTTATTATTCAGACTTAAGTTCATTCAATTTAATTTCACAATTAAATCATTGTTATTGAGAAAGAATTTTTCAAAGCATGTAACAATTGAAACGGCAAAGATCAATTTCTTGACTATTGTAAGGGTCGTGGTTGATCCCGCACAGAAAAAATTATCAATAAAAAATTTTCTAACATAAGTTTTTCTAAAAATAAATTTCATTTTCAGTAAATGCTCTTTACATAATCAATGAATTGCTTGTTTGACTCTTATTTAGGACGCAAACACCAAAAAACAACAAGAAAAACTGTGTCGTAAAAAATAACGCCGATGACGACATATACACAGACAACAACAACAACAACAATGATAGCAAAAAGAATGCGATTGTACCAAGTTTGTTTACTGAAGATTTTTGAGTGAATAAATTCGTTAATGTCGTTACATTAATTCTCATTCATTTTCTTAGACTCTTTAGATAAACATTCTGACTTGAACACATTTAACAAAGTGAATTTCATAAATTCGTAATGGATGGTGATGATGACCCAGACAAAATTTTTTCTTGATATATTACAAAAAATCCAGTAAATATTTTTGTTTGATTAAGGCTGGGTTTTTGAGATGTGGATTACGATTAAACTTAGTTTAACGTAGTCTTAAACTCTGATTTTTCCGGCGAAATGTAATTTTTTTATTATTTCATTAAAGACTAACATTTTAAGCAAAACCTAGCTGTTCCGTAAAAATTTTTTATACAGACTTGGTAATGGCGGTACAAATCTGTTTTCAGATTAACTAAACCTGAGATCTCAAAAACCCAGCCTAGGTAAACTATTTTGTTTAATATTTGTTAGCATTTTTAGACTAAATTGTTTTATAAATTCAGACAGAAATTTTTTTGATATTTTTCAGAAAATCCAGTAAATCTTTTTGTTTGATTTAGTAAATTGTTTTGTTTATAATTTGTACATATTTTTAGGAAATTGTTTTATAGATTTAAAACATTTGTTCACTAAAAAACACGTTTTTTTTCAATGAAATTGTTGAGATATTTTTGTCTATATTAACAAATTTGTTTGTAGGTCCGTTCCTAGACAAAATATTTACTATTTCATTTGAATTCCTTTACAGAAAATGGAATTTAGTTTTTTCTTACAAAAGTCAAGAAATTGGTATTTGTCTTTGCAATTAGTACATGCTTTGAAAAATGCTTTCTCAATAAAAATTTTTTATTGTAAAATTAAATTGAACGAACTTAAGCCTGAATAATAAAAATTTCTTTGGATAAAACCCATATAGTTCGACAAAAAACACATAATTTTAATCATTTAGCACTAGAGACACGTAATACTAAATATGTTTGATAGTTTGTTTCCGTGTAGTATGGATATCATAAGGATGCTTTTAATATATCGATGGTCACACGTTGACTGCCAACTCGTAACTGATTTTTTTATTATTTTCCCCAAATCTATCCTTAAAATGAAAAAAAACCGAAACTAGTAAAGAATATGTTCGAAATAATTTTGAATGATTTTATTTCGTTTCAGCCTATTTATAATGTAACTTCTTCGACTTAAAAGTTGTAAATAGAATTCAGTTACGTGTTGTCAATGTATGAACATCGGCCCTTATTAGTATTTTTATTTATACAATTTAATTTTTTGTTGATATTTTTGTAAGCTGACGCGAGTAGGATTCGAACTGAGGAATTTTCTTTCATGTCCTGTTTGAAAAAAGGCAATCTTCGTGTCGTTGAAATACATGAAATGCCTTGAGAATGACTGAGAGGGTAAATGTTTTGACAGAGAAGTTTTTGGATATGTTAATAGCCACAATGAAAATGTAATTCCTACAAAATTACGGCAAATTTGTTTACCGGGTAGCTAGTTACAAATGAATGTAATAATAGTGTATTAAAATAAAATTCAATGCGTTCCCTCGACAATAATATCATGAACTGTTCTAGATAATCACCCCTATCGGGAATAAAAGTTCACGTGAAATGTGTTCCCTTTCCCTAAAATTGTGATCTCCAATTTTGTGTTGTTGTTGTGTTACTGTACTATTGTGCTTGTTTTGTTCACCATTTTTTGTTCATGGGAAATATTTCACATGAACAAAATGTTCGCCTCTTATTCCCGATAAGGGTGAATAATCGTTTAATATGTGTTGGAAAAATTCGATTCGAAAAAAAATTGCGGCAATAGTCATATTCGTATTGCGGAAGTTTCCAGCAGTTGAATCTTTTACTAATTTAAACCATTTTTTATTTATTTTTTGTTTGTATAAAAAATTATTATTTTTTATTTATTTTTCTTTTTACAATTTCAACAATGTACATGACACTTAACTATGCACCAACATTTTGATTATCCATTCCCAGAGTCTCATCGACACATTTACGAGCTTCCAAACTAAAACTCTCACCTCTTGGACAACGTATAACTTGTAATTGTCCATTGTTGCATTGAACATATTTGTAGTCGGTTTGAGGATGGGGATAGTTCATAGATCCTGTAGGTGCACAAAATACACCTAAAGAATATGAAAATGATGCTGAAAATTAAAAAAAAAAATCGATTAGTTATTGTAAATATTTGCGCTAAAGTTTAATTCATGTGTATTTCTGTGTATCTATCACTCAAATAGCTGGGCCGATTTTGATTTATTGTTTTTTGTTGCTAGACCGGTAGGTCTCGAAACATGTAAGTTCAAGACAGCGCGCAGTCAAGTTTTTTTTTGGGAATATGCTTCATATTTTTCTCTAAATAAAAACATAATTTAATTGAAAAATTAAATTGAAATCTAGCTCAAGTGACACCAAGTCACATTTTTTTTCAAAATACGTTTTTTATACTGTTGGAATCAGCCTTTTTTATGGATAGGTAGAATCCAGTAAGTCCTATGTTTTAAGGGACAATAATACTGATCAAAAACATCTGCGATGTAAACAATACCAAGTCCTTTTTTTGTAAGTAACGGTAATATTATATAACGTAATTTTATTACGGATATGTTAGATTAAAAATAATAATAGCATCAGAGTTATATGAAATATTTGGGGTAAGTCAATTGTTCATCAAACAGAGATAGAACCTGTGCAATGTGTAGTTAAAAGTGTTTAGTTAGTTTACTTCTCATATACAAAATTGTAAACTATATATTTTACTTTTTAAAAGTTAATAAAAAAAGTTACAGCAATAGAAATCCGAGCAATCAATTATGACTAATTAATCGTGGTGTGTTTGGTATTAAAGGTTTCAATGTATAGTAAATTCCAAACCACGCTTTTTTACTATAAGTGAAGCTAAATGTTATTTCAATCTTATTCCAAATTAATTAGCCGTAATAATTTGCACGGATATCTATTGTTGTAACACAAACCCTTCATACTTAAAAATTATTTTCTAATTTTAAGTTCTGTTTACTATTAAAGCGTGTTTTTTACTGTGTTAAATTATAATTTATTTTTGTAATTTTCAGTCTCAAAACGACATCAAAAACTTATGTCATTTTTGTAATCGTAAGTACTTTATTAATGGGTTACAAAGTAATGAGTTGTACTTGTTTATCTTATTACTATGCTTCAAATTAGTACTACTACTGAGTGTTTAATAAAATTATAACGTACGAAAACTATCTTCATGCAACATCTGCATTGAAGCTGTTCATCAAACTCTTGTGAAATTAAAAAAAACGCTGAAAACGGTAAAACTAAAAAACGGTGAAATTAAAAAAACCCCAAAACTGAAAAATTCCAAAATTAAAAAAAAATGCCAAAACGAAAAATCGCCAAAATGAATAAGGCACTTAAAGGAAAAAAAGTAGGGATGTGCTATTAATCGATTAATACAATTTCTTATTAATTAAAATTCTGATTAATCAATTAATTGATTAATCAAGAATCCTCATTGATCAAAATGCTGATTAATCAAATAATCTAAATTTTGAATATTCAAATTTGAATAATTTTATTCAAAATAATAAAACAACAATATTCCAAACAAAATGAATATAACACCTACAAATATAAAACCAAAAAATACAATAAACTAAAAAACAAAAGCATAAAATATAAAAACATAAAAAGACAAAAACACAAATTATTCAATTGTTCAAAATATAAATTATTCAAAATCATTATTAATCAAATAATCCTCATTTTGAATAATCAAATTTAAAATTATTTGATTAATTAGGATTTGTGATTAATCGTAAATTTGATTAATCGATTAATCGCATATCTCTAAAAAATCACTAAATCTAAAAAAAATCGCTAAAACGCATAAAATCACCAAAACTAAAAAAATCACCAATAAAACCAAAAAATCGCCAAAAACTGAAAAATGCGCCAAAAAGAAAAAAGCACTAAAATTTAAAAAATATCGTCAAAAAAATATTACTAAAACGAAAATAAGCGCCTAAACAAAAAAAAAACGCAAAAACAAAAAAAAACTTCAAAACCCGAAAAAATCGCCAAAACGAAAAAAAGTTCCAAAGCAAAAAAGAAAATCGCTAAAACTCAAAAGATCACCAAAAACCATCAAAACGAAAAAAAAATCCAAAACCAAAAAAATCGCTAAAACACAAAAAATAATCAGAAACTGAAAAAATGTACACACCAAAAAAGCGCCAAACTGAAAAAGTACCAAAACTTAAAAAAATAACTAAAACTAAAAATATCAAAAACGAAATAAATCGCAAAAAGTGGTAAAAATCACCAAAACGAAAAAAAGTGCCAAATCAAAAAAAACCCCCAAAATAAAAATAAAAACCCCGATTTTGTTTGGCACTTTTTTTAATTTTGACATTTTTTTCAGTTTTTGGCGATGTTTTTTTGCGCTTTTTTCGTTTTGGTGATTTTCTTTACCATTTTTGGCGATTTATTTCGTTTTTGACGATATTTTTAGTTTTAGCGATTTTTTTAAGTTTTGGTGGTTTTTTTCAGCTTTGGCGCTTTTATCGGCTTGTGAATTTTTTCGGTTTCTGTTGATTTTTTGCTTTAGCGATTTCTTTTGGCTATGCATTTTTTCGTTTTTTTCGGGTTTGTCAATTTTTTTAGTTTTGGGGTTTTTTTTTTTGTTCTGGCGCTTTTTTTTCGTTTTTTGACGATATTTTTAGTTTTAGCAACTTTTTAACTTTTAGTGCTTTTTTTCTTTTTGGCGATTTTTTCAGTTTTTAGCGATTTTTGGTTTTTGGCGATATTTTTAGTTTATGTGATTTTTTGCGTTTTAGCGATTTTTCTTTAATTTTGGTGCTGTTTTGTTTTAAGGTTTTTTAAAATTTCAAGAGTTTGCCTCTTACGGTTTCCAAGATACTGCAAATTGTTTAAGTTACATAGTCAAAATTACATTAACTGATAGTACACCCTTTAATTTTTATTGTTTTAAATATCAGTGTTAATTGCTGTAGTCTATTCTACAGACCACACCAATTAACACTAACTTTGAAAATTTAAAATGTCTATATATCGCACCTGTTCATCAAAAGTAACAGAACTCAAAATTTACAAGTTTTCAGTAGAGACAAAAAACTAATTGCGCCAATATAATGGAATTATTGTTATAAACAAATATACCGTTGTAAAGGAAACTCAATAAAATTTCAATAAAACAATACAATACCAAAATTTTTACAGTGGTTAGATATGGTAATCATACACTGTTTCCTTCAAAAAAGTGGAAAATAGAATTTTTTGAGTTGTGTTACTTTTGATGAACAGGTGCGATATGTATGTATAAGTGTCTGTATATTACATTAGTATTTCAATATGTTTTGTTGCTCGCCTTAGAACACCCTTTACTTTTTAACGGTCATGTACTTGTTGTTGTAGTGGCCAAATTTTTACATATTCTGTGAAAATTTCAGATTCGTAGATCTTACGGTTCCCGAGAAAACAGCCTGTGACAGACAGACAGACAGACAGACAGACGGACAGCGTAGCGAAAACAATAGGGTTTCTTTACACTTTTGGTGTACGGAACTCTAAAAGCAAATTAAAATCGGCTTATCCGTTTGATGGTTACGATGCCACGGACATACACACAGGTATACACTTTCAATTTCGACCACTAATTTTTGTTTAGGTATAAAGAATAATAAAAACTAACCTAAACTATCAACAACACTTTCAATTTTTAAAATCCTCAATTTATAAGTGCCTCAGTATGCTAGTTAGTAGTGTGCTACCCTATCAGTGTGAGTGTTATGGGTTCGATGCCCAGCATAGACTCTGGTATGTTTCACTACAACGAATGAAGGTCGTTGTTACTAGTCTAGTTTAAATTAAGTTAAGATACAATTTTAACACTGGTCTGCAAAAAAATGTTCGAGCCTTTAAATAAAAATATGTGCAATACACAAAGTTTAATGCGCTAAATCCGATTTCCGTTGTTTACTATCAGGCACAGACTTTTTATGGGTATAACTGGGGTTTTTCCCGGGAATTCCCGGGACGGGAAATCGCTTATTTTCGTTTCCCGCTTTCCCGGGAAATTTATCCGGGAATTCCCGGGATAAAAAATTTTTATGTATATAAATAGATTTTTAATTTAAAAATCTATTTATATACATAAAAAGGTACTGATTTTGGCACCCAAAAATTCTCCTTTTTTTAAATTATTATCGTTCATCATGAAATAATATCTATGTAAGGGGAAAGAAACCAAAGACGGGTCAAGGTGTATAAGAGAAAAAAAGTTTTCTCTTTAATTAATTATTTAAAAGAGCCAACTTTTTTTTAGTAAAACCAATGTCTTTCAATTTGCACTAAAATTCACGGTAAGTACCGTGAATTTTGGTGCACAGAAAATATGCAGAAAATTTTTACACGCGTCTTTTTGGTGCATTTAGTGACGAAGAAAATGGGGAAATATATATTACTTGAGATGATGAAAGTGATGTTTTGAAAGAAATACTTTCGAAGAAACTTCAAATGCTGCTATTAAAAAAAGGACCAAAATATTGATAGCTCTTCTGTTCATGGCGAATGGCTTTTTTTCTCAACATCTGAAATTAAGATACTTAATTAAGAAACGGATTGTGAGATGCAACAATAAATACATTGTCTATTTTAAAAAGCCATTTGCAACAAAATGTATAAAAGTACAAAATGTCTAAGGGCAGAAAATTTTCATTGCATACCAAAAAGTAAAGGACTGAGTTTAATGTTCTAAGACTGCTCTTTGTCAGCAACATTTATCCTACACAACCTTTTAATCGCTCTTTGGGTCACTGATAAATGATCAGAAATAAAAGTACTTTTATTTCAGTCCATCAGTGATTTCACTAATTATTTCTATGCTCTCTTTTGGCTCGGTCTAAAAATCGGCTTTGAATCCGAAGTTTCCTTAAAGTGTCGATAAAAATATAAAATAAACTCAGTTTAATATAAAGAATGATTAAATGATTCATTTTGCTCATATAAAAATCAATGGATTCCGGAAATTAAAATATTTGTTAATTATTTTAGTACGTTCTGCTATTCCCGGGAATTCTCGGGATCCCGGGAATTTCTGTTTTATTTCCCGCTCTCCCGGGAAACAAAAAAGTCCGCGAATAAAAAAAACCCTAGATATAACTAATATGACACCTGAAATAATGCTGTCACGCCAATATACATACATCACACAGTGGGGGATTTTGAAAAAAATGGAATAGATCTGCATTTTCTAAACGGGTTGTCCAATTCGTATAAATTTTCCCATACTATAAGAAATATCGCAGTGAAATTTTTTATATTTTTAATTTCGTTATTTTCGTTACTGAGTTCGATTGTACTTAAAGTGGCGGTTAATTCAAGGAAGGGTGTAATTGATGAGATAACTTATTTTTTAGACTAAATATACCGGAGTTTGTTTAAAAAACAAAGTTGCAACTTTTTTACCGATTTTTTTCAAAATTTATTGAAAAAACCAAGTTATGTGTACGGAGACATACTAACTCAAATCGACGAGAGTTATGTCGTTCCGGAATGACCTAGTTCCATGGAACGATTCCCTAAATGGAACGGTACGGACCGATCCAAACGCTCCTTTTTTCCGTTCCTCGTTCCGCAATTGCAAACCGTCTTGAGGAGTAATTAATTTGCTTTGGCAAACGTTAGGACAACACATTTGTTTCATTCATTTATTTGTGTACACTTTTTTGTATAGAGAATGATTTATTTATGTTTATGATAGATATTCGTATTTTCAAAAATATATTGCTTGTTGTGGGCTATTGTTTTTTTTTAAGTATTAACTACGACAAAATGATAATGTTTTTCTATTAAATTTCTACTTTTATCACTTTTTGTGAAAAGAATAAAAAATATCTGTCTTTGACAGCTTACTCCGCAGTGACTGAATATACAATGTAGATAGGTGAAATTTTGAATAGTGATAGAAATTTTTATATCATTTTATTGCGTAAAAATTTTTATCACGAAAACTTAATTTTAAAATTTCAATTAGGTGCCACTTTGGTCACAGTTTAACGCAGTATGCAGCGCTTCAAAGTATACCTACTTGTATTGCAAATATCAATTTAAGTCGTGTTTGCTCAAATCGCAAAGCTGCAATAGAAAAGTTTATCAAGTCACCTTAAGACCTAATATGTATGCCCTTAAATATTTCCCAAAAAATTATTTGCGCCTGGAGAAAAATAAGAAAAGTACAGAGAAAATACTGAAAATCCCGTTTTCGGGATTTTCTGGAATTTCTTTGAGAATTGCGGGGTTCCCAGAAACAAATCTTCGTTTGATATTTAGTACATAAATTCCTATATAACTGCAAAATTTCATTCAAAAATATCGCTAATCAACGGCTTTATAAAATTAAAAAAAAAATTTATACTTGTGCACAAAACACTAGATTTGTGTACCTAGTAGAAATATTAGTCATGCCCATTAAAAAAATCTGATAGAAAAAAATTAAATCGGATTTGAATTTAGCGCGTTAAACTTTGTATATTACGCATATTTTTATTTGAAGGCGATTTATTTGCAGACCAGTGTAATTTAAAGCTACTAAGGCAGGCATTCATGAGCTGCGCAATTTTTACTTTACTACGTTACATTAAAAAATAAATAAAGTTGCATATTTTTAACTAAAAAGGTAATAAAAAATTATCTTATCACATATAAACTGTGGAGTAATTATATTTTTAGCTATACCATATAATACACATAAAAATTATTTTTTGAAACAAAAGAAAGAAAGAAGAAAATCTAGTTTCACAGAAAACCATTTTAAAGTTGAAAGTTTAAATATAACTCAATAAAAATAAATAAAAAATACAGTGATGCCAGCTTCTTTGGTGCAAAAAGTACAATAAAATTTAAAAAATCACTAAATAGTACAATTTCCATGTAAAATCAGCTTTAAAACGCACTAAAAATGTGGAGTTTTAAACCATCAAAATGCACTAAAAATAGTACTAAAATAAATAATATTCTTCTATCAATGCGTGAGCAGGGTTCTCATACCTTTTCTGGACTATTTGGCCAAATTGATTTTAAAAATCGGCAAAAGATTGATACTTTTTTGTATAAGAATTTTATTTAAAAAACGTTATTTAAAATTTCGGGATTTCCCGGAATTCGGGATTTCTCAATCCCGAAAAATACCGGGATTTTTGGGATTGCTAATATTCAGTTCCAAAAGAAAAGTACACGGAAATTTAAAATTTTTTATCTATTACAGGCTCGGTATAACAATAAGTGGAGAACTTTTTCCGTCAGCTGAAACACAAATTAATGTTCAGAAAATTGTTTGGTCACGGAATTTTGAACATTTCTAATTTTTCGTACATTGTAATTACTTTAGTGTTTTTGTGTGTTCCAAATTAAAAAATATATACATCTGTGTATATGCAAACGAAATTCCATACAGAACTCTACACGATTATTTTTCCTTGTAGAAATAAATGCAAAACTCCAAACCTGAATTTCCGTAAGAGCTGCGTACTACGCTTTTTTTTTTTTTTGGAACGTTGCCTTATGGCGCGTCATGAACATCAATGCTTTGAATAACAAAAATCAATGAAAAAATACTGGCTGCGAATATTGGCCATAAATACTGGTCACAACTACATAGCATAAAGGTGTTGCCCGCTGCGGATTTTTTTGATTTTCAGTGCTGCCGTAACTCTCCGGGGAACTCCTGGGATTTTGGGCATATTCAGTATAATTTGTGTCTTCGCTAAACGGTTTGTGGTTTGGCTAAGTGGTTCGTGGCGGTGCTAGCTATAGTTATCGGCTAATTATATCAATTATTGTTAATGATATGAAATTTTTTGACATGACACAACATAACATAGCATAATGGTATTGCCGCTGAGGATTGTTTAGATTTTCAGTGTTGCCGTAATCTTCTGAGGATGTGCCGGGACACTCCTGGGATTCTGGGGATTTTCAATCTAGTTTTTGAGAATCTCCAATATGGTTTTTGTGTTTGCTAAATGGTTTGTGATTTGCTAAATGGTTCGTGCCAGTGTAGCTGAAGGTGTCGCTGCTAACTAGCCTTACTAATATTCTAAATGCAAAAGTAAGCTTGTTCGTTTGTTTGTTTATTGCACTTTAACGGCTAAAGCTCTGAACCGATTTTGATGAAATTTCGAACATAGATAGAGCTAAGTCTAGAAGGACACATAGGCTATATACCTTTTCACAAATAGGACCACGAGAGGTGGGAGATAAAGGCAATTTCTGTGTCTGAAACTAACCAATTTTAATGAAATTCAAACATGGATAGAGCTGAGTCGGGAAGGACACAAACGCTATATATATTTTCAAAAGAAATCCTAATTTCTAAGTATAACCCCAACAAAAACTTTGCTTACTGGTAGGCAAAAAAGTTATGAGGATTTAAGTCGTAACTACTTACAATATGACACGATAACTACTTAGTTTTGTTTGAGAATTCCAAAAAATAAGGATTACCCCTTACAAATGTATTTACATTGTCACAGCAATTAACTAGTTACTATTTGACTTGCTTGAAGCTAGAAAATAAGCAGTCAAACAAACTAATTAAAATTAAAAAAAAAAAATTATACACATAATATTTTATTTATTTATGTATTAAGATAGAAATTTTTGCCCAGCTGGGATACGAACCTATACTTGTTCAGATTTGAAGGTAAGTACTTTACCCCCCCAGCTATTGTTGAATTATAAGTTTAAGCGATAAAAGTTAATTTTCATATACAAACACATGTTGACTCTTCAAAAGCGTTTGTCTACTTATTTTATTAATGCATATCAACAAATTATAACTACTTTCCGATAATTAGAAAAATACGTACTAATTTTTTTAAAAACTTGGTAGTAGTTCTAATTAGAAGCATAGTAATAAGATAAATAAGTACCACTCCTTACTTTGTAACCCATTAAATTAGTACTACCGATTACAAAAATGACAAAAGTTATTGCTGGGACGTAAGGAACTAAGCTCCAACCCGGTGTCCCACGACATCGTGCTTTCTTTTTGTTTCAATTTTTTTTTTTGCATGTTGAAGTGCATTTGGTGTAATGAAGCGACTAACGGATACCTGCCAGAATGCGGTTACCCTGGTTAAAAATATAAAAATCGTCACTAAAAAAATTCTCAGCCTTACACGCAACGCAGACCGTTCACTAATTATCCATCTGTTACGAGATTACAGAAATAAATAAATTTCATAAATTCTGTAAACTTGAATTTCATTTTATTTATTTATTTTTTTTTTATTCTTTAATTCTCATTATTTGTTTGAGAGCTTTTATATAAGCATAAGAATTTGAAAACTTTTCAAACAGGTTGTTTAAAATTCTACTGATGAGTTGGCATTATTTGTTGGATAAATAAATATCTTTGGCGAAAGGTTTTGAATAACTACGAAAATTTTTGCCAAATCGGTTTTCTAAACATCAAATGTTATACATTTGATGTATGTAGATTGTTTTGCTTGTTCGAAAAATTTCAAATAATTTTTAACTCGGGAATTCGAAAATATTTACCTTCTCTATCCGGGTTTTCATTATTCTTTATGCACTCAACATGATCGTATACATCTGTATTACTTTGAGTTTCGCATTTTTCTTTTCGAAAATTGTAAACTTCAGCATTTGAACAGGTGCCTATTTGGGTGCCAGTACGAGAGCATTTTATATATTTTGAGCAATTGAAGGGATGGACAAAAGTACCTACGAAGTCTTTAGGACACTTCAAGAAAGAGAAACTGTCATCTAATGAAAAAAAATGGAATCAATTTAATATATTTTAAATAATGTTAAACTAGAAATATACTCACTTGATCGAGTTTCTATTAATGAGTTTCCCGTGTAACTATACTGAATAGATGGCAGTGTTGTAAATAAATGTGGAACTTCTTTTATACAAAATTTGCTCATAAAATTAAATACAAAGCCTGTCATACAGGATTTACTATATAAACGACCGTGAAGACATTTCAAGTATTTCTTATTACTAAAAGGATGAGGAAAAAGTCCAAATCGATCAAGTGGACAGTAGATTTTATCATCCAGAATGGTGGGAAGACGAGGAAGAATTTTCTTGTTTGGTGTCTCAGGAGCATGATCCTTTTGTAAGACTTGTGCATCAGGCAAACATATTGGCCGTCTAATACTAAACCCTTGTAAAGGACTGCATAGTATTACTGCTAATCGACCATAGGGGCACTGTATATATTTTCTTGGATTATATGGATAGAAATACTTTTGTGCATCATTTAAAGGACAATTGTATAAATATTCGCTTATGTGATTATTACTTAAGTGATCAGTTTGCTTTATATCGACTGGAATATATGTTTCTTGAACGTTATTTATTGTGCCTTGTGGACAATGTTTTACCAAATTTGCAAGCTCCAAACAGTTGATGTAGTAAATCTTTTGATTATTATTTAAGTAATCAATTTGCTGTATAACGAGTGGTATATATGTTCGATGAATGGGATATTTTATGCCGTATGGACAATGTTTGACCAAAATTGCAAGCTCCACACAGTTGATGTAGTAAGCATTGTTCCTTGGATAAAAATATGATCCTTTTGCTCCATTAGAACATAAAAAAATTGAGGTTTGCTTTGAAATTGAATATGGTATGTCTGGAATAAAAGAAAAGTTTAATTTTGACGGATAATAAGTTAGAAAACACAACTAATTTGTTAAAAAACCATTTTTTTTGTTGTGGGTCAAGCCCGATTATATGTATGAATTTCACTGGTGCTATATTTCTTAAAAGCTTTCAACGTCGTATGTTCATATAAAAAATCTCAAGGAACAAATGAGAATTGCGAAAATACAAACATTGTAATTTAAAAAACTTATACAAACAATCTTTCTACAAGTGTCCTCACAGTTGTCCGATTCGGCCCAAATTTTGGCATACGCTTAATATCGTTTAAAGAAAATTGAGCTTAATTTTGGTAAATTTTATAAAATTTGAAATTTTACCCCTATGGGTCAAGCCTCATAATTGTCCGATATCGTTTTATGTAAATTGAGCTTAATTTTGGTCAATTTCACAAAATTTGAATTTTGGCCTCAGTGGAGCACGTCTGAGAGTTACCCGATTTGGCTAAAATTTTCACCACGTCAGCTTTAGACTAAATACCATAATAATCTGCAAAGCTTTTGTTTAAAGTAAAAACATAAAAAATTCTATATATTTCATCGCCACCCTAATGTGCTTACATATGTATAGTACATTATGGTGTCCTTAAAATCAAAAGTTGGATTTCTCCCAGTCTCATTTTTTAAATACATAAATGTGTATCTCGAAAACTAGTACAAATAAAAAAACCGGCTGCAGATTCGAACTCAGTACACCAAATTACATATGTATGAAACAAATTGCAGTTGCTCCAGTCCAAAACCTTGTATACTTGTGTTATGTTCTCGTTTGCACTTTCGTGTGAATTTGATTTCAGTGATACAACAGAGACTTTTTAATGTCACTGTTTCGAATTAATCCAAAGTGATTTTATTATGCTAAAGCTCGCAACGTAATAGTTAGAGAGAATTAGACATGATCAAAATTCAAAGAAACAAGGGAAAATTAATTTCAATTAATTTGCAATCTACAAGGCATGGTAGAATAATATACTCGTACAAGGTAGCCCTGGAACGCCAGCTGTTTATTTTGTTATATACTTTTTTCATGGTACGAACTGTCAAATTTTGTGTATATGTGAAATAACTACGTTGCACACACAATACCACACGTATACTTGCTGCTTCCGATATACAAACACACACATACACTCTCTATTAATGTTTGACATTTTCTATCCCAAAATGTATATTTGTATTAGTTATGCGGTTACCTGTTATATTATTCTACCATGCTACAAGGCATAAGTCTCGGTTCGCACTATGAAATTTTCTTTCATGAAATTTCTGAAATTCTCTTTTAAAATTTCACTCGTGTCTGCACACTGAAAGTTAATTTCATGAAACTTAATATTTTTGATTGTTTACTTTCACATTATTTTTCTTCTTTGTCACTTATTTTGCACTCTAAAACAAATTTTTACTGTCACTACCATTAAAAGAATATAAAAATAAAGTAAAATCAAAAATAATGGTACAGCCAACTTCATGTTGACAATTACGAATTACAATACAAAACAGAATTTCAGTGAACATGAAAGTGTGTACCCGACACCATTCTTCTCTCCCCTCTCACCAACAAACTGCCACTTTCATGAAATAAAATTTCATAGTGCGAACCGAGACTAATGCACTTCACAGCACCCTCCTTCGTCGGTATTGTAGCAGAACCGTCGGCGAAGTAAACAAAAAAAACTAATAAATGGATACACAGCTTAAACAGCTCGATGCCTCTACTTGACGCCAGAGGGGCTTGCAACATTGCTCTACGCACAATAGCAGGGTTGTAGATGAATTAAGCTTTCTATCTCTCTCCCACTTCACCACCTGTTCTCTACACTATCCCTTTCCCAAAGAAGGTAACACATTAATTAATTAACTGGTAGGCATTAATTGCCTGATTGTGTTACTTCTCTTTAAAAAAAAAAAAAAAACAAAAACAGAACACGTTGTAATTGAAAAATTTTCATATGATTTTTTTTCTGTAAATGTCATCTGACAATGTTTCATATGTTTCACAGGGCATGTATAACTTTTGCAGTGGGCAATTTGACAAGTCAGATGTAAAAAACATGTCGTATAAAGCCAGCATTAATTACCCTACGTCTTCACGAGCCATCGACTTGAATGTGACATGAACATGACGCCGGCAGAGCAACTGCATAAAATTCATCAACTTCTTTGTTGTGGTGAATACGTAAGATGTCCATGTTCTGCCTTATCAATGGATTTGGTGGTAGTGCAATAGAAATGGAATATTTACCAATTTCTTTCTGTCTCTTTTCTTTCTATTAAAAATGGTTGTTGACGGCGAATCTCATGGCGAACATTGATGCTCAGCCATATGTTCGGGCATCGATGTCAGAGCATGGACGAAACATGGTCATGAGCGGTCTACATTAGCCATATGCGATGTCCGCCATGATGTTCATACCAAGTTCATGGCTAATGTAGACCCCCAGCTAAAAACAGCTGATGTATATGTTTCGTCAGATGAAAGTAGACCACAAAACAGACCGAAAACAACGTTGTTCTGTTAGTCTCGGTTCGCACTATGAAATTTTATTTCATGAAAGTGGCAGTTTGTTGGTGAGAGGGGAGAGAAGAATGGTGTCGAGTACACACTTTCATGTTCACTGAAATTCTGTTTTGTATTGTAATTCGTAATTGTCAACATGAAGTTGGCTGTACCATTATTTTTGATTTTACTTTATTTTTATATTCTTTTAATGGTAGTGACAGTAAAAATTTGTTTTAGAGTGCAAAATAAGTGACAAAGAAGAAAAATAATGTGAAAGTAAACAATCAAAAATATTAAGTTTCATGAAATTAACTTTCAGTGTGCAGACACGAGTGAAATTTTAAAAGAGAATTTCAGAAATTTCATGAAAGAAAATTTCATAGTGCGAACCGAGACTTAGGATATGTTAGTATTAATCGCTGCCGGTACTGCCAAAGTGATCAGTGATATGCCTTCATCACTTTAACAGTCGAACAACAACCAACACAATAACACACCAATGCACATGAGAAAAATGCATGATGTTGTTGGCTTGTATGAAACTAGTCTTGAACTCAAGACCTCAGGGTACGTAGTCAAACGCGCTAACTACTCAGCCAACAGCACACTCATTTGAAAAATCATATGACATCAGCTGTTTTGAATTAGCAAAAGTGCGGTTTGGCGGAAAAAACATAAAAGAGCATAGAGCGCTTCATGTATTTATGAAAATTGTGCTCAAACTCAGCTGTTGTGAACACTTACCGCCAGTTTTTGACATAGTAATTAAATATTTATTAAGTTAATTTTCATATAAATTTAAATTGTATTAAATACAATTTCTAACTATTTTTCAAGTGTATTTAGTTGTTCTTATTTAATTGTGACAAAAAAATGGTAGCACCATAAAATACCATAAATTTCCCAAAAAAAGCAACTGTTCAACATAAACAAAAAAATTCCAAAAAATATATTTTTTTTCATACAAGAAATAAGTATTGTGGAGAGTTGCTACAATGTTTTAAAAGAATAAAAACAGCTTACAAAATGACAAAAAGAGAAATGTAAACAAAGAAATCCGAAATTTCGCAGCACAAAAGTTGAATTGTCAGCGACCACAAATTTTTTATTTGCAGAAGAAGAACAAGCAGTCAAAATCATATGGTAATTTATAAAACTTAAGTTGAATTTCCCAGCAAAAACTTTGCTGGTAGGCAAAAAAGTATATGAGGATTTAAGTCGTAACTACTTACAATTTGACTCGATAACTACTTATTTTTGTTTGAGAAGTCCAAAAAAATAAGTGGTAACCCTTACATATGTATTTACATTGTTACACCACTTAAGTAGTTATTATTTGGCTTACTTGAAGCTAAAAAATAAGTAGTCAAATAAGCAAATTAAAATTTAAAAACAATTTTACACGCATTATATTTAATTTATACTTATTAAATTTTTTTATTTTTTATCTTTGACCCGTCTGGGATACGAACCTGTGCTCGTTCAGATTTGAAGCCAAGAACTTTACCCACTCAGCTATTGTTGACTTATAAGTTTAAGCGACAAGATGTAATTGCACATGTATGTACGTTTGAAAGCAAAAATTATAGATCGTCTGTAAATTGCCAATTTTGACAAACATGCGAAGTTATATACTTATGACTCACACACCTGACAAGCTATATGTAAAAACCATCTCGTATAAAATCAACTTAACAAAAGTGTGAATTGCGGGAAAAAACATTTGGTTTTAATTCGTTTCATTTTTAAAATATATTTCCATAACATTCCTGATTTCCATTTAAATGTAAAATAAATAAAGTTAACCAATTTCTTGAACAACAAATTTTGATTTTTAGATTTATTATCCAAAGCTTAGTTTGTGTCCTTTACTTACGATTTACTTGGCAATTTATTGAAATAATATAACATAACAACAAATTATAAAATAACGAAAATTTTTTCATTGTTTTTATATATTAAATAATGCAACTAATATAAATAAAATGGTCTGAATTGATTGCACAGAAACTTTTAATTGATTAGTTTATAAAACAATGAATAATCAAGAGCGTATTTAAATAGGAAATCTTTTATTAAAAATTTCATCATATACATACATTTTTATAAGCTGTTTACCCAGTTAACATTTTTTGTTAATATGTCTGAAGTAAGAAATAATTTAAACTTTATCAGACTATCAGCCTAGTTGTCTGAAATTCCCTTAAAGGGCTATTAGACACGCATACTTGTCTGCAGACATGTACGATGGCATACTTTAGGTTTTGCTATTACACTGTCGAACTCTGACCGCACACTTCAGTACACAGCAATTTTTGAAGCGAAAGCATGGCAATGAAGCGGAAAGTTGTAGCGGCTTTTAATTATTATATCCATTAATTTTCAATTGTTTATTATGGTACAGATCTGATTTTATTTGCCACAATTGTGGCATGCTTTTATATTCCTCAATGAACTCTACCCAGAAAATAATATTAGCAAAAGACGTTTCTTCACAAATTTCCGATACGCACACAGCAGCGTATGAAGTATGGCGGGCACGCCACGTCATACATCAGAAAATCAAAAATTTTTTAAAACCAACATACATGTGTGAGGTACTCGACATACATGCCATTATATTAGACAGTGAGTTTTGGTATGATATCGTACATGTCTGCAGACAAGTATGCGTGTCTAATAGCTCTTTTAGACATATAACGGAATAGTCCGCACTTGAATGGTGTACCGATTCTGCACATTATCGGAAGGAAACTTCAATTATATGATAGGATTTTCTATATATACATACATATGTTGAATAGTTGGCCTTTTTTTTTGTTTATACTCTATGTGTGAATTAACCTATAGCCGAACAATTCAGACATAGAGTTAGGATTTTCTCTAACTTCAACCGTTTATAGCCAAACATATTGAAAATCAGTTACTGCCTATTTCACGATGTCGTGAAGTCTTTCTTTCGACAAATACATTTAAAACAAAAACAAATTTTAAAATTTTGTTTTTGTTTTAAATGTAATTATAAGAAAGAAAAAATTCTTTCGAAATTGTGAAATATGTCCACACAGAAAAATTTCAATGTAAAATCGTCGAAAACCAGGTTAATTTAATATTTTTCGATAGTAATTTTGCTTCATAGGCGTTTCATGTTAATCCAACAAGATTTACAATAATCTTGAAGGGAGCCCGCTATAAATTTACTGTCTGTTTATGACCAAATTCATACTTTCTTAATGTGGAAAATCAGAAGCATGCTATTGGGACACGTCATTTTGTACGAAGAAAAAAAAAAAAAATATATATATATATATATATATATATATATATATATATATATATATATATATATATATATATATATATATATATATATATATATATATATATATATATATATATATATATATATATATATATATATATATATATATATATATATATATATATATATATATATATATATATATATATATATATATATATATATATATATATATATATATATATATATATATATATATATATATATATATATATATATATATATATATATATATATATATATATATATATATATATATATATATATATATATATATATATATATATATATATATATATATATATATATATATATATATATATATATATATATATATATATATATATATATATATATATATATATATATATATATATATATATATATATATATATATATATATATATATATATATACTATTTTCGTTCTTTGTTTTTAAGTCATAATGGACAGTCTTACATAAAAACATTATGTACATTTATTTGTAATATTTTAAATTAAGTTAGAGTAGATTTCATTTTCGAATGTATGCGTTTATTTTAAGGAACATACCTTTTTGAAAATCGAGTTTGTTACATATTTCGATAGATCCTCTAATCTATCGAAATATGCAACAAACTCGATTTGAAAAAAAATGTGTTAGGACGTTTATATATTAAGGTAACGTTATGTTCAATGGGTAGTATGAATAAAAAAAGATGTGCAGACACACAGATCAACAGACACAACACTATAAACTTATAACGCCCCTCTCTTTTGGTCGAGGGTTAAATAATAAAATTTAAAAACATATTCAAACTCATGTGTGTTAAAATAAAAACCTACAATAATTTTTTCTGTGTAAATCGTTTGGCGAAAAATTTTTTATTTGGTTTTGTACTATTTTCTTACTAGCGTATTAAAAATGCGCACAAGCGCAAGGAGCGGAGCGAAAAAAAGGAGTAATTGGTTAGCGTAGCGCAAGCGCATTCGATTTATCAGCGCCGCTCTTTGCGCAATGCGCATTTGTTTTTTTTTTTTTTTTTTTTTTGCCTAGGGCTTTGCGCTGCGCATTGCACATAGTGACAACAGTGGTTAGTTTGAGTTTATTCAGTGCTGCAAAATACATACATCTTTCGTAGGGACGTAATTTTAGGACATTTGGATTTGTAGCATTATATCGTTCTTCTTTACTTTTTTATTCTTGATCCCATACAAATATGTTTCCGGTCCGGTCCGGAATCGGAAATATGAACTGCACTACCGACCCAATTTCCGGTCCAGTCCCTAAACCGGAAGTGTAAACTGCACTACTGGCCCAAATTCCGGTCCAGACCGGAACCGGAAACATGACCTGCACTACCGACCCGATTTCCGGTCCAGCCTCTAAACCAGAAGTGCAATACTGTGATTTAAAAAAACTACGATGGCATGTAATAACATCCAAGCGAAGGAAAATTCTCCTTTTTGCGCTTGCGCCTTTTATGCGCAGCGCGAAAATATTGGCGCGGCGCAAGCGCAATAATAAATTGGCTCCGCTCTTTGCGCAAAGCGTGAAAAAACTTAAAACAACTTCATACAGTCTATCAAAAAGAGAAACTAGTTTTAATTAATTCCGTAATTGAAGCAATTACACAAAATTTTTTTAATTCACATACATATCTTCATAGTTAATAAATGTATAAAAGTTTTTTAGAACTTTTCAAGGATTAATTACTTCATCAAAAAAGTTACTTTCTCTTTTTAATTACTTCATCAAAAATATTTCCTTTCTCTTTTTGAAGTTTTATTAATCTCTTTTATATCTTTTAATTTCTTTATGGTCTTTTTCATCAATTTTATAAAAATCGGTTAAACTTTTGCAGAAGTCCGGTTAGCTTCTGTCATAAATAAGCAATCAATTTAATGTCCTTTAATAATATTAAATTAAAAATTTCAAAAACCCCCGAATCAAATAGATAACTTCATAATGGCAGCACCAATTTTCTTCAAACATAGGTTAGAAGATTTTGGATCTAGTCACCTTTCAAACAAAATTTACTAAATTAAAATCGATCCAGCCGTTTGGTAGCTACGGTGTCAAGGACGCATAGATTCAACAGAATACATCTAGAAAAGATATGATATGATAGCTAAGAACTAGGGATGTAACGATACGCCGTTTTGCCGATCCGATACCGATACCGATATTTAAAATTAAATATCGCCGATACCGATTCCGATACCGATACGAATATTGAAATTGAGTTCAAGTTTAGATTAACAAAACTCAAGTGCAATTTTTTATTATAAAAAATTACATTATAAGAGAGAATATTTAAAATTGATAAAACATTGGAAGTAATTTTTAAGGAGCTACATTTTCTTTGCTTCCAAAAAATTTATATTAAAAATATGCAGATAATTAGTAGAAAAGCAAGAAAAAATGTTTAATTTCTTTATAAAAAATACTCGCCATGCTTTTTAAAAAATTGATTTTTTTAAAGGACACTTATCAACTAATATTCTTCTATAACTTAATAGTTTATTTATTAAAAGACTTCTAAGTTTATATATATTCACTTAAATTTACATGAAAACACAGTTCTGAGTTTAAATTCGCATAAAAAAGTTTTGAAAATGGGTAATTTTTTATCATTTTTCCTTGAGGAAAAATCATTATAGAATACCGAAAAAGAAATTTGTCCTAGCATCGCTTTCAATTCGATGATTGGTAGCCGAAAAACAGAACTTCTTGCAATGGCAAGGATATGTAAAACTAATTAGAAATTATCAAAATTTGCAATACTTCCAGATCGCGAATTCTACATTTTCACTGCTTCTTTGGAGTATCTTTTTTTTTCTGGAATAAGATTTAAAAACAACGACTTGAATTTGAATTCATGGTAAAATTAACAAAAAAAAATTTTTTTTACAAAATAACAGCATAAAATATTATTAATTTTTAAAATTGATATTAATAGGATTTAAAAAATAACGAAGTGAATTTAATTCATGGTAAAATCGAACGAAAATAAATTATTTGTTAAAAAAAACTCTGAAAAAAATTTTTAAAAGTATCGGCGTATCGACAGTAAAATATCGCCGATACCGATGTATCGGAAAATCTGAAGTATCGCCGATATATCGGTATCGGTATCGGTATTCGTTACATCCCTACTAAGAACACTCTCGATCAAGTCACCTTTCAAACAGAAAAAAATTAAATAAAAATCGGTTCTGCCGTTTTGGCAGTACGCTGTCTTGTACTTCCACACAGATACACACTACAAAACTTATAACACTCCACTTTTTTGGTCGGGGGTTAAAAATAAAAGAAAAGGAAAAATTATCTTAATAGTACAAAACAAAAACTCAACTTCTTTAATCATACATATAGAATTATCGATAGACCAGATAATGATTACTTAAATGTACTCAGTTTAGAGGTATTTAATGCCTTGTTTCATTTCTTTTTAATTCCCTTTAAATGTGCAGTTTTAACAGCATCCGGTTTTTCAATTAGTTTAAGCTCTTCTATTGCCAGTTTCTCGAGGCCGGTTCGTTGCTTCATTTTCAACCACATATGTTGATAGGGATTTTCCAGTTCACTTTGAATTTTTGGTATGCCAAAGGCTCTTTTAACTTGTGGAGAAGCTAACAAAAGATTTTGCATTAAACCGTATGAACTTGAAGCGACCCAATAAACAGTAAGAGCCGAGGGGACAGTACATGCAACCGGAACCATAAAAAGGGTAAGCCCACGAAAAACATTAGTCACAATGTTGTGAAAACGTGAAGGACGCGTTCGCATCATCGATTGCATCTATATAACAAATAAACTTAATATTATGCATACTTTAAATGTTTTCGTAGAAACAAATTTACCTCTATAATACCTAAATTTATAAGACCTAAGGCAACGGGTAATATGTAAGAGCTATCGACTTGTGTCAAATTTGGTATCCATCCAAAACCGCCAACAGTCATTTCAGTGGCCACAATTTGAGCTTGTAAGGAAGTCGGATCTGGCAGCAGATTTACTAAATTACGCAAGGCCACAGATTGGAATATCCACAATGGAATTTGGCCCCATAAAACGATAACAGTTTTGGCAGGATGACAATTATCTCTCACTACCAATTCATTCCACTTTTTGCGAATCTATCGGTGGTAATAAAATATTATATTAAATAATATCAATAGTTAGTGGCAACTTACAGATCTTTGATAAACTATTTTTGTTTGTTTTTCTGACCACTTGAATTTCCTCATAGCCATTGCGGCCTCTCTTTGCAATTCTTTTACTAGTTCCGGCATTTCTAAAGATATTTTTTCTATTCTGGCTATCATCTTATGTTGATAAATCGTTAGAGGCAGGGTGACTAATGTTCGAAATAAAAATGTGGTTGCTATAATCGATGCCCACCATGGTAAACCTGAAAAGTCATGTATTTCGATTAGCCCTTGTTGGACATAAGCTACAGGTGTACTGGTGGACAATGTCTGATAGAAACTTGCAAAGAATCCAAGATCTACCGGTGTCGATGCCGCTGCAGCAACATCAGTTGAATTAAAACGCATAGACATACTCTTAAGACATCCAGAGCCTTCATCTTGTCTGCGATTTCGATACTGTTGCGTTACACAGCTAAAATTGCGCTTAAAAGCTTCGTCCACATATTTTTTTGGGACAAACCTTTTCGCGTATAACAAATTTGAACTTTTTATCGAGCGCGTTAGAAAATTATTCATTTTTCACAGAACTTTACTATATTAAATTAATGTTTAATTCATTTTTTCGTTAAAAATGCTTAAATAACAATAGCTTCCCAAAATGTTGCAGAAAAAGCAATTAAATGTAAACAAAAAACAGCTGGCGACAGTGCTGCCGCAATTTTTTACATATTAGACAGGATAATCAATTTAGATGATAATAGTTCGTATAAACGAGGTAAACGTCTACACCAAGGCGAACTAATTTTATAAATCCACTCTGTGTCTACACCTAATATTAGATGCTGCTATAACTTGAAGTGAATTAAAGGGCTTGAAAGCAATAGGATACAAGTGCAAAAAACAAAATTGTGATTAATTAATCTTCAAAGTTGTTTGTTCCTATGCTTTTCATTCGTTATATTTTTGGTTTATGAAACATAGCGCTTATTGAGGTCATCCTACAGGTCTGATTTTTTTTGTATTGATAGATATTAGTATTATGTGTTGATTTTTGCATACAACTCAATTTCCCCAGTTTTGGTACTTGTACCCCTTTGCTTTTAACCTTTCAATTGTTAGAACAACGATGTCTTAACAACAAGCATTGTTTTAAATACGAAATAAATAGACAAAAGAAATTTTGCTACCTCTGCCGCACTACCTTAAAATAATATGACTACGTCTAACAAAAACATTATACGTACACTCCTTTAGTGATGTTACGAATATCAATTTTTAATATTCGCGAATACGAATATCTGAGTCACTTCGCAGAACTCGCATACGAATATTCAATCTAAATAGTTAGTTCCACTTGATATTTCAAACTTAATTTAAAAAATCTACACTTTGCGTCAATAACATACACAATACCATAGGTATTTAACGTTATTATGACATTCCGATGACTGAATCTGAAATTATTAACTTAGCACCTGAATGCCATTTTTTACATTTTTGGTAGAAAGTAAATAAGGAAAAATACGAGCTTCTTTTACCTATAGCCTGGCAATATTTAGTGAAACCATCAGCGAGTGTTTCGAGCGAGCAAATGTTTAGTGGTGCGGGGCTTATTTACACACAGCGTCGCAATAGGCTTGAAGGAGATAAGACTTCAAAACTTTTATTTTTGAAGTTCAACATACCTCTACTGAGCTTTGATTATTACTTTAACATGATTAATTAATTAATTTAGCAGGACTTTACTTTTTACGTACCATGTTGTTGTAAAATATATATTGTTTCTTTTTTCTTTACTAAAAGAATTATTATTTTGCGTTATATTACATTTACACCAGAGCGAAATCTGGTAGATTTCAATTGAAATATATGTCGAAATCTTTACCGTTTACACAAGGCTTTTTTGAAGATTTCGTTTCCATGCCAGAGATAGTTTCTTGACCTATTTTATTTTGAAATGTCAAACTGTATAGAAAAAAAGATCAGCCAAATGTAAAACAACTACTGCGCACACCTTATAAAGTACATATTGTCAGCAGCGTAGTATTTTTTAGTACTATATGAGCAAAACCATGGTTGTAGAACTAAGTACTACTAGAGTTGAGAAGATTTTGTCAAAATCTAGTGGCGTAGTAGATTTCGTTTTGTATGAGAAATCTAGTAAAAAGCAACTAGATTTAGCTCAAAATCTCGTAAGCACTAGATTTCCCTCTGGTATAAATGCACTATAAAAGACAAAGCGTTTCGACCAAAGGCTGAAAGTACATTGTTGACACAGTTTGCTTACTTCAATCCAAGGCACATGTTTTATCATGTTGTAGACAATACTTAAAGTAAAATTATATTCGACAATAACAGCCGTAAAAAATAGAGCTTATAAAAAATGTATGGCATTGGGAATTTAATACAAAGTTCATAGTGACAATATTGAGCTAAAAAAATTCAGTACTCCAGGCATACAAGTGCAATATCCTGATATGCACAATTATAGCCAAATATGTTTGTGTAAATTGTGAAATTTTAGAACAAAACGCTGTTAACAATAGTTTTGGGTACATTTTTTAAGATAAAAATGCTTAACTATTTTTTATTTCAAAGCCAAAACAAAACTTTTTTAATAATTACATGTGAAAATTTTACGAAACTTCTAAAAAAAATTATTGACAAAAAAAGCGTCAATTTAGAGCTTTATTAAAAAAAATGCTGTAGAAAAAAATGTGATTTGATACATCAAAAAGCAATAAAACTAGCGCCGATGGCGCTGAACTGGCAACTCTGTATCGGGACCGAAAAATATGTTCGGTTTGAGTACCCGGTACTCAAATACTCAATACTTTCATAACACTAATACAAAAGACAAGAAAACGAAGAATTCAAAGGAAGAAATTTTTTCTTTCAATACGATAATTTAACAGTAAATATAAACAATTAATTAATATATTTTACTAGCAAAAATTATACACTAATAATAATGAAAGTGTTGGAACTAGAATATACATACATGTAAATGTAAATATTTTGTTGTCAAAGTGTAAAACAAGTTGATTGGAGTGAAAGGTGAGCCAAAGTATGTATGTATTTTTGATTAAAAAAAATACAGGAAGAAATTTCATTTTATTATTCTTTTTGAGTGAGCTACCAAATTTTAAGTGTTATAATTTGTGTTTTTTAAATAAAATTTTATTCAATTTAATCTACATATTTGCTTCGGGATATACATATGTATGTACATATTTACATACAAATGTACGTATCAACAAATTTTTCATGCACCACAAAAACAACGTATTATCTTATTAATTGTTGGTGGGGCTATTGTATATAACTGCTGGTGGCGTTTTTTCTTTTATGTCACCAACACAACTGCAAAATACAATAAAAACAACTTTAACTGTGACGTTAAATATTTGTTGGAATATTGGCAACCTGATGTTATAAAAAATTAAAACATAATTGCGTCTTGGAAAATCTACTGCCTGGGACTTAATTTTTTTAATAAAAAACACAGCCAGGAACAACATATAAATTAATCAATAGATTAAATCTGTGTACAAGGAAGTGCATAAAGGGAACAAAACTTTGTCAATAAGTGCAAGAGTCAGTTTTCATTGTGCAGCTGGATACATACTTCATATGTATGTAAATTGATTTTCATATAAAATATTCTATATGATATACAATGTTAAGAGTCTTATTTTCGTAAAGATAAATTGTTAAACTTTTAAGCAACCTGAAAAAGTGAAAATTATACGTAATTTGTGTACTGGGTAAAGCTTCATTCATACATACACATCGACAACACCGAGTGAATTTGTTGGTGTTGAAAAAACAAATTACTAAGGAATTCGTCTTTCTTCACCTGAAATCTTTGCTTCCCAACACTAACCTACTTATTTTCTAACGTCTAACCTGTATGACTAGTGTGGATATGAATTGTGCATTGGCAAGATGGGAAGAGCTACCATCCTTGGTATTGGGCCAAATATACGAATATTTAGAACCACATGATCGTCTCAAAGCCAGTCAAGCATGTAAACACTGGCGCAGTGTTTTATTCCAAAAAAGGTAAGTGTTGATTGTGTCACAACGTAATTGAAATGAAAATGTTTCAATTCAGAGTTATCCATTTTAAAAATAAGTTCAAAGTTAAATTAAAATGTATGTGTATTTTTAGTGCGTTTATCAAGGTCTAACGTCCAATTCTAAAAGTTTTAGAAAAGCCTTTTGGCATTACATATGTATATGTATGTACATAGGTACATATCTATATTAAATTTTCTCTTAACGTAGGTACAATATTTTTATTCAAAGTGTACTTAGAGGTTGACTACCAGAAAACGATAAAAACGCACGAACGATTTGGAATATAAAAAATTACGAATATCAAAAATGTCCAGTCTTATATCATCATTTGTATGTACTATATAATTGAAAATTAAACTGTCCCGATTATTGTTGTTTCAACCTTTGTAGTATGCATTCAAATTTTATATTGCATTATTTTTAAAAAATTATGATAAAGATAAAACTCAATGATGATGTTATCGTATGAGTGTTGTTGGATGCTGAAATAATTAAACACAATGTTGCCTTTAAAGCAAAAAAGTAATAATAAAGAAAAATAATGATGCAGGCACATACATATGTACATAAATACTAAATCAACCAATTGAAAGTGTGCACATATGGTTCATTAAAGTTTGCATTATAACAGATTTTATTTTATTTTATAATATGACATGGCTAATAAATCAGTGAACGTTTAAACTAGGGATGTAACGAATACCGATACCGATACCGATATATCGGCGATACTTCAGATTTTCCGATACATCGGTATCGGCGATATTTTACTGTCGATACGACGATACTTTAAAAATGTTTTCAATTTTTTTTTACAAATTATTTATTTTTTGTTAATTTTACCAAGAACTAAGGCCTTAATTGTGTATATCACATCACCGAAGTGAAGTTTATGTTAAAGCAACAATAAATTTGAAAAAATTTCAAATATTTGTTTTTGTTTTTCATAAAAATTTTTCACCAAACAAACGTATAGAAATTAAAGCGTTGCTTTACCTATCAAATATTTTAAAATTTTTATGAAAAATAAAATAAATTTATCAAATATTTGAAATTTTGTTTTTGTTCTGTATACAAATTTCACTTTGGTGACGTGATTTACACAATTAATTGATTTCGTTATTTTTTAAATCTTATTAATATCAATTTTAAAAATTAATAATATTTTACGCTGTTATTTTGCAAAAACAATAATTTATTTATTGTTAATTTTACCATGAACTCAAATTTAATTTGTTGTTTCTTAAATCTTATTCCCAGCAAAAAAAGACACTCCAAAGAAGTAATAAAAATGTAGAATTCGCGATCCGGAAATATTGCAAATTTGGATAATTTCTAATTAGTTTCACATTTGCTTGTCATTGCAAGAAGTTCTCTTTTTCGATTACCAATACCGAATTTGAAGCGATGTTAGGACAAATATCTTTTTCGGTGTTCTATAATGATTCCTCAAAAAAAGGATGAAAAAAATACCCATTTTTAGAACTCGTTTCTTTTTATGCGAATTTAAACACAAAACTGTTTTCATGTAAATTTAAGTGAATAAATATAAACTTTTAGAAGACTTTTAATAATTAAGCTATTAAGTTATTTAGAAGAATAATAGTTGATAAATGTCCCTTAAAAATCGATTTTTTAAAAAGCATGGCGAGTATTTTTTAAAATTATAAAGGAATACAAATTTGTACTTGCATTTCTACTAATGATCTGCATATTTTTAATATAGATTCTTTGGAAGCAATAAAAATGTAGTTAATATCAATTTTAAATATTAATAATCTCTTACACTGTAATTTTGTTTAATAAAAAAATGTCCCTTCTTGAGTTTTGTTAATCTAAATTTGAACTCAATTTAAATATTCGTATCGGTATCGGAATCGGTATCGGCGATATTTATTTTTAAATATCGGAATCGGTATCGGATCGGCAAAACGGCGTATCGTTACATCCCTAGTTTAAACTCTAGTTTTGTTAAACTAAACTAAAATTTAAATGTAGTTTAAACTCAATAGTAGTAAATCATTTTATATGTATTATCGTTAGTTTAACAATAATAATGTGGCAGCGACTTTTTGCAAATTTTCAGATTTTTTACAGTTTTCACGATTTTTAAACAATATTAGACTTTGCTATTATGATGCTGATATCAAGTTTTCGCAAATTTTCGGCATTTTCGCGATTTTTACCTTATTTTTGGCATTCCTTACAGTTTTACGGATTTTTAACCGATATTATGGCATGTTTAAAATTTTTGCAATTTTTCACGAGTTTTCGCGATAGATGTGATTTTTTCAAAGCTTTTGACTCTTCCATTTTTAGGGAATTTTAATCAATATTACCTATGCAATCTTTAACATTTTCACCACTTTTTGCGAATTTTCGTAATTTTTGCGATTTTTCTCAAGTTCTCGGCCGGCATTTATTGCAGTTTTAGCGAGCTATGTCAGTTTATGGACCTGATTCCAATTTTCAATTATTTGAGAATTTATGCAATTTTCGCTATAGGCATATTTTTTTCAAGGCTTTGTCCTTTTTAGGTGTTAATCAACCTCAATGCTTGATATAGATTTTTGCCGTTTTTAGCAAGCGTTCATAATTTTTGCGGCATGTACAATTACGCAAGTAATTGTGCCGAAATTTAAATTCTAACATAAAGAAATTTCAAATTAAAAATTTTTTTGTATAAAAAGAAACGTTTTTTATATTATTTTTGCATGTACAAAACTATATTGTACTTAAAAAAGAATATAAAAGAACCTTTAAGAACTTTTTTATTTGACATATTGTCATATATTTATTTTAGAATAATTTTTCATTTAGAATATAAAAGAAGATAATCGATTTCGGATTTTTTTCTCTATTCAAAAGGATGTACTTCCAGATTGGTCCCGTTGAAAAGTCAGCGGGTCACGCCCATACAAAGTAAATACACATTCGTTTTCAACTATTTCTACTCAACCGATTCTTATGAAATGTTACACACACATTAAGCTTCTGTTTAAATACTACATGATCAAAAAAGTGGGCTGTGCCACGCCCATGCAAAGTAAATATTATTTTTTAACAACTTCCAATAAACCGATTCTTATGAAACTTTGCATACAGCTTTGGTTATCGTTATAATACAACATTATGTTTAGAAAAGTGGGCAGTGCCACGCCCATTAAAAGTAAATTAGCATTTTAACTACTTCTACTTAGCCGATTATTATGAAACATTGCCACGCCCATGAAAAGTAAATATTCATTTTAACTACTTCTACTTATCCGATTTTTATGAAACTTCACACATACAATTAGTTTTCGTAAAAGTACATGATGATAAAATGTGGAGGCGGTGCCACACCTATTTGGTAGTCGGTTTTTTGCAAGAATTATGTACGTGAGAATATTTTATTTTTTCAATGAAAACTTTTTATTTTAAGTTTTTAGTTCTTAATTTCTGATGCCTTAAAGTTTAAGTTGACAAAATTTTTTAATATATTTTTGCTAGATTAGGATTAAACCACCAACATTGGCCGCTAAACTAGTAAAGAAAGATTTAAAAAATGTCAACTCAAAGACTAAATACAGATATTAAATTTAACTTAATCTCTAATCTCGTTCTTAAAAACTAACCCTAAGTTGAATAAATTTTTGAATTTTTTTTGCTAGATTAGGATTAAAGACCAACATTGGCCGCTAAACTAGAAAAAAAAGATTTAAAAATTTTCAACACAAAGAGAAAATACCGATATTACATTAAACTTAATCTCTAATCGCGTTCTTAAAAACAAACTATTAATTGATTTAAAATCTAATTAGAAAGATTGTTAGTATTTTAATAAAATATTTTATTAGATACATATTATCATAATGACAAGATCATAATGTGCAAATATTTGACGAAATGAATACATATAAATTAATTCAATAGATTTAGCTAAAAATTTTATGCGCAGTTTTTTTAACAATTAAAAATTATTTATTTTCTTAGTGCCAACATTTAAATAATTGTGGTCTAAAAAAAAACAAAGAAAAAATTATTATAATTTGTTCGTTAAAAAATAACCACAGCTGAGGTTGATATTATCGACTAACTTGTTTGCGGCTTTTTATGTTTATATTTATATATTTTTTCTCTTAAATCTCATTTTAAGGTTACGCTCTTATCTTTTTGTTGGTAGTATGAATGCCAGCGATAGTCAAAGTGCTTGATATAGACCCCCATAGGCGTCAGAAACATATCAGTCAATGGAGGTTTCATATACGTATAGAATAGTAAAATGAGTGAAAGTTTTTAAAATTTTGTACATAAGTCATTCCGTTGGGACGCATAATTAGTAGCAATTTAAAAAAATTGTATTGATGAAACTATTGTTTTTTTTCGATATTTTTTCAAATTTCGCGAATTGTTTGCAACACTTTTCTTCAAAACGCACTAGTTCTTTTATTTTCTAAAAAAGTGTATACCATGACGATTATAATTAAGTCCTAAAATATTGAAATCGGATGAAAATTGGCAAAGTTACAATATTTTTGAACAAAATTTCAATGTAAAATAGTACGTGCAACACATTTTCAGTGCATTTTGAAAGCTGTTCACAAAAAATGTATAAATGCTCTTTAGATGTATTTGATGTTTATCATATTAATTCACAATATAGCAAAATGTGCAGGAAATGTACTAAAAACTCTACAGTGGGACAAAACTAAACGCATCGCATGTGAAAAGTTTTTATAAAAAGTCTTGTAACTTTCGCAAATCTCAACCGATTTTAAAAATGTTTATACATTTTCGCTTTGGAAAAAAGAAATAAATGTAGCGCATGTACATATGTGCTGTATTCCATGCGGAATGAAAATGTAAGGAATTATCAAAGTATTGTTGTTGAAAATTATTATTTATAACAACAATGCTATAATGACAATTCCTAACACTTTTATTCCGCATGGAATCTTATTCCAAATCGCATATTTAACAAAATAAACAGCAATATCGAAGAAAGCCCACAACAATTAAAATTTCAAAATAATTACACTAATTTACAAATATCGGTAAACTTTTCCGTTCCCTAGAACTAAAAGCTGTTTCGCCGCTAAAGGCGAATCATCACTCCATTTTTTTTATCAGCTCTGATACTGGAAAAAATGGAATCGTTGGTGTATTTTTATTTTTTTAATGCATTTTCACAAACAAAAATTTTTAAATTTTAATGTAGAAATCAGAGTAGGAAAATAAAATAAACTAAACGAAACATTTGCTTTCGTTTTGTTTTGTATTTTTCAATGTGTAAAGCAAAAACAACGAGAATGATAGTCCAATTTAGTTTTGTATTGTTTGTACTTGTGTACACTATATGTACATTAATTTAAATGTGCGCAGCTAGTTTTCAGTGAGAAAGAGCGAGAGAGGAGTATATATGGTATATATTCCTATTTCAACACTCTGCCACAAAATCAGAAATTGCTTCAAGAAAGATTGCAAGTGTAGACGGGGAGCTAGAAAAACAAAATTGAAAAGTTTTAGGAAAATACATTTGCAAACGTTTCCCGATTGATTTGCTGATCATAGTAAAGGATGTGTTAGTGTATTTATGCTAAATACAATGAACCATTCAACAAAATACATTTCTGCTTTTGTTTCGTTTGCAGTTGTACGATTGAAACGGGATATTAAAGCAAGCAGATGAGTGAAAAGCCAATTGTATTGTTTGCAATCTTTGTCACTGCAAAAGTATTTGTTTTGGTTTTGCTCATGTACGAAACGATTGAAAATAGTTTGTGTCTTCGGATGAAATGTTTGCGAAAAGTTTTGTTTGTTAGAATTGCTTTTTGTCCGTGAAATCTAGAAAACAAATTTATCGATATCTTCCGACTTTTAGAGTGTATTGAAATTTTTGAAAATGACAAAATTGTCTACTCAAATAGGTTTAATTCATTTTTCATGAGAAAAAAACTTGCTATTTTGCAACATCGTGTAATTAATTATATGAGAAGAGCGCCTACTAAATTTAAAGTTACTGTTAGTTGATAGATACAAATTAATTGTTTTCATTTCATTTATTTAATATCAATACGAAGGAAGCCTTATGGGCAGTTATACATGTATTGTATAGTAAGTGTCTATGCATATAGGACTTACTGCCAGTTATTCATAAATTAAAAATATTAATAAAAACAAAGCTAGGAGTTAATAAGTTAATAATTTTATGGGGACTTTAGTCCAAAAAGTTTGACGCTCGCTGATGTGTGCTAAACATTCGTGTTGATTTATTACATTTAGAATTTCTTTCTTAATTTGTTTATTTATTTATTCCGTTTGTTTATTTTATCCACAGCCAAATTTGTTTTTCTTTCAATTCCTTTTGATTTCAAATTTGCTTAAATTAAATTATTTAATTTTGCTGCCAGTCAGTTTATTTTGACCCTTCATATCCAAAATGTTGAGTTTAATTTTCAATCTGAATCAGTGATGTTATATGTAGGGAAAAATCCCTATTCGTAGGGATTTTTGTCTAAAAAAAATAATCGTAGGAAAAAAGGACAGATTTTTCCAAATCATTAAAATGTAGAGATTTTTAAAAATGCTAGTTTTTTCGTTATTTTATTACAGCATTTTTAGATTTTGGCCGATTTCGGTCCATTATGGCTTACTAGTTTTGTAATTGCATGAACTATTCAATAAAATTATAAAACTATGGATTTGTTTTATTATTTGTGGTATATATAACAGCTTCCGAAATGACAAAAATTGGTTTAAAAAGTTAAAAATTTTATAAAATTTTGAGTTTGATCCATTATAAGTCCGTAACTTCTTATCCGATCAAAGCCAATTAGCCAATATTCGACGCGTAATTTAGTAGATATATAACTAGGGTTTGGTATTTAACGGACTTTTGCACTTCCCGGGAAACGGGAATGAAAGAATCGCGTTCCCGGGATTCCCGGGAAAAGTTAATTTTCTAAATAAAGTAGATTTATTAAGTGAAAATTGGCGAAATTTCGGTTGTTTTATTAATGTAAGAATTCTTTTTAAGTAAAAGTTAGTCTAAAAGCAATGCTAAAACAAATTTTTAAAAATTAAAGTGAATTCAAGCAAATAGAGTTTAAACACTAAGATACTCTATAAAGACTAATTGATGACTATTACCGCAATTAGTTAAAAATTTTATTTTAAGGCCTCCAAATCATTTTTATAAAGAACTTGCCGTAATGTTTCTTAATTTTGTTTAAACTTTTCCGGAAGGATTCTTATCGTTAAGTACAAGAAAATTACAGTACAATATTCAGCTGCGCCGAATTTTATATATCCTGAGCGACAATCAGTCTAAATGTCTTTGATTTTTAATGTTATTTCTCTTAAGGCATCTCCTTCAGGGTTTCAATAAAAGCGTCGACTTATAAAAAATTTAAGTAGTGTCAACTCGAAGTTCTGACATTTTACTGCCAGTTTATCGATGTCGAAGGAATTCCGTAGCATTTGAAACAAAAACTAAATTTCAGAATTTGTTTTTGTTTTAAATGAAATTTCAAAAATGAAAAATTTAGTTCTATATTTTATAAATATATATGGCGAAAAAGTCCATATATTTATGAAATAACTTGTACTTTTAATATCCCGTTTTCCCGGGAATTCTCAAAAATTTCCCGGGAATATTTTAGTAGACTTTTCCCGGGAATTCTCGAATCCCAAACCCTATATATAAGTCATTTTATTCGAAGAAGCCTTTGAGTCTATGTGGCGCTTTAAAGACGAGTGTGCATCGAAAAACATAAATGTACCGTCGTTATCTGGACAATGGCCGAAAAGATTTTTTCGTATTTACACATCCTAATTAGTAATACCTTTAAAAAATGCATTGGAATATTTTAAACTTTCCAAAAATAAAAGTTTGTAAAACAGTGCAATTCACATAAAAGTGATGCTCCCGATAAAAAGGAAAATTGTCTTCCGTAGGTCGAAAGTTAGGTACATTTCCTAAAACTAAATAAAATTCTGAAAATAGTGCAATATTTTTACCTCGAAATTCTGAAAATTTATATAACGACTTTAAATAAATTTTATATATCAATGGCTTAACATAAAAAAGGCGTATCTAGATATTTTAGAAATCGCGTTTTTTACGTTTTCTAGTAGTCAACGTGTTATTACATCCTTCTTCTGTAAAATATCGAAAATTCGAGACAAGCTTTTTTCGTATTAAGCCATATACGAATATGTACATTAAACATAAAGGGGCTTATTTGCATTCATATACATATTATCATTTGAAAGTTGTAGAGATTTTTGTAAAGATAATTTTTTGGGGGCGTAGGGAAAAGTAGGGATTTTTTCGGGCAGCGTAAAGACTTCAAAAAAGTATATAACATATAGGCTTGCCAGACGTACTGTTTTCAGCAGTACGCGTACTTTTTTTAGTTCAATGTACTGCTTTCTGCATTAGCTGTACTGTTTTCTGCATTAGCTCTCTAGGGTAACTTTTCCTGTTCTTGTACTTTATTATTTTTACTACAAATAAATATTTGGTCTGTGATAGATATAAATTAACACAGTTGTGGACCGTATATGGAATTTTTTATTCTTATATAATATTTACCTTGAATCTTAAGATGTTTTGCTTAGAATGCAACTGTGTACTTTTTTTCTTTCATTTGTACTTCTTTTATTTACACCATGTACTTCTTTCACCAGCTGCATATCTGCCTACCCTAATAAAATCACTGATCTGTATATACATATGTACATTTTACGCTAGTGTGTTTGTCACAATTCTAACGAGAAAGTAATTGTTAAAATATAAAATAATATAAGAGTTAACATTTTATTGATATTTTTTCGGTCAAGAATAAAAGCTGAAATTTGGCCGATAATTTTTTAGTCAAAAATAACAGTTACTGCATGTCCCACAATGTCCAAATCAAATATTATTTCTTATATTTATATTAAAACAAAAATAAAAAGCTTAAATTTGTTTTCATTATAAGTATACCAAAGAAATTTTTTTTCATCGACATTGTGAGACAGACAATTAAAGTTTGAGTGATATATATAGTTGGCCAAAAATAAAAGCTAAGGTTTGACCAATATTTTATGCTTTATAACACTTAGAATGCACCTTCGTCCAAACCAACTAACTAATATTCTAGATGTAAGGTATTTAATTGTATATCCTTAATATATGTAAGTTTTAAAGAAAGTTTTACTGCAAATAAATAAAAAAAAATCGGTTACAAATAAAACTAAAATTTGACTTGTAGGCTAAACATATATTACGTAACGATGTTTTCGGAAGTTTTCGAAAACATAAACAGCCCAATTATGAATAACAATTCTCCGCGAGTTTTTTCCCTATTCTCTGTTCCCCTATCCTAAATAAAATCTCCCCGGGAAAATTTTCTCTTTTCCCATTTCTCCTATTATAAATTACAATTTTCCTGGAAAAAAACTTCCAGGAAAAAAAGTAAGTACATATTCTAAATATGAGGGAGAGGGAGAAATTCCCCAAACATTTTGAAGAGAACTAATGCAAAAATTAAAAATTCAAATTAAAACATGTTGTGAAACAATGGTATAAGCATTTAATTAGGACAGCAAGTTTAAATAAACACCAGAATGTTTGTATTTCTCGCTTGTTTTAGGAATTTTTATCCACGGCGTGCAAACATGTGCTTCAAAACTATGAAGTACTTCTGCCTTCGGCAGAAAGTTTTAATACACACTCAATTTTGCACGCCTCCTTTAAGTTAACATAGTAGGTAAATGGGAGATTTCTTGCGGCTTAAAAAATTTACAATTTCCTTTTAACACACAATCATTGCTTCACTTCCTCAGCGTAAAGCTCTTCCGAGAGTTTTTGAGTGACTACACTGACATTTTCCTTTTTATTTAAGCAAAAACAAATATTTATATTAACACACAATCTTATTATCAATGAAAACATAAATTTTTTACTAATTTCTATTATTGAACTCTTGCGTTAGTGCAGAATAAAATGTAAACACTAAACAGCTGACCCAGATTTTTCCCTATCCCTTATTTGTTTATTTCCCGGATTTTTCGAATTGGAGGATTTTTCCCCGGGAGCAAATGAATGGGAAGAAAAGAACTCTCTCGGAAATTCATAATTGGGCTGAAAATCTCAAGAAAAACTAAAAAAAAATTTTAATTTTCTGTGATGGCTACTATGGTTTCAAAAAACATGCAGCATGGATAAGAACCTCATTTCGTGCATTATTTCGAAGTCAACTAAAATTGGTTGTAAATCATAATACAAAAAAATTGTTGAGTTGTGTTGTAACATTGACAACTCAACTTAGGGGCTATTCACGTATTACGTAACGCTATTTTCGGAGTTTTTATACCTCCCCCTCCCTCGTAACGCTTTTTACAAAATTTTCAGTATAAATTATCTAATCCGTAACAAATCTTGAAGCGTTACGTAATATGTGAATAGCCCTTTAGTTGAATTGTGAATCATAATAGGGGCCTAACATATTTTGACACTATTATTTCTGATCTAACAGGCATCAAACTGCTATATTCAAATATCGAAGAAACAAATACTTTCCGTGCGATTTTTAAAATTGAAATTTCGAAAATAACAGAATTTTTCTATCTCTAATTTCTATCCCCATATTCATAGAATTTAAAATGATTTTGAAATATGTTTTATGTCAAATTTTTCATACAAAATTTTCTTAAAATAGATTTCAAATGCATTTTATTTATTTATGAATATGGGGGCTAGACTATAACTAGATTCCAGCAGAATGCAATGTATTTTCTCTGCCGCATAAAAACATTGTCGGAATTCTATGGTTTCATTGAAATCAAAAAACGAAGTCTACTTATAATGAAATTGTTTTAATAAAATAATTACAATATTTGTACACAGAAAAAACTAAAATACGATTTCAATTACGAAAACTTCTGATTTAATTAATTGTGTTGTTGAAGTTCATCGACTAAAATTGTATATTCAATCTCTGAAATTAAAATTTTCAATTACTAAAAGTTTGTAAAATTGTTTAGAAAATTTTGTTTTTGATCACATTCAATTACGAAATTAGTTGAAACTAGTTTTAATTTCTGATCAAGTGTATTAATTGAAAATTTTTTAGGAATAATTTTTTCTGTGTACAAAGCAGATATTCCAATACAAAGTACATAATATTGACCAATTCGCATGATATTTTGATTTATCCTGATACATTATGATCAAAAAAGTTTTCAGGGACACGCTTAATCGAGTTCGGCCTAGATATAACTATAAAAACTTAATTAATATTCTTAAATTAATTAATAGTATATGTGCATACATATTTATATAATTTACTTCCTTTAATTTCAGATTCTTTACTAATTCTAAATTTAAACTACATGTTGACAACGATCGTCAGTGTAAATTTTTCCGCCATACTTTATATAATCTGACGAACGAGCTCATTATTATCTTCGATTTCATAAACGTTTTCCATATTGAAAAAATACGACGTATCTTATACAAGTGAGTTTATTCACATTTCTTTTTAATGTGAATATGTAATATATTTTTAAATTATTTTATTTCTTTAAATATAAGAAATTTTAATCAGGCTCAAGATCATTAATTTAATTTTTTAATTAAGAATTTTCGAACACAAGTAAAAACTAAAACTAAATTAACGATCTTGACCCTGATTAAAATTCCTTAAATATGTAATCTCACAGCTCGGAAAATTTTCTACACAATTAAATTATTTTATTTCCTTTAAATAATGTGTTTTGCAGAGTTGCACAATGTGATAATATACAAGGCTTACGTTTCCAAACAAATAATGTAGGTCTAACGCCACCCGGTGATATAAGTGAAGAAAGTCTAGTCGACATTGAACAGTAAGTAAACACAATAATAATATTATTACATACATACATAAATATTAGTACAACGCGGTTACAACGAACTTTGTTCGGACAATTATTATGCACCCAGATATTTCTTTAAAAATAGATGAGCCTGCCCGCTTCGCGAGCTTAAAGTTTGCTTTATGACTATCAGGTGTCCGTAAATTATAAAATAAAGTTCTTTAGATAAGGTTAAATTTTTCCGTAATACAAAATAAGCTGTGCTACCAACGTAAAAAATCTTTCTAATATCCAGCAACATGTATGTTAGTAAAATTGTCCTTTTTTGCTAAATTTAACTTCGAAATGAGATATTTTATCGTGGTAAAAAGTACCCTAAGTTTGAACCAGAGGCCGAATTACCGCATACGTGATCGAGTAAAATTGTTCGAAAATGTTCTTTTTGGGATTACGGCATAAGATTACCGAGTACCTGTTGCTTAAATTCCACTCGTTAGCACTAGAGCGATCGAAAAATAATATTTTCTTTTATTACGTTTGCTTTGCAAAAAAAGCATGAGACATTAATGTCCCCAGAAAGCACAACATCAAATCATGAACATTTTCAGCACTAGAACTGAAAATATATGAAAAAAATGGTTCGATGTGGATTGGCGTCCTTGACGCCATTTTGAATTTTTCTCATTTCGTTTATTTATTTTTATTAATTTCATATTTTTACTCAATGTTTGTTATTTTAACTTCAACTAGTATCGAACTAAGAACCTTTAGGTTTGAAGTCCAGCGTACCAGTCACTCGACCAAAAACACTGTTGCAAAACGGCACCAAGAAACTCAAATAAACTTACTCTTCATTCTCGCTTAAAAACCTGCTTTCGATCAGCACTTTAAAATCAGCTTTTTTGTGTACGAAGCTTTTGTATATGTGAAAAGCAAATACTTTTCTCGCCTCGAAACCTGCATTGTTATGACGCTATGAAACAGCTTCTGAACAAGCTTATATTTTAAAGCGAATTATAAAGCGCTTTATTTCTTTAGTGCTTCAAAAAACATGAAAATTTTTTAATGGGTTCAGTCAGCGGTTTTTTTTTTTCTGGATAGGAAATCTTGATAAATTTCAAAAAGGCTTAGTGTAAACGGTATAGATTTTGATAAAAATTTCAAATGAAATCTACTAGATTTCGCTCAGATGTAAATGCCATATTAGTAGAATTTGTTTTTTGAAATCTATTCGATTTACAGAAAATGCTTTCGAATGGCAATGCAAATAACATACAAATTTGAACAGTTTTCTTTTCGAATTGAATTACAGAGTAACTCCTCAGGGTCGTATATAAAAAGACAACCCAAATAAGCATTTTCTAAGAATTAATTATATATTTTTTATATTAATTATGAAACTTAAAAATATCCTTTTTCAGACTCTTTGTTGAACCATTAAAGATATTTTTAAATCGTAAAAAAACCGCCTGTAAAATATTGGACTTAGGTGCAATTGAAGCTTTAACTTATTTTGGTTTGGATTTCCTAAAATCTTTGAGCCGGCCTCAAGAATTAAACGAACTAACATTGGCCTCCATCAAATACGATCCTAGTCATTATCCTATGTTTTCTATGGAAAAGTCCCTATTACAAAAGTTTACATCCCTTCAAGTGCTTTCACTCGATTATGATACGATCAACGAGGAATTATTGCATACATTAAAAGTTTTGCCACTAAAAAAATTTTTGATCTGTGTTCATGGATTGGATCGTCATCATTTCGGCATTTCGGAACAAGCATGGTCGGAATTTTCAGCTCATTTTAATAACATTGAACTAATTGTAACGCTAATTTATGCGTTTGAAGCAGTTGAAGTATTGCAAATGCGTATATTAAGACAAAATATGCCAATAACACATTTACGTGTGCTATTCTGTGATTATGTAAGTTATATCTGATTAGTTTTGAATATTATTGTTATTATATCTTTTTCTTCTTGCTTATCAGATGAATGTTGATGCATTGGAATGGATTTCTTTAAATAATAGCCGAACTTTGAAAAGTATACAATGGATTGATTCCGTAAGTTAAATGATACTGATATTCAATATAGAAGTGTGCATATAAAATCTTTTTTACCAAACATATTTACCTCACAGAACCAAAAAATATACCTATTCATTCAATGAATCTTTTCATAAATAGTTTTGACTTTTTTCCTTTCAGTCATAAAATATGAAGACTTAAAGAAACAAAAATTGTTTGTTAGTTTTTATTAGAGAAGTAACGATACGTATTTTTGCCGATACAATACCGATATTCAAAAAGAACTATCGGCGATACCGATTCCGATCCGATACGCATTTTGAAATTGTGTTAAGTTTAAATTAACTAAAATCAAGTGGGTAATATTCTTTTATTATACAAAATTACAGAGTAGGAGATTATAAATATTTAAAATTGATTAACCCAGTATAAAAAAATTGGAAGTAATTTTTAAGGAACTACATTTCCATTGCTACCAAAGAATCTCTATTAGAAATATGCAAATAATTAGTAGAAAAAATAAAGTAAAATTTTATTTAAGTCATACAAAAATGAATAATTCCTTTATAATTTAAAAGAAAATACTAACCATGCTTTTTAAAAAATCGATTTTTAAAGGAAATTTATCAACTAATATTCTTCTAAATAACTTAATTGCTTAATTGATAAAATTTTTGTAAAAGTTTATATTTATTCACTTAAATTTGCATGAAAACACAGTTTTGCGTTTAAATTCGCATAAAAAGGAACAAGTTGCGAAAATGGGTAATTTGTCATCCTTTTTCGACGAATTGAATTTGAGTTGATGGTAAAATTAACAAAAAAAAAATTAATTATTTTTTTTACAAAATAGTGTAAAATATTTTTAATATTTAAAATTGATATTAATAAGATATAAAAAACAACGAATTGAATTTTATTTATGGTAAAATTAACAAAAATAAATTATTTGTTAATAAAAACTCTGAAAAATGTTAAAAATTATCGTCGTATCCACAGTAAAATATCGCTGATACTGATGTATCGGAAAATCTGAAGTATCGCCGATATATCGGTATCGGTTACTTCCCTAATTTTTTAATAGAGTCCAGGGCCAATTGTAAACCTGTGCTCAAAATATTATATTCAGAGATTTCTATTGATAATAGGGACTAATTTTGTCGAACTTAGTCCAGATAATAATATTTTTATTAATATATGCTCATTGAAGTGTTAAGGTAGTTGGGTTATATGGAAGATAGTACTTATCAAAGACCGATTATTAGTAAATTTGGTAGGACCATGTGCATATATATTGCTAAGACAGCTGAAAACAGTGACCGCAGTCACAGTTTTAAGAACCAGTGATTTTTAAATCACGTTCACTGTTCACGATGTTCTTCAAAAATCACGGGATCGCCCATCTCTAGTCACTACAAAAAAAAAACACTGGATTTTTCATACGACGCCTTTTATACGTAACCATTGCATTAATGACTAGAAAATTGACAATTGTGACATAAAAACCAATTTTTTTTGAGAAAAATGAAAATATTTCGAAAAGAGGTGCTAGAAACAAACTATTGGCGCCATCGTAATCAGCAGATGGAAATATGTACATAAAAATTAGCTATTTAAATTTCAGAAAATTTACACAAAAAATTATTGTAGGGACTAAACAAAAATCAGATGATTTTCAACATCCTTGCAATAAGTGTCAGATATCCTGATATAATCACCTATGTGACTCTACTCAAATGAAAGAAATTTTTGTATTGATTAATAATCCAGAAAGTATTTAAAGATCTGGAGGGTCGTTCGTGAAATGTTAAGCGTATTATTTAAAAACTTGTGTAACTTATGAAAATATTAAATGACACTATATCTTTGAAACTGGAACTGCTAGAAGAAAACTAATCATACCTTCGTAATCACCAGATGAAATTTCCTGAAAATAAGCATTTTTTACTTCAGAATTTTTCAAAAATCATCATTTTGTTGTGCTGTGTAATTATTTCTTAAAACTTATTTTTAATTTTTTTTTCATATGAGTATGGAACTCTGCATAGCCATACAGCAACGGTTAGCTCTCTATCAGGCAGACTGTAATATATGAATTCTATTTTTATATTTTTATCAATATTTTTAATTCAGCAATTAAAAACATAAATAATTTTTTTAATAAAAATTATGCATATCTTTTTTTATGTTATTTATATTTCAACTTTTTTCTGTGTACTTTTATATAATAGGCCTATAAGCATTCCGATAAAAATATTATGGATTTATTTTTGCGTTCTGGACAAGATCCATTTATAATGATGTCTTGGCGTTGCAAGAATTTAGAGGAAATTGTCATACATGGTTATGTTTTGGATCCCCATAACATTGTTGGCATTTCTCGTTTACGTGGACGTACTTTAAAACATTTAGAGGTATCAATGATTGATAATGCACCCACAGAAGCTAACATAGGTTCATTTATTGAAGTAAGTATTAAATTAAACCGTATCCTTTGTTTATAAAACAGCTATCCGAAGTCTCCGAATAACTTGTGGGTGAAACTTTAATTAAAACCAAAGACAGCATACCTCAAATGATTGCTTTTTAAAGAAGTACATACATATATGTATTATTCATATACATACAATTATTGAATACAAACTCACTCATTTTCATAGTTTTTTTCCGACTTTTTCTATGCATTACATTTTACGTAACATTTTCTCCTCTCTAAGGAAATCAACAATTTGTTGGGTCAAAAATGGCAACCATCAAATCTTAACAACATGCATCCAGCACTTGGCTTTATGCCCGTAGCAGATGATGTACGTGATGAATATGTCTTCGATCTCATACGACGTGATATTTCCAATTAAATATGGAAACAAACAAAACTCAAAATCCAAAACGAATTTTTCACAATTTTAAAGAAAAATTTGTTTATCAATCTTTTAATTAAGAAAATATACACACAACAAAACTACAGCAACTATTATTAACTAAACTGCAATATATTATTCTTAAGCGAAAATCCCTTAGAACATCATAACATCAAACTGAAATAAAAAAATAAAAATAAAAAACGAAACACAACAACTTTAAACAAAAAGTCATGCCAAGTAAATCGATCGATTAATCAACAATTATTAACATCACCATCATCACATTAATTTCAAAGGATTTGCAGCAGTCAAAATATTTAACAATAATGTTGGGTAAATATGTATGTATTTTATTAAGAAAAATTGCATGGCAGTGATATATTCTATAAATGAATATTTTTTTTTATAATTTTACGATCTTTTATTTTATGTATGAGTTTTATCTATATATCAATTTTAAATGTCCTTTTTACAACAACCATTTAACAATATAAAAAAATATTATATAATTTTAATTAAAAAATACAAGATTTTTTTAAACCTTTTTTTTAATTCATGGCCATTAAAGAAAATTTTTGCACTGAATTTGAAAAGTGTTAAGAGAAATATACTATATAAAGAATATGCCAAATTTTATTTAAAAAAATAATAAAATCTGAATTACATTTTATGTTTTTTTTTTACTTACATTAAAAGTGTTAAATATGCGTTTTGGAAAAGTTGAATTTTATATAAAATTTAAATACATGCGATGAGAATTTACATTTGGACTTGTGATTAGTTATATTTAAATCTTTCATAAAACTACATAGATATGTATGCATAATACATATTTCCAAAAGTACATTCCAAAAAACAGAGATATATTTCCTTTGTTAGAAGTTTCACAACATTTTGAAGTCCGTAGTTCCTTTATAAATATTTTTAACTTTAGTTTATTCATGTAATAACTACAAAAAAAAATTATTATTAATTTATTAATCAGCCCATTCACGCCTAATGAAGGACCCATATACATACATATGCAACCGATTATTTTTATTTTATATTATATATTATCCATATTGTAATACAAAGTCATCTAGGCCAAAAATACGTATTACATAGTATCAATAAAACTGAGCGAATAACTAAAACTAATTATATTAAATATTAATTTTTCTCAGAACCTATTCAAATTTCGGATATTCGAACATTTCTTTTAAATTTTTGTTATTTCTCGATATTTGTTTGTGGCACTTTTAGTGTAATTTCAATAATGAGTTAGATATCGAATTTTCGAAAATTTAAAAAATTTTTCGGAGTAAGTCGAAAATTTAAGTTTTCGATTTCTGATGTATTTAGCGTTTTTTTTTTGTACATTTTCGAAAATGTGTTAAATTTCGAATATTCCGAAAATTTTCTACTTTGTCGAATCATCTTAAACTTTTTGCGAATTCTCGATTTCTTTAATGGAATTATATGATTGTGGTGTATATAGTGTGTTTGTGGTGCATTTTCGAATATGTTTAAACTTCAAATTTTCGGAGAATATTTTTTAATAATTCCGATTTTTATTTGACGTCTTTTCCCAAGACTCTTGGATAATTCTTGATTTAATGGCTTGGGTAAAATTATACATTGTATTTCGAAAATGTTTGCTTTCGAATCGAAATATATAATAAACTATAGGCTATTTAAATTTCGATTTTTCGCAACATTTTCGTTATTTTCACAGTAGTTTGGTAGTTTTTGATTTCTCTATACATATATATTTACATATGTATGTTTCTAATGGACTTAGGGCATTTTTGATACATGTTGAATAAATGTCAAAATTCAAATTTTTTGAGAATTTTGGATTTTTTAGGAGTAGTTTAAATTTTTTTGCAGTGGCACTATATATCGCACTTCGAAAATGTATTAAATATTGAATGGGTTAATTGTGGTTAATAAGAAAATATTTCTAAATATATGTCATAATATATCGTCATTGTAATTGTAAATGAAATGCATACTCCACTGTGGACGATTTAGTGCATTCGAAGCTAAGTTCGAATAAAATATGGTAAACGTCTAAGACGGTACTAGAAACCATAAAAAATAGCCAAAGATCAACATTTTCTTAGACAATTTAAAAACCACATGATTTACAGCGCAGGGCCCATATTCCTTTTGAATTGCGGACAAGTACTTGCTATAATTCTTTGAAATAGTATAGTAATCATGTTCGTAATAAAATCGAATATTCATACAACCCAGTTAATATCTCAGTTCAGATGTAATATACGGGATATCGCAGTAGTTTTTATTTCTTTTTTAAACTTATAAACAATTAAATATTTTTTGACTATTTTTTTCTAATTTTAACTTTTCCATCCATAATTAATTCTTTTTTTTTTTTTCTTAATAAAAGTTTCTTTTTTTAAACAGGAATTTAAAAAAAAATTTTGTAGTTTTAGGAAAATTTATATAAAATTAAGATTAAAACAATTAACACAGAAATATAGAATATTAAGAGCCACCCCCTTAAATATTAAGAATACAAGACATTGTCGAAAAAAAATGTAAACAATGACAGCAAACGTATTACAACAAAAATCATCTTAAAAGACTTAAGCACTTCACATATTATGGCGTACAACGACGAAATTGTGAAACCTGCTATAAAAGAAAGAAAACAAACAAACAAACAAATACAACAAACATTAATTTGTATTGAAAACTCAAAATAAATATGAAACAAATGAACTTAAACAAACTAGTTTTACAAGAACTAAAACAAAACATCAAACTGTGATTTAATATGAAAGCCATCTCTAAATTATTTACAAAAAATGAGACATATTTGTTGAAATAAAATGTGCAACAATTATTTTAGAAAAGAGAAAAAAATGTCTAACATCTTAAGAAAAAGCAACTGCATACTTGTTATTTATTAAAATTTAAGCAAAATTCGAAAGAACATAAAAAATCACCATTTTATAAACCATTCCCAGAAAATAGAGTCTGAAAAGCCGTAGTTCATTGTTTGAAGCGGAATTTATGCCAATGTATTGTTTATATCCGAAAAACTTTTATCTATGAAATGAGAGTAGTTTTGAAAAATATATATTTTTTAATTGAAATCGTTGGCATATCACAAAGGGATCATGTTCTTGGACCCAAGTGGACTTCACTCTTTTACTTCCAATCTAAATAGCTGGGGCATTTGTCTGAAATTAAAATTGTTGGGTGAATTATGGAAAACCAGTGTCTCAGCTTAAATCAAACGTTAGTGAAACATAAAGTGTTGCCAGATGTTTGTTTGTAGCAATATTTAAAATAAAATTAAAAATTATGTTTTAAGTATTAAAAAAAGGTGTAATTGGTTTAAATCAATATGAGAAGAAGGAGAAAAAATCTAAAAAAAAGGAAATTGGATGTAATAGATAAGAGAAAATGCCTTTCAACCGATGTGTTCTCTATTTGGCAGAAATTTTTACACGAATTTGCATACGAAAACGGCCCGGCCCATACACCTAACAATATAATTGAGCAATTTTTCATATTGTACAATAATATCACCAATGGGTATGCCATGTTAGAAGATTGAACAAGACATATCTTGGCAAACATCAAAATGGTTTTGAATTTTATTGCACAATCAAGACAAATACATTATAGTGTGCAATGTGCTGGCAGCATTGTTAAGGCCATTTCACACTATAATAAAAGTCTCAAGATTTTTATTGGATTTTGTTAGAGAGAAATCAAATGAGAATTGTCGGGATTGTCAAAAATCTAACGTAACATTATATTTTTTTCTACACTATCATATTTCAAATAATTCAGTAGAGAAAGAAGGCGGCGCACAGTGTTCGATTTTTAGAGTAGGTACTTGGCCTGAACAAGGTGATATTTACTACTTCTATTTCAACGAATTTTTATGAAATGGTTGTACACTTAGGTTAGGTTATCAGGTTGCCGGTAAAAAATCTTAAGGAAAGGTTTCAAGCCCACTTGGGTGCAATAATAATGGCCCCTTTGTGATAGTTATACACTTACGATTTGTAAGACTTTTTAAAAAGGCACATTCTGAAGGAGTGCATTTCCAACACATATTTTTTAAGTCGTAAGTTATTACTATTCGGCTTAAGTTCAATAATTGAATTAATGTAAATTCAAATTATTTTTAAGAGTGGAATATTAGAATATCCAATCAGACTTGCAGAACGGATTAGTACTACTAGTTTCGACAGCCGCTACGTTGTCATCATCGGCGTCCTTTGTTCGCTTTTACCACGTTTGATCGTGGATACTATGTAGTATTAATGAAACATCAGCTATATAACCAAAATTTATGAGGAAATATAATATGAGTTATCTTATTCCTTTTATCAATATGGTGTGCCGAAATCTCACCTTCTGATTCTTTATTCCAATTTTTCCAACTCTTATTTTTGGTTTTGCTTGTACGTAAGCTCCGCCTACTATAAATCAAGCTATTGTTGTTGTACATGTTTGAACATTTATTTTTTCATTATCACTTCAATTACAGAACAAATAGCCTTTCAAACTCTGACGAACTTTTTCAAATCCGTCCAGTAGCTCCCGATTTTATGGCTGCTGCAACATAGCAATAATAATTTGCTTTCGAATTGTATTTCTCAAGAGTTTTAAATGTCAACTTTTAACGTTCATTGAGATCTAACGGTACATTTTCATTTTGTTTTGATCGCAAAAAATCAGAACGATCCGGAAACAGTTATTTTTTACCATTTGCCTTTCTAGATTGGCCATACGTCACATAGTGCAGCTGTAGTAAAATAATTTAGTCGAAAAGATAGTTCGAATAAAAATAAATAAAATAAAGAGAACCCGAAAGCAAATATAGTTATCTCCCTGCCGCATTGCCCTCCCCTGCTGAGATCATCAGACCGACCTCACCGTGTCATCATAATTAAAGTTTTTATTCATTTTTAGATCCCCCTAAGATTTTATGTTTGCAACTTCACACTTTCCCCTTACTTACCGCGTCATTTCTAAACTTTCAAGTTGAGTTTGGAGCTTGGAAATATTTGAAGACCTACATATAGTAGAATTTTATGGCGACTATGTTTTTTAGAACATCTCAGCCCGCTATATTGCCGCTGAAGGTAAGTTTTTTACCTCTTTTTTTTAAGAAAAAGACAAAAAGACCCAATACAACAAAAATTTTGAGGGTTAAAATGTTCGCCAAAATTTTATTACTAAGGTTGATTGATGTACGCTCACGTGAGTAAAATTAATAATAATTCACAACAAAATTCTTTGTGTTAATTTTTGTTCGACGTCAAAGGATGGTGTGTCATCACCATTTCGGGAAAATTTTTCAGCGAAGGCAATTTCGGGCAAAATTTTTTTTTTATTTTCTTTTAAAGAAAAATCCCAAGTTTACAAAATGATCAAAAGTTGGACCCCAGCGATAACAGAAAAAAAATTTCGTCTAGGCACTTTGCATTTGATTTAAAAAAGTTTATTGAGAGATTCTCTAATATATAGGTTTCTTTTTAAGTTCAAATTCTGCTTTTTCCACTTCAATTTCAGGGTTTTAAAAAACAATGCAATTTTGCAAACCAAATTCGGCATTTTAAACATCAAAATCAGCCTTATTTTAATTAAAATTCATTTGAAAAAACCTGATTTTGATCTTTAAAATGTCGAATTTGGTTTAAAAAATATTTTGAATTAGATTTGTAAAATACTCAATTGATTTGGAAAATTTTTAATTTGTTTTTTAAAAATTTGAATTTGACTTCTAAAAGTCTATATCTATCAATACCTAAAATTGCCTTATTGGATAGTTTATTTTAAAACACGGTTGTCTTTTTTCTTAAAGTTAATTTTTGGGATTTTGGCCACCTAATTTTAAAAATTGAATACTGTGGTGGCGGTGGCGGCTATTGATAGTTTTGGATAAATTTTTTGTAAAAAAGCACTAGATCAATATTATAAAAAATTAAAAACACTTAGTCCTGACATGAGGAAAATACATTCGTGCCCCACAATCACGGCGTCATTTTTTGGGCTAGTTTAAGACGAAGAAATCATCGGCGCCGGCACGCTATCGACTGCAATGCAGGCGGCTTGTTTCTTTGTTCAGCATTATTTTTTTTTTATTATTTGTTTCATATCGTTTAGAAAATTTTCTAAAAATGGGAGTCTTATGGGATGTCAAATTTCTTTCCGTATTATTTGACATTTTCAGTACTTGAGTTTTCGAAACGGACTTATGTGCTATGCTCACTTTTCACTGTGAGAAAAATTGCGCTATATTGTGTCACTTATTGCATAGTATAGGTCAAAAAGCCCTATCTAACATTTCAAAAGTTTTACAGGAGAAACTTGTTTAAATGAAAACTATATTGACAATTAGTGTAAAATGTTACAATACAAGCAAAAAAGTACCCACAAACTTATTGTAAAATTTTGCAGAAATTGTCAATATATTTTTTCATGTAAAGAATTTTCATGCTTCTCCTTTTAAACTTTTAAAATGTTAGATAGGGGTCTTTTGCATTTTCTGTGACGATATGTAATATGAACATTAACACATTGAATAATATTGTGTAATGTATGGGCCGCTTAAAGTACGTGTAGCCCACCTGAAGCTGCCATCATGGATAAAAAATTTCTGTAGCAGTTTTTTTTATTAACTTAACAAAGTTGCCAAATCATAAAAAATTTAAAGGGAAACACGTAAAGAAATCCGTAATCGGAATGTATCCATTAACAAATTAAACGTCTACTGTGGAATGTGTCAATGTAAAATGGTGAAACTAACAACGATCTTTTGAAATTACATATTTATTTTTATTTAAAGCACAAAAGTTTTAATATTTGACAGTTGTTCTATTTACTATCATTTTGTTATTATTAAAAATATAATAAATTAAATCCACAAACTATAATGTTCCATTTATTTTTAGAAAAATCATTATAATCTTCAGTTTTTTTTCAATTCAAGCTCAATATTAAAACAAACCAGAATTATCACAAATGAATTATTATTTTTAGAACAAAAAAGCTCAAAACTAACAAAATCCAAAATTATTTATTGTGATTTTATATTTTCGCTATTATTTATTAAAAAAAAACACACACACTAACTAATACAAAACAATAATCTTATTTTAAATTGATAGAAATACAATCTTTAACTAACGAACAGAAATAGTAAAAATATTTCTAAACATGTTTGAAGAGAATTTTGTTTAACACCATTTTTATAACTCATTAAATAAAACAATGCAAGTGTATGTGTTATTGTTATAACTATTAAACAAAAGGAAAATTACACAAAATATTAAGGGGGAAAAAAATAAGAAAATCCCCCTTTAAGTATATGGAAGCAAGGAATGTAAACAAACATTGTCTCTGGACAGAGCAAATTTTCTCGCATCACGGTTAGGAAAAGACTGGCAACTTAGCGTTAACTTTATCATAAAAAAGCTTTATGCATGACAAAAAGCTGACAGGAAGCTAGCATAGATTTTATATTATGAATATACATACGGTCATGTTCTGTAAACCGAATCTGAGTAAATTTCTCGTTTTCAAAAATAAATAATACCCCCATTGATGTGTTTTAAATCAGACATACTAAATTAATTCCAGATATGATATTTTAAGCTCTAAGGTTAAGTTTTTGAGATGTGGATTAAGATTAAACTTAGTTTAACGTAGTCTGAAATTCTGATTTTCCGGCGAAATGTAATTTTTTTTTAATTATTTCACTACAGATCAACTTTGTAATGGCGGCACAAACCTGTTTTCAGATTAACTAAACCTAGTTTAACTGAGATCTCAAAAATCTAGCCTAAAAAAAGAAAACTACAAAAAAGTCTGAAAAAAATCACTATTATTGGATTGAATTTTTCTAAATCAAGCGTTTTTAAATCGACTCGATTTACAGAACAGGCGGATAATATATTCATAATATAAAATCTATATTATGTACATACTAAATCCAAGTTTACGTTATTCTTTCTTGCCAACAAGATGCTGAAAATCTGCTATATTGTAGAACACCTGTTTATTTTTTTTTTCATTTTTTGCTAGGATACTTTAACTAAGTGTAGAGCTATAGTATGTGTGTCTTTTCCTCCAAAAAAAAATGAACTCTGAGACAATGTTTTTCTTACGTTCCTTTGACAAAAAACAACAAACTTTCAAAAAGATCTCGAAACAAATTAAAAATCCCTTTATATGTTTAAATATCATGTGTAAATATCAACGTTATTTGTTGTATGAACTATAGGGAATTTAATGCAATATTTATATCTAAAAAAAACATCTACAAGAACAACAACAAGTGAATATGTACCTGAACAACTTAAAGTATTTCTTTATTAAAACCCATTAGAAAAAAGTATGACAACAACGAACCACTTCTAAACCATGAACAAAGAAGTGTGCCAACTCTTAGTTGTGCTCTAAATAAGATTTAAAAACAAAAAACGAACAATTTAAACAAAAATCTTTGAAAACTAATATCTAGAAACTCGAATTAAATGGAACCAAACATACATACATATATGAAATATATAAGATACATTATATCGATGGTCATACTCTGACAACACGTAACTGATTTTTTTTTTTACATTTTTTTCAGTCGAAGAAATTACATTATAAATAAGCTGAAAGCGTTACTAGTAACGAAATAAAAAAACTACAAACTTTTTTTAGCGAACGTTTTCTGCGTTTTGTGAAAAATAATAAAAAATCAGTTACGTATTGTCAAGGTATGAAGAATTAAGGTGAATAGTCATTATCACCATGTAAATAAAGAAAGCAAATAATTTATTTAAAAAAGTCAAAATCAAAGACTGACAAAGCACAACAACTTTAAACAAAAAGAAATTTAACAAATAACGTTGACAACAATCAAATAAATTAAACCTTTTTGGGGGGAAAATAAAGTTTGATATGAAATCAAGGTAGATTTATTTATTAACAGGTATTCTTATTTCCACATTTATTTTTGTTTGTAGCTGTCAACTTTGTTTGTTTAAAAAAAATTCTTCCTACTGCATTTACATTAAGTACGTTTATATGCAGTGGTTATTTGCAAATAAGAACGTAAAATGCTGCAAAATACTTTTTTTATTGTCATTTATTAAATCACTGAATATTTATCTGTTTATTAATATATTTATTATTTTTTATTAACAAACATGTGTAAAGGTGGCATCTCAAACTTCTTATTTGCAAATAGTGCGTTAATCAGCAATTGTTTTCGTGAGCAGTGTAGCCAGATGAGGGGTTTTGTCCCTAAATTGGGGATTTCAACTTCTTTTTGGGGACAGATTTTCGTGGGGAGGGATTTGGGGATTTTCATTATACGAAATTTGAACAAACATTAATTATTTTACACTTGTAGTAGGTATTTCAATTATTTTAAAATATTGTTTCACTTCATGAATTTGATTTGTTGGAATGCATCACGATATAAATTGAATGTGTGTGCAGACACCCGGCTAAAATTGATGATGGCGTAGGATGTTCAGAGGAACTAGAACTATTATCTCTTCCGAACCAAAAGGAGTTTAAAGCAATTTGCTTACAATATGTATTTAGCTGTACTAGCAAAAGAAATGCTTGCAAGATACGATGAAAATTTGTTACATATAGATAGTCATATTGTCCCCCATGTTCAACTATCGAATGTACAAAATGCGCTTCTTAAATTCGGATCGTAGCCCTCCAATTTGTACGATACGCTTTGCTGCAAAATGCTGAATTTCTCATAGAGGATTGCTTAGACATGGTAGAGAGAGAGACGATATGTTAACATCTGGAAATGCAGAAAAGGTATTACATGTAAATCGCTATAAAATTCCTATCCTCAAAATAAAAAAGCCAAAATAAGTCAATATTATACCCTAATTAATTTTCATTTACATATTTAATTTCGGAGTTAGTAACGCTTTCATTCTAACTAAGGGACTGAGAAGCAAAATGTAAGAAAGAGTAATTAAAGTTTTTTTAGATTATTTTTTTTTTAGATTTTTATTAGTGGCATGGATATTAGTATTAAGTGTTGATTTCTACAATTAACTACTTTTTTTAGTTTTAGTTCTTTGTTTCTCAGCCCCGCCAATTATTATGTAATTTCTTCAACTGAAAAGTTGTTAAAATCAGTTACGTGTAGCCAACGTATGACTTACGATATCTGCACACTGAAATATTTTTTTTAAATTTTTTTTTTCTGAATGTTTGTAAAACAAAAATGTTGATATAAATATTTTTTTTCGCAGAAGTTCCACGCTATCTCTGAAACACTGAGCAGATTAAAAACAATATTGGTGCGACTTAAAAATAATATTATTGTCGAATTTTGGTTTTCTATTTTAATTCAATAGGACAACACGTTATCCAGTTAACATTTTTCATTTTTGAAAAAAGGTTATATCTCGAAAACTATAACCAAAAACAATAAACTGACTGCAGATGCGGATTCAGCACCCCAAATTGCAAAAGAAACCTCTTTCAATTGCTCCATTCCAAAACCTTATAGATTTGTGTTTTTAGTTATCATGAACTTTGACGAATGAAGCATTAAAATAACCTAATGATGCATGACAAGTTTATAATTTATTTTTTAACTATTAGATTTAGAGAAAATTTGTTAGGATATGAAATGTTGCAAACTTCACAAGCGCTACTTTCTTTATAAAAAACTTTTTTGTGGAATTAATTGGGCTTATCGTGGTTGGCGTTTTTCGACTCCAAATTCGACAATTTGTAGTAGATTAAAGAAAACAAGCAACATTTTTTTTAATCTAGTACTAAAGGATTAATTTTCGCCACAAAATTGCCAACTACGATAAGGGGGAATATTTTTTAAGTTATGAAGCAAGAAAAGTAAATTTTATGGTTTTTTCTAGCGGTACGTCTTGCCCCCAACAGATGAACCTGAAAATTTGGCAGCTTCATTTTATTTTCAGTTCCCACAAAACTGGAGGATGAGACTGGGAGAAATTGAACATTTTCAAAATAAGGGTGATCCTAATGGCTAAATTAAAATAATACTATTATTTAGACGTAATTAAATACACAGAGGGCTTAAAAATATTTATTTTTATTGAAATATTATAAAAATATTTTTTGGGGACGAAAATGGGGATTTTCATTTTTTAAATGGGGACTTTTGGGGGACATCATTCTTTAAATTGGGGACATGGGGCAAAACTTTTCTGGCGACACTGTTCGTGAGTTAGTAAGTTTCAATAAAAATACATACTTGGCAGCACTACATTTGTATTTGCAAATAAGAAATGTTTATAAACGAGGTAATTGTCTCGAAATCTAGTAGATTTAATTTGAAATCTTTATCGTTTACCCTAAGCTGTTTTGACATTTTTAAAGATTTCGTATCCAAGACAAAATCCTTTGACTGAATTTTATCTTAAACTGTAAACCAACAAGTGTAAACTTACTAATTCACACACCTTTTATAGAAGATTTTTGTAGTATTCACGTAGCTAATTCACTCACCTTTTACAGAAAAATATTGTACAGGGTAGTAAAAAAATAAAGAAACTATTAGATTTTTAGTAGATTTCGTCCAAATCTACTGACAAAGTGGATTACGTTTTGTATGGGAAATCTAGTAAAAAAAAAACAACTAGACTTAGCTCGAAATCTCGTAAGTACTAGATTAATAAGGAAAATAAATGAAAAGCGAAAACCTAGAACTCGATAATATGAAAGCTGAAATTTTGCATATATTTAGATGATAAATATTCGCAATGAAATTTAATATCCACAGAAGATTTTCCCCTATACAAATATCTCACATAAAATGAATGCATTTTGATAACGTAGGTAATTCCAAGAGAAATATGATGAAACAGGAATTAGATACTGCAATGTTTAATCTTTTGTTGAAACGCAAAAAATCTTTTATAATGTGCTTTTCTTATCAACAAAAAAAAAACGCATCCCGCCAAAAACTAGTGCTTCGCGATAAGCAGGTTTGTAAAGGAGAGTTTTGTTGGTGTAGCTTACAAACATGCTTACGTATTGCATGATATTTGTTCGCGATGTCCCACTTTGGAGCATTTCTTGTTAAACGCTTATTTCAGCGCATTGAGTATATAATAAAATCATACTATTGTTTTGTCTTTTTAGGTTCGTAACTCATCGTCATTCTTCGTAAAATGAATATTTTTATAATCAATGCCTTAAGCCCTTATGACACTACATTTTTCTTGCATTGTTTTGCTATAGGATTGAAAGAAAGAAATAGCATATTATAGAAGGAAATAACTATACAAAATGTAAACAAAACGTAATGGCTTCTTTAAGTGCTGCCTACTTTTTATTTATAATAAAACGGCAAAAGAAAAAAAAGTTGAAAAAAGGAGGCGCTAAGTCGCTGAATTCGTGAATAAAGCGATAACTCGGCAACACTTTAATGTTTCAAGCATGAAACGTAAATTTTAAGTTGAAAATTTTTACATTTTTTTTTTGACAGAGCCCCCTTTTTTTTATCGATAACACTAGTAAAAGCTTTGACAATTTGGTATTTAAGCCCTTATGACACTACATTTTTTTCTTCATATTTCAAGTTTTGGAGAACAGTGCAAATAGAATATAATAGGAAATTTTACCAGGTGCAAAGAGTTCAGCTATATTAAGATAAATACCAAATTGTCAAAGCTTTTACTAATGTTATCAATAAAAAATGGGGGCCTGTCAAAAAAAATGTAAAAATGTTCAACTTAAAATCGACATTTCAAGCTTGAAACATTAAAGTGTTGCTAAGTTAGCGGTTTATTCACGAATCTAGCGACCAAGCGCCTCTTTTTTCAAGTAGGTGTTTCATGTTAATTCATGTGAATTAGATAATTTTGCCTATGTTTTGTTATAGTTTAAGAAAAATTTCGGTCAAAGGTTTTTGTTCTGGATACGAAATCTTGATAAATCGCGAGCTCAGTCCTGTTTTGGCGCACCGACCATTTAAAAAAAAAATTTAGTTAAGTATGCGGTATATATATTTTGAATACCCTCTTTCAGAATCCAAAAACTGGTTCACGAAATTGTTCCTGGATTAGATATCAAGCTTTCATTGTGCTCGATATCATCAATTTTGATACATTTTTTGTAAAAAAAATTTTTTTAAATCAGAAATCAAGTAAAACACCAAGTTTCATCAATATTAACTTTTTATTCCATGTACATAAATATCTTTTCTAATAACACTTATACGCTTATTTTCAATAAAAAGTAGAAAATTTCATTTCAATAACAAGTTACTCAATACACAGCAGTTAGTATACACATGGAGCAACACAAGCTACTTTTTACAAATAAAATTCAAAAAGTGGCTACTGGAGCACAAAACAAGATATTTTACTTTCAGTAAAAAGATGTTAATTTCTAATCGGATTGATGAAAGTTCACAAAAATTTACATTTTTCTTCCAAACATATGCCGGAAGCAGTACATCTTCTTTGTTGTTTTTCTCCATTCCGACTTTTTGGCATATGGGCTAAACCAGTACTGATGTCGCGAAATGTCAAAAGAAAGTTTGGTGTAAACGGTACAAATTTTGATAAAGATTTCAAATGAAATCTACTAGATTTGGCTCAGATGTAAACGCAGTACTCGTATTGGAATCAAAAAATTTTAATTTTCAGATTGGAATTGACAAGAATTTTTCTAGTAGCTTCATTTGTACTAAAAAGTAAAAAAAATTACCATAAAAAGTAAAAAAATTACCATAATTTTAGGATCATACTTTTGGGAGCAGCAAATATAAAATTCACGTTAGCGTTGTGAGTAAAAAGTTTAAAGTGATGCCTTGAGGTAGTAAAACTTCAACACTGTAAAATGGAATACAAAATAAACGGAATCTGAAGAATCTTTAACAAAAATCTGCGGTATGCAAGTACGGATACGGAATTAAAATAATTCCGATCGGAATTTATGACATGGCTATATGTGTCCATTTTATTGCTAGTTTTCTTTAACAGAGACATTTTTGATAAATTAAAGTCTTTTTCATATATTTGTGCCAGCCTATTTGAGGTAGAAAATTTCAAAAACCATAAAATTCATTTTTAATCAATCTTGAAATTAATTTTATTCAAAAGTTTTATTTTGCATTTAACATCGTTATTGCACTAAGTGCTTATTTTTTGTTAAGTATACAAATAAATGTTAATTATACAACAAATTAAGTTAAAATCTTACTACTTTTTAATATTTAACCATTCATGATAGATTTTGATGATTTTTAATTTTTGTACCCTGACTTTGTGCTAGAGATGGGCGCGTGTCGACATTTTCCAACACGACACGACATGAACACGAATCCCGGATGTCCAACACGTACGAAACACGCACGCCCAAAATTTTCAAAACACGAACACGACACAACACGCACGATATCAAATCCAAAAAGAAAAAAAAACAACAACATTTTGTATATTCAAAGACGTATGTTTCTTCTATTTTAACGTTTCATGTTCTATATTTTACATATTTTATATATAGAGATTTTCGCTCAATAATCTTGTGCGGTAAGCTTCTGCATTCATACATATTTTAATCTGAAAATCGTTTCGTGTTTTTTCGTGTCAAGTTTGCTCAACACGACACGAACACGAACGAAATCAGATTTTCTGTCACGAACACTTTGTGTTGAGCCGTGGGTGTTCGTGTCACGAAAAAGAAAACGACACGCGACCATCTCTTCTTTGTGCTGTCCCATGCCCGCCATTTTGAATCGAATGACAGCTCACTCATGAAGATCAAATAAATATGTAGTCCCCTATTATGATTCACAACTAAATTGATAGTCGAGTTGTAGTTGTCAAATTCTTATTATGGACTACAACTCAACTCAACTTTTCAAAGTAAGACAACTGCTTGTCATTAGTTGTGTTTTTGTTTTTATTTCGACTATTGTGTTACTTTTGTCTACTTTTAAAGTGCTCATCATTATTCCAGACGCCAGCCCATCACATTTGTCAACCAACATTGTTGCCATATGCATAGGGTTTCGTTCCAGATTCCCGGGAATTAAAATATACTAGAGTATGGCACCATGTTGTTCAGAACACATTTGTACTCTCAAATAATTCTCGGAAAAAAAATTTCAAGTTCTTTTTTTTTAAACTTAAAAATATATCTCTCAACTAGGGAAGAGAACCTGTCACAAGACAAGTCACGTAACTGCTCCCGGAGGACTATTATCAACCGGTTCGAGCTCTGGAACTTTATATAAGAGAGACCAGGCAGTTTTACATGGTGCTGTCATTGTCCTTAAGGTACTGTTTTAATTTCTTTAACATTAGTCGAATTACTGTACTTTAAACAAATATGTATTTTTGACGTGGAAAAAATTGCTTGTACAGTGAGGGGTTTTTTTTGCAAGGTTTGTCCTATTTAAGTGGTGTGTTCTCTCTTCACCGCTCGCGACTCGCGAACATATTCGGCCATGTCAGAGTTCCATTCCGTTCGGAAACGGAATTCAACCTAAACCATTTTTGTCCAGACTGCTAGCGGCGCTACTATGCTGCGGTATGCTCCAGCTAGGGCTTGACATATTAGGGTGGATTGAATTCCGTTTCCGAAAGGAATTGAACTCTGTGGCATGGCCGATTGTATGACTTCCATTTTCACCAGTCATAGGACAACTATTGGTACAAAATTTCCCGCAGAGTAGTTATATTATGCTCTTCAATAAAATTTGAGTTATTCATATTTAATTTCTTTTACTTTTAATTTTAAATTTATAATAAAATTTTTAATAGTGGCAATGTTTAGTATATGTCGCGAATTCTCGGGTTCCCGGGAACGCAACAAAATTTTTCCCGATTCCTGGGAATCAAAAAATGTCGGAAATATGGAAACCCTACATATGCATAAAACATAAAAACTCAAGAAAAAATAGTGAGGACTAAACTAAAAATATTTAAAATATTCTGTGATGGCTACTATGGTTTAAAAAACATAGAGAGAGAGAGAGAGAGAGAGAGCATAGATAATACGGGACTTAGAGTAAGACATTTTATTTTAGGTTTTTATTTTTAGAGTTGTTGGTCGAGCGGGTTAAAAATACGATTAACCGCGTGAAAACTCCAAAAGATATTGCCTAAGAAAGTAAATTTCTTTTGGATTTGGTATCGCGCTAAACACCCTTATACCCCGTTTGACCATAAACTTAAAAAAAATCAAGCTAAAAAGTCATCACCTAAATCCCGTATAAGAACCTCATTTTGAACATTATTTCGAAAAAAAAACTAAAATAGTTTGTGAATCATAATGCAAAAAAAATAGTGGAGTTGTAACATTGACAACTCAACTTAATTGAGTTGTGAATTATAATAAGAGCCGTAAACCAGTGATGCCATGCCAACTTTTTTTCTTTGGAGCAAAAAGCACAATTAAATTTAAAAAAGGCACTAAAGGACATAATTTCAGGCGGTTTAAAAAAGCACTAAAACATAAAAATTTTTTTTTGAGTTTTAAGACATCAAAAAGCACTAAAAATAGTGCCAAAAGCACTAAGTTGGCCAAAAAGTGTAGATTTTAGGTTTTGTTATACATTTTACAGTGCAATAAAGAACGTCGTTCTAAAACATCATATCAAACAAGTTTTCCTGTTCAATTGCTTAAAATCCTTTTTGTTTTACCCAACCAATGATAATTACAAAAGAAAAGAAACGTTGTTATTCTTTACCACCTTCAACAAATAATAAAATAAACAATAGTTTAGTAAGAATTTTAAGAAATAAAACCAACCAACAGAGAAATGTTATAGGGAAATTAAAATAAAGTTACAACAACAAAATTATAAAAAATATCGAAAACAATTACTGTATTGTATGTATAAATAACAACAAAACATTTAACAATTAAGCATTTTTTGTGATAAATAAGAAAGTGTTAATTAATGCAACACCAGAAACTTAACACTTTATTTATTTTATATGTAAGATATATAAAACAATAACAACAAAAGAACAACAAACGCAAAAAACCAACAAACAACAAACGATATGTGATTAAACACCATTTAATTAAAAGCTATTTAAGAAATAAATAAAAAACACTTGTATTTTAATAAAGTTAAAGAAATGAAAAGAAGATTAATAAAAAGAAACTTCATCGTTGTACGTTTTAGAATAAATCAACAACAACAACAACAATTATGAAAATTCTTTTAAAAATTTTATACTAAATGTCATTTATTTTATTCATTCCATAAACAAACCAAATGCAACAAAACTACAATAAATCTAGATATCATTTGTTAAACTATTTTAACTTATTTAGAAAATATAATTTTAGACAACAGAAAACGATGAAATTTGCTAAATATGTACTAAAAGAAAAGTTCTAAAATTGAAATAAGGATTTAAAGAAAATATTAGTTAAAAGTGTTTTAACATAAACTAGATACATACATTAAAATCTAAGGAATTTTAATCGGGATCAAGTTCAATTGCCACACAACTTAATAAAAAGTACTTACAAAAAAGCATCTGCCTTATTCATAATACTTATCAAAGGTTTACGAACGAAAGGTTTAAAAGAAACAAATAGTGCATAGAAATCTACTCCATAAACCTTTTATAAACATTTGATAATTTATTATGAATGAGGCCATCTCTATGGGCGTGCGTCAAATGGTAGAAAAGTACTATGGTAAAAAAATATTTGTCTGTGGGGAAAAATTTCATGTTTCTGCTGTGCCAAATGCTATCTTTTTTGACAATATAAAATTTTGACGCCTGTAAAGGTGGATTCTCACCCATTGTTTCCGAACAAAATTTTTGTCCGGACAAAATTTCTTTTACTGAGAGTGTTTTGCAACACGATTCACCCATTTCGAACAATTTGTATGGAAAATCAAAGCTACCATATGTTATATGTAAATAACAAATAAACATCTCCGACAAAATTGTGTAGCAATTGGATAAAATACTAGTGTTTATGTTATTAACTATTAAACTAAATACTATGATATTACTTGTAGGGCACATTTATAGAAAAAAACAAAAAATGAAAGAATCGCTATAAAAACATTATTTGATGTGGCAACTCAGTTCCACTGTGTCCGGACAAAAATTAAAATTAAACCAATTCAAGCTGAGAGTGTTCCGAACAAAATTATTTCTCTTCTTTTCTCTCTCTCTCTCTCTCTCTCACAAAGAGAGACGTCAAACTACATGTAAAAAAAATTTTGTCCGGACAAAAATTTTGTTCGGAAACAATGGGTGAATCCAGCTTAAGAACATTCATGTTTCAGCTGTGTGAAATGATACCTTTTTTGACAATATAAAATTTTCTACAAGCCGCCCGCCGGCTACCAACAAAATTTTTAAAAGAACATTTTTATACATATAAGACAACATTCTCTGCTGTAGCAAAAAATTTTATAATATGATGTACAATTTTTCGCAAATTAAAATAAACAATGCATTTTTCACAGTCTAACTACATTTAAGAGCCGCAAAAATCGGTGTATTGGGCGACGGCTCGAATTTCCAAAAAAAAAAAAACGACGGCGGTGTTTTTACCTTGTTACGATACCATGCTTCTAATTTCTGCCTGTCAAAAATTTATCTCTTGTGTCAAAATTTCTACTAGCCCCCCTGGGCTAGTGAAATTTTATTCACCACAGAAGTGTCAAAAATTTACTTACAATAGTACTTTGTTACCATTTGACACACACCCTAAAATTGTCATCTCCACTTTATTAGGAGTTGTTCAAATCATTTCATAAATTTATTCGGCCCTATTCAAGTTGACGTAGCCGTTTTAATTGTGGTTCCTATGTCGTTGTCGTTTTTATCGGTGTTTTGTTCCTAAATTGGCATATTTCCGAAATTTCGGAAAAGTTTCACATTTTATGTCAGAATGGTAGAAATTATCAGAAATGTCTCAGAACATTTTCCGATAGTTTTTCGGACAATGTTTAGACATATCGAAAATTTCTTTAGAACTTCGCCAGGAAGCTCCTTCAGAACTTTTACATTTACGATATGTTCCATAGAATGGATATATTCTAAAAGTTTTGCGAATTTCATCCAAAAATGTCTTAATTCACCCATATGATTTTTTATACTCTTTTTGACCCACTTCGGGTATAAATGAAAGAATTCACTCCTATTCTGCATGTCGATTACGTTTCCGCATACAGTTGCGCAAGCATCGAAAATAGGCATTCCAGCAAGAAACTGAATCGTAAGAAGAAGAAGACAAGAGTATTTTCAAAAGCAGCGGTTTTGCTGTGGAACGTATGAAATAGGTACCAAAAAACGAAAAAAAAAACGAAACGGAACGCAGAATATCAAAGTTGCCAAACGAAGAAAATTTCAATTCGAATCGATATGCAGAATAGGGGTGACTATTTTAGCTTGTGATAATTTTGAAGCAATAAGTGAAACGAAAGGTTAACCTAATTGTTCTGACAATACTCGTACAGCATAGCGGAACCACATGATATTTTCGGAGACCGATAAATAAAGCGCTGTTTAAAGAACATAACATTTTAAGATAAAGAAAATTTAAGTGAGTACTTTCTTCAAAAGAACAATAAAATTATTTCATAACTCAATTATTAAAAGTATTTCCTTTAAAAAGATACCTTTTAAAATTGTATTTTTAGATTTTAAAAAAGTACTTTTGAGGCAAAAACTGAAAATTTTCACAAAATATTTGCTCAATTCACAACCTGTTGTATGTGTTGTAGATCGTAAAAATGTTGTTAGTAATTTCCACATAAACATGTTTCTAAACAAATGTTTAGTTATGTATTAGAAAAAATTCCAAATGAGTAAAACACTTTTAATTAATACTTTGTTGCAATTAAAGATTAGGAAAAATTATATAATTATGTACAAACAATTAACGAACAGCAAAACAACAACAACAACAACAACAACAAATAATTTACGTATTTTCTTCAATAAAAAATAACAACAAACAAAACACCTTCGAATACAAATTGGGATTATCTTTACTAAAATCTAAGAAATCCTTTACTAAACTGTGATATTAAAACAAACAACAAATAAAAAACCAACAAAATGTGAACATCAATCACAACAAATAAAAAGTTTATGTATTTAAAATTTACAACAAAACAACAAATAAACAAAATTTATAAAACATCATATAAATTAAAAAATATTGAATATGAAAACATACAGAAAAAAAATGTTATTAAATCATAGCAGGGAATTATTTAACAAAAAAAAGCTAGTATAATAAAAAAATTTAAACAAATGGCTACAATGTATGTGCATGTATGTAAAAATGTAAACCAATTATACTATTATATTAAAAACAAATAAAATATTGAAAAAAAAAATAGATACAATCTTCAAAGCAAGAAGCTGTTCAATTTTATCTGAACATTAAAAACAAAATAAAATGCCTAATAATTTTAAATTGTGAAAGAATACTAAAAAATCATAGACTATATAACAAAGGCCTAAAATATACTCGTATATAAATGTTAATATTATTTAAATTTATTTTAACACCGATTTTTTTTTACTACAATAACTTGTTGCCATAAGTCTGCGAGCAAATTATGGCAATCGATATCGTTCGAAATTTCAATAGAATTTAAATAGAAATTTCGTTCGATATCGCATCCGCATTTTGCTCCCTGCTATAAAAAAAAAATCAGGCTTACGGCAAAAGAAAAATTCCTAAAAAAAAAAGTTTTTGACAAAGTCGCCATTTGTGTTTCAAGGAGCACGGCAAACGTTACTGCAGAAAGCAGTGTTGCCATTTTGACGCTTTTCGGGTATTTTATGACGTTTTTTTGGTCTTGTTACCCTTTTATTTTTTCCGATTACCCTCTTTTAAAAAAGGGTATTTTTTGAAGCTTTTTCCATTTTTGTGGGTGGCACTTTTGGTGTTTTTTATTTTATTTTTTCAGTTTAAGTATTTTTGTTTTACTCAAATGCTGAAGTCGAAGGAACATTTATTTGACTTAGAGAACTTTTAGAAATCGACTTTCTTTAAACTCATCTAATACATTATTGCATATTGAATAAGGTATGAGACAAGAAAAAGATTGTTGTTGCAATTCCAATGATATTGATATGCAAAATCGTTAGTTAAACCACCGGCGTTTGTTATCTACAGACTGTGTATTTGGCCCTAGGTGTTATCTTTTTTAAAATCCATTTTATTTATTATAGTAGTCGTAGTATTAGTCGTGTCGTGTTCCTATAAAATGTTCAGAAAGTAATTAAAATCATATAGATTTTTATAATTTTTAGTAGCGGGAACTACAATTAACACTGATATTAACCTAAACGTTGATATTTTACGAACCCCATTTTACTTGTAAGTATTGCAGTAGAGTTGTCATTTTCCCGGTTTCTCTAAACCGGTTTATAAAATGTGACGGTTTTGGTTTATTCGAAAAAGCGGGTTTTCTAAAAGTTTATGAAAAGGCCAAAGCTCATGGCTCAAAATGTACTAAAAGACTATCGTGTAAAGGAATACAGCCTAACCTCCCTGTAACGAACTTCGCTATGGCGTTTCGTTTGTAAAGAATCTTTTATTAAGATTCTCAGGTATGTGATGGAAATAGGTTTTTAAAACAAAGCAATTTTAAAAGACCTATTTAATACATTTCATCCAATTTTTATAATTTTTTTTGATAAAACTCCTTTTAATAAAGAAGTATTTTTATAATCATTGTGATAAAACTCTTTTTAATAAAGAAATATTATTAAAACACGCCTTTTAAAATGGCTTCGTTTTCAAAATCGATTTCCATCACATGCCTGCCCAGTAAAAAATTTTCATGTTTTTTGAAGCACTAAAGATATAAAGCGCTTCACAATTCGCTTTAAAATATGAGCTTGTTCAGATGCTGATTTCATAGCGTCACAACAGTGCAAGTTTTGAAGCGAGAAAAGTATTTGCTTTTTACTTATACAAAAAGCTTCGTACACAAGCTATACAAAACAGCTGATTTTATAGTGCTGATCCAAAGCAGGTTTATAAGCGAGAATGAAGAGTAAGATTATTTGAGTTTCTTGGTGCCGTTTTGCAACAGTGTTTTTGGTCGAGTGATTGGTACGTTGGACTTCAAACCTGAAGGTTCTTAGTTCGATACTAGTTGAAGTTAAAAAATAAATAAAAAAAATAAATAAAGTAACGAAATACGAAAAATTCAAAATGGCGTTAACGAGGCCAATCCACATCGAACCATTTTTTCATATATTTGCAGTTCTAGTGCTGAAAATGTTGATGATTTTCAGCGCTTCAAAAGCGCTTTTGTGAGCAAAAATGTAGTACTCCAATCCGGGAACTCGCCATACAAAAATCAGCAGCGATATCAGCAGGTTTGTCAGCGCTACTTTTATTCCATAATAGTAGAAACCTGCTTTATTGGAAGCAAGTTTTTTACTGGGTGACTATTTCCTTTTCATATACTACATAATCTCCATATAACGGATTCCTCAATAGCAAATATTTACATGGAGTATAATATACTATAAGTATGTACATGAGAGATGGGCAAGTGAAAAAAATATATCGATGTATATCGATATCGATATATTTTTAAATATCGATCGGCATCGATATATATCGAATAAAAAATATCGATATATCGAAATATCTATTTTTTTCAGCAATGATAATTCATACGTATTTTATATCCAAATTTTTTTTAAAAAATAAAAAAATAGTACTTTTCTTATAAATAATTAAGCTGGAAAGAGTTAATTTCCAAGATCCTTACCCAATATTTCATGGAACATACATCAACAAAATTACACTCAAAAAATTATAATTTTTCGAATAGAAAAAATATTATAAATAAAACAAAAGATTTTGTTAGTAATATTCTAATTGATGAAGACTGTGCCGAAATATTTTTAAAAATTGCACGAAAAACAAAACCAAAGCTAAAAAAATATGGAATTTGATACTGTCATTATGTTTGGAAAAAATATCGATATATAGAAATTAAAAATATCAACGATATATATCGATATATTTTTAAGAAAATATCGATATATCGATATCTTTTGCCCATCCCTAACGTACATATATATTTAAAAAGATGATAACTTCTCTATAACGTATTTTCTCTATAACGCAAAAGTTCGTCCGTCATTAGCTACTCAGTTATAGAGAAGTTCGACTGTATCAACTTCCCCACTCTAACAATTGACTACTACCCTGCAGACAAAATGACTGGTATGTGTTTAGATATATACTAGTTGCTTTTTAACTCAGACTAGTTGCCTATCTGTCCTTTTTTCATATATCGAACTATCCATTTTAACATTAGGTTGTCATAGGAGCACAACTAGTTCATTTGTATACAGTTATATCCCAATTGGAATACCAGTTGTTGTAAAGTAGTTCTGTTACTAGTTTTTTGTTTGTTTATGGTTTTGTATTTCTTAAAAAAAATCTTTAGCTCAACCGGGGTACGATCACACATTCCTCATATTTCAAGGCAAGTATTCTACCCAATGAGCCACTTTCTACTTATTGTTTTAAAAGCTAAAAATATGTGTCCTTTTTTACTAGTATCGTTACTAGTCTCGATACAACTAGTAATACAATTGTCGTTTTTTTACTAGTATCGTTACTAGTCTTGTTACAACTAGTAATATGACTGTCGTTTTTTTGACTAGTACCATTACAACTAGTATATGACTGTCCCAAAGTGTATCTTGTTGTAAATTTAGCTGCTGGGTATTAACATGTACACAAACAAACACAAGTAAAAATATCTAAATCTTCCCTATAAGCAGCTCAGTTAACTTATAACGCACTTTAAGCTAAATATTTCTCAACTAATGGTGGTTGCTGACTGAATTACTTTTAATGGAGTCAACTGACTATTTGAACATTGCGATGTCCTCGGCGGTAGTCAATTGTCCGACTCTGCATTACTTTCCAACTCACTTAAAGTTAACTTTATTTAAGTCAAATGGTAGTTAGTGTGCAAAAAGATGATGCTGGGGTTCGAACTATGTATCACACGTTTTGTAGTCAACGTGCTGACCACCCAGCTAAGGTACCATTTGAAATAATGATAGCAATAAGTTAATATAGACTCGAAATGAGTTTCAAAGTAGCTGAGAGAGTAAAATTGTTAGCTCTCACCAAATCCCATTATGCACTCAACTTAAGTATTGATTTTGGGTCAGTTCTGGATTACATTGTAGTTAGTTTTTAGTTAGTCTAAAAAAAGTTAACTATAAGTTGATTATTTTTGTAGTCGACTACAGATTTGCTTATAGGGTTGATCTTCAATACATATTTTTTAAATGTATGTCTTCACATATCTATGTATTACATAATATACCAATGCACTTTTTAATAATGTTTTAAATTTTAGATTTAATCTAGTTTATTAATGTGTGCCAATTAGGGTTTGGTTTTTAGGTAAAATAGTAATCAGAAGCAAAAAAGGAGAAAAATGTATGCATATTTTTGTTAATTATGAAAAACCGAAAAAACCGGTTAATCGAACCGGCTTAAGAATAAAAAGACCGAAACCCGGTTTCGGAAAAAGTGCGGTTTTTTCAACTATTCGAAAACCGGTTTTTGGAAAATATCGAATAGTTGACAACTCTAGTCGTGCTCCTATAAAACGTCCTAAAATTAAGTAAACTCGCATAGTTTTGTTTAATTTTTTAGGCCTTTGTTTATATTTTATAAACTATGATTTAACTAATTATGAAGTGTTTAAGAAACATGTTTAAGTAAAAACAAATTTAAAGACAAAGAAGAAAACAGCAAACAAAATAAGTGTAATTGTAGAACATTTATTCAAAATTTAATCATAAATGTTTCTAAATTAATATTAATATAAATTAAATTTATAAACTAGACTAATTAATGGGTAACGATTTATATAATAAATAAACGATTTTTTTTTGCCATAAACTATTAGAAAACTCTAATCAAGCAAAATTATATGTTTTCACTTTTGTTTGCTTAATTTTTTTTTATAACAATGAATGAACTCTATTATTAAAATTGCTTCTTATTTTTTATTTCTTTTTTAATTTAAAATTAATGTTACTAAATGTTACTACAAACATAATTATTAAATAATCAAATGCAATATCATTATTAAACTTTAATATAAAAAAAAACCTAAAAACTTCTCATTATAAATTGTAGTAAACACACAGATTTTAATAAAATTGGAAAATAATACTTACTAAATAAAGGATTTGTTTATATTATTGAAAGGATATACGATTTGAAAGTGTAAGACGTAAGTAAACCTTTTTACATCTTGAGTTATTGCCCAAGTTTTAAAAATGTATGATATACGAACTGATAACTTCGTGCTCTACAAACTTATAAAACTTTATTTCTCTAGCTTAAAATTTTTCCGAATTTTTGCCCAAGTTTTAAAAACGTATGCAGCATGAATTGACAGTAATTTGCAAGTTTTGAATACTGTTAGCTCGTTAATATCTCGAGAACCGTTCGATATATCTTGCTGAAACATTTCAAAGATGATAGATTAGAAGAACTTCACCTATAAAATAACATGAATAAAATTCCTCTTTCCAAAATTTAATGCAAACATATTAAAAACCATTATTTCTAAGTAACGCCCACTTTTTGGAGGGTGGGCGTGGCATTTTTGCTTTTAAATTATTCTTCATTATATTACGTATCAGCTACCAAAACTTTATATAATTATCTTGAAAAATAGCCGAGATTTTGACAAAACTTAAAAAAGGTTTTTTTTACCACGAAAAATTTTACAAATAAAAATCTTATTTTTTTTTGTAAAATACCAGGTCAACAGAACTTTGCAGAAGGTGGATTTCAAAAATGCATTTTCTTTAATTTGCTATAACTCTTGAACCGCTAAAGATATTTTATTGAATCTTTCACTATACTATAGATTAGGTAGTTGGCTACACGATGGTTAACCTTTGGCCCGCCAGGTAATAACGTTTGCGGCCAAAAAATGGTTATTTATAGCCTTAAGCCCTATATCTCGCTAGGTAATTATCGTAAAGAATTCTAATTACACCAGGACGAATCAGGAAGTCTTCTTCTATGAACGTGTAAAATTTTATGTTTCTATCTTAAAACACTTTTGAGTTATCGACAAAGTTCTAAAAATGTCTGCAGGACCAACTGACAATGAATTACTTGTTTTTAGTACATTTTGTCCTTTTATAACTCGGGAACAGGTTGGTGTATTTTGTTGAAATTTTCCTTGATGATAGATTAGAGCTTCAGCTATAACATGACCTATTCTAAATCCTAAATGTGAAGCTAAGTTACGAAAACTCGTGGTTTATCATCAAAGCCGAATTTTATTTCTATTAAAAAGGCATGGCGGCAATTGAACAAAACGTAAAAACGGTTTTTAACAGAAAAAAATTTAAAGTAAAAAAAATCTTTTTTTGTAAAATACCAGGTCAACAGAACTTTGCAGAAGGTGGATTTCAAAAATGCATTTTCTTTAATTTGCTATAACTCTTGAACCGCTTAAGATATTTTATTGAATCTTTCACTATACTATAGATTAGGTAGTTGGCTACACGATGGTTAACCTTTGGCCCGCCAGGTAATAACGTTTGCGGCCAAAAAATGGTTATTTATAGCCTTAAGCCCTATATCTCGCTAGGTAATTATCGTAAAGAATTCTAATTACACCAGGACGAATCAGGAAGTCTTCTTCTATGAACGTGTAAAATTTTATGTTTCTATCTTAAAACACTTTTGAGTTATCGACAAAGTTCTAAAAATGTCTGCAGGACCAACTGACAATGAATTACTTGTTTTTAGTACATTTTGTCCTTTTATAACTCGGGAACAGGTTGGTGTATTTTGTTGAAATTTTCCTTGATGATAGATTAGAGCTTCAGCTATAACATGACCTATTCTAAATCCTAAATGTGAGGCTAAGTTACGAAAACTCGTGGTTTATCATCAAAGCCGAATTTTATTTCTATTAAAAAGGCATGGCGGCAATTGAACAAAACGTAAAAACGGTTTTTAACAGAAAAAAATTTAAAGTAAAAAAAATCTTTTTTTGTAAAATACCAGGTCAACAGAACTTTGCAGAAGGTGGATTTCGAAAATGCATTTTCTTTAATTTGCTATAACTCTTGAACCGCTTAAGATATTTTATTGAATCTTTCACTATACTATAGATTAGGTAGTTGGCTACACGATGGTTAACCTTTGGCCCGCCAGGTAATAACGTTTGCGGCCAAAAAATGGTTATTTATAGCCTTAAGCCCTATATCTCGCTAGGTAATTATCGTAAAGAATTCTAATTACACCAGGACGAATCAGGAAGTCTTCTTCTATGAACGTGTAAAATTTTATGTTTCTATCTTAAAACACTTTTGAGTTATCGACAAAGTTCTAAAAATGTCTGCAGGACCAACTGACAATGAATTACTTGTTTTTAGTACATTTTGTCCTTTTATAACTCGGGAACAGGTTGGTGTATTTTGTTGAAATTTTCCTTGATGATAGATTAGAGCTTCAGCTATAACATGACCTATTCTAAATCCTAAATGTGAAGCTAAGTTACGAAAACTCGTGGTTTATCATCAAAGCCGAATTTTATTTCTATTAAAAAGGCATGGCGGCAATTGAACAAAACGTAAAAACGGTTTTTAACAGAAAAAAATTTAAAGTAAAAAAAATCTTTTTTTGTAAAATACCAGGTCAACAGAACTTTGCAGAAGGTGGATTTCGAAAATGCATTTTCTTTAATTTGCTATAACTCTTGAACCGCTTAAGATATTTTATTGAATCTTTCACTATACTATAGATTAGGTAGTTGGCTAAACGATGGTTAACCTTTGGCCCGCCAGGTAATAACGTTTGCGGCCAAAAAATGGTTATTTATAGCCTTAAGCCCTATATCTCGCTAGGTAATTATCGTAGAGAATTCTAATTACACCAGGACGAATCAGGAAGTCTTCTTCTATGAACGTGTAAAATTTTATGTTTCTATCTTAAAACACTTTTGAGTTATCGACAAAGTTCTAAAAATGTCTGCAGGACCAACTGACAATGAATTACTTGTTTTTAGTACATTTTGTCCTTTTATAACTCGGGAACAGGTTGGTGTATTTTGTTGAAATTTTCCTTGATGATAGATTAGAGCTTCAGCTATAACATGACCTATTCTAAATCCTAAATGTGAAGCTAAGTTACGAAAACTCGTGGTTTATCATCAAAGCCGAATTTTATTTCTATTAAAAAGGCATGGCGGCAATTGAACAAAACGTAAAAACGGTTTTTAACAGAAAAAAATTTAAAGTAAAAAAAATCTTTTTTTGTAAAATACCAGGTCAACAGAACTTTGCAGAAGGTGGATTTCGAAAATGCATTTTCTTTAATTTGCTATAACTCTTGAACCGCTTAAGATATTTTATTGAATCTTTCACTATACTATAGATTAGGTAGTTGGCTACACGATGGTTAACCTTTGGCCCGCCAGGTAATAACGTTTGCGGCCAAAAAATGGTTATTTATAGCCTTAAGCCCTATATCTCGCTAGGTAATTATCGTAGAGAATTCTAATTACACCAGGACGAATCAGGAAGTCTTCTTCTATGAACGTGTAAAATTTTATGTTTCTATCTTAAAACACTTTTGAGTTATCGACAAAGTTCTAAAAATGTCTGCAGGACCAACTGACAATGAATTACTTGTTTTTAGTACATTTTGTCCTTTTATAACTCGGGAACAGGTTGGTGTATTTTGTTGAAATTTTCCTTGATGATAGATTAGAGCTTCAGCTATAACATGACCTATTCTAAATCCTAAATGTGAAGCTAAGTTACGAAAACTCGTGGTTTATCATCAAAGCCGAATTTTATTTCTATTATATTATAAAAATATTTTTTGGGGACGAAAATGGGGATTTTCATTTTTTAAATGGGGACTTTTGGGGGACATCATTCTTTAAATTGGGGACATGGGGCAAAACTTTTCTGGCGACACTGTTCGTGAGTTAGTAAGTTTCAATAAAAATACATACTTGGCAGCACTACATTTGTATTTGCAAATAAGAAATGTTTATAAACGAGGTAATTGTCTCGAAATCTAGTAGATTTAATTTGAAATCTTTATCGTTTACCCTAAGCTGTTTTGACATTTTTAAAGATTTCGTATCCAAGACAAAATCCTTTGACTGAATTTTATCTTAAACTGTAAACCAACAAGTGTAAACTTACTAATTCACACACCTTTTATAGAAGATTTTTGTAGTATTCACGTAGCTAATTCACTCACCTTTTACAGAAAAATGTTGTACAGGGTAGTAAAAAAATAAAGAAACTACATATTAGATTTTTAGTAGATTTCATCCAAATCTACTGACAAAGTGGATTTCTTTTTGTATGGGAAATATAGTAAAAAACAACTAGACTTAGCTCAAAATCTCGTAAGTACTAGATTAATAAGGAAAATGAAATTTTGCATATATTTAGCTGATAAATATTCGCAATGAAATTTAATATCCACAGAAGATTTTCCCCTATACAAATATCTCACATAAAATGAATGCATTTTGATAACGTAGGTAATTCCAAGAGAAATATGATGAAACAGGAATTAGATACTGCAATGTTTAATCTTTTGTTGAAACGCAAAAAATCTTGTATAATGTGCTTTTCTTATCAACAAAAAAAAAAACGCATCCCGCCGAAAACTAGTGCTTCGCGATAAGCAGGTTTGTAAAGGAGAGTTTTGTTGGTGTAGCTTACGTATTGCATGATATTTGCTCGCGATGTCCCACTTTGGAGCATTTCTTGTTAAACGCTTATTTCAGCGCATTGAGTATATAATAAAATCATACTATTGTTTTGTCTTTTTAGGTTCGTAACTCATCGTCATTCTTCGTAAAATGAATATTTTTATAATCAATGCCTTAAGCCCTTATGACACTACATTTTTCTTGCATTGTTTTGCTATAGGATTGAAAGAAAGAAATAGCATATTATAGAAGGAAATAACTATACAAAATGTAAACAAAACGTAATGGCTTCTTTAAGTGCTGCCTACTTTTTATTTATAATAAAACGGCAAAAGAAAAAAAAGTTGAAAAAAAGGAGGCGCTAAGTCGCTGAATTCGTGAATAAAGCGATAACTCGGCAACACTTTAATGTTTCAAGCATGAAACGTCAATTTTAAGTTGAAAATTTTTACATTTTTTTTTGACAGGGCCCCCTTTTTTTTATCGATAACACTAGTAAAAGCTTTGACAATTTGGTATTTAAGCCCTTATGACACTACATTTTTTTTTTCATATTTCAAGTTTTGGAGAACAGTGCAAATAGAATATAATAGGAAATTTTACCAGGTGCAAAGAGTTCAGCTATATTAAGATAAATACCAAATTGTCAAAGCTTTTACTAATGTTATCGATAAAAAATGGGGGCCTGTCAAAAAAAATGTAAAAATGTTCAACTTAAAATCGACATTTCGAGCTTGAAACATTAAAGTGTTGCTAAGTTAGCGGTTTATTCACGAATCTAGCGACCAAGCGCCTCTTTTTTCAACTTTTTTTTCTTTTGTCGTTTTATTATAAATAAAAAGTAGGCAGCACTTAAAGAAGCCATTACAATTTGTTTACATTTTGTATAGGTGTTTCTTTTTATCATTTGCAATTTCTTTCTTTCAATTCTATAGCAAAACAATGCAAGAAAAATGTAGTGTCATAAGGGCTTTAAAGTAGCGTTTCCTTGAATGCACGCACCACTGTAAGTGAATGTGCAAAAATTTGTTTTTTAAGTGGACGAAGAAAAAATATATATAATAAGCTTAAGCATTTCTTGCCATACATTATTGCTTATATTCAGGCAATACATTTGTCGCTACTGTGAAGCGCATTTGTATAACATGAAAAATTTGTACTGCTTCCAAAATTTCGACTATTTTTTGCTGGGATATTTCCAATATTTCCATATTCTTCGATTTGTTAATAAAGTTTCTTTATAAGAGACTTCACCACCAAAAATACGTATTACAATACACCAAATTGGAATGTCTTAGACATATCAGCCGGTGTGGAAAACTCAAATAATTACCCACCCCATTGAAAAAGATTTTTCCAATCTGCACTGATGATTGCATATTCAGATTATCAAGAAATTCTAAATTTCCATTTCGTTAAATCAGAGATCTACTTCTGTGGCTTGTAAACGAATATCGTTTTAAATTTCCTGGCAATAAAGGACATGAAAAATTGCAGTTTTCTATAGTCGACCATCAGCAAAATCTTTTTATAGTTAAATTGTCGCTTTTTAAAATGTTGAATTTTATGAATACGGAGGATCGCACCACTATATGGATCACAGGGGAGAGGGTTGCAAAGGTGTAGATTGTAAATTTGTACACTCTATCTGGCTTAACCATAAGCCTGTCAAATTACAATGAAGGTACTATATCACGTGCAAATACATTTTTACTTTTTGCTCTTCCAACCAATATTGAACTGACAGCCACTACAATAGAAATGTTACAAATGGCTCATAGCACAATTAAGAACAGAAAAATAAAACTTTTTTTTTTGTTGAGCAGCAAGTAGTATCTCTGAATACCTTCCTTAACAGTGGTGGGACAAATTGAACAATAACCTGACCGTAGATCCTAAAAATCTGCGCCTTTCTTCTTTACCACGTCTTATAAAACGTCACAGCTTCGGAGTGTCCTTATATGACGGCACTTCCACCAAAGATTTCCATGCTCTTACATACAGAAAATTTTCAATGTAAAATCGTCAAAAACCAGGTTAATTCAACAGTTTTCGGTAGTGAGTTTGCTTCATAGGTGTTTCATGTTAATTCATGTGAATTAGATAATTTTGCCTATGTTTTGTTATAGTTTAAGAAAAATTTCGGTCAAAGGTTTTTGTTCTGGATACGAAATCTTGATAAATCGCGAGCTCAGTCCTGTTTTGGCGCACCGACCATTTAAAAAAAATTTAGTTAAGTATGCGGTATATATATTTTGAATACCCTCTTTCAGAATCCAAAAACTGGTTCACGAAATTGTTCCTGCTTTAGATATCAAGCATTCATTGTGCTTCGATATCATCAATTTTGATACATTTTTTGTAAAAAAAAAATTTTTTTAAATCAGAAATCAAGTAAAACACCAAGTTTCATCAATATTAGCTTTTTATTCCATGTAAATATCTTTTCTAATAACACTTATACGCTTATTTTCAATAAAAAGTAGAAAATTTCATTTCAATAACAAGTTACTCAATACACAGCAGTTAGTATACACATGGAGCAACACAAGCTACTTTTTACAAATAAAATTCAAAAAGTGGCTACTGGAGCACAAAACAAGATATTTTACTTTCAGTAAAAAGATGTTAATTTCTAATCGGATTGATGAAAGCTCACAAAAATTTACATTTTTCTTCCAAACATATGCCGGAAGCAGTACATCTTCTTTGTTGTTTTTCTCCATTCCGACTTTTTGGCATATGGGCTAAACCAGTACTGATGTCGCGAAATGTCAAAAGAAAGTTTGGTGTAAACGGTACAAATTTTGATAAAGATTTCAAATGAAATCTACTAGATTTGGCTCAGATGTAAACGCAGTACTCGTATTGGAATCAAAAAATTTTAATTTTCAGATTGGAATTGACAAGAATTTTTCTAGTAGCTTCATTTGTACTAAAAAGTAAAAAAAAATGACCATAAAAAGTAAAAAAATTACCATAATTTTAGGATCATACTTTTGGGAGCAGCAAATATAAAATTCACGTTAGCGTTGTGAGTAAAAAAGTTTAAAGTGATGCCTTGAGGTAGTAAAACTTCAACACTGTAAAATCGGAATACAAAATAAACGGAATCTGAAGAATCTTTAACAAAAATCTGCGGTATGCAAGTACGGATACGGAATTAAAATAATTCCGATCGGAATTTATGACATGGCTATATGTGTCCATTTTATTGCTAGTTTTCTTTAACAGAGACATTTTTGATAAATTAAAGTCTTTTTCATATATTTGTGCCAGCGTATTTGAGGTAGAAAATTTCAATTAGTTGTGTTTTTGTTTTTATTTCGACTATTGTGTTACTTTTGTCTACTTTTAAAGTGCTCATCATTATTCCAGACGCCAGCCCATCACATTTGTCAACCAACATTGTTGCCATATGCATAGGGTTTCGTTCCAGATTCCCGGGAATTAAAATATACTAGAGTATGGCACCATGTTGTTCAGAACACATTTGTACTCTCAAATAATTCTCGGAAAAAAATTTTCAAGTTCTTTTTTTTTAAACTTAAAAATATATCTCTCAACTAGGGAAGAGAACCTGTCACAAGACAAGTCACGTAACTGCTCCCGGAGGACTATTATCAACCGGTTCGAGCTCTGGAACTTTATATAAGAGAGACCAGGCAGTTTTACATGGTGCTGTCATTGTCCTTAAGGTACTGTTTTAATTTCTTTAACATTAGTCGAATTACTGTACTTTAAACAAATATGTATTTTTGACGTGGAAAAAATCTGCTTGTACAGTGAGGGGTTTTTTTGCAAGGTTTGTCCTATTTAAGTGGTGTGTTCTCTCTTCACCGCTCGCGACTCGCGAACATATTCGGCCATGTCAGAGCTCCATTCCGTTCGGAAACGGAATTCAACCTAAACCATTTTTGTCCAGACTGCTAGCGGCGCTACTATGCTGCGGTATGCTCCAGCTAGGGCTTGACATATTAGGGTGGATTGAATTCCGTTTCCGAAAAGAATTGAACTCTGTGGCATGGCCGATTGTATGACTTCCATTTTCACCAGTCATAGGACAACTATTGGTACAAAATTTCCCGCAGAGCAGTTATATTATGCTCTTCAATAAAATTTGAGTTATTCATATTTAATTTCTTTTACTTTTAATTTTAAATTTATAATAAAATTTTTAATAGTGGCATTGTTTAGTATATGTCGCGAATTCTCGGGTTCCCGGGAAGCCAAACAAAATTTTTCCCGATTCCTGGGAATCAAAAAATTTCGGAAATATGGAAACCCTACATATGCATAAAACAAAAAACTCAAGAAAAAATAGTGAGGACTAAACTAAAAATATTTAAAATATTCTATGATGGCTACTATGGTTTAAAAAAACATAGAGAGAGAGAGAGAGAGAGAGAGCATAGATAATACGGGACTTAGAGTAAGACATTTTATTTTAGCTTTATATTTTTAGAGTTGTTGATCGAGCGGGTTAAAAATACGGTTAACCGCGTGAAAACTCCAAAAGATATTGCCTAAGAAAGTAAATTTCTTTTGGATTTGATATCGCGCTAAACGCCCTTATACCCCGTTTGACCATAAACTTAAAAAAAAATCAAGCTAAAAAGTCATCGCCTAAATCCCGTATAAGAACCTCATTTTGAACATTATTTCGAAGAAAAAAAACTAAAATAGTTTGTGAATCATAATGCAAAAAAATTGTGGAGTTGTAACATTGACAACTCAACTTAATTGAGTTGTGAATTATAATAAGAGCCGTAAACCAGTGATGTCATGCCAACTTTTAATTTAAAAAAGGCACTGAAGGACATAATTTCAGGTGGTTTAAAAAGCACTAAAAAATAAAAATTTTTTTGGAGTTTTAAGACATCAAAAAGCACTAAAAATAGTGCCAAAAGCACTAAGTTGGCCAAAAAGTGTCGATTTTAGGTTTTGTTATACATTTTACAGTGCAATAAAGAACGTCGTTCTAAAACATCATATCAAACAAGTTTTCCTGTTCAATTGCTTAAAATCCTTTTTGTTTTACCCAACCAATGATAATTACAAAGGAAAAGAAACGTTGTTATTCTTTACCACCTTCAACAAATAATAAAATAAACAATAGTTTAGTAAGAATTTTAAGAAATAAAACCAACCAACAGAGAAATGTTATAGGGAAATTAAAATAAAGTTACAACAACAAAATTATAAAAAATATCGAAAACAATTACTGTATTGTATGTATAAATAACAACAAAACATTTAACAATTAAGCATTTTTTGTGATAAATAAGAAAGTGTTAAATAATGCAACACCAGAAACTTAACACTTTATTTATTTTATATGTAAGATATATAAAACAATAACAAAAGAACAACAAACACAAAAAACCAACAAACAACAAACGATATGTGATTAAACACCATTTAATTAAAAGCTATTTAAGAAATAAATAAAAAACACTTGTATTTTAATAAAGTTAAAGAAATGAAAAGAAGATTAATAAAAAGAAACTTCATCGTTGTACGTTTTAGAATAAATCAACAACAACAACAACAATTATGAAAATTCTTTTAAAAATTTTATACTAAATGTCATTTATTTTATTCATTCCATAAACAAACCAAATGCAACAAAACTACAATAAATCTAGATATCATTTGTTAAACTATTTTAACTTATTTAGAAAATATAATTTTAGACAACAGAAAACGATGAAATTTGCTAAATATGTACTAAAAGAAAAGTTCTAAAATTGAAATAAGGATTTAAAGAAAATATTAGTTAAAAGTGTTTTAACATAAACTAGATACATACATTAAAATCTAAGGAATTTTAATCGGGATAAAGTTCAATTGCCACACAACTTAATAAAAAGTACTTACAAAAAAGTATCTGCCTTATTCATAATAGTTATCAAAGGCTTACGAAAGGTTTAAAAGAAACAAATAGTGCATAGAAATCTACTCCATAAACCTTTTATAAACATTTGATAATTTATTATGAATGAGGCCATCTCTATGGGCGTGTGTCAAATGGCAGAAAAGTACTATGGTAAAAAAAATATTTGTCTGTGGGGAAGAAATTTCATGTTTCTGCTGTGCAAAATGCTACCTTTTTTGACAATATAAAATTTTGACGTATGTAAAGGTGGATTCTCACCCATTGTTTCCGAACAAAATTTTTGTCCGGACAAAATTTCTTTTACTGAGAGTGTTTTGCAACACGATTCACCCATTTCGAACAATTTGTCTGGAAAATCAAAGCTACCATATGTTATATGTAAATAACAAATAAACATCTCCGACAAAATTGTGTAGCAATTGGATAAAATACTACTGTTTATGTTATTAACTATTAAACTAAATACTATGATATTACTTGTAGGTCACATTTATAGAAATAAAACAAAAAATGAAAGAATCGCTATAAAAACATTATTTGATGTGGCAACTCAGTTCCACTGTGTCCGGACAAAAATTAAAATTAAACCAATTCAAGCTGAGAGTGTTCCGAACAAAATTATTTCTCTTCTTTTCTCTCTCTCTCTCACAAAGAGAGACGTCAAACTACATGTAAAAAAAATTTTGTCCGGACAAAAATTTTGTTCGGAAACAATGGGTGAATCCAGCTTAAGAACATTCATGTTTCAGCTGTGTGAAATGATACCTTTTTTGACAATATAAAATTTTCTACAAGCCGCCCGCCGGCTACCAACAAAATTTGTAAAAGAACATTTTTATACATATAAGACAACATTCTCTGCTGTAGCAAAAAATTTTATAATATGATGTACAATTTTTCGCAAATTAAAATAAACAATGCATTTTTCACAGTCTAACTACATTTAAGAGCCGCAAAAATCGGTGTATTGGGCGACGGCTCGAATTTCCAAAAAAAAAAACGACGGCGGTGTTTTTACCTTGTTACGATACCATGCTTCTAATTTCTGCCTGTCAAAAATTTATCTCTTGTGTCAAAATTTCTACTAGCCCCCTGGGCTAGTGAAATTTTATTCACCACAGAAGTGTCAAAAATTTACTTACAATAGTACTTTGTTACCATTTGACACACACCCTAAAATTGTCATCTCCACTTTATTAGGAGTTGTTCAAATCATTTCATAAATTTATTCGGCCCTATTCAAGTTGACGTAGCCGTTTTAATTGTGGTTCCTATGTCGTTGTCGTTTTTATCGGTGTTTTGTTCCTAAATTGGCATATTTCCGAAATTTCGGAAAAATTTCACATTTTATGTCAGAATGGTAGAAATTATCAGAAATGTCTCAGAACATTTTCCGATAGTTTTTCGGACAATGTTTAGACATATCGAAAATTTCTTTAGAACTTCGCCAGGAAGCTCCTTCAGAACTTTTACATTTACGATATGTTCCATAGAATGGATATATTCTAAAAGTTTTGCGAATTTCATCCAAAAATGTCTTAATTCACCCATATGATTTTTTATACTCTTTTTGACCCACTTCGGGTATAAATGAAAGAATTCATTCACTCCTATTCTGCATGTCGATTACGTTTCCGCATACAGTTGCGCAAGCATCGAAAATAGGCATTCCAGCAAGAAACTGAATCGTAAGAAGAAGAAGACAAGAGTATTTTCAAAAGCAGCGGTTTTGCTGTGGAACGTATGAAATAGGTACCAAAAAACGAAAAAAAAAAACGAAACGGAACGCAGAATATCAAAGTTGCCAAACGAAGAAAATTTCAATTCGAATCGATATGCAGAATAGGGGTGACTATTTTAGCTTGTGATAATTTTGAAGCAATAAGTGAAACGAAAGGTTAACCTAATTGTTCTGACAATACTCGTACAGCATAGCGGAACCACATGATATTTTCGGAGACCGATAAATAAAGCGCTGTTTAAAGAACATAACATTTTAAGATAAAGAAAATTTAAGTGAGTACTTTCTTCAAAAGAACAATAAAATTATTTCATAACTCAATTATTAAAAGTATTTCCTTTAAAAAGATACCTTTTAAAATTGTATTTTTAGATTTTAAAAAAGTACTTTTGAGGCAAAAACTGAACATTTTCACAAAATATTTGCTCAATTCACAACCTGTTGTATGTGTTGTAGATCGTAAAAATGTTGTTAGTAATTTCCACATAAACATGTTTCTAAACAAATGTTTAGTTATGTATTAGAAAAAATTCCAAATGAGTAAAACACTTTTAATTAATACTTTGTTGCAATTAAAGATTAGGAAAAATTATATAATTATGTACAAACAATTAACGAACAGCAAAACAACAACAACAACAACAAATAATTTACGTATTTTCTTCAGTAAAAAATAACAACAAACAAAACACCTTCGAATACAAATTGGGATTATCTTTACTAAAATCTAAGAAATCCTTTACTAAACTGTGATATTAAAACAAACAACAAATAAAAAACCAACAAAATGTGAACATCAATCACAACAAATAAAAAGTTTATGTATTTAAAATTTACAACAAAACAACAAATAAACAAAATTTATAAAACATCATATAAATTAAAAAATATTGAATATGAAAACATACAGAAAAAAAATGTTATTAAATCATAGCAGGGAATTATTTAACAAAAAAAAAGCTAGTATAATAAAAAAATTTAAACAAATGGCTACAATGTATGTGCATGTATGTAAAAATGTAAACCAATTATACTATTATATTAAAAACAAATAAAATATTGAAAAAAAAAAATAGATACAATCTTCAAAGCAAGAAGCTGTTCAATTTTATCTGAACATTAAAAACAAAATAAAATGCCTAATAATTTTAAATTGTGAAAGAATACTAAAAAATCATAGACTATATAACAAAGGCCTAAAATATACTCGTATATAAATGTTAATATTATTTAAATTTATTTTAACACCGATTTTTTTTTTACTACAATAACTTGTTGCCATAAGTCTGCGAGCAAATTATGGCAATCGATATCGTTCGAAATTTCAATAGAATTTAAATAGAAATTTCGTTCGATATCGCATCCGCATTTTGCTCCCTGCTATAAAAAAAATCAGGCTTACGGCAAAAGAAAAATTCCTAAAAAAAAAAGTTTTTGACAAAGTCGCCATTTGTGTTTCAAGGAGCACGGTAAACGTTACTGCAGAAAGCAGTGTTGCCATTTTGATGCTTTTCGGGTATTTTATGACGCTTTTTTGGTCTTGTTACCCTTTTATTTTTTCCGATTACCCTCTTTTAAAAAAGGGTATTTTTTGAAGCTTTTTCCATTTTTGTGGGTGGCACTTTTGGTGTTTTTTATTTTATTTTTTCAGTTTAAGTATTTTTGTTTTACTCAAATGCTGAAGTCGAAGGAACTTAGAGAACTTTTAGAAATCGACTTTCTTTAAACTCATCTAATACATTATTGCATATTGAATAAGGTATGAGACAAGAAAAAGATTGTTGTTGCAATTCCAATGATATTGATATGCAAAATCGTTAGTTAAACAACCGGCGTTTGTTATCTACAGACTGTGTATTTGGTCCTAGGTGTTATCTTTTTTAAAATCCATTTTATTTATCATAGTAGTCGTAGTATTAGTCGTGTCGTGTTCCTATAAAATGTTCAGAAAGTAATTAAAATCATATAGATTTTTATAATTTTTAGTAGCGGGAACTACAATTAACACTGATATTAACCTAAACGTTGATATTTTACGAACCCCATTTTACTTGTAAGTATTGCAGTAGAGTTGTCATTTTCCCGGTTTCTCTAAACCGGTTTATAAAATGTGACGGTTTTGGTTTATTCGAAAAAGCGGGTTTTCGAAAAGTTTATGAAAAGGCCAAAGCTCATGGCTCAAAATGTACTAAAAGACTATCGTGTAAAGGAATACAGCCTAACCTCCATGTAACGAACTTCGCTATGGCGTTTCCTTTGTAAAGAACCTTTTATTAAGATTCTCAGCTATGTGATGGAAATATGGCTTTAAAACAAAGCAATTTTAAAAGCCCTATTTATTAATACATTTTATAAAATTTTTATAATTTTTTTTTTATAAAACTCCTTTTAATAAAGAAGTATTTTTATAATCATTGTGATAAAACTCTTTTTAATAAAGAAATATTATTAAAACACGCCTTTTAAAATGGCTTCGTTTTCAAAATCGATTTCCATCACATGCCTGCCCAGTAAAAAATTTTCATGTTTTTTGAAGCACTAAAGATATAAAGCGCTTCACAATTCGCTTTAAAATATGAGCTTGTTCAGATGCTGATTTCATAGCGTCACAACAGTGCAAGTTTTGAAGCGAGAAAAGTATTTGCTTTTTACTTATACAAAAAGCTTCGTACACAAGCTATACAAAACAGCTGATTTTATAGTGCTGATCCAAAGCAGGTTTATAAGCGAGAATGAAGAGTAAGATTATTTGAGTTTCTTGGTGCCGTTTTGCAACAGTGTTTTTGGTCGAGTGATTGGTACGTTGGACTTCAAACCTGAAGGTTCTTAGTTCGATACTAGTTGAAGTTAAAATAACAAACATTGAGTAAAAATTTGATATTAATAAAAATAAATAAAGTAACGAAATACGAAAAATTCAAAATGGCGTTAACGAGGCCAATCCACATCGAACCATTTTTTCATATATTTGCAGTTCTAGTGCTGAAAATGTTGATGATTTTCAGCGCTTCAAAAGCGCTTTTGTGAGCAAAAATGTAGTACGGGAACTCGCCATACAAAAATCAGCAGCGATATCAGCAGGTTTGTCAGCGCTACTTTTATTCCATAATAGTAGAAACCTGCTTTATTGGAAGCAAGTTTTTTACTGGGTGACTATTTCCTTTTCATATACTACATAATCTCCATATAACGGATTCCTCAATAGCAAATATTTACATGGAGTATAATATACTATAAGTATGTACATGAGAGATGGGCAAGTGAAAAAAATATATCGATGTATATCGATATCGATATATTTTTAAATATCGATCGGCATCGATATATATCGAATAAAAAATATCGATATATCGAAATATCTATTTTTTTCAGCAATGATAATTCATACGTATTTTATATCCAAATTTTTTTTAAAAAATAAAAAAATAGTACTTTTCTTATAAATAATTAAGCTGGAAAGAGTTAATTTCCAAGATCCTTACCCAATATTTCATGGAACATACATCAACAAAATTACACTCAAAAAATTATAATTTTTCGAATAGAAAAAATATTATAAATAAAACAAAAGATTTTGTTAGTAATATTCTAATTGATGAAGACTGTGCCGAAATATTTTTAAAAATTGCACGAAAAACAAAACCAAAGCTAAAAAAAATATGGAATTTGATACTGTCATTATGTTTGGAAAAAATATCGATATATAGAAATTAAAAATATCAACGATATATATCGATATATTTTTAAGAAAATATCGATATATCGATATCTTTTGCCCATCCCTAACGTACATATATATTTAAAAAGATGATAACTTCTCTATAACGTATTTTCTCTATAACGCAAAAGTTCGTCCGTCATTAGCTACTCAGTTATAGAGAAGTTCGACTGTATCAACTTCCCCACTCTAACAATTGACTACTACCCTGCAGACAAAATGACTGGTATGTGTTTAGATATATACTAGTTGCTTTTTAACTCAGACTAGTTACCTATCTGTCCTTTTTTCATATATCGAACTATCCATTTTAACATTAGGTTGTCATAGGAGCACAACTAGTTCATTTGTATACAGTTATATCCCAATTGGAATACCAGTTGTTGTAAAGTAGTGCTGTTACTATTTTTTTTGTTTGTTTATGGTTTTGTATTTCTTAAAAAAAATCTTTAGCTCAACCGGGGTACGATCACACATTCCTCATATTTCAAGGCAAGTATTCTACCCAATGAGCCACTTTCTACTTATTGTTTTAAAAGCTAAAAATATGTGTCCTTTTTTACTAGTATCGTTACTAGTCTCGATACAACTAGTAATACAATTGTCGTTTTTTTTACTAGTATCGTTACTAGTCTTGTTACAACTAGTAATATGACTGTCGTTTTTTTGACTAGTACCATTACAACTAGTATCTGACTGTCCCAAAGTGTATCTTGTTGTAAATTTAGCTGCTGGGTATTAACATGTACACAAACAAACACAAGTAAAAATATCTAAATCTTCCCTATAAGCAGCTCAGTTAACTTATAACGCACTTTAAGCTAAATATTTCTCAACTAATGGTGGTTGCTGACTGAATTACTTTTAATGGAGTCAACTGACTATTTGAACATTGCGATGTCCTAGGCGGTAGTCAATTGTCCGACTCTGCATTACTTTCCAACTAACTTAAAGTTAACTTTATTTAAGTCAAATGGTAGTTAGTGTGCAAAAAGATGATGCTGGGGTTCGAACTATGTATCACACGTTTTGTAGTCAACGTGCTGACCACCCAGCTAAGGTACCATTTGAAATAATGATAGCAATAAGTTAATATAGACTCGAAATGAGTTTCAAAGTAGCTGAGAGAGTAAAATTGTTAGCTCTCACCAAATCCCATTATGCACTCAACTTAAGTATTGATTTTGGGTCAGTTCTGGATTACATTGTAGTTAGTTTTTAGTTAGTCTAAAAAAAGTTAACTATAAGTTGATTATTTTTGTAGTCGACTACAGATTTGCTTATAGGGTTGATCTTCAATACATATTTTTTAAATGTATGTCTTCACATATCTATGTATTACATAATATACCAATGCACTTTTTAATAATGTTTTAAATTTTAGATTTAATCTAGTTTATTAATGTGTGCCAATTAGGGTTTGGTTTTTAGGTAAAATAGTAATCAGAAGCAAAAAAGGAGAAAAATGTATGCATATTTTTGTTAATTATGAAAAACCGAAAAAACCGGTTAATCGAACCGGCTTAAGAATAAAAAGACCGAAACCCGGTTTCGGAAAAAGTGCGGTTTTTTCAACTATTCGAAAACCGGTTTTTGGAAAATATCGAATAGTTGACAACTCTAGTCGTGCTCCTATAAAACGTCCTAAAATTAAGTAAACTCGCATAGTTTTGTTTAATTTTTTAGGCCTTTGTTTATATTTTATAAACTATGATTTAACTAATTATGAAGTGTTTAAGAAACATGTTTAAGTAAAAACAAATTTAAAGACAAAGAAGAAAACAGCAAACAAAATAAGTGTAATTGTAGAACATTTATTCAAAATTTAATCATAAATGTTTCTAAATTAATATTAATATAAATTAAATTTATAAACTAGACTAATTAATGGGTAACGATTTATATAATAAATAAACGATTTTTTTTTGCCATAAACTATTAGAAAACTCTAATCAAGCAAAATTATATGTTTTCACTTTTGTTTGCTTAATTTTTTTTTATAACAATGAATGAACTCTATTATTAAAATTGCTTCTTATTTTTTATTTCTTTTTTAATTTAAAATTAATGTTACTAAATGTTACTACAAACATAATTATTAAATAATCAAATGCAATATCATTATTAAACTTTAATATAAAAAAAAACCTAAAAACTTCTCATTATAAATTGTAGTAAACACACAGATTTTAATAAAATTGGAAAATAATACTTACTAAATAAAGGATTTGTTTATATTATTGAAAGGATATACGATTTGAAAGTGTAAGACGTAAGTAAACCTTTTTACATCTTGAGTTATTGCCCAAGTTTTAAAAATGTATGATATACGAACTGATAACTTCGTGCTCTACAAACTTATAAAACTTTATTTCTCTAGCTTAAAATTTTTCCGAATTTTTGCCCAAGTTTTAAAAACGTATGCAGCATGAATTGACAGTAATTTGCAAGTTTTGAATACTGTTAGCTCGTTAATATCTCGAGAACCGTTCGATATATCTTGCTGAAACATTTCAAAGATGATAGATTAGAAGAACTTCACCTATAAAATAACATGAATAAAATTCCTCTTTCCAAAATTTAATGCAAACATATTAAAAACCATTATTTCTAAGTAACGCCCACTTTTTGGAGGGTGGGCGTGGCATTTTTGCTTTTAAATTATTCTTCATTATATTACGTATCAGCTACCAAAACTTTATATAATTATCTTGAAAAATAGCCGAGATTTTGACAAAACTTAAAAAAGGTTTTTTTTACCACGAAAAATTTTACAAATAAAAATCTTATTTTTTTTTGTAAAATACCAGGTCAACAGAACTTTGCAGAAGGTGGATTTCAAAAATGCATTTTCTTTAATTTGCTATAACTCTTGAACCGCTAAAGATATTTTATTGAATCTTTCACTATACTATAGATTAGGTAGTTGGCTACACGATGGTTAACCTTTGGCCCGCCAGGTAATAACGTTTGCGGCCAAAAAATGGTTATTTATAGCCTTAAGCCCTATATCTCGCTAGGTAATTATCGTAAAGAATTCTAATTACACCAGGACGAATCAGGAAGTCTTCTTCTATGAACGTGTAAAATTTTATGTTTCTATCTTAAAACACTTTTGAGTTATCGACAAAGTTCTAAAAATGTCTGCAGGACCAACTGACAATGAATTACTTGTTTTTAGTACATTTTGTCCTTTTATAACTCGGGAACAGGTTGGTGTATTTTGTTGAAATTTTCCTTGATGATAGATTAGAGCTTCAGCTATAACATGACCTATTCTAAATCCTAAATGTGAAGCTAAGTTACGAAAACTCGTGGTTTATCATCAAAGCCGAATTTTATTTCTATTAAAAAGGCATGGCGGCAATTGAACAAAACGTAAAAACGGTTTTTAACAGAAAAAAATTTAAAGTAAAAAAAATCTTTTTTTGTAAAATACCAGGTCAACAGAACTTTGCAGAAGGTGGATTTCGAAAATGCATTTTCTTTAATTTGCTATAACTCTTGAACCGCTTAAGATATTTTATTGAATCTTTCACTATACTATAGATTAGGTAGTTGGCTACACGATGGTTAACCTTTGGCCCGCCAGGTAATAACGTTTGCGGCCAAAAAATGGTTATTTATAGCCTTAAGCCCTATATCTCGCTAGGTAATTATCGTAAAGAATTCTAATTACACCAGGACGAATCAGGAAGTCTTCTTCTATGAACGTGTAAAATTTTATGTTTCTATCTTAAAACACTTTTGAGTTATCGACAAAGTTCTAAAAATGTCTGCAGGACCAACTGACAATGAATTACTTGTTTTTAGTACATTTTGTCCTTTTATAACTCGGGAACAGGTTGGTGTATTTTGTTGAAATTTTCCTTGATGATAGATTAGAGCTTCAGCTATAACATGACCTATTCTAAATCCTAAATGTGAGGCTAAGTTACGAAAACTCGTGGTTTATCATCAAAGCCGAATTTTATTTCTATTAAAAAGGCATGGCGGCAATTGAACAAAACGTAAAAACGGTTTTTAACAGAAAAAAATTTAAAGTAAAAAAAATCTTTTTTTGTAAAATACCAGGTCAACAGAACTTTGCAGAAGGTGGATTTCGAAAATGCATTTTCTTTAATTTGCTATAACTCTTGAACCGCTTAAGATATTTTATTGAATCTTTCACTATACTATAGATTAGGTAGTTGGCTACACGATGGTTAACCTTTGGCCCGCCAGGTAATAACGTTTGCGGCCAAAAAATGGTTATTTATAGCCTTAAGCCCTATATCTCGCTAGGTAATTATCGTAAAGAATTCTAATTACACCAGGACGAATCAGGAAGTCTTCTTCTATGAACGTGTAAAATTTTATGTTTCTATCTTAAAACACTTTTGAGTTATCGACAAAGTTCTAAAAATGTCTGCAGGACCAACTGACAATGAATTACTTGTTTTTAGTACATTTTGTCCTTTTATAACTCGGGAACAGGTTGGTGTATTTTGTTGAAATTTTCCTTGATGATAGATTAGAGCTTCAGCTATAACATGACCTATTCTAAATCCTAAATGTGAAGCTAAGTTACGAAAACTCGTGGTTTATCATCAAAGCCGAATTTTATTTCTATTAAAAAGGCATGGCGGCAATTGAACAAAACGTAAAAACGGTTTTTAACAGAAAAAAATTTAAAGTAAAAAAAATCTTTTTTTGTAAAATACCAGGTCAACAGAACTTTGCAGAAGGTGGATTTCGAAAATGCATTTTCTTTAATTTGCTATAACTCTTGAACCGCTTAAGATATTTTATTGAATCTTTCACTATACTATAGATTAGGTAGTTGGCTACACGATGGTTAACCTTTGGCCCGCCAGGTAATAACGTTTGCGGCCAAAAAATGGTTATTTATAGCCTTAAGCCCTATATCTCGCTAGGTAATTATCGTAGAGAATTCTAATTACACCAGGACGAATCAGGAAGTCTTCTTCTATGAACGTGTAAAATTTTATGTTTCTATCTTAAAACACTTTTGAGTTATCGACAAAGTTCTAAAAATGTCTGCAGGACCAACTGACAATGAATTACTTGTTTTTAGTACATTTTGTCCTTTTATAACTCGGGAACAGGTTGGTGTATTTTGTTGAAATTTTCCTTGATGATAGATTAGAGCTTCAGCTATAACATGACCTATTCTAAATCCTAAATGTGAAGCTAAGTTACGAAAACTCGTGGTTTATCATCAAAGCCGAATTTTATTTCTATTAAAAAGGCATGGCGGCAATTGAACAAAACGTAAAAACGGTTTTTAACAGAAAAAAATTTAAAGTAAAAAAAATCTTTTTTTGTAAAATACCAGGTCAACAGAACTTTGCAGAAGGTGGATTTCAAAAATGCATTTTCTTTAATTTGCTATAACTCTTGAACCGCTTAAGATATTTTATTGAATCTTTCACTATACTATAGATTAGGTAGTTGGCTACACGATGGTTAACCTTTGGCCCGCCAGGTAATAACGTTTGCGGCCAAAAAATGGTTATTTATAGCCTTAAGCCCTATATCTCGCTAGGTAATTATCGTAAAGAATTCTAATTACACCAGGACGAATCAGGAAGTCTTCTTCTATGAACGTGTAAAATTTTATGTTTCTATCTTAAAACACTTTTGAGTTATCGACAAAGTTCTAAAAATGTCTGCAGGACCAACTGACAATGAATTACTTGTTTTTAGTACATTTTGTCCTTTTATAACTCGGGAACAGGTTGGTGTATTTTGTTGAAATTTTCCTTGATGATAGATTAGAGCTTCAGCTATAACATGACCTATTCTAAATCCTAAATGTGAAGCTAAGTTACGAAAACTCGTGGTTTATCATCAAAGCCGAATTTTATTTCTATTAAAAAGGCATGGCGGCAATTGAACAAAACGTAAAAACGGTTTTTAACAGAAAAAAATTTAAAGTAAAAAAAATCTTTTTTTGTAAAATACCAGGTCAACAGAACTTTGCAGAAGGTGGATTTCGAAAATGCATTTTCTTTAATTTGCTATAACTCTTGAACCGCTTAAGATATTTTATTGAATCTTTCACTATACTATAGATTAGGTAGTTGGCTACACGATGGTTAACCTTTGGCCCGCCAGGTAATAACGTTTGCGGCCAAAAAATGGTTATTTATAGCCTTAAGCCCTATATCTCGCTAGGTAATTATCGTAGAGAATTCTAATTACACCAGGACGAATCAGGAAGTCTTCTTCTATGAACGTGTAAAATTTTATGTTTCTATCTTAAAACACTTTTGAGTTATCGACAAAGTTCTAAAAATGTCTGCAGGACCAACTGACAATGAATTACTTGTTTTTAGTACATTTTGTCCTTTTATAACTCGGGAACAGGTTGGTGTATTTTGTTGAAATTTTCCTTGATGATAGATTAGAGCTTCAGCTATAACATGACCTATTCTAAATCCTAAATGTGAAGCTAAGTTACGAAAACTCGTGGTTTATCATCAAAGCCGAATTTTATTTCTATTAAAAAGGCATGGCGGCAATTGAACAAAACGTAAAAACGGTTTTTAACAGAAAAAAATTTAAAGTAAAAAAAATCTTTTTTTGTAAAATACCAGGTCAACAGAACTTTGCAGAAGGTGGATTTCAAAAATGCATTTTCTTTAATTTGCTATAACTCTTGAACCGCTTAAGATATTTTATTGAATCTTTCACTATACTATAGATTAGGTAGTTGGCTACACGATGGTTAACCTTTGGCCCGCCAGGTAATAACGTTTGCGGCCAAAAAATGGTTATTTATAGCCTTAAGCCCTATATCTCGCTAGGTAATTATCGTAAAGAATTCTAATTACACCAGGACGAATCAGGAAGTCTTCTTCTATGAACGTGTAAAATTTTATGTTTCTATCTTAAAACACTTTTGAGTTATCGACAAAGTTCTAAAAATGTCTGCAGGACCAACTGACAATGAATTACTTGTTTTTAGTACATTTTGTCCTTTTATAACTCGGGAACAGGTTGGTGTATTTTGTTGAAATTTTCCTTGATGATAGATTAGAGCTTCAGCTATAACATGACCTATTCTAAATCCTAAATGTGAGGCTAAGTTACGAAAACTCGTGGTTTATCATCAAAGCCGAATTTTATTTCTATTAAAAAGGCATGGCGGCAATTGAACAAAACGTAAAAACGGTTTTTAACAGAAAAAAATTTAAAGTAAAAAAAATCTTTTTTTGTAAAATACCAGGTCAACAGAACTTTGCAGAAGGTGGATTTCGAAAATGCATTTTCTTTAATTTGCTATAACTCTTGAACCGCTTAAGATATTTTATTGAATCTTTCACTATACTATAGATTAGGTAGTTGGCTACACGATGGTTAACCTTTGGCCCGCCAGGTAATAACGTTTGCGGCCAAAAAATGGTTATTTATAGCCTTAAGCCCTATATCTCGCTAGGTAATTATCGTAAAGAATTCTAATTACACCAGGACGAATCAGGAAGTCTTCTTCTATGAACGTGTAAAATTTTATGTTTCTATCTTAAAACACTTTTGAGTTATCGACAAAGTTCTAAAAATGTCTGCAGGACCAACTGACAATGAATTACTTGTTTTTAGTACATTTTGTCCTTTTATAACTCGGGAACAGGTTGGTGTATTTTGTTGAAATTTTCCTTGATGATAGATTAGAGCTTCAGCTATAACATGACCTATTCTAAATCCTAAATGTGAAGCTAAGTTACGAAAACTCGTGGTTTATCATCAAAGCCGAATTTTATTTCTATTAAAAAGGCATGGCGGCAATTGAACAAAACGTAAAAACGGTTTTTAACAGAAAAAAATTTAAAGTAAAAAAAATCTTTTTTTGTAAAATACCAGGTCAACAGAACTTTGCAGAAGGTGGATTTCGAAAATGCATTTTCTTTAATTTGCTATAACTCTTGAACCGCTTAAGATATTTTATTGAATCTTTCACTATACTATAGATTAGGTAGTTGGCTACACGATGGTTAACCTTTGGCCCGCCAGGTAATAACGTTTGCGGCCAAAAAATGGTTATTTATAGCCTTAAGCCCTATATCTCGCTAGGTAATTATCGTAAAGAATTCTAATTACACCAGGACGAATCAGGAAGTCTTCTTCTATGAACGTGTAAAATTTTATGTTTCTATCTTAAAACACTTTTGAGTTATCGACAAAGTTCTAAAAATGTCTGCAGGACCAACTGACAATGAATTACTTGTTTTTAGTACATTTTGTCCTTTTATAACTCGGGAACAGGTTGGTGTATTTTGTTGAAATTTTCCTTGATGATAGATTAGAGCTTCAGCTATAACATGACCTATTCTAAATCCTAAATGTGAAGCTAAGTTACGAAAACTCGTGGTTTATCATCAAAGCCGAATTTTATTTCTATTAAAAAGGCATGGCGGCAATTGAACAAAACGTAAAAACGGTTTTTAACAGAAAAAAATTTAAAGTAAAAAAAATCTTTTTTTGTAAAATACCAGGTCAACAGAACTTTGCAGAAGGTGGATTTCGAAAATGCATTTTCTTTAATTTGCTATAACTCTTGAACCGCTTAAGATATTTTATTGAATCTTTCACTATACTATAGATTAGGTAGTTGGCTACACGATGGTTAACCTTTGGCCCGCCAGGTAATAACGTTTGCGGCCAAAAAATGGTTATTTATAGCCTTAAGCCCTATATCTCGCTAGGTAATTATCGTAGAGAATTCTAATTACACCAGGACGAATCAGGAAGTCTTCTTCTATGAACGTGTAAAATTTTATGTTTCTATCTTAAAACACTTTTGAGTTATCGACAAAGTTCTAAAAATGTCTGCAGGACCAACTGACAATGAATTACTTGTTTTTAGTACATTTTGTCCTTTTATAACTCGGGAACAGGTTGGTGTATTTTGTTGAAATTTTCCTTGATGATAGATTAGAGCTTCAGCTATAACATGACCTATTCTAAATCCTAAATGTGAAGCTAAGTTACGAAAACTCGTGGTTTATCATCAAAGCCGAATTTTATTTCTATTAAAAAGGCATGGCGGCAATTGAACAAAACGTAAAAACGGTTTTTAACAGAAAAAAATTTAAAGTAAAAAAAATCTTTTTTTGTAAAATACCAGGTCAACAGAACTTTGCAGAAGGTGGATTTCAAAAATGCATTTTCTTTAATTTGCTATAACTCTTGAACCGCTTAAGATATTTTATTGAATCTTTCACTATACTATAGATTAGGTAGTTGGCTACACGATGGTTAACCTTTGGCCCGCCAGGTAATAACGTTTGCGGCCAAAAAATGGTTATTTATAGCCTTAAGCCCTATATCTCGCTAGGTAATTATCGTAAAGAATTCTAATTACACCAGGACGAATCAGGAAGTCTTCTTCTATGAACGTGTAAAATTTTATGTTTCTATCTTAAAACACTTTTGAGTTATCGACAAAGTTCTAAAAATGTCTGCAGGACCAACTGACAATGAATTACTTGTTTTTAGTACATTTTGTCCTTTTATAACTCGGGAACAGGTTGGTGTATTTTGTTGAAATTTTCCTTGATGATAGATTAGAGCTTCAGCTATAACATGACCTATTCTAAATCCTAAATGTGAAGCTAAGTTACGAAAACTCGTGGTTTATCATCAAAGCCGAATTTTATTTCTATTAAAAAGGCATGGCGGCAATTGAACAAAACGTAAAAACGGTTTTTAACAGAAAAAAATTTAAAGTAAAAAAAATCTTTTTTTGTAAAATACCAGGTCAACAGAACTTTGCAGAAGGTGGATTTCGAAAATGCATTTTCTTTAATTTGCTATAACTCTTGAACCGCTTAAGATATTTTATTGAATCTTTCACTATACTATAGATTAGGTAGTTGGCTACACGATGGTTAACCTTTGGCCCGCCAGGTAATAACGTTTGCGGCCAAAAAATGGTTATTTATAGCCTTAAGCCCTATATCTCGCTAGGTAATTATCGTAGAGAATTCTAATTACACCAGGACGAATCAGGAAGTCTTCTTCTATGAACGTGTAAAATTTTATGTTTCTATCTTAAAACACTTTTGAGTTATCGACAAAGTTCTAAAAATGTCTGCAGGACCAACTGACAATGAATTACTTGTTTTTAGTACATTTTGTCCTTTTATAACTCGGGAACAGGTTGGTGTATTTTGTTGAAATTTTCCTTGATGATAGATTAGAGCTTCAGCTATAACATGACCTATTCTAAATCCTAAATGTGAAGCTAAGTTACGAAAACTCGTGGTTTATCATCAAAGCCGAATTTTATTTCTATTAAAAAGGCATGGCGGCAATTGAACAAAACGTAAAAACGGTTTTTAACAGAAAAAAATTTAAAGTAAAAAAAATCTTTTTTTGTAAAATACCAGGTCAACAGAACTTTGCAGAAGGTGGATTTCAAAAATGCATTTTCTTTAATTTGCTATAACTCTTGAACCGCTTAAGATATTTTATTGAATCTTTCACTATACTATAGATTAGGTAGTTGGCTACACGATGGTTAACCTTTGGCCCGCCAGGTAATAACGTTTGCGGCCAAAAAATGGTTATTTATAGCCTTAAGCCCTATATCTCGCTAGGTAATTATCGTAAAGAATTCTAATTACACCAGGACGAATCAGGAAGTCTTCTTCTATGAACGTGTAAAATTTTATGTTTCTATCTTAAAACACTTTTGAGTTATCGACAAAGTTCTAAAAATGTCTGCAGGACCAACTGACAATGAATTACTTGTTTTTAGTACATTTTGTCCTTTTATAACTCGGGAACAGGTTGGTGTATTTTGTTGAAATTTTCCTTGATGATAGATTAGAGCTTCAGCTATAACATGACCTATTCTAAATCCTAAATGTGAGGCTAAGTTACGAAAACTCGTGGTTTATCATCAAAGCCGAATTTTATTTCTATTAAAAAGGCATGGCGGCAATTGAACAAAACGTAAAAACGGTTTTTAACAGAAAAAAATTTAAAGTAAAAAAAATCTTTTTTTGTAAAATACCAGGTCAACAGAACTTTGCAGAAGGTGGATTTCGAAAATGCATTTTCTTTAATTTGCTATAACTCTTGAACCGCTTAAGATATTTTATTGAACCTTTCACTATACTATAGATTAGGTAGTTGGCTACACGATGGTTAACCTTTGGCCCGCCAGGTAATAACGTTTGCGGCCAAAAAATGGTTATTTATAGCCTTAAGCCCTATATCTCGCTAGGTAATTATCGTAAAGAATTCTAATTACACCAGGACGAATCAGGAAGTCTTCTTCTATGAACGTGTAAAATTTTATGTTTCTATCTTAAAACACTTTTGAGTTATCGACAAAGTTCTAAAAATGTCTGCAGGACCAACTGACAATGAATTACTTGTTTTTAGTACATTTTGTCCTTTTATAACTCGGGAACAGGTTGGTGTATTTTGTTGAAATTTTCCTTGATGATAGATTAGAGCTTCAGCTATAACATGACCTATTCTAAATCCTAAATGTGAAGCTAAGTTACGAAAACTCGTGGTTTATCATCAAAGCCGAATTTTATTTCTATTAAAAAGGCATGGCGGCAATTGAACAAAACGTAAAAACGGTTTTTAACAGAAAAAAATTTAAAGTAAAAAAAATCTTTTTTTGTAAAATACCAGGTCAACAGAACTTTGCAGAAGGTGGATTTCGAAAATGCATTTTCTTTAATTTGCTATAACTCTTGAACCGCTTAAGATATTTTATTGAATCTTTCACTATACTATAGATTAGGTAGTTGGCTACACGATGGTTAACCTTTGGCCCGCCAGGTAATAACGTTTGCGGCCAAAAAATGGTTATTTATAGCCTTAAGCCCTATATCTCGCTAGGTAATTATCGTAGAGAATTCTAATTACACCAGGACGAATCAGGAAGTCTTCTTCTATGAACGTGTAAAATTTTATGTTTCTATCTTAAAACACTTTTGAGTTATCGACAAAGTTCTAAAAATGTCTGCAGGACCAACTGACAATGAATTACTTGTTTTTAGTACATTTTGTCCTTTTATAACTCGGGAACAGGTTGGTGTATTTTGTTGAAATTTTCCTTGATGATAGATTAGAGCTTCAGCTATAACATGACCTATTCTAAATCCTAAATGTGAAGCTAAGTTACGAAAACTCGTGGTTTATCATCAAAGCCGAATTTTATTTCTATTAAAAAGGCATGGCGGCAATTGAACAAAACGTAAAAACGGTTTTTAACAGAAAAAAATTTAAAGTAAAAAAAATCTTTTTTTGTAAAATACCAGGTCAACAGAACTTTGCAGAAGGTGGATTTCGAAAATGCATTTTCTTTAATTTGCTATAACTCTTGAACCGCTTAAGATATTTTATTGAATCTTTCACTATACTATAGATTAGGTAGTTGGCTACACGATGGTTAACCTTTGGCCCGCCAGGTAATAACGTTTGCGGCCAAAAAATGGTTATTTATAGCCTTAAGCCCTATATCTCGCTAGGTAATTATCGTAGAGAATTCTAATTACACCAGGACGAATCAGGAAGTCTTCTTCTATGAACGTGTAAAATTTTATGTTTCTATCTTAAAACACTTTTGAGTTATCGACAAAGTTCTAAAAATGTCTGCAGGACCAACTGACAATGAATTACTTGTTTTTAGTACATTTTGTCCTTTTATAACTCGGGAACAGGTTGGTGTATTTTGTTGAAATTTTCCTTGATGATAGATTAGAGCTTCAGCTATAACATGACCTATTCTAAATCCTAAATGTGAAGCTAAGTTACGAAAACTCGTGGTTTATCATCAAAGCCGAATTTTATTTCTATTAAAAAGGCATGGCGGCAATTGAACAAAACGTAAAAACGGTTTTTAACAGAAAAAAATTTAAAGTAAAAAAAATCTTTTTTGTAAAATACCAGGTCAACAGAACTTTGCAGAAGGTGGATTTCGAAAATGCATTTTCTTTAATTTGCTATAACTCTTGAACCGCTTAAGATATTTTATTGAATCTTTCACTATACTATAGATTAGGTAGTTGGCTACACGATGGTTAACCTTTGGCCCGCCAGGTAATAACGTTTGCGGCCAAAAAATGGTTATTTATAGCCTTAAGCCCTATATCTCGCTAGGTAATTATCGTAAAGAATTCTAATTACACCAGGACGAATCAGGAAGTCTTCTTCTATGAACGTGTAAAATTTTATGTTTCTATCTTAAAACACTTTTGAGTTATCGACAAAGTTCTAAAAATGTCTGCAGGACCAACTGACAATGAATTACTTGTTTTTAGTACATTTTGTCCTTTTATAACTCGGGAACAGGTTGGTGTATTTTGTTGAAATTTTCCTTGATGATAGATTAGAGCTTCAGCTATAACATGACCTATTCTAAATCCTAAATGTGAAGCTAAGTTACGAAAACTCGTGGTTTATCATCAAAGCCGAATTTTATTTCTATTAAAAAGGCATGGCGGCAATTGAACAAAACGTAAAAACGGTTTTTAACAGAAAAAAATTTAAAGTAAAAAAAATCTTTTTTTGTAAAATACCAGGTCAACAGAACTTTGCAGAAGGTGGATTTCGAAAATGCATTTTCTTTAATTTGCTATAACTCTTGAACCGCTTAAGATATTTTATTGAATCTTTCACTATACTATAGATTAGGTAGTTGGCTACACGATGGTTAACCTTTGGCCCGCCAGGTAATAACGTTTGCGGCCAAAAAATGGTTATTTATAGCCTTAAGCCCTATATCTCGCTAGGTAATTATCGTAGAGAATTCTAATTACACCAGGACGAATCAGGAAGTCTTCTTCTATGAACGTGTAAAATTTTATGTTTCTATCTTAAAACACTTTTGAGTTATCGACAAAGTTCTAAAAATGTCTGCAGGACCAACTGACAATGAATTACTTGTTTTTAGTACATTTTGTCCTTTTATAACTCGGGAACAGGTTGGTGTATTTTGTTGAAATTTTCCTTGATGATAGATTAGAGCTTCAGCTATAACATGACCTATTCTAAATCCTAAATGTGAAGCTAAGTTACGAAAACTCGTGGTTTATCATCAAAGCCGAGTTTTATTTCTATTAAAAAGGCATGGCGGCAATTGAACAAAACGTAAAAACGGTTTTTAACAGAAAAAAATTTAAAGTAAAAAAAATCTTTTTTTGTAAAATACCAGGTCAACAGAACTTTGCAGAAGGTGGATTTCGAAAATGCATTTTCTTTAATTTGCTATAACTCTTGAACCGCTTAAGATATTTTATTGAATCTTTCACTATACTATAGATTAGGTAGTTGGCTACACGATGGTTAACCTTTGGCCCGCCAGGTAATAACGTTTGCGGCCAAAAATGGTTATTTATAGCCTTAAGCCCTATATCTCGCTAGGTAATTATCGTAGAGAATTCTAATTACACCAGGACGAATCAGGAAGTCTTCTTCTATGAACGTGTAAAATTTTATGTTTCTATCTTAAAACACTTTTGAGTTATCGACAAAGTTCTAAAAATGTCTGCAGGACCAACTGACAATGAATTACTTGTTTTTAGTACATTTTGTCCTTTTATAACTCGGGAACAGGTTGGTGTATTTTGTTGAAATTTTCCTTGATGATAGATTAGAGCTTCAGCTATAACATGACCTATTCTAAATCCTAAATGTGAAGCTAAGTTACGAAAACTCGTGGTTTATCATCAAAGCCGAATTTTATTTCTATTAAAAAGGCATGGCGGCAATTGAACAAAACGTAAAAACGGTTTTTAACAGAAAAAAATTTAAAGTAAAAAAAATTTTTTTTGTAAAATACCAGGTCAACAGAACTTTGCAGAAGGTGGATTTCGAAAATGCATTTTCTTTAATTTGCTATAACTCTTGAACCGCTTAAGATATTTTATTGAATCTTTCACTATACTATAGATTAGGTAGTTGGCTACACGATGGTTAACCTTTGGCCCGCCAGGTAATAACGTTTGCGGCCAAAAAATGGTTGTTTATAGCCTTAAGCCCTATATCTCGCTGGGTAATTAGTGTAGAGAATTCTAATTACACCAGGACGAATCATGAAGTCAAGTCCTCTTCTATTAACGTATAAAATTGTATTATTTTAGCTTAAAACACTTTTGAGTTATTGACAAAGTTCTAAAAACTTCTGCAGGACCAACTGACAATAAATTACTTGTTTATAATTCATTTTGTCCTTTTATAACTCGGGAACCGGTTGGTGCATTTTGTTGAAAAAAAAATCTTTTTTGTGAAATACCAGGTCAACAGAATTTTGCAGAAGGTGGATTTCGACAATGCATTTTCGTAAATTTGCTATAACTCTTAAACCGCTTAAGATATTTCATTGAATCTTTCGCTATATAATAGATTAGGTAGTTGGCTACACGATGGTTAACCTTTGGCCCGCCAGGTTATACCGTTTGCGGCCAAAAAATGGTTGTTTATAGCCTTAAGCCCTATATCTCGCTACGTTATTAGCGTAGAGAATTCTAATTACACCAGGTCGAATCAGGAAGTCCTCTTCTATTAACGTGCAAAATTTTATTATTTTAGCTTAAAACATTTTTGAGTTGTTGACCAAGTTCTAAAAATGTATTCTGAACCAACTGATAATAAATTACTTGTTTTTAATCCATTTTGTCCTTTTATATCTCGGGTACAGGTTGGTGTATTTTGTTGAAATTTTCCTTGATGATAGATTAGAACTTCAGTTTATTTCTTTAAATTATTCTTTATTATATGCTTTAACATTCAATTAAATTTCAGGCAATTATATTTAAAACTTGCCGAGATATTGAACAAAACGTAAAAAAGGTTTTTAACAGAAAAATTTTAAAATAAAAATCTTATTTTTTTGTAAAATATCAGGTCAACAGAACTTTGCAGAAGGTGGATTTCGACAATACATTTTCTTTAATTTGCTAAAACTCTTAAGCCGATTAAGATATTTTATTGCATCTTTCAGCATATAATAGATTAGGTATAATATATTAGGCTACACTTTGGCCCGCCAGGCGTTTGCTGCTAAAAAATGGTTGTTTATAGCTTTTAGCCCTATATATCGCTAGGTAATTAGCGTAGAGAATTCTAATTACACCAGGACGAATCAGGAAGTCCTCTTCTATGAACGTGTAAAATTTTATTATTTTAGCTTAAAATAATTGAGTTATGTTAATATTTGGCCCGCCAGGTGATACTGTTTGCTGCTAAAAAATGGCTGTTTAAGCCTAACATCTCGCTAAGTAAATCACGTACATAATTCTAATGGCATCAGGACGATTCAGGAATTCCTGTTCTATAACCGTGTAAAATGTTATTGTTCTTCCTTAAAACGCATTTTAAAATTGAAAAGAACATATTACAAAGATATTTTTCTACGAAGAACGAAATGGATTGATGAAGGCCATTTTTACCGCAAAGTCGACATTATTGCACAGTTCATTTTCATATCGGTGGTTATCCTTATTGCCAGAAGATATTGCTAAAATAAGCTGAAAAATAGAAAGTATGAATATATGTATATGAAAGACTTTAGTGGCTTTTTGTTAAATTTAATAAAAAAGATAAATGAAAGCATAATAAAAAAAACAAAATTTATTAAATTTATTTAAAATATCCCTCAATAAATTTTTCCAAAAGAGTTTTTTTGTTTCTTTCAGAAAAGAAATTAGACTTCACAAGGCGTACTAAATATTATAACCGATACTGCAGTTAGTACAACCTTATGAATTCCTTTAATATTTGTACACAGAAAAAATTATCACCAAAAAATTTTCAAAGAAAAGTTTGTCTAAAAATAAATTTCATTTTCAGTAAATGTTCTTTACATAACCAATGAATTGTTTGTTTGACTCTTATTTAGGACGCAAACACCAAAACCAACAAGAAAAACTGTATCGTAAAAAAACAAGCCCGATGACGACATACACACAAATAACAACAACAATAACAATCATAGCAAGAGGAATGCAATTGTACCAAGTTTGTTTACAGAAGATTTTTGAGTGAATAAATTCGTTAATGTCGTTGCGTTAATTCTCATTCATTTTTTTAGAGTCTTTAGATCAACATTCAGACTTGAACACATTTAACAAAATGAAAGTTCATAAATGTTTAATGGATGATGATGATGATGATGACACACACAAAAGTTTTGTTTGATATATTACAAAAAATCCAGTAAATACTTTTGTTTGATTAAGTAAACTATTTTGTTTAATAATTGAATTTAATAAACAATTAGTCTAAAAAGACTAATTGTTTGTTAAATTCAGACAAAAATATTGTTTGATACTTTTTAGAAAATCCAGTAAATATATTTGTTTGATTTAGTAAAATGTTTTGTTTTCAAGTTGTCAATATTTGTAGACAAATTGTTTTATAGATTTAAACAATTTGTTCACTAAAAAACTGGTTTTTTTAATGAAATTGTTAAGGTTTTTGTGTCTATATTTACAAATTCATTTGTAGGTCCGTTCATAGACAAAATATTTACTATTTCATTGAATTCCTTTACAGAAAACGAAATTTAGTTTTTTCTGTGTATAGCATCAGGATGACAAAGTAGTATTATATTAAAAACAAAGGTGGTGAGTTGTACTTAAGACTTGAGATGGGCTCGTATCGGATTTTTCTAACACGCCAGGACCCGAACACGAATACCAAGATGTCTAACACGTACGAAAAACGCACGCCAAAAATTTTCCAACACGACACGACACAACACGTACGAAATCCAATCCAATAACAAAAAATAATTTTTTTTATTCATATTTTTTTAAACATTTCCTGCAAGACACATACATATATCCAGGGCCGCATTAGCAAGTGCGAGCGTCCTGGTCTAAATAAAATGTTTCGCCCTTGTATACATAGTTTTATAAAAATTCATTTTATCAATTAAGTTATGAGTTTAGTCGAACTGTATGGGTTTATATCGAAAGAAATTTAATTATTTTTGGCTTGAGTTCGGTTTTAATTTAATTTTTTAATTAAATTTTTTTTTTATTTAGAGATAAATGTGAAGTATATAGACAATGTCGAGTGGTCTAAGCGGTAAAGAACTCTGATGAGATTAGCCGGAGCTATCGAAACGTCAGTTCAACCCTACGCGCAGTCAAAATTTGCTTTGTCTACATGCTTCTATCTCTAAATATCTCTAAATAAAAATATAATTTAATTGAAGAATTTAATTTAATTTTTTTTAATTTTCTTTAATTCAAAACTTGAAAAAAATAAATAAAATTTGTTCGACCTTTAATTGTCAATGAACATTAATTTATTCCTCTTCGATTGTATCATATTGGCTTTTTGGTGCATCATTTTGGTTTTCTGACGCCCTCTGATCGTTGGCGCCCCTGGGCCGCAGCCCAATGGTTAATGGGGGCCCTACAAAAAAATTAGTAAATTTAGACAAAAATATCTCAATAATTTCATTGAAAAAAAATTTTTTTCAGTGAACAAATTGCTTAACTCTATAAAAACAATTTGTCAAAGAATATTTACAAGTTGTAAACAAAACAATTTACTAAATCAAACAAAAAGATTTACTGGACTTTCAGAATAATATCAAACAATATTTTTGTCTCAATTTATAAAACGATTAGTCTAAAAATACTAACAAATATTAAACAAAATAGTTTACTTAATCAAACAAAAATATTTACTGGGTACATATATCAAACAAAATTTTTGTCCGAGTCATCATTATCATCATCATCCATTAAGCATTTATGAAATTTCACTTTGTTAAATATGTTCAAGTCTGAATGTTTATCTAAAGACTCTAAAAAAATGAAAAAATCTTCAGTAAACAATCTTGTTACAATCGCATTCCTTTTGCTATCATTGTTGTTGTTGTTATTTGTGTGTATGTCGTCATCGGGGTTGTTTTTTTTTACGACACAGTTTTTCTTGTTGTTTTTGGTTTTTATGTCCTAAATAAAAGTCAGACAAACAATTCATTGATTATGTAAACAACATTTACTGAACACAAAATTTATTTTTAGACAAACGTTTGTTTGAAAATTTTTTGGTGATAATTTTTTTTGTGTTTGTTTATGTTTGTAGACGCATAACTCTGCCATTTGTCAACCGATTTTCAAAATTCTTTTTTTCTTTGAAATGGGTTGCCTGCAGTTTGGTCCCACAACTTTTGCAGAAATGTGCTCTTTTTTTGTTCTAGTTTTCGGGATATATGTATATTTATTTAAAAAATTAAGCAGTTACACGACGGCTGTTAACTGGAGAACGTTTTGTCCTCTTCAATCAAAATAAAAAAACCCAAAATCGACAACAATATTATCCTTAAATCGCACAGCACTGTTTTTTAATCTGCTCAGCAGTTTCAGAGATATCGTTGAACTTGTGCCAGAGAAATAAAATTCTATAAAATTTTTATTTTTTAAATATTCATAGAACATAAATCCGTTAGTTTTCCATTAGTTATAGTTAAAGCTATTTCAAACAAAGCAAGCCATATTTCATTAAAATCGATACACAACTTTTGATTTTATTCACAATTAAGTGATTGAACTCAATTGATAAAAGTCACGATTTTAGTACAACGGTCATAAGCTGTACAGAAAAAAATATCATTAAACTGCAACTAACAATTTCAATTGTTAATATGTAATTTAAATTCAAACAAATATTTTGTTAATATAACAAATAGAATTGTTGATACGACAAACACAAAACTTTTTTTCAACAAACCGAACTAACCCAATTTTTGTTATGTATTGTGAAAAAAATTAACAATCATCATTGTTGATATAACAAATGAATGCACACACGCAAATGAAACAAAGCAAATAAAGAAATTTTTTCAACAAACCGAACTAATCAAATTGTTTGTTATGTATTGTGAAAAAATGAACAATCATCATTGTTGATATAACATATGAATGCACGCACACACGTAGATGAAACAAAGCAAATCACGTCTTGTGTGTATTCATTATTTGCGTATTTAATAACGAATTGCTCTGTAGCTGAGAGGAAAGAATTTTATACTAGTCCAGAGGTCGCCGGTTCGATTCCGCCCAGAGACATTTAGTGTTTTTCGCAGACAAGGAAAAAGTCGCTTCGAGGATTGTGATTGTATACAAAAATATTGTTAATACAACAATTATGATAGTTAAAATTTGTTCGGAAAATCAACAATTCACATTGTTGATATAACGATAATCTTAATTGAAATAAATTTGAAATCAACAAAAAAAATGTTTTTAATTTTTTTTCTCATTTTCATTTTAACTTAGAATTTCGTAATTGTATTTACAAAAAACGTTGTAGGCTCAAAATCAATTAATTATTTAATTGATATAGCAAAAAAATTAATTGTATTTAAAAATTTTTTTCCTGTGTGGGAGAACGAAGGAACCATTTTATAGTTATTTGGTTAATTATGGAATTTTGAGAAAATTTGTTGGGGTAAAAAATGTAGTAAAATTCATAAGCAATATTTTCTTCTTAATTTTTTTTTTGCGAAATTAATATTTTTGAAGTTATGAGACAAGAAAACTAAATTTTACGTGGTTTCCTAAATTTGAGCGGCCTGGCGGCACATCTTATCCCCAACCGATTGATCTGAAAATTTGACAGGATAATTTTTTTAATCACTATTCAACAAACTCGAGGGGTGGGTGGATGATAGTAAAAGAAAGTTGACAAAAAAAATTCGTTATATAGCGAAGGGCTTCCCTAATTTACACATGTAGTATATTAAACAAAAGGATAACAACATTTTAAATATCGCTACAAAAAGAACTGATTACATCAAAATAATAATAAAAATGTATTTAAAAAACTATGAATGGTTATGACAATAATTTCTTGTAAGATTATATTTAAGAACTTTCCCGTTGACAGAATTGTGTTTATTTGTTACATTACATAACATCTGTGCGGGAAGCTTTCAAGTTTTTGTTTTTCTTCAAAAACAAGGTCAAAAGTTCAAGGACTTTTACATAAGAAAAGCTCCCATAAAATTCTATGTGTATGTTATTTGAATAGGAAAATATGAAAGAGTAATAATTTACTCTCTTATTCTGAACTCTTTTATATATTTTAATGATGACATAACACACAAATACAGATAAAGAAATTGTTTTACGTTTTAACGGTACATATAAGAACTTCCGTTATTTTTTAATATGAATATTTTTTTTTTATAGTCGTAGATGGGAGTGGTGGTAGAATACATTTTCCTTTTCGTTTCACGCAAAAATCTTTTCAATATTTATGAACTGTTTTTAGTTTTGTAGTTTGTTTTTACGTTATACATACTTATTACATATATGTAAATAACAGTTTAGACATTGTGTCGCCATGATTACCTCTTTCTTAGGTTTTCATTTTAAATGATAACAATAAAAAAAGTTCAAATAGACAAAATAAAATTACATAGATATTCGACAAAGTTGTTAGATTATGTTAACGTTTTGGATTAAAGCCAACATGAAGGGCGAAATTTCAGTAAAAAAAATTATAAATAAATACACATAATCCTTTCTTATCTCTTTCCTGGGCTCTATGACGAATCAGTAGAGATTAAAGAATATTTAAATATGCTTTATTTATTATAAACATTTATTTAATATATTGGTAGAATGTCTTTGACGATATCGATTATATAGCTGGGTCCGAAGTATTGATAATTCTCGAGACCTTTTTCTTGTGAGAAACTTCCTACACAAAAAAATAAATGACAACAAAATTGTATTACAAAATTCGTTGATTTAATTAAAAACTAATTAGTTTTCAAGTAGTCAAGAAATTTGTAGTAGACTAATTCCATTTAGCCGGGTGTGACCACTTTACACAATTTTTTTGTTATAAATCAATAATATAAAATTTTTTTACTTAAAAAAAACGTTGTTGCTGGCAAGGACATTAAGCTTAAAGACGTTGAATAACGGGTAGACACTGATAGAACACGATTTCTGCTCAGAATGATCGTCAGAAAGCTGCGACGGGTGTGACCTTAAACATCTTAGTTTTAAGGAATTATGACTTTCAGTATAAAATCTGTAAAATTTTTACTAAAAGGTATACAATAATTTTGGTATAGATATCTTTTCAAAGTATTTTTTAATGAATTATGTATTTACTGTTTAACAAAAAAATTATTTTTCTTATTAAAAGACTATTTTTAAAATGAGACGGGTGTGACCAACGGGTGTGACCGACGGGTGTGACCTAGTGCGAAAATTTTACAAAATTCGAAGAAATAAAACTTTTATTGATTTAATTAATATAAATAATATAAAGATAAACTCATAAGAAAATAATAAGACATTAAATTATTTAGTACCCGTTCTATTATAGACAGCAGAATACTCTAGCTGAATATTTTTTTTTTTAAATTCAATAAGAAGCAAAAAAGTATTTTTTTTCAGAGATAACAGTTTTTATAAATAATGAGAAAGGAAATAAAAGAAAATCTGAAATAAATATTAAACATACAAAGAGGGAGAGAGAGCAAAATGTTTCTTGCATGATCATTTCAAAGTGCCTCAAATTGATTGAAAAATATTAAATAGTGTATTTTTTTATTTTTTCTATAATTGTCATGCTCTAAAAAACATCAATTGACAGATTTTTATTAAAAATGAGAAAATTATTTTTTCCTTGCATAGGACCGTTTTACGTGGAATCACTCAGTATCAATTCATCAGTTACAATTGAAACATAATTTTAGAATAACAAAATATATTAATTAAAAATTAATTGATATATTTTAAAGAATCAATTAAAATTTTAATTGCATATTATTGAAGTTTAAATTAATTCAAAATTTGTTTAGAAGATCCAATTAAAAAATGTATTGTACTATATATTTTTAAGCCCAGCCCAAAAACGAGGGGTGTTATAAGTATGTAGTGTCTATCTGTGTGTATGTCTGCGCCATGGTACAGCCCTCGCTGGACCAATTTCAATTTATTTTGTTGTTTTTGTTCAAAAGGTGAAATTATCGAGAGTGTTCTTAACTATGTTTGAAGAAAAGCAGTCCAGTTGTTTATAAGTTATCACCTCTTTTCTCGCTCTATCCTCTTGAATCTGTGTGTCTGTGGCACCGTAGTTTCTAAACGGTTGGACAGATTTTAATTTAGATTTTTTTGTTTGAAAGTTGTCTTGATCTAAAATGTTCTAACCTATGTCTAAAGAAAATCGGTCCAGCCATTTAGAAGTTATCATTCATTTTCTTCGGGGGTTTTTAAAATGTTTAATTTAATGTTATTTAAACAGCACACAAACGGAATTTAAATAAATTAAAAAATAAGAAATTTATTATTTGACATATTGTCATAAATTTATTTTAAATGAAATTTATTTGCTGATGATTAAGCATTATCTATATGCATTTCATTGGTGCTTTACCAAATCGTCAGTAGACTTCAACCACGCTTTTGAACAGACTTATTTTATGTACAGACTTTCGAAATTCGCAAATAGTTTTTGAAAGTCTGTACATAAAATAATTTATGATACTATGGTAATTTATGATACTATATGTATATAGTGTGTCTTTTCGTTGCGCTTTCCATTATATAATGCTTTTGCATATGTTATTGCACGTATTATCGTCGTTTTGACCTATACTACACAATAAATAGCACAATATTTTAAAACAAAATATTGCCCAATTTTCCTGACAGTGAAAAATAAACATAACATTGAGCAATGTTGCCAACAAATTACACAATTTTCTTGATTGTAAAATAAAAATCAAAAATCTTTTGATTTTTCCCAATATATAGTGCCACCTTCGAATATTGCATACACATTGGCGATATTATATGTATTGCAAGTGTGTGGGTCGCTTAAGTAAAATTTTCATTCAATTTGCAAAGATATGGAACGGGCAAAACAGATTCATGGTGTTGACATTTTTAAATTCGGAAAATATTTCCGATTAACTTCTGTATTTATATAGAACTAGATGTGCCTGCCCGCTTCGCACGCTTAAAGTTCGCTTTATGGCTATAAGGTCTCTGTAAAATATAATGATATAAATCTGTTTATATGTATACATATTGTTTAAAGCAGACATCACCATGCTAAGCCACCGGTGCCCGAATACTTTTCGGCGTTTTCTCATATACAACACGACTGTTAACGAAACTCACTAAAAAGAGTGTAAGAAACTATAATTTCATTCAGTTGAAACACAGATACAGCGTTGCCAGAAGCTTTTCGAATAAAATCATCATTTGACGAAATAAAAATCATATTTTGATATAAAAAATCATCACAAATTCTTATTCCTAAGTTGAACAATGAGACGTTTATAGCAAACTAAAACAAAAACAGTTCTTTAATATGATATGATATCCTTAATGTCATCTTCTAGATAGGAGCGTTATTACTTTCTTGGCAACCAATATTAAAGAGATTCTTGTACATTTTAAAATTGTATGTAATAGCAAAAATTTTTGAAAAAGTTTGAAAGTCGGGAGCAATCTGCGAAGTATATAAAATATCGCCATGACTGTAAGAACATATGCAAATGCGACAAAATAAGTTCCACCGAGAAATAAAATCGGACCAGTGCATGTATGCAAAAAAATATTTTTCGTCCTGTGGAATATACAAACCTTAATTCACAAATCCGTGCTCCGTACAGATTTTTTAATGGGCATGACTAATATTTTCACTAGATACATCAGTATATTTTACCATAACTCGAGAATGGTTTGTCCAATTTGAATAAACAATGCACCAAAAAGAATAAATTACCTTTAAGTCATTCATATTTATTTATTTTTATTTCCTACTGTTTCGGAGTTATTCAGAAACTAGCGGCGAAAAAATCGTGTTTCATGCAAAATGAAATTTTTCGTTTTGAAAAAGTCATGAAAAAATTAAGAGGGAAGCTAAGTATATTAGGAATATTATAAGCCAAAAACCTTTGAAATCGACAAACAAATGTTAATTTTATTCACAATTAGGTGAAAGAACTAATGCACACACACACAAATTGAAATTTTTCTGTTGTATGGAAATTGTGATTTTTATCACTTAATTGTGAATAAAATCAGCATTTTTTCCATCGATTTTCATGATTCATGGCTTATTTTATGTCTAGTTAGCTGTCAGACTAATGATAAAAATTGTAAATGTCTGCAGCTTTAATTTCTTTTATGAGCTTTTGAAAACAATAAAATTAATATAAAACAATAATATGTATGACTTAAGGGAATTCGCATACGCTTATTTATTCTAATCGGATAGTCCGTTCTCGAGTTAGGGTGCTATTGGAAATAGTAGTCATGCCCATTTAAGAAATCTGCACATGATAGAAAAAGACTGAAAACAGAGTTGAATTTGGCGCATTAAACTTTGAATATTCCACAACATTTTTTAGCATCCAACATGATTGACAGTTTTGTCATTCAAAACTATCTTTCAAAGCTGACGAATTTCCGACTGTCATTCAAGTTCGATAGCTGTACCCCGCTTTATAGATTAAAATTCCCTAAAACCGAAAACAGGGAAATATAGTCGAAAATTCAAAATACTTTATTAAGAGAAAGTTCCACCCAGTTAATACAATGCACTACCATAAACTTTTATGTTAAAGACTTTTAGTAATTGATCCACACAACTTTTATTAATTGATCCAAACAACTACAAAACGTAATGAATGATATCTTTCAATAACTATTTATATAACATCACAGAATATGCAGAAAGCCCTATTTAACATTTTAAAACTTTTACAGGAGAACCATAAAACTTATTTAAATAAAAAAAATTTTGACACTTGGTGCAAAATTTCACAATAAATATATAAATTTGTTGGGTCCTTTTTTACTTATATGTACTGTAAAATTTTGCACTAGTTATAAATATATTTTTCATTTAAACAAGATTCGTCCTTCTCCTGTAATACTTTTAAGATGTGAAATAGGGCCTTTGCATTTTCTGTGACGATATACATATGAAAAGTTCAAAAAAATCATAATTTCCCAGCAAAAAATAATCGAGATTTCGGAAGCAGTGCAAACTTTTCCTGTTAAACAAATGCGCTTCATAGTAGCGACAAATGTATTTCCTGAATATAAGAGGCAAGAAATGCTTAAGCTTCTTATATTTTTCTTTTCGTCCACTTAAAAAATTTTTTTGCACGTTCACTTACAGTGGCGCATTCAAGGAAGCGCTACTGTAAGGTAGAGATTATAAAAATATACATTTTATGAAGAATGACGCTGAGCTACGATCTTAAAACGACAAAACAATAATATGATTTTATTATATACCCAATGTGCTGAAATAAGCGTTTAACAAGAAATGCTTCAAAGTGGGACATCGCGAACAAATATCATGCTACACCAACAAAACTGTCTTTTACAAACCTGATTATCTTGAAGCATTAGTTTTTGCTGGGTTGCGAGAAAATAAATCATCATTTCGGGAAAAAAAATCATGAAATCATATTCTGGTTTAATAATCATCAAAAATATGATAAAATCATCATTCTGGCAACGCTGCACAGATACACAGAATCCTCACTTTTGACAGCTAAAAAATTTTGTTCTCATGTGTTATGCAGTTTTGCATGTTGTTGTTGTGTTTACTAAGATTGTATGAATGAGATAGTCAATTAGAAACCACGTTAGAAAATAAGATTTGCTTTCTCTTTCATACAATCTTCGTAATGTTGTTGTATAGTGACGGGTCTAGTTAGTTGTCTATGAGTTGAATGCTAGCTTTCAAACAAGCAGGACGCCGTCGCTTTTTTCTGATAAAACAAAAACAAATTACATAGTTGACATTGAAAAGAAAAAAAAATGGATATCAACTGAGTAGTTTCATGTCTCTTCATTTTTCAGCATTTACAGAAACACCAATATATTCTCATTTTAAGTGATTCTCTTTGTGATTACCTCTGGCTTAAAGTGTTCGTTCTACAAAATAAACGTTAAAAAAACGAAAACATCTTTCTAATTTCCAGCAACATTTATATTAGTAAAATTGAGTGTTTTCGCTTTTTTCCCTAAGCTTGAATTAGGACTCTAAAGTATGTACATCCATACCAAATTTCATGAAAATCCGTTTAGTGCTTTTTGCGTGATGCGTGTTCGGACAGGCAGACCGACAGACAGACAGACAAAAATTCCAAAAGTGCGTGTTTTGTGTTCTACATCAATTACGCCAACGTAAAAATTTCAAAATATATTTCATTTACAGACACGCTCCTTTTACAGTTTTATTATATGTATGTATAGATAAAAAGTTTCGGCATTCGACCAAAAAATTTTGCCTAAGCCGAACATCAGCGTAAACCACAATTTCGGCCTAATCCGAAACCGAATATTCGGTCGGACTATAATATTTTCCATTGCGTAAAAATATATAAAATTGCTGTAGTATCAGTAATTTTTCAAATAATAAATATGTAATTCATATAAATCATACGCGTCGTCTAGCATCGAGTCAATATGCTGGCTTGGGAAAACTTATTTTAATAAGAACTTGCTTGATTGAACTCGAACACATACTTACATACATACAAGTGCACTATTAATAGTAGCGGTCTTGCATTAAACAATTTAAAAAATCAAATAAAAACACTTCTAAAGAGCCAAATAAATATACATTCATACATACATAGAAAGAGAATTTCGATGACAAACCAAAAACTTAATAGAAAGAGTCAAAGTAAAGAGAAATCGAGAAAAATATAGCACATTCGAGACGACATGATGAGCAATAACTGAAAAATCAGCAACACACACACACACACAGTACTAACATTTCGTATGAGGGTAAAAATACACAAGCTGCACAATCGCCAGTTGTGCAAAGAGAACGAAGTTCAGTGGATGACAAAAATACATTTTTGTTAGTTGTATCAATTTAATCCAAAGGAATTTATAACAAATTGTATTTAATTGAAAAAAGTGTTAAATAAAACAAGTTGTTGGTAATTACAAAACAAATAATAATAATAACTATTTAAAGAACAAATATTTTAAAATAAAATCAATAACCACCTTTTAATAGACTTTGAAATCGTTAATAAATTTTCCTGTAATAGTATTTTTATTTACACAAATTTTATATAAGTAAACTAAAAAAACTTTCAAATTAAATAGAGCAACAACCGAACAAGTCTACCTAATAAACTTAAACCAAAAGTGCAATAAACTAAAGTTAACTTTTAAGAAATAGCAAAAAAAAAAAAAGAGATCAACAAGCGAGAAGACGACTGAAACCTACATACTAGAACTATTTTAAGCCTTAGAAACGTTGAAATTTTGTTTTGAAAAAAAAAACTACAAATACCGTCGTTTAACTAAATCATCCGAAAACAACAACAAAACCACCCAGCTTAAGGTGAGTGAGTGATGAGTACATTCACATGTTAAAACGGAAAGAAAAGAAACAATACAAAAAGAATTGAACTGCACGAGATTAAAGAAAATATTGCATATATGCATGTATGCACGCACATATGTAAATGCGTATGTATGTACATATGTATATGTATATATTTTTGATATGTCATTCTTTTGTTATTTACATAAAAACATACATTTACATGTGTATATCCAAATAATGTTTGCGAATTTGCATGAACAAAAACTTTTTTCTCTTCTCATTTTTTATGACGGAAGCTTTTACATTGTTGTCTTAAAAAACAACAAAACTCTAAGTAGAAAGAAAACGAATTTAAATCCATTATGACGTAACTTTTTTACAGTAAATCCGTCATATGTACATACATGCTGCTGTTTATTTATTTGTTTATTTTTTTGTCTAGTGGACTACATTTAAAATACTTTTGTAAGCAGTTTTTATTGATTTTTATTGAATAAAATTCAAAATTGCTTAAAATATTTTTAGCAAAATATCTGTATTTCGTAATAACCCAGTTAACCGAAACGTTCGAAAATAATATTGCTTTCGAATGCTTTTCAAATATTTATTGTGCAAATAATTCGAAAACGAAATGTTGTATTTCGAAGGATCGCTCGTGATATCCATTGGCGTAGTTAGGCCTTTTTTTTGGCGGGGGGGGGGGGGCTAATCCACCACCAGAATAGCTCTAGCACCCTAGAAATTCAAAATATTAGAGTAATTTTGATAATATAAAGCAACTGTAGGGACTAATGAGGGCTTTAGTTTTCTATTAGATTTTGTAAGACGAAAATCAAATCAGTCAGAATCAGTCTGACTGTCAAAAATCTTAAAGAAAATTTTCTCATTACGTTTTGTTTCTACACTATCACATTCCAAATAAAACGTAGCATAAATAATTTTCAATAAAGCACATTTTTTCGTTCTTCTTTTTCTTTATTTATGCCGGCAAACAAATACACAACTGTTTTTGTTATTCCTATGCTTGTTTGTGCAATAGACAACCCTGATAAAATGAAAAATGTGATTGTTAGAAAATTTCCTAAAAATGACGAATACCATAATACTGCCAAGTTTCTTTACATATTATTTGACAAATCATAACAATTTGTTTTCACACTGTTGGATTTTTACTTAAGATTTGAGTTTTTGACAAGTATTAATACTAAATCTTATAGTCTGAAGGCCGCTTTATCAACAATAGCAACTGAAGTTGCTATCTGTTCTTGTCATTAAGTCTTTACGAACAATCTTGTGAAAGTAACCATTTCTGTTACTTTGAATTCTATTAGCTGCTGTTTATTGATAATGTTAGCAACGCGGTGATTTTGGCGTTACTAAGTACAACACTGCGAGATTAAATACAGCTCATAGTGCATCCCTAAACTCCTTATAAGCCCTTTGCTACATATAAGATCGATGGGAATATATTACAATATTAAATTTTTCTTAATGCTATAAAATCGTTGTTTACACTAGCACACAAAATTTTAAATTTTTTGACATAGCCTCAAAAAACATATTACTTTGTTGTATTTTTCATAGTAAATAAGTGTTCCTTTGTTGCGATTTAAAATTTTTTATGAAAAAATCTAAAACAATTTCATGTATGAAAAAATTGCTAAAAAAAAATATCTTGATTAAAATAAAAGTGGCTAAAATATATCTAATAGCTGAATTAGCTTTTCTTGTGGCTAAACCGGATGAAAAATGGCTAAATTTTGCCAGAAAATGGCTAAATTGGCATCAGTGATAACAACAAATCCAAGAAAAATGGGCATGATGTAATTCTTTATTTTATTTACTGTTTTTATTATTACATATAACACAAATTATAGCTTACGCTGTTGACAGATGAACCACAACTTCGTCCTTCGTCGGTATTGTAGCAGAATCGTCGGCGAAGTAAAAAACTTATAATAAATGGCTAGACAGCTCAAACAAATTAATGTCTCTACTTGACACCAGAGGGGTTACAACACTGCTCTACAAAATTGAACAAAAACGCAATGGCAATTAAGCTTTCTATCTCTCTCCCTCTTTACCACCTTTTCTCTTTACACTATCTCTTTTTCAAAGAAGGTAACACATTCCGTTCTATTCTGTATTCCATTCGGAATGAAAATGTTCATAATTGTCATAGCATTGTTGATATAAATAATAATTTGTGACAACAAGGCTTTGATAATTCCGAACAATTTCATTCCGAATGGAATACAGAACAGACCAGACTATTTAATTAACTGGTAGGCATTAATTACCTGATTGTGTAAGAAAGAAAAAAAACTAGCCAAACGTAGCACTTGCTTTCTATTCATTTATTATGAAAAAGTTCAATATTGCGAACATTGACATATCGACGTTATCAAAAGTGTTTCGCTGTAGAGATCATTAGATTTTATATAGATTTGAGAAACTTGTCAAAAAGTCTATTCGGAAACGAAACTCTTGGTCAAGTGGGGAATAGTCATTATTTGTATGCATTAGAGTATCTAACCGTCTAATTGTTGTTCGATTAATCGAAGATTTTTTTTATTATTTGGTCAAATAATGAAAATAGCAAATTTTGATTAACAAACTAGTGAAAATATTTCTAACGGCCCCGCTAGACTGCTCGACATGTGCACAATATGTGAGTAAAATTAGGTTTTGTTCTGTAGAGCTCAAATTTTATGGAGCTTTAGCCTGAAACACACACCAAATACGACAAAACGTTTTTGTCTTATACGTCAAACACACTCGTATGATTATAACGCACATCAAAAAAAAATTTGGTGTGTGTTGTCTCATAAGAACTAATGTACTGCTGTCGTATAAGTCAAAACTATATTTTGTCTTATTCGGTGCCTTAATAAAATTTTTATAAAGTAAGCGGTTCAAACTTAACGCGAATATGAAATTAGTATTTTATTACGTGATATCGGGATATACGAGAAAAACTTATTTTATTTTGCGAAATTTTATTCAGTCATTTGCAAATATCTCAAAAAAGCCATTGGTCTGCTTTTTCCATCATGATATATTTTGTATTGATCGGACCAAAATCTATTGAGCTGCAGACTTTGCAATTTAACTAATAAAAGTTCTTGAAAGTTTAAAATTAAATGGTGTTCTAAAGCGAGCAAACGAAAAAGCCGAAAAGTAAAGCGCCAAAAAAATCGCTAGAACGAAAAAATCGCAAAAAATAAAACAAAACTAAAAAAGTAGACAACATTAAAAAAGTCGCCACAATGAAAAAAGTGCTAAAACAAAAAATAAAAAAATAGCTAAAACTAAAAAATCGCTTAAATTAAAAAATTCCGTCAAAACGAAACAAAATTGTCAAAGCAAAAAAAGCCGCCAAAACTGAAAAATCACCAAAAATAAAAAGATAGCCAAAACAAAAAAGCATTAAAAACTCGCCAGAATGAAAAAAGCTCAAAAACAAAACAAAAAACCCAAAATTAAAGAAACCACAAAAACTAAAAAAGTGTATAAAAATTAAAAAGATCGCAAAAAAACACTTAAACGAAAAAACCAAAACTAAAATAGTAGACAACATTAAAAAAATCGCCAAAATAGAAAAATCGTTAAAACAAAAAAGCACCAAAAAACCCGCCATGACTAAAAAAGCACCAAAATTAAAAAAATTTTCAAAAACGAAAAAAACCTATAAATAAAAAATCGTCAAAATTAAAAAGAAATCGCCGAGCTCAAAAAAATGCCAGAACGAAAAAGTTAAAAAAGCACAAAAAACCGCTAAATTAAAAAAGCCAAAACTAAAATAAATCACCTAAATGAAAAAGGCGCTTAAGCGAAAAAACCACCAAAACGAAAAAACTGCTAAAGCTATAAAATCGCTGGAATTAAAAAAACGCTAAAACGATAAAAATCGCAAAAAAACGAAGATTCCTTAAAAAGATCTAAAAAAAAAACTCAAAACGAACAAAAGTCCCCAAAACAAACAAAAATCGCAGAGCGGAAAAAGGAATTATGTATATGGTATTTGAACGGAAGGCTTCGTTGTGTGCCTGATTTTAAAGAGATTTTTATGACGCTAAATAATTTTTCTATGAAGCTTAATGAAACTATTTATATCTAGAATACGGACGATTGTGTCGTCCGTAGGCCATACTAGTAGTAAATTAAAACAGGTCGATCAACATAAAAAATAAAAAAGTCCATCAATCGTGGCCTAGAATGAAACTTAAATCAATGAAGTATCTAGAAATGTAAAGAGTTTTTGTCACGCCCAAAAAACAGGCCTTTATGTTTTTGGGGTTGCGTACACCAAAAGTGTAAAAAATTGGCTTAATTGTGGGCGTGGAATAAAACTGAGTATATTAAAAGCTAGATGTAAAAAGTTTGCGAATGAATGGCTTGCTTTCCACGTCCAAAAAATTGGACGTTAGGAAGGAAGAATCCCAGATGGCATAAGTGGCGCCCAGAATTTGATGTCAGTTAAAAAAAATACCAGAGGTAAAAATTAAGACACATTCTAGTCATCGGACTTTAAATAGCCGCGCTACTTATAAAAACAAAAAGTGCTATATTTTAGGGCGTGGCAAAAACACTTTTTTACAGTTGTAGAAACTTCATTGATATAAGCTTCATTCTAGGGCGCGATTGACGCGCGTTTATGTGTCGTATGTTGATCGAACATATTTTAATTTAATATGTATGTGTAAAAGAAAAATGGGGCTTACTTTTTGGGGCGTGGCATAAAAGTGAGTGTATTAAAATCTAGACATACTAAATTTTATAAGGGCTTTCTAGCCACACATAAAAAATTGGACATAAGGGGGAAGGATCCGAGATGGCATAAGTGGCGCTCAGAATTTGATGTTGGATTAAAATATCACCAAAGGCAAAATTGAAGCCTTGGGCAACCTATGAATAACGATATGCAATATGTTATGATCGGACTACAAATAGCGATGCAGTGTACAAAAAAACTAGAAGGGCCGTATCCAGAGGCGTGGCAAGAAATAAAAATAAATATTTTTGGAATTGTTTTCAACTAGTCTTTATTCCTAGGGGGTGACTGGCTCAACTTTTTTTTTGTATGAATGTCGAACCACTTTAATGTACTGTATGTACCGTTTAGAATATAATTAGAAAATTAGAAAAATGTTTTCGTTATATGTACACATTTTTTTCTATTTTTAGTTTATTTTTTAAAACAACGTGAAAGTTATTATTAAAAATAGATAAATAAATAAATATCATTATTTTTTGGCATTTTGCTGGTTCAGCTTTCAAACTATGAATAAAAATTTTTGTATATGTTTAAAAATGTACACATGGTTTTCTTGGACACTCTCCCTAAAATTATGTTGGTATCATTGAATGGCTTGGTATCATTGAATGGTTGGTATCATTGAATGGAAACCGTTTTTGCGATAAGCTCTAAAAACGTAACAATATTCTTTAAATAATCTAATTAGACCGGGGGGTTTTTTTCTTTGACTTCCATGCTGTTTTAATGTTTTCAACTCTTGATTGAATGATTATGGTCATGATGAATTAATAGCAAATAGATTTTAAAAAATTTTTATCGACTGTAGTAGATCGAGCATGCTCCGCATACACTGTGTACATATAGAGCACATTATATATCTGTATGTATGGTATACTATATATATATACTGTTTCTATTATGACTCAAATATATTTTTACCGGCAGCAAATAAATAAATGAACGATTCACTCTCTCGAAAACACAAACAAGAATAATTATTTCATTTACTGATCGTTTATTTGGTTAAAAGTAAAATCTGAAAAAAGTCGCACGTAATGTTAGTATTTTTAAATGAATTACAAAGAGAAAAAAAACGTCAAACATTTTTGTGATATTTCGTTTAGAACTATAGATACTAGGGTATTCATTTTACTCGACATTTTAATTATTCGATTAATCAAATAATCGAAATTGAGGTTTTTAATTACTCGAACAATCGATTAAATCTTTTATTTCGTTCGAGTTGTTCGAGTTACTCTAAAACTTGTTCGAATTATTCTGGAAATTTTGAATTTACTCAGTTTTTTTAAATATTTTTTTGGCAAAAGCAGAAAGAAAAAAAAACAATATTTATACATAAATTAGGTTACAATTTGATCATTTAAAATAGTTCTCTTTTTATTCAAAGAAATTTAATTATTTTGGCTTGAGTTTAGTTTTAATTAGCTCCCGTGGGAGCTATCGAAACATGTCAGTTCAACCCTCCGTGCAGTCAAAATTTTTCTTTGTCTATATGCTTCCACAATTATACAAATATAATTTAATTGAAAATCTAAATAAAAATTGAACTCAAGCCCAAATAATTAAATTTCTTTGGATATAAGCCCATATAGTTCGACTAAAACGCATAACTTAATTGTTAGTTCTCTTTTTAATAATTCAGTATTCAAATATTTTGATTTGATAAACTTTTATATCAGGATATATTTAATAATATTCAAGCCTGCTTTGTATTCCTATATGGAATAAAATGATCGCAATGTAAAACAGAACAGGCCTGTATATTTTCGTCCCACTTTTTATATCGAAATTCATCCATTCACAACTAAACAAAATAATTCTTTTTCTGCGCTTCGTAGAATGATAATACTTTTTTTCGACGGCAAAATTTAAAAAAAAAAATCACTGATCCAAGCAGCGAAATTAAAAGAAGTGAATTAAAGAAAAATTTTGAATTTATCAGACCGGTTGGTTGTTTTTTCTAGATCCATAAAGTAAGATTATGATTCTAATTTTGTCAACGCTTTTAATTTTTTTTCGCTTGATTCTGCCATTAGGTGAAATTCGACCTTTTCAATGAACTCCTCGTTAACCATATCAAAAATAATGATTATTGCACAAATTTTTAACAAAAAAAAAAACACAATGTTCCAAGAACATGTTGTTGAACAATAAAATTACTATATTTTGACATGCTTTCCATTTATGCAATAAACTTTTATTTTAAATTTTTACTAAAAAAAAATCGATTAATAAGAATTATAATTGAGTTTTATTTTTTTAATCGTAAGATAATAAATAAACGACTATTTTCAATTTTTATTTTTTTGCTCGAAATTAACGATTATTTCTTTACTTTTATTCTTTGCTTAAAAATAAACATTAATTTAGGTTTTAATTGTTACTTTGTGGATGTATTTATTAAGGTCTAGTTAGTAAAAACGTAACGCGTTCGTGGGGATCACCTGGCAAAATCTGTAACATAAACAAAGCTCGTTGCTGTTTACTAAAAACGTTTCGTTGCTTTTGTCACGTAGAAAATCTACAGAAAGTAGATTTTTAAGTAGCAAATATCAAACTAATACCACAGGCATTACAATCCAATACTAACAGCTGACAAAATTGATTCGGTTGAAACGTTTTCTATAACTAACACCTGAAGCTAGGCGGTACTGAACGCTCTAGCGTTACGCGATACGTTTTAGTCATATGCAACAAGCCATTTGAATTTCAATTCACAGTAATTCATAGCTACTTTTTTAAATATTGCTTGGAAGGTACTTAGGTGGTACTTTTCAAATTCCCTAAAATTGGGAAACAAATCTCCCCAAAATCTCAGAAGTTCCCCAGGCTCCCAAAAACTTTTACAAAAATCTCCCCAAAATCCTAGAAGTTCCCCGGACTCCAAAAAACTTTTAAAAAAACCTCCCCAAAATCCCAGAAGTTTTCCGGATTCCCAAAAACTTGTACAAAAATCTCCCCAAAATCCCAGAAGTTCTCCGGATTCCCAAAAACTTGTACAAAAATCTCCCCTAACCCTTTCAGACCGTGATGCGTCAATTGTGCGGGTGGGTTTCGGTCTCATTATTTTCGCTTCTGTTTGACCAATGTCAAATGGACCGGCATACATCGATTGCGCTGATTGTTCTTAATGTTTGCTTCTCATATTATTCACATTATTCATACTAAAGCATAGTACTCTGTTCATCATTTCATGCGAAGTGCTGTCAAAAGTCCATGTAAAAAAAATTACACGAATTGCTTATGAAAAATTGTTGCAGAAGTAGTACTCTGTTTATTTTGTGAAAAAGATATAAAATTTATCTACAACATTTTGAGTCTTCATGCGAAATAATATGAGCACCACGTTTTTCGTATGGAATTTACAACAAACACATTGGGGTTTTTTTTTTACAAACGTACACAGTTGTAGCATACTTTCAAGGGCTAGTTATGATTGGTTAGTTGTCAAATTTTTCGTATGAAAAAACCAATGTTGATCAACATTTTTCGCAAATTTGAACAGAGTACTAAGCTTAAACAATAAAAAAGTTTGAAAAAAGATATCATATGGGGCTTTGGTTATCTCAAAATTAATTATTAGAAATTAGACTGAGATGCATCAATTGTGCGTGTCCTGAAAATCTTTGAAGGATATAAAAATCGTAAAACCTAAACATTGATTATATTTGCATGCGATATAGAGACCATATATTCCAAAAATTATGATACAATTTCCAGCAGTTTAGCGTCAGGTCTGAAAGGAATGTAGGGCTTTGGTTATTTAAAAATGAAATTAGACCGATATGCATCAATTGCGCGTTTCCTAAAATCATAGAAGGTTAAAAAAATAGTAAAACCTAAACATTAATTATATTTTCGTATGATATATAGACCATATATTCCGAAAATTAGGAAAAAATTCCCAGTAGTTTAGCGGCAGGTCTGAAAGGTCTAAGCCCCAGAAGTTCCCCGGATTTCAAAAAAATTTTATAAATCTCCCCAAAATCCCAGAAGTTTCCCAGCAAACAACGGCAATATTGAAAGCCGCGAAAGTACCAAAACGGCAACACTAAGTAATCGTTATTTGTAAGCAAAAAAATAAAAATCAAGAAATAATCGTTACTTTCCAGCAGAATAATAAAAATTGAAAATAATCGTTATATTTTAGCTAAAAAATAAAACTCAAAAATAAGAATTATTTTACGATCAAAAAAATAAAATTCAATTATAATTCTTAATAATTGATTTTTTTAGTAAAAATTGAAAATAACAATTAAATCTTAATTTTTATGATATTACTCATAGTCGTCACGGTCCTTGATTTTAATACGAAAAATCTAGTTAACTAGTCGGTCTCGAAATGTCTTCTTTACTTCAAATAGTTTTTACAAGATATTTGAATTTTTCTTGTGCCTAATATTGTCACTCTATAATTTACTTAATTCTTTGATCAAGCGGTCTATTAGTAACATATAACTTTTGCATTGAATAGAAATCTGCAAAAAATTAAAATTTACATAAAATTTTTTAATACAGTTATTCGATTAATCGACCTAAATTACTCGAATAAATTTTTACTCGAAACTAAAAACTATTGTTTGATTGAACATTATTTTACTAGAATTTTTCGATTAATCGAGCATTATTCGAGTGAATACCCTAATAGATACTAACCAACTAACCAGAATTAGACAAATGAAATATCAGTAGCAATTTACATTTGCCAAATGACGAAATTTGATGAGAAATTTTTTGGGTTTGTTTAATTGGCAAATAAATGTGTTTTGTTTTTTTTTATTTCTGTATTTTTTTATGTGAACTGGCTTGAACCTTAGAATCTGCGAATGATAGACGCCAGTCAACATAAAAAAATAAAATTAAATGAATTTATGTATTTCAGTTTTGTCTTCTTTATTTGGCGCAAAGTTTGCATTGTCATTTTCCAACATCATAATGTACATACACAAGTACATATCGCTCATTTGCTCAAACAAGGTCATAAGTCAAAAAACTAGTTTTGCAGAAAACGACTTTAAAGTTTTCAATTTACATACAAGTTAATGGGAAAATATATTTATATTTTTCTCTGAAAAAGTGAGTATACAATTATATCTCAACGAAATTTTTACACAATACGAAAAACGATATAACGATTAATTCTGCATTATTAATTCAAACATATAATTTTTTGAGTTGTGGCGTTGTTTGAGTAAATGAGTGTTATGTACAAAAATATATCTGTGTCGTTTTATCATAACATCTTAAGTCGAGTTAAGTCAAAATCGAGTTAAGGTCATATTCTGATTCATCTTCTTACAATCCACATTTGGGTCCCATCCATTTTCAAATACTCCGATTTTCGAAAACGTTATCACGGTTTATTTTTTAAAACTCTAGAAAAAACTACATACAAATTTTACATTAAATCGTTAATATCTCCAAACACGATTCTTCGACTTAAGATGTTATGATAAAACGACACAGCTATATTTATGCATTCCTCTTAATACTTTTGCTCCAGATTATCATAGAGATAACACAAAAACCAAATTATATTTACCAAAGTTGAAAGGAGGAAAGCTTTTTCATACTCGAGGCGTATCTACGTCTCTGCTTAAATTGCATATCTCCGGAAACAATATTCCGAAAGCTTAACTCTTTCTCTATTAATGTTCTAAGTTCCTAAAAAATCAGGCTAATAGTTTTAAAGTTATATACACTCTAAAACATTACTTCAAACTTACGATCACATATTGTCTAAATTTGTGTTGAAAATTTCTCCTTGTCTAAAATTACATCGATTTTGTAGTTATTTTATTAAAGAAAAAACCTTTCAAATGTAACATAAAGTATAATACGGCTATGGCTGAATAGTAGATACGTCAGACTATCGGTCAGGAGGTCGCGGTTCAAACATGCACGCAGCCAATCGCTTTTTTTAGTAAAACATTCTGTTTAAAAATAATGCGTGTGTAATTTTAGGTCGATAATAATATGTAAAGTGTTGCCGACTATTATCGACCTAATTTTCAACAAAAGTGTTTTAGAGTGTATTTATTACCATTTATTTTTCGATCGGGTTCATTTTAGTGCGCATTGTATTGACTAACAACCTAATTTACAAAAATTTTTTGATTAATAAGAGACTTATTAAACGAAAATTTGTTTTATTAATCTGTTATAAGTCAGAAAAATTTTTTATGAATTAAGGCATAATTGTTTAAATATTTTTTTCAATTAACACATATTCATCAAAGCTTTAACATACGAGTATTACATCATTTAAGTCATGCTTTGTACTGACAGAAATCGTTACAATTTTATTTTGTTGTTTGTAGCACCATTGTGTGAATTAATTTTAAAATAAACCTTGACAAAATACCAGCGTAACAGGGGACAGATAGCCAATAAACATTTATAATGCAGAAGGTTTGATGTAAGCTTTCAAAGCTCCACAGTAGTAATACATTCACGTGGAAGATACCACCCTAATGATGCCGTGGCGAGTTCTTTGTCTAGGAAGGTTATCGACTGGTTGTTAAACAAACTAACTTTGATTAAATTTTTTTTGGAATTACCGAAACACAATTAATTTTAATTTCGTAACGTCCTTTTTCCCAAATTAATATTTTACTATTCAGTAAAATCTTATAGAAAAACTACACTCAAAATATTCTGTACGTAAAATTAACTGAAATTGTAATATAAAATAAATTAAAAATCAATTAAAAACCGGTCTACTTATTTTTCGTTTAAGTTTAAAAAAAAAGTTTATTAAACTTTAAATGTTAAAAAATTAACAGACTTAAAACCGTAAAAAATTAATGATTCTTTCTTTGTTTGGATCAACTATATCACAAGAACTAATTGGAAACTGTTACAAGAACTAATTGCAGCTTTTGTAAAAATAAAAGATGTTTCGCTTGTTTCTGTTATTTTTACTGCTAAATAATCAATACCAAGTTCCGTAAAAATAAATGATATTTGTTTTATTTTTAAGTGTTAGAGGCTTATTATATCGTATCTTTAATTATTATTGTAATAGTTTTATATTTTTAACTTATTCTTTGTTATTTTAATTTCCACTGGGAATCAAACAAAGCTCCTTCAAGTTTGAAACCCAACGCACTATGCATTGCATTAAAAATTAAAAAAAAAAACACACATGGTATTGGTTGAAATTGAACATGCGACCTCTCGGTTAATAGTCTAACGTACTATCCACTATACTACTGATTTTAAATAAATTTAAAATTCATATATTTTTAATTACATTTTCAGCTAATTTTACGTACAGAATATTTTGAGTATTTGTGTTATTTTTATGTATGTACTTTTTGGTACGGACAATATTGAAAGCAACAGTATTAATATGTACTTAGTTTTTTTTCTTGAATGTTAGAATCAGTTAAAAATAAGTGCTTAAATTTTTAATGTTTATTCATTTAAAAATTACTGCACGGAATACTTCTTGAATAAAGTACAAAATTGCGATCACGCTATCATAACTCGAGAACGGTTTTTTGAATCAAAAAAATGAAAATAAAATATGCATAAAAAATTAAGTCCAAATTTTTTTAATATAGGTTTTTGATATGATTAACGCTTTGGGAGTTATTCACAAATTAGTATCGCAAAAAAGTAATTATTCATGCAAAATAAAAAATTTTTTTATTTCTAAAATTGCTTAAGAAATCTAAAACTGTAAAACTTTTACCTTTTAACTAAGTATTGATATTAAGAACAGGTGTCTTACGAACAAAATAAGCCAAATGGGCAAATCCCAGAAATTGGCTACCAAGGAGAGAATTTTAGAGTTGTCAAAACTGTTTATATATGTATATTGACGGAACAATGTGCTATTCCTCATATTCCTAAAACTTAAAATGAGTTTGAAGTGTATTTTATTTCAAATTTTTCATAAAAAATTTTCTTAAAATAAATTTCAAATATATTTTATTTTTTATGAATCTAGGTCTATATATTTAAACTTAAAAAAAAGGAAAAATTTTTTGGGTGATCCCTTCAGAGAAACAAGCTGATCGGCTCAAAGCCGGCTTAAGAGCCGCCGTCGACTTTCAACGTAACTTCGAACCGCCGCAGATCCATGCGGCTAGCCTCGGCTCAAAATTGCAGCCGGCTAATTGTTTTTTTAGTTGCAAATTTGTACTAGATATTACAAATTATGTGAAAGTCGTCAGGTGTTTGAAAAATTTTATATAAAAATTTGTTTAAAAAAATTTATAAAAAGAAAATTTAATAAAATTTCATAATAAAGAAGTTCAACATTAAAAGTGCAATTGATTATATACATTTTATCGCGAAATATTCGCGAAATACAAAACCAGCCGCTGTCAGCCGGCTATGAGACGCCGCCGAGTATTTTTTCTTAAGCCGCCGACTTTTTAAGACGGCTTGTTTCTCTGGATCCCTTTATGAATAGTAGGGATATATCTACACCAAAAAAAAAGGACCCAACCTTGAATTTCATATAGAATGCTATTGTTTAGTATTACCATATTTACACTATGCAACTTTGTTGCATGCAACTCTCTTTTTTCAGTGAGAAAGACAGAGAAGAAATACAAAAAGTGTACATTTCTATTTCAACACTCTCACTTAAAATGAAAATTGCATGCAACAAAGTTGCATAGTGTAAATATGGTATATATGTTTAGTTACACATGTGACCGTTAACTTAGGTTTGAATTTTCGAGGTCGAATGTGGTCTTGAAAATAACGTAATGAATATTTTTTTAGATTCTCTCGTAAACTATAAGGAAAATGAAAATGTTGTTAATAGATTTTATTAGATAATAATATAATTTATATATATTAATAATATTACCTACAACTTACGAAACACATTTTTGTTGCAAATTGAACAATTAAAAAGTAATTGGTATTAAGGAAAAATGTAACGTGCGTCACGTAGCACCATCACAGCCTAGAACCTATCACTGAGTAACTTAATTACGTCAATTGACCTCCTGCAATGACAACGTCATGTAAAAGCTAACGGAGCCTTTAATATAAAGTTCCAGAACTTGAACCGGTTGCTACTGCTTGGAAACCAGTGACGTGACGTGACTTGTCTTGTGATAGTTTCTCTTCCCTCTAGGGTAGTTTTGACTTTTTAAAAGCATTCAAAGACATTCCATTTCCAGCCAAACTCCTTTCTACATATTATTTCTTCGAATGAATTAAGATAACTTTTCTTTACAATTTCTGTCATTATTTTTGTCATATATGTTTGGATCTTCACTGAGACATTCAGTTTGTATATTGTGTACTTTACGAAAATGGTGCAAGGGAAATGTAGCATGGATTATTTTCAGTGTATGAATATATTCTATTTTTCAGTCCTCTTTATACAAGGCAAAATGAAAAATAAAATCAAAATTAAGCATTTATTGAATTTATTATTTGAGATATTCCGCCAATTTTATTTAAAAAAAAAAGTGTTATTTGTTGCGGGTTAAGCATACCTATATGCCTGCATTTCATTGGTGTTTGACCAAATCACCAGTAGACTTTTATTTTTAGGAAGTTTGAAGGTAATTTTGTCATGAATATTTTTGCGTTTTATTGATCGAAATCGGGCATACCGTTCTCGATTTAAGTTGGAAAAAAATATACTGAAAAATCATATTAATTTAGCGCATTAAGTTCTTTATGTTCCACATATGTATTTTTATAGTCCTTTTAATGACTACGTTTAATTAAAAAATTAACTGGTACAGTAAAAACATTTACTGAGAACGAAATTTTACTTTAAAGAAACGTTTGTTTAAAAAAATTTTTGGAAATATTTTTTCAGTATTGGTCGAAAATAAATATCGACCCCTTAGCGCCAAATAATCGTAAGCGACAAAAACTAAATTTTTCAGGAGAAGGGTTTCTTATTATATATAAACATGATTTATATTCATATACTGTCGCTTACGATCAAACTTTTCAGCCTGTATTTCAAAAGTTATCAACAAATTTCAACTGGTATGCTTTCTTACAAAATGTCGCTTACGATCGTTTGGCGCTAAGGAGTCGATATGTTCATATGTATGTATATACCGCAGTTTTGCTAAAGTGTTATTAAAACACAATAATATTGCGGAATTACGGAACAGGTGTGTGCACACTTTTTTTACTTAAGTATCTCAATCAAATTTGAAATCCTACAAAAAGATTACCTTCCCTTAAGTGCACATGACACTGAATCACTATTTTCATTGCAAGCTTCAAAATTGTTTATTTAAAAGCTTGCAAAATTGTAAACGTTTTATTTTGCAATATAAAATCTTTAAAAGCTAAAATGCAGTAAAAATGGCATAATTTCAAACACAAGTTTTCATATTTGCAATTGAGTTTACGTAAACAGCACAACGATTATGTTAATATGAGAATTTGATTTCATTTTTTATTCTCTTGATTCTAAATTGTCATATTCGTTGAAACAGACAAAATTATGACGTTAACAAAAGCACAGTCAGTCAGCAGTCTGTTATTACCAGGGCTCGGACTTTCATGCAACAAAAAATTGATTTTAAGCGCTTAAAAAAATGCACCTAAAAATTAAAAATATGCGCAAAAATATGCATTTACCTACGAACAAAGTAGCAAAACTAAAATAATATGAAAACAATTTTTTTTAATTTTTTATTATCATTAGAGAAAAAAACATAAAACAAACATAATTTGGTATATTACTTAATGCAACAGGACTTTAGTTGCGTTGCCAGTCGGCAACTGAAAATTAATGGTTGCCAGAAAGACACTAAGTAGCAACTGAAATTGACAGCTCTCAGTTGCCATCAGTAGTATCATTTTCAGCAACCGGGAACCCAACTGAGGATCAGTTGCCATCCATATTAAAATTTTTTCAAAAATTGAGAAATATGCATTGAAAACTTCTTATTACTCCAAAATATGCACTTATTGCCAAAATATGCAAAAATATGCACTTACCACTAAAATATGCAAAAAATACTAAAAATCGATGCCAAACTACTTAAAATTTGATGATTCGCATAGATAATTGCACAATACCTCTTTATCTATCACCACAAAATCATGCATTTGCATGAAACTCCGAGCCCTGGTTATTACTCACTTGCTAACAGAAAATATAAACCTGAAGAGGAAACGGGTAAAATGAGTGTCAATTGCAAGCCAAATTAAACAAAAACAATAAGTAGATAACATTAGAAATTTGTATGAAATATTAGAAGACTATAAAAATATAATTAATTTTATCAAAGCAGTTTTTAATATAATTTTATATTAATTCTATTCTCTATTTTTTAGCAAAATGTTCGCATTGTGGTATTTATCATTGGCCGTCGATGAGTTGCGGTAAGTTAATCTATAGTTTACTTTTAAGATATTAACACACGGTCCGAAAGTCTAAAAAAATGGATTTCAACGTCCATATATGTATGAATAATTTGTACTGATTAAACATTACGTTTTGAATAATATAATTTCAATAATAAAATCGCCAATTACACTGTACAAAAAACAAATAATTTTTTTCAAAAATAGCAAGATTCTAACGACTGATTCTGGTAGAGGACACAAATATATACAGGTATATGCCCGCCCGTTGTTCTGTTATTTCAGAGATTGGGCAGTAGTAACATAAATGTTTTCAAGGTCTTGAAAACCGAATAGCCCCTTTCCCCAGAAAGCACAGCGCTAAGATGTGGCTAGTCACCCAAATGCAGAACTGTACCCCTGTGGGGCAAAAATATAAAAAAAAATAAGTTGATCGATCAACCGCGTTTGTAGGGGAAATCGTTTCGTCGTATTTCCACTGATCTGACTGCGCCACTCAAAATTAAACAGATTTTAGGATAATGCCATAGCCCATTCCTAAATAAATAAAGCTGTATAAGTTTGCTGTTTGGTTATATCGCTTCGTTTCAAAGTTTAAAAATTTGTATTTTTAGTTAGTTATCTCTCTAATAATATGCAATATTTTTGGTATCATTTTAAAGTGCACGAAAATGCCTTTCTCTTCATGTATAAAATTTCTAAAAACAGCCAGACTACACCATAATACCATGTTCATAAGGAAAATTGGACTACTTGATTCGCGCAGAGTTCGCTGTTTGTTGCAAATAGTCCTGCGAAAATGCAAATGCAAATTATCGTAGCTTTTTTATAAAATCTTGTGCATGTTGTTTTTGTATTTCGTAAAAAAGCGGTGGCATATCATAGTGTTCAGTGACATAATATCCATGGACATTATGTCACTCCAAAAAGTGTCATAACCCTACGGTAAATGGAACTGACACAAAACAAGTCACGTGACCGGTCCCCAGGTGGTAGGGACCAGTCCGAGTTCTAACACTTTCTATGAAGCCGACCAGCCAATTTTACATGAGGATGGCCTAGGATGGGGTTAATTGACACTTTGTATGCACCTTGTAACTTGTCTCTGAACTATCCTGTAGAGTCCCAATCGGTGTAGAATAATAGATTATATATAAATATTATTCCAAAATTCAGCTGTAATTATCGATTAATTAATTTTTTTATTGTTACAAATCCAAGTAGAAATTGTATTTTATTTTTAAGCGGTGTCTTTGATAGGATTCGAACCGGCAACCTCCCGCATGACAGGCTAGTACACTACCCACTCGAGCACAGGGGAACTTATATTTCAATGTTATAAATACCAGTTAAGCTGGAGTTAATATCTGAATATAGTTACGGAACAGGTTCCTGAGTGGCATGGCAGTCTCATTGAAGGGAGCCAATTAATATTATATAGATACTATGTGATAGGCCTTGATCGAGGTGCATCGAATTTGTTCAGTGCCGTTTACTACAATACTAGCCGGAGTCCCAAATAAATTGACTGAAAATGGTTAATATGTCACCATTTACACAATATGTATTTTTTCACCATTCACTACTTCTTATTTTTGGTACCAGTCTCATTTTCTCAAGTTATAGGACGAGTACTTTTGGATCATTTGTTACCAAATTTTCCGCAGGGAACCCCCATGGACATTATGACACTTTCAAAAGTGTCATAGTGTCCATGAGTGCAATGTCGTAAGGTCCATGGACACTTTTTAGAGTGTAAAGATTCTTGCACAGCCGGTCTTCCGCCGAGCATAAGGGTTTCCCCTCTTGGTATATCTAATAGCGGATTCGCTAACGTGAGATTTTCGGCTTATCCGGGAGAAAATCCTTAAGCCCTGATAAAGGCCGGCTACGCAAAAATCTTACTCAGCGAAGCCGCTTTTCGATATACTGAGAGGAAGAAATCCTTAAGCCCGGCCTAAGGCCGGCTACGCAGAGAATCTTTAGTAATAAAAGTAAAATTTCTTAAAATTTTCAATTTATTTCCTAATATTTATTTTAGTCGCCTTTCTTTAAGCATTGGTGACGCTATTTCAAAGTGCTTTTTGACGTCAATTGACTTTATTTTCCACCATGGTAACCGGGGTCAAGGATGTAAAAACATATAAGCATATAAAGATGAATGTTTTAATTTGTTTTCATTTTTAAAAGTTTGAACATCATGACGCATGTAAAAGTGCTCATACTGTCCATATTAATAATAATGTCATAAAGTCCATGGACATTATGATACTTTCAAAAGTGTGATAATGTCCATGGACGTTATGACACTTTTTGCAGTGACATAATGTCCATGGACTTTATGTCACTGGACATTATGACTGCCACTAAAAAAGCTACGATATTTTATATTTGCACTTTCGCAAGACCATTTGCATCAAACACCGAACACTGCTAATGTTTTTTTTTCGATTAAAACAATACATTTTAAAATTGGTTATTTTTCCCTACATTTGGTAACTTTTTCAAACATTTTGGTTGTAATAATTTTTTGGTCGTGGCAGCATTGATTACAAATACATAGAAAAGTTTGATAAATTTTCTTTACATATTTTTTACTTTGATATTTTTTGTTAAATAATTTATTTTTTAATTTTGTAATGAAAACAGTATGAAGTTGTGGAAAAGTGTTGAGGGCCGCAAAACATCATGCCGAGGGCCGCACGAGGCCCACGGGCCGCAAGTTTGACATGGCTGCTCTACACTTTAAAATACGTTTCAGTATCTCTTTTTTTCTATTTATGTTTAAATATATTTATTTTTATTTGTTCAATATTTTTATTTATTTTTTGCACACATTAATTTTTTTTCTATTTCCTTTGTTTACATTTTTCACAGCTAGTTCAGATAAACTAGCGATAATTCATGTTATCGAAATTGGAGATGATAGTAAATTTTTCGTGATTCGCAGCTAGATTCAAAATGAACCAAGATGGTACGCTCTCAAAATTTTTTATGGCGATACATGTCAGATCAGTGCTGCTAGGTAACTTTTTCTCTTCCCCCCAAAAAAAGTTAAAACCTGATAAATTTAGCCTATTTTGAGAATAAAACCCCTAAATGTAAAAGTTTATATAATAGTATAACTTCAAGTAAATTAACTTGACTCAGCTTCAATTTACGTACTAATTAATATCCTTACCTGAATAAAGCGAAAACACCCTAAATTTAAAACTTGTTTCAAAAACTTCGCCCAAAAATATTTTTACAGTTTCATGAATTATTTTATTTAATAAAATACATATTTAAAATAAATAGCACTTTAATAAAATACTATTACGTATGTACAGATCGTCATATAAAATGCAAAAAGGCTTATCATCATTTTAAAAATTTTATTTCAGGAGATAAAAAAACTTAATAACAACCAAACTTTTATGGTTATACATTTTTTTCTGGGTTGTATCAATAATAAATTCTGCATTAATGACATTATCCTGAAAAACCAGTTTTTGCAATCACAATAAATTTCTTTTTTAAAGTTTTGTATCTCTCTTGCAAAATTTTAAAAAAATTATAGTAGGCCCTATTAAATTTTATATGACGATATTTAAGTATAATAATTCAATTTCATATCAAAGTAGAGTTAGTAGAAAACTGGGTTTTATAAACACTGGAAACAAGTTTCTTCAAAAATATCAAGAGATGCCAAGTCATCATCGCGAACTTTATACATGTTATCCGAATTAAAAAGTTTTGGCATAAAATCTAAAAACAACATATTTGCAAATGACACTAAATTAATTATCTACTGCGAAAGAGATGTTGACCAGTAGCGCGATTCTGTAACTTTTATTACGATAATCGCATCGTCAAAATAAATATAACGAAAATTTATCGAATTTGCTATTCAGTAACATTTATAACGATATTCGCTGTCGGTTAACTATCAACAATAATTTTGTTGTTGTTAATGAATAGACAAGAGTCAGCTGTGCAGCCGTAGCACATATTTTATTCCAACGACTAAAGTTATTTTTCTACAACAATATAGAAACATATAAGCACTTTTATGTATAAATAATAATATTTCTATTAGTTAAACATTTATTTTAACATATATTTCTTAAAATTAAAAAAAAGTTTATGAAAAAAAGTTTCTGTACACTGTTTGGGATCGACAAATTCATTTGTTTTTTTTATTCCTCTTTGCGCCTTTCGCTTTTTTAACAGAGATACTACATGATATCGAATAAAATTACAGAATCGCGCTATCGTTACAGCAAGCGATTAAATATGTCGACAAATGTAACGATTCTCGGATCGTTAAAAGTTACAGAATCCCGCTACAGGGGTCCGTTTCTCAAAATTACAAGTTACTAATCTACAAGTAAAATACACACAAAACAACAATAAAATTTGTAAAAGTGTTGTTGTTTTGTATGTATTTTACTTGTAGATTTGTAACTTGTAATTTTTGAGAAACAGGCGCCACTTATAAAATATAGTAAAACTTAGCTCTTGTTTAGGCATGCAAATAGGAAAATCCCCTAGAAATCCCCTAAATATAAATTTATGCCCCCTAAATTTCCCCTAAGAATGTTAGCCCCCTAAATTTGCTGAGTGTTGTGCTTTTCTTCTGACGGGGTTTATTTGAATTTGGAACGATTTTCCGTCATCCCACGTCAAATTTGGTTTGTAAACAGGCCGGTTTCGGCTATGTGCCATCTTCAGTGTTCTATTGAATACTAAAATTAGTATTATTAAATTTAGTATTCAATAGAACCCTGAAGATGGTACAAAGCCGAAACCGGTCTGTTTACAAACCAAATTTGACGTGGGATGACGGAAAATCGTTCCAAATTCCCTAAATTTGCCTCTAAATGAAATAAAAACCACTAGATCTAGGGGGAAGCCCTGATGTAGATTCAATCATAATTGGGACGCGAACAGTAAAAGTGCATGATTGCAGAAGAAAAAGTTTAATTATTTAAAATTTTTAATATCACTTTTTTTTAGATATTTATTTTTTCAATCCATATGCTTACGTATATTGTACCCATTTTTATATAGCTGAGCTATTGAAGTACTTAACGCTAGTGACATAACGCACTTTCCGAACAAAATAATTTCTTAATCTATAACACTATTAATAACTTCGTGATTTGGTTTAAGGTATTATCTATAGAAAATAAAATTGAATTCATGAAATAAGAAAGTGCAAAAACTGCCAAGTAATTTTCAAAAAGTGCTAAACTAGTAATTAGCACTTTTTTTTTACTTTTAGTGCTAACTGAGATTAAAAAAAGTGCTAAGTCAAGCTCTAAAACTGCTAAAATAGCAATCCTGGACGCGAACCATGAATAAAAGAGCGAGCCTCGAATATTGCTGTCCGTATGAACATGGTATAATATTCTAACTAAAAAATAGTGGTGTTCTCTTTTTTAGCTTTTCGACGACACAACTTATGCATTAAACACATTCGCCACAGCAGGCTACCGACTACAACCTGTCAAAAATAGAATACATGTGTGTATATGAAAATGATTATTTTCACGACTGCACGGCTACACGACAGCAGGTTATTGTCCATGCTACTTCTGTCGTGTAGTCAAATTAAACTAATTTCTATTTTTGTTGGCTACAAAACAAAAACAGTGTTGACAGTATAACAAAATATGTAAAGCAAATTAGTGATTAGAAATATTTTTTATTGCTAAATAAAAAAGAAAATTAAAAAACTTAAATGTTATAATATATATGCATCAAGAATTTTTAAATAAATAAATCTATTTGTTTTGTTATATAGAATATTGACTTAAGTCAAAAATACCAACTTCATTGAAAATTTAAAAAAATCACAGGGTAATAGCCCTTTTTAACCTAAAAAATTTAGTGTAATTTATTTCGGCGCTCTCCTGATTCCGCAGTTACGGGGTTCAAAACTTTAATATACTATTGATCATAAGTCCTACAATATAGAATTTAAACGATATATACTACGTTTATACGCACGGGTTATTTGCAAATAAAACTGTAAATTGTTGCCATATAATTGTTTTATTGCGACTTATTAACTCACGAAAGCTATTCACGATTAACGCACTATTTGCAAATAAAACGATTGGTGCTGGCTGCCCCGCTTTGTTAATAAAAAGCAATAAATAGAAAAATCTTTCGCGAAAAATATTGATAGAAGAAAATAATGACAATTAAAACAAATAATTGTTTGTTCCTTTATACATTTAAAAAAGATTTTTTTTTAAATACAAACGTCTTCTATAAAAGTGCTACCAAGTTTTTGTATTTTGATATGCCATATAAACAGTGAATTAACTTATTTGCAAATATTTTTATTTGCGAATAGTCCGCGTATAAACGTAGTAATAGTTATCATTTCAAAATGCTCTAAAATACCTTTCTACTGGTATATACAATTTTTAAATCCATTAACACATTGCGAGCAAAATGGAATTTGAAACATTTTGTATATGTCTTCTCACGTAAAAGCACCATTATCTTAAAAACTGGCCGATACAATCGTACTTAAATATGTATTTAGTTTAATAGAAAGCATTCCAAACTTTCATTTGATGTATACTTGAAAGCCACCATCGATGAAATTCATCAGTTATGGCACTTTGAAAATAAATTAACTCATTTAACTCTTAAACTCATCTTTAAAGTACCACAACTTACGTATTTCATAGGTGACAGCTTTCAACTATACACCAATAAAAGCATGAACAGTCCTCTATAAAACTGTACACATGCATATGTACCGTTGTATCGACCACTTTTTATGATAACGGAGTTTCTGCGTGAAAAGTCAGGTAAAAAAAATTAATTGTTTTAAAAAAATTGTATACCAGTAGAAAGGCATTCTAAAGAAGTTTAAAGTGATATCCATATGGCTTATATCCGTTCTATATTCTAGGAGTTAAGGGCAATAAAAAATAAAAGTTTTGAACCCCGTAACTCCGGATCCAAAAGAGACCAAATAAAATTACACTAAAATTATAAGGTTAAAAAAGCTACTGCCTCATGAGTTTTTTTTAATTTTCAACGATGCTGGTATAAGTCAATATTCTATTTTATTAAACAGAAAAAAACATCAAAAAATTTAAGTATGAAAAGTGCCATAACAATCAATAGGTTTTAAAGAAATGAATTGATTTGTTTTTACATTTTGCGAGATGTAAGAACATTTTGAATAAGCGATTTTTTTATACAAGTAAAACTTTTGAAGTGGCACCACTGAAATATGTACAGCAACAACATGTCAGCTGGTTACGATGTAGCTGCCGTGATCAAAATAATTAAGTAGCTGACTACACGACGACGATTGCTGCCAACATCATTTGTAGTCGTAAAGCAGTGTAGCCTGCAGTGGCGAATGTGTTTACAGCATTAGGGCCAGATTTTTTAAATAGAAACGCCTTTCACGTTTTGAAATTTGTATGGAAAAATTTTGTTTTGCGTTATTTTTCATACAAATTTTAAACGTTTAGAAACGAAATTTTTTACAAAATCTGCCTATTAAACATATTTATAGCTAGTCGAAAAAAATCGCCAGCTCTAGTTAGAAAATAGGAAGGGTGGCAGCCTTGATGAGTTACATTAGAAAGCTCTTGTTAAAAAGCTTTTAAAATATCTAATAATAACATTAAAATATCTAATAATAACTGTTGCCTATGCTCAGGGTGCCTCATTTAATAAGTTAACAGAAATTATTCATTAGTCGTTTAACATTTAAAGAAATCTCATTGAATTGCTAAAAGTTAACATTTGCTTTCATCTGTTGTGCAAGCCAAACAAAGGAAAACAAGTGATCATATACATACATAGTAAAAAATGTTGTTTAACAGCATCAAAATATTATGTAAGCCATACACGTTGCGACCGTATATACAACTCAACAAGTATTCAAGTTGTATGTTTGTCGCACAAACGATACAATTTAGTATGCCACCTCATGCAGAACTTCATTTTGCAGCCAAGTTGTGACCAAGTAAAGATCTTCTATTTTATGTTGTCCGCAACTAATACTCATATTCAATGTTTACTGCAAGGTGGTCATAACAATTAGACTTGGATCCAACTCGTTCGAACTCGCTCACCAGCTCGTTTTAGACACAAACCTATGATCAAACCCATGTATTTTAAATGGGTTTGATCATAGGTTTGTGTCTAAAACGAGGTGGCTAGCGAGTTCGAACGAGTTGGACCCAAGTCTAATAACCATAAAAAAACACATATACTACATAAAATAGTATGCGACAGGCACACAAACGTTGCGACTGTGTTAAGGCTCATTTAGCCGACCGTATTGTTGATGTAGTTGCATGTGCTCATCGTTTCTGTCTCATACCTTTTCAATGTGACAGAAACGATCAGCACATGCAACTAGAGAAAACGTTGATGTAGTTGCATGTGCTGGTCTTTTCTGTCACATTGAAAAGCTATGAGACAGAAACGATCAGCACATGCAACTACATCAACGTTTTCTACATTTACGGTCGGCTAAATCAGCCTTTAGACTTGGGTCCAACTAGCTCGAACTCGTTCATCAGCTCGTTTTAGACACAAACCAATGATCAAACCCATTTAAATTACATGGGTTTGATCATAGGTTTGTGTCTAAAACGAGCTGCTGAACGAGTTGGACCCAAGTCTAGACTGTGTTGTACAAAATGGAAAAAAATCAAAACTTTTTGATCTTTCGTACAACCAAGACACAACTTAATACAACGAGCCCACAAACGTTGCAATTTCGTGTACAACTTACTCAAGTTGTACCAACGGTCGCAACGTGTATGGCTTGCTTTAGACTGCAAGTTACTGAATACCACATAGGGAGGGGGTGTTGCATTATGAGATATTTTTTCAATTGTACTATTTTTGTAACAGTGTAAATCCTTTACATTGTTTGAATTAAGTATTATGTGACATTTTATATGGAGATACTTAGCTTGGAAATAGGTGATCCGTGGCTGATTGGTAGCGATGCTAGCCTGTCAGTCCAGAGGTTGTGGGTTCGATTCCCGCCGTAGACCCTGAGTGTTTTCCGCCGACAAGCTTAAGGTGAAAGTACATAGCATGCTTTCAATGCGCTAATGCGTTACAGACTTCTGTCAAAAAAATTGAAATAGTGTGTTTCCATAAGGCAAGTTACAAAGAGAAGTTTGCGACGCGCGTACCTCGCAAAAAGTTGAACATTCTTCAACTTTCACGCGTTGTATACAAAATGACTGGTAGTGTTGCCAGATTCATATGATAAAATGTTTGTTCAATGGAAATAAATTATTAGAAATTAATTTTTTATTAAACAATGAATGAAAAATGCAATAAATATATAAAAGAAAAGAAAACGTAAAGGCAAGACAAAAAATAGCCTATAGAGGCTTGAAATTTGATAAGCAAAAAAGCATCAAATGCGTGGTGTGTAACTTGCCATTTTTAAAGCGTTAAAAGGTCAAAAAGCAAGAAAAGCGTTGCCGCGTAACGCGTGGTATGTACCTCCAGCTTTAATCGCTTCGCGGCTTATGTTTCTGTGTGTTGTTGTGATGTTACAAGACTGTTGTTGTCATGTTAGAAATATCAAATTAATATCACTGAATCACTTAGCTTGGAAATCATTCAACTGTATTGGGATATCAGACTCAAAGAAGAACGTACTTTCAGGCTTTATTGCGAGAATAATTTTACGAACAGTTAACTCCATGTAATTAATTAACTTGTGCAATATCCAGCATAGATCATTTGAGATCACACACGTCTTTACACTTTTTCCTTTGGATAAGTTTAGTAACAAAAATTATATTAATTTTTTATATGCTATGATAATTTTATAATTTATAAACGCGAAAAGACTAAATTATGCAATTAATTGCAAGTTGATTATAAAATCATTAAGGTAATTGAATAATGCCCTAACTTGTTTAACAAGTAAATTATACATGCACATGTAGTTGTTATTAATGAAATAGCGGCAACCCGCTTGCTTTGCTACTCTCAATACAAATTAAACAATCATTACGTGCATTAGAAGAGTACATAGTCATGTACAATAAATAGAAAGCAAAAGTATTAAAAATTTGTGCTATTTAATATGTTATTGCCAGCCAAGGCAACGAAAAACATACATCATGTTTTTTTTTGTATGTCGTATAAACATTAGGGTAATAACTTTTTGTTGGCGACATCCTCCAGTTCAAAAATCGTGCAGGAAAAAAAGTAAGAACTGCGATATCACTTTTTGGCGATCGTGAAAAAAGTGCACCATACCAAATGCATTGAAGTTTTCTATATACGATTTATTTTATTTAAATAAAAATAATACGGCACTTAGAAGATGATTTTTTAGCTTGATTTTTTTAAGTTTATGGTCAAACGGTGTATAAGGGCGTGGAGCGAAATCCAAAAGAAATTTACTTTCTTAGGCAATATCTTTTGGAGTTATCGCTCGGTTAACCGTATTTTTACCCCGTTCAACCATCAACTCTAAAAAAATCAAGCTAAAAAGTCTCCGTCTAAATCCTGTATTATTTTCTGTGTTTTTTTATATACAAGCATTAGAGCGACTTGCCTTGTATGAAGATGAAAAACGTGTTTAATTAAATACCGGCCGTTTTAATTAGGCTTCCTAAAACATTTGAGGGGTCTAGCGATGACCGCCCGTGAGCTGGACCGTGTTAAAAAAATATATTTTTTAGTTTTTTGCATATTATCGTATTTTCTCCCAAGACAACATATAAAAAAAATTACATCGTTTGAATGATATTTTCAAACATTGAACTTTAACATTTATACCATCAGCAATGCGGTATTCCATAAAAAAACATGATTTTTTAAGAGTTTTGATTACAGGTGCTACTTATATTAAAATAAATTTTACTTTTTTAAGTAGCAGCTTGAAAAGATTTTTTAAACGATGTAATTTTGTTATATGTGTTGGCTTGGGAGAAAATACGGAAATATGCAAAAAACTACAAAAATAGACCTCTTTAAGACACGGTCCAGTTCACGGGCGCTCATCGCTAGACTCCGCAAATGTTTTAGGAAACCTCTTTAAAAATACGGACCTTTAATATGAGAGGGGTAAAAATTTTTTTTCTGTGAGTCGCTTTAATAACCATGCATACAAAATTGTTACCCAGTACATATTTTGAGTAAAGAAATAATTTATTTGGAGTAAAGTATGCTTTTTATTAAGACCGAAATGAAAAAGCTTAAAATAGTTGAAAAGACAGTTAGTGAAGTTCCGAACATTTAGAAAAAGTTCATTAATAGGTGCGACTCGCCACAAGATGGCGACAGTCTGTTAATTAAGCTTACCAAAATTATTAGGATTTTCGCTACAGTGTTGTTGCCACTGTCAGTGTTAGTGTGGGTAAAGGACTCTGACGAGTAGACTTGGTAGTCACGAAACAGCTGTCAGTTCAACCCTCCGTACATCTGAATTTTTCTTTGAATGTTCAATATTTACATGATTTAGAATTTCTTTCTTAAATAAAAAATAATTTGATCGAAAAATTAAACTAAAAATGAACTTATGTCAAACTAATTAAATAACTTTGGATAAAATCCATACAGTTCGCCTAAAAATTCATAGCTCCATTATTAAAAAAAACTTAAATGCATTTGGTGCGTAAACTATTTTCACGATCGTGAAAAAGTGAAATCGCTGTTCTTATTTTTTTTCCATGCCCTACACGATTTTGGAATTGTAGCTTGCATATTTACAAAAAGTGCAAAAATTCATGACTCTAATAAACATGTATGTAAATTATTTAATTATCTTTTGAAGAATAATGGCATCGATTTGCATATTTTTGCATATGTTAGCATATATTTGCATATGTTATCGTTAAGAATATATCGTCTAAGGCACGTAAATACACAAGCTCCCAATTCTTTTGGTTTTATCAAGTAGTGATCAACGACTCAAAAAAAGTGGTAAAATCATACAAAAACTGCAAAAAACTCGCTGTTAAAATTCTCAAGTTTATCTGGGTAGTTTCAAGTTAATATTGCACAGTGGGACAGCATCAAAACAATTTGAAAATATATTCTCTATTTAAATATAAATGCATAATCCGATAGTATTGCTACTTAACTTAAGAAGATGAGCTTTCCATATTGCTCATGAGCGAAACTATGAAGTCCCAAAGAATAGATTTTTGAAAACAAAGTTTCGTTTTTCTCATAAGTTAACATACTTTTTAAATAAATTCATAAATAATATGGCTCCGTTATAAAATGCTGTGTAAAAACATCTCCAAACTTGAAAAATGGCGAAACAATTAAATAAAATTGTTTTCTGCAGAAATACACACAGATTTCTCAAAGTTACTTAAACAACATATATACGGTTCGAAAGGTATTAACTTCTTCTTTCTACATCCGCTGAGAAACCTAAAATCGGTTGATATTTAACTAAGTTACTGGCAAAATCGGGTTTTTACCCGTACCTTAAGAATTTGGAGGTGTTTGGGAAATTTTAAAAACAGGTTCATGTTGTAGTCGACAATACCTGCCAGAAAAATAGTATCACTTTCCAAGTATTACTTTTTCATCCTATTTTATCTCACTGTGCTATTGACAAAATTTTTTCAAACTAATCTTCTTATTTTCTGCTAGTTTAATACATAGCGTCTTCACGAGACATAAGATCAAATATTTTTCTGTTAGCAAGCGTCAAATTCAATCCCAGAGAGAATTCTGTTACGTGTAGACTTCAAATTAGTGTTATCGCAATGTTATAATAATTATTATGAGACCATTGTTATAATAAATATTATCACAACAATCTCATGATATGAAATGTCAGATATATTAAAATAAATAAATGTGTGTGAATGTGTTTGATTGAAATATACAAAAATCAATGTTTTTTATGAAATTTTAGTGATTTTATGTATTTAAATTTCTTTAATTGATTTTTTAATTAAAATTTTCAGGAAAATTGAAAAACGGAACAACGAATTGTGGAAAAATAGTGCATGTTAACTCAATGAACATTTTCGGCAAATGAAATCTCATAAGAAAATTAAAAATATGCGGTCCTGTTGTATGATATGAAGAAAAATATCGACATTTTAGTTTTCTTATTCTGCCGACGTTCTCTCTCATGTTATATCAGAGTTTATAGTAGTTGAAGACGCTATGATATATTCAGAAAAGATCGCTTATCCATACACTGAAAGAATTTTGTTTCATAAAACTAACGAAACAATTTCATTAGATTTTTTCATAAATCCAATGAAAAATTTCATTAATATTGTTAAAGAATTAATTGCATTGGTTGGATCAATTTCATTGGCTCAAAAATCCAATGAAATGTTTCATTAATATTGTGAAAGAGTGTCTTTGGTGGAATTTTAATGAAATATTCATTGGTTGAATTTTAATAAAATTTTTTCATTGGATTTATGAAATTGTCATTCTACCAATGAAATTCTTTCACAATATTAATGAAATTTTCATTGTATTTAAGAAATTACCATTGGATGTGTGAAATTTTCATTGGGTTAATGAACAAAATCTAATAAAAATGTTTCATTTATTTTATGAAACAAAATTCCTTCAGTGCATATTCATTTAATAATTATCTATTAAGTCATAAATAAAAATAAAAAATCTTCATATTTTAAGTTAGAAAATTCAGTAATAATTACATTTTGTGAAATTCCGTTTTGACCAAAACTAAATTTTTTCTAATCAGTTTGGTACGCTAAAAATACTGTGTCCTCAATTTTTTCCTACACTTACAGTTTTTTATGAGCCTATCTAATATTTCAACCAGGTACAACAGTATATTTCGCCTTAACTCGAGAACATTATGTCCGAATTCGACCAACACAACACCAACACATACACTCACAAAATTAAAAGTTTACTGTTGTATGGAAATTGTGGTTTTGATCAATTGAGTTTACATTACTTAATTGTGAATAAAATCAATACTTGCCCATCTATTTTCCTGATTTGTGGCTTATTTTGTACGTAAGCCATTTGTTCTTAAGAACAATATTTTAAAAATTCAGTTTTTGTAGTTTTAAATTTTTTGGGAATTTTAAAAAAAAGTTTTTGTTTTTGACAAAAAATCACTATTTTTCGATACTATTCAATTTGTAAATAACTAAGAAACTATTGATTTGTTTACATAACTGTGTTAATATACTTTGAAGGTAATTTTTAGAGTCCGACCGAATATTCGGTTTCGGGTTCGGATTCGACCAAAATTGTGGTTTCGGCCGATATTCGGTTTAGGCCAACTTTTTGGCCGAATACCGAAACCGAAACTTTTTATTCTATATAAATAAGGAATTTAATCCAAATAGTATTATCCAAATTTGAAATATGTCACCGCCATGAATCTGTTTTTTCCGTCCCATATATTTTGAATTAAAATTTTACTTATGGCATTTTCTTTTCTAAAATTGTTTTCACTTTTTATTAAAAAATCTCAATTTAGCATTACTTTAAAGTAAACATTTACCTTTGTAGGAGATGATACAATAATTTCTAATAAATTCACTTCCTCGAAAAATGATTATATTGCAGATTTTAATTGAAAAGTGCAAACAATGCAACATCTTTTTGTAGAAAAGAAAACGCCTTTAGTTTTATAAAGCGTAACCAAAAGATATAGTGCCATAAATTATTCAACTGTTTGTTGCCAAAATAAATATGTAGCATAAACTAGGAAGTGGTAAACCGATTACAATACCAATGGAAAATCTATTTTGTGTTATAATAAATCCAGTTCTCGCCCTCGAATTTACTTCTGCGATTTTGTACTAAAATTGATTATTGGTTTTTTTAAAATAGCTTTTTTAAAACAATATCAAAATATGAATAAGGCTCATTTTACATCTTCACGATAAATTCAATTCGAGAAAAATACTTTATTTTGTATATCATCGATGAAACGCGGGCGCAAATAAAAAAAACTTCACTAATAGAGATGAAATCGTATAAATATAGCGTCAAAAATAAGTAAATATTCCACTTTGTTATATATTTTTTTGTTATTCCGACTCAACTTTTTGATTGGTGCTCTTGTAATGTCATCAATAGAGTGATGAAACACTACTGAATGTATGTGTACCGAACCCAGTATTCTAGTTCTATTTATCATTTATGATAATTTCATGCCAGGTTTTTATTAGTCATATGCTCATAAATGTTTAAGTTTTATTTTAGCCCGATGGAATAAAATATATTAAATCTGTGCTATTATTTTGACAGTCACTGTAGGTATATAGAAATACCTTACGCCCCTTTTCACAGTGTACGATTAAAATTTAAAGTATAATTTAATGGGAAGTTTTGTATATCGAATTTGCCGTTAAATACAACGATTTGTTTTAATCACATTGGGAAAGGGGTCGTTAATAAAATAATGGCTTTTTAATTCTTGTAAGTTTTAAAAATGTCAATGCTAAAAGGTTTCGGTAAGTTTCGGATTCGGCCGAATATTCGGCCTCTTGGTCGAATATTAGGTTCGGTTCGGGTTCGGCCTCAAAAAGCTGGTTTCGGTCGGACTCTAGTAATTTTATAATGCATCTGTTGATGTTTTGTTGGTCAAAATCGAGCACACTGTTTTCGATTTAAGGCGAAATATACCTGTATACCTAGTGAAAACATAAGATATGCCAATAAAAAAATATGTAAGTGATAGGAAAAAACTGAGGACACAGTATTTTTTAGCACATCACACGGACTATAAAAATTTTAGTTTTGTTCAAAATGGAAAGAAAAAGTTCCAATTTGTAAGTCTGTGTTATTACAATTTGTTCAAATCTTTACAAATTATCAAGTATGCGAACAAAGCTATAGTTTTTAAATGAGATAATTTCATTTTTTTTTTGTTTTCAGCCATTGAAAACAAGCGTACCGCAATTTAAACCTTTTAAGTACATATACGATAATAAGATTTGATATTTTCAATATAATTACAAGTAGAAATCAGAAAATTTATTCAAACAAATAAATACAAACAAATTTGACGATTGGAAAGGCTGTTAATAAAATTTTATGGAAATACAATCTATAAAGTAATTAAGGGACGTGACTGACATTGGGTAATTGGGTAGTATGAATAAAAAAAATAGTATTTGCTTTTTACTTAAAAATTAGTTTTAAAGTACAAAGTTCTTAGTTTTATATTCAATAATTTCCAGAATTTTGTGTTTTAAAACAAATTTTTAAGTAAAATGCAAAAGCTTTTTTTTTATTAATACTACCCATTGTTCTAAAGATCTTCGTAATAATAAATTGTAAAATCACCATTTCTTTCCAAAAATGTTATTGAAGATCAAAACGTTTCCTTTTCTAAATTTCGCTAACACTTCTCAAGTGTCAATTGCGTGAAATAAAATTAGATAAAGTTCTTTTATTTTTACGACTATTTATTATCTATATTACATAATAAAAACCCTATCTCGAATTAAATATAATTATAGTGGAGTTCGATTATAACGAACACCCGTTGTAACGAATTATCGCGTACAACGAAAAACTTCTCCAGTCCCACCCAACATGTTTGCATTAATATTTCATAGGAATTAGTACGGTTATATCGAACTCTGCTTATAATGAATTTTCGTTATAACCGAACTCCACTGTATAACGGTTAAATGTGAGCTAGAAGTGCACACACAATTTCGGTAAAAGAAAGTGGAAATGACTGTTAAATAAGGGAGTGAGTGAGTGATGGCTTTTATTATCTTTAAATAGCAACAAACCAAAGCAACTGCTATTAAAACTCAATAAACGTTCAAATATCATGTGATTTAATTATAAAACATTCACAACTAAATATACATACCCATATTTGATTGCCTTTAATCTACATACATACATATGTATTTATGAGATTGCAGACAAAAATAAATTATAATATTAAAGCAAGAAATTTATTTAAAAAATAAAATCTACCGGCTTTTTTCGTCCGTATGTATTTGCACAAATAATCGCCAGACTAAATAAATTAAGTAAAGTGCGACTTTGGCTCGCACACGAAGGGTTCCGTACGAATACACATATGTATATCCCTTTTTGTTTTTGCCCCGTTCGTCATTTTGGCAGTTTTTTCGTTGTGCTTTCTTGTTTAATTTTAGTTTTTTAATTTTTTAAGTATTTTTCGTTGTTTTTTGGGGTTTTTTTTTGTTTTGGCGCTTTTCCTGATTTTTTTTTTATTTTTTTCTGGCGATTTTTTGTTTTTTGTATTTTTTTTTGTTTTTTGCCGATTTGTTTAGTTTTGGCGATTTTTTGGTTATGGCATTTATTTAACGTTTTCACTTTCTGACGATATTTTTAGTTTTAGCAATTTATTTTAGTTGTGGCGATTTTTTTTTGCGCTTTTTTCGTTTTTGGGGATTTTTTTCGGTTTTTTGTGGTTTATTAGTTTTAGCGATTTTTTTTGTTTTGACACTTTTTTCGTTTTGGCGATTTTTTTTTTGGTTTTTTCGCGTTTTTTTAGTTTTGGCGCTTTTTTTGTTTTTTTTTTGTTTTTGCGTTTTTTTTCGTTTTTGTGATTTTTTAAATTTTTTTGGCGATTTTTTAATTTTTTGATGATTTATTTAGTTTTAGCGATTTTTCGTTTCGAAGATTTTTTCGATTTTTGAGGTTTTTTTAGTTTTTTTGGCGATCTTTTTAATTTTGGTGATATATTGCGTTTAAGCGATTTTTTTAATTTTGGCGCTTTTTTCCTTTAAGCGCTTTTTTCATTTTTGCGTTTTTTTTTTTCGTTTTGAAAAATTTTTAATTTTGTATTTTTTTAGTTTTAGCGTGTTTTAAAATTTCAAGATTTTACATCTTACGGTTTCCAAGATACAGCATATTGTCTCAATTACATAGTCAAAATTACAATAACTAATAGAATACCCTTTAATTTTTATTGCTTTAAATATCGCTGTTAATTGGTGTAGTCTATTCTACAGACTACACCAATAAGCACTTACTTTGAAAATTTAAAGTGTCTATATATAAGTGTGTGTATATTACATTAGTATTTTAACATGTTGCGTTGCTCGCTTTAGCACACCCTTTAATTTTTAACTGCCATATATTTGTTGTTGTAGCGGCCGAAGTTTTACATATGCTGTGAAAATTTCAGGTCCGTAGCTCTTACGGTTCCGAAGATAGAGCAGATTGTCTAAATTATATAGTAAAATTACTTTGACTGATAGAACACCCTTTAATTTTAATTGTTTTAAATATCGGTGTTAATTGGTGTAGTCTGTTCTACGACTACACCAATTAACACGAACTTTGAAAATTTAAAGTGTCTATATATAAGTGTCTGCATATTACATTAGTATTTCAACATTTTTCGTTGCTCGCCTTAGAAACCCCTTTAATTTTTAGCTGTCATATTTTTATTGTTGTAGCGGTCAAAGTTTTACATATTCTGTGAAAATTTCAGGTCTGCAGCTCTTACGGTTCCCGAGAAAACATTACATTAGTATTTTAAAATTTTTCGTTGCTCGCTTTAGAACACCCTTTAATTTTTAACTGTCATATATTTGTTGTTGTAGCGGCAAAAGCTCTTCATATCCTGTGAAAATTTCAGGTCCATAGCTCTTATGGTTCCCGAGAAAACACCCTGTGACAGACAGACGGAAAGACGGACGGACAGCGTAGCGAAAACAATAGCGTTCCTTTACACTTTTGGTGTATCGGAACCCTAAAAAGAGTGCAATTCTCATTTTTAATCATATCGTACTGACTGATTATCAGCTTAAGGAAACACACATACAAGAAGAAAACACAATACATAATAATTATAAAATTCAACAAAAGTTTTTTTTGCAAATTATCTATAACTCCTGACTTGCACTCAGTAGATAGAAAAAATCAATAGAATCCGCGCAAAAATTTTGCTTACTAGTATGCAAAAAAGTATATAGCAGAATTTAAGTTTTAACTGCATACAATTTTCCTTTATAAATACTTATTTTTGTTTGAGAAACTAAAAAAATTAAGTAAAGTACGACTTTAGCTCGCACACGAAGGGTTCCGTGTTTGCCCTTTTTCATTTTGGAAATTTTTCCGTTTAGCTTCTTTGTTTAATTTTAGTTTTTTGTTTATTTTTTAACTTTTTTTTTCGTTGTTTTGGTGATTTTTTGTTTGTTTTAGCACTTTTTTTCATTCTGCTAATTTTTTCGTTTATTTGCAATTTTTCGTTTTTAGTCGCTTTTTAAGTTTTGGCGATTTTTAAGGCTTTTTTGCTTTTTGACGATATTTTAATTTTAAGCGCTTTATTTAAGCTTTGATGCTTTTTCAGTTTTGGCGCTCTTTTTTGTTTTGGCGATTTTTTCGGTTTTTTGCGATTTTTTAGTTTTGGCGTTTTTTTTTTTTTGTTTTGGCGCTTTTTTCGTTTTTGTGACTTTTTTCCATTTTTAGCGATTTTTCGTTTTTTGACGATATTTTTAATTTTAGCGATTTTCTTAGGTTTTAGTGGTTTTTTCGTTTTCACGACTTTTTTCTGTTTTTTTGGTGTTTTTTTTAATTTTTAGCGATCTTTTTAGTTTTGGTGATTTTTTGCGTTTTTGCGTTTTTTCATTTTGGTGCTTTTTTCCTTTAAGCGCTTTTTTCATTTTGGCGATTTTTCGATTTGACATTTTTTTAGTTTTGGAATTTTTTAGTTTTGCCGGTTTTTAAAAGTTCAAGAGTTTGTCTCTTACGGTTTACAAGATACAGCATATTATCTAATTTACATGTTCAAAATGACATTAACTGATATAACACCCTTTAATTTTTATTGTTTTAATATCAGTGTTATATGATGTAGTCTATTTTAAGTGTGTATATATAATTGTTAGTATTTCAATATATTTCGTTGCTCGCTTTAGAACATCCTTTAATTTTTAACTGTCATATATTTGTTGTTGTAGCGGCCGGAATTTTACACATTCTGTGAAAATTTCAGGTCCGTAGCTCTTACAGTTCCCGAGAAAACAGCCTGTGACAGACAGACAGACGGACAACGTAGCGAAAACAATAGGGTTCCTTTCAGAGAACAGATTTAATATATTCACGTTTATTGTCCATTCATAAATTCATAGCTTTTGTATTGCCTTCAATCGACATCAATAACAACATATACATTGTTATGTGTAAATATCATTTCATTTTCTTATTGACTTCGCACAATCTCTTTTTGTGATGTCCATGGTAGAATTATACTACAGGTAGTAGCGAAGCTACAACAACCCAACAACAGCAAAAACAACACGGCTTTTTATTGTTGTTTATGTTCGAGGTTGTCAAAAAGCACAAAAGAAAATTTGAAAAAAAATTTATATGTTCACATGTGTGTGTTTACTTCGCCATGTTTTTTTCAGTAGTGTGGGTGTGTGTTGGTATAACATAAACAACTTTTGACAGAGTCGAACCCAAAAAAAAAGTTCGTTAACGCTTCACCACTACCTGTATTATTCTACCATGGTGATGTCGTTATACATCAAGCCAGGGTTGTCAAATTTTTTCCGACCTATTTTGCCAAATTGGTTTTAAAAATCGCCAAAAGTCGCCAAAATCAATTTTATGTAGGTTTTCTTAATATATATTTGAAAATAGATTTGTTTTTATATAATACTTTTTAATATAAATTTGTACAAAATGATCGTATAAAAATTTAGCAGAAAATCGCCAAAAGTAGAAATAAAATCGCAAAAAATTATTGCTTGCAAATTTTTCTCATCCAAATTTAAATCCCATTAATGACTATTATTAATATAAGAAAAACCATCAAAATCACGTTGTTTTAATTTCTTGCAGACGAGTTTTGGCGGGATTTATTTTTGAAAATACTCTTTAAACGAAGTAATTTTCCTGCGTTATAAAAATTTTTAACTACAATTTTGTTTAAAAAAACAAATTTATTTATCGCCAGAAAAATCGCCATGTCGCCAAATCAAAAATTTAGACGCCAAACAAGTTGAAAAATCGCCACGTTTGGCGAGAAATCGCCATATCTGACAGCCCTGCATCAAGCAATGAAATAACATGATGCCACATGAATGAACTAAAAACATTCACACCATTCGTTCAGTATTCGTTGCTATTTGTGTATAAAGAAGTGGTTTGTAAACACTAGTTTTGCTTAAGTTCCCTGCAGCTAAATGTACAACTAGTTACGTTTTGGGACAGTCATTATACTAGTTGTAACATTACTAGTCAACAAAGGACTGTCATCTTACTATTTGTAATGAGGCTAGTAGCGATACTAGTCAAACAACAACGTTTTGGAACAGTCATACAACTAGTTGTAATGATACTAGTAATTTAAATTATTTTTTAAAAATTGACATATTTTCAGGTGTAAATTCATAAAACAAAATTTTAGCTCTAAATATAATAAGTAGAAAGTGGCTCAGTGGTTAGAGTACATGCCTTGAAAGATGAGGCCTGTGTGTTCATACCCCGGTTGAGCCAAATGTTTTTTTAGTATTTACAAAACTATAAATGAAGAAACTAGTAAGCGCACTAGTCTATAATAACTATTATATCAACTAGCATATAACTATGTACAAATGAACTAGTTTGGCTCCTATGACAACCTAATGTTAAAATCGAATTCGGGTTTTTAGTTCATTATTTGACCGTCCCATCAATTGCAAGGATGGAACTATACTGACAAACGCAGACGAACAAATAATACGATGGAGGATGCACTTTATGGAGACCCTCAATAACAGCTCATCACATCCTGAACCATCCAATGACATGTCCGCTCCAATATTAGTTTAGCTTAACACCAACTCTGGATGAAATCGAAACCGCTGTTAGAAAACTCAAAAACAATAAATCGCCAGGTTTCGACCGGATTCAACCTGAAATTATCAAATGCTGCCTAGACGATTGGCTGCAAGTAATCCTTATAAAAATACCAAAGAAAGGGGACCTTTCGCTATATAAGAATTATCGTGGGATCACACTTCTCTCTATACCAGCCAAAATACTTACAAGAATCTTCCCAGAAAGAATAAATGAGACAATAGAAACGAAATTCCGTAAGGAACAAGCAGGCTTCCGGTGGAACAGGTCGTGTGTTGAGTACATAAACATACTAAGAATTATCGCGGAACAAGTAGAAGAATGGCAAAGTAATCTGTATCTCACTTTTGTAGATTATACTACTGCATTTGACAGCATATTCCGTTACAAAATATGGGATCTCTTTAAAAAAAACACTGGTATTCCACATAAGCTAATTAATCTCATAAGAGCTCAATATGATAACTTTCAATGCAGAGTCTTGAACAGCAACCGGCTCTCAGAACCATTTCTTCCGAAATCGGGTGTTAGACAGAGATGCCTACTGTCGCCACTACTCTTTCTGCTCGTTATACACAGAAAAAAAATAGACAAGAATTATATTCAATTAAACCATGTTATTAAAAAAAAATATGAATTTCAATAACATTTATCTTTAACATAATAAAAAATTTCGTTGTAAGTATTTCTTTTCCATGCCGGTTATTTCTTTTCTTTTTATAGATAAGTACTTAAAACAAGTTGTGATCCCATAAAAAAATAAATGGAATATGGCTCAGCTATAGAGTGTATGCTTTACGTCCGGAAAGCCCGGGTTCGTATTCCAGCCATGTCAACATTTTTTTCATTTATATATATATATTTTTATTTTGAAATAATTTTGTTATCAATATAGGGGAATTCTTTATCACAGGAAATTTAAAAAAAAAATTATTGAATACCGGGATTTTTGTTATCAAAAAAGAAACTTATTTTTTTCTGTGTAGACAATGTCTTGGAAAATACGGTTGCAACTAATCGTCGAGGTATCCAATGGACCTTAACCAGTCATCTCGAGGATTTAGACTACGCTAACGATATACAATTGAAACTTGATGACTTGGTTCTCCACTCAGCAATTGTTGGTCTTAAAATTAACATGGGGAAAACAAAGCCGATGACAATAAGAACCATAAGCAACAACCCTTTCGTCATCGGTCACGACGAACAGGTTGAGTTTGTTGATAAATTCTGCTACCTGGGGAGCATGGTTTCATCAGAAGATAGCGCAAAATCAGACATTTTGTACATAGGATTGGCCAAGCACACAGTGCGTTCTTCCAACTGCGAAATATTTGGAAATCAACCATTATATCAGTCAAAACTATACTAAACATATTTTAGTCAAACGTTCTATCAGTTTTGCTTTATAGCTGCGAAACGTGGCTGACAACAACAGCACTAAAATGTAAATTACAAGGTTTTACAAACCGCTGCTTGCGCTACATTTTGAAAATCTGGTGGCCAAATGTCATAAGTAATGACGAACTATATAGAAAATGTAGCATTGAGCCTATCCAAACGATTATTAAACGAAGAAAGTGGAAATGGATCGGGCAAACTCTCAGGAAGGACCCAGATGAAATATGCCGCCAAACCCTAGACCGGAACCTACCTACAAGGCAGTAGAAAAAGAGGTCGGCTAATGACTACATGGAAAAGAAGCTTGCTTAATGACATCGAGAACAGCGGAAGAAGCCGGAACGAAATAAAAGTACTTGCGAATGATCGAATATCTTGGAGAAATTTTATAGAGGCCCTATGCTCCACAGGGAGTTAAGCGGACAGAAGAAGAAGAAGAATTTGAATTAATGTAAATTCAAATTATTATTAAGAGTGGAATTTTCGAATATTCAATCAGATCAGCAGAACGGATCAGTACTACTGATTTCAACAGGCCGCTACATCGTCTCTTCAGCGTTCTTGTGCACTTTTACTACTTCTAAAGGTGGATGCTTTTTATAAGGAAACATCAGCATTTAACCAATTTTTGTCACGAAATAGAATATATGCAAGAGTTTTTCTGTAAATTCTTACATTCATTTAATTTCAACGTTAATTTTGGTTAGCACGAAGTCTCCTCTATCTGCTTAATCGAACCACTCACAAAAGCTCTTATTATTTTTTGTTCTTACTTTGATGGGCATTTGTATCAATGCCACGATCAAAGCTGGGGCCGAATTACCGAAGTCGTTATCGAGTAGACTTTCGTATCGAATAAAATTTCGTCACGTATCCAATGGATGGATTACCGCATTCGATAGCTAATGTATGGAAATGTTTAAAAAGTGTACCAAATTTATATTATACCGGTTGTTGAATCGACTAAAAATGTGTAATACATTAAAGAAACATTTTGTGTTTCTAGCAGCTAGTACAACAACCAAGTCGATTGGTCAACTGTAATAAGGTTTATAGGTAATGTTCCATGTTTTTTTGCAAAACAAAAAAATATATATAAAAAAATATTGTATTCGATCGCTCTAGTGCTAACGAGTGGAATTTAAACAGCAGCTACTCGATTATCGTATGCCGTAATCCCAAAAAGAATATTTTCGAACAATTTTACTCGATCACGTATGCGATAATTCGGCCCCTGTTTTTTGTTTCTATACATGCTTATACTGGTTGTCCTAGTTCATTTCGCTGAATTTTTAGTTTTAGTAGTTTTTTTTCAAGTTGAAATAACTTTTCTTCAGCATTGTTCCTCGTGTTGTTTCAATATCAAATTCACGTTGTTTCAACTTGAAATAACTTTGATTCAACATGATTCTTCATATCATTTTAGTATCAATTGCATTTTTATTTAACTCTACTGGAACTTTAAATCAACATGAAATATAGTTATTTCAAAAGGGAAAATGTTCTTTGAAGGTTATTGTAAAATCATGTTGAATTAACATGAAACACCTATGAAGCAAAATCACTACCGAAAAATATTAAATTAACCTTGTTTTCGATGATTTTAATATGAAATTTTTCTGTGTGTACATACATATGTACACATTTTTGGCAATTAGAAGACAGGCAAGGCAGGCTGCCTTGAGGGCAAATGCCTTTAACGATTTCACATTTTGAGCCAGCACATAAGAAAAATAAGTTTCGTTTTTTGATAACAAAAATTTCGGCATTCAATAATTTTTTTTTCAAATTTCTTGTGATAAAGAATTCCGCTATATTGATAACAAAATTATTTCAAAAGAAAAAATTATATAAATTAAAAAGAATGTTGGCATGGCTGGGACACGAACACGGGCTTCCCGGACGTAAAGCATACTCTCTACAGCTGAGCCATGCTCCAGTTATTTGTTTATGAGATAAAACTTGTTTTAAGTACTTATGTATGAAAAGAAAAAAAATGACCGGCCTAGGAAAGAAATACATACAACGAAATATTGTATTAAGTTAATGACAAATGTTATTGAAATTCATATTTTTTTCAATAACATGGTGTTATTGAACATAATTCTTGTCTATTTTTTTCTGTGAGTCTAGTGCTCCATATTCAAATATTTAATTCGAATTATTAAATTCATACTGCAATATTGTCCTATATTTTTAGCCGGTTAAACCATTTATTTGTTTTGTATCTATTATTTAACATAATTATCTCCCTGTTATTTACTACAAAACAATTGAATTTTCTATTATCATGTGATTAAGACAAATTGTGTTAGATTTTATTTTACGCTCATTTGCGTCTGTGTTAACGTTCTTCACAATCAGATGTTTGTTCTAAATAATTTACGTGTTTTTTTTCGCAAACATCGAAAAACCATTATTGCATACAAAATTGAGAAAGTGTTAATTGAATTTGAGCTTTTTATTTTATTTATTTTATCTTACTATTTATATGCATACTTATGCATTAAACACATTCACCACAGCAGGATACCGGCTACAAAATATCAAAAATAGAATATATGTGTATACGAAAATGATTATTTTCACGGCTACACGACTACAGGTTTTTGGCCATGCTTACTTTTGTCGCGTAGTCAAATTAAACTAATTTCTATTTTTGTTGGCTACAACACCAAAAACAGTGTTGACAATATAACAATATATGTAAAGCAAATGAGTGCTTAGAAATACTTTTTATTATAAAATAAAAATGCAAATTACAAAATTTAAATTTTACAATACATATTGAGTTTTTAACTAATTAAATTTATATTGTTATACACATGTCAATAATTGTATTTCTATAATATTGAGTTAAGTTCATGTACATGTCTGGAATCATGTACGTTTTTCGGCTTAAGTCTCGTTTATGTACTTTTCCACGATCATACTCGAAGCTAATTTCTATTTTTGTGGGCTACAATGAACAAATTAGTGCTACTATAATGAGAAATATGAAATAATTAGGAGCTTAATAAAAATATGAAACAAGTCCAGAATACCAAAATTGGTATGATTCTTTTGGCGCCCACTCTTGTTTCCGGAGTTACGGGGTTCAAAACTTAAATTTTTTATTGATCATAATTCCTACGATATAGAACATATATAAACGATATAGGTGTTCTTACAAAGAGTTCTGAAATATCTTTGCAGTGGTCTACAACATTTTTAAATCCAATAACCCATTGCGAATAAAATGGAATTTAAAACAATTTTTATATGACTTTTCACGTAAGAGCACCGTTATCTTAAAAACTTACCAATGTAATTCGTAAGTTATGGCACTATAAAAATGAGATTTTAAAAATAAGTTAACTCATAAAATCATTTTTAAAGTACTAAAACTTACATATTTCATTGGTGACAGGTTTCCAAAATACACCAAATAAAATCATGAAAGCTTCTCTATAAAAGTAGATACATGGTTATGTATCGTTGTATCGACTAGTTTTTAAGATAACGGTGATTCTGCGTGAAAAGTCAGATATCAAAATTTTAAAGTTGCATTTCATACGCAATGGGTTAATAGATTTCAGAAATTTATACATCATTAGGAAGGTATTTTACAGAACTTTACCGTGATACCCATATCACTTATATCTCTTCTTAATTCTAGGAGTTATGACAATGTTCCAAAAAAAAACCTTTAAAATTCTCTGCCTAAAAAAAGCTAGTACGTCATGATTTTCTGCCGAATAAACGTGACCAACAGACAAGCTAAAATTGCATTTTTTTTATCAAAAATAATATCAAAATAGCATTCTGCGGCACAGTTGACTTTATTTTGTGATATAAAAACCAAGTTAAATCACACTAACCCTGTGCAAAAGTAGTGGTTACGTTTTTTGGGTAAATATTTGCCAAGTGTGAAGTAAATATTCTATTTGATTTAACAAAGCGAGCATCAAAAATTTAAGTATTAAAAGTGCAATAACAATAACGAGATATTAAAAAAATAAATTTAGCTACTGGCTTGAGCTTTTGGCTTGAGCTTTTCACATGTTTACATGTTCATATATACTTAAGTATAAAATCAAATCAAAAAAGTTTGTCTTGAGTAGAACAAAAATCAGAAAAATGCGAATGAGGAAAAATAAGCCGATGGCAACGCTCGGAAAGTGCACTTTAATATCAGCTTGAGAGTGATTTAATTCTCGTATTAAATTTTCACGAAAAAGTTGTATATATAAGAATTAAAATCACATTCAACAGAGCCACCTGACAAGTGGTGATAAGCAAATACACGTGAGCACTGACGATGGAAGTGTAGCGGCTTCCGAAAGTGGTGCTACTCTGTTCTGCTGTGTACGTGAAAAATTAAGTTGATGTTAATTTTTCCCTTGTTCCTTGGAATATTAATCATGCCCAATTCTTTCTGAATATAACGTTTTGAACCTTAGCCTAATAATCAATTTGGATTCATAAATTTATTTGCTTTTACATTTTGCGACATCTAAGTATTTTTTTTAATAAGCGCTTTTATTTTTATACACGTGAAACATTTTAAAGTGGCACCATTGAAATACGTACTTCCCTGCAAAAATCGTGACTAGTCCATACATGCGTGTAAGGACTACTCCATAATGGACCAGGACTAGTCCCAAACTACCCCAAACGTATGCATTAGACGTGGTCCATTTAACATTGCGATGTCCTAGGACTGGACCACGTGGTCTAGCTTTGCATTACATCGGACTAACCCAAAAACTAGACCATGTAACTACTCCATAGAGCACCTACAGGGGCTAGTTTTGAAACTACTCTATGTCACTACTCCATTTCATTTCCATTTTCACTTTGTAGTGTACGTGAATGATTTTCCCTCTGCCTTAATAAGTCTCCCTTTATGATGAGAGCTACACTGCATTTTTGATTTCTTATAAACAAAACTAACTTTTATTTATTTTTTCGCTTTTACCAAACAAATAAACTTTTAATTGCAAACATTCATTATAACCACAAATAAACTTTTGTGCCATCAGGGCTACCATATTGCTGATAATTGATGATATTTTATGAAATAAAATTCTTGGCAACACTACATTTCGTGCTAAAACACGAACACTTGTTTGAAAGTGGTCCATAGCTGCATCACATAGGACCATGTTGTAACTAGTCCATATCAGCTAAAATGGACCATGTAGACCAATAATTTTTGCAGAGTTCTATAACAAAATGTCAGCTGGTAAAATGTCTCTGCCGCTTTCAAAATAATTAGGTAATTGGCTACACGGCGACAAATGAAGCAAGCGACATTTGAAGTCGTGTATTCATGTAGCCTGCTGTGGTGAATGTGTTTAATGCATTAGATACATATATAGTACATATATATTCGTGCAATCATGTACTAGTGTGCATATCGTACATCTCTGTGAGCTTACTATCTCACTAGACATACTGTTAGCAGAAAATGTAAAAATTATTTGAAATAAGCGCTCGATTAAATTAATAGGTCTTATATCGAGTAAATATGTATTCGTGTATAATCTTATTATTCTCTTTGCAAAAATTTTTTAGTTGTTGTGAGTTACCTCTCTAAGAATAAATGAGAACTATAAAATGTATATAAATACATAGAAATTTAAAAAACGTATACTAACAAGACAACAAACAACTTATATTTTATATGACTTTATTTATTCTTCTTACAGTCTTTATACTATTAGCCAACCTTTGGTTAACAACAATAAATGCATTTATATTATAAAAGTATAACAACAACAAAATTTCTTTTACAAAATTTATTTGAGTTATTCTCCCAATCAATTTTTAACAATATCTTTTTATATTATGAGTAATTCTATAAAGACTGTAAAAACTTAATAGATTGGTATCGAATAAAAGTTGTTGTTTGTATGTTTTTTTTTTTAACTTACTATGTTTATATGTCTGTAATTCTCATTTGTTATTTGATAGTTTTTACATGAGGATACGAGGTTGAAAACTTTTCAAGCATATGCCTGTAGCTCTACTGATGAGCTGCAGTCATGTAGAATAATGGCTGTGCCGAAAACAAATAATTTTTTTTTAAATTAAATAATTGGGAGAATATCCCAAATAAATTTAATAAAGTTTAGTTGATTTTTCGTGCGTATTTTTGCAGACATTTTAGGAATAAAATATTTGATGCCACTCCCACGATGTCGAAAGAATTCTTGCTATTTTTTTATTTCAAATCTAATTGTACGAATAAAAGAATTCTTTCGACATGGTGGGACAGGCAGCTAGTTTTACATTAAAGCTGAAAGTCCATAACATGCGTTTCGTGCGTTGTGCATTTTGTGTGTTTCATACTTTAGACGCCTTTCTAAATTCAAGTTACATGCAACGCTTTTTGTGCGCCAATGTTTATGTTTTGATCAGCTGTAATGTAAATATTTTTATCAAATAAAAATCATTTTAGCAAAAATGTTAATTGAAATGTTAAAAGAATTTGTGGAATTTATTGAGTTTATAAATATAATATTTTGTGCAACAAGATCATACTCAAAGCTCCAAAATAAAACGAGACGGTTTTGGGTGCGTCCCTTGTATTTGGAACGGGAAGTGAGTGTTTTTTTTTAACTCAGCGAGAGCTATTCCAACAGATTTTCGGCTCTTCTTGACTTTAATGTAAATTTAATTGTGTCGCTACAATATAGAATAAAGTATAAAGATAAATTGATAAAATTAATAAACATAACAGAGATGAAACTTATTACATAAAATTAATCGATAAATAAAATGAAAATTTTGTTGATTAAAGAATTGTGTTAAAAAATTAATTTTAATGTATTTTATTCTTGAAAACATTTGTAAACTCTATTGCGATAGGGTTTTTTTATTAAAGACTAAAAAAATTTAAAAAGATAATCCACCATACAAACATATTTATCGATAACATTGAAAATATAATATAATTTGTCATCTCTGGCTATCAAAAACAGCTGTTATTTTTTCATGGCGCATGCGACGCATACAAAAGTAGAAGGTAAACCTACTTTTCGCGTCAAGCGATTTACGCTTTGTGCTATGTAACTCGTCTGATTCTACTTTTTTGACAGCCGCTTATAACGCGTTACCGTGTGTAACGCGTGTTATGGACTTTCAGCTTAAGAGTGAGATCGCTTGCGACTCGCGCTTGATGGCAGCGTTGTCAGATATGGCGATTTATCGCCAAACGTGGCGATTTTTCAACTTGTTTGGCGAAAATTTTTTGACTTGGCGACATGGCGATTTTTCTGGCTATAAATAAATTTGTTGGCGATTTTTATAGCTATTTTTCAACAAAATTGAACTTAAAAATGTTTATATGTAATTCAGGAAAATTACTTTGTTGAAAAAGCATTTTCGAAAATAAATCCCACTTGTTTGGAAGAAATTAAAACAATGTGATTTTGATGCTTTTTCTTATATTAATTACAGTCATTAATGGATTTTTAATTTTGATGTGAAAAATTGACATGAAATAGTTTTTGGCGATTTTATTTCTACTTTTGGCGATTTTCTGCAAAATTTTTGTACGAATATTTTATAAAAACTTGTATTAAAAAAACTATTATATAAAACAAAATTTACTATGAAATATGTATTGAGAAAAACTACATAAAACAGATTTTGGCGACTTTTGGCGATTTTTAACATCAATTTGGCGAAATAGGTCAGAAAAAATCTGACAGCCCTGCTTGATGGTTAGAGGGATAGAGAAGCTAAATGAAAATTAGGGGAACAATTTTAACACTTCTCTTTTACATGTTTCTCTCATTAGTGTTCTTGTTATGTTATGTTGCCAGTTCGGCTTATTTCTTATGGAATATTTCCAATTACCAATTAGTTAGTTTATGGCAACACTTGTTACGAATGAACGTCAAAAAGTCCCCAGATTGTTACAAGAAAAAAGTCTTTATGTAAATGCGCGCAGATTTAAGAAGGGACTCAATGTAAATCAGCTCTCACGAGAATAAAATTTTTCTAAGCGTTAAAATATCGCGTAAGTATTTCCATAATGAGAGAAAGAAGCGCATAATTGGAGTATACTAATGAAATGTATTTTCTTAACTTTGTATGTATTATTAAAAAATTTTTATTTGACACATGCATTTTATATCTTCTATAAAAATATTTTTTGTGTTAGAACTGAATTAATTAATGGGTGTTAATTTTTTTTATTAACATAAGCGTGTTATCTATAGAAGAGAAATACTGTTTTATATCTTTTTCTACTAATTAAATGAATTTCATATTATATCTTTTCAATTATACCAATCTACGACATCAGAAACTAAACATTTGCTTGTGGCCACATTTAACACAATTTTAGCCCTATGTGCAGAGTAAAGTATTATAAACTTTTTTCTATTTTTAGCCCAATGTAAACATTAACTTTATTATTATAGCAAATATGAATGATAACTCGCTCGCGTGAAACAAAATATTATTTATGGCCTACGTGACCGGCAATACCAAAAATATATGTATGTATATTCAATTCTATTTTCTTTTTGAAGTATTCTGCCAAATTTCCATTTTGTTGACTAATTTAAATTATACATACATCCATCCATACATACATAGCCGTGGCAATATGGAATAACCGCTTAAGTTGAGTTAAGCAAACCAGTTTTTCTGAAAGTTTTAGCGCTATCTAGTAAGAGGTGTATATGCCAATATGATTCTCTACTTTTGTGTCATCCTTTCCTTTGTTAGGTAGCATTGTAATCACTGTTAGCGTCAGCTGAATGGAATAATATTTAAGCCATAAAACCGTATTTCGCTTAAGTCGACTTAGGCGGTTATTTGTTTTATTTTTTTTTTTTATTAATTTTTGTTTTGATCTTAATTTTTTTTATTTACAATTGCGTCATTTTAGCTTGTCTTTCTTTAGCAATTGTTTACTGTTTAAATTATTAGATAATAAGGGTGATGTTTTTGCAAATATTTTTTTTGTAGTGCCCATCTGAGATTCTGTTGGATATGTCGAAAAAATTAACCTGAAAGTTACAGGCCTCAATATTAATTTTAACTATTCCATGGTTTCGAAAAGTACACGCGGAGAAAAAATATGTTGGTGATACCGAAAGTAATGATATTTTCCTCATGTTATGTAAGGGGCTTAAGCCTTATCTTATGTAAGATTTCAGCGGTTTTTACATGAATCATTAATGGTCCGAATAGGTCGTAACAGTTTTTTTTATAATTTAAATAAAATGTTGTCGGCTTTTGTGAAAAAAACAACAACTATAGAAATTGAAAACCTGAATACTGATTATTATCTTTTTTTCATTGTTTTTAATAACTAAAAGTTTACACGATGACACAAGTAGTACTAAAAAGCAACACTGATATGATGAGTTGTTATTGTTTCAATTTCAAAAAAAATATCAACTCATCACATCAGGGTTGCATTTTCGTACTACTTCTGTGATGTGTAAGCTGGGCGTTATTAAATACACTGAAAATAATAATTGCTCAATAGTGAGTGAATCATTTTTTTTTAAGAGAAGTAACACAGTCAGGCAATTAATGCCTACCAGTTAATTAATGAATATGTTACCTTATTTGCGAAAGGGATAGTGTAGAGAGAACAGGTTGTAAAGTTGGAAAGAGATAGGAAGCTTAATTAATTTACAACTCTACAATTGCGCGTTTTTTGTTACCTTAGATCTCCACGTAGCAAATTTCATTGCCGGCAATTGTCAAATTTCATATTGAAATTTAAATTATTTTTTTAGGTTGAATTTTTTATATGAACTTTGGCAATTGCCGCAATAATTATTGCTACGTGGAGACGTAGGGTCAAATTTTGTACAACAGTGTTGCAGCGCCTCTAAGTAGAGGCATTAATTTGTTTAACTCGTGTAGCCATTTCATTCTCTCTTTCACTTCGCTGACGATACTGCTACAATACCGACGAAGGAGGGCGCTGTGATGTGCATTAGAATATGTCACTATTAATCGCTGCTGGTACTGCCTTCATCACTTTAACAGTCCAACAACAATCAACACAATGACACACCAATGCATATCCGAAAAATGCATGATGTTGTTGGCTTGCCTGAAACTAGTCTTGAACTCAAGACCTCAGGGTTTGTAGACAATGCGCTAACCATCTCAGACATATATGGGTACCCCTGTGGCTGAGTGGTAGCGGTGCTAGCCTGTCAATCCAGAGGTCGTGGGTTCGATTCCCGCCATAGGCCGTAAGTGTTTTCCGCAGACAAAAGCAAATCGCTTCGCGGGCTGTGTTTGTTAAAAAATATACATATATATATAGTAAGTACATATGTACATATGTATTATAAACAAATATGTATAAATAATGATATATTCTTAAAATAATAAAGGCATTTAATTTCTTGAATAATTAAATGCGAAAAAATACATATATCGAGACCTTTTATATGTTCTAACACATTCTTTGCACAAAGATGAACTAAAAGAATGTGCACTTATTTACGGGCGTTAAAATAGAAAAGAATATCTTCTTTTTGTAATTGTAATTTTCAAACTTTTAGTCATAAAAATGGCAGGCGAAACTCAATGCAAGTGAACATTTCATTTGTTTAAATAAATTTTTATTTTATTTATGTCTAGCTGACTGTTTGTGTTTTATTTAAACATTACTGCACCTCTTTTATATTTGTGAGTCTTTCTGCATCAGTGGATTTTAATTAAATTAAAAAGTTCTTTTTTCTCTTCAACTGCAATAGATAAAAGAAATTGTAAACCTATAAATAAATATGGACTTTCTCGTAGGTGCAGTAAATCGTATTTGATTTATGGTCTATTTTCCCAACAATTATAGTGAGAATGATTGTCGTATTTGAGGAATTAAAATAAAATTTACTTGGCGCTGTAAATTATTTTTTTTTTTTTTGGCCAACCAATTGAAGTTGGGTCTGATAAAATCTTCATCTTTGAGGACTTTCATTCAACTAAAAATTGATTTTAAGCGCTTAACAAATGCGCCTAAAAATGAAAAATATGCATTTACCTACGAACAAAGTACCAAAACTAAAATAATATGAAAATGTTGTTTTTAATTTATTATTACTATTATTATTATTAATATTATTAGAGAAAAAAATATAAAACAAACATAATTTTGACTATTATTTTATGCAACCGAACTTTAGTTGCGTTGCCATTCGGCAACTGAAAATTAATGGTTGCCAGAAAGGCACTAAATAAATGGCAACTGAAATTGACAGCTCTCAGTTGCCAGTTGCCATCAGTAGTATAATTTTTAGCAACCGGCAACCCAACTGAGGCTCGGTTGCCATCAATAATATTTTTTAAAAAATTGAGAAATATGCATTAAAAAGTTTTTGTAAGTCCAAAAATATGCATTTATTGCCAAAATATGCACTTACCACCAAAATATGCAAAAATATGCAACTACAAATCGATGCCAAACTACTTAAAATTTGATGATTCGCATAGATAATTATAATTAATTAGTCAATAGCTCTTTATATATCACCACAAAAAAAAATGCGTTTGCATGAAAATCCGAGCCCTGATAATAACACTATATGACAAAATCGGAAAAATTGGAGATACTCTTGTAAAACATAGTGTATGTAGGCTGTGAGTAGATCATTTTTCCATTTAAAGATATTCGATTACACCTCCAAAATCGAAATTTATCGATACGATATTTTGGGACTTCACGGACAAAAAGAAATTTCACTGTGTTTTTCTACATCGATTTTCAATTTTTAAACGGTGCCAAATAGAGGAGGGCTTAAGCTTTCCATGTGGATTTCGTGGAAACATTATCAAAAGAAAATAATATTTTTTTTTCGATTCAATTTTGACGTCTTTTTTGCAACAGTTTGTTTGAAACCCTACTAATATATTTATTTCCTTTAAAAGTGTATCTTATAACTATTAAAATAAGGCCAGAATTCTAAAAATCCGTTGGAAATTGTCCAAGTTACATTTTTTTAAACATCAAAATCGGTTGAGATTTGCGAAAGTTACAAGACTTCTTTCCATATGCGATGTGTTTAGATTTTTCCCACTATTGCGCCGTTAACTCGTAGCCTGCACATGTTTGCAAACTATATTGTGCAAATATAGCCCCTCGTCTATTGATATGTCAAGTTTCAAATTAATCTGACTAGTAGCTTAAAAGTTCTATATTTTTTAACCATTTGTGAGTAGCTCCGCTCCATAAATTCAATATTTTATATTGAAATTTTGTTTTAAAAAAATTGTAACTTTGACAATTCCCACCCGATTTTTATAATTCGGGGCTTATTTTAATCGCTATAAGATACATTCCTTAAGGAAATACTGAGTAGGGCTTTAAACAAAGTATTGCAAAAAAAATACGGTAAACTTGAAAAAATCGGAAAATGTTTTTTATAATATTTCCACGAAATATTAGTCAAGCTAAAATATTTTAAATACACACGGAAAGCTTAAGTCCTCCTCTATACGAAACCATTTAAAAATGTAAAATTGGGTTGAAATTTTGTGTCTTAACAACGAAGAAATAATTGTGACAAGAAAATCGATGACAAGATAATTGCTTGATCAAAGATATTTTTTGACAACCTTGTAAGGACTATAAGAGTACAAAAAATTTGTTCAAATCGGACGAGAAGCAAACAAATTACAAAAGTTGAAAACATTTACATGCTCTACTTTGGGATTTCATAGCTCCGCTCCTTAGCAATACGGGAAGTTCATCTTCTTAAATTAAAATTTAATACTCCTTTGCTATATTCATGTGAAATTTTATACTAATGGGACTATCCGTTCTGAAATAAATATATGATTTGTTTCCAAAATATTTTTATGCCGCTCCACTGCAGTGCACTGGCGTTGTACAATACTCCATACAAAAAATTGTTTATGAAAATTCTAATTTGCATGTTTGTCCCCTTTCGCACTATCAAAGTTTACTTTGATAAATTTTTTTTTATTTTCCTTTAAATTTTCTTTCACTTCTGCACACGCAAAGTTTACTTTGCAAAGTTTGTGTGTTTTTGTTGTTGTTTATACGACTATGTATAGACGATGAACGAAGAACAAAGCAACTTTCCGAGAACATCAAATTCTGTACACACGCCCATTCTTCTTTACCTTCTCTTCGACATACTCAAGACCTTGCAAAGTAAACTTTGCTAGTGCGAAAGGGCATTTTGCACTAAATATGTTATAACTTTCGCATTTCTTATCCGATGTTAACAATTTTACACTTAATACGTTTGAAACAAAGTTTTCTTTCAGGAATGGGCAAAAGAAATTTTTAATTTTGAAAGAGGAAAAACATATTATCTATGAAACAGTAAAAAATTTTTATAATTAAAATGAATACTTCAAGATTTTGGAAATGGCTAAAAAAACTGGAAAAAAGGGTTTTTCGCGAAAATCACAATATTACTTCTTGAGAAAAAGAAATAAATCTCATTTTCATCATACTCATTGACGACAATCTGACCAAGTTATGTAAAGCTTGATATCACAATAATGACAAATGTCATGCGGACACTTGGCGTTGAACAAAAGAAATAAAATGAAATTTTTAAATCTCTTTAAAAAAGAAGAGTACAAATCTCCACGATCAATATTTTAAACAAATTTGTTTCATTAATAATTCTTGCAAAAAACCGACTACGAAATGGGCGTGGTACTGCCCATAATTTTTATCATAATGCTGTACATTCACGAAAACTAATTGTGTGCGAAGTTTCATAAGAATCGGTTAAGTAGAAGTAGTATAAATGAATATTTACTTTTCATGGGCGTGCCACTGCCCACTTTTTTACCCATAATGTTGTATTGTAACAATAACTAAATGTGTATGCAAAGTTTTACAAGAACCGGTTTAGTAGAAGTGGTTAAAAAGGAATATTTACTTTGTATGGGCGTGGCTCTGCCCACTTTTTTAATCATGCAGTAGTATTCAAAAGAAGCCTAATGTGTGTGCAAAGTTTCATAGGAATCGGTTGACTATAAGTAATAAGAAAAGGCATGTGTATTTACGTCGTATGGGCATGACCCCGCCCACTTTTCAACGGGACCAATCTGGAAGTACATTTTATTAAATAAATAAAAAAATCCGAAATTGGTTTGTAAATGGCAGAGTTTTGAGGGAACGAACATCCATAAAAAAATATAAAACCTTAATTTTTTTTTTCAATTTATAAGCTTCATTATAATTTATCACTCAATTTTAATTAATTACGGCTGTATGCAAAAATACTTGAAGTAGCTTTGCCATGCAATTTTGAGTAAAGTTGTATTCTAAAAAAATTATTATATCAAAATTTTAAAGTAGGCACTCACGTTTGTTAAGACTACTTTAAGTTGATATTTCCAAAATGTGTATTTTTTACCACAAATATTTTTCTTAATATAGCACATATTGATTCCTGTTACATCTGAAAATGATGCTTGGAGTCTTAGCTCTTAGCTTAAATTTATTATTTGTTTCATGTAATGGAAAACAACATCAAATTATCTAGTTGATTCGAAATACATAGAAAAATTCATAAAAAATATAAAAAATAAAATAAAAATATAAAAACATGTCTTAGTGATGTATATAAAATCAAAACAAATCGAAAAAAGCTGGATATTCAAATACTCATTCATTTGAATAAAAGAAATTGTGTTAATTCTTCTATGTTCATCATATATTTTTACTTTTACTTCATAGAAATGTTTATATGCTTTACTATAATGTCAGAAGCTCATATTTTTTGAATTAAGTTGTTTTACTTCAAAGTAAAAAAAGTTATTTAATAAAATAAAAAGTTATTTGACTACTCGAATGAAATTTGTATTCGTTTTTGTACATCATAAACTATGAAGTGGTTCTTGAACACGGTGGTGTTACCAGTATTTATTATTAAATCACAAAATAATTAAAGTTGTCTTTTGCATATAATTTCTCAACAAAGTTATGTTAGCCTTAAAGTGCTTGGTAACTACTATGAACTTTAAAGCTAAAGTAAAATATTTTTTAGCATACAGCCGTTAGTCTTTATTTAATTTTAAGTTTCAATTTTATTTTGTTTTTAATTTTTTGTTTCTTTTCACTTTTTTTCTATTTTAATTTGTTATGTAGCAAACGTTATGGCTGGACATTCTTTGATATTTTTTACAAGACAAACAAGACTGACACCAACGCTTTAGACAACAAACCCGCCAATATAGCAGCGCCCAAAAAAGTAGAACCAGCTGAACCTAGTGTTTCCAAAGTCGCACCAAAAGTCACTCCCGTACCTGCTGCTAAACCAGCACAACCACCTGCACCTACACCTACCCCAGCCCCTGCTCCAGCTCCTGTTGCAAAACCTGAAACGCCACCTGCGCCTAAGCCTACCCCACCTGCCGCTCCTGTGGCAAAGCCTCAAACACCACCTCCTCCTAAGCCTACTCCTGTTGTTGAGCCACCCAAGCCCTTCGCTACTCCTCTCGCACCAAATCCTGCACCACAAACTATTTCCAAGCCAGAAATTAAACCGGCCACACCACCAACTCCACAAAAATCTTTTGAACGGAATATAAATGATTCAATGGACAGAAAGCTCATGGAAGTCTCTAAGGCCAAAGAAAATGGTGAAAACTTGAAGAATAATATTAAAAATACTACAATGGATTTCTTAAGTGGCGAAGCGAATGGCCGCCGTACTGCAGTTAAAAGGTAAGACATATAGTTCTTTGTTATTTAACTTTTATTTTGAGTTTTTTCATTTAAATATGTGGCTGATTCTCATTCTAAACGTACATTTTGTCTTTTTTTACCAATGTAACTAATATATGTATGTATATATATGAGAAGGTAGGATTCATACCATCGTTTTCGCCTCATTCAATGGATCCCGAAATAAAATTTTTTAAAATTTTTGAGTCTTGAGCGTTACATTTGCTTTCACTGTTGTTCTGGGAATGATTTGTGCGAAGAAAATATACCACAAAAAATGAGTATAGGGTTTGAAAGCACTATACATCTGCTCTCTAGAAACAAAAAATTATAATAATCGCAGGACGAAATTGAAAGTTATGACCACTTTTTCAATTTTGACTTGGGTTCACATGGTTCACAAATAAAACATTTGTATGTTTTAAAATAATTCTTTACAAATATTTATACATAAACAAAGAGTAGGCTAACTCTTGTTTCAAATAAGACTTATTTTACTAAATCGATCAACAATGTCAAAAGTTATGTAAATTTCAAATATATATTTTTTTGTAGCAAAATACGAGCTAACTAATACAAATTTTTTTCAAAGAAAACCAGAAATTTGTAAACAGATAATGTTCTTTATGTCGTTTCTACCCTTCAGCTGCTGTTAATTTTGTTTAACGTCCTAAAATTTATAGATAAATTATATTTAAAAAATTTTCTTACGTAACGCTCAATACATTTTTATATAAATTGGAAATATTTTTCAAAACACACACACTTTATTTTTAATTCAATATGCCTTAAGTATTCACTAAAAAATATTAATTATATTAAAAACATATGGATAACACTCAATACATTTTATTAGATACAAACGATGAAACGTTTTGCAATATAATACTATTTAATAAAGTTCAAAAAACTTTTATATATTTAGAAATACAAGCCTACTCTGTAATTTAAGTGTATGTTTTAAATGCAATAGTTAATAGTTAAACTGAGTAATGAAGCGCCCTAAAAAATCGTAACGCTCAATACACAAGACTGCGGATAACAACAATTTAAAAAAAATTATAGTTTCTAATATTTTTCAAAAATTTTATGTGTAAAATAAGAGAAGCAAATGCAACAACTCTAAAACCCTTGTAAATTTAATCTCGTTTTTGGAAAAATTCATGGTTTCTTAATGTGAAAAATCAACAGCATGCGTTACGGACACGCCATTTTGTATTAAGAGAGTAAAAACAGTATTTTCGTTCTTCACTTTTAACACAGACCGTCTTACGCAAAAAAACTTATGTACATTTATTTATCATCAATAAAATCATCCTAAAGTAGTTTTAATTTTAAAATGTATACGTTTATTTTATGATATATTTTACTATACTTTCAACGGACACGAAAAAGGCATTTGAAATGAGAATGAGCCATATACGTTAAAAGTTTTAACTTAAAACCTCTTTTTTAAGTGTATTATTTATATTCTTTTAAAACTCATTGAACTCTTACATTCGAAATACATGAATATAAGAAACTTTATAACAGTTTTAGTGTGTCATGAAATGCGATTATAAAATTAAAAAAAAAGTGCAATCAGCAACAAAATGCAATCAAATCAGAAACTTAACTGGTATAACCATCAACACAGCTGATCATTTTCTGCTGCCTAGTTTTTTTTCTTTTTTAATTTACAAAATCCATATAAAAGAAATAAACAATAACTTTTTTGAGTATGAAGTTTGACAGGTTAGAAAGGAGACGTAATAATTTTTCTTGTAGAGATGGGACCATCTTGAAAGACATGCCCTGAATATAATCTTTATTATACTGAGAAAAGTAACTGTTTAACTGAATGTCTCTTCATGATTATTTAAAAATCTCGCAAGATCACTTTGCTTAGAGCTGTGCTCCTTAATTTGTGTGCTGTTTTAAAAATTCAAGGTAAATAAAAATTTTGTAAATTAAAATTATAAAGAATTACATATGTATATACACAAGTATAAGTGTAAAAGTACATAACATGTATATGCGTCTAAATATTCCAAGAATTATATTCCTAAAAATAATTGATACATTTATTAACGCCTTTCTTTACAATTTGTGCATTCATTAAAAAAATAAAGTGAAAATTGTTCAAAAAAATTCTCATGCTAAATTGTTCTAGATTTTTTTTTAGTACATATGGACATAAGTACATAAGAGTATATAAAAAATAAGCAATAAAACTTAACTTGAGGTAAAGCATTTTCAACCAATCAAGTACAAAGTGCAGAGTCTAAAACGAAAAAAGTAAAAAGCAATCAAAATAACAGCAATCAAACAGTTTTTAGTAGAACTCGTTTTTCGAAAACGGTCGAATTGAAATCACTTCGTTTTGTAAAATTACTGTTTTTTATGAACTTAACTTGTTGACTTGTAATATGTTCTTTTAAGAAATGGGCCTCACGTCGCATAGTAGTTCCAATTGCAAAAAAGGGTAATAAATCGATATCTTTGAAACTTGCGACCCGATGACTAAATGAGGTGTGTAAAAATCATAGAGGAGGACCTAACTAAGCTTTAAGAATATTGAAATTTGTATCATCCTCTTGAAAGACACGGTGAGCTACAGGGTGTCAAAGTTGACTACCTCGGGCATGAAAAACCTTGTTGGCCTCATAACTTTTACAAATATTACAAATATTATTTTAATGAATTTAAGCTTGATGGAAAGTTTATGAATAGATAAAGATAACACACTTTATTTCATTAGGATATCTTTAATATTTTCAAAGATATTTGGGTTTGAGTTTTAAAATTTTGATTTATGGTCTCGACTTTGTTCCTTCTTTCGTAAATTTATCCAGCCAAATTATCCCAAAAAAATATTTTATGATTTTTAACAAAATTCTTGATTAATTCAATGTAGTCGTGAAAAATAATCAAAGTCAAGACTTTGAAATAAGAGTGAACAGTGGCTAGATTTCGCCAAAAAAAATTTAATTCTTCGACGTTTTTCTCAAAAATTGTTCACAACTAAAATTTTATCTTTTCAATATTTCAAAAGAATAGGTTTCAAAAATGACCCAGTATATCCAAAAGTAGCTGTTTGTGTAAATTTTGTCGATTTTGAGATTATGGTTGGTATCACTGCTCAGAAATGTTATCCCAACTTTACAAGTCGAATTGTCCCTATATTCACCTCCGAAATGAATTAAAAAGATAATTTTCTATACATTTAGAGCGATTTGTTACGGATTAGAGAGAGAAATAAAATATACCAAAAACCATTAAAATGGATGAACAAATGCTGATTTTATTTGCAATTAAGTGAGGGAACTAAAAAGCTAAAAAGGTCAAGACAAAAGAAAAATTTTTTTTCTTAGGCTGAAACCACACCGAATAAGACAAAACTATTTTTTGTGAATTATACAAGAACATTAGTTCTTATGAGACGACACACACCAATATCTTTTTTTTTTGATGTGCGTTAGAATCATACGAGTGTGTTTGACGTATAAGACAAAAACGTTTTGTCGTAATTGGTGTGTTTTCAGCAGGGACCGTAACTGTTATGACTTTTTTCGAAAAAGGCAAATAATAATAGTTTATTTTGATCAATATGTTTTCGGTCAAAAAATTTTTATTTTTTTACTGATATTTTTTAGGTCAAAAATAAAAGTTAAAATTTGACTGATATTTTTTTGGTCAAAAATAAAAGTTAAAATGTGACTGACATTTTTTAAGTCAAAACTAAAAGTTAAAATTTGACCGATATTTTTTTGGACAAAAATAAAAGTTAAAATTTGATCGATATTTTTTCGGTCAAAAATAAAAGTTAAAATTTTACCGATATTTTTTGATCAAAAATAAAAGTTAAAATCTCAAAAAAAAAGAGCAAGTAATATTTGGAGCTAATAATCTCACATGGTGAATATCCTACTAATCAACATCGATTTAACTTGTAAGTGAATATAAGGAGCATCAATAGCTCTTATATACAATTTCGTTAAATAAATTGGTTCAATAGTTGATGCTCCTGCTCACTAATAACAAGTGATTAAAATAAACAAGGAATATTGGTGTAGTGACTTCTAAATCCGTTTAAATTTTAACTTTTATTTTTGACCAAAAAAATATCTGTCAAAATATGACTTTTATTTTTGATAAAAAAAATATGAGTCAAACTTTAACTTTTATTTTTGCCCAAAAAAATATCTGTCAAAATATGACTTTTATTTTTGATCAAAAAAATATCAGTCAAATTTTAACTTTTATTTTTGCCCAAAAAAATATCGGTCAAATTTTAACTTTTATTTTTGACTAAAAAAATACCAGTCACATTTTAACTTTTATTTTTGACCAAAAAAATATCGGTAAAATTTTAACTTCTATTTTTGACCGAAAAAGTATAAGTCAAAAAATAACTGTTATATTTTGAATTTTTTTAAAAAAGTAACAAAATAAAAGTATTTTTATTCCTTAGCTCACGACCATCACAATGCTATACTCAAATATCGTATAGACAAACTATTTCTGTCTGACTTTTTGAACTGAAATTTTGATAATAACTGTTATTTACGGTCCCTGGTTATCAGGCTTAAAGTCAAATATCTTCTAAGGTATGAGAGATACGGAAACACATACTAGGACATTATTTCTTTTTATTTTTAGCTAAGCTCAAAGCGCTTTAAATTTTTTTAGATCGGATAAGAATTAAAAAAAATACATGCCTCAGATGTTTTTTTGAGTCCCAGCTGGTCAACTTTGGCCCATTGTAATTCCTCTCGTGCTTAAACTAGAAGGCTACCGGTATACGCGTTATAAAGTCTCATTCCTGCTCTAAAGACCGTTCAAATTTCAGCTAAATCCAATCAGCAGTTTAAAAGTTCCAAATTTATTACAATTTATTTTGCAAAAGTCCCCACTGTGTGGTGGAGCTGAACCAAACATGCCTATTTTCGGAGATCACCAAATCTCCATCATTAGAGCTCATCGTGTTCTGTATGCTTTCCACTGTTTTATGATGGTGGCTTTTAGTGTCTAAAATCAATCTTTAAACCAATTCGTTGCAGACATTTTTACAATGTTAGAGAAGTATTTTACTCTTACATATTACAACACATTAAACTTCAACTTATTTTATTTTGGTTGAGCGAAAAATAGTCAGCCCAATGACGAATATTCCCTAGGAATTTCTTTTCCACGGAAAACACTTTTCTCTAGAATAAATTCCTCCAATCAAAAGCTCCGCGGGAACAAAAATATGAAACAGTGGCATCATTGAATATCAATGGCTGCTGTTTTGCTTGTTGACATTTATTTATTCATTGTTTTTGTATGCAAAACTAAATAAAATTGATGTTTTAATTAAATTTAAAGTAAAATTGAATAAAGAAGTGAATACAAACTCAATAATATAGCTGTACAAGCATTTGTGAAGAAAATTTGGGCAGTAGAAGAAAAAATATCGTTCAAGTTTTTCTTTGCTGCATTTATGGAAACCACAAGCAATGGATCCATTAAAGTTAAAAAGGATAATAAAAAAGTTAAAAGGATAATAAAATATCTTTTTATTGATAGAAATTTTGTTTTATTTAGCAATTAAGTTATGAGTTTAGTCGAACTATATGGGTTTATATCCAAAGAAACTTTAATTATTTTGGTTTGAGTTCGGTTTTAATTTAATTTTTCAATTAAATTATATTTTTATTTAGAGATAAATGTGAAGCATGTAGACAAAGAAAATGTTTGACTGCGCGGAGGGTTGAACTGGCGTTTCGATAGCTCCCGCTAATCTCATCAGAGTTCTTTACCGCTTAGACTACTTTTTTTAAAATTTTTACTTTTAATTTATTTAATTTTTAATTCGATTTTTATGTAAACTCCCTTCTGTTTTGCTAGTGAAAAGTATCGGGGGAAACAACGAAGTTCAAATGCATTGAGAATAGCTACTTTTTTCCCCATCGAGGGAATTTTTATTCGTAATAGGAGAAGAGGGAAAAGTGAAAGGGCTGAATAATTTAACTTAATTTAAAATTTAACTTAATTTAACTTAATTTAAAATTTAAATTAACGCAAATAACGCGACAGCAATGCTGTCTTTGGAAAATAGGACCTTGCAGGAATGTTAGGAAGTGAATTTGGTTGCAGAAATATGTGCGTTAACCCCCTTTCTTATTTTGAGCCAAACCGTCTCAGCGATAAATTGTTAAGAGCACGATTAGTGCGATTTTCAAAAACCAGATTCTTAAAACTTTATACTGTAATAATGTTTGAATAAGAGTTCTTCAATGAAAATTTAAAAGGTTTACATTAATAATTTCTTTCTATGTCATAAAATATCGAAGAAAACGAAAAAATCTTTTTAAAGTAAGACATTAAACATTCTCTACAGACAATTTAATGATCCGTTTAGTCAATATTAATTCCCCTCTTATTTTTCGAACGGATGATTTTGTCGCATATTTTTTTCAACAAAATCATTTCCCTGGAATGAACATTATGCTCAACATGAAAAACTTATAAATAGAAAAATTCTTTGTCAATTTCTTCCAAAATCAACTAATTCATTTAAAAAACATAATTTCAGTTTTAAAAGAATCATCTGCTATAAAGTCACTTTCACATTTCATTTTTAATGTATGAAGATTTATTTAATATTAAAAACGAAAACTAAAAAATTAAGTTTAGTACAAAAATAAATGAGTTGCAACAGGAGCATGCAGAAAGAAGAAAATGTTTTTTTTTAATAAAAAATTATCTTGGAGCCATGCATGGCAGAGGAGTTGTCTCATGCATAAATTTTCGAAAAAAAATTTGTTAAATTTAGAATGAAAAAAAGACTAGTAAACTTAAATAAAAAAAGCGCGCACACTCACACACGCACGCATACAGAGTGGCATAAGTAAATTGTGCCGGGTGCCGGTGGTGTAATATTTGGTGTCAACCGTCTGCAGGTTAATGCACTCAAAAGTACAAAAATATTTCAACATTTAAATTTTGTCTCTAAAAGTTTATTGCACTTAAAGTAGTGGCGACGCATTTTACACTCACTTAGCTGCGGCAAGTTGCAGTGTGCAAACACAAATATTTTTATATTTTTAGTTTTCCCCAAAAAAAAATTATTCTTTTTTGGGGAAATTTGTCCTCATACTGTGGGTTGATGAATACATACATTCGTATGTATTCATAAGATGCAATGCATGCAAGATATTAAAAAGAATTTAAATTTTAAGCAACAGCAACAAATGTTTAAACAAAAATAACATTGTTGCATTACAAGAATTTTATTTATTAAGTTATTTGTTTCTTTTTTGGCTTTGTTGAAATATTCTTGGCATGATGTCGAAATTTTGTGTATTATGATTAAAAAACTTAATCTTAATGGATCTGTAGTATCAAAATTTGTATTGTGTTAAGACATCAAGATAAAATTTTATTTTGCCTAAAATGTTTGATGAACATTTTCAATCCCGATTGCCAATTTAGAAGAAATATTTTACTCGTTTTCTCGGAACAGCACACAGTGGGCCATTATCAAAATATATTGGAATAAAATCTGACATTTCTAAACGGCGGATCGAGATGATATGAATATATACACGAATATGGCAGAGAAGTCTACCGGCTTAAGTTTTGAAGACTGCATAGACTTTGTAAATTAGTCACCTAAAATGGTTTATCGCTTGCCATGTTTTTATCGTGGAAACGAACATAAATTCTCGTATTCTATTTCGTAAAACAAATTGTATAAATACATGATATTCCTATACTAGTATTCACGATCAAACGCAGTAAAAGTGAACAAAAGACGCTGATGTGACAGTGTATCGACTGTCGAAATTACTGGTACTAATACGTTCTGCTAGTCTGATTAGATATTCTAATAATCGTAGTAAAAACTTTTCTCATTTTTGTAATCGCTAGTACTTTATTAATGGGTTACAAAGTAATGAGTGGTACTTATTTATATTATTACTATAATTCTTATTAGAGCTATTACCTAGTTTTTAATAAAATTTTTACGTATTTTCCCCATGATCTGAAAGTAGCTACAATTTGTTGATATATATTAATAAAATAAGAAGACAACCACTGTTTGAGTCAACATGTGTTTGTATATGAAAACTAATTTTTGTCGCTTAAACTTATAAGTCATCAATAGCTGCGTGGATAAAGTTCTTGTCTTCATATCTGAACGAGCACAGGTTCGTACTCCAGATGTGTAAAAAAATTAAATAATATTGAAAAATATAAATACAAAATAATGCGTATAATTTTTTTTTTTAATTTTAATTTGTTTACTTTACTACTTACTTTTTAGCTTCAAGTAAGCCAAATAGTAACCAGTTAATTGCTGTGAAAATGTAAATAGATTTGTAAGGGGTACCCCTTATTTCTTTTTTGGACTTCTCAAACAAAAATAAATAGTTATCGAGTCAAATTGTAAGTAGTTACGACTTAAATCCTCATATACGAGGGCGGATCAATAAGTCCGTGACTTTTTGAATGAAACACAGTTTTTTTGCAAAACAAAAATTTATTTTTCAACATAATCTCCTTTCAACTCAATACATTTAGTCCAACGTTTCTCCTGTTTTTGTATCTCTTCCAAAAAATAGGATTTTTCGAGGTCCTTAAAATAGGTATTTGTTTGGTCAATAATTTCATCGTTGGAGTTAAATCTCTTTCCACCGAGCCATTTCTTTAGGTTTGGAAATAGGAAGTAGTCACTAGGGGCTAAATCCGGAGAATATGGCGGATGAGGTACCAAACAATTCTTTGAAGTTGTCACACGTTTACGTTTATGGTCAATTGATAGCAAACGCGGCACCCATCTTGCAGACAACTTTCTTAAACCCAGCTGATCACTTAAAATAGAAACCACACTGCCATATGAAATGCCTATGGCATCAACAATCTCACGCACTTTTACTCTTCGATCGGCCAACACCATATCGAGGATTTTTTCGACATTTGCAGGTGTACTGACCTCAATTGGCCGTCCAGAACGTTCAGCGTCATTTGTACTTGTGCGACCACAACGAAAGTCAGTAAACCAATTTTTTTACCATTGAAATCGATGGTACAGAGTCCCCATGGTATTTATCGAGCTTTTCCTTGGTTTGATTGACGGTTTTTTTTCGCAAAAAATAATGCTTAATGAGCACTCGAAATTCAGTTTTTTTCCATTTTTAGAAAAATACACGAGGTTGTATGTTTTAAACAGCTGTTAAACGCAAAGTAAATGACGACACTTGCTCAACATTTGACAGTAGTCTATTAACAGGTGATACTTGATGGGAACAGTGTTGCATTTCATATAACTACGAGGAAAGTTCGAAAAGTCACGGACTTATTGCTCCGCCCTCGTACTTTCTTGCCTACCAGTAAGCAAAGTTTTTGCTGGGAATATTCCATTCATAATAATAGCTTTAATTTACATTAATTCAAATAACGAACTTAATCCGAAATAATATCTTCCGATTTAAACACTTATTCAATTCGAATAATAATTACGTAGAAATATGAATAATTTTTTTCTTTTAAAAATAAGTACATATAAATGTATCATGCCCAATGAGGTCATGTCCAACCTTGGCCATTGAGGCCTTGATTGGATTAACACCTGTACAAAACTTTATAAGATCCTCTGCGGCAATGGCTGCTTTTAGGATGGGTATCGGGAACTCTGCCTGCCGTGTAGGCAACGGACACACATCGATCCTAAGTACTATGTCCTCCAGAGTGCTGCTAGAAATGCCTAGTGACAGGATAAACTGTGAATTTAAGTTCGACAGGAGATTCAATGTCACAATTCCGACCAGGGCAACGTGGGAATAAAACGGTCCCACGACGGACGAGACAACGGCACACATTCTCTGTGAATGTATTGTCTAATGTAACAGTAGAAGGCGAGTTTTCTACTCTGAGTTTCTGTGTTCGGATGATATTAGGCTGTTTTCTCCAACCTCTGTGCTAACTTTCATAAGGAGAGTCATGCAGAGCTTGAATTAATTTATAGATCTATGACACAACACATCCACTAGGTGTCGCAGTGCCGGTCTTTGGACCAGATCTTTCCCCTATTATATTCTATCATGCCCTCTATTTCAAATAGGCAAAGCGTTTAGAGCAATTGTTGACAAAAGATTGTTCGGAAATTGTATGCTCTATAATTTTTATAATAGATGTTAACATCATCAGAGCTACCGAAAGCTAGATAATCGCGAAACCCCGATTTTTGTGATCTTTGATCTTGAAAAACTTACGGCACAGACACGAGATATTATGAGAATTTTGAGACAACTTTTATAACGCCAAAACAAAGGTGTAAACGAGTTTTCAGCCTATTATCCCCTTATTTGACTAGGCTATTTTATAATTTATTTAAAAAGGAAAAAACTATTTTTAAAAAATTCTCTAACTCTAACATACGCACGAAATCGTTCGTACATTGTACGAAATATTTCATTATTTCGCACCAGGTAATCATTTGAAATCAATTGTTAACATTTGAAATCTATAGAGCAGAAAAAAATTGGTTTTAGTTTTTTTAAGAAGAATTGGACATGAGACACTATTCCAAGGAACAAGTGAAAATATAACGTTAATTAATTCCAACTTACACGGCAGAACATAACGCAGTTTCCTTGGAATATTCTATGACTTCCAATTCTTCCTGAATAAAATCTTTCGAGCTTTAGCCTTATAAAAATCACCTTGAAATAAAACCAATTTAGTTCGAAATAGTCACACTATCAAAAAATGACACCAAAAACCTTAAACAACAAATTATTTCTCATTCATTTTGTTTTCTCTTTGCCGGCTTCTGATTTAAAACCACCCAGTGGTAAATGAAACGAAGTACTTAGATAATAATCAATGATGTCAGGATGACGTTGTAAGCGGCAATCTAAGTACTTAGATAGTAATGTACGTATAATCTAATATGTCATTTACTAATAATAGCTTCGATTATTTTGCATTGTGTATGAGAGAATTTGGTTGTATTTCACGGAATTTATCCGTTATATGTACAAAGTAAAAAAGTGTGGGCTATTTTTGGGCTACATTTCAACCACAAGCTCGCTTACAGTTCCACTTGTGATGTAAACGCGCAGTAGCGACAGGTAGTGACATCGTAGCTTACATTTTAAGCGAGAGCGCACCGATTAAACAGAGTATGTTAAATCTAAGTGGGCAAATAAGCCAAAGCGTCACCGCTAGTAGCTACTAATTATTGCTTACATCAGCGATTACGTAATTGGTATTTTTACCACCCAATGAGCCACTTGCGACTCATTTTTAAGTTTTTAAACTCATTTTCATGGTGAGCAGATACACCCACACACACACACATACACAATAATACAAGCAGCCATACAGTCATTATCCTAAAATAAGTTGAAATAGCTTCCTAGGAGGATCTATAGACGTCAAAATCTGATAGACTCAATTTTCGTAATTTGTTCGAAATCAATAACTTCCCAGTTTTTCGAAATTATTTCGAAAAGAAAAAATTAAAAATACTCAACAGACTAGGTAAGTCCTCTTTGTAAAAATGTTCAGGAGGGACAAAAAACGGTATAACTTTTTTATTACTATGATTATTTCGAACGTATTGGCTTATTGGCGTAGCTAGAAATTTTTCTAGGGGGCGGCTAAATCCCACATTAGTCCCTACAATTCGGTTATATTATCAAAATTACTCTAATATTTTGAATTTCTAGGCGGGGCTAGAGCGATTCTGAGGGTGTCTTAGCCCTCTTAAGAAGGGCCTAGCTACGCCAATGTATTTGCTTGTAAATCCAAATTGATTATTAGGCCAGGGTTCGTAGCGTTTTATTCAGAAAGAATTGGGTATGATTAATATTCCAAGGAACAAGAGAAAAATTGACATCAACTCAATTTTTCAACGTACACAGCAGAACAGAGTAGATCCGCTACACTTCCATCGTCAGTGCTCACGTGTATTTGCTTATCACCACTTGCCAGGTGGCTCTTTCTGAATATAACGTTACGAACCTTAGCCTAATAATTAATTTGGTTTAACTTTTTGTAAGCCTGTAAACGTAGTTTTCTTCTTTAATTCCTCATGTTGAAATACCAATAATCGTAGCCGACGAAAATCGGATTATCAGCGAAAATTTACTGCTGCTGGCTTAAAATTACGATTGTTTCATATTGGTGTAGTTCACCCAACATTCGGTAACTGTTTACTCGTTAAATTGGTAAAATTTTCAATATATTTTATTGCTGTCAAATTTATTTTAAAACATTTTTGATAGCAAAATATATCGGAAATTTTACCAATTTAACGAGTAAGCAGTTACCGAATGTTGCATGAACTCCACCATTATTTTTAAACGAAAAATTATCATTCTAATCTTAAATCTCTTTGATTTAAAAATGTTCACTGTTAAAACAACTTGGTTAAAAGTTTTACATTTCACTTTAAATCAACATGGCTTAAATAATCATTTAAATCATGTTGAATTAAAATGAAATAAATTTTTCATACGATAGATTTATTTAGTGTATATCTAAAGTAAAGTTTAAAGCTGTTGTGGTAGCAGTGGTTAGCGCGTGGACTATCATGCAAATGGCACTAGTTCAAATCTTGTCTGGGGCAGCCAACTACAACACAAAGTTTTCTGATGCCTATGCTAATAAACATCACGTAAGTAAAATAATTAATACAATAGCTACATGAAAGTTATGTTGCTTCATCTTGATATAGTTTTAATTCAACATTATTCTTCCTGTTGTTTCAATATCAAATTCACGTTGTTTCAACTTGAAATAACTTTGATTCTAACATGATTCTTCGTATTATTTCGGTATCACCTTCATTTTGATTTAACTGTACTGGAATATCTAGGCGCACCGTAGTGCGCCAGGCCAAGTTCCGGCCACACAGTGTGTATTATTACACGAAACCATTCGAGCTGTTTTTACCCCCCTCATAACTTTGCTACGTTTTATCGTAAAACAATGAAACTTGAAACATAAGGTCTCCCTACAGAGGTAACGCCATAGGTGAAATTTCAAAGTTTAAATCTACATCTACAAATCTAAATCTACATGCACATCATACATATATATTTATTTCATAAGGAACAATTTTCTTTCAAAAAATGTTAAATCAACCTGGTTTTCGACGATTTTACATTGACATTTTTCTGTGTGTATGTAAAAGTAAGGCGAAGATCCCATCCAAAAATTGTTGGCCATTAATATTAATGAAATCAAAATTAGGGCCAAGTTCTTGCTCAGTACAATGTACAATCCGCCATAATTTCTTTTAAATAGGTCATTGTCCAGCGAGCCACCCGCTATGATGGGAGATTATGGGAAGAACAATGAGATTGGTTGAAAACTGATTTTAATAATAATTTTCGATATTTCAAAAGTATCGTTAGTATCTTAGACGAATTTATCCAAAGTTATTTAATTAGTTTGGCTTAAGTTCGTTTTCAATTTAATCTTTCGATCAAATTATTTTTTGTTTAAGAAAGAAATTCTTAACAATGTAAATATTGAACATTCAAAGAAAAATTTGGATGCACGGAAGGTTGAACTGACAGCTGTTTCGAGACTACCAAGTCTACTCATCAGAGCCCTTTAGTAAGCTCAATTAACAGACTGTCACCATCTCGCGGCGAGTCGCACCTATTAATGAACTTTTTCTAAATGTTCGGAACTTCACTAACTGTCTTTTCTTAGCATCTTCAACTATTTTAAGCTTTTTTCATGTCGGTCTTACCAGCGTGGAATATCATCGATATTCTCAATGCTGGGATTTTTTTTATGTTTATTTTGCCCAAGTTTTTGGAACAGTCCACATTCATGTTTTAGTTAAGTGCCTTTAGAGTTTTAATAATTGAGTTATGAGTTTTTAGTCGAACTGTATGGTTTTTATCCAAAGTTATTTAATTAATTTAACTTAAGTTCATTTTCAATTTAATCTTTGGATCAAATTATTTTTTATTTATTTATCGCGAGATGGCGACAGTCTGTTAATTGAGCTTACTAAAATTAGTAGGATTGTTGCTACTGTCGCTGGTAGTGTAGGTAAAGGGCTCTGATGAGTAGACTTGGTAGTCTCGAAACAGCTGTCAGTTCAACCTTCCGTACATCCAAATTTTTCTTTGAATGTTCAATATTTACATTATTAAGAATTTCTTTCTTAAACAAAAAATAATTTGATCGAAAGATTAAATTGAAAATGAACTTAAGCCAAACTAATTAAATAACTTTGGATAAAAGCTATACAGTTCGACTAAAAATTCAGAACTCAATTATTTAGACGAACTTAGTTTCCACACAAAAATAATGAAATTTTGCTAATATACTATTATCTATTTAGCAATCAATCTTAATTAATGTATATTTAAAAAGTTTGTGAAATCCTAAATGAGAACTATTTTATCTAAAGATTTTTTTCTCAATATATATTCTTATGTAATATAATAATCTTTAAAAATATATGATGCATTAAATTTCAAGATAATCTCAATAACTTTTTTTAATTCATATTGAATAAGCAAGAAAACGTTCTTGAATAAGCAAAATTATACTAAAGCATTTTATTTTTATTGTTATTTTCGAAAGACATTCAATATAATGCCCGGCTATAATTGCTAAAATTAAGAAGAAAAAAATTGACGTGTGGCCAAAAAATTTACCACTTGTTTGTCTAGCAAACAATTTTATTTTCCTGGCAAAATTTCAAAATCTTGCTCAAATATATTAAATTTTATTTCTTTAATGTATAATTTTAATAAAATAAAAAAAAAACAAATAAATAAATAAAGAAAATACGGCAGTTAAAATGAACTAGAAACAGGAACAGTTTCATAAGTAAAAAATTCATTTATATAATTTTTTTTAATAATTATCTTACAAAAGAATTTCAATTTTCAGATAACAGCCAACAATAATATAAATAACTTACAAATTACAAATTGAAAAAGCTGTAACTAATTATAATGATTAAAAATTAAATCCTTATATCTAGACTGGGTTAGGATTATCTGATAATATCTTTCCAATTAATGTAGACGTAAGTGCTTGCAGAAGCCTTTCGATAATGCTATCATAGAACTACATCATCAGTATAAGTTCATTCATTGGTTATAAACTTATAGCCCACGTTGGATTACTTTGCCAAATAGGGGGCCAAAGTATACAACTCATACGAAAGTAAATATTCAAGAAACTCAACACTCAGAAGATTTTCATATTAAAATCGTCGACAATAAGGTTAATTTAACATTTTTCGGTAGTGATTTTGCTTCATAGGTGTTTTATGTTAATTCAATATGATTTTACCATAACTTTCAAAGAACATTTTTCCTTTTGAAATAACTATATGTTCTGCTGTGTACGTTGACAAATTAAGTTGATGTTCATTTTCCCTTTTTCCTTGGAATATTAATCATGCCCAATTATTTCTAAATATAACGTTACGAATCATAGCCTAATACGTTCGAGATAATCATATTAATTAACTATATTTCATGTTGATTTAATATTCCAGTACAGTTAAATCAAAATAAAGTTGATACTGAAATAATACCAAGAACTATGTTGAATCAAAGTTATTTCAAGTTGAAACAACGTGAATTTGATACTGAGCTAATACGAAGAATCATGTTGAATCAAAGTTATTTCAAATTGAAACAGCATGAATTTAATGAAGCTATTTGATTAAATATTTTACTTAGGCTACGGTCACACTTGGCAAATATTTAACGAAAACAACGTGACCAACAGACAAACTACACTTATTTCCTTTAGTTCCAATGTTTTTTAAGTATCGATTTGAATTTTATTGAAAATTATATAAAAATAGCTTTTTGCAATAATTAATTTTATTTTGTAATAAAAAAACCAAGTTAAATAACACTAGCCCCTAGCAAAAGTATTGGTTACACATATTTGGTCAAATATTTGCCAAGTGTGACCATAGCTTTATGTCATGTGTATTGGCATAGGCATCAGAAAAAATTATGTGTTAGTTGGTTGCCCCAGCCAAGATTTGAGCTCGGGCCACTTGCTTGGTAGTCAACGCTCTAACCATTTAAGCCGCAAAAGCTTCAAACTCTACTTGAAATACACACTAAATAAATACCATTATAAATGACATGAATTTCATTTTAATTCAACATCATTTAATTGATTTTTTAACATAAAATTTATTGGAAATTAAAGTTACAGTCATGTTGATTTAAAGTGAAATGTAACGTTTATAACAATGCTGTTTTAACAGTGAAAAACATTAAATCAAAGAGATTTCAAGTTGGATTAATAATTTTTCGTTTAAAATTAATATGAAACAATGGTAATTCTAAATCCCTGATAACGCGGTGCTTGTTGGCTATTTGTCGGATATTTACATTTACACAACACGAACATAAAAATAAACAGCAACAACAAAACAACAGTAAGTTTACACAACTAAGCACAACAGTCCATTGTAGCAACCCCGCAAGCATTTTTTGACGATTTCGGTCAGAAGTCGGTCAGAGAGTCTGCAAGATGCTGATATCGGTACGAAAAGGTACCGGAAAGCATTGGAAAATAACGCCATATGGCCTTATTTCTCAATGCTTCAAATGCTTTTGAGCAATAAGGCCATACTCAAAAAATTAACAATTGGGAAATAAAGACATCTATTTTTTTCATAAATTTTTTTCATTCTTTTTGCTTTTTACATACATACACATTGTTACGTTTTTAGTCCTTTACACAAAAACGATTTTATTACTTTCACAGGATTCGTTGAATTGCAATACAAATAAAACACGGATATTTATTTTTTTACAAATAGCTTCTTGGTAACAATGTTTATTTAAGGCCCTGATTCACTATCCTACACGATCGCACGATTCATTCACAGGAAAATTTTACAGAAGTCTGACAGACTTTAAAAAATTGCTTCAAAGTGGCGTTGTAGGTGCCACACGATTATACACAAAAAGAAGCAAAAACATCTGTTTGCTTTGAGTATGCACATGATCGCATGAAAACTATCATTTTATGATAATTTTCATAAATTTTTCCAAATCGCACGACTTGCCAAAAAAATCTGTCACACAGTTGCATTTTTAGTCAACACTACCATACTTGTTTAGCACACATGTCATTTTTGGCGGATGGCGCGATTGTGTAGGATAGTGAATCATGGCCTTTAACAATCAACTTTGACAATTACACGTACAACTAAATACGGTGTAACCAGGGTGACCGTTGAAAATTTTTAAAAAGTGGCACAAAAAGGGGATTTTGAGGAAAAAAGTGGCACCAAAAAGGGGATTCTTCGAATAAAAGGGGCAACTTTTTTAAAAAGGGAATAATTGAACCAAATTCTAGTATTTAATGAATTTCTAGGGCATATAATTCTTTTGAATTAAAATGAATAAATTTTTATGTTTTTTCTATCTAAAAAAGAGAGTTTTCAGCACCAACGAAGTACACCGCTTTCTAACAACAACACATACATCAGAGCTGTAAAAATTGCAATCAATTTTGATTGCAATCAAAATGATTTCAACCTAATTGATTTCATTCTTTGATTTCAAAATGATTTCAGATTTCAAAATGAAATCATGTCAAGATTGCAATCTTTTTGAAATCATTTTTTAAAATCATTGATTGCAATCAATTTGTTTGCATCAAAAACGTACCAAAAAGTAGGTTAGTTAGCCACTTCATGCAGTTTTTTTAATTATCAGAGTAAGCTTTCTTTCTAGAAAAATTAGTATCATTTGCAGAGAGCGATGATTTTGATTCTGATTTAATTTTGATTGCAATCACTGGATTTGATTGCAATCAATTAATATAGAAATTAATTTCAAAAAATTTATTGCAATCATTTTTATTGAAATGATTTCAAGATTTCAAATTGAAAACATTAAATAAAATTTACGATTTTGATTGCAATCAAAAACTAGCAATCATTAACATGAAATCATGTGATTGCAATTAATTTGATTGCAATCTTTTACAGCTCTGACATGCATACATACGTAGTTATACCTGACGGCACAAAGAGAAAGGAAGATAGCAAGTTCAATATAAAAATTTTAAATAGTGGAGAAAAATGGTCTATACATGACGGAGTTCTGTATGCTACCATAAATAAAATACAAACAAATTTATAGTATTCTCCGTTTTTTGGCATCGGTCAAAAATAATTTTTGATTTTATGTATAAGAAATGTTGCCCTGTCACACACCTTTTAGTGTTTTTTTAAGTTTTAGCACTAATATTAATGTAAATATAAAAATTACTATGGAATGTATTTTGTAACATGCATGATTATTTGCGAAAACCAAAGATATACGGGGCTTCATTATAAAAATTCGTCAATGCAATTTTTCGAATCGCGAACAATTTCAAAACGTTATTATTACTTTTGTCTTAGGGGTTGATTTAGTAAAAATAAATCTAACGTTCACTCAAAAATTTGAATGGCAATAACTTTTAAAATATTTAAAAATGCATGCTTTTCATACAAGAACGTGTTGCTAGTTCTTGTTCGTGTAAGTGAATCAGGGTGTTAGTTTCTAATAATTTTAGTGCAATAATGAATATATATAGATCTCAACTCTTAAACTATTTCAAAATATTTTTTTTTTCATGACAATGGACTCAAAAACACATTTTTGTCTTAATATTTTTTTGTAAAAACACTTTCGTGCAGTAAAAAACTCATATTAAAACAAAAAGTATCACTTCATAAAAAGGGGCAGAAATGGGCATAATTTTATAAAAGGTGGCAGATTTAGGTAATTTTAAAAAAGGGGCACTAAAAGTGGCAAAGCAGTTGAAAAAGTGGAAAATTGCCACTTTAGTCGCAAAACGGTCACGCTGGGTGTAACCACTAACTATTCTTTTTTTTACATATTTCTTAACAAACTTACCCGCGAAGCAATTATCTTGTCAGCAGAAAACACCCAGGGTCTATGCCGGGAATTGAAACCACTACCTCTGGACTGACAGGCTACCATCGCTACCACTCAGCCACATGGACCCATATTTACTCGTCTAAGTTTAAAAACAACCTCCCTCACTGTCGTCCGGCAGCCTCCCTTATATAGTAAACTATAAAACCTTCTGGTAACTTCGCCGACTTTCTGGAATATAGTTGTCTCTTTTAATCTTTAATTATAATGTAATACAAGTCTCTTTTTATCTTTAGGTATTACTGTATGATCATTGCTATGATCTTGCTATGCCCGGTTGGCCAACTCGTCTAGAGGACATTTTCATCAACGACTACTTAAGGAAATTTTGACATTTGTCATGCACGATATTTGTCGATTATAGTTTCTTTTAAGACAATCTAACAGAAACCATACTCAAAGAATGGATAAAAGAAAAACTATTGAATCATTTTGAAACATTCCTGATTGCTAAAATTGAGCTGATGAAAAGTTCTGTTACAATGTCTATATTAAAACAAATTCCTCAAAATGCTTTTGTAGAACACGTGTAAAAAATAAACAAACGAAAAAATGTAATGGCCATTAATGAAAAGATGGGTGACAGTGTCGCTCTTGTTTTCATGACTTTGCGGCCATTTGTTCGAAAATGTCCCACTGATCTGTTTGAGCCGTCACCAGCAAGTCATCGGCGCTTTAACATTGTCATGCATCGGTCTTGCAAGATGTCTGAAAGACATGGCCAACCGGGTATTTTGCTACTTAAGTCTGCTCTTACACAGATCAGTTTTTCTTGAAGCAACTTTTATTTTCTAGTCAGAAAGAGCGAGAAAGGAATACATAAAATATATTCCTTTCTCGCAATTTCTCACAAGAAAACAAAAATTGCTTCAAGAAAAACTGATATGTGTAGAAGCAGACTAAACAAATTACGCTGTTATCAAGTTTACATTTCTTACAGCTGAGGATGTTTAGTTCTCGCTATCTACACTGTCTTTTAACATTCTCGAAAAATCTTGGATGTCCTCGGTACTGTTTCCAGAAAGTTCTATTTCCGCTATTTTGAATTCTATCGGCTATTTCAAAAATTCTGCCAATTCTTTTATTTTGACATTACATAGGCAGTGATGTATTTATGGTTACCAAATACAGGTTATTATTACAGCTGTCATTTTTATGTCGTTATATTTGAATCTGCATTTTTCATTTCGTAACAATATGTATGATCTTCCAAGGTAGATTTATTAACTTATTTAAACTCTTGGGGAAGGAAGTTTCATGCATAGCCGGCCTTCGGCTGGGCCTAAAAGTTTTTCCTCTCGGTATATCGAAAAGCGGCTTCACTGATTAAAGTTATCTCCATAGCCGATCTTCGGCCGGGCTTAAAGGTTTTTTTCTCTCGGTGTATCGAAAAGCGGCTTCGATGACGAAAGATTTTTGCAAAACCGGCCTTCGGCCGAGCTTAAGGATTTTCTCCTCTCAGTATATCGAAAAGGGGCTTTGCTTAGCTAAGATTTTTTGCCTAGTCAGCCTTTACTAGTGCGCAAGAATTTTCTTCTCTGAAAGCCTTTATTTGACAAACGTAGAGAAGGAAACCAATAAGCTCGCCCAAAGAGAAAATCTTAGCTCAAAGAAAGCCCTTTTCGATCCACCGGGAGGAAAAACCCTTAAGCCCGGTCGAATGCCGTCTTTTCGATAAACATCTTTAATCAGCGAACCCGCTTTTCAATACACCGGGAGGAAAAAACCCTTGAGCCCGGCCGAAAGCCGGCTATGCACAAACTTTACTCAACGAAGCCGCTTTTCGATATACAAAGAGGATAAAATCCTTACTCAAGAATGCCCGAAGGCAGATTATATTGGCAAGAGCTAATTTTTATGTGCATACTAAATACAAGCTTAAAAAAATATATAAAAATTTAATTGAGAAATAACACCATAATGGCTTTATTTCTCAATCAATTTATATGGTCTTATTTCTCAATTGATTAAGAAATAAGGCCATATGGCCTTATTGCACATAGCTTTATTGCACTGCACCATTTCTTCAATATATTTAACAATTTTTCATGAGCATGTGGCTTTGACGATTTCTAATCAATGTTAGGGCGGCTTGTTTCCGATGTTGTAACTTCTCGCGAAGTTTTGCAACTTGTTAGCCTGTTTATAGTTTGCACGACTTTTAAACCATATTATACTTTGTTATCATGCCGCTGTTAAGCCCTTATGACACTACATTTTTTCTTCATATTTCAAGTTTTGGAGAACAGTGGGAAATTTTACCAGGTGCAAAGAGTTCAGCTATATTAAGATAAATATCATATTGTCAAAGCTTTTACTAATGTTATCGATAACAAATGGGGGCCTGTCAAAAAAAAAATTTAAAAATGTTCAACTTAAAATTGACATTTCAAGCTTGAAACATTAAAGTGTTGCCAAGTTAGCGGTTTATTCACGAATTCAGCTTCTTAGCGCCTTTTTTCAACTTTTTTTTCTTTTGTCGTTTTATTATAAACAAAAAGTGGGCAGCACTTAAAGAAGCCATTACGTTTTGTTTACATTTTGTATAGTTGTTTCTTTCTATCATTTGCTATTTCTTTCTTTCAATTCTATAGCAAAACAATGCAAGTTTTGGCGAAGTTTTGCCATTTTCGCTATTTTAGCGATAAGCGTAATTTTTCCAAAGTTGTTGTTGTTTTTTAGAGCTTTTTGGAGCTTTTAATCAATCGTAACATTGTAATCTTTCATGTTTAAGAAAGTTCTTGCGAATTTTCATAATTTTCGAGATTTCCTACAGTTTCATCGAGTTTTAGTCATACGAAATTATCAAAAGAGATTCAGATTACCTCAATTTAAATTGAGTTTATTTAATTAATATTTTAGGATATAGAGGGGTTCGCATTCGTAAAAATCAACTATTGTAATAAGATAGAGAAATAAAAATATTACGATTTATTTTAAAATGTATACCATAGATGCGGCTTATTTTACGCAATATGTACTTTGCCATCAAAAAGTGATTTTCGTCAAAATGGAATATAGAGGCTTTTGGTTATACGCTGTCGATTTGAAAGATTATAAAGATACCACTCTAACAATATATAATTATTGGGAATTTCTGTCGTAGGTGGGTTTAACTTTTAACTTTCAATTCTTTGTTATGATTATATTTTCAGTGTCTATTTCGCAAATTAAAAGCTAAAAACCTGCTTGTGACAGCTATCTCGCAAAATGTTCCACTGTGCAGCGGCAGCCCTAATTTGATTTATTTGTTTATATTTTATACATAAAAAAAATATTATAATAAAAGAACAACTTTGTAATTGCTCAAGGTTTTTCTTTTGGAAGTGATCCATAAAGAAATATTAATGTTTTAAAAGTTAATAATTAAAAACACCATGTACATATTAAAAAAAAAATCAATCATTATACATTAATAGCTATGCAATCTGCGTGACTGTTGTGCAACTAAAGTGACGAATTGCCACTTTTTCGATTACCTTGACACTTTTAATTGCCCCTTTTTAGGATACCGTTCACCAAAAGTGTAAGGAAACCCTACTGTTTTCGCTACGCTGTCCGTCTGTCTGTCACAGGCCATTTTCTGGGGAACCGTAAGATCTACGGACCTGTAATTTTCACAGAATATGTAAAACTTTGGCTGCTACAACAACAAATATATGACAGTTAAAAATTAAAGGGTGTTCTAAAGCGAGCAACGAAAAATGTTGAAATACTATTGTAATATACAGACACTTACATATATATAGACACTTTAAATTTTCAAAGTTAGTGTTAATAGGTGTAGTCTGTAGAATAGACTACACATGAGTAAGTAGGTTTTCAATCATTTTCGTGGACGCTCAGGATAAAACAAGTATATCTCATGCATGCTCATGCACGCCCTTGATTTTTTATGCACGCATGTACATAAATAAAAATTAATAACGACCAGGAAAACTCACGCTCCCGAAATACTTACGGAAAAAATAAGTATAAATAATAAAATTTTTATTATTTTATTTTTACTAGCAAAATTTAAGCATTTAATAAACTTATTATTCGAGATATTCTCCCAAGTTTATTCTAAAAAAATTTTCATTTGTTGCGAATTGAGCATGTCTATATGCCTGCATTTCATTGGTGCTGATGGTGCTGACTTGGTATTATCACAAATGAAATGCTTAACCTCAGAAAACGAAAACTTACAAAATTTATTAATTTTTTAAGAACTTGCTGCCACTAACGGACCATGTCTCAGAATTTTCAATTACTTTTCAGAACTTTCGATTTATGAAATAATCAAATTATACTCATGTACACTCACTTTCATCGATATTTGTATACTCAAGTTCATGCCCGCTCACGTGATTGTAGGAAAAAGTTGCTCATGCATGATCACGTAAATCACGTGAACGGTGTCCATCTCTATTTCAGACACACGATTATCAAGGCAAAATTTACAAGAAAAGGACGGAGAGATTTAATAATTTTATATATGTAGAAATTTAACATTATTTTTTTTAACAACAATTCATTAATTTTGAAAGTCAACCAAAATATTTAACATACAAATGGAAATGTTTTATTATTGAGTTATTTTGTGACATTTTTTTTTTGACATTCACCTGACCGTAAATACACTGCAAAGTCTAGTGAGAAAGAGCGAGAGAGGAATATATTTCATATATTCTTCTCTCGCTCTTTCTCACTAGAAAATAAAAGTTGCTTCAAGAAAAACTGATGTGTGTAAAAGCAGACAAAGCAATATGCCAAATTTAATAACACTGGTCTGCAAATAAATAAATATTTTCGAGTCTTTAAATAAAAATATGTGGAATATACAAAGTTTAATGCGCTAAACTCAAATCCGCTTTCAGTTTTTTTCTATCGAGCTCAGCTTTTTTGTGTATGGGCTTGACTAGTATTTCCACTAGGTACATCAGTATATTCCAGGCGCAGGCGATGTGTAGCCACGACGTTTGCCGACAACTTTTCGGCTATTTTTAAATTTTTCATGTACACAGCCGACAATTTACATGTGCACAACATAAACAAACAAAATAAACAACAACAAGAGCACAACAGTAATTTGTACCTATCAACAACTGGGTTGTCAGATTTTTTCCAATCTATTTCGCCAAATTGATTTTAAAAATCGCCAAAAGTCACCAAAATAAATTTTATGTAGTTTTTCTTAAAATATGTTTGATAATAAATTTGTTTTTAAATAATACTTCTTTTAATATAAATTTTTATAAAATAATCGTATAAAAACTTAACAGAAAATCGCCAAAAGTAGAAATAAAATCGCCAAAAATTATTTCTTATAAATTTTTCTCATACAAATTAAAAACAAATTAATGACTATAACTAATATAAGAAAAATCATCAAATACATATTGTTTTAATTTCTTGTAGACGAGTTTTGGAGGGATTAATTTTTGAAAATACTCTTTCAAAAAATATCCATAAAAATCGCTAAAAAATGTATTTATCGCCAGAAAAATCGCCATGTCGCCAAATCAAAAACTTAGACGCCAAACAAGTTGAAAAATCGTCACATTTGGCGAGAAATCGCCATATCTGATAGCCCTGATCAACAATGCAATTAAACAACAACACACTTAAACAACAAAATTTTTCTCATTTATTTACTTTCCTCTTTGACTGGCTCTGGTATATTCTCCCTAACTCGAGAACGGTTTAAGAGATTGGAATAATTAATGCACTAAAATATGCGATATAAAATTATCTTTAAGTAAATAATATACAATTTTTTTATATTTCTAACCGTTTCGGAATTATTCTATGTTACTAGTTTTTTCATACAAAATTAACTTTTTTTCGTTTTCAAAAACCCCTAAAAAATTAAGGGAGTAAATAATTTTTACTTTAATCTTTTTTCAGAAAGCTAAATATATTATGAATAAAATAAGCCATAAATCATTAAAATCGATATACAAATGTGGATTTTATTCGCAATTAAGTGAGGAAACTTAATTGACAAACATTGCAATTTTCATACAACACACACACACACACACACACACAAATTAAAATTTTTCTGTTGCATGGAAATTGTGATTTTTATCAATTGAGTTCTTTCACTTAATTATAAATCAAATCGACATTTGTCCATCGATTTTAATGACCTATGCCTTATTTTATTCAGAATGCACCTTGTTTTCTGATAAATGATTAAAATCTAAAAGCTTTGCCCTTTTAACTTTTTATCAGTCTTTGAAAACAAAAAAAGTTTGATTTTGCATAAAAAACTAATATCCCGCCTCTGGTTTCTGAATAACTCCGAAGCAGTTGGAAATATACAGCCCAATTATGAATAACAATTCCCCGGGAGTTTTTCCCTATTCACTGTTCCCCTATTCTAAATAAAATCTCCCGGGGAAAAATTCCTCCTATTCTAAACTACAATTTCCCCGGGAAAAAAACTCCTAGGGAAAAAAGTAAGTATTCTAAATATGAGGGAGAGGGAGAAATTCTTGAGAGTTTTTTCCCCAAACATTTTGAAGGGAACTAATGCAAAAATTTTAAAATCAAATTAAAAAATGTTGTGAAACAATTGTTTAAGCATTTATTTAGGACAACAAGTTTAAATAAACACCGGAATGTTATATTTCTCTCTTCATTTAGGCATTTTTATCCACGCCGTGCGAACATGCTCTTCAAAAACATGAACTACTTCTGCCTTCGGAATAAAGTTTAAAAAAACACTCAATTTTGCACGCATCCTTTAAGTTCACATAATAGGTAAATGAAAGATTTGTTGCGGCTTAAAAAATTTACAATTTCCTTTTTACACACAATCATTGGGGATTTAATGCATCTGGCCCTGGCCCAGTTTTCGCATCACTTCCTCAGCATAAAGTTTTTCCGAGAGCTTCTGAATGACTGCACTGTACATTTTACTTTTTATTTAAGCAAAAACAAATATTTATATTAGCACACACATAATCTTATTATCAATGAAAATATAAAACTTTTATTAATTTCTATTACTGAACTCTTGCGTTAGTGCAGCATAAAATGTAAACACTCAACAGGTGATCCAGATTTGTCCCTCTCCCTTATTTGTTTATTCCCCGGCTTTTTAGAATAGGAGAAATCTTCCCCGGAAACAAATGAATGGGAAGAGAAAAAACTCCCCCGGGAAAATTCATGATTGGGCTGATAATAAAGTTATGTATATATGACTTAAAGGTAGTTTTATTCCGCATCTTTTATTCAAATCGGACAGTTGATTCTTAAGTGAGGATGAAATATAGTGGAAATATTAGTCATGCCCATAAAAAAATCTGAGCTCGATAGAAAAAAACTGTAGCGCCATTCTTTAACTTTTATTACGATAATCGTATCGTTAAAAAAAAATATAACGAAAATTTATCGAATTTGTTATTCAGTAATATTTATAACGATATACGCTATCGGTTAACTACCGACAATCATTTTTCTGTTGTTAATGCAGCCGTAGCATGTACTTTATGCCAGCAACTAAAGTTACTGTTCTACAAAAATATTGAAACATATAAACACTTTTATGTATAAACAACAATATTTCTATTATTTAAACATTTTTTTAACATATATTTCTCAAAATTTCAACAAATTAATGAAAAAAATTTTCTGTACACTGTTTGGCATGGACAAATTCATTTGTTTTTCCCATTCCTCTTTGCGCTTTTCGCTTTTTTCTAACAGAGATGCTACATGATATCGAATAAAATTACACAATCGCACTATCGTTACTGCAAGCGACTAAATATGTCGACAAATGTTACAATTGTCGGATCGTCAAAAGTTACAGAATCCCGCTACTGAAAACGGATTTGAATTTAGCGAATGAAATCTTTATATTCCAGATACTATTTTTATTTAAAGGCGATTTTTGCTGCAGACCAGTGTAATGTTTTCAAAAATGGTATAAAACTGTTTAAAGTAAAAAATCTTTTCCTGAAACTTCATAAAATTGCATAATTTTTTTTTCTCTATACGCGTACTCGTCAGAACTGTTTTGGCAAAATTTCAGAAATTTGGTTGGAAAAATATTTATGTATGTAGGTACATACATACATACTATGTACATATGTATATTAAATACGCAACTTATTTTTCTTATTGTTATTATCAGATGTTCTTTAAAATGTTATAATAAATTATATCGATGATATAATGAAAATTTTGTTGATTTTCTGTGACCACTAAAAATCTATGGAGAAAAACAAAATTTACCTTTATTCGACTTTGCTTGAAAATTATGGGGCGGGCCTGTTCTGTGTCTCGTTCGAAATGAAAATACATTATGTCAATTCCCATGGCATTGTTGTTATACAAATACATTTACAATAACAGTTTTAAGGTGAAACACAAAACAGGCCCATCCATCCATATAATTAATGAAAAATCAATTCTTGTACATTGTTTTCTAATGTTTTATTATTTGTTGTCTATTAGAAAATTGTACAGAAATAAATCTTTTATATTAATTTTTAATTTGACAAGGCTATTTTAGGACACGTTAATACTAAGAACTAATTGTTTTGTGGGACACGAAATCGTAGGAGTTTTTTTTTTTTTTAAATCAATCGATACGTTGTTTAAAGGGACAATTTATGAATGTTAAAAGAATATTCTCGATTCTCGATTGAAGTTTTTATTAAATGTTTAAATAATTTTACTTTTGTTTGTCTTTGCACAGAAAAAACTAAATTTCATTTTCTGTAAACGCATTCAATGAAATAGTAAATATTTTGTCTATGAACGGACGTACAAACGAATTTGTAAATATAGACAAAAATAACTCAACAATTTCATTGAAAAAAAAAATTATTTTGTCTAAAAATATTTAGTTTTAGTTTTAGTTTATTTTAGTTTGTCTAAAAATATTTACAATTTGTAGACAAAAGAATTTACTAAATCAAACAAAAATATTTACTGCATTTTCTGAAAAATACCAAACAATATTTCTGTCTGAATTTAATAAACAATTAGTGCTAACAATTATTAAGCAAAATAATTTACTTAATCAAACAAAAATACAAACAAAATTTTTGTCTGTGTCATCATCATCATCCATGAAGCATTTATGAAATTTCACTTTGTTAAATGTGCTCAAGTCTGAATGTTTATCTAGAGACTCTAAAAAATTAATGAGAATTAACGCAACGACATTAACGAATTGATTCACTCAAAAATCTTCAGTAAACAAACTTGGTACAATTGCACTCCTCTTGCTATGATTGTTGTTGTTGTTGTTGATATTTGTGTGTATGTCGTCATCGGAGTGGATTTTTACGACACAGTTTTTATTGTTGTTTTTGGTGTTTGCGTTCTAAATAAAAGTCAAACAAACAATTCATAGATTATGGACAGAACATTTACTGAAAATTGAATTTATTTTTAGACAAACTTTTGTTTGAAAATTTTTTGGTGATAATTTTTTCTGTGTGGGCTTGTAATCAAATCTTGAGACAGCTTTTTCCACTACTTCTTCTATACTAATTCATATGAAATTTATCCCAAGCAATGAGTTCACGTAACAACACAACATTATAACTAAAAAGAGTAGGCAGTGTCACACCCATTCAAAGTAACTTTACTTCTTCAAGTACTTGTTTTATAAATTCAAACAAAATATATTGTTTGATATTTTTAAGAAAATCCAGTAAATCCTTTTGTTTTATTTAGTAAATTGTTTTGTTTACAATTTGTAAATATTTTTAGACAAATTGTTTTATAGATTTAAACAATTTGTTCCCTGACAAAAAAAACTCGTTTTTTTTCAATGAAATTGTTGAGATATTTGTGTCTATATTTACAAATTTGTTCGTAGATTCGTTTCTAGGCAAAATATTTACTATTTCATTGAATTCTTTTATTGAAAATTAAATTTATTTGTTTCTGTGTAGAGACAAAAAAAAATCATTGGAAAAGATGTTAGTAAATCTTCAATTGGGAAGGTTAAAAAACTTTGATATAAGCCCATGCATCGTAAGAGAAATAATAGATAAATCTTGAAAAAAAAAACAAACCGGTACGGGTTTCCAATGGAGTATGTCCACAATCCAACGGAGTTTTTTCACTTTATTATGAGTTCTCTTTTAAATTTGGGAAAACTTATGTGTACCTTTTCAAAGAATCGAAGCATAAAGACGTACGTACAACCTTTGAACCTTTTTTGAGGTGGCTTTTAGAGATTTTGGGATTTGTCTCATACAACAGATTTAAAGATCTGGTATCAACAATAGACATTCTAAGCCAGCTAAGATGCCTACTACGCTTTTAAAAAGCATTGGGCACGTTTTTCTTCCATGACCAGCTCAGAGCCCAATTCTTAACATTATAATACATGTGCGTGCACTTAAAAAAATGCCAGAAAAGTTTGCGAAATGGCTTAAAACGAGAGATAGCAATCCATGAAATCAAAAAAATATTATGCTTTCCTGCCTTTTGTATTATTTTTAATGATGTGTAAATACTTTTGAAAGGAAAAAAATTTTTGTAAATAATTCTGAAAACTTAGGTATAAAATTCTTTCGTTGTTTTAATCGAGAACTAGCAAATTTATTGTCAACAAATTTTACCAAGATTGCTTAAATTTTTAAATGTGTAAATATATATGACTAGGACTGGACTATATTGCTTTACTGCGCCAAACATAGCAAACAATAACTGAGTTTGTTGAAAACAATTTCTTTACTTGTCATATCTTACGGAAAACACTTTTCTCGAAAATAAATTCCTCCAATCAAAAGCTCCACGGGAACAAAAAATATGAAACAGTGGCATCATTGAATATCAATGGCGGATGTTTTGCTTGTTGACATTTATCCATTCATTGTTTTTGTGTGCAAAAATAAATAAAATTGATGTTTTAGTTAAATTTAAAGTAAAATTTAATAAACAAGTGAATACAAAAATAAATAACATTGCTGTACAAGCATTTGTGAAGGAAATTGGTGCTGTAGGAGAAAAAATATCGTGCAAGTTTCTCTTTGCTCCATTTATGGAAACCACAAGCAATGGATCCATTTAAGTTAAAAAATGTTATGATTGTGCTTTATTTATGGTATTCGACCTACAAGAACAATCAAATATCTTTTTATTGATAGACATTTTGTTTTTTTTTTAATTTTTACTTCGATTTTTGTGCAAACTCCCTTCTGTTTTGCAAATGAAAATTTTCGGGGGAAAAACGAAGTTCAAATGCATTGAGAGTATGTAGCTACTTTTTCCCCCATCGAATCTTTTTCCAGGGAATTTTTATTCATAATAGGAGAAAAGGGAAAAGTTGAAAAAATCTCGCACGGAATTTTTGTTTGTGATTGGGCTGATTAATTAAATATATTTTTGAATTTAAGTTAAATATTAAAATTTGATTTGTTAGTTGCAGTTTAATGATATTTTTTCTGTATACAAATACATTCGTATATCTACATATCTAATATAATTGCTAAATAAATATGAAATTTAAGTTGATAATAAAATATTTACAGTTGAAAACAGACACAAAATTGCTTTATTTATATTATAAATGTATTTTGACAAAAGTTTGCGGACAATATTGCCAACATTTAATGTATGCTGCTTTTTTCAAGGCAGATAATGTTTGAATAGAGGCATCTAAATAATTATTTCAATTCTACTCATAAGTATTAGTTAGTACTTGTACCCAGCAGCTAAAGTTACAACTAGTAACGCTTTGGGACAGTCATATTACTAGTTGTAATGGTAGTAGTCAAAAAACGACAGTCATATTACTAGTTGTAACAAGAGTAGTAACGTTACTGGTCAAAAAAGAACAATCACATTACTAGTTGTATCGAGACTAGTAACGATACTAGTCAAAAAAGCACAATCATATTACAAGTTGTATCGAGACTAGTAACGATACTAGTCAAAAAATGACAAAATTTTCAGGTATACAATTTTATATAAAACCAATTGTTAGCTATTGAAAAAATAAGTAGAATGTGGCTCAGTGCGTAGAGTACTTGCCTTAAAGTATGAAGAATGCGTGTTCGTACCCCGGTTGAGCCAAAGTTTTTTTAAGAGTTACAAAACTCTTAATAAAAATCTAGTAAGCGCACTAGTTTACAATAACTAGGATTCCAACTGGGATATAACTGTATACAAATGAACTAGTTGGTCCCCTATGATAACCCAATGTTAAAATCAATAGTTCGATATATGAAAAAAGGATAGATAGGCAACTAGTCTGAAGTAAAAAGCAACTAGTATAGTTCCAACTACATACCAGTTACTTTGTCTGCAGGGTACTAGTAAAAATTTAAAGAGTAATAAGACGATTGTGATCAGCGACAAATTAGAAAATACACATAGACAGTATGTATGTATGGATATTAGAAAAGCATTTGTATTACCTACAATATTATAATTTGAGATCGAATACTGCAATAGCGAAATCATAAAATGAGAATAAATACTTATTTTTATATTTAAAATGTGAGCTTCTTTATTTCTATTAATATCAATCAAATTTTTTTTTACGTAATTTAATTTCTGAACTTAATAGGTATAAGACGGAAGTTTTTTTTATTATTTCGGCTTTTTAGTTCATTATTTGAATTAATGTAAATTCAAATTATGATTAAGAATGGTTAAAAGTGAACAAGAACGCTGATGAGACTGTGTAGCGCCCTGCCGAAATCAGTAGTACTGATCCGTTCTGCTAATCTGATTGAATATTCGAACATTGCACTCTTAATAATTATTTGAATTTGCATTAATTCAAATAATGAACTTAAAAGCCGAAATAATGAAAAAAAATCAGACTCAAACTAATTTTATTTTTGATAGAAAACGGTTACTGGGGATATGATTTTTTGCGATTTTTCAAATATGAAAATATCATATTCTAGTCTTGCAGAGCACATAAGAAATTGTAAGGAAATTAGATACACATATGGCCAAATCATGCGTGACGAACGCTACATTCGTACGTGTTTGAAGATTAAAATATAAACATTTTGTGGTCTTCCAAAAGAGATACCTTCAACATAGTGTTTAGTGCGATTTAATTGTACTTTCGAATGGCATTAAACATAATTTTTTAACAGCTATTTGTTGCGAAATAGTTGATCACAAAGTTTTGTCACGGACGCTACAAAGTTAAACTGTGTGTTCGTATTTTTTAGCGAGTTTTGCATAATAAAGAACACAAAATCTAATTCATAAGACAAAGAGGAATATTAGAGAATTCTAAATAACTTATTTGCAGCCAAAAAATGCTGTCGTTTTTTATCAAAAGCTGTGAACTCTTTGTGACGCACGCTACATTTTTTCTTAATAGCTATAACTTTTTAATTGTATAATTTACAAATAAATGTGTTTAGTGAATTTGTAGATAATACTATTATCTACAAGAAAACGACAAAACTTTCATATTTCTTATAGTTTACGAGATAATCTGAAAAAATAGTCACTCTCTAACTCCGACGTCGAAAATTCAAACTTTAGCTTACGATCAGATGTGTAACTACACTCTAAAACGCTTTTGTTGAAAATTAGGTCGATAATAGTCGGCAACACTTTACGATTATTATTGACCTAAAATTACACACGCACTATTTTTCTACAAAATGTTTTTACTAAAAAAAGCGATTGGCTGTGTGCAGGTTTGAACCGCGACCTCCTGACTGATAGTCTGACGTATCTACCATTCAGCCATAGCCGTATTATCTTCATGTTACATTTTTTCCACTTGGACTAAATATGTTTAATTTGAAAGGTTTTTTCTTTAATAAAATAACTACAAAATCTATGTAATTTTAGACAAGGAGAAATTTTCAATCCAAGTTTAGACAATATATGATCGTAAATTTGAAGTAATGTTTTAGAGCGTAAACACATAAAAAAATAGCATCCCATATGAAATGCAAGGTTTGGTCTTTTTTTTTGGTGTATGTATATCTCTATCATTCATAAAGTGATCACCCAAAATAATTTTCCTTTATATATTTTTAAGGTTACATATACATACTATAGCAAATTAATCCATCAACATATATAAACAGTATTAAGAAATCTAAAATTGTGCCCTTGGTAGACCAATTCTGGGATTTTCCCAAATGTTTTTCGCGACTAACACACTCTGCGATAAAATTTTTTTTATTCTTCGCTAATAGAATTTCTTTCGTCCATAATAAATGAAAATGGTATACTTCACCAAAGGCTAGACTAAATAAAGCTTCATTATGAATCTTTGGAAAAATTAAGCACGTCAACTTGATAGATTTAGGATAAAAGAAAAGGAGGCACTACGGGATATTTGCAGATAAATTTCTGAGCATCATACAAGGAATTTCCTTTGTATGCTTAAGGTTTGTGTGTTTTTTGTTGTTGTACTTAGTTTTATTTACATCTGGACAGTGAAACAATGAATGGGCCCTTAGCGTGTTCTAAAATTTTTTGCCGAGCTATGTATATGGTTTTAATTTCAAGTAATTTTCATTATTCAGACTGTTTAGCTTGTTAATTTGATATTTCAAAGAAGGGTCGAACTTAAGACCATGATGTTTTCGAGATCAACCATGATCTCATCATCAAAGATCTTTTGTTTCTAACCATACCACCGTTGCACGATGGTGATATCAAGTGGTGAAGCATCAATCTTCAAACCAACACTTTTTTCTGAATGTTCAAATGTGGTGGAAAGCTTTTTTCTCGTTTAGAGTACGTTAATTTGTAAGCTTGTTGAATTATTCGAGAATATGAAATTTCCGAACTTGGTTTCGAATAAAGAATCTGAAAAGACTGCAATTAAGCAATTCTCAAAATTGGAGAAAAAAAGTTGTTAAACTAAATTTCAATAGATAATTGCAAGTACAAAGGTATCTGTTGACGCTATCTATACTCGTACACCTGTTCAACAATATACATACATACATAAGTATGTATCTTTGAATTTTCTAGAATCCCAATACATAGTAAACGATTTAAACCAACTGATTGACTGCTAGAATAATATACTTATGTACATAATACCTCATATATGAATGTATTTAATTTGATTAAAATGCTCCTAATACATACCTATAAAATCAAAGGTAAATGAATTGCAATCGTTCCTATGTAGCAACAAATTTATTTTCTGCACAAGCCAAGTTTTTTTAAAATAATTCTTTTAGTTTCTATACAATTTTTTTGGAGTAAAAAAAAAACGTACAAATTACTGATAATATTCCTTCATACGTGCAAAAAGTCATCTGTATTTAGCGACACATTCATATTTGCACATTTAAATCGTATCTCTGATACTAAATTAACATAAAGATACTCTTGGCGAACATGTGTTTTTGTTAAGTATTGCGAGAGGAAGCAGACAATAGCAAAAACGGCCAGGCCCAGTGCCACCTACTAAAAGTTTTTTGGCAACAATTAACACATAAAAAAAAATAAAAACATTGTTTACCTCCACCTCCCAAAAAAACAGCTGATGTACAATTATAGAAATTTCAATTCTTTCCTATTTCTTTAATATGTAAGTATATGGATGTACGTCTGTATGCACACATACATACATATATATGTATAACGACATATTTGCGATAAATGTCTGACTGTGAGAATATAAATTTCAAGATACAAAACTACTGTACAGACTGGATGGTACAATTTGTAGATATGTATACACTTTTTTGTGAATTTGATTGTCGTTTTGGCTGTAATCATTGGCGTACACTCTAAAATATTACTTCAAATTTACGATCATATATTGTCTAAATTTGTGTTGAAAATTTCTCCTTGTCTAAAATTAAACATATTTAGTCCAAGTGGAAAAAATGTAACATAAAGATAATACGGCTATGGCTGAATGGTAGATACGTCAGACTATCAGTCAGGAGGTCGCAGTTCAATCGCTTTTTTTAGTAAAAAAATTTTGTTGAAAAATAATGCGTGTGTAATTTTAGGTCGATAATAATCTGTAAAGTGTTGCCGACTATTATCAACCTAATTTTCAACAAAAGTGTTTTAAAGTGTATGTAATCGAAATCTAAATAGCCAGAACACATTTTTACCAACATATCTGACGTCGGGAAAAACTGAAACTTTACCAGACAATCAAACGAGTTGTCTTAAATTGCCTTAAATTCATTTAGCAGAATAGTCGGCAGTTTTCAGGTACGACATATCTGTACAATTTCTGAAATATTATCCGATTAATATCATAATACAGCAATTCCATGAAAAATCAATCACGTTTTGATGATATGCCTCCAAGTTTTACAAAACTTGAAACGTTTGTTCAGTACATTTCGTTCTCTAATAACCAGGCGTGGATCCAGCTTGAGCTTTGTTGGGGGGGGGGACTTCTAACAGAAACATACTATTTTGCAAAACTTCTTTTAGAAACTCAATAGAAATTGGGTATATATTACTTTTTTTTTGGGGGGGGGAGGAATATCCCATTTTCCCCATCCAAATGGTGATACCATTTGGAAGCTTTTAGAATTAATAGAGCACAAAATGTGCTATATCCACAACAAGGTTCCCAGTTTTATTTCAATTTTCGACATTTCCCCCGAAATCCCCGAAATAGCTATTTTCTCATCCCCAAAAATCCCCACAGTACCTTAAAAAGTAAATCATATTACTTCAAAGGAAATATATGCGTAAATTCATTTGTTTAATTAAATCTACTTATATTCGATTTTTCAATACTATTGACCTTTTTCTATTACTATCTTGTAAATAAATTGTTATATTTATTTTTTTTTTCTGATGACCTTAAAAGCCCAATTTATATCAAATTAAAAGAAGAATCCACTTATATTGAATATTTAAAACTAATTTAATTTCTACATATACCCAGTGGCAAATGGAAGTATTAAAGAGGCCTCCTATAAGGAATTATTTAGCAGGCTCTCGTACTTCCACTCCCGTTGCATATTAGTATATTTTCTACACGCGATATCATTGCGGACCAAAGCCTTCATCGACCCATTACTTAGCAGGCCTGATTGAAGGCATTCTTTAGTCCCGGTCCAAACGTGCGATTTTTGTTGCAGCAATTTTTAAATTTGTGGGGGAGTGTTGAAATAGAAATATCTATAGGCCTCATCTATTTCCCTCTCGCTCTTTCTCATTAAAAAAGAAAAATTGCACGTTCGGACTGGGGCTTAGAAGGCCTACTTGCATATCCTACGTGGCACGCCTGATAGGTCTGTTCTGGGAAGGTCTACTAAAAATCACATGGAGGTAACTTTTATTTATCTGGGTATTTCTATAGCGGATTCTATATTTTTGATTACACAGTGCAACACGAATAATTATAACCATATACAGACACCACTATGTGATAAAAGACAAAAAAAGACCCGTGTCTCCCAGTTTTGCCAAAAGTCATGGACTTTTTTATGGGCCCCAAAGATTTGGGGCCTCGGTGTCATTTTTGCAAAAAACTGATCATTTTCTCAGGCTCATATCTTGCAAACCGTCCGGAATTTTGATTTACTCTCTGAGGCAAAGTTGTAGCTCTTGTCACAAAGAACAAAAATTGTGAACATATAAAATAAAAAAACTTCATCTTCAAGATCAAAATCGCAAAAAGCTTAAATTTTTTGGTTAAACAGAAAAAAAACTATGAGCTTTTCTATTTTATTTTTTTATTTTTTTAAACAAAATGAATTTCAAATGCATTTTTGTGTATTTCTTTAAAGTTTTGGCACTTTTGCAGAAAAAAGTTTTTTTGATAAAAAAAAAGTTTTTTTTTCAGAAATAAAAAACTTTTAAAAATATAAATATGGCAACGCTGGTCATGCCGAAAATTCCCTTAGAATTTTCCCAGAACATTAATTCAGTACTTGTAGAGAATTTTCTCAGACATTTCGGCAAAGTTTAGAGATCATCCTCAGAAAAAAAGGGTCGCTTTCTTGTCAATCACTCATATAATTTTCGGTACATTTTCTGACTGACTACTTTAGATACAGATTCAACATCTCCTGCAAAATTTCTGACCGAATTTGGACCGAAATCGACCAAAAAAATTTTCGCTCGGTACTTGCATACATATACAATCCAGATATTCATACACAGTTATACTTCTCATACGTAAGATATATCGTAATACTATATAGTACTTTTATATGTTTTATTTGAATGAATAATTAGAAAACAAAACAATATAAAATTTGGCAAATTCTCAATATTTTTGTTGCTATGTTGATTGTTGCCGTAAAAAATCAACCAATATACAAAAAATAAATAAATAAAAACTGAAGAAAAGGTACTAACCGTCAAGTTCAAGTTTATTTATTTTTTTTGCCTTCAAGGAGACTCGTATGTTTGTATGTACATACATATGTATGTATGTAGTATGTGGTATATCAGATTTTATATAAACAAAAATATGTGTAGAAAGTGTCTATATATATTTATATACTGCCTCTATGGGTCTATACAGTGTTGGTGAAAATATTTGGAACGAAAATTATATTTTTACCACCCTCTTGTTTTTTTAATTAAACAACTTTCAGCATAAATTTTTTTATTCTTTTTTATAAAACACAAAAAAATCATAACCAATAACATATGTAGAACTAAATTTTGTACTTTTTAGCATAATGGCCTCAAATTGCATTTTCACTTTGATCATCACCATTTCCGGTTGCTTTTTATATGCAGTTGAAGCTTTTAAAAACTTCATCGTGTAGTAATCACGAAATTATTTTAGAAAACGTAACGACAAAATTTTGACGAAAAAAAACATATTTGAATGTTGAAAATACTTCTTGTATTCCGTAGTGAAAAAAAACTAGGGAGCATCCGATACCAATATATCGGCGATACTTCGCACAGAAATAACTCAATTTCATTTTCGGTAAGCAACTTCAATGAATTAGTAAATATTTTGTCTAGAAACGGACATATTGTAAATACAGATATAAATGTCTCAAAAATTTCATTGAAAAAAACGGGGGTTTTCAATAAACAAATTGTCCAAATCTATATAACAATTTGTCTAAAAATATTTACAAATTCCAAAAAAATAGTTTACTGAATCAAAGAAAAATATTTACAAATTTGCTTAATATATCAAACAATATTTTGGTTTGAATTTATAAAACAATTTGTCTTAAAATACTTAAAAATTCTAGACAATATAGTTTACTGAATCAAACTAAAATATATCAACACACATTTTGTCTGAGTCAGTAATAACATTTTTTGTAAATATTTTTACGTATTTAATAATAACATCAGCATCCATTAAGCATTTATGAAATTTCACTTTGTTAAATGTGTTCAACTCTGTATGTTTATCTAAAGGCTCTAAAAGAATGAATGAGAATTAATGCAACAACATTAACGAATTGATTCATAAGAAATCATCAGTATACGAACTTGTTACAATCCCATTCCTTTTGCTATCATAGTTGTTGTTGTTACTTATGTGTATATCGCGACATGTCGTCATAGCGGCTGTTTTTTTTTTGACACAGAAAACTGGTTTTTGTTGTGGTTGTTGGTGTTTGCATTCTAAATAAAAGTCAAACAAAAAATTGACTGATTTAGTAAACAGCATTTACAGAAAATGAAATTTTATTTTAGACAAACTTTTGTTTGAAAATTTTTTTATGTTTTTATTGCCGATACAACGATACTTTTGTATGTTTTTTTTGGCTTTTGAAACTGCTGAATTATGTTCAAGGCTTATCTTTCAGCTTAACAATAACTAATAAGCCAGTCAAATTAGACAAATCGGAGGAAATAAATCCCAAAGTTCTGAAAACTGGCACAGTTGGTCCTTGGTGCATACATACATATATTTAAAGAAACTAGAGGTAACTTAAGGTAACTTTTTATAGTTTTTTCCTCATAGGTCTGAAACTATAACTTCTAGCAAAAATTTCTGCATAAAAAGTTAAAGCTGACAAAATTTCCCACAAAAACTACATATACATACATAAGTATATACTGAATCAAACAAAAATATGTATGTATGTATGGAAGTACATAGGTTTCATAATCATATGGCGGAATATTCTACAAAATATCGTACTAATTCTTCTAAATCTTAATTTAAAAACAGCTTGTCAAGTGAAAATATAAAAAACAAATCAAGCAGACAGAATAGCGACAATAACCGACGAAAATCAAACAAAAAATCGGCAACTAAATTCACACATGATACAAGTACACAACAAAAATTGTAATGGGAAAGAACAACAATTGCTTTTAATGAATTAAACCAACAACTATAACAATGCAATGATGAATGCAAGCAACTACATTCATACATCCATATTTACCCAACAAACATTTTTTGCCGATTTCGGTCCAAAGTCGATCAGAAAGTCTATGCATGCATGTTCATACCCAGGAAACATTTTTTGCCGACACGTCTAACGTCAGAAAAAAGTCTGAGACTTTGCCAAACAATCAACCGAGTTATCCAAAATTCCCTCAGATATTTGGTAGAGTAGTCGGTAGATATTCATTTTAACTACTTCTGCTTAACTGATTTTTATGAAACTTCGCACACACAATTAGTTCTCGTAAAAGTACATGACGATAAAATTATTTTGTAGTCGGTTTTTTTCTAGAATTATTTAATTTATTAATTTTAATGTAAAAATTTCGTCCAAATCTACTGACAAAAGTAGATTTCGTTTTGTATGACAAATCTAGTAAAAAAAAAACAACTAGATTTTTTTACATTGTCTCGAAATCTAGTAGATTTGATTTGAAACCTTTATCGAAATCCATATCGTTTACACTAAGCTTTTTTGAAAATTTTCAAGATTTTTTATCCAAGAATAAATACTTTGACAGCAATTTATCTTATACTGTAATCCAACAAGTGCAGACTTAGCTCTAATTCACACACCTTTAATAGAAAATGTTTGCAAAGCGTAGCTAATTCACTCACCATTTATATAAAAATGTTGTAAAGGGTAGTAAAAGCAAAATAAAAATACTAGATTTTGATTAGATTTCGTCCAAATCTAATGACAAAGCAGATTTCGTTTTGTATGGTAAATCTAGTAAAAAAACAAGATTTAGCTCGAAATCTCGTAAGTACTAGATTTCGAGACAGTGTAAAAATGTCCTATTAAAGATTTCGGCATATGTACTTTTTAGAATTTCATCAGACAATGAGGTCCGGTTTCTTGTCAACCACTCATATGATTTTCGCTACTTTTTCTGAATGAATACGAATTTGACATCTATGCAGACTTTCTGACTGAAATCAGCAAATATTGTTTGCTGGGTATATATGTACATGTAACACAGGGAAGGAAATAAATAAAAACAAATGCATACATTCATGCACATGCACTCATTTTAAAACATTTGCTTCTCAAATGCTCCCACACACTAGGGATAGGGAAGTGAAAAAATATATATCGATATATATCGGTAAAGATATATTTTTAAATTCCGATCGGCATTGATATATATCGAATAAAAATATCGATATTTCGATATATATCGATATTTTTTCAAGCATGATTATTCATACATAATACCATAATTTTCTATATGTTAAACACAAAAAGTACTTTTCTTATAAATAATTAACCCGAAAAGAGTAAATTTCTAACTTCCTTACCAAAGCGTATTAATAACAAGTGGCCGCATTAGAGCAACAACAACTGGCAAAAACCAATCTGTCATGTTAAATGCATACATAAAAAGTTGTTGTTTAGTTTTTTTTACTTAGAGTTTGACACTTTGGTTCAGTCAGCTGATGATCATTTTTACTAATAGGGCCACCTGGTATCAATTCGCTTTGTTCCTTACTTAACTTTCAATATTTCATGTAACGTAAATGAAGAAAATCATGTGCTCGAAGAAAGAAAATTTTTCGAATACACAAAAGATTGTAAATAAAACAAAAGATTTTGTTAAGAATATTCTATTTCATGAAGATTGTGTCGAATTTTTTAAAATAACTGAACGAAAAACAAAAGCAAAGGTAAAAAAAAATACAGAAATTGATACTGTCGATATATGTATTTTGAAAAAAATATCGATATGTATATCGATATATTGCAATTAAAAATATAGGCGATATATATATCGATATATTTTTTAGAAAATATCGATATATCAATATTTTTTGCCCATCCCTACCACACACCCACTTTAATTACACACATGCCTATGCAAATATGTACTGTCACATACATAGTAGCTATATATCTTCTATATAACAGTATTTGCATAGGCATACTATGCAACAGTATTACATAGTAGCTATATATCTTCTATGTAACAGTATTTGCATAGGCATGTGTGCAAGTAAAGTATGTATGTTAGTGCGGAGTGAAAATGGCGGAAAAAATTTGTTTAAATTTTTTTTAATCTCCTGGGCCGAATTACTACATTCGTAATCGAATACACTTTCGTATCGAATAAAATTTTGTCACGTATCGAACGGATGGATTACCACATTCGATAGCTAAGGTTTCGAAATTTTTAAAAAATGTACCAATTTAGTTTTACACCGGTTGTTGGTTGAATCGACTAAGAATTTATAACATGTACATTACCCTACGTCTATACCTGATATATTTTTATCATGACAAATGCCAAATTCCATGTATGAAAAACAGCTAACATAAAATAAATTGTTTTTCAATATAAAGTTTGACTTTTGTCATGATAAAAATATATCAGGTATAGACGTAGAGTTAAAGGTGGTTTTAGACTATCTGTGTTTTACATCTGACTTGTCAGTTTTGCGACCCACATATAACTTTGCGGGTCTGTCAAAATTACCCATTTCAAGACGAGGTCAGGTTACACTTGCATGTGTAACCTGGCCTTTACACATGCAAGTGCAAGTTCGAAAAACTCAATACACTCAAACTTTTCTACTAACACACTTTTGGTTCCGCTATGAGAAAGACAGAGAAACGAATACAAATTGCTTTTTCGTTGATAATATGTACACAGAACTTGCATGCAAGTACTTACATGTCTAAACGCAGGGTTATACACTCTCAGAGAATCTCTCTGAGTAATTTTGCTAATTGCATATATGCTAGACATGTTTCCTACAGTTTTTAGTATTGCATATCTGCTACTGTGTAGGAAATGTTAGTTTCTTATATTTTGTTCTTGTTGTGTTGCATATTGTAGCATATATCCTAGACTTACATGACCTGCAAGGTCTGCAATAGCAGTTTCCTACGAAGGGTGATTTCCCCTAAAACTTTCGAAAAATTTTACTCGATCACTAATGAGGTAATGCGGTGGCGCACGAAATGTGAAGTTTGTAAAAAATGTATTATGTATTTAAACCTTTTTGTTTTTTGGTTCCGAAAAAAATGCTTTTTTCATATTCCTGATTCTTGATGTACTCAAGTAATAGAAAGGCGGGTTAATGTGCTCTTAATATTTACGTAACGCCATTTTCAACGTATTTAACCCCCACTATCCCTTCGTAACGCTGCTTAACAAAGTTTTAGTATAAGCTCTCAGCTCCGCAACAAGTTTGAAACCACCTAAGTACGTTACGAAATATGTGAACAGTCCGCCAAACTCGTAACTGGGTCTTCAATATCTGTCTGTGGACCAGAATCAATATATTCTTACTTTAAAAAATGGCTTTATTCAAAACATAATAAAGTCCTCTGCGCCACCTCAAGAACTTAGCCGAGGTAGCTAAAAATTTTTTCCAGTGTGTTTCAGACTATGTATCATCGATTCATAATACAAGAAAATTTAAATTAAGGAAAAAAGTTTTTCGCTCCACCCTAATGTATATACATTAGAGTGGTTCGATTTGAATGGACCAAAAAAATACACAATCGGACAACTCTAAGAAACTTTCGCTATGTAACCATAGGTCGGAAATGAATTTCTAGCAGGCGCAAATCAACATGAAGTTTTATACCTATAACGTAATTTCCGCGTTTCAAGCCCTCACTCACTTTAGGGCTCCCCTTATTTGTATGGGGCACTTGTTGTACCAAATAAAAGGATAGAAAAAAGAACTGAAATCTGCACAAAAACATAAATGTGAAAATAAGGCCAAGTTCCTATCCAAAAATTTCGGCCGTAAAAAATACTGAGATCAAAATAAAGACAATACCATCTCATTTCTGGGCAACCTGTTAGCTTGGCAATAACTTTTTTGCCTTTCTAATATGGGAAAGAATTATGGAAAAAGTTTTGCCTAGCTTACAGGTTGCCTAGAAATGAGATGGTATTGTACCTATCAAGAACTTGGTCCTTATATCGTACTCTTTTTTATAAAAGTTGCAGTAGCTTTTTCTCACTAGAAAATATATTTTCTAGTGAGAAAAAGCGAGAAAGGAATACATAACATATATGTTTCTATTTCTCTCGCACAAAAAAAAGTTGGCCGATATTTTTAGATAGGAATTTGGCCTTATTTTCACATTTATGTTTTTGTGCGGATCTTTACATAAAGGAAGTGTAATGAACTCTAGCAAATGGTCAGTTTTGGTAGGTTTTGAGGACAATTTTGGTAGAAAAAATTGTTTCCTTGTGGCACCGCTTTGCAGGAGGCTTGTTTAATTCGAAGAAGGCGTATGAATCATTCTCTTAAAATTTTATAGCAACTTCACACATATTCTTAAAATACGATGCAAGTGTGTTTTGTGTTGGCATTGCTACTCTCAGCGAGCTGCTTTCTCAGAAAGCACAGAAAGCCTTTATGTGTAACAAGCACATCTCTCCAAGCAAACATACTTGCGCATGCATTGAACTATAGTCAATCAGCGTTGCCAGAAGCATTTGGAGGGAAATCATCATTTGACGTGATAAAATCATATTTTTAAGATATAAGCCATCAAAGTTTATGATTTATTTTTTAACTATTAATCGGCAGAAATTTGCATCATTTACTCATTTATAACAACCAAAGTCCCACCACAATTACATTTTGAGGGACACGAATATAAGATTAAAAAAAAATAATTAATTCAGATCTTTAAGAAATTTATTATTTGACATATTGTCATAATTTTATTTTATATGAAATTTATTTGTTGATGGTTAAGCATTGTCTCTATGCATTTCATTGGTGCTTTACCAAATCGTCAGCAGACTTCAACCCCACTTTTGAACAGTTCCAAACCTCTTATCTTGTGTACAGAATTTCAAAAACCATTTGAGAATTTACAAATGATTTTCAAAAATAAGCATCGTAGGCTTTGAAACTTATACAAAACCAAACAGATAATTTGTATTCGCTATGAATCTATTTTACTTTTCTACACCTTTATGCAGTTATTATTGCTACGCAATGGATTTTTAATTGTATAAAGGTGTAGAAAAATAAAATAGATTCATAGCGAATACAAATTATCTGTTTGGTTTTGTATAAGTTTCAAAGCCTACGATGCTTATTTTTGAAAATCATTTGTAAATTCTCAAATGGTTTTTGAAATTCTGTACACAAGGTTTGGAACTGTTCAAAAGTGGGGTTGAAGTCTGCTGACGATTTGGTAAAGCACCAATGAAATGCATAGAGAAAATGCTTAACCATCAACAAATAAATTTCATATAAAATAAAATTATGACAATATGTCAAATAATAAATTTCTTAAAGATCTAAATTAATTATTTTTTTTTAATCTTATATTCGTGTAGAAAAATAAAATAGATTCATATCGAATACATATCATCAAATTTGGTGTATGTTACTTTCAAAATAATTCAAATAGTCAAGCCAAACACAGGCAGGATAGGAGAATGGTTCCGCCATACAAAAAAAAAATATGTATCCTATATGTGGAGAGGTGCAATAGTTATACCCCCAATAAAACAAAATTTCGATAGAAAACCCGGTTTTAACATACATTTCAAACACAGTTTATTTTTTTGCATATGGGGGTAAGTCCTCAAATTTGGTTCAGGATACTTTCAAAATAATGTGCTTGGTCAAGAAACCTGGTGGGATAGGAGTAGGGTTGCTATTTCCGTTTTGAGAAAAAGAGGACGTCAGCCACAAAAAACGAGGACCTATGGCCCAAAAAAGAGGACAATATTTTTATAAATAAATTAGTTTAACCAAAAGCGTTTGGCAATCAAAATAAGTGATGCCATGTCATTTGAAATAACAGTCGCAATACAGCGCTTCCAAAAATACAAAAATGTCGATGTAAGACTGAATTAACACGATGAAATATTTCATGAAATTAATTCCATGAAATTTTGTTTTGTTAGTAAGAGTAGCGATTCCAGTTAAGGGGGCTTGTCCTCAAACTGGAGATCTATTTCTGTAGTTTGGGGTTAATATTCGAGTTAATGATCAGGAGATTTTTTATTGATATATACTATATTGCTTATCTTCCGGATGCTGAAATTGAACTAGCTACATTTCCTAAAACTGGGAAAAACAGTTTTTTACAGCGAAATCCAAAAATTTGCCCGGATATGAATTTTAGAATATTATAAATGTAAAAATAGAGGTTTGTGTAAATGAGCTTTAAAGTTTAGCAATATAATGGAAAAAGAAGGTAGAGGTTGGGAAAAATATATTTTTAAGCCATTTCGGAGGTTAATATAGGGATAATTCTCCTTTTAAAGTGGGGGAACATGTCTGAGCTGTGATATCAAAAATAATCTCAAAAGCGAAAAAATTTACACAAGCAGCTATTATTGACTACTGAAAATTCTTGCTGGGAAGATAAGGGCCCTTTTCATCCGGACTATCAATATTATAATAAGCGTCAACCTCTATATATGAAAAACGTTACAAGAAAAGTGCAACCGTTACCGCTATAGACATTGATTATGATATAATTGATCAGACTTAATTAAACATATTCACTAAATATCTACAAGCAAATAATTTTTTATAGAAAAAAGTTTTCTTGCAAAAAACTTTTGCTTGAAAATAGTTTCTTGCGAATGCCCAAATGTCAGCCATTGATAGATAAATCCTTTTATATTTGCGTGTTTCAAATTGCTATTATTTCTTCATATGTTTTTAAAAGTACAAAGCGCAGTCAATCTATACAAATGAATCATATCTTAGGGATTTTTTTGTGATGAAAATTTTAAAATTAGTATAAAATAAAACTGGGAACTCTGGGCAAGAGCTGTAGAGAAGCAAACGGGGTAGAAAAAATGGCATGACTTCAATTTCTTCAAATTTTCGTATACATATGGCAATTTTGTATACATTTGGCAATTTCGTATTGAATAATTGTCAAAAAAGTTGCATGGAAATTTAAACGTATAAGCAGACGATGAAATACGTAGCAATTTTAAAAGAGAAAGGAAAAAATGCGCATGAAAAAAATTCATCGAGTAAATTTTGTTTAATAAAAAATATATCTGCAGAACGTTGTAAAAAGTATGATAACCCCGGACACTTGCTAAAAAAGAAGTTATACTACCTAGGACGCCCTAAAATAGATAGGAGTGGGGAGAAGGGTACGCCTCATACAAAAAAATTTTAGTTATCCCATATAGCTGTAATAGTGGAGTCCTCAAATTAGTTGTAGACTACTTTCAAAATAATGTGCGTAATTAGGCGGAACAAAATTTGTGAGTCATCATATTTAAAGTATCTTACTTTGAAGAGGATGTGTGTAGTCAAGCAGAATATTGGCGGGATAGGAAGGGAAATAAGGTTAACCTTCATATATATTTTATTATTATCTGGACAGCGACAACAGTGACGGGTCTTTTGGCATATGTTATTACGAAAATAATGTGCGCAGGCAAGAATAACGCTGGAGGACTAGGACTATGGAGAATAGTACCCCTAACATAAAAACTATTAATGACCCTATATCTGGAAATCTCTTGGGGATTTACAAAACATTTCTATCCCAATCTGAAAAAAATCCCTTATTTGGGGACAAATCCCCAAAAGTGGGAACGCTGCTTACTTAGCAATAGCATTTTTTAGCTTTTTCAAACAAACAATAGTTTTCGTATACATAAGCTTTTTTGTTGCTTTTTTAATATCCATATTTATGTGCTTAATATATATGTACGTATACATTAGTGTAGGTGAATAAAATTGTTTTTAGTGTATAGGAATGTGTATAGGAATGTGCTTGGGTGTGCATGTATTTGAGAAACAATTTCAAAGTAAATTTTGAAAAGCGAAGTGTTGCAGTAAATTCAAACAAACGTTAAGATCATTGTTACGTTGAACGTTGAATTCTGTGGTTGCGAAAAGTTCTTTAAAGGTGAGCTAGCCAAAAATTTTTATTCAGATATTATTTAAAGAAAAATCAAGAAAAAAAGATATTTATTAAAATAATAAAAAAACAGAACTGGTATTAATTAAATAACAAAATTTTATTTAAAATTAAGCTGTTGCTAGCTTAAAGTTGTGTTAAAAAGAAAGTATTTTGGGAATAGTATGTATTTGGAAAAAGCAATGCAATGTGATTTAAATTTTGTGCAGTTTCAAAACACAAGAAGAAACATTTTAGATTTTGTATGTGTACCACAGTGTTTTTTGGCTGAAGTTTTTTTTTTATATTTTGGTTAGCATGCAAAACTCAAAACCGGTTACCGGTCTGTGAAAACGAGTTGAAAGTATTTTTCTATAGACTATGGTGAAGTGCTTAAACTGATTTTGTGTTGGGTTGGTTGAATCATCAAATAACTTGTTTATATTTGTAAAAGCAAGTACATGCATACAACTGTTTTTGTGGCTTGTTATAATTATAGGCACCTTTTTGTTTAAAGATTTTTTGCTATACCGGCTATGCAACCTTGGCAAACGTCTTTGCCTTCCACGGTTTGTCTTAAAATGCATTAAGTTAAATTAATAAAAAAAATCTACCATGGGAAAGTTTTTTTTAGCAGTTGGTGGTGTTACATAACACAATATGTACTTATTTAAGTATTATAGTGTGAAAAAATAAATTGTACGGCTATTTTTATCAAATGACATTTTGTTGGTTAATTTTACACAGAGAGAAATATTTAAAACGATTTTTGAATTATTCGCTTGTCTTTAAAATTTAAATCGACATTAGAGACTTACAGATAAACTGTAACTAAAATATTATATATGTAGGTATCAGCGTTGCCAGTTTAGCCTTTTCGAGGCTATATTTAGTTTTTTATTTTGTCTTAGCCTCGAAATTTCGTTTTAGATTCGTGGCTTTTTTTTAGCCTTTTTTTAATTTAGCCTCAAAAACTAAATTTTTTGTTCACATTATTAAAATTTATTTCTAGTTTTCTTATATTTAAATAATTTTAATGTAAACTTTTGCAATAAACGAACATTTATTGTTAAACTGTGCACTTTTGTCTATAAAATGGTACCAAAATTATTTTTATACTCCTTTTACTTTCGTTGCTATGGAATCTTAGAAAAAGTTATTCAATGCATAATGTAAGCTGTGAGCCATTGTATTTAGAACTTTGTACCTTTGTTCTTTATTCATAATCTACTTGAAGTACCTTTTTATTTATTAACAATTAACATGCTTATGTATTTTTACATAATAAATATAAAGAGAAAACATTGGCTTTTCAATAAAAAAAATATTTATCTTTTTTTAGCTTTTATTTTTGTGCGATTTAGGGCCATTATTACAACTTGACAATAGCTAAAAGCAGACTTTTGTCGGACGGATAAACAGCTTATCATTATTACAAATTTACTTTAACCTACCAGGTAGGATGCACCTGACTTTAACTTATAGATAGCTCGCTTTCAGTTAAAGTGAAGTTTTAATAAAGGTAAACCTTTTATTCGTCTGACAAAATCCTGCCTTTACCTATTGCCTAGTTGTAATAATGGCCCTTAGCCTTTTAAAAATACCGATTTAGCTTCTTTTTTCCTCCACCTCCTGGCAACACTGGTAGGTGGTATGTTTGTATGTGCAAAGTTCGGAAACATAAAAAATACTTAAAAAGGAGTGAAACTAATAAAGCTCAGTACCTATTCCAAATTGCATGTTTCACCTATGAAATTAATAAATACTTGTCCAGGGATAGAAAATTAATTATTTCGAAATTTTAATTTAAATTGTCAACCGAAAGAATATCTTTCTATTTAAATCTATTTAAATTAAATATCTATCCGGTTAGACATTTTTTAACGATATTTTTCGATAAATTTCTAAAATTTTGCCGATTTTCGACAGAAAAATAAAACATAAAATTTTATCGATATACCTATTTATTTTCCACAAAAATAAAACAGAAAAATTTTATAAACTAATTCTGAATTATTCGCGTATGTTCTGTATTTCATGTGGAATTAAAATGTGGGGAATTATCAAAGCATTGTTGTTATAAATATTAATTTACAACAACAATGCTTTGATAATTCCGCACATTTTAATTCTACATGAAATACAGAACATGGCCGATTAGCTCAAAAATCACATTTTTGAGTTATGACGACACGACGTTGCAGCAAATGACCGATATGTACCTATCTAGCTATAAAAAATATTATGTATTTAGGAACCAAAAATATAAAAATGTATTGATTTCATGAGGCTAACAATTTTTTTCATTTAAAATTGTTAATTAAACGTTCTAACAAGACCTTTAGAAAAAAATCGATTTCAATGTAATCGAATTTTATGAACAACTTAATCGATTAATAATATAAATAAAAAAATTGATCATTCAATAATATTTTAAGAAATAAAAAGCCTTTAATTTAAAATTATTTTAAATTTATGTATTTTAGACGTTTGCCCAGTACATGTTTTAAATATTGTACACACATCTAACATACATATCTGTGTCGTTTTACATCATAACATCTTAAGTTTCGTTAAGTCAGAATCTAGTTACGGTAGTACTCTGGTTCGTCTTCTTACAATTCACATTTGAATATAATCAGTGTTCTAATGCTCCAATTTTCGAAAAAGTTATCACGGTTTATTTTTTAACTTTCTAGAACACCAACACAACAGATTTTACATTCAATTTTTAGTATCTCTAAACTCAATTTTTAGACTTAAGATGTTATGATAAAACGACATAGATATGTATACATTACATATGTATGTATGTATGTATGAATCTATCTATTATGCATGTATAAAAACAATTTAATATTTGCTCTGATTTTCTTTAAAATTTGTCTATTTTCAACAAAATTTTAAATAAAATATTCACTTGTTTATGTTTGAAATCACCACCCTAACAGAGAACTTTTCTTAAAATAGACATACAGCTAAACAATGCCGGCCGGTAAAATTTTTGACACAACGTAATGTAAAAGAAAATGAAAAATATTTTAATTTTAGCCAAAAAATATTCAATAAAATGCACATACAAAAGAAAAAATAAATATACCTATTAAGAAAAAATTTTCACTCAATAAGATTTTACAAAAAGTTATAGGTACATACAATAAAGTGCAATAATTTTTTAAGTGTATTTTATAAGTATGACCTGTGTTGTCTGCTTTTTTGATTAGTGATGATTATTATAGTTAATTATTCAATTGAGTTTTATTAAAAACGTCTCTATCTTATTTCATGCTCTGCATGTACTCATATATCTAGTGTTAGATATTTTTTTGTTGCTTAAATGTTTGAATTTATTTATCTACATATTAAAATTAAATGAGTAAAATTTTGTTGGCAAACAAATTTATTTTTTGTTTTTAATTTTTTACATTGTAGGCATGTAAATAGATACATACATATTTATCGTTTTCATACATTTTTGTGTTGGTTTTTAAATTATGAATAATGTAGATAGAGATGACTAAAGGCCTATTAATTATATCTACTAAAATGAAACCACACAATAGTGTTGTTTTAATACTTCAAGTGCTCTCATGCTTGTAACAGTCATTCTAAGTTTGCGGAAATAATATGTATATGTACCAGGGTATTCATTCGGTTATTAACCCGTTAATTACTACCCAAATAACTGATCGGTTAATTAAAAATTGGCAATTATCGATTAACGGTTAAACCGGTTAATTTCAGTCGATTAACCGATGTAACAAAATTTTTCATATACAAAAGGTATGTGTTTAGAAATTAATTTTTAATACAAAGCAAGAAGTGTGTTCACTGAAGTTAAGTAAAACTTTAAAACCTATGGACGTGGCTATAAAAGAGCTGACTCCGCTACTCTAATTGAACTTGAGGAAAGTATTAAGTTTTTAATTAATAATTTAATAAAAGCCAATAATACTTGTCAACGATTTCTTAAAAATATAAGGATTAGACTTAATGAGAGACGAATTCAAGTCTTAAATATGTACACATATTGTATACCTCCAATCAGGAATATTTGTTTCTAGCAACAATGTTTTAAAATATGCACAAAAACGTAAACTAAGGAATTCGGAAATAACTTTTTTTACAGAATGTTCGCTGCTGAGCTTTGCCAGTATTAGTCAGATGATGAAGAAACTACGATAGTAATACAAGCAATATTTTAAAAGAATTAACGAAAACAATTAGAAGTGTTGAGAATTTTTAAAAAATTAAAACAGGAATCTTATGGCATAAGGTAAGATTTTATACCTTTAGAGAAATCCAGGAAAAGGGCTGCGATATTAGAACTTCTGCATTATGTATTGCTTTCGATTTCTGCAACATCTACGACAAGTGAAAGTACTTTTCCAAGTCAAGTTTTATTAAAAATAAAGAAGAGAGTAGCTTAAATCCTAAACATTTAAACCAAATTATTTCTCTAAAAGATTATTTTAGAATATCTCCTTAAACTATTGAAATAAATAATAAAATGATCTCACAAAGTTGTTTAGTTCTTAATTAATACATATTTATGAATTCTTTTTTTTTTTCTTGATTTAATTCAATAATTTGTCATGTTTATGTTATTTTTTTTACTATAAACTCAAAATAATAAATAATTATTTTTATTTGTTGAAACTACTTAATTAATGAAAAAAAATATTAATCGGTTAACCGATTAATAACGTAACTAACAGATTAAACCAAAACCTCGATTAATTAATCGAGCGATTAACCGATTAAGGCGGAAGCCCGATTAAATGAATACCCTAATATGTACATAAGTGTTGCCATGTTAGTGAAGAAAATTATAAGGGAAAACACCTCTTTCACTTAATTCAAAAATTTATAGTTTCCTAACTATTGTCGATGACGCTTAAATAGAGGCTTCGGAGATGGCAAATCGTACTACTTTGACTTTATTTCGCATCCCGTCCTTAGAGTTTGGGACTCCTTATAATGATCCAACACAATAGCGTGATCTTGGACCATTTAGATGGTTAGATCGTCCGCATTTTTTCCCTTTAAAAAATACCTGATTATCTACCTACCTCATTTAATCTTATTGCAGTCTAACCTCACAATACATTTGGAGGATTTAGCAAATTGTCCTGTTTTTTCCTCGGATATTGATAACAATTGCATTTTAAATTTAAAAAGTATACTTTATAATTTAATTTAATTTATAAGTATACTTTTTGTAAACGCCTAATTCATGAAACAAAAATTAGTTTTCGGATAATGGGTAGTATGAATAAAAAAAAGTATTTGCTTTTTACTTAAAAATTGATTTTAAACTCCAAAATTCTTAGTTTTATGTTCAATAATTTCTAGAATAGTTCTAAAAAAATTTTGGCTTCAAACTCTATGGAGTCTATCCTTTTATTTGGTATATGTATGTATATGTAGTTTTATTTCATATTGATTCTAGGTATAACACATCGAATTATTTCAAGTAGGAAAGTAGGTAGGTACTTATAATTTTTTTTTTGCTAATACACAGTTACCTACTTATAGATTTATTAAAGAAAAGGTTTCCATCAAAAAGTTGTTTAATTTTAAATAGTAATAATAGCTATTTTTCTTACTTTTGTAATAACTTCCGAGTTATTTCAGCTTTTTATTTTTCATTAAGAGATTTTTCACTTTTGTATGTTATTTACTTGGTTACTATGGCAACTCAGCATTATTTAAACCCTTCTAATGCGTGAGTACGATGTGCACACGTACATATTTATCTACTTATGTAAATGCATCTAGGAATACAATTTATGTATGTAACTATTTCTAATCCAAAAGAGTGCTGATGCAAGAATTTTTTTTCAACATGCCAACAACTTTTGTTGACAAGTTTTGTGTTTTTATGTTATTTCAATTTGAATATTGAAATAATTGCTATGTAGATAGTAAAATAGCAAAAATTCAAAGAGGCAAGCCTACAAACTAAAAAAATTACACAACAATATTAATTGAATTCCATACATACATACATACGTATGTATGCTTGTACATAGCAGAACACACCAAAATCTGAAACAATAAACTTTAAATTCAAATACATATTCTGGGAACGAAAATCAAAAATAAAAATCATGGGAACAATAGTTTGGCGCGAAAACGAAAAACTATAAACAAATTAAGTTGTTTATATAGGGGAAAATTTTTGTTGTGTGAGTGAATCTGAAGCTTGTTGAGATTGTGTTTGTGAAAAGACATTTTAAAGAGCGATAGTAATTGAAGAGAGCTTAAAAAGCTTTTTAAAGAGACTTAGTGCAGTGCAGTAAAAGCTTTTTATAGCAAATATAGTTTGTGCAAGTTTAAGTTTTGTATATGAAATATAGGTGGCGCTTAGTATATTAGAGAAATTCAAAGTTCTTTGAAAGCGTTTGTGAAATACATATAGAAATACAATGAAGTCTCGGTAGTGTATCAGTGGTGGACATACATACACTATCTTATTCATTATTGAATATGTGCATCGCGGCTAAATAGATAGGCTGTGTGTCTCACACACAGTGTGACCAGATTTTAAAATAATATAAAGCTAATCAGGTTTTAAATAGAGCTAAAAAGAGCTAAAGAAGAAATTGTAAAGCCAAAAAATAAAGATAAATTTTTTTACAGCTTTGCAATAGTAACTTTTCATTATTTTTAAAATTTTTATAGTTTAAATTAGGGATGTAACGATACGCCGTTTTGCCGATCCGATACCGATACCGATACTTAAAAATAAATATCGCCGATACCGATTCCGATACCGATACGAATATTGAAATTGAGTTCAAGTTTAGATTGACAAAACTCAAGTGCAATTTTTTTATTATACAAAATTACAGTGTAAGAGATTATTAATATTTAAAATTGATATTAACCCAGTATGAAAAATTGGAAGTATTTTTAAGGAGCTACATTTTCTTTGCTTCCAAAAAATCTATATTAAAAATATGCAGATAACACAGTGCAACAGTTCGAAAAACACACGGACTTGACAATATAGATGCGATTGTATTACCACGGGGTAGTAAAACCCTATACTTAGCTTGGCGAGTTTGGTGACCAATTTCCTATAATGGACCTCCAAAGTTTTGGAAAATCAGCGGGCCCTCAAAAAAAAGTGTCCTCAACTTTTGGCCAACAGAAAATTCAAACTTGGTTATACCGCTTAACTATATATGGCAATAATGTAGCTAAGACTTCGCTGAACAGATTTATTACCATTTTATGCCAAAAAATTATTTTTTCGTGCACTTTTTTTTTGAAAAATTAAGGGAAAAAAAATTTTTTTTTCACTTTTTCCAGAATAACTTACAGGGGCTCGTAATTTTTTATTAACAATATTTGGCAAAGTTGTAGTTACGGTAAAGCTGAACAGCTTTTGTGGACATGTCAATACAATCTGAATGTATCTGGGCACCCTAAAGAGCCCAAAAAAACTAATTTCTACCTTAAAAGTTTTCGTTTTTTACGAGCTATGCTATATTTTTTATTGCATTTTATGCTTTCTTTGTTATTGTTCCACTTCTTACATTGCTGATTTTAGTATTTACTATTTTTTATTGTATGTTGTTGTTTTGCCAAATAATGGTAATGAAAAATTTGGAGTCCCTATAAGTTTATACTGAAAAAAGTGAATAAAATATTTTTTAAAATTTTTTTTCAAAAAAAAGTACAGGAACATATTATTTTTCTGGGCACAAAATGTTAGTGAAACACAACAGAGAAGTATACACTTGAATATACTATTTAAAAAAAAAATTTTTTTTGTTGCATAAAAAAATAGTGAAAAACTACAATTTTAAGGTAAAAGGTGGCCTGTGTGAGCTATTATAGAGTGTCTAGATACGTGTAGATTGTATTGATATGTTCACAAAAGTTGTTCAGTTCTACCATAACTATAAGTTTGCCAAATATTGATAGTTAAAAATTACAAGTCCCTGTAAGTTATTCTGAAAAAAGTGAAAAAAAAACAATTTTTTCCTTACTTTTGTCAACAAAAAGTTCACGAAAAAAATTTTTTGGCATGAAATGTTAAACAAATCTGTTAAACAGACTCTTAGCTATATTATTGTCATATATAGTTAAGCAGTATTATAAAGTTTGAATTAGCTGTTGGCCAAAAACTGGTGACACCGTTTTTTGAGGGCCCACTGATTTTCAGAAACTTTGGACATCTATAAAAAAAATTCGCCAAACTGAGTAAAGGGTTTTACTACCCCATTGTGGGACAATCGAACCTGTACTGTCCAGTTCTTGTGTTTTTCGAAAAGTATTTATTTGTCGCATAGTGTAATTAGTAGAAAAGCAAGAAAAAAATTTTAATTCCTTTATAATTTTAAAAAATACTCGCCATAATCGCATAAAAAAATTGTGAAAATGGGTAATTTTTTATCCGTTTTTCTTGATTAAAAATCATTATAGATCACCGAAAAAGAAATTTGTCCCAGCATCGCTTCCAATTCGGTGATTGGTAGTCGAAAAACAGAACGTGTTGCAATGGCAAGGATATATAAAACTAATTAGAAATTATCCAAATTTGCAATACTTCCGAATTGCGAATTCTACATTTTCATGACTTCTTTGGAGTATCTTTTTTTGATAGAATAAGATTTAAAAAACAACGAACTGAATTTGAATTCATGGTAAAATTAACAAAAAATAAATAATTTTTTTACAAAATAATAGTATAAAATATTATTAATTTTTAAAATAGATATTAATAAGATTTAAAAAATAACGAAATGAGTTTAGTTCATGGTAAAATTAACAAAAATTAAATAATTTGTCAGAAAAAAAACTATGAAAATTTTTTTTAAAGTATCGTCGTATCGACAGTAAAATATCGCCGATACCGATGTATCGGAAAATCTGAAGTATCGCCGATATATCGGTATCGGTATCGGTATTCGTTACATCCCTAGTTTAAATGGTGTTTATGTAGGTATAAATAATATGAAAATATATTTTTGGCTCATTTAAATGAAAAACATTCAATCAATAACAACCACCCAAGTGCTGAAAATAACATTTCACAAAATAAATACGATTTCGGCTCGAAGTTGCAAAACTGGTGTGTTGGAAATTGCAATCACAAAAAACTTAGCTATTTCAATTCGGAAGCAAAGAGGAAAGTGAAATCTAAGTGAACTTTCCTCTTTAAAAAAATTTGGTATCAAATTGCAAAAATAAAAGCATTCCAGTAAAATTTAAACTCTTTCTATTTCATATCATTTAAAAAAATGAAATTTTTATACATTTTAATATAAAATACTAAATTAAAATGTATGTTGCTTTATTTCGACTATTGTGTTACTTTTGTTTACTTTAAAAACAGATGCATAAAACATATAATATGAAGCAAAAATAGTAAGGGAAACATCTAAAAATAGTTGAAAAATCCTGTGTTGGATACTATGGTTTCAAAAAACATAGAGCATTGATAAGAATCTTTTTCAAAGATTATTTCGAAAAATAAACAGAACGCGTGACCCTTAGCACATGCAAAAGTGAGATTTGCGATTTTAAACTCACAAGTGATTTTTGCCATTGTAATTCCAAAAGAGTAATATATCACCTACGCTAAAATTTTACACTTCTTCTTTAAAATTTTCATACAATTTACTTTTTTATTGCTTAGACTGTTTTCTAATGAAAAGATGTTTCTGATTTGTAAAGTTGAAAAGCTATTTGGCAAACGTTGTCGTAGTTGGTATATTAATTGTTTCATAAAATTTCGTCACGTGTATCTAATTTCTTTTTCTGTTTCAGAATCTATTATGTCTTTTTTTGAAATCAGATATTGTTCAAACTTATAGTTAAAATACGGTGTTGGAATTAGAAAACCGTCTAAATTTGATTTTAAACGGCCAAAAATTTCGGACTTCAAAACGATTTGATTTCAAAGATTTTTCAAAAGCAAGTGAAGTTCTGAAAACAATAGCATGGGGTTCACGTCGTTACTTTCGAACATTTTATTTACTTTTTGAACATCAGAAAGTAAAGAGAGTAAATATTTTTCACTATACAAATTTTTCAAGACTTTAGCTTGATGGCAGGATTCCGCAATAGATGCAAGTTGAAAGTGAGTTATTAATTCGAACCATTGTATACTTATTACACCATGATATCGATCAAATCTGCCGCAGTGTATGTTTCTGCACTGCCAGATTATTATTTTTTTTTTCAACTACTTTATATGGTTACGGCACATAAATTTATTCTGATAAACTGTTTTATTTATTTTGAAATATAAATTAATTACACGAAATTTAAATTAAAGAAAAAGCTAAATGCATTGTTGAAAAAATCTGGAAAAAAAACTAAAAGCTAAATGAAATATTTCGAGCTAAACATTAAAAAATAAAGCTAAATTTAGCTCCAAAAGAGCTAATATGGCCACACTGCTCATACACAGTGTAGGTATGTTGATCAGCGTTGTCAACTTTTATATTTCAAAAAGCACTGAAACAAGAAAAAAAAGGCTTAATTCGCGAAAAAAACACTAAATTTAAATTTTTTTTGTGTTATTTAAAAAAATGTTTGCATACTTGCCTATTCTGTAAATCGAACAGATTTAAAATAAATTAATTTAGAAAAATTAAATCCACTAAAAACAAAAAATTTTTCCGACTTTTTGTAGTTTTCTATTTTTTAGAGCTTAATATTAGAGCTTCGATATTAGTTGATTATATATGATCATCATTGTTATTGCTACATGTTTTTTATAGAAATTATTGAGTTATCATAAAGAAAAAACTGTAACTTTTGAATTTGTTTTCATCCACAGAAAATTACAAATACCTTTTTCAGGATATTTTGGCATTTTAGAGGATCTTGTAGCTGGAAGGTATGTCCTTTTTAATAATTACTTATTAAGAGGAGACTGCAACCTTTCGAATTAACATTTCTCAAAAAATTGCTGAGATGCCCAAGTTTAGACGGCTATAAAAAGTATCGCAATAGTTCTTACGCCACCTGATGCGTATGATGAGTAGAATATACATATCGCGATCTTAGTATTGTTTTGGCCCATATGCCAAAAAGTCGGAGTGGAGAAAAACAACAAAGAAGATTTGCATAAAGTTTTCTCAAAATATATCCGATAGAATTTCTTTTGTATTCTCACCACTGCTTCCGGCATATGTTTGGAAGAAAAATGTACATTTTTGTAAACTTTCATCAATCCGTTTAGAAACTGACATCTTTTTACTGAAAGTAAAATATCTTGTTATGTGCTCCAGTAGCCACTTTTTTTATTTTATTTGTAAAAAGTAGCTTTTGTTGCTCCATGTGTATACCAACTGCTGTGTATTGAGTAACTTGTTATTGAGATGAAATTTTATTGAAAATAAGCCTATAAATGCTATTAGAAAAGATATTTACATGGAACAAAAAGTTAATATTGATGAAACTTGGTAATTTACTTGATTTCTGATTTTAATTTTTTATTTAAAAAAAAATTTTTTTTTTACAAAAGTTTTTTTGTTTTACAAAAGTTTTTTTTGTTTTACAAAAAATTTATCAAAAATGGTGATATCGAGCACAATGAATGTTTGATATCTCAGAAACCAGGAACAATTTCGCGAAACAGTTTTTGGATTCTGAAAGAGGATATTCAAAATATATATATATGTATATACCATACTTAACTCAATTTTTTTTAAATGGTCGGTGGGCCAAAACAATACTAAGGTCGCGATATGTATGTTTATGTGTGTCAAATTTCGTTGAAAACGGATAGTTTTTGAAATCTGAAGTGCTAAGCAAACGAAATGCGTACAAAAATTCGTTTTTTATGGGGGTTGACGCATAAGATGAATCATCACTAATTGTTCGAATCCACTTTTTTAATTTTTCTGCATGACTGCAAAAACTATGTTCAGGAAATAGTTGCATTAAGAAAGAATTTTACACTTGAAAACATTTTTTAGATAAAGAAACTAGTTTTTGAATTTTGGGTTTAGTGCCACCGTCACAAAATAAAAGCACCAAGAATTTGATTAAAAAAGCACCGAGCAGAGCACTAACTCCAAAATTTTTCGCGTCGAAGAGTTGAAAAAGAACTAAAAACGGTGCGAAAAGCAGTGAGTTGACAACGCTGGTGTTGATGGTAAAAAAAAGCAGGCTATACTCGCGAGTATAGGAAATTGAGAGAATGGCCAGACAGATAAAAACAGACAAAAGCATTTACACTATTGATATAAATTCTTGGCCCAAGAATCTTGTGTTATTTTGTTTATGGGGCTATTCACATATTACGTAACGCTATTTTCCGGGTTTCTAGACCAACCCTTGAGCACTGAACTTGTGTAATGCATGGCGGGCATAAATTGTAAAATAAATGATGTGCCTTGGTATGAAGCAAGGCGAATTCATAACAGATGGTCTCGATAGCCAAGGTGTTCATTTTCGCTTCTTGCAATTTGAATCTCCCTCAGATACAGTGATGTTAACCGTACAGTAATTACCGTTTTGTACGATAATTCTATTCATTAAAAATGCGGCAATTTAAAAAATTTCTAAGTTTAGAAACTCAATTAAACACTGCTTTGACGTTGCATACAGACGTTTATGAAGGCGGTCTCTTACACAAAAAAGAAAACGTATGTACTTTTTTATAATCTATTAAATTTTTTTAAAAATTATGCGTTTTTTTTATGAAATATTTTACTATACTTGCAACGGGCACGAAAAAAAGCATTTGAAATGAGAATAAGCCATAAATATTTATGCCTTCGGTATGAACTTTTAAAAATATCGAAGACTTGTATTCAAATGGTGCTATCTAGAAATACAAACATTTTTTAGGAGACCAAAAAATCGTTTTGTTCTCGCATTGTTAAAGTACTGCACAATCAATCTTCTAATAATACTTATCCGTCTAGTATAAGCAAAACTTTAATAATGAGAGAACGAAACTAATTTCGGCCTTCCTAAAAAAAATTGTAATTGTAGATAGCATTATTTGAATATAAACCCTTGATATGTAGTTTGAATTTTATATCACTCAAATGGCTATCAAATTGTTTGGTTTTCTGGTTTTAGACAAAATTTATTTCCAAAGGAGTAGTATAAAGAATTTACAACTATTTTATAATAGATCAGAATATCACAACCTTCATTCTTAATATAATCTTAATCATTATTAAATTAAAGCCACTTAATTTTGTGCTTATTTTTTCTTAAGCATGTATAACGAATATCTAAGTTTAAAGAACATCAACCATTTCCGCCACTCAAACCATATTTTTTTCTTTTTAGTTTATTTTTTGCAAATTGGAATTTTGTGAAAATAAAAAAAGTTACCATAATATTCAAACCATAATTATGGTTTGATTTAAAAAATCAACAAACAAAAAACACAAACGCCTGATTTCGCATATTAAATATTTATTTGAATATTAATCTTTTAAAACTATATGTAGAATAAATAAATGGAAAATAAATGCAATATAAAACTACTACGAAATTTCTATGAATGGCAGTCTGGCTGGCTGGCTTCGCTTCGCTTACTTAAAAGAAATTATGGTAATAACAGCTTATAAACGTTCAAATAACTGAAAAGGGTGTTTCATATTAAAACAGAAGTTTTATATAGAAATAAAAATAATTTAAGTCTGGTTTTTAATTTGAAATTAAATTACCGAAATTAAAATACCGAGTTTAGTTTGAAAAATGCTGAATTTGATTTGTAAAAAACTGAATTTCATTTGGAAAATTCTGAATTTGTTACAAACCAGGCGGGGTTATTATTAGGGACGTAACGATACGCCTTTTTGCCGATACGATACCGATACTTATACTCAAAAAGAAATATCAGCGATTCCGATACTGTTACGCATATTGAAATTGTGTTCGAGTTTAAATTAACAAAACTCAAGAAGTGTAATTTTTTTATTATACAAAATTACAGTGTAAGAAATTATTAATATTTAAAATTGATATTAACCCAGTTTAATTAATTGGTTTAGGGATTGGGGAATTCATTAGGGATCATTGTTATGCTTTGGGGATTTCGTAAGATTTTTAGGGGATTTTTATTTTGCTTTATATAATTTTTATTTATTTCTTGGATTATTTTAATTTCAATACATTGCGCTTCAAGAAAAACAAAAATTAGAAATAAAATGCAGTACGAATTGCTCGAATCTCTGTTAAGACTTAGGGCCAGATTTTGTAAATACGAAAGTTTTTATCATTTTGAAATTTCTATGGAAACGTTTTGTTTTGAAGCGCATTTGAATAATTTTTCATATACGTAAATATAAAACAATTAGAAACGATTTTTTTTACCAAATCTGCCTATTAGTATACATTTTAAAAATAATGGAATTTGTTGTGACACTTTTGATCCATCTCCAGAAATGGTGAAACTGTTTAATAACTTTAAAGCAGATTTGGATTCCGAACTTTACATTTTATTAATCAGCTTAACTAATATTCTTAGAAATACACACTCAAATATATACTTAAATCAGAGCTGTACAATTTAGCCGGCCAAAAGGGGCTGCTAAAAAATTTGCCGTTTAACCGCCTTAGCTGGCTTAACCGAATTAGCTGATTTAGCCTGCTTAGCTTGTTTAGCCGCCTTAACCAGCGTAGCTAGCATAATCAGCTTAGTTGGTTTAGCCGGCTAAACCGGCTTAATTTTCTAACGGCTAAACAGCTAATTTTTTTTCTGTTGTTTGACGATTTTCAATAACAGAACATAACATATGACCGGCAGAATATGACCGTCCGAAGTTGGCTGACCGAATGTGATTCGCCGTATACAGTCGGCAGAAGGTGACCAGCCGAAGGTGACAGGCCTAAGTAGGCCTCCTGAAGGCATAAGGCCAGGCCACAGGTGGTAGGCTGAAGGCGATAGCAGCTTCGTTCCTGTCCGGTGTCCTATGGCACCGTACATTTTTAGGGTTTCGTACACCAAAAGTGTAAAGGAACCCTATTGTTTTCGTTACTCTGTCTGTCTGCCACAGGCTGTTTTCTCGAGAACCGTAAGAGCTATGGACCCGAAATTTACGCAGAATTTGTAAAACTTTTGCCGCTACAAAAAAAAAACACTAAAACCCAAAAAATCACCAAAACTAAAAATATCGTCAAAAAATTTAGAAAAAAAAACGCCAAAAACCGACAAAGTCTTCAAAAGAAAAAAAGCACTAAAACTTAAAAAAACGCTTAAACTAAAAATATCGCCAAAAAAGGAAAAAAAAATCGCCAAAAAACTGAAAAAAATTTCCAAAACCGAAAAAAATGGGCAACACGAAAAAAAGCTCCAACTGAAAAAAATCGCAAAAACAAAAAATCGTCAAAACGAAAAAACGTCAAAACTGAAAAAAAAATCGTTTAAACTGAAAAAATCACCAAAACGAAAAAATCGCCAAAACTAAATTATTTGTTAAAAACTCGTATCGACAGTAAAATATCGCCGATACCGATGTATCGGAAAAACTGAAGTATTGCCGATATATCGGTATCGGTTACATCCCTAGTGACGATATATAAAAAGCACTCAGTTTTTTTATACTGATTTCCATACAAATTTTGTACTCATCAGTATTACGGAAACTGCTCTTTGAATAGATTTTGAAGAATATTTTAAAGCAAATTTGAAAATTAAATGTCATATGAAACACCCCTCACATACACTACACACAAGTCAATCTATGGGCAGTAAACTTTGTTGTTTAATTGCAATCAAGCCATAAGAAACAAATCATATTTTTTTGTGTGTTAGTTTATTAGCCATATTAAATGTTAATCAATAAATGGACTAGCTGACATTTCTATCTATCTTTCTGTATGTCTTTATTTTTTATGTCTTACATTTTAAAGTATACATACAAATTATAAGTTTAAAAAAATATTTTTTTTCTTCAACGGAAGCTCTAACTTTTTTTTTTCGTTGAATTAAAACAATTGTTAACTACTTTCGATTTTTATTTACTTATAAACAATAGTGCTATCAAAACATTAATAACAAATTGCAAACAAACTGCAATTTTGTATGTCAGTTTAGTTTTAACTGTTTTTTTTTTATGGAATTGTGGTGATTCCAAATATCTTACATAATAATCATAATAAAAATGGAAGTGTATACGTTTGTTTTTTGCAAAATAAAATTGCATAAATTGTGGGTCATTGAATTGAAAATGTAACTGGAATTTTTAATTAACAAAGAGTTTCTTGTTTGGAGCATTTTACATGTCATAAATAATTTATTTGAATAAATATTTTTTTATTTTATTTGTCATTAAAGAGGCTAAAGAACTGCAATGGAATTTGAGTAGAAAAAGGCAGAAATTTAAACAAATTAATATCAGTAAAGTGCGACTTTGAATAGCACACGAAGGGTTCCGTGGGATTACCATATACATTTATTTCGTGTTGGCGATTTTTGTCTGTTTTTGGGGACTTTAATTTTAGCGTATAATTTTCGTTTTAGGGTTTTTTTCGTCTTGACGAATTTTTTCGTTGTTTGGCTTTGGTGGTTTTTTTTATTTTAACCCTTTTTTCCAATTTCGAGAATTTTTTCGTTTTGGAATATTTTTTTGTTTGCCGTTTTTTTAGCGATATTAATTTAGTTTGTTTCAAATGTCTTGATTATTACGGTTCATAAGATAAAGCTTAATTTCAAAATTACATTATCTGATAGCATACCCTTTAATTTTTAGTTTGTTTTTTTTAGCATTCGTTACTGTTGCCTTTAAAAGGGCGCACTAGCTGTGAAAACTATACGAGTTTGCCTCTTACGGTTTCCAAGATACAGCTGATTGTCAAAATTATATAGTCAGAATTACTTTAACTGATAGAATACCCTATAATTTTCATTTTGTTTAAATTTCAGTATTTATTGGTGTGTAGTCTGTATAATAATACACAACTTTGAAAATGTCAAGTGTCTATATATCAAGTGTATTTTAGTATATAACATTAGGATTTCAACAATTCTCTCGTTGCTCGCTTTAGAACACTCTTTAATTTTTAGCTTTTATTAACTTTTAGTATTGTAACGGCCATAGTTACACATACATGTTCTGTGAAAATTTGGTGTACGGAACCCTAAAAAGGGTTGCATTTGAATTAGAACTGCTTTTGTATAAAAAATAATTTTAAAAATTCATGCTTAAAACATGAATTCGTTATTTTACGTTTATGCCAAGAAATTCATATTAAGCAGGCATTCAAGTTTGATTTCAGTCTTGATATTTCCCCAGTTATTTGGGATTGTTATGGAATTCAAATCATAATGTCATTTATCAGAATTGAAAATCGATTTTTATTTGAATTGTTGTCCTGAAACCGTCTTCGTTTCAGAGAAACAAATGGATGGATAATTATCGTCGGCGGCGGCTATTCTGATTCTTGGTAGGCTGCGGCACGCTGTCAGAATTTTCGGCGGCTCAACTTTGTATAAAATATCGTGAACAAAATTCGGCTAACCACCCTGGTGGCTGGATGGGCAAAAAGAAACCGGCCGCTCTGCGCCGCCGACTCAAAATCGACTCTTGTTTCTCTGGTTTAGTATTTTTAGCCTAGATATTTCGTTTTGAGCTTGTGAAATTTTTAACGTTTTTTTTTTCAAGATAAATAAGGGGAAGGCGATAAATATACTTTCTTAGTTTTTAGTTGTTGTTTTAGTCTCTTTCCTCCAGATTTTAGCAACGCTTTGGTACCTAAGAATTCTTGTAAAGAAAGTAATATCTAAATAAATGGTGGTGTGGCATGCAATTATGTCAAGGAAATAAGGTCCATGGGCTAGCTTCGAAGAGTAGAGATTTTCAGTCCAGCCGGGCTTAAGGGGTTCCTCCTCTGGGTATGTCGAATAGTGGCATTGCTGCGTAAAGATTTTCTACCAACCCAAATATATTTTCTCACCGAAGCCACTATTCGACATACCGAGAGGTGAAATCTCTAACCGCCAGTTTTTGAATTAGTAATTAAATATTTATTTCGTTAATTTTCATATAAATTTAAATTGTAATTAAATACAATTTCCGTTTTTCAGTCGTGTTTAGTTCTTCTTATTTAATTGTGGCAAAAATATGGTAGCACCATAAAATATTATAAATTTCCCATAAATATCCCAAAAAAAGCAGCTGTTCAACATAAGCAAAGAAATATTCCAAAAAATATATTTTCCTCCATATAGGAAATAAGAATAATGAAGGGTTTCTGCAATGTTTTAATATAATTAAAACAGCTTACAAAATGATAGAAAGCGAAATATAGACAAAGAAAGCCAAAATTTCACGCCAATAAAAGTTGATTTGTCAGCGGTCACAAATTTTTTGTTTGTAGAAGAAGAACAAGCAGTAAAAATCATATGATAATGTATAAAACTTAAATCGAATTTAAATGCCCAGTGAGTGATTTAATTAATTTTGATTTAAGTGTTTAATGCAAAACAGAATTTAGTATTTAAAACGAATTTAAACATAAATGACTTTGAAAATCCAAGTTAAAAATTTGCCGTAAGGCCACCTATGCAAACAATATTTAATCTGCAATGTCATGTTGACATAAGGACAAGTTGCCAGACAATAGTACATATTGACACAATAACGAAATTCCTTAAATATTGCGCGCCGAAAAAACATTTTAGGACCACAATAACCCAATCAAAAACTTTTTGCAAAATTTGAAGATGTAAAATTTTTGATTCGACTCATTTTGGATCCAAAAGGGCTAATATTTTAGTTCATTAGGTATTTTTTGCAAGGGTTTTGGCAAATATTTTTCAATTTAAAAAAAAATTATCTTTAAACATTGTTTAAAAAATGTTTAATTTTGACCTACAAGACTGCAAAGGGTTAATTCTAAAAATAAAAAATATAAAATAGAATATAATTTAGCAACCTCACCGGTATTCAGAAGAATCAGTGCGAAATTAGCAAATTCACTATCAACTATTGGTAAATGGCTGAATTTTGCAAAATTTGAACTTCGATCTCAAAGGGGCCGATCTCAAACGTTTAACCAACTGCAGTTTAAACTCAACAGCAGTAAATCACTTTTCCTGTATTATGCATAGTTTGAACTAGGGATGGGCAAAAAATATCGATATATCGATATTTTCTTAAAAATATATCGATATATATCGTCGATATTTTTAATTTCGATATATCGATATTTTTTTAGAATATATCGCCAGTATCAAATTCGATATTTTTTTAGCTTTGATTTTGTTGTTTATGCAATTTTCAAAACATTTCGGCACAGTCTTCATCAAATAGAATATTACTGACAAAATCTTTTGTTTTATTTATAATTTTTTGTCTATTCGAAAAATTATCATTCTTTGAGTGTATTTTTGTTGATGTATGTTCTATGAAATATTGGTGGAACAGTAAGGGTCTTGGAAATTAACTCTTTCCAGCTTAATTATTTATAAGAAATGTACTTTTTTTCTGTTTTATTTAAAAAAAATTTTTTTGGGGATTATCATTGTTGAAAGAATATCGATATTTCGATATATAGATATTTTTTATTCGATATATATCGATGCCGATCGATATTTAAAATATATCGATATCGATATATTTTTTCACTTGCCCATCCGTAGCTTAAACAATAATAGTGGGGCAGCACCACGATAAATGTCAGCTGATCTACTGACTAGTTGCAATTAGTACCACAACAAATAAATTAATATTTTTTCGAACAATAATAATGTGGCAGCACCACGATAAATGGCAAAAATATATGGTTTTGCAGTAGACGATCGATGAAAGCCATATGGTCTATACCGGTAGTTGAAACGTCCACCTTTATGCGTTTAAAAATAGTTTATATATTTACTGATTTATAGATTTTCTGGTTTAAACATATTTTAAACCAAAAAGAGGGATTATCTTGCACTGATTTATTCGACTCGTCACTCTCATGTACATAGTACTCGTATATCGATTCACATAGTTGAAAGAACTTAACGTTAATCACGTGAGTGGTACGCAAATGTACGGGATATAATTAAAATTATCCTGGAAAATGTTTAGGCTTTTTTAAACCTCAATTGCTGATACATACATTTGTTTAAAATAAACATGGTATTGTAGAAAAAAATTATTTACAGACCGCATTGTTTATCATCTACTAAAGAATTTACAAAAATAAATAAATAAACATATATGCGAGTTTGTAGCTTATTCACAACTTTTTTCTTCTTTTTTGTTTAAACATTTACTATCTTAAATTTCACTCTGTTTACTAAGATAAATAATAAACAAACAATTTAAGAAATAAGAGATGTAATCAAAATATTTCTGAAGAGAGTTTTCGTGTTTTATCTTTTAATCTATTCTAATATTTCAAATCTAAATGATTGGCAACACTGAGGAAAAAATTTAGATTTTCATTAAAAAACAATAATAAAATATAACTTTATTATTTTCATTCCATAATTTGTTATAATTGTGGGTTTTTAAAGGCTGCGGCAGAGCCGTCAGTGAGAGAAAGAGAGACTAATAAAAAAAATTTTATTCCATCGTTGGCTGGTGTTTAGACTTCAGTTAACGTGTGTTTAATTGTTAATCGAATATTATAAGTTGGCATTAACGGTTCGCGTGTTGCAATTTTGTTTTTCTTAAAACAAAAAGATAAAATAAATAGAAATGTTAAAAGTTTAAATATTCATTTTGCACGAGATTTGATTTTGAATATTAAATGGAAAAACAAAATATTCAAGTTTAAAAATAATAGTAAATTAAAAAAAAAGGAAAATAATTAAATTAAACAAAAATTTTCCAATAAAAATAAAAAATTTAAAAGAAAAAAGCATAACTGTGGAAAAAATTATTTGGAAAATAAACATTTCACTAAAAAATTAAGAAATAAAAACTGAAAAAGTGAAAGTTTTTAAAATTCGTATAATAAGATAAAAGAAAACCTGCGGTACTAAAACCTCCGTATTAAGAAAATGTGTGCTCTTGATTTATATAAATCGAATATACATTTTAAATATATTATACACAGCCTTCATACGCATAAAAATTGCATTAAAACAAAAATTTATTGCATGTGGCGTCTCTTAGTTAAAAGCGTTTTTTTTACATACTGGCAATCCCTATTTAGCCATATATTACCGTTATTAAAATGCATACCGAATGTCATGCAATTAATCTCACTCTCGTGTTCTCTTTTGCACGATATTCTTTTATACATTGTATAAAACACGTGAAGTTAACAGTGAAATAAAACAGGACTTTACAAAATTTCCCCATGTGTCAATTTATGCAACACGTTTGTCATTAATTTAAGAATTAGTGATGTGTCACCCTTGGTAGTTGTCAGGATTTTTGTTGTTTGATTTGTGCTTTTCGTTTTTCATATTAACCTTTGTTTTTTAACAACAACAAAAAATGTCCGTTTAACTATAAAAAGTAATTGTGGGGATTTAAAATTGCTTGTATTTTTTTTTATTTCATGGTGAAAAAATCGATTTTATAATTAAGTATATTTTGTTGTAAATATTTAATAATGTGTTTTAAAAGATGGCAAAACTTCAGGCAATTGTCTGCTTAAAGGAAGAGTTGCCATTGTAATAGTGCATTTACATTCATAGAGGGGGGTAGTGAACTAATTTTGAAGTTTACACTAATACGTAGTGATAGTGCAAACTTATTGCACTAATTCTGTTGATGTTTAGTGGTGAATTGAAAGTTAGACCCCTCACTAAACTTTGCACTAAAAATATAATTTTAGTCCAAAAAAAGCATTCCTCATTTTATTGCAACTTTATTCTTCACTAATTTGATTGCAACGTAGAAATTTTGCACTAAATTGATGGTAAAATGTCTGGAAGTTTAGTGAGACTGTTTAAATGCAGTTTTTTTAGTGCTACCTCAAATTTTGCACTAATTGAGTTTAGTGCAGATTTTTGCACATAAATCTGCGTTTAGTGATGGTAAAAAAATTATTGCACGAACTCTGTTGATGTTTAGTGGTGCATTAAAAGTTATCGTCCTCGCTAAACTTTGCACTAAAAAAAATTATTTTAGTCTAAAAAAGCAATCTTCAGTTTATTGCAACTTATTTCTTCACTAACTTGATTGCAACGTAGAAATTTCGCACTACATTTAAGGTAAAATGTCTGGAAATTTATTGAGAGTCTGTTTAAATGCAGATTTTTTTAGTGCTGATTCAAATTTTGCACTAACTGAGTGTAGTGCAGATTTTTGCACTAAATCTGCGTTTAGTGGTGGTAAAAAACTTAGCACTACCACAAAATTTTTTTTAGTGCTAGTGAAGAATGCACAATACCAAAGCACTATAATGCAATTAAAAAAAATATATATTTTTTTAAATTTGTCAAATTATTCAGAAACTAATAAGACCTAGATGGTGTTAAAAGGTTAATTAACTAATAATTTTCGAACATATAACTTTCAAAATGTTATCTTAACTTTGTGCGATAAATTCTAAAAAATAATTATAACATTCAGAAGTTCGTTGATCATTCTCGTCGTTATTGTTTAACTGTCATTAGTTTTTTTAATATGTATGTACTGAAATATACACTTAAAACTGTAAAACAATTTTAGATAGTCTAAATTGATAAAAAACAAAAATGAAAAAAGATTATTATTCTGCTGCTTTTGCCACGATATTTAGAGTGCAAACTCGTTTAAAGCCATAAAAAATTAGAAAATTTTTAATTTCTAGCGATAAGCATTTATGGTACGTACTCTATTATTAAAGCATTTACATATCAAATAGAAACTAGTACGATCAAAGAAAATACCAAACAAAAAATTAAAAAACAAATTACTGACAAGATTAAAAGAAACAACGACTCCTTCTCGTCAATTACTGCAAAAAGAATTGGTTAGAAGTTTCATTGATAAACACAAATATAGCTAATACTCTGTTCAGACATGCGCCTTAATTGCGCAATTTAGGAAATTTACTCAATTAAGGCCTTAATTGAGCTCAATTTACCATACAAAGCTTCAATTAATAAATTGAGCAATTAGTGCTTAGTTGTTTCATAAATTGAGTAAAGTTCGAAATGGAACCCTTTGTGACAAGTATGTTTATTCCGAAGTATGTTCAGTGAGAAGCAAAAATTGTATACAGTGGCAAGCCCATGGTGTAATAAGTATACAGATGGCAGTATAACGTCAGATGATTATTTTTGCTCTGGCAATTTTGTGCATAAGCTACGTTAAACACGTGTATTTTTTGACAACCATCTAGTTTTTGTTTTATTTTTGTATTCGTTGCCCTTATGCGGCCACCTATATACTTATTACACCATTGGCAAGTCAAATGCTAATTGAGTAAGCTTAATTTACTATGTGTGAACACTAAATTTAATTCCTCAATTAAAATTAAGTTGTCTCAATTAAAAATCCATCTAAGATCAGATTTAATGTTTTAGCAAGTAATTTTGATAACTCACGTCTCCACCTAACATGAAATGCTGTTGTAACTTGAAGTTATGACTGAGTTGTTAAAACAAATGCACTAACAATTATGTTATAGCTTGAAAAAAAAGCATTAACTTGAGCAGTCTACACTTAACATTAACTTGAAGTAAATGTTAAAGCTAGTAATTTTATGTTAGGTGTAGACCGCAAGTAACGGAGAATAACTTTATTGGGGTATTTTGGATATTATTGCTTACACACCGAATAAACTCAGTTGCCACAGTGCTTATAAAAATCTATGTTTATTAAATTTAATGACAGCTGTCTGAAAGATTTATTTTTTTATAGCATGCCATTAAAATTAAAAATTACTTTGACTCAAGTGTTTGAAAAACAAATTTCATATTTATTTGTAAATTAAATAGTATTGCCCAAGTGTTTTTGTAAACATATTAAATTTTCTAAAGTATCGTTTTTCTTATTTTATTAATTTTTAACAAAAATTTATTGTTATTTATAATTGAAAAAATGAAAAGCAGTTTAAGAAAAACAACCTAAACTATGCGTTTTTGTCTTCAAAGTTTCTTTACGCTCTACATAGTTTTTTATGAAAAACGATTGTGTACTTTTTCTATGATTTGCTAACTAACATGCTTTAAATTAATTATTAGTTTTGTTTGAAAACAAAATATGTTACGAGAAAAGAAAAACAAATACTTAGATGCAGTTTAAAAATATATATTAAAATCTGTAACTTTAAATTTCTTTTGCGTGTATTTAATTTTTGACGGCTGTTTTCAGTTGCTTAAGCAGAGAGGAAAATACTGCTGGCAATTATTATTTATACACATGTATATATGTATGTACATATTCGTTCAATTTGTTTGGAGATTCTTTCTTAAGCGATTTTCACCACCATATTTATGCATATGTTTTATATTCTATTGTACATTAAAATCTTTCTCACCCTGTGACAACATAAATTATATCGAGATGTCAATGTTTGTTTAAAGAGAATAATGTATTATTGGCAGACTTTTAAAAGACTGCGTTAACAAAACATTTTTAAGCAAACTTTTATATTAAAAAGAACATTTCGTTCTCAGTTCGTTATGTCGTATTGAATGTAAAATATAAATGCTGAGTATGACAAATTTTGTTCGTTTACGAATAGGCCGTAGTTAAAAATATTACCGTTTTCAGATTTTTTACTTGCTCCCTAAGACCTACCTGTATACCAAATTTCATCTCGCTACCTGTAGTGGATGTTTCATATACAAGTAAGAGGGCATCCTTTTCAGATGTTTCTGAATGCTCATTTACAAAGAAAGTCCTGTATATCAAATTTCAGCGCTCTAGCTATAGTTGAAGTGTCCCATAATCAGGCCAATAATGAATAACAATTTCCCGGGAATTTTGTTCCCTATCCCCTGTTTCCCTATTCTAAATAAAATCTGCCTTGGACTTTTCTTCTTTCCCCATTCTTCCTATTATAAATTACAATCTTCCCGGGAAAAATTCCCAGGGAAAAAAGTAAGTATTCTTAATATGAGGGAGAGGGAGAAATTTTTACGAGTGTTTTCCTCGAAACATTTTGGAAGGAAACTAATGCAAAAATTTAAAATTCAAATTAAAAAATGTTCTGAAACAATCGTATAATCACTTATTTAGGACAAAAAGTTTAAATAAACACCGGAATGTTATATTTCTCTCTTGTTTTAGGAATTTTTTCCACGCCATGCAAACAGACGCTTTAAAAACATCAAGTACTTCTGCCTTCGAAAGAAAATACTAAAAGACACTCAATTTGGCACACCTCCTTAAGTTCATGTAATAGGAAAAGGAAGATTTGTTACGGTTTAAAAAATTTACAATTTTCTATGTACACATAATCATTGGGGATTCAATGTATGTATCTGGCCATGGCCCAGTTTTCGCTTCACTTCCTCAGCATAAAGTTCTTTCGCGACTACATTGCTCATTTTAATTTTTATTTAAACAAGAACAGATATTTAGATTAACCTACAATCTTATTATAAATGAAAACATAAAATATTTTTTAATTTCTTTTACTGAACTCTTGCGTTACCCTACGTCTATACCTGATATATTTTTATCATGACAAAAGTCGAACTTATATTAAAAAATATTTTGTTTTATGTTAGCTGTTTTTTCTATATGAAATTTGAAATTTGTCATGATAAAAATATATCAGGTATAGACGTAGGGTTAGTGCAGAACAATATGTAAACACTAAACAGCTGATCCAGGGTTTTCCCTCTCACTTATTTTAGGATATTATCCCAGAAACAAATGAATGGGAAGAGAGAAAAAAAACTCCCCGGGAAAATTCATAATTGGGCTGAATATTGATGTGAATCAGGGGAAGGAGGTACTAAATTTGAATAAGTACTAAAATATGAATAGTAGGTTGTCCGTTATTTGTATGGAAAGTTTTTTTTATATTAAAATCTTCACGTCTCACCCCTCAAGAAGTTGAGGCTTGATGCAAAAATTACTCTCCAATAATTTCACGTCGCTGTGACTACTCCTTCCAGTGCCGACTTACGGCTGAAATTTTATTAAATTACATTTATACTGCATGATGAAACACGTCCAAATATATAACAACAACATGAAAATTTTTCTACTGATTTTTATCTAAATCGTATATTTGACGAAATGAACAGCAAAATATCGAAAAAGCCCATAACTATTCAAATCACAAAAAACCCATAAATTTACAAATTTCGGCAAACGTTTTCGTTCCCTACAAATTGAAGTTGTTTCTTAAGTTATTTGGGTCGCTTAACGCGGATCTGCACTACAATCAGTTCTAGTTTTTTTTAGAGGCACTTGCACGACATAGTATATTAGCATAAGTGGAGAAGGGTTTGCCCTATTCAGTAAAATGAAAAACCAAAACTCAACAACAAAATAATATTGTGGTGTAAGTCGAGCGAACACTGTTTCTAAGTCTGTTTCTATATTAAGAAAAGACATGCTACATATGCATGTGTTCCTTTTGTTGATATTTTTCTAACAAATTATTTAAGGTTAGTTAATTTAGGATAACACAATTAAAAAATTTTTTGACTTGTTTTTTAGTGATTCGTAACACAAATTCATCGTAGGATCCTTTTTATTTAAACTAAAAATGTAATAAAAGTGTAAAATGCTTATTATAGTGGTAGATCTACCTTCTTTTTCAAAGTAAGATTTGTAGGAAACTATCTCCTTTTCAAAAGCCGTGTTTGGTTCTAATACATTACGGGTTGCCATCGCTGGTTGATTCTGTATATATACTGGGGTAATACAGTCGATTCTTGAGTAAAACTGCAACATGCTATATAGTATGTGCTGCTAAATAATATAACTTTTCTAAAAAGAAAAAATTCTACTTAAAGGTTACCGCTTACTTAAAGCCTATAAAATAAAGCAGTTTGGCAACATTGACACCACTTACATATAAGCGTTTTAAGTGATGACAAATCCATGCATAAATAAATAAGTATAAAAACGTACAGACATCATTTTCTAATTCTCCCACAGCACTTGACTCAGCGCGGAATATTCGAAATATAATTAAATGTCTGTCGTAGAAATAATGCATTAAACATTCTATTTCCACATGTGTTTTCTAAGAATTTGAAATGAAATTTGTATGAAAATATAAAAAAAAGGAATCTGTTGAATAAACAGTCATTTACACTCAATTGGAACACAAAAATTATGAAGTGTTTGTGGTTTTCTGATGAGCGCATAGATGTGTAAACTAGAATGAGTAAATCACACGCTAAAGATTGAACAAGAAATACAAAAGGAAATTCAAGTAAATACGAAAAGAAAGGCATTTAGTTGTTGGTGCAATCTATGTATGTATATCCTTTGTAATATATAAATACAGAAACATATATAGCAGCTATACATATAAAAAAAATCACTTGACTTGCATACATACATATATCTTTGGTCACAACCCTTAACCGCTTAAGTCGAATTAGACAAAATTAAATTTTTAGTGCCATCGAGTCCATTCGTGTCTAAATCAACTCGCTACCAATTTTTTCAGTTTGTAAGTTTTTCAAACGACAATTATCTATAAATAAGTTATAGAAAAACAAACTGACGACTGATTTGAAGCGAGTTTTTGATATGTACAAGATTTTCCATCAACCCTAAAATATGCCAATAGGCAAGAAAATATGATTGACAAAGTTTCAGCCCAATCTGATGATGTTAACAAGTGCCGCATTGAGGTTAAAGTTGCCTCATAACTTCAAAAGTATTCGGCCATGTCACAGAGTTCAATTCCGTTCGGAAACGGAAATCAATCCACCCAATTTTTGTAGCAGCTGGTGTCTAAAAAAGAAAACTAAAATAGGCAAATTTGTCAGGTGTGTCTAGACTGTTGGCGGCGCTATTATTATGGTGCGGTAGGCTCCAGCTAGGGCTTGACATATTAGGGTTGATTGAATTCCGTTTCCGAACGCAATTGAACTCTGGGACATGGCCGATTAATTTCACAAAAAAAAAACTTTATAAGAAAATGTTAGTTGTGAAGTTTACAACATTTGAAACCTTAATGTGCTGTTTATAGAACCCAAGCAATCGAATTGAGTGAACAATATGTATGAAAAGCACTCAGTTTTTCGAGTGGTTTCTATACAAGTTTTCTACTCAAGTCGATTGTTTGGCTTCTAGAAACAACACATAAGTAGTTTTCTTCAAATCTCATAGTTAGCAAAATATATATAAAATTTACAAGTAGCTGTTTATTTCAAAATTAATTTCTTGTAACACCCTGATTTGTCCAATTTCCCACTGCAAAAGTTATACATGCCGTGTGAAATATATGAAACATTGTCAGATGACATTTACAGCAGCAAAGTCATATGAAAAATTTTCAATTAGAGCGTGTTCTGTTTTCATCTGACAAGGCATATGACATCAGCTGTACTGAATTAACAAAAGTGTGTTTTGGTTGAAAAAAACATTAACAAGCATAGAGCGCTTTATATATTTATGAAAACTGTGCAAAAACTCAGCTGTTGTGAACATTTAGAGATTATGTCAGATGTAATTGCACATGAACGTGTGAAAGCAAAAATTATAAACCGTCTGTAAATTAACAATTTTGACAAACATGCGAAGTTACATATGTCTCACACACCTGACAAGCCATATGTAAAAAAACATGTCGTCTAAAGTCAGCATAAGGATGTATATAAAGTAGTCCCTCGATTTACGTCGCGATTGGTTCCGGAAAATGGCGACTTTATTCGAAACGACGTAAATCGAATTCGATATTGCACACAATAAAAATTGCCAATTTCCATGTATTTCTATTTTTATAATCGAGGCGACTTAAATCGAAATGACGACGCTAATCGAAATGGGAGTGAACCAAAAATTTCACCGATGTAAATATTAACTTTATTATATTTCAGTCCATAGCGTTTGACAATCTAAATAAATAGCTTGCATGTGTAGATGGAAATATGTAGCTAGCACCGCACAAAAACTACGAAATAACAAAGATTTTAACTAATTTCTGGGATTCGCCGGGTTTTGCTAATAACTGAGGCGACACAAATCGAATTTCGAAGGCACAAAAAATTTAACGACGCAAAACGAACGGAGACGCAAATCAAATTTGAAAGGTACAAAAAATTTTACGACGTAAACCGAAACAACGTAAATCGAGGCGACGTAAATCAAGGGATTACTGTACATATATGTATATACATATATGTATGCACATATGGGGCAATCCACGCCAAATCGATCGGTTTGAAAAAATATTTTTTTTTTATTTCCCCAATTTTGTGATATTTCTAGTACTGCCAATAAAATAGCCTTCCTGGTAAATTTTGAGATTTTTTTTTTTGCTACTCGTTCAAAATATAATAAATTAAAAAAATTGCTTTTCTTTATTTGTTTGCTCATAACTTTCTTAATAATGGTTCCAATTGGAATTTTTTGAAATTTTTGTTTTTAGTTGTTCTTTACAGAAAAAAATATTAAAATTTTTTCTGATTTTGATTTTTGGATTTGAAATTTCAAATCATATTTTTGAAAATGAGTGTATCCTTCGATTTTTTTTTAAATTTTTTAACTTCTAGCCAGCTAACAACTTTTAAGGCCGGTTCGGTAGTGGACCTTCCATAACAACTATTTTTTTCGATTTTTGAACATTAAAGCATAAAAAATCGTGTAACACCCAATTCACACGGTGAAATTTATGACGTCTATTTTTCTCAATTCCCTTTTGAAGTTGCTACCAAAAACCTTCTGCATTCATACGGTGATTTTTAGTTGCATATCATTTTTAAATATTACTCTCAAATTTCGCTCTACTATTTACTCATTCAAAACGTTAACACAATAAAATAAGAGAGAGAAAAGGAGTGACAATACTAATCGAATTAAAAAAAGTGAAAAAGGAATTGAGAAAAAAAACCATGAAAACAGAAATCGAGGTTTTTCAACCCCGCTTCCTTGTCTACACCGTTCGCCTAAAAGAAAAAATGATGTCCAAAATTTCATCGTGTGAATTGGCTGTTAGTCTTAAAAGTTGTTGGGTGGATAGAAGTTAAAAATTAGAAATTTAATGTTTTTTTTTTTGGAAAAATATCGAAAAAGAAAAATTTTAAAAAATAAATTGGAGAATTTGGACCATTATTAATTAAGAAAGTTATGAGTAAAAACTAAAAAAGTTTTTGTTTTGAAATCGAAAAATTCTCGAAACTTACCAGAAGGGATATTTTTATGGAGGGAGGTACTATATCAAAAAATCGGGGAAATAAAAGAAAATGTCCTAATCGTCCGATTTGGCGTCGAATGCCGCACATGTAGGTATATAAAAATCATACTAATATGTGCATAACATAGTACAGTGTAACGAACTTCGTTATAACGAATAACTCAGTATAATGTATGTTTTATTGAGTCAATTGGGAAAACCTCTTTATTGCAAAGTTTTCCATACAAAAATACACTATAGCTACAACGAACAAATTCTGAGCAAAAAAGCCCCTATATAGCGAAATATTCATTCAAATGACTCAATATAACAAAATCAGAAGAAATCCTAAATGGTAAAGTCTCGTTATAAAACAGCGAAGTCTAAATGTATTTACAAGCGCATTTTTAAAGCCTCTATACAACGAAGTACTCGTACAAGAGCCTCTACACTCTAAAACATTACTTCAAAATTTACGATCATATATTGTCTAAATTTGTGTTGAAAATTTTTCCTTGTCTAAAATTACATCGATTTTGTAGTTATTTTATTAAAGAAAAAACCTTTCAAATTAAACATATTTAGTCCAAGTGGAAAAAATGTAACATAAAGTATAATACGGCTATGGCTGACTGACGTCAGACTATCAGTCAGGAGGTCGCGGTTCAACCCTGCACGCAGCCAATTACTTTTTTAGTAAAAACATTTTGTTCAAAAATAATGTGTGTGTAATTTTAGGTCGATAATAATCTATAAAGTGTTGCCGACTATTATCGACCTAATTTTCAACAAAAGTGTTTTAGAGTGTACACAACGAAGTAAGAATAAAATTTAAAACAAAGAAAACTATAGTTATAACGAATTTTGTTTTGTATTTCTTAAAATTTCGTTATATCAAGGCATTGCTGATTGTATTTATAGCGCAGCAATAGCTATAACGAAGTATTTTTAGATCCCCTTGGAATTCGTTATATCGAAGTTTCACTGTATATCCTTGCATACATAAGTACATACATATGTATGTATATCTTTTTTGCTGCTTTGCAAGTCTCGCTAACAAAATAAAATAAAGGCAACAAGCTATACAAGGAATTGAGGAATGAGTTCAAAGTACTAAGGAGGTTATGGTCTCATAAATAATTTGTTTTGTGTCAAGGAGCGTGCTACTTGTAGTGCTATGTTGTAGTTATAACTCAATAATAAACACAGGCACCTGGGCAATGGTTAAAGTAAGCAAATCTTTATAGATACACTAAATAAACACGACAAATACATATTTGTGTATGTATGTATGTATGTCCTTATGTATATGCAGTCATCAGGAGGGGGAGGAAACTTCATTGTGAGCCTGGGAGTTGGTTAAATTTTACAACATATTCTAAATTAAACTGATAGGTACACGGACGTAGTGGGAGCATATTACAATCTAATGATAATAAAAAAATTAACTCTCCTGCAAACAAGACATAAATTTAAAAAAATCAAAAAACCCGACTGCGTAAAAAAACTACTACAAGAAACCAATTTTAAACCGTCACATATCCAAGATGTTCATTCGAAATTAAAAATCATACGAGAAACCTAAAGATGATTTTCAAATACCTGTCGAATGATACCCATTTTGATATTGCCCGCCGACTTCTTATTTTTTTCGTATAAACAAAATGGCGTCTGTCGGCCGCCATATTGAATTTTGACTACTGTCATATCTTTAGTGACACTCCCCGGAATGGATTGATGTAAGAATCATCAAAATCGGCCTGCGCGTTCGGTTTATATAGTGCCGCAAAGGAAACCACATACATACATACATACATACATATATAGACTGATAAACACAATACCCTTTTTTGCGTCGCGCAGTCGGGTAAAAATGGACCACGTGGTCCATTTTAGTTGAAATGTAGTAGTTACAACATGGTCCTATGTAATGCAGTCATGGACCATGTTATATGCAAACAAGAGTTTCTAGTTATGCGACAAGTGTTCGCGTTTTAACGATTGCAAATAACATAACCAATCGTTAAAACGCGAACACTTTAGTGCTCCATCAAGTAGTGACATGGACTAGTTTCAAAACTAGCCTAATGTAGGTGCTCCATGGAGTAGTTACATAGGGGTAGTTTTTGAGGTAGCCCCGATGTAATGCAAAGCTGGACTACATTGTCCAGTCCTAGGACATCGCAATGTTAAATGGTCCATATTTATTGCATACTCTATACATGCGTGCATGGGAGTAGTCGCGTTTTTTGCAGGGTCAATAAGCACACATATGTACATATGTATGTACATATATTTTTTTCCATACAACAGAGGACACCCTAATATACAATGTGCTTCTTGCATTAGTAAATATTGAAAACGTAATGGTATCTATCGCACACAGTTTGCACCAATAAATCAAGTATTGTATCTTCAAGTTTCCTTGCAACTGATGAAAGCTTAAGAGTATGATAGTTATGATGAAATTAAATCTTACAATCGCTTTGGGATTTTAATCAGTGCTGCAATCAAAAGCAATTCACTTTTTTGAGCAAGCTAAGAAGCGGAAAAAATTAAAATTTTATTCGAAATATACACATTATACATCCACCAACAGGAGGAAGGAAATGTTTTTAGTTTTTGTTAATGTCTATGGGGTGTAATTATAGATTTATTACTCGTATTTTTAACATGTTTTTTGGTTGAACAGAAAAAAATCCTTTTTATTGCCCATATAATTTACTTGCACTTTATTTTTTGTTTGGGGAAGGTTATTTGGGGGAAAAAAATAATTGCCAGCTTTTGAACTTTGTACTATATTATATGTATGTACATACTTCAAAAATCATAAAAAGGTGCTTAAAGTTATAAATTAATAAAATCTTTGGAAATAGGAAGCTAGAATAAATTGAGAAAGTGACCAAATTAAATACACACCTAAAAATAAGCAAATAATAATTTACATACCTAGACTCAAACCTATATTTAATTTAGTTGTAATACATATATAACTTATGTACATACATACATTTATGTTTTTCAAACTACTTATTTAAAAAGCCATTTACTACACTAGAGGTCGCTGCAAAACAATTATTAATAATTTCTTGTACTCATTGGAAATTTTTGATGGTTCTTTTTTTTATAAAATACGGGTAGCTGCTTCAAACAGTGCACCACTATATTCGTAAAAATATTCAATTAATAATTCTAAGACTAAATAAAACACATTCAATTGTATATTCTAAAGGAAAATTATTTTTAATTATTTATCTTTCAACCCCGCATGGAAATAAAAATATTCTCGCGTATAAACAAAAGCATCCCTGCTCTATGAAATTGCTTTCAATGGCTCTAGACTTTTCAGAAGCGCACACACACACACATACACACAAATTAAATTATAATAAAAAATTGAGCAATTTAAAATGTTTATATCTCGCCAAGGATGGAACTTAGATTTGTGAGTGTTATTGAAAAAATTTTACATATTTTAAAAATCGATTCCTACGATTCTAATTAAAATGCAACCCTAAAATTTAAAATTTTTTTTATTAAAGAAAAAAGTGGCATATTATAGTGACCTCTAAAAGTAGTTGGGGAAGCCACATACTAACCAAGCCAGTTAGTTGATTTTACTCATAGAGTATAAATGGTATCCACTAATATTAATCCGACGAGTTTTAAATGGTACTCCAACAGGGCTTATAACTATCTTCCAAGTGAGTACTCTAGGACCCTCAAATAGCACCAATCAACCTATGCCTTCGGATAGGAAGTACATGAAACAAATTGATTATTTTACAAATCAAATTCAGCATTTTTCAAACCAAATTCGGCATTTTAAAAATCAAAATCATGCTTTTTCAAATTAATTTGATTAAAAAATTAAGATTTTTTTTAAATGCTGAATATGATTTGTAAAATAATACCCAATTTCATTTGGAAAATTCTGTATTTGTTTTTTATAAACCTGAATTTAATTTGGAAAAGGCTCGATTTGAAGTTAAAACCCTATGCTGGATATCAGTTAGTTCCATATCAGCATGGTCGGATCAGCGGTGTCAAAAGTACGGTAATCCCGGATTTTCTGAAATCATGTACAGAAAGATTGATTCAAGTACGGAATATTCAAGTGCAAAATACTCAATTTTAGCCTTGATGATAGCCACAATTCACTGTTGTGCTCTTGTTGTTGTTTATTTTCATTGCTCGGGCATAGCCGAAAAACGTATTACACACTTGATTCATGCCCGCTGCGTATTTGAGAATCAATCCCGCAGCGTACCTGAACCAATTTTCCGCCGCGTACTTGAAATCAAGCCCGAATAAGTCTTATTGTCACTTATTTGATCCTGGAACATATCTGAGAATTTATATTTTTAATACTTAGCTAAATTTAATATTTTTACTCGTTTTAATTTAAAATTTATTTTTTGTTCATTCTTGGTATTGAACTTAACTCATCATGTTTGTAAACCAACCGTCTTAGACAACTCAGCTAACTCAGTATGGAAAGAACAACAGCTAAAAATCCAGTATACACCAGCACCACAACTAAATTGATAGTTGAGTCGTAGTTGTCAAATTCAAAATGCGTTTTTGTCAGCTGTGTTTTGGTTTTTATTTCGACTATTGCGTTACTTTTGATTACGCCAATCTATCCCATTTGTCAACCAATATTGTTGCCAGATCCATAAAATATAAAATCTCAATAAAAAAATTTTACGGCCAAAACTAAAAATATTTTGTGATGACTACTATCTATGATTTCAAAAAACAGAGAGTATAGATCAGAACCTTTTTTTCGAAGACAACTGAAATTACTTGTGAATCATAATACAAAAAAAATGGTTGAGTTGGGTCGTAACATTGACAACTCAACTTAGTTGAGTGGTGAATCATAATAGGGGCCTAAATAATGTTCAGTTATTTTATTTCGTGGCTAATAAAAGCTGATTTACATTCAGGGTGATGTCGCTGGGACAATGCTTACGTTCTCTTTTGGAGTCCCTTCTTAAATCCCCGCTCATTTACATACAGAATATTTTGTTGCAACATTCTGCGCACTTTTGACGTTCAATTGGCTAATATTTTTTATTGTTGCCATAAACTAACTAATTGGTGTTGCCATAAACTAACTAATTGATAATTGGAAATACATATTCCATAAGAACTAAGCAGAACTGGCAATATCGTCAATACATGACAAAACAAGAATACGAAAGAGAGAGATATGTAAAAGAGAAGTGTCAAATTGTCGCTTTAATTTGCATTTCGTGCGTCTTTGACTACCGCGTTATCTTCTCTACCTCTATCACCATCAAGTACGAGTCGTTAGACTTTGTCGCCAGCGACATCACCCTTAATGTAAACCCGCTCTAAAAGTGGAGGTACATACCACGCGTTACGCGGCAACGCTTTTCGAACTTTTAACGCTTTAAGAATGGCAAGTTACACACCACGCTTTTGATGCTCTTCTGCTTATACAATTTAAAGCCTTTGCCGGCTATATTTTGTCTTGCCTTTAAGTTTTATTTTTCTTTATATATTTAATGCAGTTTTCATCCATTTTTTAATAAAAAAATTAATTTCTAATAATTTATTTCCATTAAACAAACATTTTAGCATATGAATCTGGCAGCACTACCTGTCATTTTGTATACGAAGCGTGAAAGTTGAAGAATGTTCAACTTTTTGCGAGTTACGCGCGTCGCAAACTTCGCTTTGTATCTTGCCTTATGGAAACACACATTTCAGTTTTTTTGACAGAAGTCTGTAACGCATTAGCGTATTTAACGCATACTATGTACCTTCACCTTAACGGTTTCTTCCAAATTATAATGTAATTTCTTCAAACGAAAAGTTGAAAAAATCAGTTACGTGTTGTCAACGTATGACCATCGATATGTAATTTGTTATTTAAGTGTGTTGGTGTTTATTTGCTTTGTTAGCTACAACGCACTGTTGTGCTCCAGTTGTTTTTATTTATTCTGATTGTTCGTGTTGTGTAAATGTAAATAGCCGACAAACTTCGTATTACATAAAAAAAAATTTCCCGCTACAGAATAATAATTTTTAATGCTTAGAAAACACTTTTAACAACTCATTAATATAAATGAAATAAAAACACTATCACCCTTATTCGGGAACAAAACTTCACGTGAAATGTGTTCCCTTTCCCTAAAATTGTGATCGCCAATTTTGTGTTGTTGTTGTGTTAATGTACTATTTTACTCGTTTTGTTCACCATTTTTTGTTCATTGGAAATATTTCACGTGAACAAAATGTTCGTCTCTTATTCCCGATATGGGTGTATTAGTTTTGAAACCAAAATTTAAAAAATGTATTCAAATTCAGATAAATAAGATTTTTAAAGAAATAAAAATATTACACAATTTTTCGATGCGAAAAATTTTAAAATTTTCTGCATCAAATTAAAAATTGGAATAAATATTGAATTTACCATCTCTGGTATGCGTTGAGAAGAATCTCATGCACATCAGAGATGTACATGGGTATAGTGCATGTACATACTCGTATGTACATTTTATTGAGCATACAATTAAATACACTTGCGCTTGAAGTGTGCCGGCCGCATGTTGAAAAACACATACAAATTCATGCTATTTGTACATATATAAAAAGATATGTATATGCCACCACCATTTGAGTCATTTTAGTCAGTTATACGTGCTTGTATATACAAAATAAATATTAATTTCCAACCAGACTTTAACAGCTTAACACTAGAATCGACAGGATTTGGAAGTTTAGTTCCTTATAAATTTCCGAGTTTGTTCGTTTGTTGTCGGTAAAGCGCGCGCTTGCTAAAAATAAATAAAGAAGACAGAATTCAAACAATTCCACACATGAAAATCAAGGAGAAAAAGGATGTGAAGTAGTAACAGCAGAAAAATTATACTGAAACAAGAAATTTTTTGTATAGTATACTTTTGGGCGCGGCAAAGCAAGCAAATGAAAAGTTTTTTCAAAATTTCTTAGTAAAACGGCATAGAAAAATTATAAAATACTTTAGAATTTTAAATAATATCTATATTATTAAATGGAAACCCAACGCACAAATTAAACAAAAAGATAGTAATTTTACATTAAATCAAAACCGTTGCACAAATCAAACAAAGCAAAAATATAATCAACACAAATCAATCTAAGAAATATATAAGTACATATATAAAGAAAAGTTGTGAATTTTTTTTCAAACAAAATAAACGAAAATCATAAATCATAACGTCCTTATAAAGAAAACCAACGAATCAGTAAAAAGAAAAACATTTGAAATACTGTGAAATTATATTATTAACAAATAAAAAAAATTTGCAAAAATAAGAAAACTTTTACATATTCTATAATAGATTTAAAAAAAACAATTTCATACAACCCACCACTTTTTCAAAATCTCCTCTTTATAAAAGATTTAGAAAAAAATATTGAAATTTTTCAAGACAGCGCCCTATTGAAATTAAACAAGAAACATTTTCTTCTCAACTCAAACAATCCCAAAAAGATAAATCAAACATTCCGCTAATACATACCATTTAGGTAGATAAAAATAAAAGAAACAACAAAAAAAAAGTGTGATTTAATTTTTTTACCTGCTAATAAATTTAAGCTTAAAGTAGTAGACACAAAATTATAACAAACGAAATTTTTTTATAAAACTATATTTTTAAATACAAAAAAGAAACATACTGCAACTTTTGTGACCAAAATCGCCAAATTTAAAAAAATAATCACCAAAAAATCGTATAAATTTTTTAAACTTACTTCTACATCATAATTAAATTTCATACTCACACATTCACAAATAAATAACAAAACTCATTCAAAATGGGCGGTTGCGCATCCAAGGATAAAAAGGACAAAGTGGTTGATGGCGATGCTAACGCCACTAATGCCGCTGAAAACACCGCTGATGGTGACAAAGCATCAGCTGCCACCACTACGGAGGCAAACGGTGATGCTACGGCAAATGCAGAAGGGTGTGTATTTTTTTGCACTTTACTCCACATATGTACATACTCGTGCAGAAGCATTCATTTATTTTGCCTTAAAAACAGTTATTGATGTTTTTGTTTAAAACTCATCAAAAAAAGAGAAATTTGTTTAATTCTTTTTTGTATTCTAAAATAGAATTATAATTCTCTTATTTATAATTTTAGTTATTTAATTATAATTTAAGGTTGTAAAAATTAGGGAGGGGTCAGCACCATATGTCAACTTTTAACGTGTTGAGGTTTTTGAAATCTATTCTATATGGTTCATATATTGCGGAATTTAATTTGTAGTATACTTATTATTATACACTTATTTAAAATAAAAATCCAAAGAATTTTTCATTCTGTCGTAATGCCACATTTTGTAATTATGTTTTTTTTTCCAAATTTGTTTTGAAACGAGTTTTCGTTCTTAACCGACTTCAAAATAACATTAAATTGAAAATTTTAAAAACCCCAGAAGAAAATAGATGATAACTTCAAAACTGCTGGACCAATTTTCTTTAAACATAGGTTGGAAGATTTTGTATCAAGTCACCTTTCAAACGAAATTTACTAAATGAATATCGAGCTAGCCCTTTCGTAGCTACGATGTCAAAGACACACATATTCAACAGGATACATCTAGAAAACATGTGATATCTTCTAAACGTCTGGACCAATTTTCTTCATAGCTAAGAACACTCTCTATCAAGTAACCTTTCAAACAAAAAAAAAAATAATTCAAAATCGGTCCAGCCGTTTGGTCTATACGAGGGTTCGTACATCCACACAGATACACACTACAAACTTATAACACCCCTTTTTTAGTAGGGGGTTAACAAAGTAGAAAGATTATCAATTATTCGTCATGTATTTTTTATATATGTATGTATGTTCCCTCCAAACTCCCCCATTTATAAACCGATTTCGGATTTTTTTCCCCCTTATATAAAAAGATGTACTTCCAGATTAGTCCCGTTGAAAAGTGGGCAGGATCACGCCTATACAAAGAAAATACATCGGAAGAAAAACACAACACTCAAAATTAACACTTCTTTCAACTACTTCTACTCAACTGATTATTATGAAACTTTGAACACACATTTAGCTTCTGTTTGAATACTACAACATGGTTAAAAAAAGTGGGCAGCGCCACGCCCAGCAAAGTAAATATTAATTTTCATCAACTTTTACTAAACCGATTCTTATGAAACTTTGCATAGACATTTAGTTATCATTACAATGAAGCATTATGGTTAGAAAAGTGGGCAGTGCCACGCCCATGAAAAGTTAATATTAATTTTAACTCTTCTACTTAACCGACTCTTATGAAACTTCGCACACACAGTTAATTCTTGGATGCTGTACATGATGATCAAAAATGTGAGCAGTCCTTTGTAGTCGGGGTTTTTTGCAGGATTTATTTTTCATACAAATTTGAAACCTTTAGAAAGGAAATTTTTTACAAAATCTGCCTATTAAGTTCGTTAATGAATTTATTATAAATTAAAGAACTTGATCCTAAATTAAAAATTGTTTGGATTAAAACCATTACAGTTCGACAAAATCACTACGCAATTTAATTGTAAAAATTAAAATATTCCTCCATAAAACCTAAATGTCTTGAAAAGGTCACTCAAAAGAAGGCTAAGTCCAAGGCATATTTATACTAGGTGTATGACTCGACCCAATTCACATTGGCAAATACCTTCTTGGGATCTCAAGAAATAAGTCGAAAATGCATTTCGACATCCGAGGGAGATCAAAAAACAAACGGCGAAAATAATAACATGAACATTCAAGGAGATCTGGCTGGTATGAATTCGCCTTGAAAAAAAAAAACTAAATAAAAAATTATTTGTAAATCCAAATTGGTTATTAGGCTAAGGTTCGTAACGTTATATTCAGAAAGAATTGGGCATGATTAATATTCCAAGGAACAAGGGAAAAATTAACACCAACTTAATTTTTCAACGTACACAGCAGAACAGAGTAGTGCCACTTTCGGAAGCCGATACACTACCATCGTCAGTGCTCACGTGTATTTTGCTTATCACCACTTATCAGGTGGCTCTGTTGAATGTGATTTTAATTCTTTCGTGAAAATTGAATACGAGAATTAACTCACTCTCAAGCTGATATTAACTGCACTTTCTCAGCGTTGCCATCCCATCGGTTTATTTTTCTTCATTCCCATCTTTCTGATTTTTGTTCTTCTCAAGACAAACACTTGAGAGTGGAATTAATTCTCGTATTCAATTTTCACGAAAAAGTTGTATATATAAGAATTTAAATCACATTCAACAGAGCCACCTGATAAGTGGTGATAAGCAAAATACACGTGAGCACTGACGATGGAAGTGTAGCGGCTTCCGAAAGTGGCGCTACTCTGTTCTGCTGTGTACGCTGAAAAATTAAGTTGATGTTAATTTTGCCCTTGTTCCTTGGAATATTAATCATGCTCAATTCTTTCTGAATATAACGTTACGAACCTTAGCCTAATAATCAATTTGGATTCACAGACCAAGTACGTTCGAAATAATCATATTCAAAAAAACAATTATTTTATTTTACATCGTAGAAAACTTTTTTTGAACCTTAATCGTTACAAAATAAGTTACATATTTAAAAAATCAAAAATTTATTGAATTTATCTAAATACGAGAATTTAATTTTGAAATGGCGAAATTTCCATTGAGAAACGGAATTAATTGTTTATGAATTGGAGTTCAGGAGCGCTTTAATTTAAGCATTTATCAGGTAGAGCAAATTTTTCCTAGCCTGTAATTACTAAATACTCAATTTACTGCCAGTTTTTGTAAAACAAAACGAAAAATTCGTGTGAGAAATTATATTGGCAACAAAAACGAATTGTTGTATTTTATTATTGTTTTCAACATAAATTCTCACACGAAATTTTCGTTTTGTTTTACAAAAACTGGCACTTAGCAAACGAATTTCAACGAAAATGAACAGTTTTTGAACATTTCGTTACGTTTTCATGAACGCGTCCACAATTGGAATTGGAATTCCGTTTTCAATCCAATTACTTATTGGATTCTATGAGCAGGCAGATTATTAATATTGGTCGTTATTACGGTTTTCGTAGTCGAAATTAAAGAACTTCAATAAAAAACACACGCACAAGTGTGTTGCCACATTACACAATCTTTTAAAATTTCCATATTTACAAATTATTTTTGTGGCATCAACAAAAGTTCGGATGTTCTATTTTTTTCTAATAATTTATAATAACTTATCTTCTAAACATACGTAGTTATTTGTGTATTTTTCATTATTATTTATTAAGCAGAAGTTCTTCTTTTAAAAAGAACTTTTAAAAAGTAAGCTCTCACACGAAAAAATTTATTTGAGCAAAAAGCTGATATTTTTTTTCTTTGTTCTCATCCAACCCTTGCACAGATAGCTCTTTCTTATACATACATACAACCAGTTGCTATGTGCGTTGAGGCCGGTCACTACAAAATTTCTCATGCTTAGACAACATTTATTATACAAACGTTTGACGATTTTCTTTAGTCAGTTAAAAAAATCTTAAAATTTTTTTCAAAATGTTTATGATTTAATTATTTGTGGAAACAAGAAATTTTCACTTAAAATCCTCCAAATCTGAATATTAATTTTCGAAAAAAGCCTAACTGATTCTAAGCGATCAAATCGTCTAGAAAATGTGTATAGAAATTAAACTAAGAGCAGAAATGTATGTAAAAGTGAATCGTTCGCTGCATTTCTAGGCGACTAGGAACTGATTTGGCGTACCAATAATTCATTTATTTATTTATATATTTAGCGTCTTATTCATAAACGATTATTAAAGTTAATATTGATTAATTTACGAAAACCGGTTTTAATGCATACATTAACTTTAACAATCATTTATGAATAGGACTGTTAGTAAATAAATAAAATAGGTTGTCAGTGGGACGCAAATCTTTTGTTTTCCAGCTTTTTGTTTTGTTTGCTCGACATTGTGGGACTTGCTGCTAATAAAAAAGCATTATGGAATTGTTGTGCATACTTTTAGGAGCCTTGTTAAAAAAATAGGTAAAATATTAATCTTGCAGGGGCTGAGCTCAAAGCGCTCGGAAATCTATACATTTTTTTAATAATTTGAAAATGTTTTTAAGAATTTTCGACGATAGCTCTCGTACCGCTTAATTTAGTTTTCGTTGCCACACAAATATCATTTGACGAAAATGCAACCCTGATATGATAAGTTATTATTATTATTTATTTTTAATTTCAAATCACAATTGGATCTTTGATTAATTTTCGTCAAGAGTATTGATATTTGTGTAACAATGAAAACTACATGTTAACCGATTTACATCGGATTTGCAACATCCGACACAAGTTTTCAAATCATAAAAAAGTTAAGTGCTGTGACTGTATTCTGTAAGCTTCTCGTATCTAAAAAGGCCTCATTCTGTGAAACACACAGGATGAATGAGAAGGAAAATTAATATTTTTGTACTTTTATTATGTTTGTAGGGTGATTCATATAATAATAAAACTATTACTATATGAATCAAACTAAAAAAAACCGGATAACAAGTATAATTCGTTACCTCAGTATTGGTTTGGCCCACCGACCCTTAAAAAATCTAATTAGGAATGGCGTATATGCATATGCATATTTTTAATACCCCCTTTTTAATTCAAAGCCTGTTTCGCGAAATTTGTATGGTTTCTGTAATATTAAGCATTCATTTTGCTCCATATCAACAATTTTAAGGTTTAATAAGTATTGTTTTGCTGTATACACCACTGTTTGGGGATTGCACCAAATTTTTGTAACAAAAACGTATAAAATAAATTTCACTTTTGCTCTGCTTCATTTCCATGAGAGACTAAAGTAGCTAAAGAGACTCATCTCCACAATAAGTTACTTATGCGGCACAAAAAGCTCCTTTTGAAAAAAAATGCGTATGGGGCACAAACGAGATTTTTCACTTTCATTAAAATAATATTAACTTCTAACTACGTTCATGAAAGTTCACAAAAGTTTACTTTTTTTTTTCAAAACGGGAGGAAAAAAAATCTATCGGGTATATTTTGAGAAAACTTCATGTAAACCTTCTTTGTCGTTTTTCTCCATACCGACAATGCTGAAGTGACGAATTGTTAATTTTTTTCGATGTGAGAACTTATTGCAAGTTGCCGAAACCAGACACTGATTAGATATTTCACTCGGTAGAAACGTAGCCTGCCTGCCTGCCTATTCAGAAAACAATTTTTTCGACAATTTTACAAAAGAGAATACCATTCCGATCGAAAGTAGTTTGAATTCCGTAAATTGGTTCTTCAGAAAACGAAAATTTTCTTCGTAATCAAACCACTTTTAAATTTCAAAATGGAATTGAGAAAGACTTTTATACTAATTTCATTTGCAGTAAATACTAAAAAAAACGTGCATATTTTTAGGAGCGTCAAATAAATATCTGGCCATAAGCTGTTCATGTTAATAAAATGCTTGTATATGAGCTTTGCTTGTAAAAACAAAAGAGTAAACAAACCACGGATGGAAATCATGGTACAATTGTATCTTTTTTTGTGCATTTTGGACTTTGTTGGTACCGCGACTTATTTGGTACAATTTAAAAATCAAAAATTTTATTATAGGGCCATATTCTTTTAATAGGAATTATTTTACACTTGTTGTTTGTAAACTTTAAAACCGTAGAAGGAGTAATACAGGTGCAATTGTTGGAGATGTATAAGGAAGGACAGACGAAACATCCATTTTCTTTAAAATTTCAATTCTCTTTCGACTATCATTAGATATGCAGTACGGGAAAGCCAAATTGATAATATAAATACTTAAAAAAAAAACTATGGCAAAAATTCATGATTAATTAGCGAGATGGTCAAGAAATCGTGAAAAATTGATCTGAATTCAGAAAACACGTGCACCATTCCAATTTTCCACATATACAAATTATGTACTATGTACATAGGTATTTAATAATATTAATGATTTTTTTATATTGTACGAATTATAAAAATTAATTGTACTTTCATAATGATTCCTCCTTTCTTTCTAAAGACTTACGGCAAAAGAACTTGCCTAGTTTAGTCTTTGTGTCTAATTAAAGAAGAGTTTCTTACAGAAGCGAATCAATGTACATAATTAAAGCGATCTAGTATTTTTGATAACAACATATAAATTAAGAAAGCTAGTTTCAAAATGCTTAAATTTTCATTTTGTTCAAAAGAAAAACATTAATTATCTTAAGAGATCCATTGAATTTACATACATATTTAAAAACTTCTTCTTGATTAGAACAGCATTAATTATCTTAAGAGATCAATTGAATTTATTTAAAAACGTCTTATATTAAATATAAGATCTCAACATGATTTAAAAAATTTTGTTTAAGAGCATTTATTTCTTACAAAGGTAATTCGCAACGGAAATGATGCGATAAAGTACTAGTATCATATCATGTGAAAAATTTTCTATAAAAAATAATGTCGCTGACTTTAAATTTAAATGAAATTATTGAACTTTTTTTTTTGTAACATGCAGTTTATTTTAAGATCTTTTTTATTTCTTTTATTAATAAGACCACTTAATTTGTATAAGTATTTCTTTTATAAGTACGAGTAGTAGCATGTCATACAGTCATACTGTATTCTCGTGTAATCTTGTTTAACTATTATCATCATTCGCATAATCAACGGTTATGATGCCAGGCAAACACAAACAAAATTTACGAAAGAATAAAAGACAGAAAAACCTCATTTTGATATGCATGACTATAACTTTCAATTTAAGTTTATTCCATGACTGACAATTGCCGAGTACGAGAAGTACATACCATACATATGTATGTACATATTTTATTAACTTAGTGACTCAAACTAGGTTTTATTTTTTGTATTTATTGATATATGGTTAGTACTTATCTTAATTGTTGTCTAGTCTTATCTTATTGCCAAGTAAAGTATACACCTTAAAATGACAAACACCCTCTCTTTGGCCTCCTAACAAATATTTAAATGGCTCTAATGTTAAAAAAATTGCTCCTTTTGAATTTAAACAAAAAAAATGGCTTGTTTTTTTTTTTGCAAAAGTTGACGTCATTATAACAGACAACAGCGGAAAGAGTAGAGAGTTTGTGTGACCAAATACCGCAAAAGCCGGGCAGGAAAATTAAAAATAAAAGGAAAAACGCCATACGGTATGAATGCATGATTTGTCATGTATAGAACAGCAGTCTGCAAACCACCACCAATTTTTAAATAGCGTGCTAAAAATGCATAAAAACTCATAAATACATATGTATGTATATTCGCATTCTTTAAAGCAACAGTCGCCGTTAAAGAGGAAAAATCTTCATCCCTGCCAAAATACACACTCACACAAACCAAAGTGGGCTTAATATTTACTCATACCGGCATTTCAATATTTTATATACATATGTACATACAAGTTATACATATTTTTGTACTATATACTTTTTAAAATCTCTATGTTTGAGTAAACACATACGTACACACAATTTCGAAAAAAAAGTATACGTTACAAAAGACAATAATAGCGACACTCCTTTTAAAAGCGCATGTCACGTGTCCGGCTCTTTTTCTGCTGGTTTTTAAGGAAAGTTATTCCCTTACAATTGAAAAACACCCTTTCAAATATGGTAGTCTTAAATCTGGAAACTGATTTGAAAAAAAAGATAATAAAAATGCATTCCAAAGAAAAGAAATTGCGATAAAAAAATCAAAATTTTTATTTTCGAAAAAGGACTTGTTTTTTTAATTATTGCAAAAAATATTTTTTTAACCACTATATTTTAAAATTTGTGTGTATGTACAATTTTCAATATTATACATATTTCAAAAACACGACAAATCCTTTAAACATTGAAGCAATTAAAAAGGCGGGAAAATGTAGAATGGCAACGCCTTTCTTTACTGTGCGTCAAGGTGAATTCATACTAGGTGGCCGCAAGAGCCCAGCTGTTTACGAAAATTTTTATACATTTAACCTGTCAGCAGTGTTAATGTATCAGCTTTTTTAACAGCCCAAATGTAAATTCTCCACGGCGAATTCTCTTGCTGTGTTGATCTACCATGCTTTGACTAAAAATTCTCAAATTAGTAATTCAAAATCCCTGTAACTTAACAAAAAAAAAAATTAAGCAAAACGTTGTTCACCCTAAAAAATAATACTATTTTGTCATTTACAAAAAATAGTAATACGGTTTTATATCATCTTCAAAAATGCGTTTCATATTAAGAGTATCTCATTTAACACAACTTAAGTTAGCACAGCCCGTAGCAACACAAAGTTTCAAAAGATTTTGTAGCAAATGGTGTAAAAGTAGCATATTGTAAGCTCAATTTTCTTTCAATAAATTATTAAAAAAAAAGATATGATTTTATTAAAATGTAACTAATTTTCCTTTTCAATTTTCTTTTCATTCTAGTAAACAAGACACCATGGTTGATGCTGCTGTCCTTACTAAATTGGAGGAAGGTTTTGCCAAATTGGCTGCTTCCGACTCAAAATCTTTGTTAAAGAAATACTTGACCAAGGCAGTTTTTGATAATCTTAAGAACAAGAAGACCCCAACTTTCGGATCCACCTTGTTGGATTGCATTCAATCTGGTTTGGAGAACCACGATTCCGGTGTTGGTATCTATGCTCCAGATGCTGAAGCCTACACAGTATTCGCTGATCTTTTCGATCCCATCATTGAGGATTACCATGGTGGTTTCAAGAAAACCGACAAGCATCCCGCTAGAGATTTCGGTGATGTCTCCGTCTTTTCTAACTTGGACCCCAACAATGAATTTGTCATCTCGACCCGTGTCCGTTGCGGTCGCTCTATGCAAGGTTATCCCTTCAACCCATGCTTAACCGAAGCCCAATACAAGGAAATGGAACAAAAAGTTTCCACCACTTTGTCCGGTTTGGAAGGTGAATTGAAGGGTAAATTCTACCCCTTGACTGGAATGGAAAAGGCTGTACAGCAACAATTGATCGATGATCACTTCTTGTTCAAAGAAGGTGATCGTTTCTTGCAAGCCGCTAATGCCTGCCGCTACTGGCCATCTGGTCGTGGTATCTACCACAATGACAACAAGACCTTCTTGGTTTGGTGCAATGAGGAAGATCATTTGCGTATCATCTCTATGCAAATGGGTGGTGATTTGGGTGAAGTTTACCGTCGTTTGGTAACCGCCGTCAATGACATTGAAAAGCGCATTCCCTTCAGTCACGACGATCGTTTGGGCTTCTTGACTTTCTGCCCCACCAACTTGGGCACCACCATCCGTGCCTCCGTGCACATTAAGGTACCCAAATTGGCCTCCAATAAGGCTAAATTGGAAGAAGTTGCCGGCAAATACAACTTGCAAGTCCGTGGTACACGTGGTGAACACACTGAAGCCGAAGGTGGTATCTATGATATATCCAACAAGCGCCGCATGGGTCTCACCGAGTTCCAAGCAGTCAAGGAAATGTACGATGGTATTGCTGAACTCATCAAGATCGAAAAGAGCTTGTAAGATGTTACACATCTATAAAAACAATAGAGCTTGCGGCTGGCCCTAACATCTTATTTCTAGCCACTAGATTACATACGTTCGGTGGAAATCATTATAAGAACCACAAACAACATAATGTTCTTGTTTTTCTCAACTTTCATCTAAGGATCTGTAATCGTTTTAAATAGTGTGCGTTTTTTTTGGCATTTTTCTTTTGAATTTAAAATCTTAAGTTTTTCTTTTCCTAATTTAAATATTTTGTGTTTCATTTTTGTATTATCTCTATATATAATTCTTATTCGGAAAGCACATCACACAAGCGATATTGTTGTATGAAAAAGAGACCATTATTAATTAGCCACCAAATTTTTTAAGTTACAATTTTTATTTATTGATAACATATATAATAATAAAATTTATAAAACACAAAAACAACTTTGAGTTATAAAAAAAGAATGAGATTTGTATTAACAGCAACAAAAAATATAGAACTACAACAACTTTAAGTAAAATCCTAAACAAACATTATAAAAAAAGAATTAATGAACACAAAATATTTTTAATTTTAAGTCTTAAGTTTATAAAAAGAATTAATTATTAAAAATAATAAATTAAAACAAAAACTAGTTTCTAGTGTTTTCATTTCCACTCGCGTTTTCGTTTCCTCCTAAAACTAAACTTTTAGGATGGCAACACCACATGACTGCAATGATGCCATTGATCGCATTAGTTCAGCTATCTGGCAACTTTGATTATTTGATAAGAAACAAGGCGAATGCATAACAGGTGGCCTAGACAGATCAGATAATAATTTTTCGCTTATTTTCCTCGTTTGTATTTTTGATGTAGTTCGGATGTCAAATGCTTTGTTGACATATTTTTCAGTACATTTTTTGACAATCAAAGTGGGTATTTCCAAGCAAATTGAGGCGAGCCTACCTGTTATGAATTTGCCCTGAATATGAAATTTAACAATTTTATTGATATACCATTTGCTATACATGATTGGCGTTATCAGACATACACATTTACACTAAAATATTAATATCATTCTTTCAAAATTATTTAAATAAAAATCGCTTGAGTTTATTAAGAAATTAAAATTAACATCACTGTAGTTGAGCAAGGTTATCAACTGTTTAGTAAATGAACAGACGGCTTATTAGACTCATTCCTTGTGTGTATTAATTGCAAATTTTTAGTGTTTTTAAAAATGGTTAAAGCTTGGTTAATGGACAATGAAACTGCCGACCAACGTCTGGAACATCATCGTAATCCACCAGAATTTATTACTTTGGAGAAATTATTTACAAAAACTGGTGTGGAACATTTTCAGGTACGTTCGTTTAATTAATGTACTTGATATTTTTTTCAAAGAATGGTGAAGGGGATTCTTTCTGGTGAAGGGGATTCTTTTTGGTGAAGGGGATTCTTTCTTATCAGCTCATAGTTTTTGTTGTACTGTTTGTGTTTAGGGTTTGCCATAGCTGAATTTTCATTTCCTATTAGAGAAATTTCTTGCACGAAAATATCAGAATTTGACGCTATTTATTTATGTGATAATTGCACATACAAATTAAAGTATGATTAAAAAGATATTTAAATGCAGATTTCAAATACTATATTTCTGAATATTATTAGAAATTGTTTTCTCCATGTAGTAATCTTCAAGGGGAATTCATACGAGGTGTCCTACACGGCTCAGCTGATTACACTGTACAACACAAAAAAAATTACATTGTTCTGCCAGAGGGAACCGGAAAAATATATACGTGTATCAGCGATTTGAAAGTTTAGATCTGGGACTCATTTTGGGGCGGAGTTAAAATTCGCCCTTTTGCATATAGCTATAGTGGCTTGGCATAGGAAATCTTGTAAGCCTTACGTTTAAGGTAAGTATAAGATATATTCAACACCTTTATGCAAAACAACACGATGACCACTTTTGTGGAGCATTTTAACCCTCTTAACTCTTCGTTGTATAGTTATTTTTGAACCTTTCTCGTGGTGTCTTCAGTGTTGCCAATTCGTGTGGAATTACACATATTGTGTGTAATTTCTACTTGCATGTGTAGCTCGTTTGTAATTAGTTTGATGTGTAATTTGTGTGTAATTTCACTTTAAGTTCTATTTTTTTATTAATATTTGACGGTTAATTTTTATCTTTTCGAACACCATTTTGTTAACCATCTTCAAAAAGGAAGATTTGATCAACTTTGTGTACCGATTTTAAAAATTCTCTTTTGTTTGTTTTTTTTTTTTAATCGGACGGGAAATTGAACCTTAAGACGACAAAGGCATCGGCATTAATGAATCATGTTTTTGGTTCAAGTTTTGCTCAGGAGTTGTGTTACAAACTAAAATAAACAGTTTTTTCTATCATACTAGCAGAAACAACTGATGTAGGTTCAACAAAACAAATTTCTATAAAAATATTTTGTTATAATGAGACTTCTTTACTTTTTTATATTTATCACGCATAACTCTGTCATTTGAACCGATTATCAAAATTATTTTTTTGTTTCAAGGGGTTTGCTTGCAGTTTAGTTGCATACTTTTTTTGAAGTGAAATGAAAATTCAGATATTGCCTTGATTAAAACCTCTCGTCACTTGATAGGTGGTATAGCTTTTGAATCTTGCTGTTTTGAAGACTTATTGTGCAACTTGGGATGAAAAATACATTCGTCATAAAAAGCTATAAGAATTACAAGAGTGATTTAGAAACCATAATTTAAGAAGAAATAAGTAAATCTAGCAACAACCAGGGAAATAAAATTAGTTTGCCGGCATTTTTTCGTTTGTTCACCAATAAAAACTGTTACGTTAAGAAACTATGTATGTTATTGATAATCATTAAAAAAAATACTAGTTTGAGTGAAATATTATCCTGCCGCTATTCTTCCGTTAATTTATTAATTTTTTCAGATTAATGCAGACAATTATCAAAACGATAAAGTTTTACGAGATTTGCGAAAAGAGCGAAATTATAGCTATGAAGATGAAATCACATGTTCGGAGAAATGTTTGTCTGATTATGCAAATAAATTAAAATCATTCTTTACCGAACACTTGCATACAGACGAAGAAATCCGTTTGGTTTTAGATGGTTCGGGATATTTCGATGTAAGGGAGTAAGTTAATTAATACGTAAAATATTAATGAGAAATACTTATAAAAAAAACTACATGTAATTAACAACAGTAACGAAGAAAATTGGATACGTATTGCTGTAACTAAAGGAGATCTAATAATTATACCATCCGGTATTTATCATCGTTTTACTTTGGATACAAATGTATGTGACTAATTTCAACAAAATGTTATAAGCAGAGAATAATTTAATATTTTAATTTACAGAATTACATTAAGGCGAAACGTTATTTTGTGGGCGAACCAGTATGGTTGCCTTATAATCGTCCTGCTGATGATTTGGATTGCCGCAAGGAATATTTAAAACATCAACAGAATGGTTTTGAGCAAAAAAGTCAAGTTTAAATCTGCAGAATGTACAATTGCAATACTGATAGGTCTCCAGCTGTAAAAATTGCAATCATAATGATTTTAACCAAATTGATTTCATTCTTTGATTTCAAAATGATTTCAGATTTCAAAATGAAATCTTGTAAAAATTGCAATATTTTGTGATTGCAATCATTTTAAAATAATTTTTTTAAATCATTGAATGCAATCAAATTAATTGCAATCAAATTTTTCTTGATATCATGCGATTTCAATCAATGGCCCTAAAATCACAACTATAGCGAAAGTCCAACAAAATAATATAAAAACGTAGCATTTTTTTTAATTTTGTTTCTATGTTAAAATTGATTGCAATTAAAATTATTTTAACCCATTTTAGAAAACTTTGTACGCAAAAATAGACATTGTTGGTAATTCAAAATTATCATTCAGCTTTACTTTTAGAATAAGGAGATTCATTTGTAGGGAACGACGATTTTGATTCTGATTTCATTTTGATTGCAATCACTGGATTTGATTGCAATTAAAGTGATTGCAATCAATTAATATATAAATTGATTTAAACAAATTATTCGATCATTTTGTCGTATTGATTTCGTGATTTCAAAATTTAAATCATACAATAAATTTACGATTTTGAGTGCAATACTACTGCAGCTACTTTTACCAAATATGTATATAAGTAACGATGGCTTAATATAAAAAGGCGTATCTAGATTTTTTCAAATCGCGGTTTTAACGTTTTCTGGTGACCAACTTCTAAATACACCCTCCCTAAAGAACTAACACGCAATTTACATTGTGCCTTTTCTGCTTGGCTTTAAAGGGGTAAGAAAAAAACCAAAAAAAGGAAAAAAGTATTTATTGAAATTGAGCGGTTTTTTATAATTTCTTTTTGTCATTTTCGTACTCTCAGCGCTAAACATGTGTATAACGTCAAAAAATGTAGGATAAGGATTTACTGTAAATTTGCGTGACTTTTCGCAGGGGTTTTAAAAGAGAATTGTCAAAAAAGGCAGGCTAAAAAGGCATAGTGTGAAAAGGCACTAAGTAATCTGCTCTTGAAACTAACGGTTTTATGTCCACTTAAAAATTATTTTTTTATGCAAGTGTTCTAGATTTTATTCAGTTTTTTTCCTTCTCCTGTAAAATAACGCAAATTCGTGTTACGCCTTTTTTATATTAGTCTATCGATATGTAATAAATATAACTTTTTATTTATCTTATTTTCAAGCTATATTGTAATAAAGTTGAGAAATAACACAAAAACAACAGATAGTATTTATTGATGTTAAAAACAATTATATTTATAAGCATTCGAGTTAAGATATGTTAAGATATGTTATGTAGCCATAAAATTTATTTATATCCGAACATATGATTTTTAATTGACCAAAACTCATACAATTTTATCAAATAACATTACTCTGAACATGTATCAATTTTACGTTGAAGTAAATTGAAGAAAAATGGAGATACACACAAGGTATACTTATCAGCGAATTGATACAACAAAGCAACGTTTTTTTCGGAATTGTGGTGTCAAAAAATGTATGAGAATTAAAGCAAATATTAAAATGTGAGTGTGTTGATAAAATAAACTAAATTTTTACATCAAAATTACCGAACATATGGACTGATGCACAGACCTTATATATCGACCTTGGTACAGAGTTTTGAAAAATTGGTATTTGAAACTATTAAATTTAAAATACAAATGCTTATTTATTTTTGTATTTTAAATAAAAATACTATTTTTTATTTGAAATTTTTTTGAAAGCAATTATATTTAACAATTTCACATACATATATACCTATTTTCCACAATTCTGCATAAATTGTTAGGAATTGGTTTTCATTGTTTGTTTTTAGCTATGATTTTTGTAAATAAAATTGGGGAAAGCGTGAGATTTTCGTGTTTTGAAGAAACTACCTTTTCGTATTACACCAAATTATTATTTTGTTTTCAAAATCCAATGTATGTATTATAATTGGATGGTGTAATTTTGGTTTGATGAACAAAATCTTGAAACGAAAACGGAAGCCAGCTTATGGCTTTATTCAGTATCAAAACAATTTCTGTGCTTTTTCTCAAGCTTGTTAAGCTGCCTTCTTGATAAATGAAAGTCCACATAATCACCCTTATCGGGAATAAAAGTTCACGTGAAATATGTTCCCTTTCCCTAAAATTGTGATCGCCAATTTTGTGCTGTTGTTGTTGTGTTACTGTACTATTTTGCCCATTTTGAAACTTGTAATTAAACCGAGGCCTATATGCGATTTTATTGTAAAGCCTGATACTCTGTTCAAAATTTCACGTGAAATGCTGTCAAAATACATATAAAAAATTGGTATGAATTGCTCATAAAAAATGTTGCATAAGCAGTATTCTGTTTTTCTTGAGGAAAACATGCAAATATAACTGCAAATTTTTAAGATTTCATGCGAAATGATATGGGGGTCATTTGTTTCGCATGGAATTTACAACAAACACATGGAGTTTCCTTATATACGTAAGAAATTATAGCATCGTTTAAGGGCTAGTTAATATTGGGTACATGTCAAAGTTTTCGTACGAAATAGTCAATGCTGGTCAACAATTTTCACAAATTTGAATGGAGTACCAGGGGCCGAATCGTCGCTTTCGATATCGAGCTAATTCGATCGAGTTTTCTTAGTTTGAGATTATGGCATTGTTCGATATCGAATGTCATAATCTCAAACTAAGAAAACTCGATTGAATCAGCTCGATTGTTGCAATCGAAAGCGACGATTCGGCCCCAGGCTTAAGCGACAAAAAATAATGTTTTCAGTAGGAGTTTTTTTATTATATTATATTAATTTCAATAAAAAAATTATTTTTACAACATGTCGCTTACCTTAAAATCGCAAATATGGCTCAAAATGTATTAATTAAAGCTTGTCTAAGAAACTGCAACAAAAAGTGAGTGTACTAAATATTTCTATATTCTACATTTAAAATTCACATTTGAAAATACAATTACTTTCCAGTTTAAGAAAATGCTCGCATTTTGCTTCAGTAATCATTATCAAAATATTAACATTTAAGACATACATACAGGCATGTTCTGAAAATCACATGGCTTTAATCACATATGATTTTAAAATCAATAATGGTCTTGCAGACGTTTTTAAAAATCATATACGATAATTTTCTTTCAGAAATGATATTTGATGCTCTATATGTACAATGGAAAAATTAAAAAAGTAATGAAAAAATATCTGAATGACCATTATTGATTTTAAATTCACTTGTGATTTAAAGCCATGTGATTTTTAGAACATGCCTGATAGTTTAACTTTAAATCATTACGAGTTTTACAACAATTACGCATTGTTGCTTGGTTATTATTCAGATAACTTAAAGTCTCTCGTATTGAGGTAAACCATATCGAATGAATTTGTTAATAGTACGTTCCCTTTATGAGCAAAGCAGCTCGTTTTGAGCTAAATATGCCAAAACGTCTCCATTATGTTGCAAGTGTTTTTAAGAATTTTCGTAATAAGTTTGACGTTTTTGTTGTTTTGTTTACATCATTTGTGCACCTTCGAAAATAAAATACGCCCCAAAAATTCCTTGTGTGCCCGCAGAACAGTGTCACTTTTTTTGGCATTTTTCAATTACAGTAAATGGATAACCCAAAGTTGCATTTTTAATCATAGAGAAAACGCAGTGTTTGAAAGATAAATTTCGATATAATTTGGAGCAAAACAGGCTGTTTAAGGTGTTTTGCTCAAATGACAATTGTGTGGGAAAATATGTAGCAAAACACGTATTTTGGCCCAAAAAGGCGTATATGGAAACGCACTATAACACCTAATGATCTTTGGGATTAATTTTCAATATGCAAACCCTAAAATAACTAAAAAAATACAACTAAAACCAAACAGTGTGGCAACCAATTGCAACAGCTGTTTGCCATCATTTGTTTTCATTTGAACATTTGTTCATGCAGATGACGAGGCCAATACGCAATCAATGTTAGCGGCGCCGAAAAATTTAATAAAGGAAAATATCTTCGGCGGCCAATAATATCAAAAGCTCTTATTTAATAATAATTACAGAAAGCTTCCACTTAATCACTTTGTAGTAAGCTGCTTTTTTCAATTTGTAATTCTACGTTTCATGGTTATGCGATTTTATTTATAATAAACTATCGATTGTAAGGAAAAAAGTCGATACTTGATTATTTTTGCAATGATATGTTGGTAAAATCTTAGCATGGGCACATATCAGAGTACTTTTATCCACAAAAAAAATATATCGTGCAGCACGGGCAAAAAGTGATATGTAACAAGACCCAAGTTTTGTTACAGAAAGTAAAGTTTGATTTCACATCCAAAATTCTATCATTCCTATTTTAATGAGTGATTACATTAAAAATTTCCCTTAGCACGATAAGCCATTATGTAAGCCATTTATAATGACCCAAATAACTCTCAACTATCCAAAGCTGAAAACAATTTTTTTTTGATATAATATTGATATTATAACAAATAGCCATACAACGATGATATTCTAAATTGTTATCTAGAAACCAACATAATTTTCGACTTTCGGTTTGACGAAAATCGATTATCCGCGATCATTCGGATCATCTGTCAAAGTTTCAAGCTCATGTTGGATACCGTTATGGAAATAGGACAAATGCTATTTTACCTTAAGGTGGGTTCACATTGTAAATATTTGCGGCACAAATTTTATCTTGTAGATGTGGACGAGACTTTAAATATTTATCACGCAAATATTTATTCACGAAAATGCTTACGTCGCATCGCTCAAGCAAATGATACAAATAAAAAAGTAGCACTCCTTCAAATGCGCAGTTTTTGTATTGTTTGTCAAAGACCAACAAGCCACGGATCGTGTACGTTGAATGTGACGAAAATTCTTGCATCGTTTCTGTGCGCCACACACGTTCACCCTACCAAAAATGCACCGTAAATATATGCGGAGAGCGTGTTCGGAGCAAATTAATTCAAAAAAATATACACGAGAAAAAGGCCACAAGGTGTCCACAGCTGTAAATTGATTAAAGTAAAAAGGTGGTCTCGAAACATCTTACGTAAGGTCAAGTTTCCGTATGACTAAATTTTTCTTTGTTCAATTATTACATGCTTTATAATTTTTTTCTAAATAAAATAATTTAAACGAAATATTTAAATTGAACGAAATTAAGCCTTTATAAATAATGTTATTGAATTAACTGATTTTTCATTACAGAGAAAATAATTAACCCACACAAACTACGACATTTATTGAAAATATTACATATGTATGTACTATATCCATAAAAGAAAATCCTATGCCGTATCAATGCTTTGGAAGTCGCCCAAAACTGCATATCGAATTAATTGTGTGGCTAAAGTCCATTCTACAACGAAAATCGTATATGCAATTTCTAAAATTCCAGTTTTCAATTGCTCAATAACTTAAAATTTAAAAAAAAATCTATTTTTGAGCTTCGTCTACAACGAGCAGCCTAAAAGGGGGCCCACATCACACGATCCATAGCTTATTGCTTTTTTACTTTATTGTTTTGCATCATTTGCTTGAGCAGGGACACATTCAAATTTTCGTAAATAAATATTTGTGTGATAAGACATATTGTCAACAGTATAATGCCAGTGATCCCGAAAGTTCTTAAAAGGAACCAATATGTACAACTTTCATGTACAACTTTCAATGTTAATTTCTGAAGTTATTTTAATTTTCTTCATTTTTTGTATAATTATATATTAATTTAATTTGTTTCCTGATATGTACAGGTTTTTTCTGTATTCCATTCGGAATCAAAATGTTCGTAATTGTCATATCAATATTTTGTAACAACAATACTTTGATAATTCCGCTCTTTTTCATTACGAACAGAATATAGAACAGACCTGATAATATTTTAAATAAACATTAAAAATAAGAAAAGTTTTACTGAGTTAGTTATCCACTATATATTAAAATCAATAAAAATTATGTGGGATCACCTGAAACCCCATGCGAGTAGTTATGCAATTTTCTAGGTTAAAAAAGTTATTGATTTTCGTATATGTTGGTGTCCATAATGTCAAAAAACTTTTTTTTTTCATTTCATGCACATCCAGTTTTTAATTCATCCTAGTTTTATTATAAAGCCCATCTTTTGTTGACTAAACCGGAAGTCGTAAAATAAGTTTATAGATTATTAAAAAAAAATTTTGGATTAAGCCACTCTGGTGCAGACCTTAAATTTTTTTATAAACTATGAATCTATATAATAATATCTTTTGTTAAAGAATGATAATGTTGGCATATGTTTTATAATATCCAGCTAGTGCTGCAGGGATATTGAAACCACAGAATAGAACAGAACGCCTACTTTTGAAGTTTAACAAGGGTTGAAATCATGTGTTATGCATTTTTATATCCAAAATTTAAAATTACGACCATAATATGAAAGCGATAACCAAATTAGAAACAATATGATTTTTTTATTTCTTTCATATGTGCGTAATAATATTGTTGTGAGGCGTCGGGTCTAGTTGGTAGTTTATGGTTGAAACTTTACCCGCTTTAATTTTACCCTCAATCAGTCTTATCATGAATAAAATTTCACATGAAAATTTCCGAACATGTGAACAGTTCGTATCATGAATAAAATGTGTTGTGAAAATTTCCGAATGTTTAAATTTGTAAAGTCCGAAAAAATTCATTTTTGAATTTGTTTGCTCTCAAAAAACATCCCATACATATTTTTAAAACCCGGTATGTTATTTTATTCACATGGAATTCATGATACGTGAACAAAAAATTTTATTCGGATATTTTCACATGTGGAATTCATGATAAGGCTGAATATGTTAGAGAACCAATTTCTTTTCTTTGTTTGGAGATTTCTGGCTTTTTAACGATTCTGATTTTTCTCATATGTCTCAAAAATTATTTCATACAAAGAATATTCCAAGAGAAGTGGTCAGTAAAACCATAGTACAATATGTTGACGTGCGCTTGTTATGGAAAATTGTTGGCGGCGGCTATTAGCCGACTATGAGGCGGACGACTTCGTGCACTGGTCTTAAACAAAACAACCGGCCATAAATAATAAATGAATAAAAGATAATAACAAACTAAAAAGTTTAAATAAATAAAAAATTCGATGATAATGCATAATTAATACAATGCAACCAGCATAAAACGCTTCCATAAATCATGCCGGTACTGCATACAATAGATAAAGTATACTAGGAATGAATGACCTTTAGGCGACATTGAAGATAACAAACAGTTGGGGGATGGGATAAGGTAGAGAAACTTAAGCCAACTTACATACATATTCGAAAAGTAGCAAAATCAGCAACTAGAAAGCACTCGCAAGAATACACGTTGAGTGAACGTTTATAAAAATAAAGTATAGTTTTCATGTGCAGAAATTGTTTGCTAAAAAATTTTTAAATTATTAAATAAAAAAAATCTGTTTTTAACCTACATACGTGAAATGTCGTTGTCCGTGGAAAGTGTAGCTACTACAGTGTATGAGGGTCAAAAACCTGGTACAAGTGGATTACGCAAAAAGGTCTGTTATTTGGAAAACCTGTATATCTCGTTTAATGCAATATAGTAATATCTCAAAAAACCGAAAAAGTTGTTGAAGTGTTCCTTAGTGTCTTTATAATATTAAAAAAAATTGGGAATTGTAACGCAATATAAATCAAGCTAATACCAGCTGCTAAAAAGTTTGATTTTTTCGAGATATGACTACGTTACAATAAAGGAGCGATATATTTATTTACATATATGTAAGTATGTACACATGTACATTAGGGTGGAGCGTGAGATTATTTTTTGCGAATTTCAACTTCGAATAGCGAAAACGTTGCATTTTATTTTTAGATACGTGGGAAAAATATTGAGACCTACTTTTAGCATCATTAAGATTTTGAATATGAGATCAAATCGATCAATTTGCGAAACACCATATAATGCAACATTATAGATTCTTTATAGCTGTTATGATACTCATAACACTCAAAATATCCAGGTCAGATTTCAGGCGAACTTAAGATGAAATAATGAAGCAAATTTTCGAATTTCTAAGTCTTTATCATATCTTGCAAAAAGAAAAAAATTTTCTAAGCTAATTTGAGGTCGCTTAAAAATTAAAAAAAAGTATATTTTTATACATTTTCGCAAAAGCTATCATTTTAAATTGATCCATTAAACGAAAAAAGTTCTGATAAAAATAAGAAAGTTATTAGCCCTTAAGCGAAAACAGCTATATTATTATTTAATTATTTTAAATCAGTTTGAATTGAATTTCTTTTAATTGAAAATAATTTTGTATGGGAAATAAAATCAGCTTTTTTCACTTACTGACTTATAACTTTCTTAAATTTTGTCAGATTTCCTCGATTTTAAAAACTTTATCATTCGGCACAAAATTGTTTTTTACGTGTAGCCTTAAAAAATTTATTAAAAGTGTTTCTATCGGGCATGTCACAGAGCTCAATTCCTTTCGGAAACGGAATTCAACCTTCCCTATTTTTGTAGCAGCTGGTGTCTAAAAAAGAAAACTAAAATACGCAAATTTGTAAGGTGTGTCCAGACTGTTGGCGGCACTACTATGGCACGGTATGCTCCAGCTAGGGCTTGACATATTAGGGTAGATTGAATTCCGTTTCCGAACGGAATTGAACTCTGTGACATGGCCGTATATGTGCTGATTTACATTGGGAAACATTGTTTCCCGAAAACTTATTTTTCAGTGCAAAAGAGCGAGATAGGAATATAAGTGGTATGTATTTCTATTTCATCACTCTCACGCAAAAGAAAATGTTCGACGATAAATGTTTCCCAATGAAAACGGCGTGTATTAATGACCCTACGACTACATTAGACATGAAATGACTACCCTGCAGACAAAGTAACTGGTATGTAGTGGGAACTATACTAGTTGCGTTTTGCTTCACACTAGTTGCCTATCTATCCTTTTTTCATATATCGAACTATCGATTTTAACATTAGATTGTCATAGGAGACCAACTAGTTCATTTGTATACAGTTATATCCCAGTTGGAGTCCTAGTTATAGTAAACTAGTGCGCTTACTAGTTTTTTTATTAAGAGCTTTGTAACTCTTAAAAAACCTTTGGCTCAAGCGGTGTACGAACACACATTCCTCATGCTTTAAGGCAAGTACTCTGCCCACTGAGCCACATTCTACTTGTATTTTTAATAGCTAAAAATATGTTTTATATAAAATCGTATACCTGAAAATTTTGTCCCTTTTTGGCTAGTATCGTTACTAGTCTCGATACAACTAGTAATATAATTGTCCTTTTTTGACGAGTATCGTTACTAGTCTCGATACAATTAGTAAAATGATTGTACTTTTTTGACCAGTAACGTTACTAGTCTTTTTACAACTAGTAATATGACTGTCGTTTTTTGACTACTATCATTACAACTAGTAATATGACTGTCCCAAAGCGTTATTAGTTGTAACTTTAGCTGCTGGGTAACATTAACACCTAACTAACATCATGTTAATGTTGAGTGTAGACCGCTCATGTTAATGATTTCTTAATGTTTTAACATGGTTGTTAGAGCATTTGTTCTAACAACGCTTTCATAACTGTATGTAAAGCAAATTAAAATAAAATTTATACAATTTCTCTAGCTTCCAGCTGTGGTGAGGGATAAAATATATGTCAGAAAAAAATTAAACAAATTATTTCTGTATACAATTTAGGTAAATGCAACATTCCGGAGGTATTCGAAATCGATTGGATAACTTTTCTCCTTCATACATACATAAGTTGTACATGTGTACGATCATACATTGTACATACATATTGTCATATATAAGGGGTCAGTCAACAAGCAAAAAACTTCAAGTATTCCTATAAAGTGAAACATTTTGAATTTAGTAACCTGAAAAACATTTTTATAGGTAATTCACAGGGGTGTACTAACTGCTGTATCTGTTGAAAGTGCTAAGTTTTATAAAATTGATATTTTTATTTTGTCGCATTTTTTTATGTAGAATATCAACAACTTTATGTTTTGAAAAACTTCAGCACATCCAACCGTTACAACAGTACATTACATATTATTCAAAAATTATTGAATTATTATTATTATATCATGTAAAATAATGACCATTTTGTGCTTTATATAACGATATATTTAATTCAAATTCATATCGTTCGCTTAATATAAAAAAGTCATATCTCAAAATTAAGTTATGAACTTTTTCTGGTAGCCAACTGCCAAATAGACATTAATTCAGAAATTAAATAAGTATGTTTGCAAATAACGGTTTCATGGCAATCCAAATTGATTATTAGACTAATTTTCATTCAGAAAGAATTGGGCATGATTAGCAGATAGCAGCGCTATGTTCTGCTGTATATGTAGCGGCTTTCGAAGTCGCTACACTTCCATCGTCAGTGCTCATGTGTATTATGATTATCACCACTTGTCAGGTGGCAGTTAAAAATTTTTTTTTCTAAATTCTGTTTAAAGCTTTATTTTATTTTTAAGATACGCTTTTCTATATTTATAAAGTCATCGATATTTACATTGAAAATAAATTTTTAATTTACATACTTTCATTATAACACACATAATACAATTTAAACAAAAGGTCAAAGTATTTACTCAACCAAATTACACTGAAAATTTTGTGCAATGTATTTTGGATGCCAATGGCGAAGCACTGAAAGGATCTACTTTAGTCGTTGGTGGTGATGGACGTTTCTATTGCAAAGAAGCTGCTGAAATAATTATACGTATGTGTGCTGCGAATGGAGTAAGAATTTCCTAAGTTTTCAAAAACCATACAATAAATAAATATTTCTTAATTTCTTGTACCAAAGGTTTCCAAATTGTTGGTGGGTCAAAATGGTATTCTTTCAACACCTGCCGTTTCCAGTTTGATACGTCATAATAAGGCTTTAGGTACGTGTTTGTATTTATTATCAGCAAGAATGTGCTTTATTAAATTCATAGGGCTTAATTAGGATTTTTGTCACATACATACACACATACTTAATCTTATCAGGTTGAAAAGATGTAGTGAAATGCATTTTATTTATATTTCCATCAGGCTGCAAATGCATGTAGTTGCAAGCATTTCGTTTCGAATTTCTTTATCAAAATAAGTCATGTAACATCCCTAGTGTGATAAATTTTTAAGTGTTCTAATGTTTATTTATAACAATCTTTTGTTATTAATTTTACAGTACACACATGAAGGTCAGTACTACTGACATGATGTATTTAAATGTATATAGTGTTTATACATATCATGCTTATTAAATCGTAGAGTAATGAAATTTGATTATATTTTAGGGCTATGATCAAACTTATGCAAATAGTTTGTCTAAAAAAGTAAACTCAAAAATTCTAGCACGTGTTAGAAACCTTGAAGTTTTTAACGAAAATCAAAATAAATTTTTAATGAAAATTATAAAATCGCATGTTTGAGCTCGTTAATTTAAACTGTTTTTAACTTCTGCTATAGTATTTGCAAAATTATTTTGCTTTTCCAGTATTATTTTCTTAATGCAAAACTATTGAAATTAAACTCAAGTCGTATTTAATAACGTTCAATTTAACCAATACACTATTTGGATAAAGTACGTAAAAATAATCCGAAGAAAAAACTCCATGCGGCCTAATATGCATATCTGTGCCATTTTATCGATAAAACGAAACGGATATTATGCACGAAAACACTCGTACATATCGCGACCTTAGTATTGTTTTGGCCCACCGACCATTTAAAAAAATTGAGTTAAGTATGGGCTATATATATTTTGAATACCCTCTTTCAGAATCCAAAAACTGTTTCGCGAAATTGTTTCTGGTTTCTGAGATATCAAGCATTCATTGTGCTCGATATTATCATTTTTTATCAATTTTTTGTAAAAAAAAAATTTTTAAATAAAAAAATAAAAACCAGAAATCAAGTAAAATACCAAGTTTCATCAATATTAACTTTTTATTCCATGTAAATATATTTTCTAATAACATTTATACGCTTATTTTCAATAAAAAGTAGAAAATTTCATCTCAATAACAAGTTACTCAATACACAGCAGTTAGTATACACATGGAGCAACAAAAGCTACTTTTAACAAATAAAATACAAAAAGTGGCTACTGGAGCACAAAATAAGATATTTTACTTTCAGTAAAAAGATGTTAATTTCTAATCGGATTGATGAAAGTTAACAAAAATTTACATTTTTCTTCCAAAGATATCCCGGAAGCAGTGGTGAGAATACAAAAAATTCTATCGGATATATTTTGAGAAAACTTTATGTAAATCTTCTTTGTTGTTTTTCTCCATTCCGACTTTTTGATGGGCCAAAACAATACTAAGCTCGCGATACAGTGATAATTTTTTCTACCCTTTCGCAAAAAAAAAACAATTGTATCACTCTTTGTGATATAAGAGCCGCTTCTTTAGAATCAACTAAAGAGAAATATTTTGAGTTGTCCACCAAATTCATTTTGGTTTCAACTAAAAGGAAATATTTTGAGTTGTCCCCAAATGTACACTCAATTCATATCAGTTTTGTTTTAACTAAAGGGACATATTTTAAGTTGTAACTGTGTTTATGTCGTAGCGTTTTACATTATTCATATAAAGAGTAACAACTCAAAAAAAACTATTTTTTTTCGATAATCACTGATATTGCAAACACTACTACCGTTGTATATTTTTTAAGGTGGAATTGTTTTAACTGCTTCCCACAATCCTGGTGGTCCTGAAAATGATTTTGGTATTAAGTTCAATTGTGAAAATGGTGGTCCAGCTCCTGATGCCTTCACCAATAAAATCTATGAGCTCTCTATGGGTATTAAATCATATAAAATCGCCAAGGATCTAAAAGTAGACATCAGTAAAGTAGGAACGAGCACATTCAATGTTAACAATCAGCAATTTATTGTTGAAGTTATTGATTCAGTAGACAACTATGTCCGTCATATGAAGGAAATATTTGATTTTCCCAAATTGCGTGACTATGTCAGTGGCAAGACAACTGGCAAATCCTTGAAAATGCGTATTGATTCATTGAATGGCGTTACGGGCTCTTATGTGCGTGAAATCTTTTTAAATTGCTTGGGAGCTTCAGAAGATTGTGTAGTTCATACTACACCTTTGCCAGATTTCGGAGGTTTACATCCCGATCCAAATTTAACGTATGCAAAGGATTTAGTAGATACAGTAGCCAATGGAGATTATGATATTGGAGCTGCTTTTGACGGTGATGGTGTAAGTGGAGTTTTTAATATTTTATGATTATGTATTCTTACATAAGCTTGTTTAATCTTACTAGGATCGCAACATGATAATTGGTCATAAGGCTTTCTTTGTTACACCCAGTGATTCTTTGGCCGTTATTGCTCATTATTTGGAATGTATACCCTACTTCCAAAAGCAAGGTATTCAAGGTTTCGCCAGAAGTATGCCTACAGCTTCAGCTGTTGACTTGGTAGGCAAAAAATTGGGCAAAGAAATATTTGAAGTTCCTACTGGTTGGAAATATTTCGGAAATCTAATGGATGCTGGTCGTTTATGTCTATGTGGCGAAGAGAGTTTCGGTACCGGTTCTAATCACATACGTGAGAAGGATGGTATCTGGGCTGTATTAGCTTGGCTATCAATTATGCAACACACTGGCAAGGGTATTGAAGATATTTTGAAGAATCACTGGTCCATATATGGTCGTAACTACTTTACACGTTATGATTATGAAGAATGTGAATTGGATCCTTGTAACCAAATGATGACCACTATGGAAAAAACTATAACTGACAGCTCTTTTGTGGGTAAAGAATTTACCAGTGGTGGTAAAAGTTATAAAGTTAAGGTGGCTGATAATTTTGCTTATACCGATCCAGTTGATAAGTCTGTTGCTACTAAACAAGGTTTGCGTATAGTTTTTGAGGATGGTAGCCGTATTGTAATGCGTCTTAGTGGTACCGGCAGTTCTGGTGCTACTGTACGGTAAGATTAATAATTATATCATTTAAATGTAAATTTCTGAACATTTTTTAATTTATTTTAGTCTTTACATCGATTCCTATGAAAAAGACAATGTTTTGGGCCAGGCAAGTGTTATGCTGAAGCCCTTGATTGACATTGCCCTGGAAATTTCAGCACTGCCTAAATTCACTGGACGTAATGCTCCCACTGTTATAACATAAATCTTTTAAGCACAAAATAACTCATTATCAAACCTGCAAGAACTACCAAAAATTCTACCTCGTTTTCGTAGAGGTAGCATTTCATTTGTAAAATTTATATATATATATATATATTTTTTCTTTTTGTTTCTTTGTTACCGTTGAAAATATATATTTTTTTCTTTTTATTATTGTAATGCATTTTTTCGTAAAAACATTTTGAATATATTAAAAAAAGAAAAATATTGAATACATATTTTTAATAGCAGAAGCAGAAAAATATTGGGCATTATCGTGGTTGGCGTTTTTCGACTTCAAATACGATAATTTGTAGTAGATTAAAGAAAAGAAGCAACATTTTTCTTTAATTTAGTACAAAACGCCTGATTTTCGCCACAAAATCGCCAACCACGATAAGGGGGATTAACTTTTTAAACTTAGATATTCGTATTGATTTAAAATTATTACTGGCAAACGGTCAGTTAAGACGTTACGTGATAGTTTTGATTTACGTACAAATATCTCCAAAAAATGCAATGTGGTAACGGCTTCCGCACATAATTCGTATTTGGCACTAAATTATTAATTTTTTTATGTTTACAAAAAAGTTTGAAAAAATATTTCCACTTACCTCAAATTTGATTCCACCAACAACTTGACATACTGACAAAGATATGTTATGAACATTATTTTTACATTTTTATGATATTGCTGTAGCAGCGTTATGAGACCCACTAGCAATGGCATTCCATCTATTTGATCTTTGTAGGTTTTTGCTACAAGACTTTGAGTTTGTAGTGAAAATTGTAGTCTTGGTATGTGAGCAATAATTAGTAGAAAAAAGAATAAAGCTACATTGTGGGAGTTTTTGCACACTACAAATATTTGTTCTAGTGGTTCATATGAACCCGTGTACATTAAATAGTCTTTAGTATCGACTAAAAGTTTATTGTCTTTGAATTTTGGCTGGGTTCCTTGATTTTCCAATTCATTTAGAAGAGATCTGAAAGTACAGAGAAAAATTATTTTTCCTTTTTTGCTTTTCGAAACTAAAACATTATTGTTTTTTAAGTATTACGGGATTTAGATGAAGGCTTTTTAGCTTGATTTTTTAGAGTTGATGATCGATCGGGGTAAAAATACGATTAAACAAGTAACAAGTCCAAAAGATATTGCCTAAGACAGTAAATTCCTTTGGGAGCCAATATCCCGCTAAACGCCCTTATACCTCGTTTCGTGTAATCCCGTTTAAGTATTTATTTAAATAAATAAATAAAATAATCTGGCCTGCTCTGTAAACCGAATCCGAGTAAATTTCTCTTTTTCCAAAAATAAATAATGGCCCCGCCCCGCCCGCTGATGTATTTTAAATCATATATAATTGGGCATACTCTGTGTTTCACAAAAAAAAAAATTATGTGTATTCTCATGGTATTGTTGTTATAAATACATTTTTTATATCAACAATGCCATGAAAATTCACATTATTTTACTTTTTGTGAAACACAGAATGAGTGCCAATATCGCGAAAATTCGCAAAAATAGCAAAAATGTAAACAAGCCCTAAAATTAATTAAAACTGCTAAAACTGTAACTGTTAAGAACTCGGGAAAATTCGTCAAAATTTTGCTAAAATTTTAAAGATTACAAAGCGCATCATTGATCGAAATTCCCTGAAAATGAAAGGAAAATTACGGCCTTTGCGAAAAATTGTGAAAAATTGCAAAATTTTAAACACGTCATAATTTTGATAAAAATTTGCTAAAACCTTAAGGAATGCCGAAAATTCGGTTAAAATCGCGAAAATTTCAAAAATTTGCAAAAATTGTCAACAGCTACATGATATCAACGTCTAATACTGTTCATAAAGCGCGAAAACTGTAAAGATGTTGACAACTTGTAAAAAGCCGCTTTTATCGCAAACATTGCAAAGTTCGCCAAAAGATCGGAAACAAGTCCTTAAATTGATTAGAAACCGCCAAAACCGTAAAAAAGAAACAAATGAAAAAACGTGAAAAACTTAAAAGTTCGCGAAAAATTGCTAAATATATGTATTGATGAAATCAATGAAGTGTATCAAAATGAAGTACAGCAAAAATGAAGTATAACAAAATTTCAGAAAATCATATAGATCACAAAAATGAAATTGCCAATATTGCGGAAATTGCAGTGTAATAAATGTTTTTGTTGTTTAATTTTTATGTTGTAATAAAACCGCATCGTTACAATGAACATTTTTTTGATGCTTTCGAATTCAACCATAAATATAATCGATAGAATTAAAATTCGTCACAAGTAATAAAACAAAAGGGCATTTCAATAAAATCTTAAGATAAATGTTATAAGCGGGGCTTGTGAATTGAAAAATTTTTTTTACTTTCCTATTAATACAATTACAAATTTGTGCAAAATAAGTCCAGGAGTTGAGATGCCTTTTCCATTATATGGCAACGCTTTTTATATTTTACCTTAAAAACAAACTTCAAAAATCCTTATTAAAATAAATAAAGAGAGAATGAAACTACCTTCTATTTATTATATCATGGTTCTTTCTACCTTTATATTACTGTATCATGCGTATATAATATATACTATATCGTTAGCTGAAATCCAAAATCACGTAACAACACTTTTTTAAATTTTACAGGAGAGAGAAAAACTAAATAAAATACTTCAAGTTACTGAAGTAAAGTCGCTTTATTTTCGTTTGTAATTTGGCTGATTTTTATGATAACGATTTGAAAATTTGTGGGGACATGCATTTCGATGTAATACGCAATAATTAATCAAAAATGCAATTTAAATTTTGTTGTTATTTACGTGGTTTTGGATTTCAGCTGACGATATATGTATATACACATATTAAGGTGGGTCGTTTCGGGAAAACATTTTAGTGGCCCCTTGAAAATAAACTTTTCTAAGAATATTCCCGAAATATTTCGTGTTTTCCGATAACCGTTAGGGAGCAGGACCACTTAAAAAAACCTACCTTTTAGTTTTATCAAGATATTTTTTTTTTGTTCCAAGAAACTATACAAAAGGGGTGTCAAATGAAAGATCTTTTGAAGGCGCATCTAACAACATGTAAATCAGGAAAAAATTAAGATTATATACATACATACATATATAGTACATACATATATAATTTTTTACGGTCTTTCACTAACGGTTGTTGCAAAAAATTAAATATTTGGGAATCCTCATAAAAAATGTTTTTTTAAATTCATTTTTAGGGGCTACTTAAAAATTTTAAAAATTGTTGTGTTTCTACCCTCTTTAATGTAAGTATGTATATACAAGAGATCCATTTATTTACCTCCTTTGGATATTATATGTATGTATGTATGTGTGTATGTATATTCAAAGACATTCGTACTTAAGGGATACAATAAGGGATAAAATTTTACAGGAGACCGCAAAAACAAGGTTAAAATCGCGAATGGTTCTATCTCTGTAGGACAATTCGACTTACCCTAAATATTTTATATAACTCTAATTTTATTTATTTTTAATCCAACATACATATATGTATATCCGTAATATAATTACGTCATATAATACATATTACAGTTACTTATTAAAAAGGACTTGATGTTGTTTAGCTCGCAGATGGTTTTGAGCAGTATTTCACCTATCGATAGAGGAAAAAATCCTGATTCCAATACAGTATAAAAAACGTATTTTGAAAAAAATGGACTTGGTGCAGTTTACCTCGAACCTGCAGAAATATATAATATTCTAATGCCAACAGACTTACCTATTAAATGTCTCCAAAGCTGATTCCAAATTTTTCGCATTTACTTTACTACTACGATTGAGTTCAAAGGCCAATTGTTGTCGGAGAATTTGCTTATGACCCAAATCCAAAATCCATTCAATCATAGCTGGCCACACTTTCAGCCAACGCTGGTGATAATTGGCATAAAATTTCAAAGGATTTGATGAATTTAATGCTGTAAATTGTCTTGATTCAAGATCTGATGTTAGTTTGGCCAAAGCCGTGCACCACATCTTGTCGTTGTCAATATTACGTTGTAGTTTATCCAAATTCTTTTTTAAATCGGCGGCAAACATATAAGTGTAAAGCCGATCTAAGCCTACTAACCCAGCTGGGCCAATAGCTTCACGTACTTTACAAAAGAAACGTGAGTCCAAAACTTCTTTATGAGGTGGTTTCTTATCATACCAAGCAGATTTCAGGTCTAAGTAAACAGTATTCTGAGGATCTGTACATTGAAGTATTTCATGAGCTAAACGTCCTATGAAATTGTTCGATTTGGAATAATCACCCATCAACGGTGGAAATGTCGGAATGGGAATAGTGGATGACTGGTATTGGGACTGCCAATCTTGTATCTTATTACGCAGAAAAGCATTACATTCTTTTTCTACGTTATAGTTAATAACTCGCGTTAATTCCTGTTGCAAAATTTTCAAACCATGCACATTGAGATAATCTTGTATATATTCAAATGACCTGCGATATCCGTCCATTGTTTTGGCCATTTGTGCTAATTTTGTTTCCAACTCTAAAGTAGAATTTTTCTGTTTGTCATTGGGCGAGAATATTAAGCCAACATTAAGAGCATTAGCTAGATGTTTAACCAATTCTTTACGTATACCATCATCTAACAATTGTTTGGGGTCAAGTTCTATGACACCAACCAATGTTTTCTCCATCATAAGAATGCCCTCAGTGAACACCGAAATGGAATGAGTAAGTTTAGCAACAGTATAACGATCCTCAAATTGCGCAAATTCTTTAAGTTTATCCTTTTCCAAACGCGTGGGAATCTCTTTTAAAACATCTGTTTGTAATTGTATAATTCTAGCCATACGATTAAACATGGTCTCGGGTATTATTTGCAATACTTTGCGCATGTAATTGGCCAACTCTGAACTATAGTAATTCGATACTGATATAAGATCTTCAGATTTAGCTTGATTTATACGCATTAGAGGAATTTCCAAAGCACTAGCCAATTTTAGAAATGCTGCTCTTAAGCGTATTACAGATTTTGGCTGCTTTTTAATTGAGTCTTGCATTAAAATAGTAAAATCGCGATCTATTAAATGCCAAGCATAACTGAGATCACTTATTAATTGAATATTTATGAGTATATTTTCTTTGACATTGATTATCTGTAGGAAAAAGAATAATTATTAAATATTATATCATCTTATGGGAATATTCATGATTGGGCTGATAGTGTTTTCTTTTGTTGCTAATATGTAGTGTGTATGTGTTAGCGTTTAAGGACAAATGAAAATTATGCTGTGAAGCGTTTGCTTTGATATTGCCTAATTTCCAAGAAAAATTTCAATTGGATTTTTAATAATTTTTATACGAACTTAACTTCGGATGCACTAAATCGTCCGATTAACAGAACACTGTTTTTCATTTTTGGAAATCGCATGATATCAAATCGCGCATTTTACAGCACACCCGCCACTAATTTTACAAAATTTAATTATACTTTTACTTGCCTGTATCATTCTCGTTAAATATTCTCTTGTTTCTAAAAGATATTGCTTGACTTGCATATTCGATTGAAGATTATGAAACTCCTGAACTTCATCTAAAGCCTGTATAAGCTGGATTAAAGTACGTCCTGATAAATTGACCTTTTCACAATTTAAATTTGTTATTTCTTGAGAAATTTCGGCAAACCACAATTTTAATTGCGGATTACTTTCAATTTTCGATAAAGGTCTTAGCCCCGAAAATGCTTCACTCAGTTCATTTACACGATCTAATGCTTCCTTTTTGAAATCGCACCATCTTTGAGCCTTTTCCTGCATCAGAGTACGTAATATCTCCTTAACTACCAATTCTAGTTGCGAGCAATTAAGCAATAATTCAAATAAATCATTTGACGTATAGTTTAGTTCTGTGCACACCAGTTTTACTATTTGTCGAACTTTTTGTGTCGTTGGTCCTCTGCAAATCTCATATATTGTAGGAGAAGCATGTGTAAAATACCAACGTAAGCTAACATTACACTGACGTATAAGATTTATTATCTTTGTTATATTTTGTAAAACAAAATAGTCCGTTAATATGCCATCCCTTAAGACTTCCTTGGATTGCTTTAAAATGTTTTTCATTTGTTCTTTGTGCAATATACAAAATCCTTTTATAGCATCAGTTTCGACCACAGGTGTTAAAGCAGCTTTAGCAGCCTTATATTGGTCCCAGGCATCCACTAAATTAACTGTTATACCCATATATATTGATATAATCCAATTGTCCGAAAAAAATTTATCAACTATTTCCCTCATTTGTGCAATTTGGGAGTGAAGAATTTTCGGTGAAAAAAACAAACAAACATACAGCATGGCAGCCTGAGTCGACAGGGCAGTGGAACGATGTTCTGGATGTGGATAAATAGTTAATTGATTGTATACATCATCACATCTAAGACGTCCAATGACCATATCTATGAAGGTTTGATCAAATTTAAAACGTGAAAAATATGATTCTGGATAATTAACAACAGCATTTTTTGACAATTTTGTAGTATCCATGTTAGCTGATTTATTATGAGCAACAAAGCCGGTTGAACGCAAGAGCATGCAAACATCATCTATATTACTATCGCTGTGCGATTTGGAGCCACTATAACGATAGTATGACATTAAGAGGCGTTCTCTAATAATGCCTGGTATATGAAAATCCACAATGAGTAATATTACACCAAATATGTATAAGGATTCACACTGAAAGAAAGAAAAATTAAGATTATGTTGGGACACTATTATTAATCCAATAGATCTTACCATCAGCTGCTTGCCCTCCTCATCCTGTAACACCGATTCCAATGTTTGCTGTATATAATAACCACTATTAAGTTCATCGATGAATTGTTGCAAATCTGATGCAAACTGATGCGTACTCTCAAACGCCAAATAGAAACGAGTCAATAAATCCAAATAATTTTCACGTATTACATCGTCTAAATCTTGTAATTCAGGGTTTTCTTCGATTCTTAAATCTTGAGCTTCAGCAATTTTCAAGTAACCAAAGTCCATTATAACTTCGCTATATTTTTGCTGATCGAGTTTGGTTTCCAATCTTTGAAAAATATAGTGAAACATATAACAGCAAAATTTGTAAATTAACATTTTTTGTAACTTTAAGTTCACTCCTTGCCTCTAACCATTTCTTACCGAAAAATATCTGGTATATAATCTTTTAATCGCAAAATTTCGGCAATTATGGAATTGCCCATAGAAACAATACGTAATAGATTTTGACCACAGGCATTATTCTCTGCCAAAAAATCGGTCATTGTTAGAAAATATTAAATTCTTTAACGCAAACAATAATTTTTCACACAAACTGCACAAATAACTCAAAAAATGCAATCAAACAGCTGAAACCATGTCGTAGTGACTATTGGAATTTAAGCACGGACTGGAATGTAGGGATGGGCAAAATATTTCGACTATCAAAATATCGATATTTAAGAAAAAAATATATATCGACGATATTTCAAAAACCGAGATCGATACATCTATTCTTATTTACGAGTATATTTTTCGATATTTTTAAGAGCTTTATAAATTTTAGCTGTTTTCAACTGTATACGAAACTGGCATCACTGCATGCATCAAGTGTTTTCTAGAGTGACGCGAAGAAAAAGGGCTTTTTCATACACGCCGTTTACATTGGGAAATATTTGTCGTCGAACATTTTCTTTTCCGTGAGAGTGATGAAATCGAAATATATACCACTTGTATTCCTATCTCGCTCTTTTGCAATGAAAAATAAAGTTTTCGGGAAACAATGTTTCCCAGTGTAAATCAGCACAAAATAACAGTCAATACGGAGACACTACAAGCTAATTTTTTAATGTGGTTTTGGTATGATAGACGTTGGTTCGTGTAAATAAATATGTCTTCTGTGTGTAAGTTAAAAAGGTCACACAATTGGGCTTTCAGCTTGTCTGCAGGAATTATAAGGTATTAAAAAAGTCATAATTTTTCAAAAAGATTTCGTTTTGAATTTCAAATTTCATTTTAGATTTTAAATTTCATTTTAGATTTTAAATTTAATTTTAGATTCTAAATTCAAAATTTTATTTTATGCATATAATTTATTCTTTTATACTACTATTGATCTTTCTTTTCTAATATTATATTAGAAATAATAGATATAAAAAAATATGTACATATTGTCTTGGCTTTTTAATTTGATAAATATAATTTGCTAAATTATAATTATATAAAGGATTTTTTTTTATTTATTGTTAAAAAAATTTTTTTTTGTTTATTTTATTTTGATTTTTGAATTTTTTTATTTGTTATTTTATGTTATTTGTAATCTGTGTAGTAGACATACAACACGTCCCAACATACCAAATGGCTTGAGAAAATTATTATAATAAGCTTACTTACATAAGCCTTAAGCTTGAAAAAGTATTGAAAATAAATTGAAAAGCTATCGTAACAATTGTAGAAAAATGAAAACGGAACCCTCTTGAAAATATTATAAGTACATGCTTCTTATAAGCTTATTTTTGCAATTGTAGAAAAGCTTATAAAAATAATATTATATTAAATTTTGTATAGAAAATCTATTTTGTCTTAATATTTTTATAAGCTTTGAAGAATAAAAGTTACAAATAATATATTTTTTAATGTTGAAAAAGAAAATTATTATTATTTACTTCAAATTCATTCGACTTCGTTTATTTATTACATAGTAAATATTTATATTTTTATGCTGTAATTTACAAAATTACACGTGCACCCAATTTGAAATTCAAAACTAGATGTAAGTGCCGCTGTAGAATGTATTGTAAAGGATGTCTTTCAATCGTTATATTGTTCTTTTGAATATATGTATGACGCTTATAAGCATACGTTAGAAACAGTTATGTATAATAATAGTTTCTCAAGCATTGTTAAAAACTGCTTGTGAAATCACATTTTATAAACATCATTATAAGCGAAGTTAAAAAAAGCTTAACGCCTACTATTTATATAAGCTTAATCTCAAGTTGTATTGGATTTTGATTACTGTATAGTATATTGGGGTGTAAGACCATAACAAATTTGGCTACACACCTAAAAAGCAAGCTTATTTGCAACTTATGAAAACATCAAAATTCGACAATAAGACTGAAGAAGATGCTTTAAAATTTTTGATATGCCAGGCTTCTTCAGTATCGTCCAAAAGAGTCGCTTCTGCTGTAAATTTAGCAGTCCCTGATAAAAGAATCAGATTGACACGGGAACACATAAAGCAAAGAGTGCTCCTGATGAACATATCCGATGAGTACTGGTTTAACTAACATATAAGTGTAAGATGATGCTCTCGTAACTTATTTGATTCCATTTAAAATTTTGACATATATTTTTTAATATGGCGAGCCTACAACTTTTTTAATTCTTCTTTTGTTTTTCTTGAATTTTTTTTTATTTATATACGTTTCGATATATCGAAATATCGATGTTTTTAAAGAATATATACAGCTCAAAAGTATCGATACGATATACATATATCGATACATTTTTCCATTTGCCCATCACTACTGGAATGTAAATCAGAAATCTAATATGCAAGCAGGGAACGAGGCCGATGCTGATTTCTCGTCGGCGGCTAACCAGATATATCATCGGTTGATCGGCGTGAACAAATCCAACTCACCACAATAAACCGTAACAGCTGTCCGCTGTTCTTTCTGTTGTTGCTATTGTATTATTTGATAAGTGGTGAACTATTTTAACTGAGAAAAGATACAGTAAGCAATGAATATAATAAAATAAATAATTTACAAGGCTCTTAGATATATGAAAACATATCTTTATTTCGTACCCAAGAATTAGTTTAGATTTAACAACAAAAATACTTTTTAGACCAATAGAAAACAAACTGCGTACAGTTTTTTGGGTAAAAAATAAAACTGTGGGGTGATAATCTCCAACAAACATTGAGCATTTTTTCCGGAATGTAAAAGTTTGTTGGTGATTATTACCCTATAGTTTTACTTTTTACCCAAAAAGCTGTACTCAGTTTGTTTTCTATTAGTCTAAGCTTGATTTTGGCTTTTGTTTTAGTCTTGCACAAGAATTATTTTAGATTTTACAGCAAAAATACTTTTTGGGTGTTTTTGAGCATTTTTTGCGGAATGTAAAAGTTTGTTGGTGATTATCACCCCATAGTTTTATTTTTTACCCAAAAAGCTGTACGCAGTTTGTTTTCTATTGTCCTAAGCTTGATTTTGGCTTTTGATTTAATCTTGTACAAGAATTATTTTAGATTTTACAGCAAAAATACTTTTTGGGTGTTTTTGAGCATTTTTTGCGGAATGGAAAAGTTTGTTGGTGATTATCACCCCATAGTTTTACTTTTTACCCAAAAAACTGTACGCAGTTTATTTTCTATTGCCCTAAGCTTGATTTAAGCTTTTGATTTAATCTTGCACAAGAATTATTTTAGATTTTACAGCAAAAATACTTTTTGGGTGCTTTTGAGCATTTTTTGCGGAATGTAAAAGTTTGTTGGTGATTATCACCCCATAGTTTTATTTTTTACCCAAAAAACTGTACGCAGTTTGTTTTCTATTGGTCTAAGCTTGATTTTATCTTTTGATTTAATCTTGTACAAGAATTATTTTAGATTTTACAGCAAAAATACTTTTTGGGTGTTTTTGAGCATTTTTTGTGGAATGGAAAAGTTTGTTGGTAATTATCACCCCATAGTTTTATTTTTTACCCAAAAAACTGGACGCAGTTTGTTTTCTATTGGTCTAAGCTTGATTTTGGCTTGTGATTTAATCTTGTACAAGAATTATTTTAGATTTTACAGCTAAAATACTTTTTGGGTGTTTTTGAGAATTTTTTGCGGAATGGAAAAGTTTGTTGGTGATTATCACCCCATATTTTTATTTTTTACCCAAAAAACTGTACGCAGTTTGTTTTCTATTGCCCTAAGCTTGATTTTGGCTCTTGATTTAATCTTGCACAGGAATTATTTTAGATTTTACAGCAAAAATACTTTTTGGGTGTTTTTGAGCATTTTTTGCGGAATGGAAAAGTTTGTTGGTGATTATCACCCTATAGTTTTATTTTCTACCAAAAAAACTGTACGCAGTTTGTTTTCTATTGGTCTAAGCTTAATTTTGGCTTTTGTTTTAATCTTACACAATAATTATTTTAGATTTTACAGCAAGAATACTTTTTGGGTGTTTTTGAGCATTTTTTGCGGAATGTAAAAGTTTGTTGGTGATTATCACCCCATAGGTATATCTTTTACATTAAAAGCTGTACGCAGTTTGTTTTTTATTAGTCTAAGCTTGATTTTGGCTTTTTGTTAATCTTGCACAAGAAATATTTTAGATTTTACAGCAAAAATACTTTTTGGGTGTTTTTGAGCATTTTTTGCGGAATGTAAAAGTTTGTTGGTGATTATCACCCCATATTTTTATTTTTTACCCAAAAAACTGTACGCAGTTTGTTTTCTATTGCCCTAAGCTTGATTTTGGCTCTTGATTTAATCTTGCACAGGAATTATTTTATATTTTACAGCAAAAATACTTTTTGGGTGTTTTTGAGCATTTTTTGCGGAATGGAAAAGTTTGTTGGTGATTATCACCCTATAGTTTTATTTTCTACCAAAAAAACTGTACGCAGTTTTTTTTCTATTGGTCTAAGCTTAATTTTGGCTTTTGTTTTAATCTTACACAAGAGTTATTTTAGATTTTACAGCAAAAATACTTTTTGGGTGTTTTTGAGCATTTTTTCCGGAATGTAAAAGTTTGTTGGTGATTATCACCCCATAGTTTTATTTTTTACCCAAAAACTGTACGCAGTTTGTTTTCTATTGGTCTAAGCTTAATTTTGGCTTTTGTTTTAATCTTACACAATAATTATTTTAGATTTTACAGCAAAAATACTTTTTGGGTGTTTTTGAGCATTTTTTGCGGAATGTAAAAGTTTGTTGGTGATTATCACCCCTTCGTTTTATCTTTTACCTTAAAAGCTGTACGCAGTTTGTTTTTTATTAGTCTAAGCTTGATTTTGGCTTTTGTTTTAATCTTGCACAAGAATTATTTTAGATTTTACAGCAAAAATACTTTTTGGGTGTTTTTGAGCATTTTTTGCGGAATGGAAAAGTTTGTTGGTGATTATCACCCCATAGTTTTGATTAAATCTTGCACAAGAATTATTTTAGATTTTACAGCAAAAATACTTTTTGGGTGTTTTTGAGCATTTTTTGCGGAATGTAAAAGTTTGTTGGTGATTATCACCCCATAGTTTTATTTTTTACCCAAAAAACTGTACGCAGTTTGTTTTCTATTGGTCTAAGCTTGATTTTGGCTTTTGATTTAATCTTGCACAAGAATTATTTTAGATTTTACAGCAAAAATACTTTTTGGGTGTTTTTGAGCATTTTTTGCGGAATGTAAAAGTTTGTTGGTGATTATCACCCCATAGTTTTATTTTTTTAACCAAAAAACTGTAAGCAGTTTGTTTTCTATTGGTCTAAGCTTGATTATGGCTTCTGATTTAATCTTGCACAAGAATTATTTTAGATTTTACAGCAAAAATACTTTTTGGGTGTTTTTGAGCATTTTTTGCGGAATGTAAAAGTTTGTTGGTGATTATCACCCCATAGTTTTATTTTTTTTTCCAAAAAACTGTAAGCAGTTTGTTTTCTATTGGTCTAAGCTTGATTTTGGCTCTTGATTTAATCTTGCACAGGAATTATTTTATATTTTACAGCAAAAATACTTTTTGGGTGTTTTTGAGCATTTTTTGCGGAATGGAAAAGTTTGTTGGTGATTATCACCCTATAGTTTTATTTTCTACCAAAAAAACTGTACGCAGTTTGTTTTCTATTGGTCTAAGCTTAATTTTGGCTTTTGTTTTAATCTTACACAAGAGTTATTTTAGATTTTACAGCAAAAATACTTTTTGGGTGTTTTTGAGCATTTTTTCCGGAATGTAAAAGTTTGTTGGTGATTATCACCCCATAGTTTTATTTTTTACCCAAAAACTGTACGCAGTTTCTTTTCTATTGGTCTAAGCTTAATTTTGGCTTTTGTTTTAATCTTACACAATAATTATTTTAGATTTTACAGCAAAAATACTTTTTGGGTGTTTTTGAGCATTTTTTGCGGAATGGAAAAGTTTGTTGGTGATTATCACCCCATAGTTTTATTTTTTACCCAAAAAACTGTACGCAGTTTGTTTTCTATTGGTCTAAGCTTGAGTTTTGCTTTTGATTTAATTAATCTTGCACAAGAATTATTTTAGATTTTACAGCAAAAATACTTTTTGGGTGTTTTTGAGCATTTTTTGTGGAATGTAAAAGTTTGTTGGTGATTATCACCCCATAGTTTTATTTTTTACCCTAAAAGCTGTACGCAGTTTGTTTTCTATTGGTCTAAGCTTAATTTTGGCTTTTGTTTTAATCTTACACAATAATTATTTTAGATTTTACAGCAAGAATACTTTTTGGGTGTTTTTGAGCATTTTTTGCGGAATGTAAAAGTTTGTTGGTGATTATCACCCCATAGGTATATCTTTTACATTAAAAGCTGTACATAGTTTGTTTTTTATTAGTCTAAGCTTGATTTTGGCTTTTGTTTTAATCTTGCACAAGAAATATTTTAGATTTTACAGCAAAAATACTTTTTGGGTGTTTTTGAGCATTTTTTGCGGAATGGAAAAGTTTGTTGGTGATTATCACCCCATAGTTTTATTTTTTACCCAAAAAACTGTACGCAGTTTGTTTTCTATTGGTCTAAGCTTAATTTTGGCTTCTGTTTTAATCTTACACAAGAGTTATTTTAGATTTTACAGCAAAAATACTTTTTGGGTGTTTTTGAGCATTTTTTGCGGAATGTAAAAGTTTGTTGGTGATTATCACCCCTTCGTTTTATCTTTTACCTTAAAAGCTGTACGCAGTTTGTTTTTTATTAGTCTAAGCTTGATTTTGGCTTTTGTTTTAATCTTGCACAAGAATTATTTTAGATTTTACAGCAAAAATACTTTTTGGGTGTTTTTGAGCATTTTTTGCGGAATGGAAAAGTTTGTTGGTGATTATCACCCCATAGTTTTGATTAAATCTTGCACAAGAATTATTTTAGATTTTACAGCAAAAATACTTTTTGGGTGTTTTTGAGCATTTTTTGCGGAATGTAAAAGTTTGTTGGTGATTATCACCCCATAGTTTTATTTTTTACCCAAAAAACTGTACGCAGTTTGTTTTCTATTGGTCTAAGCTTGATTTTGGCTTTTGATTTAATCTTGCACAAGAATTATTTTAGATTTTACAGCAAAAATACTTTTTGGGTGTTTTTGAGCATTTTTTGCGGAATGTAAAAGTTTGTTGGTGATTATCACCCCATAGTTTTATTTTTTTAACCAAAAAACTGTAAGCAGTTTGTTTTCTATTGGTCTAAGCTTGATTATGGCTTCTGATTTAATCTTGCACAAGAATTATTTTAGATTTTACAGCAAAAATACTTTTTGGGTGTTTTTGAGCATTTTTTGCGGAATGTAAAAGTTTGTTAGTGATTATCACCCCATAGTTTTATTTTTTACCCAAAAAACTGTACGCAGTTTGTTTTCTATTGGTCTAAGCTTGATTTTGGCCTTTGATTTAATCTTGCACAAGAATTATTTTAGATTTTACAGCAAAAATACTTTTTGGGTATTTTTGAGCATTTTTTGTGGAATGGAAAAGTTTGTTGATGATTATCACCCCATAGTTTTATTTTTTATCCAAAAGCCTGTACGCAGTTTGTTTTCTATTGCCCTAAGCTTGATGTTGGCTTTTGATTTAATCTTGCACAAGAATTATTTTAGATTTTACAGCAAAAATACTTTTTGGGTGTTTTTGAGCATTTTTTGCGGAATGTAAAAGTTTGTTGGTGATTATCACCCCATAGTTTTATTTTTTTACCCAAAAAACTGTACGCAGTTTGTTTTCTATTGGTCTAAGCTTGATTTTGGCTTTTGATTAATTCTTGCACAAGAATTATTTTAAATTTAACAGCAAAAATACTTTTTGGGTGTTTTTGAGCATTTTTTGCGGAATGTAAAAGTTTGTTGGTGATTATCACCCCATAGTTTTATTTTTTTACCCAAAAAACTGTAAGCAGTTTGTTTTCTATTGGTCTAAGCTTGATTATGGCTTCTGATTTAATCTTGCACAAGAATTATTTTAGATTTTACAGCAAAAATACTTTTTGGGTGTTTTTGAGCATTTTTTGTGGAATGGAAAAGTTTGTTGGTGATTATCACCCCATAGTTTTATTTTTTACCCAAAAAACTGTACGCAGTTTGTTTTCTATTGGTCTAAGCTTGATTTTATCTTTTGATTTAATCTTGTACAAGAATTATTTTAGATTTTACAGCAAAAATACTTTTTGGGTGTTTTTGAGCATTTTTTGTGGAATGGAAAAGTTTGTTGGTAATTATCACCCCATAGTTTTATTTTTTACCCAAAAAACTGGACGCAGTTTGTTTTCTATTGGTCTAAGCTTGATTTTGGCTTTTGATTTAATCTTGTACAAGAATTATTTTAGATTTTACAGCAAAAATACTTTTTGGGTGTTTTTGAGCATTTTTTGCGGAATGGAAAAGTTTGTTGGTGATTATCACCCCATATTTTTATTTTTTACCCAAAAAACTGTACGCAGTTTGTTTTCTATTGCCCTAAGCTTGATTTTGGCTCTTGATTTAATTTTGCACAGGAATTATTTTAGATTTTACAGCAAAAATACTTTTTGGGTGTTTTTGAGCATTTTTTGCGGAATGGAAAAGTTTGTTGGTGATTATCACCCTATAGTTTTATTTTCTACCAAAAAACTGTACGCAGTTTGTTTTCTATTGGTCTAAGCTTAATTTTGGCTTTTGTTTTAATCTTACACAATAATTATTTTAGATTTTACAGCAAAAATACTTTTTTAGTGTTTTTGAGCATTTTTTCCGGAATGTAAAAGTTTGTTGGTGATTATCACCCCATAGTTTTATTTTTTACCCAAAAACTGTACGCAGTTTGTTTTCTATTAGTCTAAGCTTAATTTTGGCTTTTGTTTTAATCTTACACAATAATTATTTTAGATTTTACAGCAAAAATACTTTTTGGGTGTTTTTGAGCATTTTTTGCGGAATGGAAAAGTTTGTTGGTGATTATCACCCCATAGTTTTATTTTTTACCCAAAAAACTGTACGCAGTTTTTTTTCTATTGGTCTAAGCTTGAGTTTTGCTTTTGATTTAATTAATCTTGCACAAGAATTATTTTAGATTTTACAGCAAAAATACTTTTTGGGTGTTTTTGAGCATTTTTTGTGGAATGTAAAAGTTTGTTGGTGATTATCACCCCATAGTTTTATTTTTTACCCTTAAAGCTGTACGCAGTTTGTTTTCTATTGGTCTAAGCTTAATTTTGGCTTTTGTTTTAATCTTACACAATAATTATTTTAGATTTTACAGCAAGAATACTTTTTGGGTGTTTTTGAGCATTTTTTGCGGAATGTAAAAGTTTGTTGGTGATTATCACCCCAGAGGTATATCTTTTACATTAAAAGCTGTACGCAGTTTGTTTTTTATTAGTCTAAGCTTGATTTTGGCTTTTGTTTTAATCTTGCACAAGAAATATTTTAGATTTTACAGCAAAAATACTTTTTGGGTGTTTTTGAGCATTTTTTGCGGAATGTAAAAGTTTGTTGGTGATTATCACCCCATAGTTTTATTTTTTACCCAAAAAAACTGTACGCAGTTTGTTTTCTATTGGTCTAAGCTTAATTTTGGCTTTTGTTTTAATCTTACACAAGAGTTATTTTAGATTTTACAGCAAAAATACTTTTTGGGTGTTTTTGAGCATTTTTTGCGGAATGTAAAAGTTTGTTGGTGATTATCACCCCTTCGTTTTATCTTTCACCTTAAAAGCTGTACGCAGTTTGTTTTTTATTAGTCTAAGCTTGATTTTGGCTTTTGTTTTAATCTTGCACAAGAATTATTTTAGATTTTACAGCAAAAATACTTTTTGGGTGTTTTTGAGCATTTTTTGCGGAATGGAAAAGTTTGTTGGTGATTATCACCCCATAGTTTTATTTTTTTACCCAAAAAACTGTACGCAGTTTGTTTTCTATTGCCCTAAGCTTGATGTTGGCTTTAGATTTAATCTTGTACAAGAATTATTTTAGATTTTACAGCAAAAATACTTTTTGGGTGTTTTTGAGCATTTTTTGCGGAATGTAAAAGTTTGTTGGTGATTATCACCCCATAGTTTTATTTTTTTACCCAAAAAACTGTAAGCAGTTTGTTTTCTATTGGTCTAAGCTTGATTATGGCTTCTGATTTAATCTTGCACAAGAATTATTTTAGATTTTACAGCAAAAATACTTTTTGGGTGTTTTTGAGCATTTTTTGTGGAATGGAAAAGTTTGTTGGTGATTATCACCCCATAGTTTTATTTTTTTACCCAAAAAACTGTAAGCAGTTTGTTTTCTATTGGTCTAAGCTTGATTATGGCTTCTGATTTAATCTTGCACAAGAATTATTTTAGATTTTACAGCAAAAATACTTTTTGGGTGTTTTTGAGCATTTTTTGTGGAATGGAAAAGTTTGTTGGTGATTATCACCCCATAGTTTTATTTTTTACCCAAAAAACTGTACGCAGTTTGTTTTCTATTGGTCTAAGCTTGATTTTGGCTTTTGACTTAATCTTGTACAAGAATTAGTTTAGATTTTACAGCAAAAATACTTTTTGGGTGTTTTTGAGCATTTTTTGCGGAATGTAAATGTTTGTTGGTGATTATCACCCCATAGTTTTATTTTTTACCCAAAAACTGTAAGTAGTTTGTTTTCTATTGGTCTAAGCTTGATTTTGGCTTTTGATTTAATCTTGCACAAGAATTATTTTAGATTTTACAGCAAAAATACTTTTTGGGTGTTTTTGAGCATTTTTTGCGGAATGTAAAAGTTTGTTGGTGATTATCACCCCATAGTTTTATTTTTTTACCCAAAAAACTGTACGCAGTTTGTTTTCTATTGGTCTAAGCTTGATTTTGGCTTTTGATTTAATCTTGTACAAGAATTATTTTAGATTTTACAGCAAAAATACTTTTTGGGTGTTTTTGAGCATTTTTTGTGGAATGGAAAAGTTTGTTGGTGATTATCACCCCATAGTTTTATTTTTTACCCAAAAAACTGTACGCAGTTTGTTTTCTATTGGTCTAAGCTTGATTTTGGCTTTTGACTTAATCTTGTACAAGAATTAGTTTAGATTTTACAGCAAAAATACTTTTTGGGTGTTTTTGAGCATTTTTTGCGGAATGTAAATGTTTGTTGGTGATTATCACCCCATAGTTTTATTTTTTACCCAAAAACTGTAAGTAGTTTGTTTTCTATTGGTCTAAGCTTGATTTTGGCTTTTGATTTAATCTTGCACAAGAATTATTTTAGATTTTACAGCAAAAATACTTTTTGGGTGTTTTTGAGCATTTTTTGCGGAATGTAAAAGTTTGTTGGTGATTATCACCCCATAGTTTTATTTTTTTACCCAAAAAACTGTACGCAGTTTGTTTTCTATTGGTCTAAGCTTGATTTTGGCTTTTGATTAATTCTTGCACAAGAATTATTTTAGATTTTACAGCAAAAATACTTTTTGGGTGTTTTGAGCATTTTTTGCGGAATGTAAAAGTTTGTTGGTGATTATCACCCCATAGTTTTATTTTTTTACCCAAAAACTGTAAGTAGTTTGTTTTCTACTGGTATAAGCTTGATTTTGGCTTCTGACTTAATCTTGCACAAGAATTATTTTAGATTTTACAGCAAAATTACTTTTTGGGTGTTTTTGAGCATTTTTTGTGGAATGGAAAAGTTTGTTGGTGATTATCACCCCATAGTTTTATTTCTTACCCAAAAAACTGTACGCAGTTTGTTTTCTATTGGTCTAAGCTTGATTTTGGCTTTTGATTTAATCTTGTACAAGAATTAGTTTAGATTTTACAGCAAAAATACTTTTTGGGTGTTTTTGAGCATTTTTTGCGGAATGGAAAAGTTTGTTGGTGATTATCACCCCATATTTTTATTTTTTACCCAAAAAACTGTACGCAGTTTGTTTTCTATTGGTCTAAGCTTGATTTTGGCTTTTGATTTAATCTTGCACAAGAATTATTTTAGATTTTACAGCAAAAATACTTTTTGGGTGTTTTTGACCATTTTTTGCGGAATGGAAAAGTTTGCTGGTGATTATCACCCCATAGTTTTATTTGTTTTCTATAGCCCTAAGCTTGAGTTTAGCTTTTGATTTAATCTTGCACAAGAATTATTTTAGATTTTACAGCATAAATACTTTTTGGGTGTTTTTGAGCATTTTTTTGTGGAATGGAAAAGTTTGTTGGTGATTATCACCCCATAGTTTTATTTTTTTACCCAAAAAACTGTAAGCAGTTTGTTTTCTATTGGTCTAAGCTTGATTTTGGCTTCTGACTTAATCTTGCACAAGAATTATTTTAGATTTTACAGCAAAAATACTTTTTGGGTGTTTTTGACCATTTTTTGCGGAATGGAAAAGTTTGTTGGTGATTATCACCCCATAGGTTTATTTTTTACCCAAAAAACTGTAAGCAGTTTGTTTTCTATTGGTCTAAGCTTGATTTTGGCTTTTAATTTAATCTTGCACAAGAATTATTTTAGATTTTACAGCAAAAATACTTTTTGGGTCTTTTTGAGCATTTTTTGCGGAATGGAAAAGTTTGTTGGTGATTATCACCCCATAGTTTTATTTTTTACCCAAAAACCTGTACGCAGTTTGTTTTCTATTGGTCTACGCTTGATATTGGCTTTTGATTTAATCTTGCACAATAATTATTTTAGATTTTACAGCAAACATACTTTTTGGGTGTTTTTGAGCATTTTTTGCGGAATGGAAAAGTTTGTTGGTGATTATCACCCCATAGTTTTATTTTTTACCCAAAAAACTGTACGCAGTTTGTTTTTTGGGTAAAAAATAAAACTATGGGGTGATAATCACCAACAAACTTTTCCATTCCACAAAAAATGCTCAAAAACACCCAAAAAGTATTTTTGCTGTAAAATCTAAAATAATTCTTGTGCAAGATTAAGTCAGAAGCCAAAATCAAGCTTAGACCAATAGAAAACAAACTGCTTACAGTTTTTTGGGTAAAAAAATAAAACTATGGGGTGATAATCACCAACAAACTTTTACATTCCGCAAAAAATGCTCAAAAACACCCATAAAGTATTTTTGCTGTAAAATCTAAAATAATTCTTGTGCAAGAATTAATCAAAAGCCAAAATTAAGCTTAGACCAATAGAAAACAAACTGCGTACAGTTTTTTGGGTAAAAAAATAAAACTATGGGATGATAATCACCAACAAACTTTTACATTCCGCAAAAAAAGCTCAAAAACACCCAAAAAGTATTTTTGCTGTAAAATCTAAAATAATTCTTGTGCAAGATTAAAACAAAAGCCAAAATCAAGCTTAGACTAATAAAAAACAAACTGCGTACAGCTTTTAAGGTAAAAGATAAAACGAAGGGGTGATAATCACCAACAAACTTTTCCATTCCACAAAAAATGCTCAAAAACACCCAAAAAATATTTTTGCTGTAAAATCTAAAATAATTCTTGTGCAAGAATAAATCAGAAGCCATAATCAAGCTTAGACCAATAGAAAACAAACTGCTTACAGTTTTTTGGTTAAAAAAATAAAACTATGGGGTGATAATCACCAACAAACTTTTACATTCCGCAAAAAATGCTCAAAAACACCCAAAAAGTATTTTTGCTGTAAAATCTAAAATAATTCTTGTGCAAGATTAAATCAAAAGCCAAAATCAAGCTTAGACCAATAGAAAACAAACTGCGTACAGTTTTTTGGGTAAAAAATAAAACTATGGGGTGATAATCACCAACAAACTTTTACATTCCGCAAAAAATGCTCAAAAACACCCAAAAAGTATTTTTGCTCTAAAATCTAAAATAATTCTTGTGCAAGATTAAAACAAAAGCCAAAATCAAGCTTAGACTAATAGAAAACAAACTGCGTACAGTTTTTTGGGTAAAAAATAAAACTATGGGGTGATAATCACCAACAAACTTTTACATTCCGCAAAAAATGCTCAAAAACACCCAAAAAGTATTCCGGAAAAAATGCTCAAAGTTTGTTGGTGATTATCACCCCATAGTTTTATATTTTACCCAAAAAACTGTACGCAGTTTGTTTTCTATTGGTCTAAAAAGTATTTTTGTTGTTAAATCTAAACTAATTCTTGGGTACGAAATAAAGATATGTTGTAATATATCTAAGAGCCTTTTAAATTATTTATTTTATTATATTCATTGCTTACTGTATCTTTTCTCAGTTAAAATAATTCACCGCTTATCTTACATAGAGTTTGACACTTTGGTAAAGTCAGCTGATGCCCATTTTTACTAATAGGTCCACCTGGTATCAATTCGCCTTGGAACTAAACAAGGTGGATTTATACAGGTGATATCATAAGCACAGCTGTTCTACTTTTTTCCCGCAAATTAGATGCTCGAATGTCAAAATTTGTATACGTTGACATAGGGGCTGAGATGTCAAATGTTATTCTAATGTTGTAGTTGTTTTAGAATCAACACATCCTGATAAAATTAATTCACCTTGGAACTAAATATGCAACTTCAGGCAAAAACGCTTCCAAATAAAGCGTAGTATGCAGCTCTGAATGAAATTCAGGCTGCCAGGAGAAGTTTGTGCAAAGATAAACAAACTGAAATTCAGGTTGGTAAATTTCTTAAAGAAATTTCCGTTTACTAGTACGCAGTTCCAAAAGAAAACACGAAATTTTGGCATTTATTGTCTATTACAGGCATGCTATAACAATAAGTGGAGAGTTTTTTCTGTCAACTGATTGGTCACGTAATTTTTGACATTTCTAGTTTTTCGTACATTGTAATTAATTTTGTGTGTGTTGTAAATTAAAAAATATATAAGTTTGTGTGTATGCAAACAAAATTCTGTATAGAATTCTACACGATTATTTTTCCGTGTAGAAATAAATGCTAAACTCCAAACTTGAATTTCAGTGAGAACTGCATACTACGCTTAAATAATGAGTGGCTAAAACTGAGAGCATGAGAAAAAACGTTCTCAAAATAAAATAGATTCCATCCAGAGCACGAAGCCGATATCATTCGATTATCGGCGGCGGCTTACCCAAAAAGTAACCAGCGGCAGCTAAGCGCCGGCTGTAAGCCGATAATTTTCCTCGGCGGTGGCTGAATGAAAAGTGTCGGCTGTCGACTGGCTCACGTAGTATGTATATCTAGCGAAAAAAAAATTTTAATATTTTTATATTTCTGACAAGCATTATCTAATTTTTTTGTTGTATTTGTCCCAAACTTATATTATATAATAGTAACTTGTCGGCTGAGTCGTGCGCCGATCACAGCCGTATACATCGGCGGCGGCGCAATTTAAAAACAAAATTCGGCGGCGGCTGCTAAGCCGGCTGTGCGCCGAACGGCTTCGTGCTCTGATTCTATCCCATGACTGCTTTTTACGGCCAGAGAAACAAGCCGAGGCAAAATTATCGGCGGCGGTGGCTGGGCACATTTTGGGTCGGCGGCGGCGCGCTGACAGAATTTTCGGCGGCTCACCTATATACGGATATTTTGGGAAAAAAGGTAGTGAAAAATTTTTTTTCGAAAAAAGTACGCAAATTTGCAACCTAGTCGTGAACACATTTAAACGGACTCGGCGGCTGGTTTTGAGCCGTTACGAGCCGATGTAATCGGCGGCGGCGCGATAGGCTTATGATTAATGACAATTTGTATGGAAAAACTCGTCTAGCCCCAGTTCTGTTTCATCATTAAAGAACAAGTATTGAAAATGGTTGGAGAACAAAACAAATAAATATTACATATTGGCAATTGGTTGGAGAACCAAAGAAAAACTATTGCGAGGGAACAAGAAGTGGGTTTGTGGAGTTCCGGCTTCGTTTGCGACGGTATACGTCGCTTAATCATCTTGAAAGACTTTCGAAATTGTTGGTGGCTGTATAACATAAGGTTCAGCCAAGTAAACCTCCCGTTCCTTGTATAGCAAGGGGGCACGGAAAAAATTTCAAATCAAAAAAATATAAGTGCTATCAATTAATAAATATGTATCAAGATTACAAGGAACTCTTGGTTGAAAAATTGGATCAAATAGTTGTTGTCAAATTTAACAATCCTAAAAAGAAGAATTGTGTGAATATTAAAGGTTACAGTGAAATTATCAAAGTATTGCAGGAGGCTGGCCAAGATGATCTCATAACGATGGTAGTTTTTACTGGCGTTGGAGATTTCTATACAGCAGGAAATGATTTCTCACAAGCTACAAATGTCGAGGATATGGGTGCCTTTATACATAAATCTAATGAAATTTTTAAAGCTATGGTATATGCGTTTATTGATTGTCCTAAGATAATAGTGTCTTTGGTAAATGGTCCCTGCATAGGTATCGGTACTACTTTAGCAGGCATTTCGGACTTAGTGTGGTGTTCTGAGACTGTAAGTTCAATTGAGTACTACATACTTGTCCTTTTCTCAATTATTTTTACTTTCAAGGCATATTTTTCAACACCATTCGTAAAATTGGGTATTGTACCTGAAGCTGGATCTTCCTATTTGTTTCCTCTCATTATGGGACGGTCAAAAGCAACGGAAGTTTTATTATTTGGTGAAAACCTTTCAGCACAGGAAGCCTATAATTTCAATTTTGTTTCGCGTATTTATAAAAAGTCTGAATTAGATTCGATGATATGGCCTAAACTAAGAGAATTTTCTCAATTGCCACCCCAATCACTGAAAATATCCAAAAAACTTATACGCAGTGAAGAAAAGAAGTTGTTGTTGAAAGCTGTTGATATGGAATGCGATGAACTGGTAAAACGTTTTGGAAGCGAAGAGTTTATGAATGCTTTAATCCGATTTGCAATGAGATCTAAACTTTAACATTGTTTAGAAGTTCATTAGAAATAATAATTCGAGGTCAAACGATTTAAACATGCTGGTTTCCACTATATCAAGCTAAGGGAAAATACACGTCTTTTAAGGTTACAAAATTATTTATGCATATTGAATGCGGGTGATTGGCTCCAGATCCGTCCACACTAATTAATATTTATAAATATGTGGAAATATCCGAGCGTGTGGAGCCATATGTGGTTAACAATGTTATAGGCTTTTTCCACTTGCCAACATCTACCATCAAATTGCGAAGATGACATTTTCCCATAAAATTATACAGGGCTAAAAATCTACATCATTCTATATCTTTAAAAGATGTTCATATCTCATTTTGTATCATCCTACATTTTTCGATAATTTTGGTGCCACCACTAGAAAAATGACATTAACTTGGAACGAAATTAAAATATTGTGAACCAGGGATGGCACATGATATACTAAAATTGTACCAATTGCTGTCTAAAACTGTACTTTTTAAAAATTAATTGTACCAAAACACCAGAAAAATGTATTAAGTACAGAAAATATATCACTTTTCTATACATATATCCGTGGCAAAAATGAAAGTGTGGCCGATTTCATAAACGCCACAATGCAATGCAGTGATGCAAAGTTGTATGTGCTTTGTTGTAGTAAACAATGTAAAGCCGCATCACTGCAATGCATTGTGGCGTTTATGAAGTCGGCCTGTGCTTAAGTCGGATTTAGCAAATCGAATTTCTAATCGAAAATAGCTCATTAATTTGGACATAATAGCTATTCGAAGGTAGAACGATATATTCTCAAAGCTCCGAAATATTCACCTTTTATACAATGTAAATAAATTTATAAAAATACAACTTTTTCAGACTTTAATATTGGGTAATTCAAAGTAGTGCCATATCAGTCCTAGTTTTGATATATCATATTATTTTATGCATGCATAAAATTGTATTTAAAATTTTGAAACAAAGAATTCATAAAACTTTACACATGAATATCATGTGTTTTAAGAAATATTGTATTTCATATTCTATGATTTTCTTTCAAATTTTGATGTTTAAAATAAAATGTATGAAATAACAAGAATTTGTGAAAAATAAAAGTGTAAAATATATCGCAATTTAATACGAGCGGATTTTAAAATGAACTTTTCGGGGAAAAAACTATTACCGCTCTTGATACATAACCTGCTCAAAGTATCAAGTACTATTTAAATACAAAATACGGGATAGAACGATATGCAAGCTTGCTTGGAATTGCTCATATGTATCATGATCAGCAAGACCTTTAAATTAACAGAGGCTACGTTTCGTGAGTTAACATTATTGGACCACTTTAAATATTTCTATTTTTAAGGCGAACTTTGTTTTCAATACTTCGCAAAACTAAAATTTAATTCATATATTTTAATACAATGGAAGAGTTGCAATAAGTAGAATTTCTAATAAATACAAAAATTATTAATTGTACTATATAAGCCATACCAATGTACCATTGTACTTTTAAAATCTGAATTGTACTAAGAGTGGTACAATTGTACCAACTTTGCCATCCCTGATGTGAACACAGATGCATGTGTGAAAATTTATGCAACAATAATTAAATATGTATATAATAAAGTTTTATCTCCTTCCTCTCAGATGGGTTTTTATTAATTAAAAACACTGCACTAATTATTGCTTTTTTCATTTTATATTACAAACAATTAATTTCTTGTTTTTATTAATATATTACATTTTTTAATTTATTACGAACAATGTGACTTTTCATATATCTGACATTTTGAAAATGGTAGATGTTGCAAGTTTAAATCCATGTTTATCTTAAATTTTCTAAAAACACTTAAATAGTTTTTTACAATAATATTAAAAATGTTTAAGCACGTACTTACGTACGTCAACATGCTTTTGTGAGTTTTTTGATTACTATACAATCCAATCAAACAACAGTAACAATATTTTACTTAGGCCCTGTTCGTAAATGCATCACTGCACTGCATCATATGACAAAACTTGACTTTACAATGTCAGTACAAGTTTGCTGATGCTCTTTTATAGTAGTAGCCGTTTATGTGCCGCATATTTGACGCTTGATTGTGCGTTATCTACTTTAGCAAAGTATTTTAGGGCACTTAAAGTTCCATTTGCAGCGCAGATTCATTTACGAACAGGACCTTATAACGTTTTTTAATTCAATTATTTAATTTCTTATTATTTAATAACTTCTCGTACGATTTTGTCTAACATCTCACACAGGCAACCTTACATTTCACAAAAATATATGAATTCTTCGAATATATAATTTTCCGCGTTCAAGTTATGAAGTTTATGCTACAAAAAATAACGACTGACACTTTTTGGTTCACATTATCAGTCAAAAGCCAATATGGCCGCTGACTGCCACTAAACCGCCAAAATTTTTGTGGTTGAATGTTGAATGATGAAATCTGCGTCTACACTATCAAGCAAGCAAAAATTTGAGCAAAATTGTCACACAAATTTCAAGTGTGGCCTCTACTTAATATGCAAGATAGGATTTTTTCATTTTTGGAACGATATATACTTTTGCATGTCTGGCAGCAATATCTGATTTAAAAAATTTCAGCTCCACAAGATATTCTTTACTGCCACCTAGTTGTCAAAAGTTGACAATGTCAAAATAATTTTATTCCATTTGTTGTAGTTTCACTCACTCTTATCACATGCCGACACAATATATCGATAGCTATCACACTTACTCTTGCACAATACCAATTAATATTTGTCATTTAATTATTTCGCTGCACTTATAAATAAATGTCGGTCACAACGTGAAATATCCGCAGAATTTTTGAGAAAATTAACAAAAATATTTAGGAAGTTAATTAACAAAAACTTTAAGACAATAAACATTTTTAAAGTAGTTGTTTGATTTCTCAAATCCCTGCAAAACGCTATTTTGATTATTTTACGCGAAGAAACAGGACAAAGAATTGAGGTAAATTTTTTCAACCGAGAAAACAGTCGTAAAGTGAAAAAGCAAAAAACACCATTAGTTTTTCTTAATACCATAATTTTCACGTATTCTGTTGTTTAATTAATACTAAAAGAGCTCAATTATTTACAAATAACTTGGTTGAAATTGTTTCAAGTGTATGGGTGCGTTTGAATGAAGTTGTTAATCCGCGGTGCCAAGAAATAAACTTTTTTTGCTGATATCACATTTGAATGAAAGTTCACCATCATAAAAATAATTGCTCAAAAATTCCTATACGGCGGCTACATTTGTTGCTTTTAAATTGCTTCATCCCGTATTGTGCAAAGCACAAGTTGGCAAATTGACCAAAAGAATTTATTTCAGTAAACATTAATTTCATATTATTAACAAATGATATGTTTACAGATCATTTCAGACTAGAACAGAAGCATATTATTTGAGTAAAAAAAGAAAATCTGTTTCTGCTCCGAAAAAAGGTAAGTCTGTCTCCTGTTGTAACACTATTATGTATGTAAAATGAGGTCCTAAAACTATAACTGCATATATTGTATAATACATATGACACTAAAACCAATATATTCATTCCTTTTCCTGATTTTATTATACTTGCTTTAATTTATAATGTCCATAGCTCTCTAAAAATGAAAACATTCGGTATGTGAGCTAATTCCTATGAAAAAATGAGGTTATGAAAGTTGAACCGGCCGGTTGTTGAAAACTTCAATAAAAAAAAGAAATACCTTCACTTATTGCAAATTCTATTTAATTTGCATACATATGAAAGGTATTTAACCTATGGCTAAAATCGGTGATTTGCATATTCAAAAAGTTAAGATATGTAAATAGTGAATGCCTAGGCATTAGGTGTGGAATAGTGCACGACTTTCTGATTTCGATACGCTAGAACCCCATAATTTGTGAGGTTTGGAAAAAAAATGCATGAGCCAAAAACTTGGGCGGGTGGGATGGTGGTAAATGGCACCTCATCGGGGTAAAAAATATGGGAGGACGACACAAAATCCACAAAAAAGCTTCACAACTGTCCCTAAGTCGTTCCTAGGGGGGTAAAATATAAGACCGCACCCACTAATATTTCCCACCCTACATTTTTCATGAACATACCTCGGCCCTCCTTAAGGGGACTCCCATAGTAAATAGTCGCCCATGTTCTGGAAAACTCAGCGTTTTCAATTCGCTTACGGTTTGTAAAACGCAAAAAGCATTTCGGCATGCTCTGAAAACCGGGCGATTTACTGCCGTTTTGCTATTTTCCGTAGTTGTGTTCGAGCAATGAAAACATATTTTTTATTTTAACAAAACGTAAACAAACAATTAAATTTTAAATTAAAATGCCTACAGAGTTCCTGCTTGCTACACTGGCTTTAAAAAAACTACAATCATCGTCAGTTCATAAGAGGACAATTGAGACCAGTGATGTTATATACTTTTTTGAAAAGTCTTTATGCAGCCTGAAAAAATCTACTTTTCCCTACGCGCCCAAAGAATTATCTTTACAAAAATCCTTTAAACTTTTAAATGATAATATGTATGTAGTATATGAATGCAAATAAGCCCCTTTGTGTTTAATGTACATATACGTATGTATATGGCTTAATACGAAAAAAGCTTTTCTCGAACATTCGATATTTTACAGGAGAAAAAAAAACTGAAGGATGTAATGACACGTTGACTACTAGAAAACGTTAAACGCGATATCGAAAAAATCGAGATAAGAATTTTTTTATGTTAAACCAATGATATATAAAATTTATTTAAAGTTCTTATAAAATTTTTTGGAATTTCGAGGTAAAAACATTGCAGTATTTTCAGAATTTGATCTAGTTTTAGGAAATGTAGCTAACTTTCGACCTACCGAAGCAAATTTCCTTTTTATCGGGATCATCACATATAAAGATATAGGTACACTTTTATATGAATTGCACTGTTTTACACACTTTTATTTTTGGAAAGTTTAAAATTTTTAATGCATTTTTTAAACGTATTACTAATTAGGATGTGTAAACACGAAAAAATCTTTTCGGGCATTGTCCAAATAACGACGGTACATTTGTTTTTTTTCGATGCATACTCGTCTTTAAAGCGCCACACAGACTCAAAGGCTTCTTCGAATAAAATGCGTTATATATCTACTAAATTACGCGTCGAATATTGACTAATTGGCTCTGATCGGATAAAAAATTACGGAGTTATAATGGATCAAACTCAAATTTTACAAAATTTTTAACTTTTTTTTTACCAATTTTTGTCATTTCGGAAACTGTTATGTACCACAAATAAAACAAATCCATAGTTTTATAATTTTGTTGAATAGTTCATGCAATTACAAAAATTGTAAGCCATAATGGACCGAAATCGGCATAAATCTAAAAATACTGTAAGAAAATAACGAAAAAATTAGCCTACGAATAGGGATTTTTCCCTACATATAACAGCACTGATTGAGACAGACAATTGACAAAGCAAATTTTTAAATTGCATGTTTTTAATTAAAATCGCGAAAAAACGGTACAAGTTTTTCTTCAAATAAAAAGAAAACATTAGCCCAATTCACAATCTTGTGCAAATGGTCTTGCATCGTAGCATTTGCAAATTGGTATAGTATATTATACTCACCACTTAACAATTGTTAGTGGTGGGTATCAATATGCTATACCATTTTGCAAATGCTACGATGCAAGACCATTTGCACAAGATTGTGAATTGGGCTATTAAATTTAAATTGTGCATCACTTCATTTTCTCTTTAAGGTACAGATTAAATAAAATAGACCGGATCGCATCAGTATACACTAGAGGTTTGAAAACGCCAAATTTCTAACGTTTTCGTTTGTCAGAACACCAGCTTGGCGTGTTTCAGAACATGGGAAAATAATTTTTATAAAATTAGCTTCCACCGCCCTAACTAGCCCCAGAGCGTCCCTGGAGGAGTTAAATGTATGACCGACCCCCAATATTTTTCTTAACCCAAAATTTTTTCAAAACATCTAGGCTCCATCTTCAATCATTAAGCTGGTTCCCATGCAAAATTGTTTCATTTTATACATTTTTGACATATAGACAGGTTTTGGTTTTTACCATTGTGGTTGTTGTGCTTCATAAATTAAAGTAATTTGCATAGATAGGTCCTGGGAAGTGATCAGATCACCAGAGATGCTTTAACCCCTCCGGAAGTTCAAAATATTGGGGTCATTTTGGTAATGGTTAGAGCTGTAAATGAATAATTCTCTTTTTATTTTTGAATTAATTATTTTCGCAACAAAAAAGAATTGAATGAAATTTGAATCAATTCAAATGAATTAGGCAGAAATGTATTTCAATTCGTTTCCAATTCAAATGAATTTGTAGAATGAATTGCAATTCGTTCCTAATTCAAATGAATCTGTAAAATGAATTGCAATTTGTTTCCAATTCAAATGAATTTGTTTAAGTGAATTGCAATCCATTTACAGTTCGTTTGAATTGAATTGATTTTCAGTTGATTCAAATTAAATTAGAACAATGAATTGCAATTCAAATTAATGAATTCAAAAATGACTTGCAATCAATAAAATTCAAGAGCAGATCTAGGGGGACTGAAAAATGGAAATTTCTCCTACCAAAATTAAAATATTCAGTACAAAAATTAAAAAGCCTTGTCCTGGATCTCCGCCCGATCAAAGAAAACATGCTAATTGGAGTTTGTTTCTTCAAGAAGAACTGATTTTTATTTTGAAATACGCTGAACGACAAAACACATTTAATATTTAAGAAGCAATTAATAATTTTTGAAAATTTGTTCTCATTGTATATTCCTCTTTGACGACTCAAAGACATTATATGCCTGTTCGTTTACTTACTAAAATTTACTATTTTTACTACAGCTGGAAGCTTTCAACACAAAAAGTAAACAAATTTTTCCAATTGTAGTAAAAGTAGTAAGAATTTCGAGTAAACGAACACATCTTTGAACATTACGTTGAGATTCAAAGTTGCTAAAATCTTTAAAATTCAATTGAAAAAATAATTTCCACAATATACAAATATGAGATTATTTAAACAAAAAAATGATTGTTAAAGACACCTTAAATAATATTTTCACACTATTTGATAAAAATAAAAATTTAAGTTTCTTTTAGCAAATATACAAAATTTTCCCATTTTGATAGGATTTTCGCCGATACCTAATAATTCAATTCCTATTCTGCGGCTGCCTAACAATTGCAGTATATCATGGGAATTTCAAATCTAAGAATTTTTTGTTTTTGTACTATACTAGATGATATACAAAACGAGAGTAATGCTTTCTGTCTTTTACATAAGAAATTAATTGAATAACAAAACGACAGTGATGCTTACTGCATATTTACTTACAAAATCAATTCCAATTTCAATCAATTCAATTCAAATGAGTTGGTAATGAATTGCTAATTATTTTTTTGTAATTCATTTGAATGAATTCAAAATCAGTTCAATTCAAATGAATTGCAATTCACTTTGACATTTTCATTTGAATTGGAAACGAATTGCAATTCATTCTACAAATTCATTTGAATTGGAAATGAATTGCAATTCATTTTTACCAAATTCATTTGAATTGACTAAAATTTCACTCAATTAATTTTTTTTTGTGTGAAAAGATTTAATTCAAAATTTGCTAATTCAGTGCATGAATGATTCGCGAATTAATTCAAAAATGAATGATTCATTTACAGCTCTGGTAATGGTAGCCTACGGGAGGGACTAATTGTGGCTTTAGCGCTCCTTCCCCAGAAAAAGGATTAACACAACATTTTTAAAACATCTAGCCACGATATTCAATCATTAGGGTCGTCCACATACAAAAATGTTTAATGTCTAATGCTGACTTTAACAAACACACATACTGCTTAAGCCTTTTTCGGCTTTTCTGCAGAAACACCCAGAGTCTTGGCAGGAATCGAACCTGCGACCCCCGGCACACTATCCACATGTTTTTTTACATATGGTTTGTCAGGTATGTGAGACATATGTAACGTCGCATTTTTGTCAAAATTGTGAATTTACAGACGGTTTATAATTTTTGCTTTCACACGTACATGTGCAATTATATCTGACATAAAATAACTTTTATATTTAAATTACAAATTTATACATAAATAAAACCATTTAAAAAGAGTATTTCAATTAAAATATTTTTAGGCAATACGGAAATATTAGAATTAACTAAAGCGCTTTTTCTTGTTGGAAGCTAAAATTCCCCATAAAATTCTTGTTAACTCATTCTAAGATTATTATTTTACAAAAATTACAACAAAAGAAAATGAAGTAAAAATACATACTTCTAAGAGTAATAATGTTAAATTCATACATACACAAAACGGCAAGAAAACAATTAAGTTTTGACCCGTTTGTTCTTGTAAAAAATGCTCAATGACTTGATTTGTACAAAAATAGGTATAAACAAAAATAAAACCACAATAAAATTGCTCTTGCCAATGATAAACTTCCAACAAAATACATAAAGGAACACTGTTTGCATTTGCACTTCTTATACGATTTGGTTTTCATTTCAAACAAACATTCCCAAAAAATGGTTACTATAAAAATTAAACAACAAGTGCATACATCCTGGTAATAGCGAAACTCAAGAATATACCCAATAACACTCTTAAAATTTTTTGTGCGTACTTTACTGAAAATCACCCTTTTCAGCAAAAAATAACATGACAAATCATGCGTATAATCATGGGTGCAAGTGATGACGCATTGGTTCGATTTCGGTGAAACATGCATGATTTTTACATTAGCGTGTCATTGGAGATCATGTGTTTACATGAAAATTTAGAGAACTTGCTCGTCATTAAAATGAATGAATTGAACCCATGCAAGTTCCCTGATTCGATGACGTTTTTTCATGTAAATATAAAACAAATGAAATAAAAAAACTATTGCCGCAGCTGGGATACGAAACATGCTTTTCTGACTGTTGAGACACGCTCTCTATCACTGAGCTATTGCCTTCTTATTTTTTGTTGGAGCTAAAACTTGTTTTATGAAAATGTGTCAATGGGATGGTTTAATTCAGTTTTTGCATGCCTTTTTCAGTGGATGCAATATATTACTAGTGAAATTGCATGCGTTTTTAATGAGTTTAAAAACTATAGCTTTATTTACGATTTACGATGTCATTCATAATGCATTCGAAGAAACAAGTGATCAAGAAATCATTTATTTTTTACTGGGTATGTTCAAATCAATGTATTTTATGAAATTTTTCTGATTTTATGTTTGTACATTTTTTTAATTTCTTTACTATAGAAATTTTAATAGGAATTGGGCAAATGTATGAAAGAGATTTAATTTTCATGACACTTATACCGAATTATTTGCACGAGACTCTACAGGACCTAAAAATACAAAAAGATCGATTTCGAAAAATTTTGTCACTTACTGTGTTTTGAAATTGTCCATCCAATGTTCTTTTTAAAAGTCAGTAGTTTGAGATTGGCTCAAAACTAATTGTCAAAATCGGTGGAAATTCATCAAACCTTTTCAAAACAATCGTATTGAAATTTTTCTGCAAACGACCATCCTCCATCAAATACCTGAATATTTTAATTAAATCAATTTTTAAAATATCGTTTTCGGAATCGATTTCCATCACATACCAGAGTGCCTTTTCGAAGCGTAACTTTTCCAAAATTTACACTTTATTTTCATATACATATCGACATTTCCATAAAAATTCAACTTATGTCGCGTCCGTCGCCAAGCACTTTAGCTGGTTTTTTTCTCAAAGAAAAACTTAAGTGGTGTTTCCACAAAACAAACAATTGATTTGAGTAAGAAATTTGTAGAGTAATCACTCAAAAAAGTGAGTGCTTTTCATACAAAGTTTATACTTATGTATTGTTTCTAGAACCCAAGCAATCGACTTTAGTAGAAAATATGTATGGAAACCACTCGAAAAACTGAGTGCTTTTCATACAAATTGTTTACTCAATTCGATTGTTTGGGTTCTATAAACAGCACAATTGTTTGTATTGTGATGTTTAAAATAAAATAAATTAAAATGTAGAATATAAATAAAAAATAAATAAAAATACGTGTATGTGAAAAATAAAAGTATAAAAGACATCGCAATTTAATACCTGCCGATTTTAAAATTAACTTTTCGGGAAAAATTAAAGAAATTATAACCGTTATGAGATGATATAAGCTGTTTAAAGTATCATGTATTATTTAAATACAAAATACGGGATAGAACAATAGGCAAGCTCGCTTTGAATTGCCCAAATATGTAAATATTATGTATGTTAGAATAAATTTGCCGAATAAAGAACGATAGTGTGACCGAATTGAACCGATTATTGTCGCCATTTTGTTTTGCCTGATTAGAGCCGAAAAGGATTGCAACAATACGCGACGATAATGCGACCGCAAAAAATGTTTTTAATTGTGTGCCGATATAGGACAATAAAAATTGTTGCAAATCGTGCCATGTGCGACGATAGTGGGATCTTAGCTTAAGAGTGGATTGTTCGAATTTTCAATCAGATTAGTAAAACTAGGGTATTCATTCCGTTAACCGTTAATCGGTTAACCGGCTAATTATTACCCGCTTAACTGACCGGTTAATTTAAAATTGGCTTTTTGCGATTAACGGTTAAGCCGGTTAATTTCAGTCGATTAACCGACGTAACAAAATTTTTCGTATTTTGTAGTATTATAACGTATTTGTTGAGTGTTTAATTATTTGTTTCGTCTCATATACAAAATGTATGTGTTTAGAAATTACTTTTCAAACAAATAAATGTGTTCAGTGATTTTAACTTAAGTAAAACATTAAAATCTTTTTACGTGCCTATAAAAGAATTTAGTAAAGACTCAGCTACTCTAATTGAACTTGAGGGTATTATGTATTCAGTTTTTGTTTAATAGTTTTATAAAATCTAATAATACTGTTGCCAACGATTTAATTAAAAATCTAAGGATTAGAGTTAATGAGAGACGAATTGCATTATTTTATACCTCCACTCAGGAATATTTCTTTCTAGCAACAGTACAAAAACGGAAACTAAGGAATTCGGAAAAAACTTTTTTCCGCTGAACTCTGCCAGCATGAATTATATGATGGATGACCTTACAACAGAAGAAACTATCGATAGTTATACAAGAAATGTTTAACAGAATTAACAATTAGAAGTTGAAAATTTGAAGAAAAAAAATGAAAACAGGACTCTAATGGCATAATGGAAAATTTTATAAGATTAGAGAAATCCACGCAAAGGACTGAGAAACTAGATGTTTTGTATTATGGATTGCTTTCGATTTCTTCAACATCTACGATAAATGAACGGATTTTTTCAAGCCCAGTTTTATCAAAAGTAAAGAAATTATTTTTCTAGATTGTTTTAGAAGATCTCCTTAAACTAATGAAATAACTGATATAATGATCTCACAAACTTGTTAATTTTTTAATGAATACATATTTATGATTTTTTTTTTTTGCTTTATTATGTTCAAGAATTGTTATGTTTGTTATGTTATTGTCTCTTTTTTACTAAGAAATTCAAAATAAAAGATAATTTATGCAATTTTATTTGCTAAAATTACTTGATTTATGACAAAACTTCATTAATCGGTTAACCGGCTAATACTACAATTAACCGATTAAGCCAAAACCTCGATTAATTAATCGAGCGATTAACTGATTAAAGCAGAAACCCGTTAAATGAATACCCTAAGTAAAACGGATCAGTACTACTGATCCGAAAGTCCTACTGAAACTAGAACTTTCGCTAGGATGTTGTTGTTGCCGTCGCTGGTAGTGTAAGTAAAGGGCTCTGATGAGAAGACTGTGGTGGTCTTGAAACATCTGATGTCAGTTCAACCTTCCGTACATCCAAATTTTTCTTTGAATGTTCCATATTTACATGCTTTAGAATTTCTTTCTTCAACAAAAAAATAATTTGATCGGAAGATTAAATTGAAAACGCACTTAAGCCAAACTAAATAAATAACTTTGGAATAATGAAGATACTTTTTTTAATATGTTTTTCATGTTAATTTCAATATTTTGAATTTTTATGTGTGTGAAGATAGCTTCGTTTTTAGTATCCCTGTGTTATAAAAATCTCTCACTTGAACATTAACACCGGGTCTTGACGAGACATAAGTTTGGAAATTTTTGTGTTCGCAAATGTCAAAATCTGTTGCGAACACAAAAAATGACTGTGTGGACAGCAAATGTTAGTGTTCGGACACATGTTTGGAAATTGATGTTCAAAATCAAACCAAAGCAATTATGTTAGGACACAAGCTGTCAAATTTAGTATGTATGCAGTAATTTCTGCATAAATTGTTTGTTTTAATAAAAAAAAGGAGAAAGAAAGCAAATAAAAAAATATTTAAATTGTTCTTTAATTATTTGCACATTATAAGTACATATATGTTCATATTCATAAAATTTTCATATATACAAAAATAATAAAGTGAAATATATGGAATATATATAAAACGCCGTGCAAGTTTAGTACACGAATATAAAATAATTGTGTCCAAACATCACTACGTTTACCCATGCCTCAATAGGAGTTTGAACACAGACATTTTTTGTGACGTCACTTTGCCGACGTTATTGCTTATGTTTAGAAATAAAAATTGCACGTCTAGTCGCAGTGTAATGTTAACAATTGTTAACTGGGTGTCTCCACGAGCAATAAACTTGGAAATAATTATGTTTTCATCTGTCAAATTCTATTTCCAACACCATATGTTCACGTGTGGACCGCAGTCACATTTATTTGCAAATAAATTGCGACATAATTGTTCAAACTTATGTTCAAGAAATAATGCTCAACATAAGCTATAAAATTTGATCGGCAATTGTTGTTTGCGCGAATTAAACAAAAGAAACTCGTTGCTGTGGTAAAAATACAGTGTTTTTTTAAATATAATAAAGCAAATTTAAATAAAATAGTTAAAAAAAATTAAATAAATTAAAATAAAGACAAAAAACATCGATCAATTCACAGTGAATTTTTTAACTTTATGTCCAATACCGCAATACCTGTTCTATAGCTCAGAACATTAGCCTGTTCACGAACATTTTTGTACTGTATTCTGCCGACGTTATTGCTTATGTTCGGAAATAATTATTGCCCGTGGAGACGTGCAGTAACTTAACAGAGTAGATATTTTATAAGATTTTCAAGCAAAAATATTACTGTGTATATGGGAGTTTTTATTGTGGTCAAAATATCGGCCAAACTCGAAATGGTGGGGTCATTCTGTCAACTGGGATCGAAAGCTAGGGCATCAAATATTTCAGAACGATGGAGATTATGTTCAGTATTAAGCCAGGTTATGACAATTAGGACTTTAAAAATGTGTAATTAAACATTTTTGTTTATTTGTATGGGAATTTTTTTGGTAGTCAAAATATCGGTCAAAGTGAAATAACGGCCCATACTGCCAACTGGAGTCGAAAGCTAAGGCATCAAATATTTCAGAACAGCAGAGATTATATTCAATATTATCGGCCATGTTCTGTATTTTATGTGGAATTAAAATGTGCGGAATTATCAAAGCTTGGTTGTTGTAAATTAATATTTATAGCAACAATGGTTTGATAATTCCGCACATTTTAATTCCATATGAAATACAGAACATACCCGTATGGCAGGTTTTTAGAAACAGGGTCGAATACTAAGGTATCAAATGTTTCAGGACGGCAGAAACTATAATCAGTATTAAGCCAGATTTTGAGAAATAGGACTTTAAAAAATGTGTAATTAAACATTTTCATATGTATATGTGGATTTTTTTTTTGTGGTCAAAATATCGCGGTTCACCAACTGGGGTGTGCTGGCGGTCTTGGACAGCTCCATATGGACCGAAAAATGGACTGATCCGATAGCCGACCCATTGTGGAAAAACACGTTATCAAACCGGGGGGTTGGTTCTTGGTCGGTACTATCTGGCATGGGTGACCCTACCAAAATTAGCAGCAAAAAAATCAGCTGCCCCCGCCAGTACGGCCTATACAATGCGACGTGGAAGTAGAACTAGGCTTCACGAAAATCTCTATTGTTTAATGTTTATTTATTTTTGGTGAAATCTAAATTTTGAACTGCTATAACATGATCTTGTATAAAACTAACATAACATATATATTAAACCTCTTGGTGTTGCTTAAGTTTGTTTGGTTTAAAAAAAAAAGTGCGGACACTGCTTTTAATATGCTCAAACTCAGTTTATTTCACTCATAATAAATTTCCCTTTTTATTTCCTAATAGAATCTAGTTTTTCTGTAATAAAAGGAAAAGCATAAAAGTAAACGTATCTTAGTAAACATAAGGTGCGTGTGCGGTATTGAATTATGACGCAGCATACGCAACCGGTTGTTGCTGCTCAACACCAACAACTTCAGCAGCAGCATCAACAGCAAGCTTCTATTACGCAACAACAACAGACTACAGCGCTATCAAACTCAAGCAATAACAATTCTAATTCCACGGCTACTACGTCAAGTCAGACAAATAATAATCAAACACAAACTATAGCTGTTCAACAACAACACCATCCAAATAATAACCACGCCAATAATAATAGCTATCAACAGCAACAAAATGCCCCAGGTGGCCAAATGTTCAACCCTCAATTACAACCAGCAAACGTGTACGTACCAACTCATGGTATCCCACCTCATCATCCACAACATCATCACCAGCCCGGAGCCATGTATCAAACAATGATACCGGCGGCTTTACCAAGTAATGTTTTCGTTAACAATGTTACCGCCAATGTCAACTTGCACGGTTGGACCCACACTGTTCCACATGGGGCGTGGGTACATTCAACTGGCGGTGCAAATTACATACATGGAGATTTACCCCCAGAACAGGTAAATAAATAAATAAAGATTGCTTGTAGACTTGATTAATGTATGAGAACCGTCCTGTAAATCGAATGAGTTCGCGGACGCAATTCTATCGAAAAACTGACTTGTTGCTATTTTAAGATATTCTAATTGAATTTAACTTAGTGTGCACTAAATCTATTCATTACCTATAGAAATTGCGGAAATTGAATTAGAAACGTAAAATATAAGAATAGAGAATGATTGTGGTTCTAATTGTTAAAAAGCTTTTTAAACTTAATAAATATTCTTAAACTTAAACTTAAAACTTAAACTTAACCGAAAGCTCTTTCTTTTATTATATGTCTGTTCCCGTACGTGCACGAAGTTACACAAACTTTCCCAAAAGCTTTTTTAAATACGAATTTTGTATTGAAAACAGCTTTCGGTCAAGTTTGTGTAACTTTGTGCACGTACGGGAACAGACTGTATTTGTATTAAAAAGGCTTCCTCAATTAATCAAGGTTTTTATTCTGAAAAATGTATTGAAATCTACTCATAGTTTATTAAATTCGTTGAAAATTAAGTTATGAGTTTAGTTGAACTGTATGGGTTTATATCCAAAGAAATTTAATTATTTTTGGCTTGAGTTCGGATTTAATTTAATTTTTCAATTAAATTATATTTTTATTTAGAGATAAATGAGAAGCATGTAGACAAAGAAAATTTTGACTGCGCGTAGGGTTGAACTGACGTTTCGATAGCTCCAGCTCCACCGACTTTGGTCGAGTGGCCTAAGCGGTAAAGAACTCTGATGAGATTAGTGGGAGCTATCGAAACGTCAGTTCAACGCTCCGCGCACTCAAAATTTTCTTTGTCTACATGCTTCACATTTATCTCTAGATAAAAATATAATTTAATTGAAAAATTAAATCAAAACCGAACTCAAGCCAAAAACAATTAAATTTCTTTAATTGACAAATTTTCGATCATAATTAAGGAGCTTGTGCTAAAACTCATTGAAGAGTCTTCATCTTCATTGTTGTTAAATCAATTTGTATTGTATGTTTTTGAAAAAAATATGATATTTAGAGAGAAATGTATTGAACGTTGGGTTGCCAGTTTAAAATGTTAAAATCAGCCCACTTGGATCCCTATAGGTCCCGTTGTGTTGATTATGTTATTGAACGTTACTTTGGCAGCATTATTAAATATGCTTTGGAGTTGAATTTATGTATTGCAAAAAAGAAGTTAAAACCAGCCTAAAAACGAAAACGATATTGAGAAACACGAAAACTAGAATAAAATAAAAAGACTTTTTACGGAAATGCAAGAAGATTGTAAAGAAGTGAAATTACTCGATGGATGCTAATATTGGAAAGAGGGAAGCAGAACGTTTATCAACAAAAACAAAGAACATTTCAGATAAAAGGGTAACGCACAATACATAAAATTAGCTTCCTCTTTGGTTTGCCATTAGAAAATCGAAAAAATCATGCAATTGTGGCTTAGCCATATTTGCGCTCTATTTCAAATTGCTTGATCGTACAAAATATTGTGCATTAGCGTTTACGCCTGTCGTTTTTTGTACTAGATTAAAGTAACACACAACCTGTAATCTTTAATTTACTATGAAAATCGAATTAACCGTATACCTTACCCAATCAGGCCGGGCCCATCGTCGTATATAAAAATTTTTGCAAATTTTGTTCTTTTCCACTTTCATAATAAATTCAAATGTAGTAAAAGACAGGAAGCGAAATATTCACACAAAACCGATTTTTGTTACCTTTGTCAACTGATATCCAATATCCAAGACTCGGATTATAATGACCCAAAAATTAAAAATTACCTTAAAAGCACTAAAAATTTACTCATCGACGGGGACAATTCAATTAAACTATAGTTTTTAATCAACTTCTTGTAAATTACAATTGTTCAATTCACAGCCGTTGCAAATTATATTTTTGTATTTTTGAAATATCAATTACTCAACGACACCTGCGAGCCTATCTAATTCGTTTTTCACGAGAAAAAAATACTTGCTATTTTGTAACACCGTGTTATTTACCTACATAGCTTCATTAAGGGTTTTTATAAGAAAATACTATTCTTTTAACATATTAAAGCTATATTAACATATAAAACTAATTATTAACTTGTATTTTCAGGGTGCTCCAGTTATTCAACAAATGGGTGGTATGCCCGTTACATTGCCAGCACCAAATGCTTTGACTGGCACAGTAATGAATCCCAATGCTGCTGTCATCAGTGGAGCCACGCGGGGTTCTCGTCGTGGACGTGGACGAGGTGGTGCCAGCGGGTCAAGACGTAGTGACTACAATATGCAGCGTCACCCTCAACCAGAGGGAAGTCCAGCACCTCAACAATCGGGACAAAATAATCAACAAGAACTACAACAGCAACAGCAACAAGGACAACAGCAAACTGATACTCAACAAATGATGACAACCATACCGGCATCATACGTGTCACACCCACAGTATGCTGCACCTGCACAACAATATCCCTATGGTTATTCAGCCTTCTTTGCTCCGCAACAACATATGATACATCCAGGACAAAGTGCTGCAGCTCAACAAGCCACCGGTACCCCACTTTATATATCTCAAATGCCAGTTTACAATAGCCCACACATGTACAATTATGGATATTATCTTCCGCCCGTTATTAACCAATCGGAATACCAATATGGAGAAGAATTGGGAGTCGGCGATGAACGACAAGCGTCTGGTGAAGGTGGTGCCATGATGTGGCATCCACAGCCCATATATTCTGAAGAATATGGCATGAGCCCAGTTGACATGCATGCAGTAGCTTCTGATGATATGACTCATAATGCATCTTCAATTGGTTCGGCTAACGAAACGCCCACTATGTTAAGTCCCAACTATCCACCTTTGTATGAACAAATGACCCAACAAATGGGTGTAATGCAAATTTATGATGATCCTCAAATGGGCCAAATGCAAGTGATACATCCTCAAACGGGTCTTCCACAGGTTAGTGAATTAAAAAAAAAACTATCTCTTATACCTGAACATTTTATTTTATACTCCATTCTCATACCTGTATATATTTTGTACACCCTAGATGGAAGAAGAATTATCTGAATGTGGTTCACAAACCTCGACACCAATGCAAATGGTCCCACCCATACAAATGATACCAGCTGCAGTTCAACCCCCAATGGGACTACAAGTTGGCACTGACCAAATTATCCATCAGCATCTTATACCAGTTGCTGGTGGTGCTATAATGCCAATTGATGGCACACTGACACCCAATAGTACATCTCAGCATCAGATTCAACAACATGGGGGTAAGTCTTTTAAGTTTATTGATTTTAGAATTCAGTTATTATCTTGGCAACACTTTGCCTAAAGAATTAATTTGAAATACTTGATATTATTTAAGTTCTAATACCTATAATTATTATTTTGCCCTTCTGCTGTAAAGTTTACTATGTAGTTCTTTTTACTTAATTATTTCCTTGTATCATGCACAAGTATATTTTACATAATTTCTATTGTAAGTTTTCTATAAAGAACTAAATGTACCATTAAATTCTTTGGAATTTATAATTCTTTTATTGTATTCGAAAGACTAAGCCGGAATTTTATTTATATTCTTCGATTGAATCTCGAGAAAGGGCAAATTATGTGATATATGAGGAGACGTAAAACAAAATATATATTTTTAGTAGGTTTTTCAAATGAAATTAACTGAATGTTTTTGAAAATAACAAACAATTTTATTTTCTTTCTGCAATTTGTTTTAAAACAGCATTAAAATATAAAATTTATTATTTTTTTAATAGGAGTTCGCTAAAGAACTCGCTTGATATTTTTAACAAGAAATCAAAAGCTAAACTTGGAACGATTTTCCGTCAATCCGCGTCAAATTGGGTTGATAACAGTGGTCTGCGGAAAGAATATTCGGAATATACAAAGTTTAATGCGCTAAACTCAAATCTGGTTTCAGTTTTTTCTTTCACGTACAGATTTTTTTTTGTAATAGGCAGGACCAACATTTCAACTAGGTATATCAGCATATTTCACCATCACTCAAGAACTCATTTAAATAAATAAACCATCAAAAGATGCGCAATAATATTATCTATAAGTCAATTATGTATCCAAGTGCTTCGGAGTTATTCAGAAATTAGCAGCAAAAATGTATTTTTTCATGCAAAATAAAAATTTTTTTTTCGTTTTCAAAAACTCATGAAAAATTTAGATGGCAACATTTTAATACTTTTTTTTCATTTATTAGAAAGATGGTGGTTTTTAGGAAAAAATAACGATAAAAATTGGAAATATTGGTTTTGTGCAGAATTAATTGATGGAACTTAACTGACAAAAATTGGTATTTTTCATAAAACACACACACATACACATACACTCACATATAAAAATTTCTTAATATGATTATTTCTAACTTACTTGCTTGTGAATCCAAATTGATTATTAGAATAAGGTTCGCAACAATTATTTCAGAAAGAATTGGGCATACTTAATATTCCAAGGAACAAGGGAAATTAAGTTGATGTTAATTTTGCCATTGTTCATTGGCATATTAATCATGCCCAATCATTTCTGAATTAAACGTTACGAACCTTAGCCTAATAATCAATTTGGATTAAAAAAAATTTCTGTTTTATGGAAATTGTGATTTTTATCAATTGAGTTCCTTCACTTAGTTACGAATAAAATCGTAATTTTTCCATCGATTTTATTGATTTGTGACTTATTTTATTCCTAATATAAATACATAGCTTTCTGATAAATAATAAAATATTAAAATTTTTCCCCTCTTAATTTTTTATCCCTCTTAATTTTTTATGAGTATTTGAAAACGAAAAAAGGTGAAGCTTTGCATGAAAAAAAGAACTTTTTCCCCGCTAATTTCTGAATAACTCCGAAACAGTTGGTAAATTGTGTATGAACGGCTTAAATGTAATTTAATTTCACATCTTTCGGTACTTTATTTACCCAAATCAAGCAAACCGTACTCGAGTTATGATGATATGTAGCGTGACAGTTCTATTTCGGATGTCATATTAGTCATGCGCATAACAAAAATGCCAGACATGTCATACTCATTAATACTCATGAACAACAATGGCATAAATAGACAAACCAATGGACTAGGAATGGGAAGTCCAAGATCAGCAATTCTCATGGAAGTACATATAGCTTTGTTACGGGCTAGATACTTTTTACTGCAAATTTTGTAAAAAGCGTTACGAAGGGGGGTGGTTGTACAAAACCTCCGAAAATAGCGTTTACGTAATATGTGAATAGGCCCTAAAATGTGTTAAATACTCGAGCATAACTCGAGTATAAAATTATTTTAAGGTTTAGTCAAATAAGTTAGCTTATTCAAACTGTTACTAGTAATTTGTTTGTAATTCATTTGTTTGCTTATGATTTTGGTTTTGCGAAACACACACAAGACCCAGCTAACATTTCATGAAATTATTCAAGTCTTTTTTGCCCCTCTGCTTGATTCAAATAATTATTTATGTGCTCATTTTCTGATCATAAAAGATACTTTTGTCGGTAGAAAATGGTAACCTAGTTACCTAGTGACTTGTCAATTACGACTCATTTTCCAGAAAGTAAAAAAAAACATTTATTCGAGCATATGCATGATCAGTTTATGATTGCGTACAAGTTGCTTTCTAAGCATTTGTGGGAATCATTTTCGAATCTTGTTTTGAGCGTGCAACTGTTTAATCACATTTTGATCGTCTAAGGTAGTCTTATAGCTCTATTCAGTATCTTGATAAAACGTTACGTCTATAGACGGAAATCACTCACTAATACAATTCAGTAAATCGTTATTATTTTTTCGTTTGAGTTGCGAGGTTCTCGTCTTGGATACAAATAATTTCCAATAGGGTATTGTCAAGTCAAAAAACAATAATAGTTTAAAAAATTATTTGGCCTGCATTTTTTGTTCAACTTATATTTACACCCAAACCTCGTTTTATGCGACTTTAAATGTATGCGGTTTTTTTAAATAAAAAATAAAACGAAGTGAATAAAAAAGTAAAATACTCTTTTTACAGAAGTCTACGTAATTATAACGCCTAACAAAAGTCTTAACTTAGAACTCATTTAGAGCATTCAAACATACCACCCAACACCACAAGCATTCTTCAACCTTTAGACCACGGGGTAATTATACTATATAAATGAAGCATGGAAAAAATTTAACCCCTTACTCAAAAAAATATTGGTAAAATCCTTAAGGCTATAAGTGATTTACAAAATGAAATTCTAAATACCGATCCTGATATGGAAAGAGCATGAAAGCTCCAAAGTGAACTAAACGATACTTTTTCAGGATATCAGGAAATGTATAAGCAACTAAACAGATCTGCGCCACAAGGTCTGATAACAAATTACTTCGCACGAAAGGATAATTCTATGATGGCTAGCTTTAATGAAAATTCTAGTGATAGAAGTGACTTGGAGTACTTTAGTGAGACTGATCCTTAAATTGTTCTTTAAAAAAATGTACAATTTTACTGTTTTTGTTCATTTGTTTTATTGTTTTTGGAAATGAAATAAATTTTATGTTGACTGTTTCTATGCGAATTTGTTCGACTTTTCATACATCAATTTAAATGTATGCGTTATTTTTAGATTGAGGAACGCATTAGTAAATTTGATATGACGCCAGTGTATCGTTTTATGCGAATTTGGTTTGTGCGATTTCTTGCGGAACGGATCAATCGCATAAACCGAGGTTCGGGTGTATTCTAATGTGGCAATTCAAACAATTATTTTAATGGACGCAATAATTTATCATTCTGAAAGGCAAAAACCTAAATATATTTTAAACTATTTAGCGAATACAAAAATAAGTACTCAACCAGAAAATAGTCGAAAAGCGTGCCAAACCGACATAGTGAATTGGGATATTAGTATTGGTGATTTTTGGTAAAACAATCTTCGAAATGCTATGTGGGTGACAACTAGGGTATTTATTTTAATCGACTTTTCAATTGCTCGATTAATCAATTAATCGAAATTGAGTCATTTAGATTACTCGAACAATCGAGTAAAGCTTTTATTTCGTTCGAGTTATTCGAGTAACTTTTTTTTTTGCAATATATTGTTTATTTCAAAGAGTTATTGCTCGATGGAAATATTTTCGAACTTCACTACAAGGTAACAAATATTGTTACTTCGCCCCTGTGAGAGTTGCTGTATATTTCACTTAATTCCTTAATATATACATCAAGCGGACAAACATTTTATAACATTTAAAAATTTTTGCCAGTTTGGATTAAGAAATCTAAAAAAACACATTAAAAAAATTAAATTTACATAAAACTTTTTACTCGAGTTATTCGATTAATCGACTAATAAGGCTGAATCTTTTACATAGAGATTAGCGATTAAATTAAAATTAATCTTTGCATGTTATTTTTCACTAGTCGATTATCTCATTTTGTTTGCTAGTTTAAACAACCAAAATTGGTGGTTTAATTCTACTGAAATTTTTCATAGATTCTGACGAATTTTCCATAGAAAATTTTCTTAGATTGTGTTGTAATTTTCTTTATACATTTTAATGTCTTATTTTACAAAGTTCTCTTGATAAATTCAATTTAAATAGCAAATAAATATAATTTTTGCCGATAATTTCGCGCACAAAAAAAAAACTAATTGTTTTCTCCTTATTCATGATGTATTATATCGTGCTATAACCGCCAAAAAAGCTTAAGCGCCATAAAGTAAATTTTACAGGAGAAATATTTTTTAGTTATCCTTGGTTTAATCGAAGTAGAGCCCTTATATTGGCTATATAGGATTGTGTTGGATTGTTATATGTAATGTTAATAGTTTTAATAAATTTCCTATAAGACAACGCATGTTTGTAAAGGTTAAGATATTTTAAGATATTATTGATGCCATGAAAAATCAATTAATTTAATCAAATTATTTTAAAACTAGTAATTATTATCTTTATCAAGCTGTTCTTTAACCGTTTCATTGAGGTCCTTGCCGTTTTTGACACTAGTTTTGCTCTACTTGCAAAAGAGAATTTTAGCTTAAGCGACATTTTGCAGTTACAAAAAAATGTAAACAAATTAAAAATTTAAAGGGGAACTGCACTTAAGCTAAAATTTCTTTTGCTGTATTTCCGTAACGGAACATGGCAGGACTTTGAAACTTTAACAGATAGTCCGATTTATCGTAAATAATCGATTTTCGTTTAAAAACGATTTTCGAAAAGCATGTCGCTTGAGCTTTTTTGGCGGTTATGGCTCGATATTGAGGGGTGTGCTGTAAAACGCGCGTTTTGAAATCAAGCGATTTACCAAAACGAAAAACCGTATTCTGTTAATCCGACAGTTTAGTGCATTCGAAGTTAAGTTCGTATGAAACATCTTAAAAATCTGAAAGATTAAAACCAATTAAAAAGCTGCAATAAGTCAGCTTTTGAGTTGAACTTTTTCATGGAAACTAGGCGATTTCAAAACGTGCGTTTTACGACACACCCCCGATTATTTTGATGACATTTTGTGAGATTACCATACTAATACAAAAAATTACTGTCATTTCGTATGACAAAGCTAAAAAGTTTAAGCTAGAAGTGAAAAACGTTCAAGTAGATTAAAGTAAGATTAGATTTATTTTAAGATTAACTAATCAAGTTATTAATTGCTTTTGATCTCTATGTAATAGACTCAGTCTAAAATCACTCGAATAAGTTTTTATTCAAATTGGACTCCTCTGCTTGATTAAAATAATCATTTCTGTTCTCATTATTTGATGATAAAAAATATACTTTTGTCGGTAGAAAATGGTACCCTAGCCGGGACTCTTCTGGAAGAGTTTTTTATGACTCGGCAATTATGACTCATTTTCGAGACAGTAAAAACATTAAGTTCAACTGAGAATCGAACTAAGCTCCTTCGGATTTGAAACCTTACTCACCAACCACTCAACTAAAGTACTGCCTACAATATCGACAACATAAAGCTAACGCAAACTTAAGCGGAATGGCAACTTATCAAACTGTTTGATTAAACAGAGATTTTTTTCATTGTATTAGTGCAAAAAACCTCACATGTATAGTTTGATGTGAGTTTGATGAAAAACAAAACACTTTTGATTTTCACTACCGCCGATGACGAAATTTGAAGCTTGTTTGATGAGTGGCTGTGTAATTAATTCAAATGTCATTTTTGTTTAGTTTTCGCAGCGACCACATCTTTCTATGGAGACGCACTATTTAAAAAAACGGATGAACAAAATTGAATTTATTGAAGTTTATCGTGGTTTGCTGCTTTATGGCGAGTTAAATCGAAGCAATATAGCAAAAGTAATTAAAAAAAATGCTTAGTACGACATATTGCTTGAAACATATACAGAAAAAAACCCAAATGCTAAAAAAAGGATGTCGCACAAAATTTTAACTCTCTTCGAACTGCATATGGAAATGAGTTAAAAGGAATTAAAATAAAAGGAATTAAAAAAGGGAATAAAAAAACTAGTTTTCAACAAACAAAAAGTTTATTAATAAATAATGAAACATTTCCGCCCAAAAGATCACATGTTCTTTCTCTTTCACAACAACTTTCAATTGAAGTTTGATGATATGAATTTGATAAGTTGCTGTGCTAAGCAAAACAAAATATTACCAATACATGCATGAATTTGATCAAACAGTTTGATAAATTGCCACGGCCCTTTACTCTTATAACAATACTCAAAACAGTCACAATTCGAGCATATGCATAATCAATTTGTTATTGCACACAATTCGCTTTCTAATCATTTATGGGAATCATTTTCGCGCTACTGCTTAATCACTTTTTGATCGTCTAAGGTAGTATTAAAAGACTCGGTTTGGTGAATTTTGGTAAAATAATCTGGCAAATCTTATGTGGGTAACAACACGACAAAAACACATTTGCTTCCACTGAAAGTATGAAATACTCGTTCAATCAAACACTCAAATAATATTTGAATGTTTTGTGTTTGAATATAACTGTGACCGAACATTGCTATGTTTTAGTATTTTCAAATGAGTTTTATAGATATTCGAAACAAACATGTAAACCATATGCGTCGCAATTCATTCATACGCAATTCATTCGCTCTTGTGTTTTGACAACATTAACTCTCGTCGTTCTCATTGAGTATTTAGTATTTGAATGAATGCCGGCTGTCTTCCTAAACGCATGTTGCCTTACAGTTCCACAATGTAACGTATTCTCAAACGCAATCATGCAAACTTTGACAAAGTATTGCATTCCTAAAGTCATCTGTTTTGCAGCTGAACTGCAAATAAACGAAATTAGCGCACTATTTAAATTGGCAATGATTTTTATTAACAATGCATTTGATTTGTAGTGTTGTAAATTATAATTGCTTGATTTAAACACTGCTTTGACGTTGCATACAGACGTTTACGAAGACAGCGAATGTTGTTTTCTTTGTGTGCAGCCCAACAAATGAATGTAATCATGCTAGCCGCTAAGAAATATATATATATATATATATATATATATATATATATATATATATATATATATATATATATATATACAAACCATGTGTGAAGACAAAAATAAAAAGACCATGGGCCTGTTTCTCGAAACTTCAAGTTACAAATCTACAAGTAAAATACATACGAAAAACAACACTTACAAATTTTATTGTTGTTTTGTGTGTACTTCACTTATAGATTTGTAGCTTGTAGTTTTGAGAAACGGGTCACAGGTAGAGAGAGAGAGAGAGAAGAATTGGTAAAAAGAGAGATACACACAAACGTACAAGGACGAGGGAGAAAGACACAATCTTTGTTCATTTTTGGCCCCTGACCTGTCGCATAGCCGCCATGTTGGATTTGCTATATATCCTTAAACTTTTACTTTTACATTCTTTAATATGATGCCCCTATGACGATAAATAGATGGTTTATAATTTTGGGTGTCTGACTATATACATATTCCCGCATGGGCGCCATTTTGGATTTATTATATATCATCAGAATGGTATTTTTTGTTCTTTAATATATGTGCAGGACTATATGCTGTTCCCAACAATTGAATGACCGGCATTTTGAGTTCAGAAGAAAAAAATGTAGTCCATAATAACAGGATCGCCAATATAACGAATAGGTTGACACTATCAATATCGGATAAGTTATTTAGGCTTTATGTTTGCAGAAACGCCATTGGCCCCTCCTGGGGCATATATCCCAAAGGGGTCAATTGGATATTAGAGACAGTGATCAAGCCTATACTTTTTTACGGCATATCCGTCTGGTGGAAAGCACTGGACTTGGCGAGCAATCGATCTCGCATAGAGAGGGTTCTTCGCATAATGGCAATCATGATAACTGGTGCCCTAAGATCCACACCAACAAAGGCTCTTTTCGCTGCGTTGTGCTGGCTACCAGTGGATCTGCTGGCCAGAAAGCAAGCACTACGTACAGCAATCAGGCTTAACGCAATCGGCGCATGGAACCATCTACCGTGGGGTCATGCTAGCATTCTAGAGACTACTGATACCATTCCGGATCTCATTGACTACTGCACTCCGAAGCCCTCCTTCAGGAAAGAATTCCGATACTCCTTGACGGGGGACTTTTCCCCAACACCACACGGTGCCATACACATTTATACCGATGGCTCCAAATGGGGAACGAGAGTTGGCGGGGGTGTCTATATCGCTGAGTTCGAGATCAAAATGTCTTTCAGACTCCCGGACGAATGTAGCATCCTACAAGCAGAAATATCTGCCATCAAACGAGCAATATAATGGCTAAGGTTTTACCGGATATCAAATGCCGATGTTCAGATCATAACCGACAGTCAACCGGCGATTAAAGCACTCACTGGTGTGTACACCACATCCAGCCTAGTCCTGGAATGCCGCACAGCACTTAACACGATGGCGAGCAATCTAGGTATCACCCTCAGATGGGTACGAGGGCACGAGTCCGTTTCAGGCAACATCATTGCGAATGATCTGGCTAAGAGGGGAACCTTGCTTCGGGATGTCGATATTGACAGTCTCTGCGGGCTCCCACTCTCATCTTGCTGGAGACGAATTGACGCTGCCTTCTTGCAGTTGGCTCAAACCAGATGGTACAATGAACCAACTTGCTCTACTGCGAGAACAATATGGCCTCGCCTTGACTCAAACAGAACTAAACAACTTCTAGATTTCACGAAACCACACCTGCGCAACCTCATGACCACGGTCACGGGGCACTGCACCTTTGGAACCCACGCTAGACGTATGGGTCTCCCATACAATGACTACTGCACAAGCTGTAATGACGTAGAAGAAGAAGAGAATGTAATGCACCTTTTATGCCTTTGTGTAGCTCTGGAGGACCACCGCCTTCGCCTACTGGGCAATAGACCCTTCGGTAGCCTCTCCGAGTTCTCAGAAAAAAAGTCAATAACATAATTTCCTTCATTAGGAGCAGCGGGTGGTTCACTCGCTGACTACCCAAATGGCGTTTTTAAAACACGAACGACCCTTCCTGCACGGAACTCCGTGCGCCTTACCTCTTTCTCTTCTAACTAACTTCTAATACCTCTATGAACTCCTCTCCTTTCACTCTATTTGATACACTGTCCTGTTCTCTCTTCCCTTTCCTTTCCTTTACAGGTATCACAAAGGGACCATTATTATTGGACCCAAGTGGGCTGGAACCCTTTCTTTATAATTTTCACCAGCGACCTGATAACCTAACCTAACCTAAGTTATTTAGGCGCTACGGTGAATCATTCGTGCTAGCAAATCTTATATACTGCTAAACAAAGAGAATTAATTTCATAAGGTGGGACCGCGGTAGAAACAGTACAAAAGAACAGATACTATTTCGTATACCATGGATATCAAAATCCATATAAAATATGAACCAAAAATGTAAACAAAACTAAACAACATCCATCGTCCACCAGCGAATTGGCTAAAGCGAATTTAATTCGTCCGCTGTTAAACATATAACCAAGCGAATTAATTTCATAATCATAAAACTCAAATATTGAACTGAAGTTGAAATAATAACTTTCAACTTAAGCCTATACAGCAAATATTACGTAGAAGGAATGCAAAATTGGTACAATTGTACCATTTTTGATACAAATTGGACAACGGTACACCAGTGGCTTATTTAGTACAATTAATAATTTTTCAAAATTTTTAGAAAATCTTATGAAAAATATTTTATCTTTTTTGTCCACTCCTACATACATACGCAACATTTTATCTTAATTAAATCTAAATTTTACGAAGTATTGACAAAAAGTTCAACTTAAAAGGAGGAATATTTAAAGTGATCAGATGATGTTAGCTCACATAATGAAGACTACAGTTTATAGTTCGTCCAGATCATAACACGTATTAAAGTCTGAAAAATTTTTTTCATTTTTATTGTAGTAAAGGCGAATATTTCAGAACTTTATTGAGAATATATCCTTCTACCTTCCAATAGCTAGTATGTACAAATTAATAAGGTATTTTCGGTTATCTATAGAAAAGTGATATATTTTCTATACTTAATACATGTTTCTAGTTTAAAAAATTTTTTTTGGTACAATTAGTTTAAAAAAAGTAAAATTTTAGACAATTGATACAATTTTAAAATCGCATTTGCCATCCCTGTTACGTACATAGCAAACTCTCGTATTGTCAATAAAGTAATGACAACTCTCTTCATACGTACGAATATTGTGAATTCAACCTACATGAGAGATAATGGCCCCTATTATGATTCACAACTCAACTAGGTTCAGTTGTCAATGTTACGACCCAACTCAACCATATTTTTGTACTATGATTCACAACTAATTTTCGTTGTCTTCGAAATAATATTTGAAAAAAAGGTTCTTATCTATACTCTCTGTTTTTTGAAACCATAGTAGCCATCACAAAATATTTTAAATATTTTTAGTTTTGTCCTTACTATGTTTTCTTGAGATTTTATGTTTAATGGATATAGCAACAATATTGGTTGACAAATGGGATAGTTTGGCGCCTTAAATCAAAATTTTAAAAGCAAGCAAAAGTAACACAATAGTCGAAATAAAAACCAAAACAAAACTGATAAGATCAGTTATCTCACTTTGATGAAAGTTGTAATTCATAACAGGAATTTGACAACTATGACTCAACTATCGATTTAGTTGTGAATCATAATAGAGGCTAATATTTTTTTCAGTTCAACACACTTGAGAGAGCATAAATTTGCGTTTGAATATCCACAAAATTGCTAAACTGAAGATGCTGTCGACTGAATAGGTTAGCGCGTTGACCAAGAGACTAGTTTCAGGCAAGACATCAACAACATGAATTTTTCTGATGTGCATTGGTGTGTCACTGTCTTGATTGTTGTTGGACTGTGAAAGTGATGAAGATATATCACTGATCACTTAGCAGTACCAGCAGCGATTAGTACTGACATATACTAATGCACATTATAGCAGAATCGTCGGCGAAGTAAAAGAGCTAATAAAATTGCCTCTACTTGACACCATAGGCGCTGAAACACTGCTCTACAAAATTTAACAAAAAACGCGCAATAGCAGAGTTGTAAATGAATTAAGCTCTCTATTGCTCTAACTTCACAACCTATTCTCTCTGCACTATCTCTTTCCCAAAGAAGGTAGCACATTAATTAATTAACTGACAGGTATTATTTGCCTGAGTGTGCTACTTCTCTTTAAAAAATTTTATACGGTTGAAAGAAAATTTAAGGCCGGGGCACATAGAATCTGTCGTACTTTATACATTGCCTTTTTCAACTGACATTAACGTTACGACGGAGGAGTACTTTGTTGATGGATATTAAAACAACTGCAGCTAAATTTGATTTGATTTTATTTATTTATTGTATTTGTTTTTATTATTTTATTTTATTTTTAGTGCCAAACAGCAGAAAAACTAAAGCAAAAACCCAATTGATAGCTGTCAAAGTAATCAACGTACGTTAAAAGTTAAAAGTTGGCAAACTTTCGTACTTTGCGTTGACGGAGACGTACCGAATGTGATTAAGCTCATAAGAAAACATGTATTTCAACTTAGTTGTCAGTTGAAAAAGGCGACGTATAAAGTATGACAGATTGATTCTATGTGCCTCGACCTTTACACATAAATTTTACTTTCAAAGCTTTCCTTTTTTACATTTACTGAGAACTGATAGCACTAATAGAAGTTAACGAAAATTTCACGTGAACTTCTCGATACCCATCTTCCCATAAGTTGGTGGCTCTTGATGCGTTATTCTTTAACTTTTTAGAAACACCCAATGTATGGGCTGGAATCGAATCTGCCACCGAGATTAACCTCTTTTTATGGGTTAAGTGACTAATAATTTCTAGATATCTAATTCTGAAATAAAAAAAAAACAATCCCGATTTAATTTTGTTGCTTAGTGTAATTTCCATCAAAAGTAAAATAGCTTTTCTTATTTATCTTTTTTTTCAAGTTTTTTAAAAAGCCGAGGTAAAAAAGCTTTAAATTAACGTAATTTAATTAGAGAAAAAATACATTTTTGGTTGCTATTTTTTTGCCAACACTGTATGTACTTATATTTTATTTACACAGAAAAAATATCATCAAACTGCAACTAACAATTTCAATTGTTAATATGTAATTTAAATTCAAACATATATTTTGTTAATACAACAAATTTAGTTGTTGATAAGACAAACACACAAATTTTTTTCAATAAACTGAACTAACCAAATTTTTTGTTACGTATTGTGAAAAAAATGAACAATCATCATTGTTGATATAACAAATGAATGCACATATATAATTGAAACAAAGCATATCAAGAAATTTTTTTCAAAAAAACTGAACTAACCAAATTTTTTGTTAAGTATTGTGAAAAAAATTAACAATCACCATTGTTGATATAACAAATGAACACACACACGTAGATGAAACAAAGAAAATCACGTTTTGTGTGTATTCATTATTTGCGTAGTTGATAACGAATTACTCTGTTGCTGAGAGGTAAGAACGTTAGTCTATTAGTCCAGAGGTCGCCGGTTCGATTCCACCCAAAGACATTTAGTGGTTTTCGCAGACAAGGAAAAAGTCGCTTCGAGGATTGTGTATAAAAAATATTGTTAATACAACAACTATGATAGTTAAAATTGTTCGGAAAATCAACAATTCATATTGTTGATATAAGAATAATCTTAATTGAAATAAATTTGAAATCAACAAAAAAATTTTTAAAAATTTTTTCTGAGTTTCCTTTAACTTACAATTTCGTAATTGTATTTACAAAAATCGTTGTAGGTTCAAAATCAATTAATTATTTAATTGATATAACTAAAAAATTAATTGTATTTACAAAATTTTTTTTTCAGTGTAACAAGTAGTTTCTATTTTTCAATAGAAAATAAAACCGAAGTACTTAACTGTAATTAAATATCACGTGATGTTTAGTAAAACGTGCGTTTTGTTCTATAATAGAATATATTCCAAAATTATACATTCCATGGAATTTTAGTCATCTTTTTAAAAAGTTTGGACGTATAAAGCATTTATCTAAAATTTCATATGAAAAATCATACTTATGTTTGCAAAAAATTCAATTAATTATATTATGTATTCTAATCTTAATTTTTTATTTTCCGCTAAAGAAAAAATGATAAAAATAATGTAATATGAATACATACATACACATAAAGCAATTAATACAATAAGACCCAGCGGGAAATAGAAGGAGTACGGATGCATCCTTGAAGGCCTTTGTACTCTTTTTTTTTTGGATGTACAAGGTCTGCTCGCTCCATTCTATGTTCATATCTTTTTTACACACGTTGTCATTGTGGGGAAAGTCTTCCGTTTGCTAGTTCTAGAAGGCCCGACAGAAGACCTTCTAAAAAGGTAATTTCGAAAAAGTTTCTAAGGAAGGTCTGTCCAAAAGCAAATGTAGGAACATATTTTTAATCTCGGTATTTTTATAGAGGCTTCTTTATTTTTGATTAATGTGATTTTTTATTTCGAACTATTTCCTTTTATCTAACGTAATTTTTTATACGAATGTATTTATTAAGAAGGTATTGAACATGAATAGTTTCGGAATGAGTATAAGCTAATCAGCTCCAACATAAACGGCATAATATCAGCATGTATGATGCCTCTTGTACGTGAATGTCAGCTTTATATACAAATTACTTGCGAAAAAAGAATATGAGAATGTTTGTTATTTATAAAGTGCATTTTTGATGAACAAAACGAATTTCTTTTGCTTGAATGTGTATCTTATCTTTTATACGGAAGAGCCGAGGCCTTCTGGAAGACATTCTTTAGCAGTTAGATAAGAATGGTAATTGAATAAAAAAATTCTAAGAAGGCCTTATTAAAGGCCTGTAAGAAGTTCTTCTGAGTTTTCTCGCTGGGGACTTTCAGTAGTTTGCAAATATTTCCCTGTATCTGCAATTCAACTCAATAACATCAATCATTTTTAGTTACACTTGTTTTATTTGACTTGTGTGACGGGCTTACTACTCTTAAGCTTCAAAAGTACACTTATTGTTATTGTTTTTACAATATTGAATTTCGTTGATGCTTCTGTTGCTTAGTTCGGTTCTTAGCTCAACAACATGTTCGAATACAGTCGAACTTCTCCATAACGTACACTCTAAAACACTTTTGTTGAAAATTAGGTCGATGATACACTCTAAAACACTTTTGTTGAAAATTACGTCGATAATAGTCGGCAACACTTTACAGATTATTATCGACCTAAAATTACGCACGCATTATTTTTGAACAAAATGTTTTTACTAAAAAAAAGCGATTGGCTGCGTGCAGGTTTGAACCGCGACCTCCTGACTCATAGTCTGACGTATCTACCATTCAGCCATAGCCGTATTATACTTTATGTTAAATTTTTTCCACTTGGACTAAATATGTTTAATTTGAAAGGTTTTTTCTTGAATAGAATAGCTACAAAATCGATGTAATTTTAGAAAAGGAGAAATTTTCAACACAAATTTAGACAATATATAATCGTAAATACTGATAGACTATCGTAGATACTGATAGACTATCGTAGATACTGATAGACTATCATCATACTACCGACAAGCCTTCCGTGGAACACAATATGCCTTATTATGGCTTTCGATTTGACTCGAGAGTTGGTAATAGATTAAAGCAAAATTTTGTATTTTTATTTAATCTACTACAAACTCTCGAGTCGATTCGAGGACCGTAATCAGGCTCATTATAATTGGCCTGATTGTGTAAGGCCTACGTAGTTTTTTTTTGTAGATTAAAGAACATAGATCCTGTATTACTTTAATATATTACAAAAAAACGACAGGCCCAATATATCCGTTTAAATTTTAAGCTTGTATTCGCTATAAAGATAATCACCCTTATCCTGTTTGGCGATTTTCGCCTTCGACATTTTTGTAATAGATTAAAGACAGCACGCTACGTTTTTCAAAAATGTCAAAGCCGAAAATCGCCAAAAACGATGAGGTCCATTATTTTGCACATGACATAGTTGCTTTGTATTTAAGAAAACTAAACTATCAGGCATGTTCTGAAAATCACATGGCTTTAAATCTCATCTGATTTTAAAATCAATAACGGTCATGCAGATATATTTTCACTCTTTTTTGTTAATTTTTCTATTGTGTAAAGCATCAAATATCATTTCTGAAAGAAAATTATCGTACATGATTTTAAAAACGTCTGCAAGAGCACTCTTAATTTTAAAATCACATGAGATTTAAAACCATGTGATTTTCACATGTGATTTAAAACCATGTGATTTTCAGAACATGCCTGTATAGAGCAGTTCGTGATAGCTAGAAGTAAAAATCCTAAGAAAATATCACTACATTGCGTTAACCTTAAAAAAATGTACAATTAAATTGTAAATTAAAAATATGTTAGAAAAAAAATACCTATAGCTTAGTTCGTTTTAAAGAAGTTTGGTTGTAGTGCCCAAACATTATTGAACGATTGTGAGTTCATCTATAATATCTACTAGAGGGCTGCACGAATATACTCGAAAGTACTCGTATGTATGTTTGTGTGTGTATGCATGTATGTTTTTTTGTATATATGTGTGTATATATATGTATGTATATATGTATATTTGGTCGTGGCAATGCATGTACACACATATACATGCATGTATACATAAGTATATACATAAGAACATACATCTATGCACACACGAAATTCATACGAGTACAATCTACGAATACATTTGTGTACACTTGGCAGCCCTCTAATATCTACATACTACTTTGTCCATTGTTATCAGTGCCATTTTTTATTTTATTTGCATTTTCATTGAAAACTATAATTAAGTGTTTTATTTGATTTAATCGCACAGCAAATTAATTATAACAATTTTCGAAAAATATACAAATATAAAACATTTTATTAAATAAATGTTTGTAAGGAAAGGAGCGATTTAGAAGAGTTCATTAAATGACAATGTGATTTATGTTAGTTGTAGTAGAAATCAATCATTAATTTTTTATTTTCCAGTAGAATTTAAAAATTTTTATAAAATGATCAGAGGAGCAATGGTTTTGTATGAACTTTTACAGCGCTTAATTTAAACTATCATTCGCAGATAGAATTATAAATTTTATGCTGATGGAAATTACAACCACACTAAACAAAATCATTTTGATATTTGAATGCGAAAATTGAGTATTCCATCATACATAGAAAACAAAAAATTATATTATTAAAGATATATTTAAATCAATTGTGTGAATCGAACATAATTTTAATTCAAAACTTTTTTTATTAAGACTAAAAAGCAGTATCATAAATAATGTGAATACGATTTTTGTTAAAAAAAAATTTCTTAAAATTTCAGTACTGAACTCATACTGTTTGTTGTTCTACTCACAACTCTTACCTCTCTACACTCTAAAACATTACTTCATATTTACGATCATATATTGTCTAAATTTGTGTTGAAAATTTCTCTCTCCTTTTCTAAAACTACATCGATTTTGTAGCTATTTTATTCAAGAAAAAACCTTTCAAATTAAACATATTTAGTCCAAGTGGAAAAAATGTAACATAAAGTATAATACGGCTATGGCTGAATGGTAGATACGTCAGACTATCAGTCAGGAGGTCGCGGTTCAAACCTGAACGCAGCCAATCACTTTTTTTTTAGTGAAAACATTTTTTTCAAAAATAATGCATGTGTAATTTTAGGTCGATAATAATCTGTAAGGTGTTGCCGGCTATTATCGACCTAATTTTCAACAAAAGTGTTTTAGAGTGTACCACGCAGACTCTTATATATAAATTTTATTTATACTTCATAGACTAAACTTATTTGACTAAATTTTATCGTAATTAAGATAAAGAAAATTGACAAAAACCATCTGAAATATCTTTTATACCACTTTTCTCACCCAAATTGCTTCCGTGCCATACTATAGGCAAATAATAAAGTTTCATACAATAAATTTCATAAAATATTTCGCAGTATGAGGTATTTATAAAATTAAAAATGGATTTTTAGAATACTCCGCTACTTTTCTTGCGCAAGACTCTTGATGAATAAGTATTTAATTTTTCTCAAGACCCTAATTAATAAATATTTAAATCTTATGTGAATGGCATAATTTCCGTTGTCCCGGGAAGCAAAAAAGCCCGGGAATAAAAAAACCTATATAGCAATTACTTCGAAATAGTCACATTAAGCTTCTTTCCTTTTTTACATTCACTGAGAACTGATAGCGGGAAAATATGTTCACGGGAACTTCACGATAGCAATTTTCCCTCGAAGAGAAATGAAAATTTCATGGGAACATAAATTTCACTTGTTATTCGCAATAGGGGTGATTTTTCATTTAAACCCCGTTAAAACAAAATCTCTTTAAATCGATAATACCTATAATTCGTAAAAAAATGACTGGTCCCTTCCGACTACGAATTATCGGGACTTTACTGTAATAAAGAAATTCGGTTTCGGTTAGGCCGAATTTTATAAATTTGATCGAACATCGGCTTCGGGCTCATCATTGGCCCAAAAAGTGTGTTCGGTCGGACACTACTATTTACAAGTAAATTGTGTGTACATAAACAAACACTCATGTCTGATAAGATTCTTTAAGTTTAGAGTATTTAAAAAACTAAGTCGTTTAATGCAATTTATAGATTAACTTTTTTATTTTTTAAATATCTATTCAGTATAGATATGTGTTACTCAATGCCGATAAAAATTTATATTTTAATTTAATATTTTTAATTTATTGTAAAGTTATTTTTTCTATTCTATTTTTTCTGTGTAGAAGATTTGAAAAAGGAAACTTAATCAAAGAGTTGTTGCAACATGGAAATGAAATTGTTTTTTTTTATTCTTTCAAAGTTAGTAATTTCATTTTTACGAAACTAAGATCACTTTCGGAGGGAATGGGATTTAGGAAATTTCTCATAAAATAATTGCGAGCAAGTAAAGGATATTTTCTGCCAAAGAAAGTTTTATCGTTTATTTGAGAAATTATAACTTTACAACTCACTTTGATATTTGTTTCTAGAAAAATAAAAAATGTTTGTCAAATGCGAGCAAGTTGCATGTTCTTTGAGCAAATAAATAAACATAAATAATATACTTATTATAAAATAAATATATGCAAGTGATTTACATTTTGAAAAAAAATATCGCTTTACGCAACAATGGACGGAAGCTGCTTTTCAGTACTGCACAAGTTTATTCTCTTTGTAAAAAAAACTCTTTGTTAGTAGACACTGCAGAAACAATAGGAATTTATTTATAAATGTCAATGACTTGGTTATGATAAAAGAACAACAACAACCAATTTAACAACAATTTAATATAAAAAAAAAATATTGTTTTATTTCTGTTTACAAAGAATGGATTTCATGATTACGAAAAAAGAAAAAATACTCTGCAAAAAGGATGTTTTGCAGTGATAAGAAATAATTGATGTTTTTTTTTTGTTTTTAAGAAAGAAACTGAAAGTTCTAACATTTTTTTTTGACAATTCAGTTATTGAGTTTAGTCGAAATGTATGGGTTTATATCAAAAGAAATTTAATTATTTTGGTTTGAGTTCAGTTTTAATTTAATTTTTCAATTAAATTATAATTTTATTTAGAGTTAAATGTGAAGCATATATACAAAGAACATTTTTTGACTGCACGGAGAGTTGAACTGACGTTTCGATAGCTTCCGCTAGCTAATCTCTTTCATTTTTGAATTTTATATAAATGAATTCTTTTTTTAGTTAACTTTTTTTGATTTAACGTTTGGTTTTTGGTTTTGTCAACTTTTTTTAAACTGTTTTAGAAGAAAATAATTTGACAGCATTATTTCTTATGAAAAACGATGAATGCTGTCTTTCGCTTGCTGAAAACTTGCTGAAGTAGAAGTAACATTTTCATTAAATATTTCTGTGTCGGTAATAATATCTTCCCGAGAAGTCAAAATCACATTCTTACTGATACTTTCTAAGCAGTAAAAAAGTAATTCCTTTAAAATAACTTCTAAAGATTTTCATTGGGATGTAAAATCATATTCATTGGTTTTCTTCCGGTTGAAAACCAATTTTAATATGTGGAAGCAAATTATTCATCTTTAATTGCATTATTATATTTTCGAACTATAAATATATTGTATGTATGTATGTTAATATTTATGTATGTATGTATGCACAATAGTTGCTTGTTCGATGTATTTTTCTATAGTAATTTTTTATCTAAACATGTTTTTAATTTTGCAAGTTATTTGGCGCATACAATATGTGTGAGCAAATTCTAGTAATGAAGTTAACCTTGCTTGACAACAATACATATCGAATACAAATTTAATGCATCATTTTTATTTTAATTATAACTGCATACAATAAAATGTTCATAAAAAATAGCAACAATAACATTTCTCTTCCAGTCTACAATATATGCATCAGAGCTATAAAGGAATGATTCTTTTTTGAATGAATCTTCGAATCATTCAGGCAAAAAATTGTGATGTTTTAAACGCATTATAAAATATGAATTGATTTAAAATATGAATGAATTCATAATGAATTGAAAATTCTTGTATGCATTCCTTTCGTCCAAATAAATGAATTGAATTAAAATGTTAATGAACTCATTGAGGATTCAAAGGGAAGGAATTTCAATTCATATCTTCATTCATACACAATGTACTTACGTATACATATAAACATGCATTGTTTGGTTGAGCTATAAGCCATTAAAATACATTTATTCCCAAGTGAATTTTCACCGTTCTCTAAGATTTTGTTACATCCAGGCGAGGATTCCGGAGAGGGGAAAAAGGGATATTTCCCCCTCCAAAACGAATAAAATATACCTCATTTCTTTCTATGCAGTTTCTAAAATAAATTTTACAAAATGGTACGTTACATTTAAAATTTCACCTCCCAAAACCTTAAGCTGGATCCGCTCCTGCTTACAGCTTTAGCGATTTCCTTAATATATTTTAAAGCTTGATAGCTATTTAAACAATTTTTTTTTCAAATATTCCAATAATAGAGAATTTTTACAAGTTTTTGGTTTTTAAGAGTGGGATTTTAAGAACGAGATTAGCGTTAAGTTAAATTTAATATCTGTATTTACTGTTTGAGTTGACTTTTTTACTAGTTTAGCGGCCAATGTTGGTGCTTTAATCCTAATCTAGCAAAAAAATTTTAAAATTGAGTCAGCTTAAAGAATAAATACAGATATTAAATTTAACTTAATCTCTAATCTCGTTCTTAAAAACTAACGCTAACAGTTTAAGCGACTTTCTATCGATTTTAGACTTTGCTATCTTTTCAATGTGAACAAGTTTTTGCAGATTATCCGCTGTTTTTTTCTACAAATTTTCGTCATTCCTACTAGACACTGCACTATGGTTCAGACGAACACTTTCTTTGGCCTAAAATATTTTAGGGAAGAGTTCTTTATCGATTCCCTTCTTGTGACAGCGGAATAGACTGATAAAAAAGTGGGCAGTGCCACACCCATTCAAAGTAAATATACTTTTTAAACTACTACTTAACCGAATCTTATGAAACTTGTCACATACATTAGCCTCCGCTATAAATGCAATATTGTAATTAGAAAAGTGGGCGGTACCACGCCCATTCAAAGTAAATATATTTTAAAACTAATTCTAATTAACCGAATCTAATGAAAGTTGGCACACACATTGAGCTCCAGCATAAATGCAATTTTATGATTAGAAAAGTGGGCAGTGCCACACCCATTCAAAGGCATTATTGTTTTTCAGCTAATTCTACTTACTCAGCCGAATCTTATGAAACTTGACAAAAACATTAAGATCTGCTGAAAATCCAATATTATAACAAGCAAAATGGGCAGTGCCACGCCCATTCAAAGGAATCATTCCTTTTTTGTCATTATTTTTTCTTCCGTAATAAATTAATGTTTGCAAATTGTAAAAACTTTGCAAATAGTAAAAATGGCATAGCATAGTCAGATAGAGCATAAAAAAGTAAAAACAACCATAGTGTTTTTTATTTCGAAATCATAAAAAAAAATCCGCACCAAACGCAATTACTTTTTTATCACAAAATTTAAAAAATACCGAATTGTTTTGAAAGCTCTTATTCATATAATTAGTTCATGTTACAAGTAGGGATGTAACGATACGCCGTTTTGCCGATCCGATACCGATACCGATACTTAAAAATAAATATCGCCGATACCGATTCCGATACCGATACGAATATTGAAATTGAGTGCAAGTTTAGATTAACAAAACTCAAGTGCAATTTTTTTATTATACAAAATTACAGTGTATGAGATTACTAATATTTAAAATTAATATTAACCCAGTATAAAAAACTGGAAGTATTTTTTAAGGAGCTACATTTTCTTTGCTTCCAAAAAATATATTTTAAAAATATGCATATAACACAGTCCAACAGTCCAAAAAACACACGGACTTGACAGTATAGATTCGTTTGTACTACCACGGGGTAGTAAAAACCTATACTTAGCTTGGCGAATTTGGTGACCAATTTCGTTTTATGGAAAATCAGATCATCAACTTTTGGCCAACAGAAAATTCAAACTTGGTGATACCGCTTAACTATATATATGGCAATAATGTAGCTAAGAGTTCGCTAAGCAGATTTTATTACTATTTTATGCCAAAAAATAATTTTTTCGTGCACTTTTTTTTAAATTAAGGAACAATTTTTTTCACTTTTTCCAGAATAACTTACAGGCACTCGTAATTTCTTATTAACAATATTTGGCAAATTGTAGCTACGGTAAAGCTGAACAACTTTTGCGAAAATGTCAATAGAATCTGAATGTATCTGGGCACCTTAAACAGCCCAGAAAAACTAATTTCTACCTTAAAAGTTTTCGTTTTTTACGAATTAGGCTATAATTTTTATTGCATTTTTTGCTTTCTTTGTTATTGTTCCACTTCTTATGTTGCTGATTTTAGTATTTACTATTTTTTACTGTTTGTTGTTGTTTTGCCAAATAATGGTAATGAAAAATTTAGAGTCCCTATAAGTTATACTGAAAAAAGTGAACAAAATAATTTTTTTTAATTTTTTTTCAAAAAAAGTACATGAACATATTATTTTTCTGGGCACAAAATGTTAGTGAAACACAACAGAGAAGTTTTCAAAAAAAGAAGTGAGTTTAACATAAAAAAATAGTGAAAAACTTTAATTTTTAAGGTAAAAAGTGGTCTGTGTGAACTATTAGAGTGCCTAGATACGTGCAGATTGTATTGATATGTTCACAAAAGTTGTTCAGCTCTACCGTAACTATAAGTTTGCCAAATATTGTTAGCTAAAAATGACAAGTCCCTGTAAGTTATTCTGAAAAAAGTTAAAAAAAAATTTTTTTTTCCTTAATTTTGCCAACGAAAAGTTCACGAAAAAAAATGTTTTGGCATGAAATGTTAAAAAAATCTGTTAAACAGGCTCTTAGCTACATTATTGCCATATATAGTTAAGCGGTATTATAAAGTTTGAATTAGCTGTTGGCCAAATACTGATGACACCGTTTTTTGAGGCCCCACTGATTTTCAGAAACCTTGGAGGTCCATAAAAAAAATTGGCCACCAAATTCGCCAAACTGAGTAAAGGCTTTTACTACCCCATTGTAGGACAATCGAGCCTGTACTGTCCAGTTCTTGTGTTCTCCCAAAAGTGTTTATTTATCGCATAGTGTAATTAGTAGAAAAGCAAGAACAAAATTTTTAAGGTGTCTTAAGAAAAAAGGATCCTTTATAATTTTAAAAAATACTCGCCACACTCGCATAAAAAATTGTGAAGATGGGTAATTTTTTATCCTTTTTTCTTGAGGAAAAATCATTATAAAACACCGAAAAAGAAATTTGTCCGAGCATCGCTTCCAATTCGGTGATTGGTAATCAAAAAACAGAACTAATTAGAAATGATCCAAATTTGCAATACTTCTGGATCGCAAATTCTATATTTTCATGACTTCTTTGGACTGTCTTTTTTGCTGGAATAAGATTAAAAAAACCACGAATTGAATTTGAATTCATGGTAAAATTAACAAAAAATAAATAATTTTTTACAAAAAAATAGTATAAAATATTATTAATTTTTAAAATTGATATTAATAAGAACAAAAAATAAATAATTTGTCAGAAAAAAACTCTGAAAAAATTTTTTAGAGAAAGTATCGGCGTATCGACAGTAAAATATCGCCGATACCGATGTATCGGAAAATCTGAAGTATCGCCGATATATCGGTATCGGTATCGGTATTCGTTACATCCCTAGTTACAAGTGCTAACTGACCTAATGTTCCAAAACACTTTGGTGTATCAGTTGCGTATAAGCCCAAACATTTTTCACAAAACGCAACAGAAAGATGTAAGATACATATTTATAGACTTTTCGTATGGGGGTGAGAATAATATCTTTCCTCCCCTGGATCTGGGCATTATATATAAGCGAATTGCTCTCTTGACAGATTTTTTCTATATATTACTTGAAAACCTTTTATTTCGATGTTTTAATTATTTCTTCAAACATGTTTGAAACTTTTTTTGTGGAACGACTATTTTTAAAAAGTTTTACTTTCTCGAAAATCGCACAAAACGCAAACTAAATTAAAATCGCAATACTCCAATGCAACAACTTCTCAAAGTCTTATGGTGGAAACTGGTAGCAAATTTTTTAAAAACTTTTTTACATTCACAAAAATAGCGATTTTATATGTAGGTTATGTGAAACACTAAGGATTTTAAATATCACAAAAATTTTTTGGATTCTATTTTTTCGCTTAAGTTAATCCAAACACCATTATCTTTTTTTTCATGATATAATTTCATGATTAATTTGTGTACCTGTTTAGCTAATAACTGTAGGTAAAAGCTTCAAAAAATCTTATTTTCCAATTACAATTATAACTTTTTCGATAAAGTTAAACTTTGATGGCTTATAATTAAACGGTTAATTAATGTTAACAAAAACAAAATGCATTTTTAGTTTGTCTACAGTGTGGCCTACTAGATTGCAATGTGACAAATGCATCAAAAGAGAACATAAAAAAATATAGTTTTGGCCAAAGAAAGCGGTCGTCTGAACCAAAGTGCGCACTGTTAGGGATATTTTAAATTTTGGAATTTTTCGCGAATTCTCACTCACTATTTTCGCGATAAAAGTGATTTATTTTTGTACATATTTTTCTTTTGCCTTTTTATTATTCAAGCGATATTTAATCAATATTAGACCTTGGTACCCCTCCTATATTAGCAAATTTTTTATAAAAATGTTAGTCATCTTACAGTTTCAGCAATTTGTTGTTCAATTTTAGTTTTGATTTCTTGTTTTCGCAATTTGCAAATTTTCGCGATACAAGCAAATTTCCCTGGTTTTAACCAGTTCTTACATTAGAGTTTCAGTATTTTTTTTGTTGCAATTTTGTCATAAGTTTTAAATTTATTTCTAAAGGCAGCAATTTTCCTTATTTCGGAATATAGAAGATTTGTTTTATATTGTATTTTCCAATCCTTGACAGTTCTTTAGAGTTTTTGTGACTGAAACAAAATTAAAATTTTGTTTCGAATGAAAACTCGAAAAGAAAATCATTCATATTTGTATACCTTATACGAGGCGGATTGATTTTGAAACTATCTAAGTAGGAAAAAAACATTTTTTTTTTCAAAAACCATTTATTTCTCAACATATTCTCCTTTTAACTTAATACACTTATTAAGACGGTATTCCAACTTTTTTATACCATCTGAATAATACGATTTTGGGAACCCCTCAAAATACGCGTTAGTTTCGGTAATCACTTCTTCGTTTGAGATGAATCTTTTTCCTGCAAGCCATTTTTTCAAGTTTGGAAACAGGAAAAAGTCAATAGGAGCTAAATCTGGACTATAAGGTCGATGATCAACCAATTCGAAGTGTATTTCACGTAATTTTAGCATCGTATCTAATGCTGTGTGAACCGGTGCGTTGTCTTGAAGAAAGAACACTTTTTTCTTCTTTAAATATAATCGTTTTTTCTTGATTGCATCAAGATAATAGTTTCCTGTGATTGTGGATCGATTTTCAAGATAATCGATGTGCAATATTCCGTGTGCATCCCAAAATACAGTGGACATAACCTTCCCAGCCGATTACACTGTCTTCGCCTACTTCGGAGCACTTCCACCAGCTTCCACTCATTGTTTCGATTGATTTTTGGTTTCAGGTGTGTAGTGGTGGACCCACGTTTCATCAACAGTTATTAATCGAAGCCAAAAATCAACAGGAATACGCTTTATCATGTCCAAACACCACTGTGAAGTGTTTTGTCGAACTCGTTTTTGTTCGACACTGAGCAAACGCGACACCCATCTTGCCGATAGCTTTTTCATATGCAAATGTTCATGCAAAATGTTGAACACACGTTCATATGATATGTTTACCATTTCAACAATCTCACGTAACTTGACTCGGCGATCATTCATAACGATATCGAGGATTTTCTTGATATTTTCTTCAGTAACAACCTCTTTTGGCCTTCCTGTTGATGGTATTGTTGCAGTGCTTGTTCGGCCGCGTTTAAATTCAGCAATCCAATATTTTACCATGTAATCTGACGGAGTAGACTCACCGTAATGTTTATCGAGCTTTTCTTTTGTCTCTTTCGCCGTTTTCCCTTTCAAATAATATTGTTTAATCACTGCACGAAATTCACTTTTTTTGCATTTTTCAAGAAACACAAAAGTTGCTTACTTTAAACGACTACAACAAATAAACTAATCGATGAATGTGGATGAAATTTTAACAGCTGACGTTTGACAGATCGCAATTTGTTTGTTCTGCCATCTAGCGCTAGGTAGCTTCTATATCAATCCGCCCTCGTACATTGTGTTGCGAAACCAGCCTGAATTGTAATTCTATTCATTTAAGCCCTCAATGAATTCATTTAAACTTTCATTCAATCAATATTTTTGTGTGGAGTGAATGCATGCAAGAATTTGTAGTTTAATTTGAATAAGTTGAATTTTTAATTCATTCATATTTTCTGCAAAATGAATGCATTTCGTCAAAACTAAGTTGAGTCACAATAAAAAATGCATGACACGAATTTAAAAGAAGTCTTGTATTCTATTTGCTGGCAAAAATTAGTTAAATAGCTGATGTTTCCTTGTAAAAAGCATCCATCTTCATAAGTGGTAAAAGTGAACAAGAACGCTGATGAGACGGTGTAGCGGCCTGTCGAAATCAGTAGTACTGATCCGTTCTGTTAATCTGATTTGAATATTCCAACACTCCACTTTTAATAAAAATAATTTGAATTTACATTAATTCAAAATATTGAACTAGAAAACCGAAATAATGAAAACAAACAAATTTCAGACTAAATGCATTTAAATTTTTGTAACTCATAGTGAGTTCAAAAACAAATATGAATCATTCTTTTACAGCTCTGATATGTATGTATGAATGTTGATGTCAATATTTTGCACAAAACACTTAATAAAAAGTGATTTTGTAAATAAACTTTAACCTAGACGCTGCGCTCGCTGCACTCGCTCACTATTAATTACAAGAACTTTTTAATCACTATAATGTTGTAATTTAAATTAAACTTTATACGAATAGCTTTTAATCAATTGAATAAAAACTATGTATACATAAGTTACGCCTAAAAAAGAGGTTAACAAAGTTATGTCAACTCTGTGGGTTATTTTTAATAAAAAATTAAATATTTCTTATGATGGAAGCTATTTTTTTAATGTTCTCAAATCCAATCGGTCTGTCATAAATAATTAATTAAGTGTTACATTTAAATTCATTGGATATTTTTGTTAGCAAGTTTTATTTTCTATTTCCTATTCAAGTGTTTCAATACAAATTAATCTCAAATATAATTATGTACGTAAGTATGTTTAGAGCTAAACGCAAATCTTGCAGAATTAGCTGCAGGTTCGTTATTGTTATGTTGTACTTGAGCAAAAAATATTTTCGCAGTTTCAAACAGTTTTCTTTATGGTCGGTCATTCGTATTGAATTTCCAAAAGGTATATGTTACTAGGCGACCAGAAAGTAATATAATTCAATGTCCACTGCAAATAATTGGAAGTCATATTTAAGGAATTACTTTTTCACTATTTCCAAAGTATCAACAAGTGAGTACTTTCGACTTCTCATCAAGTTATATTAACAACACTCCAAAGACATTTACTCTCTGTTACTCTCAAAGTTATTTCAACTTATACACCAAAAGTAGGTTTTACTAGTATGGCCAACGGGCGACACAATCGTCCGTATTCTAGATATAAATAGTTTCATTAAGGTTCACAGAAAAATTGCTTTAAAAATAGCCACACAATATATAACGCAACTATGTATAATCAGTTAATAATACTTAGTAACTTTCCTACACCGATTTTTTTTTTAATTTTAGTGATTTTTTAGGTTTAGCAGTTTTTTAATTTCGGTGTTTTTTCGTATAAGCACTTTTTTTGTTTTGGCGATTTTTTAAAGTTTTTTTTTTTAAGTTGGCGACTTTTTGTGCTTTTTGTTTTTATCCGATTCTTCGTTTATGCATTTTTTTTTTGGTTTGGCGATTTTTTACTTATGGTGGTTTTTTCGTTTTGGCTTTTTTGCTTCTGAAATTTTCTTAATTTTGGTATTTTTTGTTATGTCGGTTTTTTTGTTTTAGTCCTTTTTTGTTTTAGCGCTCTTTTCATTCTGACGATTTTTTAATGTGGTATACTTTTTTAGCTTTGTTGTTTTTTTCTTTCGTTGGGGTGCTTTTTTGTTTTGGCGATCTTTTTAATTTTTTACGATTTTTTAGTTTTTGGAATTTTTTTTTGTTTTGACGATTTAATTTCATTTTGGAGGATTTTTTTATTTTTGGCGATTTTTTAGTTTTGGCGGTTTTTTCTTTTGATGATTTTTTTTTGTTTTAGAATTTTTTTATTCTGGCGGTTTTTTAATGCTGTGTTTTTGGTGTTTTTTCAGTTTATTTTTTTTAGTTTAAGCGTTTTTATTCTGTTTTGGCTAGTTTTGCGATCAAGCGATTTTTTTGCGATTTACTTTTCGTCTTGTTCGTTTCAATACTTGAAGGGTGTACAAACCTTTGGTATACGGAACCCTAAAAAGACCGTTCAAATATAAAAACGAAACACCTTCCCAGGAGTTACACAAATCAATTTATTGACCCCTCTTCCCTTTTGTTCCTATGCCATTCCTAAAATTCTCCCACATCAAAAAATAGAAACAAATGACTTATTGTTGTTACTTTCTTTGCAAAACCAGTTGGACAACAACACATACATGTTTTTTGTTTTTGTTGTTTTTTTTTTGTTTCTCTTATTCAACTTACATGCATGAGTAATACGTGTGTATGTATTAGAAGCAACTTTCAATGCTTGTAGCTCCCAAAATACTGAACCGATTTTAACAAAATATAAATTTTACACATCTGTGGATACATATGTATGTCTAAAATGGTATAAGTTTTATCAAAATCCGTGGTATAATGTGAGCATAAACTCCTTCACAAAGAATTGGTTTGCCTATTAATTATATAGATACATATGTATATTGCTCCGCGATTTAAACTCCGATCCCCTTTTTAACGACTTTAAAATAAGGAAAATGTTATCAATTCGTAATAGTTTTGAAAAGTAAATCCACAATATTTTTCAACTACTTCTACTTATGAAACTTTTCACCCACATTAAGCTTTCGTTTCAATACTACTTCATCATTAAAAAAGTGGGCAGTGCCACGCCCATGCAAAGTAAATATTCTTTTTCTACAACTTGTACTAAATCGATTGTTATGAAACTTTGAACATAAATTTAGTTATCGTGACAATACAGCATTATGTTTACAAAAGTGGGCAGTGTCACGCCCCAACGCAGTAAATATTACTTTTCAACTACTATTTATCCGATTCTTATGACACGCATTGCATACACATTAAGTTCCCGGGGGGCTATACAACATTTTTATTGGAAAAGTGGACAGTGCCATGCCCACGCAAAGTAAATGTTCTTTTAAACTGCATCCACTAAAACGATTCTTATGAAGTTTTGCACACATAATTAGTTCTCGCGAAAATTCAACATTATCAGCCGTGTCACCGATTCCCTAGTTGTCATTCCGAAAAAGTTAATTTTTAGTGCTTTAGATTCCATTTATTTTGTATATCGATTTTACAATTAGAAAGTTTTTATACCTTGAGGTGTTTGTTTACTTTTGTCTTTAGAATCAAAGCTCACATTAAGCTTTTTATTAACATGGAAAGCTTATGGCCAAATATATATTTGAAGCTTCTAAAACTATGCACTTTTTTTAAATAGTTTTATTTAACTTACCCTGCTTGTGTGGTTGTGGAGTTTTTGTCGTCGGGTCAAATCTAGTAATTGAAAATTTTTCCCCTTCCTGTTGACCGACTGATCTGAAATTTGGTAAGCGCCTTTACTTTTTATGACAAATTAATATTGTGTTTAGAAAAGTGTGATGCGCAACGCCCATAAAAAGTAGTATTTAGTTTTAGCTCCTTCCTGTTAACCGATTTATCTGAGATTTGGTATACACCTTTACTTACAATGACTATACCATTTTTTAATTATAAAAGTGGGTGGCTCCACGCCTATCAAAAATTATACTTCCTGTTAACCGCTTGATCTAAGATTTAATGAACAGCTAACTAACGATGACTTTACAATTTTTCATTTAAAAAAGTGGGCGGCGCCACGCCCATGAAAAGTAATATTTACTTTTAACCCCATCATGTTAACCGATTTATCGGAGATTTGGTAGACACCTTTACTTACAATGACTATACAATTTTGTAATTATAAAAGTGGGTGGCGCCACGCCCATCAAAAATTACACTTAGTTTTAGCCCCTTCCTGTTAATCGCTTGATCTAAGATTTAATGACCAGCTTTACTAACGATGACTTTACAATTTTGTAATTGCAAAAGTGGGCGGCACCATGCCTATAAAAAGTAATACTAAGTTTTAACCCCTTCCTGTTAACCGATTGATCCAAAATTTGGTACACACCTTTACTTTTGATTACTATACAAATTTGAAATTAAAAAATGGGCTTTACTACGCCCATAAAAAGTAATATTTATTTTTACCCCCTGCCTCTTGACCGATTGATCTGAAATTTGGTAGACAACTTTACCTTACATGGCAATACAATTTAGTGTTAAAAATTGGCGGCGCCACTCCCATAAAAAGTGGTAGTTTTACCACCTTCCTGTTGACCGATTGATCTGAAATTTGGGGAACATATTTAATTTTCATGACTGATTGATCTGATTACGTTACGATTATGTGTATTCAGCATTATTGTAAATTACAGATGGCCGCCGCCATAAAATGGAGAACTAGTCGTTTGTTTACAAATACCTCAATATGGTCATAAAATGAAAGGTTTTGACTAGTAGAATACAGTACGGCATGAAAAACTTCAAATTCCAAAATGGCGCCCAGTACAACAGATTCATGCATATATATTGTCAGTCCCTCCAATATGAGTATGAAATGAAAGCGCTTGGCTACTAGAATGCAGTACGAAAAAAAAGCATAATCCCAGGTACAGTCCAAAACAAAATGCCAGATCATAGAGTTTAGATAGGACATAAAGTAAAAAACTTAAAGTTTTTAAATTAAATGGTTTTATTGCAATGAAACATAATAATGATGCAGATAATGCACTAAAAGCTAAAAAATAATTACGTAGTACCAGGTACTAGACTAAAATAAAACCGTGCGGCGAGTCGAGTTTCCGTTATCTATAGTCAACAACGCCCCACGATTCTATTTTAGTCTGATCAATGGTACCCTATGTTGCTAAGGAGAGTAGTTTGGTAGCTAGTACCTGGTACTACGTAATTATTATTTAGCTTTTAGTGCACTATCTGCATCATTATTATGTTTCATTGCAATAAAAGCATTTAACTTAAAACTTTTTTTACGTATCCTATTTACTATTTACTACAAACGAAGTTAGTAGAATATTCTTTGGCAATTCCAATTTAAAGGTGGTTTGATTATGAAGAAAATTTTCGTTTACTGAAGAAGCAACTTACGGAATGGAAACCACTTCCGAACGGTATTCTCTGACATGGCTGTGTATGATCAGAAAAGTGCCACGGCTATTTCGTAGTCGGTTTTTTGGAAGAATTGTTTATGTGAAACTTTTAAAATGAAATAATCAATGTTGTTCAACATACCATCACAAATTCGAATTGGGCTGATAATTCCCATAAAAAAAAAAACAAAAGTTTATCTGTTTTTAAATTTTAATATATTTTTAATACGTAGTTAGCTCTTTATGAAAAGTACGCCGCCCTTTGAAAGCGTTATTTATTTTAAAACTTTATTCTCTTGCTAATTTTTAAAAGAAATATAAAGTATAAAATGCAATTTCAAGAAAATAAAAATACATTTATTACAACAACACCTAATTTTAGTTAAAAAGATTGTTATAAAATTAAAAGTACTTAATTATGAAAATTAGTTAAAAATTTTGGTATTCCTATTAATTGCTAAATAATATTTCTATGATTCTTTGCAAATTCGCAATGATTAAATTAATTATAGTTTCAACATACGTAATAATTCGGCTTATTATCTAAAGAAAATACAATATTTCGGCTCAATATGTCTTTCAATTTGCTAAAATTTTTTTACTTTTTGTTTAAAAAAAATCGCAATATAGCATTCCATTAAACCAAAAATTTACTTTCGTAAGGGATGATACAATAATTTCTAATAATTCACTTCCTCGAAAAATTATTATATTGCAAATACGTTAATTTTAACACGTTTATTTTAAAATATAAATTTTCATTGTTAATATAAATAAATTTTTACATCACATTTATTAGAGCCATTTTGTTGTAGTTTAATAATTATCGCCGTTATTCTGTATTCCGAGGGAAATCAAAGCGTTCTAAAAACAATTTTGTGATAACTTTTTTTATTTTACTGGAAATACAAAACAAGGGGACACTAACTAAGGCTGGGTCTTTTATATAGAGATTAGCAAATAAATTAAAATTAATCTTTGAATGTAATTTTTCACTAGTCGATTATCTCATTTTGTTTGCTAGTTTAAACTACCAAAATTGAGGGTTTAATTCTACTGAAAATTTTCTTAGATTCTGATGAAATTTTTTACAAAAAATATTATTAGATTCAAATGGAATTTTATTTTATTTTTATTTTACAATTTTTTCTTGATAAATTTAATTGACAATAGCAAATAAATAGTTTTTCTTGACTATAATTTCGTACCCACAATAAAAACAACCCACTATTTTCTTCTCCTTGTTCAGGGTGTATTCATTATTTTGATGACATTTTGTGAAATTTACTGTCATTTCGTATGGCAATGCTAAAAAGTTTAAGCTAGAACTGAAAAAAGTTAATGTAGATTGAAGTTCGATTAGATTTATTTTAAGATTAACTAATCTAGCTATTAATTGTCGTTTAATCTCTTTGTAAAAGACACAGTCTAAATAGTTTTTACATTTCGTTAAAGTTAAATTTTCATAAATTTTATATGTATAATTTCTTTTGTAGTTGATTTTTAATCTTATTACTTGTTTGTTCTTTTGTTTAACATTTTTCAAAATTTGTGCTTAAAAGTCTTAAAAATTTCAAAAGTTTTTCCAGTTTTAAATCTTACAATGATCATTAAACAGCTTAAAGATTTATTTTCAGTTTTCTTAACTCATCTTTTTTTTTGCGACTAATTTATTCTATTTATTTTATAACTGATTTTTACAACTTTCCAGTTGATGATAATGTAATTATAAATAGGCGGAAAGCGTCACTAGCAACGACATAAAATAACTGAAAAATATTTAGTAGATACTCTTAACTAGTTTCGGGGGTTTTTTTGAGGATAGGAACGCGGGGTTTTTTTAGCGATTTATATAAAGTTTTCTCCATTTTGTGTAAAATAATAAAAAATCAGACACGTGTCGTCAACGTAACCCAAGTGAGGCTCGGCTGCCATCCATAATCGGCCTATTAATATTCTTTTTTTTTTAAATTGGAAAATATGCATTAAAAATTTTTTATTACTCCAAAAATATGCATTTATTACCGAAATTTGCCAAAATATGCACTCACAACCAAAATATGCAAAAATGCAACTACAAATCGATGCCAAAGTACTTACAATTCGATGATATGGATAATTAATCAATACCTCTTGCCTGTCACCACAAAAACATGCATTTGCAGGAAAGTCTGAGCCCTGGGGCCCGTTTCTCAAAACTACAAGTTACAAATCTACAAGTAAAATACACACAAAACAACAACACTTTTACAAATTTTATTGTTGTTTTGTGTGGATTTTACTTGTAGATTTGTAACTTGTACTTTTTGAGAAACGGGCCCCTGATAATGAGCTACAACAACTATAAAAAATGTTTAATATTGCATCATGTGATGTTTCACCAATTGATTGATTTGATAAAATTTTCAAAATCTTGATGATGCGGTAGATGACCCCATTTTTTCATTATTTTTCAATGAATCTGAGAATAAAATGCAAAATTTTTGTGCTATTCAAAATTGAAATTAGCAAAAAATTCTGACGATCCACCTATGGAGCTAAAATTCACCCCCCCCCCCCCCCCCCCCCTCCTTTTGCACATTGTTATAGATAATCGGCATAGGAAATCTTATAATCCTTACGCTTAGGGTATTTGATGTGTTCAGCTCTTTTATGTATTTTAACCCTCAAGGCCTTTGCTGTATGGGTCTTTTTGACACTCTCTTAAAAAAGAGGAAACTCCCCTCCGACGGCGATGCACTATGTGTCCAAATGCTGAAATTGCGGCAAAAATTATTTCTAAGTGTGCTAGTATTATAAAACTTAGCAAAAATAAGCAAAAAAGTTTTGAATTACTCCCCCCCAAACCACTTTTCCGGTAACCCCCCTACAACACTTACCAAAAAGGTTTACATTTGCATTCACATGGCACTTTCCACAAATAGGATCTCTGCAAAAGATGGATAAGTCACTCCTCACGCTTTCTTGGGCTCCGCTATAACAACATTTTGGGTAATTTTGTATGTCTTTGAAACAGAAACCTTGGAGGACCTTCTCCAAAATTGGGTGTATTTCGACATCTTATTACTAAGCTCTGAAGAAAATAGCGGTTTAAATAACAACACAAAAATAAGTACAGCTAATAAAGTTGAAAGTATATGTGATATTTATTTTTCAATGTTATGGATATACAATGCTATATTATACATACTTAAACGCTATTTAAAAAGAGAGCAACATTTGATCGATGTAATATGTATGAGTAATGGAAATATTAACTTAATTCTGGGGCGTGTCATAAAAGTGAGTATGTTAAAAGGTAGACATACAAAGTTTAGAAGTGCTTTCTTGCCACGTGAAAACAGTGGACATAAGAGGTGAAGGATCCGAGATGTCATAAGTGGTGCCCAGAATTCAGATTCGGATTAACGTCGGATTAAAAAGTCTCCGGAGCCAAAAATTAAGTTACAGTCAAGCTATAAACAACCATATGAGACATGATAAGGTCAAACTTTAAATGGCGGCGCTATATGTAAAGCACAAAAAAGTGCTACATTTTGGGGCGTGGCAAAAATATTTTTTCTTACAGTCTTAGAAACATTATTGATATACCTTTCATTCTACGATATAATTTTTTATTTCATTTTATATGACCTGGTTTGATGTAGTATGTATCTGAAAAAGAAAAAAGGACATCTTTGGGGTGTGGCATAAAAGTGAGAATACTAAAAGATACACACAATAAGTTTCAGGAGAGCTTTCTTGCCACGTGCAAAAAATTTTAAATTTGATGGGAAGGATTCGAGATGTCATAGACGGCGCCCTGAATTTGATGTCGGATTAAAAATATACCAAAGCAAAAATGTTGCTATTGTCAAGCCTTGAACAACGATATGCATTATGTTATGATCGGGATACAAATGGCGACGCAACGTATAAAAAATTAAAAGGGCGGTATCCAGGGACGTAGCAAGAAAAAAAATATTTTTGGAATTGTTTTCAACTAATCTTTAATTCTAGGGGGTGGCCGGCTCAACTTTTTTTCGAACCACCTTAATGGACACAGTGCGATGTAAAAAAAAATTTTCTACAAAAGTGTTTGTAATAAAATTCTATTATAAGTCTTCAAAGACACCAATGCTCTCAACTTAGCTTGAACGCCAGAAATCATTCTAAACATAAATTGTGTTTGTGGGTTAATTTCATACTTATTCACAATTAGTGCCAAAATATCCCATAAAACTGGATTCTATGAGGCTAGTTTGTGCCCAAAAAGTAAAAATTCACAGTCATAAAAAAAAATTAACAACAAAAAATTTGATTTTGTTGTACAGTGTAATATATGCTAAAGGCGGTTTGTTTTAGAAATAGCTTTAAATTAAGAAAGCTGGTATATATATATACTAGCTTTTTAGGAAAATTCTAAAGGAATTTTCGACATATCTGTATAATGTCGGAAAAATGTCTTACAAAACACCAGAAAATTCCGATTTATCTGATATATTTTACGTGCTGTCGTATTAATTTCGGAGAAAAGTTCGGACATAGAATTAAAAATCTCTAAGACTTCTTTGACTCTTTTTCTTCCATACATTTTTTGCTGCTTACGGCAGCTCATCAGAAAACATTTACCCTTGTTTTATACTCGTAACTTTATGCACAAACTGAAATCAGACAATGTGCAGAAGTAGTTGTTAGAATTCTTAAGTTGTAAGTTAGAAAATGTACAGACTATTCTGTTAAACAAAATTAAATTATTAATATTAAAATATGCAGGCTAGTCAGATATTAATCGGATAATATTTCAGAAAATGTGCAGAAATGTATCAGAAAACTGCCGACAGTTCTGCCAAATGTCTGAGGAAGTTTTAGGCGACTCGGTTGATTGTCTGTTTAAGTTTCAGATTTTTTTCTGATGTCGGACATTTCGGCAAAAAATATTCACTGGGAAGCTGCTAAATACAATTTTAATTCATTTTATTACGATCAACTTTGAATGTTGTTGTATGTAAATATTCAAGAACATGTATTTTGCTAAGAATGTGAAAAACCCCTAGCTTTTCGCGTACTGACGGCTATGAGTGCTTTAAAAATATACTTTAAATATATATTCCCCCTTTCCCACACAAGAACTTATTTATTGGATAAAAATGGAAAAAATTTCCCCATCATTAGTTTTAAATTTCATTCACTGTAATTGTAATCCGAGTTTAAAATCCTCATGCGCTCTACTAATACATAAATATGTATAACAAAAAATAATAATTCAACTCTCTTCTCTTTAATAAATTCAAAGTTTTATTTTACGGTATTATTTTACGTAATTTTATTATTTTATTTTATTTTTCATGTTAATAAATTCTTCTTATTTTCTTATTTCTGGTTAACATTTTTTGAAAAGCATCAGAAAATATATGAAAACTTTATCAGTTTTTAAAAATTTAAAACTTTTATAACACTGTTTTTATGTACATACATTCATACTTTTTAAGCATTCATTTTAAGTTTTTAAATTCTCTTTTGCAAGTATAAGCATTTTAAAGTAGCTTTTGAATATTTTTATAATTCTCGTATTCTATTTATAAACAACAAAAATAATAATGGCTTAAAACTGTTTTTAAACCCAATTGACCAGCTCTTTTTCTTTTAATAGATTTCTATTGAGAATTTTCTTTTTCTAAAAAACTAATTTGTTATTCTACATAGTTTTGTGTCTGAAATCAGATTTAAAAATTTTCAAATTTAATATTTTGTGTTTTTTGAAAACGATGTTTGTTTTACTGTAAAATAAATACGCTTTTCGTTATAACGAGTGATTTTTTTGCTATTATCTTTTTGGCAACACTAGTTTTGACAGCTCACGCACGTTTTGTATCTCGTGTCATTGTCAAACATCTTCAGTTTGGTCTATAATTTAATCATGAATCGTCTTACAAACGAACAACGCTTGGTGAATGGGCTCTTGAAAAGTTAGATGAAGATCCACTTTTTTATCGAAGAATTGTGTTCAGCGACGAGGCTCATTTCTGGTTGAATGGATACGTGAACAAGCAAAACTGCCGTATTTGGAGTGAAGAGCAGCCAGAAGCATTGCAAGAGCTACCAATGCATCCACAAAAAACAACCGTTTGGTGCAGATTATGGGCTGGCGGCATCATTGGGCCGTATTTCTTCAAAGATGATGCGAATCACAACGTTACTGTGAATGGTGAGCGCTACCGTGCGATGATAACAAACTTTTTTCTGCCCAAAATGGAAGAGCTTGACTTGCATGACATGTGGTTTCAACAAGACGGTGCCACATGCCACACAGCACGCGAAACAATGGACCAATTGAGAGGCGAGTTCGGTGAACAGTTTATTTCATGCTTGGGACCAGTCAATTGGCCGCCCAGATCGTGCGATTTAACGCCTCTAGACTATTTTTTGTGGGACTATGTTAAGGCTAATGTCTATAGCGACAAGCCCGCTTCGATTGACGCACTGGAAGCCAACATTGCCAACATTATTCGTGAGATACCGGCCGAAATGTTGGAAAGAGTATGCCAAAATTGGACTAAGCGGATGGACCATTTGAGGCGCAGCCGCGGCCAACATTTGCATGAAATAATCTTCAAACATTAAATTATATCGACCCAACTATCGATCCAAATAAATATTTCATGCATTTTTCTGAATTGTATGTGTTTTTTTTTTGTTTACTTTCCGATAGTTCTTATAAAATCACCCATTATTTTCTGTTTTTTTTGGAAATATATTTTTTAATTTTTTTTTTATTATTTTGTTGTTTTTTGCCTTAAAAATTAAGCATACATAGTTTATTCTTTAGTTATTTTTTTATAATTAGCTAAAAATAATATAAAATTGATAGTAAATTTAAAACAGTTAAAAATACAAAAAAATACAAACAAACAAAAAAAAATCATTTAAATAATATAATTAACATATCTCACCTAACACTTCTTTAAAAAAAAACTCTCAGCACGAGGGTTTCTCCTAATCTTTGGAAAATAATTTGTTTTTATGTTCATCAATTTATTGTATTTTCCTTAAACTTAAAAGTTTACTTGAAACTTTTCTTAAATCTTATTATTTTTATGCAAATACTTCACGTTTCCTCTCTTTTTTAATCATTGTGTACAGTCAGTGATTTTTTCTCAACAGGTTTTTATTACATCTCTAAGCTATATTACAGTTTTATAATTTTGATTCAGCATTAGGAAATTTAGGATTTTGTTCGTCTTGCTGCTGGGGGCTGGGCAGAGTTTTAACAATTTTCGGTACAATAGTAATTGGTTGATCCTCTTCATCTTCCATATCTTCACCCTGTTCCTCATCGATGGGCGTTAGGGCTTCTATATGCACGGGAGTTTCTTCGGACTTTGTACATTTCTTCAGGCAAGGTGCCAGAAAACTGGTGACGGTTGAGACGGCAAATAAGGCACCGGCCATATAGAAAGGTAAATCGTAGCTTTGGGTGGCATCGTATACAGCACCTGCTAAAGGTGAACCAATAATAGCGGCAAAACCTCTAAATAAGATTAACAAACCAAAAGCATTTGTTAATTTATCCAAACCCAAAAGATCGACCAAAATAATTGACGTTAAAGAGATATAGCCGGAGATGGCAATACCAAAGAATACCGACATAGTAACATAGGCTCCATAACTTACACACAAAGGTGTAAGCATTACCGAGACGGTGCAAATCAAGAGACAAACATTATTCAGAAATAATGAATTTACCTGGGGAAAATCAGCTACATAACCGCAAACTACACGTCCAATGGTATTAGTTATACCAATGATTGATATCAGGAAGGAGGCAGAATCGGGATCAATGCCGGATATTTTGGCAGCATCTACCAGATAGAAGAAGGGCACATATAAACCAGCCATACCAAAAACATTGGATATACCAATCAGCATAAAAACAGGATCCTTGAGCAAGCTGACATCCAACATGTTGTTGATGACCGATTTAACGGAATCGGGAATACACAGGCAGGGACATAAATCATATTGATCGCGTTGTCTGGCGGCTTCCAATAGCGGATCTAATCTCTGTACACTCTGCATGCTCTTCTCATATTTAGTGAGTGATAACACAGATTGACGATAATCGGCCAATGATTTCTGAGATTGATACTGGGGTAGATTTGTTACTGAACCAGAATAAAAAATATCTTTTCTGGACATGGGACGAACCATTTTGCCGGTATCTTGGCGTTGTGACAGAGACATTTTCGACATAGTGATGCCCATTTCCATGCCATTAGCATCTAAATCAGCACGTGATGCGGCCCGTATGGCGGCCAAAGAAGGTTGAAATTTTTCAGAGGCTGAAGTTTTGCGAGATCTTTGAAACGAAGGCACTGAACCATTTTTCGGAAGACCTAGATGAGGATCTAAAAGAAAAGCCGGCTGTGAGGCATTGCGCGTCATAATATCCGAAGAGTTGTAAGGACTTGTGCTAGATTCAGAATTACGATGTTGACGTTTATTTCTAGCATCCAAATGTCCATTGCTGTCATTATTGTTGGGTGGACTTTGTTGACCATTTTTCAAATCTATTACTTTCGCTTCGGTAATAGTGGGTAGTGTGGATACGGGTTGAAGACCTCCTGCGGATGCTTGTTGAGCTAAAAGCTCTAGATTTAATGAAGAATGTACACCAGGATCAGCATTTAAGGGCATTTTCAATTTACGTTCCATCGAACCATCAGGCAGTTGTACCATAAAAGAACCCGCAAATGAGCCTCTTTCCAATTGCATTTGTTTTTCTTCATACATGCGTTGCATTAAAGGTTTCACCTTCTTTTTCTTGGGATATTTTAAAGGTCTCATCATGGCACCAAATATGGCACAATTCAAAATCATGCCTGAAAATATTAACAGGGAATTTTTCCAACCATATTGCTGCAAAAGATATGTGGCCAAAGGAGCAAAGGCAAAAGTACCAAAACCAGAACCACAAACCGCAATACCGGTGGCCAAAGATCTTTTCGTTTCAAAATAGTAGCCCACTGCTACCACGGCTGGTAAATAGATCATGCCGAAGCCAAAGCCACCTATCACACCATACGTTAACATTAGCATATTGACGGAGGTACTTAAAGTACTAAGAGCAAAGGCTATACAGGCCACAATACTACCCGCTATACATACCGTTCGACAACCAAACTTATTGGCCAAAGCGGAAACTATGGGACCAGCCGCCAGATAAACACCACTCAATAAACTGCCAACCCAAGCCACTTTACCCTTGCCTTCGCCAAAATACACTACGAATTCTTCCATAAATATACCGAATGTATAGGCAATACCATCGACCACCATGTTGCACATAAAGGAGGCAAAACAAATGACCCAGCCATATCCACCGTCCGGCGGTGGTGGCAGTTCTTCATATTCACTATATTCATCATCCTCTGGACTGCCAGCAGCACCAGAATCTTGCATATCGGTGGTAAGACGAGCTGCTTCTTCGCAGGCCAACTCACTGTCGGTACGTTCAAATTTTCGTAAGCGTGCCGCCGATGCGGACGGGGGCAATGTATCTGCCATTTTTTTTTCTATTATATAAAATATTTATAGTTTTGTGAAAAGTTTATTTATGATATTATATAGAAAATAGTTAAGAGAAACTGAAAAAAGAAAAACAATTGCGATTTATGTTGTGAGTGAGCTGTGAGCGAGCGGGGAGCTTCTAATTTCACTTGGCTGTCATGATGATGTTCAGGTTCTTTGCTGATTGATTTGCAGGAAACTTTTTTTATTTTCTTTTTATAGTTGTTTTAAATAATTTTATTTATTTGTATTTACAAATACACTTTTATTTACAATTTGCAGCTGATCTTTTTTTTCGTTCTTTCTTTGTTCAATTATTTATTTAATATTTTCTTTATCCACAAAATAAAATAAATTTTTATTGAAAAAAAATCACTGTTTTGTTTTATAATATTTCTATTTAATATATTTGTGCTAGATTTGTTGTTGTTTTTATTTTATTATTATTTATATTTGAATTTCTTTTCTTGTTACTTTAACACAGTCGATCTTTATTCTTCCACATATTTTTCTAAAGTGATTTAAAGGGTTTTGTTTTGCATTAACAATTTCTTATTTTTTTTCGCTACCCGCTGTTTGATTTTTGCTGCGCTGCTTTTCACTCACAAGTTATAATTTATTTGTAATTTCTGTTATATATTTACTCCAATAAAATTTTATTTTATTACTAATTTTTTTTCCTCTTTGTTGTTTGTTGTTTTTGTTAGTTTCACATGTTTATCTTGAATTTTTTAACACTCTTATTTAATAAGCCTGCATTCTCTGTTTTAAAGTTTTCTCTTTTCTTCGCTCTCTCACAATAATCGTCTTGACTTTTTCTTGTTTTTCTTGATTAATTATTTGTTGGTTGGTTTAATTAAGTGTAAGTAAATTAAAAAAAAAATTAAAAGTTTTTGGTGAATTTTCGCGTTTTTTGGTTTCTTGGAGGTTTTGAGTTTTAATTAATTTTAATTAGTTTTTATTGCTTTATGTGTTGTTGTGTTTTTTCTATTGATTTGTTGTTATTCTGAAAAAAGGGAAGAAACAAATGTTTATGATTAAACATATTTTCGTAAAAAAAAGCAATTATAAATTATAACTGTTACAGAAAATCAGCAAAAAATGTGGAATGGAAATTATAATAAAAAAAAACTAATAATAATTTTGCTATAACAGTGTGATATGGTTGTTTGATAAGAAATAATAATCTTAAAGGATATTGATTTGTTGATTGAAAAAGTTTCGGCGATCAATATAGATAATTCTTAAGTATTTCCATCTGCTGAATTTAGAAATCATTATAAAAATTTCCGATTAGCTCTAGTTCCAAAGATATACTGACTTTAATATTTTCATAAATAACTCAATTTTGTTTATTCTTCGCATCATATTTCCGAATGGTTCCTCAAAATCATAAAACTATTTATGAATTATTAATCTACATAAAAATATCCTTCTTTTGAATGTAATTTTGCTGATGTAAGTTTCAGGATACTTTACTGGTATTACCAGAATGTTGGAAATTGTGTGGTTTTACTTTATTCTTTACAATTGTGGAAGACTTAAAAAAATATCAATGCTAAGCACACAATAGATATTCCAATGAAAAATTTTTTATATGACAAATTGAAATCCATTGAGAGAGAGAGAGTCCAGAAATATTTAGAAAACAATTTAAAATTAAAAAAAAATTATGGCCTTTAATTGTTCACTATATAGTTTATTATTGAGTATATCTCCATAAATATGAACTTTATGAAAAAATCATATAGGAAATTTTTTGGAGAGCATTTCATTTCCTACAAAATTGCATACACAGGAAAAGTTTATTGAGTTAAATGATGGAAAGAGTAGATAGATATTTTGTTATCACTTCTTAATATGTGCTATAAAAATAAACAGAAACACATTTTACTATTTAAAAACTACTTGCTAGCTCCATCAACTTCTATAAAGTGCCATATATACAATAAAAAAACTATAAAAAATGTTTAATATTACATATTAAAATTTATTAACTTTTGACCGCCTTAAATGAATATGCATCAAACACTGAACTTCGCTATATTTCTAATTTTATAAACATGAGCAAACAAAAAATTTAATCACAATAAAACGAGTTTTTCTAATTAATTCCTTTAAACATCTGCAGTCAAACATTTTCATTAACTATTACACATTTTTGTACTCTTCCTAGCGGCATGTCAAAATCAAGGTGGTAGTTTTCATTAATTTTTGGTTTTTATTTGTTTAACATTTGCATTTTTTCAAACTTAATGTGCACGTAGTAGTGTAATATATCCCAGTGCACATTTTCCCCCCGATTTTGGTCCTAATTCGGTTAGAGCTGTCAGTTTACAACAACATTTATGACGATTGTATGAAAGAAATCTCAAATCTTATTGTTTATAAATTGGCTATCTCTTTCATATTATTGTCCTAATTGAAAATTTTGTGTGTTTATAAACGTCAAAATTGGCCGCTTTATTCTGTAGTCTGCACAAGATGCTGAAGTCGGTACGAAAACATACCGCAAATCATATGAGTGGTTGACAAGAAAGCGGTCCTCTTTGTCTAAGGGAATTCTAAGAACTTTGCTGAAATGTTCAAAAGAATTCTAAAGGAATTTTCGACATGTCGGCACAATTTCGGAAAATTCTCAACAGATACATAAATGATAATTATTACGAAAACTAAAATCTGACAATGTGCAGAAGTGACTGGTAAAAGTTTCAAGTCGTAGGTTGGAAAATGTGAAGACTATTCTGTGAAATGTCTTAAAGCAAATTAAATGGCCTTCGGATAATGTCCAAACTAGCCTGATGCTAGTTAATTGGATAATATTTTACAAAATGTGCAAAAACTAGACTTGTGCCAAATAGTTCATTTGAATGTTCGATCATTCTAGTTCATATTTCCTCAATGAACTAGGTCGGTCTTCTAGTTCAATCGCTACTTTTTGAATTATTAATGAATGGTGAAATACAAGAATGATAGAATATATTCTATCTGCCTTGCATTTTATCATTCTTTTGTTTGTTTGTTTCCCATCCCTAAAATGTACATTTGCTCTCAGGGAAAGATATAGCTCATTTTGTTTTATAGTTCAATTGAACTAGTGAATAGTGAAAACTTCAACTAGTTTCTTTAGTTCAATTGATCGAATAGTTCAATTTAACTAGTTCGTTTGTAAACTACACAAGTCTAGCAGAAACATATGGTATTAGAAAACGGCCGGCCATTCTGTCAAATGTCTGAGGGTATTTTAGACAACTCGGTTCATTGTCTGGTAAAATCGCAGTCGTCTGACATGTGGACAAAAAAATGTTTCCTGGGTATAGTTTTTGTTTTTGTAGTCTTTTCATCAATGCATTTGTAAACTTGTTATACACTGTTGTTTCATGAGTGAGCTTTTTTTTGTACGAGTTTTTTTGTACTTTGACTTGGTTTTAAAAAGGTGTTCTGTCTAAAAGTGTGCTAAAAAATCAGTAGTTAATAGAAGAAAAAATCTGTAATAATCTCACTACTCTTGCTGTCATCAAAATAATAAGAGTAAAAAAGCCAGTGAGATAATTAAAATGATGTATCTTTAAGACAAAAAGTGTTTGTTTTATTTTAAAGTTTTAAAGATTTGCATATTTTTAATTAATTTGTTTTTCTGCTGAATAAAGTTTATTTATTATGTGTGCATGTAAAGGTCTTTGTTTTCTTTGTTGATTTACAAAGTTTTATAAATTATTTACTAGTTGTATCTTTGTTGTTTGCATTTAGTTTACTTAATAAAAAACACACACACACACTCACAAGTGTGTTTTAATTTTCAACTTTTTTTTTGCAATTATTTATAATAATAATGATGATATTATAGCTTTTTCGTCTTTCGAGTTACATTTGTATATTATAACAAAAATATATTACACATGTAGTATGTACTCTTTTTTTGGTTATGATTCGATTTTCAAGAAATTTAAAATTTTTTCCATAAAGAAATTTTTCCATTTGCATTTTTTTAGGTTTTACTTTTTCATGCCACAAATTAGGTAATTGCATAAATATTCTTGAGATTTTCATTTGAAGTAGGTATGTAGGTATGTAAGTTATAAATTTATTAGCAGATATTTGTCATAAATCATGGGTATGTAGAATGTAGAGCATGTTTTTCTACTTCAAATAATCGATAAATTCTTTTTTGCTGGTTTTCTTGTAACAGTTTTGCTGTTTTTATAATAAATTTTTTTTTAAATTTAGTTATATTATACATGGCAAACAATAAAATACCTTTTGTTACTACAAATTTTATTGAATTTCATTGTCAAAGAATTTTTACTTTATTTTTTCTTGTAAATTTTTCTTATATACATATTTCCTTTGCAATATATAATTTAATTAATTTTTTATTGCATTTGAAACTGAAAAAATGTTAAAATAATATAATTTTTCTGCTTATTTTGTTATTGCCTTGTGCTGTGTATTTTATTAATTTTTTTTGGTCGTTACAATATATAAATTTTTGTTAAGTACTCTCTCGCGCCGTCATGAAATGACTGCTTAAATATAAATTGTAAACTGAACATTTCAATACAAAAATGTTAGTCGTTTTCAATATTTTGTTACCCTCTAGAAACAGCCAAACTGTTATACTGCTGCTATTGTTGTTATTGTTAAAAACAAAATGCATTTCATATCTTTTAGTTTTGATATAAAACGAGTACAACAGCAGAGTACTTGGCTATTTTGCTTGTTTTTGCTTCTCTTTTACACAAAAAAAGAAAAAAATCGTTTATATCGTTTTGCAGTTCTCAACCCCGTTTTGTAATCAAAACAAAAACCATAAAAAAGAGATATCTACCTTCTCTATATGTAATTGTTTTATTGTTGTCGTTTCATTATATTAATATTCTTTAGTGCGAGTACAATATTTTATTTATGTACAGTACAATTCTCTTTGGTTATTCCCTTCTTTTATTTCTTTTATTTGCATATCGCTTATATATATGCATCTATCTATATATTTCGCGTGAGTTTGTGCTTTTCTATTTTTGCTAAATCATTTATTTTTTTGTTGCTTATTGGGACTTTTCTTCGATACAACTTGACTACCCGGCGTATACGTGATAAAGAAAGAAGCTGTCAAAGAAAGTTTACAACACGCGTGCTTTTCGTTGTTTCATTTTCTGCTTTCCTGAAAATTTTTTTTACATACATATACATACAAACATTTCAACGGAAGTGGAAATCTCTTGAGACTCACAGAAGTCAAATCAACAAATAACGGTTTAGGCATAAATGGAAACACATCTAACGTAACTGTTATACTTAGATAAGTCTTAACCCTTAAAAGGGCTCGAATTTTTAAATAAATTTGTGCAAATTAAAAAATAATAAAACACAAGAAGAAATAATTTAGATTGTCTGCTGATTTTGTTGAACGGGATTTAGGGGCTGGAATTCATTTTAGGGGGAGTTAAAGTTGCCGCCCTTTTGCATCTGTAATCCTTACGTTTGAGGTACAACACATGTTCAGCAATTTTATGTGAAATAGTGCTGGCAAAGTATTGAGTACTGGTTATCGAGTATCGAGCATTTGCTAATTTTTTGGGGTTCTCAATACTCGAAAGTATTTATGCGATACTTTCAGGGTAGTATTTTGCTTAAGCTCACTCTAGACTTAACTGCAAAAAATTATAAATTTGTGACATTATTATTTAAAATCCCATACAAATTCATTTTTTAAGTGCACTTTTTATACCTGCGCTTTTAAGATAAGTGCCTAAAATTTTGTTATTTAAAAACTATTTTTATAGAAAAAATCAATTTTAGCTACATTTTGACTTAAGTGCACAAAATATTTTTTTCTGTGATTATTCTTCAAAATACTTCTTTAAGTGCACTTTGTATATCTGCTCATTTAACATATTTTTTGCAGTTTTAAATTATTTTCATATAAAAAATCAAGGTTAACTGCACACACTAAATAATTGTGTTTACGTGGCCATTAAGGCAGGTAAGTGCATTTAAGCTAACAGCATTTTTGGCTTTTCTGCACTTAAAATCGTGAAAAGTTGATTGTGCAGCTAAGTCAAAATTACTGTACAAGTTTTATCAACATGAGACAACTGCATTTTATCAGTTGTGTTTTGGTTTTTACTTCCACTATTGTGTTACTTTTGCTTCATTATTCCAGGCGCCAACCTATCCCATTTGTCAACCAATTTGTTGCCATATTCATAAAACATAAAATGTCAAGAAAAAATCGTAAGGCCAAAACAAAAAAAAACAAAAATAGCAAATACAATTATGTAGTTGTAAATCATAAAACAAAAAAATGGTTGAGTTGGGTCGTAACATTGACAACTCAACTTAGTTGAGTGGTGAATCATAATCGGGGCCTTAACCTTCTAACTAGGGATGTAACGATACGGCGTTTTGCCGATCCGATACCGATACCGATATTTAAAAATAAATATCGCCGATACCGATTCCGATACCGATACGAATATTGAAATTGAGTTCAAGTTTAGATTAACAAAACTCAAGCGCAATCTTTTTATTATACAAAATTACATTATAAGAGAGAATATTTAAAATTGATAAAACATTGGAAGTAGTTTTTAAGGAGCTACATTTTCTTTCCTTCCAAAAAATCTATATTAAAAATATGCAGATAATTAGTAGAAAAGCAAGAAAATATGTTAAATTCCTTTATAATTTTAAAAAATACTCGCCATGCTTTTTAAAAAATCGATTTTTTTAAAGGACATTTATCAACTAATATTCTTCTAAATAACTTTATAGCTTAATTATTAAAAGACCTTTAAGTTTATATTTATTCACTTAAATTTACATGAAAATACAGTTCTGAGTTTAAATTCGCATAAAAAAATTGTGAAAATGGGTAATTTTTTATCCTTTTTCTTGAGGAAAAATCATTATAGAACACCGAAAAAGAAATTTGTCCTAGCATCGCTTCCACCGAATTGGTAATCGAAAAACAGAATTTCTTGCAATGGCAAAGATATGTAAAACTAATTAGAAATTATCCAAATTTGCAATACTTCCAGATCGCGAATTCTACATTTTCATGACTTCTTTGGAGTATCTTTTTCTTTTTTTTTGCTGGGATAAGATTTATAAAACAACGACTTGAACTTGAATTCATGGTAAAATTAACAAAAAATAAGTAATTTTTTTACAAAATAACAGCATAAAATATTATTAATTTTTAAAATTGATATTAATAAGATTTAAAAAATAACGAAGTGAATTTAATTCATGGTAAAATCGGACAAAAATAAATTATTTGTTAAAAAAAGCTCTGAAAATTTTTTAAAGTATCGTCGTATCGACAGTAAAATATCGCCGATACCGATGTATCGGAAAATCTGAAGTATCGCCGATATATCGGTATCGGTATTCGTTACATCCCTACTTCTAACGCTTCGCGGTATATTTAATTGTGTACCCCTTTATTAAAAAGGGGCAAGAACCACCCTTAAACGGCGAAGTAGCTGGCTAAAATGTTATACAAAAATGCTAGTCTTTTCGTTTTTTCATTATAGCATCTTTAGTTTTCATCCGATTTCGATCCATTATGGCTTAAAATTTTCGTAATCGAATGAGCTATTATATAAAATTATAAAACTAGGTATCTTGGTTATTATTTGTAATACAAAACTGCTTCAGAAAGTACAATAATTGGTAAAAAACGTTAAAAATGTCATAAAATCTTAATTTCGATCCTATATAACCCAGGCATTTTTTATCCGATCAAAACGAATTACCCACCATTCGACGCGTAGTTTAGTAGCCTTTCAAACAAGGTGATTTTTTTTAAATATCATTTTTTAATAACAAAAAGAACACGCGCAGTGCCGCAAGCCGATCTACATAAGTTAATTTTTTTTTAATGAGGAAAAATAACTCGTATACGCCTTAAATTGTTCACTATATAGTTTACTAAATATGAACTTTATGAAAAAATCAATTAAACCTTTTTTGTAGAGAGTTTTATTTCCCATTGTGTATGGGTTTATATTCAAAGGAATTTAATTATTTTAGCTTGAGCTCGGTTTTAATTTAATTTTTCAATTAAATTATATTTTTATTTAGAGATAAATGTGAAGCATGCAGGTACACAAAGAGAAATTTGACTGCGCGGAGGGTTGAACTGACAAGTTTCGAAAGAACCCGCTATTCTCGTCAGAGTTCTTTACCGCGTAGACCACTCGACAAAAGTCGGTGGTTTGCAGTCAAGAGTTGAATATAATTTTCCCTTAATCAATTCATACTGTCACTCTTAGAGCTGTATTTCATTTGATAGTTATTGATATTTACTTTTTTTTTTAAATAATGACAAGGTAAGACAAACTGCACCTATCTGCCAACCGAATGAAAATATTTTTATCAATCGTAATGTAATTTTTGAGATATTGCGACGTTGCAGCAAATGAGCATTATGTATACATACATATGTATCTCTAAAGCGGCCCACCACTCACTTGCTATATAATTGTGCAATTTTTCGTATTGTACAATAATATCGCCAAAAATCAAAAGGCTTTTGATTTTTATTGTACAATCAAGAAAATTATGTAATGTGGTAGCAACATTGTTCAGTGTTATGTTTACTTTTTCACTGTCAGGAAAATTGGGCAATATATTGTTTGAAAATATTGTGCCATTTATTGCATAGTGTACAATGACATATGCAATAATATTGTATAATGGATGGGCCGCTTAAGAAAATTTATAGTATCAAAAAGGTGCGATTAATCGCGATTTCGATTATAATCGCAGTGGAAACTCTATTCCTCGCGTATACATCAAATTTTACCCATATCGGTGATCACGGGGAAAATTCTTTGAAATTTCAAATGGAATGAATTGCTCAATTTGAAGATGTATGAGTGTTCCTATTATAATGCAACTGAATGTATTTCTTTGTTAGCGCTGCAACATGTTGATTGTATGTAGAGTGTTTGTTACTTGTTAATTAACAACTACTCCTAGTACATTAATTCACTAACACATACTTAAAATGATGACGTTGCTCAATTATAATGTGTGCGTGTGAGTAGGTAGGTACAATGAAATGAAAAATAATTCGTTTGCAATACAAGACAATACGACAAAAAAAGGAAAAAAAATAAACTAAATACTCGTCAGTCATATTGTATAGACAATAACTTTCGTTGTAGTGTAGTTGTTGTTTACAATTGTTTTTTTGTAATATATACTGGGTTACTACCAAATACACAGACTAGGGGTGCTTGGCAACCAAAAGTGACGAAAACCTTTTATTAAAGATTTTGTTCTTATGAATAGATTGAAATAAGAGCGGCAGCAGCCAGCGTTGTCAACTTTTAGATTTCACAAAGCACTGAAACAAGTAAAAAAAACGCGTAATTTAAAAAAAAAGCACTGAATCTTAATGTTTTTAGTTTTATTTAAAAAAGTTGTTAATACCTGCCACTAAAAGCAGAAATAAGCAGACTTTTTTGTAGTTTTCTATTTTTTTAGAGCTTAATATATCATATCCGATATTAATTCGTTATATATGATCATCATAGTTATTGCTACAGGTTTTTCATAGAAATGAGCGGGTTATCATAAAGAAAAAAAAAACTGTAGCTTTTGAATTAAAGATCTTATGTAACAGATTACAAAACCAACGCAATTTTGTGTTAGATCAAATGGTGGGCTTGTTTACAAATGGGGTGTCCACCCGCAATTTTTCATAGTACCAAACCTTTCATGTCCTTTCAAATAAAATATTTTGAAAATATGTCAAGAAATATCGGAGTTATGTGATAATTAATATATCGGGCTACCACTTCGTCCGCCCGATTTTCACTTCTAGAGGATCACACTGCAAGCAATTCATTTGATTCATTTTAATTGGTGCATAAATGGATGATTATGATATAATCAATATTTACGGAGGAGGGGAGAATGCCTTACAGATTTTCGAAAAAAATTCCTTTTTGAAAATCGGTTCACAAATCACAGTTATGCCAATACAAACAAAAAAAAAACGCACGAATTCCTTTTTGATGTGGGTTAAATAATAAAGCAAATTACAAATACCTTTTTCAGAATACTTTGGCACTTTAGAGGACTGACGCGCTCCAAAGTTATTCAATCTTGATTATGACGGAAATTTCTCAAAAAAATGGCCGAGATGCCCAAGTTTAGACGTCTATAAAAAGAAACCATAAAGAGTATCGGGCTAGTTTTTACGCCACGTGATGCGCACGTAAGAGTAGATTATACTTATGTTTATGTATGCCAAATTTCGTGAAAACGGAAAGTTTTTTTTTTAAATCTGAAGTGCCAAGCAAACGAAATACGTACAAAAATTAGTTTTAATGGGGCTCGACAAAAAAGACAAAAGATGAAGCACCACTGATTGCTCGAATCAATTTTTTCATTCTTCTGCAAGACTGCAAAAAACGTGTTCAGGAAATAGTTGCATTAGCAAAGAATTTTACACTTGAAAACCATTTTTTAGATAAAGAAATTAAGTTCTGAATTTTGGGTTTAGTGCCACCGTCAAAAAAATAACAGCACCAAAAATTAGACTAAAAAAGCACCGAGCACTAACTCCAAAATTTTTCGCGTCGAAAAGTTGAAAAAGCACTAAAAACGGTGCGAAAAGCACTGAGTTGACAACGCTGGCAGCTGCAACAGTGACTACAGCAACAATAAAGAAACAAAAAAAATTATAATATATACGTACCTACCATGTACATATGTACATTAATAATAGAAATATGTAGGTATGACCTTAATTTTTCTTTAAATTGTCTTGCAGAAAAAGATATACTTTTTTGGTTTAGTCTTACATTTATCTTTTAAATGCCTTGAACTTAATACAAATTAAACTGGAAGATATATTTACCCTGCTTTGCTACCCAGGAAAAAAATCAAAATGTAGAAGCAATAGATGCTGTTAAAAGCAATGCATTGCATATGTTAGTGCTTCTAGGAAGCGCTAACATTAGCGAGACCCTTAAAATATGTTCTACGATACAGTATACGTTTTTAAACGAACAGTGAATTTTAAAAATGAAGTAAAGTAAATAATTTTAAAATAGTTTGCACCCAGTAAAAATATCTGTCTAACGGAAACAGGTATTCAAATTTTACCCACACTTGAATTTATTTTTTGTTGGCCATTATTTTATGTTGTCTTTATATATATTTATGTATGTATTAAATGTTACAAATACAGTTGGAACGTATATTACACTACAATTTACTTTTATGAAATACTATTTGTTCGCGTATTGAATCAGGAATCGATCTCCGCATGGTAGGCTAGAACACTAACCAACCGAGGCACATATTTATTTTCATACACAATTCAATGAAAGAATAATAAATCGAATTACGAAGTAAAAATCACACTCGCATCCATATTTGTATACACGTAAGCGAGAGATAATGCACTATAACATAATGTAAGTTGAATAAAAAACTACTGGGGCCGAATCGTCGCTTTCGATATCGAGTACACTATCGTATCGAATAAAATTTCGACACGCATTGAATGGATGGATTACCGCATTAGATAGCTATCGTATGGAAATGTTTAAAAAGTGTACCAAATTTATTTTATACCAATTGTTGAATCGACTAAAAATTTGTAATACATTAAAGAAAAATTTTGTGTTTCTAGCAGCTAGTACAACAATCAAGTCGATTGGCCAACTGTAATAAGGTTTATAGGTAATGTTCCATGCTTTTTTCCAAAACAAACACAATAAAAGAAAATATTGTATTCTATCGCTCTAGTGCTATCGAGTGGAATTTAAACAGCAGCTACTCGGTTATCGTATGCCGTAATCCCAAAAGGAAAAATTTCGATATACTGCGCTCGATATAGAATGCGACGATTCGGCCCCTGCCCTGTTGACAGCTGACAAGTTACTAAATGAACTTTTTGTTCTAAGAGGCTAACTATTTTTATGTTCGTGTTGATAAATGGCCGACCAACATCGTAATGTGTGCGATAAATTTCTTCACTCGCTCACGTTATTGCATCCTCGTAAGGCTGAGGGGATGCTCTGTTTGCTTTCCGCATCTTCAAAGCCCTTCTAGTTAATCTTTCAGTTGTAGTGTTGAAAATGTTGATGATTTTTAGTACTAATATAAGCATTTTGTGGAAACAGAAACTATTGCTTCTAGCAGCTCATTGCGAACAAAAATCATGCATTATAAAAGTAATTCCGTTCTGATGTCTTCATTACAAAAAGTCCTTCCAGCAAGCACTAATTTTTGCTGGGTACTTTAAAGAGATGTGCTGTTCTTTACAGTGCTGCCAATTTTTATATTTTTCATAATTTTTAGTCGGAAGAAAAGTGAAATAAATTATCTCTCAGCCATTTGAAATCGTGGGGATTTTTTCGAACTGTCGTAGTTTTAGTCTAATGAATATTTTGTTCAGGCTCATTCATATTCGTTAAGATATTTTTTCGGATTTTTTTTTTGTACATATAAAGAAGGTATTAAGGAAAACTTTTTTCTTTCTTGGGTTTTTGAGATATGACTATGTTTGCATTGAAGGAGCGACCTGAACTTTGATGAGGAGATGGAATGGTGCAAACCTATCCTTTTTTCGATATTGCTGTTTAAATATTGCTACATATTTTTTAGTAATTTATTTCTTCATAAAATAATAATTAAATGATATAAAAGTTCAATTAGATTAGGTTACCAGGTTGCTGGTAACGGGAATAAAAGAGTCCAGTCTACTTGGGTACAAGAATAGAACTACCTTGCGATACCTGTGAAAGAAAGAAGAAAAAGATAGGTAAGAGTATTAAGGAAAGAGCCGTTTAGAGAAAAAGTGAAGTAAAAAAAGTGATAGGTGTAGAGTAAGTGTAAATTCCGTGTAAGAGAAATACTCCTGATGTAGGAACTTATGTCTCTGAGTTCTATATTTCTGATAACTCAAATAATCTACTGAATGATCTTTTGCCCAGGAAGCGAAGGCGGCGGCGATCCCTCATAGTAGGCCAGAGGAACAGAAGGTGCATAATGTGTTCTTTCTTTTTGTTTTCCAATAGTGCAGTGACTCCTAAACGCGGTCAAAAGGTTCCGCAAGTGCAACTTTCGAAAAGCTAGGAGTATTATAATCTATATTGGATACTTTTTCATGGTAGGTGCGATATCTGAGCGATAGGACGATTACAGGAGAAATTACTTTTTTGGAATTATAGTTCGTATGTGAAATAAACTCCATTCAGAGCTCTTTCCTGTCATGTTAAATGTTGGTAATTTCAGAATATCCACAAATACTACGCCATTTATCTTTCTACCCCAAATAATATTTTTCTTAAATTTCAAAACTACTCAAAATCAACTCATCATGGACTCTAACCCACGGGTAACGCACACATGACTGATAGAAACAGTTACACAGAATCAGGCATGAATCACACTAAACACGTGATCGGTTCCCATCTCTAGTTTAATAAAGTGTTTTGTAGTATTTATAGAGAAACAGATTTCAAAGCATAAATTAACTTTAACAATAACTTATGAATACCGGTGTAATTATCAATAAGACTTTTGTAAATTGTTATACAAAAATCTCCAACTGAGCCTTTACTTTGATGGTTTTGAAAGTCATACAAATAATTCTTCTAAAAAAATCTAAAATAGTTTCGTTTACTGACTTCCATGTCAAACTTAATTTTCCTTGTAACAACACCTAATTAGTATAACAGTCTTTATTATTCTCTTTATTGTAACTGTTATACAAATCAAATGAAATCAAACGAAACCGAGGAGTACAGTGTTATTTCTATGTTACTACGTTTCGGTATTTCTTTTAATTGTTTTGAACGATTTTGCGCAAACGATAATTGCTGTTGTGTGTATTAACGCTCCCATTTCTTGGTAGTATATAGAACAAATTTATCGTAGCGTTGCAATAATTTAGAAATTCTCATATAACCAAAATTTTTATCGCAACAAATGACCCACAGAAAGAGAGTAAATTTCACTCATACCGATAATAACAGGAAAAAAACGTGTTGTTCTTGGCGCAGCAAATCGTCAGCTAACAAAAACAAAATAAACAACAAAAATTGACAGCCAAGCATAGAAAACTGACTGGCTAAGCGACATGTCTGGGATAGAATTGTCTGTTAGACAAGACGTAACATTAAATAGTGGTTGAAGTTCAAATTTGACATATAAAACTGTTATACGGAAAATCTTTTATACGGATGTAGCGGAGAACAGGCACAAAAAAAACAAGATTTTTTTCTTGGCCAATGTCATGAGTTTATGTACATAGATATACTTCCATATGTATGTATGAGTGTATATGCACTTACTTAAAGCTTTTTCTATAGATGTAAGCAAGTGTTGTTGGTATTGTTGTCATTTCTTTGTATTTGCATTGTGTTAGATTCAATTAGATATTTATTTATTGCTGCTGCTGCCACTTTTCATAGTAAATTTTTAGCCAATTAATTTTACGTTTAAATAAAATTGTTTGTTTTTTTATATATGTATGTTGTTATGTGTGTTAGTTGTATATGTAAGGCGCTTCTTTATACCCAGCAAACATTTTTGTGGATTTCGGTCAGAAAGTCTGCAGAAGATATCGAATTCATATCCGAAGTCGGTCAGAAAATGTCATATAAAAAGCGGGCCTCTTATGTGAGGAAACTCTAAAAACTTTGCCAAAATATCTAAAAGAATTTTGTATGAGTTCTGAAGTTCTTGAAGACTTGCATAACAAAAATGTTCCCATACAAATAACGGACACGCTGATGTACATTAGGGTGCAGGGTTTGTGTAGGAAGAAAAAAATCATCCAATCGATTTCGAATACCTCCAGAATGCTGACTGTGCAGACTATTCTGTTATATGATTTAAATTAAATTGCCTTTAGATAATGTGCGGACTAGTCTGATATTAATCGGATAATATTTCTGAAAATGTCTGAGGGAATTTTAAATAATTCGGCTAATTGCCTGGTAAGTTCTCAGATTTTTTACTGACGTCAGACATGTCGGCAAAAAATGTTCGCTGGGTAGCCTCTTTATACATACATATTGTTTTCTTTTATTTCTGGTTATAAGGTACGAAAACATGTGCCGTGTGGGTTTAATTACTTGATAGGCAGGGGCAATTGTTAACAAGGTATTAACGTAGGGTTCACTTACTTGTTGTTACATATAGCTTTTTAATTATAATTCCTTCAACGAAAAATTAAATTAAGAGTTCTTTAAGCAAAATTTTAATAAAAAATTCGATTACTTCAAAAATTATTAGACTTTAATTTGATATTCAATGATGTTAAAAATATTTGCAACTAAAATCATATTTTCATCAGGCACACACAGGAATAAATACCAATGTAAAGTCAACATGTCGCAATGTTGATTAGAAATAATATTAAATTTGTGAGAAATAACTTATGGCTTAAGTGTGTTGGTGTTTATTTTTGGTTTTTTCCATGCTACAATGCACTGTTGTGCTGAGTTGTGTGACCTGTTGTTGTTTATTTTTATGTTCGTGTTGTGTAAATGTAAATTGCCGACAAACTTCGCATGTCCAGCGAAAATTTCCTGCTGCTGATTTAAAATTACCATTGTTTCATATTAATTTTAAACGAAAGATTATTAATCTAACTTTAAATCTCTTTGATTTAATATTTTTCACTGTTAAAACAGCATTTGTTATCAACGTTACATATCATCTAAAATCAACATCAATTAAATCACGTTGAATTAAAAAGAAATTCATGTTATTTATGATGGTATTTATATTAGTGTATATCTAAAGTATGTTTGAGACTGTTGTGGCTGCAGTGGTTAGCGCGTTGACTAGCAAGTAAGCGACACGAGTTAAAATTTTGGCTGGGGTAGCCAACTGCAACACAAATTCCTCTGATGCCTGTTCTACATCACGTAAGTAAAATCATTAATAAAATTAGTACTACCTTAATTCATGTTGTTTCAAATTCAAATAATTTTAATTCAACATGATTCCTCGTGTTATTTAACTATCAAATTCATGTTGTTTTAAATTGAAATAAGCCTGAATAATAAATTTCTTTGGATAAAACCCATATAGTTCGACTAAATACACACAACTTCAATTGAAATAACTTTGATTCAACATGATTCTTTGTGTTATATCAGTATCAAATTCACGTTGTTTCAACTTGAAATAACTTTGATTCAACATGAATCTTATTATTATTTCAGTATGAACTTCATTTTGATTTAAATGCAATAGAATATTAAATCAACATGAAATATAGTTATTTCAAAAGGAAAAATGTTGTTTGAAGGTTAGTCTAAAATCATGTTGAATTAACATGAAGTACCTATGAAGCAAAATCACTACCGAAAAGTGTTGAAATAATCTTGTTTTCGACGATTTTAATGTGAAAATTTTCTGCGTGCACTAACTTTTTGGAAATAATATAAATACAAAACATAAGAGCGATTCCATGAAGAATGAATAACATTTTTCATGATAGCCGAGTAATTTAATGGACTTCCCAAACAATTAGTTTTTTCATGTTGAGTTTGACAGATTAGGTAAAAACTGCTGATGATCAGCTGTTCTAAAGAGTTTACCTGTAAGATCTGCCTTACTTTGTATATTATCAAAACATAAACGACGGATATGAAGACAAGTAAAAGAAACAAACAAATCAAAACTATTAATCGGACAAATAACTTGTATGTGCTGCTAAATAAAAGTAAAAATATGTTTAAAATAACAAATAGAATTTAAATTTATGCTGGCAACAATTGCATTGAAATTTTTTCCCAGATGAAAAAATACCTGATTGAAAGTAGAGTTGAGCTAGATAAAAACAACTTGAGCTATTTTGAAGTTCGAAAAAGACTTTAACGAGTAAAGTATACTTCTTCTTGTCTATAGTAGACCAAAAGCATATTCTTAAAACAATTTATTATGGCCCCATTATGATTCAAAACTAAACTAGGTTGAGTTTTGTCAATGCTACGACCCAACCCAACCATTTATTTGTATTATGATTCACAACTAATTTTAGTTGTCTTCGAAATAAATTTCGAAAAAAGGTTCTTATCTATACTCTCTGTTTTTTGAAACCATAGTAGCCATCACAAAATATTTTAACTATTTTTAGCTTTGGCCTTACTATTTTTTCTTGAGATTTTATGTTTTATGGATATGGCAACAATATTGATTGACAAATTGTATAGATTGGCGCCTAAAATCACAATTTTAAAAGTAAGCAAAAGTGACACAATAAGTCGAAATAAAATCCGAAACACAACTGATAAAAAACAGTTGTCTCACTTTGATGAAAGTTGCAATACATAATAAGAATTTGACAAGTACAACTCAAATATCAATTTAGTTGTGAATCGTAATAGGGGCCTATTTTTTATAATCCAATTAATATTTTCATTAGTTCAATTAATTTTTTCATTACTTCAATTAATTTCTTCATTAGTTTAATTAATTTTTCCACTACTTCACTTAATTTTTCCAATAGTTCAGTTGGTTTTTCCAATAATTCAATTAATTTTTTACTTAAGTTAATTAATTTTTTAATTGTTTTTTGTTATTTTAAATCAGAACTAGTAAAACCCCAGAATGTAATGCTCACGCTCGTGAATGATCACTAGACCAGAAGAAACGGTTGCGCATGATCATGCATGACTCACATTATTAAGTTAGTGGTTCGGCGCATGCCCCATTTAAACTTGAAAATTTCGACAACCATGTTGCAAGCTTTTTAAAGTCGATTGATTCAATAGCTTAATTTTGTGGCTTGTCTAGTTTCTACCATAAACCTTCAAATGCATGATAACTATTTAAAAGAAAGTAATGTATAATAATTTTATCGAGTTTTTTTCTTTCAGATTTTGTATTAATGAAAATCTTTTATTGTTTCATTCAATGTTTTTGTTGCTGCCCCAAATTAAAATATTGTGTTACATTGTTAGATAATGTATGACCTATTTTACTTTGAAGTGGAACTTAATATATTGTTTTAAACGCTCATTGTTCTCTTTCACTTTTCTCTTCATTGCTCTTACATTTGGTTGCCACTATATTTATTTAAGTTTGCTCTTTGACCTTAATTTCTATATTTATAAAAAAAAAACAATTGAATTGAAAGTTTCCACACTATTTACTGCATGCCGCGAAGGAAAAATTTTACATATTTAAGTGTAGTGTTTTTCCTCTTTCTTTAACAGCAAGGTCTGGCGCCTTGTTTTATTTTACAATTAGTTTTTGCTTAAAGTCATTTGCCACCGATAATATAAAGATAAAATTTAATGCAAATAGAAGTTTCAAACATACTAAAAATATTTCTTTGTTGGTTAATGTTAAATGTTTATCGCTTTCATTTTTTTTCCAGTTGATATATTTGTTAATTTCAATCAATGTTTATTTAGGCTGTTAATCATTATTTACTTATTTTTTGGTTTAGATAAATTAGATTTAGTTTTGTTGTTGTTACTATAACCCATTTATAGACTTATTTACACTGGATTTTAAATCAATTACTAAATTACACTGTCGCACAAAATACTCGACAAAAAATCCTGAACAATGCATATACAGCAGGAACTATTTACGCATAGTCAGTGAATAGAAACCCCTGCTTAATTTGGAGGATCATTCATCTGCTGAGGTTCCTTCGAAAAGTACTAGCTGTCTTCTCAGAACACTTTTTTTTTATAGATGTCTTGGCCTTTCAATATTGCATGAACTGGCAGCAGCGAGCGAACTGGGTTTAGTTACATCATTTTGTATAAAATAAATAAGAAATCAGCTGGTACTCGAAACAAAATTTTATATTATTTTCCTTTGAGCAAATGCAAAATGGTATGCAACTGCATTTTATTTAGCCATACAGTGTATTTATATGTACGAGTGTGTCATGTACATTGAAACTAAAACCCCATTCAATTTTAATAGCATTTGTAGCATTGAACTTGCTACTGTTTGGCAAACATGCTATTAACATTTTGTTGAACAAATATTGATGTAATATAAATAGAAAAATCACATAAGTATTTTAGTCAGACTCTTAAAAGTATCAATCACAAAACTTTAATTGATTTAATGTAATAAGACTAAACTATTAGAAGTTAATGTTCATGAGCAGGGCTCGGACTTTCCTGCAAATGCATGTTTTTAGTGGTGGTAGATAAAGAGGTGTTGACTAATTATCTATGCGAATTAACAAATTTTAAGTAGTTTTGCATCGATTCGTAGTTTCATATTGTGGTAAGTGCATATTTTTGCATATTTTGGCAATAAATGCATATTTTTTGAGTCATAAAAATTTTTAATGCATATTTCCCAATTATTGAAAAAAATACTAATAGGCTGATTATGGATGGCAACCGAGCCTCAGTTGGGCTGCCAGTTGGTGGAAATGATACAACTGATTCCAACTGGCAACTGAGAGCTGTCAATTTCAGTTGATATTTAGTGCCTTTCAGGCAACCGTTAATTTTCAGTTGCCGACTGGCAACGCAACTAAAAGTTCGGTTGCATTAAATAATATACCAAATTATGCTTGTTTTATGTTTTTTCTCTAATAATAATAAAAAATTAAAAAAATAATAATAAAAAATTAAAGGTTGACATCACAATGATGAGTGTTATTGGGTCAAAAACGAAGACATTTGTTATGGAATTAATGTCACATTACATAAGAGTTATGACGATTTTTATATAAGCTTGTCATTAAGTTGATGCCAATTAGTCATTTCCCTAATGTCGATATGTCATTGCATTGATTAGCTGGTCATCAATGTAAAGGATGGCATCACAATAATGAAAAGCATATTTTTTTCGCATACTTTTAATTTTTAGGTGCGTTGTTAAGCGCTTAAAATAAATTTTTCGTTGCATGAAAGTCCGAGCCCTGTTCATGAGTATGTATATCAATCAGATGTCAGTCGTTGTGAGCAAACAAATTATACCTGATGCATTGGTTGTGTTATAAATTTTTGAATAAAATGGCGATTTTTTGCGAACTCGAGAACATCCAGCGAAAAAAATGTTAAGTCATCTTTAAAGGGAAAAATACACCCATTAAAATGCTTAACAGGCGTGGTAATAGTATGTGTGAAATTTCGTTAGTATTAGTGACACCGACGACGCTTGATGTAAAATCTACTTGGTTTTGATTTTTCGTCAAGCAAACGTACACGAATCTGACATCAAGCATTGTGTATTTTGTACTTAAAGATTGGTTTTTTCATTACTTTCATTCTATCAATTCATGCAATTTTTTTTTACTTTTCTAAAAGTTATATCAACAACTTCTGCAAACCTCTGTGCCAAAAACCTTTAGTCTCTCAGCTACACTCATAGAAAAATGTATTATCGCATTGATGACGACCTATCATCAGATTTCTGACAGCAGTGCTATGACAAATGTCATCAATTAAACGAAAAGAAACATCAATCTGATGACAAACGTCATCAGAGAATTTCGTCATGGCTGAAGTGTCATCAATGCACTGACTGGAATGCCATCAATACGATTTCCCTTTTTATATATTATTAAAGTGCAAAATATATACATATGTGTAAAAGAAAAAAGTAAACAATGCTATAATGTTTGTAATTTATATTTTAATACAAATGATGTTGTTCTATTATTTATTTTTGTGTTTAAACGCTTTTTAAAAAGCTAAAAAACGTGACATTGCGTTGATGTACATTTATCATCATTGCTATGACAGAGCTAATAATAAAATATGCAACTCTTTTTAAAAATTAAGCCAGTACAGCATACGTGCACAGACAAAACATTGAAGCAAACGATACTATGACACCTTTTCATCATATTGATGACACTTAGTCATCATATGTACATATGTAGCATCAATAATGTTTTATGTTGACGTTGTGCTGACGATGTTTTGAATGGTAACATAGTTGAAATGATGGTAGAGGCATTATATTATAAATGTGCGATGAATTGAGGAGCCTGGGATCAAGATCAACATTAGAAACAAAAATAAAATAACAAAAAGTAAAACCAATATGGAAACAAGTAAAAGTAAGAAAATATAAACATGTATAATTGTTTCAATCATTCCATTGATGACAGCTGATGTAAAGGTTGACATCACAATGATGAGTGTTATTGGGTCAAAAACGAAGACATTTGATATGGAATTAATGTCAAATTACATAAGAGTTATGACGATTTTTCTATAAGCTTGTCATTAAGTTGATGCCAATTAGTCATTTCCCTAATGTCGATGTGTCATTGCATTGATTAGCTGGTCATCAATGTAAAGGTTGGCATCACAATGATGAAAAGTATCACGGGGTCAAAAACACTTGACATAGCATTCATGTCAAATTACATCAGCGTTATGATGGTTTTTCTATCAGTATACTGTCAAAGTCATTTTGTGTCATCATTGTGTCATCGATTCACTATATTTTAAGATTTTTGTAAGTGCTGAATTAACAAAACTATTTCGACTATTAAAGTTTTTTAATTATTATACATTTCATAAGCATCTGCATAATGGAAGTAGTAGAAAAAACAGTGGCAAAAATCGATTAAAAACCCACAGACAAGCAAAAGCGAAACTAAATAAAATATAAAACTTCTGAGAAGGTTGTTCCATTTTAAACGTATTCAAAATACTTTTTTTTATTAATTAGAATTTCCGCAAATTTACTCGTTCTTGCGTTTTCTAAATTCCAGAGATAATTTTTTTAAATGTTCAAAAGTTAATATGAATACGAAAATATCTCAAAGCTTCTTTCACACTTTTTTATACATGTCTTTAAGGGAAAAATAATTTTTAAGAATTGATTTAAAATTTTTTAAAATTTTTAAACTTTTAATAAAGAAAAAATCTTGTAAGATCTTTCAATAAACAGTGGGATGAACTTAAAACGATTTGCAAAAGTGTGTGAATGTTTCGCATTAGGAGGCGAATAATCCAGGCATTATTTTCACAAATGCAATAGTAAGCAGTGATGCTAACCAGCAAACATTTTCCATTTTGTAAGTCTCTTCATAGTGAGTGGAATTAGATTCATGGTTATTTAAGAAAGTATTTATTTTGATTTATTTCTGGCTTTCAAGTTGAGTTTAGAACATTTGTGTCTTATGAGACTTATAGTAAAAATTTATAGCAAATATTTTTTTAGGACATTTCAGCCTGCTATATTGGTCTTTAAGGGGAGTTAAAATGTTTCTCGTAGTGTTTAAATAAAAGAGACGTACACAACTTATACCTAAAATGTAAAGATTACAAGATTTCGTATCAGGGAGGGAACTTTAACTCCGCCCAAAACTGAGCCTTGTATTCTAACAGGGTAGTCAATGAATTGATTTTTTGAAAGCTTAGGTCATCCTCTATGTAATCGGATCAGTAGTTTAAAATATACAAATTTATTACCATTATTTTGCAATCCTATGCAGAGGCAGTGGCCCTGCATCAAATATAGAAAAAAAAACTCAAAGGCGACAAACAGTTTGATACGTTGCAAAAGCCTTTTAAGATCTAGATGCTTCATTAGTAAAGACTGTGTTTTCAAAACATATGGCACGATATATAAAAAAAACTCGAATCGCATCCAAATCTCCTAGCCCGCAACATCATTAATTTTATACGGCACACTCGGCTGAGAAGGAGAGACACACTTGCTCTCAGCCGAACACCAGAGACGTAAAACATCTAAAGAAGCAACCGCTGAACCCAATATTTTGTCTAGTAGTGGCTGGACTAAGTATTACCAATTTTAATGCAACGCCTTACACAATAATAGTGAATATATTCTTTCTATCATCCAGAATATATTACAAAGTTCTGAGATCAGAAGATAATAAATTAAAAATTTTCTGCTGGATTTTATCCAGAAGGAACTATGACGAGACGCATATGATCAACCATCTTGCAAATGTTTAGAGGGAAGAATCGTCTGTGCTTTACAAGTTCTGTATTAATATCGAGTATATGTGTATGTGTTCTTGTCTGTATTTTTGCATCTGTGTAGGTATGAGATTCTGTTGTGTAATTCAATCTGTTTATTGTCATCATCATAAGCACTCAAAAACTGCAGCTATAAAAGAAACTAAAAGAAAAACTTTCAACTTGTCTGCGCCATCTGTTGGTTTTGCAAAGTTTTCACTATGAAAAGATTATATAAGATTAAATTATATAAATTTTATATTTGTATTATAAACGGTCACATTAACATAAATATAAAATATTAAAGTAGTTGTAATGTTATCCTTTCTAATAAATGAATGGATGAATGCATGCATACATATTCATAGCAAAATATTGTTACAGAAATTTCAATTTCTCTTTTCTGTTGGTTGACTGTATCGATTTCCTTTGGTTCACTAAATTTGTTTGTTTAAAGAATTATTAAAGCAACAATAAAACTATTGCGGAAGGATATTTTCTTAAGGATAATAATTGGCTTTTAAGAAATTTTTGTATTGTTTTTTTTTACTTCCTTTTGTGGTTTTTGTAACCGTAAATGAATGCGGTTATTTTTTGCGGTTTTGTTGTTAAAGTCAATTAAGTAACATGTTGATATTTTAAGCATATGAATCCTTCTATTTTCCTAGGATTCTCCATGAACCTCCATAAATGTAGGTTATGGGGAGGTGATTTTGATATTATATATTTAGTTTATCCATTCTTTAACGTTCGTAGCTTAAGACAATTCTTTAGCTTAAGACAATTTGCCAAGACAATCTACGGAATAGGTAGGCAGATTGTCTTACCTGCATATTCTGTAAATCGAGTCGATTTAAAAACGCTCGGTTTAGAAAAATGAAATCCACTAATAGCGAAATGTTTTCAGTTTTTTTTAGTTATTAATTTATTATATAATATTTAAAATACGTCAATGGGAGGAGCATTATTTATTTTTGTAAAACGAGAACTTTTCTCGGATTCGGTTTACAGAACATGCACGTTAAGCTATTATGCGAAATGATTGAGTAATTTATTATGTCCAAGTTTTCCTCTACAAATACTTAATATTTACCCCCATATTCATAATTAAACAAAATTGTATTTGAAATCTATTTTAAGAAAATTTTGTATGAAAAATTTGACATAAAATACATTTCAAACTCATTTTAAATTCTATGAATATATGGGGGTTAGTGTTCAACCTCATTGCAATGTTTTTGAATAGATCTCTACTGTAGTTAGTTTAATAGAAAAAAATTTCATTAAAATTTTTGCTTAGAATATATTCTTTACAAAGTTTTATGATGTTAAAATTTGTCCTTGACTTTGCTGAAAATTCCAAAGCAAACTTATTAGTTTTTTTTTGTTATTTATAATCCTTCCAAAGCGTCGACTTTTATTACTGTCTGCAAAAATAATGATGTGTGCAACACAGTACTGAAGTTAGACAGTACGATTTTTTTTATAGGCGAAAAATAAAACACTGAATAGTTCTAGGATTCCAATGAAATACACTCTATATTAAAACCACATCTCTTTAATTTGTTAAACGGCATTTTCAAAAATTGTGAGGTTTGAATATAAATTTTTTTTTCTGTATGTTATCAAGGATTGTGTTCAAAATCATAAAATATTTTTGCTTTTGAAAATTTTGGCTATGCCATTGCCGGAATAGAAAACAAGGACGAGGTCAAAAACGAAAAATTTTAAAATTCAAATAAAATTTTAAATTTCTTTGAAAATATTGAAGATATTTCAATGAAGTAAACTGTAGTCTCTTAATCTATTTACGCCAAGTTTAAATCCATTAAAATCGGATAATATTTGTAAAATTTATGAGGCCGACAAAGTTTTTCATGTCCGAGGTAGTCAACTTTGACACCCTGTAGTTTAATGTGTATATCAACAAGGTGGCCCAAATATTCTTAAAGCTTAGGTCCTCCTCTATGATTTTTACATACATCGTTTTGTATTCAAATCGCCAGTTTCATAGATACATATATATTACCCTTTTTCCAACCGGAACCACTGTGCGTCTTCGGCCTGATACTTTCGGCGCCCACTTTTGGCCGAATGCCTTTGGAAGGCCACCTTCGGTCGACAACTTTCGGCCGGTCACATTCGTTCACTATGTCACACGCCCTCTTCTTTATCGCACTTCGTCATACTCCGGCTAGTCACAGGACCCGGCGCCATGACCCCCACCAAAAATAAAAGTTACAAAAATTTCACCTATCTTAAACGAAGATAATTCGTGAACAAAAAGCAACTATCGCCTGTATGATACGTAGGCTATACTTAAGCGATACTTCTCCAGAATTTACCCGAGACCCTAGTGTTTAGCCGCGATACCTTCTCTTAGCAGGGCACCAAGCATTAACCAATACACAAACCTGCCCCCTTATTCCGCAATTCGCTAAATTTCGATCGCTAAAATGCTGCGCAAATACAAAATTAAACATTTTTGGCACTAAAATTTCATCGGATTCAATTTTCAAGACATTGCCTAATGTAGCAATACACGTTGCAAAATTGTATTCGTAGCCAAAAATTGATAAATTGACTTTATAGATTTTTAGCGATAGAGATTTAGCTTTAGCGAGTTACAGAATAAGGAGGCTGCTCCAAGGATTCCCAAAAACATGAACAAAAATATCCGAAATCCCAGAAGTTCCCCGGATTCACTAAAACTAGCACAAAAATCTACTCAAAATCCCAGAACCTCCACGGAAAACAATGGCCTTTTAAGGAATTTAACCTCTGCGCCGGCCTGTTGACTACGTTTTGAATTGTCGTTACACATATTTCTTACCAGTATTCGTTACACGTATTTATTACACGTATTTTTTCTTTAAAAATTTTTTTATGCTGCATATCGAATGCCCAATGTGACATAAAGAGCTTCGTTTTAAAAATATTTCAATGAAGTTATTGGAAAAAAGCTAATTCGATTAGATTACATCTATAAAATTATTCGAATAAAAATTTATATATTTTGTTATTTTTTAAACTTTATTAGTTAGAATTAAATTTTCTTAATCTCAAATGTTGTGGCTTTATTTCATTTGGCCTATTCCATGTTGGTATATCACTTCTACCTCTATTGTAAATATAATGCCAGAGATCTTAGACATTCACAATAGATGCTTACATAAATTAATTAAAAACCCAAATGTCATAACTCAAAAAACCCGATTTTTGAGTTAGTAATTAATAATCATATCGTTGTTCATATTTTGTAAAAATTTTGTAAAAATATCTTGTAAACTCACATTTTTATTTATACGAGTATATTTATGAAAACCTTAACGTCGTTTTCAGCAAAATTAGTTACTTTCTGAGTTATGACACTATTGAAGTAAATGAACGACATGTATGTATGCTGAAATAAAATTTTTAAAGTCCACAGAAAATTTTTGTTAAAAAAAGATTTTAACCTCCAACAAAAATAAATTTGAAATCTGCAAGGTAAACTTATATTGAAAACTTAATTGAAAACTTATGAAAAAAATTTAATCTTTAAATGTTTTCTTTATAAGATTTTCTTTTATAACTGATTAACAACAAGATTCGTCCCTGCTGAGTGTGTTTCTTTCCACTTTTGCTTTTTAAGTTGTGGGTGTAGCTTTCCTCGGTTATTTCATTCCTCCTTTTTCATTTGAAAAGATGATGTTGCTCATAAAAGTAGAGAATTCAAGGATACGACAAACTTTGTTTTATACGAGTGGTAGAGTTTTTGTTGTTGTTGCTATTTTTGCCATTATACTAGCTGACTGGGTCAGTCAATATTTGAAAAATTAAAAATATAAAAGAATGCATTTATGTAATAAGCTCTGTGCTTTCTAGATTATTACAACTAAATTATGTAATAATTTATAGTACTTTTCTACGTATAAAGATGAAAAGAAAAATAACTTTGTATGTTAAACTATGATGGAACAATTTTGATTGGATAAAGACAGAAGCTACGAAAAAAATTTGGCTTTACGAGGGGAAATCAATAAGTCTTTGCAAAAATATTTAAGAGGATCATTATGAAGGTTGTAGAAAAATCCGCCATTAAGTTTTATGTTTAACAAATTTTCATTAAAAAAAATGGGAAACATGAACTTCTATCAGTTTTCAAGCAATTAGGTTGCAAATAAAGTGGCTGCTGTTGATAAGGCAGTGATGAAGCTGAAGCGAGCTTAGACGATATATATAATGGGACTTATATATTGGCAGCTAAAATGACATGATACTTAATGTACTTTTAAAATTAAAATTCAAAGAAGCTGAAGAAATAAAATGAAGTTTCGTTTGCTAAATATTATGTATTAATAACAGGCACTATGAAATAATCTAACAAAATTGAAGAGAACATAAAACAAAATTAAAAATTAATTTTATTCCAGTATTTAAAATTAAATAAAAAATTATTCGAATAATTTGTATTCGAATAATAATTATTCGTATAAAAATATTGCATAAAATTATTTGAATACAAATTATTATAATAGATAATTATTCGTCTAAATATGTTTTGACTCAAGTTTCTTTAAAATTATTTCAATAAAAATTTCATTAAATACATGAAATAATTTCATTAAATATATGAAATAATTTCATTGATTCAATGTAATAATTTAGCTAAGCGAATGAACGTATTTCATTATTTTGTTCAAGTTATTTCATCGTTTTAATGCAATTGTTTAATTATTTTAACGAAATTCTGTCACTATTTTAATGATATTCTGTCATTATTGTAATGAAATTATTTCATTGTTTTAATGAAATTATTACATTGCTTAATAGGCTCAGTACATAGCTTATTTCATTATTTTAATTTCACTATTTTAATTTATTGACAATTCCATGCTCCAAATAAGTACGATAGACACACATAAAAAAATTTGTAATGTTGATGACCGCACATATAAAACTATTTTTGTTGTTTGATTTTGGTTGCCAATTGTTGAAATAAATAAGAGTATGCCTTATAAAAATAAAATATATGTGTGATTTATTAGTGGCTGTCATAAATCCAATGAAATTTTGCTAACGAAACTATGAAAGCAATTCTAATGAAATTATTTCATAATATTAGTGAAATTTCATTAGAAGTTATGAAATATTTCATTACAATTGTGAAAAAATCTAACATAATTGTTTCATTTTATATATGAAGTGAAATTCTTTCAGTGTAGTGCAAAAAAAAAAGATCAATTACAAAAACAGTTGCTTCGACTAAAGAAAAAAATTACTTCGATTAAAAAAATAATCAACTTATCATGAAATTTGAAGTAATGAAACCAGCACTTTAGGAGCTGTTCACATAATACATAACACTATTTTAGATTTTTACTAATGAGCATGACATTACATAGCTGCAACCATCAAATCCTACTCTAATTTAAAATATCAAAATCTATTCAAATATTAATTGAACTAATTAAAAAAATTAATTGAAGTGATTAAAAAATTAATTGAATCATTAAAAAAGTTAAATCGTTCAATTAAAAAATTTATTGAGTTGCAAAAAAAAAATTAAATGAATTAATGAAACAAACGGGTAAATTTTTTATTTGAAAATTGTGGCTATTCCGAAAAATTCAGTTCAATTTACATGAAAACTAAAATGAAATATCAAAAATTCTTTTTGTTTTCAATACATTATTAAAATATAAACGTGAGAATTTCAATGTGTTTCTCTCACTTTTCAAACGAAACATTTTTGTACGATAAACAAAGAAAAATTTTGAAATTTTGACAACTTCGCACTTCGACACATTTTCCACAATAGCCATCAATATTTTTTTAAGGCAATATGGCATACTCCGATAAAAACTAAACGATTTTCACACATACAAACAAAACTTATGTACTATATTATTTACACACAATTGATAGGTTGAAACATCTGTGTTCGGACGATTATGCGCGAGACTTTCCAGCCTCGGAAGTAGGGTCACAGAGAATTTGGATTAATTAGAGATCGGTGGCAGAAAATATCCATTAGGTGTAGCAGTGTCGGGTCTTTGGACCAATTCAGTATGTACAATCAATATACACCAAGTTTCAATAATTATATAATGTATATTTTAATTTAAAATCTGTTGATACCATTGTTGCCTGCTCTAGTCTCAACACATTTGCAAAAAACTATTTCTTTAAAATGTTATATGTGCTAAGATTTTTCAAAATTTTTACAATTGTTGTTTATATTCTCCACAAGGCATATAGGCAGGCCCCTATTATGATGCACAACTCAACTAGGTTAAGTTGTCAATGTTACGACCCACCTAAACCAATTTTTTTTTGTATTATGATTCACAACTAATTTTAGTTGTCTTCGAAATAAATTAAAAAAAAAGTTCTTATCTATACTCTCTGTTTTTTTTGAAACCATAGTAGCCATCACAAAATATTTTAAATATTTTTAGTTTTGGCCTTACTATTTTTTCTTGAGATTTTATGTTTTATGGATATGGCAACAATATTGGTTGACAAATGGGACAAAATCATCATTTTAAAAGTAAGCAAAAGTAACACAATAATTGAAATAAAAACCAAAACACAACTGACAAATAACACTTGTCTCACTTTGATGAAAGTTGTAATACATAATAAGAATTTGACAACTACGACTCAACTATCAATTTAGTTGTGGTGAATCATAATAGGGGCCATAATTCGACAAAATACAAACAACAATTTTATAAACCTTAGCACTTACAACCGATACTACAGTTAGCACACCCTTGAGAATTCCTATAATAATAATATCTGACATTTATATCCATTTGGTTTTCCATATTAACAGTTTCTGCAGCTTTAAGAGATACTTTTAAAATGTCATATGATTAGAATTAAGCAATTACAACAATTTTCCCTTTTTCTACAGTTGTTTTCAAATGTTTGTCCTATTTTTTTTTCATATTGTATAATTTTAACTCGTGTTTAAATATAAACAATATAAATACAGCCAGCCACAACTATTCGGTTTTACACAAATATTTATGCATCAAAAATTAAAATAATTTGCAATCATCTCTCATCGTAGAAATGTACTCAATTGAAAGTGATCTCCAATGAAGACTATGAAAGACGACAAAAAGTTTAACTAGTTTTTGTGGTCAATGTGGTGGGATCGATATATAAATAATAGCTACACACAAATTTTATATATTACCACTACTGCAATAAATGTGAGCTATACATAATTCAAACAAATACAGTGGGTAAGAAAAAAAAATCTCGATCACCCACACTTTTTCGAAATAAATCGATTTCTTATTAAACGAATAGATGAAGCTAAAGTTCTGTTATCATATCTTGCTAAAGCTCTTTTCGCGTTTTAAAATACATCAGACGTGATTGTGAAAAACTGAGTGCCCAGTTTTACTAGAAATAAACTCAAGTTTTACATGTGCATATATGGGCGGGCTTTTCTGAGTGACCTTATAGATTTTTTATTTTTTGAAAATTGTGGCATGATGTCATTACGAATTAACTTTAATTTGATATTAGTTTAATACAAAGCCAGGCAAAGAGAAAAATAAATTAATGAGAAAAAATTTGTTGTTTAAGTGTGTTGGTGTTTAATTGCTTTGTTGATAGGAACAAATGACTGTTGTGCTCTTGCTGTTGTTTATTTTGATTGTTTGTGTTGTGAATATGTAAATTGTCGGCTGTGTACATGTAAAATTTAAAAATAGCCGAAAAGTAGTCGGCAAACGTCGTGGCTCACGGCTACACATCGCCTACGCCTGGTTTAATACGAGATCGATTTATATATTTTAAAAAAGTAAGCGTAATTTTTTTGCTCACTGCAAATTAATGATCTGTATTGAAATACTAATTGAAATTAATTAACAACTTTTCAGCTTCAGTTATGAGTTTAGCACTAGAATTAGCTAAATAACACAAATATGTGTATCATATATAATTTTATTTCATTTTATCTTTATCATATGACAATAAATATGCGAGACTGACTGTGTTAAAAATATTTTAAATATTTTTTGTATCGGTATTTTATTGTGTAATTATCATGTTTATGTTAATATTAAAATTAAAAAGTTAAAAAGTGTATCTATATTTAAACCGATCTTGTTATACATATGTTTGTGTTGAAATGTTGGGGGAAAATTATAAGTTATGAATTATTGAAAATTATAAACAACTTTGCTTTTATAGTTAAATTGTTTTTGGACTAGACTTATCATTGCAGTACGGAGTTCATAATTTATACTGAAAACTTGATAAGAAGCATTACAATGAGGGGAAGGGGATCAAAATCGGCGTAATTGGCGTTGAATATATCTCGCAAACCTCACTAACAACTCAATTCTTCTTCTAATGAAATTTTGTTGATGTATGTTCCATGAAATATTGGTGGAACAGTAAGAATCTTGGAAATTAACTCTTTCCAGCTTAATTAGTTTTAAGAAAGGTACTTATGCGCGCCTCATAAGCGAAGCGTTGAGGTGGGTACTACTCTCACTTCACGCGAAACTACTGATTTGCCAAACTTAAAATGGCTCTATTATTATCATATATTTTAATGTAGTTTTTATTATTTAAACTAATTAAAAAACTGTTTGAAAAAGTTCTGTCTTGGACGTCCGTTTGTCTCTATGTACGGATCCTGTACCTCGTTTCTGTATTTCTCGCATCGTAGAAGTTTTCACATGAAGTGTGAAACAAAAAATTTCATCGTTTCTCGATTTGTGAGTAAAAACTGTTTCTGTATTTCAATGCGAAAAGCCAGCTTATTTATTGGAATATTCCAATCATTCAAGTGTCAAACAGAGCAACAAGCCGATGGAAAAGTTTTGGCGGCGGCGTTGAAATATTTTCATAAAATACTATATTATATCTCAAACAAAAAATACTTTATTGAATGTGTTTTATACTTTTTATCTTTCCAACGATAATATGCCGTAACTTAAAATACTTCTAGTCTTATTTTCAATGCAAAATAAAACATGTTCAGTTTTTGCAATCGGCGGAGCGCGATCGTAATAAAAAGAACAGTCGGCGACTAGCCACCAGCAAAGAGATAATTTCTATTTTCTTCAATACCTATAAAAAAAAACTTTTTAAAACAAAACAATTAAGTAAATTAACTTGCTTACATTTTCCATTTATAGTTTCAAAATCTATAATTAAATATTTTTAATTTTAAAAATACTTCTCGCATCGTTTTCAAATGTGAGAAATTTTGACGGCGTTAGTGAAAAACTCTTCACAATATGTTGTTACAGAAACACTTTTTCTCACATCCTTCCAATAACTATTGGAAAATAACTTAAATGACAGATAGTTCTCGCATTGTAAAGATACAGAAACACTTCTGTGAGAAAACCCCATTTTCGTTTCATTTTACTTCGTTTTTCTTTCAATTCACACGTTTCATGTGAGATATATTACGATGCGAGAAATACAGAAACGAGGCACTGTATGTGGTCACGGTAACGATCGAAAGACTTCACTAATCGAGTCCTTTTTTGTTTGTTTTACGCTTCAGTGTAATTAGGAATAGAAACCTATTTAATTTCACGCTCTAAATGAGATTATGAGGCGTGCACTTTTGGATTTTCCAAACTATTTTTCTTTTATATAAAAAGAAAAATTTGGGGACTACGTATGAATTATCATTGTTGAAAAATATCGATATTTCGATATATCTATATTTTTTATTCGATATATATCGATACCGATCGATATTTGAAAATATATCGATATATATATATATCGATATTTTTTCATTTCCCCATCCCTAGTGCAGACTATTCTGATATTAATCGGATAATATTTCAGAAAATGTCGCATACGTCGTACCAGAAAACTACTGACTAGTCTGGCAAATGTCTAAGGCAATTTTAGACAACTCGGTTGATTGTCTGGTAAAGTCTCAGAATTTTTCTGACGTTAGACATATCGACATAAAATGTTTGCTGGGTATTTATAACTATTATATTATGATTTCTTCTGTGTTAAGTAAAAGTTCGAAATGAAATCAAATGTTGCATGAGATTAATGTAGCATGTGATAATAAAATCATTTGAACGTTAATTGAATATTAATTGTCTTCTTATTGTTATTATTATTTTGAGTGAATGAATATTTTACTTATTTAATTACATAAATAAATAATAATAATAAAAAGTTATTGCTAAGAACATGTTGTATAAAAAATTATCATAACAAAATAAATAATTTAAACTCAATGTTGTTTACACTAAATATTTATAAAAGAATTCATTAAGAATATGGCTAAAGACCTTTTGATTTGTTGCTGTTGGAACAGCAAGGAGATGTAAAGTGGGTATGGGTGGGTGGTTGGGTGATTGCATTTAAATAATAAATGTCGAAACAAAATATGTACATATTTGAAATAAATTTATCAGTTAACGCCTTTTGAAGAAATAAAATGTAAAAGAAAACTGAGTGAGAGAGAGAGGATGAATGACCTGATTAAAAAGTGGTCATGAAAATAATATACATTTTAGGTCATTTTTATTTTTATCTGCAACGTTGCTGTTTTTTCTACTTTTGTGTTTATAAATTATTTGCATTTTTTTTTTGTGTAAATTTTTGTTAAATCACTCATTTAGTTATTTTTTGTCTTTAACAACGCCAGACATTTATTCTTTATTGTTTTAGCAGCTAACAATTGACAGTTGGCTTTTGGCCATTTTGATGGTTTTCATCAATTATCGATTTGTTAGAGGAGCAGAGCAGCAGAGGGATTTTATTTAACTTTGTCTCAATAAAATAATTATATAGCTGATTTGAATAAACAACGCCTATGTCTATTTTTGTCGTTTTATTACTGAAACTTTTGTACAAAGTTGGCTGTAAAATTTTTTTTTATTAAATTTATTTGAGTTATTCTTAGGAATTTATGTTCGAGAAATATTTATTTGTTGCATACACATAGATTAGCTTAATCCACAACAAATAAACATTTCTTGAACAAAGTTGGTTGTTTAAAACAATTAAATAAATAAATTTTACATCGAGTCCATAGTTTCAATTATAAACTTATTTTACTCTCCCGAAATGTGTGTAAAACTATTGATTAAATGTTAGATTATATTCTAAGCAGCTTTCTCAGTTTAGAGGATTTATCCCTACAGCGAGGACATGCTTTTTTGTTACCTTGGGGATGAAAATTTCGGTTTAGGGATCTAACATATATTTTTATAATTAGATATGAAAAAGCTTACAAAATTATTCAGATCGTTGCTAAACTTTCCTAATTTTAGATAACGCTTCAGAAATATAAGAAATGAACTGCAATTGAATGATTCCATAATAGAAATATGAAAACTATTATGCGCTATTTAGGAGATATTTGGATGGATCATGCTTGAGAAATCGCTGAGAACCCTAATTCTAACTTAACAATACACACACTGATGGACTATCACACCGGCAACTATCAAACCCAAACAATCGCCCTAAAAATAGAGATTTTGTACATATGCGGTTATTTATGAAAACCAATGAATTATTTAAAACACATGCTTAAGAAGTGTTTAAACAATATCGTAAAAAATCTAATTAATGCCAAAAACTAAATAATTATAATTTGTCAGTTGTGTTATTTGTGTTAACAGAAATGTTTAAAACACATTTCCCGCAATATAAAAATGGGAAGTAAATGATTTCACGCCGATTTGCGAAAATCGAGTTTTCATCAGATATCGATATTTTGACCTACCAAGAAGATATTCTGAATATTTTTACGTTCATGTTCTTATGAAATGAAGCTGGTATCTGCAGCGCGCACAAAAACAAACCGTCAAAAACCAAGTAAAACACAAAACTGGCAGGAAAGCATTCAACCAAGTCACAGTGTGATATTTCGACAATCTAGGTGGACAAAAATCGATATATTTATTTGAAATTCAAGCAAAAATTTTAATCAGATGTGGAAGACAACTTCTCATCAAATAAGAATATGTGTATGAAAATTTTGTGTAATTTATCAACACTAACAATATAACGGTGCTTTCAAACTAAAAATTTTCGAGTTAATTAAGATTAAAAAAAAAGCACATTTTGAAAGCTATCAACTTTTAGAAGCGTCTTTTTAGGGTTCCGTACACCAAAAATGTAAAGAAACGCTATTGTTTTCGCTACGCTGTCCGTCTGTCTGTCTCTCTGTCTGTCACAGGCTGTTTTCTCGGGAACTTTAAGAGCTACGGACCTGAAATTTTCACAGAATATGGAAAACTTTGGCCGCTACAACAACAAATATATGACAACTAAAAATTAAATGGTTTTCTAAAGCGAGCAACGAAAAATGTTGAAATACTAACACCTTTAGAATAGACTACACCAATTAACACCGATATTTGAAACAATAAAAATTAAAAGGTTATCTTTCAGTTAAAGTAATTTTGATTATGTAATTTAGACAATTTGCTGTATCTTGGAAACCGTAAGAGGTAAAATCTTGAAATTTTAAAAAAACGCTAAACTGAAAAATCGAAAATTGAAATAATGTTATAACGAAAAAAGGTTAAAATAAAAAAAGCGCTTAAAGGAAAAAAGCACCAAAATTAAAATAAATCGCTAAAATGCAAAATATCACCATAACTAAAAAGATCGCCAAAAAACTAAAACAAAAACCAAAAAACCGAAAAAAGTCGTCAAAACGAAAAAAAGCACTACAACATAAAAAAATTCGCTAAAACTAAATATATCATAAAAAAACGAAAAAATCGCAAAAAAAAATCACCAAATCGAAAAAAGTGCAAAAATAAAAAAAGCGCCAAAACTAAAAAAAAAAAAAAAATCGCTAAAACGAAAAAAAGTGTCAAAACAAAAAAATCGCTAAAACTAAAAAAATCACCGAAAAAATCCTTAAAACCGAAAAAAGGGCCAAAACTGAAAAAAGCGCTAAAGCTAAAATAAATCGCTAAAACTAAAAATATCGTCAAAAAGCAAAAAAAAAAAACTAAAAAAATCCAAAACTAAAAAAAAATCGGCAAAAGAAAAAAAAATTAAAAAAACCACAAATATCGCAAAAAAAAACAAAAAAAAAATCGCCAGAACGAAAAAAGTGTCATACAAAAAAATTCGCTAAAACTAAAAAAAAATTCGCTAAAACTAAAAAAAAAAATCACCAAAAACCGTAAAAATCTCAAAAACCGAAAAAAGCACCAAAACTAAAAAAAATCGCTACAACTAAAATAAATCGCTAAAACTAAAAATATCGTCAAAAAGTGAAAAAAAAACTTTAAAAAAACGTCAAAACCAAAAAATCACCAAAACTAAGAAATCTGAAAAAAAGTTGCAAAAAACGAAAAATAGCCAGAAAAAAGACGAAAAAATCACGAAAATTAAAAAGTGCCAAAAACAATGAAAAATACATAAAAATTAAAAAAAAAAAAAACAAATTGAAGAGTTCATACTTTTTTTAGTTTGAGAAAAACACTGAATTTAAAAACAAGATTAAATTCTAAATAGATGTTCAGAGTTATTTAACTTTGAAATTCCATTTGGCAAATACTGGGTTCATCTAATATACAAATTGGGAAAAACCCATTGCGCATGTTTGCGCGATTTGAAAATATTCGTGCTTAAATGCAAATGGCTCTACTAATAAAATGCAAACTATTGTGATTATAAAACGATTTTTCCTGGGTATAATTAATAAAGTCTAAATTAATGATATTATCCTGGAAAAAAGTTTTTGTAATCACAATATGTACATAGCTTGCATTTTATTAAGTTTCTTGTTTCTCTTGAAATTTTTTGTAAATTATGTTAAGCTGTTTTGCATTTTGTACGACGATATGTAAACTATGTCTTATTTATAATTAATCTATTTAATGACCAAAAACCGTAAAAAAATAATTTTGTCCATCTAGATTGTCCAAATATCACACTGTGCAAGGGTGATAACAAAAACTTTTTGGAAGCAGACAGCCATGTCTGTTTTATAACGATATCTTGATTGCAAACAAACTTTTTTAAAATAGTATAGTTCTTATTATATTTATTTTATTATTATATAATCATACTATTATTGCACTTTTAAATATGTTATGATTGTAGTCAGATTTTTTTTAAACAATATATGTATATTGTTAAATGCAACCATGTTGCAATTTTTATGAATGTCAGAATTAAATTTTTCGTAAACTAATTAAGGTTCACAATAATTTAAAGCAATAATAACTTATTTGCCGCAACCATAAGATACATCGGGAAACATGACATTGTTGACGGAATCATGTCACAACCATATCTTTTCTCTTCGTGAATGTTTTTTTCCTTATTGGGTTTACAAAAAATCAAATTCATTAAAATCGGTCCATATTTATAAAAGCACAGAATTATGTTTAAAACCCAAGATTTTCGAGTTTGAAAAGCTTGAGGCTATCTTTCATTCCATCAGGTCGGTGAATCATTTTATTTTGTAAAATGTTAGGTAGTGCTCTTGTATACATAATTTTGTAATCTCATTACTACCATTACTTGTATGATAAGGCCCACTGTGTCTAATATTTTACTGATCAATTATTCTCAATATAAAATTTAGAAATAAAAATCCAGCTTACTAAACATAAGCTATTATGTGCGTCTTGTCAACTGAACAGGAGTATATGGTCAAAGAATATGCAAAAACACATATCTAACATTTTAAAAGTTTTACAGGAGAAGCATAAGACTTGTTTAAATGGAAACTATATTGGCAATTAGTGCAAAATCTTACAATACAAGTAAAAAAGGACCCACAAATTTATATATATATATATATATATATATATATATATATATATATATATATATATATATATATATATATATATATATATATATATATATATATATATATATATATATATATATATATATATATATATATATATATATATATATATATATATATATATATATATATATATATATATATATATATATATATATATATATATATATATATATATATATATATATATATATATATATATATATATATATATATATATATATATATATATATATATATATATATATATATATATATATATATATATATATATATATATATATATATATATATATATATATATATATATATATATATATATATATATATATATATATATATATATATATATATATATATATATATACCGGGTGGCCCAGAATTAACGAAGGGGTTTGAAAAGTCTATAAATCCATAATCTTAGCATGTTTTTCATTTATTTTTTCAGACTTTTGTAAAGGAGACACGGGAAATTGAAACTGGAAAGATTTACTATTGAACAACGATCATAGAGAAAGAGACACAATGACGTTCTTACGAAGCGTTTTCAGCGAACGCATTATTTCAAGAAGCAGTGATTTTATCAGCTGCACTAAACCGCTCTCGAAACGTTTTCTTTGGGTTATTTTAAGGATCGTGCATACGTCATAAGCCACAGACCATGACCCAACCAAAAATAATAATAGTCGAGGAAAAATTCGAACGATGGCTGCGAAAATCGTGAAAAGTCATGGAAAACCACGAAAATGTCCGGTAACAGCGCCATTGTTTCCCTCGATGTATGTTCGTTGGTCAGTAGTAAACTTTCCCAGTTTTAATTTCCCAAATCTTCTTTACAACAATCTGAAAAAATAAATCAAAGAAATAAAAAAATAATGGAGATATAGACTATTCAAACCCCTTCGTTAATTTTGGGCCACCCTGTATATATATATATATATATATATATATATATATATATATATATATATATATATATATATATATATATATATATATATATATATATATATATATATATATATATATATATATATATATATATATATATATATATATATATATATATATATATATATATATATATATATATATATATATATATATATATATATATATATATATATATATATATATATATATATATATATATATATATATATATATATATTGTAAAACTTTGTAGTAATTGTCAATATATTTTGTCATGTAAACAAGTTTTAGGCTTCTCCTGTTAAACTTTTAAAATGTTAGATAGGGCTGTTTGCATTTTCTGTGACGATATATCGATGACATTTGCCGTAGGTGCTTTCAAGTCGAGTGCATAAAAACAATATTTGTTGGGAATAATAATAAAAAAAAGTAGATCAAATACAATTTATTTTTAATGATCTGAATGAATAGTATTTTTCTTCTTTGTTTAGTGTGATTTTCTAACCTTGTATACATAAATAATTTTGATGCTAAAATTCATTGTTTGTTATTTATTAACAAAATATTTGTCTGTTTTAATTAAAAAAGTAAATAGCTAAAAACTAAATAACAGCTTTTTCGCAAGCTTCATTTGTTAACAATAAATATAGGAATATATGATTTAGTTTTTAAACAAATAAAAGTAGAAAATAAATTTGCGATAAAAGATTTTATAAAAAATTGCTTAAAATTCGGTGACAGTAGGATACCTAACTCTATTGACTCACTGGTGCATCGACGTGTGTGTTTCATTGTTTATCGTCACTAAAATGGAATGTGTTTTAATGAAATCAGGGAACTTGTTTCCGACCCTCCCAGTGAACCGCACTTCGCATTACAGAGAGAACTCGTATTTTAGCCGAACAGTTCGTATGTGAAATAAACGCCGGTCGCTATCGAATGTCCACAAACACAACTCTCTCCATCCATCCTCCTTCTCATAATCGATTTTTGTAATTCCAGCCCAATGCATTGCCTGAGTAGTGTAGATCCCCTGAGTGCTTATAAATAAAATTTAATTGTTAGAAAAGTGGGTAGTGTCATGCCCCCCATATCAATTAAATATAACTTTTTAAATACCTTTACTTAATTGATTCTTATGAAACTTTGACCTTAAAAATCATATGTATTGTAGTCAAACTTATTCAAGAAAAGTGGGCAGTACCACGCCCACAAAAAGTAAATATTCTTTTCAACTACTTCTACAAATCCAACGTTGTGGACAGAATTGAGCCTATACAAAATAAATGTCGGGGACATTCGTAAATGTAGTAATCAAAGTTTTACTTTCGAAAATCGCTACTTGGCAACACTTTTTTCGTCGAAAGTGCCTTTACGCGAACTATCGACACTGATGCCGCATATTGCTGCAACTATGGCAACATTTCATTTATTGTTGCAATAGCTTGCACAAATTTAATGCATATACGAATGTAGCTATTCCCCCTTATTCCATAAATATTTGTCGACGCAACGTCAAGACAATACCAAAAAACTGTCACTTAGACACTCGCTGTCGATAAAAATTTACTACTATACACAGCCTCTTTCCTTTTTCTATGCCTTAGAGAGTAGTAAGTGGCTGTCAGTAATAGTAAATTGTTGTCGATGACGAGTAGAAATGTGAGAATTTTTTGGTATTGTCTTGACGTGATGTCGAAAAATAGTTACGGAATAAAGGGGATTATTTTGAACTTCTGCTTAATAGAGCTTTTTTTAAAAGCTTTTCTAATTTATTTATTTGTCTTTATTTATTTTTTATCTATTTTTGTTTTTAATAGTTTTTTATATACCTACATATATTTTTTTATTGGAACGAAGCTCCCTATGACACGTTGTGCATATCCATGTTTTCTATGATTTTTTTTAATATGAAAAAGTACTTGTAACGAATACGTGTAATAAATACCCGTAACGAATAGATACTGACAACGGATATTGGTATCGAAAATACAAAATGAAAGCAACAGGCCGGCGCGGAGGTAAATTCCTTAAAAACTCAGTATTGCAGCTTTGGTATTTTCGCGGTTTTCGGTGTAGTCGTTGTTTTCCGGGAAAGTTAACGGGGAACTTCTGGGATTTTGGGAAAATTTTGCTTCAGTTTTTGGGAATCCTTGCAACAGGTGTGTCTTGGCTAAGGGTTGGTGTCTTTCCTAAGAGAAGGTGTCTTGGCTAAACACCAGATGTCTCGTCAAAATTCTTTAGAAGTATCGCCTAAGTATCTTTCAGGCGTTAGTATTTTTTTTTGCTAACGAATTATCTTCTTTTTTAACCTTATTGTAATCTTATTTGTTAACGTGTGCATTTTTTAAATTTTTTATGCGTGTAAACTCGGTCATTTCTGAATCGATTTTCAAAATTCTTTTTTTGTCTGAAATGTTTTGTCTGCAGTTTGGTCCCATAATTTTTTTTTCTTCAAAAATTGGTGATTCACTTTGCCATCCGAAATATTTATATTAAGCATAAATTCTCACTTTATGGACCGATTTTCAAAATTTTGTTGTTGTTTGAAAGGGTTTCCTTGGAGCTCTTGGCCTCATAATATTTTTTTTAATCGGTCGTGCAACTCGCATAACCCTTAAATTAAGGAACAATTTCCAAAATTTTTCTTTTGTTTGAAAACGTTTCTTTGCAGTTTGGCTCAAAAATTTGGTTTTGAAAATCGTGGGGGCCAAATTTGAAAAACAACTTTTATTTTAAAGTGTATGCTTGCTGTGTGGTTCCATAGTGGCCGCACGAAATATTGATTATCGCATCGATTTTCCAAACTTTTTTGTATGAACTGCACTCTAAAATACTTTTGTTGAAAATTAGGTCGATAATAGTCGGCAGCAGTTTACAGATTATTATCGACCTAAAACTACACACGCATTATTTAAAAAACAAAATATTTTTACTAAAAAAAAGCGATTGGCTGCGTGCAAGTTTGAACCTTGAGCCATAGCCGTATTATACTTTATGTTACATTTTTTTCCACTTGGACTAAATATGTTTAATTTGAAAGGTTTTTTCTTGAATAAAATAACTAAAAAATCGATGTAATTTTAGACAAGGAGAAATTTTCAACACAATTTTAGACAATATATGATCGTAAATTTGAAGTAATGTTTTAGAGTGTGGCATGAATGGTTTGACTTTTGTATTGAACTAGGATTTTTTTTGTTAGAATTATCTCATTCATCTAAAGGATGAAATTACCATCTTCATTTGCTTGATGTCATCAAGGCAGGTGAAGCTGTTACTGTTAAGAAAGTTACTGTTAAGATATCCAATGATATCATTCCTTTACAAACTGTACTTTGATATTAGCAACATGTTGCAGCCACCTTGTAATACTGTTGAAAACGTTTTTGCATCTTATTAACTTGTATTGATGTAACAACCAGTGAAAATCTATAGATGACTAAAATATGTACGAACATACATCTTAACAAGTACGAATATCATGTAAATCTATTGATTTTATATCGTCCCAAAAATGTTTATTGTTCTATTTAATTTACTTTTATTATTTTTACTTGCGACTATCTATTCAACTGTGAGTTTTGTATTATTTTTATAAAAAAATAATCTCAAGGACAATTAGTTGAAAAATTGAACACAATAAATTATAGTAAATAATAACGATAAGAGACTCACATACAAGAACAATTGAATTCTCAGATATTGCAAAAGTTGGTATATTATATTATACATGCAAATAAGTTTCTGTTTTCTTGGTTATATCAAACATGTAAAACTTTCAGCAGAATATTTGATGGGCAATCAATCTGACGACCTCCGGAATGGCAGGCTATTACCCACTCGGGCACAGAGCCACACGTATTTCATAATTATAAATATCATTTAAGTTTAAATAATATCTTAATATAGTTTACGGGACTGGTTCCTGGGTGACATTAAAATTATTACGATACTGGCGTTATATGTTGGGGGTTAACCAATGTCTATATGCATTTCATTGGTGGTTTACCAAATCGTCAGTAGACTTCAACCACACTTTTGAAAAGTTCCAAACCTCTTTCAAAAACTATTTGAGAATTTACAAATAATTTAAATTTGAAAGTCAAAAGAATAAAATTATCATAGTAGGCTTAGAAAACTTATACAAAACCCATCAAATAATCTATATTCGACAAATAAGTTTTTTCTACAATTGGGAGAATATCTCAAATAATAAATTTAATAAAATTATTAAGATACTATATAATAACCCAGCAAAAAATATCATTTTTCTGGAAGCAGTAAAAAACGTTCATGCCCTTCCACATGCAATGTTTTGAAGCGCTTCCGATGATCTCTCAGTTCTCATATTTATTAAATTACGCAGTTAGTCGGCTTTTTAACACGAACTTCAAATTAAACAAAACCTATTTTTACGTAATTTTATTTTTGAACTGGATCGATACGAGGGCGGCTCAATAAGTCCGTGACTTTTTGAATGAAACACAGTTTTTTTTTGCAAAACCAAAATTTATTTTTCAACATAATCTCCGTTTAACTAAATACACTTAGTCCAACGTTTCTCAAGTTTTTGTATCCCTTCCAAAAAAATAGGATTTTTCGAGGTCCTTAAAATAGGCATTTGTTTGGTCAATAATTTCATCGTTGGAGCTAAATCTCTTTCCACCGGGCCATTTCTTTAGGTTGGGAAATAGGAAGTAGTCACTAGGGGCTAAATCCGGAGAAAAAAGGTCGGATGGGGTACCAATTCGTAGCCCAATTCATAGAGTTTTGCCATTGAGACTGCACACGTTTTACGTTTATGGTCAATTGAGAGCAAACGCGGCACTCATCTTGCAGACAACTTTCTTAAACCCAGCTGATCACTTAAAATCGAAACCACACTGCCATATGAAATGTCTATGGCATCAACAATCTCACGCACTTTTACTCTTCGATCGGCCAACACCATATCGTGGATTTTTTCGAAATTTTCTGGTATACTGACCTCAGTTGGCCGTCCAGAACGTTCTGCGTCATTTGTACTAGTGCGACCACAACGAAAGTCAGTAAACAACTTTTTTACCATTGAAATCGATGGTACAGAGTCCCCATAGAATTTATCGAGCTTTTCCTTGGTTGGATTGACGGTTTTTTTTTCGTAAAAAATAATGTTTACTGAGCACTCGAAATGCACTTTTTTCCATTTTTAGAAAAATACACGAGGTTGTATGTTTTGAACAGCTTTTAAACGCAAAGTAAATGACGACACTTGCTCAAAATTTGATAGTAGTCTATTAATAGGTGGTACTTGATGCGAACAGTGTTGCATGTCATATAACTACGAGGGAAGTTCGAAAAGTCACGGACTTATTGATCCGCCCTCGTATAAGTCTGAAATTTTATTATTTCGGCTTTTTAGTTCAATATTTGAAATAATGTAAACTGAAATTATTTTATTAAGAGTGGAGTATTCGAATACTCAAATCAGATAAACAGAACGGATCAGTACTACTGATTTCGACAGGCCGTTACACCGTTTCATCAGCGTTCCTGTTCACTTTTACCACTTATGAAGGCAGATACATTTTATAAGGAAACAGCAGCTATTTAACAAATTTTTTTTACGAAATAGAATACAAGACTTTTTCATATAAATTCTTGCATTTCTTTTATTTTCAACTCAATTTTAGTTAGCCGAAATCATCTCCTCTATCTGATTTAATCCAACACTCACAAAAGCTATTATTATTTTTCTTGTTTTTCGCTTTGATGAGCATTTGTGTCAATACCTACAATAAAAGCTGTTTGTTTGTTTTTGTTTTATACATGCTAAAACTGTCTGAGTTATTTGTCTGGACTTAGTTCCAGACAGCCAACCGAGAAGTAAACATGCATATAACTCTTGTCCGGGCCGTCCCATTTAATAATTATTTTTACGTAATATTATTTTTGAACTGAATAGGCATAAGTCTGAAATTTTATTAAAATCTTTTTAGTAGTATTGTTGCTGTAAGCAAAATATGTTCTAAAGAATGATCGCACGCATTGTTTCAAATAAACATTAACACATTTAAAGAATGATCTGTTTCTACCAGGGATGGCATATGAGATATTAAAATTGTACGAATTGTTGTCTAAAATTTTACTTTTTTGGACCTAATTGTACCAAAACAGATTTTTGAAACCAGAAACATGTATAGCAAATATATCACTTTTCAATACATACATAAGTATGTGGGCATTACCACGGGAAAGTCCACTTTTTGGTCACGTGCGACATCAATCAATTAACCTTGTATTTCAGAACCATGTACATAGTTGGATTTTTAATTACTTTTACTTACACAAACATATAAAGTAGTAAAATAACTTACGTTTTCTTAAAAAAAAGAGCATAATTTCTTGGTGTCGCACGTGGCAAAAAGGGGATTTTAATATGAAAATGCTCATGTAGTACTATCTGTGGCAAAAATTAAAGTAAACTTAAGTCAGGTTTAGCAATTTCTAATCGAAAATAACTCATTAATTTGGAAATATCTGTTATTGGAAGGTAGAAGAATATATTCTCATATTTCGAAATATTCGCCTTTACTACAATGCAAATAAATTTATAAAAATTAGTTATTTTCAAAGTTCATGATCTGCAAGAGCTTTAAATTGCAGAGGCTACGTTTTGTAAGCTGATCTTATCTGACCGCTTTAAATATTCCTCTTTTTAAGTCGAAATTTGTTCCCAATACTTCGCGAAATTTAAAAATGGAAACATTATTAATTGTACGGAACAAGTCATTGGTGTACCACAGTACTTTTAAAGTTCGATTTGTACCAAAAATGGTACAATTGTACCAATTTTGCCATCTCTGGTTTCTACATTTCTCACTTATTGCATGGAGGAGAGAGATTTATAATAAAAAATGATTTGTTTTGCCTGTGCTTTAACGATGGTACAACTGAATGGCGCAATAAAACCAAGAAACATGATTTTAGAGAATTTTTGTTACATCGCAAAAAGTGCTTTGTTATGTCAAAAACAAAAGCTCCCTCCCAAGTGGAGCATCGCGAACAAAAATCATGCCTGTTCGAAGCGCATTTCGAAGCATGAGAAACAACAACAACCAGCTTTTCTCGCTTACAAACCTGCTTTGGCTGAAGCAGTAGTTTTTGGTGGGAAGTCTCTTATCCAGCAGCATTAAACTTGTTCAGTGCAGTTTACAATTACATTGGCTGAAGATTAAGAGGACACATCACGAAAATGCTTAATGTGTAATAATTTACAAGACATGTATTTTTTTTACCATTAAGCACTCCTTACTTTTGCTACAACTCTCATTTTCTCAACTCATAGGACGAGTACTTTTGGTTCATTTGTCACCTACTTTCGCGCAAAGAAGTTAAAAACAACCCGCAAAAGCTAAAACTACTACCTTACGATTTGTAGAAGGTTAAAAATTAATAAAACATAAAATGAGCCATATAATATTTATTTTCCTGCTCAATTAATTAGTGAATAATCAAAGAAATACTCTTTGTTGTTGCCTTTGCAGTGTAGTTACTATTCATTCTCATGAGAAGAAATGGATTGGTTGTTTAAGGGAGGGAGGAGTGCATATTTGTTTCCATTTAAGAACACATAAAATGCAAACACAACAGAAATTAATTTCACAGTGTATAAAATAAATATAAGGTACAGCGTAGAAAATATTACTAAAACACTTTTCTTTTCATTTTATCATGCGTTTTTTTCTCTTTTCTAGTCGACAATAATCATACATAATACAAGCGTGTTATCTTCAACTTGTTTTCTTCTCTAATTTCTATTATCATTTAATAAACACAACAATTACAACTTTAAGTGTATTGTTTTTGTCTGCAGAATAATAAAAATAATCACTTTTGTTATAATTATTTATTTATTGACAACAAATATGTACATACCCAGCACACATTTTTTGTCGATTAAGGTCCAAAGTCGGCCAGAAAGTCTGCACACGATGCCGAACTCGTGGGCGAAGTCGGTCAGAAAACATACCGAAAATCATATAAGTGGTTGACAGAAAAAAGCGCGACCTCTTACGGAAACTTCCGACAGTTTTCTGATACGACGTTTCTGCATATTTTCTGAAATATGCGATTAATATCTGACTAGTCTGCACATTATTTGAAGGCAATTTAATTTAATATAATTTAAGACTTAACAGAATAGTCAGCCCATTTTCTGATCTATTCTTTCGGGAATTCCCGGTATTTGCCGGCAATAGTTCTTATGATAATAGCTAAATAAATGAAGATCCCTCAAATAATGTCATATCCAAAACAATTATCTAAATGTTTTCTTTTATAGTATATAAAAATAAAAATACGACCATTAATAAGGAAAATGCTGAGTCACTTCTAAGAAAACCATAATTTTTCTTAAAAATGAGATTGAATCTTTTTAAGGGCTTTTTGAAAAAAAGCAGGAAGTGAAAATAAAACCAGCGTCTGACAGTGGCTCCAATTAGAAAAAAATGGCAATAAATCTGAATATTTGAAACTTGCGATCCGATTACAAAACGATGCATGTAAAAATCATAGAGGAGGACCTAAGCTTTAAAAATGTTGAACGTTGGTCTACAGGGTGTCAAAGTTGACTACCTCTGGCATGTAAAACCTTGTCGGCCATGTAACTTAGAAATGTTATTCGATTTTAATCAATTTAAAGTTGGTGTAAAGTTTATAAATAGATAAAGAAAATACAGCTTATAAAGATATCTTTAATATTTTTAAAGATATTTGGCTTTGAATTTTAAAAATTTTGTTTTTGGTCTTGACTTTGGTCTCTATTTCGTCAATATCTCCAGCAAAAACCTTTGTCATTTTTGTAATCGCTAGTACTTTATTAATGGGCTACAAAGTAATGAGTGGTACTTATTTATCTTATTGCTATGCATCATATTAAAGCTACTACTTAGTTTATAATAAAATTAGGACGTATTTTTCTCATTATCTGAAAATAGTTATAATTTGTTATTATGTATTAATAAAATAAGTATACAACCACTTTTTAAGTCAAACTGTGTTTGTATATGAAAACTAATTTTTGTCGCTTAGACTTATAAGTCAACAATAGCTGAATGGGTAAAGTTCTTGTTTTAATATCTGAATGAGTATAGGTTCGTCTCCCAGCTGGTTAAAAGAAAAGTAATAAAAAATAAAATTTAAAAAATATAAATAATCCCTCTTATTCCGGAAGTATCTGTCGACGTCACGTCAAGACAATACCAAAAAATTGGCACTTGTCTACTCGCTGTCGACAAAAATTTTCTACCATTAACAGCCTCTTCCCATTTGCTATGCCCTAGAGAATGGGAAGTGGCTGTCGGTAATAGTAAATTGTTGTCGATGACGAGCAGAAATGTGCCGATTTTTTGGTATTGTCCTGACGTTACGTCGACATATAGTTACGGAATAAGGGGGAATATATAATGTGTATAAAATTTTTAAATTTTAATTTGTTTATTTGACTCCTTATTTTGTAGCTTCAAGTAAGCCAAATAATAACTAGTTAATTGCTGTGATAATGTAAATATATTTGTAAGGAGTACCTCTTATTTTTTGGAATTCTCAAACAAAAATAAGTAGTTATCGAGTCAAATTGTAAGTAGTTACGACTTAAATTTTCATATACTTTTTTGCCTACCAGTAAGCAAAGTTTTTGCTGGGTAGCTTTCGTAATAATTCTAATTTTCTCTTGAGATCAACATGTGGATAAATTTTTAGACTTAATAGCGGAGAAATAAGTGCATTGCACAAGAGGGCTCTATTTTATTTCTGATAAATTTCTAATTTTAGCTTCGACTTTTCTCCGAAATTAATACGTCAGGGCGTAAAAAGTATCAGATAAATCGGAAAATTTTCTGATGTTTTGTTAGACATTTTTCCGACATTGCTCAGACCGTCGAAAGATCTTTTAGAATTTCCCCCAAAAAAATTTTAGAATTCATATAGAATTCTCTTATACCCTGTTCAGACATGAACCTTAATTGCGCAATTAGTAAATTTACACAATTAAGGCTTTAATTGAGCTGAATGTACCATGCAAGAACTCCATTAATAAATTGAGCAATTAGTACTTAATTGTTTCATAAATTGAGTAGCCTCTGCTGAACAGACTTCATGTCTTCATAAGTCTGGCACCTTACCCTACGTCTTCACGAGCCATCGACTTGAACATGACATGAACAACTGCAACTGCAACTGCAAAAAATTCACCAACTTTTTTGTTGTGGTGAAAACGTGCGATGTCCATGTTTTGCAATAGAAATGGACCATTTACCAATCTCATGGCGAACATTGATGCTCAGCATTATGTTCGGACATCGATGTCAGAGCATGGACGAAACATGGATATGAGCTGTCTACATTAGCCATACGCGATGGCCGACATGATGCTCATACCAAGTTCATGTCTAGTGTAGACCCCCAGTTACTGAAGATAGTTATGTACAACGCAAGGCTATCTAAAAGGTGAACTAATTAAAACAGCTGACTATCTATTCGTTACTCACTTACACGGCAAACTTAAATAACATTTAAATAAATAAATAAATAAATGCAAAAATTGCCAAAATACTTAAAAAAAAATATAAAAACTTGTTGCCTTGTATCGCGAAAATCCGCATGTTGCAAAAATAAGACAACAACAGCAGTAGTTGGCTGTGCTAGTGGTCCCACCTGTTAGTTATGCCTTCAACTGCTAATTGAGTAAACTAAATTGCATATGTGTGAACACCAAAACTTATAACTCAATTTAAAACTTAATTTTCTCAATTAAAGCGCATGTCTGAATATAATATTAGACATTTCGGCAAAGGTTTTAGAATGTCTTCAGATTAAGAGGTGCGCTCCGCTTTTTTTTGTTAACCACTTACATGATTTTCCTTACGTTTTCTGACCGACTTCGGCTACGAAATCGGCATCTTGAGCAGACCTTCTGACCGACTTTGGACCGAAATGGACAAAAAATGTTTGCTGGGTACATACATATGTATGCATGCATGTGGTCATGTGCGTATGTAGGCATGTGAATTTGATGACAGACTGCGGCCCAGTCAGTGCGTTGGCTTTTTGTATGTTTTATGGTTGCCTATTTTCAGTTGAAGTCAGGCAACAGCTAATAATGCCAATATGATTAAACACATACTGGCATTGATATTTAATTATTTTATCACAAAAATAAATAGAAATAATCAAAAACAAAACAACAACAGCAAACAAAAATATGTATTAATAAATTATTGGTAAGATTTGTTGTGTTTCCCACATTTGTCAGTTTATTTATTTGAAAGTACCTATTTTTACTATTTTTCCGATTTAAAATTTTCCGATCTCAAAAATGATCAATCTTCATCGAATAATAAATAATATTCAACGAAAAATTAACATTAGAGTGTCGTAAAAAATTAATATTTGGATTTCTTTAAGTTTCATACCCCAAATCGCTGGGTATTTAGAAAAACTAACTTAAACAAATTCAGGTCAATCATTTAAGATTAAGGCGTGTCGCACGCCCATCTGTCTTATGTCTCAATCGGGTGTGTTCTGTATTCCATGCGGAATTAAAATGTGCGGAATTAACAAAGCATTGTTATTGCGTATTATTATTTATAACAAGAATGCTTTGGTAATTGCGCACATTTTAAATCCGCATGGAATGCAGAACATACCCGATAACTTAAAAAATATGTATTTACAGAAATTTTGTTTTAATTTTAAAATTTTATGCTCAAACTTTTACGATATCTCTGAAACTAATGGGCAGATTTAGAAACAATCTTCGCTTGGCTTAAAGATAATTTTGTTGACGAATTTTGGTTTTTCCTTTTTTTACTGCATATAGGAAACCTTTTTCTTGAGTTATTCTAATATACGAGAGATTCGCGTTCAGCGGCCTAAATAACTAAAGAAACAACTTCAAGTTCTAGGGATCGAAAAAATTACCGAAATCTTTTATAGCTATGAAACGGCTGAACAGAACAAACACCGTGTATGTATAACTGAAAATAAAGGGCCTTATTTTGTAAAACACAACACTTAGCGCTGACAAATTTTCATTGTTTTATTTTTGTAATTTGAATTTTTGCCATATAAAATTTATCAACGCTAAGCTTTGCGTTTTACAAAATAAGGCCCAAAATTTCTTAAGTGTGGTTTTCACAATACAGGCAAGTGACTTGAATGGTAAATTTGTATGAAAAGAACTGTTTTTTGAGTAATTCACATACAAATTTTCTACTCAAATCAATTGTCTGTATTGTGGAAACCGCAATTTAGATAATTGATGATTAATTAAAATTTCAAAGAAATTTAATAATTTTTGGCTTAAGTTCGGTTTTAATTTAATTTTTTAATTAAATTATATTTTTATTTAGAGATAAATGTGAAGCATGTAGACAAAAAAAATTTTGACTGCGCGAAGAGTTGAACTGACGTTTCGGTAGCTTCCGCTAATCTTATCAGAGCTCTTTACCGCTTAGACCACTCGACCAAAGTCGGTGGTTTGCAGTCAAGAAATGAATATCATCTACTTTTAATCAATTCATACTGTCAGTCTTAGAGCTGTATTTTATTTGATAGTTATTGATATTCACTTTTTTCTTTTGTCTTGTGTTCAGCTTCTTTTTATGATATCTCTATTCTAGTATGAATTATCATTGATAATTACAAGTACTAGTGTGTGTGAATATTTGTTTGTTCAGTTTATTTGAACATGTACATCGTTCTTGCTAAGCGGTGAAGAACTCTGATGAGATTAGCGGGAGCTATAGAAACGTCAGTTCAACCCTCCGCGCAGTCAAAATTTTCTTTGTCTACATGCTTCACATTTATCTCTAAATAAAAATATAATTCAATTGAAAAATCAAATTAAAACCGAACTTAAGCAAAAAATAATTAAATTTCTTTGGATATAAACCCATACAGTTCGACTAAACTCATAACTTAATTAAAATTTCATAAGTAAACCTTTTTTTACTTGTTATAGGTTGCCACAACTTGCGATTTTCATGTGTGTATTTTTAAAATTTATAAATTTTCTGTGTTTCTTAAATGATTAATTAACAATAATTAAATTTAAGTGGAATTTAATACAAGTTTTGCGAAATATGAGATAATTTTTTTTGTTAAATGAAATTCAAGAATATTTAAACATTAAGGAGAGTTTTTTTCAACAATAACAGAAATGTGGAAACAAAATGTGGTTGCTGACAGCAGATTGAATCGTTAACTTTGCAATTTTTAATACTTTTATATAAATTTTCTCTAAGAGATAATCAGCGAAATGACAATTAAAAAGCAAATATACCAGTTATGCAGTTGATACTCAAGTCAATATCCTGATATAAAACAAGGAAATTTGTAAATTATTTTGAAAATTTCCTAATTAATCAGTTTTTTTTGACAAAGCTGATAAATTCGGAAACATGGTTTGTTATATAATTTTGTATTTTCAAAAATATTGACCTATAGAACTGTTCCTGTAAAATTTGGATGCATTAAGTTTTTGAAAAATATTTTTTATTAAAGAACTAAAACTGACAATTACACGCTCTCCATTTTTTTAAGGCCCCAATTCACTTACACTCTAAAACATTGAAATCTAGGAGTATATATTATCTAAATTTATGTTGAAAATTTCTTCTTGTTTAAAATTACATCGACTTTGTAGTTATTTTATTATAGAAAAAACCTTTCAAATTAAACATATTTAGTGCAAGTGGAAAAAATTAACATAAAGTATAATACGGCTGTGGCTGAATGGTAGATACGTCAGACTATCAGTCAGGAGGTCGCGGTTCAAACCTCCATGCAGCCAATTGCGTTTTTTAGTAAAAACATTTTGTTCAAAAATAAAGCATGTGTAATTTTAGGTCGATAGTAATAGGTAAAGTGTTGTCGACTATTATCGACCTAATTTTCAACAAAAGTATTTTAGAGTGTAGTTACCTAGTGATTATAGCCGAATTAATGATAAAAGGGAGTCTTTTTAAATGTTTCACAACGAATTTTTTTTTTATAACTGGCTTCAATGAAAATATCATTTTACGATTTCAGCCATGTGGTCGGCGCGTATATAATGCAATATCGATTTAAATTTTCACAAAGTTTTCGAAGCAATTGCCGCTGTATTTCGTCAATAATTCTTGTTCCAAATATTCAATCGTCTCTGGTTTATCGGCATAGACAAGCGATTTGACATATCACAAAAGAAAAAAATTTAATCGCAATTAACAGGAGCACTACATACGCGTAGAAAAATGTATCTTCGCATTGATGAAGCCCTGTCATCAATGCTATGACAAATGTCATCAATATAACAAAAACAGACATTTGATTTGTTTTCAATTTCAACTAATTCCATTTATATCTCATTACGACGACATATATAAATACGACACGTATGTATGTATGTAAATAAAATTGCTAATATTTATAAAGGGTTATAATTTACTCAGCTCTAAATATTCATATCTAAGAGCTTAATTTTTTAGCGCTTAGAAAAACGTGTACTAAATATTTAATTGCTGCAAAGGCTGTCAATAAAAAATAATTTAAATGCTTCATATAATCAAAAAAATAAATAATGCCTTTTAAACGAGATTAGAAAAAAAACTTTCAAATGTTTTCATTCTAAACAGAATGTTGTCTCCAAGTGGTTTGAAATTGTTAGTATTGCTTGATCATTTTTTTAATTTTTGTTTTGTTCTATTGACGTTTTCTAGATCACCCATTTTTAATAATTATTTTCAATTGTTTTATATTTAAACAATTTTATCTACAAATAATACATCTATAAACAGAATTCGATTTCCACTCAAAATCACTTTCAATATCAATGATGATTTGATTATTTAAGTTTGTAGATTATATGGCAACTAACTGACTAACTGACTTTCAGTTGCTTTTTGTTTGTTTGCTTTTAATTTCCTTTTTTTTAATTTCATTGTTACATATTTTAAATGGCTTTTAAAAGTGCGCTACACTTTTTAATGTGGTAACGTTGGCAGCGCTATGAGTATTGTATAAAACAGGGCCAAGCAATGAGCCCTGTGGCACTCCTGCGAAAATCAAACCCTCCTGAGAAATAGCATCCCAACACCAACACCAACTCTATACGATCGCTCCGAACCAAATTCCAAGTCCATCATCTTACAAATGAGACCATCATGCCAAACCCACTGCCATGGTCGGGTATCTCCTCTTCAGACCTCTGGCAACATAGTCAATAAGTACCGTCAAAGCATGTGTCGTCGAGAGTACGCTTCTAAAACCAAATTAGCTGCCACTCTCACTCGAATTCGCTGTCGGTTTTAATATAGGAACCACTAGGGCTACGCGCCACGCCTTAGGGAAATAGCCAATGTTAACACAATAGTTAAATAATGCGGATAAAAATCTACACGCTACACTGTCTGTCTTCCTTAATAAACATCAGGTATACCAGACGCGGATCCAGCTTGAGCATTTAGGAGGGAACTTCCAACTAAAACATACTATTTTGCAAAACATATTTTCAAAACTATAGAAATTGGGTATATTTTATTCGGTTTGGGTGGGGGGGGGGGGGGGGGGGGGGGTGAATATCCCGTGTTCAGCCCCTTGTATCCGCGCCTGGGTATACCATCCACGCCTTAAGACCTCTTGTTTATTCTGCATTTCAGAGCATTGCCAATAGACACCGCATCGATAAAGCCAAGTCTGCCAGTATTTGTACTAGAGTCAATAATTCCCCCGTTCCCCTGTTAAAGCCCTGCTAAAAGTCGTCAAAGGTGTCGTTCTGTCCAAAGATGTGACTACGTCTCGTACTCTCACACCAAATAGATCCATACGATAATTTAATCCAGGCTGACGTACCTCGAATAAATTATTGGCAAGAATATCTGCCATCACGGAATCATCAGTGACTGACGTGTACCATCACTATCAACCAAACTGCGAATTAAGGGTCGCACGTGTATGCCCGCCGCCATTTTAACGTTACTCAAAGTCCGATTGTTCACTCTGATATTCTGTAAAAAGTTTGTCCAATAGTCACGTTCAAAGTTGGCTATATAACACACTGTATAATTCTGTCCAAGTTCCTCAAGTCCGCCTTGAAAATGTTATGTCTGCCTGGGTCCTGACACCTATGAATCGCTCATCTAAGTCGTTTCTTCTCCTTAATAAAATTTAATATATGCAATGGCAGCTTCAACAAGCCCCTACCTCCAATGGACACCTTTGGAATTGAATGCTCTATACCATCCTAAAAGGCTCCTTCCATGGACTCTATGCATACATCGATTTTCGCTTCAGTCACATTTCTGTCAAGGGGCAGTCCACACGTACCTAAGTTCACTGATAGTCTGTAAACTTACATCTGTCCATTCGGTCAAAGTCATACCTAGTGATACGTTCCCTTGTCAATCAAGTATTTGTAAAGAAAATAAACAATACTGCTGTATGGTCAGACTCATAGTCCAGCGTTCTAAGTTGGTTCAACTTCGTTGCAGTAATGTCTACAGATGTCAGAAAAAAGTCAGGTGTGTCATCACACCTGCATTGATCCTACTTGGTCTCATAGTCTGTCGCACGTCTACACAGAAAATGTTAAATTTCATTTTCAGCAAAGGAATTCAATGAAATATTTTGTCTACAAAAATATCTCAACGATTTCACAAAAAAAAGTATTTTTTCGGTGAACAACTTGTTTAAATCTATAAAACAATTTGTCTAAAAATATTTACAAATTGTAAACAAAACAATTTACTAAATCAAACAAAAAGATTTACTGGATTTTCGCAAAAATATCAAATATTTTTGTCTAAATTTATAAAACAATTAGTCTAAAAATACTAACAAATATTTAACAAAATAGTTTACTTAGCCAAACAAAAATATTTACCGGATTTTTTAAATATATCAAACAAAATTTTTGTCTGGGTCATCATCATCATCATCCATTAAGCATTTATGAAATTTCACTTTGTTAAATGTGTTCAAGTCTGAATGTTTATGTAAAGACTAAAAAAATAATAAGAATTAACGCAGCCACATTAACGAGTTGATTCACTCAAATATCTTCAGTAAACAAACTTGGTACAACTGCATTCCTCTTGCTATCATTGTTGTTGTTGTTATTTGTGTATATGTCGTCATCGGGGTTATTTTTTACGACACATAAACCTTGGTTTTCTTGTTGTTTTTGGTGTTTGCGTCAAAAAATTCATTGATTCAGTAAAGAAGATTTAATGAAAATGAAATTATTTTTAGACAAACTTTTGTTGGAAAATTTTTTTTGTGATAATTTTTTCTGTGTAAGTCCGGGCTCAAAAGTAAAAATTCCCGAACGTTACGTCCACTTATGTTAGTACACAGATCACCCCAGTAGGGATGCCTTGCATTGAGAGTAGCACCAATAACTACGAGTATCTGTATCGCATCAAAGTTCGTTTCACTAAAAACACTACTAGGCTTCAGATACATCGAGATTACTATCAAATCGGCAGCATTCAATCTTCGAATGCGAACAGCCGTATTCTCAACGAATCCAGTATCAAGAATAACCTCTTCACAATGCAAGACATCCCTAACGAGGACAGCTGTTCCTCCTCCACGCCCGCCTTGTTGGTCACGTCTAAATATTTTGCAGCCAGTCATGCCAAGAATAAGGCGAGATTTCAAATGGTGCTCAGGCACCAATGAATTAATTGATGATTTAACATAACATTTATTTAAAATGAAAGTAATTTTCATGTCGATTTAAAATGAAATGTAACCTTGACTTTTCATTGGTTCACTAAAGTAGATTCAACTTTAACGTGATAAAAATGTATTTTACTATAAAACAGGATTTTATGGATTCAATATTTAACAATGTGGTTTTAAAAGTGAAAAATATTAAATCAACGAGATTTAAAGTTAGATTAATAAGTTATCGTTTAAAATTAATATGAAATAATGGTAATTTTTAATAAATAAATAAATTAATTAATGTGTTGTTTCCACAATGCAAACAAGCACTGCTTGTCTAAAACTTATATGAAAAGCACTCAGTTTTTTGAGTGATTTCCATACAAATTTTAGACAAGCAGTGCTTGTTTGCATTGTGGAAACAGCACATAAATTAATTCGTATCGAATGGATGGATTACCGCATTCGATAGCTAACGCATTGAAATTTGTAAAAAGTGTACCAAGTTTGTTTTACACCGGTTGTTGGTTGAATCGACTAAGAATTTGGAATACATTCAGTCATGTCACAGATTCCGTTCGGATTGATTTTGATTCCGTAGTTGTCATTCCGGAAAAGTACATTTTAGGTGCTTTAGATTCCGTTTATTTTGTATTTCGTTTCTAAAATTATAAAGTTTTTATACCCTAAGGCGTTTGTTTACTCTTGTTTTTAGATGCAAAGCTCACATTAAGCTTTTTATTAACATGGAAAGCTCATGACCAAATATTTATTTGGCGCTCCTAAAAGTATACACGTTTTTTTTTTAGTATTTACTGCAAATAAAGTCAGTAGAAAAGTGTTTTTCAATTCCACTTTGAAATTCAAAAGCGGTTTGATTACGAAGAAAATTTTCGTTTTTAGTTTTCCGAAGAAGCAACTTACGGAATAGAAACCACTTCGGAATGGTATTCTGTGACATGGCTGAATAAAAGAAAATATTGTTTTCGATCGCTCTAGTGCTAACGAGTGGAATTTAAGCAGCAGGTACTCGATTATCGTATGCCGTAATCCCAAAACTAAATTTGTGGAACTATTTTACTCGATCACGTATGCGGTAATTCGGCCCCTGTACTTTTGCAGAAATTTAATAAGACTTCCAATCAACATTGCGACATGATGATTTTACATGAGGCATATTTTTCTGTGTAAATAAACAATATGTAAATGACATCTAAGTAAACAGAAAGGAACTTCGTCCGTTTTGAGGTTTATTATTAAAATGACCGAGAGATTGGGTCTATTGAAATTTTTCATTAGCGAAACGTTTTTTTTTTGGATAATTCTTCATAGAGCTCCAGCCTTTACATAATCGTATTTTACACTATCGTAAGTCCTATCTAAATCGAGTTAATAGAAATTCGACAATATAAATAATATAATTATTACTTAATAGAGTTCTATAAGTTACTAAATAACTGTACTAACTTGCTGTTGCTCAGTCATTAACTAATTTTAAAATAATAAGTCACATTTGATGTGATTGTTGTTCAACATTTATTTCGAAATAAATTTAAATTAAATAAAATGTTGTGCGACACAAGCAAATTCATTGAATGAGTCAACTGCAATGAAATTACATTTAAATAAATAAAGAAATAATAAATAATACAGAAAAAAAAAAAACAAAACGAAAAGCCAGTAAATTTATGATGTGACATTGTAAAGTGTAAATTATATGCAGCATGTAATTAGTACGTAGGCTAATTGATAATTTTACAATAAAAGCTCATACGAGTATTTAGGCTAATTGTAGATTTTTGTGTTAATTAAAGCTTTTAATACTTTTGAGAGATATAAAACATGGAAGGACTTTGCTTTCTTTTTTACTAATCTCTTATGCGATACCAATTTTCTATGGCAAGTAAATTTTCTGAATGTGTTTTTTTGCACACAGCGTAATTTATGTCCATATTTAAGAAAATACCTAAAATCTTTATCTTTCCATGTCGTTTATTTCAACCTTTTTTTTCTATTACTTTAGAAACAAACGAATAATTCATGATGTCATGAATCTTATCACCTTAGTAACATTTCGATTAACTTTCATAATCTTCCACTCGAGTTTTATTATTAATTTAGATTTGTTGCTGCTGTTTTGACTAACAATTTAATCATATCGAATGTATTAATATTGAAAATATCTATAAGCTCATTACTTCTACTGGTTACTTGTTTTTTTAGTATAATATTTCAAATTTAATTATACATCGTAAATCTTTAAAACAATTGCATGAACAAAACGACAAGGTATGAATATCCTTCCTAGCAACACAATTTTCTGTCATAAACAATTGTTTAGAAGGTTTTTTTCCTAATCAATAAATTACGTTCTAAAAAAACTCGTGTCGCTAACATCTAATATTTTATTTTAAATTAAGAATGCGGATGTATCAAAAAAAAAAGCCCCAGACTAATAAGTTTTATTCTTCCCCATTTCGAAATGTTTACCAAATAACTCTGTACAGCACAAACAAAAAATAACATGGTTTTAACGACTGATTCTGGCAGAGGGCACAAAGAAATATATGTAATTAATTATACGGAAATATATCGGTGTTTTAGGGGAGTTACAGTTCCAACCTTTTGCACACATTTATAGTTACTCGACATAGGAAATCTTGTAAGTCTTACGTCTAAGGTATAATATGTGTTCAGCGTTTTTATGTAAAACACCACGAGGAACTCTTCATTGTATGGATCTTTTTGCCCCTTACTTAAAAAATAGGGGAAAAAACTCCCCTTCAGCGGCGATATAGCGGGCTGAAATATTCTACAAAAATATTTGCCCAAAAAGGCTAGTATAGGTCTTAAAAGACACCCAAGCGCCAGGCTCAACTTGAACACCAGAAATCATTCAAAACGTATAATGTCTTTAAGGATGAAAATTTCATACTTTTTCACAGTTAGTACTAGGCATAAAAAATCGTCTAAGCCTTACGTTTAAGGTATAAGATGTGTTCGGGGGCATGTCATAATGTTCAGTGACATACAGCCCAATTATGAATAACAATTCCGCGGGAGCTTTTTCCCTATTGCCTGTTCCCCTATTCTAAATAAAATCTCCCCGGGAAAATTGTGCCTTTTCAAATTCCTCCTAAATTCTAAATTACAGTTTCCCCGGAAAAAAACTCCCAGGGAAAAAAGTAAGTATTCTAAAATATGAATGAGAGGGAGAAATTCTTGCGAGTGTTTTCCACAAACATTTTGGAAGGGACTATTGCAAAAATTTTTAATTCAAATTAAACAATTTTGTGAAACAATTGTATAAGCATTTATTTAGGACAACAAGTTTAAATAAACAACGGAATGTTATATTTCTCTCTTGTTTTAGGTATTTTTATCCACGCCGTGTAGACATGTGCTTCAAAAACATGAACTATTTCTGCCTTCGGAATAAAGTTTTAAAATACACTCAATTTTGCACACATCCTTTAAGTTCACATAATAGGTAAATGGAAGATTTGTTGCGGTTTAAAGAATTTACAATTTCCTTTTTACACACAATCATTGGGCATTTAATGCATCTGGCCCTGGCCTTGGATCAGTTTTTGCTTCAGTTCGTCGGCATAAAGTTCGTCAGAGAGCATTGGAGTGACTACACTGTACTCTAAAACACTTTTGTTGAAAATTAGGTCGATAATAGTCGGCAAAACTTTACCGATTAGACACGCATTATTTTTGAACAAAATATTTTTACTAAAAAAAAGCGATTGGCTGCGTGCAGGTTTGAACCTTGACCTCCTGACTGATAGTCTGACGTATCTACCATTCAGCCATAGCCGTATTATACTTTATGTTAAATTTTTTCCACTTGGACTAAATATGTTTAGTTTGAAAGGTTTTTTCTTTAATAAAATAACTACAAAATCGATGTAATTTTAGACAAGAAGAAATTTTCAACACAAATTTAGACAATATATGATCCTAAATTTGAAGTAATGTTTTAGAGTGTGTACATTTTACTTTTTATTTAATCAGAATCAAATATTTATGTATATTAACACACAATCGTATTATCAACGAAAACATAACATTTTTTATTAATTTTTCTTACTGAACTCTTGCGTTAGTGCAGAATAAAATGTAAACACTAAACAGCTGATCCAGATTTGTTTATTCTCCCTTATTTGTTTATTCTCCTTCTTTTTAGAATAGGAGGATTTTTCCCGGGGAACAAATGAATGGGAAGAGAAAAAACTCCTCGGGAAAATTCATAATTGGGCAGATAATGTCCATTATATCACTTCAGAAAGTGTCATAACGTCCATGGACATTATGACACTTTCAAAAGTGCCATAATGTCCATGAGTGCACTTTTTAGAGTATAAAGATTTTTGCATAGCTGGCCTTCGGCAGGTCTTAGGGATTTCCCCTCTTGGTATATTGAATATCGTTTTCGCTGAGCTGAGATTTTCTGCTTAGTCAGGAGAAAATCCTTAAGCCCTGCCTAAGGCCGGCTATGCAAAAATCTTTACTCATCGAAGCAGCTTTTCGATATACTGAGAGGAGAAAACCCTTAAGCTCGGCCGAAGGACGGCTATGCAACAGTCTTTATCTAGCGAAGCCCCTTTTAGATATAGCGAGAAATATTTAAGCCCTGCCGAAGGCCTGCTACCACAGAATATTTAGTAATGAAAATAAATTTTATTTAAATTTTCAATTAATTTCCAAATACTTCTTTAAGTCGACATACTTTAAGCATTGTTGACGCTATTTCCAAATTTTTGTTGACGTCAATTGATTTTATTTCCCACCATGGTGACCGATTTCAATGATATAAGAATATATAATTATACAATTATGTATGGATATTTGAATTTGTTTTCATTTTTACAAGTATGGACGTTATGACACATTTAAAAGTGTCAGAATGTCCATAATAATAATGTCTTACTTATATAGTATAATGTCCATGGACGTTATTACACTTTTTGGACATTATGTCACTGGACATTATGACATGCCACCGATGTGTTCAGCTATTTTATGTAAAACACCACGAGGAAAATTTTTTTAGAACAATTTTGCCCACTATACCGCCGTTGGAGGGGGTTTTTTAACCCTTTTTTAAGAAAGGGGCAAAATGACACATACAGCGATGAGTTAGAGGGTTAAAATATTCCACAAATATGTTGCTTGTGATATTTGACATAAAAGTGATGACCATATCGTATAGCTAAACATACAAGACTTACAAGATTTCTTAGGCTTTATAGGAATTTTTTTGTTCAAATTTTCAAAAACAAAAAAAAAATTGTGGTTATGGAATTTGTTCAGGAGATATGATTTTTTTAAGTGAAAATAAAATAAAAAATATGTATTTTTGAGACTTTTTTATTTGCCTCATATTTTATTTTCTAATTTTTCTAAGAGTAGCACTTAAAAAAATCATATCTCGTGAACAAATGAAAATAACAGATTGTCACTTAGTGCACATAATGACCGAAGTATAGGTTATATATTCTAAAAATTTCAGATTTTTATCTGTATCCCCACATCGGCTTCTGGGCCCATTATTTTTGATAAAAATTGGACTTTAAAAAAAATCATATCTCGTAATAGAGTAAAAATATCAAAACGGCACTAAGTGGACATAATAACGAAGTACTGGCCTATACTTTTTTGAAAATATCAAATTTTTATCTGTATCCCCACATGGCTTTTTTGAAGCTCAAAGTTGAGCATTTTTTAAAAGTTATAAATTTTCGCACCTTTATTTGTGCAGAAGATAATATTTTAGCACAATGAAATTTGTCATGGTATCATTGGGTTTGCTTCTTCACTACCAAAAAATCTGAACGGCTTACGTTCAACAGGGTTCACACAGGGTTCAGTTGAAAATCGATAAAATGAGAAAAAACTGTATAATTTTCAAGTGGCCACTTTTCGGCCATTTAATTATTCCAGTTCAGTTTTGCATAGTAATATTATACGATCATTACTGCCCTATAAAACAAAGCAGGACTCGTTTCAATATCTTTTCTACTTAAAAAGCTAGAGCAATTATAAAAATGTATGAAATTGGTAACATTTTTTACTTCGGGTGGCCACTAATCAGAAGTAGGGATTTTCCCGGTATTTCCCGTCCCGGGAATTCTCGGGAAAATCCCTTATTTTCGTTTCCCGCTTTCTCGGGAGTTATATCTGGGAATTCCCGCGATTAAAAATCTATTTATATATGTACATAAAAAAGAGGAAAGAAACCAACGAAGGCGCAAAGTGTGCAGTAGTTTAGATTTAACTGCCCTTTTTAAGCGCACTTTTCACTTAACTGCACAAAATTATTAATTTGTGTCACTATTCTTTAAAATCCCACACGATCTCGTTTGTTAAGTGCACTTTCTATACCTGCACTTTTAGGATAAACAACTATAATTTTTTAATTTAATTAAAAGCAACTACAATGTTTTCAATATGCACCAAAGTGCACGGTAATTACATGTTCAGAAAGTGCTTTTGTGCACGTTTTTTGATGGGTTTAATGACGAAGAAAATGGGGAAATAGATATTACTTCAGATAACGTTGATAAAAGAGAAGACTTTCGAGAAAACTTAAACGCTGCTATTAACAAAACTGCTGAAATTATTTGAAGACAGCGGAAAAAGAACGAAAAATATTTATACAATGTCCTCTTCTATCCGAGCAACTTCTGTAGAGGGTGAAAGGGTTTTCGCAACAACTGAAAATTGAATAAGAAACCGATTGTGAGATGAAACAATTAATACATTAGCGCAGCTCAGTATTAGATGCAAATGATCTTGCGAAAGTGAAAATGCAAAATATGGTAGCTTTTTTGATGAAATCCAACAACAAAATACACTAAATTTCATAAAAAAGATACGATGCATTTGCACTTTCGTAAGACCATTTGCATCAAACACTGAAATCCGCTATTGACTGCTTTAAAAAGCCATTTGCAAAAAAGAATATAAGAGTAAAAATTTTCTAATGGCAGAGAAATTTCATTGTATACCAAGAAGTAAAGGACTGAATTTAATATTCTTATACTGCAACATTTATCCTATACAACTTTTAATCGCACAACAACTTTTTAATCGACAACCACGTGTTAAAGTCTTGGAGGAATGATCAGAAATAAAATTACTTTGATTTCAGCTAGTCAGTGATTTTACTAGTGATTTGTATGTTATCTTTTTGTTGCGTCTAAAAATAGTTTTTAAATACGAATTTTCCTTAAAATTTCGATAAAAATATTGTTCTTTTTTTTTTTAATAATTTACTTTGAATACTGTTTGAAACTGTTCTATGTAAAATGCTTTTGAAATAAAGCTCAGTTTTTAATAAAAATTTATTCAGTGACTCATTTTGCTCATGTAAAAATCAATGGATTCAGGAAATTAAAATTTTTGATAAATATTTTATTACCTTTTCAATTCCCGGAATCCCGGAAATTCCCCGGAAATATTTTTTATTTCCCGCTCTCCCGGGAAACAAAAAAAGTCCAGGAATAAAAAACCCCAATCAGAAGCTACAAATAATTAATAAAAAAGATGGCGGTTATGTGTTTCTAGTACCTACAAGATTGTCTCAAATTTTTTTATTAAAATTAAAAGCCATACGGCACACCTATTTGTTGAATTCACTCATAATTACTCCAATAGATAAATGAGAATTATTACGAAAACTAAAATCAGAAAATGTGCAGAAGTGACGGATAAAAGTCATGTCATAGATCAGAAAATGTGCATACTATTTATTCTGTTAAATATCTTAAGGAAATTAAATTGCCTTTCGGCAATGTGTAGTCTGATATTAATCAGATAATATTGTAGAAAATATACAGAAACGTCCTACAAGAAAATTGCCGACTATTCTGCCTAATATATAAGTCGCTTGACATGTCGGCAAAAAATGTTCTCTGGGTATATAATATATGTCTCAATAATATGGTCAACAATTTTATATTGCCATTTAATAATGCGATAACGTATTTTATACCTTTTATTAAAAGAAAAAACCACTAGATATTAAAATTGCAAAAAAAATTGAAATCTTTAACGTTTTATAAGTTTCTGATTAAATACATACGAACTGGGTTATTTACTCAATACTTAAACTGATTTGATAAGTAGTTCCTCTCAGAAATGGTTGTTATTACAACAATAATTGTTAATAAATGACAGTTAACAAAATATATGTTAAAAATATTAATCTTGTCTAGTTAGTATTCGGTAGAACTGTACTTAAAATGTTTATGTAGATATGTGGCAAAAATAGTAATTACACTTTACAACAAAATCAAAAAATTTTTTTTTTTTTAAATAACAAGGTTCTAATGACTGAATCAGGCAGAGAGTTAACAAAAACTTTTTTGTGGTGGCTGGTAGTAAAATTTTACGTAAGACATGTTTTATCCGGTTTCTTGGGACATTTTGCCACCAATTGTGGATATGTAAGAAATTAACCTTTAAACTGACTAATTTCTGGCGTCCAAGTTGAACTTTGAGGTTTGATGTACACAGAAAAAACTAAATTTCATTTTCTGTAAAGGAATTCAATGAAATATTAAATATTTTGTCTATGAACGCACCTACAAACGAATTTGAAAATATAGACAAAAATACCTCAACAATTTCATTGAAAAAAAAAACGTGTTGTTTTCAGTGAACAAATTGTTTAAATCTATAAAACAATTTGTCTAAAAATATTTACAAATTGTAGACAAAACAATTTACTAAATCAAACAAAAATATTTACTGGATTTTCTGAAAAATATCAAACAATATTTCTGTCTGAATTTAATAAACAATTAGTCTAAAAATGCTAACAATTATTAAGCAAAATAATTTACTTAATCAAACAGAAATACAAAAAAAAAAATTTCTTGTCTGTGTCATCATCATCATCTATTAAGGATTTCTGAGATTTCACTTTGTTAAATGTGTTCAAATCTCAATGTTTATCTAAATAGTCTAAAAAAATTAATGAGAATTAACGCTACGACATTAACTAATCAATTCACTCAAAAATCTTTTGTAAACAAACTTGGTACAATCGCATTCCTTTTGCTATCATTGTTGTTGTTGTTATTTGTGTGTATGTTGTCATCAGGGTGGTTTTTTACGACACAGTTTTTATTGTTGTTTTTGGTGTTTGCGCTCTAAATAAAAGTCAAGCAAACAATTCATAGATTGTGGACTGAACATTTACTGAAAATTAAATATATTTTTAGACAAACTTTTGTTTGAAAATTTTTTGGTGATAATTTTTTCTGTGTATTCAGAGACTTGGTAGAATATTATAACAAAGATTTTTGTAAGGTACATTTTAGTCCGTTATATAGCTTTTTAAGAGTAGTTGTTTGCCTTTTTTCAAGAAAGGGGCAAACAAGTCCTATAGAAAAGAAAGCTAGATGGTTAAAATGCTCCACAAAAATATTCCTCGTAGTATTTTACATAAATCTACTGAACAAATCTACCCTCCGGGAATTGTTATACCAATTGTATTGAACGTAAATACTTGTCCTATGACTGGTGAAATTGGAAATGGTACAAAATGTTGGTGAGTCGTGACCGGTGAAAGAGAACATGTCACAAAATTATAACAAAAATGTTAGCAAAAACCCTTCCTGTAAAATCAGATTTTTTCCAAATCAAAAATATTTGTTTAAAGTACAGTAATTTGTATTGAAGAATGCACCACAGTGCAAGTACCTTAAGTTTGGATGTAGAACTTATCACTGAGTATCCTAGTTATGTCAATTGACCGCCTCCAATGATAACGCCATATAAAAGTGATATACAGAAAAAAACTAAATTTCATTTTCTGTAAAGGAATTCAATCAAATAGTAAATATTTTGTCTAGGAACGGACCTACAAACAAATGTAGACAAAATATCTCAACAATTTCATTAAAAAAATATTTTTTTCAGTGAACAAATTATTTAAATATATAACACAATTTATCTAAAATACTTAGAAATTATAAACAAAACAATTTACTGAATGAAACAAAAACATTTACTGGTTTTTCTAAAAAATATCAAACAATATTTTTGTCTGAATCTATAAAACAATTAGTGTAAAAATACTAACAATTATTAAACAAAATAGTTTGCTTAATCAAACAAAAATATTTACTGGATTTTTTGTAATATATCAAACAAAATTTTTGTCTGCGTCATCATCATCATCATCATCATCCATTAAGCATTAATGAAATTTCATTTTGTTAAATGTACTCAAGTCTGAATGTTTATCTAAAGACTCAAAAAAAATAATGAGAATTAACGCAACGACATTAACGAATTGATTCACTCAAAAATCTTCAGTAAACAAACTTGGTATAATCGCATTCCTCTTGCTCTCATTGTTGTTGTTGTTGTTATTTGTGTGTATGTCTTCATCGGGGTTGTATTTTTACGACCCAATTTTTCTTGTTTACTGAAAATGAAATTTATTTTTAGACAAACTTTTGTTTGAAAATTTTTTTGGTGATAATTTTTTCTGTGTAGATTACCTCTCATAAAGTTCAAGAACTCGAACTGATTGCTAGGCCTTGGAAACCAGTCAGGTGACATGTCTTGTGACAGAGGATCTCTTCCCTCTAGGGTACTGTTGGGATAGTTTGTGTTGCAGAACAGGAAGGCATTCAGATGAACATTATTTTCATTTATGCGAAAATTTTCTATTTTCTAAAATTTCTGGTTTCTACACAAAATTCAACCCCAAGTTTGGGTCAATATTAAGGCATGAAGGACGTAAACTTACACTAGAAGTATATTTTTAACAAAAGAAAATATTAATGGACCAAAAGGATCAATATGCTATGATAAATGCAAAATTTATGAAGCATTAAAGAATTTATCATAATTCATTTTCATCTGATGAAAGTACTTACGTATGTCTGCCATTTAATTGAAAACAAGCTTGTTTCATTTTTATTGAAAAAAAGAAAACAATTTCTGACTTATAATTTTATAAAATTGGGTGTCTTTTAAAATAGCGCGTTTATTAACAGTCTTACAATTAAATTGTTTTTGTCTTTATCAAAAAGCAAATTAAATAAATAACATTTTATAAATTACTATAATTCTCCATGAGTAAATAAATAATGCTGTTCGCTTTTGCAGCTTCATATAATAATCAGGCGTATTATCTAATGCGGTTGCTGAATGGTCATAATAAAGTGTTACAATAAACAAATAAAATGTGCACTTGGAAATTATCATTCATTACTTTTTTTTATTTTTTATTATAGTCATTTTCTAAAAGCTGGAAACTTAACAAATATAATAAACTATCAGTTATACTATAAAAAAAGATGCTTCTTAGTAGAGCATAATAGAACAAAAGAAATAAATGATTGCAGTATGTTAGACTACATTTGACATAGTAAGCAAAATATTATAGGAGTAAAGAATAAAAAAAAAGTATAGAAGAAAAAAAAAAGTCATTGCAAAAAAGTCGACATCATTTTGAAAAACTTCACTCATTTGAAAAAAAGGCTACACACTTTTTGGATTAATTATTTAGCCCAGTCAAATAAGGAGATCAAAGGGCCCAACTGTGGAATGAGAGATAATAAGCTGAAAATTCGGATACACCTTCCTCTTGGTGCTCTAAAAGTTGTCTCAAAAGTCTCATAAAATCTCGAGTCTGAGCCGTAAGTTATTCAAGGTCAAAGGTCACAAAAATCAGTTTTTTTGCGATTACCTCGGTTTCTATAGCTCCAATGATGTTAACAGAGATAATCACGAAAAACTGATTTTTGTGACCTTTGACCTTAAATAACTTACCGCGCAGACAGGAGATTTTATGAGACTTGTGCGACAACATTTATAATACCAAAGTGAAGGCGTATACGAGTTTACAGCATATATTATCTCTCATTCCGTAACTTTAAACAAGGTATTATTCACTGAGATTCACGGTTGACCTTGCATTACAGTGAGTATGGCTGAGCGCTGCGGGCTCTCTGCCATCTATCTCAAAAACGGTTAGGCGTATGAAAAAAATCTTTAATACAAAATTTATCGCAAATTTTATGCTCTACAATTTTTATAATAACTGTTTACATCATTGGAGCTATAGAAAGCGAGATGATTGAGAAAAAACAGATTTTTGTGACCTTTGACCTTAAATAACTTCGGCGCAGAACGAGATTTTATGATACTTTTGAGACAACTTTTGGAACACCAAAATGAAGGTGTATACGTATTTTCAGCTTATTATCTCTCATTCCGCAGTGAAACCCTAATATGACTGGGCTAATTGGATATAAAAGAAGTGACAAAGTTTGATGATTCTGATAGATAATTAGTCGATAGTAGTGATTTTGCTTCATACGTATTTAATGTTAATTCAAATGCTATAATGATGTTACGGAAATAACTATATTTCATGCTGATTTAATATTCTAGTACAGTTAGAGCAAAATTAATTTGATTCTGAAATAATACGAAGAATCATGTTGAATCCGAGTTATTTCAATTTGAAACAAGATTTGAACTCTGGCTCATCTATCATCAATTGCTTGGTAGTCAACGCGCTAACAACTGTAGCCACAAGAGCATCGAATATACTATAGATATAATTGAATATAAATACCATCATAAACAACATGAATTTTATATTAATTCAATATGGTTTAAATGTTGATTTAAAAGGAAATGTTGCATTCATTTTTCATTGATTCACTTAAGTAGATCCAACGTTTATTTAACGCGATAAAAATTGATTTTTACTATAAAACAGGATTTTATAGATTCAATATTGAACAATGTTGGTTTTATAGGGTAAAATATTAAATCAACGAGCTTTAAGGTAAAATTAATAATTTTCCGTTTAAAATTAATATGAAATAATGGCAATTTTAATGTCTATACTTTTGCAGAACTTTAATATGATTTCCAATCAACATTGTGGCATATTGATTATACACTGATATTTATTTCTGTGTGTTTGCATGAAAATGCGAGCACTGATAACAACCAGAAACTAATAGAGTCCTTTTTTTGTCCTACTTTTTTTTACTTCCAAAATAGGTAATGCCTATTTTTAGATTTCTAAGAAGCTATTTATAATAATAAAATCGCCATTATGAAGTTTGAATACCTTGGCTACTATACCACTATGCAACAAGAACAGTACATATTTTAAATTATACGGAAAATTTTATTTATTAATTTTTTTTCTTCTAAAAGTTGGGACTTTTAAAAAGACTGCTCCACCAGCGATGCCATTTTTAGCTCTTTTTTACGATATGACTATCTTAGTGTTGTTATGTCGTAAAAAACTTACGATATGACAACACAGTATGTCATATCGTTTTCTGTCATATCGTAAAAAAGACCTAAAAATGGCATCGCTTGTGCTCCACTTGTTTTATCATAACTTGTAAAGGAGTTGTCACATTTTATTAGAAAAACCACTACGAAACTTGAAATAAAATTACCTTTAAAGAAATATTGGCATAATTTGTTTATATACTCAATGGTTTTGGAATTATTCAGACCGCAATGATAAATATACATATATATATATATATATATATATATATATATATATATATATATATATATATATATATATATATATATATATATATATATATATATATATATATATATATATATATATATATATATATATATATATATATATATATATATATATATATATATATATATATATATATATATATATATATATATATATATATATATATATATATATATATATATATATATATATATATATATATATATATATATATATATATATATATATATATATATATATATATATTTATATATATATATATATATATATATATATATATATATATATATATATAACGGGTGTTTTTTTAGAGGTATAGAACTTCGAATTGAAATAAAACACAAGAAAATCGTTTTAATGTCCATCAATTTGGCTTTATTGGAAGTATAATTATATGCCATTAATGTTTAAATATGATTTCGGGCATGTGGCCGCCGCGGCTGGATCGAATAAAGCCAATTCTACAGGTCCAATTTTCAACCACTTTTTCGAGCATATGGGGCCATATGTTGGCAATAACGCCACGAATGTTGGCTTCCAAGTCCCCTAACGTTTCTGGTTTGTTGGCGTAGACGAGCGACTTCACATATCCCCAAAGAAAATAATCCAATGGTGTCAAATCACACGATCTTGGTGGCCAATTGACAGGTCCATTCCGCGACATTATGCGCTCATCGAATGTTTCCTTCAATAAATCGATTGTGACGTGCGCTGTGTGGCATGTAGCGCCGTCTTGTTGGAACCACAACTCATCCAAGGTCGCAAGCCAAGATCTTTGTGCAAAATCTTCCATAAAGTTGATGGACAAAGCTCCAATTGCTGTGCACGGTGGCGAATCGATTCATTCGGGTCCTCTTCAACACTTTGCTCTACAGCGGCAATTGTTTCTTCGGTGCGCACTGTTCGACGTCTCTGCGGATGCGTATTATCACATAGAGTAAACGTAGTGCGAAAACGATCCATGGTTAACCGAATTAATTGCTCTGATGGACGATTATGTCGACCATAAAATGGACGGAGCTTGCGGTAAACTTCGCGAACTGAACCATTATTTTCGAAATAAATTTGCACGATTTGCAAGCGTTGTTCTTTTGTCAACCTGTTCATGATGAAATGGCAAACCAAACTAAATATTAATCACTTGACAGCTGACAAAATGGCCGCCAGTTAAAAAAGTGATGCCAACTTAAAGTTCTATACCTCAATAAAAAACACCCAATATATATATATATATATATATATATATATATATATATATATATATATATATATATATATATATATATATATATATATATATATATATATATATATATATATATATATATATATATATATATATATATATATATATATATATATATATATATATATATATATATATATATATATATATATATATATATATATATATATATATATATATATATATATATATATATATATATATATATATATATATATATATATATATATATATATATATATATATATATATATATATATATATATATATATATATATATATATATATATATATATATATATATATATTTTATTTTTTTAAGCAAAATTGAAATTTTTTTTATTTATTTTAATTTATAAAAAGTCGAAAATGGCAAAATGTTACCATTTTTATTCTTTATTTTCATGAAATAAAATAAGCTTTATTTCATGAAAATCGATCGATAAATATTGATTTTATTCATGAGAAAGTGAAAATATCTGATTTTTGCTTAAATTGGGAATATTTACACTGTACAACAAAAACAATTTTTTAAGATAATATCCCAGCAAAAATAAATTTGGTACAAGGAAGCAGTAAGATTAATTAGAAGGGCTTCGGAGATGCGCAAAAGCACATAGTGCATCCCCTCTACCTTACAAGGATGCAATAACGTAAGCGAGTGTGAAAGAAGCTCATACCTCGTAACCTACCAAGTGGGACATCCTATACAAAAATCATGTAATATCGATGCAGGTTGGTAAGGAGAGTACCGATCTCTCTCCCTTACAAACCTGCTTCCGGTAGACGGATATTTTTGCTAGGTAAGGTTCTACCAGCTGATTCTGGTACACCGACAAAAAATATATACATGTATTGGCGTTTTGAAAGTTTTCATCTGGGATTTATTTTAGGGCGAATTAAATTTCCGCACTTTTGCACATAGTTATACAGACTCGGTATAGGATATCTTGTGGGCCTTACGTTTAACGTATAATATATGTTCAGCACTTTTATGTAAAACACCATGGTTAATATTTTTGTAGGACATTTTAACTCTCTAGCTCTTCGCGGTATGGGTCTTTTTGCCCGCTAACTAAATAAGGGATAAAAAAAATCCCCTTCAGCGGCATTATAGCGGGCTGCATTGTTCAACAAAGTTGTTCCTCGTGGTGTTTTACGTAAGAGTGTTAAACACCTCTTATACCTTAAGCGTAAGCCCTACTAGATATTCTATGCCGAGTCTGTATAACTTTGGGCAAAAACGGAGAAATTAAAATTTAAAATTAAACCCAGATGTAAACTTTCAAAACGCCCATACACGTATTTAATTTTTTGGTGGCCTTTAACAGAATCAGTCGTTAGAATCTTGTTATTAAACAAAATTTATTATGTTGTACAGTGTAAATATTCGAAATTTTCGCAAAAATTAGGTAACTTTACTTTATTATGAATAAAAAAATCAATATTTTTTTCCATAGATTTTCATGAAATAAAGCTTATTTTATTTGTAGTATATGTGGCTTTATGATCAGTTTATAAAAATGGTAAGTTTTTCCCATTTTCTGTTTTATACAAATAAAAAAAAAGTAAAATTTTGCATAAAAAAATTGTAATTTTCACCTTTGTGGTCTGATTAATTCCGAAACCGTTGGGTATATAAAAAAATAGTGATAAAACGGCATAAAGGCAATTTTATTTTAAGTGTTTTAGTGTTTTTTGTAATTAAATTGGACTACCCCATCCCAAGATATGATGAAATAGGTGTATCAATCAGCCTCTTGAAAAGTCCTAAACTTTAGAAAAAAATTAAAAAAAAAAACTTATCCAAAGAATTTTAAATTTCGAATATTTTTGTAGTTAGGAGATCCATAACACATCAAAAAAATATGGCTCCATGAAAAATGGCCCCAATGAAAAATGGCCCAAAACAAAAATGAAAAATGGCCCCAAAATTTTGTATTGAAAACACCAACACAACTTTTGGGGCCATCTTTTCTAATTTTCGGGGCCATTTTTAATATTTTAAATTGGGGACATTTCCCTATATTTTTGGGTCATTTTTCATTTTTAAATTTGGGGTCATTTTTTATTTTTCATAAAATTTTTTCATAAAGAGTCTCTCTCGGTATATCGAAAAGTGGCTATGCAAAATCCTTACTCCGCACAATTCTTTACCCAGTGAAGCCGCTTTTCGATATACCTAGAGGAAAAAAATCCTTAAGCCGGGTCGAAGGCTGGCTATGCAAAAAGCTTTGCACAGCGAAGCCGCTATTCGATATACCTAGAGGAAAAAACCCTTAAGCGCGGCCGAAGGTCGGCTATGCAGAAATCTTTATTCAGCGAAGCCGCTTTTCGATATACCTAGAGCAAAAAACCCTTAAGCCCGGCTGAAGGCCGACTATGCCGAGATATTTCCTAAGCTCGTTTTACGAAAAAATTTCCAAAAAATAAGAGCAACGGCCCTAAATTAAAAAAATTAACAATTGCCCCAAAATTGGAAAAATGGCCCCAAACAAATAAATAAACAAATCAAAAATGGCCCCAAAATAGGATAAATGGCCCCAAAAAATTTTGTTGCTTTGAATGAAAAAATGTTGGGGTCATTTTTCCTCAAGTACACAAATTGGCCCCAAACTTAAAAATTAAAAATGGCCCCAAACATTTTCTATCGCAAACAACAACAAACAAATTTGGGGCAATTTTTCCTATTTTGGGGCCATTTTTCATTTTTGGTTTGGGCCATTTTTCAGTTTGGGGCCATTTTTCATTTTTCAATTTATGGCCATTTTTCATTGGGGCCATTTTTCAAGGAGCCAAAATATATAGTGGCGATTTCAAGTTTGATTTTGTTGCATAGTGTTATTAATCAAAAAATTAATTGGCACTGTTCTGTAAATCGAAATTCTCGTTCTCCAAAAATAAATAATGGCCCTATTGATTTATCTTAAATCGTATACATATAATAAATTAATTTCAAATATATTTTAAGCTCCAAAAAATAACAAACTACAAAAAGTCTGAAAAAATTTTGCTACTAGCGGATTTAATTACTCTAAAGCGAGTCGTTTCAAATTGAATCAAATCTAAAAATATAAAATTTTGTTATATCGGTTAACCTGTTAATCGACATAACTTAACCCATATATGGCCCTTTTCACAATTTATGATTAAGAGCTAACGTGGACTTTAACGGCAAGTTTGGTATGCCGAACTTAAATACAAAGTTCATGTTAACTTTTAATGGTACATTGTGAAAACGGCCGTTAACCGTTAATCAAAAATAGTCAATTAAATTAAATGAATCGAACAGTTCAACGACTAGCAACTTTGATGAAGAACAATGTTTTTTTAAGTGATATCTATTCAAATTTTCTAGAATAGCCGACCATTTGGATTTTTGGAAACCACGCTTAATACAAAAAGTAATAACTATAAATTTAGGTTCATTTAGGTGCCATATTCTATTACAGTATTTAGTATTTTATAAAAAAATGGGCACGTGTTAATAGCAGGGTTTGGGATTTCCCCGATTTTTGCACTTCCCGGGAAACGGGAATAGAATAATCGCATACTCGGGAATTCCCGGGATTCCCGGGAAAAGTTAATGTTCTAAATTAAGTAGATTTATTAAATGAAAAATTGGCCAAATTTTCATTGTTTTATTGATGTCCTTTTCCTTTTAAATAAAATTTAATATATTTAACAACAATTCTGAAATATTTTTTTTAAGAATTTTTAAGTGAATTCAGCAAATAGAGTTTATACTTATTATACAGTAAGAGATTGTATAAAGACTACTTGACGACTATTACCGTAATTATTTAGTTAAAAATTTCATTTTAAGGCCCCACATCATGTTATAAATAACTTGCGGTAATGTTTCTTATATTTCTTGCCAAATTTTCCGGGAGGATTCTTATCGTTAAGTAAAAGCAAGTTACAGGTTACAGTTACAAGTACTATACTCAGCTGCGCCAAATTTTACATACCTCCTGAGCCACAGTCTGTCTAAATGTCTTTGAATTTTCATTTTATTTCTCTTAAAACAGTTTCTTCAGAGTTTCAATAGTAGCGCCGAAAAACAGGATTATAAATAAATTTCTTATATAAATCAAAATAAAATTCGCTGTGACTTACTACATTTTATAACTATGGCAAATGAAGGCCATATATTTATGGGTCATGTTCTGTATTTCATGTGGAATTAAAATGTGCGGAATTATCAAAGCATTGTTGTTGTAAATTAATATTTATAACAACAATGCTTTGACAATTCCACACATTTTAATTCCACATGAAATACAGGACATAGCCGTATGAAATAATCTGCCATGTCACAGAATACCATTCCGCTCGGAAGTGGTTTCAATTCCGTAAGTTGCTTCTTCAGAAAACGAAAAACGAAAATTTTCTTCGTAATCAAACCACTTTTAAATTTCAAAGTGGCATTAAAAAACACTTTTCTACAGACTTCATTTGCAGTAAATATTAAAAAACGTGCATACTTTTAGGGGCGTCAAATAAATATTTGGTCATGAGCTTTCCATGTGCATAAAAAGCTTAATGTGAGCTTTGCATCTAAAAACAAGAGTAAACAAACGCCTCAAGGTATAAAAACTTTATCATTGTAAAAACGAAATACAAAATAAACCAAAAATGTACTTTTTCGGAATGACAACCACGGAATCAAAACCAATCCGAACGGAATCTGTGACATGGCTGAATATGTACTTTTTATTTCTCGTTTTCCCGAGAAAATCTCAAAAAGTTCCCGGGAATATTAGCAAGTCTTTTCCCGGGAATCGCCGATTCCCAAACCCTAGTTAATAGTAAACTCTTACTGTGTGTTTGATGCCAGATTGCACAAATTCAGATAAATAAAAAAGTAATAAATTGAAATTGTATACATACAATAAAAAATCAAACATGAATTATAACAATCCAATTTCTTTGCTGCCTTCCTTGGAAATTATAACCATTACGTAGAATAAAAAAAAAATAATAAAAAACAACAACAACAACAACAACAATTAGCGAAATGTGTAGTACTCGTAGTAAAGAATTTCCATTAAGCCACTCATTCGCTCTGCATGTATTTTTTTTTGTATAACGAACAAATAAACTTCATAATTGATGATAATCAATATCAATTGACGCAACATTTAAAACTATTTAAATGTGCTAAATGTTGAACCTTTTTTTTGTCTTCTGCTACAATTATTTTTATTTCTTTTTTGTGGAAATATAATATGAGAATTGACTAAAGTACTGCTGATTAAAACCCTTAACCCCTTTACTCTTTAATCTACTTTTTTTTGTCCAATTTTTTCTACTTCTAGCTGTGTGAGTTTCCATCCATCCATTCGTTTTTATGATAATTGATAGTAAATTGCATGCATTTTTGGCTTGATGATAACTTGGTCGGTGTGTCATATAAGAATGAATAGTTTTACTTGTCGGATTTCTTTGAATGTCTTCTAGAAGAGTTTTTCTTGTTGTGCTGTTTTTCTTTCGTATTTATTATTTTGTGGTGTTTGAATATTTTTTTTTATTAGTTTGTATATAACCTTTTTAATTGAACTATTTGGAACAGAATACAAATTGTTTGTAAAATGACGATGATGTGGGTAAATATTTGGATCATCAATTGGAATTAAAACAAAAAATATGAAAGACATTCACAAATGAAAAAAAAAATAAAAAATTAAATTGTTTGCCATCTATAGTACGAAAGATGAAATTGATAATTGTCTTAAATGAATAAAAGAACTATTTTTTTGGACAATAATCAAAACAGTTTTTTTTTAAACTATAATACAGTGTTAGAAAATTTCTGCCAATTTCAAAACATCATCAGAATAATCGTCCATTTTTAAAAGAGAAATCTGCTTACATAACTTTGTGTATTACTGTTGAAAAAAATATATTCGAAAACCCCTAAACTTATAGAAAAATGTATAATCGCATTGATGACGCCCTATCATCAGAATCTGACATCAATGCTATGACAAATGTCATCAATAAAACAAAAACAGACATCAATCTGATGACAAACGTCATCATAGAATTTTGTCATAGTTTAAGGTCCCTAAGGTCAACTAAGTTGAGTCTTAATGTTATGCCAAACTAATTTTCGCAAAAAAAGTTTCTTATCTATGCTCTCTGTTTTTGAAACCATAGTAGCCATCACAAAATATTTTAAATATTTTTAGTTTTGGCTTTACTATTTTTCTTGAGATTTTATAGACATGGCAACAATATTGGCTGACAAATGGGATAGGTTGGCTGGCGTCTGGAATAATGATGCTGCACACTTTGATGAAAGTTGAGTTGAGTTGTAATCCATAATAAGAATTTGACAACTACGACTCAACTATCAATTTAGTTGTGAATCATAATAAGGGCCTAAGTGTCATCAATGTTATGACAGGATGACATCAATACGATGCCACTTATTATATATTATTAAAGTGTAAAATATGTATAAAAGAAATAAGTAAACAATGCTATAATGTTTGTAATTTGTATTTTAATACAAATGTTATTGTTTTATTTTTGTATTTAAATACATTTTTAAAAAGTAAAAAAAAAAAAATTACATTGCATTGATGTACACTCATCATCATTTCTATGAGCTGGAATAGTGGAGGCGTTACAACCAACATTAGAAAAAAAATTAAATAACAAAAAGTAAAACTAAAATAGAAACAAGTAGAAGTAAGAAAATATAAATATGTATAATTGTTTCAATCATTCCATTGATGATATCTGATGTAAAGGTTGACATCACAATGATGAAAAATGGCATGGGGTCAAAAACGAAGATACTTGACATAGCATTGATGTCAAATTACATCAGCGTTATGACGATTTTTTATCAGCGACATCATATTGATGACGTTTTGTCATTAAATTGATGTCAATTAGTCATTGCACTTATGTCGATGTGTCATTGCATTGATGTTTAACAAATAGCTCAGCCGTATCCCACCAAAATTTTTGAAACTTTACAGTATTAATTTTCTGGCCACATGTTATTATCTGAAGAATAATTCAAAAGCGATCTATAAGGTCTTCATTAACACCTGTTAAAACAGTAATAAGCGAAGGTTTGGAAAAGAAACGTCTTGAGGTATTGCCATCGTTAGAAGATCCAGATCCTTGTTGTACAGAATCAACTCGAAAGCTCATTCGTTCTTTTAATGCCGTCTGAATTCGATGCTTGATTTCTTGTTTTAAAATCTTATTTTTTTGCATCGATTGCAGACCACTTTTCCTAAGGCATATTATAAGCTACATTAATAATGCATTCGATTAATTTTTTTCGAGCATGTAATGACGAAATTCCCAATTTACAAGCCTCATTATGAATGTTTTTATTTGTAAAGTTTAAGCCTAAATGAATGCAACAGATTTTATTACAAACCTGCACTGGAATATTCGTGACCTTTTTCATAAAATTTACAAGTTTGTTCAGGCGATCGCAGAAATTCGATGGATTTTTTTGCGTTAATTCAAAGAATACACTCACCTTGTATTTGGATCTAATGAGAAGATAGATGGAGGTAGACGGAGTTATTTGCTTCTCTTTTCCAAGGAAAACTGCAAACGCAAAATTTTATAAGGCCATTTTGATTCGCTCATATCTACTAAACTACATATACAATCTAAATTAAAAAGAAGGTGACGTGTATATTTCAATAAAAACGATATTAAAATATTAGCCGTGAAAATATCTTATGTAAATGCATAAGCCACTGAGTTGCATGACAATTTTCATCAGTTTTCATGGTAAACAATTTCAGTAACTTCACAAAATTTTTTTCTAGCACAAAATGTGGCGGCGCTATGACCCTCACCAAAGATAAAAGCGATAATTTAAAAACAAAAATTTCACCTTCCTTGGTAGCAAAAAGTAAACGCAGATAGTAATTTCAACATCTAGTTGGAAAAAGAAGATAAATCGTCAACAAAAAAAAAAAACAATTATCGCCTGGAAGATACTTAGGCGATACTTAATCGTTACTTAGCCAATACTTAATCGATGCTTAGGCGATACTTACAAAATCGCAGCAGTTCCCCGGATTCACAAAAACTAGAACAAAAATTGCCCCAAAATCCCAGAACTTCCCCGAAAAACAACGGCAACACCAAAAGCTCCGAAAATACCAAAGCGGCAACACTGAGTTTGTAAGGAATTTAACCTTCTCCCACTTCACCACGTCTTCTCTACACTATCCCTTTCCCAATGAAGGTAACACATTAATTAATTAGCTGGTAGGCCTTATTGTGCTACTTCTCTAAAAAAAACTTTGGTCCAGTATTTTTAAGATATCGGATCCAAATAACAGCCGATTGTAATAATTCTTTCTTATTTAGTTACACTACAAAATTTCGAATAGTTAAAAAAACTGCGATGGAAGTATTCTTTTTGAGTTGGAAAATATACAATGTTTAATTTAAAAATTAAAAAATTTTGAATTTATGACAATTCTATAAATTTTCTATAAATTTTTTTTTTTCTTAAGGATCATATAATTATTATACAGGGTGTCCCATTAATCAACGTCAAACCGACAGCGGATGATAGGGCAAGTAATGACTGCAAGTAATAAGAAAAGTGAAGATTTGTAGTCACAGCAATAGAAAGATCATTGCAGGGTGATTTTATTTTAAACTGGCAACACCTTTTAAAATAAGTGACATAGATTTTTTTTCAAGCTTTTTTTTAGAGCAGTCACTACTTGCTCTATCATCCGCTTTCTGCTTGACGTTGATTAATGGGTCACCCTGTATATGTGCATGTCTAAAAGGTACCCAGCAAAAACTACTGCTTCGGCCGAAGCAGGTTTATAAGCGAGAGAAGGTAGTTTTGTTGTTTCTACTGCTTCGAAAAGCGCTTCGAACATGCATGATTTTTGTTTGCGATGTCCCACTTTGGAGCTCTTGTTTTTTATATAAAACAGCGCTTCTTTCGAAGCATCGAAAATGCTCTAAAATCATGTCTCATTTTATCATCGTTAAACTACATACAAAACAAATCATCTTTTATTATAGCTTTCTCTCTATTGCATGGAATAGGTCGGAAATGTAGCTAGAGAGCATACTTTAAATGGGTTTTGAGTTTTCAAATGTGTTGAGTGTTTATTTGAAACAACCCACTAAACCTGAGATTCGAAATAAAAGACGATTCGCTAAAACGAAGAATTTTCGAAACAAATTTGTTCGATAAATGTTCGTGAATCTAAAAAAATCGAATGTTCGGAAATGCGAGCTTTTGTCGATAATGTTGCGACAATAAGCTCAATTGCCAAATTTCATAAAATGTGAATGTTCGCACCATCGAAATATGTCTCGATAAGAAGCGCAATTGCCAAATTTCATAAAATGTGAATGTTCGCAGCATCGAACTATTTTCGATAATTTATCGAATGTGTAATTTACATTCATGTGTGCAATAATTGAATAGAAAAAAATTTGCCACGATAGCCTAGTGGATGTGTGCTAATCTGTTAGCCTGGCGGTACCATGTTCGAATCTGATTGACTGCAGCCTAAGTTACAATTTTAAATAAATAAATATTCCATTTACATTAAAATAGATAAATAAAAAAATAAAGATAACAATCTTGAAAAATTACTTTTTTCTGCATTTTTGTGGTATCGATATTTCTTCGATATTGGTTCGCTATTGATTTGTCAGCGAAACATCGAAATCGAAAGATTTGCTGCCACAAACTGAGCGACGAGTGGGCTCTAGCAGCTTTTTCTCTTTCCGACTTCGTAGCCGTTCTCGAGTGTTTTGTCCGAGAAATTTGTACGCAACATTCGAATGCGATATTATTTTCAAATGTTTTGGTTTGCTGGGAATGCGTGCGACAATTCTTTAGAACCTATATTCTTGAAAGCTACAATGCTACTGAATATGATTTTGTATATTTTGGAGTTCGTGTTGAAGAAATGTAAAATGCTGACTAGCTTCGTAATTTAAACATTACGAACACTGAGAGATCTCTGCCTTCTTTTTGAGCATCCTCAGAAGCGTCTTAAAAGATCGCATGTGGAAGGCATGAAATTTTGTTACTGCTTCCAGAAACATCATATTTTTTTCCTGGGTATCTTCACAGACATGATTTTAGAAAAAAAAACTTAGTCGAATTTACAACTTTTGGTGGGCGTGCACCTTTTCGAAATCGAACTATTTTTAAGATTTGTTGGAACTTTCTCAGGAATTCTGATGATTCTCAGCAGCAAATCATAATTTTCTTTATATGCTGAGTAATAATTATGTAAATTCCTATATAACTGCTAAATTTGATTGGAAAATATCAATAATAAACGATTTATAGCATTAAGAAAAAATTTAGTAGGCACAAAACACCACATAGCAAAAATTTTCCACTTGTTTTGCCATAAGGCTTTCACAAAAATTTTAACTTTTAAAATCTGAATACATGGTTGAAAACTATACATAATTTTGTAAATTTTGAGAGAGAAACGAAATAGCTATGCAACAGTGCAAATGTTGTATAATTTTGATAAACATTTCTCGAGATTTTTTTGGAAATAGCGAAACCAACTGCACGAAAATAAATTTTTCGCGAATATTTCGAAAACGCTTCTTGGGAAAAATAAATGAATGTCATATTCGTGTTCAGTGACCTCAAATTAGTTTAGAAAACATCTCATTTTTGAGGTGATGGCAAAAAGTTGAAAATTTGTGAACCAGAGTTAATAAATTTCTAACACATATTTTCAAAATATCCTAACTTATTTTCCGAAATTCCTTTTTGATTTCTTTGCAGATAATATAATTGATAGCAATATACAAACATATGAAAATGTTTCGAATATACAACCCAGCGAGTCAGTTACAAGTCTCAACGAAGAGTTTCTACAACAACCTGCTGATAATTTTGAAACAGAATATCAACAACAACCTCAATATCAGCAGCAGCAGCAGCAACAAATGCAGATTCAAAATGTCATATTGGAAACAGAACATTCACATAATTATAGCAATAGAAAAATATTAATGACTGATGTGCAAGAATCACAAGAGAGGTCCTCTAATGCAGTAGTAACTGTAGTTGCCACAACTAGTACAGATGTGGCTGTAGAAACGGCCACAACAAATGTTAACTCAAATAAGCAGCAACAGCAGCAACCTGTTTATCAGCAACAACAATCACAAGAAAAACATTACAATCAGCAACAGCAATATGTGCCCAAACAAAATGTTTCTCAACAACAGCAACAATACCAACATCAACAGCTACAAACCCAACCAATGCCACAACAACAAACAGTGCCAACAACACAATTACAGGAACAAACCCATTACCAAACGTCAGCGCAGCACCAACATCATCAACAACAGCAGCAGCATAATCAGACGCAACAGCAAACATACGAGAATCGTAAATCCTCTCAAATGTATAATCAACAGCATCAATCTCGTGGTCGTAAATATGACTATCATCATGGTTCGTCCAGCAGCAACACTGATAATTCCTCCCACCAACAACAACAGCAGCAGCAACAGCAGCAGCAACAGCAACAGCAACAGCAGCAGTCACAACAAACAACTAAAACTATGTCATGGACAAACTCTTCACAGCATAAGAAATCAACGAATACAGTGGCTGTAACAGCCACACCTACAACCGGACACACAAGTGGAAATTACAATAAACAATCAAACAATCCAAATACGTCCAGCTCTCATACGCATGGGACACGGACCTACACGAATCAACAGCATCATAATTATCAACAACAGCAAAATTATCACTATCAACAGCAGCAACATCAGCCGCAGACTAGAAATTATGGAGCCCAGAAAACGCCTTCCTCGCCCATTTCAAGTGCACAAAACACTATGGAACGTAAAACCAGTCAATCGAGTGATAAGGGCCAAATACAGCAGCCGACAACGCCAACGCAAACTACATCAACTGCTTCAACCACCGCCACTCCGCATCAATTTCAACAGTCTCAACAGACCACTACGAATGATATTGTACAACCACAGGCCAGCTCAGCAGGATCAAATTCTGCTGCCGGTGCCTCAGCAACAATTCCTTCCAAACAACAATCACACCATAATCATCCAGGGTTCACTAATAAGAAACATAGTTTTACAAATCAGGGACACAGTGGCTCTAACGCTAACGCATATATTTCAGCAGCAGCAGCAGCAGCCACCAATGCAGTGGAGATCCAATCGCCGCCTGCCATAAATTTAGCACCTCCAGTAACTAACACCACACCGACAGCTCCTTCTACACCATCTTGGGCTAGTCTATTTGCCAGTAACTCAAATGCTACTAGTTCGTCCATAGCTAACACAACTGCACCGGTAAATAGCCCCACTGTCACTGCGTCTTCCTCTTCAACAACTACAACTTATTCAAAGAAGCCTGTTGCTAAAGTTGCACCCTATGAAGGCCTTACACCGGTAACGCCTCCCCCGCCGGTTGTAACTCCTGGCACTTTATCCTACTCAGCAGCCTCAGCTCAAAATCTACCACCTCCTACCTCCTCTACTGCTACGACAACGGCTTCAGCTGCCAAAAAGGCCTGTTCGAGCGAACAACAATCACAACGAAACTCCTTGGCCAATTTAGATGAATATTCCTTGAAATTTGCTGAATTTTTAACAAAATACAAAAGTGATTGGGCCACCATTAGTCTAAGACCGAGAGGTCTTACAAATCGTTCAAACTATTGTTATATTAATTCGATATTGCAGGCTCTTATTGGTTGCTCACCATTATACAATTTAATTAGGTCTATACCTAAACAAGCTGCCAACTTATGTGAAGTTAAGACTCCAACTATTAATGCCATGTGAGTAAAATTTTCTTTATACACACCTTAAGAACTTCATCCACAGTTAAGTCAGCAAATTGAAGATTTTTTAACTTTATTAATTTGCGTTACACATGTGGTATAATAAATTTGGTTGGAAATGAAAATATTTCTTAAAACTTTAAAATAAAACCGTTTTGGTGGCATTTTAAGGCGGAAGGAAATATTTTGTTGTGTTTTCTGCTATTTAACATATGAATTTTATCTCCTGAATCATATGTTGGAAAGAAAACAAACAAGACTTTTTTATGAGTGACTGTTAAAACATCCATTATTATGATAATTATTTAATTGAAATAATTAGTTTATTTATGTTAGGTTACCAGTTTAAAAGTCAAGATCAGTCCACTTGGGTGGTAATTAGTCCCTTTGTGTTACCTGAAGAGGAGACATGAAGATAGATAAGATTTCGTCTACACTTTCCCGTTGGGTTCAGTGCTAAACCAATGCAACCGACCGCATAAAAGAATTTATCCTTGAGTTATGAATTTTTAGTCGAACTGTATGATTTTTATCCAAAGTTATTTAATTAGTTTGGCTTAAGTTCATTTTTAATTTAATCTTTCGATTAAATTATTTTTTATTTAAGAAAGAAATTCTAAAGCATGTAAATAAATATTGAACATTCAAAGAGAATTTTTTTGGATGTACGGAAGGTTGAACTGGCAACTGTTTCGTGACTACTAAGTCTACTCATCAGAGTCCTTTACCTACACTACCACTGATTGCGGGAAAAACACTGTATCGAAAGTCCTACTAAGTTTAGTAAGCTCAATTAACAGACTGTCGCCATCTTGTGGCGAGTCGCACCTATTAATGAACTTTTTCTAAATGTTCGGAACTTCACTAACTGTCTTTTCTTAGCATGCTCAACTATATTAAACTTTTTCCATTTCGGTCTTACCAGCGTGGAATATCATCGATATTCTCAATGCTGGGATTTTTTGAATGTTTATTTTGCCCAAGTTTTTGGAACAGTGCACATTCATGTTTTAGCTAAGTGCCTTTAGAGTTTTAATAATTGAGTTATGAATTTTTAGTCGAACTGCATGATTTTTATCCAAAGTTATATAATTAGTTTGGTTTAAGTTCATTTTTAATTTAATCTTTCGATCAAAATATTTTTTATTTAAGAAAGAAATTCTAAAGCACGTAAATATTGAACATTCAAAGACATTTTTTTTTTTGATGTACGGAAGGTTGAACTGACAGCTGTTTCGTTTATTATCCTTCTAATATTGCAGTCCGATAACCCACACAGAAAAAATTATCATAGGTTTTTATTTTAACACAGATGTGTTTGAATTTGTTTTCAAGTTTTATTATGTTTGTTTTGTTTGATTTTTAAATATTCCAATACAAAATTTTGATAGAAAAAATTTGTAATTTTTTGTCATTAAACCTCTTAATTCCCATGATGAAGGCCCTGATATCTTCCAGTTTGCACTTCGCGATATCACTTATGATATCACGCGATTTGTTACGGATTACATTATTTATGCTAAATATTTTGTAAAAAGCGTTACGAAGGGGGAGGGAGACGGCGGTATAAAAACGTAATATGTGGATAGCCTCTTGCCAACTCATTGGCAGTTTCATCTCCCTCAACATTGCATTGGCCACGAACAACATAGTCTGACGCTATATTTGTTCAGAAGCAAATTGAGGGCTCTCCTACAGTCACTAATTACTGTCGATGTTGAAGGTTGCATCCTCTCCTTCAGCTACATTTCTGGCCACCAGTTCAACTTCGAAAACGTTGTATTCGTTCGGTAGTCTAAAAGAACTACGAATGTCCGTCCCCAGTCTAAAAGAAGAAATAGGCCCGTGGCTATTCCCATTTTTGAGCCTTCTGTAAAGACCGTATAACCCTCATATCCGGAATTATCGTGAGAGTGTCCTACTAAAATCAATTTCAATGACCTTAGAGCTCGTGAACCCAGGAGTTACGGAAACCCTCCAGCTAAAACGGATCTCATTCAAGATTGCTGTGTGACTTGTTCATCTTATCTTCACCAAACCTGCCTCTAATAGTCTAAGGACCCCTTTTGCCGTTCTCGCTATAAAGTCCTATATCTGAAGCAGGTGAAGAATATGACGTTCAAGGCAGCTTGAGATGTGCTCCTATGGGTATCTGTGATGCCCAGCGAGGCACACCTCTGTACCTTAGTAAGTAATCTCCTATGACTCTCCTTCTTCAATGCCTCCCACCACACCACCCAACCACAGGAAACAACCGGCCTGATAGCCGACAGTTTACCACCTTCGGCTGCAGATCCCATTTCCTTCCAATGGAGTTCCTGCATGCGTAGTAGGTATTCAGCCCTTTCTTTAGCCTTTCCAGCGTGTTGCTTTACATCGAAGCTTACTATCTAGAAAAACACCTTCCTCCGCTAGCCTCAGCTCCACCCCTCCAAAAATAGGCAGTACAAAGCTGTATATTTTTTATTCTGGTAAAGAGGACTAGATCAGATTTCTTTGGGTTGACCCCCAGTCCATTGCTGCTGGCCCAGGAGGATAGTTCGCCAAGGGCCCACTGTATGAATTCACTGATAGTGGGAGGAGACTTTACCGTTACCAGTACAACCACGTCGTCCGCATAAGCAACTATCTTCCGGCCGCTCCTATCAAAACGTCTAAGAATTACGCTCATCGTTAGCAGCCACAATAGAGGTGATAGAACTCTTTCCTGTAGCGTGCCCCTAGTCTCTATTTCTCTGGTTTTCGCCTCCCATGCTCGAGTTGATTATTATGCTGCTAAGCACAAGAATTATCCACTCGACCAGAAAGTTACGAACACTGAGTATCTAAAGTGACTCCCTAATATCCGCTATGCTAAGGTTGTTAAAGGCTCCGATAATGTCTAAGAACGCAACCAAGGTGTTATCATTGTGCTGCAGTCCCCGCTCAATAGCACCAACCACATAATGAAGCGCGCTCTCAACATACCTGCCCTTTAGATAGGCATACTTAGCACCACTGATGACACGCATATCAATTGTGTTCCTAAGATGCAGATCAATCAGTGGTTCTAGTGTTTCAGGAGAAAAGACGAAAGACTGATCGGCCAGAAATCCTTCGGCCTTGAGTGGCTCGCTTTACCCGCCTTGGGTATAAAGATAACCCTAACCTCTCCAACCTTCAGGTATAATCCTCCTAAACAAGCATATTCTAAAGATATTCACCAGCGACAGTAGTACGCGCTCCGGGACATTCTACACCATGGCCGGAAATATACCATCCGGGCCCGGTAATTTATAGGGCTCTAAGGTATGTATTGCCCATGCTGCTTCTTGCAATGTCACTATGTCGGCCAGTGTCTCACCTAATGTGTCCCCTTTAAGATTGCAGATCTGCTACAATCATATTGGGACCATATTAACCTCGATATCGGTCAGGTGACCTCATTATACCATCTAGTCCGCGCGATCACAAATATATTCTGCTGAATTAAAGTTTTGTAGCATTTAAGGAAATCCGGCATTAATGCTCCAAACAGGATGTTGTACAAACACCCGATTGAGACATTGTTGCCTCTTTGCTGTCAGTACACATTTGGATATCTTAATTGTATATTCTATAATACCTCAGCAAGCTTGCTGTCCTTTTTATGGCTGGGCCCCATTTCTTGAAACTACAAGTTACAAATACCTACAAAAAACATAGTTTTTACAAAATTTATTATTGTTTTGTGTCTATTTTACTTGTAGATTTGAAACTTGTAGTTTCGAGAAATGAATTCCTGTTCAACCTGTATCACGATACCTTGATCATATAGCTTAAACTTTATTCTCTGTTAGTATCGGGGAATAAAGACGCCTCCTTATAAGTAGATATCGAGCACGCTCTCACGATGACAAGAGGACGTGGTCGAGATCATTACAACAAATCTTATAGATCAGAGGTATGAACGAGTGGTAAATATTTTTTCCGGCATACCAGTTAAGAATTCCAAAATTTTGGCATATCCTCTGGTCGCCAAGTGCATTGTTGTCTCGAGTTTGATAGCAGAATTATTTGACATGTTGGCAGCTAATGCATCTTTGCGAAAAGTTCTTTTGATGGGGTACTGCGTGTAGGACTTGTTATCATCAATGCGGATGTATGCAGTATTCTTTCTATGATCCGTGATCCGTTGTCTAATGCAGTTGTCCATAATAGTGCACCATAAGTAAGTATGGGCTTTATTACCATGTTGAAAAACCACTTGAAACTCCTGGAATTTATTCCCCCAAGTCTTCGCTATGGTTTTTTGCAAGAGTATATGGACACAGCTTCATTGTCGGCCCTCGACTGGATTTTATGGTGCCAGATACGTCCCACTGTCTGACAAACAAGATCATATTCCGTTTAGGGTTGGAAGCGGATAAGTCGGTACCTTATATCTTTTTGTGAAGAGTACAAACCCCGTTTTCTATGGATTTGCACTGATACCACTTTTGCTACTCCACCTGCTGATGGTTCCTAGTGAGGCCAACAGACGATGTGCGAGAGTATCTCGGTGCTTCCCGGATACCTCCACCACGATATCATCGGCATAAGCCAGGGTTTTAAAAATCATAGAGTAAAGTTCCACGACCAAAGAATTTAAATCAAGCCCTGTTTTTTTTTGGCGACGTGGGGAACTACATTACTCTCCCGAATGGTCATACCGACTAAACCCCACCTCTCTCCCTCCATTATTGGCCTTAAAAAGGCATCTTCTGTTTGCCTGCGTCCAGGTTGAATTGTAATAGTTTTGAATTGCACCTGGCTCTAATGACACTTTCCAGATATTTCTTCTTTGCCCGGAGCACGTACTCACTGTACTTTGCCACCGCATCGCAAAATGTACTTATCCGTGTTTTCTGTATATACATTTCCGTATGTCGGCGATAAGTTTGGCTGTCCAACTACCGTACCTGAGTATGTCAGCTTCGAGTCGCGTATTATGCCAAGGTATTTTACGCTTCTCTTGGTGCTTTTAATGCGGATCTGACGTCTAGGGAGGAGCAGTGGCTCTGTTTTGTGTGTGGCTAGCTTCACTCCGTGAGAGTCTAGCTATGGTTCTTATCATCATCTGCATAGCCAACTAGAAAGGCGTCCTCGGGCATTTCTATACTAAAGATGTCATCATAGCTCGCGGTCCCCCGATGTGGCTGGCATCCTCTTCGGACCTGCAGTGGTGTCATATATGATAACTCTGTCTTTTAGGTATATTCTAATTATATTCATTAACTATGCTGGCACTTCTAACTTTTCTTCTAGGGTTTTCAGTAGGTCTATCCATCTTGGGCAATTAAAAGCGTTCTTTACGTCAAGAGTGGCGAGAAGGACTATGGGTCTAGTATGATGGTTCTTCTGTTGCGCGCCTTTCAAAACATGCGCTATTTATTTTATGGCGTGTATTGTGGCCCTGCCTGGCCGAAATCTATTTTGTCTGCTTCTTTGAATAGCTTCCTCTAGTCGGGGCTTTATTAGTATCTCCAATAATATTCCTACCACATCCTGCATACATAATGGCCTCTATGACGATGGCAAGGGCGGGTCTCCTCTCCCTTTGCTTATGACCACTAGCTTCTGTTACTTCCATGGCTTCGGAAAAACGTCTTCTATCAGGCAGCTGTTGCACATTTGTAGGAGTACTTCTGGTCACATAATTGCTATCTCCTTCAAGATCTCGGCTGGTATACCATCGGGGCCGGTTACCTTTTTGTTTTTGAGGCTACGGGCTACAGCTTTGAGTTCCTCTGAGGCAACCGGAGTTTGTGTTGCTGTTTCTTCACTGTCGTTGGACTCATCTCTTACTTCCCTGTAGAGTAAGTATCTGGGTTTGCTTTGGTCAATCATTTCCAAACTAGACTGATGAATGCTCGCTCAGTCATGTCTTTGAGTAATGTTTCTTGTCTCAAAATGTTTGTGCTTCCTTTCGTTCCTTGTATCTTTTTTTATTATCCGTCTGAAGCCATCTTTTTGGTCAGTTGCTGAAACCGATTTTTAAAATAAATTTATGAAACATATTTTATATGTGTAAAGAATGTTCGGTCTGCGTCAAAAAACTATGCCGAATACGATTATCAACCCAAGTCCAGTTTTTTTGTTGAAGATCGGAAACTAGTTTTAAATGTTTTAGATTTTAAGACAATCTTTAAGATCTGGCTGCACAATTTTCTGACCAAATTCAAGATTTTGTTTAAATAAATAACTAAATTTTCTTTTTTCAGGATCACATTCATGTCAAACTTTTCTAATTTACCCAGCGGTCTACGTTTACGCAATACTAAGGCTGGCAAAGGAAATAAAGATGATTTGGGTGGTGATTTACAATGTGACTCAGCATTTGAACCAACTGAGATTTATAAGTTATGGAATGATAGTCGTGAGGAACATGTCGAAGGACGACAAGAAGATGCAGAAGAGTTTTTGAGTTATATACTCAATAAATTAAACGATGAAATGTTAGAGGTATGAAAACAAAATTAACTAATATGAAAGATCAACTCAAAATATAGTTCAGAACAAAGCTATTGTGAATGCATCTACACTGTACCAAGCTTAACCATGTGGGCTTTCATATTTTTATTGTTACTATTTTTTTTATTTTAAGGTTATAAAATTAATAGCCAAACCAAACACGGAGCAGAATGGACAAAATGAACCGGCTGAGGAGGATGGCGATGTCTGGCAGGTTAGTACACGTAAACAACAACAAATATTATTTTAATGCTAAATTAATTTCATTTTATTTGTTCAGATGATTTGCAATAATCGCAATAAAGGCAGTGTTACACGTCAAACAGATTTTGGTTGCACCCCATTGAGTGATCTTTTCAGGGGCGAATTGCGTTCACGTTTGCAACGAGAGGGAGAGCATTCTACAGATGTTATACAACCTTTCTTTACATTGCAATTAAATATTGAAGTATGTAAACAACTTTCTATTTGTTTAAATATATTTAATTCATTTTGTATCATTTCCATTTTTTTTTTTTAATAGAGAGCAGCTTCGGTCAAGGAGGCTTTGGAAATTTTAGTTGGTCGTGATCAATTGGAAGGCGTTACTGGTAGCAAGACTAAACAGGAAGTGGTTGCCTGGCAACAAATGAATCTAGAAAAACTACCTCCAGTTCTAATTTTACATCTTAAATGGTTCGATTATCGTTCGGATGGTTGCACAAAAATTTTGAAGAAAGTTGATTTCCCGGTTGAACTGAAAATTGATACGAGTAAGTACCCTTCAAAAAACTATTCATTTGATAAACACCAATTTATTAATACATATTTCAATATTTTTTTATTTTGCAATTAAAAAGACAAAATCTTTTTACGTTCCCATAACTACTCGTATTTTATAAAAGTTGAGAACATTTAACATAAAGAACATCGAACTGTAACCTACCGTAATATTTAGGGAAAAAATCACCATGCGACCTTATCCAAAACTGACGGAAACCATCTGCGTAAAGAAAGATTACGTTTTTTACAATTGTTCATTCCCAAATCATAGACTGTAGAGCATATTAAAAAATTTTTTGAATATCCATACATCTATACATATAATAAAACTGTCTATACGTGAAATATTTTTCGCAAATTTTTAAGGTGGCGTAAAAGGTAATCAATGTAGAACACAAAACACCAACTCTTGGAATATTTGTCTGTCTGTCCGAACACGCATCTCGCAAAAACCAAAAGGGATTAGGACTCCGGTTCACGTTGAGGATACTTTTTATCTTGATAAAATATCTCATTTCCAAGTTAAAATGGAGATAAACAAAAATGAGCAATTTTGTTAATCTAAATGTTACTGGAAATCAGAAAGATTTGGCTTTCATCGTTGATAGCACTGCTTATTTTGTATAAGGTTGCACCATGGCCGGAAACCGCAGAGTTGCGGCAAAAAATATTTCCCGATAAGCTAGCGTCACCAAACTTGGTACGCAGACTTGCATTGCCAAAATGTATAATTAAAAAAAAACATAACTTTTTGCAGTGGCGCACCTAGTTAACCCAAATTGTCCGGGCGCACCCATATGGTAACGCAAAAGACCATTACATTAATTAGAAGCTTCACAGCAACCCAATTGCAAATTTTCTTTACACAAAATCACTTGCATTGTATCATAAAAACACCTGTTAACATTTACAAATTGTTTGTAGGTCAGTTGTGTTTTGTGTTTCAAACAGGGACCGTAACTGTTATGACTTTTTTCGAAAAAGTCAAATAATAATAGTTATTTTTTGACCAATATGTTTTCGGTCAAAAAATAATGGTTATTTTTTTACTATTATTTTTTAGGTAAAAAATAAAGGTTAAAATTTGACCGATATTTTTTTGGTCAAAAATAAAAGTTAAAATTTGACCGATATTTTTTTGGTCAAAAAAAAAAAAGCTAAAATTTCAAAAAAGAACAAGTAATATTTGGAGCTTATAACCTCACATGGTGAATATCCTACTAATCAACATCGATTTAACTTGTAAGTGAACATAGAATCAATAGCTCTTATATACAAGTTTGTTAAATAAATTGGTTCAATAGTTGATGCTCCTGCTCACTGATATAAAGCATGACAAGTGGTTAAAATAAACAAAGAATTCTGGGGTAGCGACTTCTAGGTTAGGTTAGGTTAGGTTGAACAGGCTGCCGGTTTCTAACAACCGGCCCACTTGGGTCCTTTGGTCCCTTTGTGATGCCTGGGATGGATAGTAGGGAAGTTCAGAGAGGTGTCCCTCCTATCCCAGAGGTTGGGTCGGTGTTAATTTATACCCCTAACGTCGCATTCCCCCAGGTCTGCTAGTTCGGGTAGTGACGGCTTTCCCAAGTATGACGCCCTATTTCTATATAGTGCTGGACATCGACAGAGGAGGTGTTTAACAGTTTCTTCCTCCTCCTCATTCTGACAACTTCTACAGAAATCATTAAAAGGAAGATTTAATCTTCTGGCATGGACACCAATAAGACAGTGCCCTGTTATGACCGCTACGAGTATACGCAGCTGTTGACGAGGGAGCCCCAGTATGGTTGCAGATCTTGCGAAGTTATACTGGGGCCAGATGGATCTGGAAACCTCACAAGTGATTTCATTTGTCCATCTGGTTTGCGCCTCTCTAAATAGTTGGCGCTGAATTTGTATTTTACAGCTTTTTAGTGGGACACCTACTAACCAGTCGATGTCATTTTCATGTAGGCGGGCACCGGCCTTGTGTTACCGGGCACCCCCGCGTGACCCGGTACCCAGAAGAGCCCTAGGTTCGCATGTCTCGCCATCTCATTCAGAGATGCCCGGCATTCTTTAACCAATTCCGATGTTGTGTAAACACCAGATAGAGCATGTAGTGCAGCCTTGCTGTCGGTACAAATTCGGATGTCCTGATCGAATATCCTGTAGTACCTTAACCAGTTGGCTGCCCTTTTGATTGCTGATATTTCAGCCTGAGTGATGCTACATTGGTTTGGTAGCCTAAAGTTTATCCTACGTTGCATTTGTGGGATATAGAAACCCCCGCCCACTCCGATGCCCGACTTTGACCCATCAGAGTAGATCTCATATTGGTGTATGTGGTTTGCCTCAGACGATGTGCCCGAGAAGTCCACCCGGAATCTTTTGTCGGGCATCAGGGTAGGCGAGCAGTAGTCAGTGTGGTCGGGAAGATCTGAGATTTCTAAATCCGTATAAATTTTAATTTTTATTTTGGACAAAAAAAAATATCGGTCAAAATATAACTTTTATTTTTGACCAAAAATATATCAGTCAAATTTTAAATTTTATTTTTGACAAAAAAAATATCGGTAAAATTTTAACTTTTATTTTTGACTAAAAAAATATCAGTCACATTTTAACTTTTATTTTTGACCAAACAAATATCGGTAAAATTTTAACTTTTATTTTTGACCAAAAAATATCGGTAAAATTTTAACTTCTATTTTTGACCGAAAAATTATGAGTCAAAAAATAACAGTTATATTTTGACTTTTTTTAAAAAAGTAACAAAATAAAAGTATTTTTAGATTTGTATTCCTTAGCTCACGACCATCACAATGCTATACTCAAATATCGTATGGGCAAATTATTTCTGTCTGACTTTTTGAAGTGAAGTTTTGATAATAACGGTTATTTTCGGTCCCTGGTTTCAAAGTTAGTGGGTCTATCCAAAAACCTTAAAAAAAAGTTGACAAATAGTGAAAAATGGATTACATGAAAAAGTAAGTTACCCTTTCTTTTTACCTCTGTTGAGCTTACGAAAAATATTTTATTTATAGAAATATAAACAAAAAGCACAAGTGTGGTTGTTGATTAGGATAAGTGCCAAGTATGGTAAATTTCTAAGCCACCATAAAATAAGCTTAAAGCCAGGAAACATAGAGCTTTAATGCAATTGGTTAAATGCCAGATATTTACCGCTTGACTTTGGGGGCTGAGTAGCCTAGAGTATAGAGAGCTCTGACGATGGGATTGTGGTTAATCCCGAAAACATCGATGTTCAGTTCGACCTTTACAAAAGTCAAGAAATTGGTATTTGTACTTTTCAATTGCCACATGCTTTGAAAAATTATTTCTCAATAAAAAATGATTTAATTGTAAAAATTAAATTGAACGAACTTAAGCCTGAATAATAAATTTCTTCGGATAAAACCCATATAGTTCGACTAAATACACACAACTTCAATTAAAAATATTTTATTATAAATATACAACCGAATAGTCATATTTAGATTTGACATAAACCAACATATTACAAAATATATATCTCACCCACTTTTGACGAGTTACATTGTTCCGTTACCATATGGGTGCATCAGGCGCTATATGGAAATTGTTCTTGTAATACTTTAGTTTGTAGATATTCTTTGGAAAACACTTATTATTGATATGGAATGTTGTTTGTTTGCAAAACTTGCCCTTAGTGAAGCCATTGGCGTAGATAGGCCCTTTTGGGAAGGGATAAGCCCCCATTCCTTCAAGAAGCTTAAAATATTAGAGTAATTTTGGTAATATAAGTGTACTAGAAGATTAATTTTGGTACATATTTATAGTAGTTTTTGCAATCATTTTGCAATAAAAACTCATATTTATTGAGAAGAAAAACCCATGTAGTGCCGGACGTGACCATATGGTAACGGCCTATATGCACGACCCAGATACCGTATAAAAATCTTAGGTACTTAAGTTAACGCCCTTAGATCCTATTGGTATAGATTTAATAAATTTTATCTAAATTTAAAACAAAACATATTCCCGGACAATTTGGCTTAAATTGACTAAGCATAAGAAATCTTGTAAGCTTTAAGTTTGAAGTATGAAATACGTTAAGCACTTTTACGTAAAATACAGCGAGAAAAATTTTTTTTATAACATTTTAAACCTCGTAACTCTATGCTGTATGGTTTTTTTTTTTTTTTTTTTTTTTTTTTTTTAAAGTGACAAAAAAACTCCCATTCAGCGGAGATATAGTGGGCTAAAATGTTTTTTACAAAACTATTTGCCATAAGATTATAAGTCGTTTAAGACACTCAAGCTCTAAACTCAACTGGAGCGCCAGAAATCATTCAAAACTTAAACTGTGTTTAAGATCGACAACCTTGTGGGTTCCAATAAATAGCGTTTCTTGCGACATCACACACACTGGGAAAAAGGCCAATCTAGCGGCGGAAAAATCATATCCTCCAAACGAATAGTCTGATACACAAAAAATGTAGAAATGCATTATAGGGAAGTATGTAGGCTACAAGGTGTGTTAAAAGTTAGGTAGCATTTTTTAGCACAGTGGGCGCTATATGTTGTTATATAATACCAATTATACCGATAAAACTCTTTAGTCGTCGGAAAGCTTATATCTGCCAAACTAATAGTCTAATCTATAAAAAACGTATGCCTGGAAAGGCTGTAGAGTATAAGTAAGGAAATAAATTAGCTTTTTTTAACACAGTTGGTGCTATGTGTTGTTGTATAAGACTAATTTTACCAATAACATTTTTAAGTCTTCGGAAAACCCATATCTTCAAAATTAATAGTCTGATCTACAAAAATGTATAGATGAGTTATAGGCAAGGCTGTATGTGTAGGCTATACATTTTGTAAAAACTAGACAGCTATTTTTAACACTGTGGACGCTATATTATGTTATATAAGAGCAATTTTACCGATAGAACTCTTTAGTCGTCGGAAAGCTTCCAAACTAATAGTTTGATCCACAAAAATCGTACGTCTGGAAAGGCTGTAGGCTCTAAGGTCTCTAAATAAATTAGCTATTTTTAACACAGTGGGCGCTATATGTTGCTATATACCACCAATTTTAAAAATTCAAAATGCATTAAAAAAAATTCAAAGTGAATTCGAATTTCAAAATGCATTAAAAATTTATCTTAAAATCATTGGAAATATAAGATAGAAATCAAACAGTCTAAAATAGTTGAACATGATAAAGAAAAGACAGTTAGTGAAGTTCCGAAAAGTTTATTAATAGGTACGACTCGCCGCGAGGTGGCGACAAACTCTGTTGATTGGGCTTACTAAAGTAAGTAGGATTTTCGCTAGGGTGTTGTTGCTGCCGTCGTTGACAGTGTAGGTAAAAGGGCTCTGATGAGAAGACTGTGGTGGTCTCAAAACATCTGATGTCACTTCAACCTTCCGTACATAAATTTTTCTTTGAATGTTCAATATTTACATGCTTTAGAATTTCTTTCTTAAATAACAAATAAATTGATCGAAAGATTAAATTAAAAACGAGCTTGAGCCAAACTAATTAAATAACTTTGGATAAAAAAACCATACAGTTCGACTAAAATTCATAACTCAATTGTTAAAACTCTAAAGGCACTTAGCTAAAAATATGAATGTATACTGTTCCAAAAACTTGGACAAAATAAACATAAAAAAATCCCAGCATTGAAAATATCGATGATATTTCACGCTGGTAAGACAGAAATCTAAAAGCTTAAAATAATTGAACATGATGGAAAAAAGACAGTTAGTGAAGCTCCGAACCTTTACAAAAGTTTATTAATAGGTACGACTCGCCGCGAGGTGGCGACAAAATCTGTTGATTGGGCTTACTAAAGTAAGTAGGATTTTCGCTAGGGTGTTGTTGCTGCCGTCGTTGACAGTGTAGGTAAAAGGGCTCTGAATGAGAAGACTGTGGTGGTCTCGAAACATCTGATGTCACTTCAACCTTCCGTACATCCAAAATTTTTCTTTGAATGTTCAATATTTACATGCTTTAGAATTTCTTTCTTAAATAACAAATAATTTGATCGAAAGATTAAATTAAAAACGAACTTGAGCCAAACTAATTAAATAACTTAGGATAAAAACCATACAGATAGACTAAAATTCATAACTCAGTTTAATAATAGTGAGTATAACTTCGTTGAGAGCGGGAGCGTCAATGTTAATTCAGGTTATATATAGACAGTTTTGTTCTATGGATATCAATTTAAAAACGGAAAATGCCATTCTTATTACATTATTGATTGCACAAATAATTATCACAGTTATTTTTCAACTTCAGACTTTTTTTAATTCTGTTTATTATTATTTTATCCTTTTCGTAAAATAGAAATTTTAGCTTCCAAAAAGTACTCACAAAAACAACGAGCTTATCGCCTTTTTGCTGTTGTCTACCATGATGGCAAAGAGGCCACTAAAGGGCATTACATCACCGATGTCTATCACACCGGCTATGGAAGTTGGCTGCGTTACGATGACAGCTCTGTGAAGCCAGTTAGTGAAAGTCATGTCCTATTGCCACGAACACCACGTGTACCTTATTTACTTTGCTACAGGCGTTGTGATACCATTCCACAGCAAAGCAATAACAATCAAAATAATCCATCAACAGGCAATAATAATTCATCAGGTAATACACAATCTTCATTGGCAAAATAAACACAAAAATGCTAATAAAATGCCAAAATTCTAACGAAATGAAAGCACAACGAAGGTTTAATTAGAAAAAAACTAAACTAAAACTTACACACTCGCACACACACGCAAGCATTTGTACAACACCAATAAAAGGATGAAATCCTCGAAGAAAGAAAGCGGTGTGTGCAGTACCAGCAAAACTAAAAAAAAAAAATAGAATATAATCATAAGGAAACTAATCATACCAGTTATAATGCATGATGATAATGATGCAAATGTTTGGATTAACACTACAAATATGAAAACAAGAACAAACAATCACCTTTATTCGTATTGCAGGCTTTAATGGAATAGAAATTAAGTTATGTAAAAAGTGTAACAAGGACAAAACAAAGCCAAACATAATTTGTTGACAAATATGCCTGTTGTTCGATTAACAACGATTACGATGAAGATACTTATTTTCTTTTTCTATATATTATATTTACATAAAATAAAATATATGCCTATAGCCAAAATATTATAAAAAGAGGATAATATGAACTATAGGTTAAGTCCAAGTTAGAGACTTTAAAAAGCATAATTAATTTAGTTAAATTCATTAAGAAAAAAAGAAACAAATTTATATAGTTCATAACTTAAGATTAGGGGGTGGAATTAATATGATTAAACACAAAAAATGTTTTCTTTTAAATTAACATTAAAATATAATCCTGGAAAGTTACACGATTTTAGGATTAAGTTCATTAGAAAAATGTAAAATTCTACAAAAAAAAAAGTTTATTAAATGTTAAGGGTAATAAGAAAGCAGAGGAAAATAAGAGTTTTTCGAATTGTTAATATTTAAAATAGTTTAAAGTCTGTGCTGAATTATATTGCAAAAGAATAAGACTGATTTGTAATCATTTAATTCATTTGATATATCAAATATCCTAATAAAATATTTACTACCCAGCAAAAAGAGAGCATACCAAATCATTAGTAAAATCATGGATAAACTAAGCTGATTCATTAGTGAATATGAACACCTACCTGGTTGTCATAGGACGAAAGCGTTCCATAGAGCTGAAAGGTATGCTATTTCGAGCAAGTGTTGCTGAAAAACAAAAGTTTTAGAATATAAAATGTAGTATGCAATGAAAATTATATGCTGGGTATTTAAATATTAATGATTTGAAGAAATTCTTTCCTTTGCATAACGAATTATTTACACTTTATTTACAGTGTAAATTATACACCACATAATTTTAGCTATTAATATTATATGTTTGTATGTTTTGAAAGAAAACATTTATATCTAATTATCAAAATTCGAATTTGAATTTAATTAATAATCCTTTTTTTTTGCATTTTAAGTGAGAACTCGTAAAGATTTTTTTAACCATTCTTCAAAGATTTTATTTTGGCACAAATGTTCTAGATGAATGTGTTATTTGTAATCCAGAAACTTACAATTTACATATTTTATAATTTAAGAATTATTTTTTAAATACAATTTTAATACGAATTATTTTCTCATTATAATATTCAAATGAAATTTTCTAGTCAGCTTTTAAAAAACAAATGACACTTAAGCTTCCCAAAGAAACCAATGTTTTTTTTAGAGTTTTAAAAATGTGTATGCTGCTGTATGTAGCTTCTAGTGATTCGTTTTCGAAATCGACTTTTTTCATTTGTATTTTTAAGCAAGTTTTGTTGTCGTACACGTTTAGAGGTAAGTAGAGAGAGAGTGGAGTATAATAATTATTATTAATTTGTATTGCTTTCTCTCTCTCTCTCTCTCTCTCTCTCTCTCCTACAAAAATCAGATTTGTGATAAGAAAATTTGGATAAAATCCTAACTTCATCTGCAGTAAAAATGCCATATTTAGTAAATTGTTTTCAATAAAAACTTGCTAATCTTTCTTTTAGATGGGATGAAGAATTCTCTACGCTCTCTTTTGAAATATGTCTTTAATCACCCCATAGTGAATACTTTTTTTTCGAAATGTTTTCACTTTCCCTTCTTTTTCAGTCGTGAATAAAAATTCGAAAAATTCCCCTTATCGTGAATAGTTTTTTTCATGTAGTTTTTTCACTTTTCCCCTGTTTTTGTTCAATTTATTTTAGCAGGCCAACTGCATAAATACATTAAATACGTAAAAAATATATGGCCCTGTTCTGTAAGCCGAATTCGAGTAAATTGCTACACAGCTTTATACAAATTAATGGCTCTACTTAACACCAGATGGGCTGCAACACTGCTAACAAAAAACGCGCAATGGTAGAGAGCCGAATCCGAGTAAATTGCTAAACAGCCTTATACAAATTAATGGCTCTACTTAACACCAGATGGGCTGCAACACTGCTCTACAAAATTTAACAAAAAACGCGCAATGGCAGAGTTGTAAATGTAGCGAACTTTCTATCTCTCTACCACTTCACCACGTCTTCTCTCTACACTATCCCTTTCCCAAGAAGGTACCACATTAATTAATTAACTGGTAGGCATTAATTGCCTGATTGTGTCCCTTTTCTTAAAAAAAAAACTTAATCTTTCATTACCCCTTTAAAGATGATTTTGAAATCACCGTGATTTGACATCTAGTGATTTACAGAACATTCCCGAAAAAAACCTATTAAATAATGAGTCGGCCATATTACCAACAATTTCGTAAGGTTATATTTACTAATTTTGTTAATTACGTAAATAATTTGACTCTCTGTTATATTTTAAAGTCATACAAAATATCTATGCAAAAAAAAAATTGTCGGTAAAAGGGTTAATGTTTGATAATGGCTTATAATCATAGTCATAAACAAAGTATACCTTAAAAAATTCTAAAGTTTAACTTTCGTAAAAATATATCGTCATATATAATGCAACAGGACCTACCAAAATTTTTTTTAAATATTTTAGGAGAGAAACAAAAATTATTCAGGTATGTGATGGAAAATGATCATTTTCAAAATGATTTCAAAATGATTGTTTTGAAAAGGTTTGATGAATTCCGTCCGATTTTGACTGTTAATTTTGAGCTAATCTCAAACTACTTACTTTTTAAAAAGCACACTACAAGCAAAAATATAAACAATAAAATAGAACTGTGAAAACAAATTTATCAAAAAAGAGTGAAAAAACTATTAAAAACAAAGTTAAAAATTATTGACAAAACGACTGTAGGAATACATCACAATTTTTATCGTTTTTGTTCTAAATCATTTTTCATCACATACCTGATTAAAAAGCAGACTAATGGGATTATAAAAGCGATTTTGTCTGTCACAGAACTTGTACGGAAGTGAAAATATTCCCATTTTCAAATTCGTAACGTTTTGGTTTTGCTTCTCCAGCTTTCAAATTTTTTCACAACAAAGTTCAAACACAAAAATTACATACCTTAAGGCGCCACTATGAACATACAAAACTTACGGTGCTAATATTAGTTTGTTTTTCCCAAAAGTATGCATATTTTCAAAATATTATTTCCACTTTTTTTTATTGTAGATTGGAATTGAAAACGCAAACTTTATAAATTGTGTCAAAACTGGTACGAAAATGAAAACGAAATTATCATGTCTGTCACAGAACTTGAACGAAAGTGAAAATATTCACTTTTTCAAATTCGTAATGTTTTGGTTTTGCTTCTTCTTCAGCTTTCACATTTTTTCATAACAATGTTCTAACACAAACAAATAACATACCTTAAGGCGCCACTATAAACATACACAATGTACGAAACTAATATTAATTTGTTTCTCCCAAAAGTATGCTGCTTTTGTTTGTATATTCTCAACATATTATTTCCACTTTTTTTATTTTTATTGTAGAGTGGAATTGAAAAGGCAAATTTTATACACTTTTTCGTTTTCTAAAGAAGCTAAACATAATTTCGTTTTCACTTTCGTACCAGTTTTGTTTCTGTGACACACCTGACTGACTATGCTGAGAAAATAATTTTTATAATCACAATAGTTTGCTTTTTATTCAATTTTCCATCCCTCCTGTAAAATGTTTAAAAATGTAGATAGGCTGTTTTGCATTTATATGACGATATGTACTTTCGGTCTACTATAGACAAGCAAAAATATAGTTCAAACGTAAAAAAAAATCAATTTCATATATCGTCAGCTGAAATGAAAAACCACGTAACTAACAAAAAATTCACAATCGCATTGAAACGCATGTGAGTAATTCCATTTAGCCGGGTGTGACCACTTTACACATTTTTTGTTATAACTAAAGAAGATGAAATTTTTTACTTCAAAAAAGGTTGCGACTCGCAAGGCCATTAAGCTTAAAGTCGTTGAATAACGGTTAGACACTGAAAGAACACGATCCCTGCTCAGAATAGTCATCAGAAAGCTGCGACGGGTGTGACCTTACAAATCTTAGTTTTAAAGAATTATGACCTTCAGCATAAATATTGTAAATTTTTTACTATAACGTACACAATAATTTTGGTGTAGCTGTCTATTCAAAGTGTTTTTAGCTGTATTACGTATTTACTGTTTGACAAAAAAAATCAGTTTTCTTAACAAAAAATTATTTTGAAAATGTGACTGGTGTGACCGACGGGTATGACATAATACGAAAATTTGAAAAATTCGAAGAAATAAAACTTTTTATTGATTTCATTAATATGAATAATATAAAAATAGATCATAAGAAAATAATAACACATTAAATTATTTGATATCCGTTCTATTATAGACAGCAGAATACTCTAGCTGAATAATTTTTTTAAATTAAAAAAAAAGCGAAGAAAGTATACTCTTTTCAGAGATAACGGTTTTTTTATAAGTAATGAAAATGGGAAGAAAAGAAAATCTAAAATAAATATTAAACATACAAAGAAGGAGAGCAAAATGTTTCGTGGATGATCATTTAAAAGGGCCTTAAATTGCTTAAAAAATATTAAATAATGCATTTTTTTTATTTTTTCTATAATTGTTATGCTCTAAAACACATCAATTGAGAGATTTTTATTAAAAATAAGAAAATAATTTTTTCCTTGCATAGGGCCGTTTTACGTGGAATCACTCATGTCCTTTATTATAAAACTTCGCCGAAACAAAAACGAACATAAATAGACTTTACTTCGGTCCCTTATTGGTGAAACAGAATTCCGCACGTGTTTTTCCCTACAAATTGACATTTTAAATACGTCGACTGTAGCAGTTTTGAAATAGAATTTATTTTATTTTGAAAATGTATTTTTATTTGCTTTTGTTTTAAAACTCTCACAAAAAAGTTACCCTATTTTAATAAATGTTCGTAATTTTTTTTAAAACAAATCCTTTGATTTGAGGAAAAGAAAATAAAAAATGAAAGAAAAAAAAATTCTATTAAAATTAATGAGAAATTTGTCGCTTTGGTTGTAGATTTTATTATGGGCTTTGTATGTTTCTGACTGATTTTCGGCCGACGTTACAGTCTTGTTCTGTTTCATCACTTAAGCATTTTATTTTAGTTTTTTCCCTCTACTATAAATTAAAAAAAGCATTTGTCGCATTGTTTGAACATGACATGGAGGACGTTAAATCAAATAAAGTGTCCATAACTGATATTGATCTCGCAGCAACAGAAGAATTGTTACGTTATATTTATACTGACTAAGTGTTAATATTAAAGAAATGGCCTTTAAGCTTTTCCCTGCCATTAATAAATATGAATTAAAATCAATGTGTGAATATGAACTGGCCAAAAATATATCGATTGAAACTCTAGCAAAAATATTGGGTCTTGCTGATTTACATAGAGCTCAAAAATTGATGGATTATGCAATAGGTTTCCGATCGCTGGACAGAATTTCCCAAGAACTATCCTCATTTAGTAGCTAACATATGTTTGCAAATCATAAACTAATTCCTTTTCTTTTTAATTTGATTGCTTAATTTCATTTTAGTACAAATAATTAATTAATGTTCTTCTTTAAAATTATGAATTAATTGTAAGCAATCTTACCAATAAAAACTGTGACGCATGCTAACTAATAAATTACTCGCTAGAACAGAAAAAAAGTTTGATACAGTATTAATAGAGATATTTCATACATAAAACCCCCTTTGAGAAGTAATATATAAAGATATTTTAAGAGAAATTATAAACATCTTATCAAAATTTTAAAAATAAGACCAAATTTTTTCTTATATATTTAAAATGAGTCCAAGTGGAACAAAAGCAACTCATTAAAACACAAACATGGGCAGAAGCCTATTTTTCGACGTATTCAATTGTTTTAATTGATTTACATACAAAATGTATAGTCAAACTTGTCGTGTTTTCTAGTTGTTTCTCGATCAAGTGCTATGACTGAGGTAAAAAATTAAAAAAAAAAAATGTTTTATAAAATTTTATTGTAAAACTAAATATTTGCAAAATAATAGCAAATGAATGATCTTGAAGTGATTGTCATTGTAGCAGCTGTGCTGCTGTCGAAATTTCTTCCCTGGAGGAAAAAAAAAATACGGCTAGACGTTAAGTTGGCAATTAGGCTATTATTAGTTTTACGAAGTCGAGCGATTTGAAATCGATCGACTTCCATCACATACCAGAATGTTATTTCTTCATACTGATTTTAAGTTTCTCAAAAAAAAAAAAAAAAAATCATGACTCAGCAAAAATAGCCAACAAAATCGCCAACTGCTTTATAAATTGCTAAAATATCGCCATGTCGCCAAATCGAAAATTAAGACGCCAAACAAGCTCTAAAACCGCCATGTTTGGTGAAAAAAAAATGTTTTAATAAAGAAGTATCAATGCGATGCTTTTATTCCGTTTTTGCATGCCTTTTTCGCTCGATATTTACTGCAATATATTCGGCCATGTCACAGAGTTCAATTCCGTTCGAAAACGGAATTAATCCACCCCATTTTTGTAGCAGCTGGTGTCAAGAAAAGAAAACTAAAATACACAAATTTGTCAGGTGTTATGCGTTATTAATCGGTTCAAAAACTGTCGGGCTTGTTCTCTATTCCATGCGGAAGGAAAATACTCGGAGTTATCAAAGCATTGTTGTTACAAATTAGTTTTTATAACAACAATGCTATGAAAATTTTGAACAATTTCAATCCGCGTGGAATATAGAACAGCGCTGAATAGTTTTATTAATTAGAATTTACGATGACATTCGAATGCTTTCGAAGCAGCAAGTGCTATTTCATTTTGAATCCGTTCATTCATTTATTATATGCTGGGCATTTCGTCTTTTTGTTATAGAAATTTTCCATGGAAAATATTGAAAATTTTTTAAAATTATCTTGTTCTCATTCCAGATTTTATTAATTTTTTAGCTCCTCTACAATCATTTCTAGTTTTATAATCACGCCAAAAATTTCGATGCAAAATACTGAAAAATTTTTAAAATTACTCGGTCTTATTCTAAATATTAGTTTGTTAAATAATCGTGTTATCATTTTTTAAGTCGCACGCACGCACCATCAATCACGCCTATCGTGAATAAAAGCTGAACATTTTTCTCACGTGAACTATTTCCCCTGAACAAAAAAAAAAAAAGTGCTGCAAAAAGTATACAAAATAGCACAACAAGAATATGTACAAAGTGTGCGATCACAATTTTAGGGAAAGGGAACAAATTTCGCTTGTAAATTTACGCGCGATAAGGGTGAATATGTTTTTAATGCTTCTATGACGGCAGATCCGCTATGATTAAAATAACTTTTTTCTTAATGAGTCAAAACGACTTACTTACAATTCAAGCAAAAAAAAAAAAGCGAAAGAAAGTAAAAAAAAAATAAATAAATCGTTGACCCTTCCCGCCATCTCTGGCATTGTTTTATTGTCTTTTTTTTCGTATTCTCTTGCTAACTTGAACGTTTCAATAGGTCTTAAGGCTTTGTCTTTCATCATTCACAATAGGGGTTTTTCAACTTTGAATTTTAAAAGCTGACTATGAATATATGTATAAAGTTTCTTTGCTTTAAGCCAATTTAATAAGTTTCTTATTTTTATAATATAATATTAATAATATGTACTTTTTTTTATATATTTCAACTTATAAAATTATCAAACTTATTGCACCTCATTTATTTGCTCTTTATTTGTTTGCAAACAAAAACGAGTACAAGTAAAAATTATAACAGCCCTATTCGCAATCTTATGCAAATGCTCTTGCATCATAACATTTGCAAAATCGTATAGTATATTGTTACATTTCTATAGCCCAATTCACAATCTTGTGCAAATGGTCTTGCATCGTAGCATTTGCAAAATAGTATTGCATACTGATACTCACCACTTAACAATTGTTAGTGGTGAGTATAAATATACTATCAATTTTGCAAATGCTACGATGCAAGACCATTTGCACAAGATTGTGAATTGGGCTTATGTATTTTTTTTAGTGTAGAGTAACAATATACTATACCATTTTGCAAATATTATAATGTAAGGGCATTTCTATAAGATTGTGAATAGGGCCAATGTATACTTAAAAGGCTGGCATGGATCAAACTTAAGTTTTGTGAGGGGAAGGGGTAGTAAAATTCAAATGAAATGTAATAAAAATGTTAAATGAACACAATTGAAAAAAAGTGAATGCTACTCTGGATCCGTGCCTGATTAATACAAAGTCAAATAAGTTTTTCATTGAAAAAACTATTAACTAAAACATATATCTAATATATATTAACTAATTTCGTATAATAAGATAACTAAAATTTATAAACTTTCGCTATTTTTTGTTTTCAAGAAAATTAAAGTAAGACGGATTTGTATTTATCTTTACTAATTAATTAATTGCACATCCCCAAATATATAATCAATTTCAAATTATATACATATTTCAAATTAAAATTCAAATAATTTAGTGCATAAGTGAATGAAATTTTAAATTGTTGTTCTCTGTATGATGTCATTGTTGAATGTCGTTTTTTTTTTAAATTGAAAATTGTTCGTTCCATTAGTTAAGTATGTGTCTAAACATAACCTATAAAATCCTAATTTATCTAGGAATATATATTGAATGGAAATGGAAACAAAAATTTCAAATATTATATTATGCAAATGTTATGTTTGTTTATTTAATATAGTATACAAATTGTTAATATTTCTTAATTTCTTTAAACATATAAAAATTATATGAAAATACAAACAAATTGTGTACAAAAAGAAAATAAGAAATAAATTTTAACTATAATTTTGCAATAAATTTTTATTGTAAATATTGGTGGTTATTCGAAAAGAAAAGAATTAAAATCAATTGAAATATTCCCCCTTATTCCGTAACTATTTGTCGATGTCACGTCAAGACAATACGAAAACATTGGCATATTTCTACTCGTCATCGACAACAATTTACTATTACTGACAGCCACTTACTATTCGCTAAGGCATAGAAAGTGGGAAAGAGGCTGTTAAAAGTAATAAAGTTTTGTCGACAGCGAGTAGACAAGTGCCAATTTTTTGGTATTGTCTTGACGTGAAGTCGACAAGTAGTTACGGAATAAGGGGGATTGTAATTTGTGTTACAGTTATAACTGTCAATATACATATTTTATATTCTCAAAAGAAAAAAAAGAAAAAAAAGAATAGCTTAACATTTTTTAAAAGGCTTTATAAATTTAAAATTAAAACTTAAAATAACATTTTCTTAGTTAGTAGTATTAGCATATTTTATGACATGATTTTGTAAAACGCAACGTTTCAAACTCTTAAACAGCTGACCATTCTTTTTTGCCTTGTTTGTACTTTATTGTGTCAAATTTTGTTTATGTTTTTATTTATTGCTTACAAGAAAGAAACGTTTTCGTCAACAATTGCGGAAGTAAAAAAAATAACATAAACTATTCATGTCATATTTTTTACAATAATAATATAAATAAGTAATACGTTTTTGAAAAGATGGCCGATTCTCACACAATAAAGTAGAATTTCTAGCCAACAATTTCAGTTGTTTTTGTATAGTTATATTTAACTGAGGACAGCTGGGGCCCGTTTCTCAAAATTACAACAAGTTACAAATCTACAAGTAAAATACGCACAAAACAACAATAAAATTTTTAAAAAATGTTGTTGTTTTGTGTGTATTTTACTTGTAGATTTGTAACTTGTAGTTCTGAGAAACGGGCCCCTAGTGTAAAGACGCCATGGTTTCAAATTTCTATGCAGCGAATTCTTTAAATTGGCGGCTTTGTTTTTTTAATTTAAAACGTTTAGAAACGTTGTGTTTAACAAAATCTGAGCCCCAATTACGACGTACGGCATTCAATATCGATCGATTTTTCAATAGAGTTTAAATGGAAATTTCAATCTAAATGGAATGCCATACTATGATCCCTGTTCCTTAGTTTATTATTTCATGTAAACAGTTTTTTTATGTATATTAGCACAGAACACCATTCCTATCGAAACTGCTTTTAATTCCGTAAATTGCTTCTTCAGAAAACGTACACTCAAAATAATATTGTAGGTAAATCTAACTAATTTAAATTGATAACTTATTGTTAATGTAAATTGTGGTTATAATTTTTATGAATAAATAATTTTTATTGGTTAAAATAACATTTTAAAGTTGGAATGCGGAGAACTATGAGAACCTAAAGCCCCAGTCACACTATGACAGTAATCACAACAGTTGCTGTCACGACAGGAAATTTCCAATATCAAATTAGGCTTGATAGTGCGACAGTAACAATAAATGTCACAATTTCTTATAGAAATGAACTGACATGGCAGTACTGTCATGACAGTTACTGTCCAAGGCGGATTTATACAGGTGGTGTTGATACTAAAACAATTACAACATTACAATAACAACTGGCATCTCAGCCCCCATGTCAGCATATACAAATTTTGGCATACGAGCCTCTAATTTGCGAAAAAAGTAGAACAGCTGTTCTTATGCTAATATCACGTGTATTAATCCGCTTTGTTACTGTCATGGTATGAACGGGGTTTAAGCCATAGGGTACATAGAGGCCAAACAGAAACTTGAAAAACCTAAGTGTGCTGTCAAAAACCTAAGTCTAAGGATGTATTAGTAGAACATTTTGTATTAGTATTGGTTTAAAATAAAAATTTCCCCACAGCACTAAAACCGCACTTGGTTGTAACAAAAAGTATTCTAAACTATTTATATTTTTTATACATGAATTTTTAGAAGTTTATGCAATTATTGTTGTATTAATTAATGAAAATATGAATTTAGAATGCTTTTTAATACATTCGAGCTAAAAAAAAATTGATTTGCAAAATTTTTTTTTGCAATTTTTCTATTTGGTACCAAAAATTTTTATCCCAAAAAGGAACAAAAATACAATACTGTTCAATGAAGAATAGGGCTGAAAACTTTGATAAATTTCAACACACAAATGTCAACAAAATTAAACAAATATTTTAAAATTACAGCAAGAAGAAATATAAAATTTATATTACAACAAATAAAAAAATTAAATAAAACTAAAAAGTTTTTGTGCGTGGAAAAAAAGTTACGATTTAGTGCATTTTCAAGTGGAAAAATTATAGTCTCTCAAGTGTGTTGAAATGCAAAAATGGTGTTCTCTCATTTTTGTTGAATTCACAATATCTATAGGTGTAAAGAGAGTTGTCATTATTTTATTGACAGTGCGAGAGCTTGCTATCTATGTTTATCAATGGTTTAAGCTCAATACAAGAAAATTACTTTTTAGTGAATTATAAAATATAAAGTTGGACAAAACCGCGTTTCAAAAATAAAGTTATTTGTAATGGTTAAAGTTACTAATTTAATTTAAAAAAATTTGTATTTAAAACTACCGATTTTTATTGTTAAAATTACCAATTTAAATAATAACAACGAAAATACTTATTGTTACCAAAAACTAGCAAGCAAGTCACCACATGTCTATATATACTTTGTGCTGTCATTATTGAACAAGACGACTTAGCTGAGATGGTAAAGGCTTTCAACATAAGAAGAATTGTGAGAACCTAAGTTCAATACCAAAAAACTCACAAAAAATATATATTTTTAAATACAAAGATTTTTTCGTTTTGAAATTTGTGTGGAAAATTTTTGTTTTGAAACGCATTTGAGTTATTTTTCATACAAATTTGAAACGTTTAGAAAAGAAAATTGTACAAAATCTGCCTACAAGCCCTTGTCAGGCATCGAACCTACTACCTTCCGCTTAATAGTTTAGCACACTGTCCACTACATTTCAATTCCATTGGTTACTGTGTTTTATGCGTTGGTTGAATTCTAAGCAATGAAATTAGTTAGATTTACCAATATTTTATTTTGGGTGTAAAACAAGAATTTAATGTTCCAATTAGAATTGACAAGAATTTTTCTACTAGCTTTATTCGAACTAAAGGATAAAAAATCTGTATACTTTGAGGAGCTGCAAATAAACACTTGGCAAAAAGCTTAAAGTGGCGCTTTGAGGTATTAAAACTTTAATGTTGCAAAATCAAAAAACAAATAACCAGAATCTGAAGTTTTTAAAACAAAAACGTTTTGAATGCATTTACGGGACTAAAACCAATCGGATCGGAATGAAATAAATGGCTATATGTCTCGTGAAGAAGACTGAAGGTGTTATTCATAATGAATGTTTTTTGTTTTGTTTCAGAAAATGTTTATAAAACTGATTGTAAACTTTTGATAAATTATTAAGAATAAATCGCTTAATATTTGTTTAATATAATTAATATATAAAATTTTACTTTATGATACAACCATAATTATATAGAAAATAATGGATATTAATATATAATTGAATTGTACAATATATTTTATATGCCTATGTGAATATTTATGCAGCAATAACCGAGAAAAATTGTTATACTTGGGATTTTGTAATATAATTATTTACTAAAATTTTTTAAACTAGCATTGGGGACGGAACATTTGATAGGATATTACTGTTTTGATGTTCGTGAGATCGAACGTGCCCAAAAAGGTTTATTTTTTTGTAGTTTTATTTTTGCATATTTTCGTACTTGTTTCCGAAAGTTTTTGAGTACAAATAAAAACACAATTTTTCCAAGAATTTCGAAAACGAGATCTCCCGGACCACTTAACCAATTAAGATTAAAATTACAGAATTCGATGCAGTTTTCTAAGTTCTAAAAGACAGAAGAATAGAGAAAAAAGATTCTACAAGAACTTTTGAACTTTAGTTTTTTTTTTTAAATATTGACAACGATGGGCCTTATTACGTTTGTCGAATCGACTTCGACTGTTGTACTAGATTAGGGAAACACACACAATTTTTATCTAATCTAGTATAATCTGTCGAGTCGACAACTGTAATAATAGCCAATATCTCTCGAACGGACCAATCAATTTAAAATTTAATTCGATTGAAACAGTAACTTAAAATTTATTTCGAATAACAGGTATGGATAATTTTATTTTCGAAAACTCTCGACATATACTGATTGGAATCGGTTCATATTAAGTGAAGTCGAAATCTTTAGAATTTTGTTCCGATCAGTTAGTTCGGCCTTTCAAAACTTATGAAAGACTTATATTCATGCACCCATACATATATATGTTTATTAACACTGCGTTTACACCTGACAATGCTGTCATGACAACAAATAATACGTATTAGTTGTCAATGTAGCTACTCTATAATCTCTATACTTTAGTTTTAATTTATACTACAGGAGCATTCAATGAATAAACGAAAATCTGAACAATTTTATTAACCTTAATTTTTATCTACTTTTGCACCTATATAGTGATTTTATGCTCTCATCTAAAATAATTTATATAAATTACATTTGTTTTAATTACCGTTAATTTTTTTAAGAGTAACAGCAAGAAGTATCAATTAGTTTTAAAAACCATTATGATTTATATGCCATCCCGGAACATTTTCGAAAAAATGTGTGCATTACCATGGGAAAATAAATACCAAATCTATAAATGGAATTTCAATTTTCCATTTTACTAAAACTAAAGAAAAATCCTCGGCGTGCAGAAAACAATGCTTAACTGTAAACAAAATTGTATTAAACTATTGATTCTTGTTTATTTTATAGATGTAAGTTCAGGTGCTGTACGTGACGCGATTTGTCTGTACGTGACAAAATATAAAAACGTATTTTTAATTATAAATAAATATGTTTTATTTAATATTTTTTCGCCAGCTTGCTGATTCTTAAACACTGTTTTCCTATTTGTAATAGTTTCGCTGGAATTTTCGCTCAAATCAAGAATTTTAAATGTTGGTTGGCTGGAACTGTTCCACACGTGACGGACTATGTCAACTCTTTTTCTTCAATGTTTGATGAACTATTTAAAAACTTTCTTTGTAGGGTTAAAGGCTAGTATGTAGTCTATTAAATAATAGAAAAGAGATTAGTTCTCTGATTTATCAATTAAAATTTATATGTAATATATGCGCTAGAAATAGTTGAATTTGTCTGTACGTGACAGTGGAATGCTCCTACATATTAATTTTTCTTTGATTTTCAAATAGTTTTCTTGTTTTAATATTTTCAATTGATTTTTCCTGTAATTGAATATTTTTTGAAGGTATAAGAACTTTTATTGTAATATAAAATTTGGATTTAAAAAAACAGTATTATTGTTTAAACTCTGCATAATACATAGGGTAGCGATTTACTGCTGTTGAGCTTAAACTAAATTTAAATTTCAGTTTAGTTTAACTAAACCAACGTTCAAACGTTCACTGATTTATTAGCCCTAAATGTCATAATAATCCACGTGGGCTTTAATGCAAATCCAAAGTACAGTTTCCTCCATATCGGCACCTTAATGCCAGCCTACTGTACGTATATATTTACATATACACAAATGGTCATCAGAATAGCTCCCAAGGACCTCAAAACATCGGGATCTGACCGAATCTCTATTTTCGAAAATTATGGTGAAATCAGTAACTTTCTATTTTTTGAGAGCGGGAAGTAAACAATCTTAAAAAAAAAACAAAAAATTATATCCTTTTAGCTCACGGACGGTCATCACTGGATCTCAAAAGGTTTTAGGAATTCGCATTATGCAAACCAATCATCTAAGTTGATACAGAGGAGTTACAATAACACGTATTTCATTTTCATATTTTTCTACATGTTTAGGGGTCAAACTGGCGGGAAAGAACTCTTTTTTAAGTGAAAATAATACTGAATATTAAAAAAAATTTTATTTAAAAAAAAATATATACTACTCTGGGCATAAAGAAGTACTATTAAAAAATATTTCTAATACCAAAAGTTTTGGTATTAGTTTTGGTCCAAAACATTTTCATTTTCCATCCCTGACTGCCAGAACACATTCTGTGGATTAGTATTATTACTAAATTTCGTTTTAAAGATTTTTTTAAATAACTATTTAGTTCTTAGGTCACAGGTTTCAGACTTACTGCCGTATTCTCAAAAACTTTATTTGGATTTGAAGTGTACTTTAAACAAAAATGTTTATGAAAAATTTGTTTTAACGTACACTTCAAACCCAAACGTATTATTTTTTGCATAAGGCAGTTATTCTGTAGATCTTTTATGAGATATTAAATAGCTTTTAGAAATTAGTTTAATAAAATAATTTCTTCATAGAAATCAGAAAAATGAAATTTTTATGCTGTATGGCTACAAAATCATGTAATGCATCCATCGCTAAAAGGCCGGATCAATCAATTACATCAATATTCGTATATGTATTTAGATAAATACTCAAACGTTCAGTATTCCGAGTAAAATCGAAAATCTCGGAACTATCATTGTTGCAATAAGCATGTGTTTGTAAGAACTTAACTGTGATATGAACAGGCTAGATTAGAGGTGGACAACAATCGATAGTGTCACTATCGAAAATACTCGATATTTTAAAAAAATATATCGATTCTAAACTATCAAAAGTTTTATACTATCTACTACTATTACTATCAAAACGTATGACACTATCAAAGTTTTATACTTCTCAGAGAATGCTTGTAACATTTCAATATAAGAAAACTGTGTGAGTTCAATGATTTTTAAGTCCAATTTAATTAACTGATGATTGTTGAAAAAATGTCTAGCACAACAATAGTAGTGGATTATTTACCATCGATAGCGGCCCATTGTTTTCAAATAATAATCGATGGCAGATGGTCACAAAGAAAAAAATTAAATATCGATACTATCGTTAGTGCCATCGATAGTTTTCCACCTTTAGGCTAGATAGTCGTCTTATATTTTAATCTGTTTGTACAAGTCGATGGTAGAAACAAAAGCTTTACAATAATACTTTTTGATCTGAGAAAAGTCTTTAGATGTCCTTCATTAAGGAACTGTTATAAAACAGATGCTACACTGATAGAAAATCCGTCAGAACGCTGATCTAACATCAATGCTGTGTCAAGTGTAGTCGTTTTTGACACTTTTCATCATTGTGATGTCAACCTTTACATCAGCCGGTCATCAATGCCAATGATAGGTCGGTCCGTTTGTTTACTTTTGCAGTAAAATACAGTAATTTCTGAGTAAACTTCAAAATTTACTCTCAAAAAGCTGTTGTCGAAAAAAGTACGCGAACGGAAAAATTTTAAGAATTCGTAAGATTAAGGAAACAGCTGATGGCAAATAAATTTCGTGTTGAAAAATATTAACACTTTTGACTACTCAACTCTTTTTCTTATTGGTACTCCATACAATACTTTTTATAACACGAAAATTTTAAGAAAATATAAAAAATTCATTTTATCTAATCTTTTCCATTTGTTTTTTTGTACGTTATTTAATTTTTCTAATTTGTGTCTAGTTAAATTTATTCAAAAGTACATGATCATTTGTTTTTGCTGTTGAATACCTTTCATGAAACTAAAAATTGATTTTAAGCGCTTAAGAAATGCACCTAAAAATGAAAAATATGCGCAAAAATATGCAATTACCTACGAACAAAGTACCAAAACTAAAATAATATGAAAAAATATTTTTTTATTTTATTATTAGAGAAAAAACCTAAAACAAACATAATTGTGTCTATTATTTAATGCAACCGAACTTTAGTTGCGTTGCCAGTCGCAAACTGAAAATTAACGGTTGCCAGAAAGGCACGAAATATCAACTGAAATTGACAGCTCTTAGTTGCCATCAGTAGCATCATTTTTAGCAACTGGCAACCCAAATGAGGCTCGGTCGCCATCCATAATCGGCTCATTAATATTTTTTTCAAAAATTGAGAAATATGCATTAAAAAAGTTTTTATATCTCCAAAAATATGCATTTATTGCCAAAATATGCATTTGCCACCAAAATATGCAACTAAAAATATATGCTAAACTACTTAAAATTTGATGATTCGCATATATAATTAGTCAATATCTCAAAATATTTTACACTTTCACAACACTAGGTTAGGTTAGGTTGATCAGGCTGCCGGTTTCTAAAAACCGGACCACTTGGGTCCTTTGGTCCCTTTGTGATGCCTGGAATGAATAGTAGGAAATTTAAGAAGGTGCCCTGCCTATCCCAGAGGTTGGGTCGGGTGTTAAACTAACCCGAGTACCATATGAGTGAATTTATTCCCCTAATGTCGCATTCCCCCAGGTCTGCTAGTTCGGGCAGTGACGGATTTCCCAAATATGACGCGTATTTCTAAATAGTGCTGGACATGACAGTGGAGGTGCTTGACAGTTTCTTCCTCCTCGTTTTGACAACTTCTGCAGAAATCGTTGAAAGGAAGATTTAATCTTCTGGCATGGGCACCAATGAGACAGTGCTCCGTTACGACCGCTACGAATATATGCAGCTGTTGATGACGAAGCCGCAGTATGGTTGCAGATCTTGCAAAGTTATACTGGGGCCAGATAGAATTCATAGAATATTTATAAGCTGGAGACCTCTACCATTTCAGCCATGTCCACCATATAAAACAACGCCAGCACAAAGTCAACATAAACATCATTGATGCGACATACAGATGATGACTAAGTGTCATCAATATGATGAAAAGATGGCATACTCTCGTTTTCTTTAATGTTTTTTCTGTGCATGTTATGTATGCTGTACTGGCTTAGTTTCTAAAAAGACTTGTACATTTTATTTATAGCTCTGTCAGAGTAATGGTCATGAGTGTAAATCAATGCAGTGTCATGTTTTTTTTTACTTTTTAAAAATGCGTTTAAATACAAAATTAAAAAAAATAAAATAATAAAATTTGTATTAAAATACAAATTAGGTTAGGTCAGGTCATAGCATAGATCAAGACGAATTCATAAAAGATGGCCTCGACAGTCCAGGGGGCAAATGACGGCATTTGATATCGATCAAAATTTGTATTTAAATTATATTGAAATGTCGATCGTTATCGAATGCCGTAATTTGCTCCCAGGTGATTTCCCTTGTAATATGAACCACCCTCATATGTCTACACACATTTCTCGGTACATTTTTTTTGACATCCCAAGAAGGCATCTTGGGACGAGTATACTTGATAAATATGCCTTGGCATATATGACACTTAAACTATTTCAAAGTTCTATAATGACGTTTGCCATAAGATTGGTGTCTGTTTTAGTTTTATTGGTGACATTTGTCATAACATTGATGTCAGAATTCTGGTGACAGGTCGCCATCAAGGCGAATATTAATTTTTCTGTGAGTGTAGCTTTGTATGTATCTCTTTTGTGAAATTATTTTCCAATTAGTCGCAATCAACCAAATGTTAGTGGTTTCAACCTCAAACTTAGACGTGCGTTTTAGAACTTACTCTCAAACTAATGGAGTTTAAACTAGAAATTAATGCTTCATAAAGTTGTAAATGACACTTTTAAGAATACCTTTTTTTAATTAAACAACCTCAAAGGGAATTGCTCAACTTTCAAAAGCAATATATTAAAAATATATGAATCAATTAATAGTTATGGTTGCATCTTTATTAATCTTATAAGCATGCATTTTATTAGTACTTTATTTAGTCCTAAGTATTGCGTTTTTTTTTTCAAATTAATTGTAAAGAAAAGCGCTAAATTATGTTTATTAATTGTTTATAATTAACTCATAATTGTGAAAATATAAAATTGCTTAAGAACTTTTAATTAAAAATGAAAGAATTAATTTATTTAAAGATAAAACTGAATAGACCTAGAATTGACTCAGAAAGCAATAAATATATTTATATTCAAGATCACTAATTTAAAGGGACCAAAAAGAATACATAACTCTCATTTTTGCAACAATACCGCATTATCTCGAAATTTTAACATTTTCAGTAGATACAAAAATCTGTTTATATTCCCCCTTATTCCGTAACTGTTTGTCGACGTCACGTCTAGACAATACCAAAAACATTGGCTTATTTCTACTCGTCATCGACAACAATGTACTATTACTGGCAGCCACTTACTACTCTCTAAGGCATAGAAAATGGGAAGAGGTTGTTGGAATAGAAAAGTGGCAATTTTTTTGGTCTTGTCTTGACGTGACGTCGACAAATAGTTACGGAATAAGGCTGATTATGTATGTGTGATTAAACGATTAATCAACATTTTTGATTAATCAATATTCTAAGATAACATATTTCATAAAATTTGCTTCATGAAACTATTCTTATTTGCTGATTGCAAGTTTGGTGATGCAAATGGCGCAAAGAAACTTGACAAGAACTGTCTGAAAAAAGAAAAAAGTTTAATGCAGCAAATTTCATAAAATATTTCATCGTGTAAATTTAGTCTAGTTAGACTTTTGATTAATCAAAATGATGATGATTAATCAAAACATTTTTGATTTTTAATATTTAAATAACAAGGCAAACTCGTCACAGTAAAAAAATAATTATCACGGCTCGATGACAAAATTTTGTTTATATTTTGTTTACATTTAAGTTGAATATTATCAGTTGTGAGTGAAAAAATTGTAAAACAAAATTAATAAAATGTAAAAAATAAACTAAAAACAATGATATTATTTATTGATTTTGTGGAAGTTTGGTATAATGGGTATAATAGCGATTCACACACAGTGTTGCTATAAAAATCTAGCGGTTTTTTGTAAACAACACCCGCAGATATAGCGGCAAAACCGCCATTTTGGCATCACTGACGATACATTGGTAGAGTCACCTGTAAATTCTTTGTATCTGCTTTAATGGCTTCGTGCAGTTTCAACTGCAATTTCTATATTTTATAAATAATTTTTTTGTATGTTTTATAGTAATTTAGACTCCTATTATTATTCACAACTCAACTAAGTTGAGTTGTCACTGGTACAACTCAACTATTTTTTTTATATTACGATTCACAACCAGTTTTTGTTGTCTTCGAAATAATGATCGAAGTGAGAATCTTATCTATGCTGTATGTTTTTTGAAACCAGAGTAGCCATCACATAATATTTTAAATATTTTTAGTTTTGGCCTTAATATTTCTTCTTGAGATTTTATGTTTTGTTCATATGGCAACAATATTGGTTGACAAATGTGATTGGTTGGTGTCTGGAATAATGATGCGTTCTTTAAAATCGCCATTTTAAAAGTAAACAAAAGTAACACAAAATAATGTTGTCTTCGAAATAATGATCGAAGTGAGAATCTTATCTATGCTGTATGTTTTTTGAAACCAGAGTAGCCATCACATAATATTTTAAATATTTTTAGTTTTGGCCTTAATATTTCTTCTTGAGATTTTATGTTTTGTTCATATGGCAACAATATTGGTTGACAAATGTGATTGGTTGGTGTCTGGAATAATGATGCGTTCTTTAAAATCGCCATTTTAAAAGTAAACAAAAGTAACACAAAATAATGTGGCTATAAAACAAAAACACAACCGATAAAAAGCAGTTGTCTCACTTTGAGGAAAGTTGAGTTGAGTTGTAATCCATACAAATAATTTGACAACTTCAGCTCAACTATCAATTTAGTTGTGCATCATAATAGGGCCCTAAACAAAATACATAATAGTAAAGAAAAAATCATTTTTAAATCATCCTTTTATTTAAATGCTCCAACTCTGTATGGGCGTGGCATTGTCCACTTTTCGAAGCTCAATATTAAAGATTTCGAGAAACTCAATAATCCTCCTTATTCCGTAACTATTTGTAGACGCCACGTTAAGACAATACCAAAAAATTAGAACATTTTTACTCGTCGGTCGTCATCTCCCTGGACAACCTATAGATTTGCGGGACCAAGCTGTCAGCAGTGGCCCTCGGATTTTGTTCTAATATGCGTCTAAACTAATAGCGGTCTATACTTGCTCTGACAAAGATTAACATATTCACTGAAAATATCGCTATAGCTCCCGATTTTAATGCATGCATTAAGTTTAACAAGCATTTATGAATATGGCTGATACACACGCCTACTGCCATGTTTATCTAATGGTATAATCTTCTTTGGTTTCCCCTAATTGCCAAATGAATTTATATGAGTCTAAAATGCTAAAGTATAAAATAAATTAATTCTTTCATAATATTTTTTGTCTAAGCAATTTAATCATAGGAAAATACATATTCTTTAAATTTTATAAAATCCAAATAAAGGAAACTGTTAAAATAGTATAAATAGCATATATATGTATAAATATAGCAATTAAAATATCATTAATTACACTAAGTTACAAAAAAAAGGAACCTCAAAAAAGATTTGTTTTATATGATAATTTAGAGCTGCTGAACACGAATATGAAATACATTTATTTTTCTTAAGAAGCGTTTTCGAGATATTCGCGAAAAAAGTTTTTTTTTTGCAATTTTTAAACAATTTCCTAAAATCTTTGAGAATTGTTCATTGGAGTTATAAAAATTTTACACAACTTTATAGATATGTTTTTCCTCTTTCAGCTAATACATATACTGTTATGATCGGATCAAAATTCGTTGCGTTACAGGTGTTAAGATTTGAAAAAAATTTAATTTTTACGTTTTAAGTAGGAAGTTATTATTTCGGCTTAAGTTAAATACTTGAATTAATGTAAACTCAAATTATATTTTAAGAGTGAAATATTTATTATTTTTTAATTTTTTAAAAATTCATCATAAAAAAATCAAAAATTTTTTTTTACCAATATCTTAAAGAAAATTTTATTTTTTTCCCAATTTATTAGGAATACAATTATTAACGTTGGCAAGAAAAAAAGAAAGTTACAATATATTTAGTGACTACAAACGAATTTTAGTTTTAATAAAACATTTTTTGTATGGAGCTTTAAGCTAAGTACTCTGTTCAAATTTGCGAAAAATGTTGATCAACATTAGTTTTTTCATACGAAAAATATGACAAGTAACCAATTATAATAGCCCTTGAAAGTATGCTGCAATTGTGTACGTTTAAAAAAAACCCAATGTGTTTGTTGTAAATTCCACACGAAAAAGTGCTACTCGGACTGGTCCCTACCACCTGGGGACCGGTCACGTGACTTGTTTTGTGTCAGTTCCATTTACCGCAGGGTGGTTACTTGTCATATTTTTCGTATGAAAAAAACTAATGATCAACATTTTTCGCAAATAAATAAAGTACTACTTCTGCAACAATTTTTCATGAGAAATTCGTGACAAGTTTTTTTATATGAACTTTTGACAGCAGTTCGCACGAAATGATAAACACAGTACCATGCTTTATATACAAATTACATGCGAAAAAAGAATACGGGAAAGTTTGTTATATCCAAAGCACTTTTGCACGCCTCATAAGCGAAGCGTTGAGATGGGTACTGCTCTCACTTCACGCGAAACTACTGATTTTTCAAACTTAAAATGGCTCTATTATTATCATATATTGCACTTGTAAAAAATATATACACACACATATTAAGAAAAAATACTATTTTTAACACTCATGACATTTTTAATGTAATTTTTATTATTTAAACTAATTAAAAAACAGTTTAAAAAAGTTCTGTCTTGGACGTCCGTTTGTCTGTATGTACGGATCCTGAATGTGGTCACGATAACGACCGAAAGACTTCACTAATCGAGTCTTTTTTTCTTCTTCTTAGGAATAGGAGCTTATTTAATTTCACGGTCTAATTGAGATTATGAGGCGTGCACTTTTGGATTTTCTAAACAATTTTTACTTTTTAATTTAAAAATACAATACTCCTTCCATCTTCCCTGCCTAAAAAAGGGAAATAAAGTACTACTTCCACCTTCCCTTCAACAAGAGGGCAGTTTGCATGTGTATCGGTCTTGCAGGCCTTCAAGAAGGCCGGAAATTTACAGGCCTCTTGCCTTTTACCGCTAGGAAGGTTTACAAGACTATTATGCTGCTTAAGAAATGATACAGCTAACAAGTTTATATTTCTTAACAGCTGTTGTTGTCAAGTTTACTTTGTCGTTATCTACAATGTCTGAGCATTCTCGAATTATCTCGTAAGCTCTGGTCACTATTTCCCGAAAGTTCCGTTTCCGTTATTGATAAGTGCTGCCAATTTTTATTTTGACTGTCATAGACAGTGCTGTAGTTTTAGTGCTACCAATTACAGATTGTGCTGTATCGTTAAATTTGTGGTAGTTGACGGAAATCGATCGATTTAAATCGGTGCCGATTTCAAAAATAAATTCTACTGAAAGATTACAAAAAAAAAATTAATCCAATTTACAGTTTTTGGTGGGCGTGCACCCTTTCAAATTCGACCTATTTTTGGGATTCGTTGAAACTTTCTTAGGAATTCAGCTGATTCTCAGAAGCTTTCTTTACTTGATGGGTATTGAGTACGTATACTTCTATCTAACTACAAAATTTCATTGGAAAATGTCAATAATTAACGATTTTATAGCATCAAGAAACAATTTAATATGCACAAAAAAAAGCACATAATACTATTTTTCCCCTTGTTTTGCAAAAAGCCTTTCAAAAAAGATTTAAATTGCTAAAAATCTGAATGTACTGTTGAAAACTACACATAATTTTGTAAATTTTGATTTGCGAAATGTCGACCTTTCGCTCTTAATGCACTTATAAGTAAAAGCTCGTATTGATCCCAGGACCAACGAATACAAATTTGAATTTGTATACGTTCACTAAATATGTTGTGACTTTGCCATTGCTTTTGGCCGATGTTACCAATTTTATGCTTACTACCACCTTTGGAAAAAAATTTTCTTCAAGATGTGAATCGAAAATAAAATTTAAAAATTTATGACTCGATTATCGATGGCAACCGAACTTCAGTTGGGTTGCCAGTTGCTAAAAATCATATTACGGATGGCAACTGGCAACTGAAAGTTGTCAATTTCAGTTGCTTTTTAGTGCATTTCTGGCAACCACAAATTTTCAGTTGCCGGCTGGCAACGCAACTGAAGTTCGGTTGCCATCGATAATCGAGCCATTAATTTTGCCTTACGGAACGTCTTAAAATGGTAAATTTCGAAAAAAAACTTAAAAAAATTTAAATTTTTTCAAATCTTAAGATCTGTAACTCAATGAATTTTGATACGATCACCACAGTCTGCATATTGGCTAAAATAGAAATGACATATCTTTGCAACAGCTCTCGAGATTTTTGGGAATAGCTAAAACAACTACAGAAAAACATGTTTTCGCGAATATCTCGAAAACACTTCTTAAGAAAAATAAACGAATAAATGAATGTCCCATATTCTTGTTCATCTACCCAAAATTAATTTAGAAATTAACTTCTTTTTAAGGTTATGGCAAATAGTTGAAAATTTATGAACTAGTGTTCTAAATTATTTTGTATTTTAAATTAAAGAACTCATCAAGAACAGATCAAGATCGATATATAAGGTCTGTGCATCAGACCATATGTTCGGTAATTTTGTAGTCAAATTGTAGTATATTTTACCAATACACTCACATATGATATTCGTTTGTGAGTTTTTGTCATAAATTTTTTGACACCACAATTCCCAAAAAAGTTGCTTTGTTGTATCAATTCGCCAATAAGTATACCTTATACATCTACCTTGGAACAGATTGAGGAACTCCTTAAATAATTTTTCCAGCTTGTTAAACATTTTTTTACCACTTATTCCTGACAACAAAAAAAAGCCAAATTCTACATTAAAATTTTAAATGAAGAATTAAAACATAAAGTTGAATTAATGGAAAAAATTTTCTAAAAGAAATTAGAAAAGAAAAACAAAAATATAAATAATAAGAATTACAGCAAGTGCTGATGATTCATATATACTTAAGGTACGGTTAGACGGGGTAAATGTTTCACTAAATAATGTTGTTTTTATTCAAAGCAAATATGCATTAAGCTAGACAACTAACCATTTAAAACAATAGGCAATTTATCAAAATAATTATATTGGTTAGTTACCATCATTGTATGCTATTTGTTATGTAATAAATATTAAACTAAAATTTTGCAAAAAAAAAAAATATATAGATTTGCCCAGTCTAATCGTACCTTCACTTTGGAAACTCACAGTTTTTAAATATTTTTCACTGATAAGTTCTCTTTCTTTTCACTGAATCAGGCTATATTTAATACATATTAAATAAATCTTTTTATAAAAATATATTAAGAAAATTACTAACTGCCTGTTCAACGATGTCGAAAAAATTCTTTCTTTCGTACAATTACATCTACGTCCCTTTTCATAATGTGATTAAGAGTTAACGTGGACTTTAATGTCAAGTTTTGTATGCCAAACTTACCGTTAAAGTCCACATTAACTTTTAATCGTACATTGTGAAAAGGGCCGTTAAAGAACAAAAACAAATTCAAAAGTTTTGTTATGTAATTGTGCGAAAGAAAGAAATCTTTCGACATCATTGAACAGGCAGTAAGACTATAAAAAAATCTAATCTGAATTATATAAGTTGTGCCAATATATTAAAACAAGAAATTATGATTTAAACAAAAAAAAAAAAAACTTAATATTAAACAACAAATGCAATAAATATTAAATAAAAAACAAACAAATAGTTTATATTCCTGTTTCCAAATACAAACAAATTTCTATTTTTATATTGTGAAATAAACAAAAAAAAACTAAACATTAATGTATTAACAATAAGAGAAATATTTAATTTATAATAAAAACATCCCAGAAAATGGGTTTTAAGAACTTGTTCTAAAATTACGAGCTCTTGAAATTATTTATAAGAAATATTTTAGAGTCTTTCATAACATTACTTGAGCTAGATTCATATTAAAATCATTGCAGAGTTTTCAAAGAGCTAATTCTCTGTTATCCTAACTATTCATTAACTGCTTCTCACAACTAGTTGTGGAGATTAAAGAAATTAATTAAGGCCGCTATTATGATTCACCACTCAACTAGGTTGAGTTGTCAAAATGTTACGACCCAACTTAAGCATTTTTTTATATTATGATTCACAACTAATTTTAGTTGTCTTCGAAATAATGTTCGAAAAAAGGTTCTTATCTACACTGCAAGAATTTCGCTTCATAAGTCCCATGAAACAATTTCATTGGATTCTTTTCACAAATTCACAATTCTAATGAAATTCCACAAATATCGTGAAAGAATTTCATTGGAATTGCTTCATTAACTTTCATAGTTTCGGTGGAAAATTTTATTGGATTTATGACAGCAACATTTTGCCGTTTTATGGAAAACCCTATAAGTTTGGACAAAATCTTTTAATTGATACTTAAAATGCTTTAAATATATACTAAAAAAAAATGAAAAAAAATATAAAAAAATGTAATTTTTGTCACAATTTCAATAAAATATATTTCATTGATTTGATGAAAAGTTTCATTAGATTTATGAAATAATTAAATCACATAGCATCCAAAAGCGAACAACAAAAATAGTTTTATGTTTTTGTTGTTGTACTCTTTATTTATTATTATACACTCATAGACACATTGTTTTGAACTAGTTAAGACGTTGCCTATAAAGCAAACGACGAGAATCAAGAGTCTGAGTTCGATACTGTGAGCGGTCATCGACATTAAACATTTTTTTAATGTACATTGGCGTCTTCGCACGTATTTCAATTATGGAATTGTCAATAAGTTAAAATGGACAGTTAAAAAGATAAGTTAATGAGGCTACTAAGTAATGTAATAATTGCATTAAAACAATAAAATAATTTCATTAAAATAATGACGAAATATCATTATAATAATGACAGAGTTGCATTAAAATAATGAAATAATTTCGTTAAAATGATGAAACAGCTTCATTAAAACAATGAAATAATTTCACTGATATAATGAAGCATGTTCATTAGCTTAGTGAAATTGTTACATTGGAGCAATGAAATTATTTCATATATTTAATGAAATTTTCAATAAAATAATTTTAATGAAACTTGTTTCATTAATCCAACGAAGCGTGACGTTGGTTGAGTTTTAATGAAATTTTTCATTAGATTAATGTCAAAATTCACAGAATTTATGAAAAAAAATCTTTCCTAGAAATGAGATGGTATTGTACCTATCAAGAACTTGGTCCTTATTTTGATCTCAGTACTTTTTACGGCCGAAATTTTTGGATAGGAACTTGGTCTTATTTCCACACTTATGTTTTTGTGCGGATCTCAGATTTTTCCTAAGCTTTTATTTGATTCAACAAGTGCTCCATAAAATAAGCCCTAAATGAAAAATTTTCGTTTTCCCATTTGGCTCGAATGGTTTCGAGTAAATATACACACTGTGTGGCCGGAACTTGGCCTGGCGCACTACCGTGCGCCTAGATAAGAATTTGAACACTACGACTCAACTATCAATTTAGTTGTGAATCATAATAGGGCCTTAATAAATAAAAATCACGAACAAAAGACTGCAACTAGTTTTGTTTTTACATTCAAATATATAGAAATCATTCATCAAAGAACTGAATAATAATGAATAAAAGCTCAATGCTATTTTTATAGAACTGGTTTTAGCAGTAGAATTATTTCTGGGATGTTCTAGTATTTGTACAAATAATAACCAATTGAAATTAATTCAATGTAAACGATTTGCATATAAAAAGAGATGACAGTTTTAAGTTGTCAATAAGCTGTTTGATTTAAAAAAAATAGTTCTATCCATCAATGTTTTTTTTTTGTTACATAAATGTGATTTTTTAAACGCTTGGTTTTTTTTATAAGAAAAGTCTAAAAGCGTTAGAAGACCCTGGAAGACTGTCGAGCATAGAAATTATCTTCTTGATAACCATAAACTAAATAACATATAACATTTGGTTACATATAACATTAATGTGTAAAAGCAATTATATTTGAACTTTCAATTAGTAATTGAACGTTAGTAAACATAACCTCTTTAGGTATTCACTAAAAAATTTCAATAATATTAAAAAATATGGATAACATTTTTTGGATACATATTTTTCATATGCTTGATGAAACGTTTTGCAATATAATACTATTTAACAAAGTTGTTAATGCAATTTTAATAATTAAACTGAGTAATGACGCGTACTAAAAACTCATAACGCTCAATACACATAACTGCGGACACCAACCATTTTAAAAAATAATTTTTAATTACTCTCAAACAAAACAGAATTGGTGCAGGAGAACTCCTGAATAATTTTGTTCTCAAGTTTTGTATCATAGTGTAATTATCCCAGCAAAAAATTAACATACAAATCATTAGTTAGTTACAGCATTGATGAACTCAGCTCAAAGTATGAATTTAACACGTGGTTGTTATAGGACGGAAGTAAACGAAAGAACTGAATGGTTTCCCAGCAAAAACTACTGCTTCGCGATAAGCAGGTTTGTAAAGGAGAGTTTTGCTGGTGTAGCTTACAAACATCCTTACGTATTGCATGATATTTGTTCGCGATGTCCCACTTAGGAGCATTTCATGTTAAACGCTTATTTCAGCGCATTGAGTATATAATAAAATCATACCATGGCTTTGTCGTTTTTAGATCGTAACTCATCGTCATTCTTCGTAAATGTATATTTTTATAGTCTCTGCCTTACAGTAGCGCTTCCTTGAATGCACCACTGGAAGTGAATGTGCAAAACTTTGTTTTTTAAGTGGACGAAAAAGAAAAATGTAAAAAGCTTAAGCATTTCTTGCATATATTCAGGCAATACATATGTCACTACTATGAAGCGCATTTGTATAACACGAAAAGTCTGTACTGCTTCCAAAATCTCGATTATTTTTTGCTGGGATGCTTTTAAAAGGTTGTCTAGCACGATTTTTGATATAAACAACACCCTTAGAATCTTAAATTCAGTATCTGATGAAAATGGTAAACCTTTGGAACAACTTCCAACTTTTTTGCTGGGTATTTGAAGACATGCATTTTGCAAATTGCTTTGCATATCAGTTGATGCAAATTCAGCTCATCTATTGCATCAGCCACTTTTCTGATACGTCTTCTTTGTCACTATTATTTATTGCACATCAAATACTTTGTGATATTGACAATGTTACTAACTGAAGAAAAGTATTGCGCATTTGATGCGGAACAATGACGCATTTTCGAACAGGATCGTTATTATTTTAATCTTCTTTTAATTGATAAGATGCTCTACTAAAGTTATTATATAATGCTTAAAATTATATATTTGCAAGTGTATAAAACGAGAATCTTTTGTTATATGCAAATTTGTTATTAACGAATTAAAAATGGTGAAATATATACATACTATCGTATATGTACTGTGTTATTGAAAAAATATAAATAATTCAATAGCTGTTTTTGCATTCTTTTTAACTACCCCTAGTAGGTTCCTAATCCATAAGTACATAAAAAAAATTAATACAATTTAATAAACTGTAATCAAACATCAAATATATTATACAAACTAAAATAGTTCTTAATAAAAAGAATTAAACGAACTTAAATTTTTAATATAAACAAATTCTTAAATACAAAATGAGAAATTTGAAAAATGTTCAGGCTCTAAAACAAGAATATATTTTAATCCTCTCGGATTTTAATGAAATTCGACATATTAATTTACAACAACAATGCTTTGATAATTCCGCACATTTTAATTCCACATGAAATACAGAACATGGCCGATGGGCATTTCTACAAAAAATGCCAATTTTTTGTCACGTGCGACACCAAGCAATTAAGCTTGTATTTCAGAGCAATGTAATTTTATTTACCTTAAAATTTTACTTAATGTAGACACATACGTATGTAAAGAAGGAAAAAATACTTTCGTTTTCTTAAATAAAAAAACAAGCAAAATTGCTTGGTGTCGCACGCGACAAAAAGTGAACTTTCCTCTGGAAATGTCCATATTTATTACGTTGGGTCTAAAAAAATTGCACCAATCATGAAAGATATGAAAAATTTTTTTATGCCACGCCCCAAAATGTAGCACTTTTGACTCATATTTAAAGTCCTATCTCATCATATCGCTGTTTGTCGCCTGACTGTGGCTTAATTTTTTCCTCGGTTGGGTTCCTAATCCGACGTCAAATTCTGGGCGCCACTTATGCCATGTCGGATCCTCTCCTCCTTGGGCATATCGGCGGCCATTTTTGCGAAAAGCTCGTCATATCCAAGATTGGATAACTTTAGAGCTCAAAATCAGATATTAATAATTTCATTCGAAAAGTTTCGGCCTCTTCTTAACAAACATTAACAAATGTTGATAGAATAAAGAAAATTAAAATACCATTTTCAGGCTTTTTGATAATAAAGGATTTAGGTTCTTCCAGCAGGAAGCTATGTCTTTTTTCATCATTACACAGAAAAAAATAAATTTCATTTTCTGTAAAGGAATTCAATGAAATTGTAAATATTTTGCCTAGGAACGGACCTACTAACAAATTTGTAAATATACACAAAAATATCTCAACAATTTCATTGAAAAAATACGTGTTATTTTCAGTGAACAAATTCTTTAAATCTATAAAACAATTTGTCTAAACATATTTAAAAATTGTAAACAAAACAATTTACTAAATCAAACAAAAAGATTTACTGGATATTCTGAAAAATATCAAACAATATTTTTGTCTGAAATAAATATTAAACAAAATAGTTTACTTAATAAATCAAAAATATTTACTGGACTTTTTGTAATATATCAAACAAAATTTTTGTCTGGGTCACCATCATCATCATCGATTAAATATTTATGAAATTTCACTTTGTGAAATGTGTTCGAGTCTGAGAATTAACGAAACGACATTAACGAATTGATTCACTCAAAAATCATCAGTAAACAAACGTGGTACAATCACATTCCTCTTGCTATCATTGTTGTTGTTGTTGTTATTTGTGTGTATGTCGTTATCGGGGTTGTTTTTTTACGATACAGTTTTCTTGTTGTTTTTGGTGTTTGCGTCCTAAATAAGAGTCAAACAAACAAAAACGAAAATTTTCGACAGGGGCTGGATTTTTGTCTTCTCCGATTTTAAAGAAAAATACAACATTCAGCATATATATTCTAGTATTGTGTACACGTAATATGGGGAAAAATTATTTCGATATCTTTTATGATTTAGTATTCAATAGAACACTGAAGATGGCACATAGCCGAAACCGGTCTGTTTACAAACCAAATTTGACGTGGGATGCCGGACAATCGTTCCAAATAATTCATAGATTATGTACAGAACATTTACTGAAAATTAAATTTATTTTTAGACAAACTTTTGTTTGAAAATTTTTTGGTGATAATTTTTTCTGCGTATTTGTTAAAAGGAGACTGAAATCTTTCGAATGATAACAAAATTATTAATATCTGATGACGCGCTCTAAAGTTATACAATCTTGAATATGACGAATTTTTCGCCAAAAATGGTTGAGATGCCCAAGTTAGACGGTTGTAAAATATGAACTAACTCTTGCGCCATGTGATGCGCACGTACATAAGAGTATAATATATGTTGTATTCCACGCCAAAGCGGGCGGTTTAAAACAATTTTTTTTTATAAGATATTAAGTATTAAAAAAATCACTTTTTTTCTAGTTTTTTGCCAACATCTTTCTTAATAATTGGTCCAAATTGGAAAATTTTTTATTTTTGTTTTTAGATGTTTTGTACAGAAAAAAGCAAAAACAATCAAAATTTTTTTATTTTGATTTTTGTATTTGAAAGTTTTTTAATCGTGTTTTTGAAAATTAGAGTATCCTTAGATTTTTCTTATAAATTTATAATGTTTAACTTATATCCACCCAACAACTTTTAAGCTCGGTCCTGTAGCGGACCTTCCATAACTACTATTTTTTCGATTTTTGAAAATTAAAAAAAAATGTTTTTCTCTAAAGCACAAGAAATCTTTGCAAGTCTTATGTTTATGGTATATAATATGATCAGAATTTTTATATAAAATCCCACAAACAACTTTTTTGTGGAATATTTTGACCCTCTAACTCTTCCCTGTATGGGTTCTTTTTGCCCCTTTCTTAAAAAAAGGGTGAACAATTCCCCTCCAGCGGCGATGTAGCGGGCTAAAATGTTATACAAAAATATTTACCATATAATTCTACTATAGGCTCGAAAATACACTCAAGCTCAAAACTCAACTGGAACACCAGAAATCATTCAAAACTTAAAATGTGTTTAAGGGTTAATTTGCTACTTATTCACAATTAGTACTCGGCATAGGAAATCTTGTAAGCGCTACGTTTAAGGTATTGCACTTTTGTGTAAAACACCACGAGGATAATTTTTGTAGAACAATTTTGCCCGCTATATCGCCAGTTTTTTTGCCCTTTTTCTCAAGAAAGAGGCAAAATGACTCATACAGCTAAGAGTTAGAGGGTTAAAATATACCACAAAAATATTGCTTGTGATGTTTTTCATAAAAATTCTGGTCATATTGTATACCATAAGCACAAGACTTACCAGATTTCTTATGCTTTATAGATTTTTTCAAATTTGCTAAGATCGAAAAAATCAGAAAAATGGGAATGAAGAAAAATAAACCGATGACAACATCGGGAAAGTGCAGTTAATATCAGCTTGAGAGTGGAATTAGTTCTCGTATTCAATTTTCAAGAAAAACGTTGTGTATATAAGAATTAAAATCACATTCAACAGAGCCACCTGACAAGTCGTGATAAGCACAATACACGTGAGCACTGACGATGGAAGTGCAGCGGCTTCCGAAAGTGGCGCTACTCTGTTCTGCTGTGTACGTTGAAAAATTAAGTTGATGTTAATTTTTCCCTTGTTCCTTTCCAGTCATTTTTAAAAACACGATTTAAAATTTATAACACCAAAATCAAAATAAAATAATTGGAATATTTTTCTTCTATTTTTTCTGTAAAAAACATATTAAAAAAACAAACAAAATTCCAGTTTGAATCACTTTATTAAGAAAGTTGAGAGCAAAAAGCAAAAAATAATAATTATTGAAAACTTAATATCTTTTCAAAGCGTAATCAAAAAATCTTAAAATTTACGAGGAAGGCTCTTTTGAAGGGTAGAAAAATTGCACAAAAATTGAAAAATCAAAAAAATATATATAATATATATTTCTTTCAAACCGTCGGATTTGGCGTGGAGTGTCCCATATGCATGTCGAATTGCATTGATATCGGAGAGGTTAAAAAATTAAAATCGGAGAGGGTTAATTTTTTTTTGTAATGGCTTTGCAGTATCCTGCACATGTCAATGTACATATGTACGTGTACTTTTGATTACAAATCATATACATATATTAGGGGTATTCACTATGGCTAGTACAAAAGATGCAAACAAACAAATTTAAATAAGATGTTTATGTAAAAATGCGTTATATTAAATAATAAGACATTCACGATGTGTCACAATATAGAATGCAAAGTTGCATTGCTAAAAGGTAAATTTTGTCTTCATGAAAGCAGCCGCTGATTTCATATTGACATTTTATAAGTATTTTTTTATATGTAATATTTCTTAAATGCCGTGTTCATAAAAAACTAATTTGCATTTGAAATGTATTTTAAAACAACATTTTCATAACTTCTTCTTTTATAATAAAATTCAAATCGAAATGATTTTGTAATGCAGTAAGTCTGCATTTGTTATTTTTCCTCTTTTTTATTTTGAAGTTCAAAAGATTTGTTTAAATTCTTTATACATACTTATTAACAAAATACAATTTAATTTAAGGACCTTATTTTATTGAACCCTTTTGACGCTTATTAAAATTTTTTCATAAATTTGTTTTTATAAAATTCAAGAAATTCATATTTCTTTAGCATATTGAAGGTTATAACATAATATATATGTAAAAATAATATATAAAATAAAATTAAAAAAAAATCATATAAATACTATTTAATATACATAAATATAAATAATATACAGGCAAAAAATAACAATAAATTGTAACAGAAAACAGAAAAAAGTAATAATAATAGTCATAAATATAAAGGAAGAAAAAAAAAACAACAATTGGCAAGTGCACTTATTAAAAATATACAGAATAAATACGACATATATTTTTTATTACAAATAAAATAACAACAAGTAAAAATTGAACCACAAAATAATAATTATTATAATATTAATTTTTACAAATATTTAAATACAAACAAATTTTAGACAAACGAACAGAACATACTAGCAAACAAATTTATTAAGCTTATTAAATAAACTAAAAACAGTAAAATATAAACAATTTATTAAAACAATTAAAAAGTAAAGTAAGTTATAAAATTGTGTAGTTTATTCTAATAATGCTAATTCTTAACTAAAACATTATTTAGTTTTATAAAATTTAAATATAAACAATTTAATAATTCAATCTAATTGAAAATATATAATAAATGAAAAATATGTTAAATTTATAATAATATAAATCTGCATTAAAATCAATAAAAAAAATTAATATGTACTTTAAACAATTGTTTTTATTTTCACAATGGAGTGAGTCGCTTTTAAAGTTTTTAATTTTTGAAGGCGAAAAATTTTAAACTGGCAACACTGCTCTCTGCGATAGCCGAGATAACAGTTCCCGTGCAACACATATAACCTAACTTAACCTACACAAAGAAAAAGTACTACGAAAAAATTTCAAACAAACGTTTATTTAAAATACAATTTAATTTTCAGTAAATGTTTTTTACTGTGTCAGTTAATTTTTTGTTTGAATATTATTTAGGGCACAATAACTGGTGACAACTTCCTAAAAACAAATTCAAACTTTCTATATGAGTTTTTACATTCATAAATTTTTTAATGAAGTTCCATTTAAAATCGTTTATTCAAAATAATATTTTATAGTAAACAACACTTGTTCATGCTCATGGAAAAAATGAAAACCAAACCAATGCTGGTTGTAGCAAGTTTGTTTACTGATGATTCATGTTACGCTAGTTTTCTCGCAATACCCACACCACCCGCTGATCAATAGTATTATCGCGACTTACAACTTGACAAGTCCCCCGTAAAATCGCTCAGTTTTGACTGTGTTAGCGATTTTGATGTCATGATGGGCTATCTTAACATTAAATCTAAGGCCGTAGGAGTCTATGAAATCCATCCACTTTTCCTAAAAATGGTCCTTCCTTATTTACTGCCGATTATAACATATCTTTCCAATTCTATAATTACAACTAGCATCTATTCAAAACGTTGGAAGCAAGCTAAAGTATACCCCATCCCAAAATCAACATCAGAATATCGGCCTATCGCTATTTTACCATATCTGTCGAAAGTCTTTGAAAAAATTCTTCATCAAAAGATAACTAAACACCTCGAAGATAATAATTTATTAATATCAAAACAATGTGGTTTTCTTGCTAATCACTGTTGTGTCACTGTGTCATTTCGAATAAGCCTGGTACATCAAATCGTCGACGATCGCAACAATTGCATATCACCATAGGCAGTTTGGGATACATTTTGCATAAAATAAAGATCATCTTCGCGCTTATAAAGTTCAACTCATCCAAAAACTAAAGCAGTCTGGTTACGAGGAAAAGCTGCTCGAATTTGCGAAGTTATACAGTGAAATTTTCACAATTTTGTTAGTAAATTTACATAATTAAAATTCGTTGCTCAATAGTGTAGCGTTTCATGGTTAAAATTTCCCAAGTTTTCTTCAAATAAATGCCAAAAGATGACAGCCCAATTTTTGACATTTCATCATTTGACAGCCTATTTACTTCCTAACCTCAAATTTGCAAGATACGTCTTTATCCTAAAATCCTATGGGAATCGTCAACACAACAGCAACTACTCTAGGCAAACCTGCGGGGTTCCTCTTGATGATCTTATGAAAATAAAAACGTTACAACTACTTCACAAAATAATCAGCACTCATCAACCCGAAGAAATGTACAATCGTTTTAATTTCAGCCGATCTGAATCCAACATAACAATAATACCTATGAGATATCAAACGCTAATATCGGACTGGCAGCTCTTTATTCCCACTATACGTCTCTCGAATACTATCCCATCAAACATTACGGCAGCAAGCAACATCTTCGATTTGAAGAGGAAAATTTTTCAGTTTTATTCTCGAACGTAACTTTTATTTTTCGAATATTCTGATACATATAAAGTAATTCTATACTCTGCACACAACTTAACATATTATTATCAAATTCAATTATTTTAAATTGCCATACCGTAATGTAGTTTGCATCACAATAATTCATTCATTTTAAATTTTTTTTTAATAGCGGGGAATCCCCCCAATTCCGTAACTATCTGTCGACGTCACGTCAAGACAATACCAAAAAAATTGGCACTTGTCTACTCGCTCTCGACAAAAATTTAGTACTATTAACAGCCTCTTCCCATTTTCTATGCCTTAGAGAATAGTAAGTGGCTGTCAGTAATAGTAAATTGTTGTCGATGACGAGTAGAAATGTGCCAATTTTTTGGTATTGTCTTGACGTGACGTTGACATATAGTTACGGAATAAGGGGGATTATTCTTTTTAGTAATTAGTTTTAACTAATCATCACCGGGTCCTGATGGCATTAAGCCAAAAATGCTACGGAGTGCGGACATCTTTGCCATTGTTTGGGTTCCTAGATTCTACAAAATATGTCTATCAGATATGTACGTTCCGACCAGCTGAAGAAAAGTTAGAGTAGTTTTCATTCCGAAAATTGGTGAGAGAAGCCATGAAGACGCAAGAGACTTCCGTCCAATCAACCTTTCATCTTTCCTTTCAAGATGCTAGAAAGACTCATAGACTTTGATATAAAAAGAGTCTATGAGACTTTTTAGCATCTTGAAAGGCTGATTGGACGGAAGCCTCTTGCATCTTCATGGTCGATTCGTACGTTCATCAAGGGACGATCGACAGCCATACACGAGGTGTTAAGGTTTTTACAGAGAAATCTTGAACATAAACACTATACCATGGCAAGAGTAGTAAATAGCGATATGTTAAAATTGGCATGCAAAGTAACACCACAAAGTGGAGTGGAGAGATCACTACGATTCTTTTTAGACTTATCCATATTGACTTACGGATCAGTAGTTTAGTGGACCACCACAAGTCAGATATATGTGGCAGACGAATTATACAGAATACAGATATCTGCTTTGCTTGCATATGTATTACAGGTTGTTTAGGTACTTGTCTTATGGGTCGATTATGGCTAGCAACCGAACCTCAGTTGGGTTGTCACTTGCTAAAAAAAATATATTACGGATGACAACTAGCAACTGAAAGCTGTTAGTTTATCTAATCTGTAACAAATCTTGACCAGCCTACCCCTCCCCCTCTTCGGCTTTACGTAATATGTGAATAGACCCTTATTTGAATAAAAAAAAAGACTTAGTTTATCTTACCAACATACTTTCCCCATCAGATCTATTAAATTTCTTTGGCAAACTAAAGCTAAAATTTACCAAAACACCAAACGGACTTAAATTATATATTAAATAATCCAATACATAAAACTGATCAGGTTCAATATAATGAAAAGAAATAGCTCCGGATGAACAGCAGCTTCCATTCTGAAATTATATTATTATTCGATGAAAAAATTCTTAAACATAAATCACTTGTTTACCTGTTTATGTGGATAATAAGTATAATTTTGATACCAAGTTGTAGCATCAGTTGGTATTAAATGTTCCACTGCTAGTGGTATAAAACGCTCCTTACCCCACTCATCACGACTATCGCCCGCTATAATACCAATATATTGCAAACAAAATCCCAATTGTACATCTTCAGATTTGAATAGTTTGGGACATGTGTGCGGGTTGTCATAAGCTTCAAGGGCAAATTTCTTTAAAGATTCTTTGCTGAGAACATAACCGGCACCACCAGACATGTAGCCCTGTGTAAATATTAAATATTGTTAGTTTTATTTCTTATTTAAATCATGGCGTATAGATAGCAGCTACCTGTTTTACCAGCGGCTTAAATTTGGCACCAAAGTATATAGGAGTTTCTGACGAATAGGAGTATAAAAGATACCGTAAATTCTCCATTATAACGTAGCTGGAAGTGGCGAAAAAGGCTAGTCAGTCATACATGTGTATATATTAATAACAAAATAAAAAAAGAAAAGTAGCAAATCGCAAGAAAATCATAACCAACAGACAGGGGAACACGGATTTCGTTGCATTGGCTTTATTAGTCGAATCTGATAAATAGTATTGTAATGTATTTCGTAGTACATAAATTATATTCTACAGTGGGGCAGAATCAAAATATAAAATAAAATAAATCCGCCAATTTCAAACGGATAATTCGATCAGTATAAAATTTCACATCGATATTGGACAGCAGAATTGCTCAAAATGATATAGTAAATTTATTTTTAGTACAGGGTGGCGCAAAATGAGCTATATGGTTTGAATTCTTTATAACTTTTTAAATTATTATTTTTCTTTGGTTTTTTTTTTCAGCATTTCGTGAAGAAGTCTTGGGGAATTAATTACGAATCATTACACGATCGAACAACGTACAAAAATAATTGAATTTTATTTTTCAAACCAACAGTATATTGTGTTGACACAGCGTAAATATCTTCGTCATTTTAATGTGCGCATTGCACCCACAGCGTCAGCAATAAACCATCTGATTGGAAATTTTCGTCAACATGGGTCTGTAAGAACCCTTCCTGGTGCCGGAAGAATACCTACCGTGCGCACTGGTAAAAATATTGATCGTGTACGGGAGAGCGTGCAGCATAATCCATCAACATCAACAAGGAGGCGTTCGACACAACTTGGACTATCACGGCGATCGCTGCAGAGAACTTTGAGTACATTAGACTTGTTCCCATATAAAGTTCAACTTGTGCAAGAATTGAAGACGACAGACTACTAGCAACGGCTTGAATATGCCATTCGTTTCCGTGAAAAAGCGGAGGAAAATCCAGACCTTATTCACAATTTGGTAATGAGCGATGAAGCCCATTTCCTATGAAATAGGTATGTCAACAAGCAAAACTTTAGGATTTGGGCTACGGAAAATCCAAGAGCAGTTCATCAGCGACAAGCACACCCTTTTAAGTGTGCTGTTTGGTGCGGTGTATTCTCCGTAAGGATAATTGGCCCATATTTTTTTGAAAATGAAAGTGGTGTCTCAATCTCTGTCAGCGGTGGTGCATATCGGACGATGTTGAAAAATTTTGCTAGGCCAGCTGTGGAAAACCATCCAAACTTGTGGTTTCAACAAGATGGAGCCACAGCACATACTGCAGGTGCCTAAATGGCTTTGTTAAGGGACATATTCGGCGAACGCATTATTTCGCGCACAAGTGATTTTAACTGGGCTCCGCGTTCACCAGATTTAACAGCTCCTGACAGTTTTCTTTGGGGATATTTGAAAGAAAGAGTGTACGTTAACAAACCAAGAACCAACTAAAAACCAACATTCGAAATGAAATCATGGTCATTACTCCCGAAATTTTGCGAAAAGGTTTGGAAAATATGCTAAAAAGAGCACGTATGTGCGAAGCAGAAAATGGACATCACTTACAAGATATCATTTTTCAAAGCTAATTGCAAAAAATTCCCCAAAAATATACTGTATTTAAACAATATAGATCATTCTGCGCCGCCCTGTAGTTGATATTAGCTGCAAATGGCAATTAACATGGAAGTAATTCGAAACCCTGATATCAAATATTTCCGAAACTAATGATCGTAATAGCTAATCATATTAGTACAACTTGAAGGAAATTCTAATACGAGTTATGTATTAATTCACAATTACCCTAAATAAGAAAAAAATATAATGTGGGCCATCAACAGTTTGACCCGTTGAAATCACCGCATCCCGACGGCATTACCCCAGCTGATCTACAGCGTAATGCTGACGTAATCACTCCATGGCTTATTCGAATATTCTCGGCCTTCCTGAATTGGTCATATATTCTGACAACGTGGACTGACTATTCCGTGGTCTTTATCCCCAAAGGGGGTAAAACCACTCACGTAAGCCCGAAAGATTTTAGACTCATCCAGCCTATTATATTTTCTCATAAAAACGCTGATCGAATAATGGATCCACATCTTAGATCAGTAGTCTCTCCGAAACTTCTATCAACCTCCAAACATGCCGGCATGAAGGGCAAATCAGCTGAGACGGCATTTCACTCGCTTGTTGGTTTTATTGAAAATTCCATGACACACTTGATACAGAAGGTGCCTTCAAAAATGTGAGAACTGAAACCATTATAATGACACTTGGAGCACTGAACATTGATCGGTCAACAATTCGCGTTATACGGATACTTTTGCCCAATAATGTAATTTCCTCCAAGATGGGTCAAACTATTTTACAAAAAACGGCAAGGTGAGGTATCCCCAAGCAGGTGTTCTGTAATCGATCCTATGGAATATCGTCATAAACTCGGTACTGATGAAGTTAGCCATTATGAGTTTTAAATCAGTAGACTACGCGGATGATGTTGCAGTGGCAGTATTTGGTAAATTTCTAGACACTATCTCAGCATTTGCAATCGGCATTACGAATCATAAGTAGATGGAGCGTCATTAGTGGCCTCAATGCTAATCCCCAAAAGACGAACCTTGTTTTCTTCACGGGAAAATACAAGACATCGACTTTCACGTTACCGACTCTTAATGGAGTCACACTTAGGTTATCAGATAGCTTGAAGTAACTCGGTATTATACTGCACTACAAACTTTCATGGTAACCAAATATTCAAGCTAGAGCAGCCAAAGCTGCTTTTGCTCTATACTCCTGAAAAAACGTTAACTGACTTTTTGAAGTGGTGGTAAAGCCCATACTAATGTATGGGGCTGTCATCTGGTGGACTTCCTTAAACAAAGCAACATGCTCTAAAATAATTGACAAAGTTCTTCGAACATTTGCTATGATGGTCACATCGGTGCACCTCACACTACTCAATCGAAAGCACTGTTCACCATACTGCATGGGCTTCCTGCCGAACTCATAATCAAACAACTGGACATGAACTCGGCTGTTATACTAAATGTCTCAGGTGCATGGAGGCAGGTTAACGTAGGCCATGCGACGATACTGGGGCAAATTTTAGATCTTCTCGACCACACTGACTTGCTCGCCTGCTCTCTTACCCGACAAATGATTGAAGTGGACTTTTCGAGCACATTCTCTGAGACGAATAATATACATCAACGCGAGGATGTGCTTGAGATCCACACCGATGGATCCAAGTCGGGCATTGGAGTAGGTGGGCGGCATCGTCATTCCACACTTACAACGTAGGATACACCTTAGGCAACCCAGTCAATGTGGTATCACACAGGCTGAAATATCGGCTGAAATATTGGTCAACAGGTTAAGGTACAATAGGGTATTCGATCAGAACATTCGTATATGTACAGATAGTAAGGCTGCACTACACGTTCTATCTAGTGTTTACACAACATTGCAATTGATTAGAGAATGCCGGGCATCCCCGAACGAGATGGTGAGACATTCTAACCTAGGGCTCTTCTGGGTACCGGGGCACGCTGATGTGCTCGGTAGCATTATTGCAGATGAGCTAGCCAAGGCTGGCGCTCACTTGCAGGAGAGGGACATTGAGTTATTAGTAAGTATGCCACTAAAGTTCAGCACCAACTATTAAGGGAAGCACAAACCTGATAGACAAAAGCAATCATATATGAGGTTTCTAGATCCAGCTGGCCCCAGTATAACTTCGCAATAAATGCAACCATACTGGGGCTTCCTCGTCAACAGCTGAGTATACTCGTAGCGGTCATAAAAGGATACACTCTTATCGGTGCTGATGCTAGAAGATTAAATCTTCCTTATAACGACTTCTGCAGGAGTTGTCAGAACGAAGTAGAGGGGACTGTTAAACAACCCCTCTACCGATGTCCAGCACTATCTTTGTATAGGTCGTCATACTTGGGAAATCCATCACTAGCCGAACTAGCAGACCTTGGGGAATGCGACATAAGGGGAATAAATTCATTCATACGCTGGCTCAACACCGATAGGCAGGGTATCTTCATAAACTCCTTATTATCAATTTCAGGCATCATAGCCTAACCTAACCTATGTATTGATTAAATAGGACAGACCGGTGTCAAGTTTTGCTAATTGATATATGTATGTCGTGCAATGCCTTCAATTTTGGATATAATTCAACCGAAAACTAGAACCATTTAAAAAACCAGAATGAACATTTGACTTCAGCGCTTCTAATTAACTAAAGCTACGGTCACGCTTGGCAAAAAAATGACCAGACAGACAAACTAAATTTTTATTTCCTTTAATTTCCACAATTTCTTATGGATTCGCATTTATTAAAAATTATATAAAAACAGCTTTTTGCACCATAAACAATTTTATTTTCTAATATTAAAATAACTTAAATCACGCTGAAGTAGTGGTTACGCTTATTTCGTCAAATATTTGTCAAGTGGGACCATAGCTTAAGAAACAACTGTTATTTGCTCCAGTCTAAAAGTTGACCTAAATTTGTTAACTTGTGTTATTATTTTTAATTTATTTTGCTTTGTTTATTAACTTTTATACTTTTGCGAATTAACTAGATAGGATCGTGTAACGTAGTTTCCTTTCCTTTGTTGTATATAATTCCACACAATGCTGTCTTATCTCTACACTCTAACTTATAGATAATAGAATAATGCTACGGCTATTGTCATCGGTCCCTTCGAATAGTACGATCCGACTAATACTTCGACTATTGATCAATAGCTGGATAAATAATCTTGGCCTCGCTTTTTCTACTATGTAGGTATATACTGTGTTGCTCAGGTATAACTTCGGTTTCTCCGAATTCTTTCTGCCCCGTTTGTGGTCAAACTTTAAATACTTTAATACTAATTGTTAAATCAACTGAATGAAGAGAACTTAGTGCATATATGTGAAGATAACTTAGTGCATATGTATATGTGTATTAGTTTTTGAAACGTATCATTATATCACGTATACTCCGGATAAAAAATATTACTCATGCACGTTCATGCTCGAGCTTTTTATATTTTAATTTTATGAATTAATCACGATCAGGAAAATATGAGTCGAGTTAATGACAAGTTGTCTATGTTTTTAACAAAAAAATTAACCAAAGACGTTATTAAAGGGCTTGCTGTCACTACTTCGCCATAATCAGCATTCTTGATTTGTTTTTTTTCAGAGTTTTCAAATTAGTTTTCAAAACTTTCCAATCACAAAACAAACACTCAAAAAATATATTCATGAAGGCTCAATTACTCATGCACGCTTAGTTTGTGTTCACACAATATAAGTCTTGTTGATAAGCTTTCTATTTCATAGAAGAGAGCGACAAGGGTTAGAGAAATGAGTACACATCCTCATGTTCTCTTGAAAATCCCCAGGAAACTATTTTTGACGATATGTCTGACGTCTGAGACTTTATCCGACAGCCAACCGAGTTGCCTAAAATTCCCACAGACATTTGACAGAATAGTCGTACCAGAACGTTTATGCACATTTTCTGAAATATTATCCGATTAATATCAGACTAGTCTGCACATTATCTGAAGGCAGTTTAATTTTTATTTAAGACATTTAACAGAATAGTCTGCACGTTTTCTAACTTACTAAAAGTTTACTTTAAGCAGTCACCTTTGCACATTATCAGATTTTAGGTTTCGTAACAGTTCTTATTTATCTCTTGAGAGTTATCCGAAACTGTGAAGACATGTCGAAAATTCTTTTAGAGTTTCCTTGGAAAATTCTTCAAAATTGGTACAGAATTCTCTTGAACATTTCAAAAAAGTTCGTGGAATTTCCTCAGGAAAAGAGGTTCGCTTTCTTGTCAAGCAGTCATAGGAATTTCTTACGTTTTCTTACCGACTTCGGCATCTTGTGCAGTCACTCTGAACGACTTCGGACCGAAATCTCTGAAAAATGTTTGCTGGGTCGTTTTGCTTTCTCATTTGCAAAGTAAAAAACGCACACATTTATTCACATGGTGTGTACCCATCGAACATTTTTGCAGACATGTCTGATGGAAAAAAAATCTGACACTTTACCAGATAATCAAGCGAATTGACTACAGTTCACTTAGAATTTTTTTCTACGACGTTTCTGCAAATTGTCTGAAAGGCTATTCGATTAAATACTAGTCTACACAGTATTTGAAGACAATTAAATTTCCTTTATGACATTTAACAGAATAGTCTGCACATTTTCTGATCTACGTCTCACGACTTTTATCAGTCACTTCTGCACATTTTCTGATTTTAGTCTTCGTAATACATACTTCCCATTTATCTCCTGAGAGTTTGTGCATATGTAAATGTTTTGGGTTTTTAAAATTATAAAATAAAAGTAAATATTTTTTGATGATATGCTATAAGCAGCACAAAAATGCTTGGCACAAGAACTGTCAAAAAAGTCTTACACCACTTTGATTGCAAATTTATAATTTTAGGTACGACTTTTCTCTCACATTAATACAACACGACGTGAAAAGTGTCAGATAAATCGGAAAAATGTCAGATTGTACAGACATATCGAAAATTCCTTTAGAATTTCCCAAGAAAATTCTTTAGAATTTGCACCGAATTCTTTCTTTTAGACATTTCAGGAAAGAGCTGCGCTCTCTTGTCAACCTCACGTATGATTTGTGGTACGTTTTCTGACCGACTTCGGACACGAATTCGGCATCTGGTGCAAACTTTTTGACCGACTTCGGACCGAAATGGAAAAAATGTTTGCTGGGTACATTCATACAATGAAAGTTAAAAGAAGCAAAAAGTAAGAATCTTATTTATAAGATTTGTATTGTCTGAACATAGACTTACATTACTGAAGGAGAAATGTATTCCTGACCATGCATAATCATGCATGATTAATGCTAATCATATTAGCGGTGCTTATCTCTAGTTACTAGAGTCTAGCGTTAACAGCTATTTCAATGATAATAAAAATTATTTCATTTAATTCAAAAATGATAAGTGTACATTGTTATTATATTTAACTTACGTATCATCGTCAGCTTTTAAAAACCATTCAGCCTCATCATAATGATGATCGTAAATATATTTCAAGGCATTTTTTGTTTTATTCCACAGATTATGGCGACCTTCCTCCACATCCAGTTTTACACTTTGCAATACGTCATCCTCTTCCGTACTCATAAATAACAGTTTATTACAACGTTTACCCCACGTATTACGAATGTGTATGGCCTTGTACAAATGATTGGCAGGACTTGTTGCTATCCAACAGAGAACTCTCGTTGTTTCGAATAAATACTGAGGCATCAATTTATATTCTTGTATAGATAATGAATTTGCACTTGTTTTTTCCAAATCTTCTGCTAAAGTTTCATTTTCAGATAATATGATCGTCTCATTTTGCAAATTATACCAAAAACTTGTTAGTCGTATGCCGATTAAGAAACCCAGTGTTAAACAAATTATATTTCGACTTAAAGAACCCAGTGAGTGTGAAGGTTTACACTTTAACATATTATTTTTTTTGTATATTGTTGTTCCAGGTATTTTATTTTAATAATTTTACTAATTAAATTTTTCGTTTGTTTTGTTAATTGCAACTTAAACTTAATCTCTGGTGTTTTTAATTAAAAACTTGTTTTGTGTTTTGTTAATGTTGTTGGCGTTAAATTTAGGAGATTGGAACAATTTGCTTAGTGTTAACTTTTCAGAAGCTTTAGAAAGACTGAAAGTGATTGACCGATTTGAACGTTTTGCAAAAAAGCAAGTAGCTTACAAGTATTTGGTTTTGCATTTCTTTGGAGCAGTGTTGCCAGATTTTGATGATTTTGAAAAAATATTGGATTTTAAATAGATGAAAGTTTAGTATAACATCCGTATTCTAAGATATGTGACAAAATAAAAATTATAACAAATGATCATTTTTATATTTTTATATTGAGATATAAAAATTGTCATATGTTATAACTTTGTCATTTGTCACAAAAAAGTTCAGAAGACGGGTGTTAGTCTCAGTTGAAATAATGACACCGTACAACAAAATCATTTTTTTTAATTAGAAGGTTCTAACAATTGATTCTGTTAGAGGGCACCAAAAAATTTTTTCGTATATAAGTGTTCTGAAAGTTTATATCTGGGACTCATTTTAGGGAGTGCTATGTTACTTCTCTTTTTGAATCGAATTCCCTAATGGCACATTGTACATATAAATGTTTTGTATGCTGAATATGAAATAAGTGTAACATATACTTGTAACGAATACTGGTTAATAATACATGTAACGAATACTGATAACAAATATGTGTAACGACAATTAAAAACGAAGGCAACAGGCCGGTGCGAAGGTATTGTTGCTTTAGCATTTTCGTGGTTTTCGGTGTTGCCGTTGTTTTCCGGGGAAATTTTGGGATTTCGGGGAGATTTTTATCCTAGTTTTTGGGAATCCGAAGAACTTCTGCGATTTTGGGGAGATATTCGTCCTAGTTTTAGGGAATCCGGGAAACATCAGGGACTTTAGGGAGATTTTCGTCCAAGTTTTTAGGAATGCTTGGACCAGGTTTGTGTCTTGCGTAATGGTTCGTGCTCTTGCTAAATGAAGGTGTCTCGTCTAAACACCAGGAGTCTCAGCTACATTATTGAAAATTATCGCCTAAGTATCTTCCAGGCGATAGTTGTTTATTTGTTGACGAATTATCTTATTTTTCCATCTAGAGCTTGAAATTACTATCTTCGTTTACTTGGTGTCATCAAGGTATGTGAACTTTTTGTTTTTAAATTATAGCTTTTTTGGGGGGATTATGGCGACGTGTCCGGTGACTAGGCGGAGTGTTTCGAGGGCGATAAAGATAACGGGGCGTCTGACATAGCGAGCGAACGTGGCCGACCAAAGGTTATCAGCCGAAGGTGGCCTGCCAATAAGGCTGAAATTGGCCGCCTGATGGCATAACGCCGATAGTAGCAGGCCTAAGGGTGCGAACAGAGTGTCCGCTTGTTGCCGAGCCGAGCCGAGCCGACTGACGTTTATTGCGAGAGCTTGTTCATGCGAGAAACAAGTTTGAGTGTGCATAGTGGATGCGAGGATCAGCGCTGATGTTTTATCTATTATCTTCCGAATATGCGGCAAAAGAGTTACAAGAAATGCTTCATCTTCATCCAATACAGTCTTTTTTCCATATTTTTTATTTTTTTGTTTAACTTTTATTTTATTTTTTTATTTTTATTTTCTTTTTAATTTTTATTATTTTTTTAATTTTTTAATTGCATGTTTTATTTACTTTTTCTTAAACTTTTGTTTTAAATTGTTTTATGTTTTCCAAACAAGTTGAAATCATAACAAACTTGACAAGAACAATGTTTGCGGCGCTGAAATACGCTTTGGAACTGTTTTCTCGCATTCAATCAGCTTTGCGCTCTGACCAGCTCGGCGCCCACTATGACCTGTTCGCGCTTATTTGTACTTTAAGAATGTTGAAGTTTGGACTACGCTATTGAAATACACGTTGAGCTACCGGGTGTCAAAGTTCACTACCACGGGCATGAACAAATTTGTCGGCCTGACCTCATAACTCTTAAAAATATTATCTTATTTTATTGAACTTAAGCTTGGTATAGAGTTTACAAATAGATAAAGATGGGTTTTATATAAGTTTGAAAGCCTACTATGCTTATTTTTGAAAATCATTTATATATTTGTAAATTCTCAAATGGTTTTTGAAAGTTTGTACATAAGATAAAGGGGTTGTAAATGTTCAAAATTGTGTTTGAAGTCTACTGACGACTTAGTAAAGCACCAATGAAATGCTGCATATAGGCAATGCTTAAACTCCAGCAAATAAATTTTATTTAAAATAAAAAATATATACATATATTAAAAATACCACACACACACTTAATGCTTAAGCCTTGGCAAGCATTGAACCTGCAGCCTTGCGGCTAATTGTTCAGCACACTATCGACGAAACTAGAATTACTTTGATGATTTGATAAGATTTAACAATATTTTATTTTGTGTGTACGTTTAAGGTATAAAATATGTTGAGCACTTTTATGTAAAACACAACGAGAAACATTTTTGTGGAAGATTATAATGCTCTAGCTCTTCGCGGTGGGGGCCTTTTTATACCTTTCTTAAATAAAGGGCAAACAACTCTTCTTCAGCAGCAATATAGCGGACTAAAATACTATACATAAATGCTTCTCGTGGTGTCTTATATAAAAGTTTTGAACACATCTAATACCTTAAACGTAAGGCTTACAAAGATTTCCTATGCCGAGTAATAATTGTGAATAAGTACGAAATTAACCTTCAAAACACATTTTGAGTTTTGAATAATTTCTGGTGATCTAGTTAAGTCTGGAGCTTGGATTTATATCAAGATTTATTGTAGAACATTACATCAAATTTAGGATCACATATTGTCTAAATTTGTGTTGAAAATTTCTTCTTGTCTAAAATTACATAGATTTTGTAGTTATTTTTATTAAAGAAAAAGCCCGCCAAATTAAACAAATTTAGTCCAAGTGGAAAAAATTTAACATAAAGTATAATACGGCTATGGCTGAATGGTAGATACGTCAGACTATCAATCAGGAGGTCGCGGTACAAACCTGCACGCAGCCAATCGGTTGTTTTAGTAAAAACATTTTGTTCAAAAATAATGCGTGTCTAATTTTATTTAGGTCGATAATAATCGGTAAAGTGTTGCCGACTATTAAAGACATAATTTTCAACAAAAGTATTTTAGAGTGTAGCTATGTGCAAAAGGAGGAACTTTAACTCCCCTTAAAATGAGCACCAGATGTAAACTTTCAAAACGCCGATATACAAGAATATTTTTTTGGTGCTCTCTGCCAGAATCAGTTGTTAAAACCATGTAATATTTTTTTGTGTTGTACAGTGTATGTAACACTGTAATCTATTGCTTACAATTGATGCTATCGTATATATTTTTTAAATTTATTTAAGAAATAAATCTTATAATTATTTAAACACTTAAAAACTAATACAATATTCTTATTTTTAAAAATCAAATCAATTTATTTGCGAGGGTGGTTCGGCTAATGGTTCAAAATTTTCCAACTCTTGCGACATTAAGTCAGTTAAGGCTATTTTTTCTGGTAATTCCAAATTTTTATAAACACCAAACACTTTCAAGACATATAAAATATAATCTAAAACATAAAATTGTTCGGGCTTAATATAATGAAAAGTTATGGCACTCGTTGAACAGCAAGAGGCGTTCTGAAATTAAAATTAGGAAATATAAAGTTTGCAAAAAGTCAGCTGAATACTTTGAATTTGATTTTATAACTCACCTCTCTTTGGGTATAATACGAATAATTTTTATACCACCATGTTTTATCTTCTGGTATCAGATATTCAATTGGCAGTGGCAAGAAACGTTCATTACCCTCTTTATCTCTGGAGTCACCGGCAATAACACCGATATTTTGCAAACATAAACCCAATTGAACATCTTCAGCTGGATATGTTTCCGAACATACAGCAGGATTATCATAAGCTTCTGTTGCAAATTTCTCAAGAGATTGTTTACTAAGTACGTAACCAGCACCACCTGACATGTAGCCCTGTGTAAGAATTAATATAATTTTTCATATATTTTTGAATTTTTGCATGTGTTTAAAATCTTATTTTCGTGTGAAGTATTAATTTAAGTATTTATATTTTTACCTGTTTTACAAATCGCTTAAATTTGGCTCCAAAATATATGGCTGCCTCTGAGGGATATTGATATAAAAAATATCGCAAATTCTCCATGATGACATAACTAAAATAGAGAAGCAAAACAATTATTTTCATTTGCAGTAAAATATAATATGTATATGTTTAATAAAAGCTTGATTTTTAAAGTTCCATATCCAAAGGCTGACATAATTAACAGAAGTTGGATGATTTCTCACTAAACTTTGTGGCACTAAAGCTGTTAAAACCCCATTTACATTTTATACGATATAAAACCACTTTCTCTACATATCATCCCTACCATGTCCAACTATTTAATATTCAATTGTGATCTCAAAGTCAACGTATTCCTAAAGCGAAAGTTTTAAATATTTCTTAGTGAGCTATAAATCCTCTATGAGAATTTCAGCAGTTTCAAACGAGGCATATCGTATAAATTGGAGTACCAAAATAATGAATCTAAATAACGAATTTTGCATATTGGATAGTTAGACATTGCACTATAGGACATTTTAGCCCTTTTTGTTGCCATAATTAATTACAGCCAAACAAACGGCAGCACCGATTTAAATAATTTTAATTTAATCTCACGAAGAAAAATATGTGATAAGCTCACGCGTTCTCACGCGTAACAATTTTGAAATGGTCTCTTGTTAGACCTTTTTAATTGGCATTAAAGAAAATTTAGTTTTAACCAAGTTTTAAAAGAATAAAATTTTCGATATCTGCCTCATACAAGAAATATATCTGATTTTAGTACATTGTCTAGAAAAATGCATTTTTAAAAAAGTTTGCAAATATCTGCATCTAAAATATTTAAAATTCGCAAGATAATTAATTGTCTTAGAGAGCCGTGATGGTGTTATGGCTATCATTTTTTTTGTAAGCCCAAATGAAATAAGTTAAGTAAAATGCGACTTTGGCTTGCACAAGAATGGTTCCTTCCGTACGAATACACATTTGTATATCCTTTTTTCGTTTTTGCCCCTATTTTCATTTTGGCAGTTTTCCCGTTGTGCTTTTTTGTTTAATTTTAGTTTTTCTATGTCTTAAGTTTTTTTTCGTTGTTTTCAACGACTTTTTTGGCTTTGGCGCTTTTTTCATTTTTTTGTTTTTTTAATTTTGTCTGACGATTTTTCGTTTTTTTCGATTTTTTTGTTTTTTTTTTGCCGATTTTTTTAGTTTTGGCGGTTATTTTTGGCGTTTTTAACGTTTTTTTTTCACTTTTTGACGATATTTTTAGTTTTAGCGATTTATTTAAGTTGTGGCGATTTTTTTCAGTTTTGGCGCTTTTTTCGGTTTAGGGGTTTTTTTCGGTTTTTGGTGATTTTTTTTAGTTTTAGCGATTTTTTTGGTTATTACACTTTTGTTTCGTTCTGGCGGTTTTTTTTGACGATTTTTGGTTTTTTGCAATTTTTTTTCTTCGTTTTTTTGCCAATTTTTTTATTTTTGGCGTTTTTAGGCTCTGGCGCTTTTTTTTTGTTTTAACGTTTTTTCGCTTTTTAACGATATTTTTAGATTTATTTTCAGGTTTGGCGCTTTTTTGGTTTTGGGGATTTTTTCGGTTTTTTGTATTTTTTTTTTAATTTAAGTGATTTTTTTTTGTTTTGACACTTTTTTTCGTTTTGGGAATTTTTTTGGTTTTTGGCGATTTTTTTTAGTTTTCGTTTTTTTTTTGTTTGGCGCTTTTTTTATTTTGGTGATTTTTTTTTTGTTTTTGGCGATTTTTTCGTTTTTTGATGATATTTTTAGTTTTAGCGATTTTTTATGTTGTAGTGCTTTTTTTCGTTTTGCCGATTTATTTCGGTTTTTGGCGTTTTTTAAAGTTTTTTTCGCGATTTTTTTAGTTTTGGTGATATTTTGCGTTTTAGCGATTTTTTTGCTTTTTTTTGGTGCGTTTTTCCTTTAAGCGCTGTTTTAATTTTTGCGATTTTTCGTTTTAATAGTTTTTTGTTATTGAAATTTTTTAGATCTAGCGTTTTTGAAAATTTCAAGAGTTTACCTCTTACGGTTTCCAAGATACAGCATATTATCTAAATTACATAGTAAAATTGCATTAACTGATAGAACACCCTTTAATTTTTATTGTTTTAAATATCAGTGTTAATTGGTGTAGTCTATTCTACACACTACACCAATTCGCACTAAGTTTGAATATTTAAAGTGTCTATATATAAGTGTCTGTATATTACATTAGTAATTATATCAACATGTTTCGTTGCTCGCCTTAGAACACCCTTTAATTTTTAGCTGTGAAAGTTTCAGGTCCGTAGCTCTTACGGTTCCCGAGAAAACAGCCTGTGAGAGACAGACAGACAGACGGACAATGTAGCGAAAACAATAGGATTCCTTTGCACTTTTGGTGTACCGAACCCTAAAAAGGTGGATATGGGCAGCTTTGTATACATAAACAGGGCTACCAGCTCTCATATCTTTTTTTGATTTTTTCTTTCCAATATATTGGAAATTGAAATCTTTGGAAACTAATTTAAAAATCTAAAGTTGAAAAATTAGCTTTTTGCCGAAACATTTGGAAATTCGGCCATAGTGCAATGTTACAAATTTTAAAGATTTGAGTGCAACAAATACGTTAAGCAAAAGAACAAAAATAACTGAAATGTTCAAAGCAAAGCTTGTATATATTTCGTGTTTGTGTTTAACTAATTTAGATTCTTCATAAATAAATTAAACTAATAAAATAAAAATTATTGCTTTGGTTATTTGTTTTCAGCTAATAAGATTTAACGTGTCTTAACTATTTGTGTTAATAAAAATTCAGGTTTTTTTTATTACACATTTTCCAGACATTTTTGTCAATTTTATGATCACTTTTTAAAGGGAGTCATTCGTTTTAATAAGTCCATGTCCATATGAATCAACTTTTGCTTCTGCAACTTTCTTAAATTTTCTTTTGAAGTTGCATTCGTGTCCATATAATCAAATTCTTGCTGCGCAGCTTTTCTTTTTCTTACATAGAATTTGTTGTTGTTTAATATTACGAAGAATAAAAAAAGAGAGTTGTATGTACGTGAAGCAGTGTACCCCTTTCATATCTTCTCACCTCTCTCTCTCTCCTATAAACTCAAAAGTTGCGCAGCAAAAGTTGACTCGTATGGACATAGACTAACTTTCAAAAAAATATATTACACAATAAAAGTCACAAAACCTTAGTAAAATATGTAATAAAAAACCTACATATTCCTTAACATAAAACAATCTATATATTTTATTACCTGAATACAAATAATCGACATAATAAAAGTTCTACTTGGGCAAGAGAGTAAATCCAACATAAAAATCAAAATATATTATTTTGATTTATTGCGTCATTTCTAATATAAGATTTTGAATAAATTTTCTGCTCAAGTTTTCTAATCTGCTATATCAGATAAGTTACTATAGACCCCACATTTAGACTGCTTTTAATGAAGCTGTGATACTGCTGAAGCGGTAGGAGATCTGATTACGTCACGAGTAAGCTTGCGAGTATGCATAGTGAAAGATGAATAAAAGCAATGTTGTCTACATCTATCCATCGTCTTACGCGGTGTGTATATACATTTTTAATTAAGTTTTCTTTAATTAAGTTTTGCCAAATAGCTCAATTTGGTTTTCTTAAAATGGTCTTGGTAGCGAGAAGAAGAAGGTAAAGATCTCTGGATCAAAATTTATTCAGAATTCTTCAGACTAAATCAACGGCAAATTCGAACTGCGTGGGAATGGTGCAAAATAAGATGTATAATACGGAAGCAGCATCGGACGATCTGCTACGTTTCATGGAGAAGAAGGACATACGCTTTACCTTAATAGTCAATAAAGTTAGAGGCGTTCGGTCATGATACTTTATTTTCCTCTCTCCAGCCCAATTCGTATATGCTAACATAGAATTATATATGATTCATATATAGTTATGTATAATTATGTATAATAATTTTGTATAATAATATATAATTTTATATAATTATATATAATTATATATAAGTACATATAATTATATATTTATAATATTTTTCATGATTTTTGTTAGTCATATATAATCATATATAACTATGTATAATCAGATATAATCATGTATAATTATATAAAATTATATGCAATGTTTTTTTTAGTTGTTGTATAATTATGTATAATTATATATAATTATGTATAATCATATATAATCATATATAATTATAGCTATGTATAATCATATATAATCATGTATAATTAATTAATTAATTTTTATATAATTATATATAATTACACAGTGCAACACGAAAAAATATAACCATATACGGACACCACTACGCGATAAAAGTCCAAAAAAAAGACCCGTGTCTCCCAGTTTTGCCCCAAGTCATGCACTTTTTTTATGGGCCCCCAAAGATTTGGGACCTCGGTGTAATTTTTGCAAAAAACTGATAATTTTATCAGGCTCAGATATTGCGAACCGTTCGGAATTTTGATTTACTCTTTAAGGCAAAGTTGTAGCTCTTCTCATAAAGAATAAATATTGTGAACATACAAAATCAAAAAAACTTCATCTTCAAGATCAAAATCGAAAAAAACTTTAAGAAATTCGATTTTTTACTATTGCGGCTACCTAAACGGCATTAAGAATCATGTTCTAAAAAGTTCTTTATTGAGATCTTAGGTACATTTTTGTAGTTGATTGTTTCCTTGAATTTTGAACAGTTTGATGCCTATGGACCTGAACAGGGGAAAAAATGTAAAAAAACGAATTTCTTAAACCTATTTGCGATTTTGATTTTGAACGAGAAGTTTTTTGATTTTGTATGTTCATAATTATTAAACATTTATGAAAGCTAAAAATTAAAGGGTATTCTATAACGAGCAACGAAACATGTTGAAGCTCTAATGTAATATACAGACAACTGGCATTTTCAAAGTAAGTTTATTATACACCAATAAATATGGAAATTTAATCAAAATAAAATTTAATGGGTATTTTATCAGTTAATGTCATTTAGAAAATTAGCTGTATCTCGGGAAATTTTTACAGCTAGTGCAGCATTTTAAAGGCAACTGTAACGAATAAAAACTCAAGGATATTCTATCAGGTAATGTAATTTCGAAATATAACGTAATGTAATGTAACTTGATATAAACAAACTTAATAATTAAAGAGTAAATTGATAATTAAAGGGTGTCCCTTCAAGCAAGCCGAAAAGTGAACAGCCAAATTAAAAAAAGTCGCTAAAACGAAAAATATCTTAAAAAAAAGGAAAATGCCAAAACTGAAAAAGCTGATACATATTTAAAAAAATAACCAAAACGGAAAAAATCGCAAAAATAAAAAAGCGCTGAAAGGTAAAAAGCACAAAAACGAAAAAAAACATCAAAACTAAAAAATAGACAAAAACGAGAAAAAAAAATCGCCAAAGCAGAAAAAACCGCCAAAACTAAGAAAACAATATTAAAAATATAGCAAAAACGAAAAACATCACCAAAATTAGAAGAAAAAAACGCTAAAAAGAAAAAAGCGTTAAAACGAAAAAAGTCTCCAATACTAATAAAACACGATAAAATTAAAAAAAAACTGAAAACATACAAAAATCGCCAAAACGAACAAATGATATAAATATGAGTGTCCAAATTAGCTTTGGACACTTAAATTATAACACTAGTTATAATTTTTATATTAATCATAATTAGTATAAGTCATAAGTTATAATATAAGTTATAATATAGATCTAGAAATTAATTTACAGTGTAAAAAACAACTAACAATTAATATCGTAAGTGAAATCGCAATTTGGCAGCACTAAATGTATAAGATCAATTTGTCATTGTTCTAAATCGGTTTTCTCTCCAAACCCGAAGTCTAGCTTAAGTTTTCGTGAAACACTAAATACATACTTACATGATTTTCATCCTTCATACGAACCACTGGTCTTTTCTCTAATGGATTTAGCTTTTAACATAAATTAACTTATACTTATCTTACCCTAAACTCAAATTGTAATCGAACTAAATCTAAGAAGAAAATGATATAGAGAAATGAAATAATGCTACTTAATAGCACTAAAAATGAATCATTAATAGGTATAAGAAGGTAATAAAATCCATTATTTTAATCCCAAGCCCTTCAATTATAATTGCCTTTATTCATGAGCGATTATAATTGATATCTCTTATAACCAGCGGCGAACACTGCCTACCACATTACATCTCTTTAATGATGTTTGCCACACTTTGTATGCAATGAATGCTATCTTACGGTAGTGTATGGAATTCATAAGAATGAATTTAGTTCATCTTTTGCATCAAGGCGTCTTTTACCTGCTCACAAAGTAAGCGAAATTGTATTCGAGTTGGCTACTGCCAGCTTACAATGTGTTCGAAGAAGTGTTCAAATTGTCTTCTTGGATGAACACTTCTGTAACTCGCTTACTTTGTGTACGGTGGAAGGCGTTCACTCCACAAATGCGGCAATGCATTTGAAAATGTATACTAGGTTCGTATATGAGATGGTGTACTCCGCTTCATGTTTATGTCAAATACATACCTGCCAGGTGTGCCTTTAAGCTCAGACTCAGACGACTTAAAGCAAGCGACTTAACCTTCAGGTACCGACCATAATTTTTGGTATTTAAATTGCGAGGCTAGATCACGGTGACGGTGTTAAAAATAGGTTGAAATTATACTTAACTTGAATAATTGCTTACCAAATATTGTGATAATCTTAAATTAAATGTAGGAGGGCAAGTCTTGGGGAGACTAATGGTCTACCTGACTCCTGTTGTGAACTTTGACAAACCATTCTCAGTCGGAATCCCCAATAGGGACGACTGGAAGGGAAACTATGTAATTCGATATAATTCAGTTTCGGTCTATACGGACGACTTCAAAACAAACGCTAGTACGGGATATTGGGGATATTCTTTGAAGATCTCGACCTTTCGATTTCGCTCATGATACCCGACATATCCACCATGTTCTAGGCGCACATTCATGCCCAAACGAAAGCAGAGAACTGTACTATAGAAATTTTTGTAGATATCTGGCCGCAAATAGGGCTCTCAATTCAAAGATATTCAAATCGAATTGTTTACTGGCATGGATTCAATCCCTGACTATATGTAAAACTATGCAACAAGAAAATTCCAAAGAGTAACACCATAACGGTTTCGAAATTATTCAGACCGCAATAATAAAAAATGTTTTTTCTGGGAAAATTAAAAAATGTTTATTTTTTAAAAATTTAAAAAAAAGTCTAAAATGGTAAAAACTTACCAATTATATTAACTGATCATTAAGCGTGATAGATATACAATCTCATGAATATCGATGTATAAATATTGATTTTATTCAGAAAAAAGTTATGAAAAATGGCCCCAATGAAAAATGGCCCCAAACCAAAAATTAAAAATGGTCCCAAAATTTTGTATTGAAAACAACAACACGAATTTCGGAGCCATTTTTTTCCTATTTTTTTGGGCCATTTTTAAGTTTATGAAAAATGAAAAATGGCCCCAAAATATAGGAAAAATACCCCCAATCAAAAAAAATGAAAAATGGACCCAAAATAGGGAAAATGGTCACAATTTTTTTTGTTGTTGTTTTCAGTATGCTTCAATATGCTATATATATGCCATATGCTTCTCAATGCATACGCAAAAAGTGGACGTATGAGAAATAAAGCCATGCTTTATTAGCTATTGCCATTATAATCTACCTTCAATCAGTCTAGAGAAAGAAAACCTTACGCCCGACCAGAGGCCGGCTATGCAAAAATCTTTACCCACTTGAGGAAAAATGGCTCCAATGAAAAATGGCCCAAACCAAAAATGGAAAATGGTCCCAAAATTTTGTATTGAAAACAACAACACGAATTTCGGAGCCATTTTTTTCCTATTTTTTTGGGCCATTTTTAAGTTTATGAAAAATGAAAAATGGCCCCAAAATATAGGAAAAATACCCCCAATCAAAAAAAATGAAAAATGGACCCAAAATAGGGAAAATGGTCACAATTTTTTTTGTTGTTGTTTTCAGTATGCTTCAATATGCTATATATATGCCATATGCTTCTCAATGCATACGCAAAAAGTGGACGTATGAGAAATAAAGCCATGCTTTATTAGCTATTGTCATTATAATCTACCTTCAATCAGTCTAGAGAAAGAAAACCTTACGCCCGACCAGAGGCCGGCTATGCAAAAATCTTTACCCACTTGAGGAAAAATGGCTCCAATGAAAAATGGCCCCTAACTTAAAAATGAAAAATGGCCCCAAACTTAAAAATGACACCAAATATTTTCTATTGCAAACAACAACAACAAATTTTGGTCCCATTTTTCCCATTTTGGGGCCATTTTTCATTTTTCATCTGTCATTATTTCTTGAAAGAGTTTGCCCGCAGTTTGGTCCAAACATTTTTTTTTTCGAAAATCGAAGAGGCAGATTTGCTCCCCTTATGCATAACTCTGTCATTTCTAAACCTATATTCAAAATTCCTTTTTTATCTGAAAGGGGCTGCCAGCTGTTTGGTCCCATCATTTTTTTTTTTTTTTGAAAATTTGGGGGCTGGGGTGTGGGAAATTTTATCTCCCCAATCATAACTCTGTCATTTGTGAACCAATTTTCTTCTATAATTTTTTTCTGAAAATCAGAGGGCAAATTTTCTTCCCCCATGCATAACTCTGTCATTTGTAAGCCGATTTTTTCTTTTGTTTGAAAGGGTTTGCCTGTAGCTTTGTTGCATCATTGTTTTAGAATATGGATGGGGAAATTTGCTCCCCCTAAACATAACTCTGTGATATGCGAACCGATTTAAAATTTTTTTTGTTTGAAAGGATTTACTTGCAGTTTGGTCCCATACATTGTTTTTGAAAAGCTGTTTTATTTAAATTGACTTACGGCCCTTTTCACAATGTACAATTAAGAGGCAATGTGGACTTTAACGGCAAGTCGGGCATACAAAACTTGCCGTTAACAGCCACGTTAACTTTTATAATGGACCTCAACCTAGCCACATCAAAAATGCTGGAATACATGAAATATACCTGAACACTTATGGTGGGGCGTTGCGGCACTCGAAAACAACGTTGCTATGATCTACTTTGTAGGTAAGAATTAATCAACGTTAATATTTCCCTTGATCCTTGCAATATATATCGCATTTTCAAGTCTTTCAAAATTTTTATTTTATCAAATATTGTACCAGTCTGGTCGCATCTTCATCATGGAGCAAGAAATGAATTGTTAAATACAAAAGACTTGATTTTTCTTCAATAACTGCTTTTGTATTTATTTTAAAAATTTCTGTATGCATTATTAAATAAGTTAAATTCTAACAAAGACCACTTTTTCTGATTGCTTTTTTAATATGAATTATAAAAATTATGTGCTTTAGTCGTAATTTAGATTTATCGTTTTACTCTCTTATGTTTCAAATCAAACGCAAGCAAATGGAAATTATTCTTTGTCTCAATAATTAAATAATTTGTGTTATTCTTGTTATTAAAAACGTCAGCTTGTCCTTGAAAAAGTCTAATTATTTTCGTTTCTTGTTTTTTTTTTGCAAATGAATTAAATATTTAAAGCCATAATTTTATTAGCATATTTTTTTTTTTCTTTAATATAATTTATGTTATTACTTTTTTTTATTATTAAAATCTCGGTTTAACTTACGTGTCATCGTCAGCTTTTAAAAACCATTCAGCATCATTGATGTGATGATCATAAATATATTTTAAGGCCAACCTTGTTTTATTCCATAAATTTTCGCGACCTTCCTCAACATCCAATTTTACGACGGTTTGTAAAACTTCTTCCTCTTCGGTGCTCATGAATAACAATTTATTGCAACGTCTTCCCCAGGTATGAAGAATGTGTATGGCTTTGGTTAAATGATTGGTTGGATTTGTTAAAATCCAGCAGAGGACTCTTGTTGTATTGAATAAATTGACGTTGTCTAATGATGACGACGACAACGAGGACGACGACGACGTTTCCGACAATAAAGATAATGTTGTAGTAGTTGTTGTTGATGTTGTTGTCGTCGTAGTTGCGGTCGCTGGCATAATTGTCGTTAATGTTTCATTTTGTAGATTAAACCAGATGTCGGTAAAGCGTATGCCAATTATTAAACCGATTATTAAACATAAAATATTTTTATAAAAAGGACACAATGAACAGGATGTCGTTGATGATGAGGAAGAAGAAGAAGAAGATGACAAGGGTAGCAACAGTGATGAAGATGTTTGAACATTAACGGTTTTTAATCTAAACATTTTTTTTGTTCTATTTCTTATTAAATGTTTGTAATGCTCCTCATTATCGTTGTGCGTGTGTGTGTGTGGTCAATTATAATTGATTTGATTTTAATTTATTGACATAATAGTATTAAGAATTTTACTAAGCAAATAAAAAAAAAAACTCGTTTCCGTTTATTTCTTTTTAAAGGTTTTTGAATATTTTTCTTAAATCTGTTCGATTGTAAAGTTTTAATCCAACTGACTGACTAGTCTGTAGCACAAAGAAGATTTAGTGGAAGTTTGTAACGTATTTACCGGCATTTCTTTTCAAAAAGTGTTGCCAATAACACTGGTTCACAAATTAAAAATTTTTTGCCATAACCTCAAAAAAGAGATATTTTCTAAGCGAATTTCGAGTTGCTGAATATGAATATAATGGCATTAATTTACTTTTCTTAAGAAGCGTTTTCGAGATATTCACGGAAAATATGTTTTTCTGCAATTTTAGCTATTTCCAAAAATCTCGAGAGCTGTTCATCTGAATTGTACAAAATTCGCACTGTTGCATATATATGTGTTTTTTCTTTCAGTCAATATACTAGCTGTGGTATATATATAAATTCCCGTCGTTCCTCTTAGGAACATAGGTCCGCAACATAACTGCTCCATTCAGATCTATCCGTCGCTAGTGCCTTAATTTCATTCCAGGTTTTGTTGTCCTTGATGATTTCTCTTTTAATTTGGCATCGCCATGTGTGTGATGGTCTACTCCTTCTCCAACTACCTTGGGGATTCCATTCTACAGCATTTCTAGTTGTATCGTTTAGTGGTCTGTGCAAGGCATGCCCAATCCAACTCCACTTTCTTCTTAGAATCTCTTTATATATGGAGGTTTGACTTGTTTCCATCCACAGTCTTTCTTTTGCAATGGTTTGAGGCCAGAATATTCTTAGAATTCTCCGCAAACATCGGTTTATAAACACTTGTAGCGAGTTTATATCTAGAGCAGCGATGTTCCAAGACTCGCATCCATATAGAAGCACGGATTTGATGCAGGAGTTGAAAATGTTTATCTTGGTTCTTCTTGTTATGTGAGGATAACGCCAGATGTGATTTAACAGGCCAAATGACCGTTGACCAGAGTTGATGCGATTGTGTACATCTTCATTAGAGGCGCCGGTTGAAGTTAGTATGCTACGCAAGTGGCAAAATATGGGGACATCTTCTAGTACTTCATCATTTATGAAGAATTTTGAATTATTGGAGGAGTTAGTACGCATTACCTTCGTCTTTGCTATATTTATCTTCATACCACATTTTCCTGCTTCTTTCTGTACAGCTGCGATTTTGGCCGCCATGCCGTTGTAGTTGTGTGAAAGTGGAGAGATGTTATCAGCGTAGTCTAAGCATTCCAATATTCTATTAAAACCCTACGAAATTTCTCTATTCTCTTTGGTTGCTTTGTTCATAATACTATCTAGGACCATAATAAAAAGCATTAGTTACAACGAATCTGTTGCTTACACAACCTTCATGCATTACTCTGCAGCTCATAGAGGGCTTGAATCAACGATGTTATCTTACTCGGTATGCCCTTACACGCAAGGGCGTTCCAAATAGCAGAATGTGATAGGGTATCAAAAGCCTTCTCGGAATCTCTGAAAACTAGATATAAAGGAGATCTCCACTCAACGGAGTGTTCTATTATAATCCGGAGACTGTTTACGTGATCTATGCAGGATTTCTGGGGTCGAAAGCCAGCTTGCTTGTTGAGAAGCTCGGGTTTAAATGCAGCTGAGAGTCTTTTATTTATGATCTGCACTATAACTTTGTTCACTGTGCTGATGAGCGTTATACCACGCCAGTTCTTGTATTGAGATAAATCCCCCTTTTTTTTGGATGCTAATAATAAGCCCTTCCTTCAGTTCATCGCATAGTTGGTTAGTTCTCCATAATTCTTTGATATTTTTTATGATGAGATGAGCGCTAGCTTGAAGTAATGCTTTCAGCAGTTCGGGGGAGATGTTGTCTATACCTGGAGACTTGTTGTTCTTTAGTGCTATTATGGAGTTCGGGCAAATCGGGACATTCTCTAGATATATCATTTCTAACGTTATTATGAGTGCAGTCACAAGGATCGTACTGCATGTTACTTCCAGTTGACCGCATTGTAGAGTAATGTTGAACCCATAGTTCCATCTGACCTTTCTTTGATGCTATTAATTCTTTCTTTGATGCTATTAATTAGCTTCTTTGTTATCTTATAAAGGTCCCTAGTCCAGTTAGTCGTGGATGCTATTTCGGCTTCTCTGGCAAGATCATCAGTCCATTTCCGTTTGTCTTCGCGTGCACTTCTTTTGACATTCTTGTCAATAGTAACATATTTTGAGCGTAAGATTACTTTTTCACTATGCGTGGTTGCCGCATTAATCAGTGCCTTAATATCCCTTCTTACGGAGTTGAGACCTTAGGTAGTATCTGATATCCACTGCTTCCTCCTGCTTGTTCTCAGATATAAACAATCCTTTGCATTTTTCTAGGTAAATGGGGAGTATGTTTGTGAATCTCGTATTGCGGTATTCAGAGCTTCAGAATATTTGTTCAGTGTTGTTGTTTCTTGTAGTTTCTTGACATCGAATCTTCGTTGGACTTTTTCGTTGGTCTTTACGGCAGCCAATTTCAAACGTATTGTGCCTATTAGTAGATAATGGTCGCTAGAGCAGTCCGCACTCCGATTACTGCGATCATCGAGTAGCGAACCTCTCCATTTTCTGCTGATAGCTATGTAATCTATTTGGTTTTCTTTTTTATCATCCCGAGAAACCCAAGTAATTTTATGTGCGCGTTCATGAGGGAACAGAGTACCACCGATCACCATGTTGATATTAAGACCGTGGCGGTCCATTACACTTTCAAGGCCGATATTATTAGGTCCAACTTGAGCGTTGAAAGCACCTGTCAACAACATAATATCGTCCTAATTTACCGATGATGTTATTCTTGTTAGGTTCTCAGAGATTTCATCCTTTACAGCCAACTCAGAGGTTTCAGTCGGAGCGTAGCAGTGTACACGTGTAATGTTCCTGGCTCGGGTTCTAAATCTTGCTGACATAATTCTGTCAAAATGTGGAATCCAATCTATCAATGCATTCCGGGGCCTTCTTAGACATTAATAGTCCTACGCCGCTTGATCTCGGTTGGTCTGCTGGTTTTCCGGAATAGATTAAAATAAGCCCATTGGAAGTAGCGAGCTCTCCAGAATCTGGCCATCTGGTTTCACAAAGACCCATGAATAGGAGGTTATACCGGGTAAATTCGTTGCAGACTTGAGCAAGGCAAGTACTATTTAAAAGCGTGCGGACATTCCATATTCCAAATCGTGTCCTTTGTTTAAAGCTAAAGGTCGTCATCGGCTTGATCGTTTCATTTTCATTTTGACTTGTTACGGTTTCTGTAATCATTATGTCTTAAGATGAGTAATCGATTGGGCTAAATATCCGATCCTGGAGCTGGGGCTGCCAGCATAGCCGCTAGGCGTGCAGTGTGCAATGTATTTAGTCATTGCGGTTCTTAGCGCTATTCCGCCCAACGTCGGTCGACAGAGCCTCGTCTGTTCTCGGCAGGGTGCGCCACGTGAAGGAACGGTTGTCATTTGAATAGGAGAGGCTATATAGTGGCTTCACTACTCCATTAGCACCCCAACTAACTGTGTTGGTCAGATCGAAATTCATTGAGTTACAGGCATTAAGATTAAAAAAAAAAAGATTTTAATTTGCGTTTTTTCAAAATTCACCATTTTAAGTCGCTCCAATAAGGCAAAACAAAATTTTTAAAATTTATTTTAGACCCTCATCGTAAACAAAATTTAGTTTAAGGCATCTCACTGATATAGTATTCCAAATATGCAATAATTAATGATTACTTTGTGAGCCCTTCCCCTACTCTAACACCAAAATTTTTCTGCTGGATTACGCGCTTGAACTATAACGAAGTTCACAGCAAGTTTGAAGCATCTCACTGATATAGTATTCCAGATATGAAAAATAATTTTTAAAATCGCTTCACAAATGGCGGAGAAGTCGGTGAACATAAAAGAAATATATACATGACGAACAAATAACCTCCTCCGTTTTTGAAGTCGGTTAAAAATAAAAAAAACAACTTCTTGTTAATTTGATTTATTTCTCGTGAGTGTGCGTTGTAGTGAATTTTTGCGATTGTGACCAATTTTGGTTTATACTAATGTGATCAAAATGAGCAAAAAAAAAACAAGGTCGTACAGGAGCGCGCATTATCGCGAGTGAAAAGTTACTCCCATTGCCATTTCTATAATGAACTGACCATATTGATAGTTTATGCATATCCTTTTGAAGAATCTCCGCAATATTTATATTGGCTGGCAACTCTTTTCTTAACATTTTATTGTTTGCATTTTTTGTTAAAGTACAAAATATTATATTAATATTTTTGTTTATTTCTTTTATTTATTTTTTGTTATTCAAGTGTGTCTTCAAACATTTAAAGATGAAATAAGTAGAGATGTTGCTGTACCTTGTTCTGTGCAGTTTTCGTTACTTTAAAATCTTTCGATTAATGATGCTGTTAAATTTGTTATTTTTTTGCTGTTGTCTTTTTATTTCGACGACATTATTTCAGGCCCAACCCATTTTAAAAATTTGTGAAGTTCGACACTCAAAAATATGTAGAATATGGTGTAGTGTAAAACGCTTGTTTTTGTGGTGTTTCATTGTAATTCGTTAAATATTAAACATAATTTGTTGATTATATTTCAACACACAGTTTTTTCTGCTTGTAAAATTGAATGTCAGACCAGAATGACTCGTTGTTTCGTCTTTAATTGTGGGTAATTTGTTTTTTCTTTATTTTTTATTAGCAATATTTTATATGCGGTTTTTTTCAAAGTTAATTGTAAAACAATATGTTAAACATGAACTAAGAATTCATTCGTTACGTCATCTTTTCATTCATAATTTTTAAATATGTCTGATGATTAATTCTTGAAATAACCGCATATGTCCGTTCTTGTCGGTTTGAGTTTTTCATATCAAATCGGTTTATTTGAAATGAAATTTTTAGACGTCTAAGGTTTTCAAATAAATTTCTTTTTTAAAGGTCACGGTAATAAAATGAAATTTATATTTTGAACATAAATTACTTTAACATGGTTAAGAATTTAAGCACATAACAAATCATTAAAATCGGTTAATATATATTCTCTTAACTTTGTTTGACGAGTATTTAATTATTTTATTTCAAACAAATCATCTACACACAGAAAAATATCGTATTAAGCTCGTCGAAAACAACGTTAATTTAACATTTTCAGGTATTATTTTGCTTCATAGGTGTTTCATGCTAATTAACATAATTTTACAACAACATTTTTCCTTTTGAAATAACTATATTTCATGTTGACTTAATATTGTACGAATTAGCACGAAGACTCATGTTCAATCAAAGTTATTCCAAGCTGAGCCAACGTGAATGTGATACTGGAATAACACGAAGAGTCATGTTGAATCCAAGTTATTTCAAGTTGAAACAACATGAATTTAATGTAGCAATTTTATTGGAACGTAAGTTTCTTATGACGCGCCATGCACATCAATGCATTGGTAAAACGAAAGTTTTAAAAATAAAAATATATTGGCCGCGAATACTGATCACAAATACTGGTCACAGATAGTGGTCCCAACTACATAATGGTGCTAGTGCTGTGGATTTTTTAGATTTTCGATGTTGCCGTAATATTCCGGGGCACAGCCGGGGGACTTCTGAGATTTTAGAGATTTCAGCCTAGTTTTTGGGCATCTCCAATACGTTTTGTACCTTTGGTAAATGGTTTGTGGCTTGGATAAGTGATTGGTGGCGGTGCTAGCTAAAGTTGTCTCTGCTAATTATATCAATTCTTGTAAATAATATGCAATTTTTTGACATGCCACAACATAACTTATCGTCTTGACGAGCCATAATTTTGTTCTAACATTTGTCCAACTTCATACATAAAAACATCAGAAAAATGTTAGTGCAATTTTTTCATATTGACTTTGACTTTTGTCAAGACAAGCCAATGGCTCGTGAAGACGCTGTGTAACATAGCATAACATAATGGTGTTGCCGCTGCAGATTTTTTAGATTTTCAGTGTTGCCGTAATCCTCAGGGGAAGTGCCGGGGAGCACTTGAGATTTTTAGGCATATTTGTTGGGTATATTCAATAGGGTTGGTGTCTTTGCTAAATGGTTTGTGACTTGGCTAATAGGTTCGTGGCAATGTTGTCTCTGCTAACTATTGGCGAAAAGTATCGTCTTACTATCTTCTAACTGATAGTTGGTTTAGCTGCTGATGCCTTTTGAAATTGTCTTCCTCTTATCATCTGGAAGTTCCAGTTATTATCTTTCCACTGATTTACATTATTAATAAGCCATTGGCGTCTGAGACCAGCTGCAGCTGCTGTCGAGCATACTGTTGGTGTAAAATTTTGTTGTTGGTGTTATTGGGGATAGTGCTGCTTCAACTTTTATTGCTGTTTCTGGTCCTGTTAGTGCGCCTGATTGGTTGCTTAGTGCTGCTGGTACGTCGCCTAATGTCTGTACGGATGATAATAGTATGGCTTAGGAAGTGTTCAATCACATTGATGCTAATTACAGTGCTGTTGCCTCTGGTAGGAGGAATTATCGGCCGCTAGTGTCGGTGGAGTTAATGATTGTGGTCAATCCATGATAGAGTTGAGAAGGGTCACTGAGCGAGGTGTTGCCATGTGATGAAATAAATAGAGTGCTAGCTCGTTAGGTGACTACTATTTCGGTTGAGCATGAGGCTCTCTTGTGCGAACTTATAGCTGCGGATAATCTTGCTATCTTTAGGGCACAAAATGCTGCTCTAGTGGTGCAGGGGTCACCAGTAGAGCAGTAGTCCAGGTGCGGTGGTTGTCCCACGACACCATGCGATTTTTTTTTTATTATTTTATTTATGTGATGTGTATTCGCAAAGGTATTGGAAAAGTGGAGGCACAACAGCATCAAACTTTACCTTAGGTATACACTAAATAAATACCGTCATAAGAAACATGAATTTCATAATTCAACATGATTTAATTGATGATTTAACATACAATTTATTTCAAATTAAAGTTATAGTCATGATGACTTAAAATGAAATGTAACATTGATAACAAACAATGTTATGTTAACAGTGAAAAATATTAAATCAAAGAGGTAGGTTTCGCTGGTAATGCGAGCTTTGTCGGCTATTTATTCGCTATTTACATTTACACAACACGAGTTTCAAAATCAACAACAACAAGTCACACAACTAAGCACAACAGTGCAAATAAACGCCAACACACTTAACCCACAAAATTATTTGTCATAAACTTAATATGATTTCTAATCAAAATTGCAAAATGTTGATTTTACATTGAAATTTTTTCTGTGTGTAAGGGCTAATATATCAGTAAAATATAATCTTTTTTTGTTTTTTTTTTGGTTCAAACCAGCAAATCTATAAATCAGTAATTATATACATACATAGTTAAACCAATTTAAACGCATAAAATTGAGCGTGTAGGCTTCCAACATAGACCATATGGTTTTGATCGGTAGCCTGCTGCAAAATCAGATATTTTTGACATTTATCGATCGTTGTGCAGGCACATTATTAAATTATGCATAAGACATGGGGCAGTGATTTATTGCTGTTGAGTTTAATAACAGTGTTATTTTTTGTTTTACCATATTTATATATTTGTCATTAATATTTTTGTCATTCGTTACCTGACTTTAGGACGACATGATTTCTATATTATTTCAACTCTTTTTAGTTGCTTAGAACTGCTTTAAATCAAAGCCAAATAATTAATAAATGAAATGAGTTGTTAAGGGTAATTCCCTTTACCTATCCGCTGCTTTTTGGTTATAATGCTCGTACCGTTTTTCGTCTGGTTTTAATTTTTCTTTATAAAGTTATTGGATCTCTGTTCCGGTTATTTCAGTTTTCTTCTATTTAAAAACCCAAAACGATAACAGAAATCAGATATTAGAGATTACCACAATAAAATTCACAAAAATAAAAAAGTCACGAATTACAATTTTTTCATGTTTTTTTCTTCACAATAAAAATTTGAACAAATGGTCTAATATGATTGATATATTTACTAATCAAATTATTAAGATTGAAACACCATATGTTCTTTTCGAAAAGTTTATGCTTTTATTCAACACCCGCCTGAATTTTTGAAATAAATACGAATGACTAATTCTTAGCAAATTGATGAAACTAATGCTACATATATTTCAATAAATACTTCAATTTCCCACGATTTTAATAATTAGCTTTTAATTTCAATTATTACGCATTGAGTTTTAATTAAATTATACGACTCAGAATTTTATTGATTTATTTCATAATAATATTTAATATTAAAAAGGAAAATCATGCATGACAAAAAACTTGTAGACATATTTTTAAAATAAAAAAAGAATATTCTTTTAAACTTGCTCTATTTTGTGGGAATGAGAAACGTAACTTCTATGTCCTTGTGAAATTCTATTGCGATCGAATTGATCCGGTTTGAAATGGCGGATTTATTTATTTCCCAAATATTTTGATGCTGCCCCACTGTGAACTGCTGTGCGTCTGCCTGTCGCAGAATATATATACAGATCAACAACAACATTTTTTTGGCAGTCAAAGTTTGATACGTGTGGAAATGATATTCATAGCAGAGTTCGTCCGATTTCATTATACATTCATTACAAACTTTTTTTTTAAATTTGATTCGGAGAGTTTCGGAGAGTTTTTGGTTATAAAAGATGTATAAAAATACGAACACCGCAAAAACCGCGTTCTAACTCTGCGAAAACAGCACTAGATATATGACAAATATATCACTAAAGTCAACACATTAACTTTGATTTAATTCGAAATTAAGTGACCACACCTCATTGATAAACATTGCTACAGTAGAGTCCCGACAGCTCGTCCAGCATAAATCGAAAATCGCGATAATTTATAAAAATCTAGCGGTTTCTGGAAAAATCGCATTAAATCGTAAAGTTTCCATACGTTTCGGTGCCAGTGCTAATTCCAATTTCTTTTCAATACAAGATTATCCCTCAACCTCTTATAAATCGTAATTAGTTGTTAATAACTTTCTACAACTTGAAATGAAAAGCAATAAAAATCAATTGCATAGGCTGTGCCACGCCCATGTAAACAAAGTAAATATTATTTTTCAACAACTTCTACTAAACCGATTCTTATGAAACTTTGCATGCACCTTTAGTTATCGTTGCAATACAACATTATGTTTAGAAAAGTGGGCAGTGCCACTCCCATGAAAAGTAAATTAGCATTTTAACTACTTTACTTAGCCGATTCTTATGAAGCTTTGTATACACATTTAGTTATCGTTGCAATATAGCATTGTGGTTAGAAAAGTGGGCAGTGCCACTCCCATGAAAAGTAAATAAGCATTTTAACTACTTCTACTTAGCCGATTCTTATGAAACTTTGCATACACATTTAGTTATCGTTACAATACAACATTGTGGTTAGAAAAGTGGGCAGTGCCACGCCCATGAAAAGTAAATAATCATTTTAACTACTTCTACTTATCCGACTCTTATGAGACTTCGCACATACAATTAGTTCTCGTACGGGTACCCCCGTAGTCTGGTGGATAGTATGCTAGACTATTAACCGGGATGTCGCAAGTTCGATTGCTGACAAGACCCTGGGTGTTTCTACAGAAAAGCCGTAAAGTCTTAAGCAATATGTGTGTTTGTTTTTTTTTTAAGTACATGATGATAAAATATGGGGGCGGTGCTACGCCTTTTTTGTATTCGGTTTTTTTTTTTTTGAATTTACTTATATGCTTTCGTAGCTAATTTCGGGGCTTTTCTAAATACATAAATTGGAAATCTCCGTTAATTCGTTTTTTTTGAATATATTAGCTCCCTCAACCCATAAATCGTAACAAATATCGGGTCCCTTGCAATCACAAACTATCGGGACTCTACTGTATATGCATACAACAGTAATACACCCACATATACATACATGCTAAATGCAATAGTGTTAATTTTGATTAAAAATAAAAGAAACTTGTTGTTACAACATTATCCCTTAATTCCACAACTACTACTTTTAACTTTTCCAATTTGTTCAAAATGGCATAACTCCAACTATAAATGAAATACTAAAATTGCATTGCTTATAAATTCACCCCTTACCACATCACACTAACAATGAATGATATTTTAATTTGTCTTTTATATGTACATACTCGTATAAGAAATCTTAAGGAATTCATCTAATAAGAAAAGTTTTAACCCTCGAATCTAAAAATTCTTTAACATTCAAAAACTACCCCTTCGTGAACATAAACACTTGCAAATAATCTACTGGCAGTTCATTTACGAGTATTGTAAGATATTTTTGCAATTTTACAGGTAATAAAATTGTTATAAGAAAATATCCTTAGAATATAAATTGCTTGATAATGACTCACAAAACATTTTGCGTAGTGTAAGTCCAAAGACTTGTGTATAGTTAGTTGTATGTGCATGTAAATTTTGGGGGTTGTTCCTGGCTGAGTCATTTGAAATCCAATACAAAAGAAATCAAACATATATATTTTTTTTGTTACCACAACCTGTAGATTGTCATTTCGTGTATAATTTAAGGTTATAAAAATCCATTTATAATAAAAGAAATTAAGCAACATAATTAAGAAATTGAATTGCGGCTTAAGACAGTTGTCACAATTCATTCTGGAAAACTTATCAAAGTTAATTATACGGGTGTTAAGTGGAAAATTATTGCTGGTAATAAAAATACTAGTGCCAGTGTGGCGGCGCATATGTAATAGTTTTTGATGGGATACAAAGTACAGCATTTTTTTCAAATTAGTCGACAAGTTAATACATACAAAAATACATAAAACTACCAAAAATATTAATTTTCAGCAATTTTTTATTACGTTTTAAAGAAAATTTAAACAATTTCAGTTAGTTGAGCTTGTAGGTCTAGTTGAGTATATCATTTTGCAATTTTTTTTTTTTAAGAGAAGTAACACAATCAGGCAATTAATGCCTACCATTTAATTAATTAATGTGTTACCTTCTTTTGAGAAAGGGATAGTGTAGAGAGAATAGGTGGTGAAGTGGGAGAGAGATAGAAAGCTTAATTCATTTACAACCCTGCTATTGCGCGTTTTCGTTTGTAGAGCAGTGTTGCAAGCCCCTCTGGTGTCAAGTAGGGGCATTGAGTTGTTTAAGCTGTGTAGCCATTTTATTAGTTCTTTTACTTCGCCGACGGTTTTGCTACAATACGAAGGAGGGTGCTGTGAAGTGCTTTAGGATATGTTAGTATTACTCGCTGCCGGTACTGCCAAAGTGATCAGTGCTATGCCTTCATCACTTTAACAGTCTAACAACAACCAACACAATAACACACCAATGCACATGAGAAAAATGCACGATGTTGTTGGCTTGCCTGAAACTAGTCTCCAACTCAAGACCTCAGGGTTTTGTAGTTAAGCGCGCTAACTACTCAGCCAACAGCACCCTCTTGAAAAATCAAAAGTTATCGGTAAAAACGATTTTTTGGAATTCACGGACAAAAAAAATTTTACTGCATTTTTTCTCTCCAATTTTCAATTTTTAAACGGTATCGAATAGAACAGGACTTAAGATTTCCGCCTTTATTTAAAAGATTTTATTTTGACTTATGAGGCATTATTTTTAAGGCGGACAACCCAAGTTTTTTTTTGCCGAAATTCCTTGATATTTGGCATTACTATAGTTCTAGTAGGTATAAATGTGTATGGTTTTTTTATTGTAATTTTTATTTGTCGACTTATAGAGTGCGAAAGTGTTGCCGTTTTTGAAATTTAGTTTTTTAAATTATTGTTGCGAACTAGAAAAAAAAATAAGTGATTTTTATATCTTTTTATATCTTTTAAAAAAAAATTTAATAAAAAAAAATTTTTTTTCGTGTGCAACTTCGGCATGTTTTATTTATTTTATTTTATTTTACCAAAATTAGCTTAGGGTGTGCTCGTTATTCTGTAAAATTTAATAATGCGATCTATATAAGTTTAAAAGTTATGCAAATTTCTTTACATGAGCAAATTTTCTTATAAAAGTTTATTATAAGTCTTTGAAGACAATAAACTTCTAAACTCAAGTGGAACGCCACAAATCATTAAAAACTAATTGTGAATAAGTACGAAATTAACTTTCAAGCATATTTTAAGTTTTCCCTGATTTCTGGCGTTCCAGGTGAGTTAAGAGTGTTATTGTCTTCAAAGACTTAAAATAACATTTTATGAGCAATTTTCTTGTAGGATATTTTAGTCCGCTATCTCGGCGTCGAAGGGGAGTTTTTTTTTTAACGATTTTTGAGAAAGTCTAAAAAAAGACCTATGCAGCGAAGCGGTAGAGGGTTAAAATGTTCCATGAAATCGTGGAGCTTTACATAAAAGTGCTGAGTCCCCTAATACATTAAACGTAAGGCTTACACGATATCTATAACAATGAGCAAAAGGTGGGGGCATGTAAAGAAGTTTGCATTACTTTTAAATTTATGGAGATCCCATTATCAAACTGTTACAGGATAATGAGTACACCCCAGGCTAACTTTGGTAAAAAGATTAAAAAAAAAACATGTCGAAGTTATAAAAATTTTATTTTGAATTGATCATTCCCGGTTTTGCACATGTAAAAAAATTTTTTTTTATTTAAATATTTTTTTTGGAAAAGTTCAGACGGTTTTTTATAAGAATCACTTAATTTAATTTTTTGTTCTATTTTTAAGAACTCCACAAATGAACATCATAAAAAAATTCCATACACATTCAACTAAAAACATCTTCTAAAAACGAAAAAAATCGCAAAAACGAAAATAAGCGCAAAAAAAACGCAAAAACTAAAAAATCGTTAAAAACCAAAAAAAAAACTTGAAAAAATAACAAAAAACCGAAAAATCCTTAAAACCGAAAAGAGCGTTAAAACTAAAAAAGCGCCAAAACTAAAATAAATCGCTAAAACCAAAAATATCGTCAGAAAGCGAAAAAACGACGAAACCAAAAACTCGCCAAAAGAAAAAAACCAAAACTTTGACAAAATTCTACAAAATCGCCAAAACTATATAATGTCGCCAAAGCTTACAGAATTCGGCAAAGCAGAAAAAGCGTTTAAAAAAGGACCAAAATTAAAAAATCTCTATAACACAAGACATGACTAAAACTAAAAAGATCGCCAAAAAAACTTAAAAAAACTTAAAAACCGAAAAAAGTCGTCAAAACGAAAAAACTAAGCTCAAAAATATCGTCAAAAAACGAAAAAATCGCCAAAAATGGCATGAAGTACCAAAACGAAAAAGAAACGCCAAATGAAAATAAGCGCCAAAACTAAAAAAATCGTCAAAAGCCGAAAATATCAACGGTAACCAAAAATCCCCAAAACCGAGAAAAGCGCCAAAACTGAAAAAGCGTTAAAACTGAAATGAATCGCAAAAATTAAATATATCGTAAAAAAGCAAAAAAAAAAATGGCAAAAAACAGAAAAAAATCACCAAATTGAAAAAAGCGCCAAACAAAAAAAAAATCGTTAAATCAACAAAAAAAATTTTTCAAAATAAAACTAAACGAAAAAGAAAAACGAAAAAATTGCCACAATGAAGACAAGGGCAAAAAACTAAAAGGGATATACATACTATATTTGTATTCGTACGAAACCCTTCCTTTGCGAGCGAAAGTCGCACATTACTGAGTTTATTCTATTTTTGACTTGGGTTCCCATGGAAAACTCAAAATTTCGTATCATTCAATATTTGAAAAAGATTTATAAATACATTATTTAAAAGCAGGCTAATTTTTCTATCAAATACAATTAATTTTAATAAAATTTACCAACAATTTTAATTGATCAGACCAAAATGCCACCTAACACGGTATCGGTATCGGTATCGGTTTCGTATCGGCAAAAAGGAGTATCGATGCATCCCCAAACATGATTTCTTAAGAATTATATGAGGGCTATAAGGACACAAACATTTTTCGAAATCGGGCGTGAAACAAAATCAAATGAGTAAAAAAAATTTTACATTAAATAGTTTTATTGTAATGAAACATAATAATGATGCAAATAATGTACTAAAGGCAAAAAAATAATTAGGTAGTATATGCCAGGTACTAGTCACCACACCACTCTTCTCACCAATATAGGGCATTGATCAGATTAAAATAAAACCAATGGTTTCATCATTTGGTCTGATTAATGCCTTCTATTGGTGAGGAGAGATGCAACATTTTGTGTTTTCCATAGGAACCCAAATCAAAGATAGAAAAAATGTTTGATAACTCTTAATTTCCTTCTACGATTATTTTTCTTTTTTACTTTTAGAGAGTTGATATATAGTGCTTTCAAGCCCTATTCAATTTCACTCAATTCAATTCACTCCCAGACTACCCGTGTACTGTTTTATGAAAATCGTGATTTTGATCAATTAATTTCATTTACTTAATTGTGAATAAAATCAAAACTTGTGGATCGATTTTAATGAAATTTGGCTCGCTTCGTTTGGAACATATATACCTATATGTGACTTTCTCCGAGAAAAGGGACCTAGTGTGTCAAAAAACGGGTTTGTACTTAAGAGTGGATTCTGTTACCTAAAATGGTGTATGAAACTTAAAATGCGTTTTTCTCAAAACTTCATTTTCACACACTAGGTCGGTCCCTTTTCTCGGAGAAGGTCACATATGCTAATAAAAAATAAACAGGATTTTGTTGTTTTTTATTTTTTATGAATTTTTTTAAAAGAAAAATTCCATTCAAAAATTATAGTAGATGTTAAAATAGAAAATAACCTTTTTTAATTTGAATTCTTGAACTTGTTTTTCCCTTTCCCTATTTGTTGTTGGGTTTACTTACATTAACTTCTAAAATATGTAAACTGGAAATAGGTAAAATTTCATTCAATTAAACATATGCGAGGAAATTTACATGTTTACTCTATCGAATTCCTTTAAAAGCTGATAAGTTGAAAGCATATCAAATCTAATGAAAACTCTAAACAAAATAAATGTCATGCTTTTTGAATTAAATGCCATTAAACAGGAAAATTTACGGTCTTTGTCGCCTTAACAGCAAACCCCAGCTGACATTTTTCTATATACGAGTATGTATGCATTTTTTATATTGTTATTCAGGGGAGCGATAATCCCTTTTTTAGCACGATCTTTATATGGAAAATTCAATGAAAAGAAAAAAAAAAGAATTGGGGATGTTGACACGAGTTAAGGAACGTGTCAAACGAGTTTTTATTTCTTCCTTTAACAAACAATAAGCATGCGCACGTTTCACCACACGATTAATTAAAAACTAAAGTTAAGGGTTTCCTGCAAAAATCCTATGAAAGAAACCAAAGGTTGGCTGAACATGATTTACATAATTCATAGCAGCAGTTTAAAATAATTTTGTTATTAATTTTCCTTGTCTGTTTTTTTAAAAATGATCATACATATTTTTTATTATTGTAGCCTTGAGTAAGGCAAAGGGGTGTTGAATAGAAGCCAAAATATATATTTTACGCACGTGTGCTCTGCTAGATGGAACAGGACTAAAGCTTAGATGTTTTTTTTTGGTTTGACAGAAAAAATAGGAAACATACTTGAAAGGTTTTTGTGAATATTTAACATATACGTTTTTACACAATTATGCACTTATTCGTTTACATATCTTTACATATCAGAATTCTCGTACAAATTAATTATTTACTCGTGCATTGCACAGCTTTGCTTAGCATGACATTAATTCAAATGCAAATTTTATTCGAGATATTTCAACTACAAATATGCCGAATTGAAAAATGTGTGGTAAATAAAAGGAATGTTCCATTTTTGCTTTTTTTATTAAAATATTCGAGTTTATTCTTGCTTTTTCTGAAAATAATTCGAATTTAATGCATTACATTGTTGGACTTTTCAATTTAATATAGAACATTTTAGTATTTAGGTACAACCGTACACCAAAAGTGTAAAGGACCCTATTGTTTTCGATACGCTGTCCGTCTGCCCGTCTGTTTGGATGTCTGTCACAGGCTGTTTTCTCGGGAACCGTATGAGTTACGAACCTGAAATTTTAACAGAATATGTAAAACTTTGGCCACTACAACACCACAATGACAGTTAAAAATTAAAGGCTGTTCCAAAGCCTGCAACGAAACATGTTGAAATACTAATTTAATATATAGACACTAAATTTTCAAAGTAAGTGTTAATTGGTGTAGTCTGTAGAATACACTACACCAATTAACAATGATATTTAAAGCAATAAAAATTAAAGGGTGTTCTATCAGTTAATGTAATTTTGACTATGTAATTTAGACAATTTGCTGTATTTTGGTAACCGTAAGAGGCAAACTCTTGAAATTTAAAAAAAACGCTAAAACTAAAAAATTCCAAGAGTAAAAAAAAATGTCAAAACGAAAAAACGCCAAACGAAAAAAGCGCTTAAAAGAAAAAAGCACTAAAAATTAAAAAAATTGCTAAAACGCAAAAAATCACTAAAACTAAGAAGATCGTCAAAAAAGGCTGTACGAATAATCGCCCAAGTGAAAATCGGCCGAAAAACAAAAATGTAGAACGCTCAAAAATTTTTGTAAAAATATTGGGTGATTGTTCATCGACTTTGGGCGACTCAACATTTTTCAATATTTGGGTATTTGTTCATAATGAATAAATGCCAAATTTTTGTAAAATGTTAAAAAACCCAAAAATTGGGTGTTTCTTGACTATGACGAATCACCCAACAATTTTAGGCGTTTCTTTATTTAGCTGTTTCGATCGATTTTCACTTGGGCGATTATTCGTACAACCGTAAAAAAATAAGAAAACCCCAAAAACCGTCAAAACGAAAAAAAGCACTACATCCTAAAAAAAATCGCAAAACTGAAAATGTCGTCGAGAACGAAAAAACCCATAAAAATGGAATAAATCACAAAAACAAAAAAAAAAAAACGCAAAAAAGCGCCACTAAAAAATCGCCAAAACCGAAAAAATCGCAAAATGAAAAAAAAGTGTCAAAACCAGAATACAAATCCCAAGCCCGGAAAAAGGGCCAAAACTGAAAAAAAACACAAAAGCTAAAATAAATCGCTAAACTAAAAACATTATCAAAAAGCGAAAAAACGTTAAAAAATGCCATAACAAAAAAAAAAAAACAAAAATCGCAAAACAAAAAAAAAAAAAAATCGCCAAAACCGAAAAAAAGTTCAAAATCGCCAAAACTAAAATGTCGCCAAAACTCACAAAAATTGCCAAACGAAAAATTGCTAAAACGCAAAAAATCACTAAAACTAAAAAGATCGCAAAAAAATAAAACAACGCTAAAAACCGAAAAAAGTCGTAAAAAAAACACTAAAAAAACGCTAAAAGTAAAAATATCGTCAAAAACGGAAAAAGTCGCCAAAAACGGAAAAAGCACCGAAACGAAAAAAAAGTGTCAAAACTAAAAAAATCAAAAGCCGAAAAAATCGCCAAAAACGAAAAAAGTGTCAAAAGCTAAAAACAAAAGGTAAAACTGAAAAAATCGCCAAAACCAAAAAGAAAAAAATCCCCAAAACCGAAAGAGCGCCAAAACTGAAAAAAGCGCCAAAACTGAAATAAATGGATAAAATTAAAAATATCGTCAAAGAGCAAAAATAATGTTAAAACAAAAAAAAACGCCAAAGCTAAAAAAATTTCAAAAAAAAAAAAATGCAAAAACGAAAAATCGTCAAAAACGAGAAAATCACCAAAATAAAATAGTGCATACAATTTTTTTTATGGAGTATGAGTATAAGAGCAATGCCAGTTGGTCAGAATCAAAATATTGTGGAAATATATCAACCATTTCTAACCCGATAGCCCGATCTGTATAAAATTTCATATGAAAATAGCAGAGCAATATTCTGATTTAACATAAGAAGATGAATGGGACGTTGCTCACGAGCAGAGGAATAAAAAGTGCAAAGTAGTGCACTTTGGGCATGTACAAGTTTTCAACGCTTGTTATTTCTTTGTTTCTCGGCCGATTCGAAAAAAATGTTTGTGCCCTTAAAGACCTTATAAGTTTCTAAAAAAATATCTTTGATTAAACGATTATCTTGTATTTTAAAAATAAAATTTCACAACTTTTCAAAACCATGCTCCAGTATTTTTAAGATATCGGATCCAAATAACAGCCGATTGTCACAATTGTTTCTTTGTTAGTTTCGCAACAAAATTTCGAATAGTTAAAAAAAAAACTGATGGAAATATTCTTTCTGAGTTGGAAAATATAAAATTTGTTATTTGGAAATTGAAAAATTTCTAATATTTGAAAATGTTTGCCTAAGCAATGTGTAATTTTTGAGGGTATACATTTTATACAAAATCTACTCGCCTAGGCCGGCAATGAACAGTAAAGTTATTTCAAAAGTGTATTTTCACTGTAACACAGTGTAGCTAAAAAATGGACTAGTGAAACAATGAATACGTTTATATTAATACGAAAACCAAAAATATCATATGAAAAGTATGGCGCAAATGGTTGGGTTCGCACATGAGAGCTTCTGTAAATACATTTTCATTGCTTACATTTTTGTGTAAAGAATTTTTGAAAATACTCAATAAGTTTATCAGCTGCAGAAGTCATTTCGTACAGCAAATCTGTAAAATGTTTAAATATTAACAGCAGCAACTCCCTGTTTTATTATTTTGATGAATTTCATTTACATTTTACAAATTATTTCTTTTACGCTTATTTGTTTGATTTTATTGTTATTGTATGAATTTGTATGTATTTACAGGAAAAAGGAAGAAAATCTAACTAGAATTAATCATTGTCTCTACGAACTCAGTTCATTTCAGTTTAGTTTTGATCCCGTGGTACTTTTCACGTGTATGGCACGTTTTATGTGTTTTTTCTTTCTTCCTACTATTGTGATTTATATTCTTATTATTATTGTTGTTATTATTAGTGCAATACACTTACACGAATGCATACACACATATATACACACGTTCACACAAACTAGGTAGTAAGGACAACTGGCGTAATCCTTGTGCAGAAAATTGAACGCGTGCCATCAGTAGTAAATGATAAATTTTTTAGGCAAATTCACATACATTCACACAAACACACACACACAAATACATTCGCGCACATACACATACACACGAACATAAATAGATTCACATGCAGCAAGATAAAGTTGTATAAATGATTCATTCTTTTCAATCCCAGCGGTAAATTACAGGAGTAAAGAGGCGTTCTAAAAGGCCTGTTTATCAGACATAAGTCCATCCAATCCGCATTCCATACTCATTTCATTTTTACCCATCCTGTCATTGCGGTGCAGGCCTTCCACAGTCGCTTCCCAATATAGGGATTTTTACAGGGCTCTTCTGGCATGCCATTTTGAAGGCTATCTAAGGAAGGTCTGTTAAAAAGCAAATGAAAGTACACAATTTTATCTATTTGAGTATTTTCATTGTGGATTCTTTCGATTTGATTAATGTGCTTTTTTATCTCGAACTACATACATATATCTTTTCATACAAGGTAATTTTTGATATGTAAACATCTATACGCTAGGGGTAAAAATCTTTTTCACAATACAATCACAAATTTTGAGTAAGATTAATCTTACTATAACGCGGTGTGAGCTGTGTATGAGTGTATTAGTGCAATCATACGGACAACAAGAAGTACAGAGAAACTTAACAGCTGCATAGAAATACACTAAGACCATCTAGTGCGCAATAGTAGTAGTAGTAGTAACTACTAATTTTCACTAATTATCGTACATTATGTTATCGTAGGCAAATAAAAACAAATAAATAAAATGAATACAAAAACATTTAATTTTAATAACTTTTAAAAAGATTTTTTGCACTTTTAATAAGAAATTTACTAAAACAAAGCAAAATAGGTAAAAGAAAAAACTAAACTTGTCAAACTTAAAGTCTTCTTCGTCTTTGAGATTGTCATTCATACTTAACAGCTGCATATAAACACCATCTAGTGCGCAATAGGAGCTACTAGTTTTCGCTAACATATAATTGTGCTATCACTGTACAGTTCGAAGACCATTGCTGTAAAATAACTACATGCGCTACATTTAAGTAAACAGCTGATTAATAACTTGTCGACCGCAACAAATACAAAATAATAAAATATTTTACAAAACAACAAAAAAATTATAACTCTGAACATAAAAAAAAATGTTTCATTACTAGATGTTTACACATCTCCCCTTTGATCGGACTCACATTTTTTTTATACATTGAATTAGACATGATGTAGTTGAGGTGGAATAAGGATAAGCTAATCTGCTCCGACATAATAGCAGCATGTGTGATGTCTCTTGTAGGGATGGACAAAAAATATCCATATGTCGATATTTTCCTAAAAATTTATCGATATATATCGTCGATATTTTTAATTGCAATATACATATCAATATTTTTTCCAAAAAATATCGACAGTATCGAATTTGATTTTTTTTTTGGTTTTATTTTTCGTGAAGTTTTTCATCAAATAAATTATTGCTAACAAAATCTTTTGTTGTATTTATAAAATTTTGTGTATTCAAAAAATTATCTTTCCTTAAGTATAATTTTGTTGATATACGTTTCATGAAATATTGGTGAAGCAGTAAAGAGGTTGGAAATTAACTCTTGTCAGCTTAATTATTTATAAGAAAATTACACTTTTCGTGTTTTATTTTTAAAAAATTTTCGGACTATGTATGAATGAATAATCATGTTTGAAAATATATCGATATATATCGATATATTTTTTTCACTTGCCCATCCCTAGTCTCTTGTATGTAAATTTCAGTCTTATATAAAAATTACATGCGAAACAAGAATACGAGAATGTTTGGTTATTTCCAAAACACTTTTTTTCTATATTTTAATTTAAAAATACGATGCTCCTTCCTTCCATCTTCCCTGCTTAAAGAAGAGAATGTGGATTGTGAATCGAACGAAAAATAAAACGAATTCAGTAAAGTGCGACTTTGGTACGCACCCGAAGAGATCCGTGCGAATACACATGTATCCCTTTTCGTTTTTGCCCTTTTTTCATTTTAGCAATTTTATCGTTTTGCCTTTTCGTTTAATTTTATTTTTTTGTATTTTTTAAGTTTTTTTCGTTGTTTTGGCGTATTTTTTTTGGTTTTGACGGTTTTTCTTCCATTTTGGTGAATTCTTTTTCGGGTTTTTTCGTTTTCTGCAATTGTTTTTGTTTTTTGCTGGGTTTTTTTAGTTTTGGCGGTTTTTTGGTTTTGGTTTTTTTTTGTTTTAACGTTTTTTTGAGATTTATTTTAGCTTAGGCGCTTTTTCGGTTTTAGGGACTTATTTCGGTTTTTGGTGATTTTTTTAGTTTTAGTGATTTTTGTTTGTTTCAACACCTTTTCATTTTGCTGATTTTTTGGGTTTTTTAGTTTTGGCGCTTTTTTCGTTTTGGCTATTTTTTTCGTTTTGGTGCTTTTTTCCATTTTTGGCAATATTTTTGGTATTTTGACGATATTTTTAGTTTAAGCGTTTTTTAGGTTTTAGTGCTTTTTTTTCGTTTTGACGACTTTTTTCGGTTTATGGGGTTATTTTTTAGTTTTTTGGCGATCTTTTTAGTTTTGGTGTTTTTTAAGTGTTAGCGATTTATTTTTAATTTTGGTGTTTTTCCCTTTAAGCGCTTTTTTCATTTTTATTTTTCGTTTTGACGTTTTTTAATTTTGTAACTTTTTAGTTTTAGCTTTTTTTAAATTTCAAGAGTTCCTAAGAGTTCAATAGCGTTCCTTTACACTTTTCGTGTATGGAACCCTAAAAAGTAAAGTACTACTTCCACCTTCACTTCTACAAGAACGCAGTTTACATGTGTATCGGTCTTGCAGACCTTCAAGAAGGCCTGAAATTTGTAGGCCTGTTGACTTTTACCACGGGGATGCTCCATGTTTGCTTTTATTCTCTCCTTTATTTGTTCATACATAGTTTTTTTTTAATGTGTGGACCTTTGTGTAAATGTATGTGTAATTGTATTACTGACTTTCTTTTATTTGAAGAGGTCCTTTGAGGGTTGCTGGGAAAAATAATAAATTGTGTCATGACTTAAAAGTGTGTGTAGTTGAGCTTGGTGTTTCTTTGTTGACGAGTGAGTTTAAAGAAAATATAAATTTATCAAATTACAATTGAAAATAGAATTTTGAAAATGAGTTTCTTTATTAATTTAATGCTTAGCATTTTGTATAGAGATTTCTTTTGTTTGCTGGCTTATAGATGACACTTTGAAGTTCTTTCATGAAATTTTTATTAGAAGTTTAGGAAATCTTTTTCTTTTTAAAGATAAGTAAGTAAGTAAGTACTTATAATAGTATTTGAGTTCATCATAAGAGAAAAACCTAAGCTAATACTTAAAAAAAAAAGAAAACATGTTTGTTATGTACTAAAGCTTTTTGAAGTCATTTTTGAGCCGCTACATACTTTGTCAGCATTCCCTTTTTAACTTAAACATTGCGCCCATTACACTGTTACAATTATGGATAGACCCATTTGGAGTACCAGACGCTTTAAGTAGCTTAGTGGACTTAGGATCAGTTGTTCCATATGCAGCAATTTTAAATAGCGTTCCCCACGAACTTTTGATAAATTCAATATTTTTTTTGAACGACAACAGTCTACCCATTACAACGCTGAAAGAATGTTTTTCATTTGCATTTTCTTGTCGGCTCGAGATAGTGCTAAGCTCAAGCTATCTACGCCAAATATACAAAGCAGACCCTTATTAATTTTAAACGTTTCAGCAAAATAGTTACAAAAAAATTAATTTTTTAAAGAGCTGAGTCGAAATTTAGGTCCTTAATTTTAATTACAAAGAAATTTCACTATTTTGGTTTCGGTTCGGTTTTTAATTTAATTTTTCAATTAAATTTTATTTTTAGTTACAGAAAATTGTAAAGCATGTAGACAAAGAAAAATTTGACTGCACAGAGGGTTGAACTTACACGCTTCGAGACCAGCCGGTCTACTCATCAGAGCATTGTACCGCTTAGACCACGGGACCAATGGCGGTAGTTGGCAGTCAAGAAGTTGAATATCATTTACTTTTAATCAATTCATGCTGTTTTTCATTTTTTTTTTACATTTGATAGTTATTGACATTCATTATGTTTCTTTATGTCTTTGTGTTAAGCTTCTTGTTTTTCTCTATTCTAGTATGTTTTGCAGTCGGCATTACGAAATATTAGTGTGTGAATGTTTGTTTTATTCATTCTAATTGGTGTGCCTTAAGATTTTATAACAATTAAATTATGTATTTTAGCCGAACTGTATGGGTTTAATCCAAATAAATTTAATTATTTTGTCTTGAGTTCGATTTTTCAATAGCTTTTCAATTAAATTCTATTTTTATTTAGATAAAATTCTAAAGCATGTAGACAAAGAAACATTTGAATGCACGGAGGGTTGAACGTACATGTTTCGAGACCAACCGGTTGACTCATCAGAGCACTTAACCTGTTAGAGCACACGACCAAAGACGGCAGTTTGCAGTCAAGTAGCTGAATATCATTTACTTGGAATCAGACGTTTTGCAGCTTTTTTTAAATTTTCAGCTAATAGATAATGATTGGATCAAAATTCATTGAGTTACAGGCCCTAAGATTTGAAGAAAAAAAAATTAAAAATGAAAAAATTTTTTTTGACTCACATCTTAAAGAAAACTTTGTTTCAAACGTATTAAGAGTAAAATTAATAACACCAAGAAATTTAGAACATATTTAGTGAAAATTCTGAATTTGAATTTTCATAAAAATTTTTGTGTGGATTAAAAAGTTAATTTTTTTTTCAAATTTTAAGGACTGTAACTAAATGAATTTTTATCCAATCCTCCACGTTTATTTATTAACTCAAAGAAGAAAGTTATATCTATGCAACCGTACAAAATTTGTATAATTCAGACGAATAGTTACCAAGATTTTTGGAAATTACTAAAAAAAAACAGCAGAAAACACGTTTCTCGGGAATATCTCGAAAACGCTTCTTAATATAAACGAATGCCATATTAGTATTCAGCGACCCTAAATAAGCTAAGAAGGCGTCTTTTTTTGAGGTAATCGCAGAAATTTAAAAACTTTTTTTAGCGCAATAATCATGAAAGCCTCAAAATAAAAATATTGAATAAACGGCACAAATATTTTGGAATTACTAGAATCTACCCAAAATCTTTCTCCCTCAAAGCTATGACAACTAGCAATACAATAAAATCATAAAATCAATTTTTTAGATTGTGTGGCTTACACGACTACTGTACAAAGCTCTTCAAACACAAATTCTTCTTTCTGGATCAAAATATGTCGAATGTTGCGCAACTGTTTGGGCTCAATTTTCCTGCATGTGATTTCCAAACTTATAGCCTGTTTAGTACTTTGTTTAACTTACTCTGTTTCGTGATATAAATAGACAGGGAATATTTTTTGGCCAGATGACCGATGTCGGAAAAAATTTTAAACTTGGCAGACACTCAACTGCCCAGGCAGAAAAAGACAATCAGCACGACATTGGTACGATGGTCTAAGGGTACAACTAACATTTGTACAACATACTGTTTACCTAACGTGACCAGAAGGTTTTTTCAAAAAGCGGGACTAGTACGATTGAAAAGCGGGATTCTGAAGAAAAATACGACAAAAAAGCGGGATGTTATGAAATTTCTTGTGGAAAGCGGGATGATGTAAAAACACTCTCTTTCTATGATAATACGAGTATACACATGATTTCTCTTAAATATATGCAATCATGCAGTTCCATATCGTTACTTGAAATGCAAAACCACGTAACTAATAAATAACTCAGCATCGCATTGTTATTTAATTATTGCGTATTACATCGAGGCGCATGTCCGTACAAATTTTCAAACATTTATCATAAAAATCAACCAAATTAAAAACGAAAAAAGAAACTAAACTTCAGGAACTTGAAGTCCATAAATATTTTATTTAATTTGTTTCTCCTATAACATTTAAAAAAACTAGTTACCTGATTTTTTACTTCAGCTAACAATCAATATGTACTTAGGAAGTTCATAAAATCTTAAAAACGTAAATTTTTAGACGTTTTCTTTAAATCGTCATATATAATTTCTCCGTTATGATGAAACAAAAATCTGATGAGTTGGCATTAGCACCCAACGAAATGCCGCCATATTGATAAACTAACCCATAACTAATAAATTTATGTATTTTTGAAATATGAAACAAAAATTTTGTAAATTGCTTTAAGGTTAAAGAACACATGAAAGATAAAGTCGTTTAGACCCAACAAAAATAAGAAAATTGTAAGCCTGTAAGTGAAAAAGTCCAAAGTTATCTTTCTTATAAAGTTGCACAGAAAAAAATAAAGTTTCGTTTTTGATAACAAAAATCCCGCTATTCAATATTTTTTTTTTTCAAATTTCTTGTGATAAAAAATTCCAACAAAATTATTTCAAAAGAAAAAAATATATATGAATGTAAAAAAAATGTTGACATGGCTGGGATACAAACCCAGACTTCCCGGACGTAAAGCATACTCTCTACAGCTGATCCATATCGCAGTTATTTTTTTATGAGATACAATTTGTGTTCATGGGAAAGAAATACATACAACGAAATATTTTATTAAGTTAATGACAAATGTTATTATAACCGCTTTTTTTCAATAACCATGGTTTTATTGAACATAATTCTTGTCTATTTTTTTCTGTATGCTTAAATTCAATTTATAGTTAAAATAATATTTTCGATCAAAAGCAATTTTGTATGAAAAAAATTCCGTCCTGTAACTTTGGTATTTTTTGTCGGATCTAAGCATCTTATGTTTTATATATTCGACACAAAACTAGTTTAGCGTTTGGCTTTCAAGACTTTTTCTTAATTTTTGTTCATCTTAATGTAGAAATTTTTAAATTGACGTTATGAATTTTAGTCGAACTGCATCGGTTTGAATCCAAAGATTTTTCATTATTCTGGGTTAAGATTGTTGAATTTCATTTTTGGAACAGTCAAACATTGTTAATATTACGTGCCTTACTTGACTTCACCACCCTCACAGTGTGAGCAGTTATGACAAGAGCTCTGATGATGAGATAGTGGTTGATCTCGAAAACAATAGTTCGACGCCTATACAGACAAGAATTTGTCTTTTCAGTTGTTATATGTTTTGGAAATTTCTTTCTCAATATCTATAATAGAATAGAAAATTTTATTTACATGAACTTAATCCTAAATAATTAACGGCTGTATACATAATAAAAACTTGGCATGGAGTTAGCATAAATGGCGAAATTGAACTGGACTTTAACGAGTTTTGATATGAAACGTTAATTTAAAAAATTACCGTAGATTGTAGCCGAAACTCATGGCAATATTCTGTGGAGATTTCCCATTTCAAAATATATGGAAAAACTCAGCAAGATCCTGTTCAATTTCGTCAATCGTGCTAACTTCATGCCAAGTTTTCGCTTTGAATTCTAAGTTTTGATGTAATGAGATTTGAAGCAACATCTAAAAATGAGTTATACTGGCTGAAAAAGGAGAAAGATATTTTTCTATTCAGTTGCAAAATTTGCCAAATTTTTGGCAATAATTAAAAAAGTAGAATAATAAATTTTAAAACTCGAAAAAGCGGGAAACAAATTTTAGGCGGGATCGAACTCTTAAAAGCGGGATAATCCCGCCTAAAGCGGGGTGTCTGGGCAGGTTATGTTTACCAAAATTTTAATCTACTCATAACAATAAATTAATAACGCCGAATGACCTTCATCCGACTCTTGTTTTCAATGTTGCCACAACACTGTAAACTGAAATTTACAGTGTTCTCACAATGTTATAAAAACAAATTTACACCATTTATTAAAAAACGATATTGCTAATTTTTTTATATGCACTTTTTCATATGTGAGTTTTATAGTTGATTTTAAAATTGTCTTTTAATTATATTGTGGGACTTTAATGACTATGGATTTGAACTTGTACACTACATGTTCACAAGCAAACGCCTTTAGCACTAAGCCACAAAGTCATATGAAATATGAAATTACTCTGAGAGCATCTGAAAGAGAGAGAGTTAAATTTATTTGCGACTAAAGTCACATGTTTGGATTTACAGTGTTGTGGTGGTACGTTATTGTTCTGACTATGATATTTCGACAGTTAAGTCATTATTTTGAATTTACAATGTTGTCGCGGTATGAATGCGGTATTGGGAAATTAAAGTCACATTTTTCTGTACTGTGGTGGCAGAAAACTTTTGGAAGAGCCGTAATTTTGTATTTACAGTGTTGTGGTGGTACATGTTTTTGGCATAGTCACAATTTCTGCCTGGGCGGCTACCTGAAATTCCTGCAGATATTTAGCAGAGTTACCGCCAAATTTTTTGGTACGCGGTTTCTAAAAATTTTTTTAATATTAATTGACTACTATCAAAAAACCCCGCACAATATCGAAAGGAAACACAATTTCCTTTAACGTGTTTTTTTTTGTCAGCTGCGGTAACTAAATCGCGTAAAGGGTTTATTTACGGATTCACAAACCTTAAGTAACAAGACGTTTAAAATAAAATAATATCTTTATTGAATATTTAATACATACGAAGTTAGCTGTGATAAGTTAAATATAATAAGACGTCGGATGGATCCGGTTTATAACATGCTGGGCTCGTACAGCTTAGTTCGATAAAATAACATTCTAGTAAATAACTGGTCCGCCTTAAAAGGTTTTAGACTTGTAAATATCAGGTCTAGCTCATTAGCGAGTGATTCGGCTCCCACAGCTTCAAAACAGGCTCGGCTCGAACAGTTTGGCTCGATAAGATGACACGGTCGTAAATAATAGTTTCGGCTTAGTGAGCTTTAGTCTGCTGAATAACAAGATCCGCTCTCACAGTTTAAAAACAGGCTCGACTGTGGGCTATTTTTTACGACACATAAAGCTTTTTTGTTGTGTTTGCTGCTAGTGCTTGCGTCCTAAAAAAAGTCGAACAAAAAATTTACTGGATCAGTAAAAGCATTTACTAAAAATTAAATTTAATTTTAGACAAACGTCTGTTTGAAAAATTTTTGGTGATAGATCAGTGCGTAAATAACAGGTTCGGCCTAGTGAGACTGACCCAGGTTTGCTGTGAGAATAGTCAGACGAAGACGCTGCGTATGGCTTAGAGTTTTTTGTGTGCTAAGATTATCTAATTCCACCTAAAATAAAAAAAGTGGAAGTAATATTTTAAAATTATGCAGTTTAATAAAGATAATTCTTGCAAAAAAAACCGACTACAAAATAGGCGTGGCACCGCGCCCAATATATTATTATCATTTACTTTTACGAGAACTTATTGTGTATGCGAACTTTCATAAGAATCGAATAAGTAGAAGTAGTTAAAATCAATATTTATTATTCATGGGCGTGGCACTGTCCACTTTTTTTTAACCGCAATATTGTATAGTAACGATAACTAAATAGTTATGCAAAGTTTCATATGAATCGGCTAAGTAGAAGTAGTTAAAATGCGAATTTACTTTCCATGGGCGTGGCACTGCCCACTTTTTGATCCTGATGTAGTATTTAAACAGAAGCTTAATGTGTGTGTAAAGTTTCATAAGAATCAGTTGAGTAGGAGTAGTTGAAAAACGAAAGTGTATTTACTTTGTGTGGTCGTGATCCGCCCACTTTTCAACGGGACCGATCTGGAAGTACATCCTTTTGAATACAGACAAAAATCCGAAATCGGTTCATAAATGGCGGAGTTTTAAGGGAACATACCTAAAAAAAATACATGACGAATTGATAACCTTTCTCCTTTTTTTGAAGTCGGTTAAAAACAATTAGGAAATTGTGTGCATACTTTTAGGAGCAATAAATAAATATCTACTCCGTTGGGTTTGTGTATTAAAAAAGTTTACAGCTGCGCCTATAAGCATGTGAAGAGCAAAAGTAAAAAATTACACATTGGAAATTACAGATTTTTTACTTTCTTAAAAATTTAGCAACAGACCAGATAAAAATACTTTCAATAAATTTCAATACTTACATTTTGATTAGTTTTAAGTGATATTTAAAAGCGGCTCTCAAATTTTGGAAAAAGTTTTCTTTCTTCCCATACAAAAAAAATCCTTAAGGCAAAATCCCTCCTTATGGTAACGTAATGTAAAAGGAAATATGTATATTTTTATGTCCATAGAATGAACCTTAAAATTTCACCTCACTTAAACTTTTAAAGTCATAAATATAGTTAAGAATAAGTTTTCAAATTTGCAAAAACGAAAACCTTTCAAATGTTTAAAACTCAGCCACCCTCATCGGTATTGTGTACATATCCTGTAATATATGTAAACTCCCTTTACTAGCACTTTGTATGGTTATTTGGTTGGTTTCACCTTATTAAATTCCACAACGCAATTTCTGTAAACCAAAAATTTTGAATAAACAACACTTTGTCTTGCCATAAAGAATAAATATTTATACATGAAACTCTATTTTATTTGTCCAAAAATTATGTGCAAGTAAATACAAATACACACATACTCGTATAAATAAATACGTACCTGAACATTAGGGCAATAACCTACTTTTCTAGACAGCCACAATACGATAGACAAATAAAAAAAAAAAAAATCACTCATTTTGGGAACAAGGAATTCACCTACAAATAACAGTCTTAACTTATAAACATTCAAGAATATCATAATTTTTATTCACTATTAATACTTTTCTGTGAAGTTTTTATTCTTTTGCCTAAACCGGATCTCCGTTTCAACTTACAAAGAGAAAAGTGCAATAAGCATACGTAACAAACGAAAACTAATGCCATTAACAAAATTAATCTTCTTCCATGGAACTGTGCAAAATTTTTACGAACAAGACATACATTTAAAAGATCAAAAAACCCGACTGCGTAAAAAAAACTAAAAGAAAACAATTTTTATTTAGTTTTATTTGTTGTCTTTTTGGTTTTCGTTTACGGTTTTTGTTTAATGTTCTCTTTTTTTAGTTACCTACGAAATCGGTTTTTTTTTGGTTGCGACCAACTTTAAACCGTTAAAGATCCTAACGGGTCATTCGAAATTAAAAGTCATAAGAGAAGCCTAAAGATGATTTTCAAATACCTGTCGTTTGATATCCATTTTGATCAGGTTGCCGACTCTTTATTTTTTTCGTATAAACAAAATGGCGTCTGTCGGCCGCCATATTGAATTTTGACTACTGTCATATCTTTAGTGACACTCCCCGGATTAAGACGAATCGATTGACGTAAGAATAATCAAAATCGGCCTGCGCGTTCGGTTTATATAGTGCCGCAAAGGAACCACATACATACATGCATACATAGACTGATAAGCACAATAGCCTTCTTTGCGTCACGCAGTCGGGTAAAATGTTACCCTCCTATTATGTTTGCTCTTAAGCATTTAACATACATACATGTTGCTTTTGTCTCCTTTTAAGGTCCTTCTTAAGGAATTTCTTATAAGGTACTCTTACGTTTCTTTGACTAAGTGAATATGCATGTCCTAAGACGCACCCTCTCGTCATCCCCTTGCTTCATGAGACACACACACACACACACACACACAATGTCGAAGAAACAAATTAAGAAAATAATATTGAGTGCTTTTCTTTATAGGAAAGTAAATAAAATGAATCAAACAGAAAGCCAAAATAAAGCAACAACCCCTTGTGTGAAGTTAAACGAAAAAGCCGGGAAAGAAATATATTTATACGATTAAATACCAAACATGTCACAGTTAAAATTATTTGGTAGGAGAAAAGTTCTTTTACAATTGTGATGAATATTAATAATAGATACTGGAAGGAAATCAAAATTATTCAACCAGCAACTGTACTTGACGATTTTATTATTTAGGTTTTTTTTTGAACGAAATAGAAAAACCCTTCATAGCGCTGCTGTAATTTGTCACCAATACTATGAGCGCTGTCTTTTCTTTAGGCCGCGTGACATTTGTCATCATTGTGATGTCACCCTTTGCATTCTCTGGTCATCTTGATATCAATGAAAAGCATGACAATTTTGTCATCAATGAAATAATTAAAAAAAAAATTAAATAAAATTTTTTTTACATTGATTTGTTTATATTTTAGTTTGACTTTGAATTGTTTAATTTTTTTTAATCTGGGACTTGATCTCAGCCTCCTTAATTAATAGCATGTTATAACGCATCACCATTTAAAATATCAACAGCATTTAGTCATTATTATATTTGATATTGAAAAGACAGATATGATGACAAAGTGTCATCCATATAAAGACGATGACAAAAAATTTACTTTTCAAGAGAAATGTTTTTTATTCCATTTGAATATGATTTATATTCATAAGTTATCGCTTACGATCAAATCTTAAAGCTTGTATTTTAAGAGCTATCCAGAATCTTGACATTTTGAAAATTTTTAATTACGGGTGGGCTCATAAAATAACGATTTGAATAAAAAACTTATTTTCTTACAACATGTCGCTTACAATCATTTGGCGTTAAGAGGTCGTTACTATCTTTATCTTATGTATTTTTGTTTGTGCATGTGCATTGCTCTGCAGGCTTGTATATTTTACTCTTGGTTTTGTTGTAGTAATAATGATAAATGTAAATAAATGCGATGCCATTTATTTACATTCATTTAATTATTAGCAGTCATAGGATATATGATTTTTCAAAATACGATGACGTTTACCATCAGGTTGAATTCTGTTTTCGTTTTATTGATGACATTTGTCATCATTATCTTACAATGCTAACGGACAATCTCCAAGGAAGTTCAATGTGGATTTTTCAATACTCTTTTTAAAAAATCGAAAGAACCGTTCTCGAGTTTTGTTAATATACACTGAAAAATTTCAAAGAACCCAATGAAAAATTTCATTAAAATTTAACGAACGTTACGCTTCGTTGGATTAATGAAACAAGTGTAACTGACACTTTTTTAATGAAAATTTAATCAAATATATGAAATAGTTGCATTGATGCAACGAAGCAATCTATTTAGTATAACGAAATTATTTCATAAATACAAGAAAGTAATTTCATTAATAAAATGAAATAATTTCATGATTAAATGAAATAATTTCATTAATACAATTAAATAATTGCTACAATGAAATAATTTCATTGCCATAATGAAGTAATTTCATTGCTACAATGAAATAATTTCATTGCCACAATGAAATAATTTCATTGCTACAATGAAGTAATTTCATTGATGAGTTCGTTGGATAAATGAAAAAAAGTTTCATTAACACTGTTGTAATGAAAACTTTTTCAAATATATGAAATAGTTTCAATAAAGCAATGAAAAAATTTCATTAATAGAACGAAACTATTTTATTAATACAAAGTAGCAATTTCTTAATTAAATGAAATAGTTCCACGAATCAATGAAATAAGTCAATTGACACAGTGACTTAATTTCATTTATACAGTGAAATCATTTCATTGAAACAATGAATTAATTTTATTGCTACAAAGAAATATTTTCATTGAAACAATGAAATATGTTCATTGCTATAATGAAAAAACTCATTTAAAAATGATTTAATTAAGTTATGAATTTTAGTCGAACTGTATGGTTTTTATCCAATGTTATTTATTTAGTTTTGGCCTAAGTTCGTTTTTAATTTAATCTTTCAATTAAATTATTTTTATTTTTAGAAAGAACTTATATGTTTTGAGAACACCCGATCTTCTCATCAGAGTTCTTTACCGCTTAGACCTTACGGGCACCGCAGCCATAACCGCCACGACACCTACAACCAAGTAAATGTAAATCCTGTAACTTTAATCAATTTCGGCTGACAATGTCATCTTGTATGTAAATGTTTGTTTATACCATTTTTTATTTGAACAGTCATTAGCACCCTAGTTTGTTAAAAACCAATAGTTTTCCAAGCTGGCAACGCTTAAATTAAAAAAAGCTGAACATTAAATGAGATGAAGAGATTATGAGATAAAGAGAAAAAGCCCCACAAGATTCACTTGTCAGCCGAAATAGATTAAATTTAATGGATTTATATTTACTTGGTTGTACCTGACGTGGCCGTGAGGTAAAGAACTCTATTGAGAAGAGAAGATGAACGCGAGACAACAAAATAATTTCATAGTTCCATTAAGAGAGCGAAATAATTTCATTGATATAATGAAATAATTCCATTGATATAATGAAAAAAGGTCATTGGTGTAATGAAATAATTTCATTGTATCAATGAAATTGTTTTGATAAAATAAATAAAACTTTTCATTAGTTTAATAAAATAGTTTCATTAGATCAATGAAACTTTCCTATGATTTTATTGATGTAATGATCTAAAAATACTTCATTATAAATGGTTTAAAAAACAATTACAGAAATTATTTAATAGGATATGAACTTTATTAACATATCGCACCTGTTCATCAAAAGTAACACAACTCAAAAAATTCTATTTTCCACTTTTTTGAAGGAAACAGTGTATGATTACCATATCTAACCACTGTAAAAATTTTGGTATTGTATTATTTTATTGAAATATTATTGAGTTTCCTTTACAATGGTATATTTGTTTATAACAATAATTCCATTATATTGGCGCAATTAGTTTTTTGCCTCTACTGAAAACTTGTAAATTTTGAGTTGTGTTACTTTTAATGAACAGGTGCGATATGTACATATGTACTACAAATATGGATGATTCTCATTCTTAACGTAAATTTTGTGTGTGTTTTTTTTTTGCTTACCAATATAACTAACTGAAATATGAGAAGGGTAGGGTTCATATTATAGTTTTTGGCTCATTCAATGAATCCTCTAATGAAATTATACTTTTCGATTTTTCAAAATTTTTCTGTATTGAGCGTTACATTTGCTTTCGCGGTTGTTCTAGGAATGATATTTGCGATAAAATACATCAGAAAAAATGATTATAGGGTTTGAAAGCACTTTACATCTACTCTCGAAAAACAAAAACAATATATAATATCATCACTTTTGTAATTTTGGGATCACATGAAAAATATATATTTTTCTCTTAAAATAATTCTTTACAAACATTTATGAGTAAAAATTAGGCTAGCTCTTCTTTCAAATAAGACTAATTTTAATAAAATCGACCAACAATGTTCAAAGTTGTATCAATTTCAAATAATTATTCGTAGCAAAATACGACCTACCTTCGAAAATATAACAAGCCACAGTGCAACATTTTTGCAAAGAAATTCAGAAATTTGTAAACAGATAATGTTCTCTATATCGTTTCTACCCTTAACTTCTTTTTAACGTCCTAAAATTTATAGATAAATTTTATTTAAACGTTTTTTTTAACGTAACGCTCAATACATTTTGAATTTAAAGCAATTCAAATGCATAATCTTCGATGTATTTTAAGATAAACTCCTTAGTTAATCACTTAAAAATGTCAATTAAATTAAAAATATATGGATAACACTCAATACAATTTTTTCATGTACAAACCACTATTGATTGTTGAAACGTTTTGCAACATAATACTATTTAACAAAGTTCACAGAACTTATAAATATTTAGAAGTACAAACCTAGACTGGTATATTGATTTATGTTGTTAATGCAATTTTAGTAATTAAACTGAGAAAGGAAGCGTACTAAAGAAGTGTAACGCTCAGTACACAAAACTGAGGACAATAATAATTTAAAAAATTATAATTTCTAGTATGAATTGATTAAAAGTAGATGATATTCAGCTCTTGACTGCAAACACCCGACTTTGATCGAGTGGTCTAGTCGAGCGGTAAAGAACTCTGATGAGATTAGCGGGAGCTATCGAAACGTCAGTTCAACCCTCCGTGCAGTCAAAATTTTCTTTGTCTACATGCTTCACATTTATCTCTAAAAAAAAGTATAATTTAATTGAAAAATTAAATTAAAACCAAACTCAAGCCAAAATATACAGTTCGATTTATTTTAAACAAATTTTATATGTGAAATGAAAATTTTATATGTGAAATGCAAATATTTAGAATATTTGCATTTCACATATAAAACCGTTATAAATTTAATCTCGTTTTTGGAAAAATGCATAGTTCCTTAATGTCGAATATCAACAGCATGCATTACGGCCACGCCATTTTGTATGAAGAGAGTATAAACAGTATTTTCGTTCTTCGTTTTTAACGCATAATGGACAGTCTTACACAAGAAAAACTTATCTATTAAGGCACACTAAAGCAGTTTTCATTTTAAAATGTATATATTATTTTATGAAATATTTTACTATACATTCAACGGACTCGAAAAAAGCACTTGAAATGAGAATCGCTCAGATATGTACTTAAGGTATGGGATAGTGCACGACTTTGCGATCTCGAAACGTTAGCTACTAATTTTGTGAGGTTCGGAAAAAATTTTAAATATGCATCAAAATGGAAACCAAAAAGTTAATCAATAAAAATAATCTAATATATGGGCCTGTGTAATAAATAATAATTTGTTACTAATAAGGGAGCACTAATAAATTTTTAGTGTCATAGAATAACAAAATTGGAGAGCAGATTTTCCTCCTACCCAATAGTATTTGAGGAAACCAAAGAAACACATCTACTGTTGCGTTCCGTCTTTAATTTATGACAAACATTAAGGGTAGTTTTGATCATAAAGACAAATAATGAAGACATTTCAAAGCAAAGCGATTGGGAGAGACGTTAAGGATGTTTGAACACGTAAACAAAGAAAATCTTTAAGTATTTACAAATACTATAAGAAACGTTTTATATTATTACCTGTAGAGTTTTCGGGAGAGGGAGAGAATAAGAAATAATGAACTCAAAAATCGTTATATAAAATTCCTTAAGACTTGATAGTTTTGTTCAAGCAAACGCAACGATCAGTAAGCAACTGATATTTATAAGGATAATAACAACTCTAGAAGAAATACTAAAAGAGCTTTTTAATTAAGAGGATTACAGTGGAAATATTTGAAAATGCTATTTAAACAGTTCAAATTTAAAATACCTTGCAGTTTTTCTTTAAATTCTGTGAAAATTTAACATTCGGTTCGTGCAATATTGTAAGCGTGACACGTTTATTCCTGTAATTAAATTGATGCTCGCTCACATCTGTGTACATTTACACGGAAATAATCTGTTTTACTTGCTTGCATTATTGAAAATATGGTTGGTGCCCCGGCCTGTGTGTTTGGTTTTTAATGAATTTATGAAAGATGATTTTTTTTATGAAAATGTATAAAAAATACTGTGACGCATGGTTTTTTAAATGCACTACGCAACGAAGCGTTAAATTGATATTGTAATGGTTGCTGCAACATTCGGAGTGCCCATTATTTAAGCGAAACTTCAACGACGAATTACAGCAGTTATTAATAATCGCAGTTGTTTAACAATATGAAATTGAAGAATATTTTCATCATAAAATAGCACTTTTTATATGGTTTTGTGGATTTAAAAAAATGTTTTTGTTGGGTTTTATATTACGTACTATTCAGTAGTGGCAGTTTTGCATACAAACATGAGGAGACATAGAGTCTGTTCATAGAACATAATACATTGAGTCTATTTCGCTTTGAAACGAAAACATCTTGGAATATCTCCACTCGTTAATGAACTGGAATTTAAGGAATCCCTATTTTTGACTTCAGACATCCATAGATAATAGTTTGGAGTTTAACTTCAAGTGAAAATAAATTAACGTATGAATATTTGGAAAGGGATTGGAATTCTGTTTAGAAAAAAACTCCATAATGGTTTAGACCTGTATAACACGCGCTTCAGTTAATGGCAATTGTTGGAATTATTATCCTCTTTAAAATGAATAGTATACTCGCGTGACGCCCGTGTGATCGTCAGAATTCTAACATCAGTGCTATGACAAAAATCATCAATAAAACAAAAAACAGACATCAATCTGATGACAAAAGTCACCATAAAATTTTGTCATAGTTTAAGTGTCACCAATGCTATGACTGGAATGACATCAATCCGATGCCGAATATTATATATTATTAAAGTGTAAAATATGTATAAAAGAAATAAGTAAACAATGTTGAAATGTTTGTAATTTGTATTATTAATTTTTGAATTTAAATGCAGTTTTAAAAACTTAAAAAACATGACATTGTATCGATGTATACTTATCATGATTACTATGACAGAGTTAGCCAGCTAAAATGTGCAAGTATTTTTAAAAACGAAGCCAGTACAGTATACATGCATTGACAAACCATTGAAGCAAACGAGAGTATTACACTTTTTCATCACATTAATGACACTTAAGCCCTGTACAGACGGCTGTCAGATCTTACAATATTGTCAGATCTGCCAATGTGCTGACGATGTAGTGACAACAAAAAAATTTTCTGACAGTTCTCACGATTGACAGATGCAAAAATTGTCAGATCTGTTTTTTGGTGCTGCCAGACTCAGATCATTTAACAGAAACTAACAATTATTTATCATCTGTGCTTGTGTTAACTTTAAATAGTGAAAATATAAATTAGTATTAAATATAAAGAAACAATTTTAACTATTTTATGTGTGACAATAATTTGACAATGGCAATAATCTGGCTATAGTCTGACAATGGCAACGCGATGTGTTCACACGATTGTGAGATGTCTGACAATTTTTTGTCAACAGGTAGTATTAAAATCGACTGACAATGCTTTTTCTGCCAACGTTTCAGTTCACACGATTGTAAGAAATTTTTAGCACATTTTATTTACAATATTGTAAGATCTGACAATCGTCTGTACATAGCTTTAGTCATCATATATATGTCGCATCAATAATGTTTATGTTGACTGTGTGCTACTGATGTTATGGATGGTGACATATCTGAAATAGTAGACGTGGGCGATGAATTGAGGAGACTGGGATGAAGATCGACATTAAAAGAAAAATTAAAAAACAAAAAGTAGAATTAAAATAAAAACAAATGAAAGCAAGAAAATATGAATATGTATATTTGTTTTAATCATTCCATTGATTACAGCAGATGTAAAAGTTGACATCACAATGATGAAAAGTGTCATTGGGTCCAAAACGAAGACACTTGACATGGCGTTTGATGTCAAATTAGATCAGCGTTCTGACGTTTTTCTATCAGTGACTTCATATCGATAATATTTTGTCATTAAGTTGATCTCTATTAGTCATTTCCCTGGTGTCGATATACCATTGCATTGATGACAGATTTGTCATCATTGGCATTGATAACGAACTGATGTAAAAGTTGACATCACAATGATGAAATGTGTCATGGGGTCAAAAATTAAGACACTTGATATAGCATTGATGTAAAATTCCATCAGCGTTATGACGGTTTTTCTATCAGTGCAGGTTTCGTGCAGGCATTTCGGGGATGCAATTTCATTATTCATCTTCGGACAGTGACTGCAGGCGACTTATGTACTAGACTTATATATAGAATATTTTCCTCTCTTGCAACCGAAACTAGGCTAACCTAACCTCACTTTTGATCAGGACGATCAACTTATGCCCAAAGAAATATCAATGCTCGAAAATGGCGACGTATTTTCTAAAGTTTTTCTTATTGAAATTATCATGCATTAGAATTACAAATTGTTGAAAACACTAAACATTTTTTGCACTATGAAAATGTCCATGTTTCTATTACAAATAGACCCGTATAATTTTGATTTTACGCAAGATTCCAATGCTCTTTACCTCTACAATTCATATAAAAACATATTTCGAAATAAATGCCAGACTATATAGAAAAGTAATACATACATACATATGTACATATGTACACATACCTTCGAGTACAGGCAAAAATATGTTACAATTTGAGGCACATGACTTTGATTGAACTATAGAATTTACTTTTTGTTTAGTTTGTACTGTTTTCTACCTTTCAAAATCGACTGGATTGTAATAAAATCAAATATAAAAATTGTGGCATGTGCTACAATATGTATGCATGTGTGTAAGTGCGTTTAGTTGCTTTGTAAACAAAATAAAAAAAAGTCCTTAAACAAACACACACACACACACACACACACATACATAAGCCCATTTCTCGGTTAATACAGTCAGTCAGTGAGTCAGTACAAGTACAATATTTGAAAAATAAAAATCTAGTCAATACCAAAATAAAAAAAAAACAATTCAGGAACTTCAGGAAGAGATACGAGTACGAGTAGAATAGGATAGAATTTTCATTTTGCTGCAGCAGCTGCTGCTGTAAAATGAGTTATTTATGATTTTTTTTCTTTTTGGTTCTTTGTTTGGTTTGTTGAATTTCAACTTTTAAGGATCATTGGTATTTTTTGTATGTGTTTATTTTTCGTATTTCGTATGTGTGTGTGCATAGGGTTTCATTACTACGTTACTGCTTATTATACTATAGTTATGCTGCGGCATACAACCACCTTTCGACAGTTTGTTTGAACGGCAGATAAGGAGGATAACAACCCCCTTTTTGATTTTTTTTTCTTCCAGACGCATATCAGTTGATAAGCAGAGATACAGTAGATGATAAAAGTTTGAAAACGTGGTTATATTTTTAATGTTAGTATAAGCTTTGAGAAATGCAATAAAAGAGTATTTAGTAAAATTGTCATTCGAATTAAAATTATTCGAATATTATTTTTTTAATTATTAAGTTATGAGTTTAGTCGAACTGTATGAGTTTATATCCAAAGATTTAATTATTTTGGCTTGACCCAGCAAAAACTTGGTAATGAGTTGTCATTATAGAACAACATACTTTACAACCACAAACAACATACCGTCTGAATTACTTTACTTACTTTACAGTAGTTGCACAATTACTTACTAGTAATTAAACAAGCCATTTATTCTCTGTGCAGTAGCCTAGTAAATAAAACACTTGGCATGATATAACACAATAACTGAAAATGACATGAGTTCGATGCTTAGCAGATTTGTTTAATTTTTATTGTGTTTTGTGTATTAAATGCCTTCTAAATATTGAAATTTATAATTTGTTATTTGTAAGCAAATGTGGTAAGTACTTGCCTCCAATGACATCGCCATGTTAAAGTAATTGGTTAAAATTCCCAAGTAGACGTAGTGAAGGGTTCGTTTAATAGCATTTTAACTCATTACTTTGCCATCAAAATTTTTTCTGGGGGGTTCGGTTTTAATTTAATTTTTCAATTAAATTATATATTTATTTAGATAAAAATGTGAAACATATAGACAAAGAAAATTTTTGACTGCACGGAGGGTTGAACTGACGTTTCGATAGCCACCGCTAATCTCTTCAGAACTCTTTTCCGCTTGACCACTTTACCAAAGACTTTCCCCCATATGCAAAAAAATAAAGTGTGTTTGAAATGTATGTTAAAACCAGTTTTTCTATGGAAATTTTGTTTTAACATACATTTCAAAGACACTTTATTTTTTTGCATATGGGGGTTTGTCTTTATGCTTCACATTTATCTCTAAATAAAAATATAATTTAATTGAAAAAATAAATTAAATTAAAACCCAACTCAAACCAAAATAATTATGTTTCTTTGGATATTATCTTTTGATTATCTTTTGATTTGAAGGGACAAACAATCAGCGGTTAGGTTAATTTAACGGCAATTTAGTGATGGTATATTTGTACTCTTTTGGCGTGGTTTAGTTTGCGTAAAAGTAATAAGGAATTCTCGTATTCTATTTGCAGTCATGATTTGTATAAATATAATTTAAATTCACTTCCGCAGAAAGAATTAAAATCTTAGTATAATTACGAAAACCTTACATTCAATTAAAAAATTAATTATATTGTGTTTTTACTTTTTTATTAAAAAAAATATATTAAGTTGTGAATTTTTAATCAAACTGTATGGGTTTAATCTAAAGAAATTTAGTTAATTTGGGTTCAGTTCGTTTTTAATAAAATTTTCCAATTAAATTATTTTTTTTATTTAAAAAAAAAAAAGAAAATCATAATTAAAAAGACAAAGAAAAATTTGCCTGCACGGAAGGTTGAACATGCATCATGATGGATAGTGGGGACATCTCATTATAACCGAGCCTTAAAAGTTTTTATAACTTTAGTTCTTTGCACACTTTTTTGCAGCCCGAAAACTTTTAACCTCTACTGTAAGTGTATGCACTGTAATATGTATTTTTCTACATATTAATAAAAAATGCAGCTTTCTATCATTAAATTTTATGAACTCGGGTTGTTTGTTTCAAAATGTAAATGTGCTTAATAATTTAGAATTTTGCTGATTTTTATGTTTCTGTTCCTGTTTGGTGTATTTTTAAACACCCAACTTATTGTAAATTTGTAGTTGTCTTAAGTGTTATTTACAAGCTTGAATTTAATTTATTCGTGGTGAACTGCATGCAATGTCTGAAGTTGATTTTCTATGTGAATACTCACTCGTATTATAATGTCATCATTTGTTTGCAGATCGTAATTAAATTTATTCACAAAATTAAATTGCTAGTTCGGTTCAGATTGCGCGTAAAAAAGTTTTAAAGTACCAGCGTTACTGTATGGTCTTGGGGTTAAGGGAAATTAGATTTTCTTAATATGTATGTCTGTATATAATGCAAAAATAAACGATACTGTTATAAATCATTTTATATATACATCAACATAAATTTATTTTTACTAAATGTATACATTAACAAAAGTATGTATTCAGAAGAATTTAATAATTCTATAGGTACTTGAAGTTTTTCTTCCTAACTTTTCAAAACTAGATAATAAGACTCGAAGTGGTGGCGTATACCTTAGAAAAATTTTCAAAGTCGAATATCTTGTTAAAAAGAATTTAAACTGTAGAAATTTCTTGTTTATATCTTATGAATATATAAGCAAAATCGGAGATGTTAGAATGTGATACTTGTCCACCTTCGATTAATTGAGAAATTGCAACGAGGTTGTAAATGAAATTAACGATTATGTATGTAAATGTTTTGAGTTATAAACAGGGCTCGGACTTTCATGCAAATGCATGTTTTTTGTGGTGATAGATAAAGAGGTATTGACTAATTATCTACGCGAATCATTAAATTTTAAGTAGTTTGGCATTGATTTGTAGTTGCATCTTTTTGCATATTTTAGTGGTAAGTGCTTATTTTTGCATATTTAGGCAATAAATGCATATATTTGGGGGAATAAAAAGTTTCTTAATGCATATTTCTCAATTTTTGGAAAAAAAATTTAATAGTTCGATCAGTTGGGTTGCCAGTTGCTGAATATGATACACTGATGGCAACTGGCAACTAAGAGCTATCAATTTCAGTTCCTATTTAGCACCTTTCTGGCAACTATTAATTTTCAGTTGCCGACTGGCAACGCAACTAAAGTTCAGTTGCATTAAATAATATACCCAATTATGTTTCTTTTATGTTTTTTTTCTCTTATAATAATAAAATACTAAAAAAAAATATTTTCATATTATTTTAGTTTTGGTACTTTGTTCGTAGGTAAATGCATATTTTTGAGCATATTTTTAGGTTTTAGGTGCATTTGTTAAGCGCTTATAATAAATTTTTAGTTGCATGAAAGTCCGAGCCGTAGTTATAACATATCGTAAAATAAAAAAGCAACTACAAAAGACAAAGCGAAGTTAAACATACATGAAAACTGCATGACCCCAGCAACCAAAGGCACTGGGAATTACTAGTTGCCAGAGATGGAAATTTCTTAGTAACCAAAATTGGTAATGTTGTAAATGAATGTGGCTGATTCTCATTTCAAATGCTTTTTTCGTATTCGTTGAAAGTATAGTAAAATATTTCATAAAATAAACACATACATTTTGAAATGAAAAGTGATTTAGCATGATTTAATATAATATAAATAAATGTACAAGTCCATTATGTGTCAAAAACGAAAACCAAAAATACTATTTTTCCCCTCTTCATACAAAATGTCGTGTCCGTAATGCATGCTGTTGATTTTCCACATGAAGAAACTATGAACTTTTACATTTCACAAATAAAATTTTTGAAAAATATTAATAAATTAATATTTTTTGTTTTAAAATTGCTGGTGTCCGCAGAAGTATGTATTGAGCGGTACGAGTTCTTAGAACCCTTTAGTACTCGGTTTAATTATTAAAATTGCATTAAAAATGTACACCAAAATAACAGCATAGTTTTGTACTTCAAAATATTTAAAAGTTTTGTGAGCTTTGTTAAATAGTATTATATTGCAAAACGTTTCATCAATCAATCATCGTTTGTATCCAAAAAAAATGTATTGAGTGTTATCGATGTTTTTTTTTTATTTAATTGAAATTTTTTTGTAAATAACTAAAGAGTTTATGTTAAAATACATCGAAAACTATACATCTGAATTGTATTGGATTAAAAATATAGTGTGTGTGAAAAATATTGATTTAGTATAAAAATCTATTGAGCGTTACGTAAAAACGTATAATTCAATATATAATCAAATATAATTTATCTATAAATTATAGGACGTTAAAAAACAGTTAACTAACAACAGATGAAGGGTGGAAACGATATAAGGAAAATTATCTGTTTACAAATTTGTGATTTTCTATGCAAAAATTTTGATTATACCGCACTCTGGGATGTTGTATTTTCGAAGAATGTATTAGGTTCATCGTATTTGACTACAAATAATTATTTGAAATTGACATAAATTTCAACATTGTTGGTCGATTTTATTATAAATAGTCTTCTTTGAAGGAGGAATTACACTAATTTTGGCTCATCCATACATGTTTGTAAAGCATTATTTTAAAAGATAAAAATGTTTTATTTTTCCATGTGAACCCAAGTCTAAATTGAAAAAGTGGTCGTAACTTTTAATTTCGTCCTGCGGTTATTATAATTTTTTGTTTTTAAAGAACACATGTATAGCGATTTCAAACCCTGTAATAATTTTTTGTGGTGTATTTTTTTCGCAAAAAACATTCCCTGAACAACCGCAAAAGCAAACGTAACGCTCAATACAGAAAAAATTTTAAAAAATCGCAATATATAATTTTATTTCAGGATCAATTGAATGGGGCAAAAACTATAATAAAAATCCTATCTTCTCATATTTAATTTAGTTACATTGGTAAAAAAAAAACAGACACACACACACACACACACACAAAATATACGTTTAGAATGAGAATCAGCCACATACGAAATTTTGTTTATTCACCTAACAAGTAGCAAAAACAGAAATTTATCAAATAAAGCTGAGGATAAGCTACGGCGACCATGACAACAATCTGTTCCTTTCTGCAACAAAATGAAATTTTTGTCATGACCTTTGATCGCCGCTATATTTTTTTGATGTGTTTCAAACTACAAAAACAGTCGAAATTCTATGGATACGTTTTTTTTAAATTTTTTTTCTAAAATTTGGGATTTTTCAAGAGGGTACTAAACTGATTTCATTAGAAAACTTGGAATGAAATTACCTTTAAGCCGTTTTAACATTATTTTTTTGGTCACCATTTTTGTACATCATTTCAACCTTCTAGCTCTTGCGGAATGGGTCTTTTCGGCCCCTAAATAAACAAAAGGTATAAAACTCCCCTTCATTATAGCGGGCATTTTACACAGCAGATTACACAGATTACACAGCAGAAGCCAAAAACTGCAAAAACATCACTTTTATCGTGGACATTCGCGAAAAAATGCAAAATAGCAAATAAGCCCTAAAATTGATTTGATATCGCAAAAGTTGTAAGAAATGCTAAAAGTTTGGAAAAAAGTAGCAACACTGACAACAAATCGCAAAAACTTGCTTAAGGGTGCTGTTGGATGAGATGGTTAGCGCGTTTGAAGAAAAACAGAAATGTACCGTTATCTGGACAAAGGCCGAAATGAAAAACATTTTGTTCGTGTTTAGCACATCTTAAAAAATTAATTAGAAAATTTTAAACTTCCCAAAAAATAAAAATTTGTTGAGCAGTGCAATTCATATAAAAGTGAAAAGGCATCTTATCTTCCCGGCAAGATTTTTCAGTATAGCCAAAAATAGCTGTTTGTGTAAACTTTAAAAGTAGAATTATTTTTATATTCACCTCCGAAATGACGACGAACGAAATTTTTCACAACCTCTAACTTTAGATAGAAACTTTAAAGCTTATTTATTAGAGATTATATTATTATATTTATAATATTCAAAAATTCATATCTCGGTAAATATTAGGAATTTCGCGGTAAAGAACGGCATTACTACAAAGAAAACAACAAGTTTCGTTTTTGATAACAAAAAAAAAACCGGTAGTCAATAATTTTTTTTCAAATTTCCTGTGATAAAGATTTCCGCTATATTGATAACAAAATTATTTCAAAAGAAAAAAAAATATAAATTAAAAAAAATTTTGACATGGCTGGGATACAAACCCAGGCTTCCCGGGCATAAGGCATACTCTATACAGCTGTGCCATATCCCGGTTATTTTTCATGAGATAAAACTTGTTTTAAGTACTTATGTATGAAAAGAAACGAAATAAGCGGCATGGGAAAGAAATACATGCATCGAAATATTGTATTAAGTTAATGACAAATGTTATTGAAATTTATATATTTTTTCAATAACATTGTTTTATTGAACATAATTCTTGTCTATTTTTTCTGTGTATAAAAATTTTATATACATTAAAACACGAGGGGCTTATTGGCTATGTGACATTATTATCTAAAAGTTGTAGGGATTTTTGTAAAGAAAAATTTTTGAGAGCGTAGGGAAAAATAGGGACTTTGCTCGGGCTGTGTAAAGAGTTTTCAAAAAAGTATATAACATCACTCACTGCCTGTATATAACATTAAAATTATACAAATTATTTTCCTATTAAATTTAATAAGCTTAGTAAAATAAATTTTATCCGTTTAAAACATGAAAGCTGATTTAAGGACTAGCACTCCACTAGCCAAAAACGCACCTGGTGCTCATTTTTCAAAATACTCCATAAAAAACAATTTTGAAAAATTCCAGATATGTAGATAGCTTGTAGTTAAATTTTAAATCGCAAATCTTTTCTAAAGTGAAGTGTGATCATATGATTCATCATATGATTATAAAAAACCTACGAAAAATGTGCACTAAATCTTGCAAAGATTTGGCATCAAGATTATTACATTGTCATAGATTGATTATATTAATCAAAAGCTTACTTACTTACGATTTATGGAAATTTTTTTTTAATTTGAACAGATGAGACCAAGAGTTGTCAAAGGCATGAATAACGAGAGCAAAAAAGAAAAAGGCGTGAATAAAATGCAAAATAATTTAGCTCATTTTCACTATTTAATCAAGTGAAGCAAAAATTCATCGCTACAGGGGGTGGGTGTAATCAAAAGTACAATGATTGGGAAAAAGGGTTTTTTTCTACGTTCGTTTTTTATTTCAGTTATATTATTATAAGCGCTAGAAATAGTATAAAAGCAAAGTAGTTTAGTGCCAAAACATGGCATGGCCTTTTCGCATTGCACAGTGGGACGAGCTTGAAAGAAAGGGAGTGAATATATATTCCTATAATTTGTTGTGTTGGTGCGTCTACATTACTTGCGTAGTTGTACAATTTACTTTAAGCAGAGATGGACAGTGCGTTCTCCCAATAGGCAAAAATACGAATTTCGCTAAAGGGCAACAGTAATTATTTAATATTTTTTATTTTTTTTTAGGTTTCTCTAAAATTATTACCATACCGATTCTTATGAAACTTTGCGCACCCATTGAGTTCCCAGGACAATAAATACATCATTACCTAATTTGCGATTTAGATAAAAGTCGGCAAGGCAAAAGCTGTTTGAAACTTCACAAACAACAACTTTTTAGAAGAAATTTTTTTTGTAAATACTATTGGTCAATTCACAACCTGTTGTATGTGTTGTAGATCGTACAAATGTTGTAGGTAATTTTAACATAAACATGTTTCTAAACAAATGTTTATTTGGAAATTAAAAACAACATTTATACGACCTGCAGCACAAACAATAGGTTGTTAATTGGTCATATATTTATTAAGTTATGATATATATACACAGAAATAAGAAATAATTATGTTCAATACAGCCATGCTATTGATGTGAATTTCAATAATATTTGTCATTAACTTAATGCAATATTTTGTTGTATGTAATTCTTTCGCATGCCGGTTATTTCTTTTCTTTTCATAAAACAAGTTTTATCTCATAAAAAAATAACTGGGGTATGGCTCAGGTGTAAAGAGCATGCTTTACGTTCGGGAAGCCGGAGTTCGTATCCGAGCCATGTCAACATTTTTTATAAATTTTATTTTGAAATATTTTATTATCAATACAGCGGAACTCTTTATCACAGGAAATTTGAAAAAAAATATTGAATACCGGGACTTTTGTTATCAAAAACGAAACTTTTTTCTGCGTAAGCAGAAATAGAGTATTTGCTTAAACTTTGGTGGTCGTGCAAAACGACTTAATCTCAATGGATTGGCCTGAAAATGTTTTGGATAATCTGTATAATTTATAGACAAACCGATCCTTGTTTTTCCTAAATACCCATTGTTTTAGGATGTGAGACTTAGAGAGATCCAAATTTTTTTACGACCACTCTAGTGACACACCCATAAAAAGTAAATATTCTTTTTCAAAGACTTTTGCTTAAAGATTTTTAAGAAACTGTGCATACAGACTGGGTTGCTCTGAGAATATCATTTTATTAAAAATGTGGGCAATGCGACAGCCATACAAAGTAAATGTTAATTTTTTAATACATCTTCATAGGCGTTTCTTATGAAATTGGGACCTTAAAAAATCCTAGGAAAAATTTTGAAATTTTTGAAATTTATGAGAGTTAAAAATTAAAGGGTGTTCTAAAGCGAGCAACGAAACTAATGTACTAATGTAATATACAGACACTTATATATAGACACTTTAAATTGTCCAAGTTCGTGTTAATTGGTATAGTCTGTAGAATACTGTAGACTACACCAATTAACACCGATATTCAAAACAATAAAAATTAAAGGGTGTTCTATCACTTAATGTAATTTTGACTATGCAATTTAGACAATTTGCTGTATCTTGGAAATCGTAAGAGGAAAATCTTGAAATTATAAAAACGCTAAAACTAAAAAATTGCAAAATTAAAAAAGTGGCAAAATGAAAAATCGCCAAAATAAAAAAAACCGCTTAAAGAAAAAAGCACCAAAATTAAAAAATCGCTAAAAACGTAAAAAGCACAAAAACTAAAGAGATCGTCAAAAAACTAAAAAAAAAACGCAAAAAACGGAAGTTGTCAAAAAGCACTAAAACCAAAATAAATCGCTAAAACTAAAAATATCGTAAAAAAACGATGAAAAAATTTAAAAAATGGAAAAAATCACCAAAACAAAAAAAGGGCCAAAGCAGGAAAGAAAAAAAGGGATAAAACTAAAAAAATCGCCCAAAACCGAAAAAATCGCCAAAATGAAAAAAGGGATCAAAACAAAAAAAAAATCGCTAAAACTAGAAAAATCACCAAAAACCGAAAAAAGAGCTAAAGCTGAAAAAAAACACCCAAAACTAAAATAAATCGCTAAAGCTAAATATATCGTTAAAAAGCGAAAAAACGTTAAATCGAAAAAATATGCCAAAACGAAAAAATCACCAATACTAAAATATCTTCAAAAAAAAATTGTAAGAAACTAAAAATCACAAAAAGAAACACCAAAATGAAAAAGCGCCAAAGCTTAAAGAAAAAAATCGCTTAATCAACAAAAAAGCTTAAAAAATAAAAAATTAAAATTAAACGAAATAGCAAAATGAATGAATTGCCAAAATAAAATAAGGGCAAAAACGATATATGTGTAGGGGATATATGTGTATTCGGACGGAACCCTTCGCGTGCGAGCTAAAGTCGCACTTTACTTAATTTTTTATTTTGACGGTTCTATCGTTTGGGTTTTTTTTTAATTTGGGTTTTATTTTAGCTTTGGCGTGTTTTTAATTTTGGCGTTTTTAGTTTTGGTGATTTTTTTCGTTTTGATATATTTTTCCGCTTCGCTTTTTTCACGTTTTGGTGATTTTTTTGTGTCGGCTATTTTATAGTTTTGGGATTTGTTTGTTTCAGCGTTTATTTTTTTGTTTTAGCGACTTTTTTAATTTTTGCCCTTTTTCATTTTAGCAATATTTTTCGTTTTAGTATTTTTTTTATTATTGTTTTTTTAGTTCGGCTATTTTTTATTTATGCATTTTTTTAATTTTGCATTTTTTTTGGTTTGGCGTTTTTTTTCGTTTTGATGTTTATTTTCCGTTTTGTTTTGTTTTTAAGTTTTGGCGATTTTTTTGTGTTCGCTATTTTATAATTTTGGGCTTTTTTATATTTAGCGTTTATTTTGTTTGATCTAGCGATTTTGTTCATTTTTGCCCTTTTTTCATTTTAGCAATATTTTTCGTTTTAGTAATTTTTTTATTATTGTTTTTTTTAGTTCGACGTTTTTTTGTTAGTGCATTTTTTCGATTTGCGATTTTTTGGGTTTTTTGGCGATTTTTTTAGTTTCGGCAATTTTTTTCCTCAAGGTTTTTTCATTTTGGCGATTTTTTAGTTTTGAGAGTTTTTTATTTTTGGAATTTTTCTAGTTTTTGCGATTTTATTTAATTAGGCGATTTACGTTTCGGCGTGTTTGTTACATTACTTGAAAGGACACGCTTTAATTGTTAATTTACCTTTTATTAATTAATTTTGTTTGTTTCAAGTGAAAGTATCAACGATTTAAAAGATAACAGGTTATTGTCAAAATTACATTAACTAATAGAGTACCCTTTAATATTTATTTTATTTAATTTTCAGTGTTTATGGGTGCAGTCTGTATATTAATACATTAACTTTGAAAATGTCAAGGGTATGTATACTACATTAATATTTTATAATGTTTCGTTGCTCGCTTTAGAACACCCTTTAATTTTTAACTTTCATAAATTTTTTTTGTATTTAAAGCAGCCAAAGTATGATATGTAGCTCTTACGGCTTTCGAGATAGAAGCCTGTGACAGACAGACAGACAGACAGTCAAACAGACAAATGGATGGGCTACATAGCAAAAACAATAGGGTCCTTTTCAACTTTGGTGTACGGAACGCTTAAAAGGATTACAACATTTCCCATGCAGATTCACTATAACAATCTGCGAAAGGGGTTAACTTTAACTTTCCCTAAAATGAGTTTTGAAACGCAATTATATACAATTATATATTTTTTGGTGCCCTTCACCAGAACCAGTCATTAAATAACACCTTGTCAATATTTTTTGGTGTTCTACAGAGTTATGAAATCCTAATTTCTTTTTTCAATAGTTTAGAAGTTTATTTGCCATCTAGGTTGCCATCGTTTCTACTGTGCATTGATTCGCTTGATGCGGACAGTGTCATGTACAGTATATTAGAAAATTAAGCTTCATAGTCGTCCATCAACATGACAACCACAACAATGGCAAGATTGCACTGCCATAGAATCATGATACATAAAACAAAAAAGAAACGTTAAAAATATTTGAAAAGAAAAAATCTTTGGCAGGATCTTTCTTTGTTTTGTGAGTAAAATTGAAACCATCAAGCAAATTTGTATGTTAGACCGAATAACAGCAACAATATTTTTGAAATAAAAATAAGGGGACTCTAAAATAACTCCCTTTATATTGTACGTAAAGAGGTGGTTCTCCGAAAAGAGGTGTTTTTTTTCAAAGAATAAAAATAAACGGTTAAAGGGCACTAACTTTTAAATATAATTTATTAGCCCAAAACTAAAAAATAGGAGGGTTAAAGGTTGCAAGGATATATCTGTGTGTCAAGCGACTGAACCGATTACTTTTATTCTATTTTTTATTTTACTTGAAAGGCGTTCTGCTATGCTAAAAGAAAATCAGTCCAGCTACGAAGTTACAAGCACAGGTATCCGAAGTTTCTAAAATTTGAAATTCATATATTTTTTATAGAAATTGTTTTAATAATCAAGCGTTTATCTATCCATCTTTTTACTTGAAGTATTGTCTGTACGTATACTTGTTTCAATTATATGTTCTTACTCAATTAATCACCATCACTTTTGTAATAACCCTGTTTTTTATATCATTTTTTCTTCAGAGCAAAAAATCTAAAACCTTGTAGATTGAAGAACTGAATGCATTATAATGTAGTGCTTTTTACTTGTACATATTTTGTTTTATTATTTTGTATGGATAAAATTCCAATTGGAGTTTTGAAATACACATAGAAACAAAACCAACAAAAAATGTTTTTTTTTATAATATTTAATGCTTAAACCATAATTTTCTAAAATAAATGAAAACCCTTAATGCAGCTCGAATACAAGGGCAGGCAAAATTTAGGGGTGGCTGTTGTGATATGCTTTCAATTTTTTTATCTCCATTCTATTAAACTCTAAACTGTAATTGTTGTGTACTCGCCGCGCCGCTCACTTTGATTAAAAAGTCTTAAAACACTCACACAATCGCAAACGTAGCACACACAGGCAAGAAAACAAAGCAATACAACTCGTGCTGTTTAGGGTTTCAGCCCCTCTTGGTTGTCCGGTAGGCTGACTTGTTTAACGTTGTAAAGTAACGGTATCTGAATCTCTCATTTATTTTAAAGAAAAAAAGTCCTCTTTTGGATTGTCAAATTGTTTTATATCAGCATTTGTGTATGTGTTAGTGTTTATTTATCGAGTCTATGTGTTTGATTATGAATCAGCGCTCGATCATAAAATAAGTAAATAAAAAATTGCTACGCTTGAGTATTTTTTCCATGGCACAGCGATTGTGTTTTTTGTAGTTTGTAAATTTATTTAGTTATTGTTGTTGTCATTTTTGCCATGCGACCAAAATCAAGTTACTACCCCTCGTTGTGACACAAACAAAAATGCACCTGGCAATATTTTCATCGAATTTTATATACTATTTATGCAGCAGCCTTATACTCGTTTGTTTCATATCGAAGCAGTATTTTTTTGATACCCTACGACCATAATTCAAATACTACTTGCTTAGAGTTATAACGTTTCTTAGACTAACTAAAAGTTAACTATAATGTAATCTCGAACTGGCCCAAAATTAATTTTTAAGTTGAGTACATAATCGGATTTGGTGAGAGCCAACAACTTTGCTCTCAGCTACTTTGAAACTCATTTCTAGTTTATATTAACATTTTGATGTTATTATTTTAAATGTTACCTTAGCTGGGGGTCAGCGCGTTGACTTTAAAACGTGTGATACATACATAGTTCGAACCCCAGCAATATTTTTTGGTAAATATACTAACTACCAGGTGACTGAAATAATGTCAACTTTAAGTTATTTGAAAAGTAGTGCAGAGTGGGACAATTGACTAACATCGCAATGTTAAAATAGTTAGTTGTTTCCATTGGAAAGTAATCCAAGTGTCAGTCAGAACTAGTTGTGAAATGGTTAGGTTAAAGTTAATTTAAAGTTACTACGTTTCCGACAAGGAATGAATTAAGCAAATAAACACTAACACACTTAAACGACAAATTATTTCTTGCAAATATAATATGATTTCAAGTCAAAAATGCGTCATGTTGATTTTACACTCCTTTTCTTCTGTGTGCAAGATTCAATATTGAACAATGTTGTTTTAACAGTGAAAAATATCAAATGAAGATTAAACAATGGTAATTTTAAATATAATCTATGCTTTGCAGAAATATAATATAACTTCAAATCAACATTGCAACATGTTGATTTTACATTGGTATTTTTTCTGAGCATACATATGTACGTGCCTGTGTACTTTCTACCAGGTTAGTTGGTTCGTTTATGTGGCTGCCTGTTACGCACAGCATTCAAGTAGAATCAATAGGATTCCGTTTTGACAGACCACTCCACTCGTCAGTGTCAACCTATGTATGTCCGAACCCTGGCCACAGATTCGGTATTAGATACTAGATCCAACCCGTCGCATTGAGATACCTTATCAGGTCCCCGAGACCTATCCCTGATAGCTCCGAAAGTTCGTTTAGTATACGGTTGACCAAGAATTTGTGTCTCGAGAGGTGCAAGGCCGGGCATTCGCAAAGAAAGTGGAAGACTGTTTCTTCTTTGCTTTGAGATGTCCCCACGGTTTCTGTTAATTAGTTGTGCAGTGTGCTTATCATTCTAGCAAGGCCATATTTTCCTAGCTACCTTACACGTGCTCAACTTGCGCCACCTATCTGCAGCTTTCTGCCGGTAATATTTGAGAATGAATTTCTAATAGTGCAAAACGGCATGGCTACCCATTCAGCAGTGGAGACGCCCATGCCAGATCCAGACCTGGCCAGCTCATCCGCCTGTTCCTTGCCTGGAAAGTTGCAATGCGCGAGCATCCAGTTGAGGTTGACGTTAGTCTGACCACCTAATCTGGATAACACGTCTTTGCATTGGCTAACTAAAGTAGAAAAAGTAGAGTGTGACCTTATAGACAGAAGTGCCGCCTGGCTGTCGACGAAGATGACGACTCTTCCTTGGACACCCCTGTCAATCAACACCCTACCCGCCTCCCTTATAGACAATATTTCAGCCTGATATACACTAGCTTCATCTGGAAGTCGGAAGGAGAGTTTTATTCCAAGGTCCTTCGAGAAGACTCACACCGCAGGTCATTCTTGATCCATCAGTATACATCCTGAAGTTGAAGTCTTTTTCTATGTTTCCCCCCTTCCGCTCCCGCCTGATGGAATAAGGACTTTGAACGTACTGTCTGAGGTACAATGTAATCGGCGGGCTTCCTCAGTTTCGGTGGTAACTAACCTAGGACTCTGGCATGGCCATAGGTCCTTAATCTTCACCTCCCAGATGCCGCTAGTCTTGCTGCACTGCTTGAGGATGCAGCCAATACATAATGGTCGATCGGAATTAGGTTTAGTATAGCATTCAGAGCCTCTGAAGGACTAGTACGTAAACATCCAGTAATCCCGATGCAAGCAGATCTCTGTATCCTGTATAGTTAGGTTAGGTTAGGTAAGGTTGATCAGGCTGCCGGTTTCTAAAAACCGGACCACTTGGGTCCTTTGGTTCCTTTTTGATGCCTGGGATGGATAGTAGGAAATTTAAGAAGGTGCCCTGCCTATCCCAGAGGTTGGGTTGATGTTAAACCAACCCGAGTACCGTATGAATGAATTTATTCCCCTAATGTCGCATTCTAGCGGGTCTGCTAGTTCGAGTAGCGACGGATTTCCCAAATATGACGCCCTATTTTTAAATAGTGTTGGACATCGACAGAGCAGGTGCTTGACAGTCTGTTCCTCCTACTCGTTTTGAGAGCTTCTGCAGAAATCGTTGAAAGGAAGATTTAATCTTCTGACATGGGCACCAATGAGACAGTGCCCCATTATGGTTGCAGATGTTATTCTGTATAGTTGGACCCACCACCATACTTCTCACTTGTGACGGACCACCATACTACCGATCCGTAAGTCAATATGGGACGTACAATTGCTGTGTACATCCATTTAAGCATGTTAGGGGTTAGGCCCCATTTGGAACAAAACATCCTCCGACAGGAGTAATAGGCAACTGTGGCCTTTTTGACCCTGTGTTGCACATTTTGTTTCCACGATAGTTTAGTGTCCAGGATAACTTCTAGATAATTTGCACTATCCGATAGGGACAGTTCCAGATTATGCAGCCGACGGAGTCTAAAGCTCTGAACTTTGGTCTTTGTAGTAAATAGTACTAATTCCGTTTTGCTAGAGTTCATTCCTAGACCTCATCCTGTAGCCCATTTGCTGAGTGTACCTAAGGCGTTGGACATGATATCGCTTATCACGTCCGAGAACATACCTGATACCATTATTACTACATCGTCCGCATAAGCCCCAACTTTTACTCCCCCAGCTTCTAGTGTGAGAAGAATGTATTAACAACGAGAAGCCAAAGCAGAGGTGAGATCACCCCACCCTGTGGTGTTCCTCTGCATGCCCATTTTGAGTTTTCGCTTTCTACCAGACTCGCATAAGTAAACTTATTGCGCTTATTGCACTAAGGTGTTGTTATTCACCAAGGTACAGAAGAGAACCGTGCTCCTTGGGCGGTTAATAAGAAAGTTATTATTAAAAAAGAGACTCAATTGCGTGCGTCGATTCGGTCCCTGGAGGTATTTAGCAATTTATTATTTAATCTTCGAAATAATACTTTTGAAGAGTTGATATTTTCAAGGGGAATCCTTTTTATTTCATTCACTTAAATACATATGATGACATGTCAAGCAAAAAGTGTCATATATTCGATTGTAGGGCATACAAAAAAAATTTATTGTAAAATGATCCCTTAGATGAAATTTCATATTTTTTTGCACTAAATTGCAAACTCATACATGCGAAAACATGTGCATAAAGGAAAACGCGCGCACACACACACATACTTAAAGCTAAAAAAATAAACCAAAAATCTTTTAACATAAATGCATTTTGTTACGGAAAATACTGAATAAAAGAAAATAATAAAAGGTCGCGTGCCGAAAGTACTTCGACACCCAATATAAAGACTTTTTACATTTGTTTTCCATTACTGCAAATTTTGTTGATATTTAATGTGCGGTTGGTTGTTTTCTCTTCCTTAACAAGCATTCAAAATTTGTCCTTTCAGGATTTTCTTTGTAAATGCGTTTATTTATTGTATTTATTCGCTCAAGTTCAAAAAGAAAAATGTTCGAATGAGTCAAAGTTTATTTCATTTATTTGTGTAAATGCGTATGAGTGTATTGAAATTCTTCGTTTTTTTTTTAATTCAAACATTTGTTATTTAGTTTTCCTTTTTTTTGCAAAAACAAACCCTTTCTATGTTCGTACTCGTATTACAAAATACAAAAAATTAATAAAATGGGCATAATTTTTAGTATTTCCTGTTTTAAGCTTCATTACTCATGAGTTTATTGAATGACGAAGAAATACTTGTAATAAAATGAAAAACTTTTTAATTATTTTACATGTCGAGGCATGTTGCCAATTAAATCCAAATACGTGTATGTGTAGTGGGAAAATATATATGTATATATTTATTATACAGACTTTTATTTATAGCAATCATTTTGTATGAATTTGAAGAGTAAATTTCCTAACGATTAGTTACATATATAGTAATTTGTGCATAATTTCTTAATTTTAAGTGCATTGAAGAATTACAAAAAAAAAGTCTTTAAAATAAATTATAATTGCTTGCCTAAACATATCGATTAAAACTTTATAACAACACACTTTGGAATAATGAACATTTTGCAGCTGTTTATAAAATGCATAGATTTGAAAAGTCCATCATGCGTGAACGAGAACCATTATAAGTAATTAATGTTTTAAATTATAATGTAAGTACAGTGGAGCTTCTTAATATCTTAATACTCTGCACATTATAAAAAGAAAATTTAATTTCTTACAAGACATTTCACAAAATAATCAGCAAATTTTCGGATCTATAACTTATGACTTGTATCTAGGGTTTGGGATTTCCCGAACTTTTGCACTTCCGGGGAAAAGGGAAGGACAAAATCACGTTTCCGGGAAGTCCCGGGATTCCCGTGAAAAGTTAATAATATAAATTAAATAGATTTATTAAATGAAAATTGGCGAAATTTCGATTGTTTTATTAATGGCTCAAAATAATGCTTTTTTTTTTAAATAAAAGTTAATATAAAAGCAATTCTAAAACAAATTTTTAAGATTTTTAAGTGAATTCAAACAAATAGAGTTTATAGATATTACACAGTAAGATATCCTATAAAGACTAATTGACGACTATTACCGCAATTAGTTAAACATTTTATTTTAAGTCCTCCAAATCATTTTATAAAGAACTTGCCGTAAAGTTTCTTAATTTTCTTGAAACTTTTCCGGAAGGATTCTTATCGTTAAGTACAAGTAAGTTCCCGACTAGAAATTTTCCAAATACTCATATTGGGGCCCGATTGCGAATGCATGTGGTAAGCCCAAAAGGGTTATCCCATTTGTGATTTGATCGGGAACTTGTTGGGATAGCCCATCTACAAATTATTGACTTAACAACAGTTTTTCGCAAGTGGGAAACTATTGGGAGCTTGTTGGGAAAATCTAACACTGATTTTTAATCGTATATTTTGCTCATCTTCAACAGAGGTGATTGTTACATACTTTTGCCTCTTGCATAGCTTCAGCAATTTTAATTCAATATTAGAGTTTAATATTTTCTCGATTTGAGCAAATTTTTGCAAGATTGTGATATTTCCCCACAGGAAACAAATCGGGTCCCAAATACGTTTCTGCGTTACATCGGAATTGGGATCCTGGTTAGATCCCAAATGTGTTTGCATAAAAATTTCTAATCGGGTTACAGTACTATCTATAATCAACTGAGCTCAATTTAACATATCCTGAGCCACAGTCTGTCTAAATGTCTATGATTAATCATTTTATTTATCTTAAAAAATCTCCTTTAGGGTTTCAATAATTAATTGCGTCGACTTATAATAAATTTAAGTAGTGTCAACTCAAATTTTTTACAGCTTCTACGAGCTTAAAATTTCCACTACACTTTCCAAAATTTGTTTACTAATTCTGAGGAAAATCACTCAAAGTTCGTTTAATATCGAATTATTTACTTTAGGAAACGATTAGATGGCACTATAATCATTGTTACTTATACAAAGTATTCCACTTTGTTCTGTTATAGTGATGTAACGATATCTATTACTAATTATTAGTAATATGTAGTGTTCAAATAATCTGTTAGAATATATACTAAACTCGTACCCTGCTGATAACACGACGCTCAAAGCTCTGATTTAGGCACACAGAAAGAAAAACGCCGTACTAAATTGAAGTATTTTCTACTTACTTTGAGTAAGACTAATTTAAGTACGAATAACACTAAAATGTACTTAAGTCAAGACGAAAACGGGATAATCACGTAAAAAATCTTGAATCAATTCGTACTTTAAGTACTACTATTAGTATAGACTTTTTACACACTCGTAGTGTGTTGGTATTTGTTTGCTTGTTGATAGCTTCAGTCGCATGTTGTGCTTATGTTGTTGTCTTGTTGTTGGTGCACGAACAAACAGAAGTTCGTGCACTGCCGGCTGATAGCCTACAAACGTCGTATTACATGCTGCTGGCTTATACTGGATTTTAGCCGTCCTTCTTTCTATAACGAGTTAGCTGAGTTGTCTAAGGCGTTGGTTTACAAAACATGATGAGTTAAGTTCAATACCAGGAATGAGCAAAAATAAATTTAAATTAAAACAAGTAAGTAAAAATATTAAATTTAAATTAGTAAAAATGAAAGTTCTCAATTCTGTTCCAGGATTATTAAATAAATGAAAGTTAACCTGATTCGAGCTTGATTCAAGCACGCGCGGGATTGATTAGAGTACGCAGTTTAGGATTGATTCAAGTACGTGGCGGATTGATTCAAGTATACAGCGGGCTTGAATCTACATGCAAGACGACGTGTATTAGCTACTTGTCGGCTATGCCCGAGTAATGAAAATAAACAACAACAAGAGCAGAGCAGAACAGTGATTAATGGCCATCATCAAGCAAACAAACACCAACACAGTACGACTACCTACGACTGACTGTGTATAAAGTTTATAAACATACTCGTAAATAAAATAAGATTTTTTTTTTACATGAATAAAGGCTAGTCAGGCAAAAATTAAGTATTTTGCACTTAAATATTCCGACTTGAAATAATCTTTCTGTACTTGATTACAGAAAAACCGGGATTACCGTACTTTTGACACCGCTTGGGATTAATGTAAGTACGGATGGACTGATTTTTCTTTTGAGTGTAGGGCCCTAAGAGAGACAAAATCATAAAATTTTTAGGTCTTATAGATTTAACTTAAGGCTTTTTGATGAAAGTTTTCAGGAATATGGAAGGATTTTTTGAAGACACAATTTTTTTTGCTGAAAGCAAATAAAGAAAACATTTTTATAAAATTTTGCAGAGCCTTATTAATATGATATTAATATGATAACAACAATTAAATCAGCATTCTAAAAAAAAGTCCTTTAAAAATGACAAAAGATGATGGATTAATTGATATATAGTGGTTTTTCTGACAAGGATATTGAAGACTAGTTCAAGATCAAGATGTTCTTGGAAAAAATTTTTCGAATATTTTCTTAAAAATTTTTATTTGAATGTTTTGCAAAATATATAAAAATATATACTCGTATTAACTTTAAATAAACTTTAAAATGCACACACATTTTACGATTTTATCGATCTTTATTTGCTTTGTTCATTGCTACAATTCACTGTTCTGCTTAGTTGTGTGACTTGTTGTAGTTTATTCTTACATGTGTCGGTTATGTAGACGACAAAAAACGAATTACCAGCGAAAACTCACTGCTGCTGGCTTAAAATTACCATTGTCTCTTATTAGTTTTAAATGAAAAATTATTAATCTAGCCTTAAATCTCTTTGATTTTAAATTGTTCACTGTTAAAACAACTTTGTTATAAACGCTATATGTATTTCATTTTAAATCAACATGACTATAACTTTAATTTCAAATAAGTTATATGTTATATAATCATTTAAATCATGTTGAAGTAAAATTAAATGCATTTAACATGCGATGGTATTTATTTAGTGTATAGATAAAGAAAAGTTTGAAACTGTTGTGGCTGCAGTGGTTAGAGCGTGGACTATCATGCAGGTGGTACGAGTTCAAATCTTGGCTGGGGCAGCCAGCTACAACACAAAGTTTTCTGATGCCTATGCTAATAATACACATCACGTAAGTAAAATAATTAATAAAATAGCTACATTAAAGTTATGTTGTTTCAGCTTGATATAACTTTAATTCAACATGATTCTTAGTGTTGTTTCAATATTAAATTCACGTTGTTTAAACTTGAAACAACTTTGATTCCACATGATTGTTCGTGTTGTTCCAATATCGAATTCACGTTGTTTCAACTCGAAATAACTTTGATTCAACATGATTTTTCGTCTTATTTCAGTATCAATATTAAATCAACATGAAATATAGTTAATTCAAAAGGATAAAATTTCCTTCAAAATTATTGTAAATCATATTGAATTAAAATAAAACGCCTATGAATCAAAATCACTACCGAAAAATGTTAAATTAACCTGGTTTTCGACGATTTCTCATGGAAAATTTTCTGTGTATACATAAAATTTTTATAGAAATTAATTTTGTGTCGCGAATAAAACAGTCACATCTTTTGTACTAAGAGAGATACAATCATAAAATTTCGTAGTCTTGTAGAGTAATCCTACAATATAAGTATAATTAAAAAAAAAAAACTTTAATGAAAACTTTTAAGGATATCGAAGGATATATTTTCAAAGAGATTTTTTTATATTTTTTGTTCAGGGAACTGAATTAAATTTTTTTATGAAATTCTACAGAGTCTTCCTTTTTATTTGGTGCCAAGTTTGCTAAAATATATTAGATACTTATATTAAAAAAAATTATTTGAAATAAGCATTCTTGAAAAATGTTGAGTCCTTTGAAAAGGACAATAGATGAGGAAATGAAAAACCAAATACGCAGTTTGACTATGTTTTGTCTCTAGATTAATAAATATATAGTGGCGTTTCTGCGAAAAAAAATGCTGTCACGCAGTGTTATGGATGGCAACCGAGCCTCTGTTTGGTTGCCAGTTGCTGTAAATGATACTACTGATGGCAACTGGCAACTGAGAGCTGTCAATTTGATTTATTATTTAGTGACTTTTTGGCAACCATTAATTTGCAGTTGCCGACTGGCAACGCAACTAAAGTTCGGTTGCATTAAATAATATACCAAAATATGTTTGTTTTATCAAGGTTCGTAACGTTATATTCAGAAAGAATTGGGCATGATTAATATTCCAAGGAACAAGGGAAAAATTAACATCAACTTAATTTTTCAACGTACACAGCAGAACAGAGTAGCGCCACTTTCGGAAGCCGCTACACTTCCATCGTCAGTGCTCACGTGTATTTGCTATCACCACTTGTCAGGTGGCTCTGTTGAATGTGATTTTAATTCTTATATATACAACTTTTTTCGTGAAAATTGAATACGAGAATTAAATCACTCTCAAGCTGATATTAAAGTGCACTTTCCCAGCGTTGCCATCGGTTTATTTTTCTTTATTCCTCATTTCTATTGAGTTGATAAAATAAATTTTACAAAATAGTATGTTTTCCCCCAAAATGGATCCGCGTCTGCTGCAACTATGTGATAATGTCAGTTCCAGATATAAACTTTCAAAACGCCGGCACACGTATATATATTTTTGGTGCCCTCTGCCAGAATTGGTCTTTAGAATCGCGCTATGTTTTTCTATGTGTTATCAAACTCAAACGTGACAATGATTTAATAAATGAACTTAACATTTTCTTACATTTTTTCAGGTCTGTTTTGGATACGATGCCAATAGGACGGCAAAATAAGGGATTTTCCTAAATTAAATTTACTTAATAAAAAACATAAAAAAATAAAAGTCATTGAATTCAATGTACAAACCACACAGAATAAAATACATTTTCAATTATTAAAACTGCAGATTCAATTAATGTCGTTGGTGAAGTTAAACCTACGACGCACAGTGGCTCCAATTGGAAAAAACGAGTAATAAATCTGAATCTTCGAAACTTGCGATCCAACTACAAAACGATGTGGGAGAAAATCATAGGGGAGGATCTAAGCTTTAACACTAATAAAATTCTGCCCACCCTGTTGAAACACACGTTGAGCTACAGTGTGTCAAATTATACTACATAGGACTTGAAAAGCCTTGTTGGCCTCAAATTTTTACAAATATTATCCGATTTTAATATATATAATCTTGGTGTAAACTTTCTAAAGAGATAAAAAAATTATTTCATTTAAATATCTGTAATGTTTTCAAAGATATTTGTCTTCGAATTTTAAAATTTTGGTGTTTGGACTTGACTTTGTTCTCCATTTCGCCAATGTCTTCGGTAATAGCTAGCCAAAATTTTCAAGAAAATATTTTATGATTTTTAGCACAATTCCTGATAACATACATATAAAAATTTTTTTAGTTATATGAATTCATCTAGTTGTGAAAAGGAATCAAAATCAAGACTTTGAAATGAAAGTAAAAAAATGCTAAATTTTGACAAAAATAGAGCTTAATTTCTAAAATTTGCTAAAGCTGTTAGAAAATTTTGTTGCCCATTACATGAGCAATTGATTCAATTACAAAATCAATTGAAACTAGTTTTATTTTTTGGATCAAGTGTGTTAATTGAAAATTTTTTGGGAATAATTTTTTCTGTACGAAATATATATTAAAATTTAAATTCGTTTTATTTTAATTAATTTTATGTAAGTATTGAACGAGACGCTAAAAAGTAATAAGACTTAAAGCAAATATGTCAAATTCTGTAAAATGTAAGTATTAATGATATAAAAGAAAAAAAATATATATAAAAAACCCTTTTTCAATTTTAATAAATTTGCTCCTAAAGTGCCCCTGCCTACATTGAATAGAATGTCTGTCTCCTTTTTTTGTAAATAACATATATTTTTTTCAAACAAAAACTTTTCTTTAAATTAACGACTTAATAATTATAAAATAAAAAGTCCTAGATATGGTTGGCATAATGATAAACTGAAGAAAAAAAAATATTAAAAAAAAAAGAAATACATTTGATGTCTAAAAGACAATCATGCCTGAAGTATTGTACAAGAGTATTTTGATGCTATAACAAAAATTATGATACTTCAGATATGCAACAAAACCCTTTTAACCAGAAGATATAGAAGAACAGAAGAGCCAGTAGGTATTCGTATAGAGACACGAATTGACAGACATATTTATGCAAATATGTACACATGTTTACAGATGAACATATTGTGACAATATAAAATACTCATACTCATCGTTGTATTGTTTATAACATAAAATAAAACAAAATGCTATTAGATCGGGGAAAATTTATTAAGTTTTGTTCTCTTTGTATTGCAACATTTTAGCAATGTCAGCTACTTTATGCTGCTGCTGCTGTTGGTTATGGTAAAAATGTTTCAAATGAAAATAGCTCCAGCTAATATTAATGTAACAAAGCTTATAGTTGCTATCAAAAATGATGCAATTTCTTAACTAAGAATAAAGAAAATAAGTACCATGACATAGCTACCAAATGAAATAAGTCACAACAACATTTAAATATGTATTAACCCAAAACAATTTAAATAACACCCAAAGTGCTAATTTAGCAGTCTTCGGACGCACTAATCCGTTATTCTGAAAGTAAATTTAGTTGTTTTTTTTTTAAGAGAAGTAACACAATCAGGCAATTAATGCCTAGCAGTTAATTAATTAATGTGTTACCTTCTTTGGGTAAGGGATAGTGTAGAGAGAACAGGTGGTGAAGTGGGAGAGAGATAGAAAGCTTAATGCATTTACAACACTGCTATTGCGCGTTTTTTTTTGTAGAGCAGTGTTGCAAGCCCCTCTGGTGTCAAGTAAAAGCACTGAGTTGTTTAATCTGTGAAGCCATTTTATTAGTTCTTTTACTTCGCCGACGGTTTTGCTACAATACCGACGAAGGAGGGTGCTGTGAAGTGCATTAGGATATGTTAGTATTACTCGCTGCCGGTACTGTCAAAGTGATCAGTACTATGCCTTCATCATTTTAACAGCCCAACACCAATGCACATGAGAAAAATGCATGATGTTGTTGGCTTTCCTGAAACTAGTTTTGAACTCAAGACCCCAGGGTTTGTAGTCAAACGCGCTAACTACTCAGCCAACAGCACCCTTACTAAGGAGCACTCGTTTTGATGACACAGTTTTATTAAAAATTAAGTAAAGTGCGACTTTGACTCGCACACGAAGGGTTCCGTACGATAATACATATGTATATCCCTTTTCGATTTTGCCCCTTTTTTTATTTTGGCAATTTTTTCGTTGTGGTTTTTTGTTTAATTTAAATTTTTTAAATGTATTTTTCGTTGTTTTCGGCGATTTTTTTGGTTTTGGCCCTTTTTTATTTATGTGATTTTTTTTCGCTTTTTTCTGACGATTTTTTGCAGTTTTTCGTTGTGGTTTTTTGTTTAACTTTAATTTTTTATTTTTTATGTATTTTTCGTTGTTTTCGGCGGTTTTTTTGGTTTTGGCCCTTTTTTATTTATGTGATTTTTATTCGCTTTTTCTGACGATTTTTTTTGTCGCAATTTTTTCCAAGAAAACAGCCTGTGACAGACAGACAGACAGACAGAGAGACGGACAGACAGACAGACAGACGGGCAGCGTAGCGAAAACAATAGGTTTCCCTTACACTTTTGGTGTACGGAACCCTAAAAAACATAGTCAGAAAAAGTTGGACATTAGACAATATTTCAAAGGAAAAAGGGAAAAATTAACGTTGATTAATTTCAACATACACGGCAGAACAGAAACAACATTGTTTTTCAGAGACTTCTGCCTCCCTATCATCAGTGTTCATTGTGTATGCCTTACTTTTCAGGTGATTTAACATTTCATTTATGCAAATAGTTTCGAAAAATTGAATACGACAATAAGCCTTATTGTCGCAATGTATTATTAATTGCTCAACTTAACCACAATCGATATTTAAATTTCACTAACACTAAATTAACGTTAAATTAGCAAAAGAATCAGACAAGAGAAAACGGACAACAGAAAAACGAACTAGTATTCAAGAGAACGCTAAAGGTGGCACATAGCCGAAATTGGTCAGCTTATCCACCAAATTTGACGTGGGATGACGAAAAATTGTTTCGAAGTTAAATTAACCCATTGTTACACTCTTTTTCTTCCTACTCTTTGTTTTTACTTAAGACAAACTTTTACGCTTTGATTAATACTAAAGCTTCGTTTTGATTAGTGATGCCAGATGTAGGGAGCTTTCCTTTTGGTGGGGATTTTTCTACAAAATTTCATGCATAGGCAAAATGTTGGGAATTTGGAATCTTTTGTTTGTTTATATATAACAATTCAAATAAGTAAATTTAAAATTTTTTTAAAGAAATCTTATAGTTTCTTGAACGTGATTTTTATTATTATTTATCATTATTATCAGCTCATTACTATGCTGTTTTCGGAGTCCACATACCTCTTCATCAATATTCATGTGTATTTTATGTATTCCACCATCTATTATATGTGTCAGTTTGTTGCAAAGCACAATCTGATAGTCATAAATAACACTATGCAACAAAATGAAACTTTTGTCATGAGCTTTGATCACTACTATTTTTTTTGATATGTTATGGTCTCCTAACTACAAAAACAGTCCAACTTAAAAAAATTATTTTTTTCTAAAATTAGGGATTTTTCAAGAGGCTGCTACACCGATTTCATCACAACTTGGGAAGGGAATTTAATTTAAAAAAAATTAAAAAGCTTGGAATTAATTACCTTTAACTCGTTTTTAAATAATTTTTTTATACATATACTCAATGGCTTCGGAATTATTCAGACCGGAATGATGAAAAATATATTTTTTTATGAAACATTTAAAAATTTTTATTTATTAAAAATGCATAAATGCATACCAACATATATCCATTTTTTCGTTTTAGCGATTTTCAATTGGTTTTAGGGTATTTTTTATTTAAGCTTATTTTTTCGTTTAAGAGATTTTTGCCTTGAAGAATTTTGTCATTTTTTTGGCGACTTTTTCCCGCTAATTATTCCAAGCCCGTTCCCTCAGTAATGGCGATTTTTTTGTTTTAGTGATTTATTTTTGTTTCCTCTTCTTCTTTTTCAATTTGGCAATTTATTTTTCGTGTTGCTATTTTTTGTAAATTAAGCGGTTTTTTAGTTTTGGCATATTTTTTGTTTGTTGCAATTTTTTCGTTTTGGAGATTTTTTCGTTTTTAGCGATTTTTTTAGTTTTGCCGATTTTTTTCATTTTGCTGTTTTTTTTTCGTTTTAGTTTGATTTTTTTTTTCGTTTTGGCGATTAACTTTTCGGCTTGTTCCTTGCATTGCTTGTAGGGATACCCTTTAATTATTAATTTTGTTTGTTTCAAGTGTCTAATTGTTACGGTTTATACGATACAACTAAATTTCAAAATTACCTAAACCCTTTAATCAGCCATGTCACAGAATACCATTCCGATCGGAAGTGGTTTCTATTCCGTAAGTTGCTTCTTCAGAAAACGAAAAACGAAAATTTTCTTCGTAATCAAACCACTTTTAAATTTCAAAGTGGAAATGAAAAACAAATTTCTACTGACTACGTTTGCAGTAAATACTAAAAAACGTGCATACATTTAGGAGCGTCAAATAAATATTTGGTCATGAGCTTTCCTTGTTGATAAAAAGCTCAATGTGAGCTTTGCATCTAAAAACAAGAGTAAACAAACGCCTTAAGGTATGAAAACGTTAGTTATCATTGTAAAAACGAAATACAAAATTAATGCACTTTTTCGGAATGATAATTGCGGAATCGAAACCAATCCGAACGGAATCTGTGACACGGCTGAATATTTTAAAATTCATTACTGCTGCTTTGAAAACGCTGTACCAGCTGTGAAAATTTCTAGCGTTTGCCTTTTATGGTGTACAAAATACTAATAATTATCAAAATTACATTAACTGAGAGAATACGCTTTAATTTTTATTTTGTTTATATTTCAGTATGTTTGAAAATGCCAATTGTCTATATATGAATTGTTTCTATATTACATTAGGACTTCAACATGTTTCATTGCTCGCTTTAGAACACCCTTTAATTTTTAGACTTCATAAATTTTTCGTATTAATTGTTGTAGCTGCGATAGTTACTCACATTTTGTGAACATTTTAGGTCCGTACCTATTACGTTTCTCGAGATGAAGGAAGCCTGTGACAGACACATGGACAGACGGAGGGACGGATAGCGTAGCGAAAACAGTAGCGTTCCTTTTTGCCTTTAGTGTATAGAACCCTAAAAAGGGATTTTTTTTTTAGAATATGCAGGGATTTTGGAAAATTTCTTCTGTCATAAGTGATATATTTGTGTACGGGAAATTTTGTACCAATTGTCTTCAACGTACTTGTCCAATGGCTGATGAAAATGGGACTGTTACAATATGTTCCCGAGTCTTGCGCGGTGAAGAGAGAACACATTACCTAACTAGAACAAAAATGTTAACTAAACACCCTCTTCGTACAAGCTGATTATTCCCAAATCAAATTTTTTTTAAACTAGAATTCTTTTTTACTAGTATTAAAGAAACCGCCAACAGATCAAGAACTTTAAATCTAGATCTAGAACCTCTCACTGAGAATATTGACAATATCAATTGACCTCCTCTAATGACAACGCCATATAAAAGTGACAGGTCTCTCTCATATAAAGTTCCAGAACTTGCACCGGTTGTTAGTTTTTGGTAACCAGTAACGTGACTTGTCTTGTGACAGGTTTTATTCCTTTTAGGAATATTTTTCTGTTTAATTCCTTATCATTCTTATCCATGACTGCAGTCGAATATATAATGCAGATAATATATTGCAGGCAATTTTATTAAAATTGAATTTAAATATTTTTCCCTTCGAACTAATTTTTTCTCATACCGAATGACATGTTTAACTTTTTCACAAGTGCACACAAGTGTATGATTTTTTTTTCAAATTAAAACGAAAAGTACTTTAAATTAAAAAATAAAATATGAATAAAAAAAGGAAATCTATACGAAAAATGCTTTCACTTTTATTATTTATGATGAAGATGATGAACAGGCAACAATTCTTGTCACCACAAATAAAACAATTTAATTGCATACTAATGTGGCCTTAAGGAAATAAAGGCAAGAGAAGAAATCGGTATAAAAAATCATACATGTAGAAGATGTACGTACGAGTACTTAACTTGAAATAAATAAAATGGGAACAATTTTTATTTTATAAATATTTACTATATGCACCCGAGGATCCAACAAAAGTCGTATACAAAGGACGTAAGAAAAAACAAAAGTCATTAACAGACAAAATACTCTTAATATATGAACAAAATGATGATGATGATTTTGATGCTGAAGGGAATGTCATATACGAATATGATTTTGATTACAAGACACCAACAACCATCATCATCTAATGCTTCTGTTGCTGCCATAAATACGAGAAGAACATAATAACAAAATATGTTACATAAACGTTACAGTGATAATGGGAACGAGCGTTTGAATGCATTGCAAAAGCATATGGACGGACAGACACAATACAAATAAATAAACAACCAAACATTAATTACAATTCAATTTCTGTTAAAGATTTCTGCATACAATATGGAAATGGTTTTTGTCTTTGGAATAATGTCTGGTGCAAATTATTTCGAGAAGCAGTGACAGTGAAAACAGCTAAAAATATCAAAGGTATTAACAGTTGAATTGATAATATGTACACTTCGATGAGCTTTGACTAAGATTTTTTATTTTTTTTTGTGAATCAATTTGTTTATATGTTGAGTTCGAACTTAAAAAAAATATCTAGATAAATTCCTGTTTTATGCGAATACCTTTGAATCATTATTCGATTGAAAATTTGTGAAACAAAACTAATCGAATGCAATATATGCGAAAATAAATTCAGTAAAGTGCGATTTGCTTTGTGTTTATTTGCTTTGTTCATTGCTACAATTCACTGTTCTGCTTAGTTGTGTGACTTGTTGTGGTTTATTCTTACATGTGTCTGTTATGAAGACGACAAAAAACGAATTACCAGCAATAATTTACTGCTGCTGGTTTAAAATTACCATTGTTTCATATCAGTTTTAAATTAAAAATTATTAATCTAATCTTAAATCTCTTTGATTTAACTTTTTTCACTGTTAAAACAACTTTGTTATAAACGTTACATTTCATTTTGAATCAACATGACTATATTTTTAATAAAATAAGTTTTAATAAAATAAATTTAATGTTAAATAGTCATTTACATCATGGTGAATTAAAATGAAATTAATTTTAAGTGCGATGGTATTTATTTAGTGTATAGGTAAAGAAAAGATTGAAGGTGTTGTGGCTGTAGTGGTTAGCGCATGGTCTATCATGCAGGCGGTACGAGTTCAAATCTTGGCTGAGGCAGCCAGTTACAACACAAAGTTTTCTGATGCCTATCACGTAAGTAAAATAATTAATGGAATACCTACATTAAAGTCATGTTGTTTCAGGTTGATATAACTATAATTTAACATGATTCATAGGTTTGCCTCAATATTAAATTCACGTTGTTTAAACTTGAAATAACTTTGATTCAACATGATTCTTCGTGTTGTTCCAATATCAAATTCGCGTTGTTTCAAATCAAAATAACTTGTATTCAACATGATTTTTCGTATTATTTCAGTTTTAGCTTCATTTTGATTTAACTGTACTGCAATTTTAAATCAACATGAAATATTGTTAATTCAAAAGGATAAATTTTCCTTCAAAATTATTGTAAATCATGTTGAATTAAAATGAAACGCCTATGAAGCAAAATCACTACCGAAAAAATTTTAAATTAACTTGGTTTTCGACGATTTTACATGGACATTTTTCTGTGTGTACATACATACATATACTCCTTTTGCCTTTTTGCCGATTTTTTTAGTTTTAACGATTTTTTTCTTTGCAGTGACTTTTTGTTTTTTTTTGGCGATTTTATTAATTTTTTCGATTCTTTTCGTTTTTGGAAATTTTTTGTTTTTTTTTTGAAAATTTTTTACTTATAGCGATTTTTTCGGATTTTGGCGATTTTTTTTAGTTTTGGGGATTTTTTCGTTTTTGGGGATTTTTTGGAGTTTTTTACGATTTCTCTCGTTTTGGTTTTTTGACGATGTTCTAAGGTTTTAAAATGTTTTAGTTTTTATGCTTTTTTCCGTTTTGGTGATTTCAGTTTTGGTGTTTTTTTCGTTTTGGCCATCTTTTTCGTTTTTGGCGACTTATTAATTTTTGCCATTTTTGGCCAACATATTTCGTTGCTCTCTTTAGAACACCCTTTAATTTATAACTGTCAAAATTTGTTGTCGTAGCGGCCATATTTATACATATTCTATGAAATTTTCAGGCGGCTCTTACCTCTTATGGTTCTGGAGAAAAATGCCTGTGACGGACAATCAGACATATGGACAGCGTAGCGAAAACAATAGGGTTCCATTACACTTTTGGCGTACGGAACCCTAAAAAAGCGTACTATTTTAAATAAAAAATATTTAAATAATTGTTTGAATATAATTATTTGAATAAGAACTTTTCAAATAATTATACGAATAAAATTAGTCAAACAAAAACTATTTGCAACAAATTATTTGAAAAAAAAAAATACTTGAAGTAAATTGTTAGAATGAAACTGTTCGAATAAGATTGTTTGAATAAAAATTATTCGAGTAAAATGATACAAACAATTTAAGAATCGAATAAAAATAAAATCTAATAAGATTATTCGAAGAGATATTACTCGTATAATTTTATTCGAACTAATATTGTTCGAATAAGATTATTAAAAAAAATCATTCGAATCAAAAATGAAACATGGATATTTAATTTCACAGAAAACTTCTTGGCAACATTGTTTATTTATTTCTCAAGTCGAACCAATATACGCACGACTTATCACGATGCTACCACTAACTCTTCTTGGCGATAGCACTGACTTTCCACTTGTATTGGCATCACTATTTATACTTCTTGTCAAGTGATCTTGATCAGTCTGGTAAGTTCTCATCACCATATGCGGAAGTTTCCGGAGAGTTCCGTTTCCGATATTTTGAGCTCCATCAGCTTTTGTTTATTGAACTGTGTGTGGCTCAGATTATCTGAGGCAGCACAATTAATATTGTCATTGAACATGCATTTTCATTTCGTAACAATATTTATAAAGAATTTCGAAGTAAGTTATTAAAATGAAATGTGCTCGAATAAGATTATTTTAAAAACAATTATTCGAATAAGATGTAAGATGTATAATATATTATTGGAATTAATTATTCGATTAAATTTATTCGAATAAACATTACCTATTATAAAATTATTCGAACAAAAATTTCTCGAAAAAAATATTCGTACTATTATTGTTCGAATATACATAATTATAAAGAAACTTAAAAAAAATCATTCGAATGAAAGTAATTATGAAATATTATCATAAATGCAAAAGTAACTCAAAAAATATTCGAATAAAAATTATTCGAATACATACATATAATTAATTGATTCGAATAAAAACTATTAAAATAAAATCGTTGGAATAAAGCTATTAAAATAAAATATTTTTCTTTTTCAATAAAAATTATTTCCATATAAGTTTTTCGAATAAAATTTATTTGAACAAAAATTAATTGAACACAATTTTTCCAATAAAGTTTTTTCGAATATAGTTATTTAAATAAACTTTTTCCCCATACAAAAAAATATATGGGATACGGTTGACCTTGTAGGCCATTCCTGGAACTTCCCGCTATTTTCAAGCTCAAACCACCGGAAAATCAATAGATTTTCGGAGTAACTACAAAAATTTTTTTTTTTAAATTTTGACCACGATATCTCTCAAACCATTTAACTGATTTGAATCAAATTTGCGGTATTCGGTGCAGTTTTTCAAGTTCAAAAAAGTAAATGAATCCTTGAAATCGATTTGGCAAGAACTTTTAGAGTTGTTACAAGAAAACTCTTTTTTCGAAAAATTTCGCCTACGATATCTCTCGAACCATTCAACCAATTTCAATAAAATCGAAGATGTTTGATGAGTTTAAGAATTAATAAGATTTTTGATTAGATCGGCTTAGCAGTTTAGAATTTATTTGAAGAAAAGTTTTTTCGAAATCTTTATTTTCGAAAATTTTCAAAATCTGAAATCAATGTCTTTTGAATGACGTAAATTTGGTTCCGATCGGTTAAGCCGTTCTTAGTTTATGAGACGTTTGCATACATACACAAGCACATACACACACATACACACACACACACACGCACACATACATGCCTCAAGGAAATGTCGATAATAAAACTCTACTGATTCACTATTGACTTTGTCCCCACTATTACAGACTAATTGAACCCCAGGCAATGTTCTGTGCTATAGACTTTTAACATGTGCTTGTCATTGAGATTCCACTACTGACCTCGGAACTATTGACTTACTATAGACTAGGTGGTTCTAATGGGACCATATTGAGCAATTGGCATCAGGGATTCACTGGTGCATTTTAGTGATTCAAGTCATATAAAACTTTTTACTAGGCAAGGCAATTAAATTAGATTTTTTATGAAAATTTTCAGTTTTGCGTGCAGCCGCATTTATTTTCAATACAACGAAATGAGACAATAAAAAATTGTTTTGTAGCTGTCAAAAACTTCTCTTCTCATTTGAGGCAAAATAAAAAGTGTAGACGATTCCAAAAAGTCACCAAACTTGTCGACGAAAGTAGCGACTTGGAGACACTTGGCCCCTGGCTTCCTTCAGCGTACATACATCCATACGGACATCATCGTAAAAATAGTCAGAATAGATTTCCATGACCTCAAAACGTCGAGATCTGTTGAAAATTCGATTTTTGAAAATCGGGGTGAAATCATTAGTTTCCTATCTTTGATAGCGGGAAGTTAAAAAAGTTGTGCTAGTCACCCCCAGAATGAAAAATGTGTCTATAATGTTTCTAAAACAGGACATATTTTTTGCCACACCCCAAAATACAATTGAGAAAAGAGAAAATATTTTATTTTCTCAACTTTTATATCACAGTGTAATTGAAAATCGAGTACTTGGAAGAAAATAAAAGTTCATCTCGATGGCCAGTTGATATGACAAAAGAAATATATTGATTCTTTTTTAACCCTCTGCGACTGACGTGGTAGTCTAGCAGACACCAGTAACCAGAAAACTTTGTTTTACGTCATTATTATACAAATAACGATTCTGGTGTTTTCAGTACCTTCTTATTACGTACTCATGTGTACATCAGTGCGAAGAAACCAATTGAAATGAGCGCACACGTTGATTTGAGCATACACGTGTCTACAAGTCTACCACGTCAGTATTGAGGTAGACCTAACAAAATACCTTGTATCTTTTTATTAAAGCATTGATATTATCTCTTTTCTTTCTAGATTGTTAAGCTAAAATTAATGTTAAACTTTTTACCAAAAAAATAAATTAATAAAATAAAATATGACGTTTTTTTGCTTTGTATGAATGTGAGTTTTTTAATGCTAATTTACGACATGCCAATAATTTTGATTTTAATAAGATTTGTCGTTTTGTTTTCAACAAAAAATTACAATAAATAACAAACTACTACATTAAACTAAAATCAAAAATAGTTTCAGTGGGCTTACAAACGAAACTTGGAAAATATAAGCAGTCGAAATAGTGTCTAGTGTACTACCACGTCAGTGGAATTGTGATAATAAATTAAATTAAATTAAAGTTTAACTGAATTAAGTTAAAGTTTAACTGTCAGGCCCACTATGTCGACACGATTCTTTCGTTCTTACAATTACATTTAAAACAAAATTTTTGATTTTGTCTGTTTTATATAAGTGCACAAGTTTTCACTGCATATACATAGTTTATGTTTATCGTGGGTGTGGCTCGCTTGATTAACATCAATCAGTAATCAATCATGTGCGTGTGCATGAACGTAAGTATATATATCTGCCAGTTGTTTAAAAACCAATTTAATAAAATTTAGTAGTAAACATGATACCATTGCAATGATTGGGTTAATTTCACTTGGATTTTAGGTGAGTATTTCAGAGGAAAGAGTTTCGTGATCGTTATTACTTTTTTTACGCTCATTCATTAGGTTATTCATTTAATCGGGTTTCTGCTTTAATCGGTTGGCTGCTCGATTAATTAATCGAGGATTTGGTTTAATGGGTTAATAATCGGTTAATTTTGTTATTACTCGGTTAACCGATTAATAAAGTTTTTTCATAAATTAGATAATTTTAACAAATAAAAATGTAAAAATTATTTATTATTTTGAGTTTATTAAGCTGTAAACACCTAGACGACAGCAGGCTACACGGCTACACGACTACAAATGCTGTTGACTTCAATTGTCGTCGTGTAGTCAGCTACTTAATTATTTTGGATGCGGCAGCTACATCATAAACAGCTGACATTTAAGCTTGACGTTTCAGCTGTCTGCTGTAGATGTCTAGATTTCAGTGGTGCCACTATCATATATAAAAATAAAATCGCTTATTCAAAATATACTTACATATATCTCGAAACAATTTAAAAATAAAACAATTTATTTGTTTATAGCTTTTTATTGTTATTGCATTTTTAATATATGTATACTTGAATTTTGTGATGTTCTTTTCTGTTAAAGAAAATAATATATTGACTTAAGTCGAAAATACCAAAATCGTTGAAAATTAAAAAATGTCATTGGGTAAGAGGTTTTTTTTGGCCTAGCAATTTTAGTGTAATTTTTTCGGCACTATCTCTTGGCTCCGGAGTTACGGGACGCAAAACTTTTATTTTTAATAGGTTATAAGTCCTAGAATATATAACACATATAAACGATATTGGTATAATTCCAAAGTGCTATAAAATGCCATTCTATTGGTATATAAATTTTTAAAATCTTTTAACCCATTGCGAGTGAAATGCAATTTTAAAATTTAAATTCAAATTTTTTTATCTGAGTTTTCATGTAAAAATACCATTATCTTAAAAAACTTCTATACAGTTTTATATAGAACCTTCCAAGCTTTCATTTGGTACATACTTGATAGCCGTTATCGATGAAATACGTGAACCATGGCTCTTTGAAAATGAGTTTATGAGTTAATTTATTTTTGAAATCTTATTTTTAAAGCTCCATAGCTCACCTATTTATCGATAACGGCTATCAAGTATATACCAAACGAAAGCTAGTAAGGTTCTCTATAAAACTGTGTACAAGCTTAAGTATCGTTGAATGGGGCACTTTTTAAGATAATGATATTTTTACATGAAAACTCAGATGATAAAATTTTAAAATTGTATTTCACTCGCAATGGGTTAAAAGTTTTTAAAAATGTATGTGCCGATAGAAAGGCATTTTAGAGCACTTTCAAATGATACCAATATCGTTTATATGTGTTCTATATTCTACGGTGTATAACCAATTAAAAATAAAAGTTTTGAACCCCGTAACTCCAGAGTCAGGAGAGAGTGCCGAAAAAATTACACAATCATTTTTATTTTTGAAAGGGCTATTACATTATGTGCTTTTTTTATTTTCAACAATTTACATATTCTTTAGTTTCAAAAAAAATTTAAGCGCTAATTTATTTCACATTTCTCATTATGTTCGCAGCAATAATCTGTTTATTGTCGCCAATCAAAATAGAAATTAGGCTAAGTTGGCGACAGCTACAGCGGTGGTCGTGTAGTCGTGTAGCTGTGAAGTCGTCAGAATAATCGTTTTCATATAAACGTGTGTATTTTAATTTTGACAGTTTGTAGTCGGTAGCTTGCTGTCGTCTAAGTGTTTAAAGCTTTAGGCTAAGTTGGCGACAGCTACAGCGGTGGTCGTGTAGTCGTTTAACTATGAATTCATCAAAATAATCGTTTTCATATAAACATGTGTATTTTAATTTTGACAGATTGTAGTCGGTAGCCTGCTGTCGTCTAAGTGTTTATAAACCAATTAAAAAATTCATAAATAAATAAACAAGTTTGTGAGATCATTTTATTAGTTACATATTTCAATAGTTTAAGATCTTCTGAAATAATATTTTAGAAAATAATTTGTTTTAAATGTTTAGGATGTTTTCTTTGATGACACTTGACTTGAAAAATCCTTTCACTTATCGTAGATCTTGAAGAAATCGAAAGCATTCCATAATGCAAAATATCTTTTTTTCTCAATCCTTTTCCTAGATGTCTCTAAACGCATAAAGTCTTCCATTATGCCTATAGAGTCCTGTTTTAATTCTTTTCAAATGCTTAACACACAATTGTTTCGGTTAATTCTGTTAAAAGATTGCTTGTATTACTATCAATAGTTTCTTCTTTGTTAGGTCATCATCTGACTTATACTGGCAAAGCTCAGCACCGAATATTCTGCAAAATTTTTTATTTGCGCATTCCTTACTATCCGTTTTTATTGTGTTTTAAAATACTGTTGCTAGAAGGAAATATTCCTGAATGGAATAATTTTATTTAAAAATTGAACTAATCTCTCATTAAATCTAATCCTTAGGTTTTTAATTAAATCTATGGTAATAGTATTATTGGCTTTAATTAAATTATTAATCAAAAGCTTAATAATTCCCTTAAGTTCAATTAGAGTCCTTACTAAGCTTTTTTATATATAAGATCAATGAATACACTTCTTTGTTTGTACGAAAAAATTATTTCTAAGCCCATACCTTTTGTATATGAAAAAAAAATTAAATATATATAAACACAAAAAATTTGTTATAATACTTAAAATGAAAAATTTTGTTATATCGGGTAATCGGTTAATCGAATCAAATTAACCGGTTTAGCCGTTAATCGAAAATAGCCAATTTTAAATTAACCGATCAGTTAATCGGGTTAACCGATTAACGGTTAACCTAATGAATACCCTAGCAAGAGCCAACCAGAGCAGGTTCTGAGTACAGGAGTAACATTTATTGGTACTGAACGTTTATGGTACATGTATATACATATTATATCTTGAGCTTTTCTTACCGCTTAAATCATTTATCATATTATATGTAGGGTGCAATAAATGAAAACTCAATATGTATTTATATAAAACAAATAAAAAGCGAAGTTTGAGAGTATTAAAACCCTGTAGTCACATAAAAAATTATGGTGAACGTTCAAACACTTGATAAATGCAGCAGCCATTAAAAGCGAGAGTGGAGTGGTTGGTTGTTGGCATGAGTTTTAGAAAAATATACAAGCACAAAAAAAAAAGAAGAAATAATAAGAAAAATATATTTAACAAACTTGTATGCTTTTGGCCGTTAGACGAACGCATTGATGCATTATCAGGGGTTAGCTGTCAAAGTGGCAAAATTTGCTGCATCATGGCTTAAGGGCATCCTCATGGAAGAGGCCTAAAATATGTTTGAAAGCCAACGACAACAACAAGTATCAAGCAAAAAAAAAAAAAAAAAAAAAAGAAACGCTCTTACACATCAACCACGTTTAAGTAAATTACAACGCATTAAATACTTGCGTACGCATATGCATCGCTGGGATGGAGAAGATGAAAATGGAACACAGGCGAAAGTATTTTTGTATTGAAAAGGAATTAAATGTGTTTTTGTATTTACAGCAATGGGAAATCTTTAAACTAATGAGTTGTTGTAAGACTGTATATATTTATGACCATAAATGTTTTCGAAATGTTATACATATTCGTTCTTCGAAAGTGATATTTCTATAAAAGCGTTTAAAACCAAATTAAGGGAAATAATTTTTTATATAATCAATAAAACACCTTTATCCTTCATAAAAACAACCAATAAAAACAGAAATAAATGTGTTTGCTGCAACGATATTTTGTTTACCAAAACCATAATATAGTTTACGTAACCATGTCCCATCCATAGCATAGCCAACTCTGTAATTTCATAGTTTATACAAACGGCAGCAAATTTTATTTCGAAAAGTTAAGTTCTTAAATCAACAATAGCTGAGTGCGTAAAGTACTCGTCTACGAATCTGAAAGCACAGAATCGTATCTCAAACGGTTAAATAAAGTACGACGTGTGAAAAAATACAAAAAATATAGTATATATATTTTGTATATTTTAAAATGAGCTAATATGGCCTAAAGATTCATAAAGCAAATAAAACAATTTATTTTCTTTCATTTTTTCCCGACGTTTCATCAATTATTTGCTGACTTTATCTAGGGATGGCAAATAATAATATATATGTGTTTAATTTTCATTAATTATAGTTTAAAAAACAATTAAAGGCCCTTCCACAATGTACGATTAAACGTTAACGTGGACTTTAACGTCAAATTGGCCATACAAAAGTTGTCGTTAAACTCCACGTTCACTCTTAATCATACATTGTGGAAAGGGCCGTTAGACGGATTTTGTTTAATAAATAAATAAATAATGTATAAAATGTTTTTTTTTGTATTTGACTACTTATTTTTTAGCTTCAAGTAGGTCAAATTATAAGTAGTGAATTGCCGTGATAATATAAGTACAATTATAAGGAGTACCCCTTATATTTTAAACTTTTCAAACAAAAATAACTAGCTACCGAGTCAAATGATAATTAGTTACGGCTTAAATCCTCATATAGTTTTTTGCTGGGTTCTTTGAATTTTTAGTATTTATGATTATAGTGGTCACAATAATATACTCTGTAAAGATACAATTCAATGTCAAAATAACATCACTTATTTGGATAGCCGTTAATTTTTATCTTCATTTATTTTTAGCATTTGTTGTTGCAGTGACCAAACTAATTAGGGTATTCAGTCGGATATTGTTTGCTCGATTAATCGAAGAATTTTAGTCACATAATGTTGGACCAAATAAAGATTTATGCGAGTAACTTAAGTCGATTAATCGAATAGCTGGGATAATAAATTGTAGCAAAATTTTCGTTTAGTTTTTGAAAGACGTTTTATTATATATTTTAATGGAAAATAGACAAATTTTAAATTGTACGAATTTCTTCATAAATCTTAGACCGATTATTATATGCAGGTATCATACAATTATGTAAACTAATATAGCCAAAGGGCAGTGTACATGGAAATTGAATATGTCCTCTTAGACCAAGGCTTGACAGAAAAAACTAAATTTCATTTTCTGCAAAGGAATTCAAAGAAATAGTAAATATTTTGTCTAGAAACGGACCTACAAACAAATTTGTAAATATAGATAAAAATATCTCAGTAATTTCATTTGAAAAAAATTGTTTTTTTTCAGTGCACAAATTGTTTAAATTTATAAAAAATGTTTCTAAAAATATTTTCAAATTGTAAACAAAACAATTTATTAAATCAAACAAAAAAATTTACAGGATTTTCAAAAAAATTTCAAACAATATTTTTGTCTGAATAATACAACTAGTCTAAAAATACTAACAAATATTAGACAAAATAGTTTACTGGATTTTTTGTAAAATATCAAAAAATTTTTTTAGCATTTATGAAATTTAACTTTGGTAAATGTGTTCAGGTCTGAATGTTTATATACACAGAAAAAATTATCATAGGTTTTTATTTCAACACACATGTGTTTGAATTTGGTTTTAAATTTGATTATTTTTTACTTTTGTTTTTAAATATTCCAATACAAAATTTTGATAGAAAAAAATTCGATTTTTTGTAAATTAAATATTTACTAATTTTAGTATTTAATTTTACGAATTTTGTGATAGGTCCAATTTTCGTAAAATAATTATTTGAATTTGTGAATTTAGTAATAGAATACGAATTATAGATTTTCTGTGTGAAGACTCTAAGCAATTTAATGAGAAGAAAAGCAACGACATGAGTGAATTGATTCACTCAAAAATCTTCAGTAAACAAACTTGGTACAATCGCATTCATTTTGCTATTATTGTTGTTGTTGTTATTGTTATTTGTGCGAATGTCGTCATCGGGGTTGTTTTTTTACGACACAGTTGCTCTTGTGGTTTTTGATGTTTGCGTCCCAAATAAGAGTCAAACAAACAATTCATTGATTATATAAAGAACATTTACTGAAAATGAAATTTATTTTTAGACAAACTTTAGTTTGAAAATTTTGTGGTGATAGTTTTTTCGGTGTTCGAGACATCATCGATGCATGTGCGAAGCAAGTGTCTATCACCGACGACGAATTGACGACAGTCCAAGCGAACTATTGACGACATTTTGGAACAAAGGGCACAAAAGTCATTGATGACAACGCTGGTAACATGCTACTACAACTGTCGTCAGTGTTTATATAATAAAATTTCAAAATGTACACAGAAAAAATTATCATAGGTTTTTATTTTAACACACATATGTTTGAATTTGTTTTAAAATTTTATTATTTTTTCTTAGGCTTTTAAATATTCTAATACAAAATTTTGATTGAAAAAAAAGCGATTTTTTGTTATTAAATATTTACGAATTTTAGTGTTTAATTTTACGAATTTTGTGATAGGTCCCATTTCCATAAAATAAATATTTGAATTTATGAATTTATTAATAGCATACGAACTATAGTTTTTTCTGTGTAATGATCAAAACGAACCGACAACCTCCGCATTTACAAAAATACGTTTTGTGCGCAACTTAAACTCTTTAATGTTCATAAATGGAAGCACAACAACTGCGATGCAGTTGTTACTCTTGTTGTCGACAAAATACAATTCCATATACGAAAACTTCGATGCAGTTGTTACTATTTTTATCGGCAATAACACTGTACCGACGAAATATTGCATATGGTTGTTCTTTATCTTGTCATCAATATGTCTTTATAGCACAAATTTTAATAATTTTTTCAGTTCTTTATAGATGACAACGTATACTGCCTTGTCGACATACTTACTTCTAAATGTGTTTTATAGGGGAAAAATCATTGATTGTCTTGCAGACATCATGGATGAAAATGTCGTCGATAGCAACTGGGCCTACAGGGTAAACGCTTGCAGCTCCCAAAATGCTGAAGCAATTTTAACAAAAGATACCTTGCATATACATATCTGTCAATAAACGTCCTTAAAATGATATAATTTTTGGCAATATTGGCGGTATTATGTGAATATTAACTGAAGCACAAAAAATTGCTAACATATTACACTACACAAAAAAAATTAAATTTTTGCTACGATTTTTGATCACCACTATACTTTTTTGATGTGTTATGGTTCCCTAACTACAAAAATAGTAGAAATTTTAAGTCAAAATCAGCTTGAGAGTGATTTAATTCTCGTATTCAATTTTCACGAAAAAAGTTCCATTATATAATATAAGAATTAAAATCACATTCAACAGAGCCACCTGACAAGTAGTGATAAGCAAAATACACGTGAGCACTGATGATGGAAGTGTATTGGCTTCCGAAAGTGGCGCTACTTTGTTGTGCTGTGTACGTTGAAAAATTAAGTTGATGCTAATTTTTCCCTTGTTCCTTGGAATATTATTACTCATACGCAATTCTTTCTGAATATGAAGTTATGAACCTTAGGCCAATAATCAATTTGGGCTAATAAATATATTATGTTAAACTTCTAATCATACGAATAAAAAGTTTACAATATCAAAGTTAAAACATGAGCTTCCCCTCCCCCTCCCCCTACTAACTACTATTTGATTTTAAGTAGATTTCGTACAAATCTGGAGGCGAAGTAGATTTCGTTTTGTATGGGAAATCTATTGGAAAACAACTAGATTTTGCTTGAAGTCTCGTAAATACCCTACGGTAAATGGATTTGACACAAAACAAGTCACGTGACCGGTCCCCAGGTGGTAGGGACCAGTCCGAGTTCTAACACTTCCTATGAAGCGGACCAGTCACTTTTACATGGGGATGGCCTAGGATGGGGTTAATTGATACTTTGTATGCACCTTGTAACTTGTCTCTGAACTAGCTTATAGAGTCCCAATCGGTGTAGAATAATATAGATTATATATAAATAATATTCCAAAATTCAGCTGTAATTATCGATTAATATATTTTTTTTATTGTTGCAAATCCAAGTAGAAACTGTATTTTATTTTTAAGCGGTGTCTTTGATAGGATTCGAACCGGCAACCTCCGGCATGACGGCATGACATTATAAATACCAGTCAAGCTCTCATTGAAGGGAGACAATTAATATTATATAGATACTATGTGATTGGCCTTAGTTCCAGCTGCATCGAATTTGTTCAGTGCCGTTTCCTACAATACTAGCCGGAGTACCAACTAAGTTGACTGAGAATTGTTAATATGTGACTATTTACACAATATGTCTTTTTTCACCATTCACTACTCCTTATTTTTGGTACCAGTCGCATTTTCTCAAGTAATAGGACGAGTACTTTTGGATCATTTGTCACCAAATTTTCCGCAGGGTATGTACTAGATTTTGAGGCAATATAAATGATCTATTATTTCTTCCACTACAGAAGAATGAATAACACATCGCGTCCTACTGTTCCAATAAGTTGCTAAGTATATTTCGGAAATTTTGATTAAATTTCTGAAACATAAATGAAAATAGTATTAAAATAGTTACAGTAGGGACAGTGCACATTGGGAAATTTCACAAAAAAAAAGCTGCCAAAAATATTTAACTTTTATTCATTTCTAAATTATATTTTTTCAAATAGAAGATAGAAAAAATTCTAAACATTTTAACGCAAAAATTGAAGTCTTAAAGATTTTGTAGTTCATTTAAAATCAAACTGATTTAAAATCAAATTGTAAAAGAAGTGAAAATTGTCATTAAGGCTAATAAATATGTTCTAATCTAAAAAAGCGCTAAAAGTTAATTGAATCTTTGTCTATTTTCTAGCGCAAAACTTTACAACATGATGTTTCTAGTATATTAAAAGGTTGTTTACTGCAGCTTTCAACTCTTATTGTGTTTTGCAAACAAAAACGAATCTTATAAAATAAAAGCAATACAAAATCAACAAGAAGTGAAAAAAACCCGAGATCATGCAGAGAGAGGGTGGGATAACCCAGCTCACAGAAAAACAACAATAATAATAAACGCATTCTATGCTCAAACTCTACTTGATAAACACAAACTCACCCACCCAAAATTAAGGCTGTCTAAAAGGACGATACAAAAGGGGTGGCTGTCACAATAAAACTTCTTCCTTTTTTCTGTGCTGCTCCTCTTGCCTAACAAAGTACTGCGGCCTCTGCCAGTTATTTTTATACGAGTAAGTATTTCTATCATGAAATGGAAACCTCAAATAAAAATTTCATTTTCTATGCAGCCGAGGAATTGTGTTACAAACACAATCATAAACAACAAGTCGATGAAGATTGAAAAAAAAACCAATATAATATTATAAAAAATACACCAGCAACAAGAATAAAATACAGAAATATTAAGCATGTAAATAAACTTTCAAAGTCTCATACAAGAACAAACACACACAGAAATATTTCTATATGCACATGCACGTAAGTATGTATCTGCTTATCCAACAGCTAAATGAATGAGCAGGAAGGCCACCTTCGAAATGATCAAATATAATAAAGGATTAAGGTTTTGTCTTTCAAAACCGAGGTCTTTGACAAAATTTCCGATTTTTTTTTAGCAAGCACAGCCGTAAGCACAGCTACGATTACGCAGGGAACACAGATTTTGTTGCATAGGATTTATTGCCCAATTTTCATTATTTTTATGATGTTAAAAAAAAGGTTCATAGACTATAAATTACTTTAAGGAGGTAATATTCGTCCTCTGACCGTGGTAGAATCCAAGACTTAGACAGTTGCGGATTGATTGCCGAAAAGTATTTAACAAAGCGAAGTGCGATAAAAAGCCTCGGATCTGGGACAGCTATCGGCAGAGTTTCAATGCTTTCAAGAGGGAGATAGAGAGAGAGAGAGATAGAGCGAAGCTACTCTCCAAGGTAGCCGAACGCAGGCTTAAGCAATATCTATATGCTTTTCATTTAGTGCTTTACCGAATCGTCATAAATGTGTAGAAAAATAAACTAGATTCATATCAAATATATTAGATCAGATAAGAGGTTTGAAATTTTCAAAGGTATGGTTGAAGTCTACTGATGATTTGGTAAAGAACCAATGAAATGCATATAGACAGTGCTTAAACCTCAATAAATAAATCTTTATTAAAAATACATAGGATAAGTTTTTAATCAGGTTAGGATAGGTCATTTCTAAAAACTGTAGTCCAATAGATCAGTCAATTGCAGAGAAATATGGGGTAAGGAGTACCCCTTACTCCGCACTTACCCCGTCAGTTTTGTTTCTTCAAATTTTGTATCTTCTGTTCAAATTAGTTCTTATCAAATATGAAGACTCTTACTGTTATATCTTTCCAGATAACAGATAATTATTGACTACTTTGTATGGGGAGTACACTTTCCCTCAACGTACCTCGCCAGTTTTTTTTTTTGAATAATTTCGCATCTTGTCTTCGAAATAACTGATAACAAATTTGAATACTCTTATTGTTATAGCTACCCAGATAATAGGTAATTATAAATTACTTTGTATGGTGAGTGCCCCTTCCCCCACACTTATCCCGTAGATAGACTGGGTTCCAGGACAAAAAGGCAATCATGAGAACGAAATGGCTGATGAGTGCGCAAGGGTGGAGTTGGTCTTAAGCGTATCAGATTCACAAAGTTATATTTATATAGTACATATTCCTTTCTTTATTTGAGTTATACAATGAAATTAAGGAGTGGACGACTTTTTCCTGTGTATAAAATAGCGAAGAAGGCCTTCTTAGTAATTGCCTCATGATTTTTGTCATTGCTAGATACACTTTTTTACAACTACAAGTATGAAAACGTTCGTGCATTCATACATACTTATATCTAAAAAGCTTTTAAAAACTAATACAATTGTATTGTTATATTCGAGTATACGGAGTACATATATCCTTAATAATGGTTTTTCAATGTGCTTCATTATAACAAGTGTATGTACATACAATTGTATGTACGATTATCTATAAACGTATGAGAAGCAAACGTAGAGTTTTCGTACTCACATGCAGTGTCAGTATGTGAAGCTCCTTGGTAACCCCCTTTCCGAATGCAGAACAGAAAAAAACACGCAAAATCATAAAGCTTTGGCTAAAGCATTATTATGGCTCTTCTTTTTTTTTGTTTCTACCATGGTTTTATATTTTTCAAACCTTCACTCTATTAAACATTTTTAGTTGATTCCTTTTTTACGTGCAGTAATTCGCACATGGACAGGGCTGCCATATGTTTATGAGATTTGACCTTGTATTGTTAATAATTTTAGTTACTTTTATTGGCTATGATCACAGGAGAACAATTGTGCTGGCATAAAAGGCTAGCTTATAGGCAAGAGAGGGGAAGAGAATGGTTTTTGGTTGGCATGATTTGTCTACCAGCTACAACCCCGCATTAGCAGCACAAAACTAATACATACACACTTTGCAAAAACAAATTAATGCATAATACACTAATACAAACTGTGTGTACGTATACATTTTATGCCAGATGAATTCCCTGCAGACAAAGTAACTGGTATGTAGTTGGAACTATACTAGTTGCTTTTTGCTTCAGACTAGTTGCCTATCTATCCTTTTTTCATATATCGAACTATCGATTTTAACATTGGGTTGTCATAGGAGACCAACTAGTTCATTTGTATACAGTTATATCCCAGTTGAAGTCCTAGTTATTGTAAACTAGTGCGCTTACTAGTTTTTTTATTTAGAGTTTTGTAACTCTTAAAAAAACTTTGGCTCAACCGGGGTACGAACACGCATTCTTCATACTTTAAGGCAAGTACTCTACCCACTGAGCCACATTCTACTTATTTTTTTAATAGCTAACAATTGGTTTTATATAAAATCGTATACCTGAAAGTTTTGTCATTTTTTGACTAGTATCGTTACTAGTCTCGATACAACTCGTAATATGATTGTGCTTTTTTGACTAGTATCGTTACTAGTCTCGATACAACTAGTAATGTGATTATTCTTTTTTGACCAGTAACGTTACTACTCTTGTTACAACTAGTAATATGACTGTCGTTTTTTAACTACTACCATTACAACTAGTAATATGACTGTCCCAAAGCGTTACTAGTTGTAACTTTAGCTGTTGGGTTAATGCCAGTTTTTGTAAATAAAAAAAAAAATTTCGTTAGGGACTTTGAATTGAAAACAAAAACAAATTTGAGTTTTTTTATTGTTGCTTCAATATAAATTCCCTAACGAAAATTTTTATTTTATGTACAAAAACAGGCAGTTAGTCTCGTGTGTTTTGGAAAGAACAAAATTGTGCGGCTTACAAATTGAGCTCGTGTGCTTAAAGAGGCCAAGGTTTGATTTCTTTTCTTTATCTTTGTGCTCTCATAACTCCACATTTTATAGACCGATTTGGAAATGCTTACGCTACCAGATTGGTCCAATTTTTTTTAGACATTTTTATTTTACGCATGTTTTCCATATTATCCATGTCTATGTCTCCTGTTTGTAAGAACTATTTTTAAGTCGATTAAAGAATTTTATGCTCTTATACAATTTCATTTCATGTGTTTTGCAAAAGCTGTATTGAGATTAGAAATGAAATTAATTCATAAATTCGGCTAATTACCAACAAAGTAATGTTTTGGGAAAATACCCTGCGGAAAATTTGGTGACAAATGATCCAAAAGTACTCGTCCCATGACTTGAGAAAGTGAGACTGGTACCGAAAATAAGGAGTAGTGAATGGTGAAAAAAGACATATTGTGTAAATGATCACATATTAATCATTTTCAGTCAATTTAGTTGGTACTCCGGCTAGTATGTTAGTAAACGGCACTGAACTAGTTCGATGCACCTGGATCAAAGGCCTATTAGAGAGTATCTATATAATATTAATTGTCTCCCTTCAATGAGACTGCCATTCCACTCAGGAACCTGTTCCGTAACTATATTCAGATATTAATTCCAGCTTAACTGGTATTTACAACATTGAAAGATAAGTTCCCCTGTGGTCGAGTGGGTAGTCTAGTAGTCTGTCATGCCGGAGGTTGTCGGTTCGAATCCTATCAAAGACACCGCTTAAAAATAAAATACAATTTCTACTTGGATTTGTAACAGTAAAAAAAATAAATTAGTCGATAATTAAAGCTGAATTAGATTTATAAATAATCTATATTATTCTACACCGCTTAGGACTCCTTAAGATAGTTCAGAGACAAGTTACAAGGTGCATACAAAGTATCAATTAACCCCATCCTAGGCCATCCCCATGTAAAAGTGGCTGGTCCGCTTCATATGAAGTGTTAAAACTCGGACTGGTCCCTACCACCTGGGGACCGGTCACGTAACTTGTTTTGTGCCAGTTCCATTTACCGCAGGGTATGACGCACATTATTATACTCTAAAACACTTTTGTTGAAATTTAAGTCGATTATAATCGGCAACACTTTACTGATTATTATAGACCTAAAATTAGACACGCTTTCTTGTGTTGATTGTTGAGCAAAATATATTGAATAACGAAAAAAAACACACATGAGAAGCGATTGGCTGTGTGCAGCTTCGAACTGCGGCCTCTTGTCTGATAGTCTAACGTTGCTACCATTCAGCCATAGGCTAAATAAAACGGAAAAATGCCAAAACTGAAAAAAGCGGCAAAACTAAAATAAATCGCTAAAACTAAAAATATCGCCAAAAAGCGAAAAACACGTTAAAACAAAAAAAAAAAAACGCCAAAACAAAAAAATTGGCAAAAACAAAAAAAAAAAAATACGCAAAAAATCAAAAACCGCCAAAAACGAAAAAATCGCCAGAACGAAGAAAATGTCATAACCAAAAAAAAATGCTTAAACTAAAAAAATCGCCCAAAAACCGAAAAATCCTCAAAACCAAAAAAAAGCGCCAAAACTGAAAAAAGTCCCCATAACTAAAATAAATCGCTTAAACTAAAACTATCGTCAAAAAGTGAAAAAAACGTAAACAAAACGCCAAAAGCAAAAAGTTCCCAAAACAAACAAAAAATCGGCAAAAACTAAAAAAATTGCAAAAAACAACGAGAAATACGTGAAAAGTAAAAAACAAATATTAAACAAAAAAGCAATTAACTACGTTTTTCCCATATGCAAAATTCTTTTTTTAGATTTATTACTATCATTCTTTAATGGGTACGATATGTTTCGTTGGAAAATGTTGAATTTATCAAAATTTTTTTGAGCTCTTTTTAAAAGTACCGATTTGCATATTGGCTAGTTTGACATTGTAGGGACGATATCTCGAAAACGGTTTGTAGGAAAAATTAATGAATTTCAGTTACGGCTTTAGCGACTCATAATTAGCTTAAAAAATAATATTATTTTAAGCTTAATTTTTGTTGCAAACTACTTCAATTGAATATTCTATTAATTTCTCTAACTTTTTCTACATTTTTGTCTATAACTATAGATATAACAATTTTACTACTTTTGGGCTAAGTAGTATCGGCAGACATAAAAGTGAGCCAAAACATATATATAAATTTTTAGAAAATTTTTTAAATAAACTAAACTTTTATAGATATAAGTCGGAAGTTATTATTTCGGCTTAAGTTCAATACTATACTATTTGTAGATATACTTTTTTTTTAGCTTTGGTGACGTCATATATCCACAACGGAAGGAGCTAGAGATCCCAAAATATATTATCTACTACATACTTTAATATACTAAAAAATTCTACACAAAGTTTCATCTAAGTCGAAGATGGTTGTGTGGTCCACCGATGACTATTCAAGATTATTCTACTGCAAAGCAGCCGAATTTTTATATTTATTACAAACGCAAGTAAATCTGTGGCCAAAAAGGAATACGAGCTTAAATCGATTTAAGAATTATAGTTTTGTCGAAAGCTTATACGATTTATTGATTTATATGATTTATATCCCGTGTGACTCTTCCTGATTTCGATATGATTGTAACCACTGCAACCTGTAACTGAAAGCGATAATATTTACGAAATAAAAAAGTGCTAAAGCAAAATTTTCTAAAGTCGACTTATGCACTTATTCCTTGTTGTCACAGAAATATTTGTTTAAAAAAGTATATGAAAGGACATTTGTTGTCTATATCCTTGGCAACTCTGTTCATTAACCACCTAGCGTTTTGCATTTGGTAATAAACATATTTCTATTTGTGTAAATTTTAGTTCCATACATACATGTATAGTTGTTCATATATGCCTTTGAATTTTTACTGATTTTGGGGGTTGACATACCGTCGCTTTATGTTGCTGTTATTTTTGCACGTGCCAGAACGTGGTGCAACATTAAGCAAAAAAAAAAATCATAAACGAAAAATAACATAGAAATGACAACAATAAAAATTATACATTGTATAAAGCAAATTTATTCCCAGTTGGCCAGATTGCCTGGCACGACATTGTCGCCGATGATTCTTGTACGCATTTTCCTCTATCGATTAGGTTTTCTAACTGACCATTTAAAGGAAATTGTCGTTCACGACAATCTGAGCGACAAATTTTTGCATGTTGTCTTCTACTAAACTCTTTCGACGACAGGATGAGCGACATTGTCTTACGTTTTGTCCTCAATCCAACTTTGTAGCGGAAACTATGAGCATAATGTCTTATATTTTGTGTTCAGTAACATTGTTTAGGACAAGATGAGTGACAATTATCTTAATTTTTGTCCTCAATCCAACATAATTAAGTTGGATTGAGGACAAAAATTAAGAAATTGTCACTAATCTTGTCCTGCACAATGTTACTAAAGACAAAATTGTCCTCAATCCAACTTAATTGAGGACAATATGAGCGACAACTGCCTTCATTAAAATTGTTGAGGACAATATTAGTGACGATATCTTACATTTTGTCCCATATCCAACTTTGTTGGGGACAATATGAGCGACAATGTCTTACAGTTTGTCTTCAATCCAATTTTGTTCAGGACAATATGGGCGGTAATGTCTTACAGTTTGTCCTTAATCGAACTTTATCAAGGAAAATATAAGCGACAGTGTCTAAGATTTTGTCTTCGATAATATTGTGGAGGACGATATGAGCGACAATGTTTTACAGTTTCTCTTGAATCCAGCTTTCTTAAGGACAATATGAACAGAAATGTCTTACATTTTGTCCTTAATCCAACTTTGTCCAAGAAACTATGATTGACAGTGTCCTACATTTTGTCTGCAGTAAAACTTTGGAGGACTAGATGAGCGACATTGCCTTACATTTTGTCCTCAATCCAACTTTGCTGAGGACAACGTAAGCAATGATGTCTTACGTTTAGTCTTTAATCAAACATTTTTGGTTATTTGATCTTTGACGACAAAATAGGGGACACTGTCGCTTATGAAATCATTGACGAGAAGAGAAACGATATTAGCACTTATATAAGCACTTGCTGACAAAATAGACAATGTCGCCCATGTAATCACATTAATATTATGTGAACGACCATCTGAGCGATATTGTATCTCATAGAAACGTACACGTTTCTTGCGATCCTGATTTGAAAATTTCTTTGATGATTTGTTTCGGATATTCGACATTAGTCGTCGAGGATTTAATATTGTCGTGTACCCATCATTGATGATTTCTTAAAGACGTGGCCAACTGGGTTGTGGACCTGAGTAATGTACTTGCATTTGTATGTATGCGATTCAGAAATCAGTTTAACTGTTTTGTAGTTGTATAGAAATGTATTCTAATGTAGTGTTTGTATTCTGCTTAATTTTAATAACAAAACAAATATTTCTAGTGCAATTGATTAGGTGCAATTTGTGAGAATTGGAAGTACAGTTTTTTGCAAAAGGTGCAGTTAAAATATTGTATTTCATGATTTGCGCTTTTGTAAAATATGTATATCCTTTTTATAAAAAATGTATGCATTGTAGATAAAACAATTAAACATTTTTCAATACACTTGAAAATAGACAAGAGTGGGATCCTTAAAATAGAGCCAATTTTAGTCTCTAGAAGACAACCGATGCAAACACGGTATTAAAGCTTGTAAATAGCGCTAGAAAAGGTCTATATAACTTAAAAGCAGATGACCCAAAATTGTTCGTATTTTCTCTCTGGATATGCTAAATGATAAATTCATTAATAAATTACTATTTTTGCAATTAAGGGATTCTGCCAATTCGTAAATCCATCTAGTTGTTCTCCTTTTAATTAATCTTCATCTGCAAATGTCCAGTTTTAAATAAATTAATTTAGCCTAATTACTAAAGTGCAAAAACCTCTTATCCTTCAACATAAGCAAACAACTTTATTTCTGCCATCAAAAGTAACACCAAAATCGATTGATATCCCAAATACAACTTTGTTAACAAAAAAATTTCTTTATAGTAGAAAAAGTTTTCCTCTACATCTTAATTTCATTAATCATGTGAAATGTTAAATAAAGTTCAATAAACTTTGGAAGGAAAAGCTTAAAAATCTACAAAATTTCTAACCAATAAACACACGCACATTTAGTTACTTCCTTATAGCCACTTAGAGAATTTGATATGGCATGTTAAAGAAACATTAGATGAAATAAAATAAAAAAAAATTCTATAAACGAAATAATAAAAATGAAACACATTTTGATAACTAAAATAGGACTATAAAAATCGCTGGCAAGTAACACTGCCCCAGCAGAGATATTTCTAACAATGAGTGCATTTTAACTAAAAAATATTTAGGATGCAAAGATGTTGAAATATATAAAAATTTGTAAAAATATACCCTAACGAAATATGCAGCCGTATACACACACACACACACACACACACACACACACGCACATACACACACACAGACACACACACACACACAGGCACTCAAGCTAACAGCCATAAACGCTCTTAAATATGCTAAAAATTACGAGTTTTTAGCTAACCCAGCATACATTTTTCTTTGATCTGCCCCTTATTCTGTAACTCGCTAAAGCTAAATCTCAATCGCTAAAAATCTATAAGGTCAATTTACCGATTTTTGGATACGAATTTAGTTTTGCAACGCGTATTGCTAAATTAGGCAATGTCTTAAAAATTGAATCCGCCGAAGTTTTAGTGTTTCATGTAAGGTTTGGGAATCGGGAATTCCCGGGTGGGAATTCCCAGGAAAAGTCTACTTTTAATTTCCCGGGAAATTTTTGAGATTTTCCCGGGAAAACAGGAAATAAAAAATACACGTTATTTCATAAATATATGGACTTTTTTGACATGGATATTTATAAAATGGCGTAAGTGACCGCCAAATTCCTTTTGATTCATATAAGAAATTTGTATTATAATTCTGTTTTTCTTTAATATCAAAAATTTCAATGTTTTTTTTTTATATATTACAAAAGTTCGTGTGACTGACTGTACGACTAAATTTACACGATGACATTGTTTAAGTTCTCTTTTAAAGTTGCTATGTTTTTCATCGTCTGTTTAAATACTAATACCCTGTTTATCGATGTCGAAGGATATTTTTCATTCTTACAATTTCATTTGAAACAAAAATAAATTCTAAACTTTGTCCTTGTCTCAAACGTAACTGTAAGAAAGAATGTAAAAAAGAAAAGAGTTCTTTCGACATCGATAAGCACGCAGTAAAATGTCCATAACATTTTTTTAATACAAAATAAAAATTTGAACGGTTCAAACTTATACAGAAGTTTCATAAAAACTGCATGAAATTGAAGTCATTCCATTTCTCATAAGCCAAGAAAAATTATTGCTTGATTTGAAAAGTACATGCAAGATGCATTTAGTAATAGATGTCGTTTAATCACTATAACAGAACAAAGTGGAATACTTTGTATAAGTATAATGAAAGTAAATAATTCAGTATTAAACGAACTTTGAGTGATTTTCCGCAGAATTAGTAAACAAATTTTGGAAAGTGTAGTGGAAGTTTTAAGCTCATAGAAGCTGTAAAAACTTTGAGTTGACACTACTTAAATTTATTATAAGTCGACGCAATTATTGAAACCCTAAAGGAGATGTTTTAAGATAAATAAAATGAATAATCATAGACATTTAGACAGATTGTGGCTCCGGATATGTAAAATTTAGCACAGTTGATTTTAGTACTGTAACTTGCTTGTACTTAACGATAAGAATCGTCCTGGAAGTTTTTCAAAAAAAAAATAAGAAACCTTACGGCAAGTTCTTTATAAATGATTTGGAGGCCTTGAAATAAAATGTTTAACTAATTGCGATATAGTCGTCAATTAGTCTTTATGGAATCTCCTAGTTTGTAATAACTATAAACTCTATTTGCTTGAATTCACTTGAAAATTTAAAAAACATTTTTTTACAATTGCTTTTATATTAACTTTTATTTAAAAAAAGCATTCTTTTGAGCCATTAATAAAACAATCGAAATTTCGCCAACTTTCATTTATTTAATTTAGAAAATTAACTTTTCCCGGGAATCCCGGGAATTCCCGGGAACGTGATTTTTTCATTCCCGTTTCCCGGAAAGCGCAAAAGTCCGGGAAATTCCAAACCCTAGTTTCGTGTCATCGCCAAAAAATTAAAATTTTGTATTTGTTCAGTATTTTAGCGATCGTTATTTGGCTTTAGCTTAAGCGAATTATTTCTCTTGTTTTCATTTATTTCTCTTATTTTAATAATGCTGAACTGCCGCTGGATTTTTGATGTGGAAGGACATGGGCTCTAGTTCTATAATCCGCAATATTTAAATACTGAAAACGTTCTCTTTTCAATATGGCCCACAAAATAGTGGTAAATACGCTTTGCACAGAGCTTTATTTCAAGATGATATACTGCTGTGCCAATTAATCGATTAACTTTTATTCGGTTAGCCGATAAATTTTTGCTTTCGGGTGATTTACCTAGTTACTTGTGTTTGGGATTTCCTGGACTTTTTGACTTCCCGGAAAACGGGAATTAAAAGATCGAATTCCCAAGAATCAAGAGAAAATTAATATTTTTAAATGATGTAAATTTTTCAATTGAAATTTTACGGAAAATTCCTTATTTTACGGAAATAAAGATTCGTATTAAATAGAATTATATGTACATAATAGCCAGGGCTCGCAATTTTATGCAACTAAAAATTGATTTTAAGCGCTTAATAAATGCACCTAAAAATGAAAAGTATGCGCAAAAATATGCATTTACCTACGAGCAAAGTACCAAAACTAAAATAAAATGAAAATATTTATTTAATTTTTTTATTATTATTAGAGGAAAAAATAGAAAACAACTATAGTTGAGTTGTCAGTGAGTAACCGGAAAGGCAGTAAATAGCAGCTGAAATTTACAGCTCTCAGTTGCCAGTTGTCATCAGTAGTATCGTTTTCAGCGACAGACAGCCAAACCGAGGCTTGGTTGCTATGCATAATCGACCGATTAATATTTTTTCCAAAAATTGAGAAATATGCACTAAAACATTGTATTTTCATTTAACTTCAAAAATATGCATTTATTGCCAATATATGCAAAAATACCCACCTACCACCAAAATATGCAAAAATATGTAATTACCAATCGATGCTAAGCTACTTACAATTTGATGATTCGCATAGATAATTAGTCAATACGTCTTTATATATCATCACAAAAAACATGCATTTCCATAAAAGTCCGAGCCCTGATAATAACAATTAAAAACTCAAAAGTAAAACTGTTTATGTGAATTTAAATGTTTAATTCAAAACATATCTTTGAAGCTGTATATCAGGAGTTTAGACAATAGTTATCCAATATTGTTTGTAGTATTTTCTTATTATATATAAAATTTTTTCATATGTTTTTTAAATGTCTTATAATGACAATGGATAAGTATAAGTTAATGGATAATGGATAAGTTAACACGTTTGAGGCTTTTTAACTAGTCGAAAAATTGTAAATTTACTCCCAAATATAAGTAAAAATTGTATTTCTTGTACCTCTAAATACGAAAATAGTAAAGTACAAGACTTCTTCTATAAATTCTAATTTGTTTCAAGGAAATCGGTTAAGTAGTTCAGAAGTTACAGCATTATCACCCACACTCTTAATTCACACAGCTGTGTGTAGAATACTGACTACTATGCACTTCTCATATTAGCTTGTAAGATTATAAACATTCTGGATCACTACCTTCGTCGTTGCTCGTACTAATATTTGATTGGATCGTGAGATTGCACTCTTAAGTAAGCTTTTACGAACGAAAAACTGCAACTACGCATACAAACGAGTTTAACGTTAGGTAATGTGTCGTTCGAAGTTTGTAGTTGTATTAAAATTAGATAATGTTCTTTAATCTGAATAAAAAAAATCGGGATTCTAATGAGAGTTTTAAAGTTTATTTTTCAAATATTTGTACACACATAAATAACTTCATCATTTGTGAAAAGATTTTAAAAATTCCTTTTTTGGTTTTTTGAAAATCGGACGGGCAATTTTCCTGCCCGAAATATGTACTGATTACACTATGTAGCAAAATTAATCGTTTGTCATGGACTTTGATCTCTACTATATTTCTTTGATGTGTTATGGTCCCCTAAATACAAAAAATTTGTCAATTTAATATGCATGCTATGGAAAATTTTTTAAAATTTTTTTTTCTTAAATTTAGATTTTTCAAAAGGCTGCTACACCGATTTCATGATAACTTAAGAAGAGCTAGTTCGATTTTATTACAAAAGTCGTAAAAGATTTGCAATACAATTATGTACCTTCAAGCCGTTTTGACATTATTTGTCTATATACTAAATGGTTTTGGAATTCTTTAGACCGCAATGATGAAATATATATATATTTTTTATACAAAATTGAAACATTTAAATTTTTTTAAAATTTATAAAAAATCAAAAATGGCTAAAAACTTACTATTTTATTAACTAATAATAAATCCAATATATACAACAAATAAAAGAAGTATTACTTCATAAAAATCGATAGATAAATATTGATTTTATTCATAATAAAGTGAGATCACCAGATTTTGGAAAAAATTGCGAATATTTATAACCAAATAATTTTTTTTAAATAAACTAAGTAAAGTGCGACTTTGGCTCGCACACGAAGGGCTACGTACGAATACATACAATCATTTTCATTTTCGCCCTTTTTTTCATTTTGGCAGTTTTTTCGTTGTGCTTTTTTGCTTAATTTTAGTTTTTTAATTTATTAATATATTTTTTCGTTGTTTTTGGCGATTTTTTTGGTTTTAGCACTTTTTTAATTTTCGTGATTTCGTTTTTCTGGCAATTTTTAATTTTTGTTGCAATTTTTTTGTTTCTTGCAGATTTTTTTAGTTTTGGCGATTGTTTGGTTTTGACGTTTTTTTTCACTTTTTGACGATATTTTTAGTTTTATCGATTTATTTTAGTTCTGGCGATTTTTTAAATTTTGGCACTTTTTCGGTTTTAAGGTATTTTTTCAGTTTTTGGTGGGTATTTTAGCTTTACCGATTTTTTCTGGTTTTGACACTTTTTTCGTTTTGGAGATTTTTTCGCTTTCTTTTTGCGATTTTTGGGTTTTTTCTAATATTTGTTTTGTTTTTGCCGATTTTTTTAGTTTTGGCTTTTTGGTTTTTTTTTGCGTTTTTCTTTGTTTTACCGTTTTTTTTGCTTTTTGGTGATATTTGTAGTTTTAGCGATTTATTTTAGTTGTGGCGCTTTTTTCAGTTTTGGCGCTTTTTTCTGTTTTGAGGATTTTTTTGGGTTTTTTTTGTGATTTTTTTAGTTTTAGCAATTATTGTTTTTTGTTTTGACACTTTTTTTGGAGTTTTTTTTCGTTTTGCTGATTTTTTTAATTTCTTGCGATTTTTTCGTTTTTTTTAATGATATTTTTAGTTTTAGCGATCTTTTTATGTTGTAGTGGTTTTTTTCGTTTTGACGATTTTTTTCGGTTTTTGGCGTTTTTTTAGTTTTTTGGTGACCTTTTAATTTTGGTGATATATTGCGTTTCAGCGATTTTTTTTTAATTTTGGCGCTTTTCCATTTTGGGGATTTTTCATTTCGACATTTTTTAATTTTGGAATTTTTTAGATTTTGGAATTTTTTAGATTTAGCGTTTTTGAAAATTTCAAGAGTTTACCTCTTACGGTTTCCAGTATACAGCATATTGTCTAAATTACATAGCAAAATTACATTAACAGATAGACTACCCTTTAATTCTTTGCTGTTTTAAATATCAATGTTAATTGGTGTAGTCTATTCTACAGACTACACCAATTAACACTAAGTTAGAAAATTTAAAGTGTCTATATATAAGTGTCTGTGTATTACATTAGTATTTCAACATGTTTCGTTGCTCGCTTTAGAACACCCTTTAATTTTTAACTGTCATATATTTGTTTTACATATTCTGTGAAAATTTCAGGTCCATAGATCTTATGGCTCCCGAGAAAATGTGTGACAGACATCAGGACAGACAGACGGACAGGCAGACAGACGGACAGACAGACAGACAGACAGACAGACAGACAGACGAACGGACAGCGTAGCGAAAACAATAGGGTGCCCCTTGACTCTTTTAGTGTACGGAACCCTAAAAATTAGGTGAAAAGGCAAACAAATTTAAATGAAATTAAGGTATGGAACTTAATTTACACAAACACAAATACACACCGAAATTAAAATTTATCTGTTGTATGAAAATTGTGATTTTTATCAATTGAAGTTCTTTACTTAATTGTGAATAAAATCGACATTTATCCATCGTTTTTATTAATTTATGGCTTATTTTATTCCTGATATACCTAACTTTCTGACAAATGAAAAATGTTAAATTTTTGCCTTGTTAATTTTTTTTATTAGCTTTTGAAAACGAAAAAGAATGTACTGCTTTTCGCTGCTAATTTCTGAATAGCTCCAAAGCAGTTGGATATTTTATATAAATAGCTTAAAGGTAATTGTACTCTGCATCTTTTGGTGTTTTATAAGTTTAAATCAAACAAACTGTTCTCAAGTTATGATGAAATTTATTAGCGCAGAATGCCCTATGGCTGCATATTAGTTTTGCCCTTAAAAATCTGTGCCTGATGGAAAAAAAATACTGAAAAGGGATGTGAGTTTAGCGCATTAAACTTTCTATATTACACATATCGCACCTGTTCGTCAAAAGTAACACAACTCAAAATTTACAAGTTTTCAGTAGAGGCAAAAAACTAATTGCGCCAATATAATGGAATTATTGTTATAAACAAATATACCGTTGTAAAGGAAACTCAATAATATTTCAATAAAATAATACAATACCAAAATTTTACAGTGGTTAGATATGGTAATCATACACTGTTTCCTTCAAAAAAGTGGAAAATATAATTTTTTGAGTTGTGTTACTTTTGATGAACAGGTGCGATATATTTACTTAAAGGCTCGAACATTTTTATTTTTTTTGCTGACCAGTGTTATCTTCAAGCTTATTTCTAACTATGCAATTTTATTTGCTGATGGTTAAGCATTGTCTATATGCATTTCATTGGTGCTTCAGAAAATCGTCAGTAGATTTCAACCATATTTTTGAACAGTTGCAGACCTCTTATCTTATGTACAGACTTTCAAAAACCATTTGAGAATTTACAAATAAATGATTTCCAAAAATAAGCATAGTAGACTTTGAAACTTATACAAAACCCAGCAAATAATTTTTTATTCGATATGAATTTATTTTATTTTTCTACAATTAATTAAATCAATAAAATCGGTTGTTAATGGAAAGCAATTCAGTTGTTTAACATTTTAAGTCCGGCGATCCTTCGGTATTGTGGTCAGGCCATAAAGCAATTATGTTTGCTGGGTTAAAGGGCAACACAGAAGACAGTACTAATACATAGAAGCGAGGTATTTCCGGCAACAAATATGATTAAAAAGCTACCCATGGCATGTGCCATTTACAATTTTACTACCAAACAACTTGTAGTAAAAGTTGAAGTTGGTGTAATATACGAGTCCTGTGAACAGACAAAGATTGCTGTTGTATTTACTACAACAAATAGTAGTATTAATCGTAGTAGCTACAAAATCCTTACGTTTTACTAGGGATACCTACCCCACCAAATAAAATATTTCAAAATTTGTTTGTTATTTTATGTGTGTAAGTATCCCTTTGTCTTTCTATTCTTTATAGCATTTTGAACTTTAGACTGCTGACTGGCTTTGTGTGTGTGTGTGTGTGTGTGTTTGAAAAAGCACTGCATGTTTATTGTTTGATTTTGTTTTTTTTTGCTCATCGCATTCTATGAAAAAAGAGCGATTAAGAGAGTGCAAAGGACTTTCACTGACGCCGGCAAAGGCTTTGTTATGCTGTTACTTATATTGTATAAATGCAACATAATTATTATAAATGTTGTTGCTTGATACATGTAATGATAATTATGAAAATATCTAAGGATCTGTGCCTTTTGTGCTTGTGTATGAGTTTGAAATGTATTTAAATTAAAAAAAGGGTGACTAATATTTGAGTTTTACTACAACTAAATGATTGTCTGGCTAAAAGGACATCGCCGTCTCAAATGGGGGTTGAATTGTTGGTGTTGAAGAGTGTGTTGCTGTGTGTGTGTATGTGTTTGTGTGTGTGCGTTTGTGTTTCTGTATGTTTTGTCTGGTTGGAAGGTCGTTGTTGTGTTAGTTGGTTTTGATAGGATTTTTCCCCTTTTGGGTTGATTTTTTGTTTGTTATTTTTCTAACTAAGGGTTCACTCGCTTTCCGATATAAATTGCCAGACGGGATAAATTTCTAGTCATTCTTAACATAAACGTGGCATAGAGCACAACGAACGAGCACAAAATAAATAAATCTTTTTTTGTTTCTACAACGTTTTGTTAAAAATATATTTTTGTTAAGTTTTAGTTTTCCTTACTTTCCCAAATTCCTCAACGCCATCAATATAATCACACCCACCACTACCTACCAAGTCTATCAAGTCCTTGCAATATTAAAACTTAATTATTTATACTTAACTTCTACGTTTACTTAATTTGTTTTTTTTAACTGAGTGAAAAAACAACAAAGTGTTACAAAAAAATTTGTGTTTGTTTTGAACAATAATTTAAAAGAAAAATTCAAATTGAAGTTAAAATAAAGCCGGTAAAAAGTGCAAATATTTTAAGACAATGGCTGCAGTTACTCAACATAATATACAAATGCTAAATAATTCCACATATGCCCATTCCATTGGAGGCATGCCCCATGGTTTGGGCTTGTTAACCACCGTGGCCTCCCTGCCACCCAAATATCGCAGTCGTTATTTGAATATAAAAACAAAATGTGAAATACCTCTAGACTTATCGCGAAAATCTATGTCGCCTCAATTGGAAAGTGAAGTACCCATGGCAGCCAATTTCACAGAAGTCTATACTGAACCTTGCAGTGATACTACCTCCCAGGGAAGTGAAGAAATCATAGAAGAACTAGTTAAACAATGTCAAATGATAACAGACAATAATGCCAGCAAGACTTACTGCACAACCTCTGCAGCCACCATAACAATAACAGAGCAGCAGCAACAACAACAACAACAACAACAACAGCAACAGCAACAACAACATATAAAGCCCATTACACCACCCTTGACACCCACAAAGAAAAGAACATTTTCCGAAACCTGTACAGAAGCCGAAACAGACACCAAAGAGAATCTAAGTAAAATTGTGAAAGTGGAAAACAATAAAGTTAAGCAACCTTTAGTAGAAAATACTCCTGTTAAACCCATAAAAACTTTAGAAACAGCACCAAAAACTAGCAAAAATCAGACATCATCAGGTGGCGGCAGCACTAAAACCAGCCGCAGCAACAAGGCCACCAGAAAGCTAAAATTTGACGAAGAAACCTCTTCACCAGTATCTGGTACCATCATACGACCCCTAGAGGATATAACAGATGGCAGCATGCAATATAGCAATGGTGACATTGATCCCAAATACAATATAGTGGAGATCACCGAAGAAACTAAAGCTGAATTGGCGGCCATAAAAAATGTCATCGGTGATTATGTGTGTAAATTGTGTCGTATTAAATTTGAAGATGCCTTTGGTTTGGCTCAACATCGTTGTGCCTGTATAGTGCTGCTTGAATATCGTTGTCCCGAGTGTGGCAAACAATTTAATTGTCCCGCTAATTTAGCATCACATCGTCGTTGGCATAAGCCACGTAAAGATGGCTCTGTGGCAAATATCGCCTCTGTGACGATACAAAATAAAAAAGAAACTAAAGAGTCAAAATCGAATAAAAAATTGGAAGACTCTGAAATTATTTACAGTTGTCAGGAATGCGGTAAGAAATTCAAGCGTCAAGCTTATCTCAAAAAACATCAATTGACTCATCAACAGAAATTAATGACGGCTGGCAGTCAGGAAAAATCTCTAAATCCAACAAATGAAATACAAAAATCACCAGGTTCTGCTTCGTCTTCTTCTTCTTCTTCTTCTTCTGCGGCAATAAGCTCACTCCTACAACAACAACAACAAATATCGGCAATAATTCATAAAACCTGCGTAACAATACCACCGCCAGCAAAACAAGAAGTATCAAGCACAAAGAATACTCAACAAACGTACGATGATCAAGATGAAACTATGTCCGATTATAGTTCCACCTCATCCTCCCAGGGCTATGGACGTCTGCAAATCATCGAAACCGGTTTAACTGAAGAGGAAAATATAGCAGCAGCCGCTTTAACCAATCTACGCAATTGTGCTTCTGTTATACAGCACACCACTTTGGCTCACTAACCATAAACTGTCACTAAACGAAGGAGGACGAGGTAACAAAATACTTATTTATTGCTTAATAAAAAAAGGGGGTGTTAGCACAATAGCAGGTGAACTTTTCATGTATAAATTGTATATATTTATCTACATTTAATAATACTTTTTTTTGGTTAGGGTTGTTTAAATAACCATCATATTTTTTTATTTTCAATTAGTTTTGTAATTTTATTTTAATTTAACCAACAATTCGTACTACAGCTAAATTAAGGAAACCAAAGAAACTTTAATTTAGTTTTGCATTTAAGGAATTATTTAACATAAGAAGTTTCTTTTAAGAGGCACACAAAAAAGTAAATAATTTTGATGGTGGTAATTTCCAAGAAATTATTTTTTTTGCAAATATCAAATCAACTTGTTCTAGAAAAAAATTTCGGAGCTAAAAATATGTGCTAGGTTTTCTTAATGAGATTTAATTGTGATTGTAAAATTTTGGTTTTTATATATATGAGAATTTTAGCAGTTTTTGAATTTTTATCTACAGTTTTTTGAATTAATTTAAAGTTACACTGGTTAGCAGAAAAAAATCGCCCTTAAATAAAAATATGTCGAATATATAAAATTTGATGCGCTAAATTCAAATCCGTTTTCAGTTTTTTTTCTATAACGTACATATTATTTTTAATAAGCATGACTAATATTTTCAGTAGGTACATCAGTATATTTCACCATAACTCAAGAACGGTCTATCAACCAGAAGTTGCTGAGTAAAATTACCTTTAAGTCACACCTACATAAGTTTTTTATATATCCAAAAAATTCGTTTTTCCATGGAAAATTTAACTCTTTTTTTTTCATTTTCAAAAACTCATAAAAAATTTGAGAGGGCAACACTTTTTCAGAAAGCTAAGAAGCAAATAAGCCACAAAAATCGATGGACAACTTAAGTTTATTTTTGCTTAAGTTTATTTTTAAATTTGTGGCGATTTTTCGGTAATTTGGATTTTTGATTTTATGTTTCATAAATTTTTTTGTGATTTTTTTTTTCGTGAAAGAGAAGCGATTTGTTTATTTTAATGAATTTGAAGTTTTTGGCAAATTTTTCATGTTTTACTATATCTCAAGCTTTGTTAAATTTTCGTTTTCTTTTTTCTGATTAGAAGTTATTATTATTATTTTTTTTTATAATATAATTTTTTTTTTAAATTTTTATGCATTTTTGAATTTATTCTTTGAAATTTAAATCTTTTAAAGAAACGGAAATAAACTTTTTTCGAAATATTAATTTTTGTGTAAAATTTTGATAATGCATCGGTTTCTACCGAATTCGAATTCTCAATACGTGGTGTAAATTAAGAAAATTGGTAATAAGTATGGAACTGAATTTGTCTAAAAATGAAAATGGTGGTAGAGTAGAAGTCAAGCTTTCAGAATAATATCTTGTTAAGTGTTTAGCTGTGCAAATCGGTCAGTATTTACCAAAGTTACAAGCCATAATGTTTATGACACCCGAGGTAGCTAATTTTCACTTCTTGTAGCTCCGCCCATTTTGCAGCTAAATACTTCAAATAATAATATTCTGAAAGTTCGACTCCTCTTCCATTACAATTTTAATTTTTAGATAAAGCTATTTAGTAGTTTGTGTGTCGGTTTCTACGAAACTTCTTAACATGAACATCCTAATAAATTGCATGTCCTTAACATGAATTATGAGTGAGTTATAGTGCGTCAAAATTACAATTTTATTAAATTTTTAACGTTTTCACCAATTGTTGTCATTTCTTTCAGAAGCTTTTTTGTACTACAAATAATGAATAGTCCATAGCTTTATTTTATTGAATATACCACTCAATTACAACAGAGTGATTCCACGTAAAACGGCCCTATGCAAGGAAAAAATAATTTTCTCATTTAAAAGACAAATCCCTCAATTGATGTTTTTTAGAGAATGACAATTATAGAACGAATACACATACTGCTTAAGCCTTTTTCGGCTTTTCTGCAGAAACACCCATAGTCTTATCAGGAATCTAACCTGCGACTCCCGGCTAATAGTCTAGCACACTATCCCCTACACTACCGGGGTACCCCGTAATAAAATAATAGAAAAATACACTATTTAATATTTTTTAATCAATTTGAGGCACTTTTAAATGATCATACAAGAAACATTTTGCTCTCCCTCTTTGTATGTTTAATATTTATTTCAGATTTTCTTTTATTCCCTTTCTCATTATTAATAAAAACCGTTATCTCTGAAAAGAACACACTTATTTTCTTTTTATTGAACATAAAAAAATATATTCAGCTAGAGTATTTTGCTGTCTACAATAGAACGGATAGCAAATAATTTAATGTCTTATAATTTCTTACGAGTTTATCTTTATATTATTTATATAAATTAAATCAATAAAAAGTTTTATTTCTTCGAAGTTTTTAAATTTTCGTATTAGGTCACACCCATCGGTCACACCCGTCTCATATAAAAAATACATTTTTTTTAAGAAAAATAATTTTTTGTCAAACACTAAATACATAATACAATTAAAAACACTTTGAACACATATCTATACCAAAATTATTGTGTACCTTATATTAAAAATTTTACATAATTTATACTGAAAGTCATAATTCTTTAAAACTAATATTTGTAAGGTCACACCCATCGCAGCTCTCTGATGACCATTACCCGTTATTCAACGACTTTAAGCTTAATGTCCTTGCGAGCCGCAACGTTTTGTTTAAGTAAAAAGTTTTATATTCTTGATTTATAACAAAAAAAGTGTGGAAATGGCCACACCCGGCTGAAAGGAATTACTCAACAACAATTAGTGAAAAACGTTAATGATGCGTTATATTCATTACATTCATTCATATTTTATCCAATCAAAACCAATTAGCTACTGTTTAACGCGTAATTTAGTAGGGACTTTAATCGAACCAGTGTTTGAATTTTGATGGCACTTTCGTTTATACTTTTCCTTTGTTCACTTTCATCATTACTTTCACACCACTTTCGTCATACCATTCATTATCATTTTGAATATCATTTCCACCATCAGCATCATTCGCTGATGCTTTTATCACAATTTTCATCATTACTGTCATAATCTTTTTTGTTATCACGTTCATCCTCATCAAAGTGATAGCAACTTTCATCACAATTTTCATCATCAGTTTCTTCAGATGTTTTTATTGTTATTTTCTTCGTTACTTTTATCACTCTAATTTACAATTTCATCTACAGTGTCCTCACCGCTTTCCCCATCAATTATATCCGTACATCATTTTATCATCATTTTCATGCTCACTTTCATCACTACTTGTATCACCACATTAATCACCACTTTCATCCGCAATTTAGCCATCACTTTCATCCACACTTGTTTTCAAATGACACACACATGCATACATAATTTTCAACTTAAAAATGCTGATTGGTTGGTATTCGTGGCTGCCTAATGTACGCAAGCAATCAAGTAGAATCAATAAGATTCCGTTTTGACAGAAAGTCCCGGTCCACACATGCAATTTTTGTTGCAGCAATTCTTCATTTTTCAGTGAGAAAGAGCGAGAGAGGATTTGATATGGTATATATTTCTATTTCAACATTCTTCTACAAATTCTGAAATTACTGCAACAAAAATTGCATGTGTGGACGGGGAAAAAACAATGCTGGTATTTCTTTAAGAGATCTACATGCACGACCTGTTCAAAAAAAAAAAATGTCGAAAAGAGTTGTAATATTAACTTGGTCTATGTTTAAAACGGTTTCAAAGTTGACACGTCAATGAGCGGATAAACTAAAACCCCCATACACAGTTTGTTTCTTTTACACTACATCTAACCCATTTAACACTCCTACACTCAAACATCATTCACAATATCGAGATTTGGATTGACATCAGTTTCATTATTCGGTAATATAATGTTATAGCTCAAATTTTATGGGATCCTTACCATCGAGTGCGATCTCGAGTAACATACTTTTTTTCCTTTGTTCACTTTTATCATTACTTTCAAACTACTTTCGTCATCACATTCATCGCCACATTCATTATCACTTTCATCATCAGTTTAATCAGCATATGCTTTATCATTACATTCATCGCCATTTTCATCATAATTCTCATCCTCAAATATTTTTATATCACAATGATTCAACTTAATATATGTTTAAAACTTAATTTATGTTTTACCATTCCTATGCTCAAACAGCATTTGCAATTTTAAGCTTTTGATAGATATCATTTCCATTATTCGCGCCGGGTCACACGATGTTATAGCTTCTAATTTGTTACAACCTTTGCCAAACAGTGCTATCCCGACCAACTTCTGTACTCTTCGTCTAATCACTTTCATCATCACTTTTATCATCACATTTATTACTACCATTCATCATTATTCCATTCATCATTTTCATTATCACTCTCAAAATCACTTTCATTTAGCCATGTTGTTATCATAATTTTCATTATCACATTCATTGCCACTTTTATTATTACTTTCATCCGCACATGTTTTTATATGAGATACACGCAATAAGTTTTTGTTTTAGCTCATATGCTTTTCTCCTTACGGTTTATAACAACTGACTACTGGGTGTATTATTTCAAATCAAAAATGCCCGTATTTTATTTTAATATCGTATTTATAAGCATTTAAAAAAGTTGATATTATAAACTTGGCCAATGTTTAAAACATTTTCAAAGTCTATTATTGCTGCAGTGCATTAATATGTTCTAGCTCTCAGTTTGGTGGGGATTTTGACATTTAGTGCAATCACGTGCAATGTACTCTTTCGTTTGTTAATTTTCCTCATCACTTTCATCATCATATTCATCACCATTTTCATTATAACTTTCATCTGCAGATGGTTTTATTATTTTTTTCATAATCTCAAACAGAACTAAAAATTTATTCGTGCCCAGCAAAATAAAATTGTGCCTCCTAGTTTGGTAGGACTTTTTTGTTCAGTGTCATCACGAGGAACATGCTCTCTATTCACTTTCATCATCACTTTCATCCGAAAATGTTTTTATTATCATTTTCATCACCAACTTCACCTTCATCGCTTAAATTCGCAAATAGTATTTATCATTATTTTTATCATCATAAATAGAATTAAAAATTTCGAGTTTTTCATTGATCTCATTTTCGTTATTCCTGCTGGGCCCCAATATGGTATAGCTTCAAGTTTGATATGACCTTTTATATGGAGTACCATGCCGAGCAACATACTCTTCGTTTGTTCATTTTCAGCTTTCACTTATGTTATTACTCTTATCAACATCATCACCACTTTATTAGGTGATCGTGATCATCACTTTCATTCATAAAAAGTCATACTTTTATTTTCATTTTCGTCAACACATTCATCACTACTTTCATCATCACATTTATCATCACTTTTACTATCACTATCACAATTACTTTCACCCGCACATGTTTTAATATCACATAATTACAAATGCATTTCATCTTTTAGCTATCGAATACAGCGCTTATTCGTTTTTAACGCTATGGTGAATAACTGACTTTTCGGGTAACTGTTTCAACTTAAAAATGTTCGAATTTCTTTAACTGATCGTATGTATAAACATTTAAAAAAGGTTAATACAACAAAATCAAAATAAATTTGCAAACAGAAAAGTTTCATAATAAATTCGTCGAAAACAAGGTTAATTAAAAATTTTTCGGTAGGGATTTTGCTTCGTAGGTGTTTTATATTAATTCAACATGATTTTACAAAACAATCTTCAAAGAACATTTTTCCTTTTGAAATAACTATATTTCATGTTGATTTAATATTCCAGCACAGTTATATCAAAATGAAGTTGATACTAAAATAATACTAAGAATCATGTTGAATTCAAGTTATTTCAAGTTCAAACAACGTGAATTTGATACTGATATAACACGAATAATCATGTTGAATCAAAGTTATTGCAAGTTGAATCAACCGGAATTTGATGTTGAAATAGCACGAAGAATCATGTTGAGTGAAATTTATTTTAAATTGAAATAATCGAAAATAAACGTAAGTGTCAAAACGGAATCTTATTGATTCTACTTGATTGCTTGTGTGCAGTAGGCAGCCAAGTAAATTTGATACTGAAAGTACACGAAGAATCATGTTAAGTTAAAATTATATCAAGTTAAAACAACGTAAATTTGATACTGACATAGCATGAAGAATCATGTTGAATCATAGCTAATTCAAGTTGAAACAATGTGAATTTGATATTGAAACAACACGAAGAAGCATGTTGAATCAAAGTTATTTCAATTTGAAACAACATGAATTCAATTTAGCTATTTTATTAATTATTTTTCTAACGTCATGTGTATTAGCATAGGTATCAGAAAAATTTGTATTGTAGTTTGCTGTACCAGCCAAGATTTGAGCTCGGGCCAATTCTTTGGTATTCAACGATTTAACGACTGCAGCTACAATAGCCTCAAATATACTTTAGATATACACTAATTAAATACGGTCATAAGTAGCATGAACTTCATTTTAGTTCAGCATGACTCAATTGATGATTTGAAATAAAATTTATTTGAAATTAAACTTATAGACATGTTGATTTAAAATGAAATTTAACATTTTTAAATTTAGCTGTTAAAACAACTTTGTTATCAATGTTGTTTTAACAGGGAAAAATATTAAATCATAGAAGTTAAAGAATATTTTAATAATGAATATGATCAATAGTAATTTTAAATCAGCAGCTCAAAATTTGCACTAATAATGCGAAGTTAGTCAGCTATTTGTCGGCTATTTACTTTTACACAACACGATCATCAAAATAAACCGTAACAACTCACACAACTGAGCACAAGAGTGCATAATAGTGCATTGTAGCTATGAACAAAGCAAATAAACACCAACACACTTAAACAAAAAATTATTTCTCATAAATTTAATATGATTTCCAATCAAAATTGCGACATGTTGATTTTATTTTACTATTTTTTCTATGTGTGTCACTAAGTGCGATCATGATGAACATATTTTTCCTCTATTCACTTTCATCATTACTTTCACATCACTTTATCATTACCATTTGCCTTATCATTTCACTTTATTCACTACCATTTTCATTATCATTTCACCATCTGCTTCATTCATATATTTATCTATTTTTATGGCTTCGTTATCATCATCACTTTCATTATTACTTGCATCAACATTTTCATCATCAGTTTCACCCTCACCTGCCCTGAAGGAAAGAAATGTCGATAGTAAAACTGTACTAACTTTGTCACCAATACTACTGACTAATTATAACCCAGGCAATGTTCTGTTCTATAGACGTTTAGCATGGGCTTGTCACTGAGATTCAACTAGTGATATCAGATCTATTGATTTACTATTGACTACAAAGATTTTATCAGATCACATTGAGACATTGACAGCAGAGATTCACTAGTAAATTTTAATGATAAGGCAATTAAATTAGATTTTTTATTAAAATTTTTATTTTTGCGTGCAGCCGCATGTATTTTCAAAACAAGCAAATAATACAATAATCGTTTTGCTGCTGTCAAAAACGTATCTTTTCATTAAAAGCAAAATAAAAAGAGAAAACGATTTGTGACAATGTTACCAATTTGTCGGCAAAAGTGGTGACTTGGAGAAATTTGGCCCCAGGCTTCCTTCAGGGTGGCTTTATAATATATACACATACATTCACGCATACATGTTTTACTCAGCTTATACACTTTCAACCCTACGATCAATAATCTGGTATTCGTCCCACTTTTTCAATTTTAAAATCCTCACATTTATTTAATAAAAAAATTTTGTCGAAAAAACTCCAGATCGTGTTTATAAAAATTAAAAAAGCTACAACACCTTCAAAGTTGATAGATATGTGGTGAGACTATTTCTATTGATTTCCTGCATTCCTACGCTCAAACAGCATTTAAAATTTCAAGGCTTTTATTCATATTATTTCTGTTATTTATGCTGGACTACACGATGTTGCAGCTCCTATTTTAAGAGGACCTTTTCAATTCAGTGCAGTAATGTGTAACATACTTCTTCTCTGTTCACTTTCATCATAACATGCGTCACTATTTTCATTATCAGTTTCATTTTTATCATTATCACACTCATCGCCATTTTCATCATAACTTTTATCCTCACATATTTTTATATCACAAAGATTTAACTTCATTTATGTTTAAATTGTAATTTATGTTTTACCATTTCTACGCTCAGGGGATTTTTGGGGAGGAAAAATCGAAAATTGGGAATAATATATGAAATAAACCTGGGAGCCCTGAACTCCATACCTATTTCAATTTCTCTTATATTATAGCTTACCTTTTCACCATTCCTATGCTAAAACAGGATTTAATATTTTTAGAACTTGATAACACAAAATTTCCGTTAATACTAGTTTGATGGGAGCTTTGACACTCCATACGTTCACAAACCACATAGTGTTCATTTGTTCACTTGTTACTTTTATCACCACTTTCATTATCACATTCACCACCATTTTCACTATCACTTTCATCTGCTGATATTTCTTGTTATAATTTTCATCAACAACATATTTTTCGTTTATTCACTTTCATCTTTGCTTTTATCACTTTCATCACCATTATTTTAAGACATTCACCATCACTTTGTTGTTAAAAAAAAAAATCACATTATTATCATTTTAGTCATCACACTATTCATTATTTTCATCTTCATATTTATCGCCACATTTACTATCACTTTCAGCATTACTTTCATGTAGACATATATAGTTTTTTTAGCCATCGAAAACAGTTTACACATTGTTAACCTACGGCCAATAACCGAGTTCTCGGACAACTGTTTCCAATTAAAATTCTCGTATTTCTTTAATAATGAAGTTGTGGCGATGAGGTTCCATCTTGTCTCAATTAAGATGTTTATAAGCTTAAAATTATATATTCTTATCTGCTGTATTTTAGTTGTTAATTCAACTTTTAAGTAAATAAAATTATTTTTTTATGAAAAATTAATTTTATTTATAAGTTTGGAAGAATTTAATAAAGTTTTTAAAGGAAGAGGCATATTTTGCAACAAGTGTAACAATATTTTATTTTTCGGAAATCAACACATTTCCCATCATGATAACTCATTGAGTTCGCTATGATTTCCACGCTCTTGATTGAGACTGACTATGTTATATATCTTTCTTTGGTAAAACTTTTTTCCAGTTTGATCAATATATATTATTCAAAGATCTTATTCAAAATAAAATAAAAATTTATTAAACTCATATGAGATATTTGCCCAATTATTTAAAACTAAAAATGTTTAATTCTTGTGGTTTAAGCCAGTCTGTATTACTATATTTCATTAGCACTTTTACCAACCCATCGGCAGACCATTCAAAATTTCCAACCTTGTGGCACTTTACTGGATATTAGTGAACGGATGAAAGCAGTAGGTCATACTTAGAGTTTCCAAATCTCTCTACGTAAAAAGATTTTCATTTGCAGTTTGACAATTGGCTTATAGTAAGATGGTATATAATAAGATTTGAGTTTTTCTTATACTTTATACCATACCCAGTGTTGGCATGTACGTTTATGTTGCAATCTTCATATAGACATACACAATGCTCGCATCATTCATTTAATCTGAAAACTACCAAAGAAGAATTGATATTTACAAAACATAACCATACATCGAAAAAAAAATCCATGCAACATATGCACGAAAATGCTCGGACATATTACGAAATATTTCGTAATTTCGCTCCATGAAAATCTTTCGTACAATATACAAAATGCATGAAAACTAAGAAAATTAAGAATTAAATTAAAAAAAAAAACGTTTGACTTAACCGGGGCACGAACTTACAATCTTCATATTTCAAGAAAAGAACTCTACCCAATGAGCGAGCCACTTTCTACTTCTTTTATTATAACAGCTAAAAATTTGTTTTATTTACTTACATCAATTTATACACATCAATTTATACTTACATTAATTTATACACCGAAAAATCCGAAAAAATCGTAATACGAAATATTAAGTAATTTTGTACGACGAAATTCTTTTGTTAAATATACAAAATGTACGATAATAATAAAAAAAAATAAAAAAGTGGCTCAACCGGGGCACGAACAGGTAGTCTTCGCATTTCAACACAAGTACTATACCCACTGAGCCACTTTCTACTTATTTTGTAAGAGCTAACATTTGTTTTATTTACTTACATCTGAAAAAATATATCAATTTAGTACAAAATAATTTTATATTACTTTTTTATTTCAAATATATTTTTAGCAAGGAAAAATTTTTACGAAAAGTTTTCGTTACTTTCGTAAATTAAAAAAAGTATTGCAAAAATTTGTTTTCGTAATATTTACGAAAGTTTCCTTTATTCTACGAAAAAAGTAATTACGAAAGTTTTTTTTTGTAATATGTTGCATGGATTATTTTCAGTTTATTATTTTTTTATTTCAAATATATTTTTTAACAAACAAAAGCGCTTACGAAAAGTTTTCGTTTCATTCGTAAATTCAAACAAATATTGCCTAAAATTGTTTTCGTTAAATGTATGTATGAAAGTTTCTTCGTATATTCTACGAAAAAAGTAACTACGAAAGTTATTTTCGTAAAATGTTGCATGGATTATTTTCAGTGTAGTAATTAAAAAAAAAAAAAAAGCATGGTGTCATGGGACACCGTATTGGAGCTTAGTTCCTTACGATACACTTACCTTAGGGTTATTTTTGAAAAAATATATAGAAATTGTGTCCTTCCGGAGTCGATATAATAATGTTTTATATATCATTAAAATTGGTTAGATAGTTTAAGAGAGAGAGAGAGAGAGAAATGGCCACTTTTCCCTCCCCCACATTCTTGTCCCATATATGAAAAAAAATAGCCTATGTGTCCTTCCAGACTCAGACTTACCCATGTTTAAAATTTAATTATAATTGGTTAGATAGTATCGGAGCAGCAGAAATGGCTCCTTACTCCCCCTCGTGACCCTATTATTGAAAAAATATTTCACCTATGTGTTCTTCCAGACTGAGATCTAAAATTAAATTTTATCAAAATCGTTTAGATAGTTACGGAGAAGCAGAAATTACTCCCTAGCCCTTCTCGTGCTCCTATTTTTGAAAAAATTTATAACCTATATGCTTTTCTAGACTAAGATCTATCTATGTTTTGAATTATTTAAAATTCGGATAGATAGTTTCAAAGTGGAAGAAATTTCCCCCACGTGCTCATATTTTTGAAAAAAAAAAAAAAACATATAGCCTATGTCATCTTTTAGACTTAAGTCTGTCTATGTTTTGAATAATATAAAAATCGGTTAGATAGTTTCTGATAGGCACACATTTCTCCCTACCACCCTTCGGGGTCCTATTTTGTAAAAGTGTATAGCCTATCTTTTAGACTCAGATGTATCTATGTTTTAAATTTAATCAACATCGGTTAGATAGTTTCGGAGGGGCAGAAATTGCCCCTACCCATCCTCGTGCTCCTATCTTTGAAAAAATTACAGCTTATGCCTTCTTTTGGATTCAGATCTATCTATGTTTTAAATTTCAGCAAAATCGTATATATATATATTTTCAAAGAGGACGAAATTTCCCCCTAACTCCCATCGTGATCCTATTTTTGAAAAAATGTATAGCCTATGTGTTCGTTTAGACTCAGATCTATGTATGTTTTGAACTTCCTCTTGCCACCCCTCGTGGTCCTAGTTTTTAGAAAACATAACCTATGTGTCCTTCTAGACTTAGATCTATCTATGTTCAAAATTTCATCAAATTCGGCTCTGTAGTTTAGCCGTTAACCCATTGACGACGAAGAATTTTCCGCTGGAATTTTTTTAAATTTTATTGCGAATTCTTACTCGGAAACGCAACATTTCACGACTAAAGTGTTGTCAAAACTTAAAAATTTTTACTCCTTCAACGAGAAAAATCATGGGACATATGTGTCCCATTCGTCGTCAAAGCTAAACATTTTGTAACAAATGCATTGAGGAATTAAAATCAATTTGTCGTTACAAAAGTTAAACATGGAAACACATCCACTAATATATTGCTTTAATTGTATTGCAAAACAAACAAAAACGATTCTAACTATCAATTCTGATCATTTGTAGAATAGTTTGCATGATAATGTGTAAGATTGAGAATGAAATTGTGCATGTTTTGAACGCATCGGAGAGTGAAGGTGAAGAAAATGTATTGGAATTAGACATCGAGGATAGAGGCGTTTTAAATAATTTTACGGATTTAGCAATTGGTCCCGAAATCGAAGATTTTGTGCTGACCGAAAAAACTTCAACTGGCAAAAATTCTGTGACTGGTGCGTCAATGGCAAAAGGTGGTCCTGAAATCGAAATTAAAGATATTCTGCAGACCAAAAAAAAACCTTCAGCGAGCAAAAATTTTAGGACTGATGCGTCAACGGAAAAAGATGCTGCAAACTTAATTGCCAAAAAATTAATTAAAAATTCTGAGTTTGAGCCGCCCTTAAGCCCAACTGAAAAAATAAAACCTTAATCTTAACACGAATACCAAAGAATGCTTTTGTTTTTTATCGAACAACACCGATTAGATCAAAATCCATTGGAAAATGTGGCTGTACAAACAAAAAAAAAACTAAATGGGACATATATGTCCCATTCGTTGTCAAAGGGTTAAAGCGCAACAAACAAACAAGCAAACTTACTTTGGCATTTATAATATTAGTAAAGCCCTTATGACACTACATTTTTCTTGCATTGTTTTGCTATAGGATTGAAAGAAAGAAATAGCAAATGATAGAAAGAAACAACTATAGAAAATGTAAACAAAACGTAATGGCTTCTTTAAGTGCTGTCTACTTTTTATTTATAATAAAACGACAAAAGAAAAAAAAGTTGAAAAAAGAGGCGCTAAGTCGCTGAATTCGTGAATAAACCGCTAGCTTGGCAACACTTTAATGTTTCAAGCTTGAAATGTCAGTTTTAAGTTGAAAAATTTTAAATTTTTTTGACAGGCCGCCATTTTTTATCGATAACATTAGTAAAAGCTTTGACAATTTGGTATTTATCTTAATATAGCTGAACTCTTTGCATCTGGTAAAATTTCCTATTATATTCTATTTGCACTGTTGTCCAAAATTTGAAAAATGAAGAAAAAATGTAGTGTCATAAGGGCTTAAAGATAGTTAGCAGAGACACCTTCAACTATCACTGCCATGAACCACTTAGTCAAGTCACAAACCTTTTAGCAAAGACACAAGCTATATTGGAGATTCCAAGAAACTAGGCCAAAAAATCCCAGGAGTTCCCCGGAAAATTATGCTAGCACTGAAAACTTTAAAACATCCGCGGTGGCAACACCATTATGCTATGTAGTTGTTACCAGTATTTGTAACCAGTATTTTTTCATTAAAACAAATTTTTACCCCCAAGCATTGATTTTTGTTATTCAAAGCCTTCATGTGCATGGCGCACTATAAAGAACTTACGTTCCAAAAAGAACTTAAGTTAACAACACAATAAATAACTTATATTCAACAAGAGCCAGTTTATGTTGCTTTTAATATAAGTTGTTTCTTGTTTGAAGGAGCACAACATATAAACATTTTATTAAGAGTGAGTCTATACATGATAAATTTTTATCATCGTTATCAAGATAAAAATTCATCAGGTATAGTCTGCATTCATTAGTGTTATTGCAGTGTCTTGACAATTTTGTCAGAGCTCAAGCTCAGACAAATTTGTCTTGATAAAAAACGTAAACAAACTGTTTGACGTTTTAATTTATTTTGAAAGACAAACATTTTTACAACATTTTTACAAAAAAAAAATAAATAAATAAAAAAATACGATTAAAGAGAAATGTGAATGCTTTAATTAAATAAAAGCAATTTAATGAAAAAATAAGTGAAATAGTGCATGAATAGTGACAAAATTCCTCCGCGACGACAAACAAATAGTGATTTATCATGTATGCTTGCATTAACAACAACTTGACAACGGTTCTGCCGACATTTTGTTATTTGTTATGATAAAAATATATCAGGTATGGACGTAGGGTAAAGGATTCTATATTTATTGAGCATTTAATTAAATAAAAATTTTATGATTTCTTTTGTCAAATTTTTTTGTCTAATTGAATATACAGCCTATTCAATTAGACAAAAACAAAAAAACACTTTTAGAATGATGATTAAATGAGTGGTAGTTCTAGTCATTACATTTAAGAAATAAGAAATGATGAAACCTCCTTCAAACGATGAATAATGCTTTCTAATTCTTTAAAAGCCATTATTATTGTACAACAAAATTTAGTTCTTGAAAAAGGTCATATAAATTGAAAAGGAAAAAAAATTATAATGATAAGCTAATAACCTTCTAGTCATTAAATTTTTAATATAAGAATAAAAGAATATATAATCTTTTAATAGTTTCTCTAAAACTTTAATCACATTCTAGTCAAAATTTCAAAAGATTAAATCTAATTGAGGTCATAGTAATTGAATTTAAGAAAAAATCAAACCGGCAACAATTTGTTTCACTAGTCACAGTTTGCTTTGCTATAAATAAAAAAATACATATCGCTCAATAGTGTCATAACTGAAAAAACGTGATCTTAGAGTTAATAATGCAGAATTAATAATGGTATCGTTTTTTATATTCAGGTATGTGATGGAAATCGATTCCGAAAACGAAACGAAGCAGTTAATAATATTTCTTTATTTAAAGCAATTTTATCACAAATATTATAAAAATGTCTCTTTGTTACAAAAGAGTTGTATCACAAAAATTATAAAAATTTCATAAAAAGTGCGTTAAAAGTGACTTTCAAAAGTGTTTCGTTTTCAAAATCGATTTCCATCACATACCTGATTGTATAAAAATTTCGTAAAAAATTTCGTGTATAAATATTTCGTGTTCTTATCTCGTGAGAGAAGAATGTGCTTTTATTTGTCCATTAAGTTGTATGTAAAATGAAAACTTTACATATTCTACTTTAAATTGTAGTTAAAAAACACTAAGCAGCACATAAAGAATAGTTCTAGTCAAAACTTCACTGAAAGTGTAATTGTAAATAAAATCTAGTCATACTTCTAGTCATTCCTTTTAGCCGCCAGAGGATAAATAATAAATCAACGAGTATAAACTCTAGTCATTAGCTTAGGAGAAATGAATAACAACTGCAACTAATAAGACATTTGTTATTCAAATCTCAATAAAATTTCCTAGTCATTTATTTTATAGCATTAAGAAGCAAAGAAAAATGGGTGTAAGCTCTAGTCATTTTAATATTAAGTTGTGTTTAAAATAACCAATGTATTATATGTATATATAATTATGTCATTAGGGTTTACCTAAAGGCTATTTAGGGTTAACTATTTTAGTGATTTTAGTTTATAGCTAGTGAGTTTGGTCTTAACTCATTACATAAAGCATTTAGATTTTAGAAATTTGTACTTAAAAGAGGGGCATTTATTCTGATCATTAGTTTTAAATAATACAGAAATCTATTTCTAGTCATATTTCTAGTCTAAAATGAGTTGTGTCATTTTAAATAGAAAATCAGCCAAAGAAATATATATATATTTTTAAAATAATTTTCAAATTAAAGTGTTATGAAGCAGGAGCGGCATATAACAAAGCTTTCATAGATGTCGCTCAGATTATTGTTTAACAGTTCTCTGTTATTTTGTTTCTCAATCAAACGAAACTACGTACATAGAATAAATTATTGACAATGTTTTTCTAATTAGCTCTTTACTCAGTAACTTTTTAATTAATGTTTCAATTAAATCAATGTTTACTTTAACTGACTTTTTATTTTTTTTAAAATCTACAGATATTTCACTCAAAATACATTTAAATAGATAAAAATTGTTACATAACATTTGTTTGTAAAAAAACATTAGTTCTAATAATATAATTAATTCAATTAATTTTTTAATGAAACAATTCTATTATTTTTTTTATTAATTTGATAAATTTTTTAATCTTTTGAATTAATTTTTACATTGATATTATAAATCAGCGCAAAGAAAAATTCCAATATTCTTATGTATTCAAATTTTACAGGTTTTTTTTTCTAATTTCCTCAGAATTTTTTAATGAAAACTTAATTGAAGCATGCAAAATGACCTTTTTCAGATTGTAGACCGGTTTTGGTGCGTTAATTCCACCGCATTAAAAAAGTTTTTCATTAACAAAATAATTAACCTGAACTTATTACATTAAACAATATTAAAAAAAGTAACTAACACGAAATTAATTTATGTAAGATTTTCAGTTCAATTTAACTTGAATATTTTTCGCAAATAATGTTTCTCATCTGAATACAACATACTTTTGTGTATAACTCATTATTTATTAAGGTTATGGCTATTGTTGAATTTTTTAATTCTTTACTGGCTGAATCTCGTTCTTGTTTCTTTTTTCTTTATTGTCTGTTTACCAATCAATGTAACTAAATGAAATATGAAAAAGGTAGGAATCATATTATAGTTTTCGCTTATTCAATGGATCCTGAAATAAAATTATATATTTCGATTTTTTAAAATTTTGTGTATTGAGCATTATATTTGCTTTCGCGACTATTCCGAGTATAATTTTTGCGAAAGAAAATACCCCACAAAAAATTAGCATAGATTTTGAAAGCACTATAAATGTACTCTCTAAAAACAAAAAATTATAACAATCGCAGGAAAAAATTAAAAGTTATGAGAACTTTTTCTATTTTGACTTGGGTTCACTTGGAAAAATAAGAAATTTGTATCTTTTAAAATAATTTTTTGCAAACATTTATACATACGCAAAAAGAAGACTAATTTTTATAAAACCAGCCAACAATGTTAAAAGTTATGTCAATTTCTAATAATTATTCGTAGCAAAATACGACCTACCTAATACATTCTTCGAAAATATAACAACCCACAGTGCGATAGAAGCAAAATTTTTTCAAAGCATATCAGAAATTTGTAAACGGATAACGTTTCTACTCTTCAGCTGCTGTCAACTTTTTTTTAGTTTCAAAATTTACAGATAAATTGTGTTTAAGAATATTGTTGAGGTAACGCTCAATACATTTTTATTCGAATTCAATATTTTTTAGAACCCAAACTATATTTTTAATGTAAAACAATTCAGATGTATAATCTGCCATGTATTATAACATAAACTCCTTAGTTATTCACTAAAAATTTTAACTAAATTAAAAAAATATGAATAACACTCAATACATTTTTTTTTGGATACAAACCATCATTGATTTATGAATCGTTTTCGAATATAATACTATTCAACAAAGTTCACATAACTTTTAATCAATTAATTCTGTTGAGTTAATAGTAAAGTTTTCGTGATAGGTTGAAAAATAATTAATTTTTCAATTGAATCTTTGTTTTCCTTATTTGAAGTATATAATGTTTTTACTTTTTTCTGTGTACCAGAAATGTAAACATATAACATTTTTTTCAAATAAAAGAAAAAAAATTCTTCCTAGATTTATAGAAATTGCGTTCGGTGCGGGAAGTTTTTTTTTACCAAAATGACCTAATAATATGATTTTATTATTAGTACAACATTGCCAATATAGCGTGCTGCGATGAAGAAATTTCCCTAGAAAAAAGTAATTAACCTAATCTACATATTGTTTACATAGATTTTAAATATTGTTTACATGATATTTATATTACATATATTTAGTTTACTTCATAACAGCTTATTATCAGGGCTCTGACTTTAATGCAAATGCATGTTTTTTGTGCTGATAGATAAAGCGGTGTTGGCTAATCATCTATGCGAATCATTAAATTATAAGTAGTTTGGCATCGATTTGTAGTTGCATATTTTGGTGGTAGGTGCATATTTTTGCATATTTTGACAATAAATGCATATTTTTCGAGCTATAGAAAATTTTTTTTATTAAAATTAATAACTATAGAAACTTTTTAATGCATATTTCTGAAAATTTGAAAAAAATATTAATAGGGCGATTATGGATGCGATTATGATTGCCAGTTGCTGAAAATGATACTACTGATGACAACTGAGAGCTGTCAATTTCAGTTGCTATTTAGTGGCTTTCTGTAAAGTAAAGTTCGGTTGCAATTATATTTGTTTTATGTTTTTTTCTCTGATATTAATAAAAAAAATATATTTTTATATTATTTTGCTTTTGGTACTTTGTTCGTAGGTAAATGCATATTTTTGCGCATATTTTTCATTTTTAGGTGCATTTGTTAAGTGCTTAAAATCATTTTTTACTTGGATGAAAGTCCGCGTCCTGCTTATTATATACTTGATATTTATATATCATTTGCATGACATTAAAATACCATTGCCTTGTATTTGTTCAACGCAATTTCGTTACCTATTTTCGTTTAAGTTTTAGTTTCACGTTTTCGCTTCATATGTTCGTTTCATTTCTATGTTTAATTTTTTCGCATCATGTTTGTTTTGCATTTCTTCGTTTTATGTTATCGTTTCATGTTTTTATTTTTGATTTGTACCCCCTAGATAGGCATAACGTCACAAAGGGAACTCAGTTGCAAAAGTTCTGACACAAACGCTGCACATATTTTAAGGCCTCACTTACTTTTTTTTAGCACACAAACAGCTGTTGCAAGTGTTTATTTGTTCTAGCCGATGGCCTTGGCAGCCAGTGCTACACTCTAAAATACTTTTGTTGAAAATTAGGTCGATAATAGTAGGCAACATTGTACTCATTATTATCGACCTAAAAATCTGTTTGTTGATTTTTGAACAAAATATGTTTACTTAAACAAATAAAAAATTAGCGCCGAAGCGGTTGGCTGCCTGCAGCATCGAACCGCGGCCTCTTGTCTGATAGTCTGGCGTATCTACCTATCAGCCATAGGCATATTATACTTTTTCTACCATTTTATCCACTTGAACTAAATATGTATGTTTAATTTGTGAAGTCAAATTAGACAAATTATATTTTTTTATTGCAAATACCTACAAAAAGACAACGAGAAATTTTCAACACAAATTTAGACAATATATGATCATAAATTTTAAGTAATGTTTTAGAGTGTAGCAATATATATTAATTTAATATTTATATAATTTTAATATCAAGTAAATAAATAAATAATAAATAAATTTCTTTGTTGCTCCTAAAAGCATGCCAAAAATTCTAATATAATAATTTTGGGAATTTACTACTCGCTGCTATTTAAATAAAATATTTGTAAAAAAAATTTTAAGGAACAAGTTGATTTAAAACAAACATAACAAAAAATTTTACTTCTTTAGTATTCTTATGCATATTTTCATTCTTAGTTTAAATAAGTATACAAGTTTCTTAATTTTAAGTATAACTTCTCCGAAAAGAAAATCAGCTTCTTTAAAGATCTCAGTGTAGTTTTAAATAAAAAAAAATTTAGTTCTTGAAAATTTCTCCACACTTTTGGTTAATTTTATTTAACAAAACTATTTTCAAATTCAGGCAAAATTTGTGCAGTATTAGTATTTTAAGTTTAAAAAAATTTTTCTATAAAATTGCAGCTTTAAACAAAAGCAAATAAAAAAAAAACGAGTGTGAACTCTAGTCATTAATAACACTATACAACAATTTCGAATTTTTTTTTCAAAGCTACGGCATCCTGTAAACCTAGTCTGGTAGTGGAGACAAACAATCGGAATTTTGTCTTAGGAGGGGTTAAAGTTTCCCCCTTTTGGCCTAATCGTGCAGCATATCGCTACATGAAACTATGTAATCTTTACATCTGAGGTGTAGGGTATGTTCTGCAACTTTGTAGAAAAATTATAGCAAACATTTTTGTGGAGTGTCTTAACCCTCTAACTCTTCTTTTATGGGTCTTTTTGTATATATCTTAAAAAAGGAGCAAAAAACTCCTCTTCAGCGGCGATATAGCGGGAAAAAATCTTCTACAAAAATTTTCCTTGTGGTCTTGTAAATAAAAAAGCTGACCAAATCTTATACCTTAAATGTGAGACTTACAAGATTTTCTATGCCGAGTACGAATCGGGCATAAGTACGAAATTAACTCTTAAACACATTTTAAGTATTCAAGGACTTCTAGCGTCCGAGTTAAATCTGTAGCTTGGGTTTCTTTAAAGAACTATAGTAGAATTTTATTGCAAATATTTTTTTAGAATATTTAAGTCCTCTATATCGCCGCTGAAGGAGAGTTTTTTTGCCCATTTTTTCGGAAATCCACAAAAAGACCCATAAAGCCAAGAATTAGAGGGTTAAAATGTTCCAGACAAATATTTTTCGTGATATTTTACATAAAAAAGCTGAGCACATCTTATAACTGAAACGTAAGGCTTACAAAATTTCCTATGCCGAGTACTAATTGTGAATAAGTCTGAAGTTAACCCTCAAACATAGCTTAAGTTTTCAATGATTTCTGGTGTACAAGTTGAGTATGGCGTTGTTTGGCTTTGAAGATCTATAGTACAATTTTATGGTACACATTTTTGTAAAACATTATATCGCCGCACTTCCCTTTTTAATGGGGGGTGTTTTTTACGTTTTATTAGAAAAGAGCCAAAAATTACCGTTATGAGGGTTAGTCAGTCGGTTAATATGGTCGACAAAAATATTTGCCCAGTGATCTTGCAAAACACCAACACACGTATATTTGTTTTTATCTCCTCTACCAGAATCGGTTTACAGAACCCCGTAATTTTTTTTCGTGTTGTACAGTGTAATATTAGAACCAGACTTAAGGGACTGAACAAAAACATTATAAGAAAAAATTTAGCGACTTTTATAGTCATACGAGTATATATATATATTTTTTTAATAATTTACTTGGTGTTAATAAATCAGGTCTAATATCTGGGAATTTTAATATTTAAGCTTTTATAAACCATTTGTAATAATTAAGTTTTGTAGTTTAAAGACTATAATAAAAGAAGCAATCAGCTAATTTAAACCACACTACCAATATTTTTTAAGAAATTAAAATATCTAATAAACAAAACTCAACCTTAATAGAGAAACTAGTACAAAAAAAACAAAGTTCTAAGGTAAAATGTTTGAAATTGTCATATAATTAAGAAAAATTAAATATATATATTTTTATATATATATACACAAGAAAAAAAACAACAAAATCGAACTGCGGTTGTGTACTTAAATTTATAAATTTTTAAGATAAAGAAAAAAACTGTTTAATTTAGAACACAAATTAATTATTTAAAAATAAACAAAAACAATGAAAATATATCACAACATGTTTTATTGTTCCTTAAAACAATAATTTTTTCTTCAGATTAAAAAAAAACAAAAATTAAATATCTGAATTAGTAAACCTTCATATCTTGTAAATTTATATTTTATATAAAATTTAAACAAAACAAAATTTTAAGTAAATTAGTTATTAAGGCTCAATATTGTCTAACATTTATAAAAATAAAATTGTGTATTCTTTAAGTTACACTTGTGATATTATGTTATAAAAAAGTTATATGAATAATAATAATTTAAGAAACTACAACAACAGTCTTGGATTTTACACCTATAACTTTTTCAAAAAAGTTTTGAAAATAAGACTGTTTTATTTATAAGCGACAAAAATTCACAATTTTGTAAAATAGCTTATCTTTTATGTATGAAAACGGAATATTTAAACAATAACTTTTATATACAGACATACATATATTTTTATACCAACGAATAATTATAATAAATAAAAAATAAAAAATAAAGGGAAAAAACAAACATTGAATGAATTTTGAATTTTGGAATTTTTTTAATTTTAAAAAACATTAACTGAGCATGGAGGTTTTTTACGAGAGGGTGCGTTCGCTACAAATCTTAATGTCTTGAGTTCAAGACTAGTTTCAGGCAAGCCAACAACATCATGACCTTTTCAGATGTGCATTGGTGTATCATTGTGTGTTGATTATTGTTGAACTGTTAAAGTGGTAAAGGTATATCACTGATCACTGTGGCAGTACCGGCAGTGATTAATACTGATACATATATCCTAATAGCCTTTTTACACTCACCCACATCTCAGAGGAAGGAATGAGTGGAAAATGTTGAAAATGAAAAAAAAACATGTTTACATTTGCAACATCTTTCATCTTCCAGCTGTCATTATATTTATTTTCACGTGTTTGATCAAAAGTCTTATGGTGCTTAATAAATTAATACTTTAATTTTATTAAGAAAAACAACATATTCACTCCTATCGCGAATGAACGTTCCCAAGACAAAACTCCTAAATTTTATGATTTGCTATCGTGAATGTTCCCATAGAAATTTTTTGTGAATGCGTTCACAAACATAAAAAATATGGCATCGCGATTATTTACTCCCAACAACTATTTTACAAAATTAATTCACAAAAATTGTTATTGGGAACAAGAAGTACACATGTAAGTTGCTACATATTTGTTTTTAAATGTCCAACTTTATTAAACTTATTTTATTGAAGGAGTATTAATAAAGATCAAAGTACTTGCTTGGTGGAAGCCAAGTCCGCGCAGCCAGAGTATGGTGAAATCTCTTTCTTTTCATCAATCCACTGGGGGCACAAAACTTTTTCTAATGTCACTAAAACTTCTGCTAGCACTTCACTAAATGTAGATTGTGCTAAGCCGACATCGATTTGTCTGCCCACCCCCTTTTGGTAGCTGCCTTCCGCCAAAAACCTTAAGGTGCTAGCCAATTTCACTACGGTGGGTACCGCGAACATTTTACCTCTAGGAGGAAAGTTTTCTTCCAATACGTTCAGTAGGAATTGGAAAGCATCTTTGTTAATTCTATAATATTCCTGAAACCTGTCAAAAACATTTGATTTAGAGACAAACACATTTAAAGCTTTAGGACTTTTACCTTGTTTCCGTTAACGATAGCGGATCTGATTCATCGCGTATATGTCTTCGCTGCAATCGTTCCGTGGATTGATTTTCTTCTTCCAAAATCAGGAAACGCAAATAAACACTATTCATTTTAAATTAACACTTTTCTTCACAAAATAGACTTTTCTTTTATAAGCACGCAAACTATTTATAAATCAAAACAAACAATTCAAAATAGAAATTGTTACTCCCATGATATTCACAATAGACTTTTTACTCCCAAAAAATTCGCGATACCAATTTGTTGGGGATGGGAATACACGTTTACTCCCAAACAACTTATTCCCATAACATTCGCGATAGGGGTGATTAATTGTTTGCGATTTAACATAACAAAAACCATGATTAATGCAATGTTTTTAGTTAATAGAATCTTGTGTTAAATAAATATTATTTCATGTATCACTAATTTTGAATTATCAGCCATGTCACAGAATACCATTCCTATCGGAAGTGGTTTCAATTCCGTAAGCTGCTTCTTCAGAAAACGAAAAAACGAAAATTTTCTTCGTAATCAAATCACTTTTAAATTTCAAAGTGGAATTGAAAAATACTTTTCTACTGACTTTATTTGCAGTAAATACAAAAAAAAACGTGCATGCTTTTAGGAGCGTCAAATAAATATTTGGTCTTGAGCTTTCCATGTTAATAAAAAGCTCAATGTGAGCTTTTCATATGAAAACAAGAATAAGCAAACGCCTCAAAGTGTAAAAACTTTATCATTGTAAAATCGAAATACAAAATAAACGGAATCTAAAGCACCAAAAATGTACTTGTTCTGAATGACAACTACGGGATCAAAATCAATCCGAACGGAGTCTGTGACACGGTTGTATGTGTCCATAAATTTATATTAGAGATGAGCGATCCCGTGATTTTTAAAGAACATCGTGAACAGTGAACGTGATTTAAAAATCACTGTTACTTAAAACTGTGACTGTGATCACTGTCTTAAGTTCTCTTATAGCAATGTAATTATCAAAGCACACATGCATCCCCTACAACAAAAACGTTATTCTTTAATATACCAAGGCAGATTTAAATACGCCTTAAAATATACTTTGAATTTTTAAAATAAATACTAATAAGGAAGAAGAGAACATAGAGAAATAGCAACACTATTATTTGTTGTCATTGTACGCACACAAACATTGAAATATCATAATTTTCTATATCTAACAAATAGAAAAGAACAACTTTGCAAGTAGCAGTTACTTAACAAATTTTGTCTCAACTGTGAATCGTGATTTTTCAGTACCAATGATTAATTCACAGGTACCGAAATATCGCTCATCTCTAATTTACATACATGCATATCTAAATGGCTCACACCAAAGATGGGAAATTATATTTTCATTTCAGTATCAAAAAAATTTTTAGACTACTTTTTCCACCCGAAGAGTAACAAAATATATGTTTTTTTTTTAGAATTTTTGTTGAAGAGAGCAAATATGCCCTACATTTGATTCGGCTCAAATTATGAATGTGGGGTCATACATACAATGTGGGGTCATATTTCGACCAAACGTATTTTAATTCACTTTGATGTAATGAACACAGGTTTCATATTACGATAGCTATGACCAATTTAAAACAGCTTTGAATACCGTAACACCAAAACAAAGTGATAGACAAAAAACTACATATTTGTTAGTATTACTAGGAATCATAAACTCATATATATGTACATATATATTTTTTTTATTTTTATCCGGAGGGTTGGGGGTGGTCCTAGATGTATGCAAATGCGGTGTAGCCCTTTCTACTGTGCCATTTATCTCAAAAACGGTTGATCCAACAAAATATAGCTTTATAAAAAATTTGTAGGAAATTGTATTCTCTATAGCTTTTATAAAAAACCCCGATTTTTGCGGCCATTGACTTCTGATATTTTGTAATCCGCACACGAGCTTACGTGACATGCCATCTACATTAGACATGAAATGCTCTTAAGACATGATGTTTTGAAAGCGTTGTTTGAACAACAATGTTAAAACATGAAGAAATCATTAACATGAGCGGTCTACACTTAACATTAACATGATGTTAGGTGTTACTGTAAGGCATTTCATGTCTAATGTAGACGTAGGGAGAGATTTTGGAGTTATATTATACAAGGCCAAGAGACAACTATTTGACATGTGATGGAAATCGATCGATTTTAAATCACGCCGATTAATAAAAAAATTTCGAGGATCAGACTATTTTATTCGAAGTTAAATTCGATTTCACTGTATCGTGTGATTTACAGAACACCTATTAGATTTGTGAAATCACGCGATTTTCAATCGATCAATTTCCATCACATAGGTTAGGATAGGTTAAGTTAGGAGGGCAGTCACTAATGAAGAAGTGACTCACTTGGGTACGTTGATTCGGTCCCTTTGTGATACCCTAGAGCAGACAAGGCATAGAAATTACAACTGCCCTGCCGCCGTGTCAAACCATCCCGATTAAACTAAGTACGAGGATAGCCTGACTAGCCCTACATTAGCCAGACTCTTTAAGTCTGGAAATATGCTAGCGCCCAAGATTCTTGTCCTTTAGCTGGCTAGAGCCGGACACTGACATAGATGATGGAGAACAGTCCTCCTCTTCCTCATCATTACAACTTCTGTAGTAGTCGTTATGATATACACCCATCCTTCTGGCATGGGTCCCAATATTACAGTGCCCTGTGAGCACTGTTACTAATAGTTTCGTTCGACCTTTACCGAGCCTGAGCAGATCTCGTGTAAAGATCGAACGAAACTATTAGCAACAGTGCTCACATAACTGTACATAAAACATTTCAGTTTCTTATCTCAAGTTCAAAGACTTAAGCGAAGATCCCACTGTAGTGGCAACGTACCGATTTTCGCCAGTGCAATAAAATCATATCTATTAAAGCCAAACGGACTTATTTCCCAACTAATTGCGTAGTAATTAAAAATTACCTTATTACCGGTGCAGAGCAATTACGGCCTTATTTCTTTGTAAGATTGAGGTCACACGGGCATTTTAAAAACGCAGGTTTCTGAATTTTTTACCTTAATTTATGGTTTTTGGGCAATACATGCTATTATACAGTATTATATCAGTTATTGTAGATAAGAATAAGAGAGGCGAATGTAGTCCTCAAAAACAGCTTATAAGGGTTAAGAATGTCAAAGTGCGTTTTGAAACCACAAGTGTTGCCTCAGTCTTAGTTGATATACAAGATCAAGTACAAGATCATAACAAGAAAATACGGGGTTTTTACAGATGAATTTATTGTGGACGCCGACAAAAATTGGTATACTGCGCCGATAGTAGGATCTTAGCTTTAGCATTTTTTTTAAATTTATATGAGTGGTTTGTATTGAATTTGAGGCATTCAGTAATGTTGTCATGTTCAATTGTATTAAAAATATTAGAAAATATGAAATAAGCTAATGAATTAATATACAGCAGTGATATTATTTGGAGATTAGTCAAGTGAGTCAGTGGAGTAAGATGGTATTTTTTTAGGTGGCATGGAATAACGTCCATGGAAATAATGTCCGCAGAACATCTTTACTCAGCGAAGCCACTATGCGACATACCCAGACGAGAAAACCTTAAGCACAGCCGAAGGCCGGCAATGCAAAATATCTTTTCTGCGCAATACTATTTTCATGGAATTTATTTCCATTTTTTGATGGACTTTATTTGCTTTTCAAAATGGAAATAGTGTCCATGGATAGTATTTCCTTTTCAACGTGGAAATAACGTCCATGGTCATTATTTCCATGGACGTTATTCCATGCCACCACTTTTTAATATCAAATAGTACAAAAAAACTAGGATATTATCAACTTTTCCATCACTGGCTCACATTATTAATTAATGGTATTAATTTGGTCCAAACTAATGTCATTTTGCTAGTGATGACACTAAAATTATCGAAAGATTTAATATGAAACAAAATGAGATAGGAACATCTTTGATAGATGAAGAAAGATGTATATTTTTAGCCCTGTACAATTCTGTTTTTTTATAAAGAAAAGTAATACAAACAGGCAATTAATGCCTACCAGTTAATTAATTAATGTGTTGCCCTCTTTGGGAAAGGGATAGTGTAGAGAGGACAGGTGGTAAAGTGGGAGAGAGATAGAAAGCTTAGTTCATTTACAACCCTGCTATTGCGCGTTTTATGTAGAGCAGTGTTGCAAGCCCCTCTGGTGTCAAGTAGAGGCATCGAGTTGTTTAAGTTGTGTAGCCATTTTATTAGTTATTTTACTTCGCCAACAGTTTTGCTACAATACCGACGAAGGAGCGTGCTGTGAAGTGCATTAGGATATGTTAGTAGTACTCGCCGCCGGTACTGCCTAACTGATCAGTGCTATGCCTTCATCACTTTAACAGTCCAACAACAACCAACACAATAACCCACCAATGTACATGAGAAAAATGCATGTTGTTGACTTTACCTGAAACTAGTCTCGAACTCAAGACCTCAGGGTTTGTAGTCAAACGCTCTAACTACTCAGCCAACAGCACCCTCTTATGGAAAGATGTACACATCTTGGCGAATTGATGAAAAATAAAAGATGTGGATAGGTGTAAAAAGCCTATTAAGACGCGATTTAGACCTACCACAAGCTCTACTTCTGGGTCCTTGGTGTCGTATAAAGTATATCTGTAGACTTTAAAGGAGCTTCTTAATGCCAGATGAGTCTTCGAGGGATTAAGAGATAAATGAAAATATAGTGTCTATATTAATTAGGGTGGATCAAATTTAAAAATTTTAGGATAATTTCTCTAAGAAACTAAGGATCTAAAATCAAAACCTAGCTGTCGCCGAGAGACATCAAAATTCACGTTGTTCATCGGGTAAAAGCATTTATAACCAAACAATTTGGACCTCACACATTCAGGTTTTGACAATATTTGGTACGAATGATGCTACTGACATTCTTGTTCGTGAAATATTTTATTTATTTTTAATAACAAACATAGCCCGCGAAGCGATTTACTTTATCTACGCAAAACACCCAGATGCATCATGCGCTCGGAAGGGGTAAGATTCAAAATTTTACTAATATTGTTTGGCTATAAACGTTCTTATCCAATGAAAGACTTGAATTGAAAAACTAGAATTTTGATGACTCTCGGCGGGAGCTAGGTTTTGATTTTAGACCCATAATTTCTTAAGGTGATTTTCTTAGAACTTTCCGTAGATTTATTTTTTGGTAAAAGCTCTTTGACAAAAACAATTAAATTTGCGACAAGACAATATATACATTTTTCCAGGCTACTTTCTATTACTCACCTAAATTAATAGAAAAATGTATCGTCGCATTGATTACGCCCTGTCATCAGAATTCTGACATCAATGCAATGACAAATATCATGAATAAAACGAAAACAGATATCAATCTGATGACAAACGTCATCATAGAATTTTGACTTAATTTAAGTGTCATCTATGCTATGAGTGGAATGAAATCAATACGCTGACACTTATTTATATTATAAAAGTGTAATATAAGTATAAAAGAAAAAAAAAACAATGTTATAATGTTTGTAATTTGTATTTAATACAAATTTTATTGTTTTATTTTTGTATTTAAACACATTCTTGAAAAGTTAAAAAACGTGACACTCCATACATGTGCACTCATCATCATTAATATGACAGAGTCTACAAGTCTTTTTTAAAACTGAGCCAGTACAGCCTACACGCACATACAAAACATTGAAGCAAATGAGAGTATGACACCTTTTTATCATATTGATGACACATAGTCATCATTTGTATGTCGCATCAATGAAGTTTATGGGTGACTTTGTGCTGCCGATGTTTTAGATGATGACGTGGCTGAATTGAGAAGCCTTGTACCATGACCAATATTGGAAAAAAAATAATAAAATAACAAGAAATAAAACTAAAACAGAAACAGAAACAATTAGAAGCAAGAAAATTTAAGAATGTGTAATTGTTTTAATCATTCCATTGATAATAAGATGACCAGCTGATTTGAAGGTTGGTTGGTTGGTATACGTGGCTGCCTACTGCACGCAAGCAATCAAGTATAATCAATAAGATTCCGTTTTGACAAACCAATCCACTCGTCAGTGTTAACCCAAGTAGGTTCGAACCCAGATTTCGGATCCGGTTGAATGTACTAGATCCAACACATCGCATTGAGATATCTAATCAGGTCACCTAGACCAGATTCTGATAGCTCTGATAGATAGGCCGGGCACTCGCAAAGAAAGTAAAAAGCTGTTTCTTCTTTATTTTGATCCCAGCAGCTACGGCAGAACGCATTGTAGGAAAGGCCTATCCTGCTAGCGTGTCTGCCGATCGCCCAGTGCCCCGTCACTACTGCGACGCGCCTCGAGATGGCCCTACGGTTTCAGCTAGTTAGTTGTGCCACCTTACATGTGCTCAACTTGCGCCACCTGTCTTCAGCTTTCTGCCGATAATGTTTAAAAATATGGTTTCTAATAGTGCCAAACGGTATGGTTACCGATTTAGTAGTGGAGGCGTCCATAGCAGAGCCATCCCTGGCCAGCTCATCCACCTGTTCATTACCAAGAAAGTTACTATGTGCAGAGACCCAGATGAGGGTCTCCCTAATCACATAATCTGTATAGCATGTCCTTGCACTGGCTAACTAAAGTAGAACAAGTAGTGTGTGACCTTAGGGACAGAAATGCCGCCTGACTGTCGACGAAGATGTCGACTCTCCCCTGAACACTCCTGTCAATTAACACTCTGCCTGCCGCACTTATAGTCAGGATTTCAGCCTGAAATAAACTGGCTTGAATGTGAAGATAGCCATTACAATGATGGAGTCAAAAACGAAGACACTTGAAATAGCACTGATGTTAAATTACATCAGCGTTTTGATGGTTTTTTATCAGTGACATTATATTGATGAAATTTTTCGATTATATTGATTCCAATTCCTCATTTCCCTGATGTCCATGTATAATTGCATTGATGATAGATTTGTCATCATTGGCATTGATGACGAGCTGATATAAAGGTTGACAGCACAATGATGGAAAACGTCATGGGGTCAAAAGCGAAGACACTTGATATAGCTTTGATGCCAAATTACATCAGTGTTATGACGGTTTTCCTATCAGTTTATAAAAGGTAAATGTTTTCATTTTCAGTAGTCCAAAATTTGCAGAAATCGACTTACAAATCGTAATCCACAGTTTTAGTAGTGTTATTCACTTCTCGAATTAAACTTTGCGAATTGTAAAAGCTTTAAAAAACTAAATAAAAAAATTAAAATACTTTATTCATAACCACGAATTATAAAAAGAAATATTTCTTAAATACAAATTACTTGAACTACTTATTAAAGTACTTATTAACAAAAAAAATTGTTGCACATTTATTCCTTAACAATAAACCCTCCTCTTTTTTTTTAATAGCTGCCCTCATAATTTTAATATTTTTTTTCTTCATTTACTAAATATATTGTCAAATAAACTTATTTTGTTTTTGAATGTGTAACATTGAGAAACCTAATTTCTTAACAATCACTTAAAAAAAAATTATAGCGGCCCTAAAGGTGTTTACACACGTTCTTATTAAAACCATTCATTTTCATCTACCCCATTCTTGCAGTATACAGGGACTCAAACAATTGAAAAATTAAATCGTTGTAAAAAGAGTGATGAAAATAATAACAGCAACAGCCATAATTACCTTATGAATGAGCAACGAACAGCAAAAAAAAAAAAAAAACAAAGAACAAAAACACTTAAGAACCAGCATAGATGGGAATAAAAGAAACCATGTCTAAGATGTGTGATTTGAGGAAAACAAACAAAGAAAATCCATCTCGACATGGGGTTGAAATGAGCTCTTAAGGTGTCTAAAGTAGGCTGGTTTAATAGTGAACAATGATTGTTAAGATTGTAGATACAAGTTATGTATGTTGCAAAGAGGTCTTTTGTAGGGCTGTGTAATTTATACAGGTAGCGGCGATTATGAAATGAATGATTTGCATATATTTGTAATCTCGATATAAATTATATATTTCAAGTAACTTTGAGGGCAAAAACACTACATTTATTCGAGATACTTTTCACCTCAAGTATGCGACATATAATAAATTAACTCTATGCTGCTAAATATGCAGTTGATGGAGATCGTTATTTATTAAACCTCATAAAGTCTCAATTGCCGATATGAATTTTTATATGAATTATGTCTCAGTGATATTAAGTCGAACTACCCCAGTTGGCTAGATTGCATTGCACGACATTGTCGTCGTCGATTCTTGAACGAATTGTACTCTGTCGATTAGTTTTTCTAATCAACAATTTAAAGGAAATCATTATTCACGACAATCTAAGCAACAAATGCTTGCATGTTGTCCTCTAGTAACCACTGTTAACGACATAACGAGTGACCATGTCGTACGTTTTATCCTCAATCCAACTTTGTTAAGGACAATATTAGCGACACTGTCTTTTAATTTGTCTTCAGTAACATTGGGATGGACAAGATGAGCGACAAAATCTAAATTTTTTTCCTCAGTCCAACTTTGTTGAGGAAACTATGAACGACAATGTCTTCACTGAAATTGTTGAGGATTTTTTCTCAATCCAACTAGGTTGCCGACAACATAAGCGACGATGTTATTCATTTTGCCCCCTATATAATTTTGTTGAGGATAATATGAGCGACAGTGTCTTACGTTTTGCCAAAAGTAACATTGTAAAGGACAAGATCAGCGACAATGTCTTAATTTTTGTCCTCAAACCAACTTTCTTGAGGACAATATGAGCGACAATGTCTTTATTAATTTTTTCCTCAATCCAACTATGTTGAGGACAACATCAGCGACGATGTCTTACATTTTGTCCCCTATCCAACGTTATTGAGGACAGTATGAACGAAAATGTCTTACGTTTTATCTTTAGTATCATTGTGGACGACAAGATGAGCGACAATGTCTTGCAGTTTGTCCTCAATCCAACTTTGTTGAGGACAGTATGAGTGGCAATATCTAACATTTTGTCCTTAATCGAATTTTTTCGAGAACAGTATTAGCGACAATCTCTTTAAATTTATCTTCAGTACCATTTTGAAGGACAAGATGTGCGACAATATAGTAATTTTTGTCCTCAATCCTACTTTGTTGAGGAAAATATCAGCGACAATGTCCGCATTAAAATTGTTGAGGACAATATGGGCGACAATGCCTTAAATTTGTTCCTCAATCCAACTATGTTGAGGACAATATCAGCTGCGATGGCTTACATTTTGTCCCCTATCCAACTTTGTTCAGGACAGTATGAGCGACAGTGTCTTACATTTTGTCTTCAGTAACATTGTGGAGGACAAGATGAGTATTACATTTTGCCCTCAATCCAATTTTGTTGAGGCCAATATAAGCGGCATTGTCGTACATTTTGTCGTCAGTAACATTGTGGAGGACAAGACGAGGGACAATGTCTTTCAGTTTGTTCTCAACCCAGCTTTGTTGAGGACAATATGAGCGGCGTTGTCCTACATTTTGTCTCCAGTAACACTGTGGAGGACAGTATGAGCGATAGTGTGTTAAATTTTGTCTTTAGTAAAATTTTTGAGGACTAGAAGAACGACATTTCCTTACATTTTCTGCTCAATCCAACTTTGTTAACCCTAGAATACTAACCCACGGAAATTTTACTTTTTTTTTATTATTGTGGCTACACAAGCATCCATCGACCTAACGGTACCAAATTCCACTAGTGCTTTTTTCAATAGTTTTTGAACAAACGAAAAAACACAAACAAAGCATATCTAGTCATTAAACTGCTCTAAGAATGTGAACATTAAAAGGCTATACGTAAAATTTATGTACATATACATGAGCATTTATTTTATTGCAGCTATGATTTCATCTCAAACATGCATTTTTATTTTGCATTTAAAATTGTTTTTGTTTACATTAATATGATTTATAAGTAAATTTTTTTTATTTAATAAACAACAACCAATAATATAAAAACATTTATAGAAATAACCACATTAATTGAAGCGCTTTAGGAAAATTTCCAAAGTATGTAAAAGTTACGTAGCGTTAGTATTAGCGTAGTATTAAATAGCGTTAGTGTGCTAGGGTTAAGGATAGTTCGTATCCCATCTAACTGCCAGTTTTTGACTCAGTAATTAAATATTTATATAGTTAATTTTCATATAAATTTAAATTGTCAATTAATTATTATTTAAATATGCAGTCAAAAAGACAATTTCGTATTTAATTATAACTTAAAAATAATTACAACTTAATTATCAAGTCAAAAACCGGGAGTAAGTCAGTCAATAATTTAAATGAAGCAAAGAATTAAATATATGCGTTAAAAATATTAAACAAAGTCCGTTCTATAATTAAGTAGGCGACATTGTAGCTGTGTAGTCGTTGATGGCAAAATAAATGCCATTGTAGCTCATGTCATGCACGCGTCATTGATGATGTCTTAAAGACGAGGCCAATAGGGACAGGATGCTTGCGGCAAGACCACACGTACATATGTACGTATATGTATATATACCTTTATATGTTTATATTACCGTTATTGCGAATAAATCGGTTACAACAAATAAATGACAACTAAAGATACAAAATTATTTGGACTATAGCAAGATATTTTCACAGCCACAGACTTTATAGCTTTCGACAATAAAAAGGTTATTAGTTGTATTAACGCAAAAAAATTAAAAATAAATAAGAACATCTGATTTTTGACAACAGATGTGTGGCCACAGATTTTGTAAATGATACCCGCACAAATATGTGCAATTTACCAAAAACACACCAACACATTCATCAGTCACTATTCATAAGATTTGTTTGCAACATGTTACGCTGCCAACTGTAAATGTGCACATTATTTTTAAATCCACTTTCGCTTCCTATAAAATTTCAGCTGAGCGTATAAACGAATAGAGTTTCAAGATTTAAAATAATGCGGGCGGCCGTTAAACTATGCGTCAGGGATGGCAAAATTGGTACAATTATACCATTTTTGGTACAAATCGAACAATAAAAGTACAATGATACACCAATCGCTTATTTAGTACAATTAATAATTTTTGCATTTTTAAATTTTGCGAAGTATTGGGAACAAAGTTTGACTTAAAAATAGGAATATTTAAAGCAATCAGATAATACCAGCTCAAAAAACGTAGCCTCTGCGATTTAAGACTCTTGCAGATCATGATACATATTAGAGTCTAAAAAAACTCATTTTTATAAATTTATTTGCATTGTAGTAAATGCAAATATTTCGGAACTTTATTGGGAATATATTCTTCTACCTTCCAATAGCAGATAGTATGTATGTCCAAATTAATGAGTTATTTTTGATTAGAAATTGCTAAATCTACCTTTCGTTGGAAAGTTCGCTTTTTGTCATGTGCGAAACAAGAAATTATGGTTTTTTTTAAAAGGAAATGTAAGTTTGTTTTTACTTCTTTATATAATTATTTGTAAGTAAAAGATACTAAAAATCCAACTATGTATATGGTTCTGAAATACAAGATTAATTACTTGATGTCGCACGTGACCAAGAAGTGGACTTTGCTGTGGGAATGCCCATGCACTTATGCATGTATAGAAAAGTGATATATTTGTTATACTTAATATATGTTTCTCGTTTCAAAAATCTTTTTTGGTACAATTAGGTCCAAAAAAGTACAATTTTGGACAACAGGTGGTACAATTTTAAAATCTCATATGCCATCCCTGCTATGAGTACTAACGGAATTTCTATTTTACCGAAATTCATTGAGAAAATTTTATTTTATTATGTCAGCAGCATGAGTGAAATAAAGGAAAAGGTGTAAAAATGTTTGTTCCTTTTGTAACTCTATGACGGTACACAAATAGTTGATCCGAGTATGTATGAATGTATTATGTATTGCAACTTGCGGCTGCCAAATGACTTTTGGTATTCCAAATGTTAAAGCTGGTTATCTGTAGCCGAATGTACTGGTATGTGTCTGTTAAGCCATTCATCCATCCAACCATCCATCCCTTGCAGAAGATATATTTTATCTTTGCATTTGATAGCTGCAGTTATTTTTTCAATGATGGTTATGGTGCTCGTATGTTTGAATGTTTGGTTGCATATCGAATTTCTTAACTTGGTTTAAAATTCTCGCGGATATTTATAAACTCGTGGCATAATATTTGTGATTCCATAAATTTTTTCTTTTAGTCTGTTACTGATGTTGATCCTTTTTATTTGGTAATTTAATCGCGCTCAGTGACAGATGACTATTTTTTTGTGTTCATTTAGCTTTTTAGATAATTGACTTTGCTTTATACGTACAAACATATTTTTTCAGTTGGTTTTATATAAAATGTGATAGGGACTATTAGTTTTATATGAATTTTTTGCTAAGAAAAATTGAATACAAAGTAAAACGAAATACATTTGGATTAAAATATATAAGAAATATAGTTTAAATTTGTTCATCGCACATGTGTGTGCTGCTTAAATCTTTAGCTATTGAATCACAAAAAAATTGAGTTTTGAATTTTTCAATTCTGCCAGATATATATGTACATAAATAAGTTTCTATATAAATCGCTTACACTATCCCGCACCGGTTTCAAACATATTAAAAGTGGAGCGTAATAGACATTTAAATATTAAGTTTTCATATTAAAACTGTCGAAAACAAGGCTAGTTTGATATTTTTCGATAGTGATTTTGATTCATAGGTGTTTAATGTTAATTCAACATGAAGGAAAATTTTTCTTTTTGAAATAACTATAGTTCATGTTGATTTAATATTCCAGTACAGTTAAATCAAAGTGAAGTTGATACTGCACTAATACAAAGAATCATGCTGAATCAAAATTATTTCATGATGAAACAACGTGAATTCGATACTGAAATAACACGAAAAATCATGTTGAATCAAAATTATTTTAAGTGGAAACAACATGAATTTAATGTAGTTAATTTATTAAATATTTTAGTCACGTGATGTGTATTCTTATAGGCATAAAAAATATTTGTGTTTAGTTGGCAGCCCCAGTCAAGATTTGAACTCAGACTAATTGCTTGGTAGTCAACGCTCTAACCACCGCAGCCACAACAGCTTCAAACTTTACTTTAGACATGCACCAAATAAATACCATCGTAAGTAACACAAATTTCCTCTTTAATTCAATATTAGTTAATTGATGATTTAACATTAAATTTACTTGAAATTAAAATTATGGTCATGTTGATTTAAAATTAAATGTAACGTTGAGAACAATGTTATTTTAACAGCGAAAAACATAAAAATCGAAGAAATTTAAGGTTAGATTAATAATTGTTGGTTTAAAATTTAAATGAAACAATAGTGATTTCGCTGGTAATGCGAAGTTTGTCGGCTATTGGTCGTCTATTTACATTTACACAACACGAACTTCATAATAAACAACATTCAACCGTAGACAAACTTGACAAGTTTTAAATCATTATAAACGAACTTTAATTTAGTAGAATTAAAAAAATGTTAAAAGTTTAGTGCAAGTTTTAAGCTCATAGGTGCGGGAAAAACTTAGAGTTGTCACGACTTTTGTCATGGGTCGACGCTATCATTCAAGCCCTGAAGGAGATGTTTTAAAAGAAATAAAACGAAAAATTAAAGATATTTATACAGAGTGTAGCTACACGCAGAGGAAAGATACGGTTGTGTCATGGTTGCGCAACAATGTAATTTTTCCCAATATAGTTTATAGTTGTGGCAAATAAGTTATTACTGTATTAAATGATTGTGAACCTTAATAAGTTTACGACAAACAAAATTATGCTTACATATAATCATTTCATTATTTGCATTCATAAAAAACTGCAAAATTGTAGCATTTAATTGCTAAAAAAAAGTTGGCTACAATCATAGTATATATAAAAATGCAACTATAGCATGATTCTACAACAACAATAAATAAAAGAAGAATCATAGGCAAAAGGTTTTGCTCTCCCCCTTGATTGTCAGTTTTGTGTTTTACTTGTTAGTTTTCTTGTGTGCGCTTGGTTCGAAAAAATAAGAAGCAAATAAAATAACAAAAGCAGATAAGAAATTCCAGATAATAAAAGAGATAAGAAAATAAATCATGTATCAACAAATATGTATGTGCACAAAAAAATATATAATGAAAAATCATATATGTAATTTATTTCAGTTAACATATTTTTCATTTTTTAAAAAAATAAAGTTTTTTAGCTGCTGTCAATTTTTAATCAAAATATGGTTAAGAAAACAACATGTGTAGTACATATGGTTATTTAGAACCATGTAATTTTTATATAAAAATATAATATGATAAACTAATCATCATATGTGATGAGCCTGATGGAAAGGGGTCTTATCTTCCGGAAAACGAAATTGAGTTAGCTACATTTGCTAAAAGTAGATAAAATTCTGAAAAGAATGCCGTTTTCTTACTGCCAAATTTAAAAAAATTACCAAGATATGAACGTTTGAATATTATAAATGTAAAAATATAGCTCTGAGTAAATGAGCTTTAAAGTTTGGCAATATTATGAAAGAGTTAGGCAGAGGTTACTATAAATCTCTTTTTAAGTCATTTGGGAGGCGAATATAGTTATATTTGCATTTGTAAAATGGGGGTTACATGTCTGAGTACTGATTTCCATCATAATAGTTATTTTTGGCTCTACTGAAAATTATTGCTGGGAAGATAGCGTCCCTTTTCATCAGTATCATGCATATTAGTGGGTTCGTTATATTTATGTGCAATTTTTTTATGAAAATGTTTGAGTTTCATCCGCTCAAAAAGTTGAGGCTGGATGCAAAAATTACTCTCCAAAAATATCACGCCCTAGGACCATGTCTGCCAGTGCCGACTTACGGTTGAAATTTTATTCAAATGCACTCATGACCGACAAGTCGAAAAATTGGATAACATCATGAAAAACTTTCTTCTAAAAAGTTGTTGTCTGTGAAGTTTTTTCTAATTCATATTTAACACAATAAACAGCAAAATATCGAAATAGCCCATAACGATTAATATAACAAATCAAAAGGAAATAACAAAAAAATAGTTTTAAAAATCGAAAAATTCGACTAAAAATAAAATAACAAGTCCAGTAGTGCGGAACATAGCGACTTTTACAGCCGGGAGCCATTGTTAAGAAGATTTGAAGATTCGATTTTTAATGCTTCCCGACTGTACAAGTAGCTATGTTTTGCACTACTGGACTTGTTATTTTATTTTTAGTCTTTTTAGCGCTGTCGAGTTTTTTGATTTTTAAATTTTTTTTACGAAGCTTTTTAGCTGATATTTAAACAATGTCTATATGCATTTCATTGGCGCTTTACCAAATCGTCAGTAGACTTCAACCACAACTTTGAACAGCTACAAACTTTCAAAAACTATTTGAGAATTTACAAATGATAATATTTTTGAAAATCACGAAAGAATGAAATAAGCGTAGTAGGCTTAGAAACTTACACAAAAGCCAGCAAATAATTTGTATTCGATATTAATCTATTTTATTTTTCTACACCTTTATAAAATTAGACATCCATTGGATAACAATAAAAGTATTTATAAGGCAAAATTAAAAATAAAATCCAAATTAAACCTTTTAAGAAATCTATTATTTGACATATGGTCATTATTTTATTTTAACTGAAGTTTATTTGCTGATAGTTAAGCAATGTCTATATACGTTTCATTGGCGCTTTACCAAATCGTCAGTAGACTTCAACCACAAAGTCTGTGAAAGTTTGTGCATAAGATAAGAGGTATGTAACTGTTCCGACATCATGAATAAAAAAGTGGGCAGTCCCATGCCTATTCAAAGTATATATTCTTTTCAACAACTTCTACCAAACCTATGAAACTTTGCATACACATGAAAAGTAAATAAATATTCATTTCAACTACTTCTACTTAACCGATTGTAACGAAACTACGCACACAATTAGATCTTGTGAAAGTATATTACGATAAAAATTATGGCCACGCCTATTTCGTAGTCGGATTTTTCTTGCAAAAATCATTTAATTAAAAAAAATTAATTAAAAAATTTTAGCTAAACTTGGATTAATTTTTTATTGGCCATTAGTTTATGTTGTTTTTATATTTATTTATGAAGTAAATGGTACAAATATGTATTACGGTACAAATTTACTTTTATTAAATACTTTTTGTTCGCGTATTGAGTCAGGAATCGAAACCACGATCTCCGCATGGTAGGCTAGAATACTAACCACTAAATTAACGGGGCACATATTTATTTTTATACACAATTCAATGAAAGAATAAAAAATCAAGTCATGAAGTAAAAACCACACTCGCATCCATTTTTGTATTCACTTAAGCGATAGATAGGATGCAGTATAAAAAATGTGTGTAAATAAAAAAAATTCGGGCTTAAAATTTAAAACATAAGAAATATGCGCTATACTCCTGATATGTTGATAGCTGACAAGTTTTTGTTCTAAGAGATTAATTATTTTGGTGTTCATGTTGAAAAAATATAAATAGCTGACCAACTTCGTATTGTGTACGGTTAATTTCTTTTGCTATTGCATCCTCGTAAGGCAGAGGGGGTTCAGTGAGTGCTTTTACGCATTTCTAAAGCTCTTATAATTAATCTTACTGCTTACAGTTAATAACAATGGTTATTTTCTTTTGCAATTTTCTGTTTTTTTAAACTTAAAAAAAAATATAAATAAAAAGAGTTCTGACGAGAAGATCGGGAGTACCGGAAACATGTCAGTTCAACACTCCGCGCAGTCAAATTTTTGTTTGTCTATATGCTTCACATAAAAATTAAATTAAAACCGAACTTAAGCCAAAATAATTAAATTTCTTTGTACTTAAGCCCATACAGTTCGACTAAAAATTCATAACTTAATTGTTAAACTCTAAAGGCACCTGCTCTAAAAATGAAATGATTGGAAAATCTAACCAATTTAACTATTTTAATGTAAATTGATTTTCCAGCTTTTATGAAATAACAATTTTCATTGGTTAATATAACTTTTGTAAAGTTGTAAGTTATTTCATGTATATGGTTACTTTATGCTATCGTTATTCAACAAGAAGACTTAGCTGAGATGGTAAGGCGTCTGGTTCATAAACGTGAGAACCTAAGTTCAAGACCGAAACATTACATTTTAGTGAATTTGTAAAAACGACGTTTGAAAACTAACTGCCTGTTCGCCGATGTCGAAGGAGTTCTTTCTTTCGGACAAATTACATTTAAAGCAAAAAAATTCAAAAATTTTGTTATTGTTTTAATGTAATTGTGCGAAAGAAAGAACTCATTCGACATCGGCAAACAGGCAGTACAATTATTTTTGTTGATTAAAATTAATAATATATTTTTTCAAAATTTTTGTGGTTAAATTACCAATTTTAAGTTTAAAATTATAAATTTCAAATAATAACAACGAAAATAGTTGTTTTACAAAAATTGCTGTATTTAAGTCAAGCAAGTCACCACATGTCTATGTATACTTTGTGATATCGTTATTTAACAAGATGAATTAGCTGATATTGTAAAAGTGTCGAGTTTATAAACATGAGAACCTAAGTTCAAGACCAAAATTTTACAAACAAGCAAAAATTTTGTTTTGTTTTAACAAACACACTTACTGCTTAAGCATTGGTAGGCATAGAGCCTGCAACCTTCCGGTTAGTAGTTTTGCACACTTTCAACTAAACTACAATTCCATTGGTTGATTTTTTCTGTATTTTATGGGTTGGTGCAATTTCAACCTATAAAATTGGTTAGATTTACCTATATTTTATTTTGAGTGTAGCAAATGAATGTACATTTTCAAATAAACTGAGCAAAAATTCGCACAGTAGTAATTGTAATTATTAATGGTAATTCATACTAGCATAGAGAAATAACAAGATAAATAAAAATAACACAATACTTAAAAAAGAAAACAAGTGAATATCAAGTGAATATCGAATGAAATACAACTCTAAGAGTGACAGTAAGAATTGATTAAAGGTGAATGATATTCAGCTCTTGACTGCAAACTACCGACTTTGGTCGAGTGGACTATGCGATAAAGAAATCTGACAAGATGAGCGGGTGCTCTCGAAATATGTTAGTTCAACACTCCGCGCAGTCAAATACCTTTTTTTTGCTTCACATTTATCTCTAAATAAAAATATAATTTAATTAAAAAGTTAAATTAAAACCCGAACTTAAGCCAAAACAATTAAATTTCTTTGGATTTAAACCCATACCGTTCGACTTAAAAATTCATAACTTAAAAATAAAAAATTATGATAATATGAGAGGCTTAGTGAAATAGCTCGTTAAGCTACAAAAACAAAATATGGTATAAATTGACTTTTAAGTTTAAACAAAATTTAAAATTATATGATTTTTGTAATTTTTTACTTTGAATAAGCCGCATAATTAGTTGCAAAATACTAGAATTCTCTAGGATGCAAAGCTATGGTATCTAGCAAGGAAATGAGCATATACAACCAATTTTTGATTTCATGCGGCTTACCGAGCTATTGCACTAAAGCCTTCAAATTAAAAAAAAAATCCAAATCTTAAAGTTTTTTTTTTTTAAATTTATCCCTAGAATTTAAAATTTAGTCTGTTTTTGTAGTTGGGAGACCGTAACGCATAAAGAAAATATGGTAGAGATCAAAGGTCATGACAAAACTTTTATTTTGTTGCATAGTGTAATTAAAAAAACCCAGCTGATTTTCCTTTAACATTAGTAACAAAACTATTTGTCACCTCAATTCTTTTGACTGTTTGTTCTCATCGTTTCAGGATCACCTTTATGGGCGCTAGCACCTTATTCTGGTTTCCAATAACAAATATCTAAATCACACACTCACTAATTATGTTTTAATTGCAGTAACTGACCATTAATTAAGCATTAAGTGCCTTACGAAAACAATTTAATCGATCATCAGCGAAACAAATAATAAAACATTTTAAATTCCAACAGATGGGCGAACAAGGATACACTGCAGTTGAAGTATAATTTATTAAATGAATGAATGAATGAATGAATGCATGAGTTAAATGGGAGGGTGGTTTTAATGTGTTAAAATTTGTTGGTTTAAAAAAAACAGTTGTCTTAAATTACAACTAATGAGCATCGTTTCTCGTTTTTCAATAAATTCGATGTGGAAAAAGAACTAAAATACAAACACTATAGTAATTCGTTATGGATATTTTTTTAGAGAATGCTTTCAAACACACCTTGAAACAACAAAGTTATTGATCTTAATTGTACACAGATGAAAAAGTACTGCAGAGGAATTGGAAATTAAAGATCTGAATAAATGTATATTTTATATGAGTTTATTTGAGTATGAACACACCAACAGCAAACAATCTCTTGTGGTTGATTCGATTAAAGTCTTGATGCATTTGGGTGAGGGGGGTTGTTGTTTTAAAAGTATATATTTTGATATTAGATGTGGCAGTATTTGTGGTACTTATTCCTTATTTTGTATTTAGTTGTTGTAGGTGGTAGTTAAATTTTATAACATTTATTTACACGCACAGGAAATGAACAGATGTAAAATTTGCTTGAGTTTTTCACTTCTACTACTTTCCTAATTTTAATTCTTCTCTAGGAAATTTATTCGGTGTGCAGATGGATGTTTAAAATTTAATAAATTCATGTTGTAACCAAAACAAACAATCAATCTCACATGCACGAAAACATAACAGAAACGAGAAAAGCTGGGGTGGACCAAACAGGATTTTTGTTGGGTTAATTGCACCGCACCACTCTTTTCCTTTAGCATTGCAATCGTTATTTGGCCCTTGGAAAGGTTTATTTGCTTTCGTGACAAACAAAAATATGTTGTTTGGTAATGAAAGTACGAGCAATAAGTAAAGCTGCATTTCGATCTTAGCAAATATACGAGTTTAAATGAGTATTTTGTTGTATATTTAACTTACATTATGGGCCTGCTTTTCAGTGGTCTCTGCGTGCTAATTTAAATGAGTTTTTTTCCTAAATGTGACACGCCTTAAAGGGATGCTAGTGACACATTAAATAATCAATTAAAAACTATATTCTTTTACTGGGCGTTTCTATTTTTGTACTCTACTTTATACTGTACTTGAAAGCAAATATGTAGTTTTTTTTTTCAATAAACTACTTCAAAGAATGATTAAACGATTTTGTCTTTTTTCGTTGTCACTATTTTCTATTCAAAGTTTAGTTTTTATAAAACAAATATTCGTTTATGAAGAGAAGGCTGTAGTAATACGTTAAATCAATTAAGTCATAAGTTGCAAATTAATAGAAATGTTTTTCTCTATCTTTCATAAATTTGTTAAGCTGATCACGTAAATAATAGTTTTAAAAGCTTTGTATTAAATTTTCGAGAGTAATTCCTCTAAGAATAAGATCTTCAAGTAAGAAAGATTAGAAATGTGTGCACATTAGAGTGACCGTAAAAAATTAAAATTTTGATTTGTTCAAGTCTCATACCCTAAATAAAAAAAACTACCCTAAAAAAATGCAGGGCAATCAGTTGAGATTAGCTAAACATTATTTTAGGGGTGGCTGAATCTCACATTAGTCCCTGCAATGCGGTTTATTGGGGGGAGTAGCTTAGCCCTCCCCAGAAGAGCTTAGCTACTCTAATGGGCGTGTCACAGTCCAACCGAAATTTGAGCTAACGCTCTTTTTCTACTTTTAAGTCTCATAAATTAATGTAGTATTTAAAAAAAATTCTTCTAAAAAGTTGTTGTCTGTGAAGTTTCCAACAGCTTTTGCCTTACCAACTTTTATCTAACTCACATATTTAACAAAATAAACAGCAATATCGAAAAAGTCCATAAAAATTAAAATTTCAAAATGATTGCACTAATATAAAAATTTCGGTAAACTTTTTCGTTCCTTAAAAATGAAAGCTGTTTCTTTAGTTATTTGGGCCGCTGAACGCGAACTTGCATTCCCATTTTTTTCATCAGCTCCAGCTTTCGCGATGTACAGTTATATACGACATGCATTACAATAACTGGAGATGGGTTCGCCCTATTCAGTAAGAAAAAAAAACCAACAAAAATCGATAACAAAATTATCTTTAAGCCGAGCTAATATTGTTTCTAAATGTGCTCATTGATTTCACAGATATCGCAAAAGTTTGAGCCTAAAAAGAACAAATTTCAAAAAAAATTAAAAATAAAATTAATTAATAAATTTTTGTTTTTAAAAACTCATAAAAAAATAAAAATACTCTAGCGATCCTATTTTCGTTTAGTCTTATGTAGATTAATATATTCCAAAGGAAATGAGCTATTTTTCGTTGAACGTGGTGGACAGATTTTGATTTTATTCTCACTTTAGTGAAATCTGGCATCAGTTTTTTCTTATCAGCCACAGATTTTTTTACGGCGCCTTTCTAATATTTCCTCCTAACTCAAGAGCAGTATGCTCGATTTTGATCAAAACACACAAAAAGATGCATGACAAAATTATCTTTAAACTGTATCAGCAGAGTCTTTTGATTTGAACAACGCTTTTGGAGTTATCTACAAATTAAAACAAAAAAATAAGTGGTTTTTCGTGCAAAATTTAAAAAGTTTTTCTTCCTAAAATCTATTAAAAATAAACTGCAAAAGACTTAATTTTTAACCGCAGTTCTTTAAAAGCAAATATCTTACAGACAAAATAAGATATAAATCATGAAAATCTCTTAACAAGTGTTGATTTTATTGGCAATTAAGTGAATACACCCAGCCACTTAAAATCAACTTTCGGTATTAATTAATTTTTTGTTTCCAACAATTAAAAGGACAAGTATTCCTCTTACGGTTTCCAAGATACAGAAAACTTTTAAGCTAGATAGTTAAAATTACTATAGTTTTCAGAACACCCTTTAATTTTTGTTGTGTTAAATTTTCTACAGACTACACCAATTAACACTAACTTTGGAAATTTCGATAGTTTATATAAAAATGTCTGTATATTACATTAGTATTTCAACATGTTTCGGTCCTCGCTTTACCCCCTAGTTCTTACGGCTCTCGAGAAAACAGCCTGTGACAGACAGAAAGACAGACGGACTGACGGACAGCTTATCGAAAACAATAAGATTAATTTACACTTTTGGTGTACAGAGCCCTAAAAAACCTTTTCCAAAAAGTAACTTTCCAAAAAGTAACCATTTTCAAAAGAGTACCATTTTTAAAAAGTACCCTTTCCAAAAAACATTTATCAAAAATACATTTTCAAAAAAGTATGTTTACTTTAAAATATAAACGGTTAACAAAAAAAGTACCAAAATTATATTTTTGCCCTTTTTGTCGGCCCCTAAATGTGCAGATTTTAAAAAAAGTTTCAGACACCTGTCCGCTCATTTTGCTATATTATTATGATGCTTTTAGAATTTTATGTCTACCTTACTTAGATTCGAAGATATAAGGTTACCGATTTTATCCGTTTTTACCCCTTTTAATCCACTTAGAATTAAAATTTTCAAGAATCCTTTCTTAGTGAAAATATACAAACATATTCATTTACTATGTATATCAATTTGCATAAAAAATAGTTGTTTGGAAAAAAGTACAAAAAAGAGCAACCAATTTTACCCTTTATATTCGAATTTCAAAAAAGTACCAAAACAAATTTGAGGGCTTCGTAAGGATAGAAGAATGCATTTTAAGTTTAATTTCTATCTTCATTACTTTAGGAGATAAATGGTTAACAAAAAAGGTACCAATATTATATTTTTACCCTAAAAAGTACCAAACACCCGTCCGCTTATTTTTTGATCTCATTATGCTGTTTTTTTTTGTCTACCTTTTGTCTACCTTAGGATTTTATGTCTACCTTAGTTAGATCCGGAGATATAAGGTTACCGCTTTTACCCGTTTTTACCCCCTTAGCGTTTGAATTTCCCAGAACTCCGTCTTAGTGGATCTATACATCCTGAGGGGAGCCCACGTACGAAATTTCAACTTTCTAGCTTTAGTGGTTTGGGCTGGGCGATGATGAATCAGTCAGTCAGTCAGCCACTCAATAACGTTACTCTTTTATTAATGTAGACGATTTATGTTATTGGTAAGAGATCTTTCTTTAAGGATATACGTTGAAAGTTAAAGTTTTTAAAATTTAAAAGAAAATATTTGTTAATTTTGCATGAACATTTTTTTAATTTGTGAATAACTCTGAAAGCGTTGATGAAATTAAAACAAAATATTTTAACACAGTTTTAAGGTAAATTTGTCATGCATCGTTTGTTGGTTTTTGATCGAAATCGGGTATACTGTTCTTGATTTGGAGTGAAATATAGATGCCCACAGGCCGATTGGAAAAAACTGAGGACACAGTAATTTTTACGCATTAAACTGCTTAGAAACGTTATGGTTTTGCTCAAAAGGTTTTCTTCGTTAACCTGTGTTATTTAGTTCTAATTTTTTGCGCTTCTTTCTTAGAAATAATTAGGGAATTCACAATGTGTATCTTAAAATTTGGAAATAACAATATAGTTACACCATAAAATTTCATTGTGAGCAACGATACGAAGCACATCATATTAAAGTAATAAGAGTAAAGACGAAGTTTGCCGAATATTTCTCACTATTTACATGTATAGAACACGAACTCAAAATACGAGTACACAACAAACAAAACAACAACACAAGTACGATAGTGCTTGGTACCTATCAACATGCCAAAGAAACACCAATACACTTAAACCACATACAAATTCTTTATTTAAAATATTGCCGCATTGAAAAAAACATGCTTCTTGGACTTTTAAACTTATCATTTGGTGGTAAATTTCTTTTACACACAAAACAAAAACAACAAACTTGCCAACCCATAATAAAAGACTAAAATTAAAACGTAATTATATTAAGACACATTTTAGAACGCTGTTGTGAATTCCTTAAATATCTTGCTATTATCTTGACTAAACTTGTATAAATATTTACATTGTTGGCGACACATGTTAAATTTTATCTACGAAAGTTGTCTAAACAGAAAAAGTTTTAAAAATATAAGCTAAAACATGAGAATAACCATAAATGATTTAACTTTTATCTTCTCTAGATTTCAGTTTTTAGTAAATATGAAGCAAAAAGGCTGTGGAAGTTGCTCTAATAAAATATATGAAAAAATCTGTATTCTATCCAATGACTAGATTTTAATATTCCATACCAAATCGAGCGGTTAGAAAATATTTGATTTTTTTTTAATTCCCTAATTTTGTGATATTATTAGTACTCCTCAAAAGAGACTTTCTGATAAATTTTGAGATTTTTTTGATTACTTGTTCAAAAGATGTTAAATTTTCCAAAAAATTATTTTTTATAGTTTTTTTCTCATACATTTTTAATAATAGTCTAAATATATTTACAGACTTCTGTCTTCTAGTCATATGCAACAAGCAAGCCATTCGAATTTCAATTCACAGTAATTCATAACACTAAACTAACTCACTCACACTATTGCTAAAACTCCCAGCAAAGCAAAATGAATGAAAACAACAAACAGTTTTTAGAGAATCAAATCATGTCTTGTTTCGTGAGAACTAAAAAAACCAAGAAATATTTATATATAATCAAAATGATTTGAAACAAATAAATCATACTTGTCATTTGTTTACATTGCATGGAAGCAAAAACAACTGCCGTTTTATGATTAATATGACGAAAATATATTTAAGAAAATAGTCCTAAGAAACACTATTTCATAGCAGACATATTTTTTTTTACAAAACTTAATACTTTTTTAAATATTGCGTGGAAGATACTTAGGTGATACTTTTCAAGAACTTAGTTGAGACACCTGGTGTTTAGCCGAGACACCATCACTGTAGAGGTGGAAAATTATCGATTGTTTCACTATCGAAAATGTTCGATATTTTAAAAAGAATATATCGATATATCGATTTCAAACTATCAAAAGTTAGAAAAACTATCGATATATACACGATACTATCGTGATACTATCAAAGCTCTATAGTTCTAAGACAATGCACTAAACAAAACAGAACTTTTTTTCTTACTTCAATAAATAGCAAAGCTAAAATCCTTGTAACATATCAGTATAAGAAAATGTGTCAGTTCAATGATTTTTAAAGCCAATTTAAGTAATTAATGATCGTTGAAGAAAATGTCTAGCACAACAATAGTAGTTGATCATTCTTGATTCCAAAATCACCGGATTCCCAAAAACTTTTACAAAAATCTCGCAAAATCCCCGAAGGTTCCCGGAATCCCAAAAACCTAGAAAAAATTAACCCAAAATCGTAGAAGTTCCCCGTAAACCAACGGCAATACTGAAAGCCGCAAAAATACCAAAACGTTAACACTAAATAAATGTTTCTACAAAATTTCAGATAAATCCGTCAACAGGAAGGGTGTAAATTTTCCATTACTAGATTTGACCCATACATATACGTATATTTACATATGTATGTAATAGTACATAAATATGTACAAATCCACATACAAACATACATAAAAACAAAAAAAAAAAAGTGAAAGTTACACTAAACACATATGTGTGACACGCAATTTAAATTATGTCTTACAAGCTCAAATGACTTACTGTCTTTCCTTGTTCATTGCTCTACACACAATTGATTTATTATTACTTACAAGCCTGCGATTTGTAAATAATTTCTTTTTTTGTATGGTGTGATGACTTAGCATGTAAATTTCCAACCAAATCAAAGCACGATTTGGAAAACTATAGTGTGATATAAAAGGCGTTTTAAATGGCTTGTTGCAGATGTCTACTATCTACTAGATATCTGCAACAAGCCACGACTTTTTCAAAACATATGAAATAAAAGTGTATTGAATACACAAATTTTTATATGAAAATTATCAACAACAAGTTTCCACTATTGTATTCAATACAATATTATACTCGATACAAAAATATAAGAGGTTTTGTGAATTAAGCAAATGTGATTTATAAAGCATGTCAAATGGCTTGTTGCAGATGTCTATCTACTAGATATCTGCAACAAGCCATTTGAAACGCCTTTTAAATCACATATGCTTAATTCACAAAACCTCTTGTATTTTTTTATCGAGTGTAATATTGTATTGAATAGATTAGTGTAAACTTGTTGTTGATAATTTTCATATAAAAATTTGTTTATTCAATACACTTATATTTCATATGTTTTAAAAGAGTCGTGTTTATGACGATACTCAGAGAGCATTTGTATGTACTCTCTGAGAGTATTTGTATGTATCTTGTTTTTCTTTTGTCCATCAATACAATATTACAAGCCGATACAAATTACACTGGGTGTTCACAAACAAATTAGGGATGTAACGATACGCCGTTTTGCCGATCCGATACCGATACCGATACTTAAAAATAAATATCGCCCATCCCGATTCCGATACCGATACGAATATTGAAATTGAGTTTAGATTAACAAAACTCAAGTGCAATATTTTTATTATACAAAATTACAGTGTAAGAGATTATTAATATTTAAAATTGATATTAATCCAGTATAAAAAATTGGAAGTATTTTTGAAGGAGCTACATTTTCTTTGCTTCCAAAAAATCTACATTAAAAATATGCAGATAACATAGTGCAACAGTCCAAAAAATACACGGACTTGACAGTATAAATTCGATTGTACTACCACGGGGTAGTAAAACCCTATACTTAGCTTGGCGAATTTGGTGACCAATTTCGTTTTATGGACCTCCAAAGTTTTGGAAAATCAGCGGGCCCTCAAAAAAAGGTGTCATCAACTTTTGGCCTACAGAAAATTCAAACTTGGTGATACCGCTTACCTATATATGGCAATAATGTAGCTAAGAGTTCGCTAAACAGATTTTTATTACCATTTTATGCCAAAAAAATTATTTTTTCGTGCACTTTTCTTTAAATTAAAGAAAAAAATTTTTTTCACTTTTTCCAGAATAACTTACAGGGACTCGTAGTTTTTTATTAACAATATTTGGCAAAGTTGTAGCTACGGTAAACCTGAACAACTTTTGTGAACGTGTCAATACAATCTGTATGTATCTGGGCACCCTAAACAGCCCAGAAAAACTAATTTCTACCTTAAAAGTTTTCGTTTTTTACGAGGTAGGCTATATTTTTATTGCATTTTTTTGCTTTCTTTGTTATTGTTCAACTTCTTAAGTTGCTGATTTTAGTATTTACTATGTTTCATTGTTTGCTGTTGTTTTGCCAAATAATGGTAACAAAAAATTTGGAGTCCCTATAAGTTATACTGAAAAAAGTGAATAAAATAATTTGTTAAATTTTTTTCCAAAAAAGCACAGGAACATATTATTTTTCTGGGCACAAAATGTTAGTGAAACACAACAGAGAAGTATGCACTTGAATATACTATTTAAAAAAAACAAAATTTTTTTAACATAAAAAAATAGTGAAAAACTACAATTTTAAGGTAAAAAGTGGTCTGTGTGAGCTATTAGAGTGCCTAGATACGTGCAGATTGTATTGATATGTTCACAAAAGTTGTTCAGTTCTACCGTAACTATAAGTTTGCCGAATATTGTTAGTTAAAAATTACAAGTCCCTGTAAGTTATTCTGAAAAAAGTGAAAAAACAATTTTTTCCTTAATTTTGTCAACAAAAATTTCACGAAAAAATTTTTTGGCATGAAATGTAAAAAAAATCTGTTAAACAGACTCTTAGCTACATTATTGCCATATATAGTTAGGCGTTATTATAAAGTTTGAATTAGCTGTTGGCCAAATACTGATGACACCGGTTTTTGAGGCCCCACTGATTTTCAGAAACTTTGGAGGTCCATAAAAAAAATTGGCCACCAAATTCGCCAAACTGAGTAAAGGGTTTTACTACCCCATTGTCGGACAATCGAACCTGTACTGTCCAGTTCTTGTGTTTTTCCAAAAGTCTTTATTTGTCGCATAGTGTAATTAGTAGAAAAGCAAGAAAAAAATTTCAATTCCTTTATAATTTTAAAAATACTCGCCATACTCGCATAAAAAAAATTGTGAAAATGGGTAATTTTTTATCCCTTTTTCTTGAGGAAAAATCATTATAGAACACCGAAAAAGAAATTTGTCCGAGCGTCGCTTCCAAGTCGGCGACTGGTAATCGAAAAACAGAACTTCTTGCAATGGCAAGGATATGTAAAACTAATTAGAAATGATCCAAATTTGCAATACTTCCGGATCGCGAATTCTACATTTTCATGACTTCTTTGGAGTGTCTTTTTTTGCTGGAATAAGATTTAAAAAACAACGAATTGAATTTGAATTCATGGTAAAATTAACAAAAAATAAATATTTTTTTTACAAAATAATAGTATAAAATATTAATTTTTAAAAAATAACGAAATTAGTTTAGTTCATGGTAAAATTAACAAAAAATAAATAGTTTGTCAGAAATAGTTTGTCGTCGTATCGACAGTAAAATATCGCCGATACCGATGTATCGGAAAATCTGAAGTATCGCCGATATATCGGTATCGGTATCGGTATTCGTTGCATCCCTAAAACAAATAAACAAAAAGTGTGTTTGATACAAGAAAGGCGATACAAATTGTTGTGAATTAAGCAATTATGTTTTTCCAAATCGTGCTTTGATTTGGCTGGAAATTTACATGCTAAGTCATAACACCATATAAAAACCGGAATAATTTACAAATCACAGGCTTGTAAGTAATAAGTCAGAAATGTGTAGAGCAATGAGCAAGAAAAGACAGTAAATCATTTTAGGTTGGAAAGCCCAGATCCCACTATCGGCGCAATGTACCGATTTTCGTCGGCTCACTGCAATAATAAATCCAAATAGCCATACGGCTTTATTTCGCAACTAATTGAAAAATAAGGCCATTTTGTTTTGCTACCCATGGCTTCATTGCAGTGAGCCAACGAAAATCGGTGCACGGCAACGATAGTGGGATCCTAGCTTAAGGCATGAGTTAAATTGCATGTTACACATAAATATGTGCTTAGTGTAATTTTTCCTTTTATATTTTTATGTATGTTGTATGTAGATTTATACATATTTATGTACTATTACAGTCATATATGTATGTATGTATGTATGTATGTATGTATGAGTAATATCTAGTAATTGAAAATTTACACCTTTCCTGTTGACCGATTTATCTAAACTTTGGTAGACATCTTTGCTGAGTGTTGCCGGTTTAGTATATCCGCGGCTTTCAGTATTGCCGTTATTTTCCGGGGAACTTCTGCGATTTGGGTAGGTTTTTGTGTCAGTTTTTGGGAATCTGGGAACCTTCGATGATTTTGGGAAGATTTGTGTAAAAGTTTTTGGGAATCCAGGGATTTGGGGAAGATTTTTGTTAACGTTTTTGGAATCCGTGGAACTTCTGGGATTTTTTGGAGATCTTTGTAAAAGTTTTTGGGAATCCGGGCGAATTCGGTACAATTTCTGTCCCAGTTTTGGAGAATTATTAGACTGGTTTTGTGGCTAAGGATTGTGTCCTTGCTTAGTGAAGGTGTCTCGGCTAAACACCAGTTGCCTCGGCTATATTCTTGAGAAGTATCACCTAAGAATCTTCCAGGCAATATTTAAAAAAGTATTAATTTTTGTAACAAATATATCTGCTATGAAATGCTGTTTATTAACATCATTTTTTATATATATTTTCTTCATATTAATCTTAAAACGGCATTTGTTTTTGCTTCCATACAAGTTAAACAAATCACAAGTGTGATCTATTTGTTTAAAATCATTTTTCTGATTTATAAGTACTTCTCGGTTTTTGTAGGTGTGCTCTTTTCATTTGAGAGAACAAGACATGATTTGATTCTCTAAAAACGATTTGTTGTTTTCATTTGTTTTACTTTGTGTTTTAGCAATAGTGTGAGTGAGTTTAGTGTTATGAATTACTGTGAATTGAAATTCGAACGTCTTGTTGCATATGACTACTATATACGCAACTACTTTTAAGCCCGTCCGTTAGTGGGCCTTCCATCACTACTATTTTTCCTATTTTTGAAAATTTTAAAAAAAATTTATTCTTTAAACCATAAAAATCTTGTAAGTCTTGTGTTTATGGTATACAATATATTCAGCACTGTTATGTAAAACGCCAAAAGCCAAATTTTTGTGAAATATTTTTTGATGCATTTTGCCCATTTCTTAAAAAAAGCGTCGATGTAGCAGACCAAGATGCTCTACAAAAAAATTTGCCATAAAATTCAAAGTAACTCAAGCTCCAAAATCAACTGGAACGACAGAAATCGTTTAAAACTTACTATATGTTTAAGGATTAATTTGGTACTTATTTAAAATTAGTACTATATCGCCACTGAAGGGAAGTTATGGAAGGCCCACTACCGGACCGGGCTTAAAAGTTGCTGGGTAAATAGAAGTTAAAAATTAAAAATTAAAAAAAAATCTTAGATTCACTCTTTTTCAAAAATGAGCAATTTAATTTTAGACACTTTAAATATTTTAATACTAAGCACTCTGCTCTCCCTCGTTGTAAGTTTTTTTTTTAGCTTTTTGTTGAATTTATAAAAACACTCTCGTAGAGTATTTGCTATCTATAATAGTACGGATAGCAAATACTTTAATGTCTTATTATTTTCTTATGATCTAATATTTATATTATTTATTTATATTAATGAAATCAATAAAAACTTTTACTTCTTTTAATTATTCAGGTTTTCGTATTAAGTCACACCCTTTGGTCACACCCGTCGTATTCTAAAAATAGTTTTTTTTTCTAAAGAAAAATGATTTTTTTCAAACAGTAAATACTTAATACAATCAAAAAGACTTTGCTCAATTAACTAGACCAGAATTATTGCGTACGTTGTAGTCAAAGTTATATAGAACGTCATAATTCTTGAGAACTAAGATTTGTAAAGGTCACACCCATCGCAGCCATCTGACAAGCATTCTGAGCAGAAATCATGTCCTTTCAGGGTAATAATTTCAAAAACTTATTTTTTTAATTAGGACCATTATGAGTAATGGCAAAGCTGGCCGATTCGGCGTGGAATGCCACATATGTTCGTAGATATTTTTTATTTTTATACACCGAAATATCGACATTAAAATATGTATTGACATTATTGAATGCTATATTTTTTAGTTTACTTTAAATTTTTGTGTAGTTTTTAAAAATCCCTCACAATATTTACCAACCAAAAAACTTAAATTCTTTCACATACATTTATATATTACCGAAATCGGCTGTTATAGAAAAAAAAACTCAAAAAGTGCGATAAAATTATGATATTCGATATGAATTGAAATATAAAATTCTTTCTAAAGCGAACACCTTAAGTTTTTCTGATTTCTTATTTAGAGAACTAAGTTTTTTGATAATGTATAACTAAAGTAATATAAAAACGCGTTTATTACTTTATTACATCAAAGATAATGTTTAAAATTTTGATCTTAATTTTTTTAATAACATGATAAGGGAGAGAAAATAAAGTGTTTCTATGGCAGCATGTTTTCTTAAATTATAAATATACTAACGTTTCAAAAAACACCTTAGTATGTATTTAGTTTCGAAAAGCTAAGCTATGAAGAACCTTAAATTAATTGTAAAATTATATATATTTTGCATTGTATTGCTTGAGACAGTTTCAAGTGAATTACAAAAACATAAAGCACATTATTCCAAAGAGTATATTATCGAAACAGAACCACAGGTATTTAAAAATTCTAATACACATTTTATATTAAATTTTAAATAACTTTCAATTTATAGTACAACTGGTTTGAAGCCTTTCATAAGTGTCGTGACTACAATGAACTTGCTATAATTGATTCAGAGGAAAAGAATGAAGCTATTCTTGATTTGTTGACAAATAAAACAAGACATCCTCCAAATTTGTGGCTGGGTGGCCATGATGACTTCAGCTCAAGTAATGATCCCAAAAGGACTTTTTACTGGTCGGCCACGGGTACAAATTTCGATTATAACTATTTTTCAAATGCTGGCTTTAGTGAAAATGGAGCACATTGTGTTTACATCTCGAACTCTACAACCGATTACAGATGGCATGTAACTAATTGCAGAACTAAAATGGGTTTTATATGTGAAGTGAAACCTGGTTCGGTGTAAAGAAAATCATTGAATTTAGTACTGCTAAGAAGCAACAAATAACTTATATTTTTGATTTTTTTTTTCTAAATTATAAAACCTGAAATATATATTTTATTTGTTTATTATGCCAATTATTTTTGTAGTATTTTTTTCAAAAGTTGTATTTAGCTAGTTTGGGAGGAACATAGAATATGTAAAAATAAATTTGATAAATTTGGGGTAAAATCGTAAAATTTTTGACAAAAAATCGTAAAATTATGGACAAAAAATCGGCAAAGTCGTAAAATGATTCAACGAATCATCAAAAAAAATCGTTATTAAAAAAATATAACTTTTTTTAAACAATATATCGTTAAATAAAACGCAAAAAGCCTTAACTAACAAAGAATTCTAATCGGCTTCTTAATAAATTCCGATGTATATCACATTCATACATAACTACTTTGAAAATTAGAATTTCCCAAACAAAAATAGCGATATAATTAAGAAAATTTAAAAGAAAAAGTACCTGGCCAATTACATAATTTAGCATATTTACTGCTTATCCTGTAAATTTATGAAAATGTTACTTTTGGGCGTTTTGCGTTTCAGGTGGCGATGTATATTAAATTAATTTGAAACATTCTCAGAAACTTATTATTTAAAAAATTTTATTTGTGTGGGTTCAGATAACATAATACCAACTCATCCGTGGACGTTTAATCACCATATCTGATATCTTTCTATATTTGCTTAAGAATATGGTAAAACTAAAATTGTTTGAATGAATTTGGACGAGGTAAGAAATAATAAATTAAGTAAAGTGCGACTTTGGCTCACACACGAAGGGTTCCGTACGAATACACATATGTATATACCTTTTCGTTTTTGCCCTTTGTTCATTTCGTCAATTTTTTCGTTTTGCTTTTTTGTTTAGTTTTATTTTTTTTATTTTTTAAACTTTTTTTCGTTGTTTTGGCGCTTTTTTCATGTTAGTGATTTTTTCGTTTTTTTTTACGATTTTTTGTTTTTTGAAATTCTTTTTTTTTGTTTTTGGCGGTTTTTTAAGTTTTGGGGTTTTTTTTGGTTTTGGCGTTTTTGTTTGTTTTAACGTTTTTTTTTCACTTTTTGTCGATATTTTTAGTTTTAGCGATTTATATAAAATTTTTTGGGGTTTTTTCGGTTTTTTGATTTTTTCGGTTTTTTGGTGACTTTTTTAGTTTTAGTGATTTTTTCAGGTTTTGACAATTTATTTCGTTTTGGCAAATTTTTCGGTTTTTGGCAATTTTTCTTAGTTTTGTCACTTTTTTTTTGTTGTTTTGGCGTTTTTTTTCGTTTTGGTGATTTATTTTCATTTATGGCGATTTCATCGTTTTTTGATAATATATTTAGTTTTAGCGATTTTTTAGGTTTTAGTGCTTTTTTTCGTTTTGACGACTTTTTTCGGTTTTGGGCGTTATTTTTTGCGATCTTTTTAGTTTTTGTGATTTTTGGAGTTTTGGCGATTTTTTAATTTTTTTGCTTTTTTAAGCGCTTTTTTCATTTTGGCGATTTTTTGTTTTGACATTTTCTTGTAATTTTTTTGTTTTAGCATTTTTAGAAATTTCAAGAGTTTACTCTTACAGTGTTTTAAGACACAGCAGATTGTGTAAATTACATAGTAATATTACATTAACTGATAGAACACCCGTTCATTTTTATTTTTTTAAATATCAGTGTTAATTGGTGTAGTCTATTCTAGAGACTACACCAATTAACACTAACTTAAAAATTTTAAAGTATTTTTAACTTGATTTTAAGTGTCTGTAAATTACATTAGTATTTCAACATTTTTCGTTGTTCGCTTTAGAACACCATTTAATTTTTAGCTGTCATATATTTGTTGTAGCGGCTAAAGTTTTACATATTCTGTGAAAATTTCAGGGCCGTAGCTCTTTCGCTTTCTGAGAAAACAGCCTGTGACAGACAGACAGACAGACAGACATACAGACAGACCGACAGCGTAGCAAAAACAATAGGGTTTCTTTATATTTTTGGTGTACGAAACCCTAAAAAACTAGAATATCTCATTTTCGTTTCTGATAGTCGTTTTCAAAAATTTAAAAAGAGCTATAACTTACATAGGAAAAACATAATAGCCCAGCGGTAAAATGCAGGAGTAAATATGCCTGGCAGACATAAGGCCTTCCAATCCGCATTCCATACTCATTTCATTTCTACCCATGCTATCATTGCGGCGTAAGCCCTACACAGTCGCTTCCTAATGTAGGGATTCTTACAGGCCTCTTCTAGCATGTTGTTATTTCCAAAGCAGTTTGTTTATATTTTTTAATCAACAAATGCAATACTCCTTCCATCTTCCCTGCTTTAAGAAGGATGTGTGGAATGTGTATCGAACGAAAAATTAAAAAATTAATATAATCTTTCCACCTTCCCTTCTACAAGAAGGCAGTTTTGCATGTGTATCGGACGAAAAATGTGGAAGAAGGAAAAACAATTTTTTTAATAAAAAAGCGGGTCTTGCAGGCCTGTTAAATTTTAACACTGGGAATCACCAAAAATTATAGTGGTAAGTGAAAATTTCTTTGTATGTGTGAAACCGATGATTCCGGATCAAAAATCAAAAATTTTTGATTTGTTGACATGCTTGAAGAGCGGCTTTGATGCGTGTATTGTATTTACTTTTCAAGAACATACAAATTTGTAACAAGATTTCAAAGATGCCAGTTGCTCCAGACGTTGGACGAAGAAAAGTACGTTAGAAGTGATTGGAAAAGAAGATAAATGCATATTATCAACAAATAAATGTTGCCAACTTTTAATTTTTAAAAATCGTAAAATTTCGGGCAAAAATCGTCAAATCGTCAAAGTGGTATATTTAGGCCCGAAAATCGGCAAAATGACGATAAATCGTCGAATCTGGCAGCTATGGGTGTACGTTTAAAATTCCTGTTAGACACAGTGCTACAAATGTTAAAAACTACGTATTTTCGCTTTTTTAAATTTTAGCTCGATAAAGCGTGAACCGTTCAGGATAACGTTATAAAATTTCACACAACCATAGCTGAGGTGTTTTTGAATTCACATGAGCGGGGTCCCCTGGTCACTTGTGTGGATATGTTCCAAACAGAACAATCCACATACATCGGCAGGCAAACCTACATACAAATTTCTTCCACGAAGGGTTTCGGATGATACATATCCCTTTTGCCTTTTTGCCGATATTCGTTTGTTTTTCTGGGACTTTTTTTAATTTTTTCGTTTAAGGAGGTTTTTGGACGAATTTTTTGGTTTTTTCGTAATTTTTTTCGTTTTAATGTTGTTTTTTCGGGTTTTAAATATATTGTTAGCTTTGGCGGTTTTTTTTTAAATTGAAGCTTTTTACGCTTTAGAGAATTTTAGGGTTTTGGCGATTTTTTGTTTTTGGCGATTTTTTTGCGAGTTTTTCGGGTTTTGACGATATTTATAATTTTTAAAATTTTTTTTCGTTTTGGCGCTTTTTTTTTAGTTTTGGTGATTTTTTTGTTTTTTTTTGGCGATTTTCGTTTTGTCTTTTGCTACTTTTTTTTTTTTTTTTTTGCGATTTGTTTAGTTGTGGGGATTTTGTTAGTTTTGGCGATTTTTTCATTTTGGTGCTTTTTATGGCTTAAGACGATATATACACTTTTGGCGATTTTAGTTGGTTTTGGCGCTTTTTTCGTTTTTGCGACTGTTTGGGTTATGCATTTTTTTCGGTTTTTGACATTATTATTTTGAGTTTTGGCGACTTTTTTGTTTCGGCGCGTTCTTCATTTTAGCGAGTTTTTGTTTTTTTGGGATTTTTTTTAGTTTTGGAATTTCTTTTGTAATTTTTTGTGTTTTTTTTCCTTTAAGCGCTTTTTTTATTGGCTTGGCGATTTTTTCGTTTTGATATTTATTTTAATTTTAGGATTTTTTTTCTAGCGTTTTTCTTTTATTTTGGCGATTTTTATGTTTTGGCGATTTTTTCGTTTTTGCGATTTACTTTTCGGATTGGTCCTTCCGTTACTTAGTGGAAAACCCTTTAATATTTAATTTGCCCATTAATGATCAATTTTGTTTGTTTGAATTGTTTAATTATTATGGTTCAGAAATTTCAAAATTACATAACCTGATAGTATACCCTTTGACTTTTAATTGTTTTTCTACCATTCGCTACTGTTGCCTTTATAATGTGCATTAGCTGGGAGCATTTAGAGAGGCTGCCTCTTATGGTTTTCACGATACAGCTAATTGCCAAAAATACATAGTCATAATTACATTAACTGACAGAAAACTCTTTAATTTTTAATTTGTTTAAATTTCAGTATTAATTGTTATAGTCTGTATAATAACACACTAACTTTGATAATTTCAAGTGTCTATATATATATATATATATATATATATATATGTATATATATATATATATATATATATATATATATATATATATATATATATATATATATATATATATATATATATATATATATATATATATATATATATATATATATATATATATATATATATATATATATATATATATATATATATATATATATATATATATATGTATATATATATATATATATATATATATATATATATATATATATATATATATATATATATATATATATATATATATATATATATATATATATGAGTCTGTATAATACATTGAGGCTTCAATATGTTTCGCTGCTCGCTTTAAAACACCCTTTAATTTTTATCGTTCATTTATTTGTTGTTGTAGCTGCCATAATTGTACATATGCTCTGACAATTTCAGGTCCGTGGGCCAAACGGTTCTCGAAAAAACAGCCTGTGACAAACAGACAGACAGGCGGACGGACAGCGTAACGAAAACAATAGTGTTCCGTTAGACTTTTCGTGTGCCGAACCTTAAAAGTTAACAAAACCTTAAAAGTTAACAATAATAATATATAGTCCTTTATATAAAAGTACCAAAGCGCATTTAAAAGGTTCTACAGGGAAGAAGAATGCATTTAAATTTCATTTCTATCTTTATTGCTTTAGGAGATGAACCGGTTAACAAAAAAGTACAAAAATTATATTTTCTCCCTTTTTGGACCTCTAAATGTACAAATTAAAAAAAAAGACCAAACACCTTTCCGTTTATTTTTGATCTTATTATGATGCTTTTGGATTTTTGTATTACCTTAATTAGATCCGGACGCATGAGGTTACCGAATTTGCCCGTTTTTACCCCTTTTTCCCAATTAGCATTTGAATTTGAAAAATTCCCTTTTAATGAAAAGGGAGACATAAATACAAAATTTTTTCTATTAATAATATTCATTCAAAGTACATAGCAAATAGTTGTTCAGGAAAAAGTACCAAAAAGAGCGCCTAATTTTACGCGTTATATATCCGAATTTCCAAAAAGTACCAACGTACGTTTGTTGGCTTCTTAAGGAGAAAAGAATATATTTTAAATTACATTTCTATCTTTATTATATTAGGGGATAAACGGGTTAACAAAAAAGTACCGAAATTATATTTTTACCCTTTTTCGTCGCTAAATGTACAAATTTCAAAAAAGTACCAAAAACCAAAGATACTGCTACAGCAAAACACATATCATACTCCCGAGATAATTTCATAGAAAAAAATGGACAAAACTTTATTAATTTGGATCGAACATTTCATTGAGAGACATGTTCCGCAAGACACTATTGTAATCAGTGATGCCAAAAGGGAGAGAAAATCCCTCCACGTAGGTAATTTAGTCATTGAAATAGGAACGTAGGGAAAATCGGAAAGATATATATACATTTTACACATTGTGTAAAATAAAAAGCATAGATTTTAAAAATATAACATCAAGCTTTGTTATCAAAATAAAGGTTTATATAGAAATAAACAACAACTTTTGTACAATATAAAGCTCCAACACTCCTACAAAGAGAATAAGTAAATAATTTATTAGTTTTAATTGTTCTTGAAAAAAGGATTTTGTATTAATCCTGAACATTATTTTACGTGGATTTGATTTAGAGGTACTTTCTTTGGTCCCAACAGACCGCGTAAATCGAGGCTTACCTACATCTGATTTTTATTATGATTAATTATGATTAAACATATTTAGTTTTTTGCCCTATTTTTATCTTCATCTTCAATTCAATAAATATTGTATAAATTCTTAATCTATACAATATTATATTTGCTTTATTATTATGTATGTTTGTTTTATTTGTATGGTATATTTTAGATTTAAGAAGCACATGCTAGTTGGATGGAAAATAGTGCACATACGATAATTAGTGTCATCTTAATACAGTTTTCCATGTCATTTTGAGTTAGCGAATTAATATTAAGTAATTCTTTTTTGCTAGCATTTTCCAATTAATTTTCTTTTGCCTACTTCATTTTCATAGTATAGCCTCCGTGGCGCAATTGGCTAGCGCGTTCGGCTGTTAACCGAAAGGTTGGTGGTTCAAGCCCACCCGGGGGCGAGCGACACTCTTTTAAATAAGTAAAATTTTATTTGTGGTTAGCATTACTTTTATGCGATACAAAAATGGTGTAATATATATATATATATGAAAATTAGTTATGTACCTAGCAAAAACTTGGTAATGTATTGTCAATACCAAACAAAATACTTTTCACCACAAACTACATACTGCCTGAATTATTTTACAGTAATTGAATCTATTAGTTACTAATGGATAAACAATCCATTTATTCTGTTATTGGCAGAATAGTATTGTATTTGCTTATATACAGATGATAAGTAGTTCAAGCACTGCGGAAGTAAAATGGATTATTTTTAATTGTGTTCATGTATGTAAAAGCAATTTTTAAGCTCGTAACAAAACAGTTGTGCATTAGCCTAGTTAGCAAGACACCAGGCGTTATATATAGCAATAACTGAAAATGGCACAAGTTCAATGCTTAGCAGAGACATTTAATGTTTAATATGTTTTGTGTATTCAATGACTTTTAAATATTAAAAATTTTAAAATGTTATTTGTAAGTACTTGCCTCAAATGACATCGCCATGTTAAAGTAATTTGTTAAAATGCCACAGTAGAGGTACTGAAGGGTATGTTTATTATTAGTATATTAACTCGTTGCTTTGTTATCTAATTTTTTGCAATTAAGTTTAAAATAAACTATCATTTTTGTTTTAAATTTAATTATGCGAAAGAAAGAACACATTCGACATCTTGAAATAGGCAGTTAGGAAATTAATCTTATATCTTTCTTGCTAGCATTTCCCAATTCATTTTCAGTCCTCAACATACTTTTTCATTGCATAGCCTCCGTGGCGCAATTGGCTAGCGCGTTCGGCTGTTAACCGAAAGGTTGGTGGTTCAAGCCCACCTGGGGGCGACAATCTTTTATATAAGTCAAAGTTTATTTTAGGTACGGGCTACTTTTATGCGATACAAAAATGCTATAATATATGAAAACAAGCTATACCCGGCGTGGTTCGCTACCCCATTGTTGTGCAGATAAGGAAAAATTTATTAACTCATTTAAAAATGACCATAAAAGTGCTTAGTTTTTTGGTGATCTTTTTAGTTTTGGCGAATTTTTGCGTTTTAGCGATTTTTTCATTTTTACGACTTTTTGTTTTGATTTTTTAAACTCTGGAATTTTTTAGTTTTAGAGTTTTTTAAATTTTCAAGTGTTTGCCTCTTACGGTTTCCAAGATACAGCAAACTTTTTAAACTACATAGTCAAAATTACATTAACTTTCAGAACACCCTTTAATTTTTGTTGTGTTAAATATTTTACATTACATTAGTATTTCAACATGTTTCGTCGCTCGTTTTTGACCATCCTTTAATATTTCTCTCGAGAAAACAGCCTGTGACAGACAGAAAGGCAGACGGACTGACGGACAGCGTATCGAAAGCAATATCATTAATTTACACTTTTGGAGTACAGTGCCCTAAAAAGAACCTTTTCCAAAAAGTAACTTTTCAAAAAGTAACTATTTTCAAAAGAGTACCATTTTTAAAAAGTACCCTTTCCAAAAAACATTTATCAAAAAGTACCATTTCTTAAAACTACATTTCCAAAAAAGTATGATTTCGAAAAAGTACCTTTACTTTAAAATATAAACGGTTAACAAAAAAAAGTACCATAATTATAATTTTACCCTTTTTGTCGGCCCCTTAATGTACAAATTAAAAAAAAAAAAAAAAATACAAAACACATCCACTAATTTTTCTATCTTATTATGATACTTTTGGATTTTTTTGTCTACCTTACTTAGATTCGGAGATATAAAAACACCGAGTTTACCCGTTTTTACCCCTTTTAATCCCGTTAGAATTTAAGTTTTCAAAAATTCGTAGTATGTGTATCAATGTGCATAAAAAATAGTTGTATGGAAAAAAGTACCAACATTTTACCCATTATATATTCAAATTTTAAAATATACAAAACTGTTTTTGAGGACTTTTTAAGGAGAGAAGAATGAATTTCAAGTTTAGTTTCTAACTTTATTACTTTAGGAGATAAACTGTTTACAAAAAAAGTACCAAAATTATATTTTCACCCTTTTTCGGCCCCTAAATGTACAGATTTTAAAAAAGTTTCAGACACCTGTCCGCTCATTTTTCTATCTTATTATGATGCCTTTAGAATTTTATGTCTACTTTACTTACATTCGAAGATATAAGGTTACCGATTTTACCCGTTTTACCCCTTTTAATCCACTTAGAATTAAAATTTTCAAGAATCCTTTCTTAGTGAAAATATGCAAACATATTCATTTACTATGTATATCAATTTGCATAAAAAATAGTTGTATGGAAAAAAGTACCAAAAAGAGCAACAAATTTTACCCTTTATATATTCGAATTACAAAAAAGTACCAAAACTTGTTTGAGGGCTTCGTAGGGATAGAAGAATGCATTTTAAATTTAATTTTTATCTTCATTACTTTAGGAGATAAACTGTTAACAAAAATAGTACCAAAATTATATTTTTTCCCTTTTTCGGCCCCTAAGTGTAAAAATTTCAAAAAAGTACGAAGCACCCATCCGCTTATTTTTTGATCTTATTATGCTGTTTTTGGAATTTTATGTCTACCTTAGTTAGATCCGGAGATATAAGGCTACCGAATTTACCCGTTCTTACCCGGTTTTACCCCCTTAGCGTTTGAATTTCACAAAACTCCATATTAGTGGATCTATACAATTTACAATTTAAAATTTTAGTTTAGCTCCTTCGTTTTGACTTTTTCTTTTACATTTTTTAATTAGTTCACGAATACTGATTTATTACGATTATTTGTTTGCGATCGCCCCGCCCCCACTGGCATTTAAAGAATCGTGTTCTTTTGCGAGTATTTGATTCAAAAGCAACCAATAAAAGATATTTTACAACGAACTATTTTATTGCAGATGAGAAATGACCAGAATACGACAACCACAAGAAAATGTTGCTTAGCTACCTTAGCCTACGTTCCTGCAGAGCCGGGCAGTCACAAAGAATATGTTGGAATGATTCTTCTTCTTGTGATTCCAATCAGGAGTGCAAACGACCTTCTAAACATTGTTAGGAGTTTCTTTGCTTTAACTTTACTAAGCGGAGTCCAAGAGCCTTGGATATTCCACAAATATTAATTGCGGACAATGTGAGTGCCGTCTTTCTTAAGGTGCCCACGTACGAGTGATTTGTGCGTGTGATATGTGATATTTGTACGTGCTCGACGTCTTGTTACTCGTTAATGGGACTCACAACTCAAAAGTAATCAATTTCTTGTGATTTGTGCGATGTGTTAGTGGGCTTGTACGCGAACATTTGAATGTTTTTTTTTTATTTTTGTACACTACGAAAGCACTTTTTCATAGAATTTAGAAAAGAAAATGTAATTTTGCAAAGTAAAAGCGATAAATATAAAGATAAAGCACAAATAAATAATAATAATATACAAAAAATAAATAAATAACCAAAAGAACAATTGCAACATCCGCTTTGCAATTCATGTGTACTTGTTGACGTTTAAGTTTATTGTGATTTGTTCGTTGTTAGTGGAGATTTGGTACGCGAACAAATCACACGCACAAATCTCTCGTGTGTGGGTTGCTTTAGTGACCACCCTTTAATCACATATGAAAGTTTAACTAAGGGAATATCAATATCTCGTTGGTAGTCTGCTGCATCTTAGGCCCATCATGTTCCACTAAAAACAAACTTTTTTATTTAACAAATTGGATTGATGTTAAATATATCATTTGGATTTTGTGTTACTATATATTCAATAACACAATGCAATAATTTTGCTGCTGAATTCAGAAATCACCATAGAAATTTCTCATTAGCTCTAGTTTTAAAGATATAGTGAATTTAATATTTTCAACACTACTTTTACTATTTCAAAATATCCATAAAAAATGTATTTCGTTAAAAAACAGATGAGTGCAGAAATTTATAGCCGTCTCTTAAGCGGGTGCTAAACAGATCAATATTTTTCGGCTTCAATATGTGTGTTTGTATGCATTTGTTATTAAAATCAAAAGCATTTTGATATTCTTCAATTATTCCCCTCCGTATATGTGTGGCTATCTATTTTGTAAACAAACCCACACAAACACATATATTGAAGCTGAATATTGACCTGTCTGGCATTCGCTGTGGACTATCGGGCATGTTCTGACACTCGCATTTCGCATAACATTTGCGATTGTGACTTGAACTCGCAAGAGAGGTGTTCTGTAAATCGCAATCGCCAGACTTTTAGCGAGTTCAAATCGTAAGAGTAAACTGAAGTGAACTGGTGAATTTAGACTAAACTCAACTTAAAGCAACAAATACAATGACGAATAAATTAAATTAAATATGTTTTCTTTATATTTGGATCAAAACTAGTAACATATTCTTACAATTTATATTAAAAATATGAAATTTAAAAAATTGTGTTTGGTTTGGCTTGTCCATTGTTTTCTTCTGCACAGGCGATTTCAATAAACAGCTGATATATTTAATACGGCAAATCGCAAGCAAAACGCGTGAGTTTTAGAACACGAAAAATCAAGCTTGGCGATATGCAACTCACATGCGATTTGACAATCGTGCGAGTGTCAGAACATACCTGTATAAGTACTGAGTGCAGTAAATTAATATTCAATCCGATGTGTCTTATTAATTTTTTGATATTCCTTAAATTCTTTTTAAGTAATTCTGAAATCGTCTAAATCTTCCATTTTATTTTTACAATCAATTAGCCTCCGTGGCGCAATGGCTAGCGCGTTCGGCTGTTAACCGAAAGGTTGGTGGTTCGAGCCCACCCGGGGGCGGTTGATATTTTATTTGTTTCTGTTTAAGATTTAATTTATTTTTTAATTAATACCTGTGCATCAGATTTTATTTGTAGTATATTTGCAGGCGTATTCTAATCAATGGAACTTAAGATTATCCTTAAACACTTATAATGAAAATTACGTCGATAATAGTCGGCAACACTTTACAGATTATTATCGACCTAAAATTACACTCGCATTATTTTCAACAAAAATGTTTTTACTAAAAAAAGCGATTGGGTGCGTGCAGGTTTGAACCGCGACCTCGTGTCTTATAGTCTGACGTATCTACCATTCAGCCATACCCGCATTATACTTTATGTTACATTTTTTCCAGTTGAACTAAATATGTTTAATTTGCAAAGTTTTTTCTTTAATAAAATAACAACAAAATCGATGTAATTTTAGACAAGGAGAAATTTTCAACACAAATTTAGGCAATATGTATATGATCGTAAATTTGAAGTAATGTTTTACAGTGTATGAAAATATGTATATCAGATCCATGGGAGACTAAAATCGGTATTGCAAAAGTACCCCAATCAAGTTAATCCTTTAAAAATTTGTTTAATCATTTCTCTACTAAACTCTTTCTCCCAAAATTAAGAATTGGTTGTTTACGATTCTCAATCAAGCTCGTTAGTCTCTTGTGTAAAATCGTTATCTACGGTACTTGATTAGATTAATCAAAACACGGTTAAAATATCACGAAGTCAAGTTCCATAGAAGAGGAGCTAAAATACCTCTCCCATGGAAGGTCTTGATTTTCTACTTTAAAAATTGGTAGCTTGCTTGATTAAAATTATAAAATTTTTTTGGCGCGGAATTTTTCACAGTTCATATTTTCTTCAACTTTTTAGAGTTTTTGCTTTAAATCTAAGTGAAGACAATGAAAAATTCTATGTAATCTCTCTCTTATCAATTACAAAAGTTAGTTCACCAAAAAAGGGTTATAGCATGAAAAACCCGTTATTCAATTCAATCAAAGTAAATACAGCTCTGTGAAGCTTTTTTATAAAATGTGGCAGCATAAATATAACGGTATTGAAATTCACCACACTTAACTACAAATAGCAAATGTCATATCCAGAGTAGACTATTAAATAAAGGATATCAAATTGACATTCGCAGTAGTAACAACGACACATAACAACGTGTTGTAACGGAATCGCAGTCCTTTTAATTAAGCGTTTTATGGAAGGAAAGAAAAAAATATAGACAAAATTTAGGTTTTATTAATGAAAAAGGAATGTGAAAATATAACGTTAGAAAAATATTTATAGGCAGTACATAAATTTATAAAACGGTAAAGTGATTAAAATAAAGCTTAAGCTGCTAAAAATCTTGTTGATATAGTTTTGCAAAAAGATTGAAAAAAAAAGAAATTTGGTTTTTCCATCTAAATGCTTAATAGTTATTCGTATGTGTATGTATATACATAATATATATGTACATTACAATATTTCTATATATTGTACTATATATGGATATATACATACTTAGGTGTTTATATATTCATACATATGTAACTTTAACTCAACACTTTCTTGAGTTGATTGAATAAATTTTTATATGTATACAAATTCACCACTGCCATTGAGCTTTTCCAAAAGCATGTAAACAACAAACAAAGTTCTCATACACACTTGACGTTGTTGTGTTGTTTTTTTTCCTTCTTATTACTTCTTCCTTTCATGCTAGCTTTCTGTGCTTATTCGTTGGTTGTATGCTGTGATTCCAATGTCTATTATCCTTCGTGTAACGTGGTGAATTCCGTATATGCTAAATGGTGTATGTATGTGCTCGTGTAGGTGTATATGTGTGTGTGCGCTCAAAAAAGCTTAGGCATTTCGGTGTGTGCGGTAAATATTCATCAATTTGTATTTTCAGTTTTATTCCGACTGTTTAGGGCGGTTCCGCAAGCAGGTTGAAAAGTAGTTACAGAATGTGTTAGTGTTCCAAAAAAAAGAAGCAAAAAAAAGTAAAAATCACAAACTTGAGAGAAAATTTCTATATAATATACATTAATTTTCATTTTAACAATTAACTTAACAACTCAGTATCAGACAACTAATCGAGTCTGATAAGAACAAAAAATTTCTTGAAAATTAACAAAACCTTGTGAAAACTTAAATTAAAACCAAGTAAATATAAAGAAAACTAAATAAGGAAAAAAAGCTCTTGAAAAATAGATGGAAATATTTACAAAACTTTTATTAAAAGGTTAGTGATTACATGAGTGCTTACAGGAAAAATTAATAAATCTACATATATGAGAAAAGTTGCAAAATATACTGATATAAATCTGGTTAATATGCATGTGTGTATGTAATTATCAAATGAAAAGTAAAACAAAAAGTTTAGAAAAATTTTTAGCTAATTGGAAATTTTTAAGTGAAATTATTTTAATTTACTGAAAATATTTGAAATAAACTATATATCCAAAGAACAGTTTGGCGTTCGAGGAAGAAAAGAAGAAAAAAGGAGAAATATAAAATTTATATATATATTATTCAAAAATCCCTGAACGTATGCTTTGAGTTTTTAAATTTAAATAATCCCTGAAAATATACTTTATATTTTCTTTTAGCATTTTTTGTCTTTAACTTCATAATAATAACAACAATAACAAATTGTTGATGAAATACAAATATGAATTACAAATTTCCTTAGCAGATAAGAGAAAAATTTTTCTATTAGAAAAATTTTCTTCAGCATCATTCAGTTTTTTATTTTGTGCTCAATTTTCTTTTTTTTTCTTCTTCTTCTATTTCTATTTATCATCATTATCCTTGCTATGAAAGTGTTTGCTTTTCAAGTGCACACACACTCACTCATACACTCAAACATACACAGAGCTAAACACACTCACATACAATGACACAACCACAATCATGTCAGATATCCAGCCAACTTTAACAGCCACACAGTCTGTGTACTAAATATACAAAAAAAAAAAAAGATTGAAAGAAAGAAAAAAAAATGAGAAATTGTAAACCTAAAAAAACATGTAGGGAAAATTAAGGAAAAAAGAAACAAAACTCGCCACCAATACTCATCATATCCAACATAATGCTAAATTCTTAGCTGCAAAAAATATATAAAGCAGATGAAAACTAAAAATGAAACTAAAAATCTTAAATGTCAATGAAAATGTAGCTAATCTAGCGTTTTACTTGGTGGCATAAAGCTTTTAATTAATCAGTAATACGGATTTTACACGAAGACTTTTTAGCTTGTTTTTTAGAAATTATGGATGGACGGTGTGAAAAGGAATTCAATGAAGTAGCCACTAAAAAAATTAATTGAAATAATCTATCTCTTTTGGAGTTGCGACCGCAGCGAGCGCTATTTTCCCCCTTCGTGCATAAGCTCTAAAAAAGTAAAGCTTATAAGTCTTCGTCTAAAGCCCCAATATGTCTGAAAAACTGGTAAGCAAGTTATCAAAGTAGTCTCATGTAATACAAGCAAAGAGAATAAAAAAGTTTTAGGAAGAGTTTAATATATCGTGGGAGCGCGGGGAAAAGGAGATAAGTCAAGTTTTTCTCAAAAAAAATTTGTTTTCATCTTTGGATAGTTGACGGTTCTTTGGACCACTGTAAATGGCTTATAAATGGCTTAGCACGATGCCGGGGAAATTTTTAATATAATCACTCATTAAAATAGAAACAAACAAACAAAAACACCTTAAAGGATTAATGTCGTTTTGAAATAAAAACACAATACTTCACAGCTTAACAAAATCTAACAAATAAAGCATATTCAATTTGTTTTATTATTAAAGTTCAATTATTAAAGCTCCACTTAAAATGTGTCAAGAATTATAAAAAAAAGTTTGTTGCTAATTACATTAGTAATTCATTCAATTACGAAATTTGAGACCACTTTTCATTTTTGATAATATTTTAATTGTAAATTTCTTGAGAGGAGTAGTTATTTTTGTGTACATATCAGTAAATAAAAATGATATAAAATATGCTTCATAATAACTTTCTTAATTACTTTAATTTTCGATAGCCCAAAGAAACGTTTTTGGTTTGACTCATTTTTTTATTTTTGTTCAAGTCATTTTTATTGTCCGAAATACTTCATTGGAAGACTCTTCATTTTTTAAGCGCTTCACGCAAATTCACATTTCTGTTGGTCACAAAAAGGGCTTTTGCATCTCGTTCACCTTGAATAATTTTTCAACTCGTGCTCCGATCATGATGAGCGATAGCTTTGTTTTTAGAAAATGAAAATAATTACCCAAATAAAAAAAATTCCAAATTGATTATTAGATTATTAGGCTAATGTTCGTAACGTTATATTCAGAACGAATTGATCATGATTAATATTCCAAGGAACAAGGTAAAAATTTTTCAACGTACACAGCAGAACAGAGTAGCACCACTTTCGGAAGCCGCTACACTTCCATCGTCAGTGCTCACGTGTATTTTGCTTATCACCACTAGTCAGGTGGCTTTGTTGGCTGTGATTTTAGTTCTTATATATACAAATTTTTCGTGAAAATTTAATACGAGAATTAAATCACTCTCAAGCTGATACTAAGTGCACTTTCATAGCGTTGCCATCGGTTTATTTTTCTTCATTCCCATTTTTCTGATTTTTGTTCTACTCAAGACAAACTTTTTTGGTTTGATTTTATACTTAAGTATATATGAACATGTAAACATGTGAAAGGCTCAAGCCAGTAGCTAATTGCTTCGAACGTATTTGCTTTGTGAATTCAAATTGATTATTAGGCTTAGGTTCATAACGTTATATTCAGAAAGAATTGGGCATGATAAATATTCCAAGAAACAAGGGAAAAATTAACATCAACTTAATTTTTCAACGTACACAACAGAACAGACTAGCGCCCCTCTTGGAAGCCGCTACACTTCCATCGTCAGTGCACGTAATTCTCCTATTCAATTTTCACGAAAAAGTTGTATATATAAGAATTAAAATCACATTCAACAGAGCCATCTGACAAGTGGTGATAATCAAATACACGTAAGCATTGACGATGGAAGTGTAGCGGCTTCCGAAAGTGGCGCTACTCTGTTGTGCTGTGTACGTTGAAAAATTAAGTTGATGTTAATTTTTACCTTGTTCCTTGAAATATTTATTATGCCAAACTCTTTCTGAATATAACGTTACGAACCTTAGACTAATTATCAATTTGGACTCACAGAACAAATACGTTCGAAATAATCATATTAACCCTTAAGAGAACACCAGTTCCTAGCCAGGCATTTTAAAAATTAAAAAAATTTTTTTTCCTAGATAGCATCGACAGACCCTTCCAATTTTTTTATGAATTGCTCAATAAAGGTGGTTTCTGTGGAAAAAGTGGGAGAAACTAAAATTTTTGTGTCTGTGGGCGTGGCAATATTTGCCATGAAATGTTTATTCATGTTTCTACCACCAGGGCCTGACTATTATATAAAGACTGTAGTACATAAAACCAAAACAAATTGTATAAAAAAGCACACGCAACACATAAGAACTCTGTTCTTAGTTTTATTTCGAAGAATTGAGATTTTCGATAACAAAATTTTCTTTTTGTTAGTGAAAGTGGAAGCAAAGTATGATAGTAATTTTTGTGCTTCTATATAAAAGCAAAATCCCTTTGTTTGCAACATTTTATCCAATAGTTATTTAGTTTTGTGTTGGCAGTTGACAATTATAGAGTATTACAATGAATGCTCGTTGCGACGACTCGAGTCCCACTCAGCCAAAGACAGCTGTACAAATTGGAGGTTTTCTTGGAAATAACTCTCCACAACAGTAGAACTGTTACACCAGCAACAACAATTAGTACTGAAGTACATAGATATAGATCTTGTCCTAAATATTTTGAAAGGTTGGCAAGGGCAATTGACAATGTGACCCATGTAAATGCAGATAATAATATAGAAGATGAATCTTCTAAATGAATATTGAAGAAAAGTGATGCAAATAATAAAAACGAATACGAAAATCAGAAAACTTTCAACTCCAATGGTTTTTCATTCGAAAGGATGGAACAAAATGGTATAAGTTGCCTCCAGGTTCCAGAAGATTTATGGATCAACGTATTAATGTGTAGTGGTGGAGTTACAACTGAAGATATTATTGAGCTAGAAATATTCAAGAGATTTTTTTCAAATGACATGAAGGAAATTGTAGTGTGTGCAACACAGAAACATGCTAAAAAAGTTTATGAAATTTTCAACAAAAGTAATACAGATAGACAGCAAGTTTGGAATCCAATTACTATGGAAGAGTTAGCTGGTTTGTAGGAACCTTGATTTATGGTGGAGTAACCCAAAATAATACCCAGCCTACCTCAAGTATCTTGGGAGTTACACGATTTGATGATAGCCATAGTAGGTCATTCCGGTGTCAGTGTGAAAAAGCACCTCCAATACCAGATATTTATTTGGAACTTACTATATATGAGCCTGAAAAATTATTATAGACCGCATTATATTACGGTAGAATACATAAAAAATGACATAGGCAAGTAGATTCGAATGAAAACAATCGACATAGAGGAATCCAAATTGATTCGAAGTCGAGCGACTAGGTTTCTTTCGATCACTTAGATTTTCTATCGACATTGTGGAACAGGTTATAAATTGATTTTTTTCTATATTTATTTTTTATATACGCTTGTTTTTAAAATATTTCATTGTTTTTTCTTACACGAGCATATCGTCATATAAAATTCACAAGGACCAATCTACATATTTTAAATTTTCAAGACAGATAAAAAAACATTTTTTTTCTGAGTAGTATCGTTAAATAAATCTGAATTAATGATAATATGCTGAAAAACAATTCTTATAATCACAATAGTTTACTTTTTATTCAGTTTTTTACCTCTCCTGAAAAAAAGTTTTTTTTTTATTGAATTAAATATATTTAATCCAATAAAAAATTTTCCGACTATCTTCTGTATCAACTCCTGAACTCAATCAAGTATCTTCAAAAGAGACTTTGAAACAACGTCCTAGCCCAAAACACGAGAAAATTTTATTCGATTTTAAGTCAGATATAAGTAACAATATGCCAAAAATGAGTTCTTAAGAACAATAACTTTTTTAAATGCCATAAAATTTTTTCACGTAAAATAACTTTTTTTTTAATGTAGAAAACGATTCTTTTGGCCGTCAAAACAAAATTTGCTCTACAACTTTTTATATTTGTGTTATCCAATAATTTACCGTTATTTTTAAGTTACTCCCAAAAATCGCCAATTTGGCCCCCAAAACTGAAAATATGACCTTACAATGTTCTACGATTTTATTAGAGAAAGCTAGATCTTTATTTCAGTAACATATTTCAACCTCTAAAAAGTTCATGTCATGGCAAATTTTTACCATTTTCTAACAAATATTTGATTAGTGCCATCTTGCGGCTAGTTCTTAAAACAACTGAAACAGTAAATAAGAACATTTTATACCCTTTCCAGAAAGTGTGTGTAGTAAACCGACTCACCGAAAAAAAAATCTGTTACCCCTCTCATATTAAAGATCCGTCTTTTTAATGAGGTTTCCCAAAACATTTGCGGGGTCAAGTGATGACCGCCCGTGAGCTGAACCGTGTCTAAAATGGGGCTATTTTTGTAGTTTTTTGTATGTTTTGGTATTTTATCCCACAACAACATATGAAAAAAATACATCGTTTGAAAGATCGTTTCAAGCTGCATCCAATGGTGTATTAAACTTTATCATTCATACCATCAGAAATGCATTATTTCATAAGAACCACGATTTTTTAAGCGTTTTTATTACAGGCGCTACTTATATTAAAATAAATTTTAGTTAGTTATTATTTAGGAAAAATTACAAAACATTAGAAAATTTAACGACTACACAGATCAACACGATTTATTAGGTCGGTGTTTCCTTAGTCAATTTGCGTACATATGATACTCAGCTCCATGCCTATAAATTACTTTTTTCTAATTGGCTCTGTATCCCGAGATTTTCCGTTATAAAGAAAAAAGAATATGCTGCATCAAATTTACTCGAGAACTAGATCTTCGATTAAATTAAAAAAAACACATAAGGCTCGAAAACAAAATAATTAAATTACGTCCTTATTAATTTTTCAACAGCCATATAGTTTCAGAGATATTCAGAAAGTTTTATCAAAAAACATACATTTTTAAAAAAATTAAAAAAAAAAAATTTAAAAGACTCATTAAAATTTGAACCTGAAGAAAATTTTAAATTTTATTCTTAATTGTGATAACATCATATGCTACAAACAAAATGATATAATAGCAAATCCTATACAAAATGATTTTCTCTACAGTTTTTTTTTTAAATTTTTGTAAGTCAGTTTTAAACCAATAAAAATTAAAAATAAATCTGTAAAATATGTGCTACTACTAAATTGTGAATAAATTCAGAACTTATGAAATAATTTTAACAAATTTCAGATCATTTTATTTGTAATATATGAAGTTATCACTATTAAGAAAAAAATTAAAAATTTTCTTCAGTATAAAATTTTAATGAGTCTTATAAAAAAATTTTTTGTTAATTTTTTTGAAAAAAAAATATTTTTTTGCTAAATATTTCTGAATATCTCCGAAACTACAAGACTGTTAAAAACTTAATTAGGCATTAATTTAAAGGCTATTTTATTTACGATCCTTCTGTGTTTTTTTTTTAATTTAATCGAATAACTAGCTCTCGAGTAAATGCAAATTATGTGATGCAGAATCCTCCTTTTTTTATATAACGGATAATTTCGTAATACAGAGTCAATTAAAAAAAGCAATTTAGAGGCACTGATGCTCAGTACAAAACCTTAGACCTTATAGAAAAAATTTTATTTTGATGGTCTTTGTTATTTATCTGATACTTTTTACCTCCTGTCACACAGTAAGGAATTAAAAAAAAAATTAAAGATATCTGCAGCTTTTGAAGGCGCAGTCCGAATCTTATAAAATTTCATACGACTCTTAAAGAGGTGTTGCTGAGCTTAAGTTTACAGTTCAGACTTTATATCTTTAAAGGGGGCGGAGGCAAAATGGGTCACCTTGGGCTTCTGAAAAATTTAAACCCAAGGTTTTGCTAATGGGGAAGTCAAATTTTTCCGCTCTGCAAAAACTTGTTTTCGTCGATTAATAACAAAATTATTAATTAAGAAATCACTATGCAGTCAAAAGTTATACGCAGTTTTAGTTAAAACTTTGAATAAAGCCGATTTCCCCCGCTTTTTGCTGAAAAAGTGCGTTAATTATTTCATAATTATAAAATTTTTTGCAATAATACTTACCCCACATTTATACCTATTGGAAAGGTAATACTATAAAGCAGATTATTGAAAAATTTTTTCTAAAATTTTTGTTGTTGAATTAACCAGAGCGTTTCAAAATAGACCTATTTTTACTATAAATATTAGTTTTAAGCCACGTTTTCTCAAATCTCATGTAAGTAACCTTAAATATTTCCCAGAAAATTATCTGCGCTTGGTAAAAAATAAGAAAAATACAGCAAAAATACTGAAAAATCCCATTTTTGGGATTTTCTAGAATTTCTTTGGGAATTTCAGGGTTCCCAAAGACAATTTCTTCCTTCTTCCTTCTGGACTTATTACATAAATTGCTATATAAATGCAATAATCAACGATCTTATAGCATTAAGAACCACATAACATAACAAGATTTTCAACGATATTTTGCAAAAGGTCTTTCAAAAACTGTTAAATTGTTAAAATCTGAATACCTTATTGAAAACTACATATAATTTTCTAAATTTTGATATGTGATAGTCTTTCAAATGTGTAGCATTAATAATCATACGTCTACTTAATATTTGGTTTAAGTGTACATAATACACAGAAAAAAATAGACAAGAATTATGTTCAATAAAACTATGTTATTGAAAAAAGTATGGATTTCAATAACATTTGTCATTAACTTAATATAATATTCCGTTGTATGTACTTCTTTCCCATGCCGGTTATATCTTTTCTTTTCGTATATAACTACTTAAAACAAGTTTTATCTCATAAAAAAATAGCTGGGACATGGCTCGCCTGTAGAGAGAATACTGTACGTCCGGTAAGCCCGGGTTCGTATCTCAGCAATGTCAAAATTTTTTTTGTTAATTTATATATTTTTTTCGTTTGAAATAATGTTGTTATCAATATAGCGGAATGCTTAATCACAGGAAATTTTAAACAAAAATTATTGAATACCGAGATTTTTGTTATCAAAAACGAAACTTATTTCTTTCTGTGTACAACGGGTAAAACTAGTGTTTTGTGTATAAGTATAACTTTTTTATGCTGTGAAATCTTTGATTATTGATATTTTGGAATAAAAGTTTGTAGTTATATAGAAATTCATGTACTAAATACCAATGAAAAATCATAATAAGATTTGCCTCTGGAAACCGTAAAATTTTCAAAGAAAATCCAGCAAATCCCAAAAAGGGGATTTTCAGTATTCTCGCTGTATTTTACTTATTTTTCGCCGGGCGCAGATAATTTTTTTGGGAAATGTTTAAGGGCACGTTAGGCTTTAAAATGAGTTAATAACCTTTTTTATTGCAGCTTTGAGATTTGAGAAAATGCGCCTTAAAGCTGATATTTGCAACAAAGGTAGGTCTATTTTGAAACGATCTGGCTAATTCAATAATGAACATTTTGAAAAAAAAATTTTTTTTGCTATGATCTGCTTTATAGTATTACCTTTCAAATAGGTATAAATATCGGGTAAGTATACCCGAAAAATTCTCAAAAATATTCTTGTGAATTCGGATGCCACACCTGTTTAAGTTGAAATTAAGAAAATACAAACTAATAGCATTTGTTCTAGCATCCAAATTTACAAGAAAAAGTTTAGAAATGGCCAATTTAAAATTTTCTCGATATACCCGTTTTCACATTTGAGCAAACAAACGCTTATTCTTCTCTCTTGAAAACAGTCTTGTGAAAACATAACGAAACGACAGAATCAAAAAATGCGAAATCGTCCGTTTTCACATTTGTTCTTGTGAATTCGGTTGCCAGAACACATGCTATTAATTTGTATTTTCTTAATTTCAACTTAAACAGGTGTAACATGTATTTTAGCATCCGAATACACAGGAATATATGTGAAAACGCTTTGGAAGCCAGAACATAGGCGATTATTGCAAAAAATTTTATAATTACGAAATAATTAACGCACTTATTTCTGCAAAAAAATTTAGAAAAAATCGACTTTTTAAAAATTGTAGTTCGAACTTCGTATAACTTTTGACTGAGTTGTTATTTTTGAACAACATTTTGTGAGAATATTAATAATTTTATTAGTAATCAAGGAAATTTTTTTTCCAAATCGGAAAAGATTTTACTTCCCCACTAACAAAACCGTTGACCAAGGCGCATAAAAAAGTTAAAACTTTAATTTTTTTATTCGAATTTCTCCTAAACTGTTAGCGGAAACCCATAAATGTAGCAGATTTTTTTTTACCTCTTACCTTTTAACGTTAACGAGTAAAATCGTTAAAGCACTAACACTTGAGTGCTGCATTCAATAGTGGCTTATAGTGGTTATAAGACTAGTCCGATGTAATGCAGACATGGACCATGTCATTTGCAAACAAGATTTTTTAGTTAAGCGGCAAGTGCTCGTGCTTTAACAATTTCAACATGAACACTTGAGTGCTCCATCAAGTGGTGACATGGAGTAGTTTGAGACTACTTCGATGTAGTGCAAAGTTGAGCTATATGGTGCAGTACTAGGACATCATAATGTTAAATCGACCATGTTTTCTCCATACATTTGGGTTACCTTTGGGCTAGTCCTATTCCTCTATGGACCATACTTTACATGCGTGTTTACACTAGTCGCGTTATCTGCAGGGATGGAACAAGTCTGTGTGTGTATGTGTGACGATTATTGCTTTTTGGGTTTTTGCTTTTGTGTCCAGGAATCTGTATTTTGTTTCTTCTAAAATTCCTTTGAAAGATATTCATATTTTGTCTGCCCCATAACAGTAGTAGGCTATAAAATAAATTAAGAGAGTACAAGAAGAAAAAGCACAAGCAAGAAGAAAATAAGAAAATAAACAAATCACAAGGAGTAGACTTTATAAAGGCAGACGGCAACAATTAATTAAAGCATACAACAATTCTCGTACAAAAAGAATGTTTTTAAAAGCAGTAATGAAATATAGAGCTTCGTATTAAAGTTTTCTTAAAAAATTTTTTTATATATTTAATAAATTTTTTTCCATTGTCGTTTGTGGTTTTTACTTAAATTCCCTTAAGCAAATTTAAATTTTGTTTCTTTGTCTTTTAGTACAGAGAAATAGAACAATCAATTGTTGAAATAAAAGTAAATGTTTAATAGAACTTTTTATCCAATAATACTTTGTTTTGTTGGTGTGCCTTTGTTTTCATTATCATTAAAAGGAAAAATATAAATTTAATTAATCATTTAATATAATTTAGTGCTAAACAATATGAAATTTTATAAAAAATATCAAACTTAAAAAAAGTGGCCACATGTAAAGAAGAAGAAGAAGAAGATAAATGACTTAAAGACTTGATGTTAAAGAAAGAAAAAACCAAGAATTTGTTACGAATTGTGGAAAAATACAGGTGAGTTGCAATTATAAAAAAATCATACGTTGATAACACTTAACTGATTTTTTATTATTTTTCACAAAACGCAGAAAAAGTTAAATAAATCGTTAAAAAATCGATCCTATCAGCAAAATAAAAATACCGAAATTAGTTAAGAGTATTTATTTAATGATTTTCAAGTATTTTATTTCGTGGCTAGTAACGCTTTCAGTATAATTGCAATATAATTTCTTCAAATAAAAACTAGTAAAAATCAGTTACGTGTTTTCAACTTATGACCATCGATATATGAAATTACATTTTAAGTATGTACATATATACGCTGCGAGAATTTTTTGTAAATTTTTCCAACAACAATAGTTCCATGACTTATGGAAAAGGGACAAATCACCTAGACATGAAAAATTATCATTATGATACAATGGCCGGCCATCAAAGCAAAAAACAAAAAAATATTAATATAATAAGATAAAGGGAAACTTCGTGCTAACCAAAAACAACGTTGAACTTAAGTGAATATAAGAATTTACAAAAAAGCTCTTGTATTCTATTTCGTGCAAAAAATTGGTTAAATAGTTGATATTTCCTTATAAAAACATCCACTTTTAGAAGTGGTAAAAGTGAACAAAAATGCTAATGAGACGGTGTAGCGGCCTGTCGAAATCAGTAGTACTGATTCATTCTGCAAATCTGTTTGAATATTCGAACATTAATTATTCGAATAATTTGAATTCGCATTAATTCAAATAATGAACTGAAAAACCGAAATAATTGACCAATTCACAACCGGTTGTATGTGTTGTAGATCGTATAAACGTTCTTGGTAATTTCCAAATAAGCATTTGCTTAGAAACATGTTTATGTGGAAATTACCAAAAAACATTTTACGATCTACAACACTTTCAGTTTTTTTTTAAATTTCCAATTTAAAATTTAAATAAGTTATTAATTGAATCAATTATTTTCTTAATTGAAAAAAAAAGAAATAAAATTTTCTAATTAACTTATTAATTGATTTTTAGTTAATATGTTATTAAATTATTAATTAATCTTATCAATCAACTTAATTAATTAAATCAATTACTTGATTGTTTACATCAATTACTTGATCTAATTCAATCAATTAGTTGATTGAATATTTGAATGTGAGTATCTTGCATATTTGAAAAATAAAAAGGACAAACACAATATGATGTTGGAGAAAAATATTAAATTTTTGTTTTCTTGGGTAGAGCTAAAAATCAGAATGCGAAGTATTATTTTCTTACTCTCTTGCTAATGTTTACATTCACAGATGCTGACCAAAATCCAATGAAAACATATATTTACAAAAAATTTTGTCATAAAGTCATTGCTTCCTAGGTTTTGATTCATTTATTTTCGGTCAGAATACTTTATTATGGTGAGAAAATTAGACAGCTCCATCCACGCTCGTTTAAAGTAGGGATGTAACGAATACCGATACCGATATATCGGAGATACTTCAGATTTTCCGATACATCGGGTGGATTGTGTCAATATAATAAATGAATATCAAGCGGGTTTCCGCAAGAATTATTCCACTGTTGATAACTTATTTAACCTAACCAGTATAGTGAATCTTAACTTTAGCCAGAAAAAGAAAACATATGCTTTTTTCGTCGACTTCTCTTCAGCCTTTGATATAATACCGAGAAACTTACTGTTTTATAAGCTAAATATTTTGGGACTTTCCCAAAAATTAGTACGTATCTTAGCGAAATTGTACAATGACACAATTGCTCAGGTTTGGGATGGTACCTCATTATCAGAACCTTTTATTGTCACGCAAGGGGTTAAGCAAGGCTGTTTGCTTAGCCCAGTGTTGTTCTCATTATATTTGAATGATCTTCATAACAACCTTCCGGGTGGCATCATGGTTGCTGATACGGTGATAAAAGTTCTACTATACGCAGATGACATTGTTTTATTATCAGACTGCCCATTAATGCTACAAGCTATGATTGATGCTTTGTTTATATACTGTAATAAATGGTGCCTGAAATTAAATTTGAATAAGTCCAAGATTATGATTTTCAGAACTAGTACAAGGATAAGTCAAGGTCTAACATGGAATTACGGTGATAATCAGATAGATATAGTTAACGAATACAAATATCTCGGAATCACTCTGACTTACAATTTGTCTTTTAAGAAACATCTTACAGCTAAGCTTGCTTCGTCAAAATTCGCCATAAACACCTCCTGGTTGAAATATATTCACCACCCCAAAATAAATCTTTCGAATAAAATGAAGATTTTCCATGCTGCTGCAAAATCAATAATGTTTTATGGTGCCCAGGTATGGGGTTTTATTAGATTTGAAGAAGTTGAGAAACTTTTGAGATATTTTTTAAAGAAATTACTTTTCCTCCCACGAAATACGCCAAATTATATGCTGCATATAGAAACTAGTATAACTCCGCTTTATCTAGAAACTCTAAATTTGCATTTTAGTTATATTAGAAAAATATTCGAACTTCCGGTAAATAGACTACCGCGAATTTTAGCTGAACAGACGGTTGAACACAATACTTTCTGGCTACCGCACTGGGGTTCCTTGTGCAGTAAAATAGGTATTACTTTTGATATTTTGACCTGGAAAAGGAATCCGCTTTCACAACACAAGATCATTCTTGATACATTGAAAAATTTCGAACACGGTAATTTTGTCGCTAGTGCCAGAAACTCAAGTTTTCATGATCTATACCCTTTTTTAAAATATGACATACAACCTTATTTTTGTGACAATTATTCAGCTCACCTTGTTAGTCTAGTCTTAAGAGCTAGAGGTGGTTTACTCAATTTGAACGCCCGTTCATTTCTTAACAATAATACAAACACATGTACACTGTGTAACTCTTAACGGTTTTTGGAAGAAGATACCTACTACTTAATGAGGTTCTTAAAGTATTGAACGGCGAAGATTTTATGCGTTTATATAAATATATGAAAATTTGCTTAAAATATAGAGAACTTATTGTAACAGAATTCCGTTAACTTTGCACAATGAATTGCTATATTTAAATTCTTTACACATTTTTGTTATTCTTTTGTAATAATTATCACACACTCATTTGTATTTTTCTGCCAATCAGACACACAACATTTTTGTTATGTCTTACTATGATTTATCTTAATGAAATTTTTTATCTGAAATTCTATTTATAAAACAATTCTGTAACACTCCTGAATAAATCATATCTATCTATCTAATAAAATGATTTCAGCCAAATTGATTTCATTCTTTGATTTCAAATTATTTCAGATTTTAAAATGAAATCTTGTAAAACTTGCAATATTTTGTGATTGAAATCAATTTGAAATAATATTTTTGAAATCATTGAATGCAATCCATTCAATTGCTATCAATTCGATTGCAATAAAATTTTTGTTGAAATCGTGTGATTTCAATCAATTCCCATGAAATCACAACTATAGTGCAGGCGCGGATCCAGGGAAGTGGAAAAAGGGATATTTCTCGCTTCAAAACGAATAAAATATACCTCATTTCTATGGAGTTTCAAAAATAACTTTTATAAAATGGTACGTTTCATTTAAAAGTTCCCCTACCAAAAGCTTAATCTCGATCCGCTCCTGCTGTAGTGATAGTCCAACAAAATAATATAAAAAATGTAGCTAAACGTAGGTTTCTTAGCCATTTCTTGGATTTTTTCAAATTTGTTTCTATGCTAAAACTGATTGGAATTAAAAATTAGGTTAAGCAAATTTAGAAACCTTTGTGAATAAAAATTTACATTGTTGGCAATTCAAAATTGTCAGAGTCAGTTTTATTTTTAGAAGAAGGAGTTTCATTTAAAGAGAATGATGATTTTGATGCGGATTTAATTTGATTGCAATTGCTGGATCAATCAATTGATTACAGTTACAGTAATTGCAATAAATTGATTGCAATCAAATTTGTTATCAAAAAATGTATACAATTATTTTTGCCATATTGATTTCATGATTTCAAAATTTAAATCATACAATCAATTTATGCTTTCAAATGCATCCAAAAAATAGGCAATCAATAACATGAAATCATCAGATTGCAATTAAATCGTTTGCACTCTTTTACAGCTCGGACATGTATGCACATGATTTCTAGCATGAAATCATAACTTTGATCATTATCTGCCTAAAATTTTCTGCAAATTTTAAAATTTATTCACAAAAATAATATTATTAAAATTTCGAAAAATAAATACTTTTCATGTAATCGAATGATGAGAGTAAATATGAAAATATAAACTGATAACGAATAAATTATTTCCTTTGATTAAAAACATAAATACACGTTAGACACTGCGGCAAAATCAAAATATATGAAATATAAAACAGGCATTTCTGAAGGGGTCGATTTATCGAACTAAAATTTCACATGTACATAGCAGAGTAGTATTTCTATTTGTTTTTAATGTCAGCTCTCTTACTTGCTCAGGAGCGGACCTATGAAATCTGAAAGTAGGGCACTGCGGCCATGTAAAATTTTTTTATTGCTTGCCACTTTTTTATTTGTCATCCGATTTCAAACCTTTTTTTATTGTATTGAGTTATACTCATTTGAAAATTTAAATTTCTCAATTTTTCAAACCTTTGGTCCAGTATTTTTCAGATATCGGATTCAAATATCATCCGAATTATAAAAATTTTTCGTTTGTTTCGTTGGTTAAAGAACAAAATTTCAAAGAGTTCAAGCCAATTTTTATGAAATTTTGTGGTCTGAGTTGAAAAATATTAAATTTTCAATTTGAAACTTGAAATAATGTTGAATTTTGGGAAATTGTTGTTAAAACAACAAATAAATGCAAAATAAATAAAATCCGCATAGAGATGAATTGACGATAAATTGAGATAAATTTCCTGATATACTTATAGCTGCGCACTTCCATATGTTCTAAAATCCCAAAGCTGCAATTCCAAACCAATGCTACTTCTAAAAAGCCTTATGTGTACGTAGTTATTTGCATTGCACTTTTTGGGAGCTCTTGCAACTTTCTTAAGAATTCTGAGATTCTCAGAAGAAAATCTTTATTTTTTTCTTGCATAGTATTTAGCAAATAAATTCGAATACAACTGCAAAATTTCATTCGAAAATATCAATAATCTACGATTTTATTGCATGAAGAAAAAAATTTAATATGTACATGACACCACATAGCAACATTTTCCCCCTTGTGTTGCAAAAAGTCTTTCAGAAAGTTTTATATTGATAAATTCTGAATACACTGTTGCAAACTAGATATAATTTTGTAAATTTCTAACTTTCCCTTTTATATGTGTAAAATTTATGGACTTATAAGTAAAAACCTGTTCTCAAAAAGCTTTACTTGCCCTGTTAGAGATAATGGATACCATGGCGTATACTTAATATCTAGTATATTTAATACTCATACACACGTGATATGTATTAACTTTTGTTAATTACAGTAACCCTCGATTTACGTCGTGATTGGTTTCGGAAAATGGCGATGTAATTCGAAACAACGTAAATCCAATTTGATATTGCACATAATAAAAATTGGATTTCCATGTATTTTTTCTTTTTATAATTGAGGCGACTTAAATCGAAATGACGACGCAAATCGGAATGGGAGTGAACAAAAATTTTGCCCACCGCATAAAAACAAAGATTTTAACTAAATTCCCGGGTTTTGCTAATAACTTGTAAGCAACTGAGGCAACGTAAGTCGAATGGCGACGCAAATCGAATTTGGAAGGCACCAAAAATTTAAAGACGTAAATCGAATGGAGACGCAAATCAAATTTGATAGGTACAAACAATTAGACGACGTTAACCGAAACAACGTAAATCAAGGCTACGTAATTCAAGGAATTACTATATTATTAATGCATTGACTTTTTGTTAATGCTAAAAAATCGTTCATTATTAATAGTATCAAATCAAAATTGGAATCTTTGTACTAAATACTAAATAAAAAGATTTTCTTCTGAAAATCTCAGAATTAAGAAAGCTCCAAGAAATCCAAAAAATGCAAGTTTGAAAAATGTTGCCTATAGCGTTCACACTTGACCAAAGGCCCATTTAGCACTTTGCCAAACAGCTACGTTTACATAAGGCTTTTTAGAAGTGGCATAGGTTTGAAATTACAGCTTTTTGATTTTAGAACATGTGCCCTAAGTTCAAAATTTCGATTTAAAATGGGTCGTATTAGGAAGTGCGCAGTAGCGCGATTCTGAAACTTTTAACAATGCGAGAATCGTAACATTTGTCGACACATTTAATCACTCGCAGTAACGATAGTGCGATTCTGTAATCGATGCCGAACAGTGTACAAAAAATTTTTTCATTATTTTTTTTAATTTTGAGAAACATATGTGAAAATAAATGTTTAAATAATATAATAATATAAATTCTATCCCATGACTACTTTTTACGGCGTATGATTAATGAAAATTTGTATGGAAAAACTCCTTTGCCTGAAGTTGAAGACTTGTTCTGTTTCATCATTAAAAGAGTGAGGGTATTTTCTTTAACAAAAATTTTCAAAAATTAAAATTTTTCTTAAATTACAATTTAAATATTTTATATTTTCAATTTAGACGACAGAATTTAAAATTCGGTTCTTTAACTAAAGAAGAAAAATTTTTATAAATCGTATGATATTTGGAACCGATATTTGGATAATAGTGGACAATAGTTTTGAAAAATTGAGAATATTGAATTTTCAAATGAGTATAACTCACTAGCTATAAGAGATAAATAAGTATGCAAACATACATGTATAATAAAGCAAAAAAGTTTTGAAATCGTATGAGAAATAAAAAAGTGACAAGAAGTAAAAAATTTTACATGGCCGAGACTTCATAGCACCGCTCCTGATCAAGAAGGAGAGCTGATATTTAAAACGTATCTAAGCTATGCGTTTAGAAATGCCTGAGTTATGTTCAAAATGATTTGTTTCTGCCCCATTGTGCGCTAGAAAATTTTCTAACACCATTGTATGTGGTAGATTTACACATACTCGCATGTATTTAGTCATATGCACTTGAAAGTACCCTATAAGCAACTCAGTTAACTTTTAACGCACTTAAAGCTAATTATTTCGCAACTAATGTTGGTTGATGCTTGGATTACTTTTAATGGAGTCAACTGACTATTTTAACATTGCGATGTCCTTGGCGGTAGTCAATTGTCCGACTCTGCTTTACTTTTTAACTAACTTAAAGTTAACTTTATTTAAGTCAACTGGTAGTTAAGATGCAAAAAGATGATGCTGGGGTTCGAACTATTAAGTATCACAAGTTTTATAGTCAACGCGCTGACCACCCAGCTAAGGTACCATTTAAAATAATGACAGCAAAAAGTTAATATAGGTTCGAAATGAGTTCCAAAGTAGCTGAGAGAGTAAAATTGTTGGCTCTCACCAAATCTTATTATGCACTCAACTTAAGAATTGATTTTGGGTCAGTTCTGGATTACATTGTAGTTAGCTTTTAGTTAGTATAAAAAAAGTTAACTATAAGTTGATTATTTTTGTAGTCGACTACAGACTTGCTGATAGGGTATGCACAAATATTGGCATAGTGAAAAGTAAAGGAGTACATGTAAAATATTCCTATTTTATAAAATTTACTTCACAGTATACATATTAAATAGATACACACGAAAAACACATGCTCACACACAAATGCAAGTAAATAAAGTTATTCATACACAAACGGCGTTCTTAAGTTAATAAGGGTGATTTCTCTGTAAACTTGTTGTTATAAATATTTGCACCCAAAGTGGCAACAAATACAACAGTCAAATAATTCATCACTTGATTCTATTGAATATATGTTTTGTTTTTCTATATTTATGTACAACTTAATCATGGATACAAGTGAACAAATTTGTTAAAGTAAGATTTTTGCTGTGATTTTTTCTTTTTCTATCTGAGATAGATTTACCTTTTAACAATCCAATGATTCTACACAAACAAATATAAGCAATATCGCACTTAAACTTACACCTACACTTGATGATTTATTTACATACTTATGTATGCGTTCGTGAATAATATAAAGGATAGTTAGAAAAGATACTGTATGAGTATTTTTCTTAAAGTGTGTAAGCAAAGTGTTTGGCCAGGTAAAGAAATATGTAAGAGAGATGTCGTGATTTTAAGGTGAAGTATTAAATGTTATTCTTTTATTTCAATCGCTTAGAGGCGTGGCTTATCATGAAATGAAATACATTGTTTAAATAGGCCATGGTACACTCCATGTAAAGAGGAAACTCTTACAAATTAACTAATTTTAGTAATAGCTTATAGCTCAAGTACATTTTCGCGCGTTTATGCGTGATCATTACAGTGACCGTAGAAAAATTTAATTTGAATTTCTTCAACTCATATACCGCAAATAGATGCGTATTCATAAAAAACTATTCTAAAAAATTTTTTCAGGTCAAACAGCTAAGATTAAGGCGTGAGACATCCCAGAGAGGTACACAAACAAAAAAACTAAATTTCATTTTCTGTAAAGGAATTCAATGAAGTAGTAAATATTTTGTCTAAGAACGGACCTACAAGCAAATTTGTAAATATGTATATACAAAAATATCTCAACAATTTCATTGGGAAAAAACTTATTTCAGTGAACAAATTGTTTAAATCTATAAAACAATTTGTCAAAAAATATTTGCAAATTGTAAACAAAACAATTTACTAAAAGATTTACTGGATTTTCTGAAAAATATCAAAAAATTTTTTTGTCTGAAGTTATAAAATAATTTGTATAAAAATACTAACAAATATTAAACAAAATAGTTTATTTAATCAAACAAAAATATATACTGGATTTTTTGTAATATTTCAAATAAAATTTTTGTCCGGGTCATCATCATCAACATCCATTAAGCATTTATGAAATTTGATTTTGTTAAATGTGTTGAAGTCTGAATGTTTATCTAAAGACTTTAAAAGAATGAATGAGAATTATCGCAACGAAATTAACGAATTGATTCACTCAAAAACCTTCAGTAAACAAACTTGGCACAATCGCATTTCTTTTGCTATCATTGTTGTTGTTGTTATTTAAGTATATGTGGTCATCGGGTTGTTTTTTTTTACGAAAGAGTTTTTCTTGTTGTTTTTGGTGTTTGCGTCCTAAATAAAAGTCAAACAAAAAATTTATTGATCCAGTAAAGAACATTTGCTGAAAATTAATTTTATTTGTAGACAAACTTTTCTTTGAAAAAGTTTTGGTGATATTTTTTTCTTTGTATACAATCTTGTCCACTAACCCCCACTAGATAAGTGATCCGCAGGGAGAGAATACAAATAAAAATAAATACAAATAAAAATAAATACAAATAAAAATAAAAATACGAATTAGGCCCTAAGCCCCATATTTTCCAAAAGGGGTCTTTTATACGCATAGAGCTTTTTCCAAGAGAGCTTGGAGTCCAGGACTATACCAAGTTGTTCAGCCTTTTTCGAAAGCTTCAGAGTAATAATATCCAAACATGGTTATCTGAATTTTGTATCGTATGGTAAAATTATCAATACGGTATTTGCAGGATTAATTCCCAGACCGTTTTCCTTGACTCATTCAAGAAGTTCTAGTCGTTGGGAGACATTTATCACTGATAAGGGGCACCACATCTTCTACATAGGCTACTTGTGTGCCATTTCAGACTGGAAATTACGATAATGCCTTTGAGTATGTTCCTTACTCAGTATGTGATTATACAGATCGTCCCAATATATGCGCCCTTCCATATCCACAATTATGTTTACACATATTCCCTCTTATCAAGGATAACCTCTATATAGGCTACAACATCATACAGCGTTACTTCAACAGACTTCTCTTTAGGTAGTCGTGTTCTGCTGCAAAAGTAGTCTGATAACAGAAGTCTCCTGAAATGTATATCAACCATTCTTTACACTGTTTTTAACAAAAACGATGACAGAATATTTGGTCTATAATCCTTCGCGGTTTCGTGATTTATCTTATGTAATTTTGGAATGCATATCTGGCCATCCCTTTCCAAGTTGTGGGAGTATATTCATACACTGGGCTTCGTTTTAAATGGATATCAACCATGGTCGAGATACCATTATCGGTTGCTGCAGTAATGCCGGAAAATGCCATATGGCCTTGTTGACTTGTGAGGCTTAAAAGAAACCACAGAAGTCTACCATGCTAGTTCTTTGGACAGCTAATCTTGGAGAGACCTCCAAAATATAATGTCCGTTTTCATGACTAGTTTTAACGTTCCCGCGCAGTTTCCAGTTAAGGTGCCTTCCGGCTTCATTGCGAATCCAGCCATGTTAGTTCTTTGGATAGCTAATCTTGGAGAGACTCCCAAAACATAATGTTCGTTTTCATGACTAGGTTATCGTTTCCGCGCTGTTTCCAGTTAAGATGCCTTCCAGCTTCATTACGAATCTAGGTTTCTTGAAGAACAGCTTCCTTCAAAGGCACCGCACAAACGTTGCCACGATTACATTTATGCAATATCGCGTTTTTCCCTGAAACCATTGAGGCTCTACCAGCAGTTGTCCCAATTTTTTAACTTTCTCTCGCGCTCCGATTTGTTTGATAGTTTTCGTCATTCTGTTCATAGCTGCCTTGATCATGGAGTCAACTACGGTTAATGGAGTTTCCTTGACTATTGCTGCTGATTGTGACCTGGACAAATGGTTCTTCTGCTTATTTAAAATCTTGTATTACGGCCACTCACCGTTGCTGGAGGTAGAATAAGGTTCATAACACTTCTGAGCTTGTCCAAGTTCGTATTTCTATGCTTTCTTTAAGGGTTTCCCATTTGCGATTTTAGCTCAATTGTGAAAATAATTGTGTTTCGGTTAGAGATAGAGTACTCAAGTCTCACCCCAAAATCAAAAATCCTAATAAATTCCCTATCAGCAACCAAAGTGAAATCAATGTTTGCTGATTCTAATGAAAAATGATTGTCTATTAATCCTATTGTAAATCTTAAGACTTACTAAATAAGAAAAACTATAATAAAGCCTTAATGCTGTTATTAATAACGGTGCTTTCTCACAGAGTATGATGGGCATTAGCACTACATCCTGCGGTGAGAACATGGTCTCTTATATCTTAATTTATAAGGATAGGATACGAACTACACATTTATAAGGGTCATCTTAATCGAACAGTAGATATGACAATGTCAAGATTACCGTTGGTAGGTCCTTGTGTTCAAGCGCTGCCTTTGTTAGATCACTCGAACTCTAATTTAACAAAATAAAAATTTTACTGCCCATCATGACCAAAATACAGCTTCTATATTTACCTTCTTGAGCGACCGGACGCTTCTTCGAACTTTTTATTGGCTACTAGCCAAGTTTCTTGGATTAAGGCCATGCATTTGTTCTCCCTCTCCATGAAACGCAGCAGGTCATCCGCTACTCTTTTGGGACGATGCATGTTAATCTGTAAATATTTCCAAATTTAATTTGCACATACACTTTACTATCATACTGTCTTATCATATTTATACATACAACAACGTTGCCATGCCAAGATTTGTTGTTTGCCTAACGAATTGTTGTTGTTTTGAATTTTTGATGTTGAAATATTTTTCTTTAATTCTGTTGTTGTAGTTGTTATTATTATTCATAGTATTTGTAGAAAATATGTTTTTCCAAAAGATTTTCTTTTATTAATTCCCAAATGTTGGCGGCGTTGGTGTTGATGTTCGCTCAAGCTGGTTAAATCGTTGTTGGTTTGTTGGTTTGTTGCCTGTAAAGTTGATACAAATTTCGTTTATTGTTTGCTTTTGAGATTTGTTGCTGTTGCTACTGCACTCATTCGTTTGTTTGTTCAGACGTACGTTCATTGCTTTGGCAATTCTTAAAAGTGTTTTTTTATAAGTTTTTCTTTTTGGCTGTTGGCTAGAGCATTTCTTATGTCTCCTTTTGAATGGCGGCTTATTTGGTTGCAATGGTTTTGCAGACGACTTGTCGCAATTTTCATATTTCCTACAATCTCTGTAAGCCTTTTCAAGTTTTCCTTTTTATTCAACACAATTGTTAAAAGTTTATGTATAGTTACACCTTGGTTAAGTTGGCATTAGTTGTTTTGATCAATTTAAAATGTTTACGGAACACTGAAAGACTTTTCTTCATAAATTCTGTGAATTTCGACATTCATACAATGAAAAACTTTATTCAAACTCAACCAACGTCACGCTTTGTTGGATTAATGAAACAAGTTTCGTAAAATGTAAAATTATTTCATTAAAAAGTTAAATGTTTCATTATTTTGACCAACATATTTCATAACTTTTTAAATTATTTATTTATTTTAATGAAATTATGGCATTATTTAAATGAAATCATTTCATTATTTTAATGAAATTATTTTATTACTTTAGTGACGTTTGGGGGTTTCAATGTATACTTCTTTTTAAAGCGCCATTCAGAGTCCTGATTCGACCAAAATTGTTATATCTTGTTGGAAAGGCTATTTATCGAATAGTGGCTAACTGCCCTTGTCGGATACACGTCGGATACACGTAATTTCAGTGCATTCTAATCATAAATGCAGTAAAAATTTAGTTTTTGAGAAAAATGATCTATAGCAGGTCCTTATGCCGAATGAAACTAAATTTACAACAGATCTAAGACGCATAATTTTCAATGAATTTTAATCATATGTAAATGCAGCAAAAATTTTATTTTGGAGTGAAAGGATATATTGGAAATAGTCATGTCCTTGTGGTGAATTAAATACATTTACAATAGATTCTAAACGCCTGATTGTAAAAACATTTGTTGATTTTAAAACTTCGTTTTTTTAGGGAAAGGATCCTTGCACCGAATGAAAAAAATTTATAACAAAGCTAAGACGCATAATTGTCAGTGCATTATTATCATAAAGGGAGCTAAAATTTATTTTTGAGAAGAAGGATATATGGGATGTTGTCATGCTCTTACGCCGAATGAAAGAAAATTTATAATAGAGCTAAAACACATGATTATAAAAACATCTGTTAATTTTTAGTGTATTCTAATCATAAATCTAGCTAAAATCTAATTTTTGAGAAAAAGGATATATGGGGCATAGCCATGTCCGGGGACAGAGTGACACAAAATTTACAACAAATCTAAAACGCATAATTTTCAGTGCATTCTAATCATAAAATCAGTTAAAATCTATTTTTTGAAAAAAATTATATATGGGAGGTCCTTGAACCATATAAAACTAAATTTACAACAGATGTAAGACGTATAATTTTCAGTGTATTCTTATCATATATGCAGCTAAAATTTAGTTTTTAAGAAAAAGGATATATGGGAGGTAGTCATTTCCTTACGGAGGTCTTTGCACCGAATGAAACAAAATTTTCAACAGATCTAAGACGTATAATATTCAGTGCATTATTATTATAAATGGAGCAAACATTTAGTTGTTGAGAAAAAGGATATATGGGATGTTGTAATGCCCTTACGCCGAATGAAAGAAAATTTACAATAGAGCTAAAACACATGATTATAAAAAACTTCTGTTAATTTTTAGTGCATTCTAATCATAAATCTAGCTAAAATTTAATTTTTGAGAAAAAGGATATTAAGGACATAGCCATGTCCGGGGACAGAGTGACATAAAAATTTACAACACATCTAAAACGCATAATTTTCAGTGCATTCTAATCATAAAATCAGTTAAAATCTATTTTTTGAGAAAAAGGATATTTGGGAGGTCCTTGAACCGTATAAAACTAAATTTACAACAGATGTAAGACGTATAATTTCTAGTGTATTCCTATCATAAATGCAGCTAAAATTTAGTTTTTAAGAAAAAGGATATATGGGAGGTAGTCATATCTTTACGGTGAATAAAACAAAGTTTGCCATAGAGCTAAAATGCATGATTGTAAAAACATTTTTGTAATTTTTAGTGCATTCTAATCTGAACTGCAGCTAGAGTTTAGTTTCTGAGAAAAAGGGTACACGAAAGGTCCTTGCACCCAATGAAGCAAAATTTTCAACAGATCTAAGATGCATAATTTTCAGTGCATTCTTATCATAAATGCAGCTAAAATTGAGTTTTTGAGAAAAAGGATATATGGGACCTAGTCATGTCTTTGCGCCGACTACTTTGGAGTGTATTTTTTGCTGGGAATAAGATTTAAAAAACAATGAACTGAGTTTGAGTTCATGGTACAATTAACAAAAAATTAACTATATTCGAAGAAATTAAATTATTTTGGCTTGAGTTCGGTTTTAACTTAATTATTTAATTAAATTATGTTTTTATTTAGAGATAAATGTGAAGCATGTAGAAAAAGAAACATTTTTTGACAGCACGCAGGGTTGAACTGATATGTTTCCATAGCTCCCGCTAATCTCTTCAGAGTTCTCTTCCGCTTAGACCACTCGACCAAAGTTGATAGTTTGCAGTCAAGAGTTAAAACCGAACTCAAGTCAAAATAATTAGATTTCTTTGAATATAAACCCAAACAATTCGACTAAAACTCATGACTGAATTTAAAAAATATATTAATTGAAAAAATATATAATAACAGCGTAAAATATTATTAAGATTTAAAATTGATTATATTGATAAGATTTAAAAGGCAACAAATTGAATTTAATTTATGGTAAAACTAACAAAAAATAATTATTTGTTCAAAGAAAACTATGAAAAACTTTTAAAAAGTATCGTCGTATCGACAGTAAATTATGGCTGATGCCGATGTATCGGAAAATCTGAACTATCGCCGATATATCGGTATGGATTACATCTCTAATTCTAATCATAAATGCACCTAAAATTTAGTTTTTCTAAAAAATTATATCTAGGAGGAGTCCTGTCCTTGCACCGAATGCAACAACATTTGCGATAGAGCTACAACGAATGATTGTAAAAACAGTTGGTAATTTTTAGTGCATTCTTATCATAAAATCAGCAAAAATTTATTTTTTGAGTAAAAGGATATATGGGAGGCAGCCATATCCTTGCACCGAATGAAACAACATTTACAGCAGATCAAAGAGAATAATTTTCAGTGTATTCTAATCATAAATTCCACTAAAATTCAGTTTTTGTGAAAAAGGATATATAGGAGGTAGTCACGTCCTTACACCGAATGAAACAACATTTGCGACAGAGCAAAATCAAATGATTGTGAGAACATTTGTTAATTTTTAGTGCGTTCTAATCATGACTGCATCTAAAATTTTGTTTTTGAGAAAAAGGATATATGGGAGGCAGTCATGTTCGTGTATCGAATGAAACAAAATTTACTACACATCTAAGACGAATAATTTTCAGCGCGTTCTAATCATGACTGCATCTAAAATTTAGTTTTTGAGAAAAAGGATATATGGAAGATAGTCATGTCCGTGTATCGAATGAAACGAAATTAACTACACATCTAAGACGAATAATTTTCAGTGCGTTCTAATCATGACTGCATCTAAAATTTAGTTTTTGAGAAAAAGGATATATGGGAGGCAGTCATGTCCGTGTATCGAATGAAACAAAAATTACTACACATCTAAGACGAATAATTTTCAGTGCAATCTAATCATAAATGCAGCTAAAATTTAGTTTTTGAGAAAAAGGATATATGGAAGATAGTCATGTCCGTGCGCGGAATGAAATAAAATTTATAACAGCGGTACAATGCTAATTTTTAGAGACAGATTAGCATCTGTCTCTTTTTTCCTTTATTCTGATAATAATTGTAGCTAACATTAAAAATTTTAATATTCATCCAATTTTTATTCCCAAAAATTGACAGCCTTGATATTAATTACGACCTTCGAAAACAGTACGTTGCAACTATCTGATTTTGTTCTGACAATTTTTCTCTATTCCTTTCAAAAAAATAACTTATTCTAATATCTTAATCGATTCGGTAAAGCAACTGAATACAAATAGGATTATTTAAAAGCTTTTATATTTTATTCCACTCCCTCTATTATTTAGATAATATGTAAAATTTTTTTGCATAAAACTAAATCTGCTAATATTGATTGCCACAAAATATTCTCAGTAATATTGCAAACATATCACAGAGCCACAAAGCAATGCTGCATATAAATATTGTATATTCTCAGTAATATTGAAATATGGTGTTAAAATAATTCATGTGGAACCAACAAATAAACTTAAATAAATAAAAGAAAAAAGAGTGAGCAAAAAAAAAAACAGAGCCCCAATACAATTCAAACAATTTCAATTCTGTTTGCAACTCGACAACAAGACGAAAATAACTAAACAACTAAATGCAAAGAAAATAAATTGAAAAATCAACATTTGTAGCGACAACAGAAACACGAACATGAACAAATTTATAAAATGAAACGAAAATACAACAACAAAAAAAAAACTAAATATTCAAAGTCTCCTTTTTTTATGTTTTCAGTGTAATTTTTTGCTTTTTGCCTTTCTTCGGCTTGTAATATATTTTTCTTGATTTTTGTATGCCTGAGGGAAAAAGTTCAACTTATGTACGAGTATGTATGTCTCCATACGAGGGACGGTAGAAAAGCCATTAAACTAAACAGTAGTGTAATTTTTAGCCCAACATTATATTTCTTAAATCAAACTTTAGTTCTTTAATTTTTTTTATTAGCTTTTTTATTTAATAGCTATGCGGAAATATAATGCCAATTGTCTTCAACGTCTGTGTACAGAATCACTTAAGTAGAACAAAAATGTTGGCGAAATACCCTTACAGTACAAGCTGAAGGTTTCCCAATTAAAAATATTTATTTAAGCTACATTAATTTGACTTGTATTAAAGAAACCACCAGCACAAGTACCTTAAGCTTCGATCTGGAGTCTATCAGTGAATATTTGAATACTAATAATGATAGAAATCAAAAAGCTTAAAGTTAAACATGATAAAAAACAGAGTGAAGTTCCGAACCTTTGTTCAAACACTAGTTGAGAAAAAATCACAAGATGGCGACTTAGCTGTTAATTGATAAAAGTAAATAGGATTTTCAGCTCTTTGGTTGTTGCTGTGTTCATTGGCAGTGTCGTCCTGGCACCAGACACGAAATATCTAAATTAAATTTGAGCACCAGAAATAAGCTAAAAGCTAAAATATATTAATGATCGTTTCAGATTATAAAATAAGTATTAATACTTTTGCGGAATATTAAACGCAGACATGTTGAGTTGTTATTGTGTTTTAAAAATTTTCAAACAGAAATTAGATCAAGGAGGCATTTTCGTTAAAAGTATTATACTTGTATTATAGACTAAAACGGAGCACGTTGGGAAAAACATAGTAAAAACGTTCGCATCGCGTATCACCGATTTTTTAAATTTTAGATGTAAACCATTTTTTTTTGGTGAAATGAACAAGAAAACGCTCTTATGACATTTTCGTTGTTTGTAAATGTACTATAAGTTTTATTAACTAAAAATTTGGTCACTAGCAACAGAATTTTTAAGAAAGTAGTCTGTCGAAAATGTTTGTTAATTTTGATTACCCTATACTGATACCCTACAGATGGTAGGAAAGATGTTTTTAAAGTTATAGTACTGATATGGAAATCTTGCCCAAAACGTAATAGTTTCTATTATTAATTTCCTTATTACTAATAATCCTTATTGCAATGCTCCTGCTCTTCTTCTGATAGCATACGGTATGAAGGAAGTAAATAACTTTTAGACATGTACAGACATATGTATTATAGGAACTAAACACTGTGGTTTGAATTATCATTAGAAGTTTTGTGATACAATATAAAGGCAAAATTGCATTTTGTATAATGTCAGCGCAATTTGTGCATAATTTTCGACATGTAGAACCATCCATATTTTTCAGTAAGAATCACCGCGGTTTCCTTAGCGAATTAATCAAATGTTTCGGCGTCTATATCCCGGCATGTAGTTACACATTTAACTCGTTATAAGTGAAGAAAATTTATTTTTTGCTCCTTTTTTACTTATTTAAAAAGGAAATTTTTGAGGTATTTGTATCATTGCCCTAAATTTAACGAAATTTTCAACAAGTATTAAAGTTATTAAAACTCGTATCTGTACAAAATATATAAGAAGGACACAAATGCTTGCAATTTAAATATCCAAATTTTAGGTGTGATTTATATTCAGTATTGTGTATAGTTAAACATATAACGCTTTACAAGGGAAGGAAAATTATTTTTTGCTCCTTTTTTACTTTTTTGAAAGAGGACATTTTTGAGGTAGGCATATCCTTGCACTAAATTGAACAACATTTTGATAAAATATCAAATATATTAAACTTATGCCTGTACAAAGTTTCATTAGCTTACAATTATTTTTCTCTCCGTTATGGTAATTTTTTATCTCAGGATATATGGGAAGAGCACGAATCGTTGAAATTTAAATGTCAAAATTTTAGGTGCGATTGTATTTTATCAATTTAAAAATGTGTGCCAAATTCCATTACTTTACAATAACTCCTTCTATTTTTGGCCGCTCATTATATGAAGTCACGACACTGTGCGGCCCAGTTTTGCAAACCACTTAGAATTTCATGTTAGAAGTATAATTTAAAAAAGATTTGACGTCTCATGTTAGTCTGCTCTATGTATTAGTTCTACGATACTTGCTTTATTTCGAGGGTACCAAAAATTCCAATAAGAATAAAACACAATGAAACTGAAAAATCTGGAAAAGGCGCAGTACGGCGCAGGAAAAATAGTTACCATTTTTTTTGGTTAAGCATTCAGCATTATCACTGTGTAGAAATCTGGGTGGATCCACTTGGACCCATGAAAGTTTTTTTCCAATGAAAATGCAAAAAAAATTTTGAAATATTGGTAAAAATAATAAATTTTTCAAATGTTAATATCTTCGGAATTATAAATAGTAGAAAGAAAATTTTAACTGCTGCACAATGATATGGTTGTGGTTACTATGAATGCTGAAACTCGTGGCATTTGGCAGATAAATATCCGCTCCACATTAATTTCAATGCAATAATAAAAAATAGGTTATAAAAAAAATTAAAAATTATTTTCGAGTACCATGTTTGTGAGGCTGTAGATCAAACGTTTTTCATATATTCAATATATCTAGATTACAAAATATCATGAAGAAAAGAAAAGCCTGTAACTTTTAGTTTACCTCCAATGCGAGGGTTTTTACTATGTTTTTCCCAATGTGTGGTGTTTAATTGTTAATTTCGTACTTATTCACAATCAGATTCTAGGAGGCTAGCTTGTACTGTAAGTATGTCGTAAGTAAATTTTGACTATAAGCCACCATGCAAAAGAAATCTGTTTATAATATTTGCTAATAAGGCGGTGAAAACAAATTTAGATATTTAAGAAAGTATTTGTTTATTACATTTTCATTTAGCAGTAGGCAATTTTATATCGCTATCAAATAATATCCAGCATGTTTTGGCTGCTCATCGGACTCTGATGTTAAGTGATCCAAAAAGCAAGCGATGCACAGTGGTGCAGAATCAAAATTTTTTTGACACATATAAGGCATTTCTAAAAGGATAAATCCATCGAAATAAAATTTTACAAGGACTTAACAGAGATGTATTGCCATTTATGGTTTGCTTACCAATTCCCCTAATTGCCCAGCAGCGGAGTTATGTTGTGGATTTAGCCATTCTATATATCTGCATTTCATTTGTGCTGATGATGCCAACTCATTAATAGACTTTAATGACCATGTTCAACAAGTTTTAAACATTGTGTGCTTATACAAAAACTCTCCGAAAACAATTATGAGTTACATAATACAAACATGAGTCTTAGAAAAATGAATTGGTAGAATATATGAAATAAATTTAATATAGTTTTCGGCTATTTTAAAGTTTTGGGTGATTTTTATATAGATATTTTTTGAGTTAGCTGATCCTGTTGATATATTAGTTTTGTTCACATGCGATTCGGTAATTGTTTACTGGTTAAAGTGGTAATATTTCATATACAATTTGGTGTTACAACAAAGTTTTTAAAGCAAAAAATTAATTAGAAAGTTTACCACATTAACGAGTAAAAAACACTTATTTTTTAATTTGGGTTTTTTTTACAAATACCCCAGCAAAAAAAAATCGGAAGTAGTTCCAAAGGTTTACCATTTTCATTGAATACCAATCACTACAGGTACTGAATTTAATATTCTAAGGCTGTTGTTTGTGTCAAAAGTTGTTCTAGACAGCCTTTTAAGCGCATACCATTAAGCTCTTTGGATTACTTCCGTCCTATGACAATCACGTGTTAAATGCATTGATGTTTCACCAGAAAGAGAGCTACTTTGAGCGAGTTCATCAATGCTGTAACTAATGATTAGTGTGTTAATTTTTTGCTGGTACATATTAAAAAATTTGGGAATACTATAATTTTTCAAACGAATGTTTTAAAAATGCATGAAAACTGACGATAATAATCTTTAATAGGAAATTCAAATATTTGACCAATTTGCAATAAATTTTTTTTTATAAAACATGAGCTTTTAAATTCATATATAATAATTTCTGACAGTTCCTCTGCTGAAAGGCATATTAAAATTTTTGCAGAAAAACTTTAGCACCAGAAAAGCACCCTGGTGTTCCTAACACGCTCAGTTTTCTAAGCAACAGACAAACGAACTTTTTATTACAAAATTTTAAAGTACTTTTACAGTAAACCTCCAATAAACATGTGAGCGTATGAGTGTTTTTTTTTTGGCAAACATGCTAAGATCCCACATACGGCTGGAAACCAAACACGTACGTAGTTTCATAAAAGTAAGAAAGAAATGGTAGTGGAAGCAAAAGGAGAGCGAACAAGTTTATTCCTTTTTTTTTTTGATTCATAATATTTGCACGATATGCAAACAATTTATTTGTGTATTGAGGTCGCTAAAGAATAAACGACATCATCTAAATAACAACAAAAACAACAATTGTTACAGCGACAACAACAACAACAGCTACAACAACAACAACAACAGCTACAACAATTGTAACAGGCAGTAATTTTTCCATGTTAAAATATCTCTCTTGCCCTCTTTTTCTCTTTCTATGTTTTACATTTGTTTGCTCCGTTCATTGTTTGTACATGTAAGGACTGTTTTTATTCTTATAGTTAGTTTATGTTTGTGTGTGTGTGGGTGTATGTGAGTATTTGTTACTGATTGTGCATGTATTTGTATGGTTGGCGGCATTAAGTAATGGCTGGTTGTAAAAAAAAGCTCAAAAATAAACACAGCAAATACAGAAAAAAAGGTTTAAAAGCCAAGTAATATAACAAATTTTATGGTTTGATATTAAAAATTTAACAGAAAAACAAAAGCAAACAAAATACGATTTAGCTGAATTTGTTATATTTAACAAAAACTGCAAACACATGCTCTTATTCAAATTGTTAGGTTTTTTACCAAAATAAATTTTCTACACAAATCATTTAAGACTGATGTCAGAGAACGCGTTGTATGCGATGCTATGATATGGTACTACAAACCGCTGCTACAATGCCATTGTATGTGTTTTCTTATCTGATGTGTGAGTGATATTAAATAAGTTGTGAAGGTGTGAATATAAATGCCCAGCAATAGACAATTTCGATGAATGTTGCATGAGCCAAGAAACATTTTTAAGGCGAAAAATACAGACCGCTATTGACTCCATTCTTATGGTTCACAAAGTATCTCTGATGAACACTGGTAACAAATATATCTGTTCTTTTTATAAATTATTGTGGTATTTGTGGATTTTGAGTTTTTAAAATATTTTTAGATCATTGGCTTGCCTCGATTTTTCACTTATCTTTTAATATTTATTCCAATTATTTTCATCAATATCAACTCTTGTGGTTTTTATTTGTTTGTGTAAACGTGCAAGAGCAGAAATACGTTGGTATTTCTGTTTACAAACAGCTTTTTTGTAAGAGTTTCAAAGATTTTCATGTATAGAAATTTCCATGAAAGAGGAAATAAAAACAATAAAATTTTACTATACAATTTTTAAATATCAAAAATAACAGCTTAAACTGAATATATCTTTGATTAATTTTAAAACATTACAATAAACTATTTTCGCTTTTCTAGCGACTAAGTTCAGTTAATTGTAACATTGCAATTATACTTTAAAACAAATGTCCCAAAATAATAGAACAAGGTTCGCGAGGAAAGATAAAAAAGAGAGTTGGATTAGCTGTATATTTTTTATTTTTCTTTTTTTTTCTTTTCAATTTTTATTATTAAATTCATTTCAGTGTTATTGTAATGCCTCTGCGCCTAGAAGGCTTTGTTGAGGCGAGTTGACACTGTTAACAGGTCACAATATATATGTTATTAATTAGATATATACATAACTATATAATACATAATTCAATATATTAATGAGATACTAGTCAAAGAACGCTTTAGTATATTATACCAGTAATTCTTCTATATTTTCAAATAAATATTTCTTTAAATTGCTTTAGAATAGATAAATTCTGCTAATATTTCTTAATTGCTGAGGTAAGTTATTAAACTCACGGCTACCCATATAGTTAACTCGTTGCTTAGTGACTTCCAGTCTACACAAAGCTACTGCCAGATTATCATTATCCCTTGTATTATAGGCAGCCTGGTTAATTGAGAAATTAATGGTGTGATGACCGATATTTCGCTAACATTTAAAAACATAAATTAGTAGTTGCATTTTGTAAACGCCATGGATGAGCAAAATAGTTTTAAATATGTTTTTATATAATGATATTGTTAGATGTGTGATTGGGAGATTAGCCACAACTTTCAGGGATTTATTTTGCATTCGCTGCAAAGGTTTGAGTTCAGTGCTCTTCTTGTAACCATACATGATGGCCAAATAGTTTATTTTGCTTTGAATTAACGCATTGTATAATAATAATTTTGTGCTCTTATTAAATTTGTTTTTAAATTTATAAATTAATCCAAGAGCTTGTGCTGGTTTTGTTTTAATACTTCGAATCTGCATATTCCAAGATAGATTGTTTTGGAGATATACTCCTAAGTACTTCACTGATTCAACTTCGAAGACTTCCTTTCCATCCATAAATTTACTGAATCTAGCATGATCATTATATGGCTTAAATCTCATTACTCGAGTTTTCCTTGAATTTAGAAAGAGCTTGTTTATTCTCGTAAATTCACTTATTAACGCAACATCGCGTTCCATATAAGCTTTAGCAACTGCTTCATGCTTAAACGGATATAATATACAAATGTCGTCAGCGTATATAAAGAGTTTTCCAGAAAGCGATAGATTTTTTATATCATTTAAATAAATTGAAAACAACAGCGGCCCAAGTACGCTGCCTTGTGGAACACCATGCGTTACGTCCCGGAGCGAGCTTCTTTTATTGTTTATTTGGACAAATTGCTTGCGATTTCCTAGGTAACTTTTAAAAAGATTGAGCTCAGGTCCACAAATACCATAATATTCCGGTTTTTTTAGTAAAATTTTATGATCTATTAGATCAAATGCTTTTGTAAAGTCGTAAAATATAGCTACCACTCCATTGTAATCTTCATCCAGACTTTTGCAAATAAAATTGACAGCAATTAGCTACTGGCTTGAGCTTTTCACATGTTTACATGTTCATATATACTTAAGTATAAAATCAAACCAAAAAAGTTTGTCTTGAGTAGAACAAAAATCAGAAAAATGGGAATGAAGAGAAATAAACCGATGGCAACGCTGGGAAAGTGCACTTTAATATCAGCTTGAGAGTGATTTAATTCTCGTATTCAATTTTCACGAAAAAGTTGTATATATAAGAATAAAATTCACATTCAACAGAGCCACCTGACAAGTGGTGATAGCAAATACACGTGAGCACTGACGATGGAAGTGTAGCGGCTTCCGCTACACTGTTCTGCTGTGTACTTTGAAAAATTAAGTTGATGTTAATTTTTCCCTTGTTCCTTGGAATATTAATCATGCCCAATTCTTTCTGAATATAACGTTACGAACCTTAGCCTAATAATCAATTTGGATTCACAAAGCAAATACGTTCGAAATACCATATTAATAAAAAATTGAAAGCATTTACTACTGCTTCCTCCGTGTCACATCCCTCCCTAAAACCAAACTGAAAATCATATAATTAGCATGTTATGTGTACTCATATATGTTGAAATTTGATTGCACAAAATCCTCTCAAATACATTATCTATTACAGACAAAACTGCGATCGGTCGGAACATATCACTCGTGCTGGCATTTTTTTCTTTTGAGATAGGAATATCCTTATGTATTTTTAAGATATCAGGATAATTAGCTGAGTTAAGCATGCTGTTAAAAATGTTAACCAAATAAGGAATAAGTTCATCTACACTATTTATAAGGACCTTTGGTAATACGTTGTCATGCCCTGCGCTCTTGTTTGGTCTCAATCCCGACATAATATTATGCATTTCATCGCGTGTTGTATTCCTGAGGAATAATCTATTGCTGTGTTGTGATAATGTTCGTAAAGAATTAAAACAGTCTATTGTGGCTGATGCCCAATTTGCGTTTTCAAGTTATCAACAGCCGTTAAAAAGGAGTTATTAAGAGTTTCTGCTTTTTCTAAGTCGCCTTGAATTAAATTACCATTGCAATCCTGTAATGTTACATATTTGACTGATGTTCTTCCTAATGTTTCATTTAAAAACTTCCAACATTTTTTTGAATCATGCTGAATATTGCTTAAGTGTTTGTTGTAAAAACTATTAATTGACTCTCTACATGCATTTCTGATAACTTTGCTAGTTCTCTTCAATCTTTCTATTATTTCACGATTGTTGGGGTTTTTTCTTCTTTGCTTCAATAGATTTTTTTCAACGCAATAAGTTTAAGTAAGTTCCCATTTATCCACGGGGTAATTTCATTCCGAGTTTTTCTCCTTTGTCTTATAATAGGGGAAGAGTTCTTAACAGCGCTGTCAATACATGATATTAATGCAGACATATCAGTAGAGGGATGTCCTGTTTGAGTTAACCTTGGGAGATTATTTTGTATGTAGTTCTTTGCACGATTGTAATTGCAGTGTACTTTAACAACATCTGTAAAGAGTTCATTTTGCGATTCCATATTCAGTCCTGCTGATATTAAATTATGATCAGTTAAACTACACTCAATAGAAGCAAAGAACAGAAAGTGTGTTATATTGCTGTATATATGGTCTATGGACTTCCCACTTTCCTCACGAGTAACAAGGTTATGGCATATACGAAAATCATAATTTGCTAGTAAATTGGTCAGAGGTTCTGACGAATTGATTTTCAAACTATCAATATTTGCATCATCGGTAAAAATACATGGATTACGAGCATTATAATCAAGCAAATTTTCTAAAAATAGCAAGAAACAATTATAGTTGCACTTTTGAGATCTATAGAATGATATTATTTTTAAAGGTTTTCCTTTTAACTTGAGATTAGTTAATGATAAAATTATTACGTCGTTAAAGTTTTCACTTTTACACATCTCTACTTTGAACTCTATCTTGTCTTCTATATATATTGATGTACCACCAAAACCATCTGATCTACAACAATGTATACTTTTGTAGCCAGGAATATTATATATTTGTACGACATCACTATTAAACCATGTTTCTTGTACAGCTATAATTTTAGGTAGCCGTGGTAATTTAGCAATTAAAGCTTTAAACTTATTGAATTTGTCGATAGAAGAAATACTTTAATGGATATCATTGTTAGAAATGAACTAGTATAGTTGTATACAAAATTGCCAAAAGATTCTAAAGTAAAAAAGTATTGATTTTCAATCATAAAAAAAAAAGAATTTATATAATATTAAGATTAAATAAAGGATGACAAAAAATATGTGTAAGTATTTATGAATGTATAAATATATGTATGTGTGTATGTAGGCTGCTAATTAAGAAGATAGGTATTCAGCATCGTCAATATCATAATTAGCGTTGGCTGCACCAAATTGAGATCTACGGCTTCCAGGTTGAAGAGTAGCTGATTCTAGCAAGAGTTTATCTACTTCATCTTCGTTTGCAATACGCTTAGGTCTGGATGTATCACTTTTTGTTACAAAGATTTTACCATTGGTAGCATAAACTGCACGATAACCGACAGTTTTTAGCGCCCTGGCATGGTTTAGCAAGCTGTGAGTTTCACGACTTAAAAAGTCATTTATAAAAACACTTGATCCATTTTCCTTGAGTTTCGGCTTTACAGATATTAGCTCTTCTTTTTTTTCTTAGAGTTGAATTTAACAACCACCGTCTGTCGTCTATTGTTTTTTGTTTGTTTTTTTTTTCTTTGGATGCTATTCGAGTGTCACGTACGCAGTGCAAAAACAACATTATTTGTCTACGTCATATCAATTTGACCGGTCGCAACTGTTTGAAAATAAAATTTTAAAGCAAGATATTTGTCGCAAACAAATATTGATCGAAATTTTTCAACTTGGTGTAATAAAAATTTTATAAGCATTTAAAGTTCGTCACGTACGCTATTGTAGTACTACAAATGCAACTAAATGAAAAATGGCGAAATTTCCATAAAATGTCAAAAATATAAAAACTTCATACGTTTTCATATCATGATAGTTAGCATATATATGATTCTCAAACTGCGTATTCATGAAACGAAAAAATTTCAAACTAATTAGTATGTACTACTCTGTAGTTGGCTAAGGTGGCGCCGTAAACTCAGTAACGTACGCTAGTACATTTTGTTGATTATAAAGCATCCAAAAAATTTTTTTTATTTAAAATTTACGAATAATAAAGGATAACTAGTTGGTTTTGTTTAAGAAATTAAAAAAAAAGAAAAACAATTTTACAAGTCGAGTATTTTCGCATATTATTACATGCACCTTAGCATCAGTTCCGTTTTATGTCACACACGCTACGCCCATATTTTCCTCGATATTTTGGACAACAGGGTTCCAAATGTAATTAATTTTATAATTTTTTTTACACATAGTAATCCTCTGAATTGAACATAACGATAAAATTTTTTGAGTTACTTCTGAGTAATTCCTTTTAACCGGGTGTTACTATTTTACACAAAATTTTTTATTAAAAATAAAGAATATAAAATTTTTTACTTAGAAATTAAGCTTAAAGTCGTTAAATAATAGGTAGACACTGAAAGAACACGATTTCTGCTCATAATGGTCTTCAGAAAGCTGCAACGGATGTGACCTTGCAAATCTTAGTTTTCAACAATTATGACTTTCAGCATAAGTTCTGTAAAATTTTTACTATAACGTACATAGGAATTTTCGTATAGCTGTCTGTTCAAAGTGTTTTTAGCTGTATTGCGTATTTACTATTTGACAAAAAATCTGTTTTCTTATCAAAAACTATTTTAAAGTGTGCCGGGTGTGACCGACGGTTGTGACCTAATACGAAAATTTACAAAATTCAAAGAAATAAAACTTTTTATTGTTTTCATTAAAATAAATAATATAAAAATAGATCATAAGAAAATAATAGCACATTAAATTATTTGCTATCCGTTCTATTATAGACAGCAGAATACTCTAGCTGAGTATTTTTTTTTTAAATTTAATAAAAAGCGAAAAAAGTATATTCTTTTCAGAGATAAGAGTTTTTTAGTAATAATGAAAAAGGAAAGAAAAGAAAATCTGAAATAAATATTAAACATACAAAGAGGGAGAGCAAAATGTTTCGTGGATGATCATTTAAAAGTACCTAAAATTTTTAAAAAAATATTAAATAATGTATATTTTTATTTTTTCTATAATTGTCATGCTCTAAAAAATATCAATTGAGAGATTTTTATTAAAAATAAGAAACTTATTTTTTCCCTGCATAGGGCCGTTTTACGTGAAATCACTCTTCTATTTTTGCAAAATCTATTCCACTGGGCTTAAATTAATTTGATCAATTTTACAGATTTTTCATGACAGAAAAAACATCTTAAAATATCTTAGCCCACGTAAGGAAGGGGAAATTTATTAGAACTATTAACAGTACATATCAGTCCACTACAGTTCTATGTAGTAAGTATGTATAATTAAAACATATTTCTTCTGTAAAATTAACTTTTTGATGGTTAAGCTTTCTTGCGGCTATGGCTCGATATTAGGGAGGCCAAACGGGAGTAGTTTTTATAAATTCCGGGATTCGTGATTTCAGGGATTTTACGGGATCCCGGAATTTATCGGAATTGCGAAATTTCGGGATATTTCTTTCCTAATAAAACACTCAATTTATTAAGAAAAATACTATCATTATGTGTATTCTTCATAGCAACTATAAAAAAATAAAGATAGAAAAGCTAATTTTAATGTATTTTAATACAAATTTTAATATTTTACTGAATAGTAAAATATAAACTTGGTAAAGAGGACGTTACAAAATTAGAAGTTAATTCATTGAACTAGGATCCTCGAAAACAGATTAGATACACCAATAATTAATCATATCGCTCCCTTAGCGATCGAAATTTCATTTCTCTTTATTACTTAGTTATCCGTGGACCAAATGACGTCACAAAAATGTGCTGATTCCACTATGACCAGGTATTCAGTAAATCAAAATTTTGTTACCTTCTTATAGCTTTTGTAGTTCGTCAAATCAATCTAGCACAAGCTCGGATGATCATTTTTATGAAAGTAGAGATTTCATAGCTGCTGGGCTATCCCAAATGCTAGCTTTATGTGAACTCTTAGGATTTTTATTTAAAATAATGACAGCACATGTTGCAATCGTCTTAATTTCTAAAATTCCGTAGGCCATTTGCACATGTAAGAAGATATTTTAACATTCGGTCCCAAGACTCACGCAGCAGCATAGGGTTTTGGATCTATCCGCTAACCACAGTATATTTCTGCAATCCACAGGTTAACCAACATCCTCAAACGTAGCCTTGAGCGCCCTAAGCGGAAAGGTGACATAGTATTTTGACGAAACTCAGTTCATGGTTTATGCTGCAATTCGGCATATCCTATAGTTCTCTTTAAGATATTGTACTTGTTGCCACCACAATGAACAGATTTTCCAAGACCCATCCTGTAAGCAGCCTTTGTTGCAGAGGATCTTGTGAAGATCTGAATAGTAGAATGGCAGAAGCTGGACATATCCAAAATACACCGGTAGCAAGGAGATATGCCAACATCTTGACCTTGCATAGCTTAGTAGCTTCTATAACCAGCCGAGTTCTCGGCCACTATACAATCGCGACGTACGTGATGGTCGGTCTGATATTCAGGCATGTTCTATGTTACTTGGGGAATAAAATTGTTCGGAGTTGCAATTAGCATTGTTGTTATAAATAATAATTTGCAACAACAATACTTTGATAATTCCGAACATTTTTATTCCGCATGAAATACAGAACATACCCGTACAATTTCATAAATCCACATGATAACTTTAAGGCTCATACTTCATTCAGGTGGTGCATCTGGTACAACTCTAAAGGCTTTTTATATAAATGGTTCTACATAGGTATTCCAAGTCAGCCGTCTGCAAAGAAAATTGCATAACTACCTGACATCCATAGAATGTGAGATATTTGGCAATAACACAGAGTTCAATTCCGTTCGGAAACGGAATTCAATCCACCCCAAGATGTCAAGCCGTGGACGCCACAAGCATACGGCACGTAGCAGCACCGTCTGGACACACCTGATACTTTTGCGTATTTGAGCTTTCTTTTTTAGACACCAGCTGCTATAAAAATGGCGTGGATTGAATTTCGTTTCCTTACGGAACGAATTGACCTCTGTGACATGGCCGATTCTATCCATTTCAAGTTTTCATGACGCCTGAGCGAACACAGCCGAATTTTCTAGTTACAATAATCGGTGTATCCAGCCAGTTCATGCCCAATTTCACTACGAAGGTGGAGAAGTTCGTCTATCACCACCGACCAGGGGAGTGGGGATGGAGGATATCCTTTGAAAATCATAATACATTTAAATTCACAAATTAGTGTTGCAGTTGTTACTTTTAATTATGAGTTTTTTGTATAAAAATTTTACTTAAAAATTAGACGAAACCCGGAATTTGGGATTTATCAAAACCGAAAAATTCCAGAATTTTCTAGATTTCTGGATTGGCATTCCTACTCGATATGTAGTGAAATAAAATAATTAATAAATTAGATTTCTAGTTTGCAAATTTAAAATTTTATGGTTATTGAATTTTTCTACTTTAAATATTATTTAAAGTAATTGCAATAGCATAACTATACATATTTCTGGGATGCTAAAGCCCACATTAGTCCCTAGAATACGCTTTTATTATGAAAATTACTCTAATGTTTTGAGTTTCTAGGGGAGCTTGGGCGATTTTGGGGTGGGTTAGCGCTCTTCGCCAGAGAGATGAGTAATTCGAAAATAATAGAACTGGGACAAAATTCCTCTAATACGCAAAGATTATATAGGTACATAGTAATAAAATGAACACATAAAACCAATTTTTGAAACACCTTATTATAGCACTAAACTCTACAATTGCAATTTAAACAATCCAACAATTTAATTTATTTTAGTTTCTGTGTTCTTTATAATTCTACGAAATAGATTTTAATTAACAGAATACGTTAATTTCATTTCTTTTGATTTCATTACAAGAAAGTAATGAAATTTCCTTTTTTTTTATAAATAGTTTTTACCCACAATTTACATGTGCATACATTCTCATATCAGATGAAGCGTTAAATTAAAATTTTACCTATTAACTGGATAACATGTAGCATACATATTACACACGAATTTTTATAGTAAATTATCAACATGCAGACTTTTAAATACACCACCACTACTTAGTACAACAGCTTTAAGTATAAGTGTATTACGATAAAAGGACAATAATTACTCATTATTTGTTGGGATGGATTGAGAAAAGCAAAGCAAAGTGAAAATGCACAAAACAACAACAACAACAGCAACAATGAAAACCAGTTAACGAAAGGAAGTGTAAGAAAAACTTAAAATAAAAATAGAAAACTTGTGAAAATTGACATATGACAAGGTTAAAAGCATTAAAACCATTAGTAAACTAATGGAGGAAAAAATGCAATTGAACAATATCCTGCGAAAAGAGGTACTGATATCAATCGTTATTATTTTTTTCTTTTTTTTTATAATTATCTTTCTTTCAAGTGAAAGGAAAATAAAAAAAAATTGGATTTACAAGGAAAAATACAAAAAGGCAAACATTCAGTTTAAAGTACTTTTTGTTTGCAAAAGGCTTTTGCAGTCTTTGGAACTCTGTTAAGTGGTTGAAAGAAAGTTATTACAAGGACCTCTTATGGTTTTAATTAATTTGTATATGGCTTTTTTTGTAATATTTAACTATTTAGTTTAATAACAAAAAATAAATAAAAAAATAAAAACATATAATGAAGCTCTTGTATAAAAGGAATTATATGATAGTTGTAAATGCGGTAATTATTATATTACTTTTTATAAAAATAAGTCTAAGTTATTTTTCTTAGTTTTGTATTCCTTAGAAGCAATACAAAACTAAGAAATATAATTATCAAGATTCAGCAACACAAAAATTTGATTGATTTTTATCAATCATCATATCATGTCTAAGTTAAATGATTTTTTTAATATGAGTAATATGAATAAATAATAGGGTGGAAGGAAAAAAAATAAATTTTGCATCAGTCACCCTTTAGAATGAAAGATAGATATATCAATAACGTTTCTAAAATTGTAAATAATATTTTGCCACGCCCCAAAATACAGCACCTTTTATTTTTTATATATAACATCACCAATTAAAATCGGATCTTATCATATCACATATCGTTGTTTATAGCTTGGCTGTGCCTCCTGGAGGATTTTTAACCCGACATCAAACTCTTGGCACCACTTATGACATCCCGGATCCTTCCCTCATAATTTCCGATTTTTTGCACATAGCAAGAAGGGCCTTTTAGAACTTTGTATGTCTATCTTTCAGTACACTCACTTTTATGTGAAGACCCAAAACTAAGCCCATTTTTACCCGACTGCACAACTGTGTTTATATATGGATATATAGAAGGTGGTTAAATTTTAAGGGCCGATATTGAATGTGAACCACATCTAAACGTCAAGCTATTTTCTGCATTTCATTTGACATTTCTCAATTTCAAACTAACTCAATTTGAACCATGGAAATATGCACAATCGAGCAACGCGTTAAAGTTATTCAGGCTTATTATGAAAATGGCCGTTCAAATCAAAATGCATTCCAAACGTCGTCAATGGTCAGAATGGTGGCAAGAAATGGTAACAAGGATGATAAATTTTCGAAGAAAATCATCTTCAGTGATGAGGCACATTTTCACCTCAGTGGATTCGTCAATAAACAGAATTGACGCGTTTGGACGAATGATAATCTAAGAGTGATTGTCGAAAAACCAATGCACCCACAAAGACCACCCATGAAATATATAGAAGGTACAACAATTTTATATGTTCCGCTCCCCGCTCATTTTCAGTTGAATGGGAGGCAAAAAATATGAAGTGTACAAAAAGTAAGTTTCTAAAATGTAAACCTACCAGTCCGTTTGCATTTAAAGGTAAAAACTTTCACAGAAAATGTGATTGTCCTTTTGTTTTTCAATTAACTGTTTGCTCAGTAAGAGTTAGTTTTTAAATAATTTTTTAAATAAATCAATGTTTTCTTTTATTGATTTTGCTGTTATTTTAATAAAGTATTGTCAGCAGATTTAAAAACCAAATAGGTTAGTATTGTAAAAAGTATTATATATTAAATGCATGTAGAAAATATAAGACTTTTTTTATATCTAGGAAACCTCAAGTTTTTTAGAGTACGCAACACTTGTACTGAGAAAAATAAATTCAATTAAAATACTTGAGTATATTTTTTAATTAAATCAAGTATTTTTTTTAAATGGTTGTGGATTTTCATAGACATGGACCGTGTCATTTGCAAACAAGAGTTTTTATCTAAGGTCGTGTTTTAAAAATTCCAAAACGAACAATTGAGTGTTCTATCAAGTAGTAACATGGAGTAGTTTTGAGACTATTCCGATGTGGTGCAAATCTGGGCTATATAGTCCAGCCCTAGGACATCGTAATGCTAAATCGATCATGTTTTCTCCACACATTTGGTTTAAGTTTAGACTAGTCCTAGTCCTTTATGTAGTATACTTTACAAGCATGTATGGAGTAGTCGCGTTATATGCAGGAAAACGTACATTTTATGTTTTTTTTGTTTTGTTTGTTTACCAATGTAACTAAATGAAGTATGATAAGATATATGAGTTCTATTATAATATCCGCCTCATTCAATATATCCTGAAATAAAATTGTATTTTTTCGATTTTTTAAAATTTTTGTGTATTAAGCGTTACATTTGCTTTCGCGGTTGTTCTGGGAATGGTTTTAACGAAAAAAATACTTCTACTCTCTAAAAACAAAAATTTTTATATTAATTAAAGAACGAAATTAAAAGTTATGAGCACTTTTTCAATTCTGACTTGGTTTCACGTGGAAAAATAAAAATTTCTATCTATTAAAATATTTCTTTACAAATATTTATACATAAGTAGGCTCACTGTTCTTTAAAATATGACTAATTTTAATAAAAGCGACCAGCAATATTAAAAGTTCTGTCAATTTCAAATAATTGTTCGTAGCAAAACACGACCTACCTAATACATCTTTCGATAATATAATTAATAACTCACAGTGCGGTAGAAGCAACATTTTTTCAAAGGAAATCCGAAATTTTTAAATAGATAATGTTCTTAAAATCCTGCCTAGCCTTGAGCTGCTGTTAGCTTTTTTTATCGTCCTAAAATTTATAGAAAAATTATATATAAAAAAAAAATTACGTAACGCTCAAATACATTTTTATACGAATTCAATATTTTTTTTCAGAGCACACACTATATTCTGAACTTAACACAATTCAAATTTATAAACATCAATAAATATCAATTAAATTAAAACAATATGAATAACACTCAATATATTTTTAGGATTTTGATTGATGAAACCTTTCGCAGTGTAATACTATTTAACAAAGTTCACAAAATTTTTAAACATTTAAAAGTACAAATCTACGCGTTTATATTGGTAATGCAATTTTAATAATTAAACTTAGTAATAAAGCGTACTAAAAAAAGCATAACGCTCAGTACACAAGACTGCAGAAAACAACAATAATAAAAAAAAACCAAATGTTATGGATCGATTTTAATAAAATATGGCTCATTTTGATTTGCATACAGCTTAGTAATACAATTTAAGATTTTATTTGTTTTAAACTAAAGACATTTTATTATTCAGGCTTAAGTTCGTTCAATTTAGTTTTATAATTAAATTGTTTTTGTTGAGAAAGGATTTTTTAAAGCATGTAATAATTGAAAAGACATCAGTGTCCTTTTTACACTCTGGGCCACTACGATCCCCAAAGAAAAGCAAATAAATATCAAACCTTAAACAAATTTCCATTAAGCTTTTTATTTTTTTTCCTTAAGCTTTTTTTCGGGTTTTAGAAATTCACCATTAATTGGTTCTCGTCTTAGACAGCTACTACTCCCGCTATAAAATTTTTGATAAAAAAAAATTTTACCCACCATACTATACCCATATCACTTCTAAGACCAATTTCTGAATACGGTTCAATAATATATGACCTACAATATAATGCTATTTAGGGTTTTGCCGATAGATATGAAACTATAACTTTTAGCAGAAATGTACACATTAAGGAGTTAAAGCTGACAAAATTTCCTACAAAAATGAGTCTTATTAATTATTGCTTAACACCAAAGTTAAAGAATTTCTTTAGAATCATCCACAACACTTCTTTAAATATTTTAATTTTTGAAAAGTAAACATTTTCTAATGCACAGTTTTTAGGGTAACTAGGATTTTCTTAACACGAAAAAAAATAAAAAAAATGGAACTTCGACCATTGTTCAGATAACGGTACATATGTGTTTTTCAACTGCTCTTTAAAACGCCATCCACAGTCACAGGCTGGTTTGATTAAAAAGATTACATCTTTCTTGAAAGGCTACTAAACTACGCGTCGAATAGTGGCTAGTTCACTTCGATCGGATAAAAAAATGACTGAGTTATAGTTAGGGATGCAACATCGTTCTTAAAAACATCGATGTTTAAAATATTTTTTTCCGAGTTCTGGGGTCGGTCAAAAAACGAACCGAAGTGGTTGACAAGCAAGCACACCCCTTTGCCTTAGAATTTCTGAAATCTTTGTCGAAATGTCTGATATAATTCTGTACCAACTCTGAAAAATTTTCTGGGGAAATTCTAAAAAAATTTTCGACATATTTGACAAAATATTAATCAATTTTAAATATTTTCTGATACATTTTACGTCCTGTCGTCCGAGCAAAACTACTGCTTTGGCATAAGCGGGTTTGTAAAGGAGAGTTTTGTCGGTGTAGTTTACAAACCTGCTTACGTATTGCATGATATTTTTTTGCGATGTCCGACTTGGGAGCTGTTATTATGGAACACATATTTCAGATTGTTTTAAAACCTTGAAATGTGGGTGAAAAATGGCTAAATTTTGACAAAAATAGATCATAATTGAGGCCATCAACGCAAAAGTGGTGTAACCCTCATTTTTTGTTTGTTGCTGTTCTGGTGTTACATACATGTAAGGAATAAACAAAAAATGTGGGTTGCGCCACTTTTGCGCTGATGGCCTCAATTCTAGGACGTTTTTCAGCAATTTTTTAAAAAAAAATTTTTTTCTATTCAATATTGAGAAAAAAGAGACCATATTGAAAGACCAGTTGAAATTTTAAATCGATTAAGGCATGCACGATATAGCGTTTGACGAATATAGAAAAATTTTCTACGAAATTCTAAACTAATCGCTTGAGAAAAAAGCGCTCATCGAGTATTTCAAATTTATTTACAAATTCTATTATATACATGTGATATAACTTATCTGGCTTTTAATTTTTACCCGCACGACCAAAAATATGGCCACATTTGATAATATATATCTGGCATTTAATTGTTACCCGGCCGGCCAAAAATGTGGCCATGAGAGCAGATTTTTTAAAATTAGTAAAATTTTCAGAAGCATATTTTTACCTGCATGAAAACAGTACCAAACTTAATTTATTAATTCTTATTTCTTCACTATTTATTAATAACTTTAAATTAAAAATTTTAAAAATCCCCGAAGAAAAGACGCGATATCTTGAAAACGGTTAGGCCGATTTTCTTCTAACCTCTAGAAGATTTTGAATGAAGTCACCTTTCAAACAAATTTCACTAAATTAAAATCGATCTAGCCGTTTGGTAGCTACGGTGTCAAAGACACATATGTTCAAAAGGATTCATCTAGGAAATATGTGATATCTTCTAAACGGCTGGAGTGATTTTCTTTAAACATAGCTAAGAACACTTTCGACCAAGTCATCTTTTAAACAGAGAAAACTAAATCAAAATCGGTGCAGCCATTTTGGCTGTACGATGACGCGTACGGACATACAGAGTACGCACACTGCAAACTTTTAGCACCCCTCTATCTTGGTCGGGGGTTAAAAATTTCAACGATATATTGAACAGGAATTTTTTACGAATTTTTAGTACCTGGCTCACGATATCGACAAGTCCAGTTCGTTCTCATATTTATATTGAAAACAATAATAAAAAATTTAAATTTGTTTTTGTTTTCAATATAAATATTTCCCATTTCGCAATTACCCATTTTTTGGCCGATGCATGAGACGTATGAGTAATATGATGGTATGTGCTATCATAATACTTATACGTCTATAGCTTCGCGCTAAAAATGGGAAATTCGCATTTTTTTGGGAATTAAAAATTAGTAAAAAATGCCCATTCAATATATCGTTAGCATTTTTTATATATAAGAGTATTGCCATATTTTTTAATAAACAGTAAAGAATTCACGCCTACATCAATTGAGATAACTTAAAATTTTCTTCCGCATATTATCAAGGATTTTGTTTAAGATCATAAAATATTTTTGTTTGAAAATTTTGGCTATGCTATTATCGGAGATATTTACGAAATCAGGAACAAAGACACGGCCAAAGCCCAAAATATAAAAATATCTCTGAAAATATTAGGGATATTAATGATACTAAGTGTATATTATTTGTCTCTTAATAAGCTTTGCAACTTTTCCAAATCCATTGAAATCGGATGATATTAGTAAAAGTTATGAGGCCAACAAAGTTTATCTTGCCCGAGATAGTCAATTTTGGCACCCTATAGCTCACCATGTGTTTCCACAGGGTAGTCTCAGTTTCATTATACTTAAAGCTTAGGTCCTCTCCTATGATTTTTACATACGTCATATTGTAATCGGATCCCAAGTTTCAAAAGTACAGATTTAATATATTTCTTCCAATCAAGATGAAGATCTTTCTTTTTAATTTGCCCTGTATATAATAGAGAGGCCTAGTGCAATAATTCGGTAAGCTACAAAAGCAAAATATTGAATAAATTGACTTTTAAGCTTAAACAAAATTTAAAATTGTATGTTTTTGGAATTTTCTATTGCAATTACGCAAAACAATTATTCGCAAAATACTTTAATTTATCCAAAAATTTCTTTACGATGCAAAGGTATGGTACCTAGCAAGGGAATGAGCACATAAAACCAATTTTTGATATAATATGGCTTACCGAATTATTGCACTAAGGCCTTCAATTCAACTTTTTTATATTTTTAATTAAAAAAAAAATAAATAAATATGGTAAACAAATTTTGTAAAAAAAAAATTAAATAAGCGCGAACAGATGAACGATTTCGATGTTTTTTAGTTTTGTCAACGGTTTGTATCGTCCATAAAAACATCGATGTTTATGAACGATACATCGATGTTTTCTAAACATCTATGTATTATTTGCATCCTTAGTTATAGTGGCTTAGTGGATTTTTTTTCTTTTTAATTCAATCCGTTTCTGCAATTTAGATATGGATCGAACTTAAGTTAAGTCTTTATAACAGTCACATCAAGAAACCCCTCTAAAACTTATTGTATTTAAATTTCAAGTAAAATTCTAATCCTTGCTACTTCCTACATTACTTAACCATCACTACCTTATACACAAATATAACAAAATGTTCATAGCTATTTAGTTTAGCAAGTAGAAAATAAAATATTATATATAAAAGTATGTCAAGGCTAAATTTACTTAATACATGACTACAAAAATAACAGCAGCAACAGAAGGAGGAAAATAGTTTAAATGTTATTTGAAATAATTGAGGCAATTATTAAAATATCTGCTTGTCATTTGGAAAAAGCGATTAAGCTGCCTTCTGTACTTGTATACTAAACTATTTAAAAAAAATACCCACACATGCATTTGAATTGCAACATTTTGTAAATGAAACAATCAGCATTGAAATATTTAATTTGAAATAAAATACTTTTCATGTACACGTAAAAAATTAAATTGAAAAATAAATTAAAATTAGAAATACATACTAAGTTTGTATTTAATGTTGGTTGTCTGGAGTTAAGCTTGGCTGGTGTCAATTACGTATCATCATGTTTATTTACTTGTCATTTAATTTGAAGTTGACGTTGAAACAATTACAATCGGAAGTAATTGTAATTGCAGTAGTAGAAATTACTGTTAATTGTAATTGATACGAGGGAAATTGAGGCAGCATATATTTTATTATATCTTAAGAACACGAAAAAATTTACTAAACAATTTGTTAATAACAAATTTTAAATTTCCAATTTATAATAAATCAAAAGTATAAAAAATAAAAACTTGAAAATATCTAAACTTAGACAGCAACAAACTTCAACTAATGTCTGGCTGAAAGTATGCATTTGTAAATTGTTTTGTTCTTAACAAACAAAGCAAAACAAGTTACTATGTTGCAACAACGTATATTGCATTGAAGTGTATAGTTTCTTATTTACTCTTTCTTTTGCTGTTGAGATAACTTAAAATTTCGTAACAAAGTAGTCCAACTGAAAGCACTACTGAAAGAACTACATATTTGAAATTCAAAAACTTTTCCAATAAATTCTCATCCCATCGAAATGACAAGTAGTTTATCTTTTGCTGAAATATATGCTTGATACTTTATTAATCATTAATTGTAAATATGTGTTTGTTTGTGTCGGCGAGTTCCTGGAAGCCATGCAAATTTTATCGATGTATAATTAAAATACAAAATAAGCACAATCCGAAGAAGGTAAAACCAAAATGATTATTATGCGAGTACGGATATAAAATAATTATAATCGAAAGCTATGATATGCCTGACTAAACTAAGCACTAAAGTATTCATGCTTTAAGTTTTGTCAAAATCTATTAGCAGCTTTTGTTGGCTGTGCATTGGATCTACCAGAAAAACTTACAAAATCTCGAAAAATTTCAGTTTGGTATTCCAAAGTGATGTATCTTTAGAGCACGCAGAAAATAAAAAAAAGTATTTTATGTGAAGATACTGTCTTGTTACAGTTTTATTATATCTCAATTAAAATTTGCTCCTGAGTTTTATTTTCTATTACTTTTAAGAGAAGTAACACAATCGGGCAATTAGTGCCTACCAGTTAATTAATTAATGTGTTACCTTCTTTTGGGAAAGGGATAGTGGTAGAGAGATGGAAAACTTAATTCATTTACAACTCTGCTATTGCGCGTTTTTTCTTTGTAGAGCAGAGTTGCTGCCCCTCTGGTGTCAACTAGAGTTATTAGTTTGTGTAGCCATTTATTCGTTTTTTTACTTCGTTGATGGTTCTGCTACAATACCGTCGAAGGAGGGTACTGTGAAGTGCATTAGGATATGCCAGTGTTGTGCCTTCACATTTTTAACAGTCCAACAACAACCAACACAATAACATACCAATGCACATGAGAAAAATGCATGATGTTGTTGGCTTGCCTGAAAGTAGTCTTGAACTCAAGACCACAGGGTTTGTAGTCAAACGCGCTAACTACTCAGCCAACAGCACCTTTAAAATTTTGGGAACTTAAAGTTTTTACTTAGTTTTACCACACATACATACGTATGTAGCAAAAAATATATAAAATTTTATTCTGTCGCTTCAAATAAATTTTTTTCTAAACCAGAAATCACTGGCATACACACAGCGGTTTTCAATATTAGGGGAGCATTTTTGAAAAAAAAACGAATATGATATCAAAAGGAATCAAAAGTTATTTATGTATGTGTGTAAAGGAAAACATAGCTTCCGAGATTCCGTTGCACAGCGGCTCCAATTGAAAAAAGGGTAATAAATCTGTAGCTGTAAAACTTGCGATCCGATTACAAAACGATGTATGTAAAAGTCGTAGAGGAGAAATTAAGCCACCTCGGTCATGAAAAATCTTGTCGGCCTTTTAACTTTAACAATATTATCCGATTTTAATGAATTTGAACTTGTAGCAAATATAATATAAGCAGATGAAGAAAACACAGTTTACTTATTAAAACAGCTTTAATATTTTCAAAGATATTTGGCTTTAAATTTTAAAATTTTGGTTTTTGACCTAGGCTTTATTCTCTGTATCGTTAATATCTCCGGTAATAGCACAGCCAAAATTTTCAGAAAAACATTTTTTTTTGATTTTGAACACAGTTCTTAATAACATGCAGAAAATTGTTTTGAATTATCTCAATTCATGTAGTCGTAAAAAGAAATCAAATTGAAGAATTTCAAATGAGAGTGAAAATTGCTAAATTTTGATTTTTTTAATGCCTACCAGTTAATTAATTAATGTGTTACCTTCTTTGGAAAAGGGATAGAGTAGAGAGCACAGGTGGTGAAGTGGGAGAGAGATAGAAAGCTTAATTCATTTACAACCCTGATACTGTGCGTTTTTATGTGGATCAGTGTTGCAAGCCCCTCTGGTGTCAACTAGAGGCAACGAGTTGTTTAAGCGGTGCAGCCATTTTATTACTTCTTTTACTTCGTCGACGGTTCTGCTACAATACCGGCGAAGGAGGGTGCTGCGAAGTGCATTAGGATATCATAGTAATAATCGCTGCCGGTACTGCCAAAGTGATCAGTGCTATACCTTCATCACTTTAACAGTCCAACAGCAACCAACACAATAACACACCAATGCACATCAGAAAATTTCACGATGTTTTTGGCTTGCCTGAAACTAGTCTTGAGCTCAAGACCTCAGGCTTTGTAGACAAACGCGCTAACCATTAAGCCAACAGCATGGGAGTAGTATCGCTTTTTTATAACTTGAATTTGCATTTTTAAAATTTTTAATTTTAATCCTTATTTTGTATGTCAAAATTTCTTTTAATGGTGGTTTCCGAAACTAACTGATGTGATCACATTTTCATTATCACTAAAATGATATATGTATGAATGTTTTAAAAAAGTATCCTGCAAAGGGAGTGATTGCACTGTATGTAGCGAACGTGAAAAATTGACTCTTGCTAATAAATTTATGATAATAAAGATTATAGTTTATAGATGATATCCAACAAATGGGTGGAAAATATGTTGAATACAAAAAAACTGTAATAAAGTCAAATAAAGGCAAAATGCTTTATGTGCTTAATTTTATGTTCGGTCTAAATTTATAAAAATTGCATACCTAAATGCCAACAAAATTTACGATATTTTGATTTTGTCTGTTTTTCATGTATGAAAAATGCAGTTTTCATTTCATTTACACTCACACGTGCATCTTCGAAGTGATGCTTTTCTTATGCACATATATTCACCAACATAGTCACTTACACTCAGAAAGATGCAATGTTTTTGTTATTTTACTCTTATACACGTTTTTGGGGTGTTGTCAGTGTGATTGTCAATGTAGGATATTACAATTTGAAATAAAATACATGTATGAGTATTTATTTTTGCATAAATATTGTATTTTTCCATATTATTTCTAGTCGAATATATTAAAAACACATTTAGGAAATGTTTTATGTGCTGAATGAGTTTTTTGTTTCTGCTGTAAGTGTTTTCCTTTACTTTATTCTTGCAACTTGAGGTCATAACATCTTTCCATATTTTCAACATTTCAACTGACATGTATGTATTTGAAAATTTACTTTGTTTGTTCTTATTTGAAATTTATATATGCCAGCAGAAATAGTGCTTAAGAAAGAGCCGATGGAAAAAATATTTATTAAATAAATAAATATCAGGCAGTATTTGTAATTTTTTCATAAACATAAAACCAAATGCATGAAAATTTTAGTTTTCATAGGTTACGGGTACATGACAATAAATAATCATTTTTGGATATATTAAACACTTACAGGACTATCTTGAGGGAAGTCTTCTTTTAGAAGAAAACTTGCTGTATACAGGATTTGTTGGCAGATCCAATTTAAAGAATTTTCTTCATTAAATCTATGAATTTAGACATTAATCTAATAAAAAACATCATTAAAATTCGACCTATGTCATGCTTTGCTGGATTAATGAATTAAGTTTGGTTAAAATTATTTTAATGAATATATCATCACATATAAAAAACTTTCCTAATTAAATGTAATAATTTTGCTAGACTAATAAAAATATTTTACTGTTTTAAAAAAATTATTTAATTATTTTAATGAAATTACTTAATTATTAAGTTATGAATTTTAGTCGAACTCCAAGGCTTTTTTCCAAAGTTATTTAATTAGTTTGGCTTAGGTTCGTTTTCAATTTAATCTTTTGATTAAATTATTTTTATATTAGAAAGCAATTCTAAGGCATGTAAATACTGAGCAATCAAAGAAAAATTAGGCTATACGGAAGTTTGGACTGACATCAGATGTTTGGAGACTACGGCATCTTCTCATCAGAGCTCTTTTCCGCCCAGACAATACTGCCAGCGAATTCAGCAACAACCAACGAGTGAAAATCCTATTACTTTGTATCAATTAACAAATGAGTCGCCATCTAGAGACTATCTTCGGAAACAAAGGTTCGGAACTTCACTAAGTGTTTTCTTATCATGTTCAACTTTTTAAGCTTTTGATTTCTGACTAATTATTTTAGTAAAATTATTTAATTATTTTAAAGAAACTATTTCATTATTTGAACTGTCAATAATTTTAAATTATTAATCATTCAATGCTAGAAATACGAACGACAGACACTAATGGACATCAGAAAAATGTGTATTGATGTTTTTCTAACTAACCGATATTTTTCTAGTGGCCTCTACAAATCTCTTTTTAATAAAACTCCAACAACAATGCATTCAGTCAATTCTGTTTTTAGTTTTCTTCGATTTTTTTCTTTCCTTTTAGCTTCGTTTGCATTTTCTTAACTTAGGCAGTTGTATGCAGGACAAGTAGAAAAGAAATCATAACATACTTTAAGCATGAAAACAATACAATCAACATACATACACACAGGCGCAAGAATGAAATTACAAATATTTTACAAAAACATTTCATATCAAAGTATTTTATTATTTTTTAATAATAACAAGAACAATAATAAAAATCATAATAAAAAAATAAAAAAATCTTAAAGAAGACAAGCAGCATTCACAAGTATACGAGTAGAATAATATAAAGCAGAGAAAATGTTTTCATACATGTTATGTTTATTAAACTGATGTGTCAATGGTTTTGTTAAAGTGCAACTGAGTTGGCGTATAGGTCATGTTACCACTTCTATATATACTAGGCCACACACGCTTATACTCGTATGTAGGATATGAATGCATTTCATATTATTACATTTTCTATGTTTAACTTTCGATTATTATATGTTTAACTTTAGCCTGAACTATATGTTGGCATTTAAGGTCGTAATAGCAATTTGCAATAACTTTTAATATTCATTATTAAATGTTTATTAAAAATTTCTTAGTTAAACAGATTTAAAAAAAAAATAAAGAATTAAATTAGTCTTTGTATTAATTGGTTTTGGTTAACAATCAGAGTTGCTAGAAAAGTTATGCCTCATGTCCCCAATTTAAGGAGTGATGTCGCCAAAAATCCCCATTTCAAAAGTAAAAATCCCCAATTTTGGTACCCAATAAATATTTTTATAATAAGCACTATCATTCAATAAAAATAAGACTTTAAAGTTCTCTGCGTGTTTTATTACGTCTAACTAATAGTATCATTTTGATTTAGCTATATATGAACCTCTATGTCCATAGATGTTTACATACGCATTTTTCACTTCTAATTTTAAACAAATTGTCGATATTTTATCCCACTGTATAGTAAAACTAACAACTTTTTTTAGTTAGAGAAGTTTTATTTTTACTTTCACTTCTCTCTAGGATAAGGAAAATTTTTTTTTAAATTAATAATAAAATTTTACAGAAATAAAATAAACTTAGTGCTTTTTTTTTAAGAAACCATTACAATTTGGCGATTCTGGAAAACTGAAAAACTGTTTTGTTCATTATATTTTTTTGGTTTAATTTTGCACGAACACTAATAGTTTGGTACAAAAGTGTTAATAATAAAATTATATAGGGGAGGGAGTTCAGTGCTTGCTGCAAATGGTCTTGCGAAAGCGCAAATGCTAAATATCGTAGCTTTTTTAAAAATAATTTGGGTATTTTGTTGTTGGATTTCATAAATCCGCTAGTATATACAGGGTGGCCCAAAATGAACGAAGGAGTTTGAATAGTCTATAACTTTATTATTTTAACATATTTTTCTTGTATTTTTTCAGATTGTTGCAAAGAAGAATTGGGAAATTTCAACTGGAAAGGTTTACTTCTGAACAACGATCATACCGCAAGAGAAACAATGACACTGCTACGGATCGTTTTCATCGAACGCATTATTTCAACGAGCAGTGATTTTATTAGCCGGACTAAACCGCTCACGGAACTTTTTCCTTGGGGTATTTTAAATATCGTACATACGTGAATAAGTAACAGACCATGCCCCAACCTAAAAAAATAATAGTCGAGAAAAAATTCGAGTGATGGCTTCGAAAATCTTGAAAAGAGTCATTGAAAGTTACGAAAATGTCCTGTAGCAGTATCATTGTTTCTCTTGCGGTGTGATCGTTGCTCAGAAGTAAACCTTTCCAGATTAAATTTCCCAATTCTTCTTTGCAACAATCTGAAAAAATACAAGAAAAATATGTTAAAATAAAAAAGTTATAGACTATTCAAATCCCTTCGTTCATTTTGGGCCACCCTGTATATATATATGTATATATATATATATATATATATATATATATATATATATATATATATATATATATATATATATATATATATATATATATATATATATTTTTATTTTTTTAGAATAGTTAATACCTATTTTTTGTAATTATTATTCTTATTATAATGTATAGGTCATAAGCACCGCGACCCGAAATAACTTTTGTACAAATATCTCTTGTGAGAGGCTATATACTTTACTTGGAGTCCTTCGGATTCCTTCAAGAGACTTCATTATATTAGCCATTACTGCCGAAATTGCTGTCGTCTGAGACGGCTGTGTCCGGCTGGTAGTCTAAGGCCAGTTTTGTTCATTAACAGTAAACGGTGAGCAAAGTACCATATGAGCCTAGTAACTATTCTTCTCTTTGACGTATCCACGTGAGATGCCACAGAAGTATTCCGGTCCTATTAATCTACTTTGGGCTTCTCTGTTGCTTAGACAATCAGACCGCTCTATCTAGCGTGACGTTCATGGCCAGGCTCGCAGCATAACGTCAGTTTATTATAAACGTCAAGTGCATTAAGATATCGTAGGTCATACGTTGACAACACGTAACAAATTCTTACAACTTTTCAGTTGAAGAAATTGACGGTCTGAGAAGCAAAGGGGTACAGATATCAAAACGAAAAAAAATTAGTTAGATGCAGGAATCAACACTTAATATTAATATCTATCACTCTAAAAATTCAGACCTGTATGATAATCTTAAAAAGTATGAAATACATATTGAAAAAAAATTTTAAGCCTAATTACTTTTTGTTGTACTTGCACCCTTTTACTTCTCAGTCCCTTAGTTAGACTGAAAGTGTTACTAGCCATGAAATAAAATAATTAAAAATTAATTAGCATATTTATTAACTAATTTCGATTTTTTATGTTGAGGATAGGAATGTTTTTTTTTAACGATTTATATAACAAAATCAATTACGTGATGTTAACATATCGTCCCTACCCAAGAATGATAGAATACAAGATTACGATATGCGCACGATTGGATGACTTAGTTGGTGCCAAGTCAATGTGCCCCTAAAGCCAGTATAATTTTATTTGAAACAATGTATGCAATTTTGTGCTAGCCCTGCAACAGCTGAAAATTATTAACCAATAGGAACACAGCTAGTGACGTCATTGTCATTCCCAACTATCGAATATGCAAATCGGTACTATTCAGAAGAGCACAAAAAAAACCCTCAATTATGAACATATAAATGTGCAAGTTTTAAAATATTTGTTATTGAGTTTTTAGTCCTCCATGAGGACCACGGTCACGGAGATTTAAAACTGAATGTAAATAAGCGTGAACGGAATTTAAGCGTGCGGTAATTAACCGTAGAATACTGTATCGATGTGGAAAAAATTTTAAAATATTCATCGAATCTTTGACGCATTTCTTTTCCTAAGGCAACTAAATACATATTGCAAACAAACTTCATTAGATTCTTTTCGAACCGAAAGTTCTAACAGTTCTCATTTCTTTGAACATCCTTTGTCTACGTCAATTTCAGCTTAGTTCACTTTATATCTTGATGTATTTAAACAAATCAAATTCATCAAGTGAAACTCTATTTTAAAATAATCGAAAAACCTATCACACGTAGAAAAATATTTTTATTAAAAGTGCTTATAACGAAAAATCGCTAAATCCCTTCCCACAAAAATCTGTCTCCAAATAGAAGTTGAAGTCCCCAATTTGGGGCAAATTCCTGGCTACACTGTTAACAATCCCAGGAAATACAGAAATACACCACATGTATTGCCAAGCGTATTGTCCGGATGAAAAATATTATTGCGGCAATAATCGATTTCGTAGTGGGGAAGAAAGATACTTCCTACGGGAAGAAACGTGCCTCTATGGCAATACTCCTACGCAAAACGAAAGCGATTACACAAAAGTAGAACTCTCTAAATTTTATAAGGGCTGGTATACGTGGCTGCCTACTGGAATCAAAAAGATTCCGTTTTGACATTATAAGGGCTACTCTGAGAACAAAGTGCGTTTTCAAGAAAAAGCCTGAATGTACCTGGAGAGCCACCATAGCTATAGCTGAAAAAGCCATCACAGTCAGACTCTCAAAATGCGACATACGTTACACTGAGAACAAAATCCTGTAGTTATATATAATATATAATTTGTAGTTGTTCTATATTTGTAAAATCACCACAGCGAGACCTTAAATTTGATGGAAGTTATACTCAGAACAAATTTCGTTTTTACAATATGAAAGAATTGTGAACCTGGCAGGTTCAGGCTCTTTGGCTAGAGATAATAATAAAAATTAATAAGAAGGCAAATTAAAAAAATTAGAAACAAGTAAAAATCAAAATTTATGCAATAAAAATATTAAATTAACGGTCCTTTTCACAATGTATGATTAAAAGCTAACGTCGACTTTAACGGCATGTTTTGTATGCCGAACTTCCCGTTAAAGTCCACGCTAACTCTTAGTCATACATGAGTCTCTTCCAGTATTGAAAAACAATAAAAAAGGCCGCCTAATGGAACCTGGATTATATCTCAGTTCAAGAATAACAGGGTTTATTTAAGGCAAATATTGGAAAGGTGTTGGATTGTGTGCATGATAGACAAGGATTGGCTGTTTCATTAACATTGGTCAAGGAACCAGACCAAAGCCGTTCTATATATAATTATATCAAGCCTTTTTTGCAATAGAGTTATAACTAAAAAAAAAAACTTGATTTTTGAGTTAATAATGCAGAATAAATCTTCAAATCGTTCTTCATATTGTGTACAAATGACATACAAATATCTTGTGTATATAATAGTGATGTTAGGAGTATTCGTATTCGAATCGCCGAATATTCGCCTCTTTCATGATATTCGTATTCGATGCGCCAAATTCAAGCGAATATTTCACGAATATTTTGTGAATACGTTCCAAAAAATAATACATAAAAAATACTGAAAATTAAACAAGAAATATTAATTTTTACTAAAAAAAATTTGTCTTCAACGACATGGTATTTAAAAACTAAAATCCTGTTAAGTTAATTTATTAATCATGTTAAAGTAATACTCAAAGCTCAGTGGAGGAATGTTGAACTTCAAAAATAAAAGTTTTGAAGTCTTTTCTCCATCAAGCCTTATTGTGCGGTGTGTAAATAAGCTCCGCACTTTCCACCAAACATTTAAAAAAGTGACATTCAGGTGCTAAGTTAATAATTTCAAATTCCGTCATCGGAATATCATAATATTGTTAAATATATCATAATATTGTTAAATATTGTTAAAAATCAATTTATTGTTATTGACGCAAAGGGTAGATTTTTTTCAATTAAATTTTAAATATTAAGTGGTACTAACTATTTAGATTGAATATTCGTATTCGAATTCGGCGAATTTTTTTTCAGATATTCGTATTCGTATTCGCGAATATTAAAAATTGATATTCGTAACATCACTAGTATACAACACTTGAGAGAAGATAAAAAATTTTTTCACCATTAAGTTGTTTGTAACTTCAAAACTTGAAATTTTTCTGCGAAACCAGTTTTGTTAGCTCGATATAGTTTACGAAATTTAGTACCTTTTCCACAGCTATGGTTTGATTTCAATAGGGATAGCTTGATTTTTCTTTTGAGTAAAGGTTCCTCAACATAAGAGGTTTGCTTCCGTATCCCTAGTCCACCATACTTTTTTTTTGGAAATAACTCGGTAACTCGTGAACAATTTTGCACAGATATAGCTGAGGTCTTTTCAAACTCATGTAAGATGGCATGGTTTCCTAGCACAAAGTTGGGCTCGTGTGCAAAGCCCCAAAATTGACTACGTGGGACGGTAAGTTAAAAAAAAAAATCGCCAAAAGTTAAATTTTTTTACATATAGGTAGTTCTTGATAATGTCTATAAAAAATGCTAACACATGTGGAATATCTCTTTTAGTTTCAGAGATGAAAATACTCGTACATAACTATTAACTACTTCGATCTCCGAAACTTTTAAAAAATGCAAAATTTTTGCTTTGTGTATTTAACGAAATATGATGGAAAATATGTCGTTTTTACTATGGCACGACAACTAAATTGCTTTGGTGCTTCAAGTGCATCACTGATCTAGTCTTTTCGTTACAAAAATTCTATTCTATGACTGTTTATGTATTATACAGTAAAAATATCGCAAAATTTGCCTATAAGATAGCTTGCATACCTTCACTGCGTATGTGTTATAGTTGATTATTTATTAATCATACGACCCAGTAACAATCTCAGTACCAATCATAATGATCATTAGTGAAATTCACTAACTTTTAAATAAAAGGCAGTTTTACCTCCAACAATTACTGTTTGCATTAACGCTTATTTGATTCACTAACTACGTGTTAAAGCCTTTGTTAAAATTTTATGTCACTTTTCAACACTATTAAAATAAACGAAAAGCACAAAGAGGAATATAAAAAAAACAAATTAATTTATGCTTGCACACAAACATATTTTCATGAATTTCTTTAATTTTGAAAAATAAAAGTTACATTAAGGCCCAAATTCACAGTCAATAGTTAGCTAATGACAATAGTTTAGCCAATGACATTTTATTCACACTTCTTTGCTTACCATTAGTTAAACCGTCAAACGCCATTGGTTAACAATTAGTTAGATGCTTTAAGTACAATAAGTATACAGCTGGCAGCATAACGTCAGCTCATTATATTTTGTTCTGGTAGTTTTGTACTTAAGTAACGTCTAGCACGTGTATTTTTTTGACAAGCATTATCTAGTTTTTTGTTGTATTTATTAAACCTGCATACTTTTTGCACCATGTTTTGGAGTTTATTACGTTCATATAGCATACTTTTAGGAGCGACAAAAAACATTTGCTCCATTAGCTTTGTGTGCTTAAAAATTTTTAAATTGCCGCCGTAAGATGTGTAATATTCTTTATTTCTTTATTTTTGCTTGATTATTTATATTTGATTGGGCTACCATTCTTTACCCATATTAAAAATTTTAGTTAAACAATACACTGTAAATATGAAGTTTTAGTTAAACAATAGTTATCATTTTAGTTTGGGCCTAAATGTTTCAATAATATAAATATTGTTATCTGACTGACTGACTGACTGACTTACTGACTGACTGACTGATTCATCATCGCCCAGCCCAAACCACTAAAGCTAGAAAGTTGAAATTTCGTATGTGGGCTCCCCTCAGGATGTATAGATCCACTAAGACGGGGTTTAGGTTAATTGAAACGCTAAGGGGGTAAACATGGGTAAAAACTGGTAATTTCGGTAACCTTATATCTCCGGATCTAACTAAGGTAGACATAAAATTCCAAAAACAGCATAATAATGTACAAAAATAAGCGGATGGGTGTTTAACACTTTTTTGAAATTTTTATATTTAGGGGCCGGAAAAGGGTAAAAATATAATTTTGGTACTTTTTTTGTTAACCGCGTATCTCGTAAAGTAATGAAGATAGAAATTAAATTTAAAATGCATTCTTCTCTTCTTATGAAGTCCTCAAATATGTTTTGGTACTTTTTTTGTAATTCGAATATATAAAGGGTAAAACTGTTTGCTCTTTTTAGTACTTTTTTCCATACAACTATTTTTTATGCAAATTAATGTACATGTTTGTATATTTTCACTAAGAAAATATTTTTGAAAATTTTAATTCTAAGGGGATCAAAAACGGTAAAAACGGGTAAAATCGGTAACCTTATATCTCCGAATCTAAGTAAGGTAGACATAAAATTCTAAAAGCATCATAATAAGATAGAAAAATGAGCTGACAGGTGTCTGAAACTTTTTTAAAATCTGTACATTTAAGGGCCGAAAAAGGGTGAAAATATAATTTTGGCACTTTTTCTGTTAACAGTTTATCTCCTAAAGTAATAAAGTTAGAAACTAAACTTGAAATTCATTCTCTTTAAAAAGTCCTCAAAAACAGTTTTGTATATTTTCAAATTTGTATATATAATGGGTAAAATTGGTAGCCCTTTTTGGTACTTTTTCCATACAACAATTTTTTATGCACATTGATACACATACTGAGTGCATATGTTTGTATATATTCTATAAGAACGAATTTTTGAAAACTTAACGGGATTAAAAGGGGTAAAAACGGGTAAACTCGGTGTTCTTATATCTCCGAATCTAAGTAAGGTGGACATAAAATTGCAAAAGAAAAAGAAAGAAAAGAAAACTGACTGGATTTGAGTCTTGTACTTTTTTTAAAATTTGTACATTTCGGGGCCGATAAAGGGTAAAAATATAATTTTGGTACTTTTGTTGTTAACCGTTTATATTTTATAGTAAAGGTACTTTTTCGAAAACCTATTTTTTTGAAAATGTAGTTTTAAGAAATGGTACTTTTTGAAAAATGTTTTTTGGAAAGGGTACGTTTTAAAAATGGTACTCTTTTGAAAATGATTACTTTTTGAAAAGTTACTTTTTGGAAAAGGTTCTTTTTAGGGCTCTGTACACCAAAAGTGTAAAATAATCTTATTGTTTTCGATACGCTGTCCGTCAATCCGTCTGTCTGCCTGTCTGTCACAGGCTATTTTCTCGAGAGCCGTAAGAACTACATGCTAAAGATTAAAGGGTGTTCGAAAGCGAGCAACGAAACATGTTGAAATACTAATGTAATATATACACACTTTTATATACACTCTCGAAATTTTCGAAGCCAGTGTTAATTGGTGTAGTCTGTAGAATATTTAACACAACAGAAAATAAAGGGTGTTCTGAAAGTTAATGTAATTTTGCTGTATCTTGAAAATTGTAAGAGGCAAACTCTTGAAATTTTAAAAAACTCTAAAGCTAAAAGATTCCAGAATTGAAAAAGTCAAAACGGAAAATCGCCAATATGAAAAAATCGCTAAAATGCAAAAATTCGCCAAAACTAAAAAGATCGCAAAACAAACTTCCCATTTTTATGGTTATTCTTAAAGTGTTAATTAATTTTTCTATATCTGCACAACAATGGGATAGCGAAACACGCCGGGTATAGCTAGTGTATAAATAAAAGATTTTATATATGTGTATATTTTTGTCGAATAACTATTTCAAGATTTTTTTTTGCCAAGGGACGACATGCTTTAAGTGAACAGCCGGCTGTTGTCTATTCAATAACACCACAATGCAACCGCAAAAATTACTGCCGTTTAGTTAATGCAGCTAGTAGTACTTAAAAGTGTTAACGAATAGTAGAATCAATAGTTTTAGTGTTAACTTCTTTACATGCCTTAATTAGCATGAAAATAAGTTTGTGAATTGCACTACAGGGCTCGGGCTTTCATGCAAATGCATGTTTTTTGTGGTGAGAGATAAAGAGGTATTAACTTATTATCTATGCGAATCATAAAATTTTAAGTAGTTTGGCATCAATTTTTAGTTGCATATTTTTGTATATTTTGGTGGTAAGTGCATATTTTGGCAATAATTGCATATTTTTAGAGTTATAAAAAAGTTTGGAATGATTTTATAAGAAAGTGTTTAATGCATATTTCTCGATTTCTGAAAAAATATATATTAATAGGCCGACTATGGATGGAAACTGAGCCTCAGTTGAGTAGCTAGTTGCAACTTAGAGCTGTTAATTTCAGATGCTATTTAGTGCCTTTCTGCCAACCATTAATTTTTAGTTGGCGGCTGGCAACTGTTGCATTATATAAGCCATCCCTGTCAACAATACTTGAAAATATGCAAAAAGTACCTATTTTCAAGCTCCCATAACAAACAAGCCTGCAGCTATATCGATTCGAGTTTTTAACAGTACTATAGCTAAAGTATCATAGAATAGATCTATTGAATCGAGAAGACTAGATCAGAGAGAAACTTAGAGCACCAACATCATCTTATTTCTTTAAATATTGGATCTTCGAAAAAACGCTGCGTAGCAAATGTTGACTGTATTGATTGCTTCTTTTGATTAACATAACAAATTCAACATTTCGATAAGAAATTGTGAATTTCTTTTTTTTATCATTCTGAAACTTCACATAGACAGAGCTGAGGTGTTTCAAAACGGCACGGCTTCTTGGCATAAAGGTTGGATCTTGTGGGAAAACCCTAAGATTTGGCTACCTCGGGCGTTGAGTTAAAAAAATCGCCAAAACTTATTTTATACTCTGAATGTTAAAATTTTTTATATATAGATAGTCCTTGAGAATGTCGACAAAAAACATGCTTACATGTGTGGAAAATCTATTTCAGTTTCAGAGTGGACGAACTCAATGCCTACTACTCAAAAAAAAAAAAACAGTGATATTACTGATAAAATTATACACATCTGAACATAATACATGTAAGATATGCAAAATTTTTGGGTGTTTTTCCCAAAAAGGTATTATTGTTTTTTCGGTCATATAAAATAAATTTCCTCTGAAACATACAAAAGTTTTGGTAGTTTTCTAAAGAGAACGTATGAGAAATGAGTGCAGAACAAAGATCTGGTCAAAGGAGGTAACGGTTCTCCTTCCATCCCTATTTAAATTTTATCGATTTTAAAAGACAATTCATGGTTTCCTTAAAAATTCCTCAGAGTTCAAACCAATGATCACCACAAAACTATAAACCTTCTAAGGCCATAGGTGTTGCCTAAATATACCGAAAGTTGTTTAGATATCGCAAGGTAAATAATGGAAGGGAGACCGTTAAAAAAACAATTTTTTGGAATATGTTTTCAAATTTTTAGGAATTCCCGTATTTAAATAGCAAAAATGGTAAATATTATTTTTTTATCTGTTATCGAATCTTAATTGTTTTTTTAATTGATGTTAGTTTTCGAGATATCGTGATTTTTATTAATTGATTTTCGTTACTTAATTGTCAATAAAATCAAAAGTTGTAAGTCGATTTTCATAAAATATGGCTTGTTTTGTTTGGAACATATTTATCTACATGGAAAAATAAAAATTTTTAAATGAATTTCTATTTTTTATTAATTTTTAACAACCAAAATTTTTACAAAAAACTTTTACAAACAAAAAAAGAATGGCACGGGTAAAAGGTAGTAATGTTTTTGAATTTTCTATTTAACATATGTCGTGAAACTGCTTCCTTTTTTGACATAACGATATATATTGAAAACTAGAACGAATTCGAAAAACCTGGGTCCAGATTCACCCTAAATACCATACGAAATAGCTTTCCGTTTCTCTAGTAAAAACCTTGAATACTTGTGTTATTTAACATGTTAAATCGTCAAATTTGATGATTTAATAATATTTTTGAAAAATAATCTAATATTAGAATTCACGAAATAGTTTTCTAATAGATAAAAAATAATATTATCTATTTTTGTTATTTAAAAATCGGAACTGCTAAGACTGGGGAAATATTTTCAAAAAAATTTGCTTTTTTTTTACCAAAATGGTCGTCCTGTCATTATTTACCTTGTGATATTTAATTAACTTTCGATATATGAGTGATTCCACGTAAAACGACCCTATGCAAGGAAAAAATAATATTCTCATTTTTAATAAAATCTCAGAATTGATTTTTTTAGCGAATGAAAATTATAGAAAAAAAAATGCACTGTTTAATATTTTTAAATCAATTTGAGGCAGTTTTATATGATCATGCAATAAACATTTTGTCCTCCCTCTTTCTATGTTTAATATTTATTTCCGATTTTCTTTTATTCCCTTTCTCATTATTAATATAAACTGTTATCTCTGAAAAGAATATACTTCTTTTGCTTTTTATTGAATTAAAAAAATTTTTCAGCTAGAATATTCTGCTGTCTCTAATAGAACGGATAGCACATAATTTAATGTCTTATTATTTTCTTATGAGTCTATCTTTATATTATTTATATTAATTAAATCAATACAAAGTTTTAATTCTTCGAATTTTTTAAATTTTCGTACTAGGTTACACCCGTCGGTCATACCCGTCTCATTTTAAAAATAGTTTTGTTTTATAAGAAAAGTGATTTTTTGTCAAACAATAAATACATAATACAATTGAATACACTTTTAACAGATATCTATACCAAATTTATTGTGAGAATTTATACTGAAAGTCATAAATCCTTAAAACTAAGATTTGTAAGGTCACACCCGTCGCAGCTTCCTGACGACCATTTTGAGCAGAAGTCGTGTTCTATCCTTGTCTACCCTTTATTCAACGACCTTAAGCTTAATGTCCTTGTGAGCCGCAACGTTTTTTTAAGTAAAAAATTTTATATTCTTGATTTATAACAAAAAATGTGTGTAAAATGGTCAATGAAAATAGAGGAAATGGAATTACCTATGGACTAAGAAGATTTGTAGTTTTGTGGCAATCGTTGCTTTGCACTCCAAGCAGTTTTTAAGGAAACTGTACATTTTCTTTAAAATTCGATCAACTTTGGATATGGGTGTGAGGGTTAACTATTAACTCCTTTGACCAAATTTTTATTATACACTAATTTTTTATAAGTTTTCTTTAAACAACTGTCCAAAATTTTTTATGTTTCAGAGGAAATTTATTATTTTGTATGATAAAAAAAAACAATACCAGCTTTTTGGGAAAAAACCTCTAAAACTTCGAAATTTTACAGTTTTTACGCTTAACTTTTTAACGGAAAACGATATCGGCATAAAATAGTCCGCGTTTTGTTTTAAATTTTATCGGCAATATTGCTATTGTTTTTGTTGTTAGCGGGCATTAGGTTAGTCCACCACATCAAAGAAGCTTAATTAAGGGCACCTAGAAATAAAAATTCGAGCGCAATTATCTCTGAAATTAAAAGAGATGTCTGCATGTTTTTTGTAAACATCCTCGAAGAATATCTATATGTTAAAAATTTCAATATTCGGATTATAAATTAACTATTGGCGATAAAAAAAACTTCACTGCCGAATTTGAGACTTTTACCACTATCCCACCTTCATGCTAGGAAGCCGTGTCCTCGCGCGTAAATTTAAAAACACCTCAGCTATGCTAAAAAGTTATTAAACCACTATGCGACGCAATCGATGTAAATAAAAAAGAACGATAAAATAGATGCCATGATTTAATTCATTATTTTCTTTTTCTAAAACCATATAAATAAAAAACCTCTATATATAACATATGACAAGTTGTCTGTTTAATCACTATTGGCAACAACTAAACTAATAAAAACATGTTAAGTTTAATTATTTTTTGTTTTATAAAATGTTAATCGGCAAAGATTCTGTATAAATTAAAAAAAAAAATCAAATTAATCTATTTATTTATTTTCAAAACAGATTGAAAAACAAAACTAAATTACATTCAATCAATGCGACATTTTAAAATGTTAACAAGATAGAAAATACGCAAAGAGTTTAACTAGCTATAAATGTCCCTACAAGGATAATGGTTTAAATACAAACAAACGAAACAAATAAACAAAAATGTGTATAAAAAACAATCTATATAACAAAACACAAACTAATACATCAACATATGGAAATACATGTGCACGCATAAACATAAATACAACCAGCAAACACTTTCAAATTTAGAATGACTTCAAATCAAAACCTATCTAAAGGGATTAGTATAATATAAAGGTTTTATAGTTTGATAATTTTAAAATAGCACTTGATATTAAATTGAGAAAATTACTTTCAAGATATAAAACAATCATATATCAAACGTTTCATCTTGTGTTTGTTGGGTATGTATTTATTTATATTGACAAATTTAAAATCGTACATTTGGCAGCTCGATGACACTTTGTGTTGTTTCTATTTATTTATTTTTTTCCGTTTCTAAATGACTCTATTTTTTTTTTTTTTGGTGGGTTAAAGGTATTTTTCATTTTTATCTGAGTGTGTCAACCGAAAACAACAACAGCAACTATATAAAAACATCAAAATGGTTATAAAAATCTATGCTCACTTTAAATAACTGACACTATGTTGTTTTTGTGTTTGTCGATGACCTAAAATAATTTGAAGTGTAATTAAACGCAGCATAAATAACAACAAATTGCAAAAAAAAGAAAAAAATATTGCTAAAGCAATTTATAGCATAAAAAGAGAACATGGCACATGTTAAATTTGCGGTAATTAGAATTAAAAGAATTATAGGATTATTTGCTTTAATGGGAACGTATTTCGAGTATTGCGAAAAAAAACTGAAACAGCCATTACAGAATGTTCAATTAAACATTTGATATTTCAGTTTAAATAATGTTCATATAACCCACATGGAAAGAGGAGGAAAAGAGCAATAAAGTATTTAATGTTTTTTATTTTAAACATGGGACTACAACAAACGACGGCAGTGCATATATCACTTTGTCCACGTATTGTGCGCCATTATTATTGATTTGGCGGATAGATAATAAAAAAAAAAGAGTTAGGAGTGCATTTTACTCTTTCTAAATCCGATCTACGTTTCATGCAATTGTTAATGGCTTCTGAGATATCTACCATCGACTTTCTTTTTTATAAAGAGGTGTCAGGCAATTAATGCCTACCAGTGAATTAATGAATGTGGGAAAGGGATAGTGTAGAGAGAACAGGCGGTGAAGTGGGAGAGAGATAGAAAGCTTAATTAATTTACAAATCTTCTATTGCGTGTTTTTTTTTGTAGAGCAGTGTTGCAAGCCCCTCTGGTGTCAAGTAGAGGCATTGAGTTGCTTAAGATATGTAGCCATTTTATTAGTTCTTTTACTTCGCCGACGGTTCTGCTACAATACCGACGAAGGACAGTACTGTAAAGTGCATTAGGATGTTAGTATAAAATCGCTGCCGGTACTGCCAAAGTGATCAGTGATATGCCTTCATCACTTTAATAGTCCAACAACAGCCAACACAATAACACACCAATGCACATGAGAAAAATGCATGATGTTGTTGGCTTGCCTGAAACTTGTCTTGAACTCAATACCTCAGGGTTTGTAGTCAAACGCGCACCCTCATAGACAAAAATTGGTGCAAGCATGCAATTTTTCATGCAAAATTAAAAAAAAATGTGTTTCACTTTTTCTTTACAATCCATAAATAAAATCAATAAAGTGTGACTTTGGCTCGCACACGAAGGGCTCCGTACGAATACACATATATCCTCTTTCGTTTAACTACATTTTTTTTAAGTTTTTTTTCGTTGTTTTGGGGATTTTTTTTTGTTTTGACGTTTTATTTGTTTTGGTGATTTTTTTCGTTTTTTTTGCACTGTTTCTTTTTTGCAAATTTGTTTTGTTTTTTTGCCGATATTTTGTTTATTTTAACGTTTTTTTTTTAATTTTTGACGATATTTTTAGTTTAAGCGATTTATTTTAATTTGGCGCTTTTTTCAGTTTCGGCGCTTTTTTCGTTTTGGGGATTTTTTCGGTTTTTAGTGATTTGTATAGTTTAATCGATTTTTTTTGGCTTTGGCATTTTTTCGTTTGGCGATTTTTTTGCGTTTTAGCGATTTTTTTACCTATGGTACTTTTTTCCTTTAAGCGCTGTTTTCGTTTTGTCTTTTATACAGACTACACCAAATAAACACTAACTCTGAAAATGTAAATCGTATATATATTAGGGAAGTAACGATACGCCGTTTTGCCGATCCGATACCGATACCGATACTTAAAAATAAATATCGCCGATACCGATTCCGATACCGATACGAATATTAAAATTGAGTTAAAGTTTAGATTGACAAAACTCAAGTGCAATTTTTTTATTATACAAAATTACAGTGTAAGAGATTATTAATATTTAAAATTGTTATTAACCCAGTATAAAAAATTGCGAGTATTTTTTAAGAGCTACATTTGCTTTGCTTTCAAAAAATCTTTATTAAAAATATGCAGATAACACAGTGCAACAGTCCAAAAAACACACGGACTTGACAGTATAGATTCGATTGTACTACCACAGTGTAGTTTTGGAAAATCAGCGGGCCCTCAAAAAAAAGGTGTCATCAACTTTTGGCCAACAGAAAATTCAAACTCGGTGATACCGCTTAACTATATATGGCAATAATGTAGCTAAGAGTTCGCTAAACAGATTTATTACCATTTTATGCCAAAAAATAATATTTTCGTGTACCTTTTTTGAAAAATTAAGGAAAAATTTTTTTTTCACTTTTTCCAGAATAACTTACAGGGACTCGTAATTTTTTATTAACAATATTTGGCAAAGTTGTAGCTACGGTAAAGCTGAACAACTTTCGTCAACATGTCAATACAATCTGAATGTATCTGGGCACCCTAAACAGCCCAGAAAAACTAATTTCTAACTTAAAAGTTTTTACGAGTTAGGCTATATTTTTATAGCATTTTTTGCTTTCTTTGTTATTGTTCCACTTCTTATGTTGCTGATTTTAGTATTTACTATTTTTTTATTGTTTGTTGTTGTTTTGCCAAATAATGGCAATGAAAAATTTGGAGTTCCTACAAGTTATACTGAAAAAAGTGAATAAAATAATCTTTTAAAATTAAAAAAAAAAAAAGTACAGGAACATATTATTTTTCTGGGCACAAAATGTTAGTGAAACACAACAAAGAAATATGCACTTGAATATACTATTTTCAAACAAAAATTTTTTTTTAGCAGAAAAAAATTTTAATTCCTTTATAATTTTAAAAAATTCTCGCCATACTCGCATTAAAAAAATTGTGAAAATGGGTAATTTTTTATCCTTTTTCTTGAGGAAAAATCATTATAGAACACCGAAAAGGAAATTTGTCCAAGCATCGCTTCCTATTCGGTGATTGGTAATCGAAAAACAGAACTTCTTGCAATGGCAAGGATATGTAAAACTAATTAGAAATGATCCAAATTTGCAATACTTCCGGATCGCGAATTCTACATTTTCATGACTTCTTTGGAGTGTCTTTTTTTGCTGGAATAAGATTTAAAAAACAACGAATTGAATTTGAATTCATGGTAAAATTAACAAAAAATAAATAATTTTTTTACAAAATAATAGTATAAAATATTATTAATTTTTAAAATTGATATTAATAAGATTTAAAAAATAACGAAATGAGTTTAGTTCATGGTAAAATTAACAAAAAATAAATAATTTGTCAGAAAAAAACTCTGAAAAAATGTTTAAAAGTATCGTCGTATCGACAGTAAAATACCGCCGATACCGATGTATCGGAAAATCTGAAATATCGCCGATATATCGGTATCGGTATTCGTTACATCCCTAATATATATATATAATTGCCTGTATATTTCATTAGTATTTCTATATGCTTCGTTGCTCGCTTTAGAACACCCTTTAATTTTTAGCTGAAATATATTTGTTGTTGTAGCGACCAATGTTTTACATATTCTGTGAGAATTTCAGATCCATAGCTGTTACGGTAGCAAAAACACTTTTGGTGTTCGGAATCCTAAAAATCATAATTAATGCTAATTTATTTTGCGCTAGGAGAGAAACAAGCAATAATAAAATAAATTCAGTAAAGTATGACTTTGGATCGCACACGAAGGGTTGGTTTTTTGGGATTTTTTTACTTTTAGCGATTTGGTTTTTGGTTCCGACACTTTTTTTCGCTTTGGCGTTTTCCGGTTTTTGTAAATTTTTTTAGTTTTGTCCTAATTTTTTATTTTTTTCGCTTTTTTCGGTTTAGTGATTTTTTCCATTTTTAGCGACTTTGACATTTTTTTTGTGATATTTTTAGTTTGAGCGATTTTTTTTTTATGTTGTAGTGCTTTTTTTGTTTCGACGACTTTTTTGGTTTTTTGGCGTTTTTTAGTTTTTTTGGCGATCTTTTTTTTAATTTTGGTAATTTTTTGCGTTTTAGTGATTTCTTTTAATTTTGGTGCTTTTTTTTTCCTTTAAACGCTTTTTTACATTTTGGCTATTTTTCGTTTTGACATATTTATAATTTTGTTTTAGTTTTAGCGTTTTTTAAAATTTCAAGATTTTATCTCTTACGGTTTCCAAGATATAGCAAATTGTCTAAATTACATAGTCAAAATTACTTGAACTGATAGAATACCCTTTAATTTTTATTGTTTTAGATATCAGTGTTAATTGGTGTAGTCTGTTCTACAGACTTTAATTTGTAACTGTCATATATTTGTTGTTATAGCGGCCAAAGTTTTACATATTCTGTAAAAATTGCAGGTCCGTAGCTCTCACGGCTAGCGAGAAAACAGCCTGTGAAAGACAGACGGACAGACAGACAGACGGATAGCATAGCGAAAACAATAGCATCCTTTACGCTTCTGATGTACGGAACCCTAAAAAGCAGCAACATTAATATTTTTATCAAATGAAATCTTGAAAGGACGTCTATAAAATAGCATATATACAAAAGTACTGTGATACCAATTAGTTTGATATCTGTGCCATATTATACAAGTTATGACCTATTAAAAATAAAAAAAATTAGCCCTGTAACTTCGGAGCAAAGGAAGAACGCCGAAAAACAAATAACACATACCCAGCTAAAATTTTGATGGCAACGTAATGAGTTAAAAAGCTGATAAACATACCCTGCACTACGTCTACTTTGGCAGTCTAACAAATGATTTTAGCATGGCGATGTCATTGATGGCAATTACTTACCATATTGGGTACACAAAACACAATAAAAAGTTAATGTCTCTGCTAAGCATTGAACTCATGCCGTTTAAAGTTATTGTTGTATTTTATGGCAGGTGTTTTGCTCACTAGGCTACTGCACAACTATTTTATTACCAGCTTAAAACTTATTTTTACAAGCATGAGCACAATTAGAAAAAAATCCGTTTTACTTTCCCAGGGGTTGAACTGCTTATCATCTGTATGATTAGCAGATATACTACTACTCTGCCAATAAGGGAATAAATGGCTTGTTTATTTACTAGTAATTGATTCAACTATTGTAAAGTAATTCAGACGGTATGTAGTTTGTGGTGATGAGAAAACACATTACCAAGTTTTGCTGGGTAGTTTCCAGTCGTATAGGATTAGTACGTCATGATATTTTTCTTTAAGGTGCATTTATATCTATGGCATAAACATGTTATAAGCTTTGTAAACTTCCCGTCGCACAGTGGTATTTTCTTGGCAAAAAATCAATTTTTCGACTATCACTTTTCAAAAATCTAAAGATGCAGTTCTATAGAGAGCTGTTTCACTATACAGAAAAAACTATTTTTTCCCTTTAAATACCAAATTCCCTGAATCAAATGTAAATTTGTTCAATTTAGGTCCTATAAAGAGATTTGTATATTCAAATGCAAAAATTTGTAATAATTTGATTGAAAAAATTCTGATTTTTTCAATAAACAAAATTGTTTCAATCAAAAAATATTTTAGAGAAATATAAAAAATAAATCAAAGAATTTCATAATATTATCAGGCTGCCAACATTGGCGGTGGGTAAATGAAATGTACTAATAATAAGGCAAAAAAAATTATTTATCAAACTAAATAGAGACAATAAAGACAATTAAGATTTAAAATCAGTTTCAAAAACATGTTTGTTGAAAAAAAGCTATCATAATATTTTCTTATAAGAAAAATCCACAATTGCTTTTTGTAAAAAACCCCATTCAGTGCTAGAAAAAATCTAGTGAAGTTACCAAAATATTTTACCATGAAAACTGATGAAAATTTTCATGCAACTCAGTAGCTTATGCGTGTACGATTCTTTCACTGCTAACATTTTAATGCCGTTGTTATTGAAATATAGCACCTTTTTTTTAATTAAAATTAGAATTATTAAAATTGCATGTGTAGTTTAGTAGATATGAGCGACTTAAAATGGCCTTATACAATTCTGCGTTGGCAGTTTTCCTTGAAAAAAAAAGAAGTTAGCTCCCTCTACCTCCGTCTTTTCACTAGATCCAAATGAAAGGTGAGAGTGTAAACTTTAAATTAACGCAAAAAAAAATCCTGCGCATTTCTGCGATCGTTGAACAAACTTATAAATTTTCTGAAAAAGGTTACGAATATTCCAGTGCAGGTTTGTAATAAAATCTGTTGCATACATTTAGGCTTAAACTTTACAAAAACTGCTACAGCAGCTGTATGTTACTTATGTAAAGCAAAACCTTTCGAAATGAACGATTTGGATACTGAACAGATACTCGGGGGAAATCTTAGGAGTGGCTTGTTTAGGGTTAGAATTATTTAGGGCTAAATTCAGCGCCTAAATTAGAGAGAGACGAGAAGCCAAAGTATTTTCCCGCTTGTATTTGTTAAAAATGCTTTACAATTCCTTAGCAATGGAAGGAATTATAAAGGAGTTAGAAGTGTCGAAATAAAAGAAAAGAAATTTTCTATTAGACTTCAAGTAATGATTTTATTTATATGTTTACTGCTCGCCAGTTTGATTTTAAGTGTCTCGCACTTATTTTCTTAAATTATAAAGAACTTCATGTTAAGCTAGTTTTAGTACAAAGTATAGCAAATATTTAAGGCAGTTAACATTAACAGAAAGGCAGTAATTCACAATGAGTTTAAAGCTTGTTAATTGTTACAATTCATGTCTTAACATAAAGTTGTTAGGCAATACAAAAGTGTAAATTTTAATATAAAAGTTTGTGTACTTTTTTATGAAACAAAAAATCAAATATATGTGTATCTTTAAGATACAAAAGTTTACAAGAAATATTGTTTAAATGAATGTATTTTAGACAGACACAATTTCAAATAAAAGCATTAATAATGAGGCTTGTAATAATTTTAATGGAATATATACTTTATACAGCTTATAATATCCATTTCGAAAAGTGGTCTGTGATCGATGAAAAAAAAAAGATTTTAAAACAAGAAACCAGGCATGGCATTCAGATGACATTAAAAGAACGAATGAGCTTGCAAGTTGATTCTATACAACAAGAATCTGGGTCTTCGAACCATGGCAATACCTCAAGACGTTTCCTTTCCAACCCTACACTTATTGCCGATATAACAGGTTTTAATGAAGAATATTCTTTAGACAATAGTATGTGGCCAGAAAATGTATTCTGTGAAGCTTAAACAATTTGCTTGAGATACGGCTGAGCTATTTTTTTTTCAAAAAATATAACTGGTATTTCATGCCTATTACTGTCCTTAAAATACTAATAAGGACATACTTGATGCAGCAGTACTCGCTATTGGTATGCCCTCCGAGGAAGCAGAAAAAGCTTGTAGTACAGATTATAGAATATATTGTATTCCACAAAGTACAATAGAACTTGAACATATACTGATGTCTTGCAAAGTTTGCTTGCATCATCTGATCCGTACATAAGTAACATCTCTTAGAACTAGATGCTGTAGTTAAAGAGATGACAGCTGATGAATAATGTGCTTGATTATCTTAGACTCATTTTGTTTATACTTATATATAGGCGGTAGGTGTGGCTGATTGTGATGAAACTTTGTATGCATATTTTGTTTATTTTAGAAAGTGTATGTAGCAAATTTATTGTTCGGATAGGAACAACTTTATGTGAAAAAATTTATTTCGATTGTATTAGAGGTGGGCAATGGGCGTGGCAGATGTTGATGAAACGTGGCATGCCTCTTTTGGTGATTTTAGAAAGTGTACGTACCAAGACTTTGGTTTGAATAGGAAAAATTTAATGAGAAAAAATTTATTTTAGGCTATATGGGAGGTGGACGATGGGTGTGGCTAACATTAATGAGACTAGGTGTGCATCTTTTGTTTACTCTAGGTAATATATGTATAAAACTTGAAGGCTTTTGCTTAGATAGGAAAAATTTTATGAGCAAAAATCGATTTAGATTGTATGGGCGGTAGATGATGGGCGTAGCCGATTTTGATTTCATTAAAGTGTTTTCTTAATTTAGTCAATATAATGCTCGGTGCAAATTTTCAATGATCTAGGACAACTCCTTATATTTTTTGCACAAATATGTATGAAGCCATCCACCCCTCTGTACGCCGGTACTAAACTGCTAGCAAAACTTTTTAATTGAAAAAAATAAAAATAACAAATTGAGTTATCCAAAGTTATTTAATTAGTTTGGCTTAAGTTTATTTTCAATTTAATCTTTCGATCAAATTATTTTTTATTTAAGAAAGAAATTATAAAGCATGTAAATATTGAATATTCAAAGAAAAATTTGGATGTACGGAATGTTGAACTGACAGTTGTTTCGAGACTACCAAGTCTACTCATCAGAGCCCTTTACCTTCACTACCAGCGACGGCAGCAACAACACCGTAGCGAAAATCCTACTAATTTTAGTAAGTTCAATTAACAGATTGTCGCAACCTCGCGGCGAGTTGCACCTATTAATGAACTTTTTTTAAATGTTCGGAACTTCACTAACTGTCTTTTTTTTTCTTAGCATGTTCAACTATTTTAAGTTTTTTCCATTTCGATCTTACCAGCGTGGAATATCATCCATGTTTTCAATGCTGTGATTTTTTTAATGTTTATTTTGTCCAAGTTTTTTTTTTTGAACAGTACACATTCATGTTTTAGCTAAGTGCTTTTACAATTTTAATAATTGTGTTATTAATTTTTAGTGGAACTGTATGGTTTTTTTTATCAAAAGTTAAAGTAAAAAAATATAATTTAAAATCGGCCCGTAAATGGAGGAGCTAGATGAGGAGACTGGGACAATTATGGGGCTAAATTGAAAAAAGAATTTTGATAGTCGGTCCATAAATGGAGGAGTTATGCGATGATTAATATATGCAAAAAACAATTATTGAAAATTGGTTGACAAACGACAGAGTTAAGCGTGGGGGAGCAAATATCCCCACCAATTTTCGAAAAACAAACAAAAATTCATTTGACGAAACTGCCGGCCAGACCTTTCATAGATGATAGAGTTATGCGTGTACAAACATAAAAAAATACACACGAATAGATAACCTTTTTTTTAAAGTTCGCATAAATTCCGTATAAGAGACAAAAAGGGCAAAAATTTAGTCTCGATCATGCTAAACTGTCAATTCTTATTGTACCACTCGTGCATCTCTCTTTTGTACTTCGTAGATTTATTTAAGATAATCATAAACCTTTCAAAAGCAATGTTTTGAATTGTTACGAAAAATGAATGCTACATATTTCATATTCTCTTCAAAGACTTTTTAAATATCTTATGCTTATCCCAAAAGACTTTTAAAATTTCCCTCATTGTGTAGTTTTTTTTTCTTTACAAGCACACAGTCATTCATAACTTCTCTCCCTATTGACTAGAATTTCTTTGGTCTTAATACGCTTGTTATTTCTGGTGCTACTGCTTTTGTTACTTAAACAAGAAAAGGAAAACTCAAAAGGAATACTTTCATCTGTTTTGTACACCTCTTTCGCTATGGCTGCTTTCGGAAATAAAGGATTATAAATAAAATACAAACAACTTTTCATAGGGACTCATAAATGTTGAGTGTTGAATTGTAAACAAAAAAAAAAAAAAAACAATTGCTTTGTAGTTTTCGTAAAAGTTGCTGTTATTTTTGGTTGCTAGCATGCTGTTTACTTGTATGAATAAAGCAAAGTACACACGATGCAAATAGCGTACGACCCACACTTAATATATTAGAGGCGTTCACGCAACCTCCTTTAACTGTTTACTCGTTAAATTGGTAAAATGTTCCATATGTTTTATTATTGTAAATTTATTTTAAAAGTTTCCGACATCAAAATGTACTCGAAATTTTAACAATTTAACAAGTAAACAGTTACCGAATGTTGCGTGAAGTCCTCCACACTAAGCAACTGGCGAAACAACATGCCTGGCTTGCCATAACGTTTGGCTTGTGTGCACTTAACTTAAAAAATGTGTGAAAGTACTCTGTTGTTAATCCTTCTTGGAAGATGTATTTAAAAACCCCAAAAGAATCCACAACAGTTCACACCAATACACACTAGCTCATGCAAATACACGCACAAAAGTAAAAAAAAAGAGTGGAAAGGATAAAATGAAAGGTGAGTAAGCGTAACACACTGCTGTAAATGAAAAACAGAAATGAAACAAAAACCCAGAAAGGTTTATAGTTTTCTTTTCTTGTTTTGACTTTTTTTCTTTAACAAAATTTACATCCCTGACCTATTTATGGTCTTATGGCTAAAAGAATTATTTGTTTGGGCTTTTTTGTTTTACATCTTTTAGTTTATGTTCTTTGTTTTTCATATTCTCCGCTAGGAAATTGTGGATGAAATAATAGATTCAGGGAAATTATACTTTCATTGCTGTGTGAGCCATATCTTGCCAGACATGGGAGTTATTTCCCTTCATGTCAAGTGAATATGTGAATATTTGTTTGGCTATGTGCTTACTCTGAACAAGTAGAATGAGTCTGGAAAAAGTAATATAAGCACACAATAATCGAAAAAGCTAAAGGATGTCAGTAAGAACATTTCAGCTGACTAAAGCTACTCGTACCTACATACAACACAGTAAATAAAATGCTTTAAAAATATTCTGTTTGTAAAAGAGATGTGTATATATTTTTTTATTACTTTTTGATACATTTGAAATGAGAGGTCAAACAATGCATTCCAAATATGTTGGAAATTGAAAATTTTATTTTTTTGTTTGAAAAATCATTTGCATAGATATTTTATACGCTGATATTTGTGGAGTACGTAATGCATAATTTTAATTAAAACTTACTTATATATTTATTATACATTTCCATTCTTATGTATGTATGAGTGTGGTCGTAATCGATAGCCGTATAAGTCGACTTGTTAAGGAATTGAGTTACCTATGCTACCATATCACAGTACAATACGAAAAAAATACAACCAATTCTGGTAGAGGGGGAAAAAAATAATATACATGTGTCGGCGTTTTGCACGATCACATCAGATTTTTTTTTAGAGGGGGTTAAAATTTCCACCTTTTGGCCTGTTCGTGTAGCATATCGGTATATGAAACTATGTGTTCGTTACGTCTGAGGTGAAGGTTATGTTCAGCAACTTTGTAGAATATATTAAGGCAAATATTTCTGTGAAACATATTAACCCTCTAGCTCCCCTACATAGCGGTAATTTTTGGCTCTTTTCTAACAATTCGTAAAAAGGACCCCTAAAAGCTGGAAGTGCGGGGATAAAATGTTTCACAAAAATATGGGCCATGTAATTTTACTGTAGCTATTTAAAGACAACAAAGCCCAAACTCAACTTATACGCTAGAAATCATTGAAAAATTAAATTATGTTTAAGGGTTAACTTTATACTTATTCAAAATTAGTACTCTGCATAGGAAATCTTGTACTTTTATATAAAACACCATGAGAAATAAGTATTTTTTTTTTGAAATTTGAACCCTGTAGCTCTTCGTTTTATGGGCGTTTTTGTACATTTATTACAAAAGGGACAAAAACTCCCCTTCAGTGGGCTGAAATGTTCTACAAAAATATTTGCTATAAAATTTTACTTTATGTCTTTTACTTAACGTTGGCGCTAGAAATCATTCAAAACTTAAAATGCCTTTAAGGGTTCATTTCGTACTTACACACAATTCTTACTCGGCATTGGAAATCTTGTAAGTGTTACGTTTAAAGTATAAGATGTATTTAAGTTTTTTATATACAAGACCACGTGGAACATTTTTGTAGACGATTTTTCCCCACTATATCGGCGCTGAAGGGGAGTGTTTTGCCACTTTTTAAAGAAATGTACAAAAAGACCCATAAGACGAAGATACTTAAATAAAAAAAATTTTTTTCCTGTGAGGTTTTACATAAAAGTGCTGAACACGTCTTATACTTGAGACGTAAGACTTTCAAAATTGTCTATGTGTAGTACTAATTGGAGGGCAAGTTGAGTTTGGAGCCTCGTTGTCATTAAATGGCCAATATTTTTGTGGAACATTTTACCCCCACGCTCCTTATTTTTAGGGGTATTTTTTACGATTTGTTTGAAAAGAGCTAAAAATTACCATTATGTAGGGGAGTAAGAGGGTTAATACTTTTGACAAAAATATTTGCCTTAATATTTTCTACAAAACTGCTAAACATGCCTTACAACTCGAATGTAAAGAGCACATAGTTTCATGTGCCGACATACTGCACGAACTTTAACTTTAACATTAAAATAAAAAAGTGGTAATAAATATGGAAGTTCTAAGCTACTGTATGGGTTTGTCTGAAAATTTTGATGTTTGTAGAGGAGCAGATGTTTATAGAGGAGCAGTCGTGTTTAAACACCATGTCTTGTAAGGTCTGTAGCTGCACCAGGGACGGAGCTACAGTAATTAAAAGTTGGTTGAATCGGGTGTGAAAGTCTTTGTGCCTGGAGTTGACATTTTAAATGGTGCCACGATGTTCTCCAGAGTTGACTAAAATTATAAGTTTTTTTGTTAGTTTGTAATGCATATGTTGGTAAATTGAAGAGCATGCAACAAAAATAAATAATTGTCAGAATTTTTGCCATATTAATGAGAACAGTGTTTCCTCATACTCGTTCCATACAAAAACACATGTCTCCAGCTACACTCTTTTTGATAGAGAATATGAAATAAATATGAAAACGAAGTTAATTGAAAAAATATAATAGCTGTTTCTAGTTTATTGTAATCATTTCTTCAAATTGTTGTGTTTTTATTCCTAAAACGTTCTGAACGCACACTAGAATTTTTTAAAGCATTTTTTCGTGAACGGCTTCTTTTTAATTTTTTTCACATTTGCTAAAATTTGCATATTGAACTAAAGTGCATTAGAGTCAGAATGTGTTTGGCTTAAAAGATACGATTGATTAGAGACCGCAATTTCACTCAAAATTGCTAAATATATTGAAGAAATCACTAAAATTGTAAAGAATATCAAAATTTCAGAAAAAGCTGCTAACATCGCGGAAATCGCAATGTATAGTAAACGTTATTATTCTTCAATTTAGTTGTCGCAATAAAACTTAATCATATTATTTGTTAAACATTTAGTTATTTTTCTTTTCACTATTTTCTTTCACTATACAAAATCCTCTATTTTATATCGATTTATATTGAGTATTTTCGAATAACAAAACCATCTATCTCTTCATAAAATTGCCAATAATGCAAAATTTTAAAACAAAATTACACACAATAATATTAATATTATTAAGTCCTGGATTTTAAAATATATTATAGAATAAAGATTTTAAAATAACCTATCAATGCACGAAGTAAACAGTTTTTATGCTGTCCTGAAAAGTTGTAATATAGAGGATTTTAAATATATAGACAGTCGATTTGTTAGTTTTTTTTTAAATGAAATTTCTAATTGCTATTTCCAAGTCGCATTTAACACCACTGACTACATTTTGCAGCACCAAAACTTTTATGGAATTAAACTTTAAAGTAATAATTTTGATTATTGTTATCTTTGACTACTTTATCACTACAAAACTGATGCAATATTTTCTTTTAAATTCACAAAACACAGCTTGTCTCATACACTCCATCTAATATGATAGAAAATAAAACTAATAATTTTCATACTTGGTACAGCTTCCTAAATGAAGAAAAAAAATGTACTTCTTGATGTTATTGCTGTTGTTGAATATTCTTTTCACTAGTGCTCTATTTGAAATGATGATGATGATGATGATGAGCAGTGTTTTTGTGCAGTACACTAATATTCACATAACCGTTAGCATTGTTTTAGTTGTAGTTGCTGCGGCAGCATAAATGTATATCTTCTGGTGTTGTGATGTTTTGGTGTTCTGTTGTTTATGGTTTTTGTATTTATTTCTTAGATTTTCTTAGATTATTTTCCTGCATTAGAAGGTTAGTTGTACAGTTCGTTTTTTGTTGTGGTGTTGAGTTATTGTTTGTTTTTTATTACGCTCTTGTTTGTGTGGTTATTTTTGTTCGCTTGCAAAAGAATTGACGTCATAAAATTTAAGTTTATCAAGAGTTAAAACTATAAAACGAGAAAAACATTTGTGTTATAACATTCTATTGGCAGCATTATCCCTTTAGGCCCAGTTGTTACCAACGACATTTTCGTCGATGATGTCTGCAAGACAATCAATGATTTGCCGCCTATAAGACAAATTTAGAAATAAGTATGGTAATAAAGTGGTATACGTTGTCGAGTATAAAGAATTTGTTCTCGCAGGATTACCAAAATTTGTGTTACAAAGCCTCACTGACGACAAGATGAAGAAAAAATGATGAAACTGAACTGGGGCTAGACGAGTTTTCCATACAAATTGTCATTAATCATACGCCGAAAAAGCGGTCATGGTATAGAATTAGAGTTTTCTTTTCCCGGACTTTTTCATTTACCGGGAAAGCGGGATAGATTTTTCAATTTCCCGGAATTCCCGCCCAATATAAAACGATACAATATATCATTTAACTGAATTTATTTGAACAAAAAAATAATAGAAGTTAATGAGATCTATTAAATAAATTTATTAATGCATTAAAAGTAAGTTAAAAAATATAATTTCAGTTCTTTACAGAGTAATTCCAACAAATATTGTATGAAGGTGTGCCGTGTCGCATGCTTTTTAATTTTAATAAGAAAATTAAATTTTTTTATTGTATAACTTCTGACTAGTAGCCATCTAAACTAAAAATTTTAACAATTTGAGACTTTTTTTATAATTGCTCTAGCTTTATAACCAGAAAAGATTTATGCGAAATATGATATATGCTTTATTTTATAGGCCAATAATGAGCAATTCATATTGCTAAGCAAAATTGAACTGAAATAATGAATTGGTCCAAAAATTTAATTAGTTTTATTGAGAAATGATTTTTCAAAGCATGTAATAATTGAAAAAGACAAATTCTTGAATTTGTATAAGGGTCGAACTTAACATCATCATATTTTCGGGATCAACCACGATCCCATCATCAGAGTTCTTCTTATACTCTAAGCCCTCAAACTCAAGCAGATAAATATCCAGCTTTAGACCAATTTTCCAAACTTAGATAAGCTTTTTTTTGGTATTTTAAAAATTTCACCATATTTGTCTTAGCCAAACACTATTTGTGCTTTTTCTCATGTCTAGTTTAAAAGCCTTTTGCTTTCGAAGTCTATGGTTCATACGTGTTTATTTTTCCTGATATATTGGAAATAATCAAATATATTTGAATGCTTCGTGCTGTAGTGTTAAGAATTGAAATTATGTATTTAGTCGAACTCTATGGGTTTTGATCCAAAGAATTTCAATTATGTGTATATTTTTTATTTTATTTTTCATATTTTTCTAAGAGCAGCACTAAAAATGTATGCTTACAAAGTAAAGTTGACATAACAATATTACAAAAAATCCCGGGAATTCCCGCACAAATGTCCCGGGATTTTTTTCCCGGAAAATGTGCGGGATCCCGGGAATTTTTTCCCGGGAAATCCCGAATGAAAAACACTAGATAGAATCTATTTTGTTTTGCCCACGTTTTTTCTCATTTTCTCAGTTTTAGCCACACATTCTCACAACAATGTTGCCGTTTTTTAATAAAATTGCATACATTTTTCATACGAAATATAAGAACAAAAGAAAATAAACAATAATATGAGAGAATTTTGAAGCTACTGCCGTCGATTTAGCTTTGGACCTGTTTTTTTGGCAGCGTTTTGACCTGAACTCATGGAGCATAACGCCTGTAGAGTTTTATTGGCGACAACATGAATAATAACTGTATCAAAGTTGTCGTGTGTACGTTTTTATTGCCGACAACGAGAGTAAAAACTACATCGAAGTTGTCGTGCTTCCATTTATGTACATTAAAGTCAGTGATGCCATTTATGGGCTTTTTTACGATATAACAAAAAACGATATGACATAATGTGTTGTCATATCGTACGTTTTTTAAAATATGACAACGCTACGATATGACAACGCCGTGTATGGCTATGTAAGTGTTGTTATATCATAGAAAACTTACGATATGATATGTCATGTAATTTATTTTCATATCGTAAAAAATGCCCACAAATAGTATCGCTGATTAAATTGTTTAAGTTTCCCACAAAATGGGTTTTTGTATAAGGTTTTTGAAAGCCTGGGTAGGCTTGTGGATATCGTGCTAGCCTAGCAGTGTGGAGATTGCGGGTTCGATTCGATCATTACATTTAAAAATTTTTTTATATCTGTGGTTTTCTTGGAAAAAGGCATATGTCTAAAAACCAAATTTTTTCAGTAGAGCCGAAATATTTTTTACACTATGGACTATGTGTAATTTTTATCATACTTTTTTTTCACAGTCATGTAAATATATGTGGTAAAAAGTTTGTGTAAAAATTTCAGGTTCAAATTCCCTAAGGGTAAGATCCTAGAAAATAATTAAAAAACAATTTGCCAAGGACACTAAAAGCGTGTTCAGAAAAAAAGCTCATGTCGATAGCAGCTATTTATATTGAACTAATTCAAGCACACAAGATGTTTTTGCATGAAAAATGCTTGCGCACAAATCGCTATAAGTTTTGATTAACTAAACAGTAACCCAAAAATATTTCGGAAATGTATTCAAAAGTAACAACGCATGGGTCTATGTGATTTTTTTAACGGCAATAAATTGCCAGCACGCGATTGTAAGTCGATTTACTTCATTAGAGCTGAAAAACTATTTAGTGAATTAAGAAGTTACGTTGTTTTTAGAAAACAAATTCGGAATGGGTCCATGTTATTAGCGAAATATTTGGTCCATGTAAAAGAGCATATAAAATAATGTAATTTGGCATCAATAAATCAAAATCGATAAAAATGGACATCAGCGCTTATTCATGAAAACCACAGATATATTCATTGAGGACAATTTTAGTAACATGTTACCAACGAATTCTGTGCCCTTTGCTCGAAAGTGTCCTCATTAGTTGGCTTGGACTGTCGTCAATTTGTCGCCGGTAATAGATACTTGTTTCGCACATGCATCGATAATGTCTCGAATACTTGGGCCACAGCGTATCATTAAGCGGAGGTATGAGAGTGTATCTGTCAGCCATAGAGTAGCAGACAAGAGCTTATATATATTTTTTTAATTTCTGTTTATAAAAAATTTTGTTTTTATTAACAGGAATTTTATTATTATTAGACAAAAAAGTTTAAGTTGCTTCAAAAAAAATATCTCATTTGAAGGTTCTGATAAAAAAAATCTTTAATGTTGAGTTCTTTATTAAACAAATTCCTTTGCTTGCATTCTATATTTGGAAGCCACGAACATTTGGTTTTCGTATTTTTTTCTGTTGCAGCATTCGACGTCATAATTTCTTTATATATATATAAAACAATATTTTCATTACACTTTTATGTATTTAGTGTTTTTTCTGTACGTTTGCCTGTCCGTTTCTGTGTTTATTTAACACTGTGAGCTGTTGTAGTGTGTGAAAGTGCTCGTATTTGTGTTTGTGATTTATGTTTGGCATTCCATTTTTCATTGTATTCGATTTGAAAACATTTTTCAATATGATAAATAAATATTTAATAAATGGCAAAGTATTGAAATGTATGAAATATAAATGGAAATTTTTCAACAAACAAATATATTTCACATAAAATAAAACATTCAAATGAATGGTAATATTTATTTGTTGGGCCATTATACACAGAGTCCAGTAAAGTTTGTTTTAATTTTTTTCAAGTAATTGTGACCGCCCTTAAATTTTTATTTAATGAAATGATATTTGAATTTGGGGAAAATGCTTTTATTTGCTAGTAATTATTAAAAGGGCTGATCAGAATAAATCATGTCTGGGACGTATACTTATTGTAATGTGACGAAAAGTAAATATTACGTATACGCAATGACATGTGCTTTTAAATTTAATATGGGTTCCTCGGCAGTAGTGTATTTATTTAATCGGGTTTATGGTTTAATCGGTTAATCGCTCGATTACATAATTTAACACTCGGTTAATATCTTTGTAATCGGTTAAGGCATTAATAAAGATTTTTCATAAATTAAGTCACTTCAATAAATAAAGGTGCATAAATTATTTATTATTTTGGGTTTATGAGTAAAAAAAACAATAACATCAATAAGTCTTGAACTAAATCAAGCAAAAAAAGAAAATTAATAAATATGTATTAATTAAAAAAAAAAAACAAGTTTGTTACATATTTTTATCTGTTATTGCAATAGTTTAAGGATCTTCTAAAATAATCTTTTAGAAAAATAATTTGGTTTAAATGTCTAGAATTTAAGCTATTCTATTCTTTAGTTTTGATAAAACTGGACTTGGAAAAAGTTCTTTCACTTATCGTACATCTTCGAGCAATCGAAAGCAATCCATAATTTAGAATATCTAATTTCTTAGTACTTTTCCTAGATTTCTCTATATATATATCAAATCTTCCATTATGCCATTAGAGCCCTGTTTTGATTTTTCAAATTCTTAACACTTTTAATTGATTCGGTTATTTCTTAATAAATAAAGGAGTAACATTATTGAGTGACTGACTGACTGACTGACTTACTGACTGACTGACTGATTCATTATCGCCCAGCCCAAACCACTAAAGCTAACTACAAACCACTAAAAATTTCGGATGTGCGCTCCCTTCGGGATGTATAGATCCACTAAGACGGGGTTTTGGGAAATTCAAACGCTAAGGGGAAATTCGATAACCTTATATCTCTGGATCTAACTAAGGTAGACATAAAATTAAAAAAACAGTATAACAAGATCAAAAAATAAGCGGACTTTTTTTAAATTTTTTACATTTAGGGACCGAAAAAGGGTAAAAATATAATTTTGGTAATGAAAATAGAAATTAAATTTAAAATGCATTCTTCTATCCTTACGAAGCCCTCAAACATGTTTTGGTACTTTTTTGTAATTCGAATATATAAAGGGTAAAATTGGTTGCTCTCTTTGGTACTTTTTTTTTCATACAACTATTTTTTATGCAAATTGATATACATATATAGTGAATGAATATGTTTGTATATTTTCACTAAAAAAGGATTTTTGAAAATTTTAATTCTAAGGGGTAAAAAGGGGTAAAATCGGTAACCTTATATCTTCGAATCTAAGTAAGGTAGACATAAAATTCTAAAAGCATCATAATATGATAGAAAAATGAGCTGACAGGTGTATGAAACTTTTTTAAAATCTGTACATTTAGGGGCCGAAAAAGGGTGAAAATATAATTTTGGTACTTTTTTTTTTGTTAACAGTTTATCTCTTAAAGTAATAAAGTTAGAAACTAAACTTGAAACTCATTCTTCTCTCCTTAAAAAGCCCCCAAAAACTGTTTTGTATTTTTTCAAATTTGAATATATAATGGGTAAAATTGGTAGCCCTTTTTGGTACTTTTTTCCATACAACTATTTTTTATGCACATTGATACACATACTGAATGCATAGTTTTGTATATATTCTCTAAGAACGAATTTTTGAAAACTTAAATTCTAACGGGATTAAAAGGGGTAAAAACGGGTAAACTCGGTGTTCTTAATTCTCCGAATCTAAGTAAGGTAGACATAAAATCTCAAAAGCGTTATAATAAGATAGAAAATTGAGTGGATAGGTGTTTTGTACTTTTTTTTTTGTTGAAATTTGTAAATTTAGGGGCCGAAAAAGGGTAAAAATCTAATATTGGTACTTTTTTTGTTAACCGCGTATATTTTAAAGAAAAGGTACTTTTTCGAAATCCTACTTTTTTGAAAATGTAGTTTTAAGAAATGGTACTTTTTTAAAAATGTTTTTGGGAAGGGTACTTTTTGAAAATGGTACTCTTTTGAAAATGTTTACTTTTTGAAAAGTTACTTTTTGGAAAAGGTTCTTTTTAGGGCTCTGTATACCAAAAGTGTAAACTAATATTATTGTTTTCGATACGCTGTCCGTCAGTACGTCTGTCTTTCTGTCTGTCAGCTACGGCTACAGGCTAAAGATTAAAGGATGTACTAAAGCGAGCAATGAAACATGTTGAAATACTAATGTAATTACAGACACTTTTATATAGACTCTCGAAATTTTCAAAGTTAGTGTTAATTGGGGTAGTCTGTAGAACATTTAACATAACACAAAATAATGGGTGTTCTGAAAGTTAATGTAATTTTGACTATGTAGTTTAAGCAGTTTGCTGTATGCTGGAAACCGTAAGAGGCAAACTCTTGAAATTTTAAAAAACTTTGAAACTAAAAAATTTCAGAATTAAAAAAGTCAAAACGAAAAATCGACAAAATGAAAAAATCGCTAAAACGCAAAAATTCGCCAAAACTAAAAAGATCGCCAAAAAAACTAGCTAATTTTATAGTAATTTTTAAATGAGTTAATTAATTTTTCTATATCTGCACATCAATGGGGTAGCGAAGCACGCCGGGTATAGGTAGTTTCTAATAAAAGACTGTTTGTATTACTATCGATGGTTTCTTCTGTTGTCAGGTCATCATCTGACTGACCCAGTCAAAGCTCAGTGCATAAAATACAGCAAAAATTTTCATTTGTTTGAATGAAATATTCCAGAAAGGAGTTATAAAATAAGTGTATTTAAGATTTGCATTTGTCTCTCATTATATCTTATCCTTAGATTTTTAATTAAATCGCTGGCAATAGTACTATTGGCTTTTATTAATTTATTAATCAAAAGCTTAATAATACCCTCTAGTTCAATTAGATTAGTAGAGTCTTTACAAAGCTCTTTTATAGCCAAGTCCAAATGTTTTAAAGTTTTACTTAAATTGAGATTACTGAACAAACTTTTTTGTTTGTATGAAAAATAAATTCTAAATACATATCTTTTCTATATGAGCCGAAACACACAATTATATACAAAAAAAATTTGCTGCATCAGTTAATCGATTATTTGACTGAAATTATACGGTTTAATTGTTAATCGAAAATAGCCAATTTTAAATTAACCGATCAGTTAATCGGGTGGTAGCACTATGGAACAAGAAAAATGCCGAGGACAGCACTATACTTTTTTGATGTGTTATAGTCCCCTAACTACAAAAACAGTAGAAATTTTAAATTCAATGGACACAATTAAAATTAGTTTTTTTTAAGTTTGGGATTTTGGAAGAGGCTGCTCCACTGATTTTTGTTGGGGTAACAACATTCACTTTTAGCTTATACATTTTTATTGTTTTATTTTGTAAGTGTAAACACTTTAGTATTTCCAATACACCCTGTTATTTTACTTTACATTGATTTTTGTATTGTATTGTAACTAATGAATTCAAAGAATAATTTGCTAAATCATTTTCTTTCCAATAAAAGTATTTGAACTGTTAAACACGTTCTTTTGTCTTACTTCAATTTTTATGCAAGAGGTTATGGGCCTATGCATATCAAGGTTCCAGAAAATTGAAGTTAAAACATCTAAAGTTATAAAGGTTTATTTGGAAATAAAGATAAATAAAAATGTCGGACACAAAAGCAAAAATTAGCAAATTAAATAATGAAAATTATGGAAACTGGAATGAAAATTATGGAAACTGCTGCGAAAGCAAAATCTGTGGAAGCTAGTGATATTAGGTAGCCGTCCAGAACCAAAGATAGAAAATGGTGTCATGAAGAATAAAGCCGATGTAGATGAATGGGACACCAAAGATGACGAAGCCAGGGGAACAATTGGATTGCTTGTCATGGATGATCAACTTTGTCATATAAGGAATTCAAAAAATGCCAAGGAGATGTGGGATAATTTGAAAAATTATCATGAGAAAAATACTCTCTCCAATAAAGTGTATTTAATGAGGAGAATTTGCTCATTAAAATTAGAAGAAGGTGGAGATGCAGTGGCACACATAAACACAGTGAACGAATTATTCACAAAATTGCGTGATGTTGGTGAAGAGGCCTTGTCCGATAAATGGAGTGCAGCTATGTTACTTAGCAGTTTGCCTGATGGTTACGATACTCTAATAACATCATTAGAATCCCGAAATGAAGATGAAATTAATTTTGCATTTGTTCAACAGAAAATTATCGCCGAATATGAGCGACGTTTGCATGCTAACGGGGATGTGGTAGGTGATACCATCATGAAAGTTGTTGCCAAGCCCAGTGGTGTGTGTTATTTTTGTAAGAAACCGGGACATCAAAAGAAAAATTGTGTAAAATATAAGAACTGGAAGCAAAAACAGGTCCTCGGAAACAATTTTAACAAAATTAATTCTGTAGAGGAAAAATCAAAATCAGATTTTCTATTCAAATTTGGCAAAAATAAAAGTTTTTGTTGGCTTGTTGATTCAGGTGCCACTCGTCATGCTGTTAACGATTACAAATTTTTTCAGAAATTGGATAAATCATATAAGAGTAATATTGAATTGGCTAATGGAGAAAGGGTTGCTATTGAAGGTATTGGCGCAGGTGAGTTGATGCTTTATGATGATAATGGTAGGCAACATACATTTTTTGCAAAGGAGGTTTTATATGCACCCAGTTTGGTGGGAAATATATTATCGGTAAGACAATTAACTAAAATTGGTTTTGATGTCAAATTTAATAAAGACATTTGCTACATAAATTTAAATGGCAACAACATCGGTATGGCTGATATCGAAAGAGATATGTATATTTTGCGTCAAAATGATAATATAAATGCTTTACTGGCACATAATGAAAATTGCATTCATACATGGCATCACAAGCTGGGACATCGTGATCCTGAAGCTATAAAGAAGATGTTTTCGGAAAAGTTAGCAGATGGTTTTAAAATTATTGGATGCGGTATAAAAGAGATATGTGAAACATGTACTAAGGGAAAGCTGACTAGGAAACCATTTCCGAAACAATCATTGACTAAATCAACAGGGCCGTTGCAACTAATTCACACGGATGTGTGTGGCCCAATGCAAACGACTACACCATCTGGAAAAAGGTATGTAGTGACTTTTATTGATGATTATTCAAGTTTTACAATGATTCGACTAATACAACAAAAATCAGAAGTAGAACAAGTATTTAGAGATTTTATAATGTTTTGCCGCACAAGTTTTGGGCGAGCTCCCAAGGCCATTCGTTCCGATAGAGGTGGGGAATACACCGGGAAACATTTTACAAGTTTTTTACAGTCTGAAGGAATTCAAATACAATTAACAGCCCCTTATAGCCCTCAACAAAATGTTAAAGCTGAAAGAAAAAATAGAAGCCTGATTGAAATGGCTAGATGTTTACTAATAGATGCTAATTTGCCGTACACATTTTGGGGAGAAGCAGTAACAACTGCGAATTATATTCAGAACAGAGTTTTCACAAAATCTTCAAACGCAACACCGTATGAATTATGGTACGGTTCAAAACCAAATTTAAGTCAACTGCATATTTTTGGTTCAAAATGTTACGTACACGTTCCGTCTGAAAGAAGACGTAAGTTGGATAACAAAGCAATTGAAATGATTTTTTTGGGATATGATGAACCCTCGAAAGCTTTTCGTTTTTACAATCCAGTTACCAAGGTAGTCATAAGTCGAGATGTGCGTTTTTTAAATAAAGAATTAAATACTAAGGATGAACAAATTTCAATTGAGTTTCAAACAAATAACGTTCCCAAAAATTTCCCATTGTTGCTTAAGGAGGAGAAAGTTGAATCACCTAAAGTTCAAGATAGTGAAAACCCATTATTGATTGAGGAGGAGAAGGTAGAATCACCTATATTTCAACAAAATGCAATCAATAATGATAATAATAATAAAGAAGATTGTTCTGAAGAACATTTAGAAATACAGTCGCGAATTAGAGTTTCTAATCGTGAAAATAAAGGGATAGAACCTAGAAGATTTATCATAACTCATAAAGTGGTTGCCCAATTTGATTACAAAAAAACGAAACAAAATTTTAATAAAATTTTCTTTAGGTCGTTCTAACATAATTTTTTTTATTTTCAATGGTTTCAGAATTATTCAGACTGCAATGATGAAACATATATTTTTTTTATGCAAAATCGAAATATTTTTAGCTCTTTATTTGAATTAATGTAAATTCAAATTATTTTTATTAAGAGTGGAGTGTTCGAATGTTCAAATCAGATTCAGCAGAACGGATCTGTACTACTGATTTCGACAGGCCGCTACACCGTTGCATCAGCGTTCTGCTCACTTTTACCGCTTATGAAGTTGGATGCTTTTTATAAGGAAATATCGGCTATTTAACCAATTTTAGTCATGAAATAGAATACAAGACTTTTTTCTGTTCTAACAATAAGTGTTAAAAACTCTTTCTATAAGATTTCTAGCTGTATTAGTAATAATCCGTTTAGGATGTTTTGAAAAATAGTTAATTATTTTTCCGGAATTAGTGGGTTTCTGATACCAATCAAACAGTAAATTATTGCCCTGGCTTATTATAAAGGTATCTAAATATGGAAGTTTATAATTACATTCTTTTTCAATTGTAAATTTTGTATCTTGGTGAAAGGAATTAAATGTTGGTAACATCTTTTCTATTTCATATTCTGTAATAATACAAAATAAATCATCAACATATTTTGTGATTATTGTTGGTCTAATAGACAATTTTTCAATGCATGTGTGTAATAATTCCTCTATAGCAATATCGGCTACAATTGGGGAAGCAACAGATTCCATTGGAAGTCCTTTTTAATATCATATTGAAAATACCTACTGTCTATTATGCAAAATTTAAGTATTCGTAAAAACTCATATTTTTCTATGTTAGTATGCTCTTCTATTCTATTTAATTTTTGTTCAATAATACTATTAGCTAGATCTATAGGTATGCTTGGGAATAATGATTCCACATCATGTGAAATTAGTTTCTCATTGTTATCTATTTTTACTTGTCTTAACCTTTCTTTAAATTGCAATGAGGCTCTCACGTTATATATAGAAGTTTCAGTTACCTTTCTAAGTATTCTTGTAATAAATTTATTTAGTTCAAGAGAAGGAGAATTGGTCTTAAAGGAAATCCTTTTTTATGGATTTTTGGAACTCCATATAGCTAAGGAGCTATAGCCACATTTGTCCAAGTACATTTTTCGCCGAATGAGTAATTATTTCTAATCTAAAAAGTTTTTCATTTTTCCGTTTCTGTAATTTATTTGTTTCCTTTCCTTTCTTGTTCTTCTTTTTCTTTAATTGTTTGTACAAAATCTTCCCCATCTGCTATAATTTTTGGAATGGGGAACTGTTCTTTCCTGATAGGTAAAGCGTATTTTTCTCCTAAAGAGAGAACCCACTGTGTGTCTACTGGTAATGTCTACGTCTGATTTGTTCACGAACCAATTTCTATTAAATTTTACTCTGGCAAACTTTTTTCTATGTATATATATTTAACTTTCCTGCCCTCATAATCTAAATATAAAAACATCTCTTCATTTGAAAAAAGTTGACGTAAATTACATTCCACTATCTACAACTCGCTTTTAACTTGTTTTAGTAAGATGATGCTGTGTAATTCTTGTATACAACTCGGAATTGATTGATGGTGATCTTGCCGGACCATTGATTTCAAAAAGATTTAGAATATTTTTAGTTGAATGTTTAATAAACTTAGGGATTATGCCTACATTTCGGCAACGAATCAAAAAGGTTATGTTTGCCTTTATCTTTATGATTTTATCCCTTACTGTCTTTTGCATAGTTTTTCTTATCTCTTCGTTCCATTTAAATCTCTTATAATTCTTTATTGATTTTGTCTTCCTCACTATTCTCTAATTTCTGTTATATGTCTTGAAATCTCCAATGATCAGTAAAACTTCTTCAGATATCAAACGGATTTGTTGGGCAGTTAATTTCGTTATGACTGAGTAAAACTAGAAACCAATGTTTTCTGAAATGTACAATTTTTTCACTTTTAAATTTGGTATATTTATTTAGTATTTCGGCGTGCTCTCCTTTTTTAGGTAAACTTCTTTAATGATTTTCTTCGACATGTTTTATTTTTTATTAATAATTAAATTGTTAAGCTTAAGGTTAGTATTTTTTACAAAAAAAAAAATATTGACCTTAAGCTCAACAATTTAATAATTAAATAAAAATAAAAAAGGTCGAAGAAAATCATTAAAGAATTTTATCTAACATTTTTTTCTTTAATTTTTTTTTCAAAGAGTGGACGCAAATATAATTTTTTGGCATGTTAATAAAATCTCTTTAGCGGATATATTATTCCATTATATAGTTAAGCGGTAGCACTAAGTTTGAATTAGCTTATGAGGTCCCAATGATTTTCAGAAACTTTGGAGGTCAATAAAAAAAATTTTGGTCACTAAATATGCCAAACTGAGTGTAGGTTTCTTCTACCTTCTGGTAGTAAAATCGAACTTGTACTGTCTAGTGTATGTGTTTTTCCAAAAGTCTTCATTTGTTGCGTAGTATACTTATAAAAAAATCAATTATTGCATCTAAAATTGTTTATATACACTCGGAAAGCTGAACGCCTACTATATCCGATCAAAAATTAAAAACCGGTGCAGAAATGACGTAGTGAATGAAATAAATTTATTTCAGTCCGTTAAGCCAAAAAAAAATTCGATTTTCTCGCAAACTTTCGATATCAAGGTTGTAAATGAATTTCTAAAAATAAAATTATCTACTGAATACAATACAACAACCTACAATGTAATACAACCTATATTATGTCTTTCAAAGTGTGCGTCCAATTTTGCAAATGCAATTTATTTAAATATTTTTTAAATGAAAAATTTCTGTTTTTTAATTCAATTGTGAGACATTCTTATTGAAATTTTCTAAATTATTTGCAGGTTTATATCTAGGAAGAATATTTACTAATTCATTAAGTTTCGTTACTGAAAATTAAATTTAATTTCTTTTGTATATGACTTCAATGTTCTTAGCTTATGAATTATGGAAATTGCGAAATCTTTAAAATGAAGTATAAAAATAATATTAAGAACTATTGTGTTTGTAATAAATTAATATCTATTCAAAGAAATACTTTTAGTTATTATATTTTAAAAGTAGTATTGATAAACACATTGCCATGTACAGTGTACATCTTAATAAGTAGCAAGTTTCCAGAATATGTATAATACTTTAAATTAAAAGCAATATTTTATAAAGACACTCAAAGAGAATTTTATGCAAGAAAATAACTCTCTATAATTACAATAAAGTAGTGAAAGAATAAAAAACAAGAAAGAATTTAGAAACACAAACAACAAGAAATGATGACAATAAAGAAATATTAAAAAACTGAAATATATAGAAAAATTTATACCCATAATAAAACAAAGGAAATTATATTCTACACAGATGTGAGTTCCATAAACGCGTGTTTATGTTTTGTTTTGATTGTAGATGAAATAAAAAGTTAACATGTTTTAAGTGCACATTATAGAAATATACAAGTTCGAAAAGACAAATCCCTTAATACTTGTATATACTTACAAACACAAATACACACATACACGTGTAAGATTTCAAATACTCCTCATGAGTACATTAATATGTACGCCAGTAATAAGAGGTACTTAAATCACTCTTACTGATTATATTTTAAGTTACATTTCTAAGACTCTAACACTAACTAACACATACGTAAATGTTTTGTATAAAAATGAATAAATTTTCATTTTAAAACTAACTCCAAATGAAATAGAGTGAAACATAAATTTTACCACAAGTAAAAAATAGTATGGATATGTATGAGTTTTTCGAGGTTTCCCTTTATTGCCCTAAATTTGCATAGATATCTCTCTTTTTAGTGCAGGGCGTATGATGAGTATGATGGTATTAGGATATTACTCATACGAAACCCTTAGCCTTATATAAGCACACACTCAGCAATTACTTTGTGATTTTTGTAGTTGGTAGTATTTTATTACTGGGTTACAAAGTAATAAAAGGTACTTATTTACCTTATTACTATGCTTCAAATTAGAAGTATTATCCAGTTCTTAGTAAAATTAGTACGAATTTTTCTCATTATCTGAAAGTAGTTACAATTTGTTGATATGTACTAATAAAATAAGTCAACATGTGTTTGTATATGAAAACTATTTTGTTTCGCTTAAACTTATAAGTCAACAATAGCTGAGTGGGCAAAGTTCTTTTCTTCAAATCTGAACGAGATTAGGTTCGTATCGCAGATGGGTCAAGGATAAAAATAAAAAATTTAATAAGTATAAATAAAATATAATGCGTGTAAAATTTTTTTTTATATTAATTTTTTATTCGACTACTTATTTTTTAGCTTCAAGTAAGCCAAATAATAACTTGTTAAGTGCTGTGACAATGTAAAGACATTTGTAAGGGTTACCCCTTATTTTTGAGCTTCTCAAACAAAAATAAGTAATTATCGAGTCAAATTCCCGACTATAAATTGCCCTAATACATATATTGGCGGCCAGTTGGGAATGCGTGGGGCAAACCCAAAAGGTTTGTCCCATTCGGGATACGGTAGAGAACTCATTAGGATAGCCCATTTAGAAATTAGTGATTTAACAAAAGTTCTGTCCAAGTGGGAAACTATTGGGAGCTTGTTGGGAAATTCTAACAGATAACTTAATCGTATTTTTGTTGATTGTCGATAGAGGTGATTTTTTGCTTACGCGATATATATAGTATATTTCGATGTGAGCAAGTTGTTGAGAGTTTTTGATATTTTCGCGACTTTCGCTTTTCGCGGTATATTTAATTTAGCGCAATTTACAAAGCTTTAAAACATTTTAAGCGCTGCTTGCAGTTTTGGTAGCTTCTCGCGAGTTTTCGCGATAGCAGTGACTTTTCCACGCTTTTCTTTCTACAGTCTCAGCCATTTTAAGTCAATTTCAAGGCTTGATACTGCTACTTGGAATTTTATAAAATTTCTGTCATATTCGTACAGAAAAACTATTATTCATATTCTATTACTAATAATTTCAAATATTTATTTTACGGAAATGGGACCTATCACAACATTCGTAAAATTAAACCAGGGTTTGAAAAAAAAATTGCTACGTAAAAATTACTATCACTGTTGCTGTGAGCCTATCATTGGAAATACGAAATCAACAGCAATAGCAATAGGCCGTATATGACAACGGACGCTATGCTGTTTTACATATCAACCATTTTCCAACAGCTTGTTAACAGCAAATTAAAATATAATGAATGTTTTTTTTTCGACAACAGCAGGAAAAATGGAAATATAATAGCAATAGCAAATGATATTGTCACACATTTTGCTGTTGCTATCAAATAAATGGAAAATAATTGAATATTATATTTTAAAAGTTTTTTAATACCTAAAATTTATTTAAACGAAAAATTTAAATGGAAGTGCTAAAAATGTAAAGTTCCCATCAAAAGCATTTGCAACATGTAGTTGGATAACGACTTCACTAATAAAAAAGTGGTATCCAACTCTAACGAACGAAACGAAATTTATTTCTGCTTTTGCGATGAATTCAGTCATTGAATCAGTGATAACACTATAATTTTCGGACTCATTATTCCGCGAACGATGAGTTTTTTTAAATAAAATTTGGAATTTGAGAAGTAAAAGTAGCTCTACTATCTGCGAAATTTAAAGTCTGTATGTAAAATAGGTTTTAAGTTATGGGAGACGAAAGTGGACAGAGTTGTTCCGTCTAAGTAACACTCATGTGAGTTGAGATCATTTGTTAAATAACTTACACTAACTTTATTTCATTGGCAGTAACGCTTTCAGACTATTTGTAATGTAATATATCCAACTGGAAATTTGTAAAAATCAGTTACGTGTTATCAACGTGCAAACCGCATTTACATATCGATGGTCAACATCAATATGTTAAAACGGTTTGCATGAACATTTGCATATTATTAATTTTTATAATTACTAACATGTTTATGAACTAAGGTGCAATTATAATAAAATTTTTATTAAATAAACAATGCTTCATTATCATTTCCAAATAGTTCTAAAGATTGTATAGCTGTATCCAGAAATGAAGAATTCAATTTGACCAGTAAAGTATTTTCTAAAGTTTCATGATTTAAGCGATTCCTATTATCTGCTAAAATTAATTTCAGCGACAAAAATGCTCGTTCTATAGTTACCTACATAATAAAAAATATTTAAATACTTATTGGTCCATTATAATAAACTAAATATATTACTTGAGTAGGAGGAATAGCGAAGCATATGTTACTTAATGCATACAGTTCTGGCTCAATATATATTTTTATTTTCCAAAACTCTAGCACATCGGTAGCACTTCTCATGAACGGAAGTTGTTTGTAGTCGCTCAATTTTTGAATAAACATCATTTGTTTCTCCATCTCTCTGTTGGATGTCCTCGCTGAGAAATGCTTCCAAAAGTTGGTTCTCTTCATCCATGAAATCCATATAAGTATTACTATTTAATGTATTATTCAAAGTTGTGTCTTTAAGATTTAATGCTCTATGCTTATCCCACAACTTTTTTAAATAAGTTACAGCCTCTTCTCGTTTTATTTGTGTTAGCTTGTGATGAAATCTAGGATCGAAAAAAAGACATGCATTGAAACCTTCATTAGAAAGTAGTTTCGATGTTCTTTTCTCAATGCTTTCTAATATGTACGTTCTAATTTTATGAGTAAATCCGCATTGACCCACGAAATTCTTGAAATCTTAAAATCGTTTTTTGCAAGGGCTTGAGCACTACTATATAACTTTCTATAAAATCCCATAGTTGCTCATTGAGATCAAAATTGTCATCAGTTGTTTTATTGGATATAGATTCGACTGTTTCCAATACATTTTTTGCAGCCTGTAAATCCGACAGCATCACGTATGTCAGGCCCCACCTAGTTGGACAATCGAGTTTTTTCAACTCCAAAACTTCCCTATAACCATTTGATGGCTTCCTTATATACTGCGTAAAATTTCTGCAATGAAGCAAAAATTCTTTAATTTCTTTGTTCTTAGTTACATCCAAGGCACATAATTGAGCCGTATGCGCTGCGCTGCGCAGCGACAAATTTGTATGTCTCCCAATCTTTCATCTGTAGCGTTCTCATATAATATAATATTTTTTAAATAAATGTCATTCCCGTCGTTTTGTTCACAATCTTCCTCTAATGTACTGTAGTGGGACACGATTTTGGAAGTTTTCAACATGCTAGCACCGTTATCTGATGTGATGGAGACATTTTGATTAAGACCGATGTCATATTTACTTAAGGTACTTATTACCTCTGATGTTAAGTTTTTTGATGAGCTTGAATTAGCACCCTTAAGTTCTACCATACCTAGAATTCGAGACTCTATTTTGTCTTCGTTAATAAACTGTGCACTTATTCCGAAAATGTTCCTCGATAATCTTGTGGCACTGTCAGTTTTTAAGGATAGTAGTTTATTCTCAACATCTGTCTTTATGGCGTTCCTTATATGGTGCGCCACAAGCTCCAACGTTTTTTTGCAGTTGTAGGAATTAAGAACAAGCTTTTTTCCACTGATTTCTCCGAGCCCCTCACATATTGGATCTATAATGTTTCTCATATTAGGTGAGTCCAGTATATGGAATGGTATGCTCTCTTCAGTCACTAGCCCTATATATGACCGGAATAATTGATGTTTGCTTATTCCTATTTTTATTTTTCTTTTTCTAATAATTTCTTTAGTTGAAACGCTTCTCGCAGTTATATTATCACTTTTTCCAATATCCATTTCGTGAATTTTTAGCAAATTTTTGAAATTTCGCTTACATATTTTGCACATAGCTTTGCCAATACCAGCTTTATTTTCGAAAAATTCTTAAACATATTCAGATGTAGTGCGCCGCGACATGATAATTAATGTTTAAGCTAAAAATCTTTTTTTATAATGTTGTCGGAAAACGATTTCTATACTATTTTAAAATGCTGTCACTTTATTTTCTCTCATATTTGTGGTAGTGATACTCCTGTTGCTATTATATTTTCGACATCAACAGCAAGCAACAGCACAAATAAAATAAAAATCAAGAAATTATTTTTGTAACAAAAATTGTTTTTGAATATTTTACTTTTGCTATTAGTTTTCTTTATTTATTTGTGACAGCACAGTAACATCAGAAATAATGTTTATAGAATTTCAAAAATTTATAGCATAGTACAGCATTTTTCCTCTGTTATTGCTATTCCGTAGCTAGCATTTCAAACACTGAATTAAACACAAAAACTTGTAAATATTTAAAAAGAAAAAAAATCGATGTTTTTTCTTTCAAAATTTTGTATTGGAATATTTAAAAACCAAAGAAAAAATAATAAAATTTAAAAACAAATTCAAGCACATGTTTGTTAAAATAAAAAATAACAAAAATTATTATATTATTATTATTATTCCTAAATTTCTCAATCTCTATGAGATTGGAAAATACCTATCCCGGGCTATGCCAAGGGATTAGGCTCTGATGATGCACAAATTAATTAAAATCACAGCGCGCACCTAAATCTAAGGTTTATCACATTATATCCCCATAAACTTCCTAACGATTCGTGTAGTCGCAATCACCACCGCTTTTTGCATTATCTGCCATAATTGTTCTGGCATCTCAAGCTCCTTTAGACCATCGTGCAAAGTTTTCGGTATCAATCCCGTGCTTGAAATTATTATTGGGATGGTCCGCACGCTGTCGATGTTCCATTGTCTTTTAATGGGTTCTATGAGCACACTATATTTACTTATTTTATCTCGATGTTTTGTTTGCAGGTTGTTGTTGTTTGGTATTGCAACATCGACAAGCCATACCACCCGCCGCTCCTTATTCATCAACATTATATCTGGTCTATTTGCTGCTATAGTTCGATCTGTTAGAATCGTACGATCCCAGTAGATCCGGTATCCTGCATTTTCTAGAACAGACTCAGGTTGGTATTTGTAGTACGGTACTCCACCAGTTGTAATTAAAGAGTACTTAAGTGCAAGTTGTTGGTGTAAAATTTTAACAACAGAGTTGTGACGGTCGATATACTCCGTCCCGGCTAGACATGTACATCCTGATGTTATATGCTGTATAGTTTCAATTGAGTTGCACCCGTACCGGCAGGAGTCGTTTGTCACTGTCATATCCCTTACTATGGTTTTCAAGTAGTTTCTCGTCGGGATCACCTGATCTTGGATTGCCACCATAAACCCCTCGGTTTCAGGAAACAATTGACCTGCTACCAGCCAATGGTTCGACGATTTGGTGTCGACATGTTCTTGCCTGACTTCGTATGGGTGTCTACCATGGAGTGGTTTACTAATCCATGCCTCCAGTTTCTGGCTGTTTGTAGAAATCGGTTGTACCGTGATGTTTTGACCAACATACAAAGCTGAGGTGTCATCTGCTTTACACACCGCATTATGTAGTGGGGATATCGTAGACTTTTCTATAAAGAATGCTCTTAGGCCATCAATCTGTTGTTTTCTTTGGTTGTTAATATCAACTAAGCCCCTTCCACCCATGCTTCTAGGGAGCATCGTTCTCTCGGTTGCTGATTTTGGGTGGTGTTTACGTGCCTTGGTCATTAGCACCCTACATTTGCGTTGTATAGCTTCTATTTCGGTGTTGCTCCAATTTATTACTCCAAACGAGTAACCCAGGGCCGTAGCTGCATATGTGTTAATAGCTTTGACCATATTTTTTCCATTTAAGCTAGTCCTTAAGATCTTCCTGACCCGCTTAGTAAACTCTTTCTTTAGTTCTTCCTTCATTTGGCTTTTTTCAATCCGGATAGATTGCCTCATACCCAGGTATTTGTATGTTTCCTCGTTCATCATTGCTTCCATTATGCGGCCGTCGTTGAGACCGTGAGGTACCTCTTGCAATTTGCCTTTGATGACATGTACGGTTTTGCACTTATCGAGGCCAATTTTCATACTGATTTATTATTATTATTATTATTATTATTATAGAGTTTCTAAATCTCTCAATCTCTATGAGATTGGAAAATACCTATCCCGGGCTATGCCAAGGGATTAGGCTCTGATGAGTAACTTTTTTTTTTTTTTTTTTTTTTTTTTTTTTTTTTTTTTTTTTTTTTTTTTTTTTTTTTTTTTTTTTTTTTTTTTTTTTTTTTTTTTTTTTTTTTTTTTTTTTTTTTTTTTTATTTTACTGTGTTTGTAGGAAACGTCTTACAATATTGCATGTATTCAGAATCACAGATTTCTGAATAATCCCCAGGGTGTCGTTGAGGTTGTGTTTCTTGAGCTGGACTACAAGGTTCTTTGGTATTAGTCCTGTGGCTGATATGACGATTGGTGCTATATCTACCTTTTCTACATGGTACATAGCTTTGAGTTCATCGGCAAGGTAAGTATATTTTTCGATTTTCGTGCTATACGTTGACTGGGTGTTATTGTTTAAGGGGACAGCGATATCAAACAAGATGATTTTCTTCGCCATCTTGTCGAACAGAACAATATCCGGCTTGTTAGCTCGTATGGTGCGATCTGTGACTATCGATCTGTCCCAATATAGCTTTACATTTCTGTTTTCGATGACAGGTGGAGGCTCGTATTTATAGTATGGACATTTTTCTGACACAAGCTTGTTGTTTATTGCTAGGCCTTGGTGGATGATCTTCGCTACCTGATTATGTCTCGCAGTATAATCATGCGATGCTAAGCATATGCATCCACATATAATATGGTCGATGGTCTCTGCGCTGTTTTGGCATCGCCGACATGTGTCGTTTTCTAGGTTCTCCCTCAATATGTATTTCCGGTGATTCCTAGTTGCTATGACTTTATCTTGGATAGCGATCATAAATCCCTCCGTTTCTGCGAAAAGAGACCCCTGCTTAAGCCACATGTTTGAGCTGGTTTTGTCGATGAAATCTTGTTCCATCTGAAAAGGGTGTATGCCGTGTAGAGTTTTATTTTTCCACGCTTCTATGCGTTCTTCACGTGACAAAACATTCGCTGGTTTTTGTAACTGAGTCGATTTTAAATTGAGCGGAGTGTAGTTTTTATCCGCTGAGCACACTGTTCGTATTAAATCCGATGTTTCTATTTGGGTTCTAAAATATTCTCTTAAGTTGTTTATCTGAGTAAAATGAAGATTCGGTACATCAAGTAACCCTCTTCCGCCATCTTCATGTGAGAGAGTGATTCTCTCCAGTGCACTTCGCGGGTGGTGACAAAGGAATTTGGTTAGAGTGGTTCTTACTGAGGTTGATATTTCATCAAGATTTGTATTTGACCAGTTAACGACACCGAAAGAGTATGTAAATACTGGGATAGCCCAGGTGTTAATGGCTTTTCGTTTATTGCCAGCGTTTAAGTTTGACTTGAGAATTTTGACTAATCTCTGTTCAAACTTGCTTCGCAACATTATCTTAATTTTCGATTCCTGAATTCCTTTCAATTGTAAGAACCCAAGGTATTTGTAACTGTCGTCTTGGGCCAAATTGGCAATGATGTTGTATTGATCTATTTGGTAGCCTTCGGTGTCATTTTGAACCTTTCCTTTTTGAATATGGATCGTTTTGCATTTCTCAATCCCAAATTCCATTCCAATGTCGTCACTAAATCGCTTCACTACTTGTATCATACGGTGTATTTTTTCCTTGCTACTGGTATAAAGTTTTAAATCGTCTACGTAGAATAGATGGTCGACAAGGGTTTCACAATTTTCTCCTTTAAGCTTAAAACCAAGATTGAGATTTTTCAGCATTCTACTCAGTGGATTCATACTAAGGCAGAACCAGAGTGGGCTAAATGCGTCGCCTTGGAAGATTCCGCACTTGATGGGTATCGCGTCGCTGCTATTTTGTCCAATATGTAGCTTAACGTTCCACTTCTCCATTGTTACCTGCATAAAGTGTATGATTCTTGGATCGATTTTATATATCTTAAGGATTTTCAATAGAAATGGATGCGGAAGGCTATCAAACGCTTTTTTGTAATCTATGTATCCCATACTAAGATTGCGTTTGGAATGAACTGCTTGATTAACTAATACGGAGTCGATTGTAAGCTGTTCCTTGCAACCCATTGAATGTCGGGCACATCCCTTCTGTTCTGGTGTCATGATGTTGCACTCGACGCAATGATCATAAACGCGATTAGTGAGGATTTTTGTCAGCAGTTTGTACGTCGTTGACAAGCATGTAATTGGGCGGTAGTTCGCTGGGTCCAGGCTGTTGTTTCCTTTTGCTATGAGGAAGGTATTTCCCGTCATCAAGAACCAAGGGGTCTCGTGAGGATTTCTCAAAAGTTTGCAGAAGTACTCTGCAAGCAGCGAATGAGTTGAAGTAAACTTCTTTAGCCATACATTATGGATTTTGTCCGGACCAGGTGATTTCCAATTACTGCTATCTCTTATAGCTTTCGCAACTTCTTCAGCTGAGATATCGGTGTTTTGCATCTCTCGATAGTTTATGCTTTGTTCAAGCTCGTTGACTATCCATTCGTTCTCTAGGTTTATGTTTTTTGGTTTACTCCATATTTCGCTCCAGAAATGTACAACATCGTTCATTGGCGGACCCTGCGATTCAGATCGATTTCCTCCTGGATGGTCTAATTGTCGATAGAATTGTTTTTGGTTTCTTTCGAAGAGGGAATTTTGTAATCTTCGGGCTCTGCTTTCTCTGTATCTCGCCAGGCGTTTGGCGTAGGCCGCAAGCTGTTGGATTTTCTTGTCTTTTATTTCCATTAACATGTTTTCTGTTAGCTCAGTAATTTGAACTGGATGGATGATGTCCTTCACTAGCTTCCGAATTTTCCGGGATCTTGTTCCGTCGGAATAAGCTGTGAGTCGACCTATGTCCTGCCTGATGCAACTAATTTTATTAGTTAGGCGCCTTTCCCACGCTGGTAATTTAGGCGTTGTTTGTCTAGAGTTATTGTCTGTACACTTTATTGTCTTTTTCCCCATCGTTCTAACTACTGCCACTGCGCCCGAGTATATTAAGCAGTGCACATCCTCTATGTTTGTGGCAGTTGTGAGGTAGTTGGGCAAGATGTCACGATTAACAATATGTGTTAGTTCATTCACTCTTTTGTTGTTGAAAATTCTCGGAATTCCGTCTCTGCGGGAAGGGTCACTGTTTTTATTTTGTGTCCAGGCTACGCGAAATTGTTCGCCGAGCGTGAGTGCTAGCTGTTCTTGTGCTTGGATTGTTATTGTTTCCGTATCGTGTATAGTGTTTACCCTTGATTGGGATGTTTCTGGTGTAGCATGGATGTATGTTTGTTGAGATACAAATGGATGAGCGGCTTCTCTATTTTCGATTCTGTCCTCAGGATTATTGTTGTCGTTGTGGACAGGTTGCTCGTCGTTTTGGGGAACATCAACTTGATCTTCAGTTGTTTCCCTATTTGAGGAGATGATAATTGAGGCTTGTCGTTTGATGTCCTGGATTTCTTGTATAGAAAGAAGCTGCTTTACCATTATTGCTCTTCTTCTGTCGGCAAGATTTTGTTCTGTGATTCTGGATAGTTCAGGGAATTGGTTCAAAAACAACTCCCTCATTTTTGCCCTGTACACATGCAGTTCCGTTTCCATATTTGTTGAAATGAAGTAGCATCGTATAACTGATTGATTCATTTGTACAGTCCATTTTATACGTTGCCTAGGTAGGCCTGCTTCTGTGGTTGCCATGGTAGTCCTTGACAAAACACGTCGTGTTGCAGGTTGTGATGTTTGTGGATTTTCGAGTTCTGGGCTATTGATGTGGTTTACTTGTTCGGGTATCCCGGTCGTTGTTCCCACGGGCAACTGACCACCAACGGCTTGCATGCTGTCACCCCCAGCGTTGGCTCCAGGCGGTGCCCCGACGACCTCGGGCAGCGGCATTCTATCTGATCTGTTAACGTTGCGAGTCTCCATGTTATAAATGGGTTGGGATAATTAGTTGCGTTGTATTTCTCCGCTTTGACCTGTTTGACATGGGTGTCCCTGAGTCAGCATAGCTCTTAGCTTCGTAGAAATAAACGCTTAAGCCCCCTCCCCGCGTCAAGGGTTATCCCCGAGGGGGTTATTATTATTATTATTATTATTATTATTATTATTATTATTATTATTATTATTATTATTTTCTGTGCGGGGTGTATGTGTGTGCAATTATATAAGATTTTATATGGTTTTATATGAACTTTTCTATTCATGATATACATACATATGTATGTAAATCTTTATCTACTTTACTTATCAATAAGATCAGTTACTTTTGTTTTATCTCAAGTAAAATTAACTTAACTTCAGATTTTGTTTTAGTTACGAGTTTTTTTATAAATACAATACTATTTTGAAAATTTTGTCAAAATATTATAGTCTATATATGTATGTTGTCAAAATATTATAAAATAAAATAAAATCAAAAATATTATTTTCTAAAGGAGAAAAAAATAAATGTATTGGTAAGTAATACTTACTAAGTACAGTGGCGAGCACATGTGGATACATGTTTGTTAAAAAAAATTAAAAATCGGATTAAAAAACATAAAATAAAGGAAAACCAGTTCAAGTTTTTATTTAAACTATTTAATAAAAATAATGATTTAAGAAAACAAAATTAAATTCAATAATATTTAAGGATAAACTGAAGATGAATGCAATTTCATGAAAAAGTCCCAAGTATCCACTTCTGCACGATTGAAAAAACCTTTTTTTCTTTAAATTTTCAATATTTTGTCCATAGTCCTTTTGCTTTAATCACACTTCTGACACGTCTTGGCATATTTTCCCCTAAGTTTTCAATGATATGCTTCGGAATATTTGACCACTCCGTTTGTACCCCGGACCAAAGTTCATTTAAATTTGTTGGCACATTATCATAACGGGAAAGATGTTTCTTCAGCAAAGCCCATAAGTTTTCGATTGGGTTGAAATCTGGCTTTTGCGCTGGCCATTGCATTGTTTGAAATTTTTGACTTGACAGGCAATCCTTAACGATTTTGGCCATCTGCTTGGGATACCCATCTTGATGAAAAACAACATCTTCCTTCGGGTAAGCACTTTGGTCCACAAAGTCGGGTAAATTTTCACCTAATATATGAAGATAATCTTCCTTTTTCATTATTCCCTCAATTTTTACCACTGGGCCAAGGTGCCACCAAGTAAAGCAGGCCCAAACCATTAAGCTTTCACCCCCATATTTCATGGTTTCTTTTACTTGGTGTTTTTTAAGTGTTTCATAAGAACGGTGCCAGTAGTACTCCTTACCATCCGACTGAAAATGGTTTATTTTGGTTTCATCTGACCGTATTACCCGTTTCCAGTCTTCCACGCTCCAGTTTTTGTGCTGCTGCTTTTACATTTTTTTCCAATAGTGCTGGTTTTTTTGCTTTATAGCTGAAGTGAGCCCGATTCTTTTAAGTGCCCTGCGTGCTGTCCTCTCACTAACTGGCTTGTTTATGGCATCTGCTGCCTGTTTTGTTTTTGCCTGCTTCGTAACCAATAAATGTTCCATGGCCCGAGCGTCTCTCTCGGTTCTCCGCTAATATTTTTTTCTTTTTCTTACCTGAAGCACTGTTCGGTGGCAAATTCCCAATGTTCTCGCAATTTCGCGTGCTGATTGATTGCTTTTTGTCATTTCAATAATTGTATTTTCTAAAACAGTGGACATCTTTCGCATTTTTATTGAAAGTTATTTGTTTTTGAAAAAATAATGACAATTAAGAAAGCTTGCTACTAGCGTAAGATATTTGTTTCATTTGTGTTACAATCAACTTAAATAACGGAAAAACAACTGATATTTGCTCGAAATCTCGTATATATACTAAATAAATTTTTAATATCAATAATTTTAAACTTTCTTTTTTCAGGTTGAAATCGATCACGTGCTCGTTATTTTAAAGATGTTCACCAAAAAAAGCACATGAATTTACAAGAGGAAAAATCAAATCCAAGATGACCTAGGTTTAATATTATCGGGCATGTTCTTAAAACCATTTCGTTTTGAAATCGACAAGAGAATTCAACTAAAAATCACATTTATTGCAGCTTTTCAGCAAATTTTTATGTTTCAGATGTTTCATCCGAACTAATATACAAGCACTAAATTGTCCGATTAAAAGAACACTGTTCCGTTTTTGAAATTTTTGCGATTTCAAAAGGAAATAGTTTTCCGAACATGGCCGTATAAGTATTTTTTCCATTTTGAATGTTCATAGTTTATCTGTTAAATGTTAAAGACCCGGTTTTTGATGACGCCTTAACCGAACACAAACATGTTTCCCTATTCATTCAATAACCAAATAAAGAAAGTTTTATGCCATAAATTTCATGAATTATATTTCATCATGTAAATTTAGTCTTAGCTGTAATTTCTAGTAAATGAGCGTACAGTTTTGGTGTTGAGTTGACGTGTCATTGCCAAATAATTACAGAATAAGTGGGACTATTTTCTATATAATTTGATAAAAAAAAAAGTAATAATAATAAAAAATTTTTTTATAGACATATTTTTATTTATTTTTTGATTAATAAAATTTTTGAAGTCGAAACTAATGAAAAATCAGTATATATTATTCTGGTTGCTGGTTTTTCGGTTTCTAAAGTAGGCAACCCAATTGAGATCTTTTGGGGGATTTCCCGGTGGGGAACTCATAAGTATTGCCCTATCGTGTCCCAAATACGTTTCTGCGTTACATCCCAATTCGGGAACCAATTGGACAACACAGTCGGTTCGTAATTGGGAGCACATGAAAATTTCCAGTCGGGTTGTAAGTAGTTACGACTTAAGTCTTCATATACATTTTTGCCAACCAGTAAGCAAAGTTTTTGCTGGGTATATGTACTTATTGGATATTCGAATTTTTTCACATCTATTTTTTATGATATCGTTAAAGTTTTTTAAACATAACCCTACTAGAAATTTTTATGCAAACACATTTGGGATCTAACTGGGATCCCAGTTCCGATGTAACGCAGAAACGTATTTGGGACCCGATTGGTTTCCTGTGGGGAAATATCAAAATCTTGCAAAAATTTGCTCAAATCGGGAAAATATCAAACTCTAATATTGAATTAAAATTCCTGAAGCTATCCAAGGGACCAAAGTATGTAACATTTACCTCTGTTGAAGATAAGCATAATATACGATTAAAAATCTGTGTTAGATTTTCCCAATAGTTTCCCACTTGGGAAGAACTTTTGTTAAGTCATTAATTTGTAGATGGGCTATCCTAACAAGTTCCCGATCAAATCACAAATGGGATAACCCTTTTGGATGTGCCATATGCATTCCCAATCGGGCCCCAATATGAGTATTGGGAAAATTTCTAGTCGGGAAGAGGTTTGCTATGTTTTTTAAGAATTAAAAATGGTTTCTTAAAAAAATGAATTTTAGTCTAGTTTTCATGAAGGAAAATAAAATGTTTCTGAAAACTTTACTATTTTTAGAAAATCTGCTCTCCTGGCTATATTTGTGAGCGGGTGGGTAACAATTAAAAGCCAAATTAACTATATTTAATATATCTAAGATAATTTTATAGAAATTAAAAAAAGTCGAAGAATGTTTTTTAAGCGATTAATTTAGAGCTTCGTAGAAAAATTCACAATTTTCGACAAATGCTGAATGCAGCGTGCATGCTTTAAGCGACTAAAAATTTCAAACAAAGTTATTTTTGAAGCCTTTTTTTTTTTAATATTTTTTGAAATATTGAAAAGAAAAAATTAAGTTGATATTAATTTAATTAAGTTGAATTTGATTTTTTCCTTGAAGAGAAAAAATCAAATTGATTTTAATTGAATTAAATTGATGTTAATTTTTCTTTTGTTCCTTGGAATATTAATTACGCCCAATTTTTTCTGAATATAACGTTACGAACGTTAGCCTAATAATCAATTTGGATTCACGAAATTTACTTTAATTCAACGTGATTTAAATGATTATTTAACAAGGAACTTAACAAAGAGACTTAAGGTTAGATTAATAATTTGCCGTTTAAAATGAATATGAAATAATTGCAATATTACACCAGCAGCAGTAAATTTTCGTTGGTATCTCGAATTTTGTCGGTTTTTTGGTCGACTATATAAGAATAAAAAAAAAACCAACAACAAGTCACAAAACTAAGCGCAACAGTGAAGTGTAGCAATAAAAAAAACTATTAAACACTAACACACTTAAACGATAAATTATTTATATGATTTTCCATCAAAATTGGGTCATGTTGATTTTTTATTCCTTTTTTCTCTGTGTGTAGCCACTATTATCCACTGTCAATAGTGGTAAAAATTTAAATGAACACTGATGAGATGGTGTAGCGGCCGTCCAAATCAGTAGTACTGATACGTTCTGCTAGTCTGATTAGATATTCTAATCATTTCACTCATAATTATTCCACTCATAATAGCTTAATGAACTTAAGCCGAAATAGTAGCTTTGAGCTTATACTTATTCAGTTCAAAGAAAATTACGCAAATATATTAATTATTTTTTATTAGAAAGTTTTGATTTTATTTTATATATGTACTAGCATTTACCCGCGACTTCGTCGGCAAACAGCTGAAAAAAAAAATTGAAAGTACAAAAAGTACCAATTTTTACATAATTACACCGTCATATTTTAATCTGTCTACCACATTTCATTTAAATCCATTAAGCGGCTTTCCAAACATACAAACTTTCTCATTTACAATATTAGTAGGTTAAGCTAATATTTTCAAAATTTGTTCGCTACATATCTAGTCCTACTATCGTCTCTGTGAATGGCCTCACATCCATACTCGTATAGTTTAACACAACAGAAGTAGTTGTTTTTTGTCGTATTATAATCTTTTATTAAATAAAGATTTATCCTTAAACTCGTGTGCATATATAAGCGGACAAACAAACAAACAAACATATAAAAACACACACAAGCAGATGCAAACAAATATATCTACTTATTCATTTATATTCGTAAAAGTGTGAGTTTTATGGAGAATTTTATGAATAAAACAAGAGAAACGAATAAACGACAACAACAAAAAGTAACCTGCATAATGAGAACTCATTTGTTTGTGTATGTGTGTGTGTGTGTGTGTGTGTTTATGTATGTATGTGTGCATGTGTTTGAATAAATAAAGAATCCTTTAAGTACAACTACGAGTATATTGTTGTCATACAATATAAAATATTTAGATATAAAATATATAAAATTCAAGTATGAAATCACTCAGTTACGCTTATTTATGTATAGAACTTTTTGTACATGTGTGTGAGTGTGTGTATGTGTTCTAGTAGACGCATTGTTTTATTAAGTTATGAATGTGTAGTATAGTGCACATATGTAGGTAATAGTAAGCAGCAGTATAAAGTTATTATTTATTGTTATCTCAAACATTTGTACTAGTGCTCATAAAAAAGTAAGAATACATTGTAAAGAAAATAATAACAACTTCAGTATTATCTTTTATCTTGTATATACACAGATAGAGATGTACATAATAACATTTAGTACTTGTGCTAGTATAGTATAATAATTATGGTGTTTAGAGGAAGAACTGAATGTACGAGTAAGTCCTAAATTATTAATATTGTAAACTTGTATATAATGTAAGAGGCAAGTGATCAGATAAAGAAGCTTTATAGTTGAGAGTTCAGTTTTATAGCATAATATAATAATGTTATGCTGAAAATATGATTATTTTATTTATTTATATCTAAATAATTAAAATCAAAAAGTAATTTTAGCAATATTCTAATTTTGAAGAAGAGTAAAAAACTGAAAAATATGCTGTTAAGGTTTTTAAGAATAGTTTTTTATGTCTTTGTTATTAGGAGTATGTAAAAAAATTAGATTTATAATCTTTTACCAAATTTTGGAAAAAAATTCAGTTCGAGCCCAATTCAAAACTTTCATTGCATTTATAATGAATAAATACAGCTTGACTGTAAATAAAGTTTGTACTAATTTCAAATAAAATCGAAATTTCAATATAATTCGAATGGATTTTTTTTTAAATTTTCGCAATGAGACTACACACAATTTACGTTACTCATATTTTACCAAAGTTTTTTTTTTCGAATCTAGTAAATTTTCTAAAGTTTCGTCAGAGTCGAGTCCAACTGTTATGGTGTTTAGAGTGAGGGATTTTGAGGAAAAAATGAAAATACATCTGCAGTTTCTAAACGCGCAGCCCGAATCTTATAAAATTTTATACTACGCTGAAAGAGATGCTGCTGAGCTTAGACTTTATATTTTTAAGTGGGGCTCCTCGGGCGTCTGAAAAACTTAAACCTATGGCAAGCTTATGTTAAATCCAAGTGGCAAAATAAGCGAAAGCGTCATCACTAGCTAATAATTTAATATATACTAATATAACATTATTCCCGACTAGAAATTTTCATGCAAACACATTTGGGATCTAACTGGGATCCCAATTCCGATGTAACGCAGAAACGTATTTGGGACCCGATTGGTTTCCTGTGGGGAAATATCAAAACCTTGCAAAAATTTGCTCAAATCGGGAAAATATCAAACTCTAATATTGAATTAAAATTGCTGAAGCTATCCAAGGGATAAAAGTATGTGGCAATCATCTCTTTTGAAGATGAGCAAAATATACGATTAAAGATCTGTGTTAGATTTTCCCAACAAGTTCCCAATAGTTTCCCATTTGGGAAGAACTTATGTTAAGGCATTAATTTGTAGATGGGCTGTCCCAACAAGTTCCCGATTAAATCACAAATGGGATAACCCTTTTGGGTGTGCCACATGAATTCCCAATCGGACCCCAATATGAGTATTGGGAAAATTTCTAGTCGGGTTATTGCTAATAGTATAATATAATATTGCTTACATCAGCGATTACGTAATGGGTAGTTTTACCACTGGGATGGCTTTTGTTGTTATGAATGACTAAATATAATTTTGAGAGTAATTTATAAAAAAAAAACATGAACATAAAAATCATTGTATAAATGAGAAAGATTTTTAGAAGATGTTTTCAAAGATAAACAAGAAAATTCATGGTTTTTTATTCACCATGTGATTTGGGTGTTACATTAAATATATCTAATATAATTTGTAGAAAACATTTGACAAACTCGAAGGTAGTTTTTTTTCTTTGTTACAATTAATTAAGAATTTCGTAGAAACATTCACCACCTTTGTCCAATGCTGGATCTAAATTTCAACCGTAGTCATTTTTGAACTCTACTTTTCTGAAATGTTGAAAATAAACAATTTTAATTTAAAAAATTATTGGAAGGAAGTGAGAAAAATTGTTTATGTAATAAAATTTTGTGAACAGTTTTTACACTAACGCCGTAAAAATTTTTTCATATTTAAAAACGATGTGAGAAATATTTTTAAAATTAAGAATATTAAACGATAGACTTTCAGACTATATATATAGGAATAATGAAAAATAGGTTATTTATTTCATTATTTTGTTTTAAATTAGTTTTTTTGGTAAATATTTAATAAAATAAAAATTACACGCCGGCTGATAGCTTGCCGTCGACTTTTCCTTGAATTGCGATCGTGCTCTGGCGATAACAAAACCTGAACGAGTATTCTTACAATCTTTTTAATATACGACACATTTTCATTAGTAAGATAAAAATTATGAATAAACTTTCAATAAATTATTTTTTGTTTACTAAATAATATACTCGACTAGAAATTTTCCCAAGACTCATATTGGGGGCCGATTGGGAATGCATGTGATACACCTAAAAGGATTATCCCATTTGTGATTTGATCGGAAACTTGTTGGGATAGCCTATCTACAAATTAGTGACTGAACATAAGTTCTTCCCAAGTGGGAAACTATTGGGAACTTGTTGGGACAATCTAACAGAGATTTTTAATCATATATTTGCTCATCTTCAACAGAGGTGATTGCTACATACTTTTGTCCCTTGGATAGCTTCAGCAATTTTAATTCAATATTGCAGTTTGATATTTTCCCGATTTGAGCAATTAGATTTTATTATATGTTACGGTGCTTTGTAGAACTATGAAATTTTTACAGATAGCGCAAAGCATCGTATATTATCGATTTACAACAAAAAACAGACATTGAAAAATATGTTGGTTACGATTTTTGTGCGGTTAAGACTCGATATATATTTATTACAATGCAATTTATATGAAATTAATCACGCATTTTCAACAAAGTCATTTAATACAATTCCATTTATAACAATTTAATTCTTATTTCTTTTTTTTTACAGATTAATAAAATTGTCGGACAGGAAAGTTACACTTGATAATTAAATGTTCATTATTTTAATACAATTTACAGGTAAGTTTTTTTTTAAATATATTTTTTGTTGTTTGTATTTAAAATAAAAATCTTTATTTATTAATCATGTTAATATAAATGCATTTGTGTAAGAGTAAATCGATGTGCCAAATGTGTTTATTTTTATTTATAATTGTTATAGAGAGAAAAGAAATGGACCAGTGCAAGTTCATTTAGCAATACAATTAATGGTAGAAAAAAATTTAAGAATAATATTAAAGTTAAAAAAAGGAAATGAGAAATAGTGGATTAAAATATAGTAAATGTATAATATTTTTAAACCATACAACTATTTTTTGATACGGCCTTGAATAAAGAAATATAGCAGAGAGAAATATGTGTTAAGACTTTGAGAAAAATGTGTTAGAAATTTATTTTATTCGTTGGAGAGATATATCGTAGACGAAAAATAAACCTTTTATTTTAATAACTCCAAATGTTTTGTTAAATCAATTTTCAGGATTCATTTACTTTTTTGGATTTAAAAACCATAGCGAATGTCGCAGATTTGAGCTAAGTCGTTGTCGAAAATTTTCGAAAAATGTGTTTTAGGCTTGAAGTTTGCAATATCAACCGTATCATACTCGTATATTTTTTTTTTGTTTTAAATGATTAAATGATTGATGGTAAGAAAATGTTGGTAGGATGTATTTGCAGGCCAAATAAAAGAATTTGTTTATCAAATTTTTTCTTAGCCCTGGAAACACTGGCTATTGCATAAGATGATGTTGTTATATCAGGCGATTTCAATTCAAATATACTAATGGAATCTCTCTGGTATTAACTCCCACTAATACAGTTAATCCTACGCATCATACATCAACGAACAGAACTTTACTTGAAAATGTTTTTGTTGCAGATACGTCAAACGTATTATTATATGAGCATGATTTAATATTTTTAACATATCGCTTCAACGTTCCGCCGTCACAATTTACAGTTTATTATCGTGATTTCAGTAACGTGAATTACAGCGTGCTTGAAGAGAGTGTCTCTCTTATCGATTGGGCTCAAATGTAGTCTATGCCTAGAGTTGATGAGCAAGTATCCTTTTTTGAAAATAACATGCAACGTTTATATGACGTTACAATTCCGATCAAAGCCTAGAACAAAACTTTGGCTTACTACCAATATAAAATCTCTAATTTAAAAGAGAGACATTGCGTATTCTAGGTGGAAACGTTTCAGAGCCCCAGAGTTGAAAGCTGAATTTAAAGCTTCTGGAAAAATTTAAATACTGGCATTAAAATTGCAAAAACTGAGTACTACTCTAGACGTTTTAGTTCGGATGTTGATTTCAGGCCAACATGGAAATGTATTAGAGAAATTGGGCTTGGTAGAATAGAGAATGTAAGCAACTGCCAATTAGATGTTGAAGACCTTAACAGAACATTCATAAATATATCTCTGTTTTTACAACCTTTTAAATACTAACAACCTGGAACCCGTTGGTAATCTTTTTCAGTTCTCTTGCAGAAGTCAATATGAAGTTCTTTTATGTTTCAGTTTAGTTAAGTCGAATGCGGTGGGCTGTGAGGATATGCACCCTAAATTTATAAAGATGTTGTTGCCTGTACTTTTGCCATATATAACACATATATTCAACAGTATTATAACGACTAGCATCTTTCCGTCGAAATGGAAATTTGCAATAATAGTGCCGATATCGAAAACTGATTCTGAATTTAGGCCAATAGCAATGCTATGTTACCTGTCTAAGGTCCTTTAAAAAAGTTCTTCATTTTCAAATGTCATCATACATCAATTATAATAAGTTGTTGTCCGATAAACGGTCAGGATTTCGTACAAGTCATAGCTGTGTCTCTGCGCTACTGGATGTGTCTGAAAAAATACAACGCGAATCAGATGAAGGTAAATTAAATTTCTTGGTCCTTTTTAATCATTCAAAAGCCCTTGATACGGTTGATCACAGCATGCTTTTCATGAAGCTTAGGCACTTTTTTAATTTTTCTTAAACGTCAGTACTGCTTTTGTTATCGTATCTTTCAAATCGTTAGCAATTTGTTTATTCGAAAAATGCCCAATCATCCGCATTAAGTTTGTCTATAGGTGAGCCTTAAGGGTCAACTCTTGGGCCACTCCTTTTCGCAATTTACGTAAACGATTTGCCAAAACAACTTTTGCACTGCAAAATTCATATGTAGGCAGATGATGTGGAGTTGTATCTAAATACTCCAGTACAATCTGTCACTGATAAGATTGTGAGACTCAATAATGAACTGAATAAAATTGATCGCTGGGCCACGGCTTATTAGTTCGTACGAGAGCACTTGCTTGTAATATCTGTCTTGCCATTTTAATAAACGGAGAAAAAATCAATACTGTGAATGCTGGCAAAAATCTTGGACTGATTTTCAATAATAGCCTACCTTGGACAAATCATCCTAACACTCTCGTAGGTCAAGCTAAGGTGTCTTTAGTCGTCACAATACTATTCTCCTTTAAATATTAGACAAATGGTTGCAAAACTTTACCTTCTTCCGGGCATAATGTACGGTTGTGAACTTTTCGCAAATTGCGATTCCATTAGTAGATGAAAGTTGCCCGTTTTATAGAATAATATTGTAAGATATGTCTATGGCTTGGGAATATATGAGCATGAGTCCAATTTTTCCTCAAAGCTATATGGCGTTTCTTTAACAATCTTTTAAATATTCGCGTACTCTTACTTTAGCAGAAAAGTATATAGTAAATATATAAAGATATCTACGATATCTTAGCGATAACATTAGGTTTGCCAGATCGCTTAGAGGAAAAAAGATCATAATTTCCCTACACCGCTTTCTTGTATCTGAAAGGCATTTTTTCATACATGCGGTACGCCTTTGGAGCTGTCTTCCTCAATCTCAGCAACTTAATAGCAACGCAAGTAGTTTTAAGAAATTTGTATTTAATTATTTTGCATCACAGTAAATCATAATTGTTATAATATAATAATTTATAGTTTAATTTATTATTATCTATTCCAATGTGTGATCTATTTTTATTATAATTTGTGAACCTTGCTTTCCTGTACTTTAAATATCAGATTAAATCTTTTTGTACAGGATTTGAATAAGTAAATAAATGAAATGAAAAATTAATATGGACAAATTTCCTTTAAATTTTTTTCTTTTCTGTATCTGGTAGGTGCCCCTCCCTCTATTTAATTTGTGCCTATTTTTATGATCGTTATGCTTTTTCACTTACAGCTAGAGAAGTGAAACTTAGGAAATTATTTCTCCAGATAATCGATTATATTTCTACGGTCTCTAGTTGTGGACCATTCTTAAATTTTACAGTACAAAACTAGCCTTTGTCTACTTAAAATATTAGAGGGATGGTTGCTAAACCTTTTATTATCCGGTAAAATTTTCATTAAATTCTTACCCTGATAATTTTATAGCCTTAAAATAAATTTATGTGACTATTTTTATAAATTTCCTTGAAAGCAACAGAAGTAAAATCAAAAATGTTTACGCACAGAACAGAAATAAGAAAAGAACAAATACAATAACAAATACAACGGCAGCAAAAGAAAATATTTATATAAATAAAAAAGACAATAACATAAATTCAAAAGTTTTGTAATAAAAACAAAGTACGGAAAAGTAAAGTAAAATATTGGCAAAGTAAATAAATATATTTGATTGCAACAAGACAACAAGGAAGGACACTACAAGTTTTAATTCCAACTACTTGTTATTGCAAAGAAAATTTGCTGTTTTATTCGCCTTCTTTTTAATATCTCAACTATGCAATCATTTCTGTGTTTAATTAATAAATATTTTTTTTTACTTATCTTAAAACAAAATAAATAAAAAGTATTTGGGAAAAAATTTCTTAATAAATATTTTGTGTACTATACAAGATACAAACATATTTTTGTTAAAAAAAAAAAAAAACTTAGGCCAGCAAAAGACTGATGTTCATCTTACTTAATTTAAACTAAAGTTTGTAGAGCATTTTAATAGAAACTTATTTTTTTATTTATTTTTTAATTTCTTTTTATTTATTACGTTTATTAATTAGTGAGTCTTCAATTAAAAATTGAACTAAAAATAAGTATGCAAATCTTAACTCTAAAATTGCACTACGTAACAATTTTATATTTTTGACTGCTTCGAAAATCACAATAGATAATTCTTATGTATATTGATCTGCTAAATTCAGAATTCACCATACCAATTTCCGATTAGCTCTAGTTTTAAAGATATAGTGACTTTTAAATTTTCATAAATTGCAGCGTTTATTGTAATCTTCGCATCATGTTTCAGGAGCGATCCTCAAAGCCATAAAATAATTTACGGATTATTAATCTACACAGAAGTATCTTTCGTTTGAAAGTAGTTTTGTTGCTGTGTGGTTTAGCATGCCTCACTGGTGCCAGCAGGATATTGATCTTTTACTTCAGTCCTTTAAGCTTTGTACAGTTCAGAAAAATTTTTTCATTTCAATGGAATGCACAAAGTATATATTCATTGGAATATATTTATATTCATTGGAATATCTACTTTGTGCATACTATTGAAATTAAAAAATTACACAAGAATAATTTCGTATGAAAATCGTCGAAAACATGATTAATTTTTAACATTTTTCGGTAGAGATTTTGCTTCACAGATGTTTTCTGTTCATTCAACATGATATTAAAATAACCTTCAAAAATTTTTAAATAACTATATTTCATGTTGATTTAATACTCAAGTACAGTTAAGTCTGAAGTTGATACTAAAATAATACGAAGAATCGTGTTGACTCAAAGTCATATCAAGTTGAAAAAACGTGTATGTGATACTGAAATAGCACAAAAAATCATATTGGATAAAAGTTATAACAAATTGAAACAACAAGAGTTTGATATTGAAACAACATGAAGAATCATGTTGAATCAAAGTTAATTTAAGTTGAAACAACATGAATTTAATGTATATTTTTTTTACTAATTATTTTACTTACGTGATGTGCATTCGCATAGGTATCAGGAAAATTTGGGTTGGCTGCCCCAACCATGATTTGAACTCCTGCCACTGGCTTCGTAGACAATACCCTGACCACTGCAGCCACAATAGATCCAAATTTTACATTATATATATAACAGTGAATTGTATCTACGAACAAAGCAAAGAGACACCAACACAATTAAACATTAAATTATTTCTAATAAATTTAATATGATTTTCTCATAAATTTAAATTGATTTTATATTGGTATTTTTGTATTTTTTTTCTGAGTGTAGGTATCATGGTAATCAACGAAATCTTTCATTTTGCTTGATAATGATCTAAACATCACAAGCCTTAAAAACTAATATATTTATCCTGGTTGTAGTATATGGTAGCTCTACAAATACGAGTGTCTTGCTGCTGATTTTATCAGCACTTGACGGTTTCTTCGAGTATACGCCAATCTCCATTCGAACTTAGTAATGGAGGCTTACATATAACCGGTCTTTTAAGTCCTCTAGCTGGTCACCATAGAGAATAATCTGATTGTGGTGCTGCGTCGATGCAGAGGTGCCGTCTTTTTAATTTTTAAAAAAATTTTAAGCACTTCGGTGCATTACTTCAGCCCAATTTTTAGCAGAGGAGATCTGAACAAAAGAATTTCCAATTTTTTATCGCAATGCAAATTTTTTGCTTACGCCAATCGAAATATGCTATCAATGCAATCAGCATTGACTACACTCTAAAACACTTTTGTTGAAAATTAGGTCGATAATAGTCGGCAACACTTTACCGATTATTATCGTACTAAAATTACACACGCATTATTTTTGGACAAGATGTTTTGACTAAAAAAAGCGATTGGCTGCGTACAGGTTTTAACCGCGACCTCCTGACTGATAGTCTGACGTATCTACCATTCAGTCATAGCCGTATTATAATTTATGTTAAATTTTTTCCACTTGGACTAAATATGTTTAATTGTAAAGGTTTTTTCTTTAATAAAATAACTACAAAATCGATGTAATCTTAGACAAAGAGAAATTTTCAACAGAAATTTAGATAATATATGATGGTAAAGATGAAGTAATGTTTTAGAGTGTATATGTAATTTTTTCGAAAAACTAATATTTAACGAAATGTAATGACAAATTTGTTTGTTGTTTGCTATGAAAAAAAACTATGTTGCTCTGGTGCTCCAAGACCGCCACTGATCTAGCTATTATACAGTGAAAAAAATCTCATCGATGTAGATGGAAGTTTGCCTGTTATGACAGCTTGAAAGTAGGCACTTTTTCTTTAGCAATTTTAACTAACATCCGATTCATACGATGATTAAGAAACCATGCATTTTTTCAATTTATCTTTAAAAACATCTACTAAAACCCTCTTGCTTTTATACGATGATTTTTATTTTCATGTTTTTTTTATAAATTACTCTTAAAATTTGCTATATTTACTCATTCATAACAACAAAACCATAACACAATCACAGAGAGAGAGAGAGAGAGAGAGAGTGAGAGAAAATTCAAATCAAATTAAAGAAGAATAAAAAAAAAACATAGAAAACAGAAGTCGTGATGTTTTTTCTATCCCTCTTTCTTCTCTACCCCGCTCGACCAACAAAAAGATTGTAATAATCTTTAGTCATGATTAAAGATCACCATGTAAATCGCCTGAAAGGCTGCTTTAAAATGACAGCTGCGTATGTTTTATAGTTGATTATTTATTAATCATACACCCCATAATGATCAGCAATTCTTGAAAATATGCGAAAATTATTAACCTTCAAGCTTTAATAACAGGCAAGCCTGCTGCTACGTTGATGCGATTTTTTCTTTGTATGATAGCTAAAAACTCATTAAATATAAAACTTTTTAAACGAGAAAATTAGACCAGTGAAAGACTTGGAACACCAGAGCAACTTTGTTTTCGTTCCATATTAGTTTTTCGAAAAAATTATATATAATATGTGTTGATTGTATTGATTACTTCTTTCGACTGGTATAACAAGAAATAAATATTTCGATACAAAATCGTAAATTATTTTATTTTTCAGATTTTGTCCACCGTGCGTGGGCCGGGCCCAATGATTTCTAAATCATACTATATTGATTTTCTGTAATTGAATCTCTGGGAAGAGAAAAATCGATAGATGTACATTTTCAGCACAGGTACTTCTGTGGTCACAAACCTTAACCGCTTAAGTGGTTCTAAAGTTTTTCAGGACAGCAGTTTGAAGTCTCGTTTCCAATCAGTCGTTGGTTTCCATTTCTTTAAGAATCGTTACAGTTGTAGCTGTCTTAAAAAAGCAACAAACATATAATTACAATTAACGGCTATAAACTCAGTTTTTAATAAGATTATTTGCAACTAATATCCATTTTTTATTTAAATTTATCATATGGGTGATTCCTTTCTAACAGTTTTTTTAATGTTCAATTGTAAAACCAAACTTTTTTTTAATAAATTTTTTTTACAAATTATTAATCCATTTAATATTCAAATGCAAGAGCATTTTGCTACAACTATTAACGATATAAAGATCATTAGCTGTTTCAAAATTTTATAATTTCTTTTTGAAAAAATTTTGCTTACAACGCACTGTGGATTATTTTCGAAGAATGTATTAGGTAGGTAATATTTTGATACGAATATTTATTTAAAATTGATATAACTTTTAACGTTGTCGGTCGATTTTATTAAAATTAGTTTTATTTGAAAGAATAATTAGTTAGTTTTTTATAGGTTTTTAGAATATTATATACTCTATTTTTTTGTATAGTAGCTGAATTATGTATATAGTAGAATTATATAATATAATTATATAGTAGCTGAATTCAGTGTCTGATGCGAGTGGTGCAAAATTTGCAAATGCAAAATATCGTAGCTGTTTTATGAAATCCAACAACAAAATACACAAAATTTCTTAAAAAAGCTACGATAATTTCCATTTGCACTTTCACAACACCATTTGCATTAAACACTGAACTCCACTAGTGTACCTTTCTAAAAACAATATTTTCTTTCAGATATGAGTCAAAAGAAATTTTATATATTTTTTTGCGTTATTGAAGAAGCGACTTAAAATGGTGAATTTTAAGTCGCTTCGATACCGATATATCGGCGATACTTCGGATTTTCCGGTACATCGGTATCGGCGATATTTTACTGTTTTATACGCCGATACTTTTAAAGTCTTTTCTGAGTTTTTTTTAGCAAATAATTTATATTTGTTCAATTTTATCATGAATTAAATTCACTTCATTATTTTTTTAAATCTTATAGATATGAATTCAAATTGAAGTCGTTGTTTTTTAAATCGTATTCCAGCAAAAAAAGACACTCCAAAGAAGTCATGAAAATGTAGAATTTGCGATCCGGAAGTACTGCAAATTTGGATAATTTCTAATTAGTTTTACATATCCTTGCAATTGCAAGAAGTTCTGTTTTTCGATTACCAATCACCGAATTGGAAGCGATGCTAGAACAAATTTTTTTTCGGTGTTGTATAATGATTTTTCCTCAAGGAAAAAGGATAAAAAATTACCCATTTTCACAATTTTTTTTTATGCGAATTTAAACTCAACACTTTATTTTCATGTAAATTTAAGTGAATAAATATAAACTTAGAAGACTTTTAATAATTAAGCTATTAAGTTAATTAGAAGAATATTAGTTGATAAATGTTTTTTAAAAAATCGAGTTTTTAAAAAGCATGGCGAGTATTTTTTAAAATTACACAGGAATTAAAAAATTTTTCTTGCTTTTCTACTAATTACACTAGTCACAAAAATATGCACCTCAAAAATGAGATGTTTTTTAAGCTAAATTGGGGCTGCTGAACACGAATATGACATTAATTTAGTTTTCTTAAAACCCGTTTTTGAGATATTCGAGAAAAAGTAGTTTTTTTTGCAGTTTGTAAAGATATTTCCAAATATCTTGAGTACTATTTACTTGAACTCAGCAAATTGGCATAGATATGTTTTCCTCTTTCAGTTCATATTTATACTGTGTTGATCAGATAAAAATTCACTGAATTACAAGCTCTAATAATTAAAAAAAAAATTTTATTTTTTGCGTTTTTTCAAAATTCACCATTTTGAAATGCTCCATTAAAGCAAACAAAAAATTTAAAATTTTTGTTTTGACCATATCTTAAATAAAATTTTGTTCCCAACGAGCAAAAAAGTAAAATTGTTAACATCGGGCAAAAATTTAGAAAGTTACAATAGATTTAGTGGAAACATCCGAATTTGAATTTTAATAAAAAAAATTGTATGGAGTACGAGTATAAGAAAAATGCCAGTGGGGCAGAATTAAATATTTTGGAAATATATCAACCATTTCCATCTCTACTCCGATCAGAACAAAACTTTACATGGAGGTATCAAAGGAGTGTTCTTATTTAATTTAGGAACATGAGCTTCCCATATTTCTCAGGTTGAGAGGTATGAAGTGCAAAGTAGTGCACTTCGGTCATGTAAAATTTTCCAACGCTTGTTATTTCTCTCACTTGATTCCAAAAATTTGTTATGTCCTCATATACCTTGTAAAGTTCTAAAAAAGTCTTTGGTTAAATAAATATCTTGTATAGTTAGTTAGGTATACTCATTTTAATATTCAAATTTTTAAATTTTTAAAATACTTGGTCCAGTATATTTAAGATATCGGATCAAAATAACAACCGATTGTCACAATTGTTTCCTTGCTAGTTACAAACAAAATTTCGAATAGTTAAAAATAGTTGATGGAAGTATTCTTTCAGAGTTGGAAAATATACAATCTTTAATTTGAAAATTGAACACTTTTGAATTTATGACAATTTTTGCCCATAAAAGCATCATAATTGTTTTCTCTATAAAATTTTTTTTCTCAAGGATCAAATAATTATTATATACAAGTCTAAAAATTATCTTCACAGGCATGATTTTAGGAAAACAACTTAATCGAATTTAGAAATTTTGGTGGGCATGCACCCTTTTGAAATCCACATATTTTTTAGATTTATTGGAACTTTCTTAGGAATTCTAATGATTGTCAGGAACTAATCATACTTCTCACATGAATTCCTATATAATTGCAAGATTTCATTGGAAAATATCAATAATGGACGATTTTATAGCATTACGAAAAAATGTAATAAGCACAAAACACCACATAGCACCATTTTTCCACTTGTTTTCCCGTAAGTCTTTCAGAAAAATTTAAATTATAAAAATCTGAATACAGTGTTGTAAGCTACACATAATTTTGGTAGCTTTGATATGCGATATATCGACCTTTCCTTTTTCAAACGAGTAAAAGTAATGGAATGGAAAGAAAAACTCGTACTGACCTGAGGACCAACAAATGAAAATTAAAATTTTGATGTGTTCACCAAATATGTTGTAACTTTCTCATATTTTGTCCGATGTTACAAATTTTACACTTGCTATATTTGGAACAAAATTTTCTTTAAGATGTGGGTCTAAAATTAATTATAACAAATTTATATTGCCTTACTAGAGCAACTTAATATCGTAAATTAAAAAAAAACGTGGAAGAAATAAAGTTTTTTCATATCTAAAGACCTGTATCTCATTGAATTTTGATCCGATCAGCACGTTTTAAATATGGACTGAAAGAGGGAAAACATATCTATGCAACAATGCCAAATTTCCTCAATTCAAGTAAATAGTACTCAAGATTTTTGAAAATAGCTTTGTAAACTTAAAAAAACACACTTTTCGCGAGTATCTCGAAAACGGTTCCTTAGAAAAATAAATGAATGTCACATTCGTGTTCAGTGACCCAAAGTTACCTTAGAAAACAGTTCATTTTTGAGGTGATCGCAAAAAGTTGAAATTTTGTGAGTTAGTGTTATCTGCATTTTTTTAATACCGATTTTTTGGAAGCAAAGAAAATGTAGCTCCTTAAAAATTACTTCCAATTTTTTATACTGGGTTAAAATCAATTTTAAATATTCTCTCTTACAATGTAATTTTTTATAATAAAAAAAATTGCACTTGAGTTTTGTTGATCGAATATTGAACTCAATTTCAATATTCGTATCGGTAGCGGAATCGGTATCGGCGTTATTTATTTTTAAATATCGGTATCGGTATCGGATCGGCAAAACGGCGTATCGTTTCATCTCTAATCTTAACGCCCGTAAGTCAATGATTTTTTGAAATTTCAATGACCAGTTCCCAATATTTTTTCAAATAGCTTAAGGACATATTTTTCGCAAATATCGCGGAAACACTCGTTAAAAAAATAATGAATTTCATATTCGTGCTCAGCAGCACCTCTTTTTTTTCTTGCGAAGTGTACTTCATTGAGTTAGAATAGAAAACGGTTCTTCTATAAGAAAATGCACTAATGGAATAGTAAACATATTATGTTTATGAATTGGGCACTGTTGCCCTCGTATCTTTGTAGTTGTTAGCTTTTACTTATCTTTCCGGTTGAGGATGCAAATAAACAAAAGTTTTTTGAAAGTTTTATAATCATTATTTTGATTTAGTTTTTTTCTCAATTTAACTTTTTATGGGTCACGGATATTTACTTTTAGTTTTTTTAACAGGAATAATATAAATAATAGTATTCAGTGAAAAATTTATACTTATTTATTTGTCTCATTCCTTATTTCTGATAAAATTAAACAATCTGCATCTGTTGTGTGTCCCTACTTATTTTATTCAAGCCGTTTTGAACTTTTTTTAGGTTTTTATTTTTATTTTCATTCCGTTTCAATTTTTTTTTAATTTTTCTGTAGCTGCGAAATAAAAGACCTCATTAAAAACTTTTTGTAAAAATTTATATTTTAGTTTCGTTATTTTTTTATTTCTGTTTTTTTTTCACACAGAAAGTATTAAAAGAGCTTATAAAATATTTAACATACAAAGCTCAAAACTAAATTAAAAACTTTAATTTTAAAGATTTTTTTTTCAGTTTTTATAGTTTTATTTAATATAATTTTTGCCTGTTTTGTTTCTGTTTCATTGAACAACCAATTTTTGCATGCAAATTACAATATTTCTTTTTATGCACATGAAGACGAGAAAGTAAAATTTAACAACAGTGAATGACAACTAAGGAGCAGAGCAGTCTATATAATTTTCAAACCTTTGAAAATCAAATAACAAAACATAGCAACTTATTTAAAAACTCAATTATGCTTATAACTAGTTTTGCTTCCCACTGTATTGCCACCATGGCAAGATATCAGACAAGCAACATGATTTGAATTCTGTTGTGGGAAAAAACTCATTTAAAATTTTAGTTTTTTTTTCTATTGTTTTTCAACAGTTTTTACAAAATAAAAGAAAGCCACTTTCTCATATAAACTGCAAAAGAATAAAACCCATTTTCAAATCATATAAAGAGTTTATTATATATAAAAAAAAGAAACTTATACAGATACAACTAACAGGCGTCAAATAGTTAAACACATACGAGCTTTAAAGTGAGAAAAAGGGAAAAAGTCAATAGAGCTTAACACAGTTAGCAGCGATACCAAGAACCCAATCTGTTTTCCCAAAGTACGAGTACAATGCTTAAGCATATGCATTATCAAATATAAAGTGTTAAGACAGAAAATTATAATAAAATATTAAACAGCTCCAAAAAGGAAACAAGAAGAATTAAATGCAGTTTTAAAGAGTTCAAAAAAAATTTTTAAAGTAATTTTTGTGTAAGCAAACTTAATGGCTTTTGTGTACGTGATTTTCTCTTCTCACATAACTATCAAGAATTAAAAAAGTATTAAGAAGGATATTTTGAATGAAATATAAAAGATTCTTTTTTTCTACAAAATTAAGAAAAAAAGTTCATTTGATTTAAGAAACTTCTCTTATAAAAAAATAAATGGATTTTTATTGAAAAAAAAATATATAAACCTTTTTGGGAAAGTAAAACTTTTTTAATATGTTTACTTTAACTTTAACAATAGTTTATAAATAAGACCGTAAATGTGTAAAACATATAACATTCATTTTGTATGAAAACACTTTAAACCCTGTTTTTGTTTTTGTTTTTAACATATCGACTCTTTGCTGCAATAGAGTCATATCTCAAAAACCATGATTTTTTTTATAATAAAGCAGAATTAATCGTCATATCATTCTTCATATTGGAGTTATTCCACAACCGTGCCGTGACTGTATTCATACGTGAAAATTCTGCCTAATTCGAGCTTAGCTGTTAGTCCGTTTGAAAAATTGATATTTTTTGATTGGGTTTGGTTGGTAAGCTCGAGTTTTGTCATTATTGAGTTATTTTTTAAGTTAAAGTCAATTCATTATTTTTGGAATAACAGCGTAAGTAGCTGTTATTCCTTGTGGCTACAGAAATAATTGGTCTGAGGCACTACGACTACAAAGGCTTTGTTACAGGATCATTTAAATGGTCTCTGTACACAGAAAGGCCCCGATAGGACGTATAAAGAATCACCAGAAGATTCGTGTATACTTCTATAAGATACACAGTTCCCAGTATTACTGCCAGTAAATTCGATTTTACTCCCTTGCTGTACCAGCAGGGATCGCAGGCTGGCGGACATAATTTTTGGAAATAACCAAATAAGCTGAGCGTTATCTAAATCTAGCCCTTAAAAAATCCCGAATACTACATTGTATCTATCCATGCCTCCTACAAAAGAGTCGAGATTATATTTTGGCCCAACTTTCCAAAATTTTCAAATCAAGCTTTTTGTCATGTTATATACCAAAAGTTTGGAGTGGGATTGAAGTGATCTGTATATCAAAGGGTGGCGGTAGATCTCAACATCTACCAAAATTTTCAATTAATTATTTCTGCTTTTAAATTCATTACATGAATTAATGTAAATTGAAATTATTATTAAAAGTGGAACGTTCGAATATTCAACCAGATTAGCAGAACGAATCAGTACTACTGAGATCGACAGGCCGCTACACCAGCGTCCTGTTCGCTTTTACCACTTACGAAGGTGGATGCTTTTTATAACGAAACATCAGCTATTTATGTAATTTTTGTCACGAAATAGAATACAGGAGGGTTTTCTGTAAATTCTTACGTTCATTTTATTTCAACTCAATTTTTAGTTAGCCAAAATCATTCCAGATCAATCAGTCTCAGCTCGTTTTTTCTTGCAAACGATGAAGGAATTGCTAGATAGTTAGATTGGAAAAGATTATCTCACTATCTAACTACAGCTAAGCCTATGTGGGAGGTCAAAGATCATAAGAGCTATTAGCGGCTCTCTACAAATTGGCATTCTATCACCTCTACTGTACACGTTGATCATTGGGGGACTGCTTGAACATTTCAACAGCTTGGGCTTCTTTCTAACATATGGCTACACACCGACGATGTTATCATATTTGTGGTATGAAAGGAGGATGGAACCATATCGGAAAGAATACAACAAGCCCTAAACTTAACCGACAAGTGGTGCAAAGATAGGGGGTTATCCATTAACCCAGGAAAGACAATCATTGTACTTTTTACCAGACGAAGAAAACTTAGACTCATGGAACCTACCTTAAATGGTACAATTATCAGGTTTTCCAACGAAGTTAAATACCTTGTGGTCATTCTTGATTTTCTAAGTCACAAGTCACTCACTTAGAATCAACATATTTCCTATACTGGCTAAAAGCTGTACACAGAAAAATAATTTGTAATTACAATAAATTTTTTTGTTATATCAATTAAATAATTAATTGATTTTTAACCTACGACGATTTTTGTAAATACAATTACGAAATTGTAAGTTAAAGGAATATCAGAAAAAATTTTTTAACAATTTTTTTGTTGATTTCAAAATTTATTTCAATTAAGATTATTGTTATTTCAACAATGTGAATTGTTGATTTGCCGAAAAAATTTTAACTATCATAATTGTTGTATTAACAATATATTTTTTATACAATCACAATCCTCGAAGCGACTTTTTGCTTGTCTGCGAAAAGCACTAAATATCTGGGCGGAATCGAACAGGCGACCTCTGGACTAATAGACTAACGTTCTTACCTCTCAGCCACAGAGCAATTCGTTATTAAATACGCAAATAATAAATACACACAAAACCTCATTTGCGTACTTTCATGTACGTGTGTGCATTCATATGTTATATCAACAATGATGATTGTTAATATCAATACAATACATACATAACAAAAGATTTGGTGTGTTCACTTTGTTGAAAAAAATTTCTTGATCTGCTTGGTTTCACTTACGTGTGCTCATTTATTTGTTATATTAACAATGATGATTGTTAATTTTTTTCAAAATACATAATAAAAAATTTGGTTAGTTCAGTTTGTTGAAAATAATTTCTGTCTTTGTCGTATCAAATAGTCAATTTGTTATATTAACTAAATATATGTTTGAATTTAAATTACATATTAACAATTCAAATTGTCAGTTGCAGTTTGATGATATTTCTTTCTGTGTACCCTTAATCTACTTCAGTGAACACTTGGCCTGCATAGCAAATACCTTGGGTCGCGGTGCAAGTCTCATTTTATTCCGAACATTTTAAATCACACTCATTTTTAATAACAAATGTTTTAATATACTTTTTTTTCGGTTATATGTATTTATTTATTGTATCTTCAATAAAATTGAACTGACAATAAGTAATCAAATCTTAATTCTAAAATTTTAATTTTTAAGTCCAGCCAGTGCCAGACAAAAATATTTGTTTCAGCGGTTGGTTGTTTGGTTATTTACGTCTCTCGTGTTCGGCTGAGAGCAAGAGTGTCCCTCCTTCTCAGCCGAGTGTGGCCTCTAAAGTTAATGATGTTTTGGGCTAGGGGATTTGGGTGCAACTCAAGTTTTTTTATGTAGCTTGTCACGTGTTTAGAAAACACTGTCTTAACCGGCGGCACATCTAGGTCTTTATGAATTCGCTTGTTTCTGACATACCATGGGGCTGCTGTAATCGTACGGAGTATTTTATTTTGTTGCCTTTGAATTTTTTCTACATTTGATGCCGATGCAGTGCCCCATAACTGGATTCCGTAGGACCATATTGGTTTTAGAATGGAGTTGTATAGAAGAAGTTTACAATCTAGGCTTAGAGTAGAGTTCCTTCCAATGAGCCAATTCATTTGAGCTGCTTTTAGTTTTATTTGGGTCACCTTTGCATTTATGTGTGACTTCCATGTTAGACGACGAACGAAGATGAACACCGAGATATTTTACTTCAGTGTGTTGAGGTATAGTTTGGTTATTTATTTGTATAGGTGGGCAGGTTTCTTGCACAATGTAAAAGTAATGTGTAGACATTTTTGTTCGTTAATTTTTATCCGCCATTGTTTTAGCCATTGTTCCAACTGGGGTATATAATCTAGCAAATTGCGGGTGGCTTCTTGATGGCTTTTGTGAACACTTAGAAAAGCTGTATCATCAGCGAATGTTGATATGTGTATGTTACTGCTTACCGGCAAGTCAGAGGCATATATCAGATATAATACAGGACCGAGGATGCTGCCTTGAGGAACTCCGGCTTCAATGGGTTGCGGAGGGCTTTGAAAATTACCTTCTTTAACAACAAATTTTCGCTCAGTTAAGTAGCTTTCTAAAAGTTTGCTTTAGTTTCTGTATTTTTACTTGAAAACAAAATTCAGAGGTACATACATTCTAGATATGAATAATAAATGAAGATTGTGAGAAATGTTTAAATTTGATTGAGAATGTAGTATTATCGTCCATAGAATCTCGAATATCTATTAAAAGTTTTTCTTACAGCAAATGAACAGAACATAAAGTTTTGGCTTTTGTTGAAGGTTCAAGAAATATATGTACGTAAGTACCCAGCGGTAAAACTTACGCGGTATTCACTAAACAGGACTTTTTGAAGGTCTTCAAAGTCCTGAAATAAGATCCAAAGCTAATTATATTCTGCCTTCTCAGAATAGCCTTCAAGGAGGCATCCACACTCGTTTCTAAAAGATCCGATACATCTTCGTGCTATATTCTTTTGAAAGGAGTATTCTATTTTTAAATTTTTCATCTTGTTTAATAAAAAAAATGTACTTATGAAATAACAAGCATTCACGTATTCGTTTTTTCGCAAATAATTTGTACATAAGACTGAAACAAAAGGCATCTTAAATGCTGCTATTATGTCTTTTATATTACAGCTACTACATCATGTTGAATTTCTTCCTAATAAATACACGAAATTAGCCTCATATGTATAAAAAATTACTTTGGATGAAAAGAAGGAGTTCGAAATAAAAAAATCACGTTAATCAAAAATATAGAAGAAGTCGCTATAAAAATACCCAGATAGAACAAAATGAGCCTCCATTTTTAACAGACCTTACCAGACTAGGCCTGCAAATAGGCCTGCTAAAGAATGCCTTCAATCAGGCCTGCTTAGTAAGGGGTCGATGAAGGCCTTGTTCTGCAATGACAGCGCGTGTAAGAAATATATGAATATGCAATGGTAGTGGAAGTGCTAGAGCCTTCTCATTAACGGCTTATAGAAGGCCTGTTTATTCCTTCCATTTACCGCTTTGTACTTGTACATATTCATACAGATACATATGTGTATACAAGCTTATACATACGATAATAGTGCATTTAAATGCAATATTACAATTTTGGCACTTTCCAACTTAATATGTTACCAAAGATATTAAACAAGAATATTTTGAAGAAAATTAAACACGAGTGTTGAATAGAGCATAATAACAACCAAAGAGAGAAAATTTTGACATCTATACAGGCAACCATACACAAACACACATTTAACATGTACACATACAGACTTGAGAAATAAAAACTCAATTGCACGTATATGTGCTGATGAAAATCGACAAATTCAGCACATTTGGTCAAAGCCAATATTCATAAAGACAATTTCACACATCAAATAAAAATGTCTAAAAGAATAGTTGGCAGCATAGACATAGAAATTCGTTAGAAAAATTACTTTAAATTGATACTAGATATTTTTCTTTTTATTTAATTTTTCTTTTTTTAATTTAGTGAACTAAAGCAGAAAAATATAATAAAAATAAAAAAGAGAATGATTTTTTTTCAACATACAGAGCATAAATGTTTGTTTGTCCACCCATTTAAAAATTTTATAAAATAGTTTTTGGCAAAATAAATTCATTCATACTCTTTTAACTTGATGAAATTGCAAACAAGAATATTTCAAATTTTTAATCAGTTTACTATGAAATTTAATTTATTTATTGAGTTAAAGTTTAAAGATGTCTACAAAAAAATGAAAATATTTTTGTGTGTAGAGAAGTGCATTACATATTCTTTAATGCAAAAAATATAAAAAATGTATACATAATTAGATTAAAAAATGTTTAGATAAAACTCAAGTGATATGTTGGTTGAAATTTGTTATATTTTGAAAGCATCTTTATAGTTTTTTTTAAATATTAAAAAACTTTACACATTAAATCAATAAGTCCATCAGAGTTATTCACATAACAGGGTTTCATTTAATTGGAAATTTGGAATCATTGTAAAGCTGGTACAGAGAGAAGTTAAGAAGACTGAGACAGTGGTAAAACTCATAAGAACAAAACGGGGAATTGATAGTCTCGCAAGATTTTATTGTGGATTATTACTTTCAAGGGACAAGCTTCGCGCCAGCTATGAGTATCTTCATTGGATGAATGAATTTTTTATATTAATATAGAGTTAACATATGATTGCATTGTATTAATGAAGAATGTTTCATAAATTTTCCCTATAAACTATGACATTTTTCTACCGCTGTAATATGAACTTTTTTAATAAGTATTATGAAAGCTTTTCATTGATGTTGTGAAACACTATCATTCCAAAAATTAAATAACTTCTTTAAATGCTAGAAATTATGCCATTGGTTTGGTGTTTTGTAGATTTTTAGAGCCTGTAGTACGAGTATTAAGTAAGGACATTAACTGAAGCTGTGTGTGCCCACATTGCATTGAGTTTTTTACTTCAAGGCCGATGCACCGAAAAAATTTTGCTTTATAAAACTAATGAAAAAATTTCAGTAAATTTTTTTCATTAATCTAATCACAATTTCACACATCCAAATTAAAGAAGTTCATTGGTTAAATGACAATTGCAAAAATCCAACGAAAAGTTTCGTTAATATTGGAATGAGTTTCGTTGGTTGAGTTTTAAAGAAATTTTTATTGGTTGAATTTTAATGAACTTTATCATTAAATTTACGAAATTGTCATTCAATCAAAGAAATTCTTTCACAATATTAATGAAATTTTCATTGGATTTGTGAAATTTTCATTGGATTAATGAAAAATATCTAATGAAATTGTTTCATTGGTTTTCTGAAGCAAAATTCTTTCAATAAATTAATACGGACGCAGAAAGTCGCCGCACGGTGGTTCAGAATCAACTTTCATTGGCCAAAGCCTATATTTTTTCTTGACATAGATTCTTAAAATGTTTACGCCATCAGGAAGAAAACATATGAAAACTAAGGTAGGCAAAAATTTTTTTGTCAAAATACTCGCAGTAGTGGGCGTGGCATGCTACTAAAAACAAACTATTTATGTATAACTTTTGAAATTCAAAATGGATCAAAAATCGAAACCATCCAGAGAAAGATGAAAGTGTCTTCTCTCATAACCTCTCATAACCGGACACTCACCGTCGAAACAACCATTTGAATACATTGGGATTTTTTTGTAAAAAGTAATATTGAAAGCAATTTAAATATTAAATAAAAGTTTCAGGTACACTTTTTGTAAATCCAAGACAAGGACATCACAAATGAAATTTTTTTTTTGAATCCTTAAATATCCTGAAAATTTTTAGTTATTATCTCTTGTTTTTCTTGCAACATATAGTAAACTAATCTGTCGCCATTATGTAAAAAACACAAATCAAGATTTTAGGAAATACTACAGCTACGATTGTTTTTATTGTTAATGCTTTCACAATTTTCATAGAATTTCAATAGAAATTATTATGAAGAAACAACTTAACTTTAGAACCTGTTTTCATCACATCTTGAAAATGTTATACAATAAAGACATGTCAGTTGGCTATAATCCGTAAAAAAATTAATAATATTAAAATACCATTTTTCAGGATATTTAAGGATAAAGGGACTTTGGCATTTTAGCGGCACTTGTTGCAGAAAGCTATGTACTTTTTAAGCAGTATTCATCAATAGAAGACTAAGACTTTTCGAATGACAGCAAATTTATTTATATCCGGTCACGCATTCTAAAGTTATTCAATCTTCAATATGACGAACTTTTCCCACAAATGGCCGAGATGCCCAAGTTGAGAGGCCCATAAAATAGAAACCATAAGATGTATCGAAATAATTTTTTGCCATGCTACGCGCACACAACAGTAGAATATATATGTCAAATTTCATTAATATCGGAGAGGATAGAAATCCAGACCGTGTTGAAAATGTTCGATTTTACCCTATAAAAATTAATAAAGAATTAAAACTCAATTTTTTCTCAATATTTAAAAGGCCATATTTTCTGAACCAGGTAACTTAGTGATAATTAAATTTTATTTTTAAACTCAATAATGTTTTTCTTTTTTACTACTATTCTATTCACATATGACGTAAAGCTATTTTCAGAGTTTTCATAGTTGTCACCACTTCGCAACGCTTTCTTAAAAAAATTTCAGTTTAAAGTATCTAGTCCGTTGCATGTCGTTAAACCCGCTACGTTGCATAAAATGTGAATAACGCTTTACACAAATTTTATTTCTATATATTCGGTAGTTTTGCAAAAAAAATCATTGAATTTGATCTCTATTTGTTCAAGTTACGACACCTACAAGTTCTGTAATCATGACATCCTGTAGCACCTCATCGTGTATTAATACAAGATTATCAAGAATTTTATTTTCTGAAGGTCCTCCTCTATAACTCATTAGTTTAAAAGATACACATTTATTACATTTATTACACTGTGCGACAATATTTCTTCTCAAAAGCAATAAATTCTTCTAAAGTTATTTAAACTTGAATGTTAACAGTTTTTTTTTTTACAAAAAAATGTGATATATGAGTGATTCCAAGTAAAACGGCCCTATGCAAGGGAAAAAAATTTCTGATTTTCTAATCTCAATTGATGTTTTTTAGAGAATGACAATCATCAAAAAATATAAAAAATGCACTATTTAATATTTTTTAATCAATTTGAGGCACTTTTAAATAATCATGCAAGAAACATTTTGCTCTCCCTCTTTGTATATATAATATTTATTTCAGATTTCCTTTAATTCCCTCTCTCATTGTTAATAAAAATCGTTATCTCTGAAAAGAATATACGTTTTTTGCTTTTTATTGAATTTAAAATATATTCATCTACAGTATTCTGATGTCTATAATAGAACGGATAGCAAATAATTTAGTGGTTTATCATTTTCTTATGAGCTTATCTTTATATTATTTATATTAATTAAATCAATAAAAAGTTTTATTTCTTCGAATTTTTTAAATTTTCGTACCAGGTCACACCCGTCGGTCACACCCATCTCATTTTAAAAACAGTTTTTTATAAGAAAAATAATTTTTTGTCAAACATTAAATACATAATACAATTCAAAACAATTTGAACAGATATTAATACCAAAATTAATGTATACCTTATACAGAATTTGCAGAATTTATACTAAAAGTCATAATTCTGTATAACTATGATTTGTAAGGTCACACCCGTCGCACCATTCTGAGCAGAAATCGTATTCTATCAGTATCTACCCGTTATTGAACGACTTTAAGCTTAATGTCCTTACGAGCCGCAACGTTTTTTTAAGTAAAAAATTTTATATTCTTGATTTATAAAAAAAATGTGTGTAAAATGGTCGTACCCGGCTAAATTGAATTACTCATATACAAACAATATTCAAAAACTAATAACTTTGAAGGGCATAAGCGTACTTTAACAAAAAATAGAGGGGCATTTAAAAGCTTCAAAGCCTAATCATTATTCTTTACAGTTAAGTGAACGTTCATGAGTGTAAGACAAAATAAAAGCTCTTGCATGACCGTGCATGAACAATATTTTTGTGTCGTGAAAATGCAGACTCATGAGCGAATAGCAGCTCACGAGCCCATCTTGTAGATTAATGACACAAATACAAACTTTTCTGGTATTTCTGGATTTAATAATCATAATTTAGAATCAGAAAACTTCCTTAATTTTATATTAAAACCAAAAATTTTTTTGTACAACTTGACCAACCAACCGGCTTATAAAAGTTGTTGAGTTTTGAAATCTTTTCAAAAGCGCAACATATCTGTCAGACGCATATAAGCAAAGTTTTATTTTTAAAATATTTTTAGTTCTCTGTTTTAGTTTAAACACACACACACACACACACACACACAAACTATTAACTTAATTTGCTTTAATTTTTTAAAGAATCTTTTTTTCTTACCCCTGTTCCTTTTTATTATTATGGCATTTAAGCATCATACTCTGACCAATTATGTTTTCAACATCTTTTTTGCATGATAAACCGCATGCGATATTTAACGGAACAAAAAGTTTAACTGTGATGTACTTTACATACGAGTGTGAGTATCATATATTTTTTTCGCAAATTTTCATTGCCAGTGAAAGTTTGTGTTTTTTTTATATTTCAAACTGTTCTATTCATGCAATATTACAATCAAGTTTTCCTTGGCATATATATTTTTTGTCATGTCATAAAAGTTTTCTTCCTTCTGTTTTTTTATTCTGACATGTTGTATAGTCACACCATTAACATTTAAATGTATGCAAAATTTCTACCAGTATGTGGTATCGTGGCAGTGCTAGTGGAGGCGGCATTGTTATACATATTCTCCTCTTTTAGGGGTTTCCTTCAACACTTCAACTTTGATTTTTTTTTTTGATTATTTATTTCGTTTATTATTTTCTGTTAAGTTTAAATAATTATGAGTAGTTATTTCTATGTAACAGTCTCTTGTATGGAATAAACATTTAAAAATAAGTTTGTGAGACTGCATGACTTTTTGTATGTGTGTGTGTGTGTGTGTGTGTGTGTTAGTAAAATATCTATGTATCCATATCATTGTGGTGAAAACTGTATAAAATGATTATCTCCTGTTGTTTCGGCAATGCTTTCATTAAGCGTTGTTTTGTGTTTTTAAACTGACAGATGATTTTTTTTTCTCTTCGTTTTGTTATCTCAAATGGTTAATTATTTTGTGTAGGTTTTATAAGGAATTAATTTTGCTTTAAATGGTTTTAATAAGTTTAAGTGACACACATTTAAAAAATATCATAAATAATAAAATCTTACATGTTATTCTTTTATAATCCAAATGAAAAGGATGACGTTTTACATAAAATTATAATTTTTATATATGCAAAATTAGTTTTATATCGTCGGTTTAGAGTGTAAACCTACGAAATCCATTTTTTATATTATATGACATTTTAATACCGTTCGAAAGAGAAAAAGATGGTGCATCGACTAAGAAAAAAAAATCTTTAATTTGAGATTTTAAGTGTCTAAAAATGTTTAATGCGTAAAACTGCTAAGTCCAATCAATTAAAATATATCTGCTAACTCCAATTTCAACACAATTTTGTGTGTTGTGTTTCTGACTGCGGCTTGTTATTCTGCTACAAAAAACTAGTTTTTGTGTTTAATTCTACTGTTTTAATATTTACGGCAGATATTTTGTAAAGGTAGGATAGGTTAGCTTAGGCTAATTCGCGTAGACCAGAATTGATCCTTAGCGATTGCAGCAGATAACAAGAACCTTGTCAGTATGGCATCCTAGTTCGCGGTGACCATTTAGAGTGACTCACACAGAGTTAACAAGCTTTGTGAATCCAAATTAATTATTAGGCTAAGGTTCGTAACGTTATATTCAGAAAGAATTGGGCATGATTAATATTCCATGGAACAAGGGAAAAATTAACATCAACTTAATTTTTCAACGTACACAGCAGAACAGAGTAGTGCCACTTTCGGAAGCCGCTACTCTTTCATCGTCAGTGCTCACGTGTATTTGCTTATCACCACTTTTCTACATTTTACCGATCTCGATACAAGTTCAAGACTCCAGAAGGTGTGAGTGCCATTTTGTCCGGCTTAGACCCGGCCAGTAGTACAGTAGATGCTCTATCGTCTCATTTACCCTAGGTACCTTACGTTTCCTGCAGATATCAGTAAGTTTTTGTCCTATTTTGACAGCATACGAAGCCGTCCAGCAGTGCCCCGTTAATACCCCAGTAGAAGTCTACAGTCGCTTCTATCCATATATTATATAAAACTGAGGTGTATGTTTGTTTGTTTATTTGTAGATTTTTATTACGGCCTCACGCCTAAACAGCTTCACTGATTTAAATAAAATTTGGTAGACAGGTAGATATTTGGCCCACAATTAATATAAGCTGCAGGATTTCCAGGATTTAGCACCAGGTGGGGATAAAATTGGCCAAAACCTGCCCCTGCTATTTGTGAACCGATTTTGAAAAATTGGTTTGAAAGGGCTTACTTGTAGTTAGGTCCTATAATTTTGTTTTCAAAATCGTTTGGGATATTTGACCTCCCCCTTCCTTCCAAGGTGTTACGGCATCACGCCTATCCGGCTGAACCGATTTAAATGAAATTTGGTACACAAATATATATATGGCCCATAATTAATATAGTCTGCAGCTATTAACCGGATTTTGGACCGGGAGGGGATAAAATTGGTCAAAACCTCTCCCTGCGCATAACTCTGTAATTGTCAACCGATTTTTAAAATTCTTTTGTGTTTGAAAGAGTTTGCTTGCAATTAGGTTCCATAATTTTTTTTCCAAAAATGGTGGCGAAATTCCCACCTCCCCCCAGCTTTCCTTAACTCTGTTATTTGTGAACCGATTTTAAAAATTCTTTTTTTGTTTGAAAGGTTTTGCTTGCAGTTTGGTCCCATTTTATTTTTTTAATGGTTGTGGAGATGGATGGGTGGTTAAGGATTTGATCTCCACCGCAATACTCTGTCATTTTTCAACAGATTTTTAAAATTATATTTTGGTTTGAAAGGGTTTGCTTGCAGTTAAGTTTCGTAATTTTTTTTCCAAAATCGGTGGAGAAAAGTGCACCACCCACTTTCCTTATCTCTGTCATTTGTGCATCGATTTTCAAAATTCCTTTCTTTCTTTAAAGGTTTTGCAGTTTGGTGACATAATTTTTTTTTCGAAAAAGTGGAGAGGGGGGATGGGGAAACTGTGATCACCCATGCATAAATAACTCTGTCATTTTTCAACCGATTTTAAAAATTCTTTTTTGGTTTTAAATCTGCTAGCCACCACCCACTCCCCCCATTCTTAACTCTGTTAGACTTAAACCGTTTTAAAATTTGTTTTTTGGTTAGAAGGGTTTTCCTGAAGCTTAGCTCAATTTTTTTTTTTCGAAAATCGATGGGGAAATTTTCTCCCCATTATTAAGGCTGTCATATATGAACTGATTTCCAATTTTTTATTTTTTTAAATGGTTTGCCTCCAGAAAGGGTTCCATTTTTTTTCGAAAATCGGTGGGGAAGTTTGCTCCGCCATGATTAACTGTGTCATTTTTAGCCCGAATTTCAAATAATTTTTTTTGAAAGGGTTTGCTTGAAGTTTGGTCCTATAGAAATGGAAATGGGGCGGAAAAATTGGTAGCCCGATACATTGATTATCGCATAAATCCGCTATATCTTGACCGATTTGAAAATTTTTTATTTGAAAGGACATGACAGGTTTGGTACTATAAGAAATTGCGGACGAACACATAATTAGTAGAAGCAGACACTATTTGACCCAACGCAAAATTGTGAATGTTTTGCAATCTGTTCAATGGGATCTTTGCATTGAAATCGGGTTTTTTGGCAAAGTTATTTCGTTCACATTGCTAGACAAGATAGACGATAAATAACGCATTAAGGAGGTCCTGATTAAATCAGGACATTTATAAGATTCCTTGTGTCTATTAATTAAATTCAGCTAGTTTTTTTTACACGTACATACAAAGTAAATCTTATATTTCAGTTACTTATATTAGGCGGACTCTTGTAAAAATTTGTACATACATGGAAAAGGGTGGCAGTGCCCCCTTTTCCTTGCTTAATGTACATTGAAAATAATAATATTTGTATTTTATTTATATTTTACCGATTCTTATTAAGCTTTGCACACACATTGACTTCCCGTAACAATACAATATTGTGATTAGAAAAGTGGGCAGGGCCCACTTTAAATAAATACACCTTTAAATAAAAGGTTGTTTTAAAAATATATTTTTTCATATTAGCTTTTATTGTAATTAAGTTAATTTTTGTGATAACTTAAATTGTTTAGAATAAAAATGAATTTTCATTTATGCCGAAAAACCTGCTAAGTCCAACATCCTAAATTGTGATGGATTTAGCAGGTTCTTCAGCATAAATAAAAATTAAGATGGGATCGTTTTTTAAGGGAGTCTAAAATTTATTATGTTTCAAAGTACAAATTTATATGTGAGTAATAGGATTAGAAAAGGGACACGAACTCCCCCACCAGACTGAAAGCTAGCAGTACAAAGACTCCCAATCTCGTTTCTTTCTATAATCTAAAAATCAAATTAATAATATATAATAACAGTCCTCACGTATGAATTAACATCACTTAAGTCTTTCGACTTAATGAAAAGGTTGGTTAGTGTTTTTCTTACTACCCAAAATAATATAGTAGCAATTTGTACATTACATAATTGAAAGATCAAGTCAATACGAATCTATTGACTTATGACAGTATATGTCTCCGTTGACTTTAATATAGAGAGTTATTGAGTTAAAATTTTTTGAATAACTGTTATTTAAGGTCCCTGGATTAAATCCATATACATAATTCAAATAAAACTCAAAACGTAATTTAATAAAAATTATGATAGTGTATGCTGTTGCTTAATCGCGATTAACCTATAATCGCGATTAGTCGCATATTTTTTAATCGTTATCGCGATTATGAAAATCTGCGATTATTTGCAGGCCCTAGTGTAGCTGTAAGAAATTTAATTGGGCAATTTAAAGTGGTGCCATATCAGTCCTATTTTTCATATTTCATATTATTTTATGCATGCATAAAATTTTATTTAAAATTTTCAAACAAAAAATTCATAAAATTTTACACATGAATGGAATGTGTTTTAAAAAAATTGTATTTCATATTTTATTATTTTCTTTCAAATTTTGATGTTTAAAATAAAATAAATTAAATTAAAATGTAGAAAATAAATAAAAAAGTGTTTGTGAAAAATAAAAATATAAAAGACATCGCAATTTAATACGTGCCGATTTTAAAGTTAACTTTTCGGGAAAAATTAAAGAAACTATAAACGTTAAACGTTATGAGATATAAGCTGTTCAAAGTATCATGTAGTATTTAAATACAAAATACTGGATAGAACAATATGCAAGCTCGCTTTGAATTGCCCAAATGTTAAAAATATTTTACAACAATAATCACTTGTTATCCACAACAATACATTATTGCAGACGACAAAATATTATTGTAGCATTGCTAGAACTATGACATCCGTGTACCAAATATTCTTTGAGTTGTAAGCTACTGCTGTAGTTAAAGTAAAATTTATATTGTTTTCACTTAATATCATTTGTAAAGTTTTATATATGTAGATATATTTATGTATTGAAATTAAAGCCAAACGAAAAGTAATTCAACTGTTAAGCTCCCGCCGTTTTGACTTTGTGTATTAAATCCACAATATAAAAAATCACATATATGAATAAAAATATGGAACTTTTTAAAGTTTAGCAGCCCGGGCAATAAACGGTTGGCTTATACTGCTATTTGGTTTTTTTTTATTATATTTGTATTTTTATTTTTCAACGGAAAATATGTAGGTTTTCTCTTTGTCAGAACAACTGCCGCTGTTGTTCAGTTTTATAATGACTTCCTTTTGCTGTTGACCTAAAGTCATCACCGCCCATCATCGCCATTATTATAAAAACCATCAACATCATCTGATTTTAGCATTTTCTACAATTTTAGTAGTTTTTTCGCCGGACTTTTGTTCTTTTTCGTCACAAACGATTACAAGTGTTTTTATATCCATTTTTATTTTTTATTTGGTAGTTAGCTTAAATGTTTGTTGTACTATGAGAAACACTTAGTAAAGGCTCGTATCCGTTGTGGCTCATTTGGGTTTTTTTTGGTAATAAATAGAGATAGAACTCATATATCAAAGCTATAAAGTTTATTCACTGTATTTTGTATGTCTGTATTTTTTGCCCGTTTCGCAGGATTTCCGTATAAACCTTTGTTATTTATCAAACTAGTGATTATGGTATTTGCTATATATTGAATATAATGCAAGAAAAAGTCTTATAAGTCTTATTTTTATAAAAAATTCTTAATAAAGAAATAAGGACTACAGCATCGATTACACTTAAAATGAATTCTACAGTACAAGATTCTGCTACAAGCTTTGTAACTTAATTCTGATAACTAATCTCATATACCGTTGCATACTGGATCCAATTGGAAAACACGATTATAAATCTGTATCTTTGAAATTGGAGTTCCCATGACAAAACGAAATATGTAAAAATCATAAAGCAGGACTTAAGTTTTAAAAATATTAATATTGGAAACACCCTTTTGAAACACACGGTGAGCTACAGGGTGTCAAATTTGACTACCTAAGCAATGAAACCCCTTATTGGCCTCAAACCTTTTATAAATATTACACCCTGCGACAGAAAAATAAATACCTGGGATTTAATAGTATTCTTCTGTTAGGTATTGTCGATTACAACAAGAATCTGCTTTTGAAATTTGCCAAAAAGACCAAAAATCTTGAGTTACCTGTAAAAAAAAAATTTGTTTTTAATACTTTATGCCCTTATAAGCCTGTAACTTAGTGGAATATAAAGCGATTTTAAATTTTCTCCGGATTTAAAAAGACAAAACTAAGATCTTTCGAATGGTATATATCTTTTTTAGGTTGCTGTAAGAAACCTGCGTGTATTTTGTTAGCCTAAAAAAAATTTTCAACATTTTTCGCCTTTTTTCAGATTTGGAGATGGTTCTTATGCGTATTTTATAAAGGAACCATTCTATTTGTAAACTTATTTAGAAAATATGTTTAGTTATGAGTAAAGCGAAACTTTGTTTTTTTTTATTCCGATAGAAATTGGCTGAGTTATTAAACTTTATATTAAAATAAAATTTTTCCAAGAATTTATTTATTTATTTATTTATTTATAAAATTTTGAGTTATCTAGCGCAACAAGATATGATAATCTTATAAATGAGAGTGCTAGTAATCGAGCAGATAATAACAAACATAGATTACAAAACTAACATGTAAATTGTTAATAGATTGACAATAAGTTTAAATAAAAAAAAATATGATTTTATCAAGGTTATAAAAACAATAAAACAATTAAAAAAACAATTATGGTATTTATGATATTCATAAGATGTGCTGAGGGTCATATTGTCATATGTAATAAAAATTCATAAGATGGGCTTGCTTTAGTTTTGAAATATTCTTGTTTGATCAGTATTTTTAAAATACAACATTATGACAATAGGACCTAGCTTTACAATTATTCAAATATTAAGAGGATGAAGAAAAAAGAAGGTAAAAAATATATGTAAATGTTTAATTAAAAAGAAAAAATGGTAATACCTTAATACTTTATGCCAATAATTTACACAACTCCCTTTTAAACATAATTGCGTTGCTTATTCTTTGTATTGAATTTGGGTAAAGAATTCCAAAGACTGACAGTATAAATCAAAAATTGTCATTGCGATAAGAGACTTCTATATTTTTGTTGAATAATTTTCTTTCCACGGTTCGACCTGGCAAAAATAATTCTATCGTAAAGATAAGATGGTTGTTGCGATGTAATGATTTTGTGCAATAAAGTAAGACATCTTAATTTAAGTAAATTTACAAATTCCATCTGGAAGATTTGGTAGGAATAAGGTGAAATGTGGTCACGCCGACTTTTCAGGAAAACAAATCTTGCGATGTAATTATGTGCAACATTTAATCTACGTAGATCGTCGCTATCACAATTCGCAAACAACTCGCATCCATACAAAAGCGATGGGATAAGAAAAGTTTTTGCTAGTAACATTCGAATGGCAAAAGGAGTGGAGTCTTTAACGGCCCATAGATTGCGTAGCCTACCATATACTTTTCCCACGACGACTTTGATATGGTTGGACCAATTAAGTTTATTGTTATATGTAACTCCTAGATTAACCACCGAGTCAACAGAAGCAATGCAGTCACCGTTTATTTTTATTTCAAAGCTGTGAGCGATTCTTGATGATCTTGGAAGAAATAAACATTTCGACTTTGATGGATTGATGCACAAGCCATTGGCCCTAGCCCAAGTGTTAACTTTGTTAAGGTCTTGATTTATTTTGCTTACACATGTTGCAATATTATCTATAGTGGAGCTGTTGTAGATTTGTACATCATCTGCATACATTTGCATTTTTCTACCGTCCAGTGTGTCAGGTAAATCATTTATATATAAACAAAATAAAAGAGGGCCAAGAATTGAGCCTTGTGGTACTCCCCTGGTTACATTAAGCGCATTAGAGTAAACACCATTATAATGTACCCTTTGAAATCTGGAGCTTAAATAAGAGGAAATCAAATTACATGCCGTGTTCGAAAAATTAAACAATTCCCTAAGTTTTGTAATAAGGATTTGATGATCTACAGTATCAAACGCTTTGCTATGATCTAGAAGGACTAAGAAGGCTACCATGTTATCGTCTAGCTTTGATCGAATATCTTCTACAACGTCTACCAATGCTGTTATGCAACTTCCCGACTAGAAATTTTCCCAATACTCATATTACGGCCCGATTGGGAATACATGTGGCAAACCCAAAAGGGTTATCCAATTTGGGATATGATCGGGAACTTTTTGGGATAGCCCATCTGCAAATTAGTGACTTAATATAAGTTCTTCCCAAGTGGGAAACTATTGGGAACTTTTTGGGAAGATCTAGCAAAAATTTTTAATCATATCATTTGCTCATCTTCAATAGAGGTGATTGTTACACAATTTTGTCCCTTGGATAGCTTCAGCAATTTTAATTCAATATTAGAGTTTGATATTTTTCCGATTTGAGCCAATTTTTGCAAAATTTTGATATTTCTCCACAGGAAACCAATCAGGTCCCAAATACGTTTCTGCGTTACATCGGAATCGGGATCCCAGTTAGATCCCAAATGTGTTTGCGTGAAAATTTCTAGTCGGGTTCTGGTTTTTATGAAGCCCGATTGCCTATCAGATATTAAATTGTATTTAGCTAGATAATTACCTATTTGTTTACTCATAATTTTCTCAAAAACTTTAGATAAATACGGTAAGATAGCGATTGGTCGAAATTCATTGTTCGTCTTTGGGGTAGGTATGATTTTTGACAATTTCCATTTTTCTGGGAATGACGACTTCGCCAGAACCGTATTAAACAGATAAGTTAAGTAAGGCAATAGCCTTGGAACTAAAATTTTTAGAAAAATTGGGCTTATATCATCCATCCCAGTGGCATTTGATTTTATTGCAGTAAGGCAAGCAAGAACTTCCAGCTGGTCAACACAATGAAAACTAAATGAGTTTGAAATTGGAACATGGCATAGATTATCATATATATTATTATTTGGTGGTGATATATTTATATTTAAAAATTTAACATTAAGTTGATCTGCATCAGCATCATGGTTATGCGGAGGAGCACTTTTCTGTCCGATTCCGATTTTACGTATTTCCCTCCATTTAGATTTGCAATCGATTGCAGATGAAAACTTTCGCTGATAAAACAGTGATTTAGCTGCTTTAATACGATTAGTTACTTCTCTACGAGCAGTCTGATGCATAGCCTTAAGATCATCAGCTTTGAGCCTCTTCCACCGCGAGTACGTGTCATCACGTTCTTTTATCAAACGTTTTATGTCAGGACTAAACCAAGGCTGTTCATTGGCTTTAATAAGTTTAGTTTTAATAGGAACACAAGAAGCAAACAGATTATTAATATTCTTTTGAATGAAATCCACTTGATCATCAACACTTTCGATTGAATAAATTCGATCCCAGCATATACTTTCAATAGATCGATTAAGCGATATATAGTCAACGTTACGGAAATCCCGATAGGAAATGTAGGTATTTTGGTTTGCTATAGGTAAATCATAAGTTAAAAAAAGAATATCATGCTTAGAAAAAGCAGATACAGACAGCTGGTCATAGAGAAATACCTTAGATTTATGGTTCACAAACACAATGTCGATTAAGCTGTTTGAAGTCGCATGAAAATGTGTGGGTATATAAGTGTTCACAGGGCTTAGATCAAGAGCCGGCATTGGTCCGACTAGTGTGTTATCAGTCAATAAATTATTATTAAAATCACCAGCGATGATAATATCATCATATTGAATAGAAGCGTTTTCAAGAGTGCTAATAAAAGGGCTAAAATTTATGTTGTTGTTGGCTCTATATACACTACCTAAAAGCATTTTTCTTCTGTTCGAAGTACAGATCTCTAGAAAAAGATGTTCAATCTCACTACTGGGGTCAGACCGCAATATCTGTTTACATCGAATGCCATTACGAACGTATACTGCGACTCCACCGCCACGAGATCTAGTTTCGATATCATTAATTAGAATTCTTCTGTCAGAACGATAAAGCCTGAAACCTGACAGATCGAATATCGTGTCTGAAACACCAACCAGAAACCAGGTCTCAGATACACATATAATATCTATCCCTGACGTAGCAAACAAATATCTAAATTCATCCATTTTATTGTTCAAACTTTGCGCATTTAAGTGAACAGTTCTTAGACCATTTTTTTGTTTAGCAAGAATTCTTATCATATTGTACACGCAGTCTTTGGAGCGATAATCAGCTGAAAAAGACATGATTCTTTAAAATTTATTTTAGAATGCATTCACAATATTTTTTGCGTTTTTTATGAAGCTTCTGAAGATAATATGGAATATAGCAATAAAAGAGAACTTGTATTTTGTTTCCATTGTATATACAGAGCTAGTATCCTGTAATAGTTATAATCAGGGTTCAGAGTTTCATGCAAATGCATGTGTTTTATGGTGATAGATAAAGAGGTATTGGCTAATTACACTAGTTCACAAATTTTCAACTTTTTGCGAAGACCTCAAAAATGAAATGTTTTCTAAGGTAATTTGGGGTCACTGAACACGAATATGACATTCATTTATTTTTCTTAAGACCGTTTTCGAGATACTCGCGAAAAGTGTGTTTTGTTTTGCAGTTTATAAGGCTATTTCCAAAAATCTGGAGTACTGTTTACTTGAATTGAGCAAATTTAGCATTGTTGCATAGATATGCTTTTCCTCTTTCAGTCCATATTAAAAATATGTTGATCGGATCAAAATTCAATGAGTTACAGGTCTTTAGATTTAAAAAACCTTGTTTTTTATACTTTTTTTTTGAATCTACTATTTTAAGTCGCTCCAGTAAGGCAAAATAAATTCTTTAAAATTTATTTTAGAACCACATCTTAAAGAAAATTTTGTTCCAAATATAGCAAGTGTAAAATTAGTTACATCGGACAAAATGTGAGAAAGTTACAACATATTTGGTGAACACATCAAAATTTTAATTTTCATTTGTTGGTCCTCAGGTCAGTACGAGTTTTTGTTTCCATTCCATTACTTTTACTCGTTTGAAAAAGAAAGGTCAACATATCGCATATCAAAGTTACCAAAATTATGTGTAGCTTTCAACACTGTATTCAGATTTTTATAATTTAAATTTTTATGAAAGACTTGCGGGAAAACAAGTGGAAAATGGTGCTATGTTGTGTTTTGTGCTTATTACATTTTTTCTTAATGCTATAAAATCGTCCATTATTTATATTTTCCAATGAAATTTTGCAATTATATAGGAATTTATGTGAAAACTATGATTAGTTTCTGACAATCATTAGAATTCCTAAGAAAGTTCCAATAAATCTAAAAAATAGGTAGATTTCAAAAGGGTGCATGCCCACCAAAAAATGTAAATTAAATTAAGTTGTTTTTCTAAAACAACATGTATATAATAATTATTTGATCCTTGAGAAAAAAATTTTATAGAAAAAACAATTATGGTGCTTTTGTGGGCAAAAATTGTCATAAATTCAAAAGTTTTCAATTTTCAAATTAAAGATTGTATATTTTCCAACTCTGAAAGAATACTTCCATCAACTGTTTTTTTTAACTATTCGAAATTTTGTCATGTAAGTAACAAAGAAATAATTGTGACAATCGGTTGTTATTTGGATCCGATATCTTAAAAATACTGGACCAAGGATTTGATAAATTTAGAAATTTTAATATTAAAATGACTGTACCTCACTAACTATACAAGATATTTGTTTAACCAAAGACTTTTTTAGAACTTTGCAAAGTATAAAAGGACACAAAAAATTTTTGGAATCGAGTGAGAAACAGACAAGTGTTGAAAAATTTTACATGGCCGAAGTGCACTACTTTGCACTTCATACCTCTGAACCTGAGAAATATGGGAAGCTCATCTTCCTAAATTAAATAAGAACACTCCTTTGATATCTCCATATAAAATTTTATTCTGATCGGACTAAAGAGATAGAAATGGTTGATATATTTCCAAAATATTTAATTCTGCTCCACTGGCATTTTTCTTATACTCATGCTCCATACAAATTTTTTTTTATTAAAATTCAAAATCGGATGTTTTCACTAAATCTATTGTAACTTTCTAAATTTTTGCTCGATGCTAACAATTTTGCTTTTTGTACGTTGGGAACAAAATTCTATTTAAGTTATGATTCAAAACAAAAATTTAAAATTTTTTGTTTGCTTCAATGAAGCATTTCAAAGTGGTGAATTTAAAAAAAAAACGCAAAAAATTTAATTTTTTTCACATGTAAAGGCCTGTAATTCAGTGAATTTTTATCTGATCAACACAATATAAATATGAACTGAAAGAGGAAAAACATTTCTATGCAACAATGCCAAACATGCTCAATTCAAGTAAACAGTACTCAAGATTTTTGGGAATATCTTTACAAACTGCAATAAAACTAGTTTTTCGCGAATATCTGGAAAACGGTTCTTAAGAAAAATAATTTAATGCCATATTCGTATTCAGCAGCCTCAATTTAGCTTAAAAAACATCTCATATTTGAAGAGCATTTTTTTGTTGTGAACCAGTGTTATCTATGGGAATCATAAAATTTTAAGTAGTTTGGCATTGATTTGTAGTTGCATATTTTTGCATATTTTGGCAATAAAAGCATACTTTTGAAGTTATAAAAAATTTCTAATGCATATTTCTAAATTTTTGAAAAACAATTTTATGAGACAGATTACGGATGGTAACCCAGCTTCAGTTGGGTTGCCAGTTGCTGAAAATGATACTACTGATGGCAACTGGCAACTCAGAGCTGTCAATTTTAGTTCCTTTCTGTCAACTATTCATTTTCAGTTGCTGACTGGCAACGCAACTAAAGTTCGGTTGCATTAAATAATTGAAACAATGATGTTTGTTTTATGTTTTTTCTCATATAATAATAAAAAATTAAAAAAATATTTTCATAATATTTTAGTTTTGGTACTTTGTTCGTAGGTAAATGCATATTTTGGCGGATATTTTTCATTTTGAGATGCATTTGTGAAGCGCTTAAAATCAATTTTTAGCTGCGTGAAAGTCCGAGCTCTGATTATAATGAACACGTTGTTATAGCTTGAGAACAATATTTTTTTTTTGGTGTGTTTCAAAAAAAAAAAAAACCTTGTTTGAAAGTATGTACTCTTCTTCTTCTTCTAAATGTTTTCCAGCTTCAACAGCAGATATGTTTGCTAATTGTCGGACCTTCTTGGTCCGCAGATATCGGTTTTGTAATAGTAACAACATTTTCGTACTTGATATTTTTCCTGGTTTTAAAATGCGTCCTGAAATATTAGTTTGATAAAAGTAGCAATCATCTGGCTTATTAAAGAGCTGATGATGGCAAGTATTAGGTGCAGAAAAGGCCAAAGAACCTGACCGCTGAACTCACAATTTTTAATGCTGCACAGGAACTTTCTCAAACAAATTCTAGGTCACACCAATTACTGAATTTATAAGATCAATTTAAGAATTTTTAGTGTACTTCCAGCACTCCAATATTGTTTTTAAAATCACGCATTTGACCGATATCCACAAAAAAGCCACAAATATTACAAAATTTATTAAGTTTGTCGCTCATTTAACTTTAATTGCACAATAAATTTTAAGAAAAGTTTTATGGAATTTGCTTTTCTAAAAAAAAAAAATTAAATTTTAATATTTGTACATAAAACTTAGTAGTACTTATCCGTTGTGCTAGTCTGATTAGATATTCTAATATTCCACTCTTAAAAATAATTTGAATTTACATTAATTCAATTATTTTGAACTTAAGGCGAATAATAATAACTTCCGACTTATAATAATTAAATTTTTTTTTAAATTTTATCAAAAAAATCGCAATTTAGCATTATTTTAAAGCAAAAATTTACCTTCGTAAGGGATGATACAATACCTACTAATAAATTCACTTCCTCGAAAAATGATTATATTGCAGGTTTGCATTAAAAAGTGCAAGCAAGGCAAAATTTTTTTGTAGAAAAGAAAACGCCATTAACTTAGCGGAATGTGAAGAGTGGTAAAAATAAAAAATGTGGCACTCAAAAAAAGTTTGGTGACCACTGTTATAGCAATTTTCTATTATACGCTTATTTTTGTCTGTTAAACTGTACTTGCATCATGCTTAGGGTTTGGGAATCGTGAAATCCCAGGAAAAGTCTGCCTAATGTTCCCAGGAAATTTTTTAGATTTTCCCGGAAAAACGGGAAATTAAAAGTACATACTTGTATATATGGACTTTTTTGACACACATATTTATATTTTTTTTAACAAACACAACCCACGAAGGGATTAGCTTATGTGCAAAAAACACCCAGGGCCTGTGACGGTAATCGAACCCACGACCTCTGCACTGACAGGTTAGCATCAGTATCACTCAGCTACAGGCGTAAGTGACCGCAAAATTTATAGTTATTGATTCATATAAGAAATTTTTGTATTATAATCCGTTTTTCTTTAATATAAAAATTTTCAATGTTTTTTTTTAATATTACAAAAGTTCGTTTGACTGTCTGTACGTCTAAATTTACACGATGTAATTGTTTAAGTTCTCTTTTAAAGTTACTACCTTTGTCAACGTCTGTTTCAATACTAATACCCTGTTGATCGATGTCGAAGGAAATTTTTCATTTTTACAATTTCATTTAAAACAAATTCTAAAATTTTGTTCTTGTTTCAAATGTAACTGTAAGAAAGAAAGAATTTTTTTCTTACCTAACATATTTACAAAATATGGAACAAAATCGCGACTAAAAACTAGAATTTAGAAACTCAAAGACAAATATCTTTGAAAATATTAACAAATACAACCCGCGAAGCGATTAGCTTGTCTGCGGAAAACACCCAGGGTCTATGGCAGGAATCGAACCCACGACCTCTAGACTGACAGGCCAGCGTCGCTGCCACTCAGCCAAATTTTAAGTCAATAAAATGGGATAATATTTGTAAAAGTTATGAGGCTAAAAAAGTTTTTCATGCTCGAGGTTGTCAATTTTGACACGCTGTAGTTTACGGTGTGCTTCAATGGCGTGGTCCAAATTATAATCCGTTTTTATGTTACGTGCTGCTTTGGACCGACGACGTTCCTGACTAGCTCATTTTTGGTCTCAGGAGGTCCCAACCCTGCCATCCGGCCAGAGAACCATAACACAAAAACAAAAATTCGGAATAACAAAACAAACAAAAAAAAACCGAACTCTACAAAAACACAAATATACCACACACAACTTAGGAGACAAGGTGCTAGTCTCTTCATCGCCCACCCAACCATGTTGCAGAAAATTCCATCGACTATTACACCTGCAACCCGAAATCCGCCCGACCGAACTACATCACTTACCAGTTCATTACTGCCACCAACCTACTGGAATTTGCTGCCGAATTATCATCCCTAAACTGGAACCATGTGTTTTCTACTTCAGCTGTTGATGAACAAATTAACTTTGTCGATCGCAATCTGAGTTATCTATATGATAAATATGTTCTTATAAAATCTAGAGTTCTGCAGAATGACAAGCCATGGTTCTCTTCTGAAATAAAATCTCTAATTGACATTAGAAATCGTGCATACGCTAGGTGGAAGCGCTTTAGAACACCAGAGCTTTATGAAGACTTCAAATACGCTAGAGCTGCTGCTAACACAAACATAAGAAATGCCAAAATAATGTTTTATCAAAATAAATTCCAAACATGCATTGACTCCCGCAAAAAATGGCGTGAAATTCACAAATTGGGTTTAGTTAATCGTAACAATCCTGCTACAGAAGTAATAGACGTAAACCAGTTAAATCAAGAATTTGCAAATATACCTATGCCACAAATGAACATTAATTTTTACAACAACGTCGTTTTGAATCCGCAACAAACACCTGAATTCAATTTTGTGCACTTTACGCAGGAGGATGTACTAGAGTCATTTCTTAATATTAAATCTAATGCTGTTGGATTTGATGGAGTGCATCCAAAATTTATCAAGCTTACACTTCCTTACACGCTGACTTACATCACCCATATGTTAAATACAATTATTACTACGTCTACGTTCCCATCTGTGTGGAAACATGCCAAAATTTTACCAGATGAAGAGACTAACACCTTGTCTCCTAAGTTGTGTGTGGTATATTTGTGTTTTTGTAGAGTTCGGTTTTCTTTGTTTGTTTTGTTATTCAGAATTTTTGTTTTTGTGTTATGGTTCTCTGGCCGGATGGCAGGGTTGGGACCTCCTGAGACCAAAAATGAGCTAGTCAGGAACGTCGTCGGTCCAAAGCAGCACTACATCATCAGCATACAAATGTATGCTGATGATGTACAACTTTATATTAGTTGCAGTGTTGATGACGCAGCTAATTGTGTACGGATGATAAGCCAGGATCTGCATCAAATTTACTTATGGGCATCTGCAAATGGATTAAGTTTAAATCCCAAAAAATCAGCTGCTTTAGCCGTGGGAATTCCTAAAAACTTCGCAATGTGTCTCCCACCAATACATATTAATAATGCGACCATAAGCTTTGTAGAATCTGCTAAAAACCTCGGTGTTATATTTAATAAAGAACTCAATTGGTCAGATCACATTAAAATAAACTGTGGGAAAACCTTTGCTATGCTTCGGAATCTTTGGATGACACAATATTTCACACCGATTCATATCCGGATGCTATTAGCCAAAACTTATTTATTGCCAACTCTTATGTATGGTTGTGAGCTGTTTGCTAGTTGAGATGCTGTAAGTAGGCGAAGGCTAAATGTAACATATAACACCATTGCTAGATATGTATTTGCTATCAAAAGGAACAGAAGCATATCACAATTTGCAAAACAAATCTATAGTATAACGTTTGATAATTTGCTAAAGTGCCGAACACTACTGTTTTTACATAAAATTGTATATAACCAGCAACCAACCTACCTGTTTCGAAAAATAACCTTTTCTAGATCGAATAGAGGAAACAGGATAAATAGCATAAAATATACTAAAGCTATCTCTGCGCAACATTTCTTCGTTAATTCAATTCGTCTTTGGAGCCAGCTACCCCCTCAAATACAAGTCATAAACAATGCAAGTCATTTTAAATCTGCCATATTTAAGCACTTTTCGTAGTAATATTTTACTATTTGCAAACGTATGAACAAACTAATTGTTTCACCTGTCTTAATTGTAACGTTTATTATTATTTATTTGTAAAAACTATTTCTTATTTATTCATGTAATTTATTCTAAATATTGTTCTTTTTTATTTTTTTTATTTTTTAAATAAAATTTGTGAACATGTTACATACATGTGCCAAATACTAACCAATACTATAATATAAGACAAGTTCTTGTTGTATTGGAATTACCTTATAAATAAATAAATAAAATAAATAAATAAAATAAATAAAGCAAGGCAAAAAAAAAATTCCATTATTCTTAAAGCTTATGTCCTCCGCTATGATTTTGTCATACATCGTTTTGTAATCGGATCGCAAGTTTTAAAGATAAACATTTATGGCGCTTTTTTATCTAATTGGAAACATTTTGTAATGAACTTGGATTGTAATAATATAAAGTCTAAAGGTACGTTCACACTTGGCAAAGCTAGCACTAAGCTTTACAATCTGCAGCATATTGTCAAGAAATTACACTGAAATAATACAAAAATAAGCAGAACGCAATATTCTTCTTAAGAATAAAAGAAATATCTAATTCTAGAATCGGGATTTTCCTCATATTTATAAACTGATTTTAAAAAATGTAAATATAAATCAGATCGATCATTAAGGAATAGAAAAAATTCGTTAAGTAAAAGACAAGAACTTAAAAAAAAATAATTAAACCGGAATATGGACTAAGTATTAGGAATGTTAGCCAGTCAGTTTAAAGGTCTCGGGCTCGATTTCCTATATAGACGCTGCAGACAAGCTACATAAATCGCTTCGCGGGTTGTGTTTGTGAATTTAAAAATAAATAAAATAAAAAGAATTTTATATGGATGCAAAAGTTTGTTTCTTTATTGGCTCCTTCTTTTGCAAATAAAAATTCTACAGTTTTTAACATTTTCAGTGAAAACTGGCAATATAATGAATTTTTTTATATACTGAATTTATTACAAGTTATACGACACTTATCAGGATAAATTTTGCAATTTTTGCATAAAAAGTTAAATAATATTTACAGTTTGCTTTGAAAAGAAAGCCACATAGGCTAAGAAAAATGTAATACATATTCTGCAAGATCGACGAAACTTTTATGATTTAGTGCATTGCATTTTTTACAAGCTGCATTGAAAACCTATTTTAATAATTATGCATAAAAATATTCTCAAACCTACAAAAAAAAAAAAGATTTAGCGTACCATCCATCTTAACAAACGAAAAAAGGTCTACCAAATTTGGTAAGAGCCTACCAACAATGGCAACGCCTGAGTTGAAGTGTTGTTTATTAACAATAACAAAACATAAAAACAATAACAGTAACAGCACTCGCTCAAAAAACAAGTGATGTTCTTTTTTCCCATTTCATTTTCTAATCCATTTCAACAACAATGTGACGCCATCAATCACTTGCATTCTAAATTATCATGCAACCACTACAACAAAGTTAATATTGTCAAAGTGATACTCGTGTGAATTTTCTTTTTTACGCGGTATCAGTGCTGGTGTTATATTTACTGGCAGTCGACCCACACCCACCCAGCGAAAACAAATTGTGTTACAGAAAGGTTAATGGATGTTGCTGTTGTTTTACTTTTTTTTACTTTTGTTGTTTTCATTTTTCTACTTGTCCTTTTTAAGTTTTTATTTCTTTTGTTTTTTTTTTCAATTGAAATTGTGTCATGTTTACTAGTTTTTTGTCGTTTATTTTGTTGTTGCTCTTGTTTCCGTCACAGCTGTAAACATGTGGGGTATTGCATATGGAAAATAATGAAATAAAATGATTTTTTTTAAATAATAGATAAAACTATTTGACTGTTCAAATATATTTCTGAAATGGCTTAGCATAAGATGTAGACATACTTGATTATATTATTTTGCTATATTTAGTAATTCGATTTCTCTATCAAAATCGAAATTTATCGATAAAATAGTATTTTTTGGGACTTGAGTGACAAACAATTTCACAGTGTTATTTCTGTAGCGATTTTTAGTTTTTAAACGGTGCTGACTTAAGCTTCCCGTGTGTATTTAAAATATTTATTTTGATTAAAATTTCGTGGAAATGTTAGCAAAAGAAAATATATATAATTTCTATGTAATTTTATTTTGAACTGAATAGGTATAAGTCTGAAATTTTATTATTTCGGTATTTTAGTTCAATATTTTAGTTAATGTAAATTAAAATTATTTTATTAAGAGTGGATCCGTACTACTGATTTCGACAGGCACCTACACGGTCTCATCAGCGTTCCTGCTCACTTTTACCACTTATGAAGGTGGATGCTTTTTTTTATAAGGAAACTTAAGCTGTTTAACTAATTTTTGTTACGAAATAGAATACAAGACTTTTTCATGTAAATTCTTGCATTCATTTTTATTACGACTCAACTTAGTTTGCCGAAATTTCCCTATATGATTAATAATCCAACGCTCACAAGCTCTTATTTTTTTTTTGTTTTTCGCTTTTGATGGGCATTTTATCAATACCTACAATCAACGATTTTTGTGTGTTTGTTTTTCTTTTATCCATGTCTTAGACAGGTTTCAGTTATTTTGAAAAATATATATTTGTTTTGCGTTTTTTCGAGTTTGGCGTGTTTTTTGCAATACTTTGTTTGAAATCCTACTTAGTTTTTTATTTTCTTAAAAAGTATATCTTATATCGATTAAAATAAGCCCAAAATTATAAAAATAGGATTTGTCAAATCTAGAAATTTTTTTAAAGTAAATTTTAATATTTTAATAATAAAATAGTACATGAAAAATATTTCCAATGTATTATTATTGTGTTTTCGAATGAAATTTTGCAGTTATAAAGTAATTTATGTACGAAATGCTAAGGAATCAAAGTATTAAGATTTGCTTCTTGCCAAAGAAATTCCATAAAAACCCCATTTACTTTTCGCTGTATTTTTTTATTTTTCGCCAGGCGCAAATAAGTTTTTCAGAAATATTTAAGGGTATATTTAGCCTGATCAGAATCCCGCTTTAGGTGGGATTATCCCGCTTTTTAGAGATCTATCCGGCCTAAGTTTTTTATCCCGCTTAATCCCGCCCGCTTTTTCGAGTTTTAAAATATATAGTTCTGTTTTTGTACTACTCCCAAAAATATCGAAAATGTTTGAACTGATCCAATAAAAATTCCTTGAGTTAAAGTAATTTAAAATTCAAAAAAGTATTTTTAGACATTGCTTCAAAACTCAATACTTGAAAATTTCTAAATTGAACGACTTAAAAACCATAGAGTTCAACTAACATTGATACCTTCAATTTAAATTTTTCTCCACTAAGATGAAACGAATATCCAGAAAAAGTCTTCAAAGCCCAAAGTTGAAACTAATTTGGTGCCAACACACATGATACATATAGTGCTTAAGAACCGGCAAAATAGATCAAAAAGTTACAAAACATTAAGGGTGGATACTTAATATCGAGATTTAAGATAGAGATTAAGTTAAATTTAATATCTACATTTGCTCTTTGAGTTGACTTTTTTTATATCTTTTTATACTAGTTCAGCGGCTAATGTTGGTTGGTGACTTAATCCTAATCTAACAAAACAAAAAAAAATTTTGTCAACTTAAAGAGTAAATACAGATATAAAACTTAACTTTATCTCTAAGCGCGTTCTTAAAAACGGACTTTAAGTGAAAAAACATAACTGCTTTTGATCAAAAATATTCTTTTCACTATAAACTGAATTTTATAAAAGATGATTTCGAATTTTTTCACTCACTGACTTACAACTTCCTTATTTTAGTCGGGACCTAACGACTTCATGTTTCATGTCTTAAAGACAAAATTATCTTTAGGCTTAAAGCAATTTATGAAATTTTCGTTTCACATATATTATATATTTTTAAAAAACATTTACAAATGCACTTTTTTAAATTTTAAGCCCTATAACTCAATGAATTTCTTAAGAACATTTCGTTAGCTGAAATGCAAAATCACATAACTACACTTTTTTTAATTTTATAGTAGAGAAAAATACTAAATAAAATACTTTAAAGTGACTGAAGCAAAAGTCTCTTCATTTTCGTTTTTAATGCGAATGATTTATGTTATGTTATCATATCAGTTTGAAAATTTGTAGGGAGAAGCGATTCGATGTAATAATTAATAATTGAAAATACGACTTTAAATTTGTTGTTATTTCGTATTTCAGCTAACGATATGGAACTGTGTAGTTGCATGAATTTATAAAAAATCATATATTATTATCATTGTATTTACAATATCCCGCTTTTCATAATGTGTTTTATAAAATCCCCCCCTTTTTTGGTTATAGTTACTTCGGAATCCCGCTTTTCAAACGTTCTTGTCCCGCTTTTGACAAAAACCTTCTGGTCACGTTAGGTATATTAGGACTCAAGGTGACTTGATAAACTTTCACAAAATTTCACAAAACGCTCCTTAAAGCTGATATTTCCAACAAAAATAGGTATATTTTTAAGCGCTCTGGTTCCTTCAATAACGAAAATTTAAAAAAAAAATTTTACTGTGATACACCTGATAGTATTACCTTTCAAATAATTATGAATATGCTGTATGAATTTTTGCAAAAATTTTTTATATTTAAGAAATCATTAACAAATTTTTTTCTGCACAATCAAAGGAAAATCTTTTTATGTCAAAGTTTTAACTTAAACAATAACTTTTGACAGATTTGTGGTTTTTAACCAAAATACTATTATAAAAAGATTTTGTTATAAATTTACGATAAAAAAGTTTATTGCAAATCTGATAAGATTTAACTTCCCCATTAGCAAAACAGTGCACCAAGGTGGATAAGAAAGTAAAGATTTTAGTTCTTTAGTAGAATATCTCCTAAACTGTAAGTGAAAACCGATAAATTTAATAGACTTTTTTGCTCGGATAGGAAAATGTACTCGCAATGACGCTTCTTTAAGTGCCGTATGAAATTTTATAAGAATCGGACGGCTCGTTTAGAAACTGCAGATAAATTTTCATTTTTTCCTAAGTCCCCCACTGTGCTGCATGGATTGATTAAACGTAAATGATATTCAACTACTTGACTGGAAACTACCGACTTGACTGGAAACTACCGTCTTTGCTAGACCGGGAGGTCTCGAAACATGTACATAGCAAGTTCAAACTTCCGTGTAGTAAAATTTTTCTATGTCAACATGCTTCACATTTCTCTCTAAATAAAAATGTAATTTAACAATTTGTAAAATGTAAAACATTTGTTTTCGACACTTTTGCAACACATCCAAAATCCTCTAGCGTATTAAGAATCTATTTATTTTTTTAACTTTTACTTTACAACTGCAATCAGTTGTACCTGGTTTCCCCAAATGGTACAGAAGCTCAAACAACAAATAACAAAGAAAAAAAAAATACAAAATAAGCATCAACATCAACATATTGCAATTGCAACAATTATTGATGGCTTTTTTTTAACTCTAAATGTTTTGTATTGAAAATAAAATATTACACCGGCATAAGAATACATAAACTCACTTGCACACAAAATAACACACAAATAAACTGCACGTCATCAATTTTGACAATTTAAATACCTGAGTGTAAATAAAACCGCATGAATGTACTTGTGTGTGTATACAAAATATGGTTCAAATAATTTTAATTTGAGATTGACTTGAATTCAAACTCAGTCTCAAATGTAAAACATTAGATAACAATATGAATGAATCTGATGATAAGTTAAGATTAACAAGAGTTATTTTCCTATAGTTTCTCATATATGTTCAACTACATGCACTGCAAAGAAAAATCGATCCATCCGTACTTAAATTATTCCCAAGCGGTGTCAAAAGTACGGTAATCCCGGTTTTTCTGAGATAAAATACAGAAAGATTGCTTAAGTCGAAATATATAAGTGCAAAATACTTAATTTTAGCCATTTGTCATGTAAAAGAAATTCTCATTTTAAGTACGAATATGTTTATAAACTTTATACACAGTCGTGCTCGTACTGTGTTGGTGTGTGTTTGCTTGATGATAGCTACAAAATACTGTTGTGCTCTTATTGTTGTTTATTTTCATTGCTCGGGCGGTCATAGCCGACAAGTAGCTGACAAATGTCGTATTACATGTAGATTTAAGCCCGCTGTATATTTAAATCAATCCGCCGCGTACTTGACAATCCTAACTGCGTACTTTATAATCAATCACGCCGCGTACTTGAATCAAGCCCGAATCAAGCTAGCTTTTACTTATGTAATTCTGGAACAGAACAGACTTGGGAATTCACATTTTTACTATTTATACAAATTTAATATTTTTACTTACTTGTTTTAATCTAAAATTTATTTTTGGTCATTCCTAGTATTGAACTTAACTCATCATGTTTGTAAGCCAACGCCTTAGACCACTCAGCTAACTCAGTATAGAAAGAACGATAGCTAAAATCCAGTATAAGCCAGCAGCATGTAATACGACGCACGTTGGTAAAAACATAGTAAAAATCCCCGCATTGGAGCTAAACCAAAAGTTACGGGCATTACTTTTATTCAAGAGTTTTTTAAATCTAGATATATTGAATATATGAAAAATATATTTTTGAAGTCAATTCACCCCTCAGCTGTTTGATCAACAGCCTCACAAACATGGCACTCAAAAATTTTTTTCTTAATATTTTTTATAAACTATATTTTACTGTTGCATTGAAATTAATGTGGAGCGGATATTTATCTACCGAACGCCATGAGTTTTAGCATTTATAGTAAGCACGGCCATACCATTATGCAGCAGCTAAAATTTTGTTTCTACTGTTTATACATCCGAAGATATTAGCAGTTGAAAATTGTATTATTTTTACAGATATTTCAGTATTTATTTGCATTTGCATTGGAAAAAAACTTTCATGGATCCCAGTGGATCCAACCGATTTCTACATAGTGATAATGCTGAACGCTTAAGAAAAATAAATGGTACCTATTTTTCCTGCGTCTTTTTAGGATTTTTCGGTTTCACTGTGTTGGTATGCCTTTTGGAATTTTTGTATTCCCTAAATAAAGTAAGTATTGTAGAATTGATATACAGATCAGACTAATCATGAAACGTCAAATCTTGATAAATTATACTTCTAATATATAATACTACGTGGCTTACAAAACTTGGCCGCACAGTGTCGTGATTTCATATAACGAGCGGCCAAAAATAGAAGAAGTTATCGTAAAGTAATGAAATTTGGCACACATATTTTATTTTATAGAATGTAATCGCACCAAAAATTTGGCCATTTAATTTTCAAGGATTCATGTCCTTCCCATATATCCTGAAATAAAAATTTCTATAGCGGAGAGAAAAATAATTGTAAATGAAATTTTGTACAGACGTAAATTTTAATATATTAAATGCTTCGTTCAATTTAGTGAAAGGATACGCCTTCCTCAAAAATGTCCTTTTTGAAAAAAGTAAAAAAGAAGCAAAAATAAATGTCCTTTCCTTGTAATGAGTTAAATGTTTAACTATGTATACACAATATTTAATATGAATCACACCAAAAATTAACTTTGCAAGGATTCGTGTCCGTCTCATATATCCTGAAATAAAAAATTTCTATAGCGGAGAGAAAAATAATTGTAAATGAAATTTTGTACAGACATATCGTGTTATAACTGCCAAAAAAGCTTAAGCGCCATAAAGTAAATTTTACAGGAGAAGTATTTTTTAGTTATCCTTGGCTTAAATCGAAGTAGAGCCCTTATATTGGCTATATAGGATTGTAGTGGACTGTTATATGTAATGTTAATAGTTTTAATAAATTTCCTATAAGACAACGCATGTTTGTCGGGGTTTAGATATTTTAAGACATTATTGATTTCATAAGAAATCAATCAATTTAATAAAATTATTTTAAAACTAGTAATTATTATCCTTTTCAAGCTGCTCTTTTACCGTTTCATTGATATCCTTGCAGTTTTTGCCACTACTTTTGCTCTACTTGCAAAAGAAAATTTTAGCTTAAGCGACACATTGCAGTTACAAAAAAATTTAAACAAATTAAAATTTTAAAGGGAAAATGCACTTAAGCTTAAATTTCTTCTGCTGTATTTCCGTAACGGTACATGGCAGGACTTTGAAATTTTGACAGCTAGTCCGATTTATCGTAAATAATCGTTTCCTCCAAAAACGATTTTCGTAAAGCATGTCGCTTGAGCTTTTTTGGCGGTTATGACTCGATATGTAATTTTTAATATGTTTAATATTTCTTGCAAATTTCGTTCAATTATTATTTAAAATAAGTAAAAATAGGAGCAAAAGAATAAATTTCCTTCACTTATAATGAGTTGAATATGTAACTATATCCCGGGATATAGACGCCGAAACATTTGATCAATTTGCTAAGGGAACCGCGGGGATTCTTACTGAAAAATAAGGATGGTGCTAAATGTCGCCAGCCCCAGGCCTGGACAATATTTCCCCAGAACTACTTACAACAGACCGAGTTACTAGTGCTCGCCTTATGGAACCCATAATAAGGGAATTCTGGAATGACGAATCCATACCCGATGAAATCACCGCCGGCGCAATTATAAATCTTCCCAAAAACGGTGATTTAACCGATAAGAAGAATTGGAGAGGCATAACGTTATTGAGCATGGTCAACAAAGTTATTGCGAATATAATAAACAAAAGACTGTCAAAAACAGTTCTTCTCAGAAGGGAACAAGCTGGCTTCCGCTCAAACAAATCTTGCGTCGACCAGGTCAATGGTCTCAGGATTATTGTGGAGCAGTCACTTGAATGGAGATCGCCTCTTTATCTAGTATTTGTTGACTTCGAAAAGGCTTTTGATACTCTCAACCACACGGCCATATGGAGCGCACTGGCATGCAAGGGTGTTCCTACTAAAATAATAAATCTAATAAAGACACTGTACAACAATGCTACATGCCGCGTATTACATGAGAAAAAGCTGAGTAAAAACATCAAAATAAAAACCGGACTTCGACAAGGCTGTGTGCTATCACCACTCCTCTTTAACTGTGTCCTCGATGTAGTGAAGCAAAAGTCAACAAGTCATAGGAGAGGGATTACATGGGGTTTGCAGGATAGATTAGAAAACCTGGACTATGCGGATGATATATGCTCACTAAGTCATTCTTTCTCTGACATGCAGTCAAAGCTAAATCTAGTTAGCGAAACCGCAAAACTAGCTGGATTGAAGATAAACATCTCCAAAACCAAAACCCTCAGGATAAATGCTAACGCAGCGCGAAAATTCCTAATTCACGGCAAGGAAATTGATGATGTGGAATCCTTCTGCTATCTAGGTAGTATAATCGATAAATCCGGTCGTTCATCAGCAGATGTTGCCAGTCGCATTAATAAGGCACGCAATGCATTTGCCCCACTTAGCCCTGTTTGGAAATCGCCTAACATATCGAGGCGCACCAATATTAAAATTTTCAATTCCAATGTTAAATCTGCATTATTGTACGGTTGCGAACCGTCGCTACCCCAGAATTCTTTGTTTATCTTAACCACTTGTCATGCTTGATATTAGTGAGCAGGACCATCAACTATTGAACCAATTAATTTAACGAAATTGAATATAAGAGCTACTGCTGCGCCTTATATTCACTTGCAAGTTAAATCGATGATGATTGGTAGGATGTTCGCCATGTGAGATTATTAGCTTCAAATATTACTTGCTCTTTTTTTAAAGTTTAACTTTTATTTTTGACTAAAAATATATCAGTCACATTTTAACTTTTATTTTTGACCAAAAAAATATCGGTCAAATTTTAACTTGTATAAAAAGTAATTGTCAAAAAATAACCATTATTTATTGACCGAAAACATATTGGTCAAAAAATAACTAGATTATTTGAAAAAATAACTACATTATTTGACTTTTTCAAAAAAAAGTCATAACAGTTACGGTCTCTAACTTTATGTACTAAATACCATGCAAGAAAACAAATAAAGAGTTTCTTCTAAGAATATCAGAGCTCTTAAGAAAGTTGCAAGAAATCCCAAAATTTAATTCCGAACAATTTTGCCCATAGCGTCCACACTTGAGCCAAGGCCCATTTAAAACTTTTCCAAATAACTGTGTACACATAAGAGTTTTCAGAAATGGAAATGGTTTGGAGTCCCAGCTTTGGGGTTTTTGAATATATGGACTAAATTCAAAATTCCGATCTAAAATAGTTCGTATTAGGACGTGCCAATGTTGAACTATATTCGAAAATTCAATTAATTGCTTTTATAATTTACCTTTCAGATAATTATACATTTGCTATATAAGTAAAAGAGTGATGGTGCTTTTTTCTTAGCAAAAATTGGCGAAAATTCAAAATTTTTCTAAAATTTCACTTTAAAAATTGAATGTTTTCTACTCAGAAGGCAGAATTTCATGATTTTTTTCCTAATTCTTTGAAATTTTGTTCTTTAAATAACGAAGAAAAATTTTTATAAATCTGATTTGATCCAATATCTGGAAATTTAAGGGCCAAAGTTTTGAAAAATTGGGAAAATTTCAATTTTTAAATTAGTAAAACTCACTAACAATAAGAGATACGTATACAACAATATATGTATCTCTAAGATCTTATTAAGGGCTTTAATAAAGCAAAAAAAAAAAGTTTTAAAATCGAATGAGAAACAAAAAAAAAATGGCTAACAGTAAAAAATTGTACATTGGCAAAGTGCCCTATTTTGAGAATTCATAGCTCTGCGCCTGAGCAAGTAAGAGGGCTTATATTTAAAATATGGATGGTAATACTCCTCTGCTATATCCATGCGAAATTTCATTTCGATTGAAGTATCCGTTTAGAAATGCCTGATTTATGTTACAAATATTTTGATTCTGCCCCACTGTGCGCTGGCCCTTAGTGTAAGCATTAGTTTTCTCATTATAATCTTAATCCTACAGTATTCTTGGCTGTAATTTTGAATGAATGTTTTCATGTTTGATATTCGCATAAAAATTTTACGAAAAATTTTCTTAAAAAGCTGTAAACATAAACTGTTAATAGTGAAAACCACAAATATTTGACACAAGCATAACAGAAGCAAACGCCTTCAATGTATATTCTTGCAGTAGCAACATTTTAATAACTAATTAATAAATAAAACACAAACGTTTTTTTTTGTAATCTCTTGTAAATCAAACCAAAGCCTGTCGATATTAAAGACATATGTGAGTTGTAGTCATACTGATCACTACGACAAGTGGTTTACGATTTTAATTATTATTTTATAAATAGTTTATCAATATTTCTGTTTGACATGTGTATATGCTGGTGCAGAAGTGTAAATGGAATTGTAATGTTTTTTTCTTTAAAGAAGCTAGCAAAAGTTAAATCATAAACCCTTTGTCAATAAAAAGTGTAGAAAGAAGTGTAAACTGGCATACGGGCACCCAACTTAAATTTTGAAACACATTTCTTTGCGTATACGTAATACATATTAATTTTAAGTCACACCACAGTAAGTATACGACATAGACATATTCTGATGTATTTTTTTTTAATTATTACCAGCAATACATGCATTTTTGTCCAAATCTAAATACCATTTCATTAAATTAAATAAATATTTAAGAACGGTCATAATTACTTGTAGAAATTTAAAGAAGACTCTACCCAGTAAAAAAGTTGCTTCCAATAAAGCAGGTTTCTACTATTATGGATTAAAAGTAGCGCTGACAAACCTGCTGATATTGCTGCTGATTTTTGTATGGCGAGTTCCTGGATTGGAGTACTACAATGTTTGCTCACAAAAGCGCTTTTGAAGCGCTGAAAATCATCAACATTTTCAGCACTAGAACTGAAAATATATGAAAAAATGGTTCGATGTGGATTGGTGTCGTTAACGCCATTTTGAATTTTTCTTATTCCGTTACTTTATTTATTTTTATTAATTTCATATTTTTACTTAATGTTTGTTATTTTAACTTCAACTAGTATCGAACTAAGAACCTTCAGGTTTGAAGTCCAACGTACCAATCACTCGACCAAAAACATTGTTGCAAAACGGCACCAATAAACTCAAATAAACTTACTATTCATTCTCGCTTAAGAACCTGCTTTCGATCAGCACTATAAAATCAGCTTTTTTGTATAGCTTGCGTTCGAAGCTTTTGTATAAGTAAAAAGCAAATACTTTTCTCGCTTCAAAACCTGCATTGTTGTGACGCTATGAAACAGCTTCTGAACAAGCTCATATTTTAAAGCGAATTATAAAGCGCTTTATTTCTTAAAAAAAATGAAAATTTTTTACTGGGTATGATATTATCATTCATTTGCTAGTTTTATTTTATGTGATTTTCTATGTAGATTCACTACAGCAGTATGTAAAAAGGGCGCGAGGCCGCGTAACAATACAATAACGAATTATAAGAGTATAATTTGTTATTCTATTGTTATATTAAACAAATATTTTAAAAGTTAATTCAAAAGAAATTTTTGTGCCTTCTCCACAACGACCAGATATGTTACACGCATGTGTTATAAATATCATGTATGAAAATATATATATACGTATGTATACGAGTATATTACTCGATTTTTAAAAAAGCAATCAGCGGTTTTTTCATTAAGAGATAAAAAGGCCACACAGGTACAAAAAGAAAAAACACAAAAATTAAATTGCTTGGTTAAAATTGCAAAAGTGCAAATAACACTCTGACATTCATGGCATTTCAATATAGACACATGCAAGTACACATACTTTTTTCTGGCATTTTTATTATTGTTGATATTTAATACTCATGGCGGGTGAAGTATTGGTGAGCAAAAGCATTTTACTGGCAGCAGTATAAGTGAAAAATGTCTATGAGTGTTTGTGCTCTTAACGTGGAATGTTTAATATAGTGGCAATAGTGGCCACTTAATGTCACTTTTAACGACAATTCTTTAACATGTTGATTGGACAGCATCGTGGGTAGAGGGAGCGAAGCTTGAGTCATTGAAGGTCTAGATTTTAAATTGAACACAGAAAGATCAACTTGTCCTAAACAAAAAATAAAAACTATTTAAGTAAATAAGTTCAATATTTAAATATTTTTATTTTTAATTTTATATAAAACCCGCACTCAGGAAATTCTTGGGAATAAGGATAGAAGGAGTAGTGTTTATAGAGATTTGATTTGAACTTTCCAACATTGAAAGTGACAAGAAAGACCTCTGCAGGAAGCAGGCAAGTAACGAATTCTCTATGTGGGATTTCATCAGAACGATAAAACCACGAAATACACCCCATCTCCTATACGTGATCGAGTAACTTCAAAATAGTAGTTGTATTACATTTTCGGTGGGATATAGGTGGTATAAATATTAAGCAGATCAGATGGAATGCAGAATCTTTTACACCATCTTAAGAAACCGAGGCACTCGAATGCTTCTTTTGATACTTGAAAAATGTGATGAGTTCGTCGATCGCCACACCGGCCTAGCATGCTAAGAACATCAAGAACATCTGATTCCAGAATACTTACATGTCTACAGCATTGGGCCTTACAAGCATTAAAATCCACCCTACTCGCATGAGAGCATTTAAAGATTGTTGGAGGATTGTGACTGAGTGTATCATTCATGTTTCGCCTCATGGTCCCAATCTCCGACAGGCTTGGCCTAGCAATGAATGAATATGAATGGCAAATGCTGCTATCATCTGGAACAGAGTAGATAAAATTTTAAGTTTGACAGAGAAGGTCATAAAAAATAAAAAATAAAAATAGGGTAGGAGAAACAACGGAGCCTTGCGGTACCACATATTTAATCTTAAACTCTTTTGATGGGAGCCCATCTATAACAACTCGTGTATAGCAATCCCTGAGAAAGCTCGATATAAGTCGAGACAAGTCATCACCAACACCAACACCTTATAAGTTTTGACAAAAGCGCACTGTGCCACACTCTATCAAATACCTTAGGTAGAGCGTCCTCTACGAAATCCATACTAGCGATCACTGAGTAAACTGTTGGATTCCAAATACCTCACAAGATGGAAATTCACCATACTTTCCATCACTTTGGAAAGTGCAGAACATATTGAGATTCGGCGGTAAATTTCATGGTTTCTACCCTCTCCCTTTTCGGGGATTGTCAAAACATTGGCAACCTACTAATGGATGGGAAATCAGCAGCATGATGCAAAGTGCTGAAGATAGTTGCCAACGGACGTGCTAATATCGAAGACCACTGCTTCAAGACCAGTGCTGGAATACTATCCGGTCCAGGAAACTTAATTATGTTGATATCCGTTAAACCACTTTTTACTGCACGCGCTCGAAAGAATATCCTTAATATAGTTTGCAGGTACCCTATCAAGCCCGGGCAGTGATTTAGCATGAATACCTTGTTCATTCAAAACTTGTTCACGCCTTATTACGCTGTGCCCACGTTCTATAACTTATGAGAAGCTCTCGCATAGAAAAAAAATAATAAATACATTAACCCTTAAGCAAACACCAAAGTGTACTCACACAAACGAACTCCAGGGCCTGGATGGGATTGATTTTATTTTGTATGGAATTTTATAGCTACCGCAAGAAAATCAATAAAATGTGCCCTTAGTTTTTTAAATAAACTATTTTTTATTAATATTTACAAGAAATTATATCGTCATATAAAATGCAAAAGGGCCAATCTATATTTTTTTAACATTTTCAAAAGAAGTAAGAAACTGAATAAAAAGTAAACTATTGTGATTAAACATTTTTTCAGTATATTTTCATTAATTTGTATTTAATTAACGATACTACTCAGAAAAAACTGTTTTGATAATCACAATAGTTTGCATTTTATTAAGTTTTTTATCTGTCGTGAAAATTAGAAAAAAATGTAGATTTTCCCTTTTGCATTTTATATGACGATATGTTCGTGTAAGAAAAAACAAAGAAATATTTTAAGAACATGCGAATATAACAGTTAAATATCGACAAAAATCAATTTATAACCTGTTTCACAATGTCGATAGAAAATCTAAGTGATCGAAAGAAAGCAAGTCGCTCGCCTTCCAATCAATTTGGATTCCTCTATGTCGATTCTTTTCATTCGAATCTAGTTGCGTATGTAATTTTTTTCGTATTCTACCGTAATATTATAATGCGGTCTATAATAATTTTTCACGACTATATTTAGTAAGTTCCAAATATGTATCTCGTGTGGGATCTGCTTTATCACACTGAGACCTGAATGACCTATACTATGGCTATCATCAAATGGTATAACCACCATGATATTTTAAAATCTCTTCTGAGGTAGGGTGTGTATTATTTTGGTTTACTCCACCATAAATCAAGGTTCTTACAGCTAACCAGCTAACTCTTCCATAGTAATTGGACTCCAAACTTGCTGTTTATCTGTATTACTTTTGTTGAAAATTTCATACAATTTTTTAGCATGCCTCTGTGTTGCACGCACTATAATTTCCTTTATGTCATTTGCATAAAATCTCTTGAATATTTCTAGCTCAATAATATCTTCACATTAATAGGTTGAGCCATAAATGTTCTGGAACCTGGAGGCAACTTATGCCACTTTGTTCCATCCTTTCGAATGAAAAGCCATTGGATTTGAAAGTTTTTGATTTCGGTATGCGTTTTTATTATTTTCATCACTTTTCTTCAATATTCGAAGATTATCTTCTATATTATCATCTTCATTTCCATGGGTCATATTGTCAATTGCCTCTGCCAGCCTTTCAAAACAGTTAGGACAGGATTTATCTTCAAGATCTACTTCAGTACTAATTGTTTTTGTTGGTGTAGTTGGTGTAACAGTTCTACTGTTGTCGAGAGTTCTTTCCAAGAAAACCTCCAATTTGTACAACTGTCACTGGGTTGACAATCTTTGGCCGAGTGGAACTCGAGTCGCTCCGGAACGTAGATCCAATTGTCGTCGGAACGAGCATTCATTGTAATGCACTATAATTGTCAACTGCCAACACAAAACTAAATAACTAATTGATAAAATGTTGCAAACAAAGGGATTTCGCTTTTTATATAGAAGCACAAAAATTACTATCACACTTTGCTTCCACACTCACTAACAGAAAGGAAATTTTGTTATCAAAAATATCCATTCTTCGAAATAAAATTAAAAACAGTGTTCTGTTCATTTGTTCATTTTGTTTTGGTTTTATGTACTACAGTCTATATACAATAGTGCAGGGCTTGGCCAGGCCCAGGTGGTACAAACATGAGTAAAAATTTCTTGGGAACTATTGCCACGCCCATAGACAGCAAAATTTTTGTTTCTCTCACTTTTTCCACAGAAAACACCTTTATTGAGGAATTCATAAGAAATTGGGAGGGTCTGTCGATGCTATCTAGAAAAAATATTAAAAAAAAGTTCAAAAATGCCTGGCTAGGACCTGGTGTTCTCTTAAGGATTAAATAAACAAAAAAAAATTGAAATATTTTGTCACGCACGCTTTGCTCTATAGGATGGTAACAATTTACTCGCATTGAAAAGTTCTCACATTAGTTACAGAACATCGGAACAGGTACACAAAGATCTCGCCCTTTTGTGCAGCGAATCAGTATCTGCGTTTTTGTTACTTTGCCAGTCGTTGAGCTCAGTCCAACGATACTTTTCGAAAATATATTTTAAGCATTTCGTGGATGTATGTGAAATATTACAAAGTTCTGAGCAAGAAAAGGAGGCAGAAATAGTGCAGTGATCCGAATTACCTAGAGGTATATTAACACTCAATTCATACTTGTCAGGGCGTGAAGTGAGAAAAGGGTCGAGAGTATTTTTGTGTTTGCACAAAGTGGTTATGCACGGTAAATAACTCAAAATATTGACCTTCTGGAGTTGTGTAATTCGAATGGCAAAGCCACGATGAGTTGTGAACATTGAAATCACCAGCAACAACAATTTCACTGTTCGCACAACCCTCCAGGATCTTCGATGTCGAATCGGAAAGAGTATCGAATGCGAATATAGTTTTACCTCTCCCGCTCTTCGATTTCTGTACAGGAAAGTCTGAAATGCAAATAATGTGCCCTGATTCTGAACTTAGCCCAGAGACAGCTAAACTCAAGATTATCCGTACCTAACAATTGCTGGCACTGGTACACAACTTCATCATAATAGAAATGACTTAAGTCAATAAAAATTTCCAAAAAAGGTATAAATTTAAATTTTTGAAAAAGCGTGATTCTGAGTATGAGTGATGTGATCAATTAACAGTATTGCTCATACGCATCAGGTACAGTTCTGCGTGCTGAAATTATGGAAAGAATGCAGTTGCTTATTACTTACACGATTTACAGATGAGGTTTCCAATTTGGACATTGGGTTCCTGAAGAGTGCATTGCACAGTGAATACAATTGGAAAAAATGTCTAATAAATCTGTATCTTTGAAATTTGTGATCTGATTACAAAACGATGTATGTAAAAATCGTAGAGAAATACCTAAGCTTCAAGATTATTTAAATTTTGACTGCCCTATTGAAAGACACGGTGAGCTACAAGGTATCAAAATTAATTATCTTGTGCATGAAAAACCTTGTTAGCCTTACAACTTTTACAAATATTATTCGATTGTAATGTTTTTAAATATATACAGAAAATATAGTTTAATATTTTCAAAGATATTTGGCTCTGAATTTCGAAATTTCGGTTTTTGCCTCGAATTTATTCTCTATTTCGTATATATCTTCGGTAATAGCATTGCGGAAATTTCTAAAAGTAAATATTTTATGATTTTTAATACAATACCTGATGATGTCCAAAATAAATGATTTTAATTATATCAATTCATGTTGTCGTGAAAAATACCAAAGTTAAGACTTTAAAATGAGAGTCAAAATGGCTTAATTTTGACAAAAATAGAGCTGAATTGAACTTATAAAATTTTAAGTTCATTAAAGCATGCACGCTATATTCAGCGTGCTTAAAAAAAGCCACATCGAGTTTTCAAATTTCTTTACAAATTATATTATCGCTTTAATCATCTTTCATCAGCAGCTATTTCCGAAATCTATTCTTTTGAAGTATTAAAAAGAAAAATTTTATTTTCGAAAATTTCCTAAGAAAACATCAAAGAAGTAAGTTCTATTTTTGTCAAAATAAATGGCTTAATTTTGACAAACACTTTCATTACAAAGTCTTGAATTTAATTTTTGTTCACGACTACATGAATTGAGATAAATAATTTTTTTTGCACATCATCATCTGGTCATCTTGGTTTGTATTAAAAATCATAAACTCTTCTTTTTGGAAATTTTTGCAATGCTATTATCGGAGATATTTATGAAATAGAGAATAAAGTCGAGGCCAAAAACCGACATTTCATAATTCAAAGAAAACTATCTCTGAATTAATATTTTAATAAAACAAACTGTATTTTATATTTCTTCTTATCATCAGGGATTGTATATAAGATTATAAAATTGTTGTTGGAAATTTTTGCAATGCTATTGACGGAGATATTTTAAAAGTAGAGAACAAAATGGAGTCCAAAAACCGAAATTTGAAAATTCAAATAATATTTGTAAAAGTTATGAGGCCATCAAGGTTTTTCATTTCCGATGTAGTTAATTTTGACAGCCTGTAGCTCACCGTGTCTTTCAAGAGGGTGGTCAAAAATTTAATACTTTTAAAGCTTAGGTCACCCTCTATGATTTCAGCACACTTCGTTTTGTATCCAAATCTTTTGTTCAAATGGAACCCTGGAACGTTGCAACATGGTCTCAAAGTAGGACAAGTCGGGATTAAAAACAGTTTTACGACATGTAAGTTCTGCTAGTTAAAATCTAAAACAAACTCTATTCATAGATTTATTATCTCTTATAGTTTAGTTTTAATGATACGGTGTTCAGCTTGTTAAAATATGCCAGTAGCATCACAAACTTCTCACTCAGATCTCCTCAAAAAAACGTATACTTCGTAATTTTTTTCCCAACAAATTGTAGGCCGGTGTTGCTCTTTAATGAAAACGGCGATATTAATGATTTTATCTGTTCTTTTTCCCACACATATTGTAAAATTGAAGCATCAAAAGCTGCAAAACTAAAACAGAAAAACACATTAAAAGGGCATTTAAAGTGGGCAAAAGCGTAGGTTAAAATATGCCAGCAGTAATATGCAAAATTACACGCATTTACTAACATAAATTTTCACGCATATAAATACACAAACACATATACACACGTATGCAATACTGCATAATTGTAGAAACACAATCACTTTATTGTACATGTTCTTTACAGGACATTGTATTTCACTCCGTACAACAATGGCTTACCTATGCCACATTGTTGTTAGATTCGCAGTTGGTTACTCTTTTGGGACTATGTGTATGGGTTGTGTGTATGTGTGTGTGTTAGTATTTGTGTAAATGTGTCTGTGTGCATAAGGCTTTGTATTCATTGTTTTAATCTCATATGTGATGAATTTATGAAAAGCTTCATAATTGCACTGTATTTGTTAAAGGCGAATATACTCTTAGAGCACAAGTAAGCCAAAAGATTCTTTATGGATGTATATATGTATGTATGTGTAAAGTCATATACACTCAGAAAAAAATTAATGTAAAATCAACATGACGCAATTTTAATTGGAAATCATATTAAATATACAAGAAATGATTTGTCATTTAAGTTTGTTAGTGTTTATTTGCTTTTGTCATTGCTACAATTCACAGTTCTGCTCAAGTGTGTGATTTGTTGTTGTTTTAATTTTGTTTGTTTTTATATAGTGAAAGTTTCCTGCTGCTGGCTTACAATTATAATTGTTTCATATTAATTTTAAACGCAAAATTATTAATCTAACCTTGAATCCCTTTGATTTAAAACTTTTCACTGTTAAAACATCTTTGTTATAAACGTTACATTTCATTTAAAATCAACGTGACTGTAACTTTAATTTTAAATAAGGTTTATGTTAAATAATCATTTCAATTATGTTGAATTAAAATAATATGTATTTTACATACGATTGTATTTATTTTGTGCATATCTAAAGCAGGGCCAGTCTAAGAGAAAACTAAATAAATGAGAAAAATTTGTTGTTTAAATGTGTTGGTGTTTAATTGCATTGTTGATATCCTGAAGAAAGCCAGGGGCCAAGTGTCTCCAAGTCACCATTTTTGTCGATAAGTTTGGTGACTTTTTTGTGACGTTGTCAACGAATCGTCTACACTTTTTATTTTAACTTTAACGAGAAGAGAAGTTTTCAACAGCTAGAAAACGATTTTTTATGGTCTCATTTTGTTATGTTGAAAATATATGCGGCTGAACGGAAAACTAAAAATTTTCATAAAAAATCTAATTTATTTGTCTTAGCTGGCAAAAAGTTTCATATGTGTTGACTAGAATCATTAAAATGCACTAGTGAATATCTGGTACCAGTGTTTCCATATGGTCCCATAAGAACCACCTAGTCTATAGTAAGTCAAAATTTCCGAGGTCAGTAGTGGAATCTCAATGACAAGCACATGTTTAATATCTATAGCACAGAACATTGTCTGGGTACAATTAGTCAGTCGTACTGGTGACAAAGTCAATAGTGAATCAGTACAATTTTACTATCGACATTTGCTGCAGGGTAGGTACAAATGACTGTTGTGCTATTGTTGTTATTTATTTTGTTTGTTTGTGTTGTGTACATGTAAAAAAAATTTTTTAAATAGCTGAAAAATAGTCGGTAAACGTCGTGGCTCACGGCTACACAGCGCCTGCGCCTGACATAAAGTAAAGTTTGAAACTTTTGTGGTTAGCACGTAGAGACTATCATATAAGTGTTACGAGTTCAAATCTTGGTTGGGACAGCCAACTACTATACAAAGTTTTCTCATAAGTAAAATAATTAATAAAATAGCTACATAAAAGTGATGTTGTCTCAAATTGATATAATTTTAATTCAACCTGACTCTTCGTGTTGTTTTAGTATCAAATTCGTGTTGTTTCAATTTGAAATAACTTCCAATATCAAATTCACGTTGCTTTAACTCATAATAGCTTTGATTCAATATGTTTCTTCGTATTATTTCGGTATCAAACTCATTTAGATTTAACTGTACTTTAATATTAAATCAACATGAAATATAGTTATTTCAAAAGGAAAAATTTTCTTTCAAGATTATTGTAAATCATGTTGAATTAACATAAAACAGCTATCAAGCAAAAATCACTACCCAAAAATTTTAAGCTCTCCTGGTTTTCGACTATTTTGCATTGTAATTTTTCTGTGTGTACATACTTGCATAAAATAGCATGAATATTTTGGGTTTCCCTTAAACTTTAGTTTTTAAGCATTTATAATTGCTATTAAATAATTCATTGATTTTAACTTGTAAGAAAGCCAAAATGTTTTTCATTTTGTTGTCTGCAAAAAGTGGTAAAAAAACAAAATTTGGACATGCGTCTTTTTAAGTCCGCTTGGGATACCCTTATAAGTATTTCATGACCATAATGGTTTGTGTCTGTCTTTTCTTTAATGGAGGTCATTTTTAGCAGCAAACTCCTTGCAATGCAGATAAATAAACACATGCAAAAATTAAATGAGAAAAACAACTTTAATAAATCACTACCATTGAAGTTATGGGAATATGAAGTTTACTCGTGCATACAAATTAAAGTGTCATAATTGGAACAAAGTGATGGAATGAATTTATGAATATTTTTTAGTCAAAATTACTCAGAATAATTTCGGTAATAAAATAAATAAATAATAAAAATTTCATTTATATAGACTACATATAGAAACCATTCATAGTAGAATCGTCGAAAATAAAGGTTAGTTTTACATTTTTCGGTAGTGATTTTCCTCCATTGATGTTCCATGTTAATGCCACACGATTTTGCAATAAGCTTCGAAAAACTTTTTTTTCCTTTTGAAATAACTATGTATTTAATATTATTGTACTCAAGAGCAAATTAAAGTTAATACTGAAATAATAAGAAAAATCATATTGAACCAAAATTATTTCAAGTTGAAACAACGTGAACTTGAAATTGAAATAACACGAAGAATCATGTTGAACTACAGTTATTTCAAGTTTAAGCAACAACGTGGTAACCAGTGCAGAAAGAACAGCCTCAAGATATACACTAATATAAGTATTATAAGTTACATCAATTTCATATTAATTCAACATGATTTAATTAATGATTTAGCATAATATTTATTTAAAAATAAAATTATAATCATATTGATTTAAAATGAAGTGGAATGTTGGTTTCTAATTGATTATACACTAAAGTAGATTTAAGTTTAATTTACCATGATAAAAATCTAGGCGCACGGTAGTGCGCCAGGCTCAAGTTCCGGCCACTGAGTGTGTATATTTGCCCGAAACCATTCGAGCAGTTTTTAACCCCTTCAAAACTTTGCTCCACTTAATCATAAATTAATGAAACTTCAAACATTAGTTCTCTATACAGAGGAGGTAGTCTCATAGGTGATATGTGAAAGTTCTACCGTAAAACCTTCTCGAGATATTAAGGTGTAAAAAGTGCATCTTTTAGTACATATTCACTGACTTGACTCACTGACTCATCCATATCATTGGGCACTTTCACTATAGCTAGAGAGCTGAAATTTGATATACAGGTAGGTCTTGCTGAGCAATTAACCAGAAAACGGACACTTTTAAGCTGAGGGGATTAGGATGCCCATTCTTTGCATGGGTCACTGCCAGTATAGCTAAGAAAGCTGAAATTCAGCACACATGTAGGCCCTGATGATCAACAAACAAAATTTGAAAACGGGCACTTTTCATCTGGGGGACTGGGGTACCCCTTCTTCGTATGGGGCACTTCCAGTATGGCTAGAAAGCTGAAATTTGGTGCACAAGTAGGTACCGATGAGCAATTAACGAAAAAAATTGTAAACCGGCAGTTTCATCTGGAGTGACTATGGCGCCCCTTCTTTGTATGCGACATTTTCAGTATAGCTAGAAAGCTGAAATTTTGTACACGGGTAGGTCCTGGTGAGCAATTAACGAAAAAAACGGGTACTTTTCATCTGAAGGCACTAGGGTGCTCTTTATTTGTAAGCTAGAAAGCTAAAATTTAATACATATGTAGCCAACAACCAGAGAAATCTGAAAACGGGCTCTTTTTATACGGGGGGCGGGGCCTAGGGTACCCCTTATTTGTATGGCAGGGACACTTTGACTATAGCTAGAAAGCTGAAATTTGGTATATAGGTAGATCTTGATGGGAAAGTACTAAAAAAATGGGAAAACTGAAATTTTCCATCTACTGAGATCCGTAAAAAACATAAATGTGAAAATAAGGCCAACAGATGGTCCTTCCTTATTTTGATCTCAGTACTTTTTACGGCCGAAATATTTGGATAGGAACTTGGCCTTATTTTCACTTTTATGTTTTTGTGCGGATTGATTTTATTAGAAAACAGGATTTTATAAATTCTATATTTATCAATTTTGTTTTAACAAGGAAATATGTTAAATCAACGAGATTTAAGAATAGATTTATAATTTTTCTTTTAAAATTAATATGAAACATTGGTAATATTAAATCAGCAGCAGGGAGTTTTTTGCTGGTAATGCGAAATTTGTCAGCTATTTTTCGGATGTTTACATTTACACAACACGAACATCAAAATAAACAACAACAAAACAAAACAACGAAACAAGTCACAAAACTGAGTACAACACAGTGTGCATTGTATCTACGAACAAAGTCATTTAACACCAAAACACTTAGGCAACAAATTATTTCTCATAAATTGAATATGATTTGCAATCAATATTGCGACATGTTAATTTTGCTTTGATAATTTTATCTGTGTGTACCTTAATATATTAATTATGATAATTGACCCCAACCGATGACAACGTCATATATTGGAAGCAACTGGCCCCATTCACATAAAGCTCCAGAGTTATAGCCGGGCGCTACCACTTCGAAAAACGGTCACGTGTCTAGTTGGTACCGATTTGCTTCCCCCTGGAGTACAGTTGCGATGGGTCTTTAAAAAGGGCTGCATATTGCTGTGCGACAAGTAATCTCCATTTGTGTAATTTTCATACACACTACTGACACATCTTTACGTCTTGGTGATGCTTGGTTCCCCTCTTTTCGTATGGGAGATGACATGAATAAATTTAAATTAAATTTTCCATTTTTTCGAATATTTTTATTTATGATGATTTTTGCTTTGAGAATATGAAGCGATAAATTACAACAATTTAATTGAAATCGCTTTAGGACTAAATAGCTTTAATTTTTTTATATTTTATATTAAACAAATTGTTAAATATAACCGCAAATATTTCAAATCATTAATGAGAGTAAGTGTTCATTTATCAACTAACAGGCACACGCACACACACACACACACACACATACAAGGCCATATGCAAGCACATACCAAAATTTTATATGTAAATCAGTGGTGGCCAAACATACACTATATTATTTGGAACGATTTTCCGTCATCCAAAATCGTTCCAAATTCAAAAAAACCCCGTCGAAAGAAAAACACAACACTCACTATATTAATCTTTGCTTGTGGATGTGCTTTGCGGCTATATAGATAGGCTGTGAGTCCCACACACAGTGTACGCGTGTTGATGTTAAAAAACAGCCCTACGGTAAATGGAACTGACACAAAACACGTCACGTGACCGGTGCCCAGGTGGTAGGGACCAGTCCGGGTTCTAACACTTCCTATGAAGAGGACCAGCCACTTTTACATGGGGATGGCCTAGGAGGGGGTTAATTGATACTTTGTATGCACCTTGAAACTTGTCTCTGAACTATCTTATGGAGTCCTAATCGGTGTAAAATAATATAGATTATATATAAATATTATTCTAAAACTTAGCTGTAATTATCAATTAATTTATTTTTTTATTGTTATAAATCCAAGTAGAAATTGTATTTTATTTTTAAGCGGTGTCATTGATGGGATTCGAACTGACAACCTCCGGCATTACAGGCTAGTACACTACCCACTCGAGCACAGGGGAACTTTTATTTCAATGTTATAAATACCAGTTAAGCTGGAGTTAATATCTGAATATAGTTACGGAACAGGCTCCTGAGCGGCATGGCAGTCTCATTGAAGGGAGACAATTAATATTATATTGATACTATGTGATAGGCCTTAGATCCAGGTGCATCGAATTTGTTCAGTGCCGTTTACTACAATACTAGCCGGAGTACCAACTAAATTGACTGAAAATGGTTAATATGTGACCATTTACACAATATGGTTTTTTCACCATTCACTACTCCTTATTTTTGGTACCAGTCTCATTTGCTCAAGTCATAGGACGAGTACTTTTGGATCATTTGTCAACAAATTTTCCTATGCTTGCGAGCATAGGAAATTGAGAGAATGTCTACCACTGATGTAAATACACAAAGTCACTGAAACTCATTTATTTTATGGTCATTTATTAAAATTAGACATTAGGCAACAAAAATAACAACAACAATAACACCACCACTGCTACAACATCTATAGTAATAACTAAAACAACGAATTACTGACAATAATGAGGGAAAACCCGCAACATAATTATTTGCAATACGAAACAGTTTTTCCTCCACATAAAGGGTTTTCCAATGTAGACGTTTACATTTTACACTTTATTTTGAAGGTAATTTTTTTATTTAGCTGTGTTCAATAGTTAATCAGGGGAAAATACAGGCTACACCATTTCTATTCGCGAAAATATTAAAAAACGTAAAAGAAATTATTTTTTCATTGCTTTCAAAGTAGCGATCAATAAATATAAAACCGTGGTCGTCATTCTGTACTGCACACATTGTATAGAGTATAATATAATAAAATTCTCATTTGGTTAATACTAAAATTAATAGGAGTAGTCCACCGTGTGTTTCAACAGGGTGGTCAAAATTTAAATATTCTTAAAGCTTAGGTTCTTTCATACATCGGTTTGTAATCGGCTCGCAAGTTTCAAGCATGCAGATTTATTATCTTTTTTCCAAGTTTAAGCAAAACGATTTATAGCTGAACACACAATTAATCTGTTTACCCATCGCTAGTTCCTTATTAAGAAACCCTTTATAAACCACAAGTTTGAAAATGTATACTAACGAATGTTTGCGTATGAATCTACAATAATTGTATGTGCATTAAAGACGGCTTAGGACGTTAATATCCTTAACCAGCTCAGCTGCTCCACATTATTACTCACTTGTTTCATGTGAATAAATATAAACAACATTCATCTTCCTAAAAGGCAGCTATGAAAATATATGCTTTTTTTATTACAATTATGCGAGGTTCAATTTATAGAAAGTGTAACATTTACTAACACTCTGCAACAATAAAAAAAATATCAGACTAAGAAAAACTAATATACAACTAAGACTATAGTTCATTATTGGCAAAATTGCGTTACTACCCAGTAAAAAAATTGCTTCAAATAAAGCAGGTTTTTATTATGAGTGAATAAAAGTAGTGCTTACAAACCTGCTGATATCGCTGCTGATTTTTGTATGGCAAGTTCCCGGTTTGGAGTACAGCATTTTTGATAGCTTTTTGAAGCGCTGAAAATCATCACTATTTTCAGCAGTAAAACTGTAAGTATATGGAACTTTCTCGCTTAAGAACCTGCATGTAGCAGAAGTGAAAAATCTGCTTTTTTTTGCATAGTTTCTTTCATATACATTCACTGCTCTGCAATAAACTCTTCTTTTAAAGCGTGTTAATATTCGCTTTATTGCCTTAGTGCTTCAAAAAGCATGAAAGTTTTTTACTGGATGGTTTATCCTAATCATACCAGTCGTTTTGCCGTTGTGCCCAATTGCAGTGGCATAATCATATCGAAACCTCCATTGACACTACAATACGTTAAAAGTTCCATGGACATTAGGCCACAGAATAATGCAACTCGCTACCAATAAACACGCTCTAATATTGATTTAACCCTGGATGGGTATTGTGATATCCTTTATTTTAGTTTTTAACACTGCATCTCACAGCGGAGAGTATACCTTCAAGAATAAAATATTTCTCTACTTGAAATTATTTGTTTTATTAAGAGCCAGAGGGTGATGTTGGCTGAATAGTTAGCGCGTTTGACTACAAACGCTGAAGTCTTGAGATCAAGACTAGTTTAAGGCAACCCAAGAACATCATGCATTTTTCTGATGTGCATTAGTGTGTTATTGTGTTGGTCGACTGTTAAAGTGATGAAGGCATAGATAGCACTGATCACTTTGGCAGTACCGGCAGCCATTACTACTAACATATCCTAATACACTTCACAGCACCCTCCTACGTCGGTAGTGGAGCAGAACCGTCGGCGAAGTAAAATAACTAATAAAATAGTTACACATCTTAAGCACATTAATGCCTCTACTTGATACCAGGGGGGCTGCAATACTGCTCTACAAAAAAAAACGCGCAAGAGCGGATTTGTAAATGATTTAAGCTTTCTATCTATCTCCCACTTCACCACTTGTTCTCCCTACACCAGGGATGATAAATGAAAAAATGCATTTCGTACCAATGAGCTTCTAAAATAGTACTTTTTCGGCTCTAATAGTACTAAAATCTTTTTGGATTGCTGTAACCAAGTAAACCACACGATTTTGATTGATTTTATGTGCTCATAGTGTCAAAGATCAAATATGGCTTTGTTTTCTAAAAATATTTTTGATAAATTCTTTTTCAAATAATGCTGCCAAAATAAAACAATTTAAATTTAATGAAAGAAACTTCACTTTTTGCATATAACTAATTACTAACTTACTAATTTCTTTATTCTTATAAACTTGAAGTTTGTTAAAAAATTTAAAATTCTCTCACAATGTATAAACAAGCCATAACACAAGATATTTTTCTATTAAAATTTTAAATCCGACATTTCTGTGGTTTTCTTGAATAAATGCGTCGTAAGTCGACTTACGTAGATTTTGAGTTATTAGCGCGAAATAGCTCTATTTTAAGCGCTCTTTCCATGAGAGTAAAAATTTTTGGAATACCATGGACTAGTCTCGATATTTTTACATGCACAACAAACTGACTTCTATATTGATTCCATAAATTATCAGCAATAACGACATAAGTATTCCTGTGTGAGGAAGCAGATATGTTATTATCTAAACACATTTTTTATTTATTTATTTATATTCGTTTTTTTTTTGTTCTATTTTACTAATTAAATGTTATTTATGTCGCCATATGCGGTTATATTTGTCTGAACTTTTTACACAAAGTATTAAAAAAGTCAAAGATGTTCATACCGTGGACACAATTTCAGAAATATTTTGTTTTTTCTCTACTGAAAAAATCAGTTTTAAGACATAGGCCTTTATTCAAGAAAACCAATGATTTGTTTATAGCTACTCCATCAGCATCGCTGCTGATATTTGGCCTTCAGCATTAACATTGGTGTAACTAGGCTCTTCTGGGGGATGCTAAACCACCCCCAGAAACGCTCTAGCCCCCCTTAGAAATTCAAAATATTAGAGTAATTTTGATAATATAAGCGAAATTTAGGATCAAATATGGGCTTTAGCCACGCCAGAAAAATTTCCAGCTACGCCAATGAGCATTAACAAGCAAATATTATAAGCTGTGTTCTCAAGACCATCTGTTATGTATTTCTCTTAAATAAGTACACAAACCCATTCAAAAATTAACAGCCTAAGTAGGCTTAAGAGAGAATTAAGTTAAGGGGAAAAGTAGAGATAAATTAATACTATCCAACAAATTGGGAATTTTGAAAATAGTAGCAAAAGAGTCACGGGGGTACCATCGTACTTTTTTTGGTTTCAATAGTACCAAAAAAAGTACAATTGTACCAACTTTATCATCCCTGCTCTACACTATCCCTTTCCCAAAGAAGGTAACACATTAATTAATTTACTGGTAGGCATTAATTGCCTGATTGTGTTACTTCTCCTAAAAAAAAAAATAAAAAATACAAATGATTTTTACATTTTGAAATACATATGGGAAAATTTTGTGTTGAAACGCATTTGAATTAAATATTTTTTTCATGCAAATTTGAAACATTTTGAAGCGAAATCTACCTAAAACAAAGGTTAGAAAAACATCCAGAAAGCTTGCGAGCGATCATCATGTACAAAGTAAAGTGGAGTAGTGTTCTAAGGTTAATGATTTCTTCCTCTAAGAAACCAAAATTAGATTGAGTTTATAGAATATTGTATTGTCAAGAAATCATTTCCTATTGTCCCTCGCAAAAATATTTTACACAACAAATAAACAAGAACATCTTGTTTTATATTCGGTGATGTTCTTCCACGCAGAAATAACAAAAGTAATAATAACAACATCAGCAGCAACAGCAACGAAACATAAAGACACAATTAATATTGTAGTTAAATTGCTCCGGCAAATATGGGAATTCTCACTAAATTTATGTTACATTAAAAAACAACAAATATATAAATAATTAAGGACGCACAGTAACAAGTTTTGGAATATTAATGGTGTTTTCTGACGTTTTTTAGTTAATTCCAAAAATCTTTAGAATTATTTTTCTGAATTATACATATTTTACACTGTTGTATAGATATGTCTTTTGTCTTTCAGCTAATATATAAACTGTGTCGATCGGATCAAAATTCATTGAGTTACAAGCCTTTAGATTTTAAAAATGTGAATTTTTTACATTAATGTTAGTTTTGTAAAGAGCTTTTCCCCAAATTAATATTTTACTTTTTTAGTAAAATATTAAAGTATTTTTTTTTTTAAATACATTGAAAATTATTATGGAGGAGTATTAGATAGTTCCTATGCGCATTGCATTGGGGCTAGTGTAAATCGGGTTTTTACGTTTTTTCAAAAATCAACATTTTAATTCACTCCAGTAAAGCAAAAATAGATTCTCAAATTTTGCTTCAACATATTTAGTGTTGGAAATAAAATGTTCAGTCGTTGGTCCTCAGCTCTGTACGAGTTTTTACTTATAAGTCCATTACTTTTACACGTTTAAAACAGAAAGGTAGAAATGTTTATTCAGATTTTAGCATATTAAATTTCTTGAAACCTTTTTATTTTTTGCAAGACACGTAGAAATATTGTGGTTTCTTCAACTATTACAATTAAATACTTCGCTCATGAATTCAAAGCGCCCTAATGGCACAAAATAACCATATGCAGATATGCATGTAGATATTTACCAATGCAGCAGTAGTAGTAGTAGTAGTGGTTTGTGGAAATATTCGTTTATCTTGTTGTGTTTTTTCGGTTAAATGTGGTTAAAAGGAAATAACGAACAATTTAATTAAATGTTCTCTCAATGTATAGAAGTGAATATGTGTGCATGTGTTTGTATTAATATGAAAATATATGGAACTGTGGAAAATCCGCAAAATGCACTTAAAACTGCCAAATGAAAACTGTGAGCAAAAACATGCATAAATGGAATGTCATATGTGTGGGTTACTTTAGTTTTATTTTTTGTCTTCATTTTAGTGTTTCTTTTTTCGTAGATTTTTATTTAAGTTAAGGTTAAATTATGAGAATATTTAAATAAATTACACTCCTCAACAATGAACATTTCTCGGAGATTAAAATAGATAATTCCTATACATTTTCCTCTGCTGAATTCAGAAATCAGTTTTAAAGATATGTGCTTTTAGCCCATTGACTGTCCCCATATAATAATTTTGTTTATATCGAACGTCCACAGCAATAATTTAGCTTAGTTACTTATACAACGCACAGTGGTTCCAATAAAAAAAGGGTTATAAATCTGTATCATTGAAAGTTGTGAAGCGCTTACAAAACCATTTATCAGATATCACAAGTTTTAAGAATGTTAAAACACAGACAAAAAAAAAATAAGTTGATGTTAATTTTTCCCTTGTTCCTTGGAATATTAATCATGCCCAATTCTTTCTGAATATAACGTTACGAACCTTGGCCTCTAATAATCAATTTGGATTTACAAAGCAAATACGTTCGAAATAATCATATTAATAAACAATTAGCTACTGGCTTGAGCTTTTCACATCTTTACATGTTCATATATACTTAAGTATAAAATCAAACCAAAAAAGTTTGTCTTGAGTAGAACAAAAATCAGAAAAATGGGAATGAAGAAAAATAAACCGATGGCAACGCTGGGAAAGTGCACTTTAATATCAGCTTGAGAGTGATTTAATTCTCGTATTCAATTTTCACGAAAAAGTGGTGATAAGCAAATACACGTGAGCACTGACGATGGAAGTGTAGCGGCTTCCGAAAGTGGCGCTACTCTGTTCTGCTGTGTACGTTGAAAAATTAAGTTGATGTTAATTTTTCCCTTGTTCCTTGGAATATTAATCATGCCAAATTCTTTCTGAATATAACGTTACGAACCTTAGCCTCTAATAATCAATTTGGATTTACACAGACCACCCTTTTTGACCAAACAGTGGACTACAGGATGTCATATTTGACTACTTCAGTCATGAAAAACTTTGTTGGCCTCATAACTTTTACAAATATTATCCTATTTTATAGAACTCAAACTTGTTGTAAAGCTTACAAATGGACAAAGAAGATACACTTTATTATATTAATATATATTTATTTCAGAGATATTTGGCTCTGAATTTTAAAATTTTGGAGTTTGGAATCAACTTTGTTTGAGATTTTTCAAAAGTATGGTTGAAGTCTACTTATTATTTGTTAAAGCACTAATGAATTGCATATAGACATTGTTTAGCCCTCAAAAAAATAATCTTTATTTCAGATCAATAATATTATATATATCTAATATAATTTGTAAAGAAATTTGAAAAACTCGATGGGCGTTTTTTTTTAATATTACATATTATTAATTTTGTTAAAAATCATAAAATATTTTTTTTAATTTAAGCTACGGTAATACCAGAGATATTTAAAAATCGGGAACAAAGTCAAAACCAAAAGCCAAAATTTAAAAAATCCAAAGCTACATATCTCTGAAAATATTAAATATATCTTCATATGATAAAGTGTATTTTCTTTGTCTGTTTATAAGTCTTACAATAAGTTTGAATTCAATCAAATCGGATAATATTTTTAAAAGTTATTAGGCCAACAAAATTTTCATGCCCGAGGTGTCAGTACATCACCGTATATTTCAACAGGGTGGCAAAAATTTCAGCATTCCTAAAGCTAAGTCCCGCTCTATGATTTTGGCATACATTGTTTTTAATCGGAACCCAAGATTCAAAGAAATTGACTGCTACTAACAGTTTCTTACAATTTTCTAGCCTTTAGTGAATAGAAAGGAGCTCTAAATAGCAGGTCATTATCACAGAATAAGAAACAGAAACACGCAAGTTTTACGTTTAAAAATGCCTGTTATCATGTCTTACGCAGTTTTACATGCAAAATGGTCAATTACTAATGCTGACTTTAGACGACATGTATTTTACATCTGACTTGTCAAATTTCCCACTGCAAAAGTGATACATGCCGTGTGAAACATATGAAACATTGTCAGATGACATTTACAGAAGCAAAGTCAGATGAAAAATTTTCAATTAGAGCGTGTTCTATTTTCATCTGACAAGGCATTTGACATCAGCTGTGTTAAATGATCAAAAGTGTGGTTTGGCTGAAAAAACATTAAAAAGCAAAGAGCGCTTCTTATATTTACGAAAATTGTGCAAAAACAGCTGTTGTGAACACTCAGAGGTTATGTCAGATGTAATTGCACATGTACGTGTGAAAGCAAATATTATAAACCGTCTGTAAATTGACAATTTTGACAAACATGCGAAGTTACATATGTCTCATACACCTAACAAGCCATATGTAAAAAACATGTCGTCTAAAGTCAGCATAAGATATAATGAAAGAGATAGCCAAATTAGAAACATTAAGATTTACTATCTCTTTTATATAATCTTCGTAATGTTGTTGTAAGCTGTCAGGTCTAGTTTGTAGTCTATGCCACTATGCCGATATAAAACGAATTATGTGTATATTTGACCAGATCGAGCTAGCAACATACTTATGCTGAGTACACATTTGGCATTTCTTTTGTTGTCATTTTGTGGTGTCATAAGGGCACACACAGAAAAGTATCGGATATGACAAACTAGTTAGAGATTGTTGTGTTTGCTTGTTATGTCACGAAATGCAATAATGTGTACTCAGTATTACATATATTTTGACGTTCTAAATCCGTTTCGTCTGGATCGTACACCATCAATATTTCGAGTAAATTGCGAAAAACTAAAGTTTTTCGAGATTTTCAGCGATTTTTCCCAATTTATTCGAAATTTTGAGGATGTACCAGACAAACGGCCCACAGGTTCGGATTCAGCGCAAAAACAAGTAGGAACTGTAATTTTTTTTTTTTTGTGTCTGTTGGAGGTGACGTCGACAATTAGTTACAGAATAAGCGGGAGTATAAAGTTGTTTACATATTGCCTACAGTGCTACCAATATTAAAAACCCAAAGAAAAATTTTTTTGCTAGTGTAGATATTACTGTTACCAGAATCTGGAAATGTCCATCTTATGAAAATTTGTTAGATACTCTAGATCAAATGCATTATTAGGTGGCGTGGAATACATAATCGCAGTATACCTAATGAAGGTTTCTAAGAATATTTCATCAAGGAAATTTATCAATTTCAATGGATCACGTCGTCATTGGATGGCTGTCTGAACAACTTAATATGTATATAAATAAGAGTCAAAATAGTTCCTGTATAAAGAAATACTTTTTATCCTCTTCCACCTGAATGGAATAAATTTTATTAAAAAAATTTTGTATATAAAAATTATCATTTAAATTGCAGTCCCAGTAAAAAAATATCATGTTTCTGGAAGTAGTAAAAGCCTTTCATGCCTTCCCGATGCAATTTTTTGAAGCGCTTCCGAGGATGCTCAAAAAGAAGGCAGAGATCTCTTAGTGTTCATAATGTTTAAATTACGAAGTAAGTCAGCATTTTACATATCTTCAACACGAACTCCAAAATAAACAAACTCATATTCAGTAGCATTGTAGCTTCCAGCAATATAGGCTCTAAAGAATTGTCAAACGCATTGTTTCAAATAAATACTAACACATTTGAAAACTCAAAACCCATTTAAAGTATGCCTGTATTTCTACATGTCCCACCTATTCATGGAAGAGAGAAATTTATAATAAAACACGATTTGTTTTGTCTGTAGTTTAACCAGCGTTGTCAACTCAGTGCTTTTCGCACCGTTTTTAGTGCTTTTTCAATCTTTCGACGCGAAAAAATTTCAAGTCAGTACTCGGTGCTTTTTTTGTTTATTTTTTTGGTGTTTTTTATTTGTGACGCGGTGGCACTGAACACAAAATTTCAAAAATACATAAGTTTATGCATCTAAAAAATATTTTTTCAAGTATAACATTCATTGATAATGCATTCGATCCTTTGTTAAACCTACTTTTTTGCAGTGGAAGAATAAACAAATTTTATTTACATTTTTATGTATTTGGTTTTGTCCAAGTAAAATATACATAAATATGCAGTCGATATAAGACCGTTTATGTCATTAACAAATATTACCATCAAGCTTTTGTGTCTTCCTTATTCAAACGCAGAAGTTGCACGCGTTCTTAGCTTGATGAATCTATTTAAGTCTAAAATACGTAACAGAATGTCCTTGCATGCTTCATATAAAAATCGGACTGTAGCATGAAAATTCATGTTGAGATACCAACTGATGTATCTTGATTTAATTATTCTGTGCAACAATGAAAATGCTTCGAGATCAAAATAGCAGATCCTTAAATGTATATTTTCATCTGTTGAATGCAGAAGTTACAATAAAAATTTCGAATTAGCTCTAGTTTTAAAGATATAGTGACTTTTATATTTTCATTAATTACAGCAATATTGTATTGCATGCACTTCAAAAGTGACATAATTCAAGGAATGCGTTTTTGGATAAATAGTACAAAATTAATCGTCATATTTCTTTTCATACTGCATAAAAAAATCATACAAGATGTATACTAAAGCTACTTTTACACACTATGGTGCAATATTCGATATTCGACAGTGATCGAAAAAGCTGATCGAACGAATTTTCGCTTGGTATTATGATGCACATTCGATGAAGAATAGCGCTATTGTGCATATCACTCACTCATTGTCATTGTTCAGAATAGTACATTTCTATCAGCTGTTACTAAAACTAAATACAATTTGTTTGCAAATTGAGTTACATATAAATAAAAGAAAAATAAACTTCTATTACCTAATAAATAATATAATTTCATGCATAAAAGATTTATGAGATCAAATCAATTTATGAAAATTGTAAATTTTCTTCCATCAGTGAAACTAGCATTTCTAGTTGTTGTTGGCACTCACGACATTATATCTGCACAAGATTTACAAAAATAGTTTAAAATTACTTCTTCATCACGCAAAAGCAAAAAACGGTTGCAAACTACTTAAATTTGCAACAATTTCTCACATACACTATACAGTCGAAAGCAAAATTGTGTTCGATTGAAAATTCGTTGTTCAACGAAATTTTCAATAATACGAATTTGACATTCGATACTCGATGTTCGGTAGCCAGCGAAGATCATATATCGAATGCAACTCATAATAAGGTCCTATGTATTTTACAGTGGCTTTGTCAGCTTGACGATCCATCTGTAATTGGGCATGTCTGTCAAAATTGGCAATTTACAGGCGGTTGATAATTTTTGCTTTCACACTTACGTTTTTGGTTCCATCTGACATAACCTATAATAGTTTACAACAGCTTGTTTTGTGATAATTTTTTTTTATTTGTTGCGAGAGTTTTGTGTTCTTGTATTCAATTTGTATTTGAATTAATTACAAATTTTCGAACATGTTCTGCAAACCGAATCCAAGTAAATTTCTCGTTTCTCAAAAATGACTAATGCCCCCATTAATGTATTTTAAATTATATATGTGAAATTAATTTCAGATATGATATTTGAAGCTCTAAAAAATATGAAACTGCAAAAAAAAATCTGCAAAAATGTTGCTATTGGTGGATTTAATTTCTCTAAATCGAGCGTTACAGAATAGGCAGGTTTATTTTCTTAAAGAATATGTATAAATATATAGATTTTAAAATATATTTTCCGAATCACAAACACTATGTTCTTGGTGCCACAAACAATTGACTTGCAAGCCAGCTGATGTCAGGTGCTTTGTCAGTTTAAAATAAAACACGCTCTAATTAAAAATGTTTACACAGAATCAAATTTTCTTTGCTTTTACACACCATGTATGCATTTTGCAGTGGGAAATTTGACAAGCACACTGTAAAATACATAGAGTGTAAAAGTATCTTAAACTCTTGAGGAGAAAATACATATCTTTTTTCCCATAAAGGTGTGAGTAAATATAAAACTAAAACTCGTTTTCTGGAAAATCAGCATATTTGAGTTGTAGCACTTTCGCGGTGCATTTGCGATATGTCCTATAATACACCAAAAAATTATGTATTTTACTTTATGAAATGATCAAATAAATATTATTTTTATATAAAATGAAAATTTTTTAATCTAGTTAGTTTTTGAAATTTAAAAGCTGACAACGCTGAGTTTAACGATGATAAAGTGAGACATGATCTTAGAGCATTTTCAATGCTTCGAAAGAAGCGCTATTTTATATCAAAAACAAGAGCTCCAAAGTGGGACATCGCGAACAAAAATCATGCATGTTCGAAACGCTTTTCGAAGCAATAGAGCAAGTAGCTTCTCTCGCTTATAAACCTTCTTCGGCCGAAGCAGTAGTTTTCGCTGGGGTTTTACATTGTGTTTATTTTTCGTTAGAATCTAAAAAATTAATAAATTTTGCAGCTAAAAACTAAAACCGAATAAATAGTTCGGGGTCTAGTAGCTATGAATTTTCAAGAACTTTCTTTTTGCACACTGAGTTCAAGTACGCACTAGAATTTCAAAGGGACTACACTCAGTTAAAATTACTTGACTAGCTAGTATATACTTCAAGCATGATTTATCTATGCATTTAAATAGAGATTACGCCATATAAAAATCGGTTACCATCTCTGAAAGTTACAGCTTCCAAGAAAATTTTCCAACATAGCATTGTCAACTTTTATGGTTCTTAGATCCACCCTATGCTACAACAGGGTACCAAATACAATATTTGAAAAGCTTATGACATCTTCTATGCATTGCAGTTGGTTTCATGCAAATCGGCTACACATTTTAGAAGTTACGTATTTATTGAGAATTTTTTTTTATTTCACGCCACTGCGTAATTTTGCTTTCTCTGTATTGTAGATCAAGTGTGTCCGATTGTTTCTCCTAACCATAAGTTCTATATGTATCTGTAGGATGCGCTTAAGAAATTAAATAACTTTTGCATTTAAAGATCTGTTATATTTGATATGTTGTTTTACTTAGTATTTTGCTATATATAGTATATTAGAGGAAAATAAAGGAAATGCAAGGCATTAACAAAAACTGCCAACTAACTTTACTTCACCCAATCATGCACTAAGTTGGCGTCACTTTTGCATAATTTTCTCGTTATTTCCTTTTAGTTGTTTTAATATTTTTTTCTTTTTTTATGTATTTTTTCATAAATTTTTTTTCGACTCGTTAAAAGAGCAATTTTTCCATTTGATTTGTTCGACTTAAAGTTTTTATGCTTTTTTGTTCACTTTCCTCTTTCTCCTGCTATTATTGTTAGTGCTTTCAGTGTCATCTGTTTAGAAAAACAGGTCAGTAAATAGTAATAGAATAGTTTTGTTTTAGTTTTAATACGAGTAGTTATCATTTTGCTTTTTAGTTTTACTTTTTATTTTATTTTTTTATTTTAAGTAGGTGGATCGATGTGCTGTTGTATTGTTTATTGTTTGGAGTGCATTTCAAGTGCTTTCGGCAATTATTAAATATTTTATATTTTGAAACAACCAAATAAAAAGAAATATAATAATTGTTGCAATAAAAAAAAAACAACTACAAAATAGGCGTGGCACTCCATATTTTATCATCATGTACTTTTGCGAGAACTAATTGTGTGTGCGAAGTCTTATAAGAATTTGATAAGTAGAAGTAGTTAAAATGAATATTTACTTTTCATGGGCGTGGCACTGCCCACTTTTCTAACTAGATTGTTGTATATATTAACGATAACTAAACGCGTATGCAAAGTTTCCCAAGAATCGGCTAAGTAGAAATAGTTAAAATGCTTATTTAATTTTCATGGGCGTGGCACTGCCCACTTTTCTAAACATAATGTTGTATTGTAACGATAGCTAAAGGTGTATGCAAAGTTTCATATGAATCGGTTTAGTAGAAGTTGTTGAAAAAGAATATTTACTTTACATGGGCGTGGCACAGCCCACTTTTTTTATCCTGATGTAGTATTTAAATAGAAGCTTAATGTGTGTTCAAAGTTTCATAAGAATCGGTTGAGTAGAAGTAGTTGAAAACGAATGTGTATTTACTTTGTATGGGCGTGACCCTGCCCACTTTTTAACGGGACCAATCTGGAAGCACATCCTTTTGAATAGAGAAAAAAATCCCAAATCGGTTCATAAATGGCGGAGTTTTAAGGGAACATATATAAAAAAAAATATATATATACATGACGAATAGATAACCTTTCTCCTTTTTTTGAAGTCGGTTAAAAAGGAAAATAAGGAACTTCAAAGTCAAAATAATTTTTATATATTTTAATTAGGAGTATGCTGTATTTCAAAGCAATTATTTATTGGCATAAGTTCGGTTCCATAATAACTCGATATATGTATGCATATATCATAAAAAATACGGTGCCTTAAAACAGAGATATTTATGTAGCTTTTTAATATCAGCTTACGCTGTATTTCGGGCTAACTAACTCATATAAGAACTCTTACTATATGCTTTGGTTTAATTAGTTGTTCAATACCGCTCAAATTATCACTTCATACGAATTATGTTCTTGTGCTAATGCTATAAGAAGTATTAGTTTTTATCTTTAATGAAACACTTTTGTAATGCCATTAAGCATCATTCTTGAATCAAAAGCTTTGTATTCATATGCAAACAAGTAGACATACGAACGTAAATCTTCTTCATAACCCTGCAGTTCTGAGTATGGCAGTGAATAGGCAATAGTTTTTCGTGAATGCTTTGGAAATGTCAATTGAATCAATATGTGAATAGTTAATATTTCTTTGCCGCCTGCTAGAGAGCCTCATGTATGTATGCAAATAAATGTGCAGACAAACAGATATTTATTTGATAAGCTTAATCAGTGACGTGTATACAGTCTCCAGAACTGAAGAGGTATTTACACATGTATTTATTTGAAAAAACAATAACGTTGTTGGTGAACTAGAACACTAACTATCTAGAAAAATAAAAAAATTATCGTTTACTTAAAGCCAAAACTATTACAGCAAATCAATCTTCAACTACGAGCATAACTACAAATGTAAAAAACTAAAATACAGTGTACATGGAAACTGAATATGTCGCCGTAGGACAAATCTTCAAGTCACCATCGATGGCTGGGCTAAACAAGTATCCAACGACGAATTGACGACAATCCAAGCCAGCTATTGACGACATTTTCGAACAAAATGCACAAAAGTCGTTGGTAACATGCTACTATAATTGTCGACTATTAATCTATATAAATAAAAGAGTAACATTATTGAGTGACTGACTGACTGACTGATTCATCATCGCCCAGCCCAAGCCACTAAAGCTAGAAAGTTGAAATTTCGTATGTGGGCTCCCCTCAGGATATATAGATCCACTAAGACGGGGTTTTGGGAAATTCAAACGCTAAGGGGGTAAAAACGGGTAAATTCGGTAACCTTATATCTCCGGATCTAACTAAGGTAGACATAAAATTCCAAGAAACAGCATAATAAGATCAAAAAATAAGCAGACGAGTGTTTAGTACTTTTTTGAAATTTTTGGCATTTAGGGTAAAAATATAATTTTGGTACTTTTTTGTTAACCGTTTCTCTCCTAAAGTAATGAAGATAGAAATTAAATTTAAAATGCATTCTTCTATACTTACGAAGCCCTGAAACATGTTTCGGTATTTTTTTGTAATTCGATTATATAAAGGGTAAAATTGGTTGCTCTTTTTGGTACTTTTTTCCATACAACTATTTCTGATGCAAATTGACATACATAGTGAATGAATATGTTTGTATATTTTCACTAAGAAAGGATTTTTGAACATTTTAATTCTAAGGGAATTAAAAGCGGTAAAAACGGGTAAAATCGGTAATCTGATATCGTCGAATCTAAGCAAGGTAGACATAAAATTCTAAAAGCATCATAATAATATAGAAAAATGAGTGGACAGGTTTCTGAAACTTTTTTGAAATCTGTACATTTAGGAGCCGAAAAAGGGTGAAAACACAATTTTTGTACTTTTTTTGTTAACAGTTTATCTCTTAAAGTAATAAAGTTAGAAACTAAACTTGAAACTCATTCGTCTCTCCTTAAACAGCCCTCCAAAAAAGTTTTGTATTTTTTCAAATTTGAATATGTAATGGGTAAAATGGTAGCCCTTCTTGGTACTTTTTTCCATACAACTATTTTTTATGCACTTTAATACACATACTGAATGCATATGTTTGTATATATTCTCTAAGAACGCATTTTCGAAAACTGAAATTCTAACGGGACTAAAAGGGGTAAAAACGGGTAAATTCGGTGTTCTTATATCTCCGAATCTAAGTAAGGCAGACATAAAATTCCAAAAGCGTTATAATAAGATTAAAAAAATTAGTGGATAGGTGTTTTGTACTTTTTTGAAATTTGTAAATATAGGGGCCGAAAAAGGGTAAAAATATAATTTTTGTACTTTTTTGATAACCATTTATATTTCAAAGTAAAGCATCTTTTTCGAAAACATACTTTTTTGAAAATGTAGTTTTAAGAAATGGTACTTTTTGAAAGTGGTACCCTTTTGAAAATGGCTACTTTTTGAAAAGTTACTTTTTGGAAAAGGTTCTTTTTTGGGCTCTGTACACCAAAAGTGTAAATTAATCTTATTGTTTTCGATACGATGTCCATCTGTCTTTCTCTCTATCACTAGGGGCTAAAGATTAAAGGGTGTTCTAAAGCGAGCAACCAAACATGTTGAAATACTAATGTAATATACAGACACTTTTGTATAGACTCTCGAAATTTACAAAGTTAGTGTTAATTGGTGCAGTCTGTAGAATATTTAATACAATAAAAATTAAAGGGAGTTCTGAAAGTTAATGTAATTTTGACTATGTATCTTAAACTGTTTGCTGAATCTTGGAAACCGTTAGAGGCAAACTCTTGAAAATTTAAATAGAACACTGAAGATGGCACATAGCCGAAACCGGTCTGTTTACAAAGCAAATTTGACGTGGGATGACGGAAAATAGATAGGCGACAGAGCATTAATTGTCCTGCAAAATTCATCGATGAGAAAATGTTGTCGGTAACAACTGCAGCTCCAGGGACCCTGTAGTACAACTTTTCACAATATTGTCAGAACAAATTCTTTAAATACGACAACGTCCATGTCAGCCCAGATGCTAGCGACGACATTTTCGTCGATGTTGTCTGCAACACAATAAATGATTTATCGCCTATAAAACACATTTAGAAATAAGTATGGCGACAAAGTGATATACATTGTCTTGTATAAAAAATTTGATCTGACAAGATTGTAAAAAGTTGTGCTACAGGGTCCCAGTAGCCCCAGTTGTTATCGACGACATTTTCATCAATGATGTCTGCAAGACAATCAATGATTTGTCGCCTACAAAACACATTTAGAAATATGTATGTCGGCAAGGTGGTATAAAGAATTTATTCTGACAAGATTATGAAAATTTGTGCTATAAAACCCTATTGACGAGAAGATGAAGAGAATCTTTATGCAATATGACGTTTGCTCAGTTTAATTGCGGATAACAACTACATCAAACTTATAGTGTGTAAGGTTTTATTGTCGACAACAAGAGTAACAACTGCATCGAAGTCGTCGTGCTTCCATTTATGTATATTAGAGCATTTAAGTTGCCCACAATACGTATTCTTTTTTTTTTTTTGAGTACTTCGGTGGGATATTTAATACATAGCATGCTATCAGAATGGAGGTTGTGGGTTCGATTATACTGTCGTAATTTCGCCGTCGATAATAAACACTTGTTTCCCACATGCAGCGATGAATTCTCGAAGAATTGGCCTATAGGGCATGACCATTCATATGTGGCTCATTCTCATTCCAAATTCATAAAATAAACATGTAAATTTTGAAATGCAAACTGATCTAACATGGTTTAATAGATTGTAAATAAATGTACATAATTTTTTTTTGTGTAACGCTGAACCCACACCTAAATAAGAAAAATTGTTGTTTTGACTAATACGACAACAGTACATTAGTTCTTATGACACAACACATACCATTTTTTTTTTTTGGTGTGCGTTATAGTCATACGAGTGTGTTTGACTTAAAAGACAAAAACGTTTTGCGTTGTGTGTTCAGGGTAAGACTGTTCATTGTGTGTTAAAAACGAAAAATACAATTTTCTCCTCTCAATATAAAATGGCATATCCGTAATGCATTGTGTTGATTTTCCACATTAAGAAACTATGCATTTTTTTTTAAACGGGATTAAAGTTATAAAGATTTTAGAATATTTGCACTTGGAACTAGGGATGTAACGAATACCGATACCGATACCGATATATCGGAGATACTTCAGATTTTCCGATATATCGGTATCGGCGATATTTTACTGTCGATACGACGATACTTTTAAACATTTTTTCAGAGTTTTTTTTAACAAATAATTTATTTTTGTTCGATTTTAACATGAATTAAATTCACTTCGTTATTTTGTAAATCTTATTAATACCAATTTTAAAAATTAATAATATATTATGCTGTTATTTTGTAAAAAAATATTTATTTTTGGTTAATTTTACCATCAATTCAAATTCAAGTCGTTGTTTCTTAAATCTTATTCCAGCAAAAAAAAAAGATACTCCAAAGAAGTCATGAAAATGTAGAATTCGCGATCGGGAAGTACATATTGCAAATTTGGATAATTTCTAATTAGTTTTACATATCCTTGCCATTGCAAGAAGTTCTGTTTTTCGATTACCAATCACCGAATTGGAAGCGATGCTAGGACAAATTTCTTTTTCGGTATTCTATAATGATTTTTCCTCAAGGAAAAAGGATAAAAAATTACCCATTTTCACAATTTTTTTTATGCGAATTTAAACTCAGAACCGTATTTTCATGTAAATTTAAGTGAATATATATAAACTTAGAAGTCTTTTAATAATTAAGCTATTAAGTTATTTAGAAGAATATTAGTTGATAAATGTCCTTTAAAAAAAGTCGATTTTTTAAAAAGCATGGCGAGTATTTTTTAAAATTATAGAGGAATTAAACATATTTTCTTGCTTTTCTACTAATTATCTGCATATTTTTAATATAGATATTGTTGAAGCAAAGAAAATGTAGCTCCTTAAAAATTAATTCCAATTTTGTATACTGGGTTAAAATCAATTTTAAATATTCTCTCTTACAATGTAATTTTGTATAACAAAAAAATTGCACTTGAGTTTTGTTGATCTAAACTTGAACTCAATTTCAATATTCGTATCGGTATCGGAATCGGTATCGGCGATATTTATTTTTAAATATCGGTATCGGTATCGGATCGGCAAAACGGCGTATCGTTACATCCCTACTTGGAACTCTTATTTCACATATCAAATTTTTGAAAAATATTACAAACTATATTTTTTTTAGATTTTTGGTGCTTTGCATTAACAACACACTCTAAAATAAAAGCTACACTAAAATAACACTCAATATATTTTATTGGATACAAAACATGATTTATTGACGAAACGTTGTTCAATATAATACTATTTCATAAAGTTAACAAAACTTTGAAGTATTTGGAAGTACCTATGCTGATATTTTACTCTATGTTGTTAAAGTAATTTTAATAATTAAACTGAGTAGTGAATCGGACTAAAAAAGTGTAACGCTCAATACACAAGACTGCCTACTACAACAATTAAAAAAAATATATACATAATTTCTAATATTTTCAAAAATTTTGATGTGCAAAATAAAATAAGCAAATGCGAATATTCTAAAACCGTTATAAATTTCATCTCGTTTTTGGAAAAATCTATAAATTCTTAATGTGGAAAATCAACAGCATGCACTACGGACACGCCACTTTGTATGAAGAGAGTAAAAAACTGAATTTTCGACCTTTGCTTTTGACACGTAATGGACAGTCTAACATAAAGAAACGTATGTACATTTATTTTTAATATATTAAAAATTGCTAAAGCAGTTTTCATTTTAAAAGTTATGTGTTTATTTTATGAAATATTTTACTATACTTTTAACGAACACCAAAAAAGCATTTGAAATGAGAATCAGATATAAAGTATAATATTATATAATAGTGAAATACATACATCAGTATGCGTGTATATACAAAAATACTTGACCAACCAATAAAAATTTTCAAAACTGGCTTATACTATGTCGATTTATGTGTGTTATATTTAGTATGTTTTGGTTTATTTCATTGCATGTGTCAGTGTTAATGGCTAAAATTGCACAAAATTATTGCAGTGCTGTTGGTTTGATCCAAAAAAAAAAAAAAACTGAACAAATATACAAGAATATTGGTTTTGGTTACAGTATATTTTCTTGTGTTAGAGTAGAAATAATGTGGACTCATAATTGTGGTTAAAATATTGTAAAGCTAAATGTAGTGTAAAAATGAATGTATAGTGAATATTATAACTGCTAAACTAAACTGCTTTACGCAACTATTTGAGATATTTTTATTTCTGCCAAATAGTTTTTCTTTAATAGAAAAATACTTTACATTGTATTTAATATAGAAATTAAATGGAAATTTAAATGGAAGTAGTTTTAAGCTTTATTGTCAATGTAATTATTTCGAAATCATATGCTTTTTTATTCAAAATTTTTATATAGGCTAAGGTACGTAACGTTATGTTCAGAAAGAATTAAATGTGATCAATATTCCAACGAACAATGGAAAACCTCCATAAATTTAATTTTCAACTTACACAGCAGAACAGAACAACATTGTTTTCGTATGCCACCTTACTCAAATTGTCAGTGCTAATGCCAGTCTCTACTTATCACCAGTTATTACGTGGCTCGTTTAAATGTGATCGCAGCTTTTATTTATGTATACAAATAATTTAAATTATGTGTATTTTAGTCGAACTATATGGGCTTTATTTATCCAAAGAAATTTTTAATATTCAGGAATAATTCAGTTTAATTTTACAATTAAATAATTTTTATTGAGAAACTATTTTTCAAATCGTGTAATAGTTGAAAAAGAACAAAGACCCAATATCTTGACTTTTGTAATTGTCGAATTGCACATCGATGTTTTCGGGATCAATCATGATTTCATCGTCGGAGGTCTTTATAATCTAAGCTAACCCCTAGCTCACCAATCAAACAGTTAATATCCAGCCTTGTACCAATTTGTATTAAGCTCTTTTTACTTGCTTAAGTTTATTTTTGGTGGTTTAGAAATTTACCATACTTGGCTCTTGTCTTTAGCTATTACTTGTGCTTTTATTGCTAACCTAAGTTTGAGAAATATTGCTTCTCATGTCTTAAGATTTACATGTGTTTGTTTTTATTCATATTACACAGTGTTCCCAGTTTTGGAGATTTGTCCCAAAATAGGGGATTTTTTTGGAATTGGGGATAAACATTTTGTGAAAATCCCCAAGGGGATTTTTTTATTCAACAGCACTTTTTTCGCTGAGGATTTTTGGGGATTTGAAATCTATTTCTTTTGCACCAAAATCATTTCAAGATAACAGTCACCCAACAACTATGGTATGGTAAAGAGGCATTGTGAATCAGTAAAACACAAAAATAGCCTTGAATCGCTTCATACAAAGACATTTTAAAAACGGTTGAGTTTTCTTCTCAAACGCTAAATCTTTTTAATACAAACAATATGCTCAACAAAATTGCATTAAATGATTATTCATAATATTTAGATTCTGAAGTTTTTGAAATGATGAACATTGATGCATATGCAATTGTTTTATTCTTGTATGCTTTTTACGTTCTGTCTTTTATATATCTACATGCATATGAGCAATTCCATTTAGCAGGGTGTGACCACTTTACACATATTTTTTATTATAAATAAAGAAAAGAAAATTTTTTACCTAAAAAAATGTTGCAACTCGCAAGGCCATTAAGCTTAAAGTCGTTGAATAACGGGTAAACACTAAAAGAAAACGACGCCTGCTCAGAATGATCGTCAGAAAGTTGCGACGGGTGTGACCTTACAAATCTTAGTTTTAAAGAATTATGACATTCAGCATAAATTCGGTAAAATTTTTACTATAACGTTTACAATAATTTTGGTATAGCTGTCTGCTCAAAGTGTTTTTAGCTGTAATAAGTATTTACAGTTTGACAAAAAATCAGTTTTCTTAACAAAAAATTATTTTTAAAATGTGACGGGTGTGACCGACGGGTGTGACCTAATACGAAAACTTAAAATATTTGAAGAAATAAAACTTTTTATTGATTTCATTAATATAAATAATATAAAAATAAGTCATAAGAAAATAACACAATAAATTATTTGCTATGCGTTCTATTATAGACAGCAGAATACTCTAGCTGAGTAATATTTTTAAATTCCATAAAAAGCGAAAAAAGTATATTATTTTCCGAGATAAAGGTTTTTATTAATAATAAGAAAGGGAAGAAAAGAAAATCTGAAATAAATATTAAACATACAAAGAGGGAGAGCAAAATGTTTCGTTGATGATCATTTAAAAGTTCCTTAAATTGCTTTTTTTTATTTAGTTTGCACGTATAAGAAGAGTGCTACTCCAGAGAAGGAGCTTCTAGCGATAAATTGCTTAATAATATTATATAATGTATTTTTTTATTTTTTCTCTAATTTTCATTCTCTAAAAAACATCAATTGAGAGATTTTTATTAAAAATAAGGAAATTATTTTTTCCTTGCATAGGGCCGTATTACGTGGAATCACTCATATGTAGATATGTATGTATTTAGAATTCAAAGTATACATACCCAGCGGTAAAACTTACGAGGCATTCACTAAACAGGATTTTTTAAAGGCCTTCAAAGACCTAAAATAATATCCAAAACTAGTTCTTTTCTGCGTTCTCGGGATAGCCTTCTAGAAGACCTCTACACTCCCCCTTCTTTTGTAAGAAGTACTAAATGTTTGGATTTGTCGTTTTTTTAAATAAAAAATATACTTTAGAAATGAAAAAATACATTATCGTATTTTTTTCGCAAACAATTTGTGTATAAGGACCTATTCACATATTATGTAACGCTATTTTCGGAGGTGTTATAACCCCCCGTCACGTAACGCTTTTTACAAAATGTTCAGTATAAAGTATTTAATCCGTAACAAATCATTCCGCCCCCCTCCTACAGCGTTACGTAATATGTCAATAGTACCTAAAACTGGATTTTACGTACAAGAGGCATCATAGATGCTGCTATTATGTCGGTTATGTTGCAGATATTACATTGTGTCCAATTCCCTTTTAATAAATACATGAAATTTGGGCCCTAATTGCGTATATCACGTCACCAAAGTGAAATTTATATAGAGAACAAAAACAACATTTCAAATATTTTATAAATTTGTTTTATTTTTCATAAAAATTTTTTAATTTTTGAAAGGTAAAGCAACGATTGAGTTTCTACGCGTTTGTTTGGTGAAGAATTTGTATGAAAAACAAAAACAAATTTTTAAAAATTTTCCAAATTTGTTTTTGCTTTAATATAAATATCACTTCGGTGATGTGATTTACACAATTAAGGCCTTAGCCTCATATGTATAAAAAATTACTTTGGATGATAAGAAAGAGTTCGGAATAAAAAATTAAGATAATCAAATATATAGAAGACGCTATAAAAATAGCCAGATAAAAAAATTTTCCTCCATTTGATTTTTAAAACAGACCTTCCCAGACCAGGCCTTATATCAGGCATGCTATGTATGACCTGCAAATAGGCCTGCTAAATAATGCCTTCAATCAGGCCTGCATAGTAATAGGTCGAGGAAGACCTTGGCCTGCAATGACACCACGCGTAAGAAATATATGAATATGACTGGGGAGTGGAAGTACTAGAGCCTGCTAATTAAGGCGTTATAGAAGGCCTCTTTACTCCTTCCATTTACCGCTGGATATATGTAGAAATAAAATTAGTTTTAAAATATTTAATATAAATGGATTTAATTAAATAAATATATGTACGTATGTATTTCGTTTGAAATAATATGATTTTCTTTTTAAGGTACTGTGGGGATTTTCGGAAATGAGAAAATAGCTATTTTGGGGATTTAGGGGAACAAAAAATCGAAGATTGGGGGTGAAATAAAACTGGAAACCCTGATATTACATGGAAACTTTCAAACATATTTTGTACTATAATTTCTTGCAAAAGTTATAATTTATCATACTGATTAAATATAATTTTTCTTAAAAATTATACTGCAACGCCTTTAATGCTTCCCTAGCGCTAATTATTCTTTAAATAAAAATTATTGCATTTGTTCTGTTCATTATCGTTTATATAGTTCATATATGCCTCATTCTCATTTCAAATGCTTTTTTCGTGTCTGTTGAAAGTATAGCAAGGTATATTGAACAGGTACCACTACAAGAACAGCTGTTTTAGTAAATTTGAGAATGTGTGCGTCACACAGCCAATAGATTTTGACACATGTCTGAGATTTTTCTATCAACAACGGGCATGTGCTAGTAAATTTGAGAGATGTTATGAATATGTGCGACTCACAGATAATGGATTTGACATATTTCTGGGGTATTTCTACCAACAAAATACATGTGTTTTTTGGTGTTGTATTTGTTTTAGTAATGGTGGTACCTGTAATGAATATGCCGTGAAGTATAGTAAAATATTTCATAAAATAAACGCACCCATTTTAAAATGAGAACTGCTTTTGGATTATCTAATAGATTATAAATAAATGTACATCAGTTTTTTTTGTGTTAAGTGCAATATACACGGTCAATCAGCTTGATGTCAGATTCGTGTACGTGTGCTGGACGAAAAATCAAAACCAAGTAGATTTTCCATCAAGCGTCGTCGGTGTCACTAATACTAACGAAATTTCACACATACTACTACCACGCTTGTCAAGCATGTTGACCGTGTATATTGCACTTAACACTGTCCATTATGTGTTAAAAACGAATAACGAAAATATTGTTTTTGCTCTCAACATACACATTAAGAAACCATGAGTTTTTCTAAAATTGAGATTAAATTTATAACGGCTTTAGAGAATTAGCATTTGCTTCTCTTATTTTACGAATCAAATTTTTGAAAAATATTAGAAATTATAATTTTTTTGTAAATTGTTTTTGTCCGCAGTTTTGTGTATTGATTGTTATATTTCTTTAGTACTTAGTTTAATTATTAAAATTACTTTAACAACACCAACTAAAATAACAGCGTAGGTGTATACTTCTAAATATTTAAAAGTTTTGTGAACTGTGTTAAATTGCACTATATGGCAAAAGGTTTCATCAATCAATCATGGTTTGTATCCCAAAAAATGTATTGAGTGTTACACATATTTTTTTAATATAATTGAAATTTTTTAGTGAATACCTAAGTAGGTTGTGTTAAAATACATCGAAGATTATACATCTGAATTATATTGTATTGTATTTTATTATATTGTATTATATTATATTGTTTTTTTTTTTCTAAAAATGATGCTTCTTTCGCACGTGGGTTATTATATTTTCGAAGAATGTATTAGGTAGTTCGTATTTGTAATTTACATAACTTTTCACATTGCTAGTCGATTTTATTGAAATAATTCTTATTTGAAGAAGAGTTAGTTAGCCTTCTTTTTGCTTATGTATAAATTTTTATAAAGAATTATTTTTATATATACAAATATTTTATTTTTCCATGTAAAACCAAGTCAAAATTGAGAAAATGGTCATAGCTTTTAATTTCGACAAGCGATTATTATAGTTTTTTTTTTAGAGTAGATGTATAGTGCTTTTAAACATATACTTATTTTTTGTGGTGTTTTTTTCGCGAAATCAAATGTAACGCTTGAGACAAAAAATCGTTAAATAATCAAAAAATATAATTTTATTTCAGGATCCATTGAATGAGGCGAAAACTATAATATGAATCCTACCTTCTCATTTATACATATATTAGTTACATTGGCATAAAAACACAAAATGTACGTTTAGAATGAGAATCAGCCATATATATTTGCTTGAATTGCTTCCATAAAAGTAAACAATTTGTTATATCATGCTTAAAATGCTTAAATCTTTCTTAGTGTAGAACTGTCAGAGGCATTTTAAAAGAACAATGTACGGGATATCATTAAAGTTCCAAAAACAGTATAAACTTCAGCTTTTTGTCATTTTGTTTTATTTATTTTTTTTTTTGCTTTGGCCGTATTTCAAATATTAATACCATTTCATGTAAAAAAATTCAAACCAGATTTGTAAATTTGCAATTCTTTTTAAATTCCAGTTAAAGATAAAAAGAATAACTTTGTATTAAGCAGAGTCCAGTTTTCAACATCTGTTTTAGTTTCCATTTGTACATTCCAGTCGTTTTATGATCAGTCAAAAAATAGAGTCGACAATCAGTCGTTGATAAAAGTTGAAGTTGTGAAGTCAGTTGCTATTTTTAACAAAATCTTTTTATATTCTTGTAATATTTGTTAAGCTTCAAAACTTTAAGTTTTTGAATTTAAATAAACATGCAATAAATCTTTAATCAACTTTATCATATATAATATGACAAATACTGTACAATAAAATCAAAATTTCTTTCAAAATAACAAGGTTCTAAAAAAGTTCTCATTTGTTGTGGGTTATGCATGTGTACACGCAAAGAAAATATATGGTTGGGGCATGGTTGCGTCAGCAATGACATGTTTCCCGACACAGTTTTTGAATGTGGCAAATAACTTATTATTGTATTAAATGACTGTGAACCTTAATTAGTTTAAGGCAAAAAAAAAACTAACGTTTACATTTAATCATGAAACTATTAGATTTCATGAAAACTGACACACATATATTGTTGAAAAAACTCTGACTACAATCATGGTTTATTTAAAAATTCAACAACAGAATGGTTCTATAATAATAAAATATCGTTCTTATCTATACTATTTTGTTTGCAATAAAGCTATGGCTATAAAACAGACATGGCTCTCTGCTTCCAAAAAAGCTTTTGTTCTATACCTTTGTTGAATGCTTTTTGTCAGTTTTGTGTTTTACTTGACAGCGTTTGGTTTATTTTTGTGAGCGGTTGGTGTGAAAAAATAGAAAAATAAAAATTAAAATAACAAAAAGTGATATATTCCGGCAATTAATGTTCGGTCATGTTCTGAAGACTATTTAGTTTTGAAATAGCAAAATTTCAAAAGCGAAGAAAATTGTTCCTTAATCGGACAATTTAGTGCATTCGTAGCTTTGTTCTGATAAAATATGTGATATATCTGAAACACAAAAACCAACTAAAACCTCCAATAAGTGAGCTTTTTAGTTGGATTCTATCCTGAAAGTTGCCAATTTCACAACGAAATGTTTTTCAGAACATGCCCGATTGTAAATATAACATGTGTCAACAAATATGTATGTATCTATGTGAAAATAGATAACAATTTTTATTTCAGATTCAACACACTGACCAGTTGAAAAATGTTGTTTTTGATTTAAATTGAAATAATAAAATTTTTTAGCTCCTGTCAATTTTTTAATCAACTTAAGGTTAAGAAAACAATAAATATATGATTATATAGAACAATATATATGGTAATTTATAACCATTTATATGGTTAATTTTAACCATATACACGGTTATTTCAGACCATATTTTCTAATTTTGAACAATACCTATGGTTGTTTCGAACCATATATATGGTTGAACTATACATTGGTTATTTCAAAACATTTATTAAAATTTTGAACCATATATATCGTTGTTTTGAAACATACATATGGTTGCTTGAAAAATGTATATGGTTGTTTTGAGCTATATATATATAGTTGTTATCAACCATATATTCAATCGAAGGTTGCCTCAACCATGTTTTTTCTTTGCGTGTATATGCCTGCATTTCATGGGTGTTATACCAAATCACGATTAGTAGACTTTAACCATATGTTTGGAAAGTTCCAACTTTCAAAAACCAATTTAGATTAATAGAAATATAATAATAGCGGGCTTACAATGTTATACAAAAAAAAAACTCAAAAACCAAATTATATTTGATATGAATCTATATATTTTTTCGCTTCAAACAAGAATTCGTGTGTGGTCGTAAAAAATGAATTTATATTTCTTCAAGTATCATACCCCAAGTCGATGGCTATTTTTAAAAAAATTATCCCAAACAATTTTCAGATTAATCAGTTAACATTAAGGCGTGTCGCAAGCCCATCGAAGTTTGATCAAATGCTACTTTTCTGTTTTTAATGTCTCATAACTTAATAAAAATTATTAATTTGTGTCACTATTCTTTAAAATCCCACACAAATTCGTATTTTAAGTGCACTTTCCGTACCTGCACTTTTAAGATAAATGCTTAAAATTTTTGGGATTTAAAAATTATTTTCATACAAAATATCAATGTTAGCTGCACTTTGACTTAACTGCACAAAATATGGGTTTTCCATAATATTTCTTCAAAAACCTTTTTAAGTGCAATTTGTATGCCTTCATATTTACCATATTTTTTGGACGTTTTAAATTATTTTCATATAAAAAATCAAAGTTAGCTGCACACATTAAAAAAATGTGGTGACAACTTTTTCTTAATAATATAATTTAACATATTTTGCGGACATGTCTGACGTCAGAAAAATCTGAAACTTTACCAGACAATCATGCGAGTTTTCTAAAATTACCTTAGACATTTGGCAGACTAGTCGGCAATTTTATGATATGACGTTTGGGCACATTTTCTGATTTGTTTGTTATCCGATTAATATCAAACTAGTCTGCACATTATCGGAAGGCAATTTAATATCCTTTAAGACGTTGTAGCAGATTATTCTGTAGATCGTCTGACCTATGACTTTTCATCCGTCACTACTGCACATTGTCCGATTTTGTAATAGCTCTGGAGAGTTTATGCATAAATGTGTGCGTAAATGTTTTCGGATTAGCTGGCATGAGCATGGCACATAAAGAAACACTAAAGTTTGAAAACTTTTTGATTCCATGTGCGAATTTTATATGACATTTCTAATAAATTTGTTATTTTATCTTCGAATTTTCTTCGACATTAATACGACAGGACATACAAAGTAAGAGAAAAATCGGAAAGTTGTTTGATGCTTTGCCATAATTTTTTCCGATATTGCTTAGACATGTCGAAAAATCCTATAAAAAATATCCCCAGCAAATTGTTCAGAACACTTTTAGACTTTTCAACAAAGTTTTCAGAATTACACTTGTATGATTATCGGTACCTTTTCTGGAACTCGCCATCTTGTGATGATTTTCAGGCCGAGTTCGAACAGAATGCGGCCAAAAATACTCGCAAATATAATAATAAATAACGCTTTTCTTTAGCTGCACTTTTTGGCAGGAAACCACAATTGTATACCTGCACATAAAGGCAGATAAGTACATTTAAGATAACACCATTTTTGACTTATTTTTGACTTGACCCAAAAAGTCGTGCAAAGTAGATTGTGCATGTTTAAAATTACTGTAGTCTAATTTGTTTAGAATAAAATTTATAGTATTTACAAAAAAATTGTCTTTAAAAAACTTGTTGTCTGTGAAGTTTACAACAGCTTCTGTCTTATCGACTTTTATCTAAATCGCATGTTTCTGTGGTCACATGCCTTAACTGCTTAAGTCGTTTAAAAATTATTTTGGAAGAGCTGTTTAAAGTATCAAAAACTCGCTTTCTATCAGTCGTCAGTTTGCTTTTCTTTAACTTATTTATAGATAATTGTTGTCTTAAAAAAAATACATACTTAAAAAATTGGTAGAGATTTGATTTCGACACGAATGGAGTCTATCACACCAAAAATCTAATTTTGTCCTAATTCGACTTAGACGAATAAGGGTTGTGACCACATATTTAAGAAAATAAAGAGCAATATCGAAAACAGCCAATAACTCAAAAAATCTCAAAAGAGCCCATAATTTGACTAATTTCGGTAAACTTTTTTCATTCCCTATATATGATAATTGTTTCTTTAGTTATTTGGGTCGCTGAAGGCGAATCTGCACTCAATTTTTTTTTATCAGCTCTAGTTTGTGTAATTCTACTGAACAGTTCTCAATATTTTTGGAAATAGCTTTACAAGCTGCCAAAAACACACTTCTTGCGAATATCACAAAAAGGCTTCTTACGAAAAATAAATTAATCTCATCTGCTTGATCAGCAGCCCCAATTTTGTTTAAAAACATAAAACTTTTTTGTTGCATAGTGTAATTTATAAAAAGTTGTCTCAGCAAAAGCATTCAACAGTTTGTACCACCAAGAGAAAAAAAAAGATAACGTAGTCAGGTGTAAACCAAGATATTTTAATAACATTGCTCAAGTAAGTGCTCTGACGTAGATAAAAATGTCTCACATATTTTATAGCTCCACTTATTTGAATTTCTGCAACATTTATTTTTTGTATTTAAATGAAGGTTAAAATAATAAACTACGAAATGTTTAGTTCTAAAGTATCTTCACCATTGTATTTATTTATATATTATTTGTATACTTTTTTATTTGTTATTTTAGTGCACTAGTAAGTACACTTTTATATTTTATTAATTTTAATTTACATTTTAAATGCTGAATGTTGTTTAGTTTCTTCTTGACATTTTCATGTTTAAAGTAAATATTTCATAAAAAAAGCTGTGTTGCAAATTGGTGCATTCCTTAAGTCAGACGAAGTTTAAATGACTTGGTGCATTATTAAATAAGTTGCGATGGAAAATGCTAAAGAACAAGAATGGAGTATTCAAAGGAAATAAATACTAAATTCAATTAATAGCAATAACTTCATACAGTCTTAGTCATATATGGCTGATTCTCATTCTAAACGTATATTTTCTGTTTTTTTTTTTTCGTTTACCAATGTAGTTAATACAAATATGAGAAAATAGGATTCATATTAGAGTTTTCGCCTCATTCAATGGATCCTGAAATAAAACTATTTTTTTTAGATTTTTTTAGATTTTTGTGTATTGAGCGTTACATTTGCTTTCGCTGTTATTCTGGGAATGATTTTTGCGAAAAAAACACAGCACACAAAAATTAGTATAGGGTTTGCAAGCACTGTACATCTACTCTCTAAAAAGAAAAAATTATAATAATCGCAAGACGAAATTAAAAGTTATGAGCACTTATTCTGTTTTGACTTGGTCTCACATGGAAATATATAAAAAAAGATGTTATCTTTTAAAATGATTTATACATCACTAAAAAAACGGCTAACTATTCATTTAAATAAGACTAATTTTAATAAAATCGACCAATAAAGTTAAAAGTTATCTCAATTTCAAATAATTATTCGTAGCAAAATGCGACCTACCTAATACATTTTTCGAAAATATAACAACCCACACACAGTGCGGTAGAAGCAAAATTTTTTTAAAGAAAATCAGAAATTTCTAAAAAGATAATGTTCTCTATATCGTTTCTACCATTCTGCTGCTGTTAAATTTTTTAATGCCATAAAATTTATAGATAAATATTATTTAAGAATACTATTAACGTAACGCTCAATATATTTTTATACGAACTCAAAATTTTTTTAAGAACACACACAATATTTGGAATTTAATACACTTCAGATGTATAATCTTCGATTTATTTTATTTAGGTATTAATAAAAAATCTCAATTATATTAAAACAGTATGGAAAACACTCAACACATTTTTTTTGCTACAAGCGATGCTTGATTGATGACACGTTTTGCAATATATTACTTTTTAACAAAATTCACAAAACTTTTAAATACGAGTATTTAAAGGTAAATACCTGCGCTATTATTTCAGTGTATGTTCTTAATGCAATTTTAATAATTAAACTGAGTAATGAAGTATACTAAAAGAGCATAACGCTCAATACACAAGACTGCGGACAACAAAAATTTAAAAAAATATATAAATTCTAATATTTTACAAAAATTTGATGTGTCAAATAAGAGAAACAAATGCAAATATTCTAAAACCGTTATAAATTAATCTCGTTTTAGCAAAAATTAATAGTTTCTTAATCTGGAAAAATCAACAGTATGCATTACGGACAAGCCATTTTGTATGAAGAGAGTAAAAACAATGTTTTCATTCTTTGTTCTTAACACATAATGGATAGTCTTACACAAAAAAGGGCATGTATTATTATCTATAATCTATTAAGTCATGCTAAAGCAGTTTTCTTTTAATAACGTGTGCTTTTATTTTATGAAATATTTGACTATAATTTCAACGAACACGAAAAGAACATTTGAATTGAGAATCAGCCATATTAACTGTAAAAGGTCATTCAAATCTTAAAGAAAATCGAATGAAAATTTGCTTACTGCATTTGGTCTGTTTGTCCCATTTCCTAATTTCAGTACCCCAAGGTGAGGATAACGGAGGATTTATTCTCAACGTACACAGAAAAAAATAAATATAATTTTCTGTAAAGGAATTCAATGAAATAGTAAATATTTTCTCTAGGAACGGTCCCACAAACAAATTTTTAAATCAGTTCAACCTTCTGTACAGCCAAATTTTTCTTCGAATGTTCAATATTTACATGCTTTAGAATTTCTTTCTTAAATAAAAATAATTTGATCGAAAGATTAAATTAAAAATGAACTTAAGACAAACTAATTAAATAACTTTGGATAAAAGTCATGCAGTTCGACTAAAAATTCATAACTCAATTATTAAAACTCTAAAGGCACTTAGCTAAAACATGAATGTGTACTGTTCCAAAAATTGGGCAAAATAAACATTCAATAAATCCCAGCATTGAGAATATCGATGATATTCCACGCTGGTAATACCGAAATGGAAAAAGCTTAAAATAGTTGAACATGCTAAGAGAAGACAGTTAGTGAAGTTCCGAACATTTAGAAAAAGTTCAATAATGTGCGACTCACCACAAGATGGCGACAGTCTGCTAATTGAGCTTACTAATATTAGTAGGATTTTCGCTACAGTGTTGCTGCGACTGTCAGTGGTAGTGTGGGTAAAGGATTCTGATGAGTAGACTTGGTGGTCACGAAACAGCTGTCAGTTCAACATTCCGTACAGCCAAATTTTTCTTAGAATGTTCAATATTTACATGCTTTAGAATTTATTTCTTAAATAAAAATAATTTGATCGAAAGATTAAATTAAAAATGAACTTAAGCCAAACTAATTAAATAACTTTGGAAAAAAATATAGACAAAAATATCTGAAAAATTTCATTGAAAATTGTTTAAATCTATAAAACCATTTGTATTTACAAATTGTAAACAAAAAAATTTACTAAATTAAACAAAAAAATTTACTAGATTTTCTGAAAAATATCAAACAATGTTTTCGTCTAAATTTATAAGACAATTAGTCCAAAAATAGTAACAAATACTAAACAAAATAGTTTACTTAATCAAACAAAACTATTTAGTGGTTTTTTTTTAATATGTCAATCAAAATTTTTGTCTGAGTCATCATCATCATGCATTAAGCATTTATGAAATTTCACTTTGTTAAATGTGTTCAAGTCTGAATGCTTATCTAAAGACTCTAAAAGAATGAATGAGAATTAATGCAACAACCTTAACGAATTGATTCACTCAAAAAGCTTCAATAAACAAACTTTATACCATCGCATTCATTTTGCTATCATTGTTGTTGTTGTTATTTGTGTGTATGTCGTTATCGGGGTTGTTTTATTACAGCACAGTTTTTCTTGTTGTTTTTCTTGTTGTTGGTGTTTTTGCTCTAAATAAAAGTCATACAAACAATTCATAGATTATGAACAGAACATTTACTGAAAATTAAATTTATTTTAGACAAAACTTTGCTTGAAAATTTTTTGGTGATAATTTTTTCTGTGTAGTCTGCATGTGCACAATTAAATTTATTCCAATTCGTTATTTCTCTGATGTCAGCTTATCATTGCAATGATGCAAAGGTTGTCATTGCAATAAGGAAAAGTGTCATGGGTTCCAAAATGAAGACACTTGACATAGCATTGATGTCAAATTACTTCAGCGTTATGACGGTTTTTCTATCAGTGTCATTATATTGATTATATTTTGTCATTAAATTGATTCCAATTCGTCATTTCGCTAATGTCGGTGTGTCAATGCATTGATGGTAGATTTGTCATCATTGGCAGCTGATGGAAAGGTTGAGCTCGCAAGGATGAAACGTGTCATGGGGTAAAAACGAAGATACTTAACATAGCATTGATGTCGAATAACATTAGCGTTATGACAGCTTTTCTATCAGTGTAGTATGAGTTCAAAGTTTTTTTGATATTTTATATTCTTTTCCTTAGTTTGTTTGCAGGCCTTTAAAATAATGAGTTCACGGAACATAAATAAAATACATAAAAATATTTAAAGTTTATATAGAATATTTTTATGGTAATTTAAAGTGCCATCCAGAGTCAAAGGCTGGTTCGACTAAAATAAGTTATATATTGTTTGAAAGGCTATTACATTATGAGTAAAATAGTGGCTAATTTGCTTTGATCTGATAAAGTTAAAATTAAAGAAAGTTTTAATGATCTTCAGCAGTTATTGTCAGTTCAGATGCTGTTTTGTAAGACAAGAATTTTTTTATATCTTAATTGAATAGCTCATTCAATTTAAAAAATTTTAATATACGAAATTAAACACAAGATATGGATAATATGATGGAAAATGAAAATACTAGTATTTCAATTCCCTATTTTATTTACAATTTTGTGAGTAAGATTGAACGTTTTTTGAAGTTATACATATTGTTGTAAACAACACTCACGTGTTTGAACTAAATCTTGCATAAAGACGTATGATATAGAATCCTCCTTTCCTACTTTCCACCAAGAAACTATCCCTATGCAATTAAAATGTATTTTAAATAGTTCATTGAGAAACAAATGATTTTAAGAAATATATTTCCTAGCTACTCAAGGCCCATCTTAAAACGAAATCTTTCATATATAGTAGATTTTAAACAATTACATTTTCATTTTTACTTTTACTATTACCGTTCGTCGTCTTAAAAATTAATTTCACATATAATTTTTCTTTGCAGGCAAAAAATGAAGGACTAAAATCTCAAAGTAAGTGAAAAGTTTTCTTGAATCAATCAGCAAAAGAAATCTAAAAAAAAAATCAAATAAGACTTGGCAACTAAAATAATTAAACTAAAAGTGGAATAAACACATTTGCGAAATTAAAACACAATAAATAACACGAATAAAAAAATTTTCTGAATTTCTCATTTACTAAACGACTTATTTGTCGTTATAGTTGTACGAAAATGAGGAATGTATGTAAGTTTTACGTTAAACAACTCGAATGTATTTTCAAACAAAAATTTTGTTAAAGGAAACGGAAACATTTTAAAAACAGTAGTTGCAGTAACAGTCGTTGTAGCGTAAATTAAACATATACACTCACACATGTACACGCGCACAAATACACACACATACACGCACATACATTTACTTTCCCGATTAAATGAAACTTTTTAGTTTGTTGTCATCGGTATCGTGTTACAAATATGTTAAGTTCTGTTTGTAGGACTGTGTGTGTGTGTGTGTGTGTGTGTGAGTTGTAATTCGTGCAAAGTTTTCTTTTGTGTTTTGTTTTCATCTTTTCAAGGAAGCAAGTGAATTTAAAAATAAAAACACAACTAACGGCTGTCAATACATTTTGGACAATAAAAAGTGGCGAAAAATGTGAAAACAAAAAAAAGTTATAACTGAATTGTTACCATATAAAAGAAAAAAAATTTAAAACTAAACGAAGTGGCAAAAGAAAAGAACAACTTAACTAAATCGTAAACTTGTTTTTTGTGAGTTTCGCTGGTTATTTGACATTTAATTGCCATTATGACAGCAGAAAAACAATATATCAGTAAATTTAATTTAATGACAATGTAAGAAATTAGTAACTACTGTGGGACTGATTCGGCAATAAATTATTTACACTTCAAAATTTGAGAACTTGTAACCAATTGAAGGAAAGTGGTTATACGATTAAATTTTTTTATATAATGCGTTTTAGTCAATTGATTACTGAAGGTACCTGTAATACTTGGTTACGGTGTCTAGTTTATGATTCAGTTGTAGTGCGTAGTATTACAATAGTTGAGGAGTGTTCATTCAAAATGGCTTATATCCATGTTAAGCCAAATTTCAGTAATGAGAAAAAAATATTTAGGAGCTCTAACTTACTTTTTTTTAATGTCTCCAATGTTATAGTGTGTTGATGTAATATTCTGATCCTTTTAAAAATTTTATTCTAACTTATTTGTATTTATTGCGAAAAGAAGAAAACATTTGAAAATGTGCCCCGTTTGTTGTAAACAACCGGAAATACGTCTGTTTATTTTGAAACATTTGGAAATATGCCCCTTTGCTTTAAAATTTTAGAAATAAAACATTACACCAAAAATCAAATTTATTACTATGAATTATTATATGACAGATTATATTCTTAAGTCAAGTTCATTACAATCACAATCATCACAATCATTGTTCGAACAGTCATAACTATAACTTAAGAACAATTTTGGGGATTGTTGGTAATAGCTATGAAAGTTTTAAAATTTGCCACTGGAATGCTAGAAGCCTTAATTCTACGAAAATAGATTATATGAATTTTATACTATCAAATTGTAGTATTGATCTTCTTTGTGTTTGTGAAACATTGTTTGATCCTGAATCTGATGATGATGTTCATAATAACGGGTCCGCCATCTAAAGTTTTTTTTTCAACTAGTGTTTATTTCGTGAATGGTAACACTTAGCTCATGTCTGATTTGACAGATAATTAGTTTTATCCTCCCGCTGAGCGAATGTGGTTGTGTATACGCTTGAACAACTGGCCATCCAATGCGTTTTCGCTTCGCTAAGTGGGCCTGCGATTGACTTACAGACGATGCCGATTTTGCCAAAAAAAAATCATCTTTTCAGATGAAGCTAATTTTGATCTTGGCGGGTATGTAAACAAGCAAAATTGTCGCATGTGCGGCACAGAAAATCCGCACGCCTACATTGAAAAGCCGACGCACCCAAAACGAGTCGCTGTTTGGTGCGGATTTTAGTCCAGAGGCTAATTGGGCCATTTTTCTTCGAAAATGAGCAAGCAGTGGCCGTTACAGTCAATGGCGATCGTTATCGGGCCATGCTGAACGAATTTTTGTTCACAAAAATTGAAGAGGAGGATATTGGCAACATTTGGTTTCAACAGGACGGCGCTACGTGCCACACAGCCGAAGCTACACTCGATATTTTGCGTCCTGTTTTTGAAGATCGCATTATCAGCCGCAGAGCTGATGTCGTTTGGCCACCTCGGAGCTGCGATTTCACACCGTTGGACTATTATTTGTGGGGTGCCGTCAAAGATAAGTGTTACGCCGACAAGCCAGAGACAATTGGCGCTTTAAATGACAATATTCGTGAAGCCATTGGTGAAATACAGCTGCACACAATCGATAATGTGCTTAAAAATTGGACCGCTCGTGTAGGCTACTGCATGGCCAGCCGAGGCAGCCATTTGAATGAAATTATTTTTCATTATTAACCGGAAGGATTGTACTTTCAAATAAAAAAAGAAATTTGAGAAAATATTCAGTAGTTTTTTTTATAGCATTTTCAAAAAAAAAGTTATCTGGCGGACCCTTTATTTTAAACTTTAATTTAATTCGTCATGACAGAAGATAAAAAGAAGGGTTGAAGCATGAAATTGTATTGAAATCTGAGCCAGATAATAGCATTGAGTTCGTTGGAGTTGAGTTTCAGGGCTCTAATTCCATTAAATGTTGTGTAGTGTGTGTCTACAATCGTTATAAGCTAAATGTACTTGATAACTTTTTTGACAAGTTGAATGAAATTGCGATGAATTATGAAAACTTAATTGTTTGCGGTGACTTTAATATTGATTTTTCGGTTGTCAATGCAAGAACATATAATTTTCTGGAAGGCATGAATGCAAGTGGTTTGAATGTGATTAACTCTTGCTATACCAGATTCGCACCCAATGTTAAACCTGCTCTACTAGACTTTATGTGCATGTCTAATAGTTCAGTAACCATTCATTTTGACCAGTTTTAACTTGTCGGTATTTCTGACCATGATATGTTTTTTCTTGGAAGTGATTTTTATCTGCACTGCAATGATAGTAACACCTATTTCTATTCGTGTAATTACAAACAGATCAATGTTCGCCTATTAAGTCTCAATGCGTAAAATGTGAATTGGAATGAATGCTGGTTCTATGCTAATATTGAAGACATGTTGGCCTACATCTCCCGAAACGTATTAATGTTATTTGAGAAACATGTTCCTTTAAAGAAAATATTAATTAGCCACTTTAACCAGTCTTGGTTCAACGAGGAAGTTAAATCTCCTATAAAAATACGAAATAAACTCTATGCCATTTGGAAAAATAGACCGTGTGTGTACAACTGGGAGAGATATCGGTTACCTAGAAATCGAATGCATGTTTTTACGAAAAATAAGAAATCTGAATATTTTAGGAGTAAATTAAATACAAATATTTCGTCTAGGGAGCTATGGAAAAATCTAGAGCAATTTAGGTTGGGGGAAAAAAATTGAATGCGATATTTGTCCTGAAATAAAAAATTATTTTTTTGAAATCATCTGTCGTAAATAGTACTGACACTTATCGTATTAATCAAGATGTTTTATTTGCTTGTCACCTCTTTGCCTTTAGCTCATTTAGCACTGAAGAGGTTGGCAGATCAATTTCGGCAATTAAGTCCACTGCAGTTGGTTATGCAGGTATTAATATTAAATTCATAAAGCTTACATTACATCTACATCTACATTTTCTATCGATTGGAAAATTGCCAATGTTATTCTAGTTGCTAAAAAGTTTCAGCCTTCTTGTTCTGAAGCCATTACTTTCGAAAGCTTTTGAAAGATTAGCTTCTAACCAAATTATAAACCATTTGCAATGTCAAAAGCTTTTATCTGACAATCAATCTGGCTAGCGTGCTGCGAAAAGTTGTGGTACTGCCACATGAAGTTCTTGGAAGATATTCGTCTATCTTTTGATAATGGTGAACTTACTATTGTAGTGCTTACTGATTTTTCAAAAGCTTTTGATACTTTCAACTATGACGTGTTATTACTTAAGCTGATTAAGTAATTTTGTTTTAGTAAATATGCTGCCAATCTCATTAGATCATATCTTTCTGATCGCTACCAACGAATTAGTTCAAAGTTGTCATTCTCAACACTAAAACCCGTGTTAAGTGGAGTTCCACAGTGTTCTATACTTGGCCCTTTACTTTTCAGCATGTTACTAGAATGTATAACGTTCTTTGCAAACTATAGTACTCATCAGCATTTATTTCCAGCGATATTAAACTAAAACTAGTAAAAACTCTAATAGTACCCGTCATGACATACAGTGCTATTGTGTTTTGCAAACTTGATGTAGCTTCAAAATATAAGCTGTAGAAAGTACTCAATAATTGTGCCAGGTATGTGTATAATAAAAGCAAATATGATAGAATATCTCAGTACTCATTACAGATTCTAGGATGAAGTGTGACTTCGTGCTTAAATATTCGAAATTTACTGTTCCTTCATAAAGTTATCTATGCACTTGAACCTGGTTATATTTTCAAAAAAACTATGCTTCTTCAGATTTGGTCGCACATCCTGATTATTCCTAACTATAACTATTTATCGTCCTCGAGATTGTTCTTTATTAATGCTGTGAAATGATGGTATAATGTACCAAATTATGTTAAAACCGATCCCCGTGCATCGTTTTTCAGGATGGCAGCTAAACATTTTTTTTATTAACTAATGTTATTTTTGTATCTTTTATTTTTATATACATACGCATATTCATTTTAAGTTTTTCTAAATCTTAATTTTTATAATATTTGAAATTTGTTTTTTCCTTATATCACTTATATATATCTTAAGGTACATATCCATTAGCTTAGTATTTTAAGCTTATTAAAATTTATTAAGACTGATTATTTATATTGCTTGAGGTGCTCTAAGAGACTTCTGCTTTTACTTATACTTATAATGATTTTTAATAAATAAATAAATAAACAAAAAAAAATCACTTCCATATTCCTCCAATCATCAGCAAACTGTTTTTTTTAGCAAGTTTTCTACATATTTCTTTTTGTTCATATTCAGCGGTATACTAACTGGATCGGTATTTGGGATCTCTATCTAACGGGATACGTTTACCCTTTTTCAAAAGTGAAATAGAATTTTTTTGGCCTGTTCGAAATTTGAAGTTTTCATATGATGTCACGATACAAGTCAAAGCATTTTGTGATCTTTGTTTGAATTTCCTTGTAACATGAATAAGTTTCGAAGATTGAAGTTTTGAATAAACACTTCACAGTTATAATAAGGTTTTGTGGCCTTAAGATAGTTCTATTACAAATTTGTTTGAACTCGTCTCTTACAAGAGTATTTTTTATTCCTTATATACAGTTTAGTTTTAACCCTTAAACACCTGAATTTGAAATACGAATTGTGCTGCGGTAATAATTTTTGTTCTAGGATATTTTTCTGCTAAAAATTACGAATTTGAGTTCCAATTGCTAAAAAAATGCTCCTGGAAAGCTCCAGGACCAAAACAAGGAAGACCGTCTGTAGACGGTCTTAGTGGTTTAGGGGAATTTTTTTTTTCAGAAATAAATAATATATGATTAACTTTTGATATTAAAATAGTATATATTATGTTCAAACTAAATATGATATGTAACTAAATGGTATTCCATGAAACAGTTTTTAGTCTTTGCAAAACATAGTTGGACGTTGCACTTAGTACAAAACATGTGTGTATCCGATTTTTTGCACAGTTTACAAAATTTTTTGAGCCCCATTGTTGAAAATGATTTATCTTGTCGAACCTTATAATAGCCACAAGATAAATAACCTTTTTCCCAATAAAAGAGCCACCGGTTGGCTCTTCGGCAAATGAAGGACAACCTGCGAATCGTATCTCAACAGAAGCACTTAGTTCTTTTACAATGCACCTGCAAAATTCTTGCATCATTATGCCTTCCCATTTCATTCTGATCAGAATTTTGGGGGTTTTTCGACGTTAAGTCTGCGATTTAATGCAAATGCATTTGTTATGGACATATCGACAATATGGTAAAATATCCTGGTTGCCATATCTTCTGTTCTGATTTTAAATCTATACAAGAGTCAAATAGGTCTACGCCGCCCATGTGCACATTGTATTCACAGATAATCTGTAGGCAATCAATATTATGGTATGATTTTTGCTTCCGATTGTAACGGGTAATTTTAGTTGGCTGACTGAGTCAACACGAAGAGACTGCGATAAGCAGAAAAATTTTAACTTTCTTCATAGAGTAAGGGACCCAGTTCAGGATGATGATGACTTTGAAGATTTTGATGACAGCATAGAAGATCCAGATTATCATTGTGATAAACTCAAACCGAAAGATAATGCTATGATAACCGATTGTTTTGAGTTACTAGATTTTTATGAGCGCATGTGGCATTTATAGCCTTGTTACTGTTAGAGCAAATCGGATTCCCAGTTGTAAAGGACCAACTAACAAAAGCAATGAACTGGAGAACGCATCGAAAGATTATTCAACTGAGGTCGTTGGATTAGATTATGCGATCGACATGACCACAGTTTTATGGAAAAACACAAAATATGTCAAACTGTGTTCAGCGTATTTTTTTCAATAATCCTTTCCAAAGAAGCACTTCACTCTGGTTGAACACAGTTTGATATTTTTTGTGCACTTCCATTAAGCCATAAGAGTCTAATAACTCCAAACAATTAGTTATCATAGAAGTGTCTTCCGGTTTGAATTCATCACAATGATAATCTGGATATTCTATGATATCAAAATCTTCAAAGTCATCATCATCCTCAACTGAGTTCATCAAAGCAGCAATTTCTTTATCACTCAATGAAGAAAGTTTGAATTTTTTCTCTTTATCGCAGTATCTATTTTTTACTCCACCTGTTGACATATTTTAGAGCTATTTTTCCTCTTTCAGTAGGCCAAAAGAGTATAGGTAATAATGAATACATTTTACTCCGATAAAAAAGTTACACTAAATTTTGTTCAACTTAGTCACTAAGACCGTCTACAGACGGTGTTCGCAAAAATCTCAATTGGAACAAAACTTTTTTTTTAAAAATCAAACTAGAAAAAAATTATCAAAATAAACCTTTTAACTATTTACCACAAAAATTACCAAGGCTGTTGAGCGGTTAGAAAGTAGTTTCATTTTTATTTTAATTTTTGCAAAAATTACAACTAATTTTTTTGTATTTTTTCACTACAAATTTTATTGTAACGGGTATTGCTACCACACTAATTATCGAAACGCGTTCAAACTGATACCATTTGATACATAATTTGGTGTCGAATAAAAAAGCTTTTGGTTGTTCGAGTGTAAAAGTACTGATTTCGCATAAAATTCTTTTTGTTGATGACCGTTTGTAGACGGTCTTAGTTGTTTAAGGGTTAATAAGGATCCTAAAATTTTTAGTTCCTGATTATTTATAAGATTTAAAAAAATCTAATAGCAAATAAAATCGATATTTGTTAATCAATTTTAATGATTTTTGTCTTATTTTATTTTTAATATAAATGGCTTTCTATGAAATGATAAAACTTTAAAATTTTTGCCATCTTAATTTTTGAATGAGCTTTTGAAAACGAAGAAAGGTTTAAAATTGCATGAAAACTAAACTAAATTTTCGCGTGACCACTAGGGATGGCAATCCCGAAATCACGATCCCGAAAATCCCGGGATTTTTCAGGATTGACAAATCTCGAATCCCGGGATTTGTCGAAAAAATCCCGGATAGTCCCGAAATGTTGAAATTACAATTTTTAAGTAGACTTCTTTCACTAAAAACTCGTAATGAAAGTTTAAATGTATTGTGGTTGTCAAAGGGTATCCTCCATAATCACACCCGTGGTCGGTGGTGATAGACGAACTTCTCCACGTTCGGAGTGAAAGTGGGCATGAACTGACTGAATATGCCGATTATGGTAACTGGAAAATTCGGCTATGTTCTCTCAGGTGTCATGAATGTTACTTGTGCTCTACTGCTCCCTTAAGAGAAAACTCGATTTTTGTATAATATCGTTAAATGGATACAATATATCTCATTCAAAGGATGTCAGGTATTTATGTGATTTTCTTGGCAGAAGGCTAGCTTGGAATACCTATATAGAATTAGTTATACAAAAAGCCTCTGGAGTTGTGGTGGATGCACCTGAATAAAGTATGAGCCCTAAAATTATCATGTATATATATGAAATTATACGGGTATGTTCTGTATCCATGCGGAATGAATATGTTCGGAATTATCAAACCATTTTTGTTGCATATTATTATTTATAACAATAATGCTATGACAACTCCAAATACTTTTATTTTGCAAGTAATGCAGAACATGCCTGAATATCAGACCGACTATTACGTACGTCGCGAATGTATGGTGGCAGAGAGCTTGTCTGGTTGTAGAAACTACTAAGCTATGCAAGGTCAAGATGTTAGCATATCTTCTTGCTACCGGTGTAATAAGGATATGTCTAGCCTTTTCCATTCAGCCCTTAATTAGTCCAACGCCTATTCAGATCTTCATAAGATCCTCAGCAGTAGCGGCTGCTTACAGGATGGGTCTTGGATACTCTGTTCATTGTATTGGCAATAAGCATTCATCAATCCTGAGTACAATATGTTAAAGAGAACTATAAGCTCTGCCGAATGACAACATAAACCACGAACTGAGGTTCTTGAAAATATTATGTCACCTTTCCGCTTAGGGCACTCAAGCCTACGTGGGAGGATGTTGGTTCACCTGTGGACTCCAGAAATATACGGTCGTTTGCGGATAGACTGAAAACCCGGTATTGCTGCGCAAAACTTTGGACCAGTGTTAAAACATCTGTTTCGATATCCAAATGACCTACCGTACTTCTGACGGAAATTGGGCCAATTCCAACATGTGCTGTCACTATTTTAAATAAAAGTCCTAAGCTATTTTTTTCGGATGGCCTAGCAGCTCTGTAATATCTTCTTTGATGGAAATTATCATGCGAGCTTGTGCTAGAGTGGACTCAGAGCATTTTTGTTGCGTCATTTGGTCAACGGATAACTCAGTAATAGAGAGAAATTAAATTTCAATTGCTAAATGAGCAATATCGTTTTAATTTTGTAACGTCCTCTTTCCCAAATTCATATTTTACTATTCAGTAAAATATTAATATGTGTATTAAAATACACTAAAATTAACTTTCTTTCTTAATTTTTTATAGCTAACTATTATTAAGAATACACATAATGAAAATATTTTGCTCCATAAATTGAGTGTTTAATTAAAAAATAAAAGTCCCGAAATACCAACAAAAATTTCGAAATCCCGATAGATCCCGGGATCGCGAAAAATCCCGGGATCTTGATATATTCCGGGATCCCGGGATTTGAAATTCTGAAATCCCAAATCCTGGGATTTACAAAAAGCAGTCCCATTTGGCATCCCAGTATTATTAGTACTAAGTACTCTTACATGAAAAGCATATTGTATAATTACGATGAATATTTTTTTTACTATGAAAAGCTTACATAGATCAACATATTTACTCAATTCACAACCTGTTGTAGGTGCTGTAGATCGTAAAAATGATGTTGATAATTTTCACTTAAACATATTTCTAAGCAAAAGTTTTTTTGGAAATTACCAACAACATTTATACGATCTACAACACATACAACAGGTTTGTGAATTGGCCAATTGTATAACATTATAAATGTAATTTTGTTAATTTTATGATGTTGAGGTAGAATTTTAGAAATTCTAATAGTTGTTTGAAAAAAAGAAATAAGTTAAGAGAATTTTTTATATTCTTTGAAATGCATACCCTGCAATTGAAATATCGAGAGATCAGCAAAAGATATTTAAATATTTTTTTCAGGCGTAGTAAGGAGATTCATATAAAAGCCAAAAATGTCAATAGGAGAAAATAATATTGTTTTTCTATATAGCGCACCCTAAATACAAAAGGGTCACAACTCAAAATACTAAAACTTTCAGGAGAGACAAAAAACTGTTTATGTAAAAATGATTGTAATATTTAAAGAAAATATTGTTCCATTATGAAAAAATTCAATGTTGAAGAAGGTTCTGCTATACCTTTTTTAATTTTATATTATGTTTGCGAAAACAAAATAAAATTTTGATTTATCACTCTTTAACTGAAATTTTTTCGATTAACTAGTGATATTATCTCAGGTTGTGCCTCTTCAACTGATAATTGAACTCACTTTTTCCAACTAAAGAAGCACAATACAAAATAATATACCACGAAATTTATCACTTTTTACAATAATAGAGGCAGAACTCAAAATAAAACTCTTTATGTGTAATAAAAGTAATCAGTTGCTCTTGAGCACATTAACGCAACTCAAAATAATTCTCTTTAGTTCATCGTGCAGAAGCAACACACTAACATAAAAATAGACATAATTGTTTTTTTCCAGTTAAAGAAGATAGTGATGTGAAAAAATTTTTGCAGTAGTTAGAGATGTGTACTCTGAATTAATTTATGGAAAAAAGTCAGTTTTGGAAAATTTTGAGTTGTGACCCTTTTGTATTTAGGGTGCGATATATTTTTTATGGTACAAAGCTTTATTTTTCTAAAGCTTTGACTTACATATTTCAGAAAATCTGCGGGACATATATGGACACGTTCAGTTAAATTTTTGCCAAATTCCTAGAACTATCCAAGTTATAAAATCTGTTTTTTTTTAAATTTTCAAAATCTACCGTCACAATTTTTTATAGTATATTTTTTTTTTTGAATTGCAGATTATCGGCTTTTGCTGAATGTAGGGCACATGTCCAAAACACAAAATTATTGGCGCCAAATATATTGTTAATGGATTACCTTTTGTTATATGTGATTAAAGAGTGAATGCGGTAAACAAAGTTTTTTACAAAACTGAAAATAATGAATATACTTTTTGTGGAAAAAACTGATTTTCCGGGCCAATTTCAAAATTTTCAAGTTTTAGGCTTTTTCCGACTTCAGGAATTGAGATCATGATAAAATAGTTTTGCTTAGTTTTCCTAACTATGTTATCAAGAATTGAATGCTGTCTTTTAAATCAAAATCGAAGTGTACACTAAAAAGTTATAGTCGAAATACAAAAAAAAACGTCAAGACAAAAAATTTTTTTTCTTTTCAAATCAAATATTTTCTAAGCTGTGAGATATACAAATGTTAAAACATTATTTTTTTATATTTTTTAGCTTCACTCAAAGCGTTTTAAATTTTTAAGATCTGATAACTTTTAAAAGAGCTGCAAGCCTCAGATTTTTTTTTGAGTCCCAGTAGTCAAGTTTGATCCACTGAAACTCCTCTCTTGCTTAAGCCAGAAGGTCGCCGAGACACCCGTTGTAAAGCCTAACTCCTCCTCTAAAAATGTTCGAAGTTTCAGATATCTCTAATCAGCAGTTTATAATTTTTAGATTTATTACCATTTATATTGGAAAAGTCCCCACTGTGTGTGGCTTTAAATAAAAGTTTCTTCGGGATTACTCTGTAATGAAAACTGTTGGCATTTCTATACTATTTACATTTCAATGTGAAATCATTTCTTTCGTTTCGAATTACAGCATAACCCCCTCCGTATAATTTTCAAAATTTATTTTTTCAAATGTTTTAAAGTTTTTTAAAACTTTTTTCTTATACCCACACTGTTTACAAAAACTAAAGAAGTCCTTAAATGTCTGTGTTTGTTATATACAGCCCACATCCCCCCATTCACTGTAGAATATAATATATTCAAATTAAGTTGTAATAGAAAATTGCCAACAAACTTTCTATGGTTTGTACTCTTTTTTACAACTGAACGCCTTTTGTGAGGTAAAAGTGTCTTCAAAAAATTAACATTTATTAAAATTTATGGTTTTTATGTATGAGTTGAGTGTCAAATCGAAAAAGTGTTTTATAAGGTCTTTTATATTTATGAGGAAACTGTTTATGAACATCGTAATTATTAAGTATTTGATTGTCTTGTTAAATTTAATGATTTGCATATAAAAAAGGAAACTGAATTTTAAAAAAAGAATAAATAATTGTAAGGAAAGTAATAAATGTAAATAAATAAAAGTAGTACATATTTTGTACGATACAGGATGGCGTATACTTAGTAAACAAGTTGCAATCGGTAATTGCAATTGTTGTCTCTGTTTGGCGGTACCAAAGCAGAGTTTGTGGACTATAGGTCTACACCAGCAGAATGGAATACGTATTTTCTGTGCCGCAACGCACTTCGTCAGCATTCAGGTGTCGTGGGTTTCTTTGAAACCTAAACACTTATACCCTAATTCATAAAAAAGTTTTCTGACTTATAACAGATTAATAAAACAAATTTTCATACAAAAATTCGTTTAATAAGTCTCTTATTAATCAAAAAAATGTTTGTGAATTAGGTTGTTAGTATTTTATTAATAGTACATTAAATAATGATATACATCCGCCAACCTGTATCGCGACAAACGGCTTGAAACACTTTTTGTAATTTTTCCTACTGACACTAGAGCTATGGTCAAACGTTAGTAGCGCAGGTGGACTGTCCCAATCACGTATTGGTTTTAACTGAAGCAATTCAGTTACAACATATATTGGAATTTATTTAAGTTCGTAATCCTTTTATATACCAATAGTTTCCAGCAAATTTGCTTACAATTCTTCTTGGAATCATCCTCCTGTGATGTTTTACTTATGCATCCATATAAATCAAACTACCCCAACGTACATCCTTGGTTAAAATGACGAATGACGCTCAAGATATGGTGCTGAATAGAGAATTGGTCCGCAATATAAACTTGTTAATATCCTTAATTTTTTTCCTATCACTAAGGACAAATACTGTAAACAAACTTGTGACCGCTATTTGTTGGGGATACCTCACGATCGGACGGATTGCAGAACGTATAGGCTTACATGGTGGTGTGCACTATATAGGCTGTTCCGCCAACAAAAAGAAAGAGTTACTGCAGCACATTCTCTACGACTGCTCTGTTCTGCAGGAGCGCATGATTAGATATTCTGGTGACTGGCTTAGCTATTCTGAAGCTGGACAGTATAAGAAGGTGTAGGACTTAAGTGGTCCTCTGCACATTATTACTCTTCAAGTGTTCGTCTCTCTGTTTTTTATTTGGTTCTTAAATACGACACAAAAGAGTATAGTGGTTTCATGCGCTGTTTAGTTGACTGTCCCTTGTTTGTAATATTAAATATTTAACCGCTGATTACATCACAAAGAATACCAGAAGCGCCTCTTAGGTTGCGCACGAAGAAGGCAGAGACTTCTAAATTTATATTTTAGACAGAGAGACTGATAGTAATGCACTTGATTTGATTTTCTCTTGTGTTTTAACGAACCCAACTCGAAGTATAGCGACCAAACCGTTCAATGAGACAATTAGATGAATAGCCTTGATTTTTGCATATATTTATGTGTTTCTCTAAATAAAATGCATTTTTATGTAAAAAAAAGAGGTCTTAACGGCACATTTCACAATGTATGATTAATAATTAACGTGGACTTTAACGGCAAGTTTTGTATGCCGAACTTGCCGTTAAAGTCCGTGTTAACTTTTAATCGTACATTGTGAAAAAGACCTTAATCGCGAACAAAAATCGTCGGTCATGAAAGCGAGTTTCGAAACAGGAGCCACAACAACAACCAACAACTCTCCCTCATCATCAAAAGAGAGCTCTTTTCTCTTACTCTAATTTATATAAACACTTAGACGAGAGCAGGCTACCGACTACAATCTGTAAAAATTAAAATAAATACGCTTATATTAAAACGATTATTTTGACGACTTCACTTGTTATACGACTACACGATCAGCGTTGCAGCTGTCGCCAACTAATTTCTATTTTCATAGGCGACAACTAACAGATTAGTCCTGCCAAAATAATGAGAAATGTGAAATAAATAAGCGCTTAAAAATATTTTGAAATTGCGGTAATATCCCTTTTAAAAAGAAAAATGTTTTAATCCATTTCTCTCGGCTGCGGATTTAGGAGGTTAAAAACATTTATATTTTATTTGTTATAACTCTTAGAATATAAGACACATATTAACGATATGTATATCATTCCAAAGTGCTCGAAAATACCTTTCTATTTGTATATAAACTCTTAAAATCAATTAACCCATTGTGAGTGAAATGCAGCTTAAATTTACTATTTGACTTCACATGTAAAAACGCCATTATCTTAAAAAGTGGCCGATACAACGGTACTTAAGTTTGCATACAGCTCTATAGACTACCTTCCAAGCTTTCATTTCGTGTTTACTCGATAGTTAGTACCGATGAAATACGTAAGTTATGGCACTTTGAATATGAGTTTATGAGTCTCAAATGAGTTAATTTATATTTTAAATCTAATTTTTAAAATGCCATAATTTACATATTTCATGATGACTGTATACAAGCTTAAGTACCGTTTAATCGACCGCTTTTTAAGATAATGGTGTTCTACATGAAAAGTCAGATATATTATTATAATTTAAAAATAGATTTTATACCAATAGAAAGGTATTTCAGAGCACTTTGAAATGATACCTATATCGTTTATATGTGTCCCATATTCTTGGAGTTATAACCAATAGAAAATAAAAAAAGTTTTGAACTACGTAACTCCGGAGCCAAGTGAGATCAAAAAAAATTACACTTAAATTTTAAGGTTAACAAAGTCTAACACCTTCTGATTTCGTTTTTAATTTTCAACAGAGAATAGAAAAGAAAAAATGCAACAACAATCAAGAGGTTTTAACCAAATAAATTTATGTGTTTTTTTTCATTTTGCAGATCAAAGTATATTTTAAATAATTGATTTTATTTTTATACAAGTGAAACATTTGAAAGTGGCACCACTGAAATATGTCCTTCTACTAACAAAACGTCAGCTGTTTACGATGTAGCTGCCGAGTTCAAAATAATTGATTAGCTGACTACACGACGACAATTGAAGCCAACAGCATTTGCTTATAACTTAAATGGAAAAGATTTAAGTTTCAGTGAAATTGTGTCAGAATATTTTTTTTTATATATATTTAAAACAGAAATTTCACCAGATTTGTGAATTATTTGAAATACTTTTATTTAAAATACAAATATAAAATACAAAATACAATTTTTATTTTTTATTTGAAATATTTTGCCTCAAGAGTATTTTATATATTATTTGAAACATTTCAAAATACATATTTTACATTTGTAAAATATAAAATTATTTTTTATGTGGTGCGAAGAAAAATAACAAAGTGAAAAATGACAGTAAAGTACTAGTAAACAATAGCGCAACCAATTTTGAATCTCAGCTTTGTGTTCTTGCACAGTCTTTTGATTATTTTGCAACAATTACTAAAATTCCGCAAATATAGCCTAAATCGATGTCCAGTACTAAAATTTATTAAAAATCGCTCGAGCTGCATAAAGTAATATTAAGATAAAAAAATCACGCCTCTTGGGGAAGTAGCGAAAATTTGCAAAAAATTGCAAAACTAGAAAGAAGCCCTAAAACAGAATAAAGCTCGCTAAAACTGTAAGTAATGCCAAAAGCCTGGACAAAATAGATAAAATGACGAAAATTCGTTAAATCTTGCTAAAATTGGTAAGATTTCAAAGTGTAATATTGATTTAAAATCGGCAAAATTTTAATATAGCCCAAAAACGTGGAAAAACTACTTCAGTCGCGGAAATGGCGAAAATTTGCAAGAAATTGCAAAAATTTTAAAAAAAGCCATTATATTGATGAAAAGTTGCTAAAACGTTAAGGAATGCCAAATGTTCGACAAAAATCGCGGAAATGATATAAGTTCGCGAAATCTGGCTAACAGCGGCATGATAGCAAAATCAATATTGATGAAAAATCGCTAAAGCTGTAAAAACGTCGAAAACTTGCAAAAAATCGCTTCTATCGCAAACATTGCAAAAATTTGCGAAGAGTTGCAGAATTGGAAACAAAGTCTAAAATTGATTAGAGATTACAACATAGTATATTGTATTGAATTGAACTAATATTTTAAATGAAAATTTGAATTATAAAAGAAAATGTATTTTGAAAATAGGTATTTTGAAAATATGTATTTTGTATTTTCTATTTCAAATACTTGTTTAAAAACTATTTTGTATTTTTAATTTGAAATAGAAAAATAAAAAAACCATTTCCCGACTAGAAATTTTCATGCAAACACATTTGGGATCTAACTGGGATCCCAATTCCGATGTAACGCAGAAACGTATTTGGGACCCGATTGGTTTGCTGTTGGGAAATATCAAAACCTTGCAAAAATTTGCTCAAATCGGGAAAATATCAAACTCTAATATTGAATTAAAATTGCTGAAGCTATCCAAGGGATAAAAGTATGTAGCAATCATCGCTTTTGAAGATGAGCAAAATATACGATTAAAGATCTGTGTTAGATTTTCCCAACAAGTTCCCAATAGTTTCCCATTTGGGAAGAACTTATGTTAAGGCATTAATTTGTATATGGGCTGTCCCAACAAGTTCCCGATCAAATCACAAATGCGATAACCCTTTCGGGTGTGCCACATGAATTCCCAATCGGACCCCAATATGAGTATTGGGAAAATTTCTAGTCGGGTTGTATTTTGAATTTATTTATTTCAAATACGTATTTTCCACAACTCTGAATTACACACATATTAAAACTTAAGGTTGTTGGTATCATGAAGCATTCATAACATAGTTAGCAAACTCTCGTACTGTCAATAAAATAATGCCAACTCTCTTATCCCACATGAGTGCTGTGAATTCAATTTACATGAGCGAGAATGTTTTTTTTTTTCATTTCAATACATTTGAGAGAAAATTAATTTTGCACTTGAATTACATTAATTTCCAATGTTTTTACACGCAGAATAACTTTTTAACTTTAATTAATTTTTTGCCTTTGTTTTACACAAATTTTTGTGTTTCCTTTAATTGTATTTTTAAAATATTTGTTTAATTTTTTTGACATTTGTCTATTGAATTTGAAATACGTTGAAATATATTTTCATTGAACAGTATTGTATTTTTGTTCCTATTTGGGATAAAAGTTTTTAGTACCAATTTAATATTCTTTGAGCTCGAATATATTAAAAGGCATTGTAATATCATATTTTTTTTTATTATTTATTACAACAATAATTTGATAAACATCTAAAAATTCATGTAGGTATAAAAATATAAATGCTTTAGAATAATTTTTATTACAACCAAGTGCGGCTTTAATGCTGTGAGGAAAGTTAAATTTTAAACCAATACTAACTCAAAATGTTTTGCTAATATATTTTTAGACTTAGCTTTTTGACAGAAGACTTAGTGATTTGACATTTCAATTTGGCCTCTATGTACCCTATCTTTAAAATTTAATATAATAAAAATTAAAATATTTTTAAACATAAATAAAAATAGTAATGCCTACTGACTGTTAATATCCGCTACAAATAGAACAGTTTCTTAACGAACATTATTTTAAACAAGTTCTTTCATATACACATATTTTATAAAACACTTTTAATAAAAGATTCTCTTATACATACGTTTTTTTATAATTTATAATAAGCATTATAAAATTTGTCTCTTGCATGTTGAGAGGAAAACGGAAATTTACTTTGCTTTTAAGCATGTGATCAAAAATAAAATGCAACACGAAAGATAAACACTTCCGTTTCGTTTTTCTGCTTTTTTGCTTTGCCATTTTAGTTCTTTTGTTTTGCTATTTTATTTATTTTTTTTTATTTTTCCTGTAAAACGGACACAGCTTAACAATAGTTCTTAATCCTTTATGTTGTTGTACCTCTCATCATTTTTTACTATTTCACACGCACACACAAGAGCATATACATACACTGTGTGATTTTTTTTTCAAAGAAAACTTTTTCATCATATTCCTGTTGTTGTCATTGCTACATTGCCACTACCGAGTTGCTGTTTTTTTTTAGCTTTGCAAGTTTTTTTTTGTGTCTTACTTAACGTGTTACATTTGGCCGTTAAAGCTTAAGAAAACTTTTGGCTAACTACTACAGATACAAGAACAACAACAGCAGAAAAAACATTTAAAATACATGAACAATAAAATTGATGACAAAATGAGAACAATACATACATACATACATACATACATACATACATACATACATACATACATACATACATACATACATACATACATACATACATACATACATACATACATACATACATACATACATACATACATACATACATACATACATACATACATACATACATACATACATACATACATACATACATACATACATACATACATACATACATACATACATACATACATACATACATACATACATACATACATACATACATACATACATACATACATACATACATACATACATACATACATACATACATACATACATACATACATACATACATACATACATACATACATACATACATACATACATACATACATACATACATACATACATACATACATACATACATACATACATACATACATACATACATACATACATACATACATACATACATACATACATACATACATACATACATACATACATACATACATACATACATACATACATACATACATACATACATACATACATACATACATACATACATACATACATACATACATACATACATACATACATACATACATACATACATACATACATACATACATACATACATACATACATACATACATACATACATACATACATACATACATACATACATACATACATACATACATACATACATACATACATACATACATACATACATACATACATACATACATACATACATACATACATACATACATACATACATACATACATACATACATACATACATACATACATACATACATACATACATACATACATACATACAACCCCAGCAGGATTCACTTTTACTCATACACAGAAACCCAACTTAAACAGCTTAAGATGAGAGACATATAGTTTAGGAACTTATGGCAACAAGAAATACAGCGCCGAAATAAACAAAAAAATAAATAAATAAAATAGAGTACTGGCTACAAAAACAACAATAACAATAAAAAGGCTAAGTGAAAACTAAGCTTAATGGCACTCAACATGGAAACGGACATTAGCCTCATTCAAATCCATTTTTTTCTTCTTTGGCCTTTTTTTCGACCCTTCTGCTTTATAGAGACGAATATATAACGTGGCTAAAATAAAGTATATTTTAAAAATTATATACGAAGGAAGGCTGTAGCAGGTATTATTAATACTGTGGAAAATTTTACAGTTTTATTTATCATTAAAGAGCCGGTTGCTTTACTTTAGACCATATTCAATATTACTTTAAGGTATAGTTGGCGATCGCAGGATTTTCAATTTTCCTGCGATAGCCTTTTTGGATTATCCTCCTGCTATAAAATAAAACGACCAACAAAATGTTATAAAATAATACTTATTTACACTCTCAACACATGAGGAGGAAAAAAAGGCAGACAGGACCAAGACGAAAACAGGAAAATATAATAGACAATGCCGTGGCATATAAAACCAGATAGCGAAATGTTATAAGACGAAGCCAAAAGCGTGTCGAGGAAAGTTTTAAACTGGAAAGACAAAAGCATTACAACAGAAAAACATTAAGATAAAGTATACGAATACAACAAGAAGTTATAAATAAACAAAATACTCTAAATAAACTTACACTCACACACAAACACACCACTAAGCAATGTAAATGTATTGGATTGGTTGGTAGAGTTGAAGTTGTTCTATTTTTTTATTTTTTATTATTCAAAATACATGTATAGATACATTTGCGGATACAAGAGAGTTCTTGTACCTACAAATGTCTTTAGAAGCGATAAAAATGAAACAAGAAAAGAAAATAAATTACATAAATTGTTTTTCATGTTTTCTTTGATGAGTTGATAAAAATAATGTAATAAATAAATTTTAAAAATACTAGCGAATGATATATACAATTTGGTGAAGGTGTTTCAGGGACCGAAAAACTTTATGGTATCAATGATAGATTTTCATAATTAAATTAATAAATAAAACATACGGTAGGAACTAAGTCTCCAATGAGCTAAGTCCCCAATGAACTAAGTTCCCAAAACAGAAATGAACTAATTCGCCCAAGTATTATATGGAGGGCAACAACAACGATTTTTGGGGACTTAATTCATTTTTATTTGAATTTTTGGGGGCCAGATTCATTTTTGCATTTGCGAATTTAATTGATAGCGAGCTTAATCCCCAAATTTTGGAGAATTAGTTCATTTCTCTTTTGGGACGAAGTTCATTAGGAACTTAGTTCCTACCGCCTGAAGGCAGTAAGGACTAAGTCCCAAAAAGAAATCAACTGGGTCTCCAAACTTTAATATCGTGAACAAGAACAATGATTTTTGGGGACTTAGTTTATCATTTGGGGACTTAAATAACTTTTACATTTGAGGTCATATTTCGTAAGCTAGTTTAACAACTTGGGTGGTTCTAAGAGGTTTTTATTCCTGCTTAAAGGTTTTTTCCAGTATTTTGAATTCTGGCTGCCCTGGTTAAAGAATTTTCGTCTAGACAGCTCTCGACCTGACATAAAACTTATTAGGAGGATAAGTACAGCAGAAAATCTTTAGTAAGCGAAGCCAATATTTGACATACCCAGATAGGGGAAAAAACGTTTACTCGCGGAAGCCATCGTTTAACATACCTAGAGGAGAAAATTCCAAAAACCTTTAGTCAGCGAAACAACTATTCGATATACGAGGAGGAGAAAACCATCGCGACCGGCTATTTAGAAAACCTACACTCAGCAAAGCCACTATTCGAAGGAAAAATCCTTAAGAAAATCTTGAGCCCTGCCAAAGGCCGACTAGTCACAAAACGTTTGCTCAGCGAAACAACTATTCGACATCCAAAGAAAGTAAACAAATAATAAATTTTTTTATTTTTATTTAACTTTAATAATGGCATATATATTTTAAAAATTTCATATGAATAAATATGCATTTTCTTGTGAAGGACATATACATATTGGGCCTGACTCTGTAAGGTGTTGGCGCCCAAGTCGTTTTTTGTAGTAGATTAAAGAACCTTACACAATTAGGTCCAAAGTATTGTAAATTTGGATTTATACAAATTTTGTTAGTGGGATTTAAAAAGTACGTTTTAAAATTTTTTGTTTTTAATAAATGAAGTAAAAAAAAATATGAAGTTTCTTCATTTCTTGATTCAATGTTTGGTCATTGCTGAAAACAACTTTTTTAATGGGGATTCGGTTCATTTTTATTTAAGATTTTAGTTCATTCCATTCCAGTTAAGTCCCCAACTCATTTTAAATAATGGGGTGTTAGTTCACCATGAACTAAGTTCCCAAAATTTGGGGAATTAGTTCATTGGACACTTAGTTCTTATCGTTAGCCCATGTAGGCACTATGTCTGTAATGAACAAAGTCCTTAAAACAGAAATGAGCTAAGTCTCAAAAATTCTATATGGAGGACAACAACAACGACTCTTGGGGACTTTGTTCACTTTTAGTTAAATGTTTGGGGGCCAGGCTCATTTTTACATTTGGCAACTTAATTCATAGCGAACTGACTCCCCAAACAAATATGGGGTAATATCGTACATAAAATAATATTAAATTAGGTTGGGTTGAGATTACAGTCAAAACTTAGGAGGCGACTCACTTGGTCCCATCGATTCGGCCCCTTTGTGATACCCTTGAGCAGATAAAGTGTAATTGTTGTTGCCTTACTGCAAATCATCCTGACTGTTCTAAGTAAGAGGATAGCTTGACTAGCCATACATCTGCCATCAGACTGTCTAAGACCGGCGCGATGCCAGGACCAAGTATTTTTGTCCTTACGCTTCCGAGCGCGGATGTTTGGCATAGAAGGTGAAGAGCCATTTCATCTTCTGTTTCACCGTAAGAATTTCTACAATAGTAGTTGTGACTTAGACCTTTCCCTTTGAAATGAGTCCCAATATTCCAGTGCCCTGTGATCACTGTATAATAGTTTCATACGACCATTACGGAACCTGAGCTGATCACATATCCTACGTAGATTGTTGTACGGCCACGTGGACCTGGCCACATGCTGGTTTCTTCGTGTTCCCACCTATGTTATGCAATTTTTTTTTGATTCGCATTGAATCAACAACTTGCAGTGAGGTAAGGGAAGGCCAGTGAAGTGGCAGATCATTAAGTTATTCAATGTCATAGAATAGAATAAAATAGAAGAATAGAATAGGGGAAAGATTTGGGGTATTGATCTATAAATTAAATAAAATCAGCAGAAAGGTTGGAGGAGTCCGCCTAATATCACCCGAACACAGAACCGGAGCATGAAAAACACGCCTTCTACTATTACGTATAACAATACCGTCACAGAGAATGTGTGCAATTGTCTCATTGTCTTCCATGCATAATAGCACAGGGGTAAACGAACTTGTTTACTATTACGCAGAGGATAGTTCTTACAAAGTGGCCAGAGAGAAAACCAGTGACAAGCCGTAAATCATTCCAGTTGAAGTTCAGGATGCCACTGTATGAAAATGGATGCATCAATGCTTTGGCTTGCCCGAAACCAGAAGAAGCCAGCCACACCTCCTTTACGGTCGAAATATCATTTTCTTTGATTAGAGACATGACAGTCGACCAGCTTATGCCACAAAAGGGTCCATAAGAGGAGCAGTAGAGGCACTCCTGATCAATTCATCCGCTCCCTCGTTACCGCTGTGGACAGGTATCCAGTCAATGGAAACCTTGTTCCGTTTCGATAGCTTCTGAAATACCGTAGGCCATTTGTCCATGGGCACAGAGATCTTAGGAGCCAGCTCCAACTTCCGTTTTGGATCTGCCCGTATATCAATATAAGCTTTTTGAGTCCCCTGTCGAACCTCAGTTCACAGTTTATGCTGTCACTAAGCACTCCTAGCAGCCCTCTGCAGGGCACAGTACTCGGGATCGATGAGCGTCCATTGCCGACACAACGGGCAGAGTTCCCGAGATCCAGCCTATAAGCAGACATTCCCGCAGTGGATCTTATAAATATTTGTATTGGTGTTAATCCAAGCAAGGCCTCAATAGCCAAGGTACGACATGGCATACTTGCGTCTGTAATAAGTAGATAAGCCAATCTCTGAATCTTGGAGAGTTATGCTGTCGCTGCAACCAATCGAGCCGTACGTAGTGATTGGCCTAGCAATTATGGTACATGTGACCATTTTTTGGATCGTGCCCCAGGTGCACCCGGCACAACTCTTCACCGCCCAGACCACCCATCGGCTACCTGCGTTATGCATTCAACATTTCGGTTCCAAGTCAAGTTATCATCAAGAGTAACTCCAAGTATTTGCCGTGGGTCGAACAAGGAATATATCACCCATTCAACGAGACTGTTCGCAGATCAAGGGTACTAGAATAGTCTTGTCAGTGTTGAGCGACAGGCCGTGTCTCTCACAGCATGTCATAACATTGCACAAATCATCGTTCATGACGTCTGTGAGAACTTTGCCGAATTTTCCCATTGCCGTCACAACCAGGTCATCGGCATACCCTATAAGTTCATATCCTTCTTTAATAAGAATGAGGAGAAGTTCATCAATCACCACCAAAGGAGTGGTGATAATTCACCACCTTGGTTACACCTTTTGACAACATTAATAGTAGCCATGTCGTTACCCAGAGAATCAGTTATGTCCCTACTCTCAAGCATAGACATAATAGATCTTACAGAAGCGTGGTCGAAACCTTTTTATCTGAGAGAACAGTATATTACATCATATTTTGTGTTATCAAATGCATCATCAATGTCTAAAAAGGCACATAACGCAATTTTCTCCGACCCATGAGCCCTCTCAATCTTTGTAACAGGATGACGTAAACCATACTCAGTCTATTTGCTCTTAGCATATGCATACATATTGATTTACATGCAAGTGGCGGATATTCTCTACATCGTTTTCAGTAAAAAGGCTGTTAAGCTAATTGGTCTGCGTGATTTCGCTTAGTTTTATGGCCGGTTGCTCATTTTAGATATAAATACAACATTAACTTTCCTCCACAGTAGGGGAATATGTCCGAAGACAAAACTGGCTTTAAATAGAGCAGCGAGGGCAGAAAACAATGTATCAGTACACCTTTGCAAGAGTTCTGGAAAGATGCTGTCACTGCCAGGAGCCTTAAGAGGTTGAAAAGAGGATATAGCCCTTTTTATCCTATCCGTATTGAAAATGAGTTTTGACAATTTGAAAACTTCTCTGTACAAAACAGGGGAGCGAGCCATTCGTCGAGCCATCATCACTTTGAACCTTGAGAATCGAGTCAGAGAAATGAACACAAAGTAACAGTTCCAGTGTTTCTCTTCGGCTCTTGGTATATGTACCATCAGCCTTATTTTCGCTAAGGAAACGTAATCGTCAATGAAATGTATGGAATTTTGTTTTCATCGAAGATTATGGTGTATGCGAAAACGAGCCTTAAGGCGTACCAGTGCAGACTCCATACCCTCAGTTATTGTACTCAAGTGCTTACCAGAGACAGCTACTGCTACGTCATCAGCGCGTGCGACAGTTTTGCCTAGCAGCAAATAGTTAATACTCAAATTCTACAGGAGAGGTGATAGAGTAGTGCTGCGATTGACTGCCCGGTATTCAGTACCATTTCCAATAAATGCAATTATGACAAACCGGCAGGCTTTAATATCAATTCCTTGTATATAAAATATCTCTCTATGTGGCTAATTATAAAGTGAAGAGCGGTTTCTAAAGACTTGGCTTTGGTGTAATCATATTGGATTTTGTTATTATTTGTTGTACAAAATAGCTTCTGAGTATAGTGGTGCACTAAATGTTGATAGAAATAAGAATTGAAGTGGCATTAAATAAAATTGGCAAAAATCTTTTCTGTACTATTTTTCACCAGCTTGGTGATAATGGCTTTTTATGCACTAGGATAGTGCTAATTTTTTCACTAACACTAAACGCAGATTTAGTGCAAAAATCTGTACTATATTCAATTTGTGTGACAATTGCATTTAATTACACAAATTAATTCTACCTTAATTAAATTCAGTGCAAAAGTTCTACATTGCACTCATATTTGCAAAGAAAAAAGTTGCAATAAGCCGAAGATTGCTTTTTTTAATAAAATAATTTAAGTTTAGTGCAAAATTTTTTTAATATCACTATCACTAATGTTTAGTGAGGCTGGCAATTTTAAATTCACCACTAAATATCAGCAAATTTGGTGTAATAATTTTGCACTAAGTATTAGTGAAAATTGCCAAATTAGTTCACTACCGCGTATATGCTTCTGAAGTGACTCATTAAAGTGACTCATGGTGAAACTTATTAAAAATTTCATTAGTCAGAAAATTGTTTAAAATTAAATATCAATTTCAGTTGTGTGCGCTGATTACTTTTATATTCCCTCTTAAGCATACATATGTGATTAATAGATCAAAAGTGTCCTTGTTAAGAAAACGATTTAATACTTTATTATGGGCTAAAACAAGCGCACACAGTTTTTTTAAATTAAATTTTAAATATTAAACTTAATCTTAATATAGTTTTGCCAAAATCTCTGAATAACGAGAGCTAAAAATTTTACTATATTGAAAACAAATGGCTGAGTGTGTTAAAGATGTTTCTCACATTAATAAATTTTTGTCTGAAAGGTAAAAAGGATGCTGGTATGTAAACGTTCTTTGTTTGTTGGACTTGTGTAAAATATACAGAAAGAACAAAAGTCTGAAATTAAATTCTCAGATTAAGTTGATAAAAGCTCCTAAATGAATGCAAATAAAGATAAATATATGAGTGAATCGCAAGTACACATACACATATAGAGATGTGAACACGAATGGGTGTATGGACCTAGTGAACATTATTTGCTGACATGTCCGACGTCAGAAATATATGAAACTTTAGCAGACAATTAAACGAATTGTCTTAAATTCAATTAGACATTTATCATAATAGTCCTCAATTATTTGGTATGATGTCTCTGCACATTTTCCGATATAATATCCGATCAATATCAAACTAGTCTGCACATGTTAATGAAAACTGCAGTCGTATATACATTGGCACAACAAAAAGAAATTTAGAGATGAGAATGGCAAAACAAAAATTGAACAATCACTTCTGCACATTGTCTGATTTCAATCTTAGTAATAACTCTCATTTATTTCTTCAGAGTGTATGTATAATTGTTTGAGTTTTTAATCCTATAAAATATAGGATTGGATGACCCAAAAAGAATCAAATGAATCGTACAACATTTTGATTCTCTGTGCGATTTTTTTACGATATTTCTGGTAAATTTCTTTTTTGCTTTTCTTTTTTCTCTGACAATAATACGACAGGGCGTAAAAAGTATCATATAAATCGGAACATTTTCTGATGTTTTTTTTTAGACATTTTTCGAACATTGTTCCGGCATGTCGAAATCGGCAAAAAAAAATGTTGGCTGGGTGTATGTACTTTCATCTATCTACTTAAGTAATTATTTATGATGTTCATTTTCTTGGTGGGAAAATCTTCTTTTAACTGCAAGAAATTAAAATAAAAACTTTTTTCGCAATAAAACAAGCATAATAACAATACTTCTTTTCTAACTGAAAAACAAAACTTAAAAACTTTTTTCTGTTTTATTTCTCTAATGTAATCTTTGTAAGTTGACTTTTTGTTTTGTGTGAAAAAAATCAACACACCCGAAAACAACAAAGGCTACATTAGAGTCATACATGTTGTATAAAAGAATTTTCAATGCATGACTAAAATCATAAGAACTGAAAACTTATACATAAACTTGCTAGTATATGCACAGTGGTAAGAATACTCATTACGTAATCGCTGATGTAAGTAATATTTAGTAGCAGCTAGTGATGACGCTTCGGCTTATTTTCCCACTTAGATTTAACATAAGCGTGTCATAGGCTGTTTAATCGGTGTGCTCTTTAGATTGCTCGCTTAGAACGTCATCCTGACATCATCGATTATTATCTAGGTACTTCGTTTCATTTACCACTGGGTGCTTAAGGCTACCTCTCTTTGGAGTGTGTATGCTTTAAGTTTTTACTTTTTCCTTAAATATGAAAATGAAATAAACTTCAATCTACCGGAAGATGCAGCGAATTTAGGGGATTCATTTTAATTGACTTTTCAATGGTTCGATTAATCAAATAATCGAAATTGAGGTTTTTCAATTACTCGCCCAATCGAGTAAATCTTTAAATATTTTATTTACAAAAACAAAATAAAAAAATATGTTTACATAAATAAGGTTGCAGTTTGGTCATCTGAAATATGTAGTTTTTAAATGGTTTTATTTTGCTTGCCGGGTTTTTTGGAGTTTGGCTAAAATCTAATAAATTGAACATTTACTCCCTTCCAGCTGACCGATTGATCTGAAATTTGGTAAGCGCCTTTACTTTTGATGACAATTCAATGGTGTGGCTAGAAAAGTGGGCTGTGCGACGCCTCTTCCGGTTAACCGATTCTTCTGAGACTCGCCAAACACCTTTACTTACAATGACTTTACAATTTTTTAATTAGTAAAGTGATCTGCCCCGCGCCCACAAAAAGTAATATTTACTTTTACTTCCTTACTCTTTTTTTTAGAGAAGTAACACAATCAGGTAATTAATGCCTACCAGTTAATTAATTAACGTGATACCTTCTTTGGGAAAGGAATATTGTAGAGAGAACAGGTGGTGAAGTGGGAGAAAAATAGATAGAAGGCTTAATTCATTTACAACTCTGGTATTGCGGGTTTTGTGTAGAGTAGGGATGGGCAAGTGAAAAAAATATATCGATATATATCGATATATTTCGATATATATCGAATAAAAAATATCGATACAGTAAAATTCGCTTATAGTCTACTGCCTAATTTGTACCCTTTTTGTGGACTATAAGGCGAATTGGACTATATCTTGATTTGTATATAATCCACTTTATGGCTTATATGCGAATCCCCATATAATTATTTCTTTTAACATAGACAAATAAAACTAACGTTAAGAAATTACTTCCTTATTTACTCAATTCACAAATATTGCAACTAAGATTGCTAAAATAAAAACAATTTCTACTTCAATATAAGTAATATTTTCGTAAAATTATGATTACAAAATATATTATTTTTGACTTTTGCATTTTGGATTATATCTTCCATAACTTGCATATATTTAAGGTATCTCAAACCAAATCTTGGTGGCGTATAAGCGAAAATGGACTATAGGACTAATGGACTAAATAAAAAATATTTTGCAGGTATTTTACTTATAGATGACAGGAAAACTAACATTTTGGAATATATCGCTAATTCTACTATAAGCGGTGTGGCTTATAAGCGATCTATACTGTATATCGAAATATCGATATTTTTTCAACAATCATAATGCATACGTAGTCCCCAAATGTTAAAAAAAAACAAACATAAAATACCTTTGTTATAAATAATTAAGCTGGAAAGAGTTAATTTCCAAGATCCTTACTGTTCCACCAATATTACATGGAACATACATGAACAAAATTACACTCATAGAATGATAATTTTTCGCATAGACAAAATATTATAAATAAAACAAAAGATTTCATTAGTAATATTCTGTTTGATGAAGACCATGCTGAAATGTTTTTAAAAATTGCACGAAAAACAAAACCAAAGCTAAAAAATATCGAATTTGATACTGTCGATATATTTGGAAAAAATATCGATGTATCGAAATTAAAAATATCGTCGATGCATATCGATATATTTTTAAGAAAATGTCGATATATCGATATTTTATGCCCATCCCTAGTGTAGAGCAGAGTTTCAGCCATTCTGATATCAAGTAGAGGCATTAATTTTAGCGCCGGCCCAAGGGTGGAGCGAGTGGAGCGGTCGCACTAGGCGCCAGATGTCAAGGGGTGCCATAAAGCCAAATGCGAAAAGCAATTTCTAGCGCAGTAGTGTATTTTTATTATAAAAATTTATAAAATATGAAAACTGACCATAATTTTAGTAAACTGAAACTAATAACTAAAGTTATCGACCCTTTTCTGCAACAGTCGATTAAAATCGTTTCGATTTGACAACACTAATGCCGCTAATGGCAAAATTTTTTAGTGTTTTTTTAAATTTTATTATGTTGAGCCACAAATATCATATCTGAACGAAAATTATCGTATGATTCTTTTCCAACTGTAACTTTTCATGTACCTGCACTGTTCTGTCTTAGTGGTCATAATTATCAATCTATTAATGAATGTTTTATATAAATTCGCGCCTCATGAACATATTTCGTAAGATTTTTAGAAATTGGAAATTGAAGTCGACAGAAAACCTGCAGTAAATGTCATCTCCGTGGCATGTTCTTACCTAAAGTTTGTCTGTAAATTGGGTATTTTCCTCGACCCAACAAATACTTAAAAACAATTTTCTTCCATATTCTATTGTATATAATAAGACTTAATAGATTTTTATCTCAATATATCTGATTAATATTAAATGCCGCGCTAATAGTTTTTCTTTTCGAATTTTACCAACATTTTTGAATTCTGATTTGAGCAGCTCCTATGACATTAACCCCGATATTATTAAAACAACTAGTAAGCTATATTAAAACTATGCCAACTAAGTAATGTTTGGGTTTATCGTGGATATGAAACAGTGCAACGAGCTTGTGTTATAACTATAAAATCAAAATTTTAAAATGATTTGTCATAAATGAATATGTCAGGTCCATGGTATTGGTTAACTAATTAACCTGCTATAATTTTTTATTACAAATAACCCATTTCTGTACTTATTATAAACCTTTATAATACTTTTGTATGATATTGTTAAATTCATAGCCAATTAATTACCGTTGCCATTTAAAATTACAAATTATATATTATAAAATTGCTAGCATCGAGCACTCAAAAGTTAACTTAGCCCCTTATTCTGAATTTTTTGACAATTGACAATATTATTACATATAACAATTTTTATATTTTAGACTATGTAAAAATTGTCATTTGTTATTATTATTATTTAGTCACAGAGCTTAGAATTAGAAGGTTAATCTAAATTCACTGAAATCAGTCAACGATTTCAAACTTAAAAATGCTCTCCTGAAAGCTTGCCAAAACCGAGTTTAGCTTTTATTCCTTGTAGGCACAGAAATGTAGTTTGTATTCAATTAATAAATTCATAACATCAAATAAGTCACATTTTTTCTTTATTGAAATAATATGATATTGATGAAATAATATAAATGAAAATATTCTAATAATTTCAAACAGAAACATTTTTGGTTTTAATTTTACCACATCTTTAACATATAATTTATTTTGAACTGGAAAAAAAACTAATTTAAAAATATTGAAAAAAGTAAACGATGCATATTGTTAAAGTAATAGTACGCCAGCTTTAAAACTTCTTTCATTTTTTGTATATAAAACTAGGAAGTTATTAAAAATAAAAAACGTTTTCATATTTTTAGCAGGCTGTCAACATTGACGATAGATAAATAAAAAGATATAATAAGTAGAGATGTGCGCGTGAGTGAGTTTTTGCTCACAATCACGCACGATCACGAAAAAAATATTTTTTTCACGCACGCTCACGCACAGTAAATTTTAAGACTCTCACTTCACGCACGCTCACGATCAAATTTGATTTTATCACGCGCGCTCACGCACGACAAAAGCTTAAGCTTTCACGATATTAATTTATTTTTATATCCCACAAAAACACAAATCGAACATTAAAGTTTTAATAATTTTTTAGTGTTCATATGAAAACAAGTTTTTGAAATAATATCCATGAGAATCCCCATTGTGAGTGTACATTTTGGGTTTTTCATTTTCTTTTTTTAACTTTACCAACTTAATTAATAGAAATATGAGAAGGTGTTATAGTTTTCGCCTCATTCAATGGATCCTAATATAAAATAACATTTTTCGATTTTTTTTTTAATTTTTGTGGCATGAGCGTTACATTTGCTTTCACGGTTGTTCTGGGAATGACTTTTTGAAAGCAAATCAGAAATTTCTGAACGGATAATACTCTCCATATAGTTTCTGCCCTTCCGCTGCTGTTAACTTTTTTATCACCCTAAAATTTATAGATAATTATATTTAAGAATTTTGTTAACGTAATGCTCAATATATTTTCTTACGAATTTAATATATTTTAGAACCCACTATATTTTGAATTTAAAGCAATTCAGATGTATAATCTTCGATAAGTTTTAACATAAACTCCTTATTTACACACTAAAAAATATCAATTAAATTTAAAAACTACAATACATTATTATTGATTGATGAAACTTTTTGCAATTTAAACTATTTAACAAAGTTCGCAAAACTTTTAAATATGTAGAAGTGCAACCCTACGCTGTTATTTTATTAATTAAACTGAATATTGATGCATGCTAAAATCCAGTAACGCTCAATACACATAGCTGCGAACTACAACAATTTCTTAAAAAAGTTATAATTCCTATTATTTTTCAATAGTCCAGTCAAATAAGGCTTTCACTGCGGAATGAGAGATAATAAGCTGAAAATTCGTATACATTTTCGTTTTGGTGTTCTGAAAATTGTTTCATAAAATCTCGTGTCTGCGCCGTAAGTTGGTCAAGGCCAAAGGTCACGAAAATCAGTTTTTCGGAATTATCTCGGTTTCTATAGCTCCAATGATGTTAACAATTATCATAAAAATTGTAGAGCATAAAATTTGCGACAAATTTTGAATTAAACATTTTTTCATACGCCCAACCGTTTCTGAGATAGAGGGCAGAGAGCCGGCTGCACAAGATGCCGAATTCGTATTCGAAGACAGTCCATATGCGTGGTTAACAAGAAAACGAACCTCTTTGTCTGAGAAAATTCTAAAAACTTTGCCGAAAGTCTCTACGAATTTTGACGATTCCTTTAAGGAATTTTCGACATGTCGCAGAAAACTCGGATATAAAATTAGAAACTTATCAGAAATGTCGTATAAAATTCGCAAATTAAATCAAAATATTGTAGGAGTAAAGAGGAAATTTTTTTCAGCAAACTACGAAATGTAATTTCGTGAGTGCGTGAAAATTACATTTTTAAAATCACGCACGATCACGCACGGTATTTAATTTGTAAATCACGCTCACGCACGATTGCGTGATTATTTTTTAATTTAATCACGATCACTCGTGAGTCACGAGTGAATCACGCCTGACACGAAATATTCACGACATTTGCACATCTCTAATAATAAGTCAAACAAAATTATTCATCAAGCCACCATATAAAGACAATAATAAAATTTTAAATTAGCTTCAAAAACATGTTTATTAAAAAAATATATCATAATTTTTTCTGTTGACCAAATTAAATCTCGCTTCACACTGGCTAGGGCCGGTGCTGATTAATTTGTTTAAGCTGTGTAGCAATTTTATTAGTTCTTTAGTTTTTATTATTATTATAATTACCCCTTGTTATGTTTTTCTGCTCATTCTATTTTACTATATATTTTGTTGCTCTTTTTTGTTAGATAAGAAAGTGGAAATAAAATTGCTTTACAAAAAATAACATTGTTAATCTTTTTTCTATAAAGAGCTGGTGATATGATGTACATTATGAAGTGTACAACATTTTTATTGTACACTGGACACAACTGTCTATTCAACTGTAGTTTTCTTGTTCTCTATATTTGCTTTACACTTGGTTACAATTAACGCTACAATCATATTAATGTTTGAAAAAAATTCAATATTGTACACTCATAATATCTAGTAATATGTGTATCTAATGGTCACACAATTCATGTTGACCTGTGTACTATTTGCACTCGTAAACTATTTTTATTTTATTTACTAAATGTTACAAATACAATTACAAATTATATCATAACTTAATGTAAGCCAGAATAGTAACAAAGACCTTCACTCGTTGTAGTGAAACAGACCCGAGTCTATGGTGGGAATCGAACCCACAACTTCCACACTTATATGCTAGCACACTACCCACTAGCCTACCGAGGCACCAACTAGCAAATTAAAGAAAGCAATAAAAAGTAAGAACTGTAATGAAATAAATTTAAAAAAAAAGTCTGCACCACAGAATAATGGTTTTTATGTAAAAATAGCAAAACAAGTTGAATTTGTGTAAGAAATGATTGCATGTAGGTATATTTCACTTACCAAATCAAAGATATCAGTTGTTAAAATTCATCATTGTATGTAAATTAAAAAAAAAATGGAAGAAACATAATATAAACTGGGTCAACTTACAGTAAAACCGAGTATATTTCTTAGCCTTTCTTTGAACGCACGTAATCGATTTCAATACGAGAAATACACACAAACATGCAAAAGTAGAAATTTTAGTGTTAAACTAAAAAAAAACAGATGGAAATACACAGCTGACACAATATTTATTTGTTTTATTTAAACACAAACATTCTTACTACTAAATGCTGATTGTAAAAAGCTAAAAACTCATTACTTTTGTTTTTATTGTTCTGCATGTGTACGGATGTTGATGCGATTTTATAAAGCCACACATATGCGCTCCCACTAACTAATGTGTTGGAAATTAAAAAAAAACAACAATATCTTGGCAGAAAACAACATAAAAACAACAAAAGCAGATTTCATATTATGACACATACAACAGTTAAGACACACGCAAGAAACAGGCGCACAAATCCTTAAATAAGAGAAAACGTACCAACAGTTTTACATATCGCTTCTTTAATGCAACGTAGCCATATCTGAAGAAAGGCAAACTTGGCAAAATACGTTTAAAGCGTTGTTCGGACTTCTTACGGAAATTCACATTCGGAAATTTACATTTATTTCTACACGGAAAACTAATGGTGACATATCATAATGTCCAGTGACATAATGTCCGTGGACATTATGTCACTCCAAAAAGTGTCATAACGTCCATGGACATTGTGACGCTTTTGAAAGTGTCATAATGTCCATGGACTTTATGAAATCATTATTATTATGGACAGTATGGCGACTTTTATAGGCGCCATAATGTTCATAATTTTAAAAATGAAAACAAATTAAAACATACATATTTATATGCTTATATGTTTTTATATCCTTGAGCCCGGTTACCATGGTAAGAAATAAAGTCAATTGACGTCAACAAATAGTTTTAAATAGCGTCACCAATACTTAAAGAATTCGACTTAAATTAAAAATTTTAAGAAATTTTACTTGAATTACTAAAGATTCTCTGCGTAGCCGGCCCTCGGCGGGGCTTAAGCATTTCTTTCTCTCAGTATATCGAAAAGCGGCTCCGCTGGTTAAGATTCTTGCATAGCCGGCCTTTGGATTTTCTTCTCTGAGTATATCGAAAAGCAGCTTCGATGAGTAAACATTTTTGCATAGCCAGCCTTTATCAGGGCTTAAGGATTTTCTCCTGGCTAAGCAGAAAATCTCACAAAAGCGAACGCGCTATTCGATATATCAAGAGGGGAAACCCTTAAGCCCGACCAAAGGCCGGCTGAGCATAAAACTTTACACTCTAAAGTGTCATAATGTCCATGGACCTTGCGACACTGCACTCATGGACATTATGTCACTGGACATTATGACATGCCACAAAAACAATCGTAGAAAATAACGTTTGCACACACACATATTAATTTTTTAAAAATACTAAAAATTAATTACAACTTGCGAAAAATAGGAAATGTCTAAAATTCCGTGACCAAACAATGGCATAAATATTAATTTTTGTTTCAGTTTACGGAAAAAAGTCTCCACATTTATTAGTATGATTATTTCGAACGTATTTGCTTTGCGAATCCAAATTGATTATTAGGCTAAGGTTCGTAACGTTATATTCAGAAAGAATTGGGCATGATTAATATTCCAAGGAACAAGGGCAAGGAACAAGGGAAAGATTAACATCGCCTTAATTTTTCAACGTACATAGCCGAACAGAGTAGCGCCACTTTCGGAAGCCGCTACACTTCCATCGTCAGTGCTCATGTCTATTTGCTTATCACCTCTTGTCAGGTGGCTCTGTTGAATGTGATTTTAATTCTTATATATACAACTTTTTCGTGAAAATTGAATACGAGAATTAAATCACTCTCAAGCTGATATTAAAGTACACTTTCCCAGCGTTGCCATCGGTTTATTTTTCTTTATTCCCATTTTTCTGATTTTTGTTCTACTCAAGACAAACGTTTTTGGTTTGATTTTATAATATCAGCTTGAGAGTCATTTAATTCTCGAATTCAATTTTCACGAAAAAGTTGTATATATAAGAATTAAAATCGCATTCAACAGAGCCACCTGACAAGTGGTGATAAGCAAATACACGTGAGCACTGACGATGGAAGTGTAGCGGCTTCCGAAAGTGGCGCTACTCTGTTCTGCTGTGTACGTGGAAAAATTAAGTTGATGTTAATTTTTCCCTTGTTCCTTGGAATATTAATCATGCCCAATTCTTTCTGAATATAACGTTACGAACCTTAGCCTAATAATCAATTTATCTCCACTTTTAGTTGTAACATCCCTGTGAAAGACAATAACGGCCAAAATTTCCGTGTACTTTTCTTTTGGAACTCCGTACTAGCAAACGGAAATTTCTTTAAGGAATATACCAACGTGAATTTCCGTAAGTTTTTTTTAACATACAGTTCTTATTGGAATGTGAATTTCCTTAAGAGCTCCGTACCGCGCTTAAAATTTTTAAAATATCAGCCGTTACTAGCTTGTTGGTGGTATAACTTCGTCATAGATTGGGATATATTTCTGAAAATTTATTTACATGTAGAGAAGGTATTAAGGAAAACTTTTTTGCGGTGACTTAAGATATGACTATGTTGAATTAGAGGAGCGATATGAATGTACAGTAATGCACTTGGTGAGTAAGGAGAAGAATATTGCAAAATAGCAAAGTGTGGGAAAAAGGACATGGAAAAGCGAAGAAGACTATTAAACAAAATATTACTTGTACAACACATCAGAACAGAATAAAGAAGTAACATTATCGTCCCTGACCAACAATGAGCCACTGGCAAGGAAATACATACTAAAAGGCCTACAGGATATATTTAAATGAAGCAGTAAGAGTAAAAGAAATACAAGCACAGAAAAACTAACAATAATTTAAAATTTAAATAAATAAGAAAAAGAAGTGTTTCAGCTAAAGAATATCTGCTAGAATAAGTAATTTCAGACGTCAACGATTTATATTCGAATACCATAACTCGTTTTGCAAAGGCTAAGTGAATTGTTAGATGTACACATATTTAAATAGATGTATATTTTCGTGAACGTTCTATCTACGTTAAATAGTATACACATTTTTATTTAGAGAAAATTGTGTAGCATTTAGTCAAAAAACATTTTTGATTCTACGGGAGATGTTTCGAGACCAATCGGTCTAACTATTAGTGTTCTCTACCTCTTATAGCACACGACCAAAGTTGATAGTTTGCAGTCAAGTAGTTGAATATCAGTTACTTTTAATCAAATCATGCTGAGTCACTCTTAGAGTTCTTTTTCAGCTCTTCATTTGATAGCACTATGTAACAAAAAAATAATGCCAAGAAGTACCATTATATTTTTTTGATGTGTTATGGTCCCCTAACTATAAAAACAGTCGAAATATAAAATTCTATAGATAATTTTTTTTAATTTTTTTCTAAAATTTGGAATGTTTGAAGAGGCTAGTCCACTAATTTTATCATAACTTGCAAAGGCGTATTCCAATTTTATTACAAAGACCACTAAGAAACTTGAAATAAAATTACCTTAAGCGCTTCTAACGTAATTTTTTATATACGGAATGGTTCCGGAATTATTCAGACCGCAATGATGAAAAACATATATTTTTTCTGCAAAATTAAAAACATGTTACCATTTTTATTCTTTCATGAAAATCGAACATTAAAAAAATCCCAGCATGTGAAAATATCGATGATATCCCAGGCTGGTAAGACAGAAATATGTAATAAAAGCTTAAAAAAAGATGAACATGATAGCAAAACACTTAGTGAAGTTACGAATATTTGTTCCAAAGATAGTCTGGAGAGGGCGACTCATCTTTTAATTGGTACAAGGTAATAGGATTTTCGCTCGTTGATTGTGGTTGCCTTCGCTGGCCGTATCGTCTAGGTAGAAAAGAACTCTGATGAGAAGACGTGGTGGTCTCGAACCATCTGATGTCAGTTCAACTTTCCGTATAGCAAAATTTTTCTTTGATTGCACTGGCTCACAAATTTTCAACTTTTTTTCCATCACCTCAAAAATGAGATGTTTTCTAAGCTAATTTGGTGTCGCTGAACACGAATATGACATTTATTCATTTTTCGCAAGAAGCCTTTTCAAGGTATTCGGTAAAACGTTTTTTTTTTTGCATAGATATGTTTTTCCTCTTTCAGTCCATACTCAAAATTTGATGATGGGATCATAATTCACTGAGTTACAGGTCTTTAGATTTGAAACAAAAAAATTATTTCTACGTTTTTTCAAAATTTACCATTTTAAATCGCTCCAGTAATGCAAAATAAAATTTTTAAAATTTATTTTGGACCGACATCTTAAAGAGAATTTTCTTCTAAATATAGCAAGCATAAAATTGGTTACGTCGGACAAAATATGAGAAATTTACAACATATTTAGGGAATACATCCAAATTTTAATTTTCATTCGCTGGTCCTCAGGTCAGTACGAGTTTTTGCTTATAAGTCTATTACTTTTGCTCGTTTGACAAAGAAAGTTTGGCATATCGCATATCAAAGTTTTCAACTCTGTATTCAGATTTTAATTATTTAATCTTTCATAAAAAACATTTATGGCAAAACAAGTGGAAAAATGGTGCTATGTGGTGTTTTTAGCATATAAAATTTTTTCTTAATGCGATAAAATATATTCAACGAGTATAGAAAACTATTATTTGCTTCTGAAAATCATCAGAATTCGTAAGAAAGTTGCAACAAATCTGTAAAGTTGGTCGATTTTGAAGGGTGCACGCCCACCAAAACTTGTAAATTCGACTAAGTTTTTTCTTAGATCAAGTATGTATGTGAAAATATAATTGTATGATCCTTAAGAAAATATTTTTATAGAGAAAATAATGATGTTGCTTTTTGGGCAAAAATTTTAAAAATTTAACATTTTTAAATTTTTAAATTTTCAAAATAAAAATTTCCAACACTGAAAGAATATTTCCATCAAAATTTTTTTTAACTATTCGAAATTTTATCGTGTAAAGCCCGGATCCCCCTATCGTCGCACAATTGGCACAATTTGTAACAACTTTTGTCGTCCTATATCGGCACACAGTTCAAAACATTGCACAATTTATTTTTGGCTGGTACCATTATCGTCGCATATTGTTACAATCTTTTTCGGCTCATATCGGGCAAAACAAAATTGCGACAATAATTGGTTCAATTCGGTCACACTATCGTTCTTTATTGCGCAAATTTATTCATAGGCTTTTGTTTATTTTCTTGTTGGCAGACGCAGTTCTACTTTTGGAATGGACTACTTTCAAAAACAGTAACTGCTACATATGTCTGTATTGATAAATATATTATGGCGTTAAAAGGTTAGAAACGGAACAATTAAAATATGTAATAATAACACACACATATATAAATACATTTTAGTGAAAACTTACCGCACTTTCCTTTTTACCCGACTGCGCGACGCAAAGAAGGGTATTGTGTTTATCAGCCTGTGTATGTATGTATGTATGTGTGTTCTTTTGCGGCACTATAACCGAACGCTTAGACCGTTTTAGAAGATTCTCACTTTAATCGATTCGTCTTAGTCCGGGGAATGCCACTAAAGATATGACAGTAGCCAAAATTCAATATGGCGGCCAACAGACGCCATTTTGTTTATACGAAAAAAAATAAAAACTCGGCGAACTATATCAAAATGGGTACCAATCGACAGGTATTTGAAAATCTTCTTTAGGTTTCTCTTATGATTTTTAATTTCGAATGACCATTTACGATCTGTGACGGTTTAAATTTGTTTTCTTTTTTTACGCAGTCGGGTTTTTTTGATTTTTTAAATTTATGTCTTGTTATTCTTTTTGTTTCGTAAACAAATGTTTTCTGAGCAGGGGTGGCTAATTTAAAACTGAAAATCAGAATGCAAATTATGACATAAAGGAAAAAAACTTGTTTAAACATGTACAACAACCATTAGCTTGATTTTTCTTAGGCGTACAAGCAAAACCAAAAATAAAAATAAGAGGTGGAAAAAATTAAGAAAAGGCATTTTTTTAGTACGTTATAGGGTCTATAAAAACACAGAATAAATTTTTGAAATAGAGTGAGAAGTAGAGAAATGGCAAGCGTTGAAAGTTATACATGACCGCAGTGCACTACTTTTACTTGGGAGCTAGTCTTCCTAAATTAAATAACACTACTCTGATATCTCCATGTGAAATTTTATACTGGTCGGACTATAGAGTTGATGTGGTTGATATATTTCCAAATTATTTAATTCTGCCCCACTGGCATTTGTCTTATACTCATACATTCAAATTCCGATATTTTCAGTAAATCTGTTGTAACTTTCTAACTTTTTACCCCATGCTAACAATTTTACTTGTCGTACGTTGGAAACAAAAATTTATTTAAGATATGGGTCAAAACAAAAATTTTGATTTTTTTTTTTTGCTTTAATGGAGCATTTCAAAATGGTGTATTTTAAAAATCGCAAAAAGTAAACTATTTTCAAATATAAAGGCTTTTTTTATCTGATCAACACAGTATAAATATGAACTGAAAGAACAAAAACATATCTGTGAAATAAGTGCTTAATTCAAGTAAACAGGACACAATATTTTTGGAAAATTGCTTTATAAACTGGAAAAAACACGTTTTTCGCGAATATCTCGAAAACGCTTCTTAAAAAAAATAAATATTTTATTTTCTTTTCTAAAGAAAATAAAATAAAAATCGTTTATTATTTATCGTTTATGATATTTTCAACTTTTTCATCGGATGAAAGTATTTTATGTGCATTATAAGAAAAATGTGTTGTAAGAAAAAATCATATAAAGAAGACAGTAAAATAATGAAATGTTTATCTGCGCATTTGGAACACAGAGAGGAGGGAAAAATCGCGAATATTACGAAAATTTGCAAAAACTTTCTTATAGAAAAAAGATTACAATGTTACGATTGATTAAAAGCTTTAAAAATGTAAGAAAACTATAAACTTTGGAAAATTTTCGCTTATTGCAAAAATAGCGAAAATTCGCAAAAAATTGCAAAACTTTAAATAAACCATAATCTTGATTAAAAATTGCTAAAACTGTAAGGAATGAGAAAATTGTAAAAAACAATCGCGAGAATGGCGAAAATTCGCAAAATCTTGCTAATAGCGGCATGATTCCAAAGTCTAATATTGTTTAAAAATAGTGTAAACTATAAAGAGCCTAACTACTGGCAAAAAGTCGCTCCTATCCCGAACATTGCGAAAAGTTGCGAAAATTTGCAAAATCGAAAACAAGCCCTAACATTGATTAGAAACCGTCAAAGCCTCATGTTCACGAAAGATTGCTAAAAATATTGAAGAAATCACTAATATTGTAAAGAAATTGCAAACATCGCGGAAAGTCCAATGTACAATGTTCTTTAATTTTGGTGCGAAATATTTTCAAATATTTAATATTTGAAGAGTTGGAAAACAAAACAATCATTTGAAAATTTTTCTTTTCTGATATTTATCGTTGAAGATTTTTTATTTTTTCATTATAATGGATATTTATATTTGAAAATAAATATAAATATTTTATTTATTTTTTACAAATGAAAAAAAAACCTTTTCATCCACAAAAATATTTATATGGTATGGAATTAAAAAAAATAAAAAGTTTCCGGGTCTCTGGTTTTAGCCACTCACTCATTCTCTCAACAATGTTGCCGTGTTTTAATAAAATGTCATCCATTTTTCATACGAAATATAAGAACAAAAGAAAATAAACAATAATATGAGAGAATTTCGAAGCTGCTGCCGTCGATTTAGTTATAAGTGGATGCTAGACTTATCAATATTTTAGCTTCAATATATGTGCTTAGCATTATATATTTTTTATTCTTGATCCCATACAAATATTATGGCGGTAGACGGGTCAAACTTCCGGACCGAAACCGGAAATATGAGCGAAACTAACGACCCAATTTCCGGTCCATCCCCCAAAACGGAAGTGTGAACTAGATTACCGTCCCAACCTCCGGTACAGACCAGAACCTGATATATAATCTGCACCACCGACCCAATTTCCTGTCCAGTCCCTAAACCGGAAGTGTGAACTGCACTACCGACCCAACTTCCGGTACACCCCGGAACCGAAAATATTAACTGCACTACCGACCCAACTTCCGGTACAGACAGGAACCGGAAATATTAACTGCACTACCGACCCAATTTCCGGTCCAGCCCCTGAACCGGAAGTGTCATACGGTGATTATAAAGACAAAATTACCATGGCATGTAATAACATCCATGGATATAACGGCCATTGCTTTTTTTAAATTGTTTACTACTGTAAATGCGCCATGCGCATTTTATGCTCTTTTATCTCTTTTTGCTCTTATTTTTTCTGAAAACAAAATCTAACATGACAGTAAGTAACCAAATTTTACTGAAAAAAGTTGATAGTTTCCGAAATACGCCATTCAAATGAAAATTGATAATGTGTTTTTTTTTCATTCCGGGAATCTAGATTGTAAATTACTTAAATCCCAGATAGGGATCCCGAAATTGGCCGATCTAGAACAATGATTATACACATCTGCGCATTAAAATGTTGACAAACATTTGATGATCAATTTGTTGCTAAGTTAGCGGTCAGAGAACCAAAATTCATCTCTCGTAATGCAAAAAAAAACAAAAAACAAAACAAAAGCAAAATTAAAAACAGTTGCTCGAACATGCTTAAATAAAACGCAACACAAAAACATTGTGCTCAGTTGGAAAACAACAGGTTGTTTTTGTTTGTTTTTTTTTTGTATACACGTATAACCTGTTTGTGCTTGTCATGCCATGCACGACTTTTAGCATGAGAGCAATAATAAAGACCAATAAACAGAAAACCTCTGTAGAGGCGAAGGCAAGGAAGGCAAAAATATAAAACATGTGTACATATGCACAATAAACACAATATATCAATTTAGTTAGACTCGGCTATGAACAGAGTGAGGGTGAGGTTTGAATAAATTCTCAGATAAAGAATAAGATAGAACAATAATAAAGCTAAAGCTTAAATTAGTGCAAACAAACAAAAAATAAAAAAATATTCAAATAAATGTGAACAAATTAAAAGTCTATTATCTATTTAAATTTTAAATTAAATTTAAAGTGATAACTATTTATATCACTTTTACTTACATATAAATACATAAGCATATAAAATTTAGTGCATAATAATTGTTATACATATTTTTTCTTAAATCTTTAACAAAAAGTGTTGTGATTGAATATTATATGAAAGTTTTCTTGGTGTTTTAGTTTATGTTTAATTTGTTTTGAAATATTTTTTGAAAAAAAAAAATACTTTAGTTGAAATTAATTCAACCGCTTAATTTTCATTCGAAAAATATACACACATGCATAAATTTTTGCAATTTTAAGGTGCACAATATAATAATTATTTATACGGAATTCACAAACCACAATAAACAAGGTAATTATGACTACCACTTAGATACTTTTTTCAATGAATTTACATTAGAGATGGCATCGTGAAAAACTTTAAGCTCACCCTTTGTTATATTTATGTATGTATAATACATATACGACGTTTCGAAAAGTTTACCGGCAACTTTGAATTTGTTAGGTATCAATATACAAATTTCTTCAAGTATCAATTTGTTACAAGGACTTTATTCTTTTTAAGAGAAGTAACACAATCAGGCAATTAATTAATGTATTAATTAATTAATGTGTTACCTTCTTTGGGAAAGGGATAGTGTAGAGAGAACAGGTGGTGAAATTTGAGAGAGATAGAAAGCTTAATTAATTTACAACTCTGCTATTGCGCGTTTTTTGTAGAGCAATATTGCAAGCACCTCTGGTGTTAAGTAGAGGCATTACTTTCTTTAAGCTGCATAGCCATTTATTAGATCTTTTACTTTATCGACGGTTCTGCTACAATACCGACGAAGAAGGGTGCTGTAAAGTGCATTAGGATTGTTAGTATAAATCGCTGCCTGTACAGCCAAAGGGATCAGTGCTATGCCCTCATCACTTTAACAATCCAACAACAACCAACACAATAACACAGCAATGCACATCAGAAAAATTCATGATGTTGTTGGCTTGCCCGAAACTAGTCTTGAACTCAGGGCCTCAGGGTTTGTATTCAAACGCGCAAACTACTCAGCCAACAGCTACATCTATTGACTTGAAAGTGCTTTCTTCGTAACCAAAGTAATGTTTATGCTATAAAAGTACAGTTGTGATTGTTGCAGTGTTAAAAGCGAATTTAGTGATTTTTAAATAATGAGTTCTAGGCGCAATTTGCTGTACAGTATATTCAAATACTGAAGTACTATTTAAAAATATACATCAGTTTAAAAAGATACCACAAATGTAAACGAAATCACAGTTTTGAAAACAAACTGCAGTATTTTTTAGAGTAACTACAAAGCCCAATGTACGTTCTGGGGATCTCGTCTCAGCATATCGAAAGGTTGAATTTTGTATGATACAATCTCTAAAGTGGGTTTGAATGTCATTTCGATTGGACAACCAAACTACTGGTCAACGGTGTAGTAAAGAGTGTACCTTGCATTATGATACAAGTAAAGGGCTCTTTGCATTTGTCCTCAAATCACTCACCAAATCTTGTTACCACATACTCACGCGAAACTTCATCACCAACATGGGACTTAGGGCGAGGCCACGCAATAAGTGGAAAGCAGCGAGGTGGCCACGTAATGAGCGGCATATTTTTCTGAGGATTTTAACTTGTTTAAATCTGATCCGATTTTAAAAACTTAAATCGCTTTGAGTTAACCTAAGAACTACAGAGAGATAATTTGCCTATATGTGTTTCCGTATCTCTCACAGTTAAGAAGATATTTGACTTTAAAAGAAGAGAAGGTTTTTTGTCTTGACTTTTTTAGTATTTTATCTATAACTTTTTAGTTTGAAATTCTCTACGTAACCGAAGGCCGGCCACGTAGAGAATGTTTAGTAATAAAAATAAAATTTCTTAGAATTTGTATTATAATGGAAAAAACTAATATAATATGTCTTTTAATTAATGCCAATATTGGCTTGGCACATTCAGATTATTGTTTAGTGAGAAGTATCGCGATGCTATGCAAATTAAATGTTTGAAAGTGCAGTAAAGTCAATTGACTTTATTTCGTTTACGAAAACGCAATAAATTCAATTGATTTTATTTCCCTTTATGGTGGGAAATAAAGTCAATTGATATTATTTCCATTGACATTATTACCTGTCACCTCGAAAAATTACTCATTAGTAAGCTGGCTCCTATACTTAATGAGAGGAGGAGATGTATTCCGGATTATCAATTTGATTTAAAGAGACAATATCGAACAAACTCATAGACTTGTGAATGTGATAAGCATTAATGCCAACTTTGGCTCTTTTTTACTATATGACAAAAAACGATATGACATATTGTCATATCGTAAGTTTTAACGATATGACAACACTAAGATAGCCATACACGGTGTTGTCATATCGCAGCGTTGTCATATCGTAAAAAACTTACGATATGACAATACAGTATGTCATATCGTTTTTTGTTATATCGTAAAAAAAGAGCCAAAGTTTGCATCAATGGTGATAAGCAGAGCTTTCGAAGAAAATAAATACTGTTCTGTGCTCTCAGGTTTTCGACAAAGTATGTCACGGAGGCTTAATTCATAAATTGAAATAAAACTTGCCAGCGAACACGCACAAGCTGCTGAAATATTTGTTAGTCTCAAGATCGTTAATACAACTTGTTATTAAATAAAATAATTAGTTTATGAACTGAGTTAATACTGAACTTGTTGTAGTGAAAGTAGATGAGTTCCTTCGCATTATAAAGGCTTTAGACAGACAATCTGGCGCCACTATTCCAATTTATATAAACAATTTATATAAACATAATTATTTTGTACCCCTATGTCCCCTCTCCTATGCCAGCTGGAATTTTTTAAAGCGCAATTTGTTTTCAGTTTAAATGAAATTTAGAAAGTCTTCTATGGTGGTGCACCAAATATCGTATAATTACATATTATTTTGTATGTGAGTATAGTATATTGGAGTATGGGAGTATCTATCCCTTCTACGCGTTTAGGCTTTTGCTTAAAAGCACATTTTTTTCTAAGTTTAGAATTTAAGTTGATGTTAATTTTTCCCTTGTTGCTTGGAATATTAATCCTGCCCAATTCTTTCTGAATATAACGTTACGAACCTTAGCCTAATAATCAATTTGGATTCACAAAGCAAATACGTTCGAAATAATCATATTAATAGCCTACATCAAATTTATAGTCTCGCTTTTATGGCTCTTCAGATACAGAAAATATAGTAGTTACTTTGCATGGGGATACCACTCTCCCTCTCCTATACCACCAAGATTTTGTTAGAACTTGCAATTAGTTCCAAGCGTTACCCACATCAATCTGAGAGAGACTAGCGTTTGCAGCACTGCAGGAAAATTAATAATTACTTTGTAAAGGGGGTTCCAGCCTCCCCTCCATTACCTACAAGATTTTGTTGGAACTTTTACTTTGTTCTAAGAGTTACCCACATCAAATTTTTTTATGGTCACTATTGTAGTTGTGCAGATATAGGAAAATTAATAATTACTTTGTATAGGGGATTAGAGCGTCGCCCCTTTAATACCGCCAACATTTTTATGTAACTTGCACTTTGTTCTAAGAAATACCCACGAAATTTGTTGAGCCTCATTATTGTAGTTGTACATATATACGTAAATTAATAAATACTTTGTTTGAGGGGTACCAACCTCCCTCCGCCTTTGCCTCCTAGCTTTTGTTGGAACTTGCACTTTGTTGTTAGAATTACCCATATCAAATTTAGAGAGTCTCTCTACATATTGTAGTTGTGAAGATAAGTGGAACTTTATTATTAATTTTTATGGGGGTACCCGTTTTTCCCCTCCTATACGACCTACATTTCTTAGGATTTTGCACTTTATTTCAAGAGAAACCCACGCAAAATTTAGAGAGTCACACTATTGTAGTTATGCATATTGGTAGTTATAAAAATTGGTTTATTTTATTATTATTATTATTTTTTTTTTTGAAGGGCAATAATTTTATATCGCATTAAAAATAATTTTCAATAATCGCTTAAAACGGGATGCCGCTACGTCTTTACTTTTACATGACTTTGCTTCAAATAAAAGGTTCGTAATTAATTATCACGACGACTTTAGATCATGAGTGAAATGTTACTCACAATCCCATCTCGAATTAAACCAGTTTGTTTATTTGATTGTTTTTTTTTGCTTTTTGTGACTATAGATATGTTGGTCAGGGATGGAAAATTCACTGCACTATGTACAGCTAATAAAAGTTTTTCGTCTTGGGTTGTAAGCGACTTGCAATTAATATTCAAGAATGTAATGAAAGTTAATCGACTTCATAGCGCTCGTTTTCAAAAGGTGTGATGAGTTGCGATTGATTAGGAAAAGTATTTTCGGCTCAATTTATAATTAGGGACTTAAAAACAGCAGACCAGCAGATAATATACAATAAATGAATACGAATTTTGAACAGTAATATAGGAAACATTAAAAAAGCATAGTTAATAAATGAGTCAAAATGAGAATAATAAGCACAACTTAATTTTCATCATATTCCTGATTACTGTCAATTAAAACAGATTTAGTCTTTCCAATTTAATTTTTTATTACGAAATTTGTGTACTTATGCATTTCGAATCACATTTTTAGCACAAACATAATCCCAACAGATTTTTCTCTTTGAATTTGTTCATTTTGTTAAGTGAAAAAAATTGTTCTAAGGAAAAAGTGTATTCGCCTTTTATTCACGACAAAGGTGATTGTAAATTTTTTGTAATTTTTTTATATAAAATCTATATTTTTATTTACTTTAGAATAACTCCAATACATATTAAAGTTCTGTTTAACCAATACCTGACGACGATCAAATAGCCTAGAAAATGTGTATGAAAGAAAATGCTTTTTTCATTGCGTACGTATTATTAACCGTTAATCGGGTAACCGGTTAATTACTACCCGATTAGATGTTCGGTTAATTTAAAATTTGTTTTTATCGATTAACGATTAAACTGGCTAATTTCAGTCGATTTACCACTTAACCGATGTAGAAAAATGTTTAATTCTTTGTAGTATTATAACATATGTTTTGTGTGTTTAGCTATTTGTTTCGTCTTATATATAAAATGTATGTGCTTAGAAATTATTTTTCATACACGCTAACAGATCTATTCAGTGATGTTAACTTAAGTAAAACTTTAAACCCTTTGGACGTGGCTATAAAAGAGCTTAGTGAAGACTAGGGTATTCATTTTAATCGACTTATCAATTATTCGGTTAATCAATTAATCGAAATTGAGGTTTTTAAATTACTCGAGCAATCGAGTAAAACTTTTATTTCGTTCGAGTTATTCGAGTAAGCTTTACTGCAAAAAATTATTCGAGTTAATCGGAAAATGCTTGAATTTAATCGGTTTTTTGTACATTTTTGTGGACAAAAAGAAAACAAAATACACAACATTTCTGCATAAATTAGATCATAAACTGATCCTTTAAAAAAGTTTTTTTCACTATTCAAATGTTGCGCTTTGAGAAAATTTTGCGCCAGGAAATATTTAATAATATTCCGACCTGTCCTGTATTCAATGCAGAATAAAAATAATCCGAATTGGTATAGCAGTTTATATTTCCGAATTTTTTTAAAAGACATATGAAGTTGGTTTCTTTCTCCCTATTATTGTTACTATATTGGGCCTGATTGTGTAAGGCGTTGGCGTAAACGCCTAACTGGATTTTTGTAGTAGATTAAAGAACACGGGCTGTGTGTTGCTTTAATCTATTACAAAAAATGACATAGGCGTTTACGCCAGCTCCTTACACAATTAGGCCCATTATGTACTTAATTTTTTGATCATGCGGCCTATTAGTATGAAATAACGATCGAATTTAATGGCAAATTTCATATAAATTAAAAAAATTTTCCACTTTTTATTAAGAAATCTTCAAAAACTCATTGAAAAAAAGAAAATTTACATAAAATTTTTTAATCGAGTTATTCGATTAATCGATCTAAATTACTCGAATAAATTTTTACTCGAAATTGAAATTTTTTGTTTGATCGAACATTATTTGACTTTAATTATTCGATTAATCGAGCAAACATTATTCGAGTGAATACCCTAGTGAAGACTCTGCTACTCTAATTTAACTTGAAGGAATTATTAAGATTTTGATTAAGAATTTAATAAAAGCCACTAATACTATTGCCAACGATATAATTAAAATCTTAGGATTAGAATTCGGAAATAAATATTTTTGGAAAATGTTAGGTGCTGAGCTTTGCCAGTAATAACACAAATAATCGTTTAACAGAATTAACCGAAACACTTAGAAGTGTTAAGAATTTGAAAAATTAAAACAAGACTCTAATATCATAATGGATGATTTTATATGTTTGGAGAAATCCAGTATTCACTTAATCAGGCTTCTGCCCGATTAAATGAATACCCTAAAACGTATATAAAAATTTTCTGGACTTGTGTTTTAAAAAATAAACTTTTGAAATAATTTATACTCTGTATTCCCTTGACATTCTATCATTTCGAATAATAAATTTTCCATGCCTGATGTAAACAAATCGTTTCTCGTTATTGTATTGATGTAAATTGATCTTGAAAAATTCTAAACATTCTTTTTAGTATTTATTTTTTTCCATTTATTTCTATTTGAATAAATAAATTGCAGTTCTCACTGCATGGCTTATAAACCGGCTTTTTCAGCGCTGTTGTACAGTGGGGCATAATTAAGCCCGTATTCATTTTTTAAGTATATTTACTAGTGATGTTGCGAATATCAATTTTTAATATTCGCGAATACGAATACGATTACGAATATTTGAGCCAATACTCGCCGAATACGAATACGAATATTCAATCTAAGACTTTAGTGCCACTTGGTATTTCAAATTTAATTGAAAAAAAAATCTCCACCTTTGCGTCAATAACAATAAATTAAGAAAAACTGTCACAATCACCAGATCTTGATAAAAATTGTCAACGCAGATGGTTGTTGCTTGAAGGTATTCTTCACAAAGAACACTTAATAGGTAATGCTCTAATCGCTTTTTAATTTGAATTGGCGACCCACCACAAGCTCTACCTCGGCGGTTCTTGGTTTCGTATTCAGTACATCCGTGGACTTTAAAGAAGCTTTAAAACTGCATATGAGCCTCAGAAATAAGTATTACGTCAAAGACCCATACAGCGAAGAGCTAGAGCATTAAAATGTTCCATGAAAATATTTCTCGTGGAGTTTTACATAAAAGTGTATACTCCCAAATGGCAATAAAGGGAGAAAATCATTAAAAATGTCATAAAATACTAAATTTGATGCCATTTTTTATCCGATCAACGCAAATGATCCACTATTCGAAACGAAATTCAGCGCCTTTCAAACAAGATGTAATTCTTTTTAATCGAATTACCGTTTGACTCTAGATGGCGCTTTAAAAAGAAGTGTAGATCGAAAATCAAGAATTTACCGTTATCTGGACAGTTGCCCAAATGAAAAAGAAAAAACATTTTTACTCTGCTTAGTACATTCTAATTGTTAAAAAAAAAATACATAAAAAAGTTAACACTCCAAAAATAAGAAAAATTGGAAAGCAGTATAATTATAATTATAAAACTTAAATCAAACTTTGGGCCCTCTTTTGCTCTATAACACCGAAACTGGAAGCGGCACCACCTTGAAACTTCCCGAATGTATACGAACGACTTATATAACTAAGATACATTTTTTCAGATTTAAAAAAAAACAGTTTTTGAGTTATAGACCCTTCAGCTCAACACCTCCACATATGACGTTTGAACTTCTTGCGGTAAAAATTTAAATGTACATCATATCAAAAGCCTTATTTGTTTGTACCTGCAAAATAACATCATGTAAAACTATTTCACTTTTGTAGTTTAGAAGTTATAGTTGACTTGGAAAAGATTTTTTTCTCATATTTTGAAGATTTGTTCCATTTTCATGACGTCATATTTCGGAAACCAAATGACCTTAGTGTGTAAAATTCTTTTACATCAAATCTCTTCCGTCGTATACTATTTGTGGTGAATTTCATTGAAATCGGAGAGGGTCGATCCGAATTTCTCTCTATTTTACTAGGAAATACCTAATTTAAAAAAAAATTTTACCCCCATAACTCGACAAATTTTTCTATTTTCGGTTTCGGTAATCGGGAGGAGCTTAAGACGAATGACTGATTAGGCCAGACAGTCCGATCCTAGTGTTGGGGCTGCCAACATCGCATTCAGGCTTGCTGACGGATCGCAGGTATATAGTCCGCGTTGCTTATAGTGTTATAACACCCCCGGTCGGCCGTCAAATCCTGGTTAGCGTGACAGAGGACACGAAGTGGCGGTTGAAGAGCGGGTGAGGTTGACAGTTATAAAGGTTTAGCTTTGTATGCTCATGAAAAATTTGTATTCGCTACACTTTCCCATTAGCACATACGTAGAGGCGGCAAATTGAGTCTGAACTCATTTTACTACAAGAAAAAAGTTTATTCAACTTAATCGCTAAAACCTTATAATTAGTTTAAGAGTTGTAGATAAGTTAAGCTGTAAGATTACTCTCGAAACTTATATTTGGGCACTTCGTATTTTTTACCCATGACTCAACTAAAAACGAGCGGGGAGCAGAAAAAATAACACTTTTGCACATATGGGTGGTATAATACACATTCATGTCCACTAGAACTACAGTTATGCCAAATATCAAGGAATTTCGGCAAAAAACAATTTTTATGCTGTACTCTGACTTCTGCTCTGCTGAAATTGCATGATTTAGCCTCTCACAGAAGCTGGAGTTTATTTAGTGATCGGCTTCACTTTTTAGCATTGTGTACTTTTTCTTTAGATCTAAGATAATTTGAACAAAACAAGCACTCAGCATAAAATAAATAACTAATCTTAATTAATTTTTGGGTTTTTAAGTATTCAATAGGGTATTCATTTAATCGGGCCTCTGTTTTAATCGGTTAATCGCTCGATTAATTAATAGAGTTTTTGGTTTAATCGGTTAATAATTGGTTAATGTTGTTATTAATCGGCTAACCGATTAATGAAGTTTTTTTCATAAATTGAGTAATTTTAATAAATAAAAATGCATAAATTATTTATTATTTGGAGTTTATAAGTATAAAAAAACAATTACTTAACAAAGGTAACAAGTCTTGAACTAAATCAAGCAAAAAAAAAGAACTCAACATATTTAGGATTTAAACGATTCTTTTCTTTTAATAAAACTTTTCTTGAAAAAAAAAATCATTTGCTTTATCGTTGATGTTGGAGAAATCGAAACCAATCCATAATACAGAATATCTAATTTCTCAATCGTTTTCCAGGATTTCTTTAAACATATAAAATCGTCCATTAGAGTCTTGTTTTAATTTTTAAAATTCTTAACACTTCTAAGTGTTTTGTATTTGTATTACTACTGGCATAGCTCAGTACCTAACATTCTGCCATAGATGGGGGTAGTGCACTAAATCTTGATTGCAATCAGCATTGCACTAGCACTAAATAAAATTGCAAAAAAATATTTTGCATTATTTTTCACCAGCTTTACTGCTGATTGCTATTTTCTTCACTAGCATTAAAAAAATTTTGTGGTAGTGCTAATTTTTGCACTAACATTAAATGCTGATTGATTGCAAAAAGTTTGCACTCACTAAATGATTGCAAAAATTTAAGCTGCAATCAACAAAAAGCTGCTTTCCAACATACTCTAAATAAACTTTCAAAAATTAGTGGTCGTGAAATTATTGAAGTCAATTATAAATATTTGAACCACTCCCCTCCCCAAAACCCGATTAATCGATTTGGGTGAAATTTGGTTGACTGATAGATCTGAATCTGGAAGAACACATAAGATATATAGTTTTTCATATATAGGACCACGCGGGAGTAAAGGATAATTTTATAGATCTGAGTGTACCAGGACACATAGGTTATATATTTTTGAAAAGTAGGACCACGAAGGGGGGTAAAGGGGAATTTCATACTCCCTGAAACTAACGAACCAATTTTAATGAAATTTGAAACATAAATAGATCTGAGTGTACGAGGAGATATAGATTATATATTTTTGCAAAAATAGGACCAGGAGGGAGGTTAAAGAGGAATTTGATCGTCCCTGAAACCATTTAGCCAATTTTAATGAAATTTGAAACATAGATAGATCTGAGTGTACGAGGACACATAGATTACATATTTTTGAAAAAATATATATTCTATGTGTCCGCGTATACTCAGATCTATCTATGTTTCAAATTTCATTAAAATTGGTTAAATAGTTTCATGGATGATCAAATTCCCCTTTAACTCCCCTCGTGGTCCTATTTTTTTCAAAAATATATAATCTATGTGTCCTCGTACACTCAGATCTATCTATGTTTTTTTAAAATTGGCTAAATAGTTTCAGGGAGGATAAAATTCCCCTTTAGCTCCCCTTGTGGTCCTATTTTTTCAAAAATATATAATCTATACTCAGATCTATCTATGTTTTGAATTTCATTAAAATTAGTTCGCTAGTTGCATGGAGGAATTATGAAGTTAAAATTGAGTGCAAAATTTGTACGTTGCAATCAAATTAGTGAAGAAAAAAAGTTGCAATAAGCTGAAGATTACAATTTTTTAAATAAAATAATTTTATTTGATTGCAAAACTATTTAACAGCACTACCACTAACGTTTTGTGAGGCTGCTAATTTTCAATTCACCACTAAAAAGCAACAAAACGATTGCAATAATTTTGCACTATCACTAAGTATTAGTGGAAACTGCAAAATTAATGCACTACCCCCATCTATGCATTCTGCAAACATTTTTAATTCCGAATTCTTGAGTTTCGGTTTTTGTACTGTCTTAAGATACGGTTGCTAGAAGAAAATATGGAGGTATAAAATATTGTTTTTAAAACTTGAATTCATCGCGTCAAATATAATCCTTAGATTTTTAATTAAATCGTCGGCAATAGTACGAGTATTATTGGCTTGTATTAAATTGCTAATCAACAGCTCAATAATTCTCTCAAGTTCAATTAGCAGAGTCTTTACTAAGCTCTTTATTTAAGTTAAATTCACAAAAAAAATTTTTTGTTTGTATAAAAAATAATCTGTAAACCCTTTGTATATAAAACGAAACGAATAATTAAACACACAAAACAAAAAATTAAAAATTTTGTTTCATCGGTTAATCGATTAATCGACTGAAATTAGCCGGTTTAATCGTTAATTGAAAATAGCCAATTTTAAATTAACCGATCAGTTAATCGGGTAGTAATTAACTAGCTAACCGATTAACGGTTAACCGAATGAATACCCTAGTACTCAATAATGAATACCTTTTGAATTTCAAGAGCTTAATTGAAGTAATTTAAGTATTTTTTTATCATTCATCAAACTAAAAAAAGTGCTAATTAACAATATATTTGAGATATTCAGATTAGTCTAAAACTGAAATAGTTTTCTTTAATTTGAGGAGATAACAATTTTTATATGGTTTAGATTAGAGACAATTGAACGCAACTTGACTTATTGTCTGTTATATACGTGGGTTATTAGCTGTATTCTTGAAAAGATTTCTAGCACTTATCTTACACTAGAAACGTTATATGATTACTTTGATAAGATTTATAATACTCGGCGAACTAAATATTTATATATCTGTGTTCTTTATTAATAAAAAAATGTAAGTAAATGTAAAAATGTTAGTAACGCCATAACTTGAGATTAACTGAAGTAATTTTGTAAAGTAGTTTTCTAAAATATTTGTAATAATTTTGGCTTGAGTTCGGCTTTAATTTAATTTTTCAATTAAATTCTATTTTTATTTAGAGATAAATGTGAAACATGCAAGCAAAAAAAAATTTTACTGCACAGAGGGTTGAACTGACATGTTTTGATAGCTTCCGCTATTCTCGTCAGAAATCTTTACCGCGTAGACCACTCGACCAAAGTCGGTGGTTTGCAGTCGAGAGTTTATTATAATTTACCTTTAATCAATTCATACTGTCACTCTTAGAGCTGTATTTCATTTGATAGTTATTGATATTCAGTTTTTCCTTTATGGCTTGTGTTAAGCTTCTTTTTATTTCTCTATTCTAGTATGAATTATCATTGACAATTATAGTTGCAAGTGTGTGAATGTTGTTTTGTTTAATTTAATTGTAATTATCAATAATAACACAGAGAAATTGTGGTTTTGTTGTTTAAATGAAAATAGTTTATCCTTTTTTATTTTCATCAGCTGATTACGATGGCATCATTAGTGTTTCCCTAGCAGCTCTAGTTTTAAAGATATAGTGACATTTAGCATTTGCCTAATTTACACCACTTTTTTATATTATTCGCTAAATATTAAACGAATGGTCCTCCAAATTTCAATATACTTTCTGGATTATTAATCTAAACAAAAGTCTCTTTCATTTGGGTAGATTATAATATCAGGATATATCAGCAAAAATATCCGTCTACCAGAAGCAGGCTTGTAAGGGAGAGAGATCGGTACTCTCCCTTACCAACCTGCTTCGGTATTACATAATTTTTGTATGGGATGTCCCACTTGGCAGGTCACGAGTTATGAGCTTCTTTCTGCGCATCCTAGATGCATTAATCTCATGTATTTTTTATATGTATATAATCAAAAAAATGTTAGCTCTTTATATTACAAGTATACCTACACTTGAGTTAATTTTTTTATTTGCCACTATTTTATGTTGTTTTTATAGTTATTGTTATATTAAATGGTACAAATACTATTGGAAATTATATTACCCTACAATTTACTTTTATTAAATACTTTTTGTTAGCGTATTGAATCAAAACTCGATCCCAAGAGATCCGCTTGGTAGGCTAGAACACTAACCACTAAGCCACCGAGGCACATTTATTTTCATACATAATTCAATGAAAGAATACAAAATCGAATTACGAAAAAAAAAATAACACTCGCATTCATATTTGTATCCACGTAAGCGAGAGATGATGCACTATTAAAAGTGTGAGTTGAATACAAAACTTCGGTTCTAAGAACATGAAAAAATATAAATAGCCGACCAACTGCGTCATATTTGTGGTAAATATCTTGACTCGCTTACGTTATTGCATCCTCGTAAGGCAGAGGGGATGCACTGTGTGCTTTTGCGCATCTCGGAAGCTTTCTAATTAATCTTACTGCTTCCTTGTACCAAATTTACTTTTGCTGGGATCTTACTGTTATTGCAAGGATATTAAAAATCGTGTATTTTTAGTTTAGTCCTTAAAATTTTATTTTTATTTAAATTTTTTCAAATTAAAATAACTGATCCTTATTTATTTTCGTTCGCTCATTACTAAAATAGCTTTATTTTTTTCTAGCACCTCTAACTTCACAGATATTGTACATTATAAAAAAAAATACTATACACTTTTCTTTTAACACGCCATCGGAAAAAATTGCATTTAAAATAAAAAAATTTAAAAGATTATATTTGAAACTTGTAGTTTTTACGATATAAGAAAAAAACTATTTTAAAGAAAATTTTAAATTTGTAATACAAAATTATTAGAATATAATCACAACGAATCAAAAAATAGACGCTAGATTGAACATCAGCGACGTCATGTTATAAAAAACAATTTTTTTATGGCTTGAATATTTTAAAATAAAAAATTTAAAAGAAAAATTAATAATTGTTTTTATTTAATGCAAAATATCTCTGAAACTAGAGTTGCTAGAAAAATAATTAAGATATTTTCGTAATCAGCGAACGACAATGCAGAAGGATCAGTTGTTTTAATTTAAAAAATTAAAATAAACAAAGTTTTAAGGACTTAACCAAAAAGACACGATTTTTAACATCATTGCAATAACAGTAAGATATCCTGATATACTCATTAATCTGGCTCTTCCCAAATGAAAGAGATTTTTTTGTAGATTAATTATACTAAAAGTAATTTAAAGTTTGAAGGTCGAGTGGTCTACGCGGAAAAAAACTCTGACAAGAATAGCGGGAGCTATCGAAACATGTCAGTTCAACGCCCAAGCAGTCAAATTTTTCATTGTCAACATGCTCCACATTTATCTCTAAAGAAAAATATAATTTAATTGAAAAATTACATTAAAACCGAACTCAAGCAAAATAATTAAATTTCTTTGGAGATAAACCCATACAGTTCAACTAAAACTCTTAACTTATTTGTAATAATTCTTAAAATTATTTTGACAAAAGAAATTTGGAAACTCGATTACTCTAACTTCTACGCGGTAAAGAACTCTGACAAGAATACCGGGAGCTATCGAAACATGTCACTTCAACGTCCAAGCAGTCAAATTTTTCATTGTCAACACGCTTCACATTTATCTCTAAGGAAAAATTACATTAAAACCTAACTCAAGCAAAATAATTAAATTTATTTGGAGATAAACCCATACAGTTCAACTAAAACTCTTAACTTATTTGTAATAATTCTTAAAATTATTTTGACAAAAGAAATTTGGAAATTCGATTATTCTAACTTTTACGCTATCTATCTAAATTTGGATGCCTATGGTTGTCATTTAGGATTGGTCATGCAATAAAAGTATATAACTAACTGGCAAGAGCAGTCTTTATACGTCTGCTTTTTATATAATCGGTTTGATATATCCTGTTCTCATATCTCATACACTATAAAACATTACTTAAAATTTAGGATCATATAGTGTCTAAATGTGTGTTGAAAATCTCTCATTGTCTAAAATTGCATCGATTTTGTAGTTATTAGCAATAAAAAAAAATATAATTTGTCTAATTTTACTTTACAAATTAAACATACATATTTAGTTCTAGTGGATAAAATGGCAGAAAAAGTATAATATGCCTATGGCTGATAGGTAGATACGCCAGACTATCAGTGAAGAGGTCGCGGTTCGATGCTGCAGGCAGCCAACTGCTTCGCCGCAAATTTTTTATTTGCTTAAGTAAACATATTTTGTTCAGAAATCAACAAAAGGAATGCGTGTCTAATTTTAAGTCGATAATAATGAGTAAAGTGTTGCCTACTATTATCGAACTAATTTTCAACAAAAGTGCTTTAGAGTGTATTTAATAAAAATTATTACGAAACAAAGCAAATATTTTTGTGTAAAAATTAAAGATGAATTTAACTAATTACACTGGCTTGATTAAAATACTAGCAAACTGTTTACAAATATAAACATTTTTAATTTTATGCAATTTAATAGTTTTGCTTGTATTAAAGCTCTTTAATACACTCTAAAAGCTCTTTGAACTTGTTTCTAGCTGTATTTTAGCTTTTTAAGTGTTTTTCTAATAACTTTTGTGATTATGTTGTTGACTTTTGACTTTTTCTGTAGTCATCACAACGCACACACATCGTACGTACACATGCAGCTCTTAAGCCCAATTAATTCGTATGCACGCAAATAATCCCTAATGCATACATACATACAAATTCTGCTGACAGTCTGCTGACTATATACTTGCAACACGAAAGCATACAAAGCAACACAAGACCATACCGATTATGTTTGAAAACGTTGCATATGTGCTTATTTGGCATTAGAAAGTAAACACTTTTAGCTTGCCGTAGTGAAATATGCACTCAAAATAATAATGTTGGTTAATTTCATCAATTCAACTTGTTAACTTAAGGTTAATGTAAACTATGGTTGCAATTCTTATGAATAACCGATTTTTATTGGTTAAAATAAACTTTTAAAGATGTAATGCACTTAACGTCCATGTGTACTTCGTGCTGTTGTCGTGTAACAAAAACCTAAGTTCAAGACAAAAAATTATATTTTACTGAATTGTAAATCATAAATTTGGGAAAAACCACGTTTCAAAATTAAAATTATTTTGCTGGTTAAAATTACTAATTTAATTTTTAACAATTTTTGTGGTTAAAAATACCAATTTATATGGTTAAAATTACCAACTTAAAATAATAACAACGAAAATAGTTATTTTACAAAAATTATCTAAATCAAGCATGTGTTACCAGATGTATATGTTTAATTGGTGCTGTCGTTATTCAACAAGATGTATTGGATAAAATGGTAAAGCCGGCGAAGAATTGTGAAAACCTGAGTTCAAGACCAAAAAATTACAAACAAAACAAAAAATGTTTTTTGTTTCCAAAGTTACTTAATTAGTTTGGCTTAAGTTCATTTTTAATTTAATCTTTCGATTAAATTTTTTTTATTTAAGAAAGAAATTCTAAGGCATGTGAATATTGAACATTCAAAGAAAAATTTTTGGATGTACGGAGGGTTGAACTGACAGCTGTTTCGTGAACACCAAGTCTACTCGACAGACTCCTTTACCTACACCACCACTGACAGCGGCAACAACACTGTAGTGAAAATCCTACTAATTCAAGTAAGCTCAATTAACAGACTGTCGCCATCTTGTGGCGAGTCGCACCTATTAATAACCATTTTCTATATGTTCGGAACTTCACTAACTGAATGTTCAACTATTCTAAGCTTTTTCATTTCAGTCTTTTTTTTTAATATATTTATTGCTTAAGACTTGTAAGCATCGAACCTACGATGTAGCGGTTATTAGCTAAACTTACTATCCACTATACTACAATTAGTTGAATTTATTTAATTTTCCACTTGCTGCAATTCCAACCAATGCAATTGGTTAGATTTACCAATATTTAATTTTGGGTGTAGTTAGCTCTAAAATTAATACACGAGAAAGATGCGAAAGGAAAGAAAACAATAAGAGTGACCATTTCAACATTAAAAATCTTGTTTGCATTATAATTTTATTATATGCAATTGGTTTGAACGCGTCAAGTCTAGTATCAGTGTTTATCATGCAAATAAGATAATTTAAAGAATTGCTAGAGCTATAATACACAACTAAGAATCTGGGAAAATTGACTTAAAGACATGAAAGAATATTTTGAAAGTGAAAAGGGTGTGGTTTAATAATAAAATGTATGACACTAAAGAAGTATTTAAAGCTATAACATTCTATTAGTTTTAATATCAAAAAATTTTAATAAGAAAATAAATAACTTTCCTATCAATAGACACTAAAAGGCATAAGTTTAACAATAAACGAAATAACATACGAGTATTAAACATTTCTAGATGAGCTTTATATCTTCATCTCAAAAACTTACGTTTTATAATACTTTTGGCTTTAATTGTTTTTCGCAGTGCTGCTGTTGTGTACGACTATCATTCATTTATCTTTATTATATAAACTGACATTAAGAAGAAAGTGTATTTTTATGTTGTGACTCAATAACTATATGATAAAACTAAGCAAATAAAAATAAAATAACATAAAAACAAACTATTTGAGAATTATAGCAAATTAAAACAATTAATTGCTATAGAGACGAGTTATTATACAAAAATATATATATGTTTTTTGTGGCTTATAATTTTTAGAATTAAGAAACTTTTAAACTAAACAAAGCTTTTTGTATATTGAGTTTCTTAAAATACGATTTCAGTCATTCACTTAACAAAACTTGAAAAATTATTTAGTTGAAACAAATCAATTTCTTACACTGTACAACAAAATCTTTTTTTTAAGGTATTTAAATACTCTTGCGACATCAAAGTTGACTACATTGAAAAAAATCCATGCACGAAAACGCTCGTAAATTTTACGAAATATTATGTAATTTCGTAAAAAATATTGCATACGGTTGACCTTGCAGGCCATGCTAGGAGCTTCCCGTTAATTTTGAACTCAAAGCGTTGCAAAGTCCATAGATTTTTGAAGTAATTAAAAAAAGAATAAACATTTTTTTCAACAATTTTGACCACGATATCTGTCGAACTTCTTAACAAATTAAGATAAAATTAGCGGTATAAAAAGACATTAATGGCTGCTGAGTTCATGTTCAAATTTTGATATAGCTTCTTATTTATTTAAATAAAAGTTTGCTACAATATCTTTAGTTTTTCTATGAGATTTTTGCGTATAGGCTCCCTGACGATCTGCACTTAGCCCCATTGCAATCAAAAAAAATATTCATATGTTACTGATAAATAAAATATTAATTTACTAATAAGTAAAATATTAATTTGGGGAAATGGTACGATTATAAATTTAAAAACTAAATTTAAATATATTTCTTAATTTTAAATATATTTTTTAATGTGAGAATATGTTTACGAAAGTTTTTCCATACTTTCGTAAATTCAAAAAAATATTGCCTAATTGTTTTTGTTATAATATGTACGAGCGTTTCTTATATTCCACGAAAAAAGTAACTACGATTTTTTTTACGTAAAATGTAGCATGGGTTATTTTCAGTGTAGGACCTCGAAGGTGTAGAACAGGTACTGGATGTTCATCAGAATGTGGTACTGGGAGCAATGCTGATGATACTTATTTATACACAAAACTCCTTATCATATACCTACTCGTTCTTTCTATGTTATGATATAATATGCTTTGCCGTAGACGTTTCAAAGCCAGGGACCCGAAATAACAGTTATTTTTTTTTTAATTTCCAATTGGTCCTGTAACAACTATATACAACCAAAAAAATATTACTCCTTGAATAACTATTGAAAAAGATTTTTATTTAGTAAGACTTCTTATAACAGTTATGAAACTTTTTTTTTTAAGTTTTCTTGAGCCTCTTATAAATGATTTTTATTTTTTATGTCTTTAAATAACAGTTGTGAAAGATTTTTATTTTTTAGGTCTTCTTGAAACTTTTATATAAGATGTTCATTTATTTAGGTCTTCTTATCTATCATATACGGACATCTATCTATCTATATTAATAAAAGAGTAACGTTATTGAGTGACTGACTGACTGATTGATTCATCATCGCCCAGCCCAAACCACTAAAGCTAGAAAGTTGAAATTTCGTATGTGGGCTCCCCTCAGGATGTACAGATCCACTAAGACGGCGTTTTGGGAAATTTAAACGCTAAGGGGGTAAAAACGGATAAATTCGGTAACCTTATATCTCCGGATCTAATTAAGGTAGACATAAAATTCCAAGAAACAGCATAATAAGATCAAAAAATAAGCGGACGAGTGTTTGGTACTTTTTTGAAATTTTTACATTTAGAAGCCGAAAAAGGGTAAAAATATAATTTTGGTACTTTTTTGTTAACCGTTTATCTCCTAAAGTAATGAAGATAGAAATTAAATTTAAAATGGATTCTTCTGTTCTCACGAAGCTCTCAAATATGTTTTGGTACTTTTTTTATAATTCGAATATATAAAGGGTAAAGTTGGTTGCTCTTTTTGGTACTTTTTTCCATACAATTATTTTTTATGCAAATTGATATACATAGTGAATGAATATGTTTGTATATTTTCACTTAGAAAGGATTATTGAAAATTTTAGTTCTAAGAGGATTAAAAGGGGTAAAAATGGGTAAAATCTGTAAATTCATATCTTCGAATCTAAGTAAGGTAGACATAAAATTCTAAAAGCATCATGATAAGATAGAAAAATGAGCGGACAGGTGTCTAAAACTTTTTTAAAATCTGTACATTTAGGGGCCGAAAAAGGGAGAAAATATAATTTTGGTACTTTTTTGTAAACAGTTTATCTCCTAAAGTAATAAAGTTAGAAACTAAACTTGAAATTCATTCTTCTCTCCTTAAAAAGCCCTCAAAATCAGTTTTGATTTTTTCAAATTTGAATATATAATGGGTAAAATTGGTAGCCCTTTTTGGTACTTTTTTCCATACAACTCTTTTTTATGCACATTGATACACATACTGAATGCATATGTTTGTATATATTCTCTAAGAACGAATTTTAGAAAACTCAAATTCTAACGGGATTAAAAGGGGTAAAAACGGGTAAAGTCCGTGTTCTTATATCTCCGAATCTAAGTCATGTAGACATAAAATTCCAAAAGCATGATAGAGGCAATGTTTCACGATTTTATGCTTCTTGTTCACGATAGTCAGATGCGAAGACATAATCTTACTCTTTTGTACAATTATATGTACATATGTGTAGATAGATAAGAAGACCGAAAAAAACAAAAGTCTTATATAAAAGTCCCGAGAAGATCTAAAAAATTAAAAGCTTTCATAACTGTTATTTAAAGACCTAAAAGGTAAAAATATTTCATAACTGTTATAAGAAGGCTAAAAAACTTGTGCTCATTTTTAATCGTTATTCAGAGAGCACTTTTTTTTAAAAGCTTGTAATAATATTTATGTAACGATTTTTTTCAATATAGGTTATAACTGTTATGTCCTTTATCAAAACGAACTATATAGTGCTGTCAACTTTTTATGGTTATTTTAAAATATATGACTCTTTATTATACTTTAAAATGAGAAATTTTTTGGCAAGAAATTAGTTTGTGCAAAGATATGTTTCTTTTGAGTATAATAGTTCCGGTGGTTGCTTTGGGATATCTTTCTGATCATTCAAGGATGTTGAAATTGAACTGTTTTTGTTGTAATCTTAATAAAATTGTATATCACAAACTACTTATATACCCCATTTTTTTTGTTAGCAAAAAAATTGCATTCCCTGTAAGTTATTTGGAAAACAGTACAAATATGTGTTTGTTCCTATATATTTTCTAAGAAAGTATACGAATAAAATATATGTATTGACATAAAATGTTAATAAAACTTGTTTAACGGACTATAAGCTACAGTATAGCCTTTAGAGGGCTGCAAAGTGTACACAAATGTATTCGTACACACAGAAAAAAAATAAATGTAAAATCCACATGCCGCAATATTTATTGCAAATCATATTAAATTTACAAGAAATAATTTGTCGTTTATTTGCTTTGTTCATTGCTACAATTCGCTGTTCTGCTTAGTTGTGTGACTTGTTGTTGTTTATTCTTACATGTGTCCTCTATGTATACGACAAAAAACAAATTAACAGCGAATATTTACTGCTGCTGGTTTAAAATTACTATTGTTTCATATTAATTTTAAACGGAAAATAAATAATCTAACCTTAAATCACCGTTAAAACAATTTTGTTATAAACTTTAAGTTTCATTTTCAATCGACATGACTATAACTGTAATTTCAAATAAGTTTTATGTTAAATAATCATTTAAATCATGTTGAATTAAAATGAAATGCATTTTACATACGATGGTATTTATTTAGTGTATAAGTAAAGAAACGTTTGAAGCTGTTGTGGCTGCAGTGGTTAGCGCGTGGCCAATCATGCAGGTAGCACGAGTTCAAATCTTGGCTGGGGCAGTCAGCTACAACGAAAAGTTTTCTGATGATGTAAGTAAAATAATTAATAAAATAGCTACATTGAAGTCATGTTGTTCCAGCTTGATATAGCTTTACTTCAACATGATTCTTCGTATTGTTCCAATATCAAATTTACGTTGTTTAAACTTGAAATAACTTTGATTCAACATGATTCTTCGTGTTGTTCTAATATCAAATTCACGTTGTTTCAACTTGAAATAACTTTGATTCAATATGATTTTTCGTATTATTTCAGTATCAACTTCATTTTGATTTAACTGTACTGGAATATTAAATTCAAAAAGAAAAATTTTCTTTCAAGATTATTGTAAATCATGTTGATTTAACATGAAACACCTATGAAGCAAAATCACTACCGAAAAATTTTAAATTAACCTGGTTTTCGACGATTTTACATGGAAATTTTTTTGTGTGTAGAATGTACTCGTATGAATTTCGTGTGTGCGTAGTCTGAATTAGCTGTTGGTAAAAAAAACCTGATGACATCTTTTTTTGAGGCCCCATTGATTTTCAAAAACTTTGGAGGCACTTAAAAAAATGTATCACCAAATTCGCCAAACTTAGTATAGGGTTTTACTACCCTTTGATAGTCGAATCGAACCTATACTGTCAAGTCCGTGTGTTTTTGCACTGTTGTACTGTGTTATTTGATCTTTTTGTTTTACTAAATAAATATTTTCTAAATCTGACCGTATATCTACACAATTTGTCTCACATTACTGCAACCAACAATCATTATTACTTCCAATAAATTCATAGCGCATTATTCAATAATAACACAAGCTATGACGTTTAGGAAATAACTATCTTTTTAATTGGGATGCATAAAATTTTAATTGAAAACGTGAAAAATATTTAATTGTATTTTCGAATTAAATTATCATGTATAAAACTTCCATAAATATTTAAATACCTCATTAAATTACTGATACATTGCAAACTTATTTTGCGAATAGGGTTTTCAAATTTTTCTATTCCCATTAATTAACTTTAAAGCTTCCAATATTCATTATATATAAGAAAATTTTTCAATTTGTTTTTTTTCTCATAAATGCTTCTTTCTAATGCTGGTAAATATTTTATAAGATTATTAGATTTAATAATGTATGTGCGTGTGTGTGTATGTGCGTGTCTAACTCTATATATGAAATTAAATTGCTGACGTTTAAATTTAATGCAACAACCCAGTTGGCCACGTATTTATGATATCATCAATGATGGGTGCACGACAATGTTAAATTCTCGACGACAAATATCGGACAGCCGGAACAAATCATCGATGATTTTTTTGAACAAGTGTCGCGAAAATCGTGTACGATTTAATAAGCGACAATGTCGCTCAGATTGTGGTTCACTTAACACAATGACTATATAAGTGACAATGTCGTTTGTCTTCTCGTCAATGATTAAGTAAGCGACAGTGTCACTTATTTTGTAGTAAATTTTTTACATAAGCAAAAATGTCGAGTATTATATCGTCAATGATTACGTACGCTAGAATATAGTTTACCCTGTTGTCAACGATTACAAAGCGATAATGTCACCTACTTAATTATTTCATATTTTTGCTTACTTGTTTTTTCCGTTTCATTATAATTATGGACTGACTTAGCTGTGATTCGAACTGAGGCTGCATGTTTATTAGTTTTAGCGCTTACAACCCTGCTGCTGCACCACCTAAAACATCGACAACAAGAGGACAACATATTCATTTGATTGACTGAAGACAAAATGTAAGACATTGTCGCTCATCAATAAAGTTGGATTAAGGACTACATTTAAAACACTGTCGCTCATCTTGTCCTCCACAATGTTAATGGAGACAACATTTAATACATGGTCGCTCATATTTTCTTCAACAAAGTTGGATAGAGGACAGCAATTAAGACATTTACACTAATCTTGTCCTCCACAATGTTAATGGAGACAAAATGTAAGACATTGTCGTTCATATTGTTCTCAAAAAAATTGGTTTGAGGAAAAAACGAAAGACACTGTCGCTCATATTGTCGTCAAACGTGTTTACTAGAGGACAACTTGCAGGAGTTTGCCGCTCAGATTGTTCTGAACGATGATTACCTTTAAATTGTCAATTAGAAAACCAATTGACAGAGGACAATTCGTACAAGAGTCGTAGATAAAAATGTCGTGCAAGGCAGTCTGGCCAACTGGGAAATATTAAATATTTCAAATAATTTATACACTTCACAAGTTGTTTAAAAAAATATTTAATTGCTTATGAATACAAATTTTTTATCGTTCATTTTAAATGAAACAATTATTTTTAGAATTCAAGTGCATTGACACGGTAATGACACATTTACGACTTAAAATATTTGAGACAATAACATTATGAAATATTTTTAGTTTTTTTTACGTATTTCAGCGTAAACAATTCTTAAATATTTTTAACTGAAAGGAAGGTTTATATATATTACTTCTTTAATACGTACAAAAGCGGTTTTTCAGGAAACTTAAGGCTTGTTTGTATAACTAAGTCATTGATTTAAGCAGTGTCTGTAGAATTCAGGCAAATGCCTCAGCTAATAGAATGAATGACAAACGAAATATTTGCTCCGTCAACTAATCCACTTCTTCCGTATCTAGAAATGGGAATCAAAAAAGTTCTACTTTTATAGAGTGTTGTTTAAAAACATTTTTTGTGTCTTTAATTAATTTCAATCCTAAAATTATTGAATTAAATTTTTGGTTTGCTTAAATAATAAATCATTAATTTCTTAACTACTATTGTCAAACTAAGTTTGCCTTTTAATTACAGCAAGTTTTGCCTTTAGCTATGAAAATTTAAACCAACCTTCCCACAAGTCTGATTTATTTAAGCCTGTAATATATTGTCCAATTTTATTTTGTATGAAAACTTTTTTCCTTTTTTCCCACATAGAAACGAAAACTTTTTCGAATAGTGCTGCTGCTCCCATACCTAGAAAAAGTTTGTAAAAGTTATATTTTTATCAGCAACAAAAATGTTGCAGTTTTAACAATTTCATAATAGAATTTTCACGAGTACTAGTTTTTGATGAAAAAATGTGTATACGAAACAAATTTATATAAAATATTTTAACATATAAATTTGTATCAATAAAATCCTCTCTCATGATTTAAAAGGTAAAATTTTAACAGTCTATTTTGCCTGCGGCCATCGTATAGTATGTACATACATACATTTGTAATAGACCTGAATAATTTTGTTTTTAACCCCAGCAAAAAATAATAGTGTTTTCATGATTTCTAAAGAACTTGTTTCTTTGAATGAATTCTTAATGCCATCGTAATTCTTAACAAAGTCTTAGGTTTTGAACTCATGAAAAACGCATGCGACATTGCTAGACAATCATGTATAAAATATTGCATTAATCTAGCGAAAAATGCATGCAAAAAGGATTTCAATCATCACATTGACATATTTTCCAGACGCAAATACTTTAAAAGAAGTTATATCTCACTAAAAATATAACTGGACTATGCGTCAGCTATAGACTGTATGCTTTATGTCCAAAGAGTCCGGGTTCGTATCCCAACCCTATATTCTTTTTTTATTTATATTTTTTATTAATATTTCGCATGCATGCAAAAAAGGGTTAAAAATATCAAGTTTTCATCGGTCATAAGCACTAATTTGAATGACGAGCAGTTTATTCAATTATGAAAGCATACCTCCAGTGACACGCTAATATTAAAATCATGCGTTTTTCACCCGAATTTGAACGCAAGCAGTATTATTAGAACGCGTGCTTTAAATCGTTTTTCTTCATGTTTTTTTTTTTTGCTGGAAAATTAAGTAAAATCACATGAATTAATGTTGAAAATGAAAAAGTTTTTGGCTCTTCTATACACGATGCATCAAAACAAAATACAATGGAAAATTATGGACACGCACAAACACTTGTACAATATTTGCATAAAAAAAGCATAAAAGTAGAAAAGTGTTAAACACTAAAATATTATAGTGCAACACCTGGCTTTCTGTTTCAAGTCTTTTTTTTTTTGAGTTTTCTTGTAGGTTTAGATTACATAGGCACTATTTAGTACTTGACAGTCCAGATTCTCAAAAGACCCCTGATGCGCACACACAAAAAAACCAATGTAAAATTAACATGTCGCAATTTTGATTAGAAATCATATTAAATTTATGAGAAATAATTTGCTGTTTAAGTGTGTTGGTGTGTATCTGCTTTGTTCATAACTACCCAGAGGTAAAAGGCAACAGGCCTGCGAATCTTAGGCCATATTGTAGGCCTACAAGACCGATACACATGCAAACTATCCTCTTGTAGAAGGGAAGGTGGAAGTGGTACCTTATTTTTTTGATTTTTCGTTCGATAGACATTCCACATATCCTTCTTTAAGCAGGGAAGATGGAAGGATTATTGTATTTTTAAATTAAAAAGTAAAAAAAAATACTTTGGATATAACAAAAATTCTCGTATTCTTTTTCGCATATAATTTGTATATAAATCTAAAATTTACTTACAATAGACATCACAAATTCTGGTATTATGTCGGAGCTTATTAACTTATCATTATTCCGCCGGAACTACATCATATTCAATTCAATGTATAAAAAACTACTGCGAATGAAAATAAAAAGTTCGGAACAAAACATCACATTAATCAAACCGAAAGAAGCCGCTATGAAAATACATACTTAAATAGAAAAAAAATGTGTACCTCCATTTGATTTTTAGCAGAATTTCAACAGATAGCCTTCAAAATGGCATGCCAAAAGAGGCCTGCAAGAATATCTACATTGGGAAGCGGCTTGGAAGGCCTGCGCTGCAATGACAGCTTGGGTAAAAGTGAAATGAGTATGGAATGCGGATTGGCAGGCCTTATGTCTGCTAAACAAGCCTTCTGGAAGTACAATGCGCTGTTGTGCTCAGTTGTGTCACATGTTGTTGTCTGTTTTAATGTTCGTGTTGTATAAATGTAAATAGCCGACAAATAGCCAACAAACTTCGCATTACCAGCAAAAATGCCTTGCTGCTGATTTAAAATTATTATTGTATCATGTTAATTTTAAATGAAGTACTATTAATCTAACCTTAAATCTCTTTGATTTAATATTTTTCGTTGCTAAAATAACATTGTTATCAACGTTATATCACATTTTAATTCAACATTATGATGATTTTAATTAAGTGTATATCTAAAGCAGGCGTGCCCACAAGTTTTTTATGGAAGAGCAAACACCAATACATTTACAGAAAAACTAATTTTTATTCAATATGTTTTGTTGTAAAAACCAATGAATACAAAGAAAAAAAAAATATTTCATATATTTATTTGTTGTTGCTTTGCACTTGCCTGTATACCGTGGAGAACGACAAAAAAACTAATAAGACAAAGTTGTTTGTGTATTTCGTATTGCTAGTGCTAAGTGCTGTGTGTGTGTTAAAACACACAGCCTATAGCTAAGTGCTTTTACAAAAAGAAATGAGCACCAATCGCAAAGGGCTTGGGCAACGCTGATCTAAAGTAAAGTTTGAAGCTGTTGACTAGCAAGCAAATCTTAGCTGGAATAGCCAACTAATTTTGATTCAACCTCATTCTTATGTTATTTAAGTATCAAATTTAGGTTTTTTCAACTTGATATAACCTTGATTCAACATGATTCTTTGTGTTATTTCAGTATCAAATGCATGTTGTTTCAATTTTAAATAACTTAAATTTAACAAGATTTTTCGTGTTGTTTCAGTATCAACTTCATTTTGAATTAACTGTAATGGAATATTAAATCAATATGAAATATAGTTATTTCAAAAGAAAAAATTTTCATCGATTGAGGTTATTGTAAAAATATGTTAACATGACCCACCTACGACACAAAGTCATTACCGATAAGTGTAAAATTAACCTTGTTTTCGATGATTTTAATATTAAAATTTTCTGTGTGTAATGAAGGAAGATTTTATATAATGATATGAAAGTTAAATTTATGGCAATGTGTTAATGTATTATTTCAAACTGCGCTGTTAGGTGAAGTAGTTACCCTTCAGACAAAATGACTAGTATGTCTTTAGAAATATACTAGTTGCTTTTTAACTTAGACTTGTTGCCTATCTGTCTTTTTTTTCTATATCGAACTATCGATTTTAACATTAGGTTGTCATAGGAGCACAACTAGTTCATTTGTATACAGTTATAACCCAGTTGGAATACCAGTTATTGTAAAGTACTAGTTTTTTTATCGTTTTGTATTTCTTAAAAAAACTTTTGCTCAACCCAGGTACGAGCACACGTTCCTGAAATTTCAAGGCAAGTACTCTACCCTCTGAGCCACTTTCTACTTATTTTTTTAAAAGTTAAAAATGTGTTTTATGTATAAGTCATATACCTGAAAATTGTGTCCTTTTTTGAATAGTATCGTTACTAGTCTCGATACAACTAGTAATATAATTGTCCTTTTTAGGGTTCCGATACACCAAAAGTGTTGTTTTCGCTACGCTGTCCGTCTGTATGTCCGTCTGTCACAGGCTGTTTTCTCGGGAACCGTAAGAGCTACGGACCTGAAACTTTCACAGGATATGTAGAGCTTTGGCCGCTACAACAACAAATATATGACAGTTAAAATTTAAAGGGTGCTCTAAAGCGAGTAACGAAAAATTTTTAAATACTAATGTAATGTTTTCTCGGGAACCGTAAGAGCTACGGACCTGAAATTTTCACAGAATATTTAAAACTTTGACTGCTATAACAACAAATATATGACAACTAAAAATTAAAGGGTGTTCTAAAGCGAGCAACGAAAAATTTTCAAATACTAATGTATTATGAACACACTTAAATATAGACACTTAAAATTTTCAAAGTTCGTGTTAATTAGTGTAGTCTGTAGAATAGACTACACCAATTAACACCGATATTTAAAACAATAAAAATTAAAGGGTGTTCTATCAGTTAATGTAATTTTACTATGTAATTTAGACAATCTGCTGTATCTTGGGAACCGTAGGAGCTACGGACCTGAAATTTTCACAGAATATGTAAAACTTTGGCCGCTACAACAACAAATATATGACAGTTAAAAATTAAAGGGTGTTCTAAAGCGAGCAACGCAATATGTTGAAATACTAATGTAATATGAAGACTCTTATTTATAGACACTTTAAATTTTCAAAGTAAGTGCTAATTGGTGGTCTGTATAATAGACTACACCAATTAACACCGATATTTAAAGCAATAAAAATTAAAGGGTATTCTATCAGTTAATGTAATTTTGACTATGTAATTTAGACAATAAATAAAAATAAAAAAATCCAAAATTAAAAAAATTTCAAAACGAAGAAAACGCTAAAATGAAAAAACGCTTAAAGGAAAAAAGCACCAAAATTAAAAAAAAATCGCTAAAACGCAATATATCACCAAAACTAAAAAGATCGCCAAAAAAAAAACTAAAAAAAACTTCAAAAACCGAAAAAGTCGTCACAACGAAAATAGCACTACAAAATCGCTAAAACTAAATATATCATCAACAAATTAAAAAATCACCATAAATGGAAAAAAAATCACAAAAACGAAAAAAGCGCAAAAACCAAATAAAGCGCCATAACTAAAAAAATCACCAAAAACCAAAAAAAGTCGCTAAATCGAAAAAAAGTGTCAAAACAAAAAAAATCGCTAAATCTAAAAAACCACGAAAAACCGAAAAAAATCCCCAAAAACGAAAAAAGGGCCAAAACTGAAAAAAATCGCCACAACTAAAATAAATGGCCAAAACTAAAAATATTGTAGGAAAGTGAAAACGTTACAAAAATACCATAACCAAAAAATCGGCAAAACTAAACTAATCGACAAAAAACAAAAAAATTGCAAAAAACGAAAAATCGCCAGAAAAAAATTAAAAAATCCCGAAAATTAAAAAAGCGCAAAAACCAAAAAAACCCAAAAACAACGAAAAATACTTAAAAAATAAAAAAACTAAAATTAAACAACGAAAAAAATTTCAAAATGACGAAAGGGGCAAAAACAAAGTGGGATATACATATGCGTATTCGTTCGGAAACCTTCGTGTGCGAGCCAAAGTTGCACTTTAGTTAATTTATTTACTAGTATTGTTACTAGTCTTGTTACAACTAGTAATATGACTATCGTTTTTTGACTAGTATCATTACAACTAGTATATGACTCTCCCAAAGCGTATCTAGTTATAAATTTAGCTACTGGATAGCTCGTCGACTACAAAGCAAATGATGCCGGTGGACATCGGTTCCATCCCTGTGTTAGGCAAGTCATCAACATCATGCGTTTTTCTCATGTGCATTGGTATAGTATTGTGTTTATTGTTGTTGGCTTGTTTAAGTGACGATGGCATAGCACCTGTCCCTGAACGATAGCGGCAGTGATTGATACTGATCTATATTTTCTTGTTTTAATAAATGTAACGAATTAAGGAAATGTACTTCATACATTTTTATTAAAGAAAAAACTTTTCAAATTAAATATATTTAGTCCAAGTGAAAAAAATTTAACATAAAGTATAATATGCCTATGGGAGAATGGTAGCTACGATAGACTATCAGCCAGGAGGTCAAGGTTCGAAGCTGCACACAGCCAATCGCTTTGCAGGCGTTTTTTATTTTATTTGCTTGTATCAAACATATTTTGTTCAAAAATCAACAAAGAGAATGCTTGTCTAATTTTAGGTCGATAATAATCAGTAACGTTTTGCCGACTATTATCGACCTAATTTTTAACAAAAGTGTTTTAGAGTGTAGGCAGTTGTAACGTACATACTTATATATATTCTCTAAATTTAAATTCATCTGGTTTCTTAGTAGGATGTTAAAGAAATATCCTGCTGTTCTGGCTTTCATTTTTCTTTCGTCTTAAATGTCCCTTAATTGCATTATAGTGCTGCCTGGACATAACTCATATCCTCTCTACGTTTTCCTACAGCTTTCCATTGCTTATTTTGCTATATTTTTGGAAATCAATTTTTACAATTGAAACTTAATTTTTTATTAAATCATTTTAGAATTTGAAATTTGGATTTATTTCAAATTAAATAATTTATCCGTATATCTTATACCTTAGTCACAATGTATATCACTGGTAGATCAAAATTACGTAAAATGACATTACCTAGCTATGATTTACCAGTGATGTCAAAATTAGTTTATGCGTTCACTGGTTACTTGGGTTACGTTAAACAAACTCATGTTTATATTTGCCCATCACAATGTTACTTTTAAAAAAATTGCTGACATGGTTGAATTTACAATATCATTTTGCTAGAAAACTTTTACTGTAGCGCAAAAATATTGTCGATAACCATAATATTTTAGTATAGTTTATTTACAATCAAATTATGGCTATAACACAAGCACACTTTAACCTTTACCAGGAAAACATGGAGAAAAGGCACTTAGTATATAGAAAAACAAATCTCGAAGTCAAACTATGCGACTTCGCTTACAATAATATTTGCTCCAGCTAAACTGTGATTATCCCTAGTGCCATGTAACTTTTTAAAATTATATTTTTGTAAAGCTTGAGTGTTTCTCATTATAAAATTTTCCATTCATTCATTTATTCGTTTAAAACATTTTGCTCATTTAAAAAAAAAAGAGTTCAAAATCTAAAAAGTTTTTCCTTTTATGAATGTTTTTTTTTCTTTCACTGCTGATGATGTTGCTGCTGCTGTGTTTATCAGTTTTACACTCGTATTAAGAGTTAAAACAAAAAGGAAAGGAACGAATGAATAAATGTTTTTCAGTATCATCTGTTGTTTTTCACAATTTTAGTGGAAATTTTACTTCATAGTATCACTTGTTCTTGTTACTTTTATTTCTGTTTCTGTTATTTTTTATTTTTTTTTTGTGAAAAGTGTATTTAGTTTGTCAGAGACTTCCTCTGCAGTGATTTTTGTTAAACTTTAATTTATTTTTGGAGTTTTTTTTATTTTATTTATTTATTTCGTTTTTGCTGCTGAAAATACGTGAAACATTTAGTTTTGAGTTTCAGTTGCTGTTTGGACAAATGTATGCATGAGTTGTTTAATGCAGAAAAACAACGCTAGAAAAATTTAGAAACAAAAGTATAGAAACGTACGCCAGCGAAATACATAAATGGAATTTAATCAAAATAAAGTTAGAAAAAAGTTTGAGAGAAAATAATTTAGTTTTTTTTTTCATTTCTTTCTTTATATAGCAAATTTTCATAAATTTTTAAAGTTTAACAAGAAAGTAATTTTGCAGGTGTTAAGAGTATAGAAAACTAGGTCCTTGAGAGCAAATTTTATCAATCAAACTTTGGTAGTTTTTATTTATTCAGAAATAAAAATTTTCTTATAAGGGCGAGTCGTTCATGCTGAATTTCCATTGTGGTAAGCTAGAAAAGAATAGTCCAATTTTGGTTAAGGATATATCAGTTAGTTGATAACACTGTACAACAAAATCAAATTTTTTTCTCAAAATTGCAAGGGTAGCAAAAAAATATGTATGAACGCGTATAGTAGGGTAGAACGTCAGTACATTCAATCTATTTCGAATACCTCCAGAATGTTGCATCTAGCTACAAAAGAGTTTTTAACTTTTTTCCCCATAACTTTTAGCCCTCTACCACAGGTGAAAGTTGGAGTAATTGTATGAATTTTATTTTTAGTTGCTTTATTAATATAAAACCAAATTTGTAATAATTTATTTTAAGCCAACACGTAAAAAACAATTTTGTGCCGTATAAAAGAAGTTTAAAATCGAAGAGACCTGATAAAAAATAAGAAATTTATGGGCCAATAAGTTAAAAAGCCTATTTCATTTCCCATACAAAAATGTTCTTATAAAAAAAAAAAAAAGTGTGACGATGACGATGACGATGACGACATGCACACAAACAAGCAAGTAAAAGAATATATCGATATATATATATATATATATATATATATATATATATATATATATATATATATATATATATATATATATATATATATATATATATATATATATATATATATATATATATATATATATATATATATATATATATATATATATATATATATATATATATATATATATATATATATATATATATATATATATATATATATATATATATATATATATATATATATATATATATATATATATATATATATATATACAGTGGCTCACATCGAAAGTCGGGCAAAGCATTCAGAAAAATTTATCAAAGTTTTTAAAAACCGCGTAAACTATTTTTGCAAATATTTTGAATACATTTGATTAAGTTTTTAATGTGCAATAAAATTTTGTAATAACGGTATTAAAAATAGTACTCAAAACAAAATTTTAAAAGTAAGTAGCAAAAAAATCTAAAATGTGTACTCACACTGAAAGTCGGGCAAACCAAATTGCAACGAAAATGTCATTTGATTTACCGTTATATTTGAGCGTCGCTTATTATTTTGTATTATAAGTAGTCAGTTATGTTTTCGCTTTCATCAAATGACAATATTTTTACATTTTTCTGTACAATGCCGCGTATAATTAAACAGTCTACTTTAGAAGAGCGAAAAATCGTTATTAAGAACTATTTGGAAGGAAAAACACAACGTGAAATCGCAAATATCGTTAACAAAAGTAAGTCAACTGTTCATGATATAATTACGCGATACAACAAAGATAAAAGAATATCAAATAAACGACGCGAGCCAGTAAAAAAGAAGCTTAGCACGAGGGATGAGAATTTTATAGTTCGTGCAGTACAGAACGATCCATTTATTTCTGCTCCAAAACTTGCTACAATTGTTAAAACCAATTTTGGAAAGGACGTTCATGCAGAAACGATAAGAAGAGTGCTAAGGAAAAACAATTTGAATGGCCGAGTGGCCCGAAAGAAACCATGTGTTACAGAGAAAAATAGAAAAGATCGTTTAGAATTTGCTCGAGAGCACATTTCGAAGGATTTTTCATTTTGGAGCACGGTAAAATTTATATGCCACATAATGGTGGCTTTTTATATCAGTATTTTAACATTTTACAGGTCCTTTTCACGGACGAAAGCAAATTCAATTTGTTTGGGTCCGATGGTCGACGTTATGTGTGGCGTAAACGTAATGAAGAATTTTGTCCCAAGAATACTAAAAAAACGGTTAAGCACGGAGGCTTATCAGTGATGGTGTGGGGCTGCATGGCAGCTTCAGGTGTCGGAAACCTTCACTTTATAGAAGGTATCATGGACAAAAACATGTATCTTGACATTCTGAAAGCTCATGTTAAGGATAGTGCGCGCAAGTTGGGTATTGCTGATAATTTCAACTTTTATCAAGATAATGACCCTAAACACACATCACTGATAGCAAAGACCAGGCTTCTGTACAACTGTCCCAAGGTCATGAAAACACCTGCACAAAGCCCAGATTTAAATGTAATCGAACATTTATGGGACGAACTCGGACGTCGAATGCAAAATAGGCTGTGCACCAGTAAAGACCAACTTAAAGCTGCATTACAGGAAGAATGGAACCAAATAAGTCCTGATGTATGTAAGAAATTAGTTGAGTCCATTCCAAAAAGGCTAAAAGCTGTCGAAAATCAAAAAGGTTATGCAACAAAATACTAAATACTTCAAAAATAATTAAATAACATAGTATGCCCGACTTTCAGTGTGATCATAGTTTTTAAGTTTATGCGAATTTAGTTGTTATTATTTCTATTCTTTTAGAGCTGGAGTACTTTATTTTGTTTCGTTTTGTTTTTTAATACTTACAATAATGCTCTTCAAAAATATATTGGAAAATCGTAGTTCTTATTTTTTTCTAAGGTGTTAATTTTTTGTTAATAGCATGCCCGACTTTTGATGTGAGCCACTGTATATATATTTCTTAAAAATAAAACAAAAAAAGTACCTTTTTTATAAATAATTAAGAGTTAATTTCTAAGATCCTTACTGTTCCACTAATATTTCTTGGAACATACATCAACAACATTACACTCAAAGAATGATAATTTTTCGAATGATAATTTTGTGAAGACTGTGCCGAAATGTTTTTAAAAATTGCACGAAAAACAAAACCAAATCTATATTTGAAAAAATATCGATATATCGATACATCGAAATTAAAAATATCGACGATATATCGATATATTTTTAAGAAGATATCGATATATTGATATTTTTGCCTATCCCTAGATTGCACCAAGTTTGTTTGTTGAAGATTTTTGAATGAACCAATTTGTTAATGTCGTTGCGTAAATTCTCATTCATTTTTTAAAAGACTTTAGATAAACATTCAGACTTGAACACATTTAACAAGGTGAAATTTCGTAAATGCCCAATTTATGATGGTCATGATGACCCAGACAATAATTTTGTTTGTTATATTACAAATAATCCAGTAAATATTTTTGTTTGATTAAGTAAACCATTTTGTTTAATATTTGTTAATATTTTTAGACTAATTGTTTTATAAATTCAGACAAAAATATTGTTTGATATTTTTCAGAAAATCCAGTAAATCTTCTTGCTTGATTTAGTAAATTGTTTTATTTACAATTTGTAAATATTTTTACACAAATTGTTTTATAGATTTAAAAAATTTTTTCACTAAAAACAACACGTTTTTTTCAATGAAATTGTTCAGATATTTTTGTTTATATTTACAAATTTGTAGTTTGTAGATAAAATATTTACTATTTCGTTGAACTCCTTTACTGAAAATAAAATTAAGTTTTTTTCTGTGTTGGAAATCAGAATGAGTCATATATTAACTTATCCATTATTATGATTGTACTACATTAAAAAAAATACATATTTGTATATTCATATATATTACTAAAAATATTTGAAAACTATCGTAAAAACTATTGACATACATAACCTGACCATACATCTTGGCTAATGCCGGATTATCCCTCCTTTAAGAGGTCGATCCCTCTTAAAATTTTCATCCCGTTTTATCCTGCTTTTTCCGATTTCTTAAATTTATAGTTGTGTTTTTTAAGCCAAAGCTAAAACTAATTTCGACATTAAATAAAAAACTGATTTTTTCCATACAAAATTGCTTTTGTTCGAAAATATTTTTTTTAAAGAGAAGTAACACAATCAGGCAACTAATGCCTACCAGTTAATGAATTAATGTGTTACCTTCTTTGGGAAAGGGATGCTGTAGAGAGAAAAAGTACTGAAGTGGGAGAGAGATAAATTGCTTAGTTCATTTACAACCCTGCTATTGCGCGTTTTATGTAGAGCAGTCTTGCGAGCCCCTGGAGGCATCGAGTTCTTTAAGCTGTGTAGCCATTTTATTATTCCTTTTACTTCGCAAACGGTTCTGCTACAGTACCGACCAAGGAGGGTGCTGTGAAGTGCATTAGGATATGTTAGTATTAATCGCTGTCGGTACTGCCAAAGTGATCAGTGTTATGCCTTCATCACCTTAACAGTCCAACAACAACCAACACCATAACACACCAATGCACATGATGTTGTTGGCTTGCCTGAAACTAGTCTTGAACTCAAGACCTCAGGGTTTGTAGTCAAAACGCGCTAACTACTAAGCCAACAGCACCCTATGAACTGAAGTTAAGCAATTTTGTATGAAAGATTAGCTTTTTCACTTACTAATTTAGAACTTTCTCGTTTTACTGAAAATGAAACTAAAGGTTCCCTGACGATTTGCATCAGCCCCAATGAAATGCGCATAGGAACTAGCTAATACCCCTCCATAATCAATTTCAATGTATTTTAAAAAACTTTAATATTTTACTTAAAAAGTAAAATATTAATTTGGAAAAAAGCACGTTACAAAATTAGAAAATGATTTTTGTTTTTTCTTTTAAGTGTAAAGAAAATTAAAAGATTTATTGAATCAAATAAACTATTTATTTAATTTAAAATGAATTTCAAGGAAATGCTTGCGTGAAAAAAATTTTATAAATTTTGCGTGTGTATGTATCCAAAACTTGACTTAGAAGGATCCGAACTACTACTGGGTATGAATAGGAAGGTGCTAGGAGTTTTCATAGGTGCGTTGACTGGTCACTGCGCGGTCAGAGCGAGAACCATCATTTGGGAAACTGGCACTCCAGATTTCTGTACGATGTGCGAGGATGAAGAGGAACCAGTGGAGCATATTATCTGCCATAGCATTAGGTGACAGGCTGAGGTGAGAGCATGCTTGATATCTAACCTGACCAGACATCCCGCTTTAGGCGGGACTATCCTGCTTTTAAGATTTCAATTCCGCCTAAAATTGTTATCCCACTTTCTCCCACTTTTTCTAGTTTTAAAGTTTATAATTCTACTTTTTTATTTCTTGCCAAAAATTTGGAAAATTTTTCAACTGCAGAAAAAAAATATCTTTCTACAGTCAGTACAACTCATTGAGTTAAACCTCTTTAGAATTTAAAAACTGTATTTTTAGACGTTGCTTCAAAATTCATTACTGCAAAATTTCTAATCCAAAGATATTTAGGGTCATATGCATAACAGAAACTTGGCATGAAGTTGAGTGATGAAACTGAACTGGATCTTGCTGAGTTTTTACATATATTTTGAAATTAGAAATCATCACAGAATATAGCCATGAGTCTCGGCTACAATCTACAGTGACTTTTAAATTAAAATTTGTTTACCAAAGCTCCTTAAACTCCAGTTCAATTTCGTAATTTATGCTAATTCCATGCCAAGTTTTCCCAGTGTGAGCGTGGTGAAGTCAAATAAGGCACGTATCATTAAAAATGTTCGATTGTTCCAAATATGATATTCAACGATCTTAGCCCAGAATAATGAAAAATCCATGGATTGAAAACCATCGACTACAATTCATAACTTCAATTTAAAAATTTCCACATTAAGATGAAAAAAAAATTAAGAAAAAGTCTTGAAAGCCAAACGCTAAAACTAATTTTGTGCCGAACATATAAAACATAAGATGGTTAGAACCGACAAAAAATACCAAAGTTACAAGACAGAATTTATTCCATACAAAATTGCTTTTGATCAAAAATATTCTTTCAAATATAAACTTAATTTAAGCATTTTGCATGAAAGATATTTCTGGATTTTTCACTTGCTTTTGATTTTTTTACTTTCCTCAGAATCCCAATTTTCAATTGTTTTTGTTAAGCTTTTTTGAAAAACTTGTCATCACGTTATTGATATCGCAAAGTGCACACTAGAAGATATCAGGGACTTCATCATGTGAATTTAGTGTCTTAACTACAGGAAATAGGTGTTTTCTGCGTACAAAAAGGATAATTTACTAACGATTGCAAGTAATGGGTGATTTTATAAGAACTATCGGAAAGTAAAAAAAAAAACATAAAATTCAGAAAAATGCATGAAATATTTATTTGGATCGATAGTTGGGTCGATATAATTTAATGTTTGAAGATTATTTCATGCAAATGTTGGCCGCGGCTGCGCCTCAAATGGTCCATCCGCTTAGTCCAATTTTGGCATACTCTTTCCAACATTTCGGCCGGTATCTCACGAATAATGTTGGCAATGTTGGCTTCCAGTGCGTCAATCGAAGCGGGCTTGTCGCTATAGACATTAGCCTTAACATAGCCCCACAAAAAACAGTCTAGAGGCGTTAAATCGCACGATCTGGGCGGCCAATTGACTGGTCCCAAGCGTGAAATAAACTGTTCACCGAACTCGCCTCTCAATTGGTCCATTGTTTCGTGTGCTGTGTGGCATGTGGCACCGTCTTGTTGAAACCACATGTCATGCAAGTCAAGCTCTTCCATTTTCGGCAGAAAAAAGTTTGTTATCATCGCACGGTAGCGCTCACCATTCACAGTAACGTTGTGATTCGCATCATCTTTGAAGAAATACGGCCCAATGATGCCGCCAGCCCATAATCCGCACCAAACGGTTGGTTTTTGTGGATGCATTGGTAGCTCTTGCAATGCTTCTGGCTGCTCTTCACTCCAAATACGGCAGTTTTGCTTGTTCACGTATCCATTCAACCAGAAATGAGCCTCGTCGCTGAACACAATTCTTCGATAAAAAAGTGGATCTTCATCTAACTTTTCAAGAGCCCATTCACCAAAAATTTGGCGTTGTGGTAGGTCGTTTGGCTTCAATTCTTGCACCAGCTGTATCTTATAAGGCTTCACACCCAAATCCTTCCGCAAAATTTTCCACGTAGTGGAGTAACAGAGACCCAATTGCTGCGAACGGCGCCGAATCGATAATTCACGGTCATCACCAACACTGGCCGATACGGCTGCGATATTTTCTTCAGTTCGCACTCTACGTAAACGTGTTGGTGGTTTAATGTCCAACAATGTAAATTTGGTGCGAAATTTTTTTACAATAGCCCGAATAGAAGCCTCAGTAGGTCGATTAAACTGACCATAAAATGGAAGAAGCGCGCGATGAACTTTCTTAACAGAGCACGCATTTTGGTAATAAAATTCAATAATTTGCAAGCGTTGTTCGTTTGTAAGACGATTCATGATTAAATTATAGACCAAACTGAAGATGTTTGACAGTGACACAAGATACAAAACGTGCGTGAGCTGTCAAAATTAGTGTTGCCAAAAAGATAATAGCAAAAAAATCACTCGTTAGAAGGGAGTAACATTTGATCCAATTGGCTCTTTGAGTGGATGTGTGTTACAACACTAACCTGCCTGCATTTCATTTGTGCTTTACCAAATCATCAGTATACTTCAACCATACTTTTGAAAAGTTTCAAACATCGTACACTGGTCTGCAAAAATAATTTTTTTGGAGCTTTTAAATATAAATATGTGGAATATACAGAGTTTAATATGCTAAACTCAAAACCGTTTTCAGTTATTTGCGTTACGTAATATGTGAATAGCGACTTTTTGAATAAAATTTATTCGCGTTCATATTTTTTCATTAAAATTGTTATTCGCAATACTAATTCTGTAAGAGGCAATCATAGTGCCCAGGATCCCAACATATAAAAGCATAGTAAAAATCTAATTTAATTAATTCTTTGCAGATTAAAGTCTACTTATTTTGCTATTAAGGATTCAATGCAACAAAATGCTTACAAAAAATTACTAAAGAACGTACTTTGCATTCTAATGCTCTTGGCTAAAATATATACAAAATTTTTAAAAGCATTAGAGTTTAATACGCCCAACAGATTAGAGTTTAAGCTCATTGAAATAGATTTCCCTTAAGTTGCCCCTCACGCACTCACTCCCACAGCTACTTTGCTAGAAACCATTAAAGTAGTGGTAAACTTATGTCACACAAGGCAATGGAAAATTGCACTGTACTTATTTGGCTTAAAGCAAAATGCTATAACCACAGCTCATACAATCGGCTCTGCAACCATGCACTTTAATACTTGTAAATGCAATCATTCATACAATAATAAGCATACGTGTTATTTATGACATAAAAACATTTGAGATCTTGGAAATATTTGGTTTGCCAAGTTGGTCAACACACAGCCTTTATAGCTAATGAAATAATAAAGGACTAACGGCCCTTTTCACAATATACGATTAACAGTTAACGTGGACTTTAACGGCAAGTTTTGAACACTGAAAGAATTTTGTTCATAGATTCTGTGAACTTTGACATTAATCCAATGAAAAGTTTCATTAAAACTCAACCAACGTCACGCTTCGTTGGATTAATGAGCTAAGTTTCGTTAAATCATTTTATTGAAAATTTTATTATATATATGAAATAGTTTTATTGCTGCATTGTAATAATTTCACTAAGCTAATGAACATATTTCATTATATTGGTAAAAGTATTTCATCGTTTTAATTAAGCTGTTTCATCATTTCAATGAAATTATTTAATTACTTTAATGAAATTATTTCATCATATTAATGAAATTGTGGCATTATTTGAATGATATTCTGTCATTATTTAAATGAAATTATTTCGTTGTTTTAATGAAATTATTACATAACTCAGTAGTCCCATTAATTTATCTCTTTCATTGACTATTTTAATTTATTGACATCTGCATGGTTGAAATATGTACGCTAGATACCAATGCATATCAGAAAAATTTGTTGATGACCGCTCACAGTATCGAACTCAGACTCATCATTTGCTTTATAGGCAACGTCTTAACCACTTCAGGAAACAGCACTGTCAAAACAATGTATCTATGAGTGTATAACACCCCGACCACATGAGCAATAAGTTTGGCAATTATTGCCGTGGCAACCGTCAAATTCGATTGCCGACACAAGATATTTGCATGTGGACCGTATGAATATGTGTTCAAATACATATTCAGCAACAAATGTTAAAATACATTGCTGAGCAATAATCTTTTAACACAAGCTGTCAAATTCAATTGCCATTTGAGTTTTTTTCTTTTTTTGTGAAAAGTGAAAAAATTAACAATAAAGCTAATTTTAAAGAGAACATCGCTGGAAAATGTAAAAAATTATTATTTATATAATTATAAATTACATACATAAAAGAATACAGTGTAAACAACGCACAACCTTCTTCAGCAAAATTGTCAATTTAATGTTTAAAGTTTTGTACGTGTTCGCTACCAAGAAATACAAGCAAGAACATTGGTAATGGATGTTGCCGTTCTGCTGGTGTTATTGCTTGTATCAAGACACGAAATGTTGCTCGTGTGGTCGCAGAGTAATAATAAGAAAGAGTACAACAAGAAAAAACATATAAAACTATTTTTGTTGTTCGGTTATGGTTGCCAACTGCTGAAGTATATAATAAGGGTATGTTTTTTAAAAAAGAAAATATATATTTGATTTATTTATTACATAAATGCAATGAAAGTTTTCATCAAAACAATGAAATACATTTCATTGACATTTTGACATTCAAGGCCATACAATTTTTAAATATTTTGTTCAAACTTAGAGTGGTTTCCATAAAGTGACAAAATGTTGTTGTCATAACTCCAATGAAATGTTCTAACGAAACTATGAAAGTTAACAAAGCAATTTCAATGAAATTCCTTCACAATATTCGTGAAATTTCATTAGAATTGTGAAATATTTCATTAGGATTGTGAAGAAAATCTAACGAAATTGTTTCATTGGACTTGTGAAGCGAAAATCTTTCAGTGTATGCCGAACTTGGCATTAAAGTTTACGTTAACTGTAGTATTAAATTATTATGAAAAGGGACATAAATCGGCTTATTTTAATTTATATGAAAACGGCGGTTTTTAATTCATCGACTTTTCTGTGTATTTGTTAACACAAATCCAATACCCCAGGTCTACAACTGAATATATAAACTTTCAACTATAAAAGTTTTTCAATTGGAAAATCATAGAAAAATCACAATATACTTTTCTCTTATGAAAAAAAAATTCATTTATTTTTATAAACCAAACTAAAGCATCATACGCATTCAAATGTTTCTTCTTCGATTAAAACATCAGTGTATACTCATACCATTGCAACTTTACTCTAGGTGAATATATGTTTGTTTGTGTGCTCTTTGTCCATAAAATGATTATTTCTGTTTGATGACTTTTGTGCAGGTTCTACTTCATTGTTTTTCCACCACACAAAAGGAATCAATTTCAAACTTTTAACTGAAAAACTCAAGGCAGTTTGGAAAACTTTAAGAAGAAACGTAATAAAGTTGTTTATTCAAAAAGTAAATTAAATTCTAAATTGGAACAAAACGGATTTTTTCTCTTTTCGAAAAACGAAATAAAATGAGTTCGTTTATTCTTCTATAAAATCTTTTGTATTAAATGAAGGAAGACAAATAAATTAATTAAGTTTAAATTTAATCCAAAATAGGCAAAATTAAGATGTGTAAAAATACCCAGTAAAAAATGTTCATGTTTTTTGAAGTACTAAGGTAATAAAGCGCATAATAATACGCTTTAAAATAAAAGCTTGTTTCCGAGCAGTGAGCGTATATGAAAGAAATTAAACAAAAAAAGCTGATTTTTCACTGCTGACACAATGCAGGTTTTGAAGCGAGAAAGTTTTATACATTTTCAGTTTAAGTGCTGAAAATGGTGATCAGTTTCGGCGCTTCAAAAAGCGCTTTTTGTATCAAAAATGTAGTACTCCAAACCGGGAACTCACCATACAAAAATCAGCAGCGATATCGGCAGGTTTGTAAGCGCTAATTTCATTCTATAATAGTAAAACCCTGCTTTTTTGAAGCAATTTTTTTACAGGTTAAGTTGATAAGTAAAATAATTTTTTTTAATCAAGAATTTAATTTGCCAAAAATTGTATCATCAATTATATGATTTGAACTATTAAAGTGGTGATCAGGAATTTAATTTTTATTTTTATTCTTCAAATATTTAATAATATTTTGCAGCAGCAATTTGTAGTCTGTCCCAGTGTGTAATGTCGCATAAATTCCCTAATTCACGAAATTTCATGGCAGACAGTGACTTTCTCACTAAAGGTATGTTTACATGGTAATACATGTATTACGACATTTAAAAAAATGCTGTAGAATGAAAAAGTCTTATCATGTAAAAGTAAAAAGTATTGAGTAGGAAAGAATACGGATACAAAATTTGACAAGCGTTCGGTAAATGTTTATTTTCTAAACCATTTTAGAAACTTATGTATTCTGTTTAATATTTTGATTATACTTATACCATCCGTGTAAACATGAAAAATACTTCCAACAGACTTTTGTTCTCTTTTCTTAAACACGAAAATAATTTTATAATATTTTGATTTTACAAAGTCTTAATACTTTGTATTACCATGTAAAGGTACCTTAGGCCAGGAAAGCTTAATATTAAATATTCTATTTTCTTGTACATCTTGGCAACTATGGCAGCAATCGTTGTACTCATTTCTCGCACATCCCTTAAGCCCTTATGACACTACATTTTTTCTACATTTTTCAAATTTTGGAGAACAGTGCAAATAGAATATAATAGGAAATTTTACCAGGTGCAAAGAGTTCAGCTATATTAAGATAAATACCAAATTGTCAAAGCTTTTACTAATGTTATCGACAAAAATTGTCAAAAAAAATGTAAAAATGTTCAACTTAAAATTGACATTTCAAGCTTGAAACATTAAAGTGTTGCCAAGTTAGCGGTTTATTCACGAATTCAGCGACTTAGCGCCTCTTTTTGCAACTTGTTTTTCTTTTGTCGTTTTATTATAAATAAAAAGTAGGCAGCACTTAAAGAAGCCATTACGTTTTGTTTACATTTTGTATAGTTGTTTCTTTTTATAATTTGCTATTTCTTTCCTTCAATCCTATAGCAAAACAATGCAAGAAAAATGTAGTGTCATAAGGGCTTTAGTATGGTTATCGCAGACACTAATATTGATATATTCTTTCACTAGAAAGCCCTCTGTGTGGAAAAAAAATCTTTTCATGCTTACAAGATTGTTTATGCCGAGTACGAAATTAAACCTTAAACACATTTTAATTTTTCTAGCGTCCGACTTAAATTTGGAGCTTGGTTGAGTCTATTTAAAGATCTATAATAGAATTTTATGGCGATTATTTTTGTAGAACATTTCAGGCCTCTATATCGCCGCTGAAGGAGAGTTGTTTGCCCATTACTTCAGATATATACTAAAAGGCCAATAAAGCAAGGAGTTTGAGGGTTAAAATACTCTAGAAAAATTTTTCTCGTGGCGTTTTCCATAAAAAGCTGAACATATCTTTACCTTAAACGTAAGACTTACAGAATATCCTATGCCGAGTACTAATTGTGAATTTGTATGGAGTTAACCCTTAAACATAGCTTAAGCTTTCAATTATTTCTGGTGTACAAGTTGAGTATGGAGCTTGGTTTTCTTCGCAGGTCTATAGTAAAATTTTATGGTCAACATTTTTATAGAACATTTTATTCTCACGTTCCCCCTTTTTAGGGGCGATTTGTTAGGAAAGAGCCAAAAATGACCATTATGTGGGGGAGTGAGAGGGTTAACATGTTACACAATAATATTTACCCTAATATTTTCTACAAAGTTGCTGAAGATACCCTACACCTCAGATGTAAAGAACACATAGTTCCATTTACCGATATGCTGCACGATCAGGCCAAAAGGGGGAAACTTTCACTTTCTAATCACTTTCAATGTTGTAAAATTTAAATTAAATGTCCACAAACACTACCCCACTGTCCTCCTTCCCGACTCCAATTTTTCTAGATCCGGCGCTATCACCAGAGTGTTAGTATTATAAAAAAATATCACTGAATATTATCCAATTATATTTCAGCCACGATTAATAAATAGATAGAGAGAACATAATATAGTTGTCAATACCAAGATAGATCAGAAAAAAAATATGTTTCGTTCCTTGTGTTTTAGTAAAATGGATACAAAGCTATAAAAAAGAAAATTACTTTATCGAAGAAATTTGTCTTTCTGTAATCAGGACTTCATTTTAAAAACATAGATTTTACAGAGACCTAATTTGTCTACTATGTATACTGAATGATATACGATACTCACAGAGCCAAAAGTACTATTTCGATGTTTTCCTTTAAGAAATATTTCTAAAATATTCGAAAAACAGCACGTACTTGCGTAATTTCACTCAATTGATTATTTTAATTAAAAAAAATTAATTGTTTTGGTTGTGGATTAAGTCAGTCGATATGTTAGCATATTACTTGTACACAGAAAAAATTATCCCCAAAAAATTTTCAAACAAAAGTTTGTCTAAAAATAAATTTCATTTTCAGCAAATGTTCTTTACATAATCAATTAATTGTTTGATTGACTCTTATTTAGGACGCAACCACCAAAAACAACAATAAAAACCGGGTCGTAAAAAACCAACCCCGATGACGATATACACACAAATAACAATAACAACAATCATAGCAAGAGGAATGCAATTGTATCAAATTTGTTTACAGAAGATTTTTGAGTGAATCAATTCATTAATGTCCTTGCATTAATTCTCATTAATTTCTTTAGAGTTTTTAGATAAACATTCACACTTGAACACATTTAACAAAGTTAAATTTCATAAATGCTTAATGGATGATGATGATGATGACACAGACAAAAATTTTGTTTGATATATTACATAAATCCAGTAAATATTTTTGTTTGATTAAGTAGACTAATTGTTTATTAAACTCAGAAAAATATTTTGTTTGATATTTTTCAGAAAATCCAGTAAATATTTTTGTTCGATTTAGTAGATTGTTTTGTCTACAATTTGTAAATATTTTTTAAACAACTGTATATATAGACAAAAATACTTCAACAATTTCATTGAAAAAACGTGTTTTTTCAGTGAACAATTTACAATATTTACAACTTCGTTTGTAGGTCCGTCATAGAAAAAAAATATTTACTATTTCATTGAACTCCTTTACAGAAAATGAAATTTAGTTTTTTCTGTGTATGTATTTGTTTGATTATATGGTACCTTATCTTTGATGTATTTACCTATGTTCCACTTAAATACGGCTTGAGAAAATTGTATGCTTTAATTCTCTGCATTAATAAAATAAATCAATCAATAAAGATTATAATAAAAGATAGAGGTAATGGATTTAAATTATTGTAAAATAATTGGCAAGACAAATTGAAAAACAAACGTCAGAAAACTTCAGCAAAAATACATGCAAATAAAAATGTTCCTTCCAATCATTATATCCTTACTTACTATGGCTCAGTTCTTACTGTCCTTAACTTGATATTTCTTTTTGAACAGTTGCACTGCCCGAACTATTGTACTTGCGAAATCAAAAATAAGAATAAATATTCTCGCTTGGCATGTCATTTTATTGTATGTCATATTCAAACAGTTTACGTAGTAAGAAAAAAAAGAACAATTGACCCACTTGTTTCAAGAACATAAGCAGCCAGCAGCAGTCAGTTGCTCATGCTCTCTCAACCACTTTCTATATGAATTTTATTTGCAATGAAATTATGGCGTCATGAAAGAGGTCAAATTGCAGCAGATTTTCTTTTAAAAAAATGTATTGCTGTTTTATGCATTAAGCTTTTCTTATTAGTGTGATTGTGTATTAAACAGAACAGTTTTAAAATTTTATTGCTTAATTAACAATATAACATATTTATATTTAATTTTTAATCATTCCATTTTCTTTCAACTTTTCTTCTCTTTGCAGTTCTTTAGACCGTGGAAAAATCTTACAACAACTTTTTGAAGGAAAGAAAAATAAACTTTTTTCTTTGTAATTTTTTTTTCTTCATCGTCTGCGTTCTACATAAAAGACAAAATGCATATTTTCTAGCAGAGGCATTTAACGATTTCTTTCCGTTATTAAGTTTAAGCGAATACACAAAGGAAGAATTGCAAAAAACACATCTTATTTAGAAAATAGTTTTAAAGAAGAAGAAAAAAACAACTGCCTAATTTGTTTCTTGGAAACAAAATTTTCCTTTTTTGTTTGATATTTTTATTTGAATCATCAAAAGGATAATCGACACTTACGCGCAGACATACAAACAAAGAGAACGAGACGTTAAGAAGTCGTATCGTCATACAAAGAAAAAGTATTATCTAACCTAAATTGGTAAGTTTTGAAAAGAAAAAAAAAACCAATTCAGATTAAGGACATAAACCGCAAATTAAATTGCCACTACAACGTACAATTTAGAAAACAAATGACAAAACATAAACAAAAATGACCTTGTGGATGGCAAAGCGCTTTTTTAAAAGCATATCTTTAACATTTTAACATAGTTTTTTCACTCATAAATAATGGTTTGTGTCCTCAGTAAAGTATTTTTTTTACTAGACTTGAGTCCAATTCGTTCAGCAGCTCTTTTTACACACAAATCTATGATCAAACTCATTGATATTACATGTGTTTGATCACTAAAATAACTAAAATGAGCTGCTGAACGAGTTCGATCCAAGTCTAATTTTTATTTTGAAGATTTCGGTATCCAATCAATACATTCGAGTTCTCTTTTTCTTTCAGATCGACTTAGAATAAAGTAATTCTATTAATTTAAAATTTAAAAAGAACTCATTGATATTTTCAATTGGTGAAATTCGCTGAACAATTATTACTGAACCTGACGCGAGAAGAAGGAGAATTAACTTGTCATTTCTGCTATTCTTTTGAAACATGGCTAAAAATTGTATTGCAGAGGTAAGTAGAATAAAGCAATTCACAGTGCTGGTATAAAACTGTATGGTATAAATGGGGCATTCTACTCCAAATCGGATGGTTTAAAAAAATGTTATGATTTCCCCAATTTTTTTATATTTTCTTAGTACCCCTCAAAGGAGCCTTTCTGGTAAATTTAGAGATTTTTTTTTGATTACTCGTTTAAAATATATTAAATTTTCAAACAATAACTTTTTTAGTTTTTTGCTCATAACTTTCTTAAAAGGTCCCAGTCAACACGTGAATTTTAGTTGCAGCAATTCTTAATTTTTCAGTGAGAAAGAGCGAGAGATGTATAGATATGGTATATATTTCTATTTCAACACTCTCCCACAAATTCAGAAATTGCTGCAACAAGAATTGCATGTGTGGACGGACGGGTAGTAATGGTCCGAATTAAAATTTTTTTTAATTTTTGTTTTTAGATGTTTTTGCCGAAAAAAATATATATCTTATTTTTTGGATTTTGATTTTTGGATTTGAAACTTTAAATTGTAATTTTTGAAAATACATGTCGGGGCCATTTTACACAGCAGATGGGTCCTTTTAACACCGTCGATATGTGTATCCTTCAACTTTTAAGCACGGTCCGGTAGTGAGCCTTCCATAACTACTATTTTTTTAGATTTTTGAAAATTTGAAAAAAGTTTTTCTATAAAGCTAAGAAATTTTTGGCTCATGGTATACGATAAGGTTAGCGCTTTTATGTAAAACACTACAATCAATATTGTGTGAATAATTTTGTCCCTTCCTTACAAAAAGGCAAAAAACTCCCCTTCAGCGAAGAATAGCGGGAAAACGTATTCTACAAAAATGTTCCTCGTGGTGTTCTTCATAAAACTGCTGAATACATATTATACTTTAAACGTAATTATGAATACGTACCAAATTAAACCTCTAACAAATTTTAAGTGTTGAATGATTTCTAGCGTACCAGTGGAGTTTGGATCTTGCCATTTTTCTGAATTTTTAATTTAAAAAAAATATATATGTAAAAAGAAAATGCGGATATCCAATATTTTTAGGGCAAAAATATATTACGTATGAGTAACAAACACATTACTCATACGTAATACAGCTTTGCAATAATAATAATGGATATCCACATTTACTTCATATATTATATATATCGTTAAAAATTTTAAACATTACAGGATTGCTTTGTTTTTTAATAAATAGTAAAGAAATAAAAATTAAAAAAACTAAGTTTAGTACAGCTTAGAAGAAGGTAATAAAATTCGTCTAAAAACTTGCCTATTTATTTTTAGAAAACATGCTCTTCTGGCCACATTTTTGAACGGGCGAATAATAATTAAAAGCCAGATTAATTATGTTAAATATGTACCCCAATATTCATAAAAAAATAAAATGTACTTGAAATTTATTTTAAGAAAATTTTGTATGAAAAACTTTAAATAAAATACATTTTAAACTCATTTTAAATTTTATGAATATGGGGATATAGTATAATCTGTAGAGAAATTTGAAAAACTCGATGGGCTTTTTTTTGAAGCGATTAATTAAGAATTTCGTAGAAAAATTCAGCATATTCATGATATTTTGGCTCTAATTGGCATTCTTTAATCGGTTCTAAATTTCAATTACAATCATTTTTGAAGTCTATTGTAAAATATTGAAATAAAATTTTAATTTTGTAAACTTTATGAGAAAAACATCGTACAATTAAGCTCTATATTTTTGTAAAAATTTGGCTCTTTTTCAGTGTCATTTCAAAGTCTTGATTTTGATTTTTTTTCACGGCAACATGAATTGAGATAACTTAAAAATTCCTACTGCATACTATCACAGATTTTGTTTAAATTATAATTTTTTTTAATTTTGGCTATGGTAGTATCGGAGATATTTACGAAATCCGGAACAAAGTCGAGGCCAAAAACCAAAATTTCTAAATTCAAAGCCCAATATCGCTGAAAATATTAAAGATGTCTTAATGAAGTAAAAAATAGTTTCCTTTATCTATTTAAGAGCTTTTCACAAGGTTGAATTCAATACCATCGGATAGTACTTGTAAAAGCTATGCACAGAAAACACAAAATTTCGTTTTTAGTAAATAAATTCAATGAATTAGTAAATATTTTATCTAGAAAAGGACCTTCAAACAATTTTTTAAATGTTTCAACAATATCGTTGAAAAAATACAGATTTTTTTTAGTAAAAAAAAGTTGTACAAATCTAAACAAAACAATTTGTCTAAAAATCTTTACAAATTGGAATCAAAATAATTTACTGAATCAAATGTTCTTTAGAACGTTGAGTAAAAAATAAAATAAATTGTTTTATTCGCATCGATCAGTCAATGTTATTGATAAAAACAGCCCATGTGGTATTTACGTCAACATCAAGAAAAAACTCATTGATTCAGTAAAAAACATTTACTGAAAAATACATTTTATTTTAGACAAACTTTTGTTTGAAAAATTGTTGGTGATAATTTTTTCTGTGTGAGACCAACAAGGTTTTTCATATCCTGATAGTCAACTTTGACACCCTGTAGCCGGTGCACACCCTGTAGGCGGTCCAAGTTTCAATATTCTTAAAGCTTATGTCTTTCTCTATGATTTTTACTTATATCGCTTTGTAATCGGCTCAAAATTTTAAAGTTTTTTTTTTCAAATTGGAACCACTGTGGTGTGTTGTATAGAAATCGCAATTTTTGTCAATTGAGTTCTATCACTTAATTGTGAATAAAATTGAAAGTTGTTTTTTGATATTAGGAAAATGTAGTTTGTTTTGTTTTAAACTTCACAAAAAAAATGTTTTTAATAATTTTCAAATTATGAGACAAGAAAAACCTAAACTTTATAGTTTTTCCTAAATTTGAGCGGACCCGTGGCACGTTTTATCAATATATACCAATTTTTTGGTTAGAAGAATCCTTTTTTTTTTAACTATTTTATTGTACTAAGATAAAAACTTTTCCAACAAAGACCAAGGTTTTTAATTTAGTTTTTAATTAAAAAAAATTGATTAATGAAACTTTTAGAACAATATTTTTATTTTTGTTATCAGAGTGTTTCTTTTCGTAAATTACTTATTTTGACAAACCAATCTTCTTCTGAGAACGAAAAATGCTATTACATTCCCAGCAATCACAGAAATACACCATATGTATTGGTAAACGTATTGCCTTGATGAAAAATATTATTGCGGCAATAATCGATTTCGTATTACGGAAGATACTTCCTTCGGGAAGAAACGTGTCTCAATGGCAATACTCCTTCGCAGTACGAAAGCGATTCTTCTAGATGATAAACTAGCAATATCGCCAGATAACCACTTATAAGAAAATAGGAAGATATCGCTAAAATAGCATTAGGAAGATAAAAAGAAGATTTTTCACTTTTAAAATTAATGTTCGTGGAGACTACGCCTTTTTTAAACCCGACCAAAAAGGAGGGGTGTTATAAACTTGTAGTGTTTATTTGGTGTCTGTGTATCTGTGTGTCTGTCTGTTCTCTTGTAGAGCCTAAACGGCTGGACCGATTTTGATTTAGTTTTTTGTGTTTGAAAGGTGACTTGGTCGAGTGCTCTAGCGGTATCCTCTTGAGTCTGCGTTGGTGGTACCGTAGCTCCCAAAAGGCTAGATCGATTTTAATTTCTTTTGTTTGAAAGGCGACTTCATCTAAAATATTCTAATCTATTTTTCGGTCCTGCCATTTGGAAGTTATTATAATCCATTTACTTCGGGATTTTTTAAAATTTTCGATTTAATGTTATTAAGTTTGAAATAATATTTATTAATTTATATATTTTTCTGTGTATATTTTCTTAAAAAGAAAGAAAATAAAAATATTACTTTGATTATTTTCATCTAGATGACAAATTAGGGATATTGCTAAACTATTGCCTTAGGGGATATCTTCCAATTGTTTGCAGGGTCTGTTCTTCCTACAAAGAACGGATGTGTGTTTTTGCAATTTTATAAGACCAAAATTTAATTTTAATAAACCACTTCATTTCACTTTAAAGTTGTCAGTTTAAAAAAACTTGCCTTTTACCACAAATCAAGCCTGTTCAAAAGCCAACTCCAACTTCAATATAAATGCCATCAACTACTAGGTTTGTCCCTCTTCTTACAATATATTTTTTTCTCAGAAAATGGTTATAAATGTAAATTAAATGCATAATTTTTGCCCTTTGAATTTTAACCATCACAGGAAAGTACGGAACTTAACGTAAATTTAAAGCACAACTGAGTGTCTGTGTGTATTTTTATTTTATACCAAAAGTTGCCTTTAAAAGGACATAACCTCAAATGTGCAAACAAAAATTGCTTCAAGTAAATATTTATTTTAGTTGACGTTAAACATTTTAACATACATTTGCATTTAAATTTCATATACATATTCAAAACGTCATCATCATTATTATCTTTATTTAAAAATAATCAACTTTTTATGAAAAAAACATTATAATTCTTTCAGATTTTTTGTGTTGAGAAAGCTAAAAAAAGAAAAGCATTTAATAAAATTTAAATGTAATGAGTCTGGAGATTTGAAAGAGATGCTAACAGTGGGTAAAATGTGGAAAGTTTAAAGCAAAATATATTTAACTAACAGGACCAATATGTTTTAAATATTAAAAAAAAATTTTATAGAACTAGAATTCTAAATGAATACTAAATAATAAAAACAACTAAAACTTATTTCACAAAATTTCTATTTTGTTCAAGAATTCTTATGAAAACTGTTATCTATAAAAACGTTCATCAAGACATTTTTCAATAGATAAAGTTAAACATATTTTATAACGAATGAAAATGTATCGAGAACATTCTATGCATGGAAGAATTATTAAAAATCTTTAAATTTAATTAAAATTTGTGCTTAAAAATCTTTTATAAAATAACAATTCTCCAACATTCTCTTATGATAAAAAATTGCACCGATTTTGGTAAAGAAAATATTTCTGTCCGTTGTTTCTAATATTGAAATTATTTGAGCCGAATATGGAAAACAATTCTATCCGAATGTTTCATTTTTAAAACAGTCTTTATTTAGCGAAGCCGCCATTCGACATACACAGAGGGAAAAATCCTTAAGCCCGGCGGAAGGCCGGCTAGCCACAATATCTCTATTAATTACCAAAAATTCTGGACGTTTTTTTAAAATAATTTGAAAATTAAGTCATGAGCTTAGTCGAACTGTATGGGTTTATATCCAAAGAAATTTAATTAGTTTTGGCTTGAGTTCGGCTTTAATTTAATTTTTCAATTGAATTATATTTTTATTAGAGATAAATGTGAAGCATGTAGACAAAGAAAATTTTGACTGCGCGGTAAATTGAAAATGCAATAACTCGCCAAAAACTTTTTATGGATTTATTTCATTACAGACTTTTGGTGTGTTATTTCATTTGAAATAAGTCCCCAATTCCAATATGAAATAAGTCCCAAAAAAAAATAAAGAATTAAGTCCCCAAAAAACGTTATTGTTGCTTTATGTACATTTTTTGGGGCGTTATTTCGTGGGGACTTATTTCATGGTGCCAAAAAATACGTTCCTCATTTTTTTTCTATAGAAAAAACAATTGTCCCAAATTTTTTAGAAAAAAAAAAACAGCGCAAGTTTTTGATAACATCAATACTTGCCTTAGATTTTTTTTATTTCCTTGTAGTGTTAGTTGTATTAAACATTTCTTCAAAGATTTTTCTATAGAAAAATGCGAAAAGATTTTTGTGTAGAAAAAATACATGTCTCGAAATTTTCTGTGGACCCACATACTTGTCCCAATATTATTTTTATAGAAAATACTTGTGCAAAATGTTGTCTATAGACAAACACAGGTTTATTTTCTTTACTAAATAGCACTTGTCCCACATATTTTTTTAAAGCACTTGTTCCAAGTCATATGTATCAATAATACGATTGTCACAAATTTATTGAACAGAAAAAAAATTGTCCCAAAATTTTTTCTATAGAGTAAAATTTTGTCCGAATTTATTTATATTGCACAAACACTGTTCGCAATATTTTTTGGTAGACAAAGAACATGTTCCAAATTTGTTCTATAGAAAAACAATTGTCCCAATTTTTTTTGTGTAGAAAAATTTGTTTTAATTATTTCTATTGAAAAAACCTGTTCGAATTTTTTTCTATAGAAAAAAAGTTTGTTACAGATATTTTTCTATAGAAGAAAGGATTTTCTTATATATTTTCTTTTTACAAAAAAGTGTCCCAAATTTTTTTGAAATTTTATTTATAAAAGAAACTCGTGTCCCAAAACTTTTCTATAGAAAAATTAGTGTCCAAATTTATTTCTATAGAAAAAAGACTTTTCAAATTGTTTCTATAGCAAAAACCCTTGTCCAAACATTTTCCTGAAGAAAAAACACTTCTAATAGAAAACCGTTTTTTTAAGAAACAACACTTATTTTAATTTCTCTCTGTAAAAGAAAAATCTTGCTCAAAATTTTTTTACAGAAAAATTTTATAGAAAAAAATGTGTCCAAAATTTTTCATAGAAAAAAAAAACACTTCGCAAATATTTCGTACAAATCTAAATTATCCAAAACTAAAAAAAAAAATATATATTTTACCCACTATTTTAAAAAAGGAAATAAATCAATTGTTCTGAACTATTTCTTCGGAAGACATTTTAAAATCACTATATGTGATGGATCATGGGGATAGCCATATGATCCTTAGACTAATTAGACGTCGCATAAGAATGGTAATAACTAACTGATTTATCGTTTACGTGTTCCCGCAAGCAGATGAAACCGTTGATGCATGTCTTGGTTAATAAACGCCTTCGGCCTTCGTATAATTGAAATTGCACTCATAATTTTATTGTTGGCATTTCTCAGCTTGTACGATGTAATTAAATTCAACCGAATTTGACCTTGTATCGTCTATTTCATGCCACTGTCTATTAGCAATGCGGAAGAAAGTTGTTCTCAAATATTCTTGTATACGTTTCCCTCCCTTATGCTGACACAATGAACACTTATCTTCTCCTTAACTCTTTTTCCTTCATCATCATAAAAACCCACTGCAATGACAACCAGGCCAATGTGCCAACAACAAAGTCAACATTAAACATTTATTTATGCATACAAACATTGAACCAGCCATATGTAACCTACAACAACTCGCAAAAACCCAAGTTAAGCGAGGATAAAAAGCTAATATTTACTCTTAACTTATACAAAAGCATACACACACATACATATCCATACATACATATATTTTCAAATACATAAAACACACTTTAATGATGAAAGAAGTATGAGTGTATCAGCGCAAACAGATGATAGACTCATGTGGAGGACATCTTTATTGAAAATGGTAGAAAATAGTATGAGAGCATTTTACATTGACAAAATAAAAGGTTAAAGACCGTGATGCTTGATTTGCTATTTTGTCTAAATATATAATTTGAGGAAATATGTATGAGTTTCGTCAACAAACAAACAGCGAGCGGAAAACGGATTTTGAATGCAGACATATATTGATGCACAGTTTATAAGTGTGTATTTTTGTTTAGAAGAATTAATAACATTCCTGCAGACAATATTGGACCATGTGGTACATTTTATTTGAAATGGACTAGTTACAACATGGTCCAATGTAATGCAGTCTTGGACCATGTAATTTGCACACAAGAGCTCTACAACCAACCGACAAGTGTTTGCCTTTTAACGAATGCATATAGTGATCCATCGAATAGCGTCATGGAGTAGTTTTAAGACTACTCTAATGTAGTGCAGTCATGGACCATGTTATTTGCAAACAAGACTTTTTAGTTGAGTGACAACTGCTAGTGTTTTAACGATTACAATTAGTATATGCAATCGTTAAAACACGAACACTTGAGTGATCTATCAAGTATTGACATACAATATTTTTTAGACTACTCCGATGTAATGCAAAGCTGGGTTATATAGTTCAGCTCTTGGAGATTGTAATGTTAAGTCGACCATATTTTCGCCATACATTTTGGTTACTTTTGGACTAGTCCTTATTATCTATGGAGTATACTTTACATGCGTGTCTAGCCTGGTCGCATTATCTGCAGGGATAACTAACTACAACTACTACACATACATACAGCTGAAAAAAATATTCTACAATATGTATGTATGTGTAGAGAAACACAATTTTTATGAATTGCTTGAAAAAAATTATGGAACGAGGTTTTTTAAGCATTTTATTTTATCAATGCAGGAAATAAAAATTAAATGAATGCATAAATAGTTGAAATTAATTGTCTAGTACTTGACAATTGCAACCACGTGCAACATGGACAAAGCAATGTATAATTATTATTTTAAATAGTTCATAACTTAACTACAATGGAGTTTTTTTTATAATGAACTGGCATAAGAGGTATATGAACTTTTAGGAAGTTCTACTGATGACCATACAAACCAAAGAAATGCAGGTGTACGGCCAAGATTGTATCCTACAAAAAATTAATATGTTTGAGAAATAATAAAATAGTTCCACTGTACCGCAAAAGTTGAGAAAAAAAAGAACACATGTCATCGGATGCCAAGTTGGAACAAAATTCCTGTCAGCTTCGGCCTACCCACTATCGGCGTAGGCCATCATATTGCTCATACGTAATTGACTATTGCCCTAAAAATATTGGATATCCGCATTTTCTTCTAATTTTTATTTATTTATTTTTAATTAAAGATTCAATAAAAATGCCGTTAAAATTTGTTTAAAAATAAGAAGATTTCTATATTTTTTAATAAATAGAAATTAATAAATGAACTTCAGTATAGCTTTCAATATAATTGTAGAAAATTTTTAAAAACATGATGAGCGTTGTTTTTTTTTTTGTTTTCTTAAGCGATTAATTTAGAATTTCGTAGGAAAATTCACTATTTGCGTTCAATGCTCAACGTAGCGTGCATGCTTTAATCGATTAAAATTTACAAATTCAGTAATTTTTGAAGTCTGTTCTTTTGAAATATTGAAAATAAAAAATTTTTGGTTCAGAGAATTTTTGAGAAAAACGCCGAACAATTAAGTTTGACACACTGTAGCTCAACGTGTGTTTCAACATGGCGGTCCAAATTTCAATATTCTTAAGGCTTGGGACCTCTTCTATGATTTTTTAATACATCGTTTTGTAATCCGAGCATAAACTTCAAAGACACAGATTTATTACCTATTTTTCAATTGGAACGACTGTGCGCTTTCGGCCTGCTACTTTCGACGTTATGCCATCGGGCGCCTACTTTCGGAGCTATGCAATTTGGCTGGCCACCTTCAGTTGGCCACCATCGGCCGACAAGCTTCGGCCGGCCACGTTCGGTGGTGAAGTCGGATGCCCCCTAATCTTTATCGCTCTTCGACAAACTCTGCTTTGTCACCGGAGCCGGCGCCATAACCCCCACGAAAAAGAAAAGTTATATTTTAAACAGAGAAATTTCACTTACCATGATGACACCACTAGTTTTTCCTGTGATTGCGCGCATATAACAACTTGGTCGTAGGCGGATCAATATTTCCCCATAAAACAATACACAAGGTAACGTGGATGTCACCTGACCAACGTACAGAGAATCCAGTTGACCACGTTGCAATATGTAGTAAGTGGTAAGCATCTTTTTTAGATCTACGCAATCGTAGAAGCGACGACATGGATAGTGACTATCACCTACTAGTTGCAGAAATACGTATAAAGCTCGCAGCCATAAGAAGCATCACCAACAATAGCAACACTAGACCAGTTAATGTCAATAAACTGAAGAGCCCAGCAATGGTTACTACTTATGTGGATGCCTTGAGACAATCACTTAATAATTCATAAGAAAATCACATTGATAGATGGGAAGGAGTGAAGGCACTTTTTATAGATTCCGCCATAAATTTTCTCGACTACAAAGTACACTGTGGAAAATAATGGATTTCTGATGAAACTTGGCGAGCAATCCAACAAAGAAAGCAGATCAAGGCCGATCCAGGCGTGTCTAGGACATGTTACCTAGACACGTGGCGACAACCTAAACTTACAAGCACAGTACCACCAACTGGACGAGACAGTTAAACGCAGCGCGCGACGTGATAAGCAAAAGTGGATGGACGGGCCAAGCCGCTGCCGAAACGTACCGCAGCAGCGATATGTACAGATCCTTGAGGAAACTCACCAACGGTTATACAACGGCACAAAGGCCATTGAGAAGACAGAACGGTGAAGTTGCGACATATACGGTTGATAAGTTAGATGTCTGGGTAAACGTTTACAGTGGCATGCTTATCTCCACTGGTCATATTCCTGATAACAGTTGCGAGTGTGAAACTCATATAGAGGATCCTGACATACCTTCCACTTGTCCAATTGTGGATGAGATTGTAAACCCAAATCAAATAAATCAGCAGGCGTGGACGGAATCGCAGCGAAATTAATAAAAGCAGACTTTTATACAAGCGCTGATATAATCCACCCAATCATCCGTATCTTCTGGGAAAATGAAGCCCTACCCGACGAGCTGACAGAGGGCATATTAGTAAACATAGCGAAAAAAGAGACCTTTTAAAACCCAATAATTGGTAAGCTATTAGTTTATTATGCATGATAAACAATATGATTGCCCAAATAATTGCCAACAAGATTTCAGATAAGGTAACACCAGTGCTGAGACCAAAGCAAGGTGGATTCAGGCCGAAAAAGTGCAGCATCGACCATAGTAATAGCCTCCGAGTAATTGTCGGGCAATTTGTGGAATGGCGTATGCCACGGTATCTCTGCTTCATTGATAAATTAAACCATAGTGTCATTTGAAGTGCACTTAGATGTAAAAATTGTCCACTTATTAAGTGCAATTGCCAGAATGCCAGCTGCCAAATAAGATATGGCAAAACTTTAAGAAGATCAATAAAAGTGGAAACTGGGGTCCGATAAGGCTGCGTCATATCACCCCTCCTGTTTAACATTATGCTAGACACTGTTTTGAAAAGAGCACTTCACAATGGCAAAGAAATACCATGGGGGTTACAAGGTCGTCTAAATGAGGTGGACTACGCAAATGATATCTGTCTTCTAGCGAACAGCTTCTCAGATCTCTCATCAAGTCTGAGCAATAAACCAGAAGCTGCAGTGGCAGCAGGCCTCAAAATAAATACGAGCAAAACCAAAATCCTCCGGCTCAATACGACAAATCAAGACTTAGTCCACATTAATAATATTCAGATAGATGAAGTCAACCAATTTTGCTACGTAGGAAGCATAATATCCAAAAACGGCGTGTCAAGCGTAGATATTAACAACCGCTTACAAAAAGGTCTCCAAACTTTCGCTGGATTAAGACTCATCTGGTGCTCGTCATCTCCTTCCCAGCATTTGAAATTAAACATATTTAACGCAAATGTTAAATCTGCCCTTCTCTATGGTAGCGAGACGTGGAACGCTGCACCTAGAGACATGCAATCTTAATAAATCAATGTCTTCGCAGAAGACAATCTTGAGAATCTTCTAGCCAAATGCCGGTGGATTGGCCATAACCTTAAAAGTCCACAAAGGATATCACAAGGAACGCCATAGAATGGATTCCACAGCGTCCTGCTCACATGTGGAGAAGAGAGATTGAAGTAAAGGTAGCCGCTATGAGTAAAAGCTGGAGTGAAGTTAAAGCGATGACACCAGATAGGAGCATATTCAACCAGTTTCTTAAGGCGCAATGCTCCTTCTAGGATCGATGACAATATATTATTTGTTATTATGACGACACCAAGTAAACGCGGATAGATGGAAAAATAAGACATCTAGATGGAAAAATAAGATAATTCGTCAACAAAAAACAACTATCGCATAGAAGATACTTAGGCTATAATTAGGCGATAGTTTTCAAGAACTTAGCCGAAACACCTCTATTTGGCAAGGTCACCAACTATTAGCCAAGACGCAAACCTACTCCAAGGATTCCCTAAAACTTGGACAAAAATTTCCCCAAAATCTCAGAAGTATCCCGGATATATAAAAAAAAACTAAAACCAAAACCTCCCCAAAACCGCAGAAGTTGCCCGGATTGCCTAAAACTAGAATAAAAATCTCCCGAAAATCCCACAACTTCAGAGGAAAACAACGGCAAAACCGAAAGATGCGAAAATACCCAAGCGGAAACACTGAGTTTTGAGTAATTAAACCTTCTCGCCGGCATTTTAAATTGTCTTCAAACATATTTCTTACCAGTATTCGTTACACGTATTTGTTACACGTATTTTTTCATTAAAAAAAATTATTTTATCCCTCAGCATAGAAAATATTTATGTGCTGCATATTATATGCACAACGTGTCAAAAGGGACTTTGTTTCTGAAAATTATTCAGGGGCTCTCATGCACCAATTCTGGTTTGTTGGAGCCCTTCTGGGTCACTTCGTAGTTTGATTTTATAACGTTCAACGTAGTACAAAAAAATTTTTCCTAGAGTCTCAAACGGATTCGAGTTGTTATCGCTACGACGCTGTAATCTGAAGAGGTGGTTGCCAGGACTGACGACGCTGCTATCATAAATACCACCTCACCTTTGGCGACGCTAGGGTCTTTAATATATACCATAGCCTCGTCCTGACAATTAAATTACAACTTGTTTAATATCTAAAAAAAATGGTGTATGTCACACTACAAACCGGAAGTGAGCATTTCAAATTCCAATTATTGTAGCTAATGAGTAAAGGCTTTGGTTTGCAAAATTTTTCAAGTTAAACTTTGACTTCTTCACCAATTTTAATTAATTTGTTAGTTCATGTTTTCGATTTTTATGATTTGTCCAAAACTATATCTTCTTCTGGTGTTAGTGTAACAAGAATATTGAAATAAATTTATGACTAAATACCCACATAGACGGACTTATTTAAATCGTTACATCTATCGTTAAATTTAAGGTTCTTTTAAATTTAATATATTTTCAATGAAGTTTAATATTGTAAAAATAATAAATACCATGACAATTTAATTTTAAAATATCTTCCATAACTGTGGTGAAGAATATGAAATATTACAACGTTGAAAATGACAAACATTTATTAAAGTAAAATATCATACCTTGAGAAGTAGGTAACTTAATGTAAGAAAACTACAGTTTTCTGTTTTTATTTCATATATTTTTGAATCTTCTTTTCTTTCGAACGATTGAATAGTTCATTCATTCATTCATTCATTTACTCTTTCATTTCTTTCATACACTCTAAATGGCATTTGCTGCGTTGAAATGTGGGTTTGTGTATGTTTGTGTCATTCTTCTTTTCTGCATTTTTTTTTTCTAAACTCCTGCTCATTCATCATTTCATCACAATTTGGCTCACGGTTGAAAAGGCCATTAGTAGCATTTACTAGATTTCTATATGTCTCTCCCATACCAATTTGAATGTATGAGTACAAGTGTAGAAAAAGTATGTGGGGTTGTATGTGTGTGTGTGTGTTTGTGTGTGTGTGTGCGTGTGTTTGTGAAAAAGTACAAATGAATCAGTATGAGATGAATAAGTACTTGCGATTTTCTTGAATAAAGTATTTTATGCTGTCGTTTAGATATGAGAATGTGTATGAATCTAATTGCATGCCAGCGAAACGTGTCAATAAAAATTTAAGTTCTCAGCATGATTATCATACAAATATACTTGGCTGATTCTCATTCCAAATATACATTTTGTGTATATTTTTTTACCATTGTAACTAAGATATATTCATATATATATATATGAGAAGGTAGGATTCATATTATAGTTTTCGCCTCATTTAATGGATCCTGAAAATAAAATTATATTTTTCGATTTTTTAACATTTTTGTGTCTTGAGCGTTTCATTTGCTTACGCGGTTGTTCCAGGAATGATTTTTGCTAAAAAAAAATACACCACAGAAAATGAGTATATAAAGGGTTCAAAAGCATTAAATATTTGCTCTCTAAAAACAAAAAAATTATAATAATCACAGGACGTTATTGAGTAATTCCATGTCAAATCGAAAGCAATTCGGATCGACCCTCTCCGCTTCCAATGAAATTAACCACAGAGAGTGTATGTCGGAAAAGATTTGACGTAAACAAATTTTAGACACTAAGGTCATTTGGTTTCCGAAATATGACGTCATGAAAATGCTACAAATCGTACAGTCGTATACAAATATGAGAAAAGTGTCTTTTCCAAGTCAACTATAACTTCTAAACTATAAAAGTGAAAAAGTTTTACATGATGTTATTTTGCAGGTATAAATAAAGCTTTTGATATGATGTACATTTAAATTTTTACCGTCAGAAGTTCAAAGGTCATATGTGGAGGTCCTGAGCTGAAAGGGCTATAACTCAAAAAACAGTTTTCTTAAATATCTGAAAAAATTTTATGTTATTTATATAACTAATTCGTATACATTCCGAAAGTTTCAAGGTAGCGCCGCTTCTAGTTTCGGAGTTATAGAGCAAAAGATGGCCCAAAGTTTGATTTAAGTTTATTAAATACAATAAACTTCCTTCCATTTTTTTTTGTAATGTTGACATTTGTTTAATGTATTTTTTCAAAGCAATTGGAATTTTCTAAGAACAGTAAAAATGTTTTCCTTTTTATTTGGGCCATTGTCCAGATAACGGTAAATTCGTGATTTTCGATCTACACTTGTCTTTAAAGCGCGATCTAGAGTCAAACGGTGATTTGATTAAAATAAATTACATCTTGTTTGAAAGGCTGCTAAATTTCGCTTCGAATAGTGGATTATTTGCGTTGATCGGAAAAAAATGCCTGGGCTGTAGTAGATCAAATTTAACATTTTATGAAATTTTTAATGATTTTCTCCAATTATTGCAGATTCTTTGTACCGAAAATAATAACAACTCTTATTTTTATAATTTAATTGCATAGTCAATTCGATTTCAAAAATGTTAAGCTATAATGGACCGAAATCGGAAAAAAACTAAAAATGCTATAAAGGAAAAATTAAAATACTGGTATTCAAATTTAGTAAAAAATGTACTTGGAAAAAATAATAAAAAAATTAAATAAATAATTTGCTAATAAATTTAAATGCTTATGTTTCCGTTTTATCATTTTAGCATTTTAACTTTTTATCCGATTGCGGTCCATTATGACTTTTTGAGATCGAATTGACCATGCAATAAAATTATTAAATTATGGATTTTATTATTATTTGTAGTATAAAGTAGTGATGTTACGAATATTCGCATTCGTATTCGAATCGCCGAATATTCGCCTCTTTCATGATATTCGTATTCGTATTCGCCAAATTCAAGCGAGTATTTCACGAATATTTTGTGAATACGTTCCAAAAAATTATACATAAAATATACTGAAAATTAAACAAAAAATATTAATTTTTACAAAAAAAAATTTAAAAAAAATGTGAGTCCGATCACAAGGGAGATGTGTAAATATCTAGTAATGAAACATTTCACCTTCTACCGAAACATTCTTCTCATCATTCACCCGTTTCAACTTTGGCGAACCGGGCTTCATCCGCTTCTTTTCCACCTTCGTACCTTCCTCCACACCCGACAAATCGCTCAAACCGATAAGCTTCCGCTTACCCGCAGACATAAATAATAGTATTATTTATGCACCAGCAAAAAATAATATACCCCACAAAATAGTTGGAATTACCGCAGTTAAAAAGCAAAATAACCAACAGTCAAAGACAAACGCAGTCAATAAACCGTCAGCCAAATATCGCACCAAGTTCAGCAACAAATTCGGTAAAACCGAAAAACCGTTTTTTTTTTTAAACCCGGCCTCAAAAACCGAGACGAACCGGGTCTGAATCCCAAAAAACTGGACACAAAATCCCTTAACTCCCAGAAGTTCCCGGCAAAAATCAAAAACGGCAACGCCAAAATACTCACTCAATTCAAAAACACGGCAACACAGCACCCACCAACAAACTTACGACCTTACTGCAGGAGTTTGACCTTGAGACTCCCTTTGCCAGTGTTAGTGTATTTCTATGCAGCTGTTAAGTTTCTCTGTACTTCTTGTTGTCCGTATGATTACACTAATACACTCATACACAGCTCACACCGCGTTATTACAATCTTACTCAACTAAGATTAATCTTACTTAAAATTTGTGATTGTATTGAGAAAACGATTTTTAACCCCTAGCGTATAGATGTTTACACATCAAAAATTTGTCTATAACGCAAAACAATAATCTTCTTTTAGTAAAGAAAAAAGAAACAAAATATATTTCACTACGACATGGTAATTAAAAAGTAATGTCCTATTAAATTAATTTATTAATCATGTTAATGTAATACTCAAAGCTCAGTAGGGGAATGTTGAACATCAAAAATAAAAGTTTTGAAGTCTTTTCTCCATCAAGCGGTATGTAAATAAGCTCCGGGTATAGGTAACAGAAGTTCGTATTTTCCCTTATTTACTTGCCACCAATAATAGAAAAAAGTGGCATTCAGGTACTAAGTTACTAATTTCAAATTCCTTCATCGGAGTATCATAACAATGTTAAATACTTATAGTATTGTGACAGATTTTATCAATTTATTGTTATTAACGCAAAGGGTAGATTTTTTTCAATTAAATTTTAAATATTAAGTGGTACTAGCTATTTAGATTGAATATTCGTATTCGTATTCGAATTCGGCAAATATTGTTTCAGATATTCGTATTCGTATTCGCGAATATTAAAAATTTATATTCGTAATATCACTAGTACAAAGCATCCTCTGAAATGATAACAAGTGGAAAAAATCATTCAAAATTTCTTAAAAGTTTAAATATGATCAACTATAACTCAGTCATTTTTTATACGATCAAAGCAAATGATCAACTATTCGAAGAGTAATTTAACAGCCTTTTGAGCAAAATGGAAATAATAATAATTGAGTTTTACTCTAGATGGTGCTTTAAAAACAAGTGCAGATTGAAAAACATGAATGGATCGTTATCTGGACAATGACCGAACTGAAGAAAAAACTATTTTTCTCAGCATATCCTAATTGCTTTGAAAAAATACATTAAAAAATTTTAACATTTCAGAAATAAAAAAAATTTAAAAGCAGTATAATTGTATTTATAAAACTTAAATCAAACTTTGGGCAATCTGTTGCTATATAACTCCGAAACTAGAAGCATCACCACCATGAAACTTTCCGAATACGTAGAAAAGAGTTTTTTATCTGACAAGTATTTTTTTAAGATTTTTAAACAACTGCTTTTTGAGATATAGCCCTTTGAGCTCAAGACCTCCACAAATGACCTTTGAACTGCTCGCGGAAAGAATCGAGATGTACATCATTTCAAAAGCATTATTTTAACCTGCAAAATAACATGAAATAAAACTTTTTCAGATTTGAAGTTTAAAAGTTATCGTTGTTTTTCCCATTTTAATAATAAATAAATTCTTTTAGCACCTTTAATGAATAACATTTGTGGCGAATATCATCGAAATCGGAATTGGTGTTTCTGAAAATTACATTTTTTTTTGCGATTTGACATGGTTTCAACTATTAAGCTATGACCACTTTTTCAATTTAGACTTGGTTTTACATGGAAAATAAAAAAAATTTATGTTTTAAAATAAATCTGTACATGTGTCTATAGATGAGCAAAAAGTAAGATATAAGTGGTGAAAAGCAAATACACGTGAGCACTGACGATGGAAGTGTGGTGGCTTCCGATAGTGGCGCTACTCTGTTCTGCTGTGTACGTTGAAAAATTAAGTTGATGTTAATTTTTCCCTTGTTCCTTGGAATATTAATCATATAATCGTCAATGTAGTTTAAGATAACCTCCTTAGGTATTCACTAAAAAATTTCAATTATATTAAAACAATAACACTCAATACTTTTTTTTTGGCTACAAGCGATGATTGATTGATGAAACGTTTTGCTGTTGCTTAGTGTATGTTGTTAAAGCAATTTTAATAAATAAACTGAATAATGAAGCCTACTAAGAAAGCATAACGATCAATACGCAAGACTGTGCACAAAAACAATTTAAAAAAAAAATATATATATATATATATATATATATATATATATAACTTCTAATATTTTTAAAAAACTTGATGTGTAATATAAGAGAAGCAAATGCAAATATGCATTATAAAACTGTGAAAAATGTAATCTCGTTTTTGGAAAAATTTTAATGTGGAAAATCAACAGCATGCATTACGGACATGCCATTTAGTATGAAGAGAGTTAAAACAGTATTATCGTTCTTCGTTTTTAACACATAATAGAAGGTCTTACATAAAAAAACTTATGTTCATTTATTTATAATCTCTTCAATCATGTTAAAGCAGTTTTCTTATTAAAATTAATGCGTTTGTCTTATGAAATATTTTTTTATCCTTTTAACGGATACGAAAAAAAAAACATTTGAAATGAGAATGAGCTACTTGCATAGCTGCATACAATGTATAATATCATGCATTAACCCTCGTGCATTTTTTAGTTGAAAGTATCACCTCTAGTTACAAATTGTCCAAGTTTGCTTGTTCTAGTTGTGGCCCAAAATAAAAAGAACATTTATTTAAATTTTATTATAAAACTGCATTTCATTTATGATAAAATTTAGATTAAAATTCAAAATTTTGTTCTATGACTTTAAGAGATATTTGGAGAAAACGTGTTCTGATTAACAGGCATCCATTAAATATATTTTATAGTTGATCTGAAACTTAGAAAATGCATTTTCACATCTACACATTTCATTTATTTAGAATTTAGTCAATGGATAAAAGCCTTAAGTAACATTAGTTAAATCTATCTATATATACATATACATATATGCAGGAAACATTTTTGGCAGACATGTCTAACGTCAGAAAAAATCCGATACTTTACCATACAATCAGCCGAGTTGTCTAAAATTCCCTCAGACATTTGGCAGAGCAGTAGGCAGTTTTCTGGTACTACGTTTCTGCACATTTTCTGAAATATCCGATTAATAGCAGAATAGTTTCGAAGTCTACACGTAGCATAATACTCACTGCGATTGAGTTTGACGCTTGCTAATAGAAAAATTTTTGATATTATGTCAGTTGTAGACGCTACGTGAAGTGAAAGTAGTAGATATATTAACTGACATATAACTCGAAAGCTAGACGTGATGGTTACCACTTATATTTGGCACAATTAAACTATTCATTCCAGTTAACAGTTAAGAGGGTGCCAAAATCGGGTAACACAGTGTAATTAATAAATAACTAACATTATAAATGGACATTACAATTGGAGAAACAGGAAAAGTTTTCACTGAGAAAGCAACTCAAATCATTGCGTGGGACAAAGTTTTTTTTATAATTATCAACAAATTCTTGGCCTTAAAATGTACTGCAGTACGAAAAGTGAAATTGGGTCAGCAAAATTTTGGAGGAATAATTCGAATTTATAGCTACACAAAAGAAAGAATTGGAAGAAAGTATTGTGCCGCCTCAAAAAGAAATCACGAAAATACTTCAAGTTGACATTGGGCATTGCCAGATCTACAACCAATTGAAGCAATTGTTGTACAAAAAGAGAACTAGAATCAATCCAAATATCCTGGAATCACGCAATAACATTGGCCAACGATGGAGTTAGATGGACAGAGCTTGTTGATACCCAATGTTCACTTTGAACTTGTTACCATTGCTTTATATACTATGTAATTTATCTCAGTTGTAAATAAAGGGCATATTTTCTCCAAAACAACACTGAATTATTAAATAAAAGCTCAAACAAAGTGAGAAGAACTAAATCCGAAAGTATGTCAAAAATTTGAAATTTTACAGTACTTCCATTCAGTGCACAGAAAAAATTATGATAGCTTTTATTTTAAACAAACATGTTTTTGAAACTGATTTTAAATCTTTATTATTGTCTCTGCTTAGTTTGATAAATAATTTTATTTGACTTATTATTTCATTTCATTTACCTATCGCCAATGTTGGCAACCTGATAAAATTATGAAATTCTTCGATTTATTTTCTATATTTAACTAAAACATTTTTTGATTGAAACAATTTGTTTATTGAAAAAATCAGAATGTTTTTTTTAACAAATTATTACAAATTTTTGCATTTGAATTTACAAATTTCTTTATAGGATCTAAATTGAAAAAATTTACATTTGATTCAGGGAATTTGGCATTTGAAGTGAAAAATTAGTTTTTTCTGTGTGGCGATGTTAATAATATAAAATTCAAGGTACGTTTAAATTTGGCAAATATTTGCCAAAAAAAAAACGGAACAGCTACTTTTTTAAGGGTTAGTGTGATTTAACTTGGTTTTTATGTCACAAAATATTGTTAATTAAGCCGGAAAAAACTATTTTTATATTATTTGTAATAAATATTGGAACTAAAGGAAATACAATTTTGATTTCTTTGACAAGAAGCCGGATCTCTTTGTCTGAGGAAATTCGAAAAACTATACCGACAGAGTTCTGTACGAATTCCGACGAATTTCCTAGGGAAACTCTAAAGGAATTTTCGACATGTGTTATAAATGTCGGAAAAATGTCTGTTAAAACATCAGAAAACTTACCAAGTCCTAACGTATTAATATCAGAGAAAAGTCGGAGCTAAAATTAGAAATTTATCAAAAATATCGTTTAAATTTCTCCATGCACTGTTTTTTATAAGTTCAAAAACTCAAATATTTGTGCGTATAAACTCAAGAGATAAATGAGAATTGTAACGAAAAGTAAAACCAGACAATGTGCAGAAGTGACTTTAAAAGTCGTAAGACGTAGATCAGAAAATGTGCGGAAATTAAATTGCCTTCCGATAATGTGCAGACTATTCTGATATTAATTGGATAATATTTCAGACAATGTGCAGAAACGTCGTACCAGAAAACTGCCTACTGTTACGCTAAATGTCTGAGGGAATTTTAGACTACTCGGCTGATTGTCTGGTAAAGTCTTAGATTTTTTTTCGCATGTCGGCCAAAATTGTTTCCTGGGTTGATTTTCGTAACTTCACTAATACCTTCACATCAGGGAAGGAAAAATTGGTACAATTGTACCATTTTTGGCACAAATTGGACTTTAAAAGTACAATGGTACACCAATGACTTATTTAGTACAATTAATAATTTTTCTATATTTTAGAAAATCTCTTTATTAATGTTCTTACATGTGCGGCGACATGTGAATTTAATATAAATTTTGCGGAGTATTGGGATTAAAGTTCAACTTAAAAGGAGTAGCTCGACTTAAGCACACTTTCCTTTCCGCTACAGATATCTGTTTACAAAAGTGATATATTATATATACTTAATACATCTTTTTGGTATTAAAAATATGTTTTGGTACAATTAACTTCAAAAAAGTACAATTTTAGACCACAATTGGTACAATTTTAAAATCTCATTTGCCATCCCTGCTTCACATAATAAGGCACGTTGCGTATACGTAATAGTTTATATAGTGTAGTTACTATTATTACTCATACGCATGATGTCAGTCTAATATCCGAAAACCGGTTAGCCGGTTTTTTGCCTTTCTAAAATAAACCGGTTAATATGTGCCAGTTTTTATGTGTCCATTAACCAGCTTTTTCTACGGAAAATAATTTTTTAGATTTTGAAAAAAAAATTTGTTTTTATACTTTTATTTAAAAAAGATACCCCAAGTGGTATTTTTTCATTTTTTTAACTTTTAGTGAGCGCTTATTCTATCTCAAGTTTAATAAAAAAAATATGCAAAAAATCGGTTGAAATTTCGTCATCGTGTCCCCTATATTAAATTATAATAGATTTCAAAACCAATATTAAAAATACTATTTACCCACATTTCACCTCGTTAGTAGCATTTAAAAAATTTGTCTTTCAAACAAGTTTCGTCGTGACAACATCAGCAACAACAACGACAACAACAACAGAAAAGAATCACTCAAATCGTTCGTACCGCTTTCAGTCAAGCTTCTTTACGAAATCAACTTATTTTTTATTTGAAATAATTTATAACGAAAATACCTTTTGAGTGTGTGGGTGTTTTCACTTAATTGCTATTAAAATCAATATTTCTCCATCGATTTGCATTATATATGGCTTATTTTGATCTAAGGTAAAAGGGTTTACAGTTTAAAATTTTTTATAAGTTTCTATAAAAAAAACTTTCTTAATTTGTGAATAACTCTGAAAGTATTTGTCAAAGCACAAAACTACATTAGGATAGTGTCCATTAAAAAATTTATAGCTGATAAGAAAAAATTGAGGACACTACTTGTCAGTGCATTAAACTGTTAAGAAATATAGTTTTGTTCCAAAAAGGAACTTCACTGTCGGCCTGTGTAATTAAGTTTCTTTGAAACAACTTATTTCAAGGAAAAAAATCCCATGAATATTTTTAGTGTTATAAAGATTTTTCGCAAAAAGTGGAAAAAATAAAATTTGCACATACATTTTATAAAAACCAGTTAACCGCTTTATTTGCACAAAATCGCAATCGAAACCAGGTTTCTGCATACTCTAGACGTGACTTACAATTTTTTTACACTTTTATTATTATGTAATATAAATTGTTAAACTAGTAAATATCTCTTATTGATTAAAACTACATATTTTTAATATAAAAAATATTTCTATTCTTCTACTTTCCTTTTGTATTTTCTGTTTTATTACCAATTAAAATATGCAAAAAAACGTAAATAAAAAATGAATCAGCTGGCCGCAATAATGAAATGGCGCATAGTGTTGATATATCGATGATTTCACCACCAACATCGTCTTCCATATCTACCGACCAAGATCCATTTGGACAATTGCCACCGCTATTACCGCCACTGCGTTCAACACAAGTCTTAAAACCATTAAGGGGATTTCCAGGTGGGCTTGAATGAAAATTTAATTAGTCTCTTACAAAGTCATTCATGTTTTCTTTTTTTTTTACTTAAAATGCATGATTGTGAGTTAAATTTCTTGTTATTTATTTTAACTTGTTTTGTACATAACAAAGGAATAAACTTTCTGCATAAATTTTCTTTTATTTTTTATATAAAAAAATTATTTTTTCTAGTTTTTTTTAAATATATTGTTGTTCATGTACAAAAATTTCTTTTTGTTTAGATGTTGTTGTTATTATCTTTTACGTTTTTTTAACAATTTGCTTGTTTACTTTTTATTTTTTTATTCAAATCGTTACATTTTCAAATACACTTGATAAAATCGTTGTAACAAATATTATTTTGTTTAGTTGACAATGTAAACACAATCACTTTACAAAATGTTAAATATTCGAAACACACAATTTTAGTTTTATTTCCCGCCCCTGTGTTGGTTGAACCCTTTGACAATGAGTTCTTATATTTTAAGAGTAAAATAAATAAAATCATTTAAAACTGTAGAGCATGATTTATTTCCCTACAAACAGATTTTTGTTAAAAGCCTGACAATGGCTGTTAAACAGTTTTTTAATCAATCACTCACTTTGTCAGTGAACCTGTCAATCAGTCATTTTTGTTAGTTGTTTCATCACCATTGGTAACACTGTGCTACAAAACTACTATATATATGTATGTATGGAGTACTCCTAGTAAGTTTAATAATACTATTAAAATGTCAATACATCTTGTGCTATATGGGTAATTCCCTGTCAAATCAGCTAACAGTTAGACACGACCCCTTTCGTTTTTAATGAAACTAGGTCAGATGATTTCTTTCATCCAAACGAAAAAATATTCAAAATGTTTATTTCAAAAGTTATGACATATTCAAAATGTCATTATTTAGTTTAGTTAGTTTAGTTTTTAAATATATCGAAAGCTATTTTATATACAAGGATGGTTTGTATGCGATTTTAAAGAGGATATTTGGTGCTACAAAAAATATATCACCCCCTAAAGCATCTTGCCTGAGAAATAATTGGACGTACCGAATCCAGTTTATTTTTGAACTGCCCAAGATCTTTCTATGAGTGTGAAACAGTACCGGGCAGGTCCTTTAGAAATAGGCTATATCCGACCCTGAAAGCAGCTATATGGAGCGTGCTCAAATTCTCAATATAATTCACGATTTTACTATTTTCTACTTTTAAAGTACAAATTTAAAGCGTGTTATTTAAAAATGGATTAAAAAATAATAATTATATCGCTTTTTATAAAAAAATAATAATTTTTAAATTAAGTACTTTAACAGTGTGTGAAACCTAGTTAACAGAGTGTAGTACGTATTTAACTTACAATGTTATATTCACACGCTTGTTGTTTTTTTAAAGAAATTTTTATACAAAAATATCTTATAATTCAAATAAATAAAAACACATTGAATCATAAACACAAAGTGATTTTTACCATTTGGAGAGAATTTCTCGAGGAAAACGGCATTCGATTTGCTTTCGAGCAGGTTGGTTTTTTAGATTCGGCTTATAGAACACCAAAAATTTTAATTCATTTTAAAAACGGGAAATTTACTCCGCTTCGGTTTACATAACACGTCCGAATTTTTCCTTTTTCTTTTTTTTTTTTTGTTCTACCATGAACTCAAATTCAATTCGTTGTTTTTTAAATCTTCTTAATATAAATTTTAAATACTAATAATCTCTTCCACTGTAATTTTGTAAAGTGAAAAATTTCTTTACTTGAGTTTTATTAATTTTAACTTGAAGTCGAATTCAATATACGTATCGGTATAAATATCGTTGATACTTCTTTTTGAGTATCGGTATTGTATCGTCAAAAAGACATATCGTTACATATCTAGTTCAAATCTCCTGCCAAATTATGGTACTGTCACAGTAAATTATTGTATTTGCAAAGTTTCATATAAATTAGATTAACAGAAAGAGTTGAAACTACTCTTTTCTCTTGTTATAATCTAGTTTTTGACGGAAGTTGAATTATCACGAATACTCATTGACTGAACATATTTTGATAAGGATTGGTTTTGAAGAAATAGTGTTATATTAGGTGTGGCACTGCCCACTTCTTAAATGATAATATTGTGTCACTTTTGATTGTTAGAAGTAGTTTAAAAATGATATTAAATCTTTATGGGCGTGGCGCTGATCACTTACCTAATCGGAGTGCTCTATTGTAACAGGAACCCATTTCACAGGCAGTCAATACGACAGTTGAAAATAAACACGTTTGTAAATGTTGAGATCTATTTAAAATTATTGCGTAATCAATTGCAAAATTAATTTAGAAGTACTAAAAATCCTATAATAAAGAATTCATATTTTTGCTGTAGCACAGTGTTATTTCTCCTTTCCTTCAGTTTTGAACTTTGCGTACATAAATTCCTGAAAATAAATTTTCTCTCTTGTATCTGCTTGTTAATTATTGTATGTGTGAGAAAAAAGCCACGCTGCAACAAAAACAACAAATTTTTTTATTACAACAAATGCATTTCCTTCCGTGTTGTAACAGTAACTGAATACAGCTGCTTAGTTTGTTGTATTGTTTGCACTTGTCGTTTTTCGTTTTTCTTTTCATATTCATCATTGTAATTGTTGTAAGTTTCATTAAAAGCTGTGTTTCTCTCACTCTCTCTCTCTCTCTCTCTATCTCTATATATCTCTTTTGTATCAACTAAACTCACCAAAACCGCTAAAAAAAACAATAATAAACTATAATTGTGTTATAACTTGTTTTTTTACTTTTTTCTCTATTTTCTTTCATTTTCGGTGAAATTATCTTTGAATATTTATTCAATAAATTAAAACAAAAAACAAATATTTACTATTTAAAATATAATACAAACAAATGGCTTTATAAAAAAAAAACTAAATAAAACACAAAACCAACAATTATAAAATTTTCGTTGTAGAGTGAGTATAAAAAAAATATATCAAAGCAGATTTTCAAATATATTAATTTCCAGTTTTTAAGTTTCTTTCTTTATGGTTTTTAAGTTTTTCGTGTTCCTTTTGAATAAAGTTTCTGTTGTGCTTTAATTCGTTTTGAGTTTATGATGAAAGTATTTTATTCAAGATTTTATAAGAAAATATTTTTAAGTATGAAATAAATTTATCAATTTAGTGTCCAATTTGAGTGAAGATTCATATGACTATGTGTTTGGTGGTCGACGTAAGACTCCGGCTTCTACAACAGCACTTAAGTTGACCTCGCCTCCTGTACGACTGAGACCAGAAGGTAATTCTTAGTCTAGCTGAGATAAAAATTGTACTAACAGTGCTTTTAAATGGATAAGCTGGATAAAATTATAAATATTTTTAAGACCCTACTCCAAGTCAGGACAAGACATAACATTGGACCTTTTTTTAAGATACAAAAAATAATTTTTTAAATAACAATTTTATCCAGCTAAATTTAAATGTTAGATCACAATGCAACCCCTTAAAATAAATCAAAGTAATTTAATGCTTTCTTAACCTTTTTTCTCTCTTTAAATCATTACTAACAAACGCTAACATTTATGTGATAAACAAATAAAATAATGGTCTCTTTATCGTCATCATCATCTTCATCATCTTAGACGCTTATAATAATACACGCAATATTAGTAGTGGTGGTTTTGTTTCAAATACACACAACGGAAACACTGGTGGTGGTCGTTTTTATCGCCACTCCTTCAGTTACGTACCAAAACGTTCGCGTCATCCACAAAGCGAACGTGAACGAAATGCAAATTATGAATCAAGATTAAGATGTCATGGCGAAGATGAAGCAACCTTGCGGCAATTGTTACTTGAGTATGTATACAAAATTTTTAATCTTTATATCTTGTCTTTCATATCTTTCATTATTTCATTTAATTGTTATCAATACTGTCATTTTATACAAAGAATATTTACGAAACATATACATATACATTTAAACACAATACAATCTTAATCATAATAATGATAAAATAGAAATATTACTTGTACTTTAATTCGAAAAGTATTTATATATAAATTGAAATAAATACCGATACAGTTGCATTCACTTACATAGACACTAATACATGTTTAGATACAATTAATCATAGATGGATTTTTAAGTAGTTTGATATTGTTTTGAATTGTTTTTTTATTTTTGTTTTATTTAAATATACAGTTGAATTTCGATTATTTGAACTTTTTTTATTCAGGCAAAATATATAAGAGATCTTACACAGGATTTAAATAATATAGTTTTGATAATTGGATTTTCACAATAGACGAAATAATTTTGTATAACACAGAATAGGCTAAAATATTATGCTAAAAATTTCACTTTTTTGACAAAACGTAATCTCATTTATATAACTACAGATTTATTTGCAGCACTGTCAATTTCTATAACCAGAATCTGGTTCGAAGGACCATAAGCGAGTTGCAATACCTAATTGCAATTAAAAGCTTAAGGTTAATAAATAGCTGAGATAAAGCAGATTAAAACATATGTTATCTGCTGCTTCATACTTCACCAGTTTTCTTGATTCGTTTCATTATTGAACTCTGTTGTAATTTGCACTTTTTGTGGGCCCCCAAAGTTTTGGGGCCTCGGTGTCATTTTTGAAGAAACTGATCATTTTCTAAGGCTCATATCTAGCAAACTATTCAGAATTCTGATTTACTCTTTGAGGCAAAGTTGCAGCTCTTATTACAAAAACAAACATTGTGAACATATAAAATCAAACAAACTTCATCTTCAAGATCAAAATTGCAAAAAACTTAAAAAAAATAGTTTTTTCTTACCTTTTTTCCCTTGTTCAGGTGCACAGGTAGCAAACCGTTCAGACTTCAAGGAAACAATCAACTACAAAAATATACCTACAATTTTATTAAACAACTTTGTAGAATATATAAACTTCCTACGAATGATTCTTAATACCGTTGGGCCAGCGCTTAGGTAGCCGCAAAAATGATAAATCGAATTTTTTAAAGTTTTTGCGATTTTAATCTTGAAGATGATTTTTTTTTAAATATAAAAATATACGGACACCACTACGTGATAAAAGACAAAAAAAAAGACCAGTGTGTTCCAGTCTCGCCCCAAGTCATACACTTTTTTATAGGCCCCCAAAGATTTGGGGCCTCGGTGTCATTTTTGCAAGAAACTGATCGTTTTCTGAGGCTCATATCTTGCAAATTATTCAGAATTCTGATTTACTCTTTGAGGCGAAGTTGTAGCTCTTGTTATAAAAAACAAACATTGTCAACATATAAAATCAAACAAACTTCGTCTTCAAGATCAAAATTGCAAAAAACTTAAAAAAAATTAGTTTTTTCTTACCTTTTTTCCATTGTTCAGGTCCACAGGTAGCAAACCGTTCACACTTCAAGGAAACAATCAACTACAAAAATGTACCTACAATTTTATTAAACAACTTTGTACAACATATAAACTTCCTAGGAATGATTCTTAATACCGTTTGGCCAGCGCTTAGGTAGCCGCAAAAGTAAAAATCGATTTTTTTAAAGATTTTGCGATTTCGATCTTGAAGATGATTTTTTTTATATATAAAAATATACGGACACCACTACGTGATAAAAGATAAAAAAAACCAGTGTGTCCCAGTTTCGCCCCAAGTCATGCACTTTTTATAGGCCCCCAAAGATTTGGGGCCTCGGTGTCATTTTTGCAAAAAACTGATCGTTTTCTGAGGCTCATGTTTTGCAAACCGTTGGGAATTTCGATTTACCCTCGGAGGAATAGTTGTAGCTCTTATCATAAAAACAAAAATTGTAAACAAAATCGCAAAAAAACTTTAAAAAATTCCATTTTTTAACCTTTTTTCACCTGTTCAGGTCCATAGATACACTCTAAAATACTTTTGTTGAAAATTAGGTCGATAATAGTCGGCAACACTTTACCCATTATTATCGACCTAAAATTACACACGCATTATTTCTAAACAGAATGTTTTTACTAAAAAAAGCGATTGGCTACGGCAAGGTTTGAACCGCGACCTCCTGGCTGATAGTCTGACGTATCTACCATTCAGCCATAGCCGTATTATACTTTATGTTACATTTTTTCCACTTGGACTAAATATGTTTAATTTGAAAGGTTTTTTCTTTAATAAAATAACTACAAAATCGATGTAATTTTAGACAAGCAGAAATTTTCAACACAAATTTAGATAATATACGATCGTAAATTTGAAGTAATATTTTAGAGTGTAGCAAACCGTTCAAAATTTAAGAAAACAATCAACTACAAAAATGTACCTAAGATTTTAGTAAACAAATTTTTAGAACATACGAACTTCCTACGAATGATTCTTAATACCGTTAATGACACCGAGACCCAAAATCTTTGGGGGCCTATAAAAAAAGTGCATGACTTCGGGCAAAACTTTTTTTTTTGGTCTTTTATCAAGTAGTGGTGTCCGTATATGATTATATATTTTCGTGTAGCACTGTGTTATACGAATACGGCTTGAAGAGTTAAATGTTGTTAATTGCACTATGCAACAACAAAAATGCGAAGGATTACCACTATATCTTTTTGATGTTATATGGCCACCTAACTACAAAAACAGTCGAAATTTTTAACTCTATAAATAGTTTTTTTTAATATTTTATATTTTTCTATTAATTTGGAATTGTGGAACAGGCTGCTCCACTGATTTCATCATAACTTCCAAAGGAGTGTGTTGTCCAATTTTATTAAAAAACAATTGAAAAACTTGAAAGAAAATTACCTTTAAGCCGTTTAAATATAATATTTTTATATAATCAACGGTTTCGGAATTAGTCAGACCGCAATGATGAAAAATATATTTTTTAAGCAAAATTTTTATTTTTTAAAACTAATAAAAAACGAATAAGGCAAAATGTTACCATTTTTATTCTTTGATCATAAAGTTGCAACTACTAGAAATAAAATAAGCTTTATTTTATAAAAATCGATTGACAAATATTGATTTTATTCACAATAAAGTAAAATTAACTGATTTTTGCAAAAAAAAAATCGGATTTTGAAGAGGCTGCTTTACCGATATTATCAAAACTTGGGAAAGAAGTGTGAAATTTATTTTATTGAAATTATTCAGACCGCAATGATGAAAAATATATATATTTTTAAGTTATGAGTTTAGTCGAACTGTATGGATTTATATCCAAAGAAATTTTTTTTTTTTGCTAGAGTTCGGTTTTAATTTAATTTTTCAATTAAATTATATTTTTATTTAGAGATAAATGTGAAGCATGTAGATAAAGAAATTTTTTGACTGCGCGGAGGGTTGAACTGACATTTTGATAGCTCCCGCTAATCTCATCAGAGTTCTTTACCGCTTAGACCACTCGACCAAAGTCGGTGGTTTGCAGTCAAGAGTTGAATATCATTTACATTTAATCAATTCATACGGTCACTCTTAAAGCTGTATTTCATTTGATAGTTATTGTTATTCACTATTTCTATTGTCTTGTGTCAAGTTTATTTTTATTATTTCTCTATTCTAGTATGAATTATCATTGATAATTCCAAGTACTTGTGTGTGTCAATGTTTGTTTGTTCAGTTTATTTGAACATGTACATTCTTTTTGTTAGGTGCCTTTAGAGTTTAACAATTAAGTTATGAGTTTAGGCGAATTGTATGGGCTTATATCCAAAGAAATTTAATTATTTTTGGCTTGAGCTCGGCTCTAATTTAATTTTTCAATTAAATTATATTTTTATTTAGAGATAAATGTGAAGTATGTTGAGAAAGAAATTTTTTGACTGTGCGGAGGGTTGAACTGACGTTTCAATAGCTCCCGTTAATCCCATTAGAGTTCTTTACAGATTTTCTTTGTCTACATGCTTCACATTTATCTCTAAATAAAAATATAATTTAATTGAAAAATTAAATTAAAACAGAACTCAAGCCAAAAATATTTAAATTTCTTTGTATATATATATTTTAGGCAAAATTGGAAAATTTTTAGGATAGTGAGTAGTGTGCTAGCCTTTTAGTGAGGAGGTTGTGGGTTCAAGTCCCACCATAGACTCTGGTCTGGTTCACTACAACGGATGAAGGTCATTGCTTCTACTCTCGTTTAAAATTAAGTTATGAAATAAATAAAAAATAAAAAAATAAAAATTGAAAATGGCAAAAACTTGCCATTTTATGAACTACTCATAAAGTTACATATAACTTAAATGAAATAAACTTTATTTCGTGAAAATCGATGGATAAATAGATATTGATTTTATTCGTAATAAAATGAAATCACCAGATTTTTGCAAAAATTGCGAATCTTTACACTGTACATCAAAACAAAGTTTTTGTAATAACAAGGTTCTAGCAAATGATTCTGGTAGAGGTCACCAAAAACTACAAACTTGTATCGGCGTTTTGAAAGCTTACATTCGGGATTTATTTTATGGGGAGTAAAATTCCACCCACCACACTATCCTCTCACCCGCTTTTGCACATAGCTATTCCGACTCAGCATAGAACATCTGGTAGGGAATACTTTAAGGTATAAAATGTATTCAACAGTTTTATGTAAATCAACACGACGAACATCCTTTTGTGGAACAATCAAGCCTGCTATATTGCCCCTGCAGGGGAGTTTTTTGCATGTTATTTATTTAGGGGCCAAAAACACCCATACGCCGAAGAGATAGAAAGCTAAAATGTTCCACAAAAATGTCAACCGTAGTATTTTACATAAAAGTGGTGAACACTATACTATGCCAAATCAGTATAACTATGTGTTAAGGGGGGGAGGAGGACATGTAACTCCCTCTAAAATGAATCCCACAAGTAAACTTGCAAAACGTCGATAAAAGTGTATATTTTTTTGGTGGCCTCTACCAGAATCAGTCGTTAGTATCTTGTTATTTAAAAAGAATATTGATTTTGCTGTGCAATGTATAAATATTGATTTTATTATGAATAAAATCAATATTTATACATAGATTTTTATGAAATGTACATTATTTGATTTACAGTATATTTGGCCTTAAGATCATATAATAAAAATGGTAAGCTTTATTTATTTTTGATTTTTTACAAATTTTTAATAAATAAAAATTTTCCAATTTTGCATAAAAATTATATTTTTCATCATTGCGATCTGAATTATTTCGAAACCATTGAGTATATAAAAAAATTATGTTTGAGCGGCTTAAAGGTAATTTATTTTTTCTCATAACAAACTTTATTTACAATCTATCCTATATAGGATAATAAGCAAATTAGATAAATTTTAACAATTCATTCGTTGTTGTGCTCCAGCGAGGACAGCAATATAGTAACAATAAGGTTTGATATACTAGTATTAAGTTAAAAAGAAAAATATATATAAATTATATATATTAAAGGTAATTTTATTTAAAGTTTTCTAATGTGTTTTGTAATTTACTATCCGTTCCAAAGTTATGAGGAAATCGGTGTAGCAGCCTCTTGAAAAATTTTGAATTTTAGAAGAAAAAAAAACATTACCATAGAATTATAAATTTCCACCGTTTTTTGTAGTTAGGGGACCATAACACATCAAAAAAAAAATACAGTGGTGATCACAGATCATGACAAAAGTTTCATTTTGTTGCATAACACTGTTCTGCATGAAAATCGGCCCTGAGAGCGCTGCAGCTGATTGTTATGTAAAATGACCTCCTGAATTCGAATATGACCTCCGTTTCGCCCCATCACCCATCATTTTCGGGGGATTACTCCTACCCACTACTATTTTATCCTTTTAGGTAATTTAAAATTATAAATGAATAATACTTTTTAAACATTTTTCATAAAATTCTTTTTTTCCAAAATATTTCGGATCCAAAGTATTCATCTTCATTTGGTGCTTGCTTTCCTCTTGTACCCTGAAGTTGAAGTTTCTCGCACTATAGACCAGCAGTAGTCTGCCAACATGCTAGCATTCGACTTGCCAGAAACTCTTTTCTCAAACTGAGCGATGTCTTGATGAAATCGTTCCCAACGTTCATCTGAAACTGCTCCTAAATTAGCAGGATAAAAGTTCAGATGTGAGTGCAGGAAGTAGTGCACTTTAAGAGACATGTTACACCTTATAGCCTTATACGCTGACAGTAACTCCTCAACATGATCTACAGGGTGCCTCTGTGGCTAGCGATGTCAGCCTGTCAGTCCAGAGGTCGTGGGTTCGATTCCCACCATAGACCCTGGTTGTTTTCCGCAGACAAGCTAATCGCTTCGCTGTTTGTGTTTGTTATTAAAATAAAAAACCAAACATAGTCCCCACTTTTTTTGTTACCCAAAAAGTTCACACACACGTTTTGGAATGCATGCTAAGCTCGTTTTTCAGTTCAATAAACGTTGAGTCTTGGAAAATTTTTCTAATTTGGGGTCCCACGAACACACCTTCTTTGACTTTAGCGTTACTAAGACGAGGAAATTTTGTATTTTTTAGTTTTAGAACTGCTTGATCAACCCGAGTTGAATGTGCAGAGGTAGCAAATAAATATTTTCCTTTGTGAGCCATATTTCGTTCGGGAGTGAAACTTTCTCGCAGAGGCCAGTTTCGTAAAATGTAATGTTGGTTTCGGGCTCGGCTGTCCCACTCACATAAAAAGCTGCAGTATTTTGTGAATCCTGATTGTAGGCACATAAGTAGAGCAACAACTTTTAATTCAGCACAAATTTTCCAATTATAATCACGATAACTTATTTTATCATGGATTCGTTTGATGTCTTCGAAGATCTCCTTCATATCTACAGAATATGCAACTTGGACTGATGGTAACTGATTTCCATTGGCCAACAGTACAACTTTCAAGCTAGTCTTTGATGAATCTATAAATAGTCTCCACTTATCGGGGTCACAAGGTAGCTTCAGCTTTGTCATTAATTCATTTGAATCAGGACAGAACATTAAACTTTCGTCCTTTGAAAAAAATAATTACAAGGTTGACTGTCTGGTCCTATGAGAAGAGATTTTTACTCCCTTTTCTAGGAGATTACACTGCCGGAGTCGAGACCCAAGAAGCTGAGATTTACTCTTAGATAATTTAAAATACCGAAAGAGATCATTCAGTACCGACTGAGTGACGAAATGAGGTTGTCGATGGGCTAAATCAATTTGAAAATCTTCATAATCGCTGCACGTTTCATTTGATGGTCCAGGCTGAGGATCAGAATCTTCGAAATCTGTTTCTGGTTCTAGCTCACAGGTTTTTGGGGGCAATGGAGTTGGGAAAGATTCGTTGTGAGGAACTGGTTTTAGAGCTGAAGGAGTATTGAATAGTGTGCTTACTTCTTTCAGAGATTCCGTTAATGGAAGTCATACAATAGTAAAAATCCGTGAGATTACAACTAAGTTCTCGCCAAACCATTGGCACAGCAAATGGCATTGATTTAAGGGTCCCTTTAAGACATTTGATAAAGCTATTGTAACAAGTAATGCAGCAAAATTTAAAATTTTAGGAGCCCAATGCTTGTCTTGATCGCCAACTTGCCAATCAAAGTAGAGTTTTAAGAAGCTTAGAAAGGGGTATTCCTTGTGCTTTTGCAGTCAACTACCCGCAAACATAGCAGAAGCTATCAGCATAATTTTAGCACTCGCGTGGCATTGTTCAAATTTCTTACTTAATTACAATGCACAACGAAAAGTTGTTAACCGTTTTACTCAATTTAGACAATATAAGAACATATAATCCTCGCACACAACACCGAGATATTGAGTTTAAAATCGCTAGAGATGCACTGAAACTAGGTAAAAATTGTAGGGCAGAGCTAAGGAAAAATTTAATGGGTAAAATAACATTTTATACCTTCTAAATTGAATTCAAAGCCATAAAATCATCGAAAATAGCGCGGGGTGCTCCCACGAAAATGGTGGGTGATGAGGTGAAACGGAGGTCATATTCGGATTTAGGTAGTCAATTTATAAAAAAATCAGCTAAAACGGTGTCAGGGCTCTTTACTTTTTTTTTTTTTGTTTGCAGAACAGTGTAATCAAAGAGAATCATGTTTTTGTGACTGATTTTTTAGAAGAAAATCCATTACTTATTCAATTTTATTCTATCCAGAATGAAAATTTTAATATAAAAGTGATCGAAATTCAACTGAAAAATGCATATTTTAATTTTAATATTTACTGATATTTATTAAATCTTATACATACATATGTAAGTAGATTTCAACAGTTATTTATTGATAATTTTGTATCATTTTAATTATGTGAGTGTCAGCTGAATGCAAGTTATGCTTTCCATTTTTTTTATCAAAACTACGTAAACTAATATTAGCTATGGTATCTCGCAGGTGATTCAATCATCCACATACTAGTTATATAATAAAATTAAGAAAATAGGTCTTCAAGTTGTGGAACATTCTTCTTTTTCTTATGGATTTCATACAATTCCACCAATTAATAGCAGAGAAAAGAGATTGCTCTTATTGTTGTTCTCATATCCTAGCAAAAGCAAATTGAACTGACACAAGTAAAGCCTTTTTTAACTTGAAGCTTATGCGTAAATTATAGTGGCATTAAAAATTTAACTTTGAATTTTCATAAAATCCCTGGTGGATTATTGTGACACATAGTCTAAAACTTATATGGTGAATATTTTAGCTGATTTGAACATCTCTAAGCCGTAACCATTAATTACTTCGTACTAATTTAATTACTTCCTTAACAAGTATATCTTATAAAGATTAAAATCAGCCAAACATTATCGGTTGGGAGTTGGCAAAGCTAATAGTTTTTTTCAACAAAATTGCAGTATAAAATAATATAAGAAAAACATTCATTCCCACTGCACAGAAAAAATGTATCATAAAAAAAATTTTCAGACAAAACTTTGTCCAAAAATAAATTAAATTTTCAGTAAATATCCTTTACTGAATCAGTAAATTTTTTCTTTGACTTTTATTTACGACGACAACACCAAAAACTACAACAAAAAACCGTCTTCTGTGTCGTAAAAGACAACACCGCTAAAGACATACACCCAAATAATAACAACAAAATTAATAGCAAAAGGAATGCGATTGTACCAAGTTTGTTTACTAAAAGTTTTTGAGTGAATTAAGTCGTTAATGTTGTTGCATTAATTTTCACAAATATTTTTAGACTCCTTAGATAAACATTCAGAGTTGAACATATTTAATAAAGTAAAATTTCATAAATGCTTAATTAATAGAATTTTGTTTGATATATCTGTGGTCACAAGCCTTAAGCGCTTAAGTCGTTTTAAAGTTTTTTCGGAAAAGCTGTTTAAAGTATCAAAAACTCGCTTTCAATCAGTCGTCAGTTTAATTTTCTTTAACTTATTTATAGATAATTGTCGTTTTAAAAAACTTACATACTTAAAAAATTGGTAGCGTTTTGTTTTAGACACGAATGGAGTCCATCACACCAAAAATTAAATTTTTTCCTAACTCGAGTTAGGCGGCTAAGAGTTATGACCACAGATATTACAAAAAATCTAGTAAATATTTTTGTTTGATTCATTAAACTATTTTGTTTAGTACTTGTAGGTACTTTTAGACAAATTGTTTAATAAATTCAGACAAAAATATTGATTGATATACTACAGAAAATTCAGTAAATATATTTATATAATTCAGTAAATTATTTTTTCAATGCAACTGTTGAGATATTTTTGTCTAGACGAAATATTTACAAATTCATTGAATGTCTTTACTAAAAATGAAATTTAGTTTTTTCTATGTGTATGATGTGTATGATGTACTTACACAGTATTGCTAGCAAATATGTGACTGTTACTAACTAACGGCACAACAGTGGTGAAAAATTAAACATATCGTATGTGAAAAACTTTAGAAGTCTTGTAACTTAAACATATGACACTGCTTCGAATATGAGTATAATAATCTTATTATAATACTTATAGCAATTTGCCGTTAGGCTCTGTGCACTTCAAACTAGTTTTAGTTCTATCAACATAAATATCTAAAAACATTTAATTACTTATTAATTTTTAAATGACACTGTTGAAATCTACTTTATGCATACTTCATTCATTAAGAAAAAAATATTAACTAAAAAAATTATTTACACTACATGAACAAACTATACAGGGAAAAACAATTTTAATTGGCAATTAATATGCAGATAATGAATATGATTTTCACACGTTAATAAATTTTGCTTAATTATACATTTTGTTTGCAAACCTTAAAATACGTTTGAAAAAATTATCAGTAAATCCCTCTTCATTTTGTAGATAAAACAATCAACAATAATTTCAAAGTTATAAAATAAACACAGCCCAGCAAACATTTTATTTTATCTTTTATACAGATAATTTCCTACACTGAAAATAATTCATGAAACATTTACCAAAAAAAAAGAACAGTAAGAACTTTTTCGTATAATAAATGAAACTTTGACATATCCTGCAAAATAAATTGTGGTTAATAGTTAATAGTTATATGAAAATTAAAGTAAGCCATGCCTTATTCTAGAGAAGCTAAACTTACCACAGAGCAGCTGTGAGCTATCAAATCGGTTGCTAAACAAAACACCGTGGCAAATTTAAACGAGAATGTATAAAAAAACATCCCTTACATTAAAATAATTTTTTAGCTCTTAACAATAAAGTTGGCAATGGTTCATAGCAAAGGAACATGAGTTCGAACCCTGGCTGAGCTAAATATTTTTAGTTTTTATTTTATAAATTTAAAATATAAACAAGAATTTTGTACATTTATTATATGCTAAAACAAAAACTTTTTTCGTAAAATGGTTGCACAGGCTGAATCAATTTTAACACAACGGCACCTATTTTTAACCTTTAAATTGGCAACCTATGCAACCTAACCTAACCTGAATGAATTTATTTCAATGTAGGTATGCTTTTTTGTCTGTATTTTAGATGGTTTAAGAATGATAATATATTCCAAATAATCTTATTTAAAATGTTTGCTGGGTTATATTATTAAATAAAAATAAACATAATTTTAGGCTTTTGATAACTCATTTAATAAGTTTTTAATTAATTTATGTTGTATTTATTTTTCTTTTTTGGATGTTTTCTTCACCCCCAAAATATTCACAATAACCTGAACAACAAAACTATTTTTGTTTTCCTTTAATAATGAATTAAATGTGTAAATGTGTATTAACAAAAATACAATAATATTGCGCAGATTATGTTAATGGAAAGCAAAGTTAAGCTATTTAAAAGATAAAAAGGAAACAAGCTCAAGATTTACACTAAATGAAATTTTAAAGTCAATTAATCTACAAATAGAAAAAAACTTTCTTATGAATGAAAAATAAAATAAAAAACAATATAAATTTTAAACAAAACTAACAAAACAAAAATAGCACAGCCGACTTGTCGCTATTAAAAAATCTAAAGAAAAAGGCATTTAAAAGACATTCACCAAAAATACTGCAAAACTTATAAAGAAAAATATAATTATTACTATAAAAATGAAAATTAAAAGTATTAATGATTCATTTTTTAACTCTTAAACTTATTTTTTTACATCAACGTATAAAAGAAAGACAAACTTAAAAAGTCTTTTATTTACTCAAATGAAAACTTAACACAAGAACTAAAATACAACTAAAAAATAAAAAGGACCATTAACCCCCCAGATAAACAACGAAATCAAACATTTTTGTATTGATAAAATTTTAAACATCCGCCAAATATTAAGAAAAATAGAACAACATCATGATGATGGAAACAATGCCCCCCAGGTATAAATTAGAATAAGTTTTATTATTCCTTAAAAAAATCATTTTAAATTTCCATTAACCATTCAGAAAACTTTTAACATCTCACATATATTTTTCTTGGAAAATTTTAATGTTCATAAATATTTAATTTTCCTTTAACTCGCTATCGTAAGAACACTAATCACTTCATTGAAATAAAAATTTGCTCTCTTATGTATCGATTTCACAGAATGTTTTATCATAAATAATCATTTAAGATGTATTGAGGGTATTCACAGTTTCTTGTATTTATAACAACGAAAAAGTATACTTTTAGGGTTAGCTATATTTTGCTTTTGAAATGTGTAAATTAGAAATAATGGAACAAAATTGATAAATAATGTTTAATTAAAATAAGGGCAGAGCTAAAGAAATAGTCTTTTCAAGTCCACCTTTGACCAATCTAAAAGATTTTCTACTCCAGGTATATTGAATAGCAGCTTTTAACAAAAATTTTAGTTTTTGAGGGATCATGGCTTTGAACTCGTGCCAAACGTATCATTTCAAATCAAATTATGAATTCAGTACCATATTTGTTTGGCCTTGATCATTTGTTTCCATTTTTAATTATTCCTTCCTTATAAATTTATAAAAGAAAAAATATTTTTAATGGGCCAATTCACAATCTTGTGTAAAAGGTCTTGCATCGTAGCATTTGCAAATTGGTATAGTATATTGATACTCACCACTTAACAATTGTTAGTGGTGAGTATTAATATACTATACCATTTTGCAAATGCAACGATGCAAGACCACTTGCATAAGATTGTGAATTGGGCTAATAAGTTTTATCGTTCATCGTTATAAACGTACATTGTGAAAAGCGCCCGTTATTAACTTTCACTTAATCGAATGTTGAAAAATCATAAGGATAAAAAATTTTTATTTTTAGAAACAATGCAACCTATTGCCAAAGTTCTGTGGTTTTCTTGAATAAACGCGGATGTCCATTTTTGTCGATGTTGAATTATTGATGACAAATTCTATTAATTTATATACTCTTTAACATGGACTAAAAGTTTCGGCAATAACATTGACCCATTCCAATTTTTTTTTTCTAAAAACAACGTCACTTCTTAATTCATTCACATATTTTTCAGCTCTAATGAACTAAATTGACTAACAATTGTGTGCTGGCAATTTATTGCTGTTGAAAAAACACATACCGACATGTGTTGTTTCTTTTGAACACATTTCCGAAATATTTTCTGGTTATTGTTCACATACTGGCGGTCGCTGAGTAAACTGTTGGACTCCAAATATCTCACAAGATGGGAATTCACCATACTTTCCATTACTTTGGAAAGTGCATACTGCAATTGGGCGGCAATTTTCAGGATTAGTAGCCTCTCCATTTTTAGGGATTGGCATTACGTTGGCAACCTTCCAACACGACGGAAATTCACCAGCATGATATAAAGTGCTGAAGAGGGTTGCCAACGGACGCTCCAGCGTCGAAGAGCACTGCTTCAAGACCAGTGCTGGAACATCATCCGGCCCAGAAGACTTATTTATGTCGAGATCCGCTAAAACCTTTTTAACTGCACGCGCTCGAAAAAATATTTTTGGCATAGTTAATTTATCTCTAGGATCTTACTCTTAGGGAATATTTGCCTAAAATTTTTACACAAACTTCTTACCACATATTTTTACATGACTGTAAAAAAAAGTTTAGTAAAAATTACACAGAGTCCGTATTATTAAAAATAAAGTATTTCGGCTCTCCTGAAAAAATAGTTTTTTAGACATACGCGCTTATTCAGAATAGTTTTTATTCTAAATATTTCCAAATTTACTCTCAACTTTTTATAAATAAATATTTCATCTGCAGCTTTCTTTTGCATTGTAACTTACAGTGAAATTTTGCTTAGGACATATTTTAATTACAAATTTTCCTCATAGAGTCCGGTTCTATATTTTAGCACAAGCTGTGACAATATAATGATTAAAAAATGTCCTATGCTAATTCAATATAACAATGTGCAAAATGGAGGAACTTAAACTCTCATTAAAATAAGTCCCAGGCGTAAGCTTACAAAAATCTGATCATCGTATTTTCTGTTGTTTTGCTTTTTTGCCTCCTTTATCTTAACCAGTCGATGTAGCCATGACTTTTTTGTGTTTTACAGTAAGGCTAGAAATTTTTGATACACATTTCTGAACTGAAGCGTATTCTGACTGTGCCATTCTGTACACAGAAAATATAATATTTGAGTTGCGATTTTATTAGTGTTGTCGGCCTCTACGTATTTGTGTATTATTACCTTTATTATTGGCTCTACCTTGCAACTCCTTGTTGTCATATAAAGTATATTCTTTGACTTAAATAAATGCTTCTAAGCTTCAATATCAGAGAGCAGCATTGCATAAATCTTATTATTTATCAGGATATATTAAAGTTCGTTTTTTATATTGGATGATGCTGTTTGTGTTCTAATGAATTTAACATATTGGCAATGCTAAAACTCTTAGACAAAACGAACCAGAGGGAATAGAAACTCTTTAAGTATGCTTTATAAATTCGTTATATTTGAATAGAACTGTGAGTACGTACCACCACATTTTTATGTTGTTTCATTGTAAATAAATACCAAGCAAAAAAGGATAATATAAAACTAACATAATTTGTGTAAATAAATTTCTCTATATTTTATTTTAAACTTTACACCATTAAAGCAACAATAGAAGTTGTACAAAAAGAAAAGCATCTGCTTAAATTTGGTTTGGATTGCAATATTAGTGGCAGAAATTATTAATTGTAAATTAGAAAATGCATTTTTTTTTATTTGCAATTTTCATTAGTTAAACTTGTCCAATTCACAACTTTGTATAGGCTTTGTATGTTGTACAAAAACGTTTATGTTTATTTGGTTACCGCCAGCAACATATACACTACATAAAATTTTTAGAATAGGTTGTGAATTCCACAATTATTTCATTAGCCCAATTCACAATCTTATGCAAATGATGTCGCATCGTTGCATTTGCAAAATGTGCTGTTGGCTGAGTGGTGGTTAGTGCATTTGACTACAAACCCTGAGGTCTTGAGTTCAAGACTAGTTTCAGGCAAGCCAACAACAACATGCATTTTCTAATGTGCATTGGTGTGTTATTGTGGTGGTTGTTGTTGGACTGTTAAAGTAATGAAGGCATAGCATTGATCACTATGGCAGTACCGGCAGCGATTAATACTAACATATCCTAATGCACTTCACAGCACCCTCCTTCGTCGGTATTGTAACAGAACCGTCGGCGAAGTAAAATAACTAATAAAATGGCTAAACAGCTTAAACAATTTAATGGATCTACTTGATACCAGAGGGGCTTGCAACACTGCTCTGGAAAAACGCGCAATAGCAGGGTTGTAAATGAATTAAGCTTTCTATCTCTCCCACTTCACCACCTGTTCTCACCACACTATCCCTTTCCCAAAGAGGTTAACAGATTAATTAATTAACTGGGAGGCATTAATTGCCTGATTGTATTACTTCTCCTTAAAAAAAAATATTATAGTATATTCATACTCACCACTAACAATTGTTAAGTGGTGAGTATCAATTTACTATACCAATTTGCAAATGATACAATGCAACAGAATTTTCACAAGACTGTGAATTGTGCTATTATATCGTAATAGCCCAATGCATTTGAAAAATTGTATAGTATATTGTTACTAACTAACAATTGTTAGTGATGAGTATCAATGTACTGTACCATTTTGCAAATGAAACGACGCAACACCATTTGCACAAGATTGTGAATTGGGCTAATGTTTCTATTGGTAGCTGATGCTGGTGTAAAGTACAAATTTCGATCTGTCGACATCGGTTATAGTTTTTCCGTTTCCATTATAACTTTGTAAACTCACTCTCTCATTCACCTCCTTTAGTTACACCTTCCAACATTCAAATAATATTTTTATTAATTTCATTTGTTTTTCTTGTTTCTTCTTCTATTCATTGTAAACTTCTTTCTCATAATAATTCATTTCGTTGTGTGTAAATTTATCACTTTAAATGTTTGTAACGCAAAAATCAACACTTTTCATTAATTAAAAATAAATAAAACTAACAACTCATTTCATGCAAAACACAACTCAACTCGAAATAAATACAAACTAAAAGTGGTGGAATGGTTTTATCACCACTCAATAAGTACGTTTTACATTTAATTGTGTTTTTTTTTATTTGTTCAATTATTTATTTAATTCATACACTTAAAAAAGCATACCTACCTCTGTATGTATTAATGATGTTTTTAATTGTATACTTGCACTTTTTCATGCACATATAAGATTTTTATGCAAATTTAATGAACTGTATTGCTATAAAGTTTTAAAGCTCAACTCATATTGTAAGAGAAACACTGAAAAGGATTTAAGGACATAGAATATTTTTTAACATTATATTTTTGAGGCATTAATTCAAAAAGAAACTTTCCAACGAACAAAGACCAATAAAGTTTTCGTACAAATTTTTCTATACAGTTTGGTCTTAGAGTTACCAATAACACAGGCCAACATGAATTTTTTTAGCCTGAGCTTAAATGCCTTAAATGCCTGAGCTTAAATACCAGAGTACTGAGCTTAAATGCCTCTAAATAACTTTTTTTTTAATGACTGGTTTTAGAGATTTTTCATTATATAGAAAATTGTATAGTATTTTAGATATTTTTTTAAATAAAATATTCATAAATCTAACAAATTTCATAGGATAGAATTTCGTCAAACCATAAAATACAATAAAAAGCAATCAATGTAATTGTAGTTTAGTTGATAGTGTATAAAACTACTAACCGGAAGATCGCAGGTTCGATGCCTGCCGCGGATTAAGTAGTAAGTGTGTTTGTTAAAAAAAATTTATTTTGTTTATTTGTAATTTGTTGGTCTTGCAATTATATTCTCACAAGTTTAGTCATGCTTATAAACCAGGCGCCTTTATCATTTCAGCTAATTCATTTTGTTAAATAACGATAGCTCAGAGAAGATTTTCTTTTAACATTTTTTATCTAGTTTTCAAATCTACAATGCATTGTACCCTGTATTGTTCCGCTTTTTTTCTACGAGTGAAAAGCTGAAGTAAAGCATAAAATCTTGCGCATAAAAATAGCATTCCGGAAAAGGACCCTAAACTTCCCAATGCATTTCATATGAGGGAAGTTAAGGTTAATTTCTCTCTAGTCTAAATATAGAGGTTGGGAAAAATCTCTTTTAATTCATGTCGGTAGTTAATATAGGGATAATTTCACTTGTAAAGTGGGGGAAACATGTCTTGGCAGTGATTCCAGCCACAATCTCAAAAACGACAAAATTTACTCAAATAGCTATTTTCGTCTCTACTGAAAATTCTTGGTGGTAGAATGAGGTCCCGTTTCATTAGGATCACTTAACAATTAATATTAATGTTTAATTTCAAAAGGTGCACAAAATACTATAAGCTGTTGAGATCTTGAATATTAAAGAGAACACTGAAGATGGCACATAGCCGAAATCGGTCTGTTTATCAACCAAACTTGACGTGCGATAACGGAAAATCGTTCCAAATTCAAAGAAACCCCGCCAGAAAAAAACACAACACTCAACTTAATAAACTCTACATTCATCAGCGCCTGAAATAGTTCATACATTAGGAACACTCTAAAACACTTTTGTTGAAAATTAGGTCGATAATAGTCGGCAACACTTTACAGATTATTATCGACGCAAAATTACACACGCATTATTTTTCAACAAAATGTTTTTACTAAAACAAAGCGATTGGCTGCGTGCAGGTTTGAGCCGCGACCTCCTGACTTATAGTATGACATATCTACCATTCAGCCATAGCCGTATTATACTTTATGTTAAATTTTTTCCACTTGGATTAAATATGTTTAATTTGAAAGGTTTTTTCTTTAATAAAATAACTACAAAATCGTTGTAATTTTAGACAAGTAGAAATTTTCAACACAAATTTAGACAATATATGATCGTAAATTTGAAGTAATATTTTAGAGTGAAGCATTTTTAATATTAATGGAACGATGCTAGAAGTATTTCCTGGAACAACATTTTCTAACGTAAACTTCTTAAACCATAATAACATTTCATTATTAAAATCAACTTTCACTTTTAAGACTTCACGAAATTTAAGTAAATAAGGAAAATTTGTAAATAGTGCTAAATTTAAATTGGTTAGACTTGTCTAACATTTTATTTTGAGTGTATCTATATCGTCACAGAAAATGCAAAAAGTCCTATGTAACATTTTAAGAGTTTATTAACAGGAAAAGCAGAAGACTTGTTTACATGAAAAAATATATTGACAATTAGTGTAAAATTTTACAATAAACATTAGACTTGCATAGCATTTTATTTTGAGTGTACCTATATCGTAACAGAAAATGCAAAAAGCCCTATCTAACATTTTAAAAGTTTAACAGGAGAATTGTAAAACTTGTTTACATGAAAAAATATATTGACAATTAGTGTAAAATTTTACAATAAATATATAAATTTGTGGGTCCTTTGTTACTTGTATTGTAAGATTTTGCATTAATTGTCAATATAGTTTTCATTTAAACAAATTTTATGCTTCTCCTGTAAAACTTTTAAAATGTTAGATAGGACTTTTTATATTTTCTGTGACGATATAACAGTTTATCTCGAGAACCAGAGTCAATTAAAAAAAGTAGTTTATAGGCATTGAAGCTCAGGACTATGAGTACCTAAGTTGACTGAGAAACCCCAGGCTACACAAAAAACCTAATTTTGTTGACTTCATTGCACAGAATTTTCCGTATTCGGGCAAAGCTCATTAGATTCAAAGTCTATTTCATTAAGATTATATATTATTCCCTTTGAAAAGTTTTCGCTATTAGATAATTTTTGTCTCTGGGATAACGAAATTGTCGTTCGTACATCAGAGAGTAATCAATATCAACTACTAAATATTGGGGATCTGATATAGATAACTCGTTACACTCTAAAACACTTTTGTTGAAAATTAGGTCGATAATAGTCGGCAACAGTTTACCGATTATTATCGACCTAAAATTACACACGCATTATTTTTGAACAAAATGTTTTTACAAAAGAAAGTGACTGGCTGCGTGCAGGTTTGAGCCGCAACCTCCTGACTGATGGTCTAACGTATCTACCATTCAGCCATAGCCGTATTATACTTTATGTTAAATTTTTTCCACTTGGACTAGATATGTTTAATTTGAAAGGGTTTTATTTAACAAAATAAACACAAAATCGATGTAATTTTAGACAAGGAGCAATTTTCAACACAAATATAGACAATATATGATCGTAAATTTGAAGTAATGTTTTAGAGTGTACACTCTAAAACACTTTTGTTGAAAATTAGGACGATAATAGTCGGCAACACTTTACAGATTATTATCGACGTAAAATTACACGCGCATTATTTTTCAACATAATGTTTTTACTAAAAAAAAGCGATTGGCTGCATGCAGGTTTGAGCCGCGACCTCCTGACTGATAGTATGACATATCTACCATTCAGCCATAGCCGTATTATACTTTATGTTACATTTTTCCACTTTGGCTATATATGTTTAATTTAAAAGATTTTTTCCTTTAATAAAATAAATACAAAATCGATGTAATTTTAGACAAGGAGAAATTTTCAACACAAATTTAGACAATATATGATCGTAAATTTGGAGTAATGTTGTAGACTGTAGATACATGCAAATTTTTTAAGTTCTTTACATATAAATATGTACATTATACTACTGAAGCCAATTTTTGAAATGTTCTTTTTCACGAGTTAATTTTTTTTATATATAAGTTTTCAAACGATAGCTTTGTATATCATTTTCCCAAGATGTTTTTTCAGAGTCGAAAACAACAGCTATCTTCAAAATTTTATTTTAAAAAGTCAGACGGAAGACTTTTAATATTATTATTACTATTAATTGTTTTATAAAAAAAATCTTATCGCTATTTTTCCCGTCAAAAATATTAGATAATAATTTTCTAATATGTTAAAAAAAACACATACTGCTTAAGCCCTTTTTTGGCTTTTCTGCAGAAATACCCAGGCCCTAGGCAGGAATCTAACCTGCGACTTTCCGGTTAATAGTCTAGCACACTATTAACTACACTACGGGGTCACACGGTAAAAAGACAAGCTAAAATTTACTAAAACGTTTTTTCACCAATAATAACAGTTAAAATTTGACACATTACAATAGCCTGCAAAACAATTTTTAGGTCCTTTAAATAAAAGTACGTGGAATATAATGCGCTTTTATTAAAATCCGTTTACGGTTTTCTTCCTACCTATCAAGTACAGATTGTTTTTATTAGGTTGACTTTTAAAATAGGGCGATCACGCTATCATAACTCGAGAACGGTTTGTCCGGTTTTGATGAACAAAAAATGCAGGACAATATTAATTCACAAATTAGTACCTATCGAAAAAAGTGGTTGTTTAATTCAAACTTAAAAAATTTTATCGTTTAAAAGACTCATAAAAAGTTTAGGACTGCAAAAACTTTACCTTTTAACTATTGCTCTGTCTGTTGAACAAAATAAGCCATATATCATGGAAATCGATAAATCGACGGAATATTGATTTTATTACTTAAGACAGTTTCGTTCTAAATTTTTTAAACCAAAAATAAACTTATTACCGAAAGTATCTTTTGAGTGTCTGGATGTTTTCATTTAATTCCTCTTAAAATTAACATTTATCTATTGGTTTTCATAACATCTGGCTTATTCTGTTCGTAAGATACTTGTGCTTAAGAACAATAGTTAAAAGATAAAGTTCTTGTAGTTTAAACTTTTCTTGTGAGCTTTTAGATAGATTTTTTTTTTAATTTTCCATGAAAACAAAATTTTTCGATACTAATTTGAGAATAACTCCAAAGGCGTCGATCAAACCAAAAAGCTATATTAGGAAAGTCCTAAAATTCATAACTAAAAAATATTAAATTTACTTTTCTAATCATATAAAAGCAAGTATCTGACTTTAGCCTAAGAAATTATTATTCACCAGCATAAAGATAGTTGAACTGCATAAATAAAATTTTTGTATCACGTCGCAGTTAGTAGCACATGCACTTGTTATTTTTACGTCATTTATGTAATTTTTTCCCACTTTTCCTTATATATTGCACAACTGGACGTTAAAATCATAATATATTTTTGAAGAAAATAAAGATTTTATTCTGAGTATCTCAGAATTCTTAAGAAAGTTCCAAAAAATCCAAAAAATTTAAATTTTGGATAATTTCGGTCATAGCGTCCACACTTGATCCAGAACCGATTTAGCACTTTGCAAATAACAGTTTGCTCAGCGACCGCCAGTATGTCTTTCGTAGGGGACGTTCCTTTCGGAAAAATTGTGTCACTCCATACACCATTTCGGGGAGAGCAAGGTGGTGACTTTAGATATTTCTAAGACGTTGTTAGAGTGTGGCATGAAGCACTTTTGTCGAAACTTACTGCTTTTGGTGTCGGTGATGACTTCTGTCAATTTATTTCGAGCTTTCTCAGGGATCGCTCTATACGAGTTGTTATAGATAGGATCTCATCCAACGAGTTCAAGATTAATTCAAGGGTACCACAAGGTTCCGTTCTTTCTCCTATCCTATTTCTTATTTTTCTTAATGACCTTCTCTGCCAAATTTCAATACTATCGACTCTTTTGCAGATGACAGCAACATTTGCCATTCATATTCATTCAGTAATAGACCAAACCTATCGGTGATTGGGCCATGAGGCAAAACATGAATGAGATACTTAATCGCGATCTTGTAACAATCTCTGAATGGGATCATACGAATAGGGTCGATTTTAATGCTCGTATGAACCAGTATTGTATGCTTACCCACAGACTTATGACCGATCGTGCTGCTTCCTCGGTAAATATGGGCGGTGTGGGTATCGAGGAATCAGTAGCTCTTGATGTTCTTGGCTTGAAAATGCAGTGTGGTGTTCGATGGACGGCTCACATTTTTCAGGTCTCAAAAGAAACATTCTAGTGCCATGGTTTCCTAAGACAGTGTAAGAGATACTTCATCCCATCTGATCTCCTCAATATTTATGCCGCCTATATCCGCCCGAAAATGGAATCCAACTCTCTTGTATTGGCCGGTGCTTCAAAGTCTATTTTGAAGTTACTCGACCGCGTATAGCAGAGGGCAAAGAAACTTATCGTGAATAGTACGGTAGCCAACTCTATTGACTCGCCGAAGCATCGACGCAATGTGGGATATGTTTCGCTATTTTATCGTTACTACAAAGGAGTGTGTTCTGATAAAATCAGGGAACTTGCTCCCAAAATCTACAAATTTTTGCGAACAACACGTTCTTCGTTAAGAGCACATCCATTTTTGGTCGATATGCCAGTGAATCGCACTACGCATTACAAAGAGAATTCGTTATTTGGCCGAACAGTTCGTATGTGGAATAAACTCCCTGCAGAGGTCCTTCCTGTCATTTTCAGTGTTGGAAAGTTTAAATCGAATATCCATAAACACTACTCCCTCTACCCTCTTCCCATAATCAACTTTCCTAATTCTGGCATCACCTGGGTGCCGATCTTACAAAAAATAAAAGTAAAAAATAACTACGTACACATAAGGGTTTTCAGAAGTCGAGCACTTAGAATAAAAAAGTTCAATGTAAAATAAAGTATATCAAGGCAAAAAGAAAATTTTTAAATCAATAGATTAAACAAATTTCTAACATGGAACCAATTTTAACTAGTACTTTCATTCTAAGATAGCATATGGAACTGCCTGTTCGCAAAAGTTGTGATATAGCCTAGTTGGAAAAATTTTTAACTGAAAACAGCATTTTGGTCAAAATGTTATTTGGAATCCTTTTATTCTAAGGGCTCGAAGTGGCAATGGTTCTAGAATCGAAGCCTTGGGATTTTAGAACACGTGCACTAAATTCAAAATTTCGATTTAAAATAGGTCGTATTAGGAAATTCAATTAATTTTTTTTTGCCGTCGATTCACGTCTGTGGAGATACCTTCCCAAAGTATTTTTTTATATATATAGAAGAGTCATGGTGCTTTTTTTAACAAAAATTGCTGGAAATTCAACATTTTTTTCAAATTTCAATTTAAAAATTTTATATTTTTCAATTCAGAAGGCAGAATTTCATGATTTTTTTTCAACTGTTTAGCCGAGTGTCCACTAGCAAAGTTTTCTTGAGGAAATTGCTTCCAGAAGTGATTTCCTGAAGTTTTTGTCGTGTAAGCACGTATTAGCAGTCGACTTCCAAAAGTAGCGGCTTGCAAACTTTACTTGCAGCAACTATATGGAAACACGTATTTGTTGCTTGCTCGAAGTAACTTGAACGACTTGCTGTGAACTGCAAGTGTTTCGAAGATTTGCAGAAGAAGTCAGGTATACGCCTGGTTTGTGATATTCTCTTCGGTTTTCAGTTTTATTTTGTGTGTGTGTGTTTTTTTTTTTGTTGAGTTCTTTTCCACATTTATAAAAATGGACAAAATAAAATGTTTTTGGCGCTTTTTTCATTTTGGTAATTTTTTCGTTTTTTTTATTTTTTGTTTTAGCACTTTTTTTCGTTTTGGTACTTTTTTCATATTTTGCGATTTTTTTTTCGTTTTTGACGATATTTTTAGTCTTGGCGATTTTTTTAGGTTTTAGTGTTTTTTTTTCGTTTTCACTTTTTTCGGTTTTTTGCGTTTTTTTAAGTTTTTTTTATTTTTGATCTTTTTACTTTTGGTAATTTTTGCGTTTTAGCGATTTTTTTAATTTTGGTGTTTTTTCCTATAAGCGCTTTTTTTCATTTTGGTGATTTTTCTTTTTAAAGTTTTTTCAATTTTGGAATTTCTTAGTTTTAGCGTTTTTTCTTTTTAATTAAATATGCTGCGATGGCAACTGCCAATCTTATTTTGCCACAAGACATTTTTTATACTGTCACTCGAAAAACAAATTCTACTGCAAGCTATACTCACATTGTGTGGAAACACTTCCGCAATTTTCGGTTTGAGTGGAAACACTTCAGCAAACACTTGCTGTTGTGACTTGCTGGTGAAGACTCGGTTTTTGAAGTTTTATTCTTCAACTTACGAAGAAAAAAATTTTATAAGTCGGATGATATTTGAGTCCGATATCTGAAAATACTGTGCCAAAGTTTTGGAAAATTAAGAAATTTAAGTTTTCAAATAAGTATAACTCACTAACTATAAGAGCTAAGTATATAACTAAATATTCATCTTTTAGATCCTACTAAGGGCTATAATACAGCAAAAAACTTTGAAATAAAAAAATTTCAAGCAGTAAAAAATTTTACATTGACGAAGTGCCCTACTTTGAGAATTCATAGCTACGCTCCTGACCAAGTGAGAGGGCTCATATTTCAAAAATAGATAGAAATTCTCCTCTGCTATGTTCATATGAAATTTTATTCTAATAGAACTATTCGTTTAAAAATGCCTGATTTATGTTCCAAATATTTTGAGTTTGCCCCACTGTGCTATGTCATTTAGTTACGCAAAAATATATGCCAACAAATTTATATGCGGAAGAAAGGTATTTTTTATAGATTAATATCGTTTTCTTTTCTAGAAAATATGTAACATTTTTTACTGTGTATCAAAAAATTCGCAATTTAGCATTCCTTTAAAGCAAAAATTTACCTAAGTAAGAAAATGATACAATAATTTCTAATACATTCACTTCCTCGAAAAATTATTATACTGCAAATTTTCATTATAAAGTGCAAACAATGCAAAATTTTTTTGTAGAAAAGAAAACGCCATAAGATTCTATAAAAAAGATTTTATTAATTATGAGTAAAGGTTTGAATAATATAGTAAAGAATTAAAAAAAATGCGACAAAAATCATAAAACCAAAAAATGTAATTTGCATTGTATTTATGCAGTTCGAATATGTTTTAGGTTGCAAATAATAATTTCACAAAATAAATTCCCATACACTCAAAACTTGTAAATTTGTTGAGTAGCGTAATCATAAAAGTTAAGGTTCTTAGGTATTTTTCCAAAAAGTACGTTTTGTAATAAAATACACCTTTTTATAAGATATTTTCCTAGGATGAGCTTTTCTAGAGACATTTTTTAAACGGTATTATTGTACATTGTACATATATCCTTTAATGATATAATCTCTAAAAATGTGTTTGCATAAAATTGGGTCTTTTAAAATTAACTATCAAAAAATTTCCGAGTTTTTTGTTCTATAGTAATCAGCCGTGTTACAGATTCCGTTTGTATTGATTTTGATGCCGTAGTTGTCATTCCAATAAAGGACATTTTTGGTGCTTTAGATTTCGATTATTTTGTATTTCGTTTTTACAATGATAAAGTTTTTATACCTTGAGGCGTTTGTTTGCTCTTGTTTTTAGATGCAAAGCTCACATTGAGATTTTTATTAACATGGAAAGCTCATGACCAAATATTTATTTGACGCTCCTAAAAGTATGCAAGTTTTTTAGTATATACTGCAAATGAAGTCAAGAGAAAAATGTTTCTCAATTCCACATTGAAATTTAAAAGTGGTTTGATTACGAGGAAAATTTTCGTTTTCTGACGAAACAACTTACGGAATTGAAACCACTTCCTATCGGAATGGTAATCGGTGGCATGATTTTATATCTTGATATCAAGATATTTTCACTCATTTAATAATCTGGGTAAATAAACCTAATTTTTTTGACAGTACAATATCCTTAAGCTCCAATTGCCGAAACGAAAAGAGTTGGAAATTTGTTCCTTTTAAATTTAAATGAATCATACTCATTTTAATGAGCAGTTTATTAGTACGTATAAACATTAAGCGCACCCCCAGACAAATCAAGTTAAAACAATTTTTTTTTTTAATTAAAAAAGCATGTTAATAGCACGTTATATATAAAATGCAAATTAATTATTTAATTATTTACGCAAAAAATAACAAAATAAAGTAGAACGAAAAATTAACTGAAAAGATTTACAATTAAGTAAGTTTTTATTAAATATATTTTTTGGCTTTGTAGCAAATTGAAAGCTTTTAACGATAATTGAAGTGAATGGCAGTGAATTAAACGAACGTACAAAAACAAATAAAAAATAGTACAAAATATATATAATTAAATATAAAAACCTAATTAATAAAAATGTTAATTAACTTTTTACATTGAAAAAAAAAGCTGTTTATGCAACAAAAAAAAAACAAGAGAAATTAAACAAAGGCACCTTGTATTACGAGTGTGTCACAATATTACAATATATTACAAAATTGAATTTATGCAAAAAAAAAACAACAGTTGCATACACGCCCTCTCAATGAGCTCTTATTACATTTTTAATGTGAATTTTATATTGAATTGATTTGCTTTTTTTATAGTAACACACATACGTATACTCTGGATATACATTATATACAAGTTACATACATATTTACCATATGCATATTTATAGTTTCAATAATATTTTCATACAATATAACAATATCATAATATCTACATAATATCTACATATTTTCCTTTGCCGAGCATACAAATATGATTTACATCGGAATTATTTTCTTAACATTTACATTTTTATAATTTAATATCCATTCACAGCTACATTACTGTGTGCGTGTGTGTAAATGTATGTGTATCTTTTGTTAAATGTACTCGTATATTTAATTCAAAGAAATATATTAAATTTTTAATGATGAAGTTATTTTTATTAATAAAAAGCTATATATCAATCATATATCAATAGATAGGAAAATTTAGGGTATATGCTCTAGCTCTAGCAGAAACGCAGAAACGTATTTGGGACTCGATTGGTTTCCTTTGGGGAAATATCAAAATCTTGAAAATTTTTTGCCCAAATCGGAAAAAGAGTAAACTCTAATATTGAATTAAAATTGCTGAAGCTATTCAAGGAACAAGAGTAAGCAACAATCCCTACAAGTTTCCAACAGTCTTCCACTTGGGAAGAACTTATATTAAGTCACTAATTTGCAAATGGGGTATAGCAAAAAGTTCCCGGTCAGATCGCAAATGGGACAACCCTTTTGACCATGCCACTTGCATTCCCAATCGAGCTCCAATGCTAGTTTTGGGAAAATGTCTAGTCGGGTACATATGTATATTCGTGTAATTTGCGGAATACTTCTTGGGAGTTTTCCTGGGGGCTTGTTAAGGCTGTGTCACCAGAGAATGTTGATGTGTACAAGTTATTGTAACACGATGGACCAAATCTAAAAAAAAGGAATTTATGATATTTATCGAAGTGTTGACTTTTGTTATGTTAATCGAAAGAAGCAATCAATACAATCAACATTTAATATATGTTATTTTTCGAAAAACTAATATTTAACGAAATATGATGACTCTGGTGCTCCAAGTATGTCATTGATCTAGTCTTCTCGTTTAAATAATTCTATTCTATGACAATTTGCCTATCACACAGTGAAAAACTCACATCGATGTAGCTGCAGGTTTGCCTCTTATGGCAGCTTGATTGGCACCACGGTTGTCAGATGTGGCGATTTCTCGCCAAACGTGGCCATTTTATAACCTCTTTGGCGTCTTAATGTTCGATTTGGCAACATGCCGATATTTTGGCGAGTTATAAAGTTGTTGGCGATTTTATTGGCTATTTTTGATGCGCCATGCATTTTTTTGAGAAACTTAGTCAGTATGAAAAGTTAAAATTATTTTTATTCTGGTAGTTTTATGTATGAATTTTTATATTGTGAATTGTAAAATCTATGAACGTAAATAACACTTTGTTGCACTTCCTCCGTACCTTTTCAAGAAATGCTGAACCAATTTAACTCCCCCACTCCTGAGGATGAAGTGTATACTGTTTCCGATATGTAATAAAACTGTAATTATATCCAAATTTTTTGGATATAAAATTAAAAATGTTATCAAAATTCTAAAATACTTCATAAAGCCCTAGAAAATGCAAATTTTATATCGTCCCTACCATGTCAAACTGTCAAATATGCAAATCAGTACTTTTAAAAAGAGCTCAAAAACGTCAGTTGTGAGCTCAAAATAAGCTTCGTCCTAAAAGTGGAAATTTTAAAATATTTCTTAATGAGCTTTCAATATTCTATGAGAAACTCAACATTTTCCAACGAAGCGTATTGTACCCATTAGAGAATCATGGTAAGAATCAAAGAAAAGAATTTTGCATATCAGATATTTTGACAAGGTAGGGACGATATATAAGCTAGGAATTTCATATTAGCCAGGAATAAATTAAGAAAGCGGAAGCTTTCCTTCAAACAGACTGATATTTGGTTAATTGGATAAAAAGGATGAATATTTGTAAAACTTTAACATAAAATGCGTACTTAGATGACTGAAATTCATTATGTAGGATAGAAATTGCACTCTAAATACCTAAAAATTAACAAATTGAACTACTCCAATACTCCTTCCTATAAGGTGATGCAAACTATCTCTAATTTCCCCCTTCTACATTTAACAACTCTCGAGAAGGGGTGTATATCTAGCTGTGGATTCTTTTAGTATTACAGTCGTGCGTCGGAGCTGACATGCGTAATATTTTATTGCTTTAAGTAAGCTATAAGCTAGTTTATAGTAAACATTTTTTGTGTTTCCTAATCATTTTTGCATAAATATTAAACAAAATCATCTTGGCGATTTTTTTTCTTTAATTTTAGTTTTGTAACGTGCTTTTTCCCAAATTAATATTTTGCTTTTTAAGTAAAATATTAAATTTTTATTAAAATACATTGAAATTGATTATGGAAGGGTATTAGCTGCTTCCTATGGCCATTTCATTGGGGCTAATGCAAATCGTCAGGGAACCTTTACCCAAAAATCTCATAGAAAGTCTAAAGATATTATATTAAACTCCTAATCATAAGAATAAGAAGTTTATAATATCAAAGATGAAACATGAGCTCCATAATCAATCATGTTTTTTTATTTTCTTTACTTGCGTACTACAACAGGTTGGTTTTTTTCCAACTCTAAATTGTACTTGTAAAGGCAGTTGAAAATATATAAAAGCATTAACAGCTACAAATTGTTTTCGCAACGAGCTGTGATGCCAACATGTATTTTTTTGTGCGGGCACTCGCATATTTATAATTAAAAAGTTCTTTTTTTGGGAACTATTAAATTACATTAATTTTAATTTTTAACGTTGACTTTTTTCTATTTTTGGCGCATTTTAGCGATTAGGACTAAATTTATTTTTTATTTTTTATAAAAAATATTTTTAAAATTAAAAAAAATTTATATATTATTGGCAAAAACTAAAGAAAACCCAAATTGGCGATTTTGGCGATTTTTGACATTGATTTGGCGATAAAGGTCAAAATATATCTGACAACCCTGATTGGCACTAGGATTAGTACTGGGTCGTATGATTAATAAATAATCAACGTATAAAACATACGCAGTGCCTACCTTCAAGCTGTCGTACAGACAAATCTATCGATTTTTTACTGTACGATACATAAACAGTCATAGAATAGAGCTTTTGTAACGAGAAGACTAGGTCATGGACGGACTTGGACACCAGAGTAAAAAAACACATATATATCATCATATTTCGTTAATTACACAATGCAAAAATTAGAATTTTTTTAAAGTTTCGGAGATCGCAGTAGAGGAATTGTTATGTATTTTCATCTGTTGAATTCAGAAATCAGCATAAAAATTTCCGATTAGCCCTAGATTTAAAAAACATAGTGACTTACATATTTTCATGGTATACGTTGCTGCCTACTACACGCAAGCATTCAAGTAGAATCAATAAGATTTCGTTTTTACATTAATATTTTCGAAAATTACAGTAGTTTGTTTTTTTGGTAACAATCTACACAAACATAAATTTTTTCTGAGCTTAGTTTTGCTGATGTGAGTTTCACGATACTTTAATGGTATTGCCAGGATGTCGGAAATTGTGTAATTTTACTATAGTCCTTAAGATTCCTAAAACTTCAATAAAAGCTTATCATTTCAATGTTAAAAACTAAATAGACATTTCAATGAACCGTTTCGTGGATGAAATTTGGAAACTTATTAACAGGACCCAGAAATATTTAGAAAACAAATTAAAATAAAAAGTTACATGCTTAAGAAGTGTAAGAAAATAAGTTTGTCATACTACTTAATCATGTAAAAGTTTTTTTTTTCTTAATTTCAAGTTGTTGGCTAAATATTTCTGGACCCTCTCAATGGATTTAAAAATGTTATCCAAAAAACTGTTGTTGGAATGTTTTTTTTCTTTGCTTACAATTGAAATGATAATTTTCTATTGAAGTTTTAAGAATTTTAAGGACTATAGTCAAATTAGACAATTTCCAACATCATGGCAATACCAATAAGGCAAATAAGCAAAATTACACTCAGAAAAAATATATTTTTGTGTAGTTTAAAATTGTGTAATTTATGAAAATATTAAAGTCGCTACATTTTTAAAACTAGCGCTAATCAGAAATATTTATGGTGAAGTTTATCCTACTAATAAATAATTGGCTGCCGGCTTGAGCTTTTCCCATGTTTGCATGTTCATATATACTTAAGTATGATTTCATACCAAAAAAATTTGACTTGAGTAGAACACAAAATCAGAAAAATGGGAATGAAAAAAATAATCCAACGGCAATACGGGGAAAGTGTAGTTTAATGTCAACTTAGTGATTTAATTCACGTATTGAATTTTTCCGAAAAAGTTTGTGCATACATATATAAAAATTTAAATCACATTCAACAGAGCCACCTGACAAATGCTGATAAGCAAACATATACGTGAGCACTGACGATGGCAGTGTAGTGGCTTTCGAAAGCGGCGCTACTCGGTTCTGCTGTGTACGTTGAAAAACTAAGTTATTGTTAATTTTTCCCTTATTCCTGTGAATATTAATCATGCCCAAATCTTTCTGATTATAACGTTACGAACTTTAGCCTAATAATCAATTTGGATGCAAGTGTACCCTACATTGGAAGTAACGAATAAAGAAGCCAGAATTCGTTTACCAATAATGGCTAAAGGTAGACAAAAAAATGGCTAAAAATTTATAAAAAAAACTAGCCAAAAAATGGCTAAGCGAGATCGAATGCAAAAACCGTGAGTATTAAGCAAAAGTAAAAAAGTAATTTATATATTATCTTTCACATCAAATTGGAAAGATTTTTTTAAAGAAAATAATCGAAGCTCTTTTTTTATTAGCAAAACTTTTTGCAGCTATTTATTTCAATCTTAAAACGCAAGTATTGCAGATAGTGACAACCCCTGCTTCTGAATTCTATTTTTGCCGCCTATCGATTACCATGCATTAGCCATTATTGCTGATGATTTTTATTTTTATGAGCGAAACAGATTTCGGTGATTTTTGCCAATTTTGAAAAGTTTGCTGGGTATAACTTCTGAATGCAAGTATTTCAGAATGCGACAACCCCCGTTTCTCAATTGTATTTTTGCCCCTTCTCGATTGCCATTAGCTATTATTCAATTGCCATTAGCTCTTATAGCGCTCACCGATTTTTGAAAATTTTTAAAAAGCTTGCTCGGTATTACTTCTGAATGCAAGTATTTCAAAAAGTTTCAACCCCACCTTTTTTAATTTTATTTTGCCTCCTATCGATTGTCATTAGATATTATTACGGTCAACAAAGATTTTTATTTTTTGCCAATTTTTAAAAAGTTGGTTGTGTCTAACTTTTGAATGGATGTACGAATATGAATGTAAACAAAACAAAATACCTTGTTTTCATCTCTGAAAAATGCTTTGAGGTTTTACCAAAGTTTGTTTTCTTCTCATGCATGCCAAAACAATAACATATTGCTCTGTTGTATTTTGTGCTAGTAAATAAGTGTTCCTTTGTTGCGAGTTTAAATTTGTTTATGAAAAATCGGTAAAAAATTTCATGTATGAAAAATATGGCTAAAAAGTGGCTAGATTGAAATAAAAGTGGCTAAAAAAATAGCTAATGGCTAAATTGACTTTTCTTCTGGCCAAACGGGATGAAAAATGGTTAAATTTAGCCAGCAAATGGCTAAATTGGCATCACTGCGGAGAAGGCTAGTTCGAAACTTTTGTCAGGTAAGAGAGCATGTAGCAGGCAGTAGACAGTATGTTCACGGATATTTAGAATATATCCGCAATATCGTCATATGGCCAACATGTTCTTGTTTCCATAAACCACAGGACAGTAGTTTGATCATGAGATCGTCGGAGAGTTAATACAATATGGTGAACAACCAATAGGTTTTTTAAAGTTATATAGGGCTCCTGGCCTTTGCCGTTCAGTACATTTTTGGAAGAATTCCATATTAATTCAAAACCCACATTACAATTTAAATCAAAGACAATTAAAATAGATCATCTTCAATGAGTTATAACAAAAAATCTTTAATTTCATACAAAATAATTTCAATTAATTTAGGAATCTATGAATACTGTTCAACACATTCTTAGGACGCAAACCATGATCGATTGATAAAAGACTTTTCAATATATAAATTTTAGTTATTTAGAATCAGAAGCATACAGTACCATATTATATTTACTCCGTGTCTTAATACAATTTCAGCAATTAAAATGATTAAAGAAGTTTATTAAGAAGGAGTTACCACCTTCCATGCACAAAACAGCGGATAACAAAGTATAATTGAAAAATGTTATACTCTATATTATTTTCAAAGTATTTGATATGTGTAAAGCAAATGAGTAATTCCATTTAGCCGGGTGTTACAACTTTTTACACACATTTTTTGCTATAAATCAAGAATACAAATTTTTTCTGTTCTTTCGCAAGGACTTAAGCTTACAGTCGTTGAATAACGGATAGACACTGATGAACACGATTTCTGCTCAGAGTGGTCGTCAGAACGATGCGACGGGTGTGACCTTACAAATCTCAGTTTTAAATAATTATTACCTTCAGTATAAATTCTGACGATAAGGTGCACAATAATTTTGGTATAGATATCTGTTCAAAGTGTTTTTAATTGTAGTGTGTATTTACTGTTTGACAAAAAAATTTTTTCTTATAAAAAATGAGACGGGTGTGACCGACGGGTGTGACATAGTACGAAAATTTAAAAAATGCGAAGAAAGAAAACTTTTTATTGATTTAATTAATATAAATAATATAAAGATAAGCTCATAAGAAAATATTTGTATTATTTGCTATCCGTTCTATTATAGACAGCAGAATACTCTAGCAGAATAATATTTTAAATTCAATAAAAAGCAAAAAAAGTATATTATTTTCGGTTTTTATTAATAATAAGAAAGGGAATAAAAGGAAATCTGAAATATATATTAAACATACAAAGAGGGCGAGCAAAATGTTTCTTGCATGATCATTTAAAAGTGCCTCAGGTTGATTAAAATATATTAAAGAGTGTATTTTTTATTTTTTCTATAATTGTCATTCTCTAAAAAAAAACATCAATTGAGAGATTTATATTAAAAATGAGAAAATTATCTTTTCCGTTTTACGTGGAATTACTCAAATGCTACTTTTAAAATGTTTATAAATTTGATCTCGATTTTTGGTTTTTTTTAATGTGCACGACAATGACTCCACTCAATTTGGGCAAATCATTTTGTACGAACAGAGTATTCCCAACATATTCTATCACGCTTAAATTAATTTCACGAAAGTATTGTACATGAGAAACACCCAGATCCATATAAACACTTTCATATATACACACTTAATCAAATTAATTGAAGAAACACTTAGGATTAAATGTATTTTCAAAATTATTTCATTCTTTAAATTCTGTTTTTAAAATTAAATTTAAAAAGAAAATTTAACCATATTTATGTATTTGTAACAAAGACTAATTGGTACTAAAGGGCCTTTCACCGAAATAAAATACCATAAATTTTTTTTTATTATATAAAAAATAACCAACAACAAATTAACAATTTCATTCATGCAACTCTTAAATACGCCAACTGAAAGTATTAACAATCATTCAAATTCAATTATTAATTAAATATAATTTTATTGTAACATTTTTTTTCGTTTTAATTTAACTATAATTATTTATTTTTCATTTCGTTGTTTATTTTATTAACCGAGTTGTTGTTGTTTAACATGAAAACTTTATATGACATACAATATTTTATTTACTTTGAAATATATTCTTCATACCACGACATACACACACACACACATGACACATTGTACTAGTATTGTTAAATAATATTCCATTTTCTATGAAACAACAATCAATCCTCTATTTTAATTTATTTGTTTAATCATTTGGTTCTTGCATTTTCAACAGATTATTTCCAATAATAAAACTTTCACAAAAATCATATATTTACCTAACAAATTGAATTAATTAATAGTTAATAAAATTAAATTACATGAAATTAAATTGCATTAAATAAATTTCATTTTGCTCAAAAATCAAATATTTATTTTTGCCAAATAAATTTATTTGCTTTTGATTTTGATTAAATCTACAATAAAAATATAAAAATTTAAATTTATTATAAAAAATACTAAAAATATGTTTGCTTTAAATATTTGGTGAATGTCCTAAATGCCAATTGGTCAGTTGTACAAATATTTTAACAGAAATGGAATATATTTTTTAAACAATACAATTTTGTAGAAAATTGCACGCTTTTACAAAATAGCAATCGACGACTTAGTCAGGCTTTTAGGTAATTTTCAACAATTTCAATAAACCCTCAAAATCGGAAGTTATCGATAAAAAATTAGATTTTGGAACTTCAAATAAACAAAGCAAAAGTTCTCAGTGTTATTTCTACACCGAAGGACTTAAATTTTCTCTGTATATTCAACAAATTTTATTTTGAAACATTATCAGAAGAAAATTTAAATTTTTTTATTTTTTCCGGATTTATTAAAATTTTGCGGATGATTTTGCAACTAATTGTTTAAGAATCAAATCGTTTTTTATTTTCTTAAAAAGTGTATGTTATAGCGATTAGAATAAGCTGTAAATTATTAAAATCGGTTGGGAATTGACAAAGTTGCAAGTTTTTTAAACAAAATTTCAATGTAAAATTATACATGCATGTAAGAAATTAAACTTTGGATTTCTTCAAGTCTCAAAGAAACAATAACGTGAATTTTTTTTCTCTGTAAAGTGCCGAAAACTCGGCTTTTTGCCGATAACTTCCGATTTTGAGGGTACATTGCAGTTTTTAAAATGGGAATATGATCAACTCAACTAGACGTACACACCGAAAAATTTCAATGTAAAATCTTGAAGGAACATTTATCCTTTCGAATTAACTATAATTCATGTAGATTTAATGTTGCTGTACACTTAAATCAAAATAAAGTTGATACTGAAATAATATGTTGAATCAAACTTATTTCGACTTGAAACTACGTGAATTTGATATTGGAACAACACGAAGAATCATGTTGAATCAAAGTTATTTCAAGTTGAAACAACGTGAATTTGCTAACGAAACAACACAAAGAATCATATTGAATTATAGTTATATCAAGCTGAAACAATATTTAATGTAGCTATTTTATCAATTATTTTACGTGATGGCTATTAGCATAGGCATCAGAAAAGTTTGAATTGTAGTTGGCTGTCCTAGCGGAGATTAGAACTCGTGCCACTTACATGATAGCCCACTCGTTAGTCACTCCAGCCAAAACAGCTTCAAACTTTACTTTAGCTATACACTAAACCTTATATTTATAAAAATTTATGAAAGTTAATGTTGGTTTACTGTACGAATTTTGTATGGGAAACCCGGTCTTAATGCACACATTAACTTTACCAATCATTTATGAATATGGGGGTAAATAAATATCCATCGTATGTAAAATGAATTTTATTTTAATTCAACCTGATTTATATGATTATTTAACATAAAACTTATTTGAAATTAAAGTTATAGTCATGTTGATTTAAAATGAAATGTAACGTTTATAACAAAGTTGTATTAACAGTAAAACATTTTAAATCAAAGAGATTTAAAATAAGTATGAAACAATGGTAATTTTAAGCCAGCAGCAGTAAATTTTGAACTAGTAATTCGTTTTTTGTCGTCTATATAGCCGACACCCATAAGAATAAAGAACAACATGTCGCACAACTAAGTACAACAGTGAACTGTAACAATGAACAAAGCAAATAAAAACTAACATACTTAAACGACAAACTATTTCTGGTAAATTTAGTAGGTTAGGTTAGGTTGAACAGGCTGCCGGTTTCTAAAAATTGGCCCACTTGGGTCCTTTGGTCTCTTTGTGATGCCTGGGATGGATAGTAGGAAATTTAAGAAGATGCCTGGCCTATTCCAGAGGTTGCGTCGGTGTTAAACCAACCCGAGTACCGTATGAATGAATTAATTCCCCTAATGTCGCATTCTCCCAGGTCTGCTAGTTCGCGTAGTGACGGATTTCCCAAATATGACGCCCCATTTCTAAATAGTGCTGGACATCGACAGGAGAGGTGTTTGACACTCTTCTTCCTCCTCCTCGTTTTGACAACTTCTACAGAAATCGTTGAAAGGAAGATGTAATCTTCTGGCATGGGCAGCAATGGGACAGTGCCCCGTTATGACCGCTACGAGTATACGCAACTGTTGACGAGTAAGCCCCAGTATGGTTGCAGATTTTGCGAAGTTATACTGGTGCCAGATAGATCTAGAAACCTCACAAGTGATTTCATTTGTCCATCTGGCTTGCGCTTCTCATAATAGCTGGTGCTGAATTTGTATTTTGCAGTTTTTAGTGGACATTTACTAACCAGTCGATGTCATTTTCATGTAGGCGTGGCCCAGCGTGGCCCGGTACCCAGAAGAGCCCTAGGTTTGCACGGCTCGCAATCTCATTCAGAGATGCCCGGCATTCTTTAACCAATTCCGATGTTGTGTAAACACCAGATAGAGCATGTAGTGCCGCCTTACTGTCGTTGCAAATTCGGATGTCCTGATCGAATACCCTGTAGTACCTTAACCAGTTTGCCGCCCTTTTGTTTGCCGATATTTCAGCCTACGTTGTATGTGTGGGATATAGATGCCCCCGCCTACTCCAATGCCTGACTTTGACCCGTCGGTGTAGATCTCGAGCACATCCTCATATTGGTGTGTGTAGTCTGTCTCAGAGGATGTGCCCGACAAGTCCACCACGAATCTCTTGTCGGCCAGCAGAGCAGGTGAGCAATAGTCAGTCTGGTCAAGAAGATCTAAGATTTGCCCTAATATCGTCGCATGGCCTACATTACCCAGCTTCCATGCACCACATCCATTTAGTCTAACCGCTGAGTTCATGGCCAGTTACTTGATCATGAGGTCGGCAGGAAGCCAAGGCAGTATGGTGAATAGTGCTTTATATGGAGTAGTACGAGATGCACCCGTAATCAACAAAGAACCTTTTCAATTATTTTAGAGTATGTGACTTTAGTTAAGGAAGTCCACCATTTCAAAAAGGCCAATTGACGTTTTTGGGACTTACGCCCCATCTATTGTCGATCGCTCTTTTGCATATGGATAGAGCAATAGCAGCCTGGGCTGCCCTAGCTGGAAGATTGGGGTACCATGAAAGCTTGGAGTCCAGTATAATACCAAGATACTTCACGCTGTCTGATAACCTAAGGGTGACTCCGTTGAGAGTCAGTAACGTGAAAGCCGGTGTCTTGTATTTTCTCGTAAAGAGAACAAGGTCCATCTTTTGAGGGCTAGCATTATGACCACTTACAATGCTCCATCTACTTATGATACCTAATGCCGATTGGAGACGTTGAGATAGAGTATATAGAAATTTACCAGATACTGCCACTGCTATGTCATCCGCGTAGGCTACTGATTTAAACCTCATATAGTCTAGTTCCACCAGTACCGAGTTAATGGCGATATTCCATAGGAAAGGTGATAAAACACCTCCCTGGGGAGTACCTCGCCTAACCGTTTTTAAATAGTCGTTTGCCCCATCATAGAGGAGATTACCATATTTGTTAAGAGTCCTCGTATGAAGCTAATTGTTGAACGATCAATGTTCAGTCTTTCCAGCTCCATAATAATCCATCGTTTACATATTTGAGGCCAAAAAGTATTTAGCTATAAAATGAACATCGGAAAAATATATTGTAAATTTTTCACAGATTTTAAATATACTTATTTTGATATCAGATTTAGGGGTAATGAAAAATTATATACATATGTATGTATATGTAAAAAATGAGAACAAGTTAAGTTAAAACACTCAGATGCTATAAAATCAACCAATAAATAAAATAAGATCTACATCTAACTATGTCTCCATTGTGAAATTCTCATTATCTGTTGTCATACGTTCAAAACTTGCCTTTCCAACCGAACACCAATATTTGCATTTTACCGACAAAACAACAAAAACCTTTTATTTTAACAGTTTTCAATTTATTTGCCAAGATTTTTAGATGTAATGATTTTAGTATCAACAAATTGAATGTCATTATAAATTACTGAAGATTATACGTGTAGTCATCGTTATAATAAATTAAAATAGTTGCCAATACACAAAACTTTAGAAATAGCTACAACAACGTGTTCTCAGATCAAGATACTGTCAGATTGTAAAAGGATGCACATGATATTAAATAAATTTTCCCCATTTCACCTTGGGACAACATATAATCCTTTGCTTAAATTGTTATAACAACATATTCTTAAGCCCTCGACATAAAATATGTTGCAACTGCTTTCATTTCTTTTGTCATTGAAAATTTCGAAATGCAAAACTTTCAGTATTTTATCAAATAACAATAATGATAACAACATATTAACAAGAAATCATACATAAACATGATTTGTTTAAACTGCAAAAGCAAAGAGTATTTGCTATAAATTTTGTAGTTTTCCAACACAAGCAATTATGTGAAATCCTCTATATAATATTTGCACACATTCAACATCCTTATCGTTGGTATGTAAAAAGATTTACAATCCAATTAACCCTTGAAAAATTATATTTTAAATATTTATATGATTATAAGAAAGGACTTTCGTAGCGCTGTTATTGAATGAAAAACAGTTTTATTAAAATTCAAAGCGAAATGTCTTTTGTACCATTAAGGATATCTTTAAAAAATAAACAGGGTTTTATTTCCTTAGTAGCTTTCCATCATTAGAAACGGTCTACATTTTGAAAAAGTTACGAGCTCTAAAAAGTTTTCGTTGCCCGATGTGGCCGACTTTGCCACCCACCATCTAGCTTGTTGCCTACTCCAACAGGGTGGTTAATGAATTTATTTTTTGAAAGCTTAGGTCCTCCTCTATGAGTTTTGAAAACAATGTTTTGCAATCAGATCAGTAGTTTAAAAGATACAGATTTATTATCATAAATTTGCAAATAGTCTCACGCACACCAGTCAGTGCGGACATGCACCAGCTAGCAAAGACAAACAATGTCCAGTTTATGTCTTATGATACTTTTTTCGCTCTAAATAATTTATTTCTTAATTAATCCAAAGAAATAAAATTTCTCTACCAAGATGTATGTTTCTTTATTCAGCATAAAAATATTTTGCAAACTACACCCATGCACTCAAGGGTTAAGCAAAATGCAATGACCTATAAAACATTTATTTACACTCAACTACACTTGACTTTATCAATATCCGTAATGAAGTTTTTCTCTCTGTTAGTGCAGTTGTTATTGTTTTCATAATTGTTGTCACATTTGTTTGTTAATATACTTACAATACTAGGGCAAATATACTTTTATGTATGTATTATCAAAACACACACTATCAGGCAAACTCTCAAACGTTCTTAACGGGTAAAAATTTAAATAAAAATGGCATTGCTATAGGGTCTTATTTTTCAGATATAAACTTTTTCCCACAACATTTTTTTTAACAAACACAGCCCGCGAAGCGATTAGCTTGTCTGCGGAAAACACCCAGGGTATATGGCGAGAATCGAACCCACGACCTCTATACTGACAGGATAGCATCGCTACCAATCATCCACAGCGGCACCCAATGTATACTGTTCCAAAAAATATATATTAAAAAAATTCCAGCATTGAAAATATCAATGATATTTTACGCTGGTAAGACAGAAATAAAAAAGCTTAAAATAGTTGAACATGATAAAGAAGAAATAGTTAGTGAAGTTCTGAACCTTTACAAAAAAGTTCATTAACAGTTACGACTCGCCGCGAGGTGGCGACAAAATCTGTTGATTGGGCTTACTAAAGTAACTAGGATTTTGTTGTTGCTGCCATCGTTGGCAGTGTAGGTTAAAGGGCTCTAATGAAAAGACTGTGGTGCTCTCAAAACATCTAATGTCAGTTTAACCTTCCATCCATCCAAATCTTTCTTTGAGTGTTCAATATTTACATGCTTTAGAATTTCTATCCTAAATAAAAAATAATTTGATTGGAAGATTAAATTTAATACGAACTTAAGCCAAACTTATTAAATAACTTTGGATAACAACCATACAGTTCGACTAAAATTCATAACTCAATTGATTTTCCCCAAGTTTTAAAAACAACTTTATTAAATCATGCGTTATTTTAGAGAATTTTTTGTCAAATTTCCGGTTGTGTACAGCATTCAGAAAGATTCTGCCGTAAAAGCGCATGCAAAATATTTCATTCGCCATTTTGAATATTTCTTATTTCGTTACTTTATTTATTTTTATTAATTTCATATTTTTACTCAATGTTTGTTATTTTAACTTCAACTAGTATCGAACTAAGAACCTTCAGGTTTGAAGTCCAACGTACCAATCACTCGACCAAAAACACTGTTGCAAAACGGCACCAAAAAACTCAAATAAACTTACTCTTCATTCTCGCTTATAAACCTGCTTTGGATCAGCACTATAAAATCAGCTTTTTTTGTATAGCTTGTGTACGAATTTTTGTATAAGTAAAAAGCAAATACTTTTCTCGCTTCAAAACTTGCATTGTTGTGACGCTATGAAATCAGCTTCTGAACAAGCTCATATTTTAAAGCGAATTATAAAGCGCTTTATTTCTTTACTGCTTCAAAAAACATGAATATTTTTTACTTGGTATATAAAAATCATAAAGATGGGCCTTAGCTTTAAGAATGTTGAAATTTGAATTACCCTGTTGTAACAGACGTTGAACTACAGGGTGTCAAAGCTGGACACCTCGGGCATGAAAAAGCTTATCGGCCTCATAACTTTTACATATATTATTCGATTTTAATATTTTTAAACTTGGTGTAAAGCTTACAAGCAGATAAAGAGAAAACAATTTATTTCAATTATATATCTTTAATATTTTTAAAGATATTTGGCTTTAAATTTTAAAATTTTCATTTTTGGTCTCGACTTTGTTCCCTATTTTGCCAATATCTCCGGTAATAGCATAGCCATTTTTCTAAATTCTATAACTTAGCCGTATTTTATGCTATTACATTGTTCTTGATCTCGTTTTACTTGGAATCAAACAATCTTCAAAAGTGATAACACCAACGAAAGTTTCACTTGTAGTGGTAAACTTTTACGGGTCACTGATATGGATTTTTACCTGAAATTCTCGTTTTTGCTGTTATCTCCGAAATAATCAACTATATCAAAAAAAAAATAAATAAATCGAAATGGAAAATTCGTGGGATACTTAATTTCTTACAAAAATGTTATATAACTCAAATTGCTTAGATTAATATTTCTTGAGATATTATACTTTAAATTATGGGTAGTATAAAAATTTTAACGGTTAATCTCAGAGATTTGGTGTATATAATAATTTTGCAGGAAATCAAGTCTTCAATAATTTTTTTTTTTAATTTGTTGGATTAGTTGATTGCTTTGAAAACAGCAGCAAAAAAAACGAAAATTTTAGGTAAAAATAAAATTCAGTGACTTGTACCAACTCACCAGTACAAGTTACACTTTCGTCGCTACAAGCAGATTTGAAGATTATTTTATCCCGAGTAAATCGAGCATAAAATGTTGCTGACTTATAGAATTTTTAAGAAAAACGCATTATTTTTACGTGTATTTTATTTTGTATGAAAAATTTTTCCACGCGTGGGGACTGCAAAAAAATACTTGTGAAAAAAGAAAACCACCCTAATGAGCATATAGCATTGGGTCTTACGAGCATTAAAATCGACCAAATCCACACGACCCCATTGACAAGTACGTGATTAAGTGTATCAATTATGTTTTGCTTCATGGTCTCAATATCCGATAGGCTTAGCCTTGTACTGAATGAATATGAATGGAAAATGCTGCTATCATTTGCATAATAATAGTCAAACAGTCGGTCTCCTCTATATCTAATGTTCATTAACTTCGAGAGAGCATTCGATACGCTCAATTACAATGTCATCTGGAAATCCCTCCAATTTAAAGGTGTCCCACAAAAAATAATTCAACTCATTAGAAGCATATATGTTAGTGCAAGTTGTCGTATTCAGCACAAAGGCAAACTGAGCAGAAAAATTAATGTTGGTACAGGAGTACGGCAAGGTTGCGTGATGTCACCACTTTTATTTAACATTGTCTTGGATATGGTCATGAGCCATGCTATGTCGGGTAATAGAGGTATTGGTTGGGGACTTCTAAATCGGTTGAATAATCTTAAATATGCTGATGACATTTGCCTTTTCTCTCACCGATACTCCGATATGAATATGCTAGTGCAACGTCTTACGGAGCTGGCTAAGAACGCTGGTCTTAAGATTAATATTGGGAAAACTAAAGTGATGCGAATAAACACAGAACACTCGAACATCTTTACAATTAATAATGTACCTCTGGATGAGGCTAATTCGTTTTGCTACCACGGAGCTGTCATCACAACATCAGGCCAATCGAATAAAAAAGGCAACTCCAGCCTATATCCAACTTAATAAGATATTGAACCCTTCAACTCTCTTTCTCTCTCTCTCTCTCTCTCTCTCTTTCTCTATCTCTCGCCGTGTTAAACTAAATATCTTTAACTTCAATGTGCAATCTACATTACGGTATGGATGCGAAACGTGGAATGCAGCCCATCGTGATATGCATGACCTGCAAGTTTTCATAAACAATTGCCTTAGAAGATTTCTACGATTTTTTTGGCCGCAATACATATCGAACAACAGACTATGGCAGCAAACGAGCCAGTGTCCCCCATAACTATTGGAATACAAAGGCGAAAATGGAATTGGATTGGTCACACCATACGAAAACCGGTCACAGATATTGAAGACAATTTGAAATGGAAGCGTCAAATATGCAAACTAGCTGAAATGAAATAAAATACATCGCTATGAACAGATCTAGATAGAAAGATTTTGTTGAGGCCCTATGCTCCTTATAGGAACAACGGGAACATATATAATATTTTCATAAGAGCAGATTGGATTGGAAGCTTGACAGAGAAGTTCGTTAAGAAAAATAAGAAGTAAGGAAGGAGAAAGAGCGGAGCCTTGCGGTACATCTGAATTAATCCTGATAAAATCTCATCTACGTATAACAACTCGTATAGTGCGATACCTGAGAAAGCTTGATATACTCGTACATAGAGAAAAGGCATCGCCGATACCAAAAGGAACAAATTTTGACAAAAGTGCACCATGCCAGACTCTATTAAATCCCATTTAAGTATCTAAAGCCACCATCTGCGAAATGGTGTATGGAGTGACACTAGTTTTCCGAAAGGAGGACCAATAAGTCATCCGTAGAGCGTCGCCTACGAAAGCCACATTTGCGGTCACTAAGTAAACTGTTGAAGTCTAAATATCTCACAAGATAAACATTTATCATACTTTCCATCACTTTGGAAGTGTAGAATAAATTGCAATTGGGCGGTAATTTTCCTGATTACTAGCCTCTCCCTTTTTAGGGATTGGCGTTACATTGGCAACATCCCCACACAATGGGAAATCACCAGAATGATACAAAGTGCTGCAGATGGTTGCCAAAGACTGAGCTAGCATCGAAGAGCACTGCTTCAACACTAGTATTGGGATAACATACGATACAAGAGACTTATTTATGTTTAGATCCGATAAAACCTTTTTAGCGTAGGCAGTGATTGCTTTTCGGCAAGCAGGAAATATTTGCAAACAATTCAACCAGAAGGTTAGCTTTACCAATGGAGTCAGGGAATATTTCGTCACCTTTTAAATAAATCGGAATGGGGGAAGTAGCATTGTCCTATTCACTTTTAACGAGTGACCAAAAGCTCTTGCTACCCCAAACGGCAGCAAGAACTTTAGAACGAAGGCGCTGCTCGTACAAAACTTCTTCACACCTTATTGCTTTGGTATAGGAAGATCGGTGCTTCGGTTCTTTTGGTTTAGTGGGAATTTTCTTTGATGGGATGAAAGATTTCATTCCCTGCCAAATGGTGGCTACGATCATTTCTGCCATGGCACTAGGAAATATAGTTTCCAGTTAAAATATCGAAAAAAATCATTGAGCTCAGATCAACGAGCCTCATCGTAGATATATTTTAAGCACTTCGTAAGTGCACGTGAAATGTTACGAAGTTTTGGAAACCAAAAAGGAGGCGCAAATATTGAACGCAAAATATAAGACATTGTCGTCCATCTTATACTCAACAAATTTTAAATGAAGGCAAAAGGAAATATATTGTGGCTCATATTCTTCCCGGAAGAGTTAAGTGGAAGACAATAACATATAAGACATTTTTTGGCATAATATCGTTAAGCGATCTCATTAAAGACAATATTTAAGACATTGTCGCTGAAAGTTTTTGAAAGCAGATAATATTTAAGACATTGTTGGTCATTTGGTCGATAAAAGACAAATTTTAAGACAAAGTCACTAATGTTGTCGCCAAAAGTGTTAAATACAGGACAATATGCAAAACTTTGTCGCATATCTTGTCCTGAACGAGTATTTCTTTAGAATCTCTGCTAAGGAACCTAATGAATATTGTGCTGTGCGACGTCTTGGCCAACTGGGTATGCAAGTATATGTAGGTGTTTAAAAAAACCTTGTAATGCCATTATCCTTTTTTTTAATTATACCAGATGTGTTGCAAATAAATGAAAGAAAAAAAAAATATATATATATATTACTTTTTTCTCCTCAACAATGACATTATTTCCTTCCTTTTGTTTTTGCTTACTGAAGTAATTTTGTTTACTCTCACTGTTAGCAATGAGTGCAATTGTGTTTGCTAAACGAAAGGTGTCTTTGTGTGTATATGTGAATAAAACAGCATTTTTGGCTTGATTATCACAGATTAATATTAAATTGAAAAGCTTTGTGTTCAATTATAAATGAGGAAAGATTGAACGAGTATTCTTCGTATATATCCCTCTCTATCAATGCGGTAAACACACACACACACACACACGTGTGCTCTTTTTAAATAGATTACAAGGATTAATATCCTCCTGAAGTTGGGTGAAAAATACAAGTTAACTTAAACCAATTCTTTACTAAAGAAAACGTAAATATTGCAAAATTTTTTGTAGTTTTTGCGTTCATTGTTTTGGCTTTGACAAGTTTTACTTTAATTATTTAAGAGTTTTTTTGGCAAAGCCTTTAGAGTGCTGACATTTTAGAAAGGTAATGAGCATTTAAAAGAAATAAATTTTTCGCTTGATTTGCAAATTAGGGCATATCTTTTACGAGTATTTACTGCTTTGAAGTTTAACTGTTTTAAATTTTTTTTAAACTAACTAACACGCCGAAAGAATCGAATCAACTTAGTTGCGTTTTTTTTTTAAATCTTCCTTTCAACGATTTCTGCAGAAGTTGTCAAAACGAGGAGAAGGAAGAGGCTGCCAAGCACCTACTCTGTCGATGTCTAGCACTATTTAGAAACCCGAACTAGCAGACCTGGGGGAATGCGACATTAGGGGAATAAATTCATTCATACGGTACTCGGGTTGGTTTAACACCGACCCAACCTCTGGGATAGGCAGGGCGTCGTCTTAAACTTCCTACTATCCATCCCAGGCATCACAAAGGGACCAAACGACCCAGATGGGCTGGTTTTTAGAAACCGGCAGCCTGTTCAACCTAATCTAATCTAACCTTGTATCTTTTTCAAGAGATTTCTTTCTATAACCGTTTAGCATGGCAAATTGCTTAACTTTTGAATAAATCTGATGAAACTCAAAACATAAAAAATGCTACAGGTGAAACGTTTGTAAAGTAAGAAGAAAGAATTTTTAATAAGGTGTTTCGGTAGGATAGTGAATAGTGTGTTAGCCTGTCAGTGTGAATGTTGTGGCTTTGGTTTCCACCATAAACTCTGGTCAGTTGAATAAATATAATAGAATATAAAGAATAAATATAAATAAATATAAAGACAGACAGACGGACAGCGTAGCGAAAACAATAGGGCGCTTTTACACTTTTATTGTACGGAACACTAACAAGTTGGGCACCTTACTGCTAAAGTTAATTCGAGTACGCTGCATTTAATTTTTTTCGAACTTAGAGCTTGTATTCGCGATATTCACGATTTGAAATTTTCATAGTAAAGTATCTTACAACGCTTTTTAAACTTTTCGGATGAATTTCTAATTTAAATTTAACTAATTTGATTAAATATGCACAATTAGTAATTAAGTTATGAGTTTAGTCGAACTATATGGGTTTATATCTAAAGAAATTTTAATTATTTTGGCTTGAGTTCGGTTTTAATTTGATTTTTCAATTAAATTATATTTTTATTTAGAGATAAATATGAAAAGCATGTAGACAAAGAAAATTTTGACTGCGCGGAGGGTTAAACTAACGTTTCGATAGCTCCCGCTAATCTCATTAGAGTTCTTTACCGCTTACACCACTCAACCAAAGTCGGGTGTTTGCAGTCAAGAGCTGAATATCATCTACTTTTAATCAATTCATAAAAGTAGATGATATTCAGCTCTTGACTGCAAACACCCGACTTTGGTCGAGTGGTCTAAGCGGTAAAGAACTCTGATGAGATAAGGGGGAGCTATCGAAACGTCAGTTCAACCCTCCGCGCATTCAAAATTTTCTATGTACAATTAGGATATTCTGTGACATTTTTTTTTTGCAAAACTAAATTTTTTCGAAGAAAAATTTTTTTAATACGTAATAAATATCATGCCAAAATGTATGAGAATCGGATAACTTTTATAAGAGTTATAGTATTTTTACGATAAAGGCAGATATATGGCAGAACCGAATGTCCTTGCTTCAATCACAATAAAAATTACCATACAAGTTACTGGCATGGGATGTAAAACATCTACGGATTTTACGTCTTTAAGAACAGTTATGCGAATATTGAAAATTTTTATGTTTGCCCTGCATGGGCGGTAGGCGTGTCCTTTATCCTTTTTTCAAAAAAAAACTTTATTTTTCTTAACTAAAGAATTTTATAGTAGCGCACCAAATTTCAAAACTCTGCGACTCCTTCTTTTTTTGTCCCATCGTTGCATGTGATAAAAGCACTGTGCGCATCATTAGTTTATAAGATACAGTTACATCACCATGATTTTTCGAACAACCCAAGTGTGTTGTGGTGTATCTTTAAAAATTATGGTTTTGATGTTTTAACACTTTTACAGTTTACGACTCCTGAGCAGCTATTGTGAGACTCAGTCCAAAATTAAGCAGAGCCTCGCTACTAAATTGAATGCTTTTACATGAAAATTTTTCAAGTTGAAATTAGTGATGTGCATGAGAGACTGTACTATTTTACTTACATTGCGTCAGCACACTTGATCTTAATCTTAAGTTGTTTGAGCTTTGCTGGTCGTGATCGTGATAGAATAAATAACAAAAATATTTCGCTCCTTTAATTAAAAATATGTGGAATATAAATAGTTTTATAATTTAAACTAATTCCTATTATCAATTTGACTGTTATGACTTCCGAAATAGACCGATCACGCTATCATAACTCGAGAACGGTTTGTCCAATTTGGATCACCGAACAATCAAGAACAGCAACAAAAATGTAAAGTTTTTGCAGTTTTAAATTTTTTATGCGCTTTTAGAAAGAACAACTTTTGGAACGAACTTTCATATGGCACGTTGTGTATATCAATGTTTCCTATGCTAGGGTGGCCCCTAAAAAAAGTTTGTAATGAGTTATTCTAATTAGCCGGGTGTGGCCATTTTCCACATATTTTTTGTTATAAATAAAGAGTATAAAATTTTTCACTTAAAAAAAGGTTGCGACTCACAAGGCCATTAAGCTTAAAGTCGTTGAACAACGGGTAGACACTAGAAGAACACAATTCCTAATCAGAATGGTCGTCAGAAAGCTGCGACGGGTGTGACCTTACAAATATTAGTTTTAAGTAATTATAGGTTTCATAAATTCTGTAAAATGTTTACTATAACGTAAACAATAATTTTGGCATAGCTGTCTGTTTAAAGTGTTTTTAGCTGTATTGCCTATTTACTGTTTGGCAAAAAAATCAGTTTTCTTAAAAAAAAACAATTTGAAAATGTGACGGGTGTGACCAACGGGTGTGACCTAATACGAAAATTTTAACAATTCGAAGAAATAAAACTTTTTATTGATTTCATTAATATAAATAATATAAAAATAAGTCATAAGAAAATAACGCATTATATTATTTGCTATCCGTTCTGTTATATACAGCAGAATACACGTGCTGAGTAATTTTTTTAAATTCAATAAAAAGCGAAAAAGTATGTTTTTGTTATAAATAAATATAAATAATATAAAAATAAATCATAAGAAAATAACGCATTATATTATTTGCTATCCGTTCTGTTATATACAGCAGAATACACGTGCTGAGTAATTTTTTTAAATTCAATAAAAAGCGAAAAAGTATGTTATTTTCAAAAATAAGAGTTTTTATTAATAATGAGAAAGGGAAGAAAAGAAAATCTGAAATAAATAAAATCTGAATAAATAAATAAGTTATATAAATATACACAGAGGGATAGCAAAATGTTTCGTGGATGATCATTTAAAAGTGCCTCAAATTGCTTAAAAAATATTAAATAATGTATTTTTTTTTTCTATAATTGTCATGCTCTAAAAAACATCAATTGAGAGATTTTTATTAAAAATAATAAATTATTTTTTCCTTGCATAGGGCCGTTTTACGTGGACTCACTCTAATATGAAAAAATACTTGTAACGAAAACGTGTAACAAATACGTATTACAAATACGTGTAACGAATACTGGTAAGGGATACTGATAATGAAAATATAAAACGAATAACAGGCCGGCGAAAAGGTTAAATTTCTTAAAAACTCAGTATTGACGCTTTGATATTTTCGTAGTTTTGGGTGTTGCAGGCCGAAGACGGTAGGCCCCTGCCCATAGCCGGTAGCCCAAAGACAACAAGCACTTTTTTCCTACCCGGTATCTCCGTGACACCATGCGTTCTTTTTTTAATTTTTCATGAAAGAACACTTTTTTCGATACTAATTTGTGAATAACTCCGAAAGTGTTTATTAAATCAAAAAACTATTTTAAAAAAGTTTGAAGGTAAATTTGTCATGCATATTTCGGCGATTTATCGATCGAAATCCGTTAGGTAAAGTGTGCTAATGTACCTAGTATATTTATTGGTAATGCCCATTAAAGTAATATGTACGTGATAGTAGAAATCCGAAAACGGATTTTAATTTAACACGATAAGCTCTTTATAACACTGTGCAACACGAAAAAAATTACCAAGTTCTGTAAACCAATTCGGGTAGAGGAGAAAAAATATATATGTGTTTCGGCGTTTCGCACGATCACATCGGAATTTTATTTTAGAGCGCGATCAAATTTCCCCATTTCGGCCTGTTCGTGCAGCATATCGGTATATGAAGCCATATGTTCTGTACATCTGAAGTGTAGGGTATGTTCAGCAACTTTTTAGAAAATATTAGGGCAAATATTTTTGTGGAGGATATAAACCCTTTAACTCCGCATATAACGGTAATTTTTCGCTATTTTCTAACAAATCGTAAGAAACACCCCTAAAAATGGAGAGTGTTGGGATAATATGTTCTACAAAAATGTTAGTCATTAAGTTTTGCTATAGGTCTTTAAAGACAACCAAGCTCCAGACTCAACTTGTAGGCCAGAAATCATTGAAACCTTAAATTGTGTTTAAAAATTAACTTCATACTTATATAAAATTAGTACGCGGCATAGGAAATCTTGTAAGTATTACGTTTAAGGTATAAGCAAACATGTTTCTGGAACTTTTTAGCACTCTAACTCTTCGCTGTATGGGTGTTTTTGTACATTTCTTAAAAATGTGAAAAAAAATCCCCTTCATCGGCGATATGGCGGGCAAAAATCTCTTACAAAAATTTTCCTCGTGGTCTTGTACATAAAAAAGGTGAATACATCTTATACCTTAAACGTTTGGCTTGCAAGATTTTCCATGACGAGTACTAATCGTGCATAAGTACGAAATTAACCCTTAAACACATTTCAAATTTTGAATGATTTCTAGCGGCAGAGGTAATTCTGAATCATGGATTTCTTTCTTCTTTCAGTAGAATTTTATAGCGCTGCTGAAGGGGAGTTTCTTGCCCCTTTTTTAAGAAATGTACAAAAATACCCATAAAACGAAGAGTTATAGGGTTAAAATATTTCATAAAAATATTTCTCATAGTGTTTTACATAAAAGTGCTTAAAACATCTTAGACCTGAAATGTAAGACTTACAAGATTTCCTTTGCCGAGTTCTAATTGTGAATAAGTATGAAGTTAGCCCTTAAACATAGTTTAAGTTTTCAATGATTTCTCGAGTACAAGTTGATTCTGGAGCTTGGTTGTGTTTGAGACTTATACTCGTAGTAAAACCTTATGGCCAAAATATTTTTAAAACTTTTCACACCTGCACTCCCCCTTACGGGTGTTTTTTTACGATTTAATATGAAAACAGATACAAAAGTTACAGTTGTAATCAATAATTGTTAAGAGGAGACTAAAACCTTGTGAATGACATCAAAATTATTAATATCCAATGGCGCGCTCTAAAGTTATTCAATCTTCAATATGGCGGATACTCTTTTCCCAAAAATGGCCGAGATGCCAAAGTTAGCATGCATATAAAATAGAAACCATATCTAACCAATTCGAATTCTTGTGTGGCATGTGATGCTCATACAAAAGTTGAATATTATAGTATGAGAGGATATAATATGAGAGGATAAAAATCCAGACCATGTCGAATATTTTTAATATTACTTATATTATTTGAAAAAAGCAGAAAACGTTATATAAATCGCTAAACAAAATAGTTCCAATCCTAAAAGTAAGAAAATCTGAAATAAGTTGACCGTATTTAATAAAAAGTTTGTAGTTATTTTATTTCTTTGCTAGTAATGCCTATTTATAATTGGGGTATTCACAAGGTGTCTTATCATGTCATTATGTCATAAAGTGCTAATATTTTAAGATGGGCTAAAAACATTGTTGTTGTTCTTCAAACAAAAAAGTCCTAAAATAATAAGAATTTTTGTGCTGTGTTTATTATTTTGTCATAACTACACAGTAAAAATCTAAGCCGAACGGGCGAAACTCTTTAGTCGATCCGGTGATAATATTTACAATCCGCCGCCAGTGATATAAATTAATGTATGTAATATGCAGTAAGGTATGTCCTAAAATTGATCACAGTTTTATTACTTCACATTTCATTATATGTTTATAGCTGTGTAATAAGTAAATATAAAAAATCGAGACATTTAAAAATATGCAAGTGAGAAAATTTTGTTTATATACTTTAGCTGGCTGGCAGCCAAATAATGTTTTTCCACTAGCAGCCGTGTGGAAAATAAATCTGCTCAGTCACCGGCAACAGCTGGTTTCGTTTAGGTTTATGTATTTGAACAATTTCACTTTCTGTGTGCGTTGAAATTTGTTCTTACTTTAATTAAAAATGAAGAGTTTAAAAGATATTCAGCTGGGTTTTATTTAGTTTATTAACAATTTAAATAATAAAAAACAAACTGGCTATTATTTTAATTTTTTCACTTGTTCTTGGCATTCTGATTTCAAGTTTTATAATTGCTTTTTTTTATCAGCTGACACAACATTTTAAACAGAACACTAACTTATGAGGGGTTGCTCTCAGCAGTCATATTGTTTCGTGATATTATTTTAAAACACCTTGTGTTATTATTTTGACTACCTTGTGAGTCCCCCAAATGTAATTTCTTCCAGGAACCGAAAATAACAGTTATTATCAAAATTTCAGTTCAAAAAGTCAGACAAAAAGAATTTGTCTATACGGTATTTGAGTATGGAATTGTGATGGTCGTGAGCTAAGAAATAAAAATCTAAAAATACTATTATTTTTTTACTTTTTTCATAAAAGTCAAAATATTTAACTGTTATTTTTTTACTGATACTTTTTCGGTCAAAAAAAGAGTTAAAACTTGACCGATATTTTTTTTATCAAAAATAAAAGTTAAAATTTGACTGATATGTTTTTGGTCAAAAATAGAAGTTAAATTTTGACCGATATTTTTTGGTAAAAAATAAAAATTAAAGTTTTACCGATATTTTTTTGCTCAAAAACAAAAGCTAAAATTTGACTGGTATATTTTTGGTCAAAAATAAAAGCTAAAATTTAAACAGATTTAGAAGTAGCTACCCCAGCATTCTTTGTTTATATTAACCACTTGTCATGCTTGATATTAGTGAGCAGGACCATTAACTATTCAACCAATTTATTTAACGAAATTGAATATAAGTAGGGATGTAACGATACGCCGTTTTGCCGATCCGATACCGATACCGATATTTAAAAATAAATATCGCCGATACCGATTCCGATACCGATACGAATATTGCAATTGAGTTCAACTTTAGATTAACAAAACTAAAGTGCAATTTTTTTTTCTTATACAAAATTACAGTGTAAGAGATCATTAATATTTAAAATTGATATTAACCCAGTATAAAAAAATTGGAAGTAATTTTTAAGGAGCTACATTTTCTTTGCTTCCAAGAAATCTGTATTAAAAATATGCAGATAATTAGTAAAAAAGCAAGAACAAATTTTTAATTCCTTTATAATTTTAAAAAATGATCTCCATGCTTTTTAAAAAATCGATTTTTAAATGACATTTATCAACTAATAGTCTTCTAAATAACTTAATATCTTAATTATTAAAAGTGTTCTAAAAGTTTATATTTATTCACTTAAATTTACGTGAAAATACAGTTTTCAATTTGAATTGGCATTAAAAAAAATTGTGAAAATGGGTAATTTTTTATCCTTTTTCCTTGAGGAAAAATCATTATAGAACACGGAAAAAGAAATTTGTCCTAGCATCGCTTCCAATTGGGTGATTGGTAATCGAAAAACAGAACTTCTTGCAATGGCAAGGATATGTAAAACTAATTATAAATTGTCCAAATTCGCAAAACTTTCGGATCGCGAATTCTACATTTTCATGACTTCTTTGGAGTGTCTTTTTTTTGCTGGAATAAGATTTAAAAAGCAACTAATTGAATTTGAATTTATGGTAAAATTAACGAAAAATAAATAATTTCCGGATCGCGAATTCTACATTTTCATGACTTCTTTGGAGTGTCTTTTTTTTGCTGGAATAAGATTTAAAAAACAACGAATTGAATTTGAATTCATGGTAAAATTAACAAAAATAAATAATTTTTTTACAAAATAACAGCATAAAATATTATTAATTTTTAAAATTGATATTAATAAGATTTAAAAAATAACGAAATGAATTTAGTTCATGGTAAAATTAACAAAAGATAAATAATTTGTCAGAAAAAAACTCTGAATTTTTTTTTAAAGTATCGTCGTATCGACAGTAAAATATCGCCGATACCGATGTATCGGAAAATCTGAAGTATCGCCGATATATCGGTATCGGTATCGGTATTCGTTACATCCCTAAATATTAGAGCTATTGCTGCTCCTTATATTCACTTACAAGTTAAATCGATGTTGATTAGTAAGAAATTCGCCATTTCAGATTATTAGCTCCAAATATTACTTGCTCTTTTTCGAAACTTTAACTTTTATTTTTGACCAAAAAAAATATCGGTAAAATTTTTGCTTTTATTTTTGACCAAAATATATCAGTAAAACTTTAACTTTTATTTTCAACATAAAAAAATAATAGTCAAAAAATAAACATTATTTTTTGACTGAAAGCATGTTGGTCAAAAAAATAACTATTATTATTTGACTTCTTCGAAAAAAGTCATAACAGTTACGGTCCCTGATTTCTTCAACTGAAAAGTTGTAAAAACTAGTTACGTGTTGTCAACGTATGACCATCGATATGCTGAAAGAGTTCCAAATAAAATTATAATCGATCGCTGAAAAATCAATTTTAAGAAAAAAACGCATAAAAAAAGACTAGCTTTTTATGAAATTTAAGAAGCTCCTTTTAATCATGCCATAATTTCGCTACAATATTAATAACTAATTGTGAACAAGGGCAGGTTCCATCTGTTTTAATGTATTTCCCCCCCCCCCCCCCATAATATATTTAATGATTTATTTATTAAAAAACTATATTATGAAAAGATATATTTTAAACCCCTTATGCTACAATCCGTAACATAAATTAAACAATTTTTTCAAAATTTTTGCACACAAACACTAACATTCTATTTGTAAAGCAAACAAGAGCATAAATTACATTTTTTCAATGCATTTCTCTTTTTTTTCCTCTTTGTAACAAATATTTATTTAAAAAAAACAATACAAATTTTTTTCTACTAAACAAATATTTTAATCACTTTTTGTCATGTTTTTATGCATCATAATTCATCTAATTTTGTTTGATTAAAAAATTATACATATTTTTCATGGTCATAATTTTAAAATCAAATTACTAATATATTTAACATTATTTATTAAATATTTATATATAGAAAAGAAAAAATTTAATTAAAATATTTACTGAAAAGCATAAATAAATATTTTCGCTTTTAAACAAAAAAAAAATATATATAAACATGCTGCTCTTAAACAAACAATAACAACAAATAAAATAATAATAGTTTGCAAAAGCAAGTCAGCGTGATGAGTATGAATTTATCAGCAAAATTGGATGAGCTTCAAAGAGGCGACAGACACATGGAGACTACAGTGGCCTTGTGTGAGATACGAACGCAACTGCAGGAACTCACAAAGTCAGTTGAAAGTTGTCAAAGTGAGGTGTCAGAAGTAAGTAACCATTTCACAAAAGAACAAAAATGCAATGTAAACTTCTTCAACTCTCTCTCTCTCTCTTTCTCTATTTGTTTAGGTTAAACGTGATATGGTGGCCATAAAACACGAATTGGACACAGTACAACAAGTCAAAGAAGAAATTGAAGAATTACGCGAATATGTCGATAGACTGGAAGAACACACGCACCGAAGGAAGCTAAGACTTTTAGAACAAGTTTGTAGCTTAAATTATTTGCCATGTTGTGTAATTAAAATATTAACAAAAAAACAAACGACTTCAAATTTCATTTAAATTTAGAAAAAAAACTTTTTAATTCAAACCCAGAAACATATCCCACTACAAAACATTCTCCCAAAAACACAACTATCAGCAAACTGCAACAATAAAAAACCTAACAGATCAAATTTTTTCCACCTTGAGCCCCTCTAAAGAAATAATCAGTTTAACAATGAAACACAACTGAAACAAAATTAAATGAAATTATGCCAGTCAAATGTTGCAACTTTTATTAATTATTAACCCGTTTTTACCCACCATTTATAAAATTTAGTATTTTCACAAACAAAAATTTATAAGCACTTTTTTAGGGTTCCTTATAAATTTAGTTTACTTATTTAAATATTTATTTAGTTTTGACACACTTAATATTGGATTTTTTGAGAAATGGTTTTAAGGCACTAAAACCCATTTACAAGAAAGCCCTATTTAGTTTCCTTTTGTAACGATTTATTATTGTTATATACAACAAAATTTATATTTGCTAATGTGGAATATTATATTTTAAAGAAAATTTTTTATATATATTTTCTTTTTCTTCTTCATTTTTACTCTGTTCTGATTTTATTTCTCATTATTTGAATTTATTTGACCAACGCCATCTATTATCTGTTGAGAGTACTAACAAGTCCGCTATATATTTTTAATCCAAAATTAAATATTTATCATAAGAAAAAGGTACCTTTTGTTTTATGCAAATGTTATAATTATCCAGAATAAAGGCTCAAGGCTCAGTTAGCCGACCGTAACGTTGATGTAGTTGCATGTGCTGATCGTTTCTGTCACATTGCAAAGCTGTGAGACAGAAACGATCAGCACATGCAACTACATCAACGTTACGGTCGGTTAACTGAGCCTTCAATGCTCATTTAGCCGACCGTAACGTTGATGTAGTTGCATGTGCTGATCGTTTCTGTCTCATGGCTTTTCAATGTAACAGAAACGATCAGCACATGCAACTACATCAACGTTACGGTCGGCTAAATGAGCCTTCAGTTAGCCGACCGTAACGTTGACGTAGTTGCATGTGTTGATCGTTTCTGTCTCATAGCTTTTCAATGTGAAAGAAACGATCAGCACATGCAACTACATCAACGTTACGGTCGGCTAACTGAGCCTTAAAGGCTCATTTAGCCAACCGTAACGTTGATGTAGTTGCATGTGCTGATCGTTTCTTTCACATTGAAAAGCTATGAGACAGAAACGATCAACACATGCAACTACGTCAACGTTACGGTCGGCTAAATGAGCATTGAAGGCTCAGTTAGCCGACCGTAACGTTGATGTAGTTGCATGTGCTGATCGTTTCTGTCACATTGCAAAGCTATGAGACAGAAACGATCAGCACATGCAACTACATCAACGTTACGGTCGGTTAACTGAGCCTTCAATGCTCATTTAGCCGACCGTAACGTTGATGTAGTTGCATGTGCTGATCGTTTCTGTATCATGGCTTTTCAATGTGACAGAAAGGATCAGCACATGCAACTACATCAACGTTACGGTCGGCTAAATGAGCCTTCAGTTAGCCGACCGTAACGTTGATGTAGTCGCATGTGTTGATCGTTTCTGTCTCATGGCTTTTCAATGTAACAGAAAGGATCAGCACATGCAACTACATCAACGTTACGGTCGGCTAAATGAGCCTTCAGTTAGCCGACCGTAACATTGACGTAGTTGCATGTGTTGATCGTTTCTGTCTCATAGCTTTTCAATGTGACAGAAACGATCAGCACATGCAACTATATATACGTTACGATTGGCTAAATGAGCCTTAAGAGTTAAGACTGAGAGATGGGCAAAAAAGAGTTTCGTAAAATTAAAAAACTCGGAGTTACTAAACATTCATTTACAATTGGAAGAAGTAGTCCCAACCGACATACTGATTGACATAATTTATGAAATAAATACAGAGAACGCGGAAGCAATGGAACAGAAATACAGAAATTTGAGCAACAAACTAGACATACTAACCGAATCAACAAAGAGAAAAAGATACGAAAAACGCAATTTCCATACTAAATTTACAAATTTGACTGAAGTTACTTACAATCAATAACGAAGAGGCTCAAGTACTTGATTAGGGGTTAAAGCCCAACATCAAGGAGAATAACAAGAAGAAGGAAATAGAACAAAATATTGTGGACACAAAAGTTGCAATAGTGATGCTACCAAACGCGAGGCTGGATCAGGCCACATACACATGTAAACATATAATAGAGAAGGAAATTAAATACAAAAGGAGTCAAAGCGAGGAATGCAAAATAGTTAGAAATCTAAAAGATACGCTTACATCGAACAATATCATACTAACGAAAGCAGATAAAGAAAATACAAGGGTATTAATCAACAAGGATGAATGAGTACATCGGAAAAACGGAACAGGTAATAGTGGATACTAAATGCAGGAAAATGAAGAAGGATCCTACAGACGAATACCATGCAAAGGTCAAGGAAATAGTAAAATGGGCAACCAAAGTAATAAAATCAGCCATATCATATTTCTTAACACTTATAAGTCCATCCGTTCCATCTATCATCGCATTACCGAATATATATCTTCGGTAATGTATACACAAGCCAAACACGCTAATGAGACCCATAGTTACAGACTGCCGAAATACTTAAAAAGAATACTGAAAGATATATTAGATCTAGAGAACAAACACTCAGGAGCCAACACCTCAAAATTAGTTAATAAGCTAAAGATCGTAGAGATAAGAGAAAATAACAAACTATTCTCATTTGATATAAAAGACTAATATCCATCAAACCCAACAACAGAGACAATAAACATTGTACATAAAACCCTACGCAACAAAACAGAAGACGTGAACTTTTCAATGCAACTCGCAAGCACGCTAAAAGCCACACTGGTTGTATGTTTCGATTGAATTCGATTCACCGAAATGAATATACCACAAACCTCAGTGAAATAAAATATTATCGTGAATAAAATTGAAAAAAATTTGAATATTTATTTATTTTAGTTCAGGCACAAACCATATTCACAATAAAACACAACACAAAGCCATACAGGGGCCGAATTACCGCATTCGTTATCGAGTAGCCTTTCGTATCGAATAAAATTTCATCACGTATCGAATGGATGGATTACCGCATTCGATGGCTAACGTATGGAAATGTTTAAAAAGTGTAGCAAGTTTATATTATACCGGTTGTTGAATCGACTAAGAATTTGTAATACATTAAAGAAACATTTTGTGTTTCTAGTAGCTAGTACAACAACAAAGTCGATTGCCCAACTGGTTTTTTGCAAAACAAAAAAGTATTAGCCCAATTCACAATCTAGTGCAAATGGTCTTGCATCCTTGCATTTGCAAAATTGTATAGTATCTTGATACTCACCCCTACCAACTTGCAAATGCTACGATGCAAGACCATTTGCACAAGATTGTGAATTGGACTATTGTATTCGATCACTCTAGTGATAAAGCGGCCCACCCACTTGCAATATAATTGTGCAACTTTTCGTATTGTACAATAATATCGCCAATGTGTATGTCATATTCGAAGATGGCACAATATATTGGCAAAAATCAAAATGCCTTTGATTTTTATTGTACAATAAGGAGAATTGTGTAATATGGTGGCAACATTGTTCAGTGTTATATTTACTTTTTCACAGTCAGGAGTATTGGGCAATATTTTCTTTGAAAATATTGTGACATTTATTGCATAGTATAGGTCAGAACGATAATAATATGTACAATGATATATGCTATAATATTGTATAATGGATGGGCCGCTTAACGAGTGGAATTTAAACAGCAGCTACTCGATTATCGTATGCCGTAACCCCAAAAAGAAAATTTTCGAACAATTTTACTCGATCACGTATGCGGTAATTCGGCACCAGAACTGACAAACATATATAAAATTACATGCACACAATTAATTATCCATTAAAATTTACGTGGCACTGACTTTCCCCAGACTAACTTTCTCAGCAAATATCGCCAGCGACTTGTAGGAATGCAACGTCCTCTTCATTTCCACCAGACATAGCCAGGCCATTTCATTGTTGAATGCTTCAAAGGTAGTTTTTGCAAGATTATTGATTTCATCTATTTTTTACGAGCTATCCTAGGAAATATGAATTAAATCACTGTACATAAAATGGACTGAATGGTGCAAAATTTACCTTTCAACGTTGATTGATTTTGAGTTCGATATTGTTATACTTTTAAGTACTTACAAAAAATACACCTTTACAAATATGTCTTTACTTTTAAATAAATTACATTTTCAGAAAGTACCTTTTAAATGAACTAACTACCTTTTATGAAAATAATATTTTCTTAACAACGGATACTTTAAAAAAGTAGTTTTTAGAAAAAGTACCTATAAAAAATGCATCTTTAAATAAGTGACTTGTGAAGAATTAACCTTTAAGGAGAATTAGTTCTAAAAGTTTACTAAATTTATTTCACATATTTTGCGACAAAATTTTTCGATATACTTTTATTTGTTGTGAGTTGAGTTTTTTGTAAGAGCCCTTTAGCCTAATAAATTTGTATTTTAGTAATTCTCATTTTTTTCTTTGAGAGTGTTTTTATATAAACATACGAGTATGAAAAATTTTAAAACATAATGGTTATAGGTCTACTGAAAGGCATATAAACTGCCTTAACACACAAATAACAATTTTTCTCAAAGAAAATCTTTTAAAAATACATTTTTAAAACATAATTAATTTTTATTTTGGTTAATATAAAAATATCTTTAAAAATGTCATCACTTATCTATTTTAATCCTAGTTGCGAAGAGAAGAAAAGAAGGACTCATTACGCCTCAATAACTCCTCTCGGCTCTTCTTACATGGTGCAATTTCATTTGATTTCAAAACAAACATTTTACACAAACATCATGCACAATTTATTTGTTAATTATTTATATTTTATGTTATTTGTTAAATAAAATCAAACATATATTTGTAAGCTTAATTATTTTTGTTTGTTATTAGTTTTATTATTATTTACGGAGAATAAGATTATACTAAATAATTAATTAAATTTTTGCCGAAAAATATTGGCTTAATTTATGGTTTTAAAAGAGAAAAAAGTAGTCATTTTGGCACATTGTATTATTATTGTCATAAAAGTTCTTAGAGAACAGCGACCCATAATCTTGAATGATGTTCACTGCGATATATAAGCAATGTGAATAAAGTCAATTTCACTTTTATGTGGGATACTATTTTATTCACAGCATCCAGATGCAACTTACAGAATTTACCCTTAACAAATTGATGGCCTCTCAGACCACAATGTTTGGTAAAAGATCTCCTTTACAGTTTAAAATCGATCTTATTGGTTTGGGAATAACTATAGTTATTCCAAAACTATTCTTATTCAGTACATATATATTGTAACATTTAAATTTTGTAATTTTACTTTTTATTTCACAATAAAAAATATTTCTAAGCACTAATTTGCTTTACATATTTTGTTATATTGGCAGCACTGTTTTTGTTTTGTAGCCAACAAAAATAGAAATTAGTTTAATTTGACTACGCGACAAAAGTAGCATGGACCACAACCAGTAGTCTTGTAGCCGTGTGGCCGTAAAAATAATCATTTTCGTATGCACACAAGTATCCATTTTTTCATACTTTGTATTCGGTATCCTGCTGTGGTTAATGTGTTTAATGCACAAAACGAAAGATTTCATCAATATGCTGCTATAGTTGTGAGCTGTTGTACTTTCTGTTACAAATGCTATAATAATATTTGCAACTTGCAATGCAATTCCAAAACAATGTACATATGTAAAAATAATAGAGGAGGACCTAAAATTTTAAAGTTCATAAAAATGACCATTTAATATATTTTTAAAAATTTTAAATATAAGAGAATTGCTTTGTTTTTTAATACATAGTAGAGAACTCTTCATAAAAAAATTAATTTTATTACAGTTTTCATGCAAATAAAATGCTTCGAAAAACTTTATTAATTTTAGAAAATCTGCTCTCATGTCCACATTTTTTGGCTAGCAGGTAACAATTTAAAATCAGGTTAATTACACTATGCAAACTTTTAAACTTTTGCCATGACCTTTATTCACCACTATATTTTGTTGATATGTTGTGGTCCCCTAACTATAAAATCCGTCGAAATTTATAATTCTATGGATACGATTTCAACGTAACTTGGGAAAGGTTAGCCCAATTTAATTACAAAGAAACACTAAAAAACTTTGAATAAAAATGCTCTTAATTTTTTATACTCAATGGCGCATAATCATAGTCAAAACAAACTATACTTTAGGAGTTTAAAACCAGTATTTTGTATGGCAATACTAGTTTTAAATTCTTAAAGTGTACTTTCTTTAGGACTATGAATACGCGCCAATGGTTTCAGAATTATTCAGACCGCAATGATGAAAAATATTTTATTTTGATGCAAACATGGAAAACTTTTATTTTTTTTTAAGTTTATTTAAAAAAATCGAGAATGGCAAAAACTTACCATTTTCATTAGCTGATCATAAATTCACATACACAAAAAAAAATATAACTTATATCCAAGGAATTTTTTCATAAATGCTATGAACATGATAATTTTTTTCCAAATTATTTTCATTCCTGCTAGGAACTCTTACAGAAATTAATTCATAAATTCTTTAAAAATTATTTTTAAAAATTCAGTATTGAACTTGTATAGTCTGTTGTACTAGGCACAACTCTTTCCTTTCTGTCAAACAGACATTGTATTTTTACTTTATATAAATAGAAAAGCATTTTAGAATTTGTTGACAAAAAGGTTTAAAATTTTTTTCAAAGCAACTTTGATTTCATAAATTTATTTATTGAAAGCTTAATTCATACTGGGAATGAAAAAATACCTGTATTTTATTTATGAATTACTAAAATATATGAACAATAAATTATGAACTTTTTTCATACTATTTATGTTCAAACTTTTTTCTGTGTATACTACAAATAAAATACGCTTGATTTCATAAAAATCTATGGATAAATATTGATTTTATTCATAATATATTCAAGGCACCAAATTTTTGCAAAAATTGCGAATATTTATACGGTACAAAAATAATCATTTATTAACAACTGATTCTGGTAAAGGCAACCAGAAAAAAATACTTTGTACGTGTAAGGGCGTTTTGAAAATTTACATCTGGGACTTATTTTAGGGGGAGTTAAATTTCCCGCTTTTCCACATAGTTATACTGATTCGGCATAGAATATCTTGTACGGATTACGTTAAAGGTATAAGCTGTGCTCAACACTTTTTTGTCAAATACCAAAAACAAAATTTGCATTGCACATTTAGTCCGCTATAATGCCGCTGAAGGGGAGTTTTTGTCCCTTTTTTATTTAGGGGCCAAAATCAGCTAGAAGTTTAAAATGTTCTACAAAAATTTTAAGCATGATGTTTTATCACAGAAAAAATTATCACTAAAAAATTTTCAAACAAAAGTTTGTCCAAAAATATATTTAATTTTCAGTAAATGTTCTGTACATAATCTATGAATTGTTTGTTTGACTCTTATTTAGGATGCAAACACCAAAAACAACAAGAAAAACATTGTTGTAAAAACCAACCCCGATGACGACATACACACAAGTAAGAACAACAACAATGATAGCAAAAAGAATGCGATTGTATCAAGTTTGTTTACTGTAGATTTTTGAGTGAATCAGTTCGTTAATGTCGTTGCGTTAATTCTCATTCATTCTTTTAGAGTCTTTAGATAAACATTCAGACTTGAACACATTTAACAAAGTAAAATTTCATCATTGATAATGACCCAGACAAAAATTTTGCTTGATGTATTACAACAAATTCAGTATTTTGAGACTAATTTTTCAAGAAATGCGGTAAATCTTATTGTTTCATTTAGTCAATTGTTTTGTTTACAATTTGTAAATATTTTTAGACAAACCGTTTTATAGATTTAAACAATTTGTTCACTGAAAGAAAACCTGTTTTTTTAATGAGATTGTTGAGATATTTTTGTCTATATTTACAAATTTATTTGTAGGTCCGTTCCTAGACAAGATATTTACTATCTCATTGAACTCCTTTACAGAAAATGAAATTTAGTTTTTTCTGTGTATATAAAAGTGTTAAGCAGTTTAAAGCGGAAGTAAGTCCTACAAGATATAATATACCGATTCATTACCAGAGGTTGAATTCGAAAAGCCGCCGCCGGCCTTATTTTCATTGATCAAGCCGGCACCGATGGAGTGGCTGGAATCGGCTAATTCCAGTAAATGCTTCAAAAAAAATTTTTTCCAATTACAATTATAACTTTTTAGAAAAAGTCAAATTTGAATTGGCTTATAAATTAAACGCTTAATTAATGTTAACAAAAACAAAATGCGTTTTTAGTTGGTCTGAAGTGTGGCCTACTAGATTGCAATACCAAATGCATCAAAAGAGAACATCAAAAAAATTGTTTTGGCCAGAGAACGAGGTCGTCTGAACCATACTGCATTGGTTGAATTTTAATGAAGTTTTTCATTGGATTAACGTCGAAATTCATAGAATTTATGAAGCAAATGCTTTCAGTGTAGCTTAACAAAATATCTCAGCAAAACTAAAAGCTATATCGGCACATTAGTAAGTAAAAGAACAAAATTTCTTGCTTATCCAGTTAGCTTGGACATAAACCGTTCCTAAAGCACTAAATATTAACTGATCTAAAGGCACTAAAATATCAATGTTTTCACTACATGCATTCTGCAACCAAACTTTAATCTATTGCTATTTAGATCTTGTATATCGCTGTAGCTTCTTTCGTACAAATCGAATTTTGATCTTTGAAGTTTTATAAGTTTTCTTGTTACATATTTTTCAATATTTACGTTCAGTTCGTTCATTTAAACTTTTTTTGTTGATTAATTTTAAGTTAATTTTATGATTTATAGTTTACTGCCCCTTTACATAATCGGCATTATTTTTGCAACACTTATCATTAGAGAAATTTGTGAAAAATGAAACGAAATAACTTGATACTGGTTTTTATTTTACTTTTTCGTACAATTGTAAAAAAATAAAATTTAGATGACAAAATTTTACCATTTTGTTCTTTTTCTAAATTATTTCCTTTTTTAATTCCAATACTGCAAGAACTTTCATTAGTTTTGTTAATAGAAATATTTTCCGTTTTTCTTTTTACAGGGTCTCACCTTCTTTCTTACATACTCAATATTTTCGGCGGTACTGGGTATGCTGCAGTTCGGTTACAATACCGGTGTGATAAATGCCCCCGAAAAAAATATAGAAAACTTCATGAAAGATGTCTACAAGGATCGCTATGGCGAAGATATAAGTGAAGAAGTTATACAGCAATTGTATTCAGTGGCGGTTTCAATATTTGCCATTGGCGGCATGTTGGGTGGCTTCAGTGGCGGCTGGATGGCAAATCGTTTTGGCAGGTGAGTAGTGAGGAAATGTTAAATATTATTATATACATCCTTAATAATATTTTTATTTGCAGAAAGGGTGGTTTATTATTAAATAATGTTTTGGGTATAACCGGTGGCTGTTTAATGGGTTTTACTAAAGTGAGTCATTCCTATGAAATGTTATTCCTTGGCCGTTTTATAATTGGTGTTAATTGCGGTAAGTGCAAAAATTGTTTATAGAATATACATAAAATTTCCTTTTGTTATTTTTAATATCAGGTCTCAATACATCATTAGTGCCAATGTACATTTCCGAAATTGCACCACTCAATTTGAGAGGTGGCTTAGGTACCGTTAATCAATTGGCTGTGACAGTAGGTTTACTATTATCCCAAGTATTGGGTATTGAACAAATTTTAGGAACAAATGATGGCTGGCCCATTTTATTGGGTCTGGCGATATGTCCTGCGGTTTTACAATTACTTTTACTGCCGGTATGTCCAGAATCACCTAGATATCTATTAATAACTAAGCAATGGGAAGAGGAGGCAAGAAAAGGTATGTAGAAACGAACAAATACATGTCTGCAAATAGTTTAATTTTGTTTACTTTTATTTGAAAGCTCTCCGACGTTTACGTGCCTCAAGTTCGGTTGACGAAGATATCGAAGAAATGCGTGCCGAAGAAAGAGCTCAACAATCAGAAAGTCATATCTCTACAATGGAACTGATATGCTCGCCCACACTGCGGCCACCTTTAATCATTGGCATTGTCATGCAACTTAGTCAACAGTTTAGTGGCATCAATGCTGTGTTTTACTATTCAACATCACTGTTTGTTAGCTCGGGTCTGGCCGATGATAGTGCTAAATTTGCCACAATAGGAATAGGTGCAATTATGGTGAGTGCGAGCGCAAATTGTGAAAGCTCATAATTTTCATATCCTTCATACAAGTTTATTATTCTCTATGATACTTCTGCAATGAATAATCGACTTTTCCAGGTTACAAACTTGGAGAGGTGCATTAACGATGCACTGACTTAAAATTTTGCATTCTGTTGTGCAATTTTAAATAGCTCGACAGTTCTATGTCAAGGCTTATCCGTTTTCATTCTATCTCAAAAACGGTTGATCCTACGAAATATTGTTGTAAAAAAATTTTCATAAATTTTTTATCTACAGCTCTTAATATGAAATCAATCGCATTCAAGACGAGAAGCGATTTATATGACCTTCTTAGCTTTTATACTTATTAGCTTGTATAAAAGTGAGCACTTGATAACCCGATATGAAAAAACTTTCAAACGTGTTTCTAACCATTTCGTGGCGAACATGGTTATTCTAAATTCACTCTATCGTTAGATAGATAAATTTCAATCTTTTGTAGAAAACTGTTAAACCTAATTGTTCAACTTGCATCACCAAACTGAAGTTGATATGGAAAGCAAAACAAAATTAAGCAATTTAAAACAATTTGTTTTAGTTTTTCATTCTTCAACGACTAAGGCATAGAAATTTACGCATTGCCTCAGTCTTAAAATATATATGATAAACAGACAATTATTTAATATAACTAAGTATATGAAATTTTGTTATTGTTCTCTATATGAATTTCACTTTGATGACGTGAATATTTTTTTATGAAATATTTTTATTAACACTTGCTAGCTAAACAGATAAAATTATCATCAACAAATTTTCAAACAAAAGTTTGTCTAAAACAAAATTAAATTTTCAGTACACGTTCTTTACTGAATCAGTAAATTCTTTGTTTGACTTTTGTTTAGGACGCAAATACCAAAAACAACAGCAAAACCTAGTTTTCTGCGCCAAAAAAAAAAAAACATTCACCATGACCACATACACATAAATAACAGCAACAACAATGATAGCGAGGGAATACCATATTTTGTTTCGATCGATAGCGTCGAATGCTTTTTCGAATTCGATGAATGTGAGATAAAAGGTGGAGTTGTATTTATTGCACCGCTCAATTATTAGACAAATGCTGTTAATTTGGTCCACGCATGAACGGTTTGGGTGGAGGCCAGCTTGTTCTTTTCGTAGTTATACATATATGCGGTTAAGAATTATCTCATTAAAAATTTTACTGACGGAGGGTTAGGGCAATACCTCTCTAGTTATTGCATATTTTTGGATCACCTTTTTTGCGAATTTTGATTATCAGACTTTCCTTCCAGTATTTCTATATTTTCTCAAAAAGGGGTTGAAGTATGGCCATAAGGTACATAGAGGCCAAACAGAAACTTCAAAAACCTAAGTGTGCTGTCAAAAACCCAAGTCTAAGGATGTATTAGTAGAACATTTTGTATTAGTATTGGTTTAAAATAATAACCCAGCAGCTAAAGTTACAACTAGTAACGCTTTAGGACAGTCATATTACTTGTTGTAATGGTAGTAGTAAAAAACGACAGTCATATTACTAGTTGTAACAAGAGTAGTAACGTTACTGGTCAAAAGAGAACAATCACATTACTAGTTGCATCGAGACTAGTAACGATACTAGTCAAAAAAGCACAATCATATTACGAGTTGTATCGAGACTAGTAACGATACTAGTCAAAAAATGACAAAATTTTCAGGTATACGATTTTATATGAAACCAATTGTTAGCTATTAAAAAATAAATAGAATGTGGCTCAGTGGGTAGAGTACTTGCCTTAAAGTATGAAAAATGCGTGTTCGTACCCCGGTTGAGCCAAAGTTTTTTTAAGAGTTACAAAACTCTTAATAAAAAAACTAGTAAGCGCACTAGTTTACAATAACTAGGATTCCAACTGGGATATAACTGTATACAAATGAACTAGTTGGTCCCCTATGACAAACCAATGTTAAAATCGATAGTTCGATATATGAAAAAGGATAGATAGGCAACTAGTCTGAAGCAAAAAGCAACTAGTATAGTTCCAGCTACATACCAGTTACTTTGTCTGCAGCGAATTTCCCCACAGCACTAAAGTGGCTGCTAAACAAATCAATATTCTGCTTCAATATATGTATCTGTTTGTGTGCGTTTGTTTACAAAAAATTGTTACACATATACGGAGGGGAATATTGAAGAATATCAAAATGCTTTTGATTTTCATAACAAACGCACACAAGCACATAAATTGAAGCTAAAATATTGATCCGTCTAGCAGCCACTTAAAACCGCACTTGATTATAACAAAAAGTATTCTAAACTATTTATATTTTTATACATGATTTTTTAGAAGTTTATGCAATTATTGTTATATTAATTAATGAAAATATGAATTTAGAATGTTTTAAATACATTCGAGCTCAAAAAATATTGATTTGCCATTTCTCTATTTGGCACCAAAAATTTTTATCCCAAATAGGAACAAAAATACAATACTGTTCAATAAAAAATAGGGTTGAAAACTTTGATAAATTTCAACACACAAATGTCAACAAAATTAAACAAATGTTTTAAAATTACAGCAAGAAGATATATAAAATTTGCATTAAAACAAATAAAAAAATTAAATTAAACTAAAAAGTGTTTGTGCGTGGAAAAAACGTTACGATTTAGTGCATTTTCAATTGGAAAAATTATAGTCTCTCAAGTGTGTTGAAATGCAAAAATGGTGTCCTCTCATTTTTGTTGATTTTACAATATCTATATGTGTAAAGAGAATTGTCATTATTTTATTGACAGTGCGAGAGCTTGCTATCTATGTTTATCAATGGTATGGCTGCGGTTGTTTGTGGATTGTATTTAAAAAATTCAGCTGCCAAGTTGTCAATATCTGGAGCTTTATTGTTTTTCAGTTGACTTATGGCTGATATAACCTCTAAGAGAGTATGAGGCATAGATTATACGTAGATAGTCAAATGGGCTCCTGTCAAAAAAAAATTGCCAACTCTCTTCACACCTATGAGTATTTTGTTATAAAATACACTGCGGGAGGCAGCTCAACACTCATCAGAGAGCATAATTTTTGCACTTGAAAGTGCACTAAAATTTATTTTTTTTTGCACTATTTAATATTATTAAATTTTTTTATTTGCCATATAACAAATTTTATGTTTCTTCTTGCTGTAATTTTAAAATATTTGTTTAATTTTGTTGACATTTGTGTGTTGAAATTTATCAAAGTTTTCAACCGTTTTTTTTTTCATTCAACAGTATTGCATTTTTGATGCTATTTGGGACAATCTTTTTAGTGCCAAATAGAAAAAATGCAAAAAAATGTTTAGCGAATCAAAATTTTTTGAGCTCAATTGCATTAAAAATTATTCTAGATTCATATTTTCATTAATTAGTGCAAAAATAATTGTATATAACAACTAAAAATTCGTGTTTAAGAAATATAAATTTTGTTAAATACTTTTTGTACAACTAAGTATGGTTTTGTAGCTGTGGGGAATATTTTATTTTAAACCAATACTGAAACAAAATGTTCTACTAACACATTCTTAGACTTAGGTTTTTTGACAGCAGACTTAAGTTTTTGAAGTTTTAGTTGACTATCTACGTATAATCTATGGTATGGTATGGTGGAGTTTCGATGCTAATTGGAGTCGTCAGATGCTCTAGGCGAGAGATTATACTAGCCTATTGCTGGCGGATTACGGAGCCATTGTGGCTTAGAACTTCTTGGAAGTGTTCCCTCCACCTATTTAACTGATCCTCTATAGTGATAAGAATTTTACCACTTTTATCTTTAAATGGTGCGTTTGGAGCTAATTTTTTACCAGAAAGTTTTCTAATTATTTCAAATACTGTCTTCAAGTTTCCAGAGTTTGCTGCGAATTCCGGTTTCGATGCCATATTATTGATATGGTCGCGCTTGTCCTGTCTAGCCTGCCTTTTCACTTTCCTTATTAATTCAGCGTATTTAGTGTATAGAGTGGTCTTTTTGCTGAAGCTCGTTTCGGAAAGAATAAATTGTTGACCTTCACGTCTCTCCTCTACCAGGTTCCAAAAAGTATCGGAAAGCCATTCCTGGTTGTTTTTTGTAATATGACCGATATTTATTTCAGCAAACTCGCTGAAAACTTTCCCTATTTTCTTCCATTCTTCATCTACATTTATATTTTGCTGTAGCTGATAGATGTTATTGTAAGCTGATAGATGTTATTGTTAGATGTTATTGTAATATACCTGCTTCTAACAGCATCGGATTTCAATTTCTATATGTTGTATGGTCTACGCTGGCTCTGCTGAATATTGGACATGTTATTGTGTCTTTTGACAGTAAGTTTAAGGTTAGATACAACTAAGTAATGGTCAGTAGCTGTATCTGCGCTTCGGAAGTGTCTTGAACCATTTTTTGGATATGCAAATGTGATCGATTTGGCCAAGGTTGTTTGATTGTGTGTCCCTTGATTTCCACGAGTATATGTGACGTGGTTTGTGTGGGAATTATGAGCCTCCTATTGCGAGCTTGTGTTTTGCACAAGTTTCTAACAATAGCTCGCCGTTCTCGTTCCTGGTACGCGGGATGTGTTTTCCCACTATACCTTCGAAATCATTGTTATCATTTCCCATTCTGGCATTCATATCACCCATAAGGATCTTCATTCCGATCGATAAGGATACCATTCCGATCGATGTTGCTTAGGCCGTAAAAGTTTTCTTTTATGATGTAGTCGGAAACACTATTTTTCATACGAAATTATGTATTATGTATGGGAAATAAAGTCGAATTTTTCACTAAATGGCTTATAACTTTCTTATTTTTTGTAGGATCTCCACGATTTTAAGTTTCATTTATTCGGCACAAAATTGTTTATTGCTTAAAAGAAATTATTAAGAATTGTTTCCATATTAATGAAGCATTTTACCAAAAATTAATAATATTAATCTAACTTCAAGCCGTGTCAATAAAAATATTAAAAAAATATTTTTTATATATAATTTACTTCGATATAAATTTCTGCAGGTATTCGAAATTGATTACTTCATTTTCCTTCGACGCTCTACTATTAGAGTGGATTAAATTTCTTTATATGCTTCACCACATGTAATGAAATACAACCCAATTTCTATTGGTTGATCGAAGTTTTTTTTATCATCATTGTTTTATTCTTTACTAGCTATACCCGGCGTGTTTCGCTACACCATTGTTATACAGATATAGAAAAATGAATTAACTCTTTTAAAAATAACCATAAAATTGGTTAGTTTTTTTGGCGATCTTTTTAGTTTTGGTGAATTTTTGCGTTTTAGAGATTTTTTCATTTTGGCGATTTTTCGTTTTGACTTTTTTAATTCTGGAATTTTTTAGTTGTAGAGTTTTTTAGTAAATTTCAAGAGTTTGCCTCTTACGGTTTCCAAGATACAGCAAACTGTTCAAACTACATAATCAAAATTACATTAACTTTCAGAACACCCTTTAATTTTTGTTGTGTTAAATATTCTACAGACTACACCAGTTAACACTAACTTTGAAAATTTCGAGAGTCTATATAAAAGTTTCTGTATATTACATTAGTATTTCAACATATTTCGTTGCTCGCTTTAGAACACCCTTTAATTTTTAGCCCGTAGTTCTTGCGCCTCTCGAGAAAACAGCCTGTGACAGACGGAAAGACAGACGGACTGACGGACAGCGTATCGAAAACAATAAGATTAATTTACACTTTTGGTGTACAGAGAACCTCTTCCAAAATGTAACTTTTCAAAAAGTAACCATTTTCAAAAGAGTACCATTTTCAAAAAGTACCCTTTCCAAAAAACATTTTTCAAAAAGTACCATTTCTTAAAACTACATTTTCAAAAAAGTACGTTTTCAAAAAGTACCTTTACTTTAAAATTTAAACGGTTCACAAAAATAGTACCAAAACTATATTTTTTACCTTTTTCGGCCCCGAAATGTAAAAATTTCAAAAAAAAAAAGTACAAAACTCCTATCCACTCATTTTTCTATCTTATTATGACGCTTTTGGAATTTTATGTCTACCTTACTTAGATTCGGAGATATAAGAACACCGAGTTTACCCGTTTTTACCCCTTTTAATCCCGTTAGAATTTAAGTTTTCAAAAATTCGTTCTTAGAGAATATATACAAACATATGCACTCAGTATGTGTATCAATGTGCATAAAAAATAGTTGTATGGAAAAAAGTACCAAAAAGGGCTACCAATTTTACCCATTATATATTCAAATTTGAAAATATACAAAATTGTTTTTGAGGTCTTTTTAAGGAGAGAAGAATGAATTTCAAGTATAGTTTCTAACTTTATTACTTTAGGAGATAAACTGTTAACAAAAAAAGTACCAAAACTATAATTTCACCCTTTTTCGGCCCCTAAATGTACAGATTTTAAAAAAGCTTCAGACACCTGTCCGCTCATTTTTCTATCTTATTCTGATGATTTTAGAATTTTATGTCTACCTTACTTAGATTCAAAGATATAAGGTTACCGATTTTACCCGTTTTTACCCCTTTTAATTCTCGTAGAATTAAAATTTTCAAAAATCCTTTCTTAGTGAAAATATACAAACATATTCATTCACTATGTATATCAATTTGCATAAAAAATAGTTGTTTGGAAAAAAGTACCAAAAAGAGCAACCAATTTTACCCTTTATATATTCGAATTACAAAGAAGTACCAAAATATGTTTGAGGGCTTCGTAAGGATAGAAGAATCCATTTTAAATTTAATTTCTATTTTCATTACTTTAGGAGATAAACGGTTAACAAAAAAAGTACCAAAATTATATTTTTACCCTTTTTCTGCCCCTATATGTAAAAATTTCAAAAAAGTACCAAACACCCGTTCGCTTATTTTTTGATCATATTTTGGAATTTTATGTCTACCTTATTTAGATCCGGAGATATAAAGTTAACGAATTTACCCGTTTTACCCGTTTTTACCCCCTTAGCGTTTGAATTTCCCAAAACCCTATACATCTTGAGGGGAGCCCAAATACGAAATTTCAACTTTCTAGCTTTAGTGGTTTGGGCTGGGCGATGATGAAGCAGTCAGTCAGTCAGTCACTCAATAACGTTACTCTTTTATTTATATAGATTTGGGTTTTACTATTCATTCCGCATAGCCGAACATATTCCTCCTCAACTAATCAACTTAAATTCCTGTTAAAGAAATAACAATTTAATGATTTTCACTATCCTTACAGGTTGTTATGACTCTAGTTTCTATACCCCTTATGGATCGTACCGGTCGACGTACCCTACACCTGTATGGTCTGGGCGGCATGTTCATCTTTTCGATATTTATCACAATTTCATTCCTAATAAAGGCAAGTATTGCAATAGGATTTTTGTACAGTTTAAACAAAAATCTTGCAAAGGTTAAGTATGATATATTTAAATGTTTGATATTAAAAAAAATTATATTAAATGGTTTTTGTGGTTTGTGATTTTTTATTTTATATAAAATAATTCAAATATAAAACAAGGATATTTGGTTTATTTGAATTTTCTATCGGTTTTTTTGTCAATAATTTATATCTACTAAAAAATATTTATTTTTTATAGAAAGTGATATTTTATGCATGAAGTTGTTTAAGTAAATTTTTATATTGTAAAAAAACTTTTTTGTTCAGAATTTTTATAAAATAATTTTGTGCAAAAATTAAAGTTTTTTCTAATATTAATTTTGTTAATTTTAATTAATCCTTTAAAGAATGTTTACTTGATTGTGAAATCATTATGAAGAAAAACGAGTATGAATGCATTAGGAAAAAGATGAATATATTTTTGTTTTGAGCCCTAACTAACCAACCCATAGCAGAGTGCTATTCTTGAGCTTCGGGGTGCGATTCCCACCAAATTCACTAATCTGCCTCATTACAACAAGTGATTGTATTTGTTAATACACAGTTTAAATGAAATGGCCATATTTTTGTAATTGATTAAACCACCTCTAATCAACCAATGAGTGGACGGACCACTCACCATTTTCGATTTTAATAAAACTTTGTGTAAATTTTTTTTAAATTTAAAATTTTAGCTACTTCGGCTGTGAAGCTACATATCACTAAAATATATATCTATAAAAGTTGAGTTTACTTGAAAAATTTTCATTATCTTCAAAAGTGCTTAAGTTACAGACCTCAGCAACGTACCGTTTACAAGTTTATAAAGCTTCCTCCACAATGGCGTAACCCAAATTAGATTTCCGAAATTTACAATCACTATATGTTACAAAAGGTCAAAATTTTCCAAAAATATATATGATTTGTCTCACCTTTATTTTAATTTTCGGATATAGCATTATGAAGAGGTTTTTATTAACTTTCAAACGATGTATTATTGACCTCTGTAACTCGAACTTTTTCTTTCTTAAGATATAAGTCGGAAGCTATGATTATTCAGCTCAAGTTCAATAATTGAATTAATTTAAATTCAAATTATTTTTAAGAGTGGAATATTAGAATATCTAATCAGACTAGCAGGACGGATTAGTGCTACTAATTTCGACAGCCGCTACGCTCTCATCATTGTTCACTTTTACCACGTTTGATCATGGATACTAGTATTAATGAAACATCAGCTATTTAACCAAATTTTGTGAGGAAATATAATATGCGTTATCTTATTCCTTTTATCAATGTGGTTAGCCGAAATCTCACCTTCTGATTCTTTATTCTAATTTTTCCATCTCTTATTTTTATTTTTGGTTTCTTAAGATATTTATAAAAATTATATAAGTAAAGTCAATTTTTTTCTTGATGACTTCAGATCTCCATAGTTAGGCGACCCAGGAGCCTAACAAGAATTAGTTGAATTAGTTGAATTTTATTGTTTTTTAAAACGTTACAAGAAATACTTAATTCTATAAATTAACTTTAATAGTCTTATATATAAAAAATTTCCTTAGATGCTAAAGCATTTCCCAAAAGACTCAAATTATTTAGAAACTAGTACATTTTTATATATACACAAATTATCAGCCGTGTCACAGTTTCCGTTCGGACTGGTTTTGCTTCCGTAGTTGTGATTCCGAAAAAGTACATTTTTGGTGCTTTAGACTCCGTTTATTTTGCTTACTCTTGTTTTTAGATACAAAGCTCATATTAAGCTTTTTATTAACAAGGAAAGCTCATGACCAAACATTTATTTGACGCTCCTAAAAGTATGCACGTTTTTTAGTATTTACTGCAAATGAAGCTAGTAGAAAAGTGTTGTTCAATTCCACTTTGAAATTTACAGCCATGTCACAGATTCCGTTCGGATTTGTTTTGATTCCGTAGCTGTCATTCCGAAAAAGTATATTTTTGGTGCTTTAGATTCCGTTTATTTTGTATTTCGTTTTTACAGCAATAAAGTTTTTATACCTTGAGGCGTTTGTTTACTCTTGTTTTTACATGCAAAGCTCGCATTGAGCTTTTTATTAACATGGAAAGCTCATGACCAAATATTTATTTGACGCTCCTAAAAGTATGCACGTTTTTTAGTGTTTACTGCAAATGAAGGTAGTAGAAAAGTGTTTTTCAATTCCACTGTAAAATTTAAAAGTGGTTTCTTCGTAATCAAATTTTTGTCTTTCGTTTTCTGAAGAAGCAACTTACGGAATTGAAACCACTTCCGATCGCAATGGTTTTCCGTGACATGGCTGTATATTATGCTTATATATATTTATATAATTCCCCAAAAAAGCAAAAAAAAAGGAAGCAAATCCACTGGAGAAAAATATCTAGACATCTGAACGGTCTGCAGATTTCTAGACCCATCAAAACATCCTCTCGCCAAAGGATTTTCTAATGAACGCGCACCTTCCAGAAACCTTAAAGCCTTCTCGACCAAAAAGTAATCTACCCGCCCAAAATCAACTGCTTCGTAAATATACCTACACCACGGCCTACGGAAATGACCATTCTGCCCGATGTATGGTTGTAACCCAAAACACGCAACCAGAATCATTCGCTCCCATCTCCTACGCCTCCCCATCTGGGATGAAAAAATTCCAAACGAAGCTAGAAAGACATAAGAAATGATTTGACGAATGATCTGGCGTTATATTAAAGGGCGCACTCTTTTGTCAAGAACGCCTCTGCACCTCAGTACCCTCCGACACGAGAAGTAGATCTTCTTAGTCCTTTCAAGAATATCATCAATATGACGATAAAACTCAAAGTTTTCATGGAAGGCGACGCCAAGGTATTTTATTCTGTCCGATATCCCAATCACGTCCGGTCCGATTTTCATACATGGTAAGTATGATCTACAATTTGGATAGACATACTTACGCCTTCCTTTGCACATCATGGCCACACATTTTGGTATATTCAATTTAAGGCCCCACTTTGAAGAATAGTCCGTCAGTACAATCAAGTATTGGTTTATCCGTTGGTTTATAGCGGCTGCATAGGCTCCCGTAGAGGCAATGAGAATATCGTCAGCATGCAACAACAAGAGATCCCCTGTGGCTTATGTGGTATATCTGATATGAAGACATTGTATAAAACAGGACCCAGCAATGAGCCCTGTGGCACTCCTACGAAAATTAAACCCTCCTGAGAAACACCATCCCCCAACACGAACTCTATACGATCGGTCCTTTAAAAAGCTATAAATCATACGGTAGATACCCGAACCAAAATCCAAGGCGATCATTTTACAGATGAGACCATCATGCCAAACAGTGTCGAATGTCTTGGCAAAATCCAAACCCAACACCATAGTCCCGCATCTCCTCTTCAGACCCCTGGCAATATAGTCAGTAAGTACCGTCAAAGCATGTGTCGTCGAAAATCCTCTTCTAAATCCAAATTGGAAATCTTTTAAAATGTCCCCGTCCATTCATACGTCATTAACTGCTGCCAACAGAAAGTATTCGAATAGGTTCCCAAAGGCCGACAGTAAGGAAATCGGTCTATAGCTGCCACTCTCACTCGGATTCGCTCTCGGTTTTAATATGGGAACCACTAGGGCTACGCGCCATGCTTTAGGGAAATATCCAATGTTAAGACAATGATTAAATACTACGGATAAAAATCTCCACGCTACATTTTCTATCTTCCTCAATATATAATCAGCTATACCATCCACGCCTAAAGATCTCTTGCTTGCTCTACGTCTCAGTGCACTACCAGCAGACACCGTTTCGATGAAGCCAAGTCTGTCAGTCTTTGTATTAGAGTCAATAATTCCCCCCTGCGCTATTAACGTTCTTCCCAAAGTCGTCAAAGGCGTCATTCGGTCCAAAGTTGAGACTACGTCCCGTACTCTCACACCAAATGGATCCATACGATCAGGCTCCAGGCTGGCGTACCTGGGATAAATTATTCGCAAGAATATCTGCCATCCCGCGATTTTAGGATCGCATGTGTGCGCCCGCCACCATTTTAACGTTGCTGAAAGTTCGATTGTTCACTCTAATATTATGTAAAAAGTTTGTCCAATAGTCACGTTCAAAGTTTGCTATGGCACGGTGTATGATTCTGTCCAAGTTTCTCAAGTCCGCCTTCAAAATATTATGCCTGCCTGGGTTCTGGCACCTATGAATTGCTTGTCTAAGTCTTTTCTTCTATTTAATAAAATTTAATATATGTAATGGCAGCTTCAACAAGCCATTACCTCCAATGAACACCTTTAGAATTGAATGCTCTATAGCATCCTGATAGGTTCCTTCCATGGACTCTATGCATACATCAATTTCCGCGGCAGTCACATTCCTATCAAGTGGCAGACCATACGTACCTTGATTCACTGATAGTCTGCTTGTAAACCTAGGTCTGTCTATTCGGTCATAGTCAAGCAAGTAGTCGTAAAGAAACTACTGCTCTATGGTCAGAATCATAGTCCAGCGTCCTAAGTTGGTTCCAGTTCATTGCGATAATATCTACAGATGTCAGAGTAAAGTAAATGTAGGATGACACAACTGCTTTGATTCTAGTAGGGCTGGAAAGTAAAAATTCCCGAACGTTACGTCCACTTATATTAGTACACCGATCACCCCAGTAGGGATGCTTTGCATTAGGATCAGTACGAGTTACTACACTGTATTTGCGTGCGAGCATCTGTATCGAATCAAAGTTCATCTCACTAAAAACACTACTAGGCTTCCGATACATCGAGATTACTATCAAATCGGCAGCATTCACTATTAGAATTTGGAAAGCCGTGTTCTCAACCAAATTAGTACCTCCTAACAATTCAGGACATTCCTTACGAGGACAGCTGTTGCTCCTCCAAGAATAATATATTATATCCTTATTATTGTTGTACTCAAAAAAGTTCTTACCGAGTTTCATTAAAATCGGAAAGGGTGAGGTCCATTTCACCCTCTTTCTTAGCTGATTTAATTAAGGTGGACTATCCTGGCGCCTTTTATCCTAATTTTGAAGAGATTGTTGATTGCATTTCAAAAGTATTCTAATATTTTCTACTGTACGCATGCTCGTTATAAATAATTATTTACTATTTTTAACACTTAAAATGATTTGTTTCAATTTCTTTTACTTTTTTTAATTCAAGCATGCTTTTTGCACGCAAATGACACACTCTTCTTTCGTTTTATTGATTAATTTATTTATGACTTTTAGTAAAATTATTTAAATTTTTATATATAAACACATTAAATAAATGAAATTTTTAGTTTATTTAACTAACAACAAATTTAAAGTATGCCTGTTTAAGTACGAATACCCGATTGATTTTTCATTTAATTGATATATAGAAATAACTGCCGACTTTTTTATGTGATTTAATCGTGTAGTTGTTTGTTTTATATTGTATATAATTCTACATATATTTTTTTTTTTGTTATTTAGGTTAAGTTATATTGAATAAATGAGTTTGGCTATTTAAAATGGCAAATATATTAAAAAATAATAATAATAATAGAGAAAATTTAATTAAATAGTAAGAAAAACTTTATGATTTTTAAAGGAAAATAGAAAAGATAATAAAAAGGGAAGATTATCGTCTACGTATTGTATTAAAAGAACTCACCTGTAAGGAGAAAGAAAAAAATATATTTTTAAATATATCGACTTTAGATTAAGTAAAAGTATTAGCTTCATTGCACCAATAGTTTTTATTCAACCATTGAAATCGTTAGCTTATATTATATATTAGTGATGATTACATGACGCGGTAAGTAAGGGGGAAGCATGGAGATGCAAAAATAAAACCTTAGGGGTATCTACAAATTAATAAAACTTTACTTAGGATGCCTCGGTGAGGTCGCTTGATCTCAATAGGGGTGGGCAGTTTTTCCTGGCATCACCTCAGCCAAAAGATTTCGGTATAATGTGTGCAGCAGGTAGATAATTACTTATATTTGCTTTCGGGCTCTCTATATTTATTAAAATTTGTTTTAATTTCAACTACTCTTTCAACTAAATTATTTTAGTACAGTTGGCATGATTTTTGTAGCTGTTTAATTGACCTGATGGTCGACAAGAGCCACCCCGATACGGCGAGCCCTAGCCGGAGCTTACGCCAGCATCCCAGCGTCGTCGATCATCTGGCAAACTCTGGCAGCTGCTGTTTGTGTTGAAGTTGTGTTGAAATGTCGTTAGTACATTTTAAGGCTCCATTACTCATACGTAACGTTGATGTAGTTGCATGTTGCTGATCGTTTCTGTCACATTGAAGGGCTATGAGACAGAAGCGATAAGCAGCATGCAACTACATCAACGTTACGTATGAGTAATGGAGCCTTTAGACTTAGGTCCAACTCGTTCGAACTCGTTCAGCAGCTCGATTTGGAAACAAACCTATGTAATTTAAATGGGTTTGATCATCGGTTTGTGTGTAAAACGAGATTGCAGCAGTGTGATTAAAGGAAAATAGATATGTGAGAGCCGTATTAAAATATTAAAGAGCTGTATGAACAAAAGAACAAACAGGTTTGAAGATGATCGGCTTGCTTTCTGTATCATACTTTACTCTGTTCATTGTACTGAAGCAGCGTGACCGTTTTGCGACTAAAGTGGCAATTTGCCACTTTTTCAACTGCCTTGCCACTTTTAGTGCCCCTTTTTTAAAATGACCTAAATCTGCCACCTTTTGTAAAATTATGCCCCTTTTTGCCCCTTTTTATGAAATGATGCTTCTTGTTTTAATATAAGCTTTTTACGGCACGAAACAGTTTTTATAAAAAAAATCTCAATACAAAAATTTGTTTTTGAGGCTATCATGTAAAGTCTTACGATAAAAACTATTTTGAAATAGTTAAAGAGTTTAGATCTATAGATATTCATTATTGTATTAAAGTTATTAAAAACTAACACCCTGATTCACTAACACGAACAAGAACGTCTTGTTAAAATTTTTATGAAAATCACGCAGCTTTAAATATTATTAAAATTAATTTCATGCAAATTTTGGTGGCATGTCACAATATCCAGTGACATAATGTCCAAAGACATTATGTCACTGCAAAAAATGGCATAACATCCATGGACATTGTGACACTTAATAGTGCCATGGACTTTATGACATTATTATTATGATCATAATGGTCTTTGAAATATGTCATAATGTCCACACTTTTAAAAATGAAAACAAATTCAAATATACATGTTGTTGACTATTCACTTTTTACTTCTGCAATCGGTGACAAGTAATAAAAGATTAATTGACGTTATTTCATTTTAAAAAGTGAAATAAAATCAAGAAACATTTGCAAATAGCGTCAACAATGCTTAAAATATGTCCAATCGACATCGTCGATTCAAAGAAATATTTTCAAATTAATTAAAATTGTTAAGAAAATTTATTTTACTACAAAATATTCTTTGCGTAGCTGTCCTTCGACCGGGCTTAAGTATTTTTTCTTCTTGGTATATTGAAAAGCGGCCTTCGGCCGGTCTTAACAATTTTCTCCTTGCAGTATACTCAGCGGCTTCGCCGACCGAAGGCCGGCTATGCAAAAATCTTTACTAAGCGAAACTGCTTTTCGATATACTTTACTAATGTGCTGTTGCCATATGCAAACAAGCAACTTGAGTAAACAAATTTTTATGGAAATTGTTTTAAGACGTATGAATGCCTTTCACATAAATTTTATACAAACAAGGCTTGTTTGCATTGTTTGTCTAAAATTTATATAAAAAGCAGTCAGTTTTTTTAACGAAAAAACATCAAAATTGATTCATTTTATTTCAAAAGCATTACATATACGCCCTAAAAATTCATTAAATATTAGAATTTGGTTCAATTATTCCCTTTTCAAAAAAGTTGCCCCTTTTTTTGAAAGAATCCCCTTTTTGGTGCCACTTTTTTCCTCAAAATCCCCTTTTTGTGCCACTTTTTAAAAATTTTCAACGGTCACCCTGTATTGAAGCAACGATGAGTAAACATGTATGAACTATCAACACTAGCGAGCAAGTATGTGCTTGAACATGAACATAAACTCGGATGTGTGTCTGTGAGCATGAACACAGTTTAACACAATCATAATAAGTATGATCAAATACAAACACGGTGAAATGTTCGAACAATCAAATACAAATACGGGAGAATAACACGCAATTTACAGCGTGATTTTTAAGACATGTCTTTTTTTAATTATCTTTTAAAGTTGCTACCAAAAGCTTTTTGCATTTATACAATGATTTTTCATTTCATTTCTTTTTTGTACATTACTCTCAAAATTTGCTTTATTTACTCGTTCATAACAACAAAAACCCTAAAACAATAACATAAGAGAGAGAAAATGCAAATGGAACTAAAGAAATATATGAAAAAAATCTCGAAAACAGAAAACTTGTATTTTTTTCTACCCCGCTTTCTTCTCTACCCCGCTCACTCTCATACAAAATAAGACGTGATTTAAAGACAAGTGAAAAAATCACCGTATAAATTGCGTGTAAGTTTATTCTTATTAACAAAGCGAAAACATGCTCTTCACTTTTTTAATACCGTATAGGTTGGTAGGCGGCATGTACATCAATGAAATATAAAAAAAAGAATATAAATCCAAAACTTTTTTCAAATGCAATAACTTTCAAAATTTTTAGCTCGAATATATTTGAAAACCAAAAAAAAAATTATATATAAAAACAAATTCAAACACATGTGTCTTAAAACAAAAACCTATCATAAGTTTTTTCTGTGTAATTGTTAATGTGTGCTTTTTCAAATAGTTGGCCTAATGCAAGATTTGAAACATCCTACTGTAACGATCAATTTCTAGTTGTACTCGTATATATGCATTTGTACAGAAAAGTCGCCATTTTGTCGCATTACGTCACCAAGCTATTTACCCTTATCGCGAATAAAATCTCATGTGAAATTTTTCCCCTTTTCCTAAAATTGCGATCGCAAACTTTGTATTGGTGTTGTGTTTGTGTGCTATTTTGTACTCTTTTTCCACAATTTTTTGTTCATGGGAAAGAGTTCACGAGAACAAAATGTTTGCCTTTTATTCACGATAGAGGTGTTTATGCTCGTATTTTAGAGACATGCTGTTTGTTTTCTCCCTATATTTTTCTAAATGTAGAGCCACTTACGCTCCACACCATAATACAAAAAACTAAATAAAATGTAAGTTTTCCTTTGAAAAACAAGCTTAATTGCTTGCTGACCTACAGTGGTTCCAATTGAAAAAAGGCAATAAATCATAGAGAAAGATCTAGGCTTTAAGAATTTAGGAATTTGGACTACTCAGTTGAAATACATGTTGAACTACAGCGTGTCAAAATTTACTGTCACGGACATAAAAAAACTTGTCGGCTCATAACTTTTACAAATATTATCCGATTTCGATGAATAAAAATATTTGTAAAGTTTATAAAGAGGTAAAGAAAAAACAGTTTACTCCATTAAAATATCTTCAATATTTTCAAAGATATTTGACTTGGAATCTTAAAATTTTGGTTTTTGCCTTAGACTTTGTTCTCTATTTCGTAAATATCGGCTTTACGAGCATAGCCAAAATTTTAAGAAAAATATTTTATGATTTTTAACATATTCCCTGATAATATACAGACAAATTTTCTAAGTTATCCCAATTAATGTAGTCGTGAAAAAGAATCAAAGTCAAGACTGAAATGAGAGTGAAGAATGGGTTTTTCTCAAAATCTTTTAGAATTAAATTTTTTTTATTTTCAATATTTCAAAAAAATAGACTTCAAAAATGGTTACAGTTGAAATTTTAAATCGATTAAAGCATGTACGCTACATCTAGCATTGGACGAATATAGTGAATTTTTCTACGAAATTCTGTATTAATCGCTTACTGGATGTCTACACCAGTCATAAACTTGGTATGAGCATCATGTCGGCCATCGCATATGGCTAATGTAGACCGCTCATCTCCATGTTTCGTCCATGCTCTGACATCGATGCCCGAACATATGGCCGAGCACCAATCTTCGCCATGATATTCGCCGTCACTAGCCATTTTTAATAGAAAGAAAAGAGACAGAACAAAATTGGTATATATTCCATCTCTATTGCACTACCACAAAATACATTGATAAGGGAGAACGTGGACAGCTCACGTTATTTACACCAGAACAAAAAACTTGATGAATTTCTTACAGTTGCTCTACCGGCGGCATGTTCATGTCATGTTCAAGTCGATGGCTCGTGATGACGTAGAATGATTCTGAAAATTTTACTTTTTTTAGAAAATCTGCTTTCCTGGCCACATTTTTGAGAGGACGGGTGACAGTTAACAAGTCAGACTAATTATATATGAAACATATCTAATATAATTTCTAAAGTAATTTAATAAACTCGATGGGCTTTTTTTCTTAAGCGATTAACTTAGAATTTCGTAGAAAAATTCACAATTTTCTTCCAATGCTATATATGGCATTGATAAACATAGATAGCAAGCTCTCGCACTGTCAATAAAATAATGACAACTCTCTTTACACATATAGATATTGTGAATTCAACAAAAATTCATTTTTGCATTTCAACACACTTGAGAGACTATTATTTTTCCACTGGAAAATGCACTAAATCGTAACTTTTTTTCCACGCACAAACACTTTTTAGTTTTATTTAATTTTTTATTTGTTTTAATATAAATTTTATATTTCTTCTTGCTGTAATTTTAAAATATTTTTTTAATTTTGTTGACATTTGTGTGTTGAAATTTATCAAAGTTTTCAACCCTATTTTTCATTGAACAGTATTGTATTTTTGTTCCTATTTGGGATAAAAATTTTTGGTACGAAATAGAAAAATTGCAAAATAATTTTTAGCAAATCAATATTTTTTGAGCTCGATTGTATTAAAAAGCATTCTAAATACATATTTTCATTAATTAATACAACAATAATTGCATAAACTTCTAAAAATTCATGTATAAGAAATATAAATATTTTAGAATACTTTTTGTTACAACCAAGTGCGGTTTTAGTGCTATGGGGAAATTTTTATTTTAAACCAATACTAATACAAAATGTTCTACTAATACATCCTTTGACTTAGGTTTTTGACAGCACACTTAGATTTTTGAAGTTTCTGTTTGGCCTCTATGTACCCTATGATATATGTAGCGTGCATGCTTTAATCGACTTGAAATTTCAACTGCAGTAATTTTTAAAGTCTATTCTTTAGAAATATTGAAAATGAAAAATTTTGGTTTTGAAAAATGTTCGAGAAAAACGTCTATTTTTGTAAAAATTTAGCCATTTTTGGTTCTCATTTCAAAGTCTTGACTTTGATTCTTTTTCACGACTTCATAAATTGGGGTAACTAAAAATATTATCAATGATTGTGTTAAATAAAAATGGAAAGAAATTTCTTTTTTTTTTAATTATGCCTCTGTTATTACCAGAGATATTTACAATATAAAGAACAAAGTCGCGGCCAAATACCAAAATTTTAATATTCAAAGCCAAGTATCTTTGAAAACTTCGTAACTTATTGCCAAATTTACTTAGAACTAGGGATGGGCAAGTGAAAAAATATGTCAATATGTATCGATATCTATATATCTTATTATCGATCGCTATCGATAGATATCGAACAAAAAATATCAATATTTCGATATACACCGATATTTGTCCAATAATTTTTTCGTTCATACATAATCTCAAAGTTTTTTAAAAATTAAACAAACAGTATTATTCTTGTAAATAACACAGGGCTACGAAATAATATATTTTATAAGTATTTTTCGCAAACTGTAATTATTTGTTGTTATTGTCGTAAAAGTAAAAGGAAACGATATTGATACGATCCATATAACGTCACATTTACTAAATAACGGTACATTTGTGTTTTTCTATGTATACTTACTTCTCTTTCAAGCGCCATCCAGAGTTAAAGGCTAGTTTAATAAAATAAAGTGATACCTTATATAAAAGGCCACTAAATTTCGCGTCGAATACTGTCCAAACTGGTTTTAGATCGACCTTAAGATTTTATGAAATTTTTAACGTTTGAGTTATGAATTTGCGAATTTTTGAAAACTATGAATTTTTTTATCGAAAGTTATTTAATTAGTTTGGCTTAACTTCATTTTGTAATTTAATCTTTTGATTAAATTATTTTTATTTAAGAAAGAAATTCTAAAGCATGTAAATATTAAAGATTCAAAGAAAAATTTTGGCTGTACGGAAGGTTGAACTGACATCAGATGTTTCGAGACCACCACAGTATTCTCATCAGAGCCCTTTTACCTCACTACCAGCGATGGCAGCAACAACCAGCGAGCGAAAATCCTATAAATTTATCAAACCAATTAACAGATGTGTCGCCATCTCGTAATGAATAGCACCTATTATTATATTTTTGTAAGGGCTCGGAACTTCACTAAGTGCTTTTTTTCTTTATCATGTTCAACTATTTTTAAGCTTTTTGATTTAGGATTTCTTTCTTAAATAAAAAATAATAGTTTAATCGAAAGATTAAATTAAAAAACGAACTTAAGCAAAACTAATTAAATAACTTTGGATTTTTAGCATTTTTCACCAATTTCTGTACTTTCGAAAGCAGTTTTGTACCAAAAATAATAAAAAAAATAAAATCTCACTTTTATAATTTTATTGAATAGCTCATTCGATTACTAAAATTTTGAGCCATAATGGACCGAAATCGGAATAAAACTAAACATGCTATAATGAAAAAACCAAACCAAAATTTACTAGCAAATCCTTTATGTAATATTTTCTTATTTTTCTTTATTTAGCGCATTTCTTAGTAAATTTAAAGGCTAGTGTTTTCATTTTTGCATTACAAAGGTTTTAGTTTTCATGCGGTTTCGGTCCATTATGTCTAAAAAATTTCGTAGTCGGAATTATAAAACTAAGGATCTGTTATTATTTGTGGTAAAAAACTTCTTCCGAAAGTACAGCTGGTTTAAAACGTTAAAAATTTCATAAAATCTTAACTTCGATCCATTATAACTAAGGCGTTTTCTATCCAATTAAAGTTAATTAGCCACCATTCGACGCATAATTTTGTAGCCTTTCGAATGAGATATCACTTTTATCGAACCAGCCTTTGACTCTGGGTGGCGCTTGAAATAGAAGTATACATCGAAAAAAACAAATGCACTGTTATCTAAATAGTAAATGTGACGTGGTACATTTGAACGAAGTTTATATGTAATTATGTAAAAAAATGTTTTCATCGCAGACCTGTGTAAATAATATGAAAGTAGTTAATTTAATTTCCGAACTCCTTACTGTTTCACCAATATTTCATGGCTCTTGTTCGTGAGGCTTTTGTCACTAATTTAAACTCTGTTGCTTTTAAAATGTTCAGGTTTTTTCAGTATTACTTTTTTATAAGCGAGCTTTTTCTTTAGTAAAAGGGCAATTTCTATTAATAATGATTTTGTTCTAAAGCTAAAAAAGCTGGCTTTTGATTTTTTCAATCGCTAGCTTAATAAATTAAGTAAAGTGCGACTTTGGCTCGCGCACGAAGGGTTCCGTACGAATACACATGAGAAAAAGGGCATAAACGAAACGGGATATCGTTTATGCCCTTTTTCTCATTTTGGTCATTTTTCCGTTTAGCTTTTTTGTTTAATCTAAGTTTTTTTTATTTTTAACATTTTTTTCGTTGTTTTGCCGATTTTTTTTTTTTGGTTTTGGGGTTTTTTTCATTTTGCTGATTTTTTCGTTTTTTCCGATTTTTCGTTTTTTCCGATTTTTTAAGTTTCGCGATTTTTTAGTTTTAAAGTATTTTTTTTTTGTTTTAACGTTTTTACGCTTTTTGACGGTATTTTTAGTTTTAGCGATTTATTTAAGTTTGTGCGCTTTTTTCAGTTTTGGCGAATTTTTCGGTGTTGGAGATTTTTCGGTTTTTGGTGATATTTTTATTTTAAGCGTTTTTTATGCTTTGACGCTTTTTTTGTTTTGGCGATTTTTTTGGTTTTTGACAATTTTTTTTTGTTTTGGCGATTTTTTGGTTTTTGGTGATTTTTTTAGCTTTGGCGTTTTTTTATGTTTTGGTGCTTTTTTCGATTTGGTGAGTTTTTCAAATTTTGAAGACTTTGTTCGATTTTAATGATATGTATCATTTTAGCGATTTTTTTTAAGGTTTTAGTGTTTTTTCACTAAAACCTAAACGACTTTTTTCGGTTCTTGCAGCTTTTTAGTTTTTTGGCGATCTTTTTAGTTTTGGTGATTATTTGCATTTCAGCGATTTTTTAATTTCGATGTTTTTTTACTTTAAGCGTTTTTTTTCATTTTGGCGATTTTTCGTTTTGACATTTTTTTATTTTTGATTTATTTTATTTTTAGCGTTTTTTTATATTTCATGAGTTTGTCTCTTACGGTTTCCAAGATAGAGCAAATTGTTTAAATTGCATAATCAAATTTACATTAACTGATAGAACACCCTTTAATTTTTATTGTTTTAAATATCAGTGTTAATTGGTGTAGTATATTGTACTGACTACACTAATTAACACTAACTTTGTAAATTTAAAGTGTCTATATATAAGTGTATGTTTATTACATTAGTAATTCAACATGTTTCGTTGCTCGCTTTAGAACACCCTTTAATTTTTAACTGTCATTTGTAGCGGCCAAAATTTTACATATTCTCTGAAAATTTCAGATCCGTAGCTCCCACGGATCCCGAGAAAACAGCCTCTGACAGACAGACTGACAGACAGACAGGTGGACAGTGTAGTGAAAACAATAGGGTTTCTTTACACTTTTGGTGTACAGAACCCTAAAAAGCAGATGAGAAAAAATAAAAGCACACAAAAGAAGCGATTGGTTTTTTTGCACATACCAAAAACAAGACATTGGCTATTGCCATAAGTTTCTAAATTTTCAATAGCAAAATAAAGGGCAAAATAAAACAGCACTTGGTGATACCTGCTTTTAAGCACTGGATGAAGATTGTGTCGAAATTTTTTTTAGAAACTGCACGAAAACCAATTCTAAAATATATTGAATTTGATACTGTTGATATTATTTTTAAAAAAATTACGATATATCGATATATTGCAATTAAAATTATCGATGTATTTTATATCGATATATTTTTGGGAAAATAGCGATATATCGATATAATGATGTATCGATATTTTTCCCATCCCTACTTAGAATTTAGCATATCAACAGATGAGTAGACTAGCTAAGCTAACTTTAAAATTAGGTCTAAGAATCATAAAGTTTTATTTAAATATGTTATTGAAACATAAGAAAGAAAAAACTCATTTATTCAATTTCCCCCCTCCCCTTATAAAAAAGAAATTCTCGACTTGGCAGGCTTTTGTCCAAAATCGTAAAAAATATCAGCGTACAGCATTTAAATGCGTTAAATATACTATTTAATTTTAATTTTGTAAAATATTTAAAATTTATTTTATATATTATTTTATTTTATAATTTCAAAAAAGCAACAGCAGGCTTTAGTAAGGCTTTTATTTTAGAACCCCTATAAAAATTAAAATAAAAAAACACTGAGAAAAAAGCTGCACCAAGTTTATCACATATTTATAAAGTTAACAAAAAAAAATATTTTTAACAAAACTAAAAGAAGATCTAACACTTTTTTTACACTGCTAAAAACAGAAGCAAAAGAAATACAAACAAGTTCTAAATGTGTAAGATAACACCTAAAATTTTTTACACTTGAAAAAATAATGCCTTTAATTTAACTACCATCAAGATTACACACTAAAGCCACGCCTTTTTTGATAAATAATTTTTTATAATTAAAAATTTTGATTTCACAAAACTTTTTTTATTATTTCGTATTTTCTTAAAATTTATAAAAGAAAATCTATTAATTATATTTAATAAATTAGTAAAGTTCCATTTTAACTAAAAACTTGTAAAACAGTTTGTTTAACTTTGTACAAAAAAAAAACACTTTAAATGGAACTATATAAATTATATTTTATAGTTCAATCAAAACCACTAATTATGGCAGTCAAGTTTAGTTAAAGTTTGTATAAAAAGTAAAAGCAAATCAACTCATGCATAAAAAATAATAATAGATATTTTTTGTACTCCAAAATAAAAAAAGAAGTAAATTTTTTATATCCCTTTAAACGACGATAAATTTAGAGAAATTGAGTGAGTGAGCGATTAAATGATATTTGTGCCATAAGCTTTGTTCATAAATTGATTTATTATCAAAGTTTAATGTATCGGATGCCCTTGGCGGTAGACGCAGAGAAAACATATTATCGCCTTAGCATAGGTGTTACAACTACATATGTTATAATTATGGCAAACAATATATGCTTGTGGCCAACAAACTATGAACTATTCAATACATAGCTGGAGTTGTGATGAAAAAGTTATTGTTTTAATGTAACATCGAACCAATTGCAACATGGTTGTTTAATAGTTCCATTATGTTTGGCCCATAAGCGATTTTTTATTATCGCATAAAAATAAATGTTGAAATATGTGCAAGGAATTTTAATTAGGTCAAGATAGTTAATTTTTTTATTAAGTTAAATTATTTAAAATAAGTTTTTTAATCTTCCTATTCATTCGAAATTAAAAATCACAAGAAAAACATAAAAATGATTTTGAAATACCTGTCGATTGATACCCCTTTTGATATAGTTCGCCGACTTTTTTTTCGTATAATCAAAATGGCGTCTGTTGGCCGCCATATTGAATTTTGACTAATGTCATATCTTTAGTAACACTCCCCGAATTAATGGGCGATTTACATATATATTACGTAACGCTATTTTCCGAGGTTTAAAAAACACAATTTGCAGTTTGCGAACTAACAGTTGCTTACATCCCAGGTATGAGAAGCTCATAGTAGTCAACGTGTGCAGTTTGTAATATTTTTAGTGCGAATGTGAATAAATTTTAGCAAAACTTTTTATATATTTTCATTTTTTTTCTTAAAGGCGTTAGCAAAATTAATATTTCCTTTTTAGGGCTCCGGTCTGTCAGACCGATGTTTGTTGAGCCTACAAAACTTATATTCGTTTAAAAAAGTTTTAATAAAACTCAATTTAGTTTTAGAAATGTACGCAAATTTTAAAGAAATAATATTTCTGTATATGACTAATAGTCACTCCTTCATGGCAGTTCTTGAAAAATATGGTTATATTCTTAATAAAGGGCAAAATAAAACAGCACTTGGCGATACCTGCTTTTAAGCACTGGATGAAGATTGTGTCGAAATTTTTTTAGAAACTGCACGAAAACCAATTCTTAAAAATATTGAATTTGATACTGTGGATATTATTTAAAAAAATTACGATATATCGATATATTGCAATTAAAAGTATCGATGTATTTTATATCGATATATTTTTGGGAAAATAGCGATATATCGATATAATGATGTATCGATATTTTTCCCATCCCTACTTGGAATTTAGCATATCAACAGATGAGTAGACTAGCTAAGCTAACTTTAAAATTAGGTCTAAGAATCATAAAGTTTTATTTAAATATGTTATTGAAACATAAGAAAGAAAAAACTCATTTATTCAATTTCCCCCCTCCCCTTATAAAAAAGAAATTCTCGACTTGGCAGGCTTTTGTCCAAAATCGTAAAAAAATATCAGCGTACAGCATTTAAATGCGTTAAATATACTATTTAATTTTAATTTTGTAAAATATTTAAAATTTATTTTATATATTATTTTATTTTATAATTTCAAAAAAGCAACAGCAGGCTTTAGTAAGGCTTTTATTTTAGAACCCCTATAAAAATTAAAATAAAAAAACACTGAGAAAAAAGCTGCACCAAGTTTATCACATATTTATAAAGTTAACAAAAAAAAATATTTTTAACAAAACTAAAAGAAGATCTAACACTTTTTTTACACTGCTAAAAACAGAAGCAAAAGAAATACAAACAAGTTCTAAATGTGTAAGATAACACCTAAAATTTTTTACACTTGAAAAAATAATGCCTTTAATTTAACTACCATCAAGATTACACACTAAAGCCACGCCTTTTTTGATAAATAATTTTTTATAATTAAAAATTTTGATTTCACAAAACTTTTTTTATTATTTCGTATTTTCTTAAAATTTATAAAAGAAAATCTATTAATTATATTTAATAAATTAGTAAAGTTCCATTTTAACTAAAAACTTGTAAAACAGTTTGTTTAACTTTGTACAAAAAAAAACACTTTAAATGGAACTATATAAATTATATTTTATAGTTCAATCAAAACCACTAATTATGGCAGTCAAGTTTAGTTAAAGTTTGTATAAAAAGTAAAAGCAAATCAACTCATGCATAAAAAATAATAATAGATATTTTTTGTACTCCAAAATAAAAAAAGAAGTAAATTTTTTATATCCCTTTAAACGACGATAAATTTAGAGAAAGTGAGTGAGTGAGCGATTAAATGATATTTGTGCCATAAGCTTTGTTCATAAATTGATTTATTATCAAAGTTTAATGTATCGGATGCCCTTGGCGGTAGACGCAGAGAAAACATATTATCGCCTTAGCATAGGTGTGACGACAACTACATATGTTATAATTATGGCAAACAATATATGCTTGTCGCCAACAAACAATGAACTATTCCATACATGGCTGGAGTTGTGATGAAAAAGTTATTGTTTTAATGTAACATCGAGCCAATTGCAACATTGTTGTGTAATAATTCCATTATGTTTGGCCCATAAGCGATTTTTTATAATCGCATAAAAATAAATGTTGAAATATGTACAAAGAATTTTAATTAGGTCAAGATAGTTAATTTTTTTATTAAGTTAAATTATTTAAAATAAGTTTTTTAATCTTTCTATTCATTCGAAATTAAAAATCACAAGAAAAACATAAAGATGATTTTGAAATACCTGTCGATTGATACCCCTTTTGATATAGTTCGCCGACTTTTTGTTTCGTATAAACTAAATGGCGTCTGTTGGCCGCCATATTGAATTTTGACTAATGTCATATCTTTAGTAACACTCCCCGAATTAATGGGCGATTTACATATATATTACGTAACGCTATTTTCCGAGGTTTAAAAAACACAATTTGCAGTTTGCGAACTAACAGTTGCTTACATCCCAGGTATGAGAAGCTCATAGTAGTCAACGTGTGCAGTTTGTAACATTTTTAGTACGAATGTGATTAAAGTTTAGCAAAACTTTTTATATATTTTAATTTTTTTTTCTTAAAGGCGTTAGCAAAATTAATATTTCCTTTTTTACATATTGCTAGCTTAGCAATATATGACAATAATAGAACCATTTTAAGTTTGAAAAATCAGTAGTTTCGCGTGAAGTAAACAAAATGGCGTCTGTTGGCCGCCATATTGAATTTTGACTAATGCCACATCTTTAGTAACACTCCCCGAATTAATGGGCAATTTACATATATATTACGTAACGCTATTTTCCGAGGTTTAAAAAACACAATTTGCAGTTTGCGAACTAACAGTTGCTTACATCCCAGGTATGAGAAGCTCATAGTAGTCAACGTGTGCAGTTTGTAACATTTTTAGTGCGAATGTGAATAAATTTTAGCAAAAGTTTTTATATATTTTCATTTTTTTTTCTTAAAGGCGTTAGCAAAATTAATATTTCCTTTTTAGGGCTCCGGTCTGTCAGACCGGTGTTTGTTGAGCCTACAAAACTTATATTCGTTTAAAAAAGTTTTAATAAAACTCAATTTAGTTCTATAAATGTACGCAAATTTTAAAGAAATAATATTTCTGTATATGACTAATAGTCACTCCTTCATGGCAGTTCTTGAAAAATATGGTTATATTCTTAAGAGATAAAAAACATTCAAAAAAATTTATATCTATTAAAATCAAACAAATCAAAATGCAATAATTCGAAAAAAAAGTAACGCAGGAAATTAAAAATATATAAAATAAATCTAAAAATAACACAAAATTAAAATATATGCTCCAAATATAACCTACGAAAAACTGTTATGCGAATACTCACGTCGGTCTCGCAGACCAATTATTGCCACGTACGCACTTACGTATTATTGGCACAAACTTTTTAACGGCACTTAATTGAAGTTTATTAACAATGATGAAGCTAACAGAAATTACAATATTCTCGTGTTCTTCCATCATAAGAAAAAAAAATTAAAATACTATAAGTCGGTCTTACAGACCGTATGCGTGAGTACTGGAAGGTTAGATATATGTGAGTTATGTCGCGAAAATCGTCTACGTTTTAATGAGAGACAATGTCACTCATGACATAATGTGAATACGTGGCCGACATTCTCGCCTCTTTTGTCGGCATTGATTATATAAGTGACAATGTCGTTTGTCTTCTCGTCAATTATTATAAAAAATGTCCCCAATCTAGTTCTCAATGATTAAATAAGTGACAATGTCACCTATTTTGTCATCAATGATTAATAAGCAAAAATATCGCCTATTACATAGACTTCAATGGCGTTTATATTGTCGTCAACGAATAGATTGTGACAACGTCGCGTATATAACCATAGAACAGACTTTATTCAATAATTTTTAACACACAACGTTAACTTTTTGCGTACTAGTTTCTTCCTGTTTCATTTAAATTATTTACTAACTTAGCTGGCATTCGAACTGAGGCTATACGTTTATAAGTTTTCGCGCTTACCACCAACATATTCATTTGTTTGATTGAAGATTAAACGTTAGACGTCGCTCATCTTGTACTTAACAAAGTTGAATGGAGCACAGAATGTAAAACAATGTCACTCATCTAGTCCTCCACAATTATACTCAAGACAAAATGTAAGGAACTGTCGCTCATATTGTCCTCGACAAAGTTGGATCAAGGACAAAATGTAAGGTATTGCTGCTCATATCATCCTCATCAAAGTTAGATTGAGGACAAACTGTAATCCATTCTCGCTCATCTTGTCCTCCACAATTACACTCAAGGCAAAATGTAAGGAACTGTCGCTAATATTATCCTCGATAAAGTTGAATAAAGAACAATATGTAAGACATTGCTGCTTATATCGTCCTCAACAAAGTTGGATTGAGGACAAACTGTAAGACATTCTCGCTCATCTTGTCCTCCACAATGTTACTGCCGAGAAAACTTAAGACACTGTCGCTCATATTTTCGCAAAAAAGTTGGATAGGCAACAAAAGGTAATACAATGTCGCTGTTATTGTCCTCAACATAGTTGGATTGAGGACAAATTGTAAGACATTGTCCGTGATATTGTCCTCAACAATTTAATGTTGACATTATTGCTCATATTGTCCTCAACAAAGTTGGACTGAGTACATTTTTTCTTTAATAAAGTGAATGAATATGCTCACTTTTTGCTGGTGCCAGGACAAGATTAGTGACAATGCCTCCATCAAACACTGTTGATGACAAGATGAACGACATTGTTTTATGTCTTGCTTTCAATCACACTCTGTTGAAGACAAGCTGAGTGACAACATCTTATGTTTTATCTTTAATCAAGCTCTATTGAGGAAAAGATGAATGACCAGGCCTAAGTTTTGGCTTTATCAAACTTTGTTGAGGATAAGATGAGCGACAATGCCTTACACAAAATGCCTTACGTTTTGTCTTCAATCAAACTCTGTTGGAGCAAGATGAACTACAATGTCTTACGTTTTGTCTTCAATCACACTCTGTTGAGGACAATCTGGGTGATAGTGTCTTACATTTTATCTTTCATCAAGCTCTATTGAGAAAAAGATGAACGACTAGGGACAAGATGAGCGACAATGTCTTACGTTTTGTCTTCAATCACACTTTGTTGAAAAAAAGATGAGTGTAAATGCTTTACAGTTAAAGACAAGGTTAGCGACAATGTCATACGTGTTGTCTTCAATCAAACGAAAGAATAAATTTTTTTTTGCCATCGATGTTTTAGGTTGTGCTATAACTAGGCGGTAAATGCTATGAGTTATTAACATATAATGAATTAAATAGCCTTAGTTAGAATCTCAACTAAACGAAAACTAAAAGTAAAAAAATATACAGAAACAAAAAAAATATGTAGAAACAAACAATCCAAGAAAAATTTTGATGGCAAAGTAATGGGTTAAAATGCTAATAAACATAACCTTCACTACTTCTAGTTTGACATTTTAACCAATTACTTTAACATGCCGATGTCATTGGAGGCAAGTATTTACCACATTTGATTCCAAATAACCAGTTATAAATTTCAATATTTAGAAGGCATTGAATTGAATACACAAAACACAATAAAAATTAAATGTCCTTGCTAAGCATTGAACTCATTCATACCATTTTCAGTTATTGTGTTATTTTAGGCCAAGTGTTTTACTCACTAGGCTACTGCACAACTATTTTAAACTTGTGCTCACAAACATGAACACAATTAAAAAAAATCCATTTTGCTTTCCTAGGAGTGGAACTGTTTATCGTCTGTATGATAAGCAGATACACTCTGCCAATAAGAGAATAATCCCAGCGGTAAATGGAAGGATTAAAGAGGCCTTCTATAAGGCCTTGCTTAGCAGTCTGTAGTACTTCCACTCCCATTACATATTCATTTCTTTTTTACACGCGATGTCATTGCGGACCAGGGCCTTCCTCAACCCATTACTCAGCAGGACTAATAGAAGGCCTGGTCTGGGAAGGTCTGTTAAAAATGAAATGGAGGTACATTTTTTAATCTGGGTATTTTTATAGCGGCTTCTATATTTTTGATTATCGTGATGTTTTATTTATTTCGAACTCCAAAGTAATTTTTTAAACATATGAGGGAGGCTAAATTTCATGTATTTATTTGGAACGAATTGAACATGTTGTAGCTACTACAACAACGACATAATGGCAGCATATATGATGCCTCTTGTACTTAAATTTCAGTCTTATATACAAATTATTTGCAAAAAAAAGAATACGAGAATGTCTGTTATTTCTAAAGAACATTTTTTATTAAACAAAACGAAAATTCTAAAAATAGAATACCAAAGACACCAGTGTAGAGGACTTCTAGAAGGCCTGCCTTAAAAGGCAGAAAAGAATTACTTTTGGATCCTAAATTCAGGTCTTGGAAGACCTGTAAAAAAGCCTGTTTAGTGAATGCCTCGTAAGTTTTACCGCTGGGAAATGTCTTACTTAATTACTAGTAAGTAATTGTTCAACTACTATAAAGTAATTCAGACGGTATAGCTTTGTGGTTGAAAAGTATGTTGCTCGGTAATGAAGAAAGCTCCTTACCAAGTTTTTGCTGGGAAGTTATCAAAGGTTATAGCTATTAAAAAATATTAAATAAAATCTTGGCCATGGTTAATTCAAAAATAAAAAAAAGTAAATTGTTGATGACAAAATAGATGACATAGTCGCCTATTTTCTCGATATTTTTTCGAAAATGTATTGATGGATTGTCATGCACCAGGGAATGTCTTACAGACGTGGTCAACTGGGATACTTACTGCACATGCTTTCTAGGGCTACAGTCCACATTAGTCCCTACAGTTCGCTTACATTATCAAAATTTCTCTAATATTTTTAATTTCTATGGGGACTAGAGTGATGGTTGAAGGGCCAAGTTACGCCAATGACCACAAGCAACATATACAATACTTTTTAAATTTTTTCGAATTTCCTAAATGAATCAATTGGTACAAATATTTGTTTAAGCGTTATAATACTCTCTATCACTCTCTCTCTCTCTCTCTCTCTCTCTCTCTATCTCTCTCTCTCTAATAAAAAAAATATATAAAAGTAATCCTTTCGAAAAGTAATACAGTAAATGTCCAACAAAATAGTTAATTTTAAAAATAATCTATTCAGTTTATTTTTCTTTTTTTTATTAAATTGACTTATCATTTTTTTAAATTTATAATTTTAAAAGAAAATTTGATTTTTGAAAATTTTCATTTAATATTTAAATCTTTTAACAAACAAGAAAAAAATAACCTAAAAAAGAAAAATAATAAATCGCGTTAAAAAAGAAAAGCCTACAAAACCATCGAGAATTTGGTAACTTCACGTTTTGTATAGGAGTTTTTTGGTTATGTACAGGAAATGATCGACTGGATGTCCTACTTATCGGTGGTATCAACACTGGGCTTTGTGGTCTTCTTTGCCGTTGGCCCCGGCTCTATACCCTGGATGATAACAGCCGAGCTATTTTCACAGGGTCCCAGACCAAGTGCTATGGCCATAGCAGTATTGGTCAACTGGATGGCCAATTTTGTAGTTGGCATTGGTTTCCCCAGTATGAAGGTACATAATTAAATGAATTAATTCAATTCAATTATTTTCTTAATACAAATAACTTTTTTTTATTTTATTTAAAGTCTGCCTTGGAAAATTATACATTCTTGCCGTTTAGCGTTATGTTAGCCATCTTTTGGATATTCACATATAAAAAGGTTCCTGAGACCAAAAATAAAACATTCGAAGAAATTCTGGCCCTTTTCCGTCATGGAAATGGAAGGTATATTCTTTAACTATATTATTAACCATTAATTTTTTTATATTTTTCTCTTTTCCTTTTCAAACATTTTAAACAAATCCTTTAAGTTCATTTGTTTAAAAAAAAGTACTATTCATTGAATTTTTAATTTTCTCTAAATTAAATACAAACGAATAAAACTTGGAAGTTTAGATTTCATAGAGTTTTTCTTTTTTAGTTCATTAGTTTATGTTCTAATGTTATTGTATTTACAAATGATTGCTAGTTATTTTTAAACAGTTTAGTGCTGAAAAAGCTTAATAAAATTGTTACTCTGAAATTTTCAAAAGCTTGATATGTATATGAGTAATTCCATTTAGACGGCTGTGACCACTTTACACATACTATTTGTTATAAATAAAGATTATAAAATTTTTTACTTAAAAAAATTTTGCGACTGGCAAGGTCATTAAGTCGTTGAATAACGGGTAGACAGTGAAAGAACAGGACTTCTGCTCAGAATGATCGTCAGAAAGCTACGACGGGTGTGACCTTACACATCTTAATTTTAAAGAATTATGACTTTCAGCATAAATACTGTAACATTTTTACTATAACGTACACAGTAATTTTGGTATAGCTGTCTGTTTAAAGTATTTTTAGCTGTATTACGTATTTACTGTTTGACAAAAAAAATCTGTTTTCTTAACAAAAAACAAATTTTAAAATGTGACGGGTGTTACCGACGGGTGCTACCGACGGGTGTTACCTAATACGAAAATTAAAAAAATTCGAAGAAATAAAACTTTTTATTGATTTCATCGATAATAATAGCACATTAAATTATTTGCTATCCGTTCTATTATAGACAGCAGAATACTCTAGCTGAGTATTTTTTAAATTCAATAAAAAGCGAAAAAAGTATATTCTTTTCAGAGATAAAGGTTTTTATAAATAAACATACAAAGAGGAAGAGCAAAATGTTTCGTGGATGATCATTTAAAAGTGTCTCAAATTGCTTAAAAAAATATTAAAGAATGTATTTTCTTATTTTTTCTTTAATTGTCATGCTCAAAAAAACATCAATTGAGAGATTTTTATTCAAAATAAGAAAATTATTTTTTCCTTGCATAGGGCCGTTTTACGTGGAATCACTCATATTCACTAGAAACGTAGCAAACAGAGACGTTTATGCTTAAATTAAAGAATGTCTTGAACCTTTTTGTTAAAGGATTTTTACACAACAGATAGTACAGCATTGTGAATACCGTTGATAGCACTCAACTGCGAAAACAAAAGTAATAGACGCACCTTGTTCAAAATTTGCCAGTAGTATAATAACACATAAAATTCAATGCTACCAGTGTTGCAGTTAAAGTTACTGCCTGGAAATACAAAAAGTCAAGGAATTATCGAACTGCGCTCTTATTTTAATGTTGAGTTCAGAGACGGTAACATTACTTTCACTAAAAACGTGGAGAAGTTCACCCGTCGCCACTGACCAGATAATTGGGGATATCACCCCACATATTTTTGTATTAATACATATTAATACATAATAACAATAGGCAACAAGAAAAATGCTAAGGAGTACCACTATATATAGTTTTTGATGTGTTATTATGGTCCCCTAACTACAAAAACAGTAGAAATTTTAAATTCTATGGATAAATTTTTCTTCAATAATTTTTTATTTTAAATTTATAATTTTTGAAGAGGCTACTCTTCTGATTTTATTATAACTTATTAAGGGGGTTTTCCAATTTTATTATAGAAACAACTAAAAAGCTGTACACAAAATTACCTTTAAGCCGTTCTAACATTCTTTACTTATATACTCAATGTTTTCAGAATTATTCAGACCGCAATGATGAAAAATATATTTTTTTATGCAAAATCGAAATATTATTATTTGCTTAAAAATTTATAAGCCACATATGCCGCAAATAAAATAAGCTTTATATTATGAAAAATCGATGGAAAAGTATTGATTTTATTCACGATAAAGTGAAATTACATAATTTTTGCAAAAAATCGAGTTTTGGAGGCGTTGCTCCACCGATTTTATCATAATTCGGAGAAGGGTTATCCAACTTTCTTACAAGAAAAAAAACTCAAAGACTTGAAATAAAATTACCTTAAAGCCATTCTAAAATTATTTTTTTATATACTCAATGGTTTCGAAATTATCCATACCGCAATGATGAAAATCAATTAATAAATATTGATTTTATTCATAATAAAATGAAATCACCAGATTTTTGCAAAACTTGCAAATATTTACACTGTAAAACAAAATCAATTTTTCTTTAATAACAAGCTTCTTACAAGTGCTTCTGGTAGAAGTCACCAAAGAAATACCTACGTGTGTCGGCGTTTTGAAAGTTTACATCTGGGATTTATATTAAGGGGAGTTAAATTTTTCCTCCTTTCGCACATAATTATACTGATTCGGCATTGTATATCTTGTAGGCCTTACTTTGAACGTATAAGACGTGCTCTGTACCTCTATCTAGAAGAACTCGGTTAGCATTTTTGTCGAACATATTAACCCTCTAGCTGTTTGAGGTATGGGTTTTTTTGGCCCTTCAGAGCCGATATAGCGGGGTTAATTGTTTCACAATAATGTTTCTCATAGTGTTTTACATAAGTCCAATTCACAATCTTGTGCAAATGGTCTTGCATCGTTGCATTTGCAAAATGGTATGGTATATTGATACTCACCACTGACAATTGTTAAGTGGTGAGTATCACTGATATATACCAATTTGCAAATGCTGTGATGCAAGACCATTTGCACAAGATTGTGAATTGGGCTATAAAATTCTGTGGCAAAAAGGAAAAAGTTCTTGTCATTTTTTACAGCTTTGTAGGAGAGCAGTTTTAAACGTTCAAATGGGTTTTTAGAAATATATTCCTATTGCACTTAATGTGGACTTTTCGGTCTTCGATTCTTGTTTTTCTTTGTTTTGTGTTAAGCTTCGTTTATTATTATAAAAAAGTGAATATCAATAACTATCAAATGAAATACTGCTCTAAGAGTAACAGTAGGAATTGATTAAAAGTAGATGATATTCAACTCTTGACCGCAAACCAGCGACTTTGGTCGGAAAAGAACTCTGAAGAGATTAGCGGCAGCTATCGAAACGTCAGTTCAACCCTCCGTGCAGTCAAAAATTTTCTTAGTCTATATGCTTCACATTTATCTCTAAATAAAAATATAATTTAATTGATAAATTAAATTAAAACCGAACTCAAGCCAAAATAATAAAAAAAAATATTTTTTTTTCATCAATATGGTGTGAATAATTCCCAAACCATTGAATATGTAAAAAAAATAATATAGAAACGGTTTAAAGGTAATTTTGTTCCAAGTTTTCTAGTGTATTTTGTAAGCAAATTATATAACTGCTTTCCAAGTTATGATGAAACTGATGTAGCATCCTCTTGAAAAATCCCAAACTTAAAAAATAAATAAATTAAAAAAAGGATCCATAGAATTTTGAAAAATATAGTGGTCTTCAAAAGTCATGACAAACGTTTCATTTTGTTGCATAGTGTAAGTGTTGCAATTGTTGGGATTTCTTTATCACGAAAAATCCCTGTATCTTCAGTATCGGTATTGTCATCTGTATTACCATGAAATAAAACAAATGGGTACCGACCAACTTCGCAACATCTTATTATTACAACAATATTGTGTACAAATTTTATTATAATCAGTTTTAAAGTTAGTGTAAATCAGCTAATGCTCAACTGCCTCAATATGCTTACCTGCCTCCTTATTCCGTAATTCGCTAAAGCAAATGGCTAAAATGCTGAACAATACAAAATTAAACATTTTTGGCGATGACAAAAAACACTAAAACTTCGGCGGACTCAATTTTTAAGACATTGCCTAATTTAGCAATACACGGTTCAAAATTGCATTTGTAACCAAAAATCGTTAAATCGACTTTATAGATTTCTAACGATAGAGATTTATCTTTAGCGAGTTACAGAATAAGCGTCTGGTCAGATTTATTTTACTTAAATTAAGCGTAATTTTTAAACGTCTAAACTTTCAAATATACTATGCTCTAAATTTTGTAATACAGTATCATTAAAATTTATAAGTTGTAGCTTTGATTTCAAAATTATCTATTATTTCAAAAATATTTCATTTCATTTAAAGCACATTTTTCTTTTAGTTAAGTCATTATTTCAAGAACAAAACAATTAAAAACTATATTAAACTTTCTGTTTAAATTTAAATAACCCATGCAAATTTTTTTTATATAAAAATACTGTCGACATTTGTCTGAAAAAAAAAATATTGAAAACATTACCCAACAAACCTTTTTTTTGATCACAAACTAAAAAAACACAAGAAGGACATTCCGAGATAGTAGACTGTACGGGTAAGTTGCATGATGAACAAAATACAAAAAATGAAAAAAGAAACTAAAACAAAAAGAAAAAAAACCAAACCAAAACCTGCAATTTTACATAAAACCTTTCTCCCCCTTTATAAATATTTATATGCCAAGCAAATTTAAAGTTGGTTTTTTTAAAACACTTTTCTTTAACAGAGAAATTTTGAAAGAAAAATTAATGTTAGTCATTCTATTGTTTCTTAAGTAGTTTTTAAACAAAAATCAAATGTTTAATATCATGTGTTTTTTAATATGTTTTTTAATACATTTTTCCTGATTAAAAAAAAAATAACTCTTTCTTAAATGTTTTATAAAATAAAATTAAATAAAAAAGTATATAAATAGAAATACCTATACATATTTATAATTATAAAATATTGCTATAATTTTGTTTAAATATTTGTTAGCCTACAAAAAAATATCAAATAATAGTTTCTTGTTTTGAATGCTTTGAATGCTACATAAACTTTTAACAATTTATGAAATACAATTTTTTACTCTTCTCGTTTAAATCATGTGAAAAAAAAACAACAACATAATTCAAATCTTTATTCCAAGTATTTTAAAAAATTAATTTTTTAAATTAAACAACAAAAATTAAAATTTTCATCAAGTTTTCATATCAAGCGTTTGTTCTTCATGCCTTAACCATTATTAGCTCTATCTCTCCATCATCCTTCGCCTACGTCATCGTCATTAATTAAACAACAACAACTACAACAGTATTTATTACAAAACCATTAATTGAAACAATTAAAACACACTTTCATTTTCGTTTGATTTAATTTTACTTTTTTTTTTGGTTTTAAAACTTATTATTTCTTTCCAACCTTCAAATACTAGTTGTAGTGTTAGCGATTCGGCAGTTTTTTAACATTTTCACCAAAGGTTTGAGAATGATTTGAAGATCATAATAATTTGTTAGATTTTTGTTCTAATAGTTGTTCTGTTAATATATTTTCACCTTAGCAAGGGGTAGCGAATAAAATGTCTCGTAACCATCTTCTTAAATAAGGGACCATGGAAGGAATTTTTCTATTCAATATTTGAATAAAGTTGTGTATTGCTTGTTATCGTAGGAACAATAGTCTTGAAAGACTTTTTGTTTTCGTTTATTAGTCATTATTTTTCCCCCTGCTTTAAATAGCCAATTAGGAGCAGAGCGCTTTTAACCGGAGCTTAATGTGTGTGAAAAAATCGGTTAAGTTGATGTAGTTTAAAAAATACTTCCTTCACACAGAAAATTTGCAATGTAAAATCGTCGAAAACCAGGTTAATTTAACATTTTTCGATAGTGTGATTTTGCTTTCGTGTTAATTTAACATGACTTACAATAATCTTGAAGGAACATTTATCCTTTTGAATTAACTATATTTCATGTTGATTTAATATTGCAGTACAGTTCAATCAAAATGAAGATGATATTGAAATAATACAAAAAATCATGTTGAATCAAAGCTATTGGGACTTGAAACAACGTGAATTAGATATGGAATCAACACGAAGAATCATGTTGAATCAAAGTTATTTCAAGTTGAAACAACGTGAATTTGATATTGAAACAACATGATATTGAAATTTCAGCACAGCTTTAAACTTTACTTTAGCTATACACTAAAAAAAAGCCCATCGTATGTTAACTAAAGTTCATTCTAATTCAACATGATGTAAATGATAATTTCACATAAAACTTATTTGAAATTAAAGTTGTAGTCATGTTGATTTAAAATAAAATGTAACGTTTATAACAAAGTTGTTTTAACAGTGAAATTTTTTAAATAAAAGAGATTTAAGATTAGATTAATAATTTTTCATTAAAATTTAATATGAAACAATGGTAATTTTAAGCCAGCAGCAGTAAATTTTCGCTGGTAATTCTTTTTTTGTCGTCTACATAGACGACACATGTAAGAATAAACAACAACAAGTCACACAACTGAGCACAACAGTAAACTGTAGCAATGAACAAAGCAATTAAATACTAACACACTTAAACGAAAAATTATTTATTGAAAATTTAATATGATTTCAAATGATAGTTGCGTCATGTTGATTTTACATTCGTTTTTTTCTGGTCAAATATTTGCCAAGTGTGACCGTAGCTTTAGTCGCGAAATAGTCTTATTTACAGTGAAAAAATATTACAAAACAATAAAAATAAAAATGCAAAATAACAAGGCCTTCACGACTGACGCGGGTAAATAAAAAAACCCATATCGGCGTTTTGGAAGGACGTATTAAGCATTCCATAGTAAATCGGCATAGGAAATATTGTAATCCTTACATTTTAGGTATACCTCGTGTTTAGCACTTTTATACAAAGTACTACGAGATAAAGTTTTGTGAGACACTTTAACGCTCTAATTATTTGCAGTATGAGTCTTAATGGCCTTTCTCTAGAAAGGGGCAAAAACTTCCTTGTAAACAGCAATATAGCGGCCTGAAATATCCTACAAAAATAATTACTTTTCATAAAACTTGTCTGTGCCTAAGACTTCAAGGTGGCAAAAGTCTAGAGGGTTGAAAATGTTACACAAAAATTGTAAACGTAGTGTTTACATTAAGGTACCCATTACAGTAGTGTGTCCGCTATTTCAAGTAATTTTTTTTTTCTTTGGTGATGTCCCCTAAATTTTTAGTTTCTGCTCAAAAAATAAATATCCAATTCAAAAAAGCTCGAAATTTTGAAACTAAACCGTGCCGAAATCATGTAACATTCCCTATAAAAATACGTGGGAATTTCGGACCTGTTCTCTGAAACAAATAAAAATACCGCAATACTCAATACATATTTTATAGAGAATTTAATGCTCTGCAAATAAAATCATGTAAGATTTTTTTGATAATTTCACTCTTTGGAAAGTTATTTTGGATGAAAATTTTGTCCATAGTGGATATTATAGTTTATAAAATTTTCATAAAAGTTTTATATTTTTAAAACTTTTTATTATAAAAATTTTTGTTTTTAAAAAAGTTCATATAAAAAGATTTTTAAGTTTAGTTATTTTTCTATTAGTAGTAGATTTTCGAAAATATTCAAAAAGGACGTTTTTTAAATAATGCCATTTTGCAAAATTTTATTTCCAAAAAAGTACCTTTTCTAAAAGTAAATTCTTCCAACAATACCTTAACCAAAAATCACCTTTCCAAAAGGCACCATTTCCCAAAAGCAACTTTTCAAAAAGGTAACTTTACTAAAACGAATCATCTTCAAAGAGTACAAATGCCTAAAACTTAATATTAAAAAAGTTAACTTTTGTAAAAAGTAAAATTTTTTCTAAAAGCACATTTTTTCTTAAAATACTTTTTTAAAACATACCATTTTCAAAAAAAGTACATATAGAAAAAATTCTTTTTTCAAAAGCAAATTTTTCGCAAAAATTACCTTTTCCAAAAAATACAATTTTCCAAAAGTACATTTTTAAAAGTACCATTCCCCAAAACAATCCGTTCTAAAAATTGCGTTTTATAAATAGTAACATTTCCTAAAATAAGCTTTCAAGTACATATTTTTTTTCAAAAAAACACCTTTTCCAAAATGTACCTTTTCAGAAAAGTGCCTTTTTCGAAAGGTACATAAAAGTAAGATTTCTGAGAAGTATATATATTTTCAAAAAAAAATACATTTTAACAAAATTACCTTTTCAAAAAAATACATATTCCAAAAAGTGTCACTTCTCAAAAGTCTATGTTCAAAAAAGTAGATTTTCGAAAAGAAACTTTTTCAAAAAGTGTTTATATCGAATAAAGTACCAAATAAATCTCCAATGTGTCCCTTTAATACCCATGCTGTAAAATACACTACATTAGTTAAGTTAAGTGTGGCTAAAGGAGCCTTTATTGCAAATTTTTTTAAAAATCGTCCAAATAGTTTTGAATAAAACATATTTTACTTTATTAACTCTTTTTGGTACATTTCTTAACCACCTTGTAGAATTTTTTTCTTAAATGGGCTTCTGTTGTGTGGTATGGGTTCATAATGAAATATCCGTAAGCCACAACAATACACATTAAAAATATGTGCATAGAAAAAGTACCAAAATTATCCCTTTTATGTTTGAATTTCCTAAAACTATCAAAATTTGTTAGAAGACATTTTAAGGAGAGAAGAATACAATATAAATTTCATTTCTATATTTATTACTTTAGGTGATACATGGGTTAACAAAAAAGTACCAAAATTATATTTTTTCCCCTTTTCGCGTGATAAATATAACAATTTCAAAGAAGTACCAAGCACTAGCCCGCTTATTTTGCATATTATATGGTTTGAATCTTACGTTTATTTTGGTGTAATCTAGAGATATAAGATTACTGAATTTATCCGCTTATATAATTTGTAGCCTCCTAGAATTTGAATTTCAAAAAATTCCTTCTAGCTGGATCTATACATTGGAAGGGAAACCTACACACAAAATGTCTTCTATTAACACATGTACATTCAGTACATCAATTTATACAAAATAGTTCAATAGAAAAAAATACCAAAAAAGATGTAAAAAATTTTACCCTTTATATATTCAAACTAATTAGATTAGATCCGGATATAATTAGATTAGATCCGGATATAATTAGATTAGGTCCGAATAGGGGAACCCACATTCAAAATTTCAAGTTTCTAGCTTTAGTAGTTTGGGCTGAGCGAAGATGAATTAGTCAGTCAGTCAGTCGAGTCAGTCTGTCAACCACTCAATAATCTTATACCGTGTTCAGACATGGATTTTTAATTGAGACAATTTAATTTTAATTGAGTAATTAAATTTAGTGTTCACACATAGTAAATTAAGCTTACTCAATTAGCATTTGACTTACCAATGGTGTTATAAATATACAGGTGGCCGCATAAGGGCAACGAATACAACAATAAACATTGATGCCAACTTTGGCTCTTTTTTACGATATGACAAAAAACGATATGACATACTGTATTGTCATATCGTAAGTTTTTTACGATACGACAACACTAAGATAGCCATACACGGTGTTGTCATATCGCAGCGTTGTCATATCGTAAAAAAACTTACGATATGACAATACAGTATGTCATATCGTTTTTTGTTATATGGTAAAAAAGAGCCAAAATTGGCATCAGTGACAATAAAAGAAAAACTTGAAAATGGTTGTCAAAAAATACTCGTGTTTGACGTAGCTTATGCACAAAATAATCATCCGACGTTATACTGCCATCTGTATACTTATTACACCCTGGGCTCGCCATTCTACACAATTGTTGCTTCTCACTGAACATACTTCGCAGTAAACATACTTGTCACAAAGGGTTGCATTTCTAACTTTACTCAATTTATGAAACAATCAAGTACTAATTGCTCAATTTATTAATTGTAGCCGTGTATGGTAAATTGAGCTCAATCAAGGCCTTTACTCTTTTATATGTATAGACAGATAGATTCAAACCGAAACAATGGATTTCTCTTCATTAAGTTTAAATTCCGAAAAATACCAAAAATCGCAAAAAAATTCCCACTGTTTCATGTAGCTGTGAGTGAGTATTCTCACGCAATAAACAATTGTCAATGAAAATTCGCGGAAAATTTTTGATTAGATTCACTTTAAACTGAAGTTACCTCATCTTTGTTTTATTTTTTTATTCATAATATGAAATTATGCATTTAAAAAAAAATTATACAAATGGTTTTCAAGTCATAAAGAAATTGCTTTAACAACTTCTTCAAAAATCCAAAATTTTATTAAAAAGGTATAAAATAGTTTTTGATAGAATTTTACATTTCGACTGTTTATAAATAGAGGAATATAACTCTTTAAAAAAAGGGTATTAGGTTACATAAAAAAATTTTTTTATTGCATTTCACTAGTAAAACTTCAGATCCATTTTTCTATCTATCTACGCTGAGCTGTTTTATTTAAATTTCCTACATTGTTTCTGCAAAATTTCCTTATAATTTCTTTATTATTATTTTTTATTTATTTTCTTATTTAGTAACAATGACTCTGTCTCCGACTTTAGTAAAACCGCATCCACGGAAAACATTGAAATCACACCACGCAATTCCCTAACGGAACAGTCCAAAACGCACCAATCTTAAATTCAATTTTAAGTTTACTTTATAAATATATATTTTTGTTAAATCACTATATGTATGTTTTTTTATTTTATATCATTTTTTTATCTTAAGTTAATAAAAAATATTTTATACTCGTCTTCTTAAAATTTATAATTTTTAATAGTTTTTTTTACATTTTTTTATTCTTATAAATAAAAAACTATAACTCTAAAAAAACTTCCAAGGTTTAAATGCTAAGAAATTAACTGCCAGGTCCACTATGTTGACACGTTTCTTTCTTTCGCGCAATTACATTTAAAACAAATACAAATCATAAAATTTAGTTTTTGTTTTAAATGTAATTGTAAGAAAGAAAGAACCGTGTCGACATAGTGGGACTGCCAGTTAATATTTTATATTTTCTTTTATTTAATTAATTATAATTATTAAAAGTAAGTAAGAAAAAACTTAAACGAACAACTTTCAAATAATATATTATACTTAAGTTTAAAATGAGGATATTTATATCAAATTTACCAAATTCTAGGGAAATAGCATGAGGCCATCCGCTTTAGCTTAGTTTTGTTCATTACAATGTGGCGATAACATACTTCTCCATTTTTTAACAATTCTGCTCTGGCTTCGTTTTGAAGAACGGTTCGTAAAATATTGATGCTCTCTGTACTTTGAATTGCAGAGCTTTTGCAAAAGCTGAAATTATTCTCTAATTTGTTTAAAATAAGAAGTTTAATTTTGGCAACACTACCTGTTGTGGAGGTAGAAGTAATTTATGCTTGTTGATAATTTTTCTTCAACCTTTAATGTTATTTACAAGCCTAGTAAAGTTCTCGTTTAGTTTCAATCAATTTTAAATAACATTCTGAGACTCAGAAAGTTTCTTATAAATGATTAGCCATTTCACTCTAACACTTCCCACAAATCTCGAAAATCTCTACCCTTTTTGAGTAATAAATAATTCTTGCAAAAAAAAAACCGACTACAAAATAGGCGTGACACCGCTCCCATATTTTATCATCATATACTTTTACGAGAACTAATTGTGTGTCCGAAGTCTCATAAGAATCGAATAAGTAGAAGTAGTTAAAATGAATATTTACTTTTCATGGGCGTGACACTGTCCACTTTTCTAACCACAATGTAGTATTGTAACGATAACTATTCGTAAATGCGTATGCAAAGCTCCATAAGAATCGGCTGAGTAGAAGTGGTTAAAATGCTTATTTACTTTTCATGGGCGTAACACTGCCCACTTTTCTAAACATAATGTTGTATTGTAACAATAACCAAAGGTGTATGCAAAGTTTCATAAGAATCGATTTTGGGGAAGTTGTTGAAAGAGAATATTTACTTTGCATGGGCGTCGCACAGCCCACTTTTTTGATCCTGATGTAGTGTTTAAACAAAAGCTTAATGTGTGTGTAAAGTTTCATAAGAATGGGTTGAGTAGAAGTGGTTGAAAACGAATGTGTATTTACTTTGTATGGGCGTGACCCCGTCTACTTTTCAACAGGACGAATCTGGAAGTAACTCCTTTTGAATAGAGAAACAAATCCGAAAGCTGTTAATAAATGGCGGAGTTTTGAGGGAACATACATAAAAAAAAATTATGACGAATTGATAAAATTTCTCCTTTTTTTGAAGTCGATTAAGAAACAGTTGCTCTGAAATTTTCCAGAAAAATAATTATGAAACCAATTAACCAATCTAAATAGAATTTGACGTATTTCTTCAACTTCAAAGAATATTGGCAAGTTGAAAAATTCTTCTGTCTAAAATTTTCGAATCAATATCATACAGTTCACGAATACTAAGTGAAGAGAAATATATATCATTATTCTGTTTTTTTTTTTTTTGTTGTTAGAGATTTAGCTGTTCAAAACCTTTGAGTTGTTTGTATACACTCACATGAAGATGAAAATAGTCATTATAGCTTTCTATAATCTCAAAATGTCTAAAACTGTTGAAAACTCCATTTTCGTAATTCGAAATGATGACGTGGTCTTCTCACTATTAATGGCAAAGAGCAACCGGTACAAAAAAGAGAAACATATGACTTTAATTCAGTGCATTTATAATTTGCAACACAGATGACACTTACCACTTAATGTGCCCATTATGGTACTATTACGTATGCGCCGTCCTAGACTTTAGCTGCTACAACTCGGCAGCTTTGACAGTAATGGCCCAGCTGACCCAACTCGCTGTAGGGGAAACAGGAATTTGACGAACAAGATTGCTTTGGTAACGCTCCAATTTTGAATAGTTGTAGCATCGAACCGTGCTCTCATTCTATTTTGCAGCACTGATGGCATCAATTTCACCTTTGAAAGGCCATCAATGATCGGGCCACTGAGACCTGCTCCTCAGTAGTATATTTATTTACAGTAATCTGAATTGCTGTTATATAGCTCAAGCAAGATTCAATGGGCTATACATTACGTGCTGAGTTTGGCAATATACTTAATGTCGAGGTATCGTTAGCATATATAATTTCAACAAACTTCCCTTCATGATCTCGTATTCTATTGACCCAAATTTAATACGTGGTTCTCTGCTGTCTCCATGAGTTGACATCTCTAACCAACTGAAACACTTCCCTTATTCCGTATATATATTTTTAAAGAGAAGTAACACAATCAAGCAATTAATGCCTACCAGTTAATTAATTAATATGTTACCTTCTTTGGGAAAGAGATTGTGTAGAGAGATTACAGATGGTGAATTAGGAGAGAGATAGAAAGCTTAATTCATGAACAACCCGGCTGTAACGCTTTTTTTTTGTAAAGCAGTGTTGCATGCCCCTCTGGTGTCAATTAGAGGCATTATATTGTTTAAGCTGTGTAGCCATTTTATTAGGAGGGTGCTGTGAAGTGCATTAGGATATGTTAGTATTAATCGCTGCCGGGTACACCCAAGGTGATTAGTGCTATGCCTTCATAACTTTAACAGTCTAACAGCAACCAACACAATAACACACTAATGCACATGAGAAATATTCATGATGTTTTTAGCTTTCCTGAAACTAGTCTTGAACTCAAGACCTAAGGGTTTGTAGTCAAACGCGATAACTACTCTGCCAACAGCACCCTCAAATTAAGCATATTTCGGCATATTCTTCTGCAAGAACTACTTGACGATATATGAGTAGCCATCGCTGCTGAATGGTGGCACTACTGTATCAATTTCGATCAGACCAGTGCGACTTTGCAGCGTCACTCAGCACCTATTATTTTAATTCAGTTTAATCATTTCGATTTCTCCCTGAGTTCGTAGAAGCTGTAGATACAGTGGCAGTAGGGCATAAGCTGCGCTAGGAACATAAGGAATAAAACTTCTAGCACAGGTTGAGCTTAAACCAATCGTGTGGGCTACGGGTGTAGAATGGTACATTGTAGTTGCAATGGTTTGATTGTTCTTGCTTCAAAAAGGGGGAGGCAGTCCGAATAACTTCTACATTTAATGTCTTGACAACGTGTGTCTGAGTACCGTTCATCAAAGCGTGACTTTGGGCTCTTGCAGGGAACATATGTTCAATATTAACGGGAGTACCTGCCTTGCAGCCTAATCTGTCAGTGCTCTTAGAAGCGAGTGAATTTTTTTACCATCATCCCCGAAAGCACCTGCATGCCTTACAAGAAACAAGCATGTAGCAATTTCTCAAGATTCTACCGTGATGCAGCCAAGCTCAACCAAAGAATAACCAGCAAGCAAGAAGTCAATCACAAGACAACTGTACTGACTAGCCTTCCCCAGCACCCAACTACAAAGACCCAATGATGTAGACTCTGTTAGTTTAGCAATATCACAAATAGGTTGTCCGAAGTCCAATCAGGCACTTATCGAATCTCAGTTATTAAAGCAACAACTCTCTCCAGTGATTTATTTATTAACCGCATCGACCATATGAAATTCAGAAAGAGACCTTACCAATAAGCGGTCACAGAATCGACCTTCATGTTAAGGGTAACACGAAGTCCGCCAGCACATTCATTTCATAAGAACAGATAATGCCTTTTGCAAACATGTGGGGCTACCGGTTCCCTTAGTACAAGTGTATAGTTGTTGGACGAACCTCGAAAGAAAACCTCCAGTGGTTAACTTTCTATCGAATTAGGTATTGCGCGAGACCTTAGACATGTTCACCTTCTACCACACTCGCATAGGTTAATCTAATTCCTTCGAATACTTATATTCACGCCCGTTGTTCTGTTATTTCAGATATTGGGTAGTTTATGTCTGGAAAAACCGATTACCCTTTTCCAAAGGAAGCGCATCACTAAGTTGTAGTTAGTCATTAAGGTGCAGACATAGGCAACAGCGTTCTAGCTGAAACGCTCGGCATCAAGACAGTAGTGTTAATACCAGAAGGAAGCACTAAGTCACCCGATGCATCGGAATTAGATTCAGGCATAAATAGGTATGCTAGTAGACATGATATCACGATGATCACCCGCTTCTGTTATCTGCTCTGAACGAGGAGTGACATAAGTGTAATTGCACATCTAGCGTATTTAGTTTAGCTATCGTGGCTGATGGTAGAAAGTCGAAACCGTCTTTAAAAAGGGTTTCCACAACTTTTTGCCGTATCAGCTGGATGTCTATTTTCTCTGTGAGTTTAGTCGGTTCAATAGAAATAATTTGCAGACCTCCATACCAGAATTGTAAACAACAATTTATAAAATTCAGGACGTCTTAATTCTAGTTTTTCCAATGTATCCTAAAATGAATTGTCCAAAGATAGTGTACGGATGTAGTTATGTTACCTGCGCCTCCCTAATATCTGGAGACCAGTAATAATCAGAGCATTCATATTTTGTTGATCCATACAACGCGTCTAATATCGCTCGAACATACATTCACAAAGAATGTGTGGTGGGTTTAAACGGCACAAAGTTATACGGATCTGACAACTCCTCCACAGAACGTAGTACCGCCGAAATCGACATGATAGAAACCTAATAAGAGATAGCAGGCCATACAGGCTAACGATTAGCTTCACCACTATTTTTTATGACATCGTCTTAGTCACCAATCATGAACTTTACTCGAAAAACTTTCTTCTAGAATGATAGCCAGTAGGAACTGGTTGATGCTATCATTAAATTGGGTATTCTATTGAATTATCAGCTAACTTTTTTCCCAACATATCACCATGATATCTAATAGTTAAACGAGGCTCTGTTCTTGCTTCCATAAATCGTTAAGCTGTAAAAGTCATCGACCCATTAATCACCAAACAGCTACATAAATACAACCTTAGTAAAAACAATGTCAGAAGACTGAAAAATTATTTGGTATACTTAGGTTATGTTAGGAGAGCGCAGTCACAGCTTACAAGGTGGATCATTTGGGTCCGCCAAGTCGGCCGCCCTACCATTCTGTCCTAACTGTAAGTAAGAGGATACCTTGAATAACCCTCTATTTGACTGTCTAACTCTGGCAGGGAGGTAGAGCCAAATAGTTTTTTTTTCTTATGCTTCCTAAGCGCGGGACGGTGGCATTAAAGATAAAGAACGGGGTGCTCTCCTCTTCGTCGTTATAACTTCTGCTGGGCAGATCGCGTATCCTTCGCAATTTGTAATAGGGTCACGTAGAACTAGCCACGTGGCAGGTGCCTTCCTGTTCAATCAACAACTTGGGATAAGATAGAGGAATGACAGTGAAGTTGCAGGCCATTTAATTGATCAGTGACAGACCTTGTCTGGCAAAGTCATCCCAAGTACAGTTACCAAGACAATCTATGTGTCGTGGGATCCTTAATCTGGTATTAATAAAAAAAATTAATAACATCCAAATATGTGTTCTGTAAACCGCACGATACAGTGAAATCGAATTTAAGTTCGAATAAAATATTCTAAGCCTCGTAAATAATAAAAAAGAATCAATAAGTCATCTTTCATTGAATTTAATTTTTGAAATCGGCGTGATTTGAAATCGATCGATTACCATCACATATCAGAATATAGTGAACACTTTGCTAACATCTCGTGTTCGGCTGAGTGCAAGAGTGTCACTCCTTCTCAGCCGAGTGTGGCCTCTAAAGTTAATGATATTGTGGGCTTTTCCTTTGCGGTCACTTGTTTTTTCAAATTTTACTCTTGTGATTCATTACTTTAGTTAGTAATCCAAACTATTGAAAACTACGGAATGATTAGCAACGCGTGAATGACTTCGCTTTCTGACCTTAAGGGAACCGTTCTTTATTGCGATTCTAATTCAGTTCTGGCTACGTTCTATTTCAAATCTAGTTCAATTCCACTTTAGTTCTAGCCCTATTCCATTTTGTTTCAAATCCAGATTATTTTAGGTTATACAATTCTATACGTGCATTTCGCTAGTGCCAATGCCAACTCATTAGTAGACTTTTAACTAGACTTGGGTCCAACTCGTTCGAACTCTTTCAGCAGTTCGCTTTAGACACAAGCCCATGATCAAACCCATGTAATTTAAATAGGTTTGATCATAGGTTTGTGTCTAACATGAACTACGGAACGAGTTGGACCCAAATCTTTAAACGAGTTGATCACAAGTCTAAAATGCAGGTATATACACATACGAATATAGCTAGATTAACTAAAAACACAAATAAAAACAATTTTTCAAGTAATTAATATCTGAGAATATCTCAAACAAATTAGTTAAATAATTAAATTTGCTCAATATCTTTTCAAACAAATAAGTAAATTATTAAAATTGAATTCATAAAAAAAAATATTATTATAAAAAAAACAAAACAAAACAAAAATCCCATACAATTTAAAACATAATCGTAGAGTGTGCGAATTTCAGGAGTATGCTAAACTGCACAAATAGTTTGGAGCCGCAAAGTATGAACTCGGGCATCGAACATGCCGCACTTATGGTATCTGAGGAGAAGACCCAACATGATTCACGTAAGACAATATTTTAATTCATAATCATTTCTCAATCAAATCCAAGTTATACAAAATTTAACTTTTGTTTTTGTGTAGTTAAAAATTTTGTGTTGTTTTTCTAATTTACTATAAAGTTTATTGAAACTTAGACTATTAAGAAATTAATTGACATGTTTGATTTTAATTTACTCGTGTAGTAAAATCTTTTTTGTCTTTATTAAACATTTTTTGTTAGAAACTTTTTTAATTTAATTTAATTTTTTAACTGTGCAACATTAAACGTATTAACAACTTATTATCAGACACCAAAAACTAATAACAATTTTCTTTTGATTTTCCAAAATATATAACACCACTTACATGTCACCTGTCAATGTCATTCATAATTCATTTAACAACAATTAAATCTATTCATCATCCTCTCATATTTATTAGCATTTTGTTATTTGTTTATTAATTTTAGAACTTTTTTAAGAGGTTTAATTGTAAATTAAATACGTGCAGTATCGTAAATGTCTACAACTGCGACTCGGTTCGAAGAACTAATTTTTTTTACTGTGCTGTTATGTTCTTAATAGTAGACTTGGGTCCAACTCGTTCGAACTCGCTCGGCAGCTCGTTTTAGACACAAACCTATGAAAAAACCCATTTAAATTACATAGGTTTGATCAGAGGTTTATGTCTAAAACGAGCTGCTGAACGAGTTCGAACGAGTTGGAGCCAAGTCTACGTAATAGACTTGGATCTAACTAGTTCGAACTCGTTCAGCAGCTCGTTTTAGATACAAACCAATGATCAAACTCATTTAAACTACATGGGTTTGATCATAGGTTTGTGTCTAAAACGAGCTACTGAACGAGCTCGAACTAGTTGGACCCAAGTCTAGTTCTTAAAGTGAAGTACATTTGTTGGTAGAAAATGTATGTAAACTTATTGTTGATAGAGGTTGTGGTGTCAGTTATTGCTAGCCTCTTATTATTTTACAACTCTGATATTTTGCAGCCGCTCAGTTATCCATTAACGCACACCACATTAACATTTTAAAACATATAGCAACAATTTAATAATATTTTTAAATATTGACGAAATAGCCAGCAAAGCATCGTAAAAATTCATAATGTTCATAATTGGGCTCGAACTCGGACTTAAAAAATTATCATGTGGCTAATTTTCAACTCGTTAACTACTTCACACCCTCAACAATAACAAAAGAGCACAATTATGTTGGAACGGAAAGCCCCTTGTTGGACCAAAAAATATGCAACCGCAACAGACCGTGCAAGCAGGAAGCTGCCTCGCTTTATACAAGCACTTACCCAGAATCCACTGGCTAAAAGCGCGAAAACCTCTACTGCCATCATTCCTGAAGGGTTGGCCACAAAAATGACGAAGCGCTTATGCGGAAACGGTGCGAAATTCCTCGAGCTTATCATCAATTCCCGATACACGGTATAGAATCTAGGGAAAAGAGTATCAATACCCAAACAAGTCAAACCACCGATTGTAGGAAGCTGATATCGCCCCATTACCCTCATGTCTCCGGTAGTCAAGATATTGCAACCTCTGGTACTCTTCATGTTCCAGAACACCTTTTGCTTGCTAGCCATCATCACTGCTTCCGCATTAGTATGAGTAGTACCATAACTTTCTGCGATATTACCACCAGAGGGTGCTGTTGGCTGAGATGGTTAGAACTCAACACCTGAGGGTTTGCAGTCACCCTCAGGTCTTGAGTTCAACACTAATTGCAACACTGCTCTACCAAATCTATCAAAACACGATCCATAGCAGAGTTATAAATGAATTAAGCTTTCTATCTCTCTCCAACTTCATCACCGGTTCTCTCTACACTATCCCTTTCCTAAAGAAGGTAACATTGAACAGAAGGGAAAAATGACTAAATAGTGTTCCAACATATAAAAGAATATCACTCTTTGCCTTATACTTGTCTAACGACCGTGTTAAGGAACATAGCAGAGTCAATGCTCGCCAATACCCTGAAGAGATGGACGGCGAACTACCTTGCAAAATAACAATCCTACACGGAGGTCAGAATCACAAAGCTAGCGCTTCGGAAATATAAACGATGTGTTCCTTAGGCTGATGCCCTGTCCCACTTATTTTCGACGCCTATGCTTTGAAGTCTCATACGCTGGTGGCTGCACTACAATGATCACAAGTAGGGGAAAAATAAGTTCTTCGCCAGCCTTAACTTCTATCTATCTGCCCCGAAATCTATAGCAACACTGCTCACATTGCGGTCAAAACAGGTCAACTAGGTACTTAACACATTCCAGCTCAAAGTAGACAACAACAAAAATCAAAAATATTCCTCTTTATGTTTGGCAATATGTTTACATGCTCCAAACAAACCGAATGGGTGGCAAAGAATGTAGGCAGGCCATAGAATACCGGGGATGAATAATGAGATTATTCTGACCATATAAAAAGCTTATAATTGTTCATTTCGAATGAACTTTTATGATCTTCAATGGTTTAAAATTGGAGTTAGCAACCAAAAAGGCGGACGGCGTAAAAATTGAATTTTAAGCGATATATCCAAAATTAAACTATGTACAAACAAAATGAACTTAAAAAAAGTACTACAAACAAAAATATAAAAAATAAATTTAAAAAAACCAAGAAACCCGTCTGCGTAAAAAAAACCAAAAAGAAAGAAACAAGTCCAGTAGTGCGTAGCATTAAATAACGAATCTTCTTATATTCTCAATAATGGCTCTCGGCTTTAAAATTTACTATGTTCTGCACTACTGCACTTATTTCTTTCTTTTTGGAATTTTTTTAACAATCGGGTTTTTTTATTTTTTAAACTTATTTTTTTTTTTTTTGCTTTTTCTCGCCATTCATATTGTGTATGTTAAAAAAATATAGAAACTAATTCCCACAGGCTACGAATTCGTATTGCAGGCTTAAAGCCTATTCGATGTATATTCATATTATGTAGTAGTTGCGTTGCTCGATTTTACTTTAGTTCAAGACCAGGTCTTGTCATTAAATTTTAAAGTTTGGTATAAAAAAATAGTTCCTTGCGAGATTTTTGGCTTCACAACAATTAAACCTCTAAAAGTTTTTTATAATTTTCATAATTATTCATGTATTGTAATTTATTATGTTGCTTCAAAATATATGTTTGTTAAACTAAATTAAAAATATTAAATTGTAAAATCTAGATATGTGCGTTCTGGCTTATTGTATGTGTTTTACTTGTAATCGTATAGTGTTCCGAAAAGAAATTTAGTTAAAAATGTTATACAAACCAATTGATTTCTTGAAGATAAATTTTAGGATGTGTTAAGTATGTGTTCAATAATAAAAGCTGCTTACATGTAAACAGGTTTGTAAGCGAGAGAAGCAAGTCTGGTGCTTACAAACCTGCTAACGGCGAATTCCCAATTACAAACCATATTAATGTCTTTGAAATATATTTGATTTCAAAAGCTTCGGTTTTCTATTGTTTTATATTGAGGAAATGCTTAAAGGTTTTTAATAACCGAGTTTCGTTAAACCCTTTATTTTTACTTGGTAAAAATGAGAACAAAATTTGCAAAAACAATTTTCATTTTCAAAATTGTTATTATATTGTCACATCCAAACTTTTAGCTTCAATTTAATTAAATGGTCGAATTTTAAACTAATCTTGAGTTTTTTACAGATTTTTTTCATTAATTAATTTTATTTATTAAATTTTCTTTTAATTTCATAATCTTAAAAATATGAATTCAATATATTTCTTTGGCATTTATAATTTGCGGAAAAATATTTCAAAACATTCCAAACAATAATGAAACATCTCTAATATACAACATCGCAACAATTGGATTTTATGTCAACTCATTAAACCAAAAAATAAATAAAAAAATCCCAACAATACACTGAAAATAAAAACAACTTGAATTGGCCGGAAATAAATATATATTATGTTTGCAAAAAAAAATAACTTTACATTATAATTTGATCATGAATAAAATCAAAATTAAAAAAAAACAACTAAAGTATTTGGTACAACTTCATTTTCATTAACGGTTGAAGGCATGGGTCCATATCCATTAAGCGATAGCACTAATCTCTTGGGTCCAACGACAAGTTTAGCTGGCAGCTCAACTTGTTACACTAATTATGGTACGAATGCCTACAGTACGCCAAATCCAATCCGTAAATGTTATTACGATTATAATTATGATCATGATCATATCCGACGTCATTCGGTTCATGGAAGAATGTGTAGGTGTCAGCAGGTACCTCTTTATCGTCTGTTATATGTTCACTTTGTCAATTAAACCACCAACAGCAAAAACAACAATTTAAAAAATCACTAAAATTGTTTTTGATATTTTATATATATTTTTGTTTTATTTCTTAAACTAACTGTACAGTTAATGGAGTAAAAAAAAAGTGTTCAAACAACAGAACATTTTAAGCAGAGAAAATATATTAAAACTGCTGCAACTTTTATTCCAATTTGTTCTTTGTTTCCTTATTATTTATTAATTTTTATTTTTTAACATCAGCACTTCATCCATGTAAGTTTAAATGGCTTAATTAAGGAGAGAAGTCTTTTTGCAGCTGTCCATTCACAATTATCACGCTTAATTTTCATATTCGCTTTAATATTTTCAATAAAGCTCGGACTCATAATAAAATGTCCCTGCATAAGTTACATAATTTTGATGGCTCTATGAAATAACGCCCAACGAAATAAGCCCCAATGAAATAACTGCCAATGAAATGGGACCTAAAAAAATGCAATAAGTCCAAAAAATTTGTATGAAATAAATCAAAAAAAAAAATTATTATTCCCAAACCTCAAATGAAATAAATTCCAACTTTTGAGACTTGCTTCTTAATGAAATAACTCCACACGATAAAATTAGATAATGAAATAAAACCCAAAAAATATGAAATAAGCTCAAAATCTTTTATGGGCTTGTGAGATATAACAAAACTTTTTTTAGAAATTCTTTAGTTAGCATAGCTCGGACGAAAGCCAGCAAGCAATATAGAAATGCTTTAGTAATCGAAGCCGGTTTTCTAAGTACCTCAGAGGAGAAAATACTTAAACCCGGCCGAAGGCTGGCAATTCACACAGTCCTTAGTAAGCGAAACCGGACTTTGAAATACCTCAGAGGAGAAAAAGTTTCTTCCCAGAACATAAATGTATTGCTGGCCATCGGCCGGGCGCAAGGATTTACTGACTTGAGGCATTTAGAAAACCGTAATCGCTTAGTGAGGATTGTCTTCATTGGCGTCCTTCGGCCAATTTTAAGGATTTTCTCTTTTGAGGTATTTGCAAAACCTACTTCACTTACTGAGGATTTTCTTGTACTTGTACTTTTTGAGAAACGGGCCCCTAAAAAAATCCAAAATTAGGCTTTTTACCCGGATTCAAGAAAACACGGAAACCATAAAAAGCCTAGAGTCTTTTTACGCCTCTTTTATATCGGAATAACGCTTTTTAGTGTCAAATTTTAAATTCTATGGATAAATTATTTTTTTAATTAATATGTTTCTAAAATTTTAAATTTTTTGATTTTATCATATCTTATAAAGGGGTTATCCAATTTTATTCCAACAGCCACTAAAAACCTGTCAATTGTATTACCTTTAAGCCCGATCGCACATTATGTTTTATATACTCAATGGTTTCCGAATTATTCAGACCGCAATGATGAAAATGATATATTTTTTAATGCAAAATTGAAATATTTGTATCACCATAAAGCCACAAGCATCACGGCAATCGTAGGATAAATATTGATTTTATTCACAATAAAGTGAAATTATCTGATTTTGGAAAAAATCGAGTTTTGGAGACGCTGCTTCACCGACTTTATCGTAAGTTGGAAAAGGGATGTCCAATTTTATTACAAGAACCACAAAAAACTTTATACAAAACTACCTTTAAGCTGCTTTAAATTTTGTAGACAAAAAGTTTAGTACAGTTTTCATGCAGGTAAATAAAATACTTTTGAAAATTTTACTATTTTTAAAATAATCTGCACTCCTGGCCACATTTTTAAGTAGGCGGGCAGCAACTAAAACCAGATTACTTACCCTACTAATATTACAAATGTGGTGGCTGTTGTAGCCATAAAGGCAACAGCCAACGCGTTTGACTATAAATACTGAGGTCTGAAGTTCAAGTCTAGTTTCAGGCAAGCCAACAACATCATGCATTTTTCTAAAGTGCATTAGTGTGTTATTTGGCACTACCGGCAGTAATTAATACTGACATATCCTAATGCACTGCACAGAACCCTCCTTGGTCGATATTGTAGCATACCCGGTGGCGAAGTAAAAGAACTAATAAATGGCTACAGCCTGAACAATTTAATGCCTCTACTTGACACCAGAGGTGTTGCAACTCTGCTCTATAAAAAACGAGCAATAGCAGAGTTGCAATGAAATAAGCTATCTATCTCTCTCCCACTTCACCACCTGCTCTCTCTACACTATCCTTTTCCCAAAGAAGGTAACACATTAGTTAATTAACTGGTAGGCACTAATTGCCTAATTGTGATACTTCTCTTTATAAAAAAAACAAAGTTTGTATGTTTAGATGTTTGATCCACTATCACGCAAAAACTGCATAATGGATTTTTATGTAATTTGGGGGTTCTTTTAAACAACTAATTTAGAGTTTTGTAGAAAATTCACCATTTTCGTCCAATGCTGGATGTAGCAAGCATTGCTGTAATCGATTTAGAATTTCAATTTCAGTCATTTTTAAAGTCAATATTTGAAATATTGCAAATAAAAAAATTTTTATTTTGAAATTTTTTTGAGAAAATCGTCGAACAATTAAGCGCTATTTTTTGTGAAAATTTAGCTATTTTTCCGTCTTATTTTAAAGTCTTGACGTTGATTATCTTTCACGACTACATGATGGTACTCAAAATCATAAAGTATTTTTTTTTGAAAATTTTGGGTTTGCTATTACCGGAGATATTGACGGAATAGGGAACAAAGTAAATATTAAAGCTATATATTATTGAAAATATTAAAGATATATCAATGGAATAAACAGCATTTTCTTTATATATTTATAAACTTTACACCAATTTTAAATTTATTAATATCGGCTAATATATATAAAAGTTATGAGAACGACAAGGTTTTTCACGCCCGAGGTAGTCAAATATAACGCCCTGTAGCTCAATGTGTGTTTCAACAGGGTGGTCCAAATTTGAACATTCTTAAAGCTCAGGTCCTCCCTTATGATTTTTACAAAGATCATTTTGTTATTGGATCGCAAGTTTTAAGTTACAGATTTATTGCCTTTTTTCCAATTGGAATTCTGTTAAAAATTTCAAGATATCCAAATATCCGAAAAGTCAAATCAAAATTTTATAAACTTACCATATCAAATTAAATCGTCTGAAAGAAGTCCTTATGTATGTATTTGTTAATGCAAATTGCATATATTTTCCTCGACAAGTGTATACTTTTAATGTAAACCTCATTTTTAAAATTTCTTTAATAAAATGTCTAAGTATTTTATGTATATATACACTTAATAAAGCAGCACAGCAAAAATTAAATCGAATTTTTAAAAACAAATACTCGTAGTCATCACAATTCACCAATTCATAAAACACCGCTAAAGAAAAAAATGCCAATTTATGATATTCTTTAAAAATTTTATATCAAATTTTTTTATTCTTAATTTTTTAAAGCCTTACATTATTTTATATATTGTACTATTTAAAAAACTAGCATGACTTAGCAAAGCATGAAAGCAAAATTGCCAAGTATGTGTGTATGTTTGTTAATTTTAAACTTTAAAGCATAAACACTTTCAACGGCTTTAAAATCCCCTCACTAAAACCAGCACGCTTCTAAAAATCCAAAAAGGGTCTTTGAACATTTTTTGTGCCTAACTTTTTTATATAAAAGAGAAATTAATTGAATGTATATTAAATTTAAACAGCTGCATCCGAGCGTTGTTTAGGAGACGGCCGAAATACACACCAGGGCCGGAACGCTGCCTCTGTGCCCCATCACCTTCGTCAGCAAGCACATGCCTACCAGAACAGCGGGCCTTGACTGAGGAACGACTCACTTCCTGAAACTGCCAGTGTACATTCAACGAGCGCTGAACAGTCACAACAACAAATACAGCAGCAGCAACAGCAACAGCCACAAACTCCAAAACTACAAAAACAACATTCACATGAACATCAACATCAGCAGCAAGAACATCAACATCATCATCACGTACAGTGTAGCTATGAAAAGGATATTGTATGTGATGATAATCAAATGCACCAGCACCAGCCGCCGCAACTGACACAGTCACAGCAAAAACACAACGAGCACTGGCAAACAAACACCAATACAACAGCTACCACTTGCACCGCTGAATATTCACTGCCGTTTAACCAGCAAGAGCAGCCACCACCACCACCACCACCGCAACACTACCGTCATCAGCATATGCCACGCAAGCACAGTCACAGCCATAGTCCACATCCAAGTCGCCATACTTCACCTCATAGTAGACATACATCACCTCACAGTAGACATGTATCACCTCATAGTCGTCATACTTCACCCCATAGTCGTCATACTTCACCTCATAGTAGACATACTTCACCCCATAGTCGCCATACCTCTCCGCACAGCCGGCATACTTCACCACATGCACATGGTCACAGCCATGGCCATGGGCATTCGCACTCATCACCCCATCAGTCACATCATCATGTGCACGATCAGAATGGCACCGATAGTGTAGAACCTTTTATACGCAATAGTGCACCAAGAGCTTCAGTTCGCAGTACTTCCTCTCATATGCATGCTCATCATGCTCACTCACACCATCATCGTCGACGGAAACGTAGTGACAACAATCATGCTCACCATCATGCCAATGGAGTTCGTGCAGCAGACGAGTTGGAAGGCGGAGCGGAAAGACATCAAAATGGCCACTTACATCAGGGTCAATCCTCAAGTCATAATTGCACACGTCGACATCGTTCCGTTACAGATGTTTCTCAAACATCGCTTAATACATGCAAAGATCCCTTGTGTACAGAACGAGAAATTCAAGAGATTTTTGTGCAAAAGACTGCGGCCTGCTGTTCTACTTCGCGCACTGAATTGGCTCAATATTTTGCCGAAGATTTGTATGGCTCTTCATCTCGGCGGCCCTCATCATGTTGTACCTCTTCGGACTACTGCTATCAAACAGATTCAACAAGTCTCTATGGTTCACGTTCCTCTCTGAGTCGCAACAATTCAGTTAAATCGGCCTCGGTAACTATGCGCAAGAAGAAAATACAGCAAAGACAACAGAGTTACAGTTCTATTTCGTTGAGAGCTTTGAATTCATCTCGGCCCAACAGTCAAATGGGCTCGCTGACGTCCGTTTTCGATAGGGCCAAGCAATATGCCCCCAATGGTGGTGACAGCAAGTCGCATGACTCTTCTTCCAAGGTAACTATAGAAAGACACACATCCAAAGATGCTTTAAGTAATGATCTTCCTGAATATGCTTGTTCTCCTTCTCCGATAAGATGGAGCTTTCTGGCTGATGGTAAAAACAGCACCAACAACGACAGTACAGACGAACTAACACAACAGCACTCAAGTGGCTCTAGAACCCTAGATGACAGGCCTCATCACAGGCCTGATACCAGACATCAAAAACGAGAAAAACAAAGAGAAGTAAAGCCCGAAAAGCCACAGGTTAAAATACACAGATCTCAAGCTAGACAATATTTCAAAACAAGATCCTCCTCAGATGATCGTCCCTCTACATCACGCAAATGCTGTGAAAGTCCTTGTAAATACGAAGAATCAACAATGGTGCAGTTCCATCAGGATGCCGAAACATTTAATAATTGTTGCAGCAATTATATCCAATGCAATACTTACTTGGATCAGGATTTACAAATCACTAGTGAAGATATACATCAATATTTGTCTAAAGGTCAGCAGGATACCGGCAATATTTTGAACAATACCAAAACCTATCCCTTTCAACCCAGCAATGCCCTGGAGTTTCAATATAAAAATAATTTTGCCAATAACAACACTGCCACAAATACCTTGTCCTCGGTTGAGGGTACTGAAAGTATGCGCAGCTATGATAGCCGTTTTAGACGAAACTCCAGCAAAGAGACAAATCTTAATCAAAATCCTAACACTTTTGAAAGCTGTGGTGGAGCTTGTACCATGTCATCGTGTAGCTCTACACCTTTGTCGCCAGCTAACATTAATTTGTCCTCAAGTACAAATAATATCAATATAGTGTTCAGTTCCTGCATGGAACGAAATGCCAATGAGGTGAAATTCATAAATACTACTTCAAGAAATGCTTCGGAGGCGGCAGTAGTGTCTACTGAGTCCCATCATGCCGGCTATTTACCCTATACGTATCCTTCTTATGATTATACTAATATGGCAGCTAATTCCCAGTTCAATAAGCCACTTGGTGTTGATGCAATACCTTCCGAAATGATGGATAAAGGTGAAGACATGATGACCATTACCACCACTTCCTCGAGTCAGCATTCCTCCTCCTTGCACTCTCCTGAAATTGTGGAATGTCCACAACAAGGCATGTCATTCGAATCATTTGATGCTTCATCGGGTCACAATTTACTGTCTTCACAGAGAGGAAGTGGCAAGTATACGCCCACGCCACTCTCACCACTATCGCCTGCTTCTCCGGCCAACTCATCCAACTATTCGGCTTCCATTAATCCAGCTTCGTCTACTTATATGCATTTGCAGCACGACCAGCAGCATCATCCACACTACGATTATCCGTCGGGCATACAACGGGCTCATACTCACTATCACTCACATCATGGTCATCACGGTCATCATCATTTGAGAGAAAGTTTTAAATTAACAAATGCTTTTAAGAAAGTACGCAAACGAGCACGCAAATACACAGATTTTTTACGCAAAAAATAAGAGAGTTTTTTTAATGCAACATTCTTTTTAAGTTGAAGGGAGTTTTTTTTTTTTGGGAAAAAGCTTTACTCTAATTAAGTTTTTTTCCATTTCATTTTTATTTCCAAATTAGATTCTCCACAATTTTCGCCCTATTTCGGACATAAATATGTGGTCATACATCTTAATAGAAAAACTAAAAGTCTGGATAGAGGTCAATCATAAAGTGAGAAACTTACAACAGCAAGAGAAACATTTTCTTTTTCTTTCTTCCATTTCTTGTACACACTCTCTTTTAATAGCATTTAAAAAGAATGATAACAACGTTTTAATTTAAAAACAAAAAAAATTTGGATGTACTTGCACTTTAGATAAAAATTGTTGATATAATCAAGCAATCAAATTAATAATATTAAACGAATATAGATCTTTAAAAAAAATAAACTAAACCAAAGCAATAAAACACAAAAACATTTAGGAAAAAAAAAAGAATTTTTAAAATATGTAATTACTTAAAGAATAAAAGCAAAACAAATTATAGAGGACACTGCCAAAACTAAAGAGAGATTTTAAAAGAGACATTAAAAGGAGTGAAAGCTTTTAGGAAGGCTCGTTTCAAAGGCGAAAATAAAACTCAACAAATGCTGTGTGTATGTGTATTGGCACAACATCAAAATTACCGAAATAAATAAAAACATTTCAAACAACGACATCATAAGAAAATTAACAAAATTAATTATTATAAATAACAGACATTAACTTCCTTTTCCCCCCCAAAGAAAAACCCAAAAGGATCTTAGAAGAAAAAACAAAATTAGTTTTATCTTAAACAAAATACACTCAATTTAAAACTTAGCTAAATACCAGTAATAAAATAGTTAATTGTTTATAAAAGTATAAAAACAAAATACTTAGAATACGAAATAAATATATAAAGAAACTATAAACCAAATCCTTTCAAAGATCAAATGCACTTTATAACATTTACTGAAGACCCAAAACCATATAAACACATTAAAAAAAACAATGTGAACTTTACGTTGTACGTAAATTTAATATAGAAATTTATAACTAAACAAACAAACAAAATTTGTTAAATCAAAAACCAAAAAAAAAACAATACAAATGTTCATCTTAGAACGGAAACCAACAAAATTAAAACTTTTTCTTATTAAAAGCAAAAAAAATTGTTTATTATTAAGTTACATAATTAGTTAAATACATTGTTATAAAAAAATATGAGTTTTATTTTCTTAATTCAAAATAATTTTTATTAGGAAAAAAAATCGTGACACTTTGTTCAAAAAGAATTAGACACGAGACAATATTCCAAAAAAAAAAAGAGAAAAATTAACGACAATTAATTCACATCTACCCAGCAGAACATAACAACATTTTTTGTCAATGCAAACAATGATGAAAAATTGATCAGAGTTCATATGTATTTCATTTATTCATCACTTATTAGCTGGTGTTTGTTGTATGTTAATTAAAGCTTTATTCAGCCATGTCACAGAATACCATTCCGATCGGAAGTGGTTTCAATTCCGTAAGTTGCTTCTTCAGAAAACGAAAAATGACAATTTTTTTCGTAATCAAACCATTTTTAAATTTCAAAGTTGAATTGAAAAACATTTTTCTACTGACTTCATTTGCAGTAAATACTAAAAAACGTGCATGCTTTTAGGAGCGTCAAATAAATATTTCGTCATGACCTTTCCATGTTAATAAAAAGCTTAATGTGAGCTTTGAATGGCTGATAATCAGCCGTGTCACAAATTCCGTTCGGATTTGTTTTGATTCCGTAGTTGTCATTCCGAAAAAGTACATTTTTGGTGCTTTAGATTGCGTTTATTTTGTATTTCGTTTTTACAATGATAAAGTTTTTTTTATACCTTAAGGCGTTTGTTTACTCTTGTTTTTAGATGCAAGGCTCACATTGAACTTTTTATTAACATGGATAGCTCACATTGAGCTTTTTATTAATATGGAAAGCTCATGACCAAATATTAATTTGACGCTCCTAAAATTATGCACGTTTTTTTGTATTTACTGCAAATGAAGTCAGTAGAAAAGTGTTTTTCAATTCCACTTTGAAATTTAAAAGTTGTTTGATTACGAAGAAAATTTTTGTTTTTCGTTTTCTGAAGAAGCAACTTACGGAATTGAAACCACTTCCGTTCGGAATGATATTCTGTGACATGGCTGAATAATTATATGAGTCTTATGTAAAATAAAGAAAAAATTACATGAATAAAACATCGTGTCCATTGAATCTTTAATCTATAAAGAACCATCGGCGCCTAAAATGAGCTGAATGCGTTAAATACTCATGAGCACTGATGACAGGATATTTTTACCTTAGTAGATTAGAACTCTTTAACGTTAGTTTTACCTATGTTTCATGGAATACTGTCTCATAACCAATTCCTTCTGAATAAAATGTTACAAACTTTTTAGCTCACTAAAACACTGTGGTAGTCGAAAATTTGAGCAAAGGCTCTGATAGTTGGTCTTATATAATTTTGGGGCAGAAAATAGAATAGCGTTCACTGTTTTGTCAGATTGGCTCGAGTTTTTGAGATATTGCTATTTTAATATTTTTCTTTGGATACCCAATTATTCATTAAGGATCGATCTTATATGCAACTTAATGTGAACAGAACACGGTTATGTCCCTATGTTTACATAATATAAGATACAACGAAGAAATATATCTATCATCCACCTGATAAATTTGTTCAGTCATTTTCGATGTTATTTTTAAATGTGGCAATTTTTGTCAAGATATTCGAACATAAGATATTCGAATATGAAATATTCGATATTAGAATATAAAATATTCTAATAAAAATCAGGAAAGACCCTGATATCTGAAACAATTATTTGAACAAGCGATAACCATTTAATTTGCAATAAACATTATTTGGAGCAAAAAAAAATTAACGTCGAAAATAGTTGAAAAAATAATAATATATGTAATAAATTAATCATTGTATCTTATATTATCTAGATATAAATCCGCACAAAAACATAAATCTGAAAATAAGGCCAAATTGATATCCAAAAATAACGGCCGTAAAAAGTACTGAGATCAAAATAAAGACTAAGTTCTTGATAGGTACAATACCATCTCATTTCTAGGCCACTTGTAAGCTTGGCAACATTTTTCCCTTAATTCTTTTCCATATTAGAAAGGCAAAAAACAAATATTTCCAAAGCTAACAGGTTGCCTAGAAATGAGATAGTATTGTACCTATCAAGAACTTGGTCCTTATTTTGATCTCAGTACTTTTTATGGCCGAAATTTTTGTATAGGAACTAGGCCTTATTTTCACATTTATGCTTTTGTGCGGAGCTCAGTTCTTTTTTCTAAGCTTTTATTGGGTACAATAAGTGTCCTATACATCTAACTGGCACCCTAGCCCTCCTCCTCCCTCCCCCTTTATGAAAAATTTCCATATTAATTGTTTTCTTAGTACCTTCCCATCAAGACCTACCTGTGTACCAAATTTCAGCTTTCTAACTATACTGGAAGTGCTCCATACAAAGAAGGGGCACCCTACTCCTCCCATCCCCCTCCCCTTCACGTAAGAAATTCCCGTTATCAGATTTTTCCAGTCAATTGCTCACGAAGACCTACCTGTATGCCAAATATCAGCATTCTAACTATAGTGGAAGTGCCCAATAATATTAATGAGTCAGTTAGTCTGTCAGTCAGTGAATATATACTAAAATATGCACTTTTTACACCTTCATATCTCTAGAAGCTTTTATGGTAGAACTTTCAAGCTTTACCTATGAGGTAACCTCTGTAGGGAGGCAGACCTTGTGTTTCAAGTTTCATTATTTTATGATTAAGTGGAGCAAAGTTATGAGGGGAGCAAAAACAGTTCGAATGGTTTCGTGTAAATATACAAACTGTGTGGCCGGAACTTGGCCTGGCGCACTACCTTGCTCCTAGATATATAATTGTTTTCTGTTCACATAATTTGCATATCAGATCGATTTTTAACGAATCATAGAGTATCCAAAGAAAAAAGTTAAAATACTAATATTTCAAAAGCCCGAGCCAGTCTGACAAGACGGTGAACGCTATTCGATCGATTCCTTGGACTCAAGTTATATAGGCCCTTATTATGATTCACAACTCAACTAGGTTGAGTTGTCAATGTTACGACCCAACTCAACCATTTTTTTTTATTATGAGTCACAACTTTTTTTGTCTTCGAAATAATGGTCGAAGAAAAGGTTCTTATCTATACTCGTTGTTTTTTAAACCATAGTAGACATCACAAAATATGTTAAATATTTTTAGCTTTGGCTTTTTTTCTTGAGATTTTATGTTTTATGGATATGGCAACAATATTGGTTGACAAGTGGGATAGATTGGCGCCTTAGATCACCCTTTTTTAAAATAAGCAAAAGTACCACAATAGTCGAAATAAAAACCAGAACACAAAAAAAAACCAGTCTTGTCTCACTTTGATGAAAGTTGTAATTCATAATACGAATTTGACAACTACGACTCAACTATCATAATAGGGGCCATAATATCAACTATCTTAACCTTTGGCGAAAAAAGTTCGAAATCCGAACACAGTGAAATTACTTACCTTGGATTGAAAATATAGTTTTGTTTTGATTCTAGTTTTGTTTTGATTCTTTGTTTAACAACAGTACAACATAAAAATTTTACTCCAAAAAAGTAGAATAAAATTTGTAAAAAGATAAAGAAAAATTTTAAAGTAGTGAAGACTTATAGCATTGTATCTAATTATAGTGTATGTATTTTATAATTAATACTTAATCATAACAAAAAAGGATAAAAAGAAAAATTATTATTTTATTTTTTATTAAATTTTTTATCTCTTTCTTTATTTCAATCATTTTACAAATATAAAAACCGAACAATTACTACTGCCAAAAAAATAAAAAACTAATTTTTAATTTTAAAAGCCCCCGACATCTGTCTTGGTGATGGTTGGACCGATTTTTTTGAAACATAGCTAGGAACACTCTGGATAAAATTACGTTTCAAGAAACTTACTCAAAAATTGATAAAGGCATTTGGCGTTACGATTTCATAGGCAGACACAGCAACACACACTTCAAACTTATTAAACCTCTTTTTTTCGGTCGGGTTTCTAATTTTATATTAAGAAACTATTTAATCGTACCCCGGTGTTCGATGTAAACTTATCATGGCTTTTTTTGCAACAGTACCAACATGTGCTATGAACCGTACTAGTAATGGCAAACTATCAATGGATAACGAAAGTATTTTTAATATTCTTTTTAAAACCCCCAAAATTAGGGAATTTTTTATATTTAATGGACCAGCAGTTCTGACTTACTCGAGCTTTAGTTACGAAATAAAGATTTCTATAAAGTGTGGAGTCCCTACTTGAAATTTTAAGCAAAAACGTTTGCAACTTTATTGCAAACTTTTCAGGTATTTAATATTTTGTGTAAAAAGTTTTGTTGTCGAAATGCAATTTTTTTTAACAAAATTAATATGTGTAATATTTGTATTAAGTTTTTTAATTCTTTATTTGATTTCCTGTCTAAATTGTATAATACGTCATTTCGTTTCGGACTCTGCCTGGGATTGGGACTTTCCCATAGTATACTGCATTCTAGTAGCCAAGCGCTTTTATTTAATACCCATATTCAGGGGGCTGACAATATGTATATAATCCCCCATTTTGTACTGGCCGCCATTTTGAAATTGGAATTTTTTCATTGCGTCCTGTATTCTATTAGCCAAACCCTTTCATTTGATATCCATATTGAGGTGTTTGTGAAAAAATAAATAATTTGGCATTTTGTGACCACCATCTTTTATTTACAATAGTACGTGGGCGTGGTACTGCGCGCTTTTCTAATCTAAAAATTGTATTGTCATCAAAAGTAAAGGTGTTTACCAACTTTCAGATCAATTGTTGAACAAGAATACAGAAAAAATTATCACCAAAAAAAACTGTCAAACAAAAGTGTGTCTAAAAATAAATTTTATTTTCAGTAAATGTTCTTTACATAATCAGTGAATTGTTTGTTTGACTCTTACTTGGGAAGCTAACACCAAAAACAACACGAAAACCTCTGTCGTAAAAAACAACACCGAAGACAACATTCACCCAAATAAGAACAACAACAATGATAGCAAAAGGAGTACGATTGTACCAAGTTTGTTTAATGAAGATTTTTGAGTGAATCAATTGGGAGTCTTTAGATAAACATTCAGACTTGAACACATTTAGCAAAGTGAAATTTCATAAATGCTTAATGGATGATGATGATGATGACCCAGGCAAAAATATTGTTTGATATTTTTCAGAAAATCCACTAAATCTTTTTGTTTGATTTAGTAAATTGTTTTGTTTACAATTTGTAAATATTTTTAGACAAATTGTTTCACAGATTTAAACAATTTGTTCACTGAAAAAACACGTTTTTTTCAATGAAATTGTTGAGATAATGTTGTCTATATTTAAACATTTGCTTGTAGGTCCATTCCTAGACACAAAATTTACTATGTCATTGAATTCCTTTACAGAACATGACATTTAGTTTATTCTGTGAAGGAGTAAATATTACTTTTATGGGGGATGGCTTAGACCACATTTCTAATAACTAATTTGTAGAGTCATAAAAATTAAAGGCATATACCAAATCTCAGAGAAATCGCTCAACAGAAAGGGGGTACAACTAAATATTACTTTTACTGGGCGTGGCACTGCCTACTATTCTAGTCACTAAATTGGATCATAATTAAAAGTAAAGGTGTATACCGAATTCTAGATCAATCGGTCAACGGGAAATGGGTAAAAGTAAATATTACTCTTTGTGGGCGTGGCACCACCCTCTTTTTTTAATAAAAAAATTTTATAATCATCGTTAGTAAAGGTATTTCGGTTAACAGAAAGTGCATAAGCCTACATATTACTTTTTATGGGCGTGCCGCAACCCATTCTTCGAATCACAACATTGAATTCTCGTCAAAAGCAAAGGCGCTTACCAAATTTTAAATGAACCGGTCAACAGGAAGGGGGTTAATTTTAAATTATTAGATTTAAACCAAACTCCACAGCCACGGTAAGCTAAATAAAACCATTTAAAAAGTTCTAAAACGAACTTGCTTATATATGGAATTTCATTTTCGCCTAAGACTACGGTGTATACGGAAACGAGTACTTACTGACACAGATAAAAGGTTTGTTAAATATATTACAAAAAATCCAGTAAAAATTCAGTTACTTATTTTGTTTAGAATTTGTAAGTATTTTTAGAGAAATTGTTTTATAAAATCAGACAAAAATTTTGTTTGATATATTCCAGTAAAAATTTTTGTTTCATTCAGTAAATTGTTTTGTTAAGAATTTTTAAATATTTTTGACAAATTGTTTTATAGATTTAGACAATTTGTTTACTGGAAAAACGGGGTTTTTAATGAAATTGTTGAGATATTATTGTCTGTACAAATTTGTATGTAGGTCCATTTCTAGACAAAATATACCAATTCATTGAATTTCTTTGCTGAAAATTAAATTTAGTTTTTTCTGAGCGATGTGAGAGAGATGTCACGCACATGTTGAATGACTTTTTTTCTCGTTTGAGTGGCCTATTTACTACTTTGCTGAAAGGGGCCAACCAGTATGTCGTCCCAGAAAATGAAAAAAAGCCCTATCTACCATTTTAAAAGTTTTATAGGAGATGCATAAAGCTTGTTGAAATAAAAAACATATTGACAATAAATGCAACATTTTACAAAAAATATAAAAATTTGTTGGTCCTTTTTTACTAATATTGTAAAACTTTGCACTAATTTTCAATATATTTTTCATTTAAACAAGTTTTATGATTCTTCTGCAAAACTTTGAAAATGCTAGATAGAGGTTTTGCATTTTCTGTGACGATGTATTTTTTATAACATCAATACTTTTTCTACTTCGTGCTACATCATTTTTAATTTTTGAAATATTTTTAATTAAAAAAATACATAAGGTTCCTAATAAATTTTTACTTATCAATATTTATTTATTTGATTAAAAAATGTATTTATAATTCGTATAATCTGATTTTGTTATATATAAATTTATTAAAAGAATAAAAAAAACTGTTGTCTTCCATTTAAAAAATTATAATATTATTTGTTAATATTTTATATTAAGGTTATGTTTTATTAAAAATTATGTTATTCTTGAAGAAATAAGTTGTTTTGATTTTGAAGAAAGAAGTAAGTAATTTAGTTTGAAAGTGAAGTAAAATTAACGATAAAAAATTTAAATAATTAAAAAAGATAATAACACAAAATTAACAATAATGTAGTTAAATATGTTAAACAAAAGAAAAATAAAACAAAATATTCAATGCACTGCCAAAATGGTTTATTTTTTAGTTTTTGACAACAACAAATAAATATAAATAATATATGTAAAAAAAGAAATATAATTAATAATATTAGTGAAATCAAAATAACACACAAAAAGTTTTGTATATACAAGAAAATAAAAAATAAAAATAGTATGACAAAAATAGCAAAAAAATATAAATAAATTGCAAAACAATTAAAGTACTTAATAAACAAACAAATTGAAACATCAACTTAATCTAAGTTTTTAGATTAAATTTAATTTTTCTTTTTTTAGATTTTGTTTAACTAAAAACATCTAAAAATATATTTTAAATCTTACTTAAAAAATACATGGCAAGATATTAATAAATAACGCCACTAAGCGGTTTCATTTTCAGGATTATTTAACAAAAAATACCTGGAAGTGGGGAAGGATTCCAAAACTCTAAAAATTTATGTGAGGCCACTTATGTTTGGCAACTTAACTAAGTACTAAGAGCCACGGGGAAGTTTTGAATATAATTTTGTAAAATTTTTCTAAATTTCAGGGATACATGGAGGAGTAGTCTTCTTGTAACTTCATCAAATTGAAATGAACAATGTGACCTCATTTAGTATCTGACTTTGCAGCTCCTGGTTGATCAAAAAAATTGCCCGCTAAATATACATTCGAATATTTTTTTCTATGTATTCTAGCACATTGTGCAATGCAGATTAGAGTTTACAGTTTCTAACATAAAAGTCTGAATTTGATAAAATTTAACATCATCATAGCAGACCGCTTCCATCTCATAGCAGAACAATACTATCTCGGTCCTCTTTTTGACCGCTTGAGTGCGTCAATCAATGATGACACCGTCAACCGTTAGGTCGATTTACCATTCAGATACTGAAAGACGAGCAATTGTCAGCTTTTGCTCTAGACATTAGAGATCTCTGGCAGTCAACTGGAAATTATCGGCTTCCATTTTCATCACTGAGTCCTCGCTAGCATTTGCCGTAGGCTCAGTTTCCCCATCGCACCTACATCTATATATGGGTCTGCTAGTGGTTCTCAGCATAATGCTAACCAGATCTGGACAGTCACACACAACATGCATTACGTCTCAGGCTCCTCCAGGCCCAGTCTGCAAATATTATCACCTCCAGCAGGCCCGGCTCTGCACCTTGGTGACTAACACACAACTTGGTGCTGTGCTTCCTGGGGAAAAGGGTAATTTATTTTCGAGACACTACCTTTAGTACATAAGACTTATTTGGTACTACAAGAGGTGCACAAATTAGCCGGCTAAAAGCATTACTTAAATAAATTAGCTGGTTAACCGGCTTAGCTGGCTTAACTGGCATAGCTGGTTTAGCCGACTTAACCAGGCAAATTTGCTAACACCTAAAGCAGTTAAAGGGTTAATTTTTCTTTACTGTTTTACGATTTATAATACATGGATAGTGAAAATAATAATCAAATCTTAACCTTATTATCTTTTACCTTAAAATTTAGTCGGTTAAGCCAGCTAATCAGCTAAGCCAGCTAATCCAGTTAAATTAGGTAAGCTGGCCGGTTAAGCAGCTAATTTATGTGGCTAACTTTTTCAACCGGCTTGGCCAGTCAAATTGTACAGCTCTAGTTACTACCAATTCTCTGAAATAACAGAGCAACAGGCGTGCATATATGTATGTATGTGACTATGCACAGGAAGAAGGTTAACCTATGTTGGTGAGGTAGTCAGGTAGAAGGTGGAAAGGTACCTAAGGTCTCCGTTAAGCCGAAAGTGAAAAGAAAACGCCATTAGTAATGTAAGCGAAAAATATACTCTGTTCCTAAAGCGAGGAGTGGATATGCTGCCGGACTTCGTCTTAACCTCAACATTAAGGTCGATTCTGTTACTGGTTATTGGTCGAGGTCTCTTCAGGTGTCCACGTGGTGGCTGTGATTGCCACCTAAATCGCTGGGAGAGGTGCTGGCTTAAGGCCAGATGCTTCACCAGTGCTAGTGCCTGCTGATGTAGTAAAAATTTAGATAGCTTAAACACTCTAACAATGCGTTAATGCATGGTAGGCGGTTCATTCACAAGAAGTTACAGCCTGTGTGTTCCATCCAAGTCACTCAGCTGGCTTCGGGGAAAGTCGGGTGTGGTGCACAGAAAAAATTATCAACAAAAAATTTTCAAACAAAAGCTTGTCTAAAATAAAATGTCATTTTCAGTAAATTTTCTTTAATGAATCAGTGAATTTTTGGTTTGATTTTATTTGGGATGCAAATTAGAGGGCTGCAAAGTGTACTCAAATGTATTCGTAGAATGTACTCGTATGAATTCCGTGTGTGCATAGACCAAATATACTTATATACATACATACATATATACACACATTTATAAAAAAAACACACATGCATACACACACAAATATACATACGAGTACTTTCGAGGATATTCGTGCAGGCCTCTAATGCAAATACCAAAACAACCCCGATGACGCCATATGCATAAATAATAGCAACAACAACAATGATAGCAAGAGAAATGCGATTGTAAAAGTTCGTCTACTGAAGTTTTCCAAGTGAATCAATTCGTTAATGTTGTGCGTTAATTATTTTTTTAATCTTTAGATTAAAATACAGAGTTGAACACATTTATCAAAGAGAAATTTCATAAATGCTTAATGGGTGACGATGTTATTATTTAAAATTTAAAAATTTTTTAAAAAAAGTTTTTGCTGAATCAGACAAGAAGTTTGATTGATATATTACAGAAAATCAAGTAAATTGTTTTTTTCTTTTTTTACATAAATTGTTTTATAAATTCATAGAAAAATGTTGTTTGATATATTACAGAAAATCCTGTAAATATTTTTGTTTGATTCAGTAACTTATTTTGTTCAAAATTTAAATTTATTCTTGAACGAATTGTTTTATAGATTTGGACAATTATTTTACTGAGAAAACGGGTTTTTCAATGAAATTGTTAAGACATTTTTTGTCTGTACGTACAAAATTGTTTTCAGGTTCGTTTTTAGATAAATTAATAATTCATTAAATTTCCCTACCGAAAATGAAATTTACTGCCAGGACCACTATGTCAGCACTACTCTTTCTTTGGTAAAATTACATTTAAAACACAACATTTTTTTTTTAATTTTGTTTTAAATGTAATTGTGCGAAAGAAAGAATCGTGTCGACACAGTGGGCCTGGCAGTTAGTTTTTTCTGTATGGTGAAAACTCAACTTCACTCAATGTTAAGAGCACTGTCAGTCAGGTTATGCCAGAAGGCAGGTAATGACGTTAATTTTGAACACAATCTAAAGTCAGCTCTAGTCATCCCATTCCCCAGTACAATACTAGTTGGTTATCCCAAAAACTCGTAGAAGATTCCTTTATTGGTCAGTTTTCGGTTGTACCGATGTGTCCCTTAGCCCACATCAAACAAATGATGCATGCATGCGCAAAAACATCTCTTCTTGGTAGACGGTGACGTATCCTCTTAAAAGCAAGACAGAGGAGAATTTTAAATCACTTGAGTGAACACTTGCTCCTACTCTTAAGTCCATAAAAGATCCATCAGCCAAAATGCTGATATCACTTTCCATAAATTCATTATGTACGTTACCATTCGCAATAAGAGTCCGATGCAATCTTTCGATCAACCTTCTTCTACAAATGAGCTCCCACAGAATTTGAATCTGCCTACCCGCTTCATAGTCCATAGTACGCATATGCACCGCGCTGGATCAGAGTGGTGCCAAGTGTCATAACTTTCCATACGCAGTGCTGCCACTGACGACGTCTTCTTTATATTTAAAACCAACGGAAACACAATCCCAGCATCTCAGCCAGCATTGCTTGCATCGGTGTAGTGCGAAGTGCTCCACATAAATCCACTCATAAAATCCTTTGAACCCCGTCTAGCCTCCGCTTGTTTGTTTTCTACACAGAAAAAACTAGACTTCATTATGATGAACTGTTCCTATAAAAAAAAATTTTAGTTTTTTTATTGAAAAAAAGTCTTAGAAAATTTTTTGTTGTATTTCATTATGAAAAAACTAAGTTCAAACAAAATAATATACTGAATCAGGTAAATTCATTGTCTAAAAAAATTTTTTCATAATCAGCAAAAAAAATTTAATAATTCAGAAAAAAAAATTTACTAAAACACGACCTAAAACTTTTTTTGTAAAATCAAACAACATAATTTCTGAAAATTATGTTGATTTATGTTGTTGCTTTTTAGTGTAAATAACAGCGCAAAATGAAACATTTATTGGATCAGATGAACTATTTATTGAATTTAAAAAGAATTTCTAACAAAAGCTTGGCTGAAAAGAAAATTTGAAAAATTTAGTGAGTGTAGGAACCCTTCTTTTACCAGGCAACCGATGCCTATGCATGGTAAGAAAGTTCTCACCTTTCTACATTATTGTAATATATTTTCGTATCCTCAAACCAACGTGACTTTATCACGTCAATCTAGCATTAAACCTTCCGGAAACATTAAGACTTAGAGGATTGAATTTTATATCTTTGTTCTTATGAGCAAAGATCATAGCGTCTAATCTGCTAGCGTTCATTGGTGGTACCTGCTCAATGCACCACGTCTCCGTTGCTCTGAGAGAGCCTGTCTAATGTAATCCAGAATGGCGTTCATTAACCTGCCACGAGCCATATGTGCTACATCGTCAACATCCCCTATAAACCACAGTAGAGGCGAAAGATTCCCTACCTGTGGGCATCTCTTGACCACCCTTCTTTGAACACTGACTCTCAAATTCCTGAAATTGACAATGTTGTCGTTCTCCCGCTCAGCGAGAGCTATTCTCAGTTTGGCTAAAGATATCTTACCAGACGCGCCCTCTATACAAAATAAAAAAAATTTACAGAGGAGCTCCACCATTGTTAATTTCTCTTTCCGCCACTCTTACAAGTTCATGTAGAGGAATTGCAGGCACTACTCTCTTTGATTTTCCATTATCCGAAACTTGCCCAACAAACTTAGTTAATAGCAAAAAACTAGCCAAAATAGTTAAATTTGTTTTGTACATAGATAAAAGTAAATAAATTAACATTTCGTACATATAAAGTAATTAATTAAATAAAAAGAATGAAATAACTAGGAAATATACTCATATGCAAATTAAAGATATAAAATTTTTAACAACAACAACAATATATAAATAAATTAGTTATTAAATAAAAAAATTATTAATAAATAAACTCTTAATTATAAGCGTCTTAAGTAATTAGCAAAGTAAGTTGAAAACAGAATTCTAAAATAGTTATAATGTTAGCATAAAAAATATATTTTAAAAAAACGATAAATTATAGCAAAGGTTAAAATTAAAAAAAAACTGATTTCTAAAATAAATTTAAAAAATAAAAATCATTCAAAATAGAAAAAACATCTTAAAATTTAGTATAAATAAAATACAGCGACAAAAAAGCACATGTTTTTATATATTATTTTTGTACATAGAAATAACACATACATATAAAGTTGCTAATTGCATACGAAAACCATTAAATTTATATATTAAATTCTTTAAATTTTATTACCTCATGAATGAACAATCTTTACATAATATTAAACTGAACGAATTAGTTTTGAAATAGTTTTAAAATCTAGTAAAAGCCATTTTAACTATTTGTTTAAAAATTTTGACGGAAAGCTTTATTTTGAGATAAAAATTTCATCAAAAGCTTTAGATAAAGCTGTCCTTATATCCATCTGAGCCCTCCTCTGATTTCAATAGCTGATAAAAAGCTTCCAAGGCGAATTCGCTAGAGGCTACACCTTTTTAGGTTGAAATTGAGAAAACATAAAATAATAAACATGTCTTCTAGTATCCGAAGTCAAAAGAACAAATTTGAAAATGGACAATTTCACATTATCTTATCTTTTGAACAAACAAATTCTTATTATTTTCACTTGAAAACAGTCAGGTGAATGCAAAACGAAACGAAAACATAAAAAAAATTTAAACGTCAATTTTCACATTCCTGCGAATTCGAATGCTGCATTTTCTTAGTTTCAACTTGAAAAGTTGTAGCATATGTTTTAGCATCCGAATTCACATGAACAATTGTGAAAACGTTTCGGAAGCTAGAAAACATATGAATAAGATCCTGAATTTGTGATCCGGAAATTGTGCAAATCCGGATAATTTCTAATAATTGTTACAGATTTGAACTGATCTTCGCAATGTTGAAAAAAAAATAGTTTTTTGAAGCTATTACAAATTCGATTTGTCGGATAGTACATTTTTCATTGTATAATAAATAATATTTGACAATTTATTTTATTGATATTTTGTGGAGTGGCACGAGTTGGACTCGAACTAAGAAATTTCATTTCATGACTTGTTTAAAAGTCAATGCGTTTACTACCTCAGCCACATCGTTAATAAAAAAAACTTCCTGAGAAGTCGAAAATACAAACGTATTGATGAAGCAGTTCAAAAGTAATTCCTTAAAAACAGCTTCCAATATTTTTCATAACAAACATTTTAATAGGAATAGAAGATTTTAATCGAACTTGTGACTACGACAATTTGTTCTACATTAAAGAAAAGTTTTCTTTATTCTAGGACAATTTCTCGTAGTCACAAATTCGACTTCGACATACATAATCCGGGTGGTTGTCTAAACGAACAATATTTAACTTATAAAATAAAGAAAGTTTACCAACATTTTTTTATTTCAAAAGTACAAAATTGTTCCAGAAATATGTTGAGCCTATCAGCGTACCAGATTGTGCCAAAATTGGTACAATTGTACCACAAATCCCAACAGTGGTCGTGTTGTCTTTTTTTATATATGTACGATACCCACATTGAAATATTGGGCAGTATGAATATAAAGAACTATTTGCTTTTTATTTAAAAATTTGTTTTAAAACATAAAATTCCGGATATTATTCAATATAAAACTAAGAGTTTTTCTGTTTTAAAACAAATTTTTAAGTAAAAAGCAAATACTTTTTTTTATTCATACTACCCATTGAATCAAGTCATTGATTGAATCAATAAAGTATCTGATTAAATGTATTAATATTTTAATAAAATAAAAACCAATCAATTTGTTAATGGAAAATTTTTATTAATTTGTTTTTATTTTTAATTAACGAAATAATTGATAGCTTAACTAAATTTCGGTACTATATCAAATGGTTGGTACCTTTAATTAATAAAAAAACGGGTGAACTTTTTTTCTGTGAACCTTCTTTCTATGGCCTTCGCTAAAATCTAAAACTAAAAAATATATACTACAGAAAATTATAAAAACTTTATGAATAGACAAGCTATAAAATCCGAAATAGCTCTTGATTACTTACACCTTCGTAAAATATTTCCCAGGCGAATTATTAAAAAAAAAATATATTTTAAATGCGCTGAAGCTTTTGAAGTTGACAATAACATCAGACTGGCAGACACCTTTCTTCCCATGGAAAATGGCTTTAGTTCCACTACTAATTTTGTTAGCAAAGCAAAATCAAATGAAACATTTTAGCGGGATGAAACCTCTTTTTATTTTCCAAAGGGAATAAGAAAGAATAAGAGTTTCTATTATAGCCCAATCAAATATATGATTGATTAGTCACTGAATTTGAGATAAAAACTTAAAAGTGGAACACACACAAGTTATCTCAATAGTCTCATATAATCTCGTGTGATTATCTCACTTCCTGCCTTGGATAAGACTTTTTATTTTATTATGAAAGTTGTAGAAAAAACAATTTCCTACCAATTTTGTACAGGATATATCTTAAGATCGATCAACAGTCTTTGAGGTAAGGCAGAACGCAAAGAGTGGAAAGAGCTACGCCCTTACTACACTGACCCACAGTGGTTCCAACGGCGAAAAATAAGTAATAAATCTGTAACTTTGAATATGGCGATCCGATTGCCAAAAGTTATGTGTAAAAATCATTGAAGAAAATTTAAGCTTTAAAAATGTTAAAATTTGGACTAACCTGTTGAAACACACAGGATGTCAAAATTTACTGCCTCGGATAAAAAAACCTAACCGGGCTCATAACTTTTACAAATATTATCCAATTTCAATATTTTAATTGTAGAGCGTATGAGTAATACTGTCATATTACTCATACGTAAAATTTTGCCCTTAAAATTTTTGTTATTAGCGTTTTATTCAAATATTTCTTTCATTAAAATTCATAAAAAAAATTACCGTTCAATATATCGCTAAAGAATTTAAACATAAGAGAATTGAAAAATAAATTTTAGTACAGTTGTCGTCATGTGGGTAAATAAAATGCTTCTGAAAATTTTAGAATTTTTAGAAAATCTGCTCTCCTGACCACATTTCTGGGCGGACGGGTACCAATTGTAAGCCAGATTAATATAATTTGTAGAGAAATTATAAAAACTTGACTGGCGTTGTTTTTTCTTACGCGATTAATGTGGAATTTCGTAAAATGCAGGATGTAGCGTGCATGCTTTAATCGACTTAAAATTCCAAAAGCAGTCATTTCTGAAGTCTCTTCTTTTGAAATATTGAAAATAAAAAATTTTACTCAGTGTTTACACTAGACAATGCTGTCTTGACAATAAAATTTGTTCACTAATACATACACACTTTCTCAATTGTCTTCACTACTGTCTTGAATATTTTGAAGACAGTAAATCGGACAATGATTTGTCGTATGCCGACAATAATTTGAATTTTTGTGAATAAAAAAGAAATTTGAGTTTACATTAATTCAAGTATTGAACTTAAGCCGAAAAAATAATAACTTCCGACTTAAAGCTATTTCAGTTCGAATAATAGTTACGTACAAAAAAGAAATATTCAAAAAGAAAAGCTTATAACATTTATAATTTTGATATGTTCTTTTCTTTTTTTAAGTTTTAACTTACAAAGCATGTGCAAAACACGGAATTTCTGGAATTTAAAATTAATTGTCATAATTATTGTCTGGACGCCTACGCCACAAAGACAATTATCAGCGTTTTTGACAACTAGTACGTATTCTTTATTGTCAAGACAGCATTGTCAGCTGTAAACGTACTGTTAGTTTAAAAAGTTTTCAAGGAAAAGGTCAAACAATTAAGCTCGATTTTTGTCAAAATTTAACCATTTTTCAATATCATTTTAAAGTCTCTAAAATATTAAAAATATCCTAATAAAATAATATTAAATTAAAAATTCTACAAACCTCCGAAGAAAATAGATGATAACTTCCAAGTTTCTGGACAATTTTCTTTAAACAAAGGTTAGAAGATTTTGTTTGCATCAAGTCACCTTTCAAGCAAAATTTACTAAATTAAAACCGATCTAGCCATTATGAACCTCCGGCATCACAGACACACACACACACATTCAAGAGCATACATCTAGAAAACATGTGATATTTTCTAAACGGCTTGACCGACTTTCTTGGATCAAGTCACCTTTCAAACAGAAAAAATAAATTAAAATCGGTCCAGCCAATTTAGCTCTACGATGGCGCGTACAGACTAGGGTGATCGACTCGGTTTTTCAACCGGTTTTTAAACTGGTTTTTCGCAATACGGTTTTCGGTTTTTTCAAAATGTTGACTTTTCGAATGTCGAATAGTCCGGGTTTTTTTTAATTAAAAAACGGGCCCAGTCGAATACTTTTCGATTCGTATATTTTATTAGTTTTTACTATATTAAAACTTGACAAACTTCCACTGCTGATTTTCCTAAGTATTTTTGTTCAATAGCATTTACTGAAGCATGCAATTAAGTTGAACTAATTTTATAAGATGGTAACAGGGGCGAATTAAATTGGCCTTGTGATGTAGAATTTATATCAAGCTTCATATTTTATATGGAGTTCGACATCCATCATAGCCAAAAATGCTTGTTGGTTGAATGTCAAGAAATAAACAAGAAAAATAAAAAAAAAGTAAATCTGTGCACTATATGTGTGGAACAAATTTTTTCGGATTTTGATTGTAAATCCTCCTGGAAAGGTACTTTTAGTAAAACAAAAACTGTGCTGATCACGTAACGAGAAGGCGTGCCGCATATAAGGGGCACTATAATGCTCAATTAAGAAATTATGGGAAATTATAGCGATGGAAATTATAGTATTGTACCAAACAAAAAATTAGAAAAAAGAAGTCAGATCCGAACAAAAATATTAATGAAAAAATAAGGCCAAGTTCCTATCCAAAAGTTTTGCCCGTTAAAAGTACTGAGATCAAAATGAAGACCAAGTTCTTGATAGGTACAATATCATCTCGTTTTTTAGGCAACCTGCTATTTATTAATCTTTTTTTTACATTTCTAATATTGGGAAGAACTATGGAGGAAATCTTTGCAAGTTAGCTTAGAAATTAGATGGTATCATACTTATCAAGAACTTGACCCTCACTTTGGTCTCTGTACTTTTAACTTCAAAAATTTTTGGATAGGAACTTGGCCTTATTTTCATAGTTATGTTTTTATGCGGATAGTATTTACATGAGCTGTTAACTCTTTTTTTAACAAATTAAAATCAAAACTTTTGAATTATAATTTTCTTACAAAAAAAAATCGGTTGATCGGTTTTTTCTGAATTTTAAAAACCAGTTTTTTCTAAAATTTCAAATAGTCGAACTATTCGAAAACAGAACTAAGTCTGCAACTTCAGGCAAAAACGATGCCAAATAAACAGGCCCAAAACTAAATCGACGCCAGTAGCTTCAAAATTCTCTCATATTATTGTTTATTATCATTTGTTGTTATATTTCGTATGAAAAATCTATAAAATTTTATTAAAACACGGCAACATTGTTGAGAGAATGTGTGGCTAAGACTGAGAGTATGCGAAAAAAACGTGAATGAATGAACTCATGACTCTCATGAATGCTTTTTACGGCGTATGATTATTGTCAATTTGTATGGAAAAACTCGTCTAGCCTGAAGTTGCAGACTTGTTCTGTTTCATCATTATCTCATGACTGCTTTTTACGCCGTATGATTACTTTCAATTTGTATGGAAAAACTCGTCCTTCTATCTCATTACTGCTTTTTACGGCGTATGATTACTGTCAATTTGTATAGAAAAACTCGTCTGACCCCAATTCTGTTTCATCATTAATCGATCACCCTAGTACCGACACACATATACACAGATATTATTTTCTTTATATGTTTCTAAGCTTTACACCAAGTATAAATTTATTAAAATCTGGTAATATTTGTAAAAGTTATGAGGCCGACAAGGTTTTTCCTGCCCGTGGTAGTCAATTTTGATAACCTGTAGCTCAAAGTGTGCTTCAACAGGGTGGTCCAAATGTCAACATTTATAAAGCTTATGTCCTTCTCTATGGTTTCTGTTTACATCGTTTTGTAATTGGATGCCAAGCTTCAACGGTACAGATGTATTACGCTTTTTTTCAATTGGACCTAGCTAGGACTCTTTTTCTGATTCGCCATTTTATCAGAAAGATTAATTTCATTTTTCAGGAGAATTGTGATATAATTGTTTCTTCATTTCCGACTTTAGTTAAAGTATACTTTTTACTATGGTTATAACACATGCTTTGAGAGTAATAACTAAAAACGGTCCTCAACCTTATGAGATTTGAAAAGCTTTTTGCAGCTGTGAGTAAAACAAATTTTTATACGAGTAAGAGTTTAATTAAAAACAGAAGCTGTAAGAATTTTTTAAAGTTGTCATAGAAACATTTTGGAACTTTTTAGCTAATAAAGTTTTTAAAGTAAAGCTTTCTTGTCAAAATGATTATAAGTTTAAACCAAAATTTTTCTATACTAAATAATTATTTTTATATGTTTTTTTTTTCTTAAGTTACATTGCTATCATACAAAGTATATTAATAATATCAAAAAAATCTCCATAAAGTCCTTGATAACGAAAAAAAAAAACTAAAAAAATAATAAAACCAATATTTATATAGATTTAACACAAAAGCAAAATTTAACACATAATTCGAATTGTAATACAATAAAAAAAAAATAATTATACAAACATGCAAAAACATATGGAAAAAATAACATCAAGAAGATAATTAATTTTAAGAATGAATATTATCCTTTTTTAGTTACACGAAAAAAATATTGAGAAAAATATTACGTTAAAGATATAAAATTATACAATAAAAATAAAAATAAAGCAATGAAAAAAAATGAAAAATATTACATTAATAAATAACAAAAATAAATAATTTTGCTCAAATAAAATTTTAAAAATTAATAATAATATATAATAGCAATTATAAAAAATGTGAGAAAACAACCAGTAACGAAAAAATAATAATTAAAATAAACGTTAAGATTACAAAAAATAAATAAATTAATAAAAAATTTCAAGAAGTTTTGTTTTAATTTATTAAAAAGCAGTAAGTACTAGTGATGTTACCTATATTCGTATTTGATTCGCAAAATATTCGCCTCTTTCATGATACTCGTATTTGCCAAATTCAAGCGAATATTTCACGAATATTTTGCGAATACGTTCCAAAAAATAGTACATAAGGGGGCGTTTTTATAGAACTCGTAACCAGTTATATCCTGATCAGGGGCCTTATTTAATTTTTCCGCTTTTAGTGCTAAATCAAGCTCTCTCATCGGGAGAGGTGAATCAAGAAAGGAGTCATTCATATTAACCGGAGATAATAAAATATCACAATCAACGTCTTCTTGAGATAAAAGAGACTTGAAATAGTCACAAAAATGGGATATGATCATATTATTTCCTACCTTTGTTTGACAATTTCTTACCGAATTAGCAAGCTTCCACCATTCACTACTGAAGGATTTTATTTACCTGCATGAAAACTGTACTAAACCTAATGTTTTAATTTTTATTTCTTTACTAGTTATTAAATAATATATCAATCCTCTTATGTTAAAAAAAAACTTTAACGATATATCAAACGGGTATTTTTTTTATAGATTTTTAATAATAAAAAAATATGTGAAGCAAATGCGGTTTTTCAATGTCTTAGGGCAAAATTGCAACAAGTATGAGTAATATGAATGGACCATATGCGTCTAAGCAACCTGGGAAGCTTATCTTCATTAGTTAAAAATGAATACTCATCTGCTATGTTCTCGATAAATTTTATTCTGATTGGGATGCAAATTTGAGGCTGATTTATTTCCTAAATATTTTAATACTGCGCCACTGTGCATCGTCGCAAAATCATTCCTTTTGCAAGCAGGCAGCAAAACTGTTCGAGATTTCGATTTATATAGTAATTGGAATATGATTAAATATAATTGATTAAAACACTCTTTCTAGTTTTTTTAAGCCATTAAATTGCATTATTTATTAGACATGCTACAGTGATAATACTACTTTAAATATTGCATCTACAGCAGTGATGGAAAATACAGATTTTGAAATGGTACTGAACCTTAACTTAATAAGTACTTTTTTCACCTTAATGGTACTTTTTCAAGAATTGAAAATGTAATAATTTAGGTATTCTTAATTATCATACAAAGGAACCATTCTTGACATATTAATATATTTTTTTACTATTTTCGTTGTTTTTTCTAGATGTAATTGGAGACCTTGAAGATATTCGGATTAATGTTCACTGTATATATGGAACTTCCGGTTGGTTATTAAATTTTTTTGGTTATTAAATTTTGAAAATTTAGAGCCATAGGTATCTTAAACTAGAAACAGCTATTCATATCTTAAGGCCGAAAATATTAAATAAAGTTCAGCCAGTGGCTAGAAATTAAATACGATCTCAAGAAAAAACTAAAATACGATTTCAATTGCTAAAACGGCAGATTCATTTACCTGTGCTGTTGAAGCTCAATCTGCGATGAAAATTCTATTCTCCAATTACGCAGCAAAAATCAGACCTAAAAAATTTTTCAATTATTACACTTAATTAAAAAATTAAAATCATTTTCAATTAATTTCGTGATTGAATCAATTACTCATGTGCTCAAAAACATATTATCCAACGCCGGCATGGAATAATCCCCCAGAAAATAGCTCCCCAAAGCGAAAATTAAATAAACCCCAAGAAATAAGTCCCCAAAAACGATATAACAACCCAAAAAAACGTTGTTGTTGCCCTCTGTATATTTGCTTTGTGGGTTTATTTCATGCCGTCTATCTAACAATTTTCACAAACTTTGAACAATTGAAAATTTGAATTTTAGTTATTAAATGTATAATTTTCATCGTAGGTTAAACTTCAACAGCGACATTAATTGAAGCTGCAGTGTTCGTAATTGAAATTTTTGTAGTCAAAACTTCCAAATTTGATAGAAAATTTTGTTTTTAATCACATGGATAATTGACTCAATTATGATATTAATTGAAAGCAATTTTAAGTTTTGATAAACCGATTTTATTGAAGTTTTTTCTGTGTGGTTACCATTATACATATATAACAATTCGTATGATTTTATATCGTATTTCACTCGAAATGAAAATACCGAGGACTTACAATTTGATTTGGGTATAATCTCAAAGTGCGACTTATATAGTCTACTATATGTAACAATGAATTTTATACCAGGTATAAATAGATCCTTAAGCCACTGATTCACTATCCTACACGATCGCACGATTCATTCACAGGAAAATTTTACAAAAGTCTGACCGACTTTAAATTATCGTTTCAAAATGGCGTTGTAGGTGCCACAGTATTATACAAAAATGATGCAAAATATCTGTTTGTATTGTGCATGGTGAAATAAGTATACAGGTGTTCGCATAAGGGCAACAAATACAACAAAAACCTAAATAATGCTTGTCAAAAAATTACAATTGCTGGACGTGGGTTATTCACAAAATTTCCAGAGCAAAAAATAATCAGCTGACGTTATGTATACTTATTACACCATGGTATTGTTTAGACACATAATCGCATGGAAACTATCATTTTATGAAAATTTTCATAAAATTTTGCCAAATCGCACGACTTGCCAAAAAAATCTGTCACACAGTTGCATTTTTAGTCCACACTATCATACTTTTCTGGCACACATGTGATATTTGGCACATCGTGCGATTGTGTAGGATAGTGAATCATGGCCTTAATAACTTCTGTTTGAACAGATTTTATTTCTTCAAATAAAAATATCAAGCGTTTTCGAACATGTTTTTGAATATAATGGGTTGAATATTAATAAACCAGAAAAAAAAATTAATTTTTTTTAACGTTACAGATTGGAAAAAGTACTTTTTATGTCGTGGGGGTACTGAGGTATTTTGAGAATGAAAAAGTACTAAAAATAGTACAATAGTACTGAATTTTCCATCACTGATCTACAGTGAACCTAAATTATATTTAACGATAAAAATTTTTTCTTTCTTTGACTTTCGCCATTTCATACTTTAACTCAAACATTGTGCCCTTAGAGTGCATAAAAATGTTTGAAATTAGTTTTAAATATTTTTTTTGAGATTTTCCTCTTCCATGCGTGTTTTGAGCAGAGTAAAAAACTGGTATGCAGTTGTCATCAACTAAGAAAAAAGAAAATTTTTATTTTAAATAAATTTATAAATAAAAGTTTATTTTTTTAGGTGAACCTACATTGGAAAAACTTTCCATGGAAATCATAAAGAATTTAAAAGCGGTCAAATGAGCTGGCTTCTGAGAACGCGCTATGGCCAAAGTCAACATGCGCTGATAACGTACATCTGCCATATACCATTTTTGACCAACAAATGTTTCACCCACTAAAGCACTCTACAAAGAATTTGATAGAAAAGTTTTAATAATTAATTCGAACAGATAAAGAAAAGTATGTAATTTAAAACCTACATACTCCAATAGTTGGCTACCAAACATACAAACATAATACACTTGTATAGTGGCCGATAAGAAAAATCCAATAAATTTCACAAAGTCCAGCAGTTCAGAACCGGAAATGATTTGTACACCAATGAGCACAATGACCACAATAGAAATCATATAGTTCAATAGAATGGATATACTGAAAACGTTGTTAACACCTTGAGCCAAACTTAACAATAGTTCAAATCATTTGTAGAAGTTTATAAAATCTAATTTATTTGTACTCGTACTTACTCATTTAACAGACTATGTTTTGCCAAAATATCCTTCAATTCATTCATATCATGTTCATAATTTTTTGCCTCAAAATGTTCAATGCGATAACACAAATATTTGAATTGTAAAATAACCACATAAATCGTACACATCAAAAGCATATCGGCTCCAACAAAATAACACGAAATAGTGCAGCCCGCTATAAATTGAGTAACGTAGGCGAAAATATAGCCAATGCCGTAAGTTATATCAAATGGATAAGTCATTATGTAGGGTACACGTGTTATAAAGATTTTAGTTGTAAAAAACTCCACACATGACTGCACTATGGGGAATATAATAAACATCAGTGCAATAGTCCAGTGACTGGCGTACATGATTTTCGAATGATGCATAATGTAGTCGAAGCCTTGATATAACTTAAAATCTTGACGTGCCTTAGAGTTTCGTGGCATAAGAGGCTCTAAGTCCTTTAAAATTCTACCTAAAGTTTTGCGTCCCAAGACCACCGAAAACATTTTAAACAAACCATTCACTGCAAAACCATAATACAAAGTCCACTGGGTCATTTGAACTGTATCGTCGAATACATCAAACACTATGTAACCGGTTTTAGTAAAAAAGTTGAAAACCATATTTGGCGCAGCCACGGCTAAACAAATTTTTTCTTTGGTAGTCATTACATCGTTTTCGTGCCATTGGAAAAATTTAATGCCCACTATGCTGAAAAATTTCAAAGGCAATGAAACGAAATCTCTTAAAGTTATAACTTTTATAGAATTTTCAAATTTTGTCATTTTAAGATTTTTATACTTTCTTTTTTCTTCCGAAAAATAACAAAGTTTTATTAGCAACTTTTTTAGCCAGGCAATAAAAAATTTTATGCAAAATTTGTTTTTATATATTCTTTGCACCGTTATTAAATTCCTTTAGTGTTAAATAATAAGTTTTAATAATAGGTTAATGTTGCATTAGATTACAAAGTATGATTCTTTATTATAACAAGTGTCATAAGGCAGCAACACATTTATGCATAATCGCTATTCAACTACAAAATTCTCTATTTAAAGAAGTTAATAAGCAAATGAGTGGAGGAAGACACACAAGCCCGGTCACTTGATACCCCACGCCTATTGTACTATGTATATAACATGTAAGTGCCCAGCAAAAACTTTGCTTCCGGGTAGGCAAAAAAAGTATAAGAGGATTTCATTCGTAACTACTTACAGTTTGGCTCGATAAATACTTATTTTTGTTTGAGAACTCCAAAAAATAAGGGGTACCCCTTACAAATGTATTTACATTGTCACAGCAATTAACTAGTTATTATTTGGCTTACTTGAAGTTAAAAAATAAGTAGTCAGATAAACAAATTAATATTAAAAAAATTTATACACATTATATTTTATTCATATATTTTTTAATTTTATTTTTCTTTTTGACTCAGCGGGGATACGAACATGTGCACGTTCAGATCTGAAGACAAGCTATTGTTGACTTATAAGTTTAAGCGACAAAAATTAGTTTTCATATACAAACACATGTTGACTTTAAAAGTGGTTGTCTACTTATTTTATTAACACAAACCAGCAAATTGTAACTACGTTCAGATAATGAGAAAAATACGTACTACTTTTATTAAAGCCCTTATGACACTACATTTTTCTTGCATTATTTTGCTATATGATTGAAAGAAAGAAATAGCAAATGATAGAAAGAAACAACTATACAAAATGTAAACAAAACGTAATGGCTTCTTTAAGTGCTGCCTACTTTTTATTTATAATAAAACGACAAAAGAAAAAAAGTTGAAAAAAAGAGGCGTTGAACTCGTAAATAATCCACTAACTTGGCAACACTTTAATGTTTCAAGTTTGAAATGTAAATTTTAAGTTGACATTTTTTTGACAGGCCCCCATTTTTATCGATAACATTAGTAAAAGCTTTGACAATTTGGTATTTATCTTAATATAGCTTAACTCTTTGCACCTGGCGAAATTTCCTATTATTCTATTTGCACTGTTCTCCAAAACTTAAAAAATGAAGAAAAATATAGTGTCATAAGGGCTTAAGAACTAGGTGGTAGTTCTAATTTGAAGCATAGTAATCAGCCATGTCACAGAATACCACTCCGATCGGAAGTGGTTTCAATTCCGTAAGTTGCTTCTTCAGAAAACGAAAAACGATCATTTTCTTCGTAATCAAATCACTTTTAAATTTCAAAGTGGAACTGAAAAACACTTTTCTCTGGCTTCATTTGCAGTAAATACTAAAAAACGTGCATAGTTTTAGGAGCGTCAAATAAATATTTGGTGATGAGCTTTCCATGTTAATAAAAAGCTTAATGTGAACTTTGCATCTAAAAACAAGAGTAAACAAACGCCTCAAGGTATAAAAACTTTATCATTGTAAAAACGAAATACAAAATAAACGGAATCTAAAGCACCAAAAATGTACATTTTCGGAATGACAACTCCGGAATCAAACCAATCCAAACGAAATCTGTGACACGGCTGAATAAAATAAATAAGTACTACTCATTACTTTTTAACCCATTAATAAAGTACTACAGATTACAAAAATGAAAAAAATTTTGGGTGGGTGGTATCGGCTGTTCCCTCGCAAGTTAGTTTGTAACATTACACATTGCGGATCTTCGCAAAATAACTGGTAGTACATCTAGAACTTCTAAGGAGCTGATTGTATTTAGATGAAACTTGAAACATTTTTAAAATAAAGCATCAGGTTTTATAACGCGTATTTCGGTGGAGTTCTGGTTTAAGCAAGAGAGGAGCTACACTCAAAATAAATCTAACCAATTTAAATAGTTAAGCTACTATTAATGTAAATTGTTGTTGCAATTTTATGAAATAACAAATTCCATTTATTAAAATAACTTCTTAAAGTCATTTCATCTCTATGGTTGCTTTGTGCTATATTTATTTAACAAGTTTACTTAGCTACGATCGTAAAGGTGTCCGGTTCATAAACATTGGAACCTAAGTTCAAGACCAATACATTATATTTTCTTAAATTGTAAAATATAAATTTGGTAAAAATTACTAATTTAACTTTTAACAATTTTTGTGCTTAAAATTAAAATTTTTAGGTTAAAATTACCAATTTGAAATAATAACAACGAAAATAGTTATTTTACATATATTGTTGTATGTATTTAAGTCAAGCTAGTCTCCACATGTCTATGTACACTTTGTGCTATTGTTGTTTAACAAGAGGACTTAGCACAGATGATAGAGGCATTCGGCTTATAAACGTTAGTAAACTTGTAAGAACCTAAGTTCAAGACCAAAAAATGACAAACAAAAAAAAATAATTGTTTTTTAACAAATACACTTGCTGCTCACGCCTTGGCAGGCATCGAAACTGCAACCTTCCGGTTAATAGTTTTATACACTATCAACTAAACTACACTGAAAGGAAAATGGTTCGTAATGAAAATGAAACCATTACGTTAACCCCTTGCATTAACGAAAAATTTCGTGAAAAATGGCATGAAGCATTGCATATCAGCAATGAAAAATTACATAAACGGTAAGAAACTTTTTTCAGCCACATTTTATACATTTTGTGTTGTCATTAATAATATGAAACTTTTTCATTCGGAAAAATAAAAAGTAAAAAATAAAAATTTTACTAAAGTTAAAATACAGATGTTGGAAATGAACTTTTTTTTATCGTATAATTTTCTTTTTTCTTTTATATTAATTTTGTACTATTGATTTTCAATGGTAGCATGGCTGAAGCGCTAAAACTGTTGGCTTACAAACATGCGATCAAGGGTTCAAGACTAACATTTACAAACTTTTTTACACGAAGTAAAATTAAAGTAAGTAGTTTTCAAGTGTTAAAAATATTAAATTAAGTTGAATTGATTATTAGGCTAAGGTTCGTAATGTTGTATTCAGAAAGAATCGGCCATTATTAATATTCCAAGGAACAAGGGAAAAATTTAACATCAACTTAATTTTTCAACGTACACAGAAGACTTTGCAAATAATACTTATCAATTTCAACTTATCACTTATCAAATTTTATAGTTCTGAGGAACACAAAGTTTTGCAAATTGACGAAAAATTTGATAAGTGCAAAGTGAAAAGTTGATAAGTTGTTTTGTGGAATAGGGGGCCCTGGAACTAAATACAGACAAAATAACTGAAACAGAGCATGCACAAAAAAAACTGACACACAAACAGCTTTGATTGTAGGTATTGAAACAAAAAATAATAAGAGCTTGTGAGTGTTGGATCATTAATCAGATAGGGAAATTTCAGCAAAACTAAGTTGAGTCGCAATACAAATTAATGCAAGAATTTACATGATAACAAAAAGTCTTGTATTCTACTTGCTGACAACAATTAGTTAAACAGCTGATGTTTCCTTGTAAAAAGCATCCACCGTCATAAGTGGTAAAAAGTGAGCAAGAACGCTGATGAGACGGTACTGCGGCCGGTTTTAAATTATATAATAACGGAATGCGTACATTTAGAAGAAACATAGGAAATCAAGTTTTGTGTGTATTCATTATTTGCATATTTAATAATGAATTGCTCTGCAGCTGAGAGGTAAGTACGTTAGTCTAACAGTCCAGAGATCGCCGGTTCCATTCCGCCCACAGATATTTAGTGTTTTTCGCAGACAAGCAAAAAGTCATTTCAAGCGTTGTGATTGCATACACAGAAAAAAATTTGTAAATACAAATAATTTTTTTGTTATATTAATTAAATAACTAATTGATTTTGAACCAACAACGATTTTTGTAAATACAATTACGAAATTGTAAGTTAAAGGAAAATTAGAAAAAAAATTTAAAAAAATTTTTTGTTGATTTGAAATTTATTTCAATTAAGATTATTTTTATATCAACAATGTGAATTGTTGATTTTTCGGACAAATTTTAACTATAATAATTGTTGTAAAAGGGTTGATTTGCTTGTCTGCGAAAAACAATAAATGTCTTTTTATTGGATATATATAGATGCCGATCGATATTATAAACTATATATGTATATCGATATATTTTTTCACTTTCCCATTCCCACACACACACCCAAAAGTGCATTGCAATCGGTTTGGCAATTTCGGATATTAAACTGAACGACCCTAGTCACTTACACGTGATTTTTATAAACTATAGTTTATAAAGAAGAAACTCTGTAAATGCAATTTGTAAATTTTGACTAATTAGCCAGCTGCATAAATACGATCAATGTTTGCCCTGCTAATTAACTCAACAAATAAATATTTTAATAAACTATTAAGAAAGCCAACTTTTAAACCCACTTCAATTAATATTAGAAATTCATAATCGGTTTTCATATCTAATGCTAGATAATACGTTATAACTTTTTTATAATACATAAATATATGATGTTTATTAATTTATTACTTTAAGAGGTTTGAAACTTTTCAAAAGTATGGTTAAAGACGAATGATGATTTGGTAAAGAACCAATGAAATTCATATTCACACTGTTTAACCCTCAACAAATAAATCTTTATTTTAAACAAAATTGGTAGAATATCTCAAATAATAAATTTAATAAATGCTTTATTACTTAAACGACATGATTTTAGGTTAAATAATTTTTTTTATTTCTTGATAAGCAAACTGATAAGGGAAAGAAAGTAACTTGCTATAGAGGCAACATGTTTACTAAAAGTATAAATATGTAAGCTTCAGCAAAAGCTTAGCACTTACTTTCGAAAAGTTGAGCTATGAAGAACGTTAAAAAACTTGCAAAAATCCTTATATTTTGCTTGGCACTGCTTGATGCAGTTTCAAGTACACCGCAACAATACAAAGCATCAGATGGCAGAGAGTATCTTATCGAAACAGACCAAAAGGTAATTTACCCTTAAAATTCGAAGATCAACTTTATACAAATGTAATATACAATAATATTTTATTAATAGTATAACTGGTATCAGGCAAGTCATGAGTGTGCTCGCAGAAATTTTCAACTTGTTGTAATCGATTCAGCGGATAAAAATAGATCCATTATTCGTTTGTTGTTAAAAGTTTTAGGAAAATCGTATAATTTGTGGTTGGGTGGCAATGATGAATATAACACAAGCAGAGACTACAATCGGCCTTTCTACTGGTCGGCCACAGGCGAGAGATTTAAGTACACCTATTGGTCAGAAAATAATCCTGACAATTATCAAAGCCAAGAACATTGTGTTCACATCCAGGATTATCAACCCTTTTACCAGTGGAATGATATTGGATGCACAAATCAAATGGGTTTCATATGTGAAGTGAATCACTATTTGGAGAACTACGAAAAGCAGCTCAAAAGAAATACATGTGATGCTGTAAAAGATGCAAGCTCATCAATTTCTAGCGAATTCAGCAAAGTTAAGCAATAGCAACTTTCCGAAATACATAAGTAGTAAAATTAAACAAATTGATATTGAATTGTTTAGAAAGATTAGTCGAAAGAGCAGATTTACAAGAGTTGCATAATAATTTACAAGCCGCCATACAAAAAACTTTCGCTGAACAAGTGATTAAGATGAAATAATTCTCGAAAAAAATTTTTGAAGCAAGTCAGTGTTTTACAAGATGACTTACAAAAAAAAACTCTACTAAGGACATAAATGCACAATTTAGTGAAAAGTTGAGTGTAACACAAAGTGAAATTAACAAAGTTTGCTAATTTAATTTTATGTTTGCTATAAAATTACACTATCCAACAAAATTAAACTTTTGTCATTACCTCTAATTACAACTATATTTTTTGATATGTTATGGTCCCCTCCTAACTACAAAAAGAGTCAATGATAACGTTTTTTTTTTCTAAAATTTAGAATTTTTTTCTAAAATTTTGAATTTTTGAAAAGGCTTCTACACCGTTTTCATCATAACTTGGACAGAGGTTATCCAATTTCATTACAAAAAACACTCACACAAAATAATCTGTACGTAAAATTAACTGAAAATTTAATTAAAAACCGGTCTATTTATTTTTCGTATCAATTTAACAAAAAATTTATTAAATCTTAAATGTTAAAAAATTAACTAACTTAAACCCGAAAAAATTAATGATTATTTATTTATTTGGATCAATTTAACTGTCACAAGAACTAATGGCAACTTCCGTAAAATAAATTATGTTTCCCTTGTTTCTGCTATTTTTATTGTTAAATATATGAAAAATATATGAAAATAAATGAGTTTTGCTTTATTGTTATCTTTAATTACACAGTAATACAAAATCTAACTTTCCGAATCGGAATGGGATGAAACCAAAAGCAAATCAAAGTTGATGTTTTTCATAACAAGCCCCTCAAGGAATTTTTTATTATTTAGTGCAAGATTTTTTCTACACGCATTGGAATTTGGTGATTTTGGAAGCCTGCCTATAGACAGCCTTCTTGTTATAAAAAGAAAAAAATCATTAAAAATTTGATCAAATAATGCTTTTTTATTTTTTTATACTGGAAAGTTGTGGTATCTCACTGTTTTTGTGGTCGAGGGATCCATTTTTGATATTTATTTTTACAAAAACTTACACTAGATGGCGCTATCATAAACATTTTGCTATTTCTTGTAGATTGTCATAGAAAAACGGTGTTTTTACTTTTTTGAGGCTAATAAATCAGTTTTTGATCTTGGCTTCATTGTAAAGTATATTTCTAATACTAAGGGCCATTATTACAACTCAGCAGTAAAGTGGAAGATAGTTACTGGCATGATTAGCAGAAGTGATCGTTAAACTGACCTGCAACAATTGTTCATTATTACAACTTGCCTGTAAAATAAAAATTATCTTTTTCACAGTATGGCTACACCAGAGCACAAGTGACACAATGGCACAGATAGCAGATACACACAAGTCTACAACAAGAATAAATTTGTTGTAGAAACTACACTACAGTTGTCAAAAAATGTTGAAAGATGGGTGGAATTATCAGCGCAGGTAGCTCTATAATGAAATGTCCAATACCGTAAAGAAGGGAAGCTCCATATAGTGATGAAATTGTGATAGTTTCATTACTCCACCAAGTTTGCCGAGTAAGGTCAGGTGTTGTAGTGAGTTCACCTGTTAGATACGTCTTGGTGTTTACTTGTTAAAGAAGCAAGTATGGCAGCATATAAAAAGTTTGTCATTAAAAGTTAGAGGAAGAATAAACTTGCCAGTAAGTTATCCCACACTTTTAGGTTAAATTAAAGTTGTAATAATCAAAAACTGTTTATCCGTCCGATAACATGCTAATTATAACTAAAGCCGAGTTGTAATAATGGCCCTAATGCTATTACAAAAATTGTATTTTTATGGAAAAAATTGTGTTTTTTTTTGGGAAAAACTATATTTTTTTTATTACAAAAACAATTCTTGTTTTTAAAAGAATTATATTTTTATAAAAATATATGTTATTCTATTTATCTTTTCAAAATCACAAAGAAAAAAATAATACTTTCATATTTTGGGAGCAAATTATTGTGTCTCTTAGCAATAAACTTTCAAATACTGCAAATATTCATTCAATAATTCGTATCCAAAACAGAAAAATTAATCACGTGATGCTACTAAATGCATTTTATTATACCCTACAGGCCTAACCTACGCCGAGGCGAGGTGTACACAAATTTAGAAACCTTCTATATTTTTTAAACGATTAAAGTTAACACTTTGCGTTTTTTTTTTGTTTAACCCAGCAATCGATGGTAGCTTGCCGATGGTGCATGTGCCGCTAAGTTAAATTTAGCTGTTTTTCAGTTATTGAGGTATGACACGATTTCGAGACGTATGTTTAGGCGTTATGTAACTTCTATGATGTATGTGTAGACGGCATGTTAATGACTAAAGCCTAACCTACGCCTGCGAGGCGTACAAAAATTTGAAAATTTCAATATTCTTTAAAAGGTTAAATTTAAGACCCTATAATTTGAAGTCAACGCAGTAATAGATGGTAGCTTGCCAAGCATAAATTTCCTATAAAAAAAGATTATAAGTAAGTTTATTTAGCCCATAGGTTTTCATTAATACTTGTACGCCTCTGCGACATATGTTAAGGCTTTATGTACTACTGAAATAGGTTAGGCTTGTAGGGTTAATAAAAATAAGAAGAAGAAGAAAAGAACGCTTCATAACGCTGTCACTGATTCACCATGTCTAAACAACGTAAAAGTCATACGTTTAGGCTGAGTTTTTGAGATCTCAATTACACTAGGTTTAGTTAATATGAAAACAGATTTGATCCACCATCACCAAGTTTGTATACAAAATTTTGACGGAGCAGCTTAGTTTTGCTTAAAATGTTGGTCTTTAATGAAATAATAAAAAAATGACCTTTCGCCGGAAAAATCCGACTACATTAAAATAAGTTTAAGCTTAATCCATATCTCAAAAACCCCACCTTAGTGTACGATTTATAACATCTTATTGAGACACATAACTGAAGCCATCTATTGTAAGGCAAAAAAATTACTTGTAATTTAAAATAAAATAAACCGTTGAATCGATTTGGTTATTATTATTTTTTTCCTTGTAATTTTTTAAAGATAAATAGATAAATATAATTCTTTTAAATACAAAACTTGTTTTCGTAATAAAAAAAATAGTTGTTTCCCAAAAAAAAAAAAAATCCATAAAAATACCATTTGTTACCCCCGACCGAAAAAGGGATGTATTAACTTTGTAGTGTGTCTGTGTATATGTTTGTCTGCACGAATCCACGTACAGACCAAACGGCTGGACCGATTTTGATTTAGTTTTTCTGTTGGAAAGGTGACTTGATCGAGAGTGTTCTTAGCTGTGTTTGAAGAAAATCGGTCCAGCCATTTGGAAGATATCACATCTTTTCTAGATGTATTCTGTTGAATCTATGTGTCTTTGACGCCGTAGCTCCCAAACGGGTCAATCGATCTAAATTTAGTATATATTGCTTTTGAAAGGAGACTTGATCCAAAATCTTCCAACCTATGCTTGAAGAAAATTGATCCAGCCGTTTTGAAGTTACCATCTATTTTTCTTCTTTTAATGTTCTTGTAATTGTAACGTACTAATAATAATAAAATGTATGTACTTCGTAATATCATTAGAAATATGTTTTACAACGAAGCCAACATCAAAAATTGATTTTTAGCCTCATAAAAACACCGTTTTTCTCAGACAACCTAAAAGAAATAGCAACATTTGTATGACAGCGCCATCTAGGGTGAGCTTTGTGCAAAAATAAATATCAAAAACAGTAAGATACCACAACTTTCCAGGATAATAAAATAAATAAGCATTATTTGATGAAATTTTTAATGATTTTTTCTTGTTAGACAGCCTTCCAAAATCACCAACTTCAAATGCGTGTAAAAAAAAGTGCAGTACTAAACTAAAAAAAGCCTTAAGGGTTTTGTTATGGAAAGCGTCAACTTTCATTTGCTTTTGGTTTCATCCCATTCCGATTTTGGTTGTTGCACTGTGTAATTAAACATACACTGCCTTATTTATAAAAAACTAATTTTGTTTATTAGAGGCTTATTTGACAACTATTGTATAGAAAGTTGTCAAATAAGCTCTTAATAAACATAAAATATTTCTTATAAATAAGGCCGACAAAATACACGTTAAATACTGCAAAATATGAAAAAACTTGTTACGCCGGCTAATCGGTTAATCGACTGAAACTAACAGGCTTAAACATTAATCGAAAATAGCCAATTTTAAATTAACCGATGAGTTAATCGGGTAGTAATTAACCGGTTAACCGATTAACGGTTAACCGAATGAATACCCTAGACATTGCGAATATGTGCTCAAGCATTGTCATTTCATGTGTACTTCACGTGTTCGAGTTACTTACTTTTTTATTGAATACTACAATCAGTTAAAAATAAGATTAATTATAATTTTAAACGTTTATTCATTTAAAAATGACTACAAGGAATACTTCTTGAATAAACTACATTCCGGTACTGTAATAATATTGTGAGTGCTAAAAAAACTTGGAATAAATTTATCTTTACTACAAAAACAGTTGAAATTTTAAATTCTTTTTTCTATTATTAGTTTTTTTAATTTGGGATTTTTGAAGAGGCTGCTCTTCTGATTTTATCATGACTTATAAAGGGGGTTGGTTGTCCAATTTTATTACAAAAAAAATAAATAAATAAAAAACTTTGAATAAAATTACCTTTAAGCCCTTCTAACATTATTTTTTTATATAATCAAAGGTTTGGAATTATTCAGACTGCAATGATGAAAAATATATTGAGTAATAAGAGCATAGGGCGTTATTTCTCAATTGATTGAGAAATAAAGCCATTATTATTTCTCAATTAGATTTTTATATATATTTTTTTAATTCAAAATAAAAATTAGCTTTTGCCGTTATAATCTGCTTCGGGCAGTCTAGAGGAGGGAATTTATCATCTGGGCTTATCGAAGAGCAGCTTCGCTGAGTAAAGATTTTTGCATAGAAGGCCTTCGGCCGAGCTTAACTGTTTTTCCCTATCAGTATTTCCAAAAACTGCTTTGTTAGGTAAAGTTTTCTGCATAGCGGGCCATAGGCCGGTCTTAAGGCTTTTTTCCTCCCGGTATATTGAAAGCGCCTTTTGCGATTTTTGCCGGGCTTCGGCCGGGCTTAAAGGTTTTCTTCTCTCAGTATATCTAAAAGCGGCTTCGCTGAGTAAAGTTGTCTACATACCCTGCCTGGGCTTAAGGGTTTTTGCTCTCGATATATCGATAAGCGGTTTCGTTGAATAAAGATTTTCTTTTTGAGCGTTTGTCAAATAAAGGCTTTCAAAAAAGAAAATCCTTGTGCACTAGTAAAGGCTGGCTATGCAGAATATACGAGAGGAGAAAACCCTTAAGCTATGCTAAAGACCGGCTATGCAAAAATCTTTACTCGTGAAGCCTATCTTCAATATACCGAGTGGCGAAAACCCTTAAAACCGGCCAAAGGCCGCCTGTAGCACAAAATGTGCAGAAAGAATGAAGAAAAACAAAAAAAAATCTGTCAAAAATTCAAAATGTTTTCAATTCTCAAATAGTGTATTTTTCACATCAGAAGGAATATTTCCATCATTTTTTTTAACAATTTAAAAATATGTTGCTTTTTGAATCTCACACTCAAGGAAATGTGTTTCATAAAACCAATGAAACAATTTCATTGGATTTTTTTTTTCATTAATCCAATCAAAATTTCAAAAATCCAATGATAATTTTAAAAAATTCAATGAACATTTCATTAATATTGTGAACGAATTTCATTGGCTGAATGACAATTTCATAAATTCAATGAAAAAGTTTCATTAAAATTCAGCCAACGAAAATTTCATTAAAATTCAACAAACGATACTCTTTTACAATATTAATGAAACTCTTCAGTGGATTTATGAAGTTGTCATTCTACCAATGAAACTCTTTCACAATATTAATGAAATATTCATTTGATACCAAATTATGATAAGCGTTGAAAGGTTTTTTATGCCCAATGTGCCGTACTTCGGGACTTCATGGCTCCGCTCATGAATAATATGGGAAGTTCACCTTCTTAGGTTAGATAGAAATACCTTTCTGTTATGTTCCTGTGAAATTTTGTAGGCATCGAACTATTTACTTAGAAATTACTGATTTATTTCCAAAATATTTTGATTCTGCCCCATTGTGCACTGCCAAATTTAAATGTAGGACAAAAATCGATAATAACTGCTAGTTTTGGTTCGTGATTTCAATCATTTTGATGCGATAAGGTAAAATTCGGCAGAACTTAAAAAAAACCTGTTAAAGTTTATGTTCAACTTCGGGCTGCAGGTATAAGTATTTTCTATCTATAGGAATTACCATCCCCAATTGAAATTCTCCCAAATTTCTTTAAGGCAATCAGTAAAGTGCTATGAAAATGTATAAAAGATCAGCTCAGCAGTTTATCCTTGAATAAGCAGCAAACATGTACAAATGCAACAAATTCAACAAGATAATCTATGATGTCCTTTCCAGCCAACCACGACTGTTTCGAAGTGTATTAGTGCGCAGAATCTCTTCAACTTGTTTCGTCCTTTTTTTCTACACACTTAAATCACAATTCAGGGCACACAGCACTTATACTGAAAAGAAGAATTCTAAAGGACCACCACCCAAGTTATTAAAATTGTTTATTTCAAAATAAAATAAAGACGTTGTGCAAAAAAGTGTAAATATTACACCCAGATTACAAAATTTCAAAAGAAAGTTGTTTTTAAATATTCTGTACATATACCCTATAATAAGTGATATCCTTCATACAGCACAACCGGCATATAATAGTTATTCCACTGTAAAAAAAATATGTAAACATAATTTATTATTAAGGTAGAAAACGTAAAACTAAAACAATGCTTGGGAATAAGAATAAAAAACTATGATTTGCAGGTAGAAAACGTAAAAATAAAACAATGCAGCGGAATAAAAAAAAAGTAAAACACGAAGAAAATTTTAAAATCAAAACATAAACAAGAAAATACAATTTTTCTTCCCTTCCAACATTAATAAAAAAAGAATCCTGTTCAGAAGATAAATAGTCCTGGTAGAGAAAAATGCAACAAAAAAAAACAACGAGAAAGTTTTAACAAAAAATACATAAATAAAACTAAATTTTAAAATATAACAAATAAAATAAATAAAGAAACAAACGAAAAATGTTAAATGCTTTTAAAAGAAGATTTCGCACTTTGCTGCAACGTTTGATACTGTTGGCCATATTGGCAGGCATCTTTATGCTGGTGGTGTCCTACATGAATTTGGAGTTTTGCTATAAAATCATGTCACAAAATAGTTTAAACTATATGGTAAGTTTTATTTAACGAAAAATAAATGTGAATTTGTTTCACCTTTTCTTATTATTTTTCAAGTGCAAAAAGTACAAAAATTTTGAGTATAGCGGCTCTTTGTGCGAGGAGTTGTGCACGAATGAACAATCTTTCAAATCCTTTAAATGTCCCCAAAATGACATGACTACTATTATGTTTACAGCAGAGAAAAATGGTGATGTTTATGCAATAAAGGTGGGTATTGCTTCCAATGAGATATAAATAAATACACACATATACAAAATAGCCCAATTCACAGTCTTGTGCAAATGGTCTTGCATCGTAGCATTTGCAAAATGGTATTGCATATTGATACTTACCACTTAATATTTGTTAGTGGTGAGTATAAATATACTATACCATTTTTCAAATGCTACGATGCAAGACCATTTGCACAAGATTGTGAATTGGGCTAATATGTTTATGATGAATATAAAAAATTTCTATTTTTAGTTGGCTCGCCACATAAGGGATGACTTAAGTTGGCTGAATAGTCATGGTGAACAGGTTTATCCAAAAATAGAAAACTTCCATCATATTGTTAAAATGCATATCACTTTGACGTATAATGTTACACTGGATGATAATATGGTATGTAAAGACGAATCGTTTATGTTTTTAGGCCAACAACATTGTATAGCAAAATCAAAATTCTTCTCAAAATAGCAATTTTCCAATGGCAGGTAGAACGGGGGAAAAATGTATACGTGTATTGGCGTTTCATAAGTTTACGACTGCACACAGAAAAATTTCAATGTAAAATCGTCGAAAAACAGGTTAATTTAACATTTTTCGGTAAAGATTTCGCTTCATAGACGAAAATTTTTATCTCTTTGAATTAACTATATTTTATGTTGATTTAATATTGCAGTACAGTTAAATCAAAATGAAGTTGATACTGAAACAATACGAAAAAACATGTTGAATCAAAGTTATTTCGAGTTGAAACAACGTGAATTTGGTATTGGGACAACACGAGGAGTGATGTTAAATCAAAGCAATTTCAAGTTGAAACATTATGAATTTGATATTGAAACAATACTAAGAATCATTTTGAATTATAGTTATATAAAGCTGAACCAATATGACTTTAATGTAGCTATTATATTAATTTTTTCGGGTGCCTCGGTAGGCTAGTTGGTAGTGTGCTAGCCTATCAGTGTGGAGGTTATGGGTTTGATTCCCACCATAGACTCTGGCCTGTATCACTATAACGAGTGAAGGTCTTTGTTACTATTCTCTTTTAAATTAACTTATGATATTATTTGTATTTGTACATATTTGTAACATTTAGTAAATAAATAAAAAATTAATTGTTTCACTTACGTGATGTGTGTTGGCATAGGCATGAGAAAACTTTGTGTTGCAGTTGGCTGCCCCAGCCAAGATTCGAACTCGTGCCACCTGCATGATAGTCCGCGCGCTAACCAATTTACTTTAGCTATAAAACTTTATATACATCGTATGTAAAACAGATTTCATTTTAATTCAACATGATTTAAATGATAATTTAACATAAAACTTATTTGAAATTAAAGTTATAGTCATGTTTATTTTAAATGAAATGCTTATAACAAAGTTGTTTCAACAGTGAAAATTTTTAGATCAAAGAGATTTAAGGTTCGATTAATAATCTTTCATTTAAAACTAATATGAAACAATGATAGTTTTAGACCAGCAGCAGTGAATTATCGCTGGTAATTCGTTTTTTGTCGTCTACATAACCGACACATATAAGAATAAACAACAACAAGGCACACAACGAAGCGCAACAGTGAACTATAGCAATGAACAAAGCAAATAAATACTAACGCACTTGAACGACAAATTATTTCTTGTAAATTTAATATTATTTCAAATCACAATTGCATCATGTTGATTTTACATTCCCTTTTTTCTGTGTGAGAGATTAATTTTACGGATAAATTTGTTTAACAAATTGAATTAGCTTAATTAAAAGGATATTGTTTTCGTATTTTTTCTTTTTTTAATTTCAGTATAGGACAGTTACTATGTATCATTAATTACAGAAGGCTACAAACACGAATTATCAAGACTTCCATTCATAGTTTTTTTGTTAAACTTAGAGAGTGCTGATTATGACCCGACTAGAAATTTTCATTTAAACACATTTGGGATCTAACTGGGATCCCAACTCCGATGTAACGCAGAAACGTGTTTGGGACCCGATTGGTTTCCTGTGGGCAAATATCAAAATCTTGCAAAAAGTTCCTCAAAACGGGAAAATATCAAACTCTAATAATGAACTAAAATTGCTGAAGCTATCCAACGGACAAAAGTGTGTAACAACCACCTCTATTGAACATGAGCAAAATATACGATTAAAAATCTGTGTTAGATTTTCCCAAAAAGTTCTCAATAGTTTCCCACTTGGGAAGAAGTTATGTTAAGTCACTAATTTGTAGATGAGCTATCCCAACAAGTTCCCGATCAAATCACAAATCGGAAAACCCTTTTGGGTATGCCAAATGCATTCCCAATCGGTCCCTAACATAAGTATTGGGAAAATTTCTAGTCGGGGATGGCATCACTAGTTTTTAGCTGACAACTCTAGTTTTAAAGATATAGTGACATTTAATATTTGCTAATTTACGTTTCGATTTTATTGAAATGTGGCTTATTTTGCTTGGATCATATTCAGCTAAGTCCGGCGACGATCCAGCTTGAGCTGTGGGGCGAACTTTTAACTGAAACATCTTATTTTGCAAAATCTCTTTTAGTAAATCAGGACGGGGGTGGAAGAGAATATCCTATTTTCCTCCCCCTGTATCCGCGCCTACCGAAGTACTTATGGAAAAATAACGGAATTTTTATTTTATTTTTATTTTCTATGAATTTCTTAAAAACGAAAATATTTATAAACAAATATTTTAAACAAACTGCAGGATATCTGTGCAACTACTGAGCAGATTAAAAAGCAATGCTAGTACGGTTTAAAGATATTTTTATTCTCGACTTTTGAATTTTTTTATTTAACTGAATAGAACAAACTAGAGGGCTGCACAAGTATACTCGAATGTATGTCTGTGTGTATTAATGAATGTTTTTTTGTATGTATGTGTTAGGGATGCCAAACGGCAAATCATGAATCCCGGGATTTGTAAAAATAAATCCCAGAATTTTTTGAGGGGATTTCTTGCTAAGCAATTTTTATATAAAAAACTATTTATTTATTTTAATTTTCGATAATTTTATGGTATTTTTATAATATTTGAAAGTTCCATAATATGTTGTACGTGTATTTTTTTAACAATTTAATGATTATTCATTACAAATTGTTTACAAATTAACAAAAAGAGCAAAATAAATTAACTATTTGCTTACCATTATTTTCCTCAAGGGTGCCACAATATACACCATTTGGAAAATTCATCATTTTGAAAAATCCATTCCTTCTTATTCTATATGTAGTATAACTAACTATATGTATGTCGACTATGCTTAATCACACATAATAAAATTGGCACTTCTCTACTTGTTGTCGGTAACAATTGAGTACTATTGACAGCTCCTTACAATTTTTGAAGGTGAGGAAAATTCGAAGACTATTAATAGTAGTCAATTGTTGTCGTCGACGACTAGACAAGTGCAAAATTTTTGTTGTCGGGTTGACGTGAAAGTGGAAAATATTTATAGAATAAGGCGGACTATTTTGTTTAAAAGGCTATTCGAATTTGTATGTTGTTTACATTGCAGTTCAAAAGTCTTTTATTTTTATTCAATTTGCAGAGTATAAGGCCAGCACACTAATACCTGTTACTCCCATTAGCGAAAGTAGGAATAGATACTTGCCGAATTTTTACATAACAGCTTATGTATGATTTTAAAATTTTTCAGTATAGCCAAAATACTCTTCAAGGACTCAGCCAAACTTTGTATGAATGGGCTTATAAAAGTGTGATAATTAAACGTAATTAATTGAATTTTATTAGAATATTGAATAGATTTGTTTTCATTTTGCGACATGTTCATGTTCGATAAAAAGTGGCAACGCTTGCCATATGTTTTACTTTGTAATAGTTTAATTTCGACTGCGCATACGGCAACCGTAATAAAGGCCATTTGTTATTGATCAGTCGCAAATTTAGAAAAATCGCTAACAAAACAATAATATTTTGACAACTAATTTTAATGAAAATGAATCGGGAAAAAGCATGAGAATTTGTATTGAACAAAAACAAAAACTAATTTTCATATTTAACTATTGTTTTCAGTTAAAATTCTCGAACTAATTCTGCATCAAATGTGATTAGTCAATTTAAAATAGAGAAGAAAGTCTTTTGCTTTTTATTTCATATCCGTATTAGAAAAGTGTTCATTTTGAAAACACTTGTGTAATGATATGTTATCAACATAAACCCTTTTAAAATGAACAAAAAAATTTTTTACCGAAATCCCGGGATCGGGATTTCCGAATCCTGGGATTTTCAAAAATCAATCCCGATTGATATACCTAGTATGTGTATATAGTATATGTATGGATATATCTGTATATGGTCGTGGCTATGGATGTACACACATGTACATGCATCTATACATACGTACATACATAAGAACAAACATATATGCACACACGAAATTCATACGAGTACATTCTAAGAATACATATGAGTACTCTTCGCAGCCCTCTAGAACAATAAGGCAGTGTAGGCAGCTTTGCTCTTATAGAAACCAAATTTCATTATTAACCAAAAAAGAATTCTACTGTACTAAAAAAGAGCAAATTCGTTTTTGTATATAAAAACTACAGAACATAATATAGTTGTCATAACCACCAAAAAAAACATTCTGCATGTTTGCATAAATTGTTATTAAGCAATACAATAACTTTTTCAGATAAGAGCGTTGGTTAATCAAGAAATCGATAAAAACAATCCCCAGCAAATGTTGAACTTTTGGAGACTTTTCAAGGATAACAACTACATGATGAGCAAACTGTACGATGAAGAAAATTTATTTCCCACAGTTTTGGGTTCCTGTGGTCCCTATTATGCCACAGAGAATTTGAATGTATTAAAAACTGAACAATCACTGCTACAATATATGTAAGAAATATGAATGTAATTTTAAAGATTTTAATAATGTGATTTTTTTTATAAATCTATATATAATCCATAGATCTTTTGATTGGCAAAAGCGACTTAAATTTGCCTTGAGTCTCATGGAGTTTGTGTTTAAAATGGATGAGATGAAACCGGAACCGCTAAAAATGTGTACAATAAAAATCAGTAATTTTGGAGTAACGGGTGATAAAAGGTAAGACAAAGAGAAAGTAAGAGAAATTAAAATAAAAAATAATAATAATTTACAAACTCATTTTTATATTCATATTAATTAGAATAAAGTACGAAACTGCCGAGCATGTGTTTGTGGAAACCCAAATCGATAAACGCTTATCGAATGGTTCGCCCTGCGAGGAGGATTCCGATTGTAATTATCACTATTGTATGGGGATATGTGATCAGGTGAAACTTATGTGTTCGGGTATACAACAAAACAATAATCTACAAATATTTTGTGATCAAATTCTAAAAGGTGGTGGGCTATTTCCGGGCCTTTTGGCATCCGCCAAAACACCTAAAACCCTAATGAAACTTGTTAAAACTTGTATTGATCCCTCAAAGCAAACAAATAATCATATAGTGGGTAGACAATATGCACCAAATACAGAATTGGCTTTAAAGCTGTACAATGAAATGAAACGTTTACACAAGACTACAACAACCAAAGCGGGCAACTAAAAAATGCAAGCAAAAGAAAAAGAGAGAATTAAAGATACGTTAAAATACTAGAGAACAATACAGCAATAATGAAAATTCCTGAAGAGACTTAAAAAGTCCTTTTGAAGAACTAACCACTTTAAATGTACTTTATTTATTATAGATGAAAACAAAAACCCTCCTTAATTTAGAGTAGCAAGGTAGAGAAACTATAAATCGAAACAAAATGCTCAATTATTGTTTTTTTTAATAAAAAAAAATTTTATGAACAATAATCACTAATTATAATATTAAAATAAAGAGAAAAATGAATTAAATAATAGAGTTCCCTAGAGCTATAATAATAAAATATACTTTCTTAAATATTAAAACTTTGCTTTCATCGTATCAGGCGCGGATCCAGAGGAAGTGAAAAAAGGGATATTTCCTTTCCCAACACGAATAAAATAAAACTTATTTCTGTTGAGTTTCTAAACGAAAATTTTCAAAATGGAATATCTCATTTAAAAGTCCCCTCCCAAAAGCTTAAGCTGAATCCGCGCCTGATCGTTTTATTGGTATATTATATGGGGCATAGCCACGTCAAATCTGACGGTTTGAAAAAAATTTGGATTTCCTAACATTTGTGATATTTTTTAGTAACCCTTGAAAGAGCCTTCCTGGTATATTAAATTTTCCAAAACCAGGTCTCGGACTTTCATGCCAATGCATGTTTTTTGTGGTGATAGATAAAGTGGTATTGACTAATTATCTATGCGAATCATCAAATTTTAAGTACTGTGGCATCGATTTGTAGCTGCATATTTTTGCATATTTTGGTCGTAAATGCATATTTTTGCATATTTTAGTAATAAATGCATATTTTTGGCATAATACAAATATTTTTAGTGCATATTTACCAATTTTTGAAAAAATATTAATAGGCCGATTATGGATGGTAGCCGAGCTTCAGTTGGGTTGCCAGTTGCTGAAAATGATACTACTGATGGCAACTGAGATCTGTCAATTCCAGTTGCTACCTAGAGCATTTTTGACAACCAATAATTTTCAGTTGCCAACTGGCAACGCAACTACAGCTCGGTTGCATTAAACAATAGACCCAATTATGTTTGTTTTATGTTTTTCGTCTCTAAAAATAATAAAATATTAAAAAAATATATTTTCATATTATTTTGGTTTTGGTATATTGGCATATTTTTGCGAATATTTTTCATTTTTAGGTGCATTTGTTAAGCGCTTAAAATCAATTTTTTGTAGCATAAAAGTCCGAGCCCTGCTCATAACTTTCTTCATAATCGTCCAAATTGGAAATTTTTTTGTAAATTTATGTTTTTAAGACGTTGCGTTTATGATATACAATATGTTTAGCACTTTTATGTAAAACGCCACAAGCAACATTTTTGTGGATAATTTTAACCTTCTAACTCTTCGTTCGCTGTTGGGGTAATTTTGCCTTTTTCTTCAAAAAAGGCCAACCCTCTCCCTGCCAGGGCTCCCAGTTTTATTTCATACCTTATCCCCAATTTTCGATTTTTCATCCCCGAAAATTCCCAAAATAGTTATTTTCTCATCACCAAACATCCCCACACTACCTTTAAATTTTTTTGATTATTTTTATTTACTGCATCTTCAATAAAAATCAACTAACAATAAGTAATCAAATCTTAACTCTAAAACTATAATTTTTAAGTCCAGCTAATGCCAGACAAAAATATTTGTTCCTGCGGTTGTTTCTTAGGCTATCAAGCGGCTCTTGTGTTCGGCTGAGAGCAAGAGTATCCCTCCTTCTCAGCCGAGTGTAGCCTCTAAAGTTAATGATATTGCGGTCCAGGGGATTTGGGTGTAACTCAAGTTTTTTATGTATCTTGTCGCATGTTTTGAAAACACAGAAAACACAGAAACATACCACGGGGCTGATGTAATTGTACGGAGTATTTTATTTTGTCGCCTTTGAATTTTCTCTACATTTGATGCACCATAACTGGATACCATAGGACCATTTTGGTTTTAGAATAGAGTTGTAAAAAAGAAGTTTACAATCCAAGTTTAGTGTAGAGCTCCTTCCAATGAGCCAATTTATTTGAACCGCTTTTAATTTCATTTGGGCTGCCTTTGCATTTATGTGGGACTTCCATGTTAGATGACGATCAAGATGAACCTTTAAAATAAAATCATATTACAGTCTATTCACATATTACGTAACGCAGGGGGGGCGGGGGGTTATAGAATTGTTATGGATGAGATAAGTTATACTGAAAATTTTGTAAAAGCGCTACGAATGGGAAGGGGGGAGGGCATAATTTAATTTAATGTTATTTTTACATACATTGAGTTCGAAATAGCTGCAAACATACATATGTATGTATATACGAGGGCGGATCAATAAGTCCGTGACTTTTCGAACTTCCCTCGTAGTTATATAAAATGCAACACTGTTCCCATCAAATACTGTTACCATCAAGTACCTACTATCAAATTTTGAGCAAGTGTCGTAATTTACTTTGCGTTTAACAGCTGTTCAAAACATACAACCTCGTGTATTTTTCTAAAAATGGAAAAAAGTCAATTTCGAGTGCTCATTAAATATTATATTTTGCGAAAAAAAACCATCAATCAAACCAAGGAAAAGCTCGATAAACAATATGGGGACTCTGCACTATCGATTTCAATGGTAAAAAAGTGGTTTACTGACTTTCCTTGTGGTCGCACAAGTACAAATGACACTGAACGTTCTGGACGGCCAATTGAGGTCAGTACACCCGAAAATGTGGAAAAAATCCACGATGGTGTTGGCCGTTCGAAGAGTAAAAGTGCGTGAGATTTTTGATGCCATAGGCATTTCATATTGCAGTGTGGTTTCGATTTTAAGTGATCAGCTGGGCTTAAGAAAGTTGTCTTCAAAATGGGTGCCGCGTTTGATCTCAATTTACCATAAACGTAAACGTAAAACGTGTGCAGTCTCAATGGCAAAACTCTATGATATGGGCTACGAATTGGTACCTCATCCGCCATATTCTCTGGATTTAGCCCCTAGTGACTACTTCCTAATGCCAAACCTAAAGAAATGGCTCGGTGGAAAGAGATTTAGCTCCAAAAATGAAATTATTGACCAAACAACTGCCTATTTTAAGGACCTCGAAAAATCCTAATTTTTGGAAAGGATACAAAAACTGGAGAAACGTTGGTCTAAGTGTATAGAGTTAAAAGAAGATTATGTTGAGAAAAAAATTTGTTTTGCAAAAAAGACTGTGTTTCATTTAAAAACTCACGGACTTATTGATCCGCCCACGTATATATAAAAAGAGTAACGTAAAAACATACAAGAATAAATCAGTTGCATATATACCTATTAGTGATGTTACGAATATCAATTTTTAATATTCGCGAATACGAATACGAATATCTGAAACAATATTCGCCGAATTCGAATACGAATATTCAATCTAAATAGTTAGTACCACTTAATCAGCCATGTCACAGAATACAATTCCGATCGGAAGTGGTTTCAATTCCGTAAGTTGCTTCTTCAGAAAACGAAAAACGAAAATTTTCTTCGTAATCAAACCACTTATACAGCCATGTCACAGAATACCATTCCGATCGGAAGTGGTTTCAATTCCGTAAGTTGCTTCTGCAGAAAACGAAAAACGAAATTTTTCTTCGTAATCAAACCACTTTTAAATATCAAAGTGGAATTGAAAAACACGTTTCTACTGACTTCATTTTCAGTAAATACTAAAAAACGTGCATACTTTTAGGAGCGTCAAATAAATATTTGGTCATGAGCTTTCCATGTTAATAAAAAGCTCAATGTGAGCTCTTTGCATCTAAAACCAAGAGTAAACAAACGCCTCAAGGTATAAAAACTTTATCATTGTAAAAACGAAATACAAAATAAACGGAACCTAAAGCACCAAAAATGTACTTTTTCGGAAGGACAACTACGGAATCAAAACCAATCCGAACGGAATCTGTGACACGGCTGATAAATTTCAAAGTGGAATTGAAAAACATTTTTCTACAGACTTCATTTCTTCATACTTTTAGGAGCGTCAAATAAATATTTGTTCATGAGCTTTCCATGTTATACAAAGCTCAATGTGAGCTTTGCATCTGAAAACAAGAGTAAACAAACGACTCAAGGTATAAAAACTTCATCATTGTAAATGATGAAATACAAAATAAACGGAATCTAAAGCACCAAGAATGTACTTTTTCTGAATGACAATTACGGAATCAAATCCAATCCGAACGGAATCTGTGACACGGCTGAATATTTAAAATTTAATTGAAAAAAATCTACCTTTTGCATCAATAAAAATAATTGAGAAAAACTGTCACAATACTATAGGTATTTAACATTATTATGATATTCCGATGACGGAATTTGAAATTATTAACTTAGCACCTGAATGCCACTTTTTTTCTATTTTTGGTGGAAAGTAAATATGGGAAAATACGAGCTTCTTTTACCAATACCCAGGCAATATTTAGTGACACTAGCGGCGAGTGTTCCGAGCGAGCGAATGTTTAGTGGTGCGGAGCTTATTTACAGACCGCGCAATAGGCTTGATGGAGAAAAGACTTCAAAACTTTTATTTTTGAAGTTCAACATTCCTCTACTGAGCTTTGAGTATTACTTTAACATAATTAATAAATGAATTTAACAGGACTTTGCTTTTTAAATACCATGTCGTTGTGAAGTACATTTTGTTTCTTTTTTTTTCTTTACTAAAAGAAGATTATTGTTTTGCGTTGAAGACAAATTTTTTTAGTAAAAATTAATATTTTTTGTTTAATTTTTAGTATTTTTTATGTATCATTTTTTGGAACGTATTCACAAAATATTTGTGATATATTCGCTTGAATTTGGCGAATACGAATATCACGAATATTCGTAACATCACTAGTACACAGAGAAAACAGATCAGTTGAAAAACAGTTACAACTAAAAAAAAATTTAACTATCTTAACTAATATTCAATTACAAGCACTAAATTGCAATAAATTCAATAATATTTCTGTTCTTTTATCTGATATAACATACCTCTGATATATTTTCAGTTGCAATAACAAAACTTTATTATAAAAATTCGGTTGTAAGTTCCAAAGTACGTCTTTGGGTCCACCAACCGAATAAAGATTTAAAATAATCAATATATTATTAGAAGAACTTGACATGTAAAAATTATTAATAATAAAAACTATAAGATTTAAAAGTCACGTACAACATTAAAAATGAATTCAAAATGTCTATAGTTTCGCAAATCAATTGTAATACCGCACTGTGGCGCCTTTTACCAAATACCGTGGCAAAAATACAAAATTTGATGACAAAATTTTGTAAAATGAATGACTACATCGTACAAAGAACTTCTTACTGATGCCAGTTCAAAAACGTTTTTCTTAATTAGTTGAAAATTATAGCTGGTGGAGCTGCTTAAAGTTGGCAGTTTTTTTAAGAAGCCCCAAAAAAGGTGATTTTGAAAAAAAAATAACAATTTAAAGTTGAAATGCTAGAAACCTTGACTTTAGATCATTACTTTTTTGGTATCGTTTTAAAGGTACGTTTATTTTTTATTGAAATAAGCAAAAAAATGTGCATCAAATGCCCTACTTTTTCGGCAGTTGCCGCTTTTCAGGCACCCTATATTTAGGTAATTTTTACAAATAAAATGGAGCATATCTAAAAATGGCCAAAAATGGTCTCGGCCAAATTTTCGGAGCATATTTGCTACACAATGCTTTAAATAATTTAGCTAAACTTTGCCACCAAAAGTTGCCGTTTTGCTTGATATAAGAGGAAAACTGTTACAATCTCATAGTGAAAACGGCAATAATTCTGTTTGCACTGCAGCACGTATTTGTTACATATTTTAATTTCTCTCGTTCATACGAGATTGACACGATGACTTTTTCCCCTGCATTTTTCTTAAATTTTCTTTTATGTGGCTTTGTGTCCCGTTCGACAATAAACTCTAGAAAATCATATACGGACACCACTAAATGATAAAAGACCAAAAAAAAAAGAACCTTGTTCCACATTTTTGCCCAAAGTCATGCAGCAAGTGTGCATGTTTTATTTAATTTTTGTAATCTAAGAATTAGTTTCCTAGAATTTTAAAATAATTACTTTTACAAAAATTGTAACAAAAGAAAATCAAATAAAAAATACTTACTTCTAAGACTAATAATGTTAAATTCATACATACACAAAACAGCAATAAAACATTTAAGTTTTGATTCTTTTGTTCTTGTAAAAAATGCTCAATAGCTTAATTTGTAATAAACAAAATCAAACCCCAATAAAATATACCTATGCAATAATAACACTGTTGGAATTTTTTGTGCGTATTTGACTGAAAATCACCCTTTTAAGCAGGTAGGGCCTGCATTAAATGTTTTTGTTGTTATGAAATTAGAGAACAAAATTCTTTATAAATAATAAGATCATTACTTGATAATTCCAATACAGGTGTTTGTTACTTTGTTTTGACATGTTTTGCATAAAAAATTGGAAAAACTAAATTCCATTTACAAAAATGAAATAAAACATGCACAATGGCTGCATGACTTTGGGCAAAACTGGGACACACGGGTCTTATTTTCTTTTTGGTCTTTTATCATTTAGTGGTGTCCGTATAGGGTTATTTTTTTCGTGTTGCACTGTGTTATATATTATATAGCATTAATATTAAAAATATTTCAAAAATGTGTATTTATAGTAAAAATAAAAAATATTATATTACTCTGGTACTTTTTTCTGGACTTCCTTATGAGAATAGCATTTGAAGCACCAAAAGTTATGTTTGAAATGTTTTTTAAATTTTAAAAAGATCATTACTTCAAAAGATATGAATTTTACGACAAAAGAGGTCAAAAGTTATTACCGTGCCCAATGCCTATCAAAATGCGGGAGCACTTATTTTGAAACTAAAGGATTTAAAATGGAAGTGATTTTTAACTATTGGATATATCTTGGTAACTTAAAAAATTATGGTTTTTTCGATGAGAAAGCCACTGTGCGTAGTACCCTGTGATCATATGGACATGCAGGTTACTTATTTTTTAGCGAAAGCGGTTATCTTTGAAATGCTTTATACATTTTTAAAACATCTTTATTATGTACTTTAAAGTTTATTATGTTTGTTATGAAACAGTCAAAAGGCGACACTGTGCACAGTGCCGCGGCTAACCTATGACCGTGAAAATCATGTATATTGAAGCTTGAGGAATCTTCTTTCAAATTCTTTTTAAAATTTTTAAATATCTTTATTACTTTAAAACTTATGATTTTTGCAACGAAAAAAGTCAAAAGGCCCCACTGTGTACCGTTTATTGCCGAAAGGTAAGTCTTTTAATTTTAGTTAATTCAGTTGTTGTACATACTGATTTATTTGGAGTTTCCGCAGATGGCTGGTCAAAACAACTTCTACAATGAGCAATATGTTGAAATAATTTTAAAGTCTTCAACCGTGAAGACGTTGCCTCTGCCTTTGGATATCTTAACGAATTCTTTTTTGCATTAAGAATTGGCCGGGGCAAGTTTCGGAAAGTTTTCTGTCCATAGAACAGTGGTTTCTTTTAATGTACATACATCTTTCAATGCCTTTACAGTTAAACCATAGCGTGTATTAGTACGTTTATACGCACGAGTTATTTGCAAATAAAAACGTAGTGCTACCAAGTATGTATTTTTATTGTAAATTAATATCTCACGAAAACAAATACTGATTAACGCGCTATTTGCAAATAAGAAGTTTGGGTAGCCTCCTTTACATATGTTTGTTAATAAAAAATAATAAATAGATAAATATATTCACAAATAGATGAATAATCAGTGATTTAATAAGTTACAATAAAAAAGGATTTGGCAGCATTTTACGTTTTTATTTGCAAATAAGCTCTGCGTATAAACTAGGTATATTAAACATATGAAGTCTCCGGTTAATACGGATTTTATAAATAAGTGGAACTTTCAGCAATTGGGATAATGATACATAGTTTGTAGTTTTAATATCATGTTTTATATGTATGTATGTAATATATCCCTTTTTTGTTCTATTCGGTTTGTGACTTGAATAAATAAAAAAAATTTATTTTCAAATTAATTCACAATAGATATTTTGTATATGAATGAGTCATGCTGTGATATTCAGTTCCTTAACCGAATTCATTCAGCAGGTATAATCGAATTATACGATAGTACTCAGAACAGACAAAATTCGATTGGTAACAAATTCGATTAACACAATGAATCTGTTTTCCCTGTGTACCTATCAATGTTTATCATTCCAAAAACTTCAGAATCAAAATCTTCTGAATAATCAGTTAACGCAATTTTCTGATACATGTTATTTGTATTAAAAAGCGCCAAAACTGAAAAAAACGCCAAAACTAAAATAAATCGCTAAAACTAAAAATTTCGTCAAAAACGAAAAAAACGTTAAAACAAAAATAAAAGCCAAAACCAAAAAAAAAAACGCCAAAACTAAAAAAATTTACAAAAAAATTGCAAAAAACAAGAAATCACAAAAAAATCTCCAAAATAAAAAAAGCGCCAAAACCAAAAAAAAAATCCCAAAACAGCGAAAAAAACTTAAAAAATTAAAAAAAAACTTAAAAGAAAAAAGTGCCAAAATGAAAAAAGGGCAAAAGTGAACAGGGATATATATGTATGTGTATTCGTACGGAAACCTTCGTGTGCGAGCCAAAGTCCCACTTTACTGAATTTATTTTTAGAAGTTTCCAAAATTTTAAGAACTAAAGTAAAAGCACACAATTTCCAATATCCTTGTATCCTAAGGTATCCTAAGACTCAAATCAGTAAAATTTCACTAAAAAATATATATTTTTGAGTAGAGTAATAATCCATAAATTGATTTATGACTTTGAGAACCCGTGCGGAAATATGTCGCGAAGAATACAAAAAATGCTGTAATATATGAACATATTAAAGTCACTATCGGGTATATTCCGTATTCCATGTGGAGTTAAAATGTGCAGAATTACCAAAGCATTGTTGTTATAAATAATAATTTGCAACAACAATGCTTTGCTAATTCCGCACATTTTAATTCCGGATCGAATACAGAACACACACCCGTATATCTTTAAAACTGAGCTAATAGAAAATTTTCATGCTGATATCTGAATTTAGCAGATGAAAATTCATAAGAATTATCCATTTTGATCTCCGAAACTTTTTCATTGTTGTGTAACCATTTTGCAAAATAGTTGAAACGTGAAAATGGTCACAGCACCAGTCATAGATTGTTCAAAAACCAAAGCTGAGATATGCTCTTGTATTTGTAAATACAAATGTTCTTTTTATGGGAAATTATAATGATATGTATTGTATCCAGCAAAAAGTTTGTATTCGTTTTCTTCGTACTATTAATGGTCGAAATGTTTTATTATGTAGTAGCTTGGCTTTATTTTCACATCTCTATTTTTGTGATGATTTTATTTTATCTTCATACTCTTAAAGCATTTATGATTACACTTTATTATTATAATGCTTTATCGCTTTTTTAGCAAATATGAAGATTTATACGAATTTAGTCAAGATGATAAAAAGAACTTTTTTAAAAACTAGGTCATATATTAAAAAGAAGAACATACATATATAAAAAACTTAATGTTTTACTGCCTTATTTAATAAAAAAAATATAATTTATGTTTATTAAGAGCTTATTTGACAACTTTCTATACAACAGTTGTCAAATAAACCTCTAATAAACATAATCCCTCTTATTATGAAAGTCGACGTCGACGTCACATCAACACGACAGCAAAAAATTGTCACTTGTCTACTCTTTGTTGGCCAGAATTGACTAATATTAACATGCTGAACTAATTTGATAAGCTTCAGAAAATAATAAGAGACTGTCATTAGCAGTCAATTGTTGTCGACAACAAGTAGACAAGTGGCAATTGTTTACTGTCGTGTTGATGTGATGTCGACGTTGCCTTTCCTAATAGAGAGGAGTATTATTTTTTTACAAATAAGGTAGTTACTATTTAAAGTCATTAAAGTTGGTTGATTGCTAAGAAAGATCATATGTAAAAAGTTATGACCCAGTAAAAAACTGGCTTCCAATAAAGCAGGTTTCTACTATTATGGAATAAAAGTAGCGCTGACAAACCTGCTGATATCGCTGCTGATTTTTGTACGGATTGTAGTACTACATTTTGCTCACAAAAGCGCTTTTGATGCGCTGAAAATCATCAACATTTTCAGCACTGGAACTGAAAATATATGAAAAAAATGGTTCGATGTGGATTGGCGTCTTTAACGCCATTTTGAATTTTCCTTATTTGGTTACTTTACTTATTTTTATTAATTTCATATTTTTACTCAATGTTTGTTATTTTAACTTCAACTAGTATCGAACTAAGAACCTTCAGGTTTGAAGTCCAACGTACCAATCACTCGACCAAAAACTCTGTTGCAAAACGGCACCAAGAAACTCAAATAAACTTACTCTTCATTCTCGCTTATAAACCTGCTTTGGATCAGCACTATAAAATCAGCTTTTTTGTATAGCTTGTGTACGAAGCTTTTGTATAAGTAAAAAGCAAATAGTTTTCTCGCTTCAAAACTTGCATTGTTGTGACGCTATGAAATCAGCTTCTTAACAAGCTCATATTTTAAAGCGAACTATGAAGCGCTTTTTATTTCTTTAGTGCTTCAAAAAACATGAAAATTTTTTACTGGGCGAGTATTCAACAGGCACCAGAAATTAAGAGCCAAAAACAAAGAAAATGTTAAGTTTTCACTAAAAAAAAGTTAAATTACTTGCATAAAAAATATAACAACAGATTTTATGAAAACGCTTAGAATTATCATTTGAGCAATTGGGTAAACTTGCTACGCTTTATAAACTGCTATGCATGCAACTTTTAACTGATAATATCAAGGTTAAAGTTATTCTGTCATTGTTTAGGCTATTAAAAGTTGACATTTAAATCTCTTGAGAAATACAATTCGAAAGCAAATTATTATTTGGAGCTACTAGACGGATTTGAAAGAGGTCCTTAGAGTTTAAAAGGCTATTTGTTCTCTAATTGAACAGTGTCAATTAAAAAAAATGTGTTGGAAGGGCACTCCCTTAGAATATGCCTTTAAAAAGTCCACAAATCGTTAGTGTATAACAATTTCAAAAAAATTAATTGGAATAGAAGTAGTAAATACCACCTTGTTCAGGCCAAGTACCTACTGTATGCCAAAACGCAAAGTGTTCTCTTTATATTTGCAAAAAAATTTACTGCCCGAATATGCCCCTCCCGAAAAAAAATTAAAAATGTGCTGCTACTTTTCAATTTTCAATTTTATTTTTTAATATGATCAGAATAGCTTTGCTTTAAAAAAAAACCGACGTTCCGTACATATCCTTATATATGCAATATTTGCGAAACACCGAAGAACAATTGCAATAATGTAAATTTTGACGTTTTAAATTTGCTTCTTGATCCAACAGAAACTTAATTGAAAAAAACTTCTTTAACACCTTAACCGAATTTGTTTTTCTGCCAGTTTTATAGCTCCTAAGCCATTTATTATGTATGCCAAATTCAAGCACGTATCTTACTTTTTTGCGAGATATAACTCTTGTCTTTCTAGATTGCTCATTCGACACACTGTGCTATGCCAAACTGATCCTTTTGTTATGATAAAAAAGAGTTTTTGCATGTAGATTTTCCTATCCAAGAGGTAAAAAAAAAGTCTACTTCATTTATGCAGACGAAAAACAGTTAAGAAATTTCAGAAAATTCTGAAAATGGGATTTTTAGCATTTTCGTTGAATTTTTTTATTTTTCGCCAGGTGCAAATAGTTTTTGATGTGTAAACATCTATACGCTAGGGGGTAAAAATCTTTTTCACAATACAATCACAAATTTTGAGCAAGATTAATCTTAGTTGAGTAAGATTGTAATAATGCGGTGTGAGCTGTGTATGAATGTATTAGTGTAATCATACGGACAACAAGAAGTACAGAGAAACTTAACAGCTGCATAGAAAGAAATACACTAACACTGGCAAAGGGTCTCAAGTTCAAACTCATGCAGTAAGGTCGTATGTTTGTTGGTTGGTGCTGTGTTGCCGTGTTTTTGAATTGAGTGAGTATTTCGGCGCTGCCATTTTTTATTTTTGCCGGGAACTTCTGGGATTTAGGGGATTTTGTGTCCAGTTTTTCGGGATTCAGGCCCGGTTCGTCTCGGTTTTAGAACCCGGGTTTTAAAAACACCGGTTTTTCGGTTTTACCGAATTTGTTGCTGAACTTGGTTCGATATTTGGCTGACGGTTTATTGACTGTGTTTGTCTTTGACTATTGGTTATTTTGCTGTTTAACTGCGGTAATTCCAACTATTTTGTACAGGTATATTATATTTTTGATGTGTAAACATCTATACGCTAGGGGGTAAAAATCTTTTTCACAATACAATCACAAATTTTGAGTAAGATTAATCTTACTTGAGTAAGATTAATATTACAATTGTAATAACGCGGTGTGAGCTGTGTATTAGTGTAATCATACGGACAGCAAGAAGTACAGAGAAACTTAACAGCTGCATAGAAAGAAATACACTAACACTGGCAAAGGGTCTCAAGTTCAAACTCATGCAGTAAGGTCGTACGTTTGTTGGTTGGTGCTGTGTTGTCGTGTTTTTGAATTGAGTGAGTATTTCGGCGCTGCCATTTTTGATTTTTGCCGGGAACTTCTGGGATTTAGGGGATTTTGTGTCCAGTTTTTCGGGATTCAGGCCCGGTTCGTCTCTATTTTAGAACCCGGGTTTTAAAAAAACCGGTTTTTCGGTTTTATTGAATTTGTTGCTGAACTTGGTTCGATATTTGGCTGACGGTTTCTTGACTGCGTTTCTCTTTGACTATTGGTTATTTTGCTATTTAACTGCGGTAATTCCAACTATTTTGTACAGGTATATTATATTTTTGATGTGTAAACATCTATACGCTAGGGGGTAAAAATCTTTGTCACAATACAATCACAAATTTTGAGTAAGATTGTAATAACGCGGTGTGAGTGTATTAGTGTAATCCTACGGACAACAAGAAGTACAGAGAAACTTAACAGCTGCATAGAAATACACTTACACCATCTAGTGCGCAATAGTAGTAGTAGTAGCTACTAATTTTCACTAATTGTCGTACATTATGTTATCGTAGGCAAGTAAAAACAAATAAATAAAATGAATACAAAACCATTTAATTTTAATAACTTTTAAGAAGATTTTTGGCACTTTTAATAAGAAATTTACTAAAACAAAGCAAATAAGAAAAACAAAAAACTAAACTTGTCAAACTTAAGGTATTCTTAACAGCTGCATATAAACACCATCTAGTGCGCAATAGGAGCTACTAATTTTCACTAACATATAATTGTTTACACATCTCCCCTGTGATCTGACTCACATTATTATTTTTTTAATATTTAGGCGCATATTAGGCCTCAAGGCTCGCGATTTGAGAAAACAAGCCTTGAAACTAATATTTACAATAAAAATATGTCTACTTTGAAACGCTCTGTTAAAAATATCTTTTTACTGTATTTACTGGTATTTAATGCAATACTTATTTTAAGTTGTAACTCAAATTTTGTAAATATTAAAATAATTCTAACTATTTTGATAGATATTAAATTATATTAAAGAAAAATTTACGATTACTTGGAACTGATAAATAATATATGTACGTGAGGAGAATATTACAATTGTTGAAGAATTTTAATAAAATGTGAATGATAGACGCTATTGGAGCACCACTAATCTGACTAGTGAGGAACTCGCACTTTGTTCATAGACGCTGGTGGAAAGCCATATATAACCCAAGATTGATACAGGTGGAGATCATATAAACTGTAGCAATATATTTTATGATTCCCTACACTCACCAAATATATATAGTTATATCATGGTTGAGTCAACAATGTCATGTTTCCCGATATAGTTACTGGTCACGACAAATACGTTATTTTTGTTTTAAATGATTGTGGACCGTAATTAGTTTACGACAAACAAACTCATATTTACATTTAATCATGCCATTATTAGCATTCATAAAAATTGCAAGATATTAAAAGAAAATCCCCCGCAAAAACTATTGCTTCGGCCGAAGCAGCTTTATAAGCGAGAGAAGCTAGTTTTGTTGTTTCTACTGCTTGGAAAGGCGCTTCGAACATGCATGATTTTTGCTTGCGATGTCCTACTTTGGAGCTCTTGTTTTTCATATAAAACAGCGCTTCTTTCGAAGCATCGAAAATGCTCTAAAGTCATGTCTCATTTTATCATCGTTAAACTACAGACAAAACAAATAGTGTTTTATTATAAATTTCTCTCGTCCATGCAATAGGTGGGAAATGTAGAAAGAGAGCATTTTTTAAATGGGTTTTGAGTTTTCACATGTGTTAGTGTTTATTTGAAACAATGTGTGCGACAATTCTTTTGTTGAAAGCTACAATGCTACTGAATATGATTTTATTTATTTTGGAGCTCGTGTTGAAGAAATATAAAATGCGGACTAACCTAGTAATTTAAACATTACGAACACTGACAGATCTCTGCTTTCTTTTTGAGCATCAGCGAAAGCGCTTTAAAAGATCGCATATGGAAAGCATGCACGTTTTTTACTGCTTATAAAAACATGATATTTTTTTGATGGGAAATTTTACTACAATCATAGCATGTTCCCAGCAAAAAGAGAGCATGCAAACCATTAGCAGTAGTAGTAATGAGACTATCATAACGTATAAGTGCTACTGATTGCGACGGCCGGTACACCATCTCATTAACGTGCATTATTTATTTGTATCACATTTCTCGGTAGATACTAGTGAATATGATGAACATTAACTATTTAACCAATTTATTTAACGAAATATAATACGACATTCCCCTGCGGAAAATTTGGTGACAAATGATCCAAAAGTACTCGTCCTATGACTTGAGAAAATGGGACTGGTACCAAAAATAAGGAATAGTGAATGGTGAAAAAAGATATATTGTGTAAATTCTCACATATTAACAATTTTCAGTCAACTTAGTTGGTACTCCGGCTAGTATTGTAGGAAACGGCACTGAACAAATTCGATGCATCTGGATCTAAGGCCTATCACATAGTATCTATATAATATTAGTTGTCTCCCTTCAATGAGAGCTTAGCTGGTATTTATAACATTGAAATATAAGAAGTTCCCCTGTGGTCGAGTGGGTAGTGTACTAGCCTGTCATGCCTGTCATGCCGGAGGTTGCCGGTTCGAGTCCTATCAAAGACACCGCTTAAAAATATAATACAATTTCTACTTGGATTTGTAACAATAAAAAAATAAATTAATCGATAATTACAGCTGAATTTTGGAATAATAATCATATATAATCTATATTATTCTACACCGATTGGGACTCCATAAGATAGTTCAGGGACAAGTTACAGGGTGCATACATAGTATTAATTAACCCCATCCTAGGCCATCCCCATGTAAAAGTGGCTGGTCCGCTTCGTAGGAAGTTTTAGAACTCGGACTGGTCCCTACCACCTGGGGACCGGTCACGTGACTTGTTTTGTGTCAGATCCATTTTCCGTAGGGTCATTGTAGCTTCTTATACTAAAGTTATGTTAATTCGCCTTATGGATTGCAGATCTGATTATTTATTCAAACATTTCGAGGTCCTTTTTTGGGGGTGTTGAGCAGAATTTCGTACTACGTATTTCAGATATTTTTGTTCTTTGCCAAAGTAGTTCTATTTCTGGTGATTTATCAATGAATTTAAAGGTGGCATGGAATGATAATTTCCATGGACATTATTTCCTTTTTAAAATTAAAATAATATCCCTCGAAACTCAAAATAGTTTAAAATATAATATTAGTTTATTTTTCCTTAAATATCATTGAAGTAACAGAATGCCAAATCTCGAGTCGATCAGAAATGGTATCATACCCTTATCGTCAAGAAAACAAATGATAAATTTTAAAACGATTGGACGGACTTATTTCAAACTTTTCGCTAAAAAAAAACATTATAGATCAAATAACATTTCAAAGAAAAGAAAATTAATCAAAATCGATCTAGTGGCTCATTTACTCAAACAAGATCATAACTCATCAAAAACAAAATACCTTTGCAGAAAACGACTTTAAAGTTCTCAATTTATATACAACTTAATGGAAAAATTAAATAGCAAAACAATATGATGATTAATTTTTCATAAGTAAATCAAAATATCATATTGTTTGAGCTATCACGTTGTTTCAGTAATTTAAAGACACAACTAGAAAATGGTACATAACTTCGAAACGTATGGAGCAATTTTCTTTAAACATGGCTGCTAATGCCCGATCAAAATGCCTTTCAAAAAAAGAACTAGACAATAATTGGTCCGTCCAGCCGTTTGGACGCAACATATTATATCACTGAGGATTTGGCAGAAGCACCAACAAAATAGGGACGATATACAATTCCGCTATATAGAATACTCAAAAGTCGTGTACATACTTTTATAAATTAAAAAATTAATTTTTATAGCTAAGAAAAATTTTAGCACATCATAATTTTAAAGGCATATTAACAGAATTTAAAAAAAATTCTATCTATACTAGAACGCCTTAATTTTTTTTGTACTCTACGCAAATTTGCTATTTTGAAAAGTAAAGTTTTTGATAATGCTTAGATAACTATGGCTTTAATTACTTTATTACTTCAATGATAATGATTAAAACTTCTGATCTTATATTTTTTAAATAACATGATAAGGGAGAGCAAACTTGTCTTAGCAGCTGCATATTTGATTGAGGTATAAATAGACGGGTTTCACTAACTTTCGAAAAGTTAAGCTATGAAGAACTTTAAATTAATTGTAAAAATATCTATATTTTGCTTTGCACTGTTCGAGGCAGTTTCAAGTGAACCACAAAAACATAAACTACCAGACGGCAGCAGAGAGTATCTTATCGAAACAGAACCGAAGGTATTTATAAAATTCAAATAAAAATTTTGTACATATATACTTTTTAATAATTTCCAATTTATAGTATGACTGGTTTGAGGTCTTTAAGGAGTGCGCTCGCAACGACTGTGAATTTGTTCAAATTGATTCAGATGTGAAAAACTATGATCTTATTGAGTTGTTGAGAAAAAATGTTAAAAATCCTCCAAACTTTTGGTTAGGTGGCCATGATGATTACGACTCAAGGACAGAAATCTCAAGGCCTTTCTTGTGGTCGGCAACAGGTAAACAATTCAAATATAACTACTGGTCAGAAAATATGCCTAACTTTAGTGAAAAAGATGAGCATTGTGTTTACATGTCGAACGCTACTACACTGTACCAATGGAATGTAACTAATTGCAAAACAAAAATGGGTTTTATATGTGAATTGAAAATAAATAGAGATTATTATGAAATCGTAAAATCATGAAAATAAAACAATTAAAAAGAAAAAAGCTGCTTTAGTTTTAATAATGTCCCAAAATATGAAAGAAAAATAAATAGTTTGAATTCCTTATAACATTGCAAAATTGTTGACTCTTGCTTATTTCAAAATTGTATTTTGCCTTACTGTTAAAATTGTAAATTTTGAAAAAAAAACCTAGAAAAACAAAAATTTTACAAATCTAATGACCTGTAAGTCAGTGAATTTTCATCCGATCAACACATTTTGAATATGGACTGAAAGTGCTAAATTTTTGTAATTCAAATAGCAGTTCTCAAGATTTTTGGAAAGAGCTTTATAAACTGCAGAAAAACACGTTTCTCGCGAATATCTTGAAAATGATTTTTGAGAAAAATAAATTAATGTCATATTCGTGTTCAGCGACCCCCAAAATAGCTTAGAAATCATCTAATTTTTACACAGTTAGCTCTAAAATATATAATGCTTTTTTTTCTTTAATTCATAAAGATTTTTTTCGATTGAACATTTCTCACATTACTAACAATGATCTTCCACTAATCATAGAGGCTATAGAATTTGAGAAAAGTGAATTTAAAAGCATTTCCAATTCATCCGATCAACTCTTTGTTTTTTTTTTCAGATAATAAGTACTATTTTATGTGACAAATGTAATTTTTTGCTCTTTGAATTTGTGTTTGTGCTTTTAATTTTTTACTGAATTCCGCCGTTAAATTACATTCGATACTTTAATACGAAAAATCTGGTTAACTAGTTGCTCTTGAAAACTCTTCTTTATTTCAAATAATTTTTGCTTGATATTTCCTAATTTTTGTACACGATATTTATTGCTGCTGTATAATTTACTTAATTCTCTGATCATGTGGTCTATTAGTATGAAATAACGGCGAATTTCATATAATTTAAAAATTTTGCAAGTTTTTATTAAGAAATCTACAAAAACTTAATAAAAAAAAAAGGAAAATTTACATAAAATTTTTTAGTCGAGTTATTCGATTAATCGACCTAAATTACTCGAATGAATTTTTATTCGAAATTGGAATTTTTTGTTTCATCGAACATTATTTGACCTCAATTATTCGATTAATTTAGCAAACATTATTGGAGTGAATACCCTGATAATAACAGTAAGAAAATTTAGGAAAACTGTCAAAATTAAAAAAAATATCGAAAATGGCTGGAAAATTTAATAAAATGGGGAGTATTGCTTTGTTGTATTTTATATTATATAAACATATTTTATATTATATAATTATCTGTCTTCATATAATTTGCATATAAGATCGATCCTATATGAATAATAGGCTATCCAAAGAAAAATATTAAAATACCAATATCTCGAAAGCTCGACCCAATCTGACAAAATGGTGAACGTCATTCTATTTTTTGTCCCCAAATTATATAAAATCAACTATCAGAATCTTTGCCCGAATTTTAGACTACAACAGTGTAATTAATATTGGATCTCTATTTCAACCCTTCGCAGCCACCCTCAATCAATTCTTGCGGCATTTAGTACCAAAATAGACATAAAAACAGTTCCAAACCATGCTGGGAATACAAACACGTCCCACGCTCATTTCGCGGTCCTAATAAGATTTTCAGCAAGATAATGAAGCAAAGGATCTCGCAATACCTTTAGATCAAGTATTCCGAAATCACAGGATACCGAGAAAGCATCAAAGAAAAAGGCTAAACATGTATTGATTCGGTCCCTATATAATGTGTAGTATTATTAATAAAGTCCGAATTAATGATATTACATATTGAGAAAAAACAGATTTTGTAATAACGATAATTTCCATTTTATTAAGTTTTTTGTTAAAACTTTTTTAAAATGATGTTAAGCCCTTTTGCATTTAATGTAACAATATATAAATTTTGTCTTTTATTTATAACTAGCTGTGCCCGCGGCGTTGCCCGCCCGGAGTTAACTTTTGACTAACTATAAGAGCAAAAGTAAAAATAAGTACACATATTATTTTACAATGATTACAGATTAATTTGTTTTATTAATTAGTTAAAGAAGAAATTCAAATTCATAGTTACTTTTGTTAATAAAAACATGTACATACATTCATAATATATCTACATACACACAATTGTTTATATAATTACCCCTCTGCCCCCTATTAGTCCTAGTTCTGAAAAAATATAAAGCTTTTGTGTTCTTGTGTACGCAGATTTACCGACGATTTAAATTGCATCAAAATAGGTTCAATAGTTTCGGAGATGCAGAAATTGTCCCTCAGCCCCCTTACTGGTTCCTAGTTTTGAAACAAAAAATAAAGCGCTTGTTTTCTTTTATAACGCAGATCTATCTATGTTTTAATTTTCATCAAAATCGATTAAATAGTTTCGTAGTGGCAGAAATTGCCCCTCTGCCCCTATACTGGTCCTAGTTTTAAAGAAATATAAAGCTTTTGTGTTCTTTTTTACGCAGATCTATTTACGTTTCAAATTTCATCAAAATCGGTTAAATAGTTTCGGAGAGGCAAAAAGTGCCCCCTGCCCCCTCTTGGTCTTAGTTTTTTAAAATATATAAAGTCTTTATGTTTTTTCAGACGTAGATCTATATATGTTTCAAATTTCATCAAAATTGTTTCAGCCGTTTAGTCGATAAAGCGTAACAAACGAACACAGTTACTTTCCCATTCCGATGGGGACGGACGAGCGTACAGACTGCCTTGAGAGCAGACCGATGGACTGGTAAGCAAACAGCGTACTCACTTTAAGAGGGGTTTGTTTTTCTTTTGAGTACGAAACCCCAAAAAACATTTGCTTTAGTTGATCTCTGCTAAAGCGATAATAAATATTTTCTGAGTATGTGGGGTTTGCCGCCCCTCGACCCTATCCTAAGAACTTTGCCGTAACCCTATATACCCTATGTCCGTTCAGAGGTTACATTCTACATTTTATTGAAAAAAAATGTTTAATCGGACAGGTGGTTCCGCAGATTACCTCTTACAAATATACAAACATACAAATCAAATGACAAAAACGTACAGCAATTATGTTGTCCACCTAAATTGTCCAAATATCACACGGTGCTCTATGCTGGACTTTTATCATGATAGTCGTGCAGAGCTTGATTTAAATAAATATATTAATATATTATACTTTCCCATTCCCACGCACACGAAAATTGCGTTGCAATCGGGTTGGCAATTTCGGAGATTGACGTTAATGAGCCTATTCACTTGCACGTGATTTTTATAAACTAAAAAAGAAATTCTGTGAATGCTACTTGTATATTTTGACTTACAAACCAGCTGCATAAATACGATTAATGTTTGTCCTGCTAATTAACTCAACAAATAAATATTTTAATACACTAGTACACAGAAAAAAATAGACAAGAATTATGTTCAATAAGACCATGTTATTGAAAAAAATATGAATTTCAATAACATTTGTCATTAACTTAATACAATATTTCGTTGTTTGTATTTCTACTCCATGCCGGTTATATCTCTTCTTTTCATACAAAAGTACTTAAAACAAGTTTTATCTCATAAAAATATAACTGGGACATGACTCGGCTGTAGAGAGCAAGCTTTACGACCGGGAAGCCCGAGTTCGTATCCCAGGCATGTCAACATTATTTTTAATTTATATTTTTTTCTTTTGAAATAATTTTGCTATCAATATAGCGGAATTCTTTATCACAGGAAATTTGAAAAAAAAATTATTGAATACCGGGATTTTTGTTATCAAAAACGAAACTTATTTTTTTCTGTGTAAGAAAGCCAACTTTTAAGCCCACTTAAATTAATGTTAGAAATTCATAATCTGTTTTCATAGCTAATGCTAGATAATACGTTATTATTAGATATTTTTAACAAAAGTTATCTTCTTTATTACTTTTTTTAATACACAACAATATGACGTTTATTAATTTATTACTTTAAGAGGTTTGAAACTTTTCAAAAGTATGGTTAAAGACGAATGATGATTTGGTAAAGAACCAATGAAATTCATATTCACACTGTTTAACCCTCAACAAATAAATCTTTATTTTAAACAAAATTGGTAGAATATCTCAAATAATAAATTTAATAAATGCTTTATTACTTAAACGACATGATCTTAGGTTAAATAACTTTTTTTAATTTTTTGATAAGCAAACTGATAAGGGAAAGAAAATAACTTGCTATAGAGGCAACATGTTTACTAAAAGTATAAATATGTAAGCTTCAGCAAAAGTTTAGCACTTACTTTCGAAAAGTTGAGCTATGAAGAACGTTAGAAAACTTGCAAAAATCCTTATCTTTTGCTTTGCACTGCTTGATGCAGTTTCAAGTACACCGCAACAATACAAAGCATCAGATCGAAACCGACCTAAAGGTAATTTACCCTTAAAATTCGAAGAACAACTTTATACAAATGTAATTTACAATAATATTTTATTAATAGTACAACTGGTATCAGGCAAGTCATGAGTGTGCTCGCAGAGATTCTCAACTTGTTATAATCGATTCAGCGAATAAAAATGAAGCCATTATTGATTTGTTGAAAAAGGTTATAGGAAAATCTCATAATTTATGGTTGGGTGGCAATGATGAATATAGTACAAGCAGAGACTACAATCGGCCTTTCTACTGGTCGGCCACAGGTGAACGGTTCAATTACACCTATTGGTCAGAAAATAATCCTGACAATTATCAAAATCAAGAACATTGTGTTCACATCTGGGTTACTAAGCCCCTTTACCAGTGGAATGATGTTGAATGCACAAATCAAATGGGTTTCATATGTGAAGTGAATCACTATTTGGAGAACTACGAAAAACAGCACAAAAGTACATGTGATGCAGTCAAACATTCAAGCTCATCCATTTCTAGTGAATTCAGCAAAGTTAAGCAACAACAACTTGCCGAAATAAGTAGTAAAATTAAACAAATTGATAATCTGAAAGAGCAGGCGAAAGCAGATTTACAAGAGTTGCAAAATAATTTACAGGTCGCTATACAAAAAACTCTCGCTGAACAAGAGATTAAGATGAAACAATTGTCGGAAAAAGTGTTTAAGGAAGTCAGTGTTTTGCAAGATGACTTACAAAAGTCTATTAAGGACATGAATGCACAATTTAGTGAAAAGTTGAGTGCAACACAAAGTGAAATTAACAAAGTTTGTTAATTTAATTTTATGTTTGCTATAATATGATATACATATAATCGCACATATGTACATATGTATGTATGTATAAAAAATTTTCATTAACCGGAAAGCCTGCAATCACCGTTTAGACTAATTTTTGATTTTTTTATTACTTTGTTTCAAATAAAAAAGTTAATTATTTTTATTTTATTAAATATTTCTGATGTGCGAAAGTTTATACAATTAAAATTAAAACCACATACAAAAAATTATCATCACTTTTTTCTCAATTAAAGACAGTGTTTGATGTAGTATCGAAAATAAATTAAGTTATTAATTAATTCAATTATTTTCTTAATTAAAATTGTGTTTAAATGGTTTTTTTTTTCTTTTGAAGTACAGTAACCACGCACAGTGGCTCGAATTGGAAAAAATGGTAATAAATCTGTATTTTTGAAACTTGCGATCCGATGACAAAGCGAAGCATATAAAAATCATAGAGGACTGCAAATTTTCGCCCTTTTGTCCTGATCGTGCAGCATATCGGTACATGAAACTATGTGTTCTTTGCATAGGAGGTGTAGGGTATGCTGAGCAACTTTGTAGAAAATATTAGGGCAAATATTTTGATCGAAGATATTAACCCTCTGACTACCCCATATAACGGTCATTTTTGGCTCTTTTCTAACAAATCGTAAGAAACATCCCTTAAAAGAGGGAGTGCAGTGATGAAATGTTTCACAAAAATGTTGGCCATAATATTTTACTATAGCTCTTCAAATACAATTAAGCACCATACTCAACTTGTACACCAGAAATCATTGAAAACTTAAACTATGTTTAAGGGTTAACTGCATACTTATTCACAATTTATACTCGGCATAGGAAATTTTGTAAGTCTTACGTTTAAGGTATAAGATCTGTTCAGCACTTGTATGTAAAACATCACAAGAAAAATTTTACTCGAACATTTTAACCCTCAAACTCTTCGCTTTATGGGTCTTTTTGTACATTTCTGAAAAAATGGGCTCCCTTCAGCACCGATATAGGCGGCTTAAATATTCTACAAAAATATTTGCCATAAAACTCTACCATAGGTCTTTAAAGAGACCCAAGCTGTGGACTTAACTCAGACGCTAGAAATCCTTGAAAACTTAAAATGTATTTAAATTAATGTACTTATGCATAATTCGTACTCGGTATAGAAAATCTTGTAAGTCTTACACGCAAAGAAAAGATATGGTTTTGGCATGGTTGCGTCAGCAATAACATGTTTCCCGACACAGATTTTGAATGTGGCAAAAAACTTATTATTGTATTAAATTACTGTGATCCTTAATTAGTTTAAGGCAAAAGAACTAACGTTTATATTTAATCATGAAATTATTAGATTTCATGAAAATTGACACATGGTTGGCTTGAACAATATATATTGTTGAAAAAATTCTGACTACAATCATGGTTTATTTAAAAATTCAACAACAGAATGGTTCTATAATAATAAAATATCGTTCTTTTCTATACTATTTTGTTTGCAATAAAGCTATGGTTATAAAACAGTTTTTGTGCTATCCCTTTGTTGAATGCTTTTTGTTAGTTTTGTGTTTTACTTGACAGCGTTTGGTTTATTTTTGTGAGCGGCTGGTGTGAAAAAATAAAAAAAATAAAAATTAAATTAACAAAAAGTGATATATTCCGGCAATTAATGTTCGGCCATGTTCTGAAGACCATTTAGTTTTGAAATAGCAAAATTTCAAAAGCGAAGAAAAGTGTTCCTCAATCGGACAATTTAGTGCATTCGTAGCTTTGTTCTGATAAAAAATGTGAAATATCTGAAACACAAAACCCAACTGAAAGTGAGCTTTTTAATTAGATTCTATCCTGAAAGTTGCCGATTTCACAACGAAATGTTTTTCAGAACATTCCCGATTGTAAATATAACACGTGTCAAGAAATATGTATGTATCTATGTGAAAATAGATAATAATTTTTATTTCAGATTCAATACACTGACCAGTTGAAAAATTTTGTTTTTGATTTAAATTGAAATAATAAAATATTTTAGCTTTTGTTGTTAGATTTCATCAATGGCCAAATGTGTTTTACTTTTGTAATTTGATTTGTAATAGAAGCTACTGGCCTACCGTGTTGTATATAAATAGCTCCTGTCAATTTTTTAATCAACTTATGGTTAAGAAAACAATAAATATATGATTATATAGAACAAGATATATAGTTATTTAGAACCATTTATATGGTCAATTTTAAACCATATTTCAGACCATATTTTGTAATTTTGAACAATATATATGGTTGTTTTGAACCATATACATGGTTGTTTTAACCATGCATATGGTTGTTTTTAACCATATATATGGTTATTTCAAACAATTTAATGTAATTTTGAACCATATATATCGTTGTTTTGAAACATATATATGGTTGCTTGAACCATGTATATGGTTGTTTTGAACTATATATACAGTTGTTTTCAACCATATATTCAATCATAGTATGTTGCTCTTCGATTATGGTTGCCTCAACCATGTTTTTTCTTTGCGTGAACGTTTAAGGTATAAGATCTGTTCGATTTTTTTATGTACAAGACAACAAGGAACATTTTTGTAGCAGATTTTTTCCCGCTATATGGCCGCTGAACGGAAGTTTTTTTGCCCCTTTTTTAAGAAATATACGAAAAGACCCATAAAACGAAGATTTAGAGGGTTAAAATGTTCAAAAAAATGTTTGCCCTAATATTTTCTACAAAGTTGCTGAAAACATACTTTGTATGCTGTACCTCAGATGTAAAGATCACAGAGTTTCATGTGCCGATATGCTGCATGATCAGCCCCCCTCCCCTAAAACAAAGTTCCGATGCGACCTTGCAAAACGCCGACACACGTATATATTTTTTGGTCTCCTCTATTAGAACCCGTAATTTTGAAAAATGTTCGAAATTGTTATATAGTGTAATCAAATCAAAACTTTGAAAATGTATAGAGTTTTTAAAATATAGATCTTAATTGAGGGGCTTAAAACCAAAGGGGTACAAGTGCAAAAATAAAAATTCCAAGTAATTAAGCTTCAAAGCTTTTTGTTCCCATGCATTTCATACATAATATTTTTTAATACATACCGTCTTTTGAGGTAATCATACAGGTCTGAATTTTTGTAGAATGATATATATTGGTATTGAGAGTTGATTCCTGCATATAACTCACTTTTTTTAGTTTTGGATCTTGTACGCCTTTGATAAATTTACTTCCATTCCCCCACATAATGCATGTTTACTAAAGCCCGTTTCACACTATAATACAGAGTATTAAGACTTTTCAAAAACTCAAGTAATATGCAAATGTATGATAGTGTGAAAACAATGTCATGAAAATCTCCAATAATACCGAAAGAAATTTGACATCCCATAACTCATTTTTAGAAATTTTTCTAAACGAAAAGATTTTTTTTCATCCTACCAGTGTTACATTTTTACAAAAGCAAAAGAAGAAAATAATGGGTCTTGCTACCACCGCTGTGTTTGTGTGATACGAATGTATTTGGTTCAGGTCTAAAAGTGTTAGTGCTTTTCGTTCGTATTTTTATGGTAATTTTTTATAAAAAAATTTATCGAAAACTTGAATCGCCGAAAATTATTCAGCCGATGCTACTGAAAGGTCTAAATCGGGTTGTTTCTACTCATGTTTTGCATATTATTTGAAGTGTGATAGTCTAGAAACAAAATTTAATGTTACGTTAGATTTTTTTGACAATCAACCTTTTTCATTTGATTTCTCACTAACAAAATCCAATAAGTCTTAAGACTTGTATTATAGTGTGAAACGGGCTTAAGTAATGGGAATATTATGGTTATATGAGAATTTTTCTGTATACAAATTGAGCCCATTTTCGCCAGACCTAATTGCCTTTCACCGATTTGGTAATTATAATCGTCAGCGGCAACAATTTAGACCTGAATTATATTAAAATAAACATAGGTATGGTAGATGTTAAGTGTATTCTTCGCCAATTTTAAAATATATCCATTGTTATCACTCTTTTACGTAAGTAATTTTTTTAAAATTAAATAAACAATAGATTAAACAAAAAAATTGTTTATCAAAACGTTAGCAAAACAATTTACGGGTTGAACATTTTAACGTTGGCAAATAGTACTAATTTTTCTATAAAAAGTGTTTTGCCAGTGCTGTATTTTTTGTACGGTTGGCAATTTCTGCCTGGGTGCATATGTGAAACAAAACAAGTGTGAAGAAAATCATAAATATTTTTGACAGAAGCAGGAAAGAAACAATAATAAAAAGCAATGTTGTTTTTGTATTGTTGTACTTGTTTTATTCTTGCAACTACCTTGTAATAAATGTATCTTGGTATAGGATTTTACTACCAGGTGGTAGTACAGTCGAACCTGTACTGTAAAGTCCTTGTGTTTTTCCATAAGTCTTAATTTGTTGCATAGTGTTATTTTAACTTTTACCAAAACAGGCTCTAAAAATCGAAAAATATATTTTTGGGTATCAAAGTTAAAGATAAATTTAAACATATTAAAAATTCAAAAAATAGGAAGCAAAATGCGTGCAAGCAGAAAAATTCATAAAGGGTCCGCGAGCCAACAAGTGGTTAGAGAGAGCCCCCGCCTTAACTGATGACTATTTTGGTCATAAAAATATTTTCTTTTGTATATTTATGTATACATATATAATATTTTTTAATTTATATCATATAAATTTTTATTTGTTTAATAATGAATCTTACATTTACGAATGATTTAATCAAGGATCATTCAAACCTTTGAAAGAAAAATTTATTTTAAAATAAACATAAAAATATACGAAAAGTAATAAATATTTTTTATTAAATAAAAAAAGGCTTGAGTATTTTATTTTTTAAATAAGAATAATTTTTTTTTAATTCGTGATTTTTTTTTGGGAATTGCTAAAATTTATGTTTTTTAAATTTATAATCGCACTATTTCCCAAAATTAATATTTTACTGATTCAGTAGAATATTAATTGTTTATTATAAAAACACATTGACATTGATTACTAAGGGGTATTAGCTAGTTCCTATGCGCATTTCATTGGGGCTAAATGCAGATCATCAGGGAACCTTTACCCAAAAATCTCATAGAAAAGCTAAAGATATTGTACCAAGCTTTTATTTAAATGCTCATAGGAACTACCCTACGGTAAATGGAACTGACACAAAACAAGTCACGTGACCGGTTCCCAGGTGTTAGGGACTAGTCCGAGTTCTAACACTTCCTATGAAGCGGACCAGCCACTTTTACATGGGGATGGCCTAGGATGGGGTTAATTGACACTTTGTATGCACCTTGTAACTTGTCTCTGAACTATCTTGTAGAGTCCCAATCGGTGTAGAATAATATAGATTATATATAAATATTATTCCAAAATTCAGCTGTAATTATCGATTAATTTATTTCTATATTTTTTTTTTTTTTTTTTTGTTACAAATCCAAGTATTTTATTTTTAAGCGGTGTCTTTGATAGGATTCGAACCGGCAACCTCCGACATGACAGGCTAGTACACTACCCACTCGACCACAGGGGAACTTATATTTCAATGTTATAAATACCAGTTAAGCTCTCATTGAAGGGAGACAATTAATATTATATAGATACTATGTGATAGGCCTTAGATCCAGGTGCATCGAATTTGTACAGTGCCGTTTACTACAATACCAGCCGGAGTCCCAAATAAATTTACTGAAAATGGTTAATATGTCACCATTTACACAATATGTCTTTTTTCACCATTCACTACTCCTTATTTTTGGTACCAGTCTCATTTTCTCAAGTCATAGGACGAGTACTTTTGGATCATTTGTCACCAAATTTTCCGCAGGGTAGCTAATACCCCTTAGTAATCAATGTCAATGTATTTTTATAAACAATTAATATTCTACTGGATAAGTAAAATATTAATTTTGGGAAATAGTGAGATTATAAATTTAAAAAACATAAATTTTAGCAATTCCCAAAAAAATCACGAATTTAAAATATGGCAGCACCCGGCGAAAAAACACTTGTTTGACATCACGCTATATTAAATGTATAGTTGTTGTTGTTATTGCATTTATTTTTTCTACATACCGTCTTAAGGAGGCCACAGACGAAGCGACCGTTGGTACAACTTGAGTAGGTTGTAGGTAGGTTTGTGGGCTCGTTGTACTATTAAGTTGTGTCTTGGTTGTACGAAAGATCAAAAAGTTTTGCTTTTTTGCCATGTTGTACAACACTGTCGCAACGTTGGTGTGCCTGTCGTATACTATTTTATGTATTATACGTGTTTATTCTTGTTGTCACCACCTTGCAGTAAACATTGAATGTGAGTAATATTTGCGGACAACATAAAATGAGAGATATTTACTTGCTCACAAGTTGATTGCAAAATGAAGTTGTGCATGAGATCGCAAACCAAATTGTATCGTTTGTGTGACAAGCATACAACTTGATTATTAGCTGAGTTGTACCAACGGTCGCAAAGTCTGTGGCTTGCATTACATTTGCAATTAGAGCAGGAAAAAAGCCTGCCTGTGTACTATATGGTACAGTAAGAAAAAAAAACATCATTGATTACTTTGTTCATGTTTAAGCTTTGATATTGTTTAATTAAGCTTCTTATTGATTTAAATAAAAGTTTGCTACAATATCTTTAGCTTTTCTATGAGATTTTTGGATAAAGGATCCCTGATGATCTGCATTTAGCCCCAGTGAAATGCGCTCCAGAACTGGGAAAAAAATCGCGCACACTACTAAAATTCGCAAAAACTTGCTAATATTTGAAAGATTTCATACTTTAATATTGCCCCTAAAATTGTAGGAAAGCCAAAGCCTTGGAAAATCACGCTTATCGCGAAAAACGTGAAAATTCGCGAAAAATTGCAATAGTTTATACAAGCCGTAAAATTGATTGAAAGTCGCTAAAACTACAAGGAATGCGAAAAATTCAATAAAAACTACGAAAATGGCGCAAATTCGCAAAAACTTGCTAACAACGGCATGATAGCAAACTCTAACTTTGATGAAAATCGTTAAAACTGTAAAGAATCTAAAAGTCTACAAAAAAATTGTATCTATTGCGAACATGGCAAAAATGCGCGAGAAATCACAATATAAGAAACAAACCTTAAAATTGATTGGAAATAGCAAATATGGTAAAATAAATCTACTTCTCGCAAAGAACGCGAAAACCGCGGAAATTCGCGTAATTGCTGAAATGTTTTGACGAAAAACCGTAAAGAATAACAAAATCTAAGATAATCATACAAATACCGAAAATGGTGAAAACTCACAAAAAAATGTCTACAAAAGATTTCATGTTAACAATTAGGGAATTCACAACAGCGTTCTAAAATGTGTCTTAATATAACAATGTTTTAATTTTAGTCTTTTATTATGGGTTGGCAAGTTTGTTGTTTCTGTTTTGTGCGTAAATGAAATTTACCACCAGATGACAAGTTTAAAAGTCCAAGAGGCACGTTTTTTTCAATGCGGCAATATTTTAAATAAAGAATTTGTGTGTGGTTTAAGTGTATTGGTGTTTCTTTGGTTTGTTGATAGGTACCAAGCACTAACGTGCTTGTGTTGTTGTTTTGTTTGTTGTGTATTTTAAGTTCGTGTTCTATACATGTAAATAGTGAGCAATATTCGGCAAACTTCGTCGTTACTTTTATTACTTTAATATGCTGTGCTTTGTATCGTTGCTCACAATGAAATTTTGAGGTGTAACGATATTGCTATTTCCAAATTTTAAGATACACATTGTGAATCCTTAAATTTTTTTATTTAATTTTGAAACTTTTATACATTTATTCCAAATGATTCAAACTACAATAATCAATCGAAATTTTTAGTCAGGATTAACGATTTTTGATTACGATTAATAATCAAAAAAACGTTGATTACGATTTGTTAGTTTTTAATCATTAATCACGATTAACCATTTTAATCGTTAGTTGTTAATCATTAATCAGATTAACGTTTTGCCAACACTGAGTAGAGGGAACAAAAAAATAATTATATTGGGTGTTTTTTATTGAGGTATAGAACTTTAAGTTGGCATCACTTTTTTAACTGGCGGCCATTTTGTCAGCTGTCAAGTGATTAATATTTAGTTTGGTTTGCCATTTCATCATGAACAGGTTGACAAAAGAACAACGCTTGCAAATCGTGCAAATTTATTTCGAAAATAATGGTTCAGTTCGCGAAGTTTACCGCAAGCAAAATCGCAAAATTTTGTTCAGTGATGAGGCTCATTTTTGGTTGAATGGCTACGTCAACAAGCAAAATTGCCGCATTTGGAGTGAAGAGAATCCACATGAGACCCTTGAGACGCCATTACATCCACAAAAACTGACTGTTTGGTGTGCTCTATGGGCTGGTGGAGTCATTGGGCCATACTTCTTCCGAAATAATGCTGGAGTGTCAGTTACCGTTAATGGAGACCGGTATAGAGCCATGATAACCGACTATTTTGTTCCCGAATTGGATGGCATGAATGTGGATGAGTTGTGGTTCCAACAAGACAGCGCTACATGCCACACAGCGCACGTCACAATCGATTTATTGAAGGAAACATTCGATGAGCGCATAATTTCGCGGAATGGACCTGTCAATTGGCCACCAAGATCGTGTGATTTGACACCATTGGATTATTTTCTTTGGGGATATGTGAAGTCGCTCGTCTACGCCAACAAACCAGAAACGTTAGGGGACTTGGAAGCCAACATTCGTGGCGTTATTGCCAACATACGGCCCCATATGCTCGAAAAAGTGGTTGAAAATTGGACCTGTAGAATTGGCTTTATTCGAGCCAGCCGCGGCGGCCACATGCCCGAAATCATATTTAAACATTAATGGCATAAAATTATCCTTCCAATAAAGCCAAATTGATGGACATTAAAACGATTTTCTTGTGTCTTATTTCAATTCGAAGTTCTATACCTCTAAAAAAAACACCCTGTACATGTATCGGCGTTTTGAAAGTTTGTGTCTGGCCTTTATTTTAGGAGGACTTAAATTTCGCTTTTTGCACATTATTATACAGAATCGGCATAGGAAATCTTATAATCTTTGTATTTTATACATAGGATGTGTTCACCACTTTTATGTAAAACACTACGGAGAACGTTTTTGTGGAAAATGTCTTCTTCTAACTCTTCGTTCCATGGGTTTTTCTTTACCATTCTTAAAAAAAAAATGTTCTACGTAAAATTTTACTATAGGTCACCATACCAAAGAAAGCTGTAGATATAATATACATATTTGTAAAAAGTTGAGAGCAAATTTAGTAATATTTTCAATAACAATGAACCTTATCAGATGCCCTTTGCAAGTGGGTAGTAAGTACTGTTTCTTAAAATCAATATCGAATGTACGTAATTTTTTAATCGTTAAGATGTTTCAACTTACAATTATCAGCCCAATTGTGAATAACAATTCCCCAGGAGTTTTTTCCCTATTCCCTGTTCCCCTATTCTAAATAAAATCTCCCCGGAAAATGTTTCTCTTTTCCCATTCCTCCCATTATATATTACAATTTCCCCGGGAAAAAAGTAAGTATTCTAAATATGAGGGAGAGGGAGAAATTATTGCGAGTTTTTTCCCCAAGCATTTTGATAGGAACTAATGCAAAAACTTAATATTCAATTTAAAAAATGTTGTGAAACATTGGTATCAGCATTTATTTGGGACAACAAGTTTAAATAAACACCGGAATATTATATTTCTCTCTTATTTTAGGAATTTTTATCCACGACGTGCAAACATGCGCTTCGGCCTTCGGAAGAAAATTTTAAAACATACTCAATGCTACAGACCTTTAAGTTCACATACTAAGTATACCTATTTTATAAATGAGAGATTGGTTGCGATTTAAAAAATTTTCAAATTTCCTTTTTACACACAATCATTGGGGATTTAATGCATCTGACTCTGGCCTATTTTTAGCTTCACTTTATCAGCATGAAGTTCTTACGAACGCTTCTGAGTGACTACACTGTTTTTATTTAAACTCTTGACTGCAAACCACCGACTTTGGTCCAGAGTTCAAACCTCCGCGCAGTCAATTTTTTTCTTTGTCTACATGCTTCACATTTATCTCTTAATAAAAATATAATTTAATTGAAAAATTAAATTAAAGCCGAACTCAAGCCAAAAATAATTAAATTTCTTTGGATATAAACCCATACAGTTCGACTAAACTCATAACTTAATTGTTAAACTCTAAAGGCACCTAGCAAAAAGGAAGTACATGTTCAAATAAACTGAACAAACAAACATTTACACACAAACACACTAGTACTCGTAATTACAGTGCTACAGTCCAAAAAAGACACGGACTTCACTGTATAGGTTTGATTGTACTACCATAGGGCAGTAAAACCCTATACTCAGTTTTCCGAATTTGGTGACCAATTTCTTTTTATGGGCCTCCAAAGTTTTGGAAAATCAGCGGCCCCTCAAAAAAAGGTGTTATCAGTTTTTGGCCAACAGCTAATTCAAATTTGGTAATACCGCTTAACTCTATATGGCAATAATGTAGGTAAAGGTGAAGGTACATAGCATGCGTTAAATACGCTAATGCGTTACAGACTTCTGTCAAAAAAGTTGAAATAGTGTGTTTCCATAAGGCAAGATACAAAGCGAAGTTTGCGACGCGCGAAACTCGCAAAAAGTTGAACATTCTTCAACTTTCACGCGTCGTATACAAAATGACAGGTAGTGCTGCCAGATTCATATGCTAAAATGTTGGTTTAATGGAAATAAATTATTAGAAATTAATATTTTTAATAAAAAATGGATGAAAACTGCATTAAATATATGTATAAAGAAAAATAAAACTAAAAGGCAAGACAAAATAAGGCTTGAAATTGTATAACCAGAAGAGCATCAAAAGCGTGGTGTGTAACTTGCCATTCTTAAAGCGTTAAAAGTTCGAAAAGTAAGAAAAGCGTTGCCGCGCAACGAGTGGTATGTACCTCCACCTTAAGAGCTCGCTAAACAGATTTTGTTAGCATTTAATGCCAAAAACCTATTTTTTCGTGCACTTTTTTTGAAAAAATTAAGGAGAAAAAATTTGTTTTAACTTTTTTCAGAATAACTTACAGCGACTCGTAATTTTTTACTAACAATATTTCGCAAAGTTGTAGTTACGGTAGAGTTGAACAACTTTTGTGAACATATCAATACAATCTGAACGTATCTAAGCACCCTAAATAGCCCAAAATAAATAATTTTCACCTTAAAAGTTTTAGTTTTTTTACCAGTTAGGCTAAAGTTGTATTGAATTTTTTTACTTTCTTTGTTATTCTTCCACTTCTTATGTTGCTGATTTTGGTATTTACTATTTTTTATTGTTTGTTGTTGTTCTGCCAAATATTGATAGTGAAAAATTTGGAGTCCCCGTAAGTTATGCTGAAAAAAGTTAATAAAATAATTGTTTCCTATATCTTTTCAAAAAAAAGGGCAGGAAAAGATTATTTTTCTTGGCACAAAATCTTAATGAAACACAACAGAGAAGTATGCACTAGAATATACTAATTTCAAAGAAAAAAAACATTTTTTTTAGCATAAAAAATAGAAAAAAAAACTACAATTTTAAGGTAAAAAGTAATATATATGAGCTATTAGGGTGTCCAGACATGTTCAGATTGTATTAATATGTTCACAAAAGTTTTGCAGCTCTACCGTAACTATAAGTTTGTCAAATATTGTTAGTAAGAAATTACGAGTCCCTGTAAGTTATTATAAAAATGTAAAAAAAAAAATTTTTCTTAAATTTTGCGAAAAAATTTGTCTGTTAGTAATCTGTTAAGCGGATTCTTAGTTAAGCGGTATCTTTAAGTTTGAATTAGCTGTTTGCCAAATACTGATAACACCGTTTTTTAAGGTCCCACTGATTTTCAGAAACTTTGGAGGTCCATAAAAAAAATTTTTCACCAATTTCGCCAAACTGAGTAAAGGGTTTTACTACCCCGTGGTAGTACAATCGAACCTGTACTGTCCAGTCCTTGTGTTTTTCCAAAAGTCTTCATTTGTCGCATAGTGTTATCAATGATAATTCATACTAGAATAGAGAAATAATAAAAAGAAGCTTAACACAAGACAAAAGAAAAAAAGTGAATATCAATAACTATCAAATGAAATACAGCTCTAAGACTGACAGTATGAATTGATTAAAAGTAGATGATATTCAACTCTTGACTGTAAACCACCGACTTTGGTCGATTGGTCTAAGCGGTAAAGAACTCTGATGAGATTAGCGGGAGCTATCGAAATGTCAGTTCAACCCTCCGCGCAGTCAACATTTTCTTTGTCTACAGGCTTCACATTTATCTCCAAATAAAAACATAATTGAAGGCCTTAGTGCAATAACTCGGTAAGTCACATGAAATCAAAAATTGGTTTTCTACGCTTATTTCCTTGCTAGGTACCATAGTTTTACATCCTAGAGAAATTTTTGGATAAATTCTAGTATTTTGCAACTAATTGTGCTTCCTATTTAAAGTAGAAAATTCGAACAACCATACAATTTTAATTTTGTTTAAATTTAAAAGTCGATTTATACAATATTTTGTTTTTGTGGCTTATCGAGTTATTGCACTAAGCCACTGAATTTAATTGAAAAATTAAATTAAAACCGAACTCAAGCCAAAAATAATTAAATTTCTTTGGATATAAACCCATGCAGTTCGACTAAACTCGTAACTTAATTATAAAAAATATCCTCTCTATTAATGTTTGACATTTTGTATCACAAAATGTACATTTGTAATAGTTATGCGGCTACCTGTTATATTATTCTACCATGATAATGGGTTGGTTACGTGGTTGCCTTGCACGCAAGCATTCAATTAGAATCAATAGCCGAAACCGGTCTGTTTATCAACCAAATTTAATGTGGGGTGACGGAAAATCGTTCCAAAAAATTTCAATTAAATTAAAAAAATATATACTCAATTAAATTTAAAAAAAATATATTTTTTGGATACAAACATGATTGTTTGATTGATTAAACGTTCTGCATATAATACTACATATTTAGCAAAGTTCACAAAACTTTTAAATATTTAAAAGTGCAAACCTATGCTGTTATTTTAGTGTATTTTTTAATGCAATTCTAATAATTAAATTATGTAATGAAGCGTTCCAAAAAAGCGTAACGCTCAATACACAAGACTGCGGACAAAAAAAATGTTTTTTAAATATATTATAAATTTCTAATATTTTTCAAAAATGTTATGTGTGAAATAAGAGAAGCAAATTATTCTAAACCCGTTATAAATTTAATCTCGTTTTTGAAGAAATTCATATGTAATTTCTTAATGTTGAATATCAACAGCATGCATTACGGACACGCCATTTTGTATGAAGAGAGTATATAAACGGTACAAAAAAAGCTTGTGCGCATTTATTTATAATCTATTAAATCATGCTAACGCAGTTTACATTCAAAAAATTTATGCGTTTATTTTATGAAATACTTTACTATACTTTCAACTGACACGAAAATAACTTTTGAAATGAGAATCGCCCATATACAAATCGACCCACTTAAGTGTTGCAAATATTACGAATGTATGCGAAAAATAAAATTTAACACCAATACTTTCTAAATTACGACGCAAAGCGTTGTCTGGCTGTCAAAATTTCGCATGCCCATACAAAATGTATGAAACCAACCGAAATAACGCGGCGTCAACGCTTTGCAATTGGAAAATCCAATTTTGACAGCGCGCAAAGAAGTGAAGTTGGCTGCAAAAGTAGTGTTGTTTATTTTGTTAATGCTCACACATATACTTACAGTAATGTAAATGTAGCTACTTTCAGGTCAATTAAGCGTCTTCATCTCTATTTCTTATTTCTATTTAGAGTTTTTATTAATCAAAGTGAGTAAACATTACTGTTTCTGGCACAACGTTAACGCTCTAATTTAGGTTACCCATGTCAGCGTAAAAGTTACAGACCAACCTAAATTACGGCGCAAAGCGTTGTCTGGCTGTCAAAATTTCTCATGGCCATACAAAATGTATGAAACCAACCGAAATAACGCGGCGTCAACGCTTTGCAATTGGAAAATCCAATTTTGACAGCGCGTAAAGAAGTGAAGTTGGCTGCAAAAGTACTGTTGTTTATTTTGTTAATGCTCACACATCCACATATCATTTTGTTAAGTAATGTAAATTTAGCCACTTTCAGGTCAATTAAGCGTCTTCATATCTATTTCTTATTTCTATTTTGAGTTTTTTATTAATCAAAGTGAGTAAACATGACTGTTTCTGGCGCAACGTTAACGCTCTAATTTAGGTTACTCATTTTAGCGTAAAAGCTAAGCGTTAAATTACGTTGCGCTTTGCGTCGTAATTTAGGTTGGTCTGTTAAGCGTTAAATTACGTTGCGCTTTGCGTCGTAATTTAGGTTGGTCTGTTATTCCTCTTTTAAACGGCAGTCTGTCAAGAGTCAAGAGGATTATTTAAACTCACAAGCAGAGATATACGATGTTATTATCTAAACACATTTTGAAATCTTTTTAAATATTTTGTTCTATTTTACTTAGTAAATGTTATTTATGTCGACATATGGGGTTTTATGCATCCTTTGCTTATTTTTGCGTTATTTTTGTCTGAAATTTTTTCACAAAGTTATTTTGGCAAATATATGCCGAAAGTATTAAAAAAAAGTCAAAGATTTTAATACATACCGTGGACACAATTTCAGAAATATTTTTTTTTTGGCTCTACTGAAAAAATCAGATTTAAGACATACGCCTTTATTCAAGAAAACCAATGATTTTTTTATAGAATATCGTCATATGGATTCATAAAAGCCCTAAGTTGCATTAAAATAATTTTAAAGCAGAAGCAAAAAAAAAACACTTTAATATGAAGAACTTTAATATGAAGCCATGAAAAGGTCATGAATACTTATAATAATAATTTTATAGGGACAAATAGAGGAGTTAAGCTTAAGAAGAGAGTCGTAATAACCTTTATTGTGATACGGTGCATCATAATCAATCAAAAAGTGGGTTTTGAATTTTTTCCAAGTTAGGGCTTTTTTGAAATCATATGACGATATGGAGTTTGACATTAAGCTACTCCATCAGCATCGCTGTTGATATTTGGCCTTGAACACTAACAAGCATATATTATAAGCTGTTCTCTCAAGACCACCTGTTATGTATTCTCCTTAAATAAGTACACAAATCCACTCACGAATTACCGCCTAAGTAGACTTAAGAGAGAATTAAGTTAAGGGCCAAAGTAGATTTAAATTATTATTGAATAACTAATGGATACCACCCAACAAAGTGGGAAATTTTGCTAATAGTACCAAATGAGTCATGATTTTGGTTTCAATAGCACCAGAAAAAGTACAATTGTACCAACGTTATCATCCATGGTGGTACCATTACTACTCCCTTGTAACCGACCGATACCACCACAATATAATTTGAATTGGCTCCTAATGCCATAATAGAGCCAACATCTGTGTTTCGAAAGGGTACTGCAAGTAGTTTTAATTGAAAGTGTGACCCATAGATAAATACGTAGCGAGTCAATAAAAATTGGCAACTCTCTTTAAACGCATAGGTCTTGTGTATTCAACAAACTTGAGAGAGGCAATTCAACACACATCAGAGAGCGTAATTTTTCACAACTTACTGCTAGTTTTTGTAAAATAAAACGAAAATTTCGTGTGAGAATTTCTGTTTTAAACAGCAATAAAATACGATAATTCGGTTTTGTTAGCAATATAATTTCTCACACAAAATTTTCATGTTATTTTACAAAAACTGGAAGTAAATGGGAATACTAGTAATACTAGAAAATCGTTTCAAATTGGTTCTGAATGTGAAAATTTTATTTAAAAATTTTTTAGTTTTAATTCAAATAAGGCAGTTATAAAAACAGAATTTAAAAAATATACAAACGCATTTAGCTTGCCAAGCACTTTAACATCATTATAATTACGAATACATACATACATATATTATATAAAATTTCATAATTTTTCTCGAGACCAAATCTATTCAATAGAAAAAAAGTTTTCGATAAAATTGAGTCTATTTTCTTGTGGTTTAGTTTAGCTTATATGTGTATTTTTATGTATTTAAAGAGTGTGTATTGTAAGTATGTATGTAAGTTCTTGTTTTTTTTTATAGAAAAAATCATTATATTTGAGGACTCATAATAAATTGTTTTTAATAATTATTAATAATAATAAAAATAAACTTAAAAGCTACTATCGAAAAATATAAATGAAGACAAAAAAATCTTTTTAATGAGTTGCAAAACTATCGCCATTATCATGTCCTATTGAAGTTATCCTTTTTTAAGTTTCTTTTTATCCTTTTTTAAAGCCGCGAAACAAGTATACGTAGTAGAACAATAAAAGTGTATAAAAAAGAAAACGTAGAAGCAAAACGAAAGAAAACAAATTTTATGCGGTGGTAGGTGAAGCTGCAGTTGGTGAATTTGTGGTAGAATTAACATTAGAGTTATTTTTCGAATGCCGCAATTGCATTAGATAATGTCGTTGTGTTGGTTTGTGTATAGCCAATTGGGTTAGAGCGTCATCGATTGAAAACCATTGACGTTTACGACCAATACTGCGAGAATCTTCCCATTCTTCCAGTTCTTTGGTAACGGTCATAACAAAAACTTCTGTGCGATGCATGTGATCACGATTCTTTTTATATAAAGCATACAAAATTCAAATTAATTAAAGAAGAATTATGGGTGTTGAATAATGAAACTTACCTCAAAAACACCTAAACATCTGCCTAATTTACCCATAACTCCAGCTTCTTCCAAAACTTCTCTCACAGCTGTTACCGATGGCTCTTCTTCTGGTTCTACACCACCACCTGGCACTATCCAAAGTTCTGGACGCCTAGAAGAGGTTACCAACAGTACCTAAGAAGAAAATAAAAACATTCAAATATTAGACTAAGACGTTTGTTAATCAAGTTATTTATTTTAAATGTTATTAGACTAAATCATTATTTTATGAAGATAGAAGTCACAGGATACATAGAAATTATTTAGAAACATGTGACAGTTTTTAGGAAATTTATTTCAGATATTCTCAGAAGTTAAATATGTATTTCAAAACTTTCTCCTTATAGCTAATGCCAACTCATCAGTAGGCCTTGAACCAGCATGTTTGAAAAAATTTCAGTCTCGTATGTTTATATAATATTTAAAGCCCTACCGAAATCAGTTTTTTGAGGTCGAACGAGAACCGGACCTAATATTGGGCCTATATTTAGGAGCAGGGACGCTAACATAGCCCTTTTCGGGCTAAATTTAGCCCGTTTTTATTTAGGATGAGTTCCAAAATATCATTGTAGTGATGCAACTTTAAGCCTTTATGACACTTGCTTTTTTTGCCTTTTTTAAACTGTCAAGAAAAATCTAAAACTTTTAAGCTTAAAATTGACATTTCGAGCTTAAAGGGTTACAGTGCTGTCGATTCATTAGTTTTAAACCCAAATACAGCGATTTTAGCGCTAATTTTTTAAAACCAGCTATTTTTGCATAATAAAAAGTGGCAGCATTGAAATTAAACAACAAAAAAGTAGTAAACAAAACCATATATTTCGTATATTCTTCTCTTTCTTATATTCCCATTTCACTCTTTCAATCTTAGATTAATAAAAGACGGAAAAAAGTAAGTGGCATAAGGGCTTTAATTTGTTTACAAAAAAAAAGCAACTAAAATTTTGTATCACTACAATGTATTTTGATGTTTTGGAGCTCAGCCTTACTCAAAACTCGAAAAAAAATTTTGCCCCAAGCCAAAAAACGAGCAAATCTAGCACTTTTTGCAATTATCTTTTAGCCCTTTTAGCAACTTTTTACTTTTTGATCAATATGACTACATTTTTTTATTTTTGAGAACTATTCCTTCCTTTATTTTAGCAATATCGGCTTGTAAACTAATGCGGCAACATTTTTTAGCCCTTTTGGGCTTTTTGGAAAAATTTTACTGGACATTGCTTTATACGTATCTTTTTGCAATTTAGCCCTTTAGTCCCTTTTTCAAAAATTTTGGGAGTTTTGGGTCCCAAAAGTTGGCATCACTGTTTAGGAGCGTTTTATCCAAGGTGTATATAACCAGTGATGCCAACTTTTGGGACCCAAAAAGCGCAAAATTATTTTAAAAAGTGGCTAAATATTTTGGCCAAACATATATCATTCAGGAGTTATTTTGCGAAATTCAGTATTCGGCGCAAATGGCCTTGTAAAAGTGCAAATGCCAAATATCGTAGGTTTTTTATGAAAAAAAAAACAGCAACTTTTGGAAGCCCATTTGTATCAAAAACTGAGCGCCGCTAATGTTATTTTGAAGATTTATTAAGCGTTGCAAAACTATTTGCATCAAACACTGAATCCGCCAATATATTGCAATTTTCGCAGCTTGTTATGTTGAAAACTTGCAACGTTCATACAATGTTGATGAAAATTTTAGATACAGAGAATGTGTTAGAACTCATTCCATTTTTTCTTATATGTATTAATCGTAGTAATTAATGTTTCTTGAATTTTGATGAAAAAAATTTACAAGAAATAATTTTTGGCGATATTTTTTTCTGCTTTTGACGATTTTCTGCTATTTTTTATGCGATTATTTTATAAAAATTTCTATAAAGAAAAATTGTTATATAAAAACGAATTTTTTATAAAATATATATGTATTAAGAAAAGCTGCATAAAATATATTTTGGCGATTTTTAAAATCAATTGGGCGAAATAGGCCAGAAGAGATCTGACAACCCTGGTCATGGGCAAAAGAAGAACAAGATACATACTAATCAGGGATGGCAAAATTGGTACAACTGTACCATTTTTGGTACAAATCGAATTTCAAAAGTACAATTAATAATTTTTCCTATTTTTATTTATATTTTGTCATTTTCATCCAATCGTACAAACAAAAATCGCCAAAACGAAGAAAGGAATATACTATATCAGGAATGGCAAAATTGGTACAATTGTACCATTTTTGATATAAATCGAACTTTAAAAGTACTGTGGTACACCAATGGCTTATTTCCATTTTTTCCATTTTTTTTTAATTTTTATTTTGTCATTTTCGTTCACTCGTACATATGCAACATTTAATCTGACTTAAATTTTGCGAAGTATTGGGAACAAAGTTCGATTTAAAGGTATGAATATTTAAAGTGATCAGATAAGACCAGCCCACAAAACGTAGTTTCTGTAATTTAAAGCTCTTGCAGATCAGGATACGTATTAAAGTCTGAAAAAATAAATTATTATTTGCATTCTGGTAAAGAAATTTATTGAGAATATATTCTACCTTACAATTATGTCCTAATTTATGATTTATTTTCGATTAGAAATGGCTAAATCCGATTTAAACACACTTTCATTTTCCATCGATAGTACCATATGGGCATTTTCACAGCAAAGTACACTTTTTGTCACGTGCGACATCAAGCAGTTATGTTCGTTTTTTGCAAAGAAAACGGAAATTTTTTACTGCTTTATATATTTGTATAGGGCGTAAGTAGCTCTACATTAAGTAAAAGTTTAGGAAAGCAAGAGCTACATGGTTCTGAAATACAAGCTTATCATCTTGATGCCGTGGCCAAAAAGTGGACTTTTCTCTGGAAATGTCCGTAACTTATGTATGTATGAAAAAACGATATATTTTCTATACTTAGTACATGTTTCTGGGTTCAAAAATCTGTTTTGATACAATTAGGTCCAAAAAAGTACAATTTTAGACAGCAATTGGTAAAATTTTAAAATCTCATATGCCATCCCTGATACAAATACTCTCTGAGACTACAAATACTCTCTGAGTATCGTATTAGATGAAATAAAAGTGTAAGTGATTTCAGATTTATATGAAAATTCCCAACAACAAATATAATGATACAAAAGGTTTTGTGAATTGAGAATATGTTTATACGATTTCTTCGCTACTAAAGTGTAGGTTTTTGAAACGCGTGCGCAAAAACCGAAGCTATACACAACAAAGCAATTTTCTCGACAGTATTAAATTTACCGTGACGATTGAAAATGCGATTTCTTCATATTTTGATATTATTTAAAAAAAAATCTATTTTAAAAGACCAATAAATAGTTTTAGTACAAAATCGCCGACGTAAATTCTATTGCGAAAAATCTATTTCTTATAGGTTGTACAGGCTGCTTGCGGACACTTGGGTCCATGGTTGGTCCCTAGTTTATGCTATTTATTTTGGCAACAAACAGTTGAATAATTTATGCTACTATATCTTTTAGTTGCGCTTTATAAAACTAAGTAAAATTTTCATTCAATTTGCAAAGATATCGGACAGGGAAAAAACAGATTCATGGTGGTGACATATTTTAAATTCGGAAAATACTATTTCGATTAATTTCTTTATTTATATAGAATAAATAGGTTCGGTATTCGGACACAATTTTAACCTAGTCCAAAACCGAGATCGAGTAACATCTCTCAAAGAAGAAAACTGAGAATTAAGTACATAAATAAAAACCTATAAATTTAAAAACAAGCAACAAAAAATGTATGTTCGATATGGATTCATTTATTCTTTCCTACAACCTCTATACAAATATGTACAGTTTGTCCAATAATTAACTTTAATTTTTCATCAATTTTGAAAATTTCCTAAAAATTGTTACATGATTCTAAAAAATTTATTTTTTCATAAAATAATAATTTAAACTAATAAAAATTAAAATAAGGCATTATAAATTTTTTGGATTTGAACCCATACCGTTCGAAAAGAAATAAGCACACGACTTAATTATACAAATATTTTACTTCGTCAAATTTTTGGCAATACTCACCTCTGTTTCAGCATCGGAACGTACGCAAATGCAGGCTGCACGTCTACGAAAGCCATCCTTATCGTAGATACGTGTAGAATTGGGTTTTTCTTTAACCATCTAAAATGAAAAAAATTTATGTCTAATTAGTAAAAGAGCTGAATTATTTTCAAATTAAAATAAAGGTTATTATTTTTATTATTTTTATTATTGGTGCATTTCTTCGGAGTTTATTCCATAATGGGGGATTGATTCTACGGTTTCTTCGGCGCCGCCATCTGATAATGGTTCCTTATAGAACTCAACGAAATAAGACGAAAAGTCTTAGTAAAATTTTTCCATATCTCGCTTCGTTTTCGAGATATCGACGTTTGAAGTTTGAATTTTTTTTAGCTTTTTTTCTTAATTTTGATGGTTTTTATAGAACTCAATAAAATAAAACGAAAAGTCTTAGTAAAATTTGTTCATATCTCCTCTATTTTTCGAGATATCGACGTCTAAAACTTTTTTTTGGCTTAAATATAGTTTAGCCATGTTGGTCCAACTGAAATAAAAAATAGTCTAGGTGATACAAATTTGAAAAAGAAGCAGAAAATATTAAATAAAAAAATTGGAACCGATACATACTTTCGAGTTATAGGCCTCTGCAGTTTTAATATAAAACTGTTATTATGCACTACACTTTTGAATGTAACGGGTCCAAAGTTATGCAGAAAATGTTCAATGTAGCCGCTATTCGACATACCAAGAGCAGAAAAGCAATAAGCCCGGCGGAAGACCGATATCTCGCAAACGAAGTGTGATATCCAAAAATTTCTAATAGACTTTTTGTCTTATTTTGTCAAGTTCTGTAAGAACCCATCAAAATTAAAAAATATATTAAAATATCTAACTTCAAACGTCGATATCTCGAAAAAGAAGCGAGATATCAAAAAAAATTTAGGACTTTTCGTCCTATTTCGTCGAGTTCTATAAGGAACCATCGTCAGATCGAGGCGCCGTATAAACCGTAGTACTACCCCATAATGACTGATTAAAGAGCCCTCTTTCGAAAATGTTTGTCAACGATATTTGTCGCATTCGAAGGATTCTTCAAAGTTTGAAAAATTGCCGAATCTGAAAAATCGATTTAACAGAAAATTTTAGAGTGAATTAAAAAACTTTTCTTTCTAAAATATTCGGCAACGTATCTCCCGAACGATTCGATCGATTTTATTGAAGTTGTCAGTTATCAACGTATTTTATTGTCAATAGCTGATTAGCAGGATTCGGACTTTCATGCAAATGCATGTTTTTTGTGGTGATAGATGTGAATCATAAAATTTTAAGTAGTTTGGCATCGATTTGTAGTTGGTGGTAAGTGCATATTTTTGCATATTTTGGCAATAAATACATATTTTTGGAGTAATAAAAATTTGTTAATGCATATTTCTCAATTTTTGTTAAAATATATTCATAGGCCGATTACGGATGGCAACTGAGTGATCCTCCGTTGCATTGCCAATTGCTTAAAATGATAATACACTTATAGCAACTGGCAACTAAGGGCTGTCAATTTCAGTTCCTATTTCGTGCCTTTCTGGCAACCTTTAATTTTCTGTTGCCGACTGGCAACGCAACTAAAGAGCGGTTGCACTAATTTGTATGTTTTTTGTCTTATAATAATAAAACATTTAAAAAAATATTTTGATATTATTTTAGTTTTGGTACTTTGTTCGTAGGTAAAGGCATATTTTTGCGCATATTTTTAATTTTTATGTGCATTTGTTAAGCGCTTAAAATCAATTTATAGTTGCATGAAAGTTCGAGCCCTGTTGATTAGATTTAAATTTAAAAAAAAAACATATTTTCGAATAATTTTATGACGAAAATTTCAAAAGTAATGAGTGGTTTACATATTTACTCGTATACACATCCACTCGGACGCTATCGTAAAAACCCAACATACCATAAATTAATCAAAATGCACTACAACTTGAGAACAAGCTTATAGAAATAGTGGGTTTTAAGCTTTTCTTAACTTTGAAATAACGTTTGCATTGAATGGCAAATTTCACTTAATTTCAAACATTTATTAAGAAACCTACAAAAACTTAATCAAAAAAGAAAATTTTACACACAATTTTTTTGTCGAGTTATTCGATAAATCGACCTAAATTACTCGAATAAATGACATTGAAATTTTTTGTTTCATCGAACATTATATGACTTCAATTATTCGATTAATCGAGCAAATATTATTCTTGAGTTCAAAACTAATTTCAGGCAAGTCAACAACATCATTAATTTTTCTGATGTGCATTAATGTGTCATTGTGTGTTGATTGCTGTTGAACTGTTAAAGTGGTCGTAGGCAAAGTAAAAGAATTAATATATAGCTACACAGCTTAAACAAATTAATGTCTCTACTTGACACCAGAGGGGCTGCAGCCCAGCTCTACAAAAATTTTAACAAAAAACGCGTTATAGCAGAGTTTGAAATGAATTAAGCTTTCTTTCAATCTCTCTCCCACTTCAACATCTGTTCTCTCTGCACTATTCATTTCCCAAAAAAGCCAGCACATTAATTAATTAACTGGTAGACAATAATTGCCTGATAATGTTAATTCTCTAAAAAAAGACGCAAGTTATGTATAAATCGCGAGTTTAATTCTAATAAAGCTTCAAGGTACTTTAATATCTTTAAAACGAGTAATCAAAAAAATTTACGAGGAAGGCTTTTTTCAGGGCTACAAAAACTATCAGAAAGTTGTGGCAATCAAAGAAATTCAAACTGTCTTATTTGCCGTGGAATGCCCCATATATGTATATGTATATATTGAGAGCTGGAAATTTGTTTTTTTTAATATCTTATTTTATAAATTTTTATGTATTTATTTGTTGTTGTAATGTGTGCTAATAGTTTTTGTCTGATCTAAAATACATAAAATTTTAAGTTTTATTCACAAAAGCATTTTATTTCAATCGTCTGCCTGGTATATTCAGTAAGTAGTTCCTTCCGAATTCGATCATTATATACAACAGAATTATAAGATAGTACGTTTAACCGACAGAATTCGATTGGCTACAAATTCGGTAGTCACAATGAAGCTCTTTTCTCTGTGTATTTTCAATCAAAAGTTATCTATCAAAAACTTAATGCTTACCAATTTTATACCAACGTTCTCCATCTTATCTATTATTTCTATATAATTGAGTTATGAATTTATTATATAATTTATTATTTCTATATTTCACTAACAATAATTTAGTCTGACCCACCATTTAAATATGTATACTGTGCTGCATATAAATAAATTTACTTTTGTTTGCTTATTCCTCATATGCAATTAAAAAGTGTTTTTTGTGTATGTAGTTATCACGTGAGTTAATTGTATTTATAATTAATTTAATACTGTCTACACGAAACTTTGCAGGCGTTATAGTTGTTAGATGAAGAAATAAGACCGACAGCAAATTTTTAGTTTCTAGTGTCATTTGTTTAGATGGCTTGGATTCAACGTGGAATTTAGTCTGACACGCTCATGAGTAACTTATAAATATTATCTCTGAATTAGCAACATAATTTTTGAATTATCATCATTAATTAAGTTATCAAAGGCATAATATGCCTTACGCACACATTGTAAGAAGTCAGCAAAAATATTGGATAGAAATATTTTTTAAATTTATTTCGTATTTAACAGCGAAATTGTTTAATTACACTGTGCAAGTAAATTGAAATAAAGCAATAATAAAAACAACTTATTAATTCCATGAAAATTTAACTTACAAGTAAGCAGTTTTGTAAGGTTAAGCAGGAAGTCTAGCGCTTACAAACATGCCTACAAGAGGCGTAATTTTTATAATGGGAGATAATAAATAATTAAAAAAAATATATGTTACTGATTTGAAAATCTTACTAATGCAATCAGTAGTCTCGTCATGCTAAACGTGATATGTACTTGTTTACATCCGCAACATGGTCTTAAAATTATTTTAAACAATTGACGAATGGTTTTTTTCGCTGTAGCTTAGCACTGTGCTATTAATAGAGATATTTATTCTTTATTGTTTGTTTAATTGATTAAAATGCTGTCTGCTAATAGAAACATACAACAATTATTTACAATTCATTTTTCCCTGTTTACATTATTATTTAGCTTAAATATCAATTACTATTTGTTTATTTTGTGTTTCTTTTTTAATTTTGTTTAATTAAATTCGCTTTTAATACCGTCAAAATAATTTCTTATCAATTAACAGTGTCATACGTGCAGCGAAGGCAAACAAATGAAATCATTATTAATTTAATTACTTTCGATAGAAGATAATTTTTATTAAATTTAAACAAACAGAGAAGAGATTAAAAATTTATTTGTAAAAGGAATATTATTCGCAACGGCGTTTTCTTAGTCCCTCAGGCATTTAAAGTGGAACACAAATTCCTCATTATTGAAAATCTGAACTACTTGCGGAAATATGAACTACTTTTTCTCAAGGCTGTTTACGTTTTGGAGATTGTTTACCTTGACCACTTTATGTGTGTGAAGATAAATTTAAATTTAGCTAGCGGTGACAAAAACCTTAATTTTTAGCAGAGTCATATTTGCTGTTAACAGAACACTGTTAAACACTTAACAGCCGATGTATAATTAGATGAAGTTTCTTCAGGATGCTAAATCTAGGAATAAGGACCGGATCTATATTAAAATTGTTATGAGAAAAATTATCTAAGAGTTACAGAGTGAAAATATAGTACCGGGGTATAAAAAAATTATTTATGGCTCGATTATCGATGGCAACCGAAGTTGAGTTGCGTTGCCAGCCGGCAACTGAAAATTTGTGGTTGCCAGAAAAGCACTAAAAAACAACTGAAATTGACAACTTTCAGTTGCCAGTTGCCATCCGTAATATGATTTTTAGCAACTGGCAACCCGACTGAAGTTCGGTTGCCATCGATAATCGAGCCATTAAAGACTACAAAAATGAATTTAAAAAAAGAAAATTTTTTTGACGGATTTCGTCATAGTGGAAAAATGGGGACTTGTGCCAATATCCCACTATATGCAAATGGTGGTCCAGGGACCTCTTTAACGAGCAGAAAAGGCCAGAATTCTGAAATAGTTTCAGAACTCAAACTATATGGATTTTAAAAAATTTATTTTAGAAAATTTCCTCTATAGGATTAGTGGTCATAGCGGGAAAATGGGGACTAGTACATATATCCCACTATATACAAATGGTGGTCCAAGGTCCTCTTTAACGAGCAGAAAAGGTCAGAATTCTCAAATAGTTTCAGAACTCAAATAATATGGATTTTAAAAAATGGATTTTAGAAAATTTCCTCTAGAGGATTAGTGGTCATAGCGGGACATTTTTTATTTACTCAATGCTTTCGAAATTATTCAGACCGGGAAATTTTTATTATATAAAAATTTATAAAAAATCGAAAATGACATAAACTTCCCATTTTTATAAACTGATCACAAATACATATACATACATATTACAAATAAAATAAGCTTTATCTCATGAAAATCTATGGTTAAGTATTGATTTTATTCATAATAAATTGAATCCCCTAATTTTTGTAAAAGTGCGAATATTTACACTGTACAACAAAACCAACTTTTTTTTAAATAAAATTTTTTTTACAACTGGTGGAAGTAAAAAAAATAGATACGTGTATTGTAGTTTTGAAAGTTTACATCTGGGATTTATTTTAGAGAGAAACCTTTGAGTTAGAACAGCTTAAAGGTACATAATTTTATTTAAATTTTTTTAGTGGTTTTTGTAATAAAAATGGACAACCCCTTTATAAGTTATTATAAATAAAATCAGTGGAGCAGAACAGTCTCTTCAAAAATCCCAAATTAAAAAAAAAAATAAATAAAATAATTCTTGCAAAAAAACCGACTGCAAAATAGGCGTGGGTGGCACTGCCCATAATTTTTATCATAATGACGTACTTTCACGAGAACTAATTTATAAGAATCGGATAAGTAGAAGTAGTTCAAATGAATATTTAATTTCATGGGCATGGCACTGCCCACTTTTCTAACCATAATGTTGTATTGTAACAATAACTACATGTGAATGCAAATTTTCATACGAATCGGTTTAGTAGAAACTGTTGAAAAATAATATTTACTTTGCATAGGCGTGGCACTGCCCACTACATTGTGAAATTTACCGTCAATCTTGTTATAAAATGAGTGTCTTTTTTTCGTGGTGTTTAAGAATTATCAATTTTCTGATGGCGCGGTTGCATACATTTTACTAACCATTGATCAAAAAACTTTTCAGGTGATATTTATTTTTATGTTGCCATAAAAATCTTCTTGAAATATGTACATACATATGTACATAGTTAAAGGTTTAGAACTTTATTTGTACTTAGTACCATGTAGAATACTTGCCAACTGGGACCTTATTGAAATGTGAACAATTCATCTGTTGTGAAAATAAATGAATTAATAAAAAGCACAAACGGACATTTTTGTCATGTTTTTTGAGCAACGTCATGCAACAAATCAATCTATAATCTGAGAGTGATAACAAAGGCAGGTTTTTTATTTCCAAACAAGGTGAGTCGATCTAATGTACACAAATACTTTCTTGTTAAGAAAAATTATAAATTAAATTTCAACATTATTATAAATTACAGAATTAATTACCTTGCTGATTTGTTTAAAATGTATGTGCCCTGTTAAAAAAAAGAGTAACGACGAAAGCCAAATTAGTGGGATAAAGAACTTAGTTGAAGTGGCTGTATCCTTGATTTCGGGCTGCAAAATTTCTTTGTGATCTGAGATAATATTACATTTGTTTGTGTTGCTGCTGGTGTGTTGCTGCTGCTGCTGTTAATTAAAATATTGTTGTAGCTTAATAATTAAAGTGTTTAGATGTATTCATTTAAAGGAGGATTCTAAAACGGCGGGCAATTATCTTGTTTTTTTTCGTTTAGGTTTATCTTGCAGGTTTAAACTATTAATTATTTTATTTATTATTGTTGTTGCTGTAGTCGATGCTAGTTTTGTATTTATTTCTTAGTTGAATATGGATTCTTTTTATGTTAATTTAAACTTTTTAAATAAAAATGTATTAAATTAAATTAGAGCAATGTGTTTGCAAGCAAACTAATAAAAATTTTAATCAAAAATTACTACAATGAACCACCCACACAGACTGTCAGACCGACAGACAGACAAAACACTCGCAACAAACCAACATTCATACATTTACGAACACACATTTATACGCAGGCCAGTCGATTTTGGGCCGACGGAGCGCTACCGCCGGTTGCTTTTTTTAACTATCGCGTCGCCGCCGGTTGCTTTTTTTAACTATCGCGCCACCGCTGATTACATTAGTTGTAAATTGGCGTACTTTGTTTTCGCAATTTTTTTCTGTACTACCTTTTTCCTATATCTAACAATAGTTGAGCCGCCGAAAATTCAGGCTACGCACCGCCGCCGACTCAAAATCAGCCCAGCCGCCGATAATTTTGCGTCGGCTTGTTTCTCTGACGCAAGTACACTGACATAGAATACGCAATTCACACACAAACTTAAGATTTATTTAATCTTTTGCTTTTTTATTGTAATTGAAAACAAAAACAATACGATTGATTTTGTTGTTATTAAAATATGTGGGGTTACAAAGAAGTGAGAAAATGAGAAGTTAAGGTGTTGGATTAAATCAAAATAATTTTTTGTTGCTATTGTTACTTCTCTTTATGATTGTTAAAAGTGATTGAATGAAAATAATAAAGATGCATTAACATGTATATAAAAAATTACCCAAAAATCTCTAAGGAATCAAATAATAAAATAAAACAAAAATTATTTAAAATTTTTGGTTGAAGAAAGTTGAAATTAAAATTAACTAAGTAGATTAAGCATTTTGTTGTTGTTGGTGGTTTCTTTTTGTTGGGTTGACTGGCTGCTAGTATTTTGGGTCAGTTGATGTAATTGTTGCTGTAGTTGTTTTGTTGTTTATTTCGTCGTTTTTATTGTTTTTGTTTTTATTTCTTTTTGCAATTTTTTCCTTTTCTTTTTACCGCATACTTTTTATGAAATTGTTTTTTTTTTAATTTACTTTTTACGTTTTATTTTTTTTTGTTGTCCGCAGGTTGTGTTCTTAAAGTCTTTTGGTCCACAAAAGACTAAATTAATTTTAGAGTTAACAAGAAAGAGGAAATGCTGAAAATATATGAGGGCTCTTTTTTATCCTTATTTGCTCTTTGTTTCTAGCAAACAGCTGGCTTCATTATAAAAATCTTTTTTTTTTGGGGACTACTACGTTATTGATCTTTAAATTTGTTATACTTGTCGTATGCCAGACGTTCTTTTCTTAATAAATGGCTTTCTTTGTCCAAATTTTTAATGCTTTCGCTTGGATTCCGTTCTAGTTTTGTCACACTTATCAATGATGACACTTTTTGCAAAATTTTTTCTGGGAGGATTTTCACGATGTTCGTATTTTCTTTTTTCCAACCACGTTGTTCAGTTTTCGATTAGGTTGCTGATTTTCTTGTTAAACGGTTAAAAAAACACTTTAATAGCTTTATTTCAATTAATTTCTTCACTATTAAGTTTTCTATCAACTAAATAAATAAGTGAAATATTTTCTTTTTAACTGCTGTACCGGCAGCCAAAAAAACTCAATGAAATTCTTGTGAAAAAGTGCAAATTTTTTCACTTTCCTTTCTTTACACCCGTCTTTTATCAGATGCTTTCCTTTGACAGCATACTGTCAAACGAGCTGTGCTTCAATAACAGCAGAGGTCGCTGCTACTTAACTTAAAAAAATTAGCCGATGTTAAAACATCCATAGTTAAAGCAATTTAAAAACGGTTGTTTTTAAATTGCTAAGCGAATGCAACACAGGTCAATATTCAGCTTCAATCGGCTATGTCAGAGAGTTCAATGCCGTTCGGAAACGGAATTCAATCCACCGCAGGATGCTAAGCCCTAGCTGGAGCATATCCCAGCAAACATACTAGCGCTCCCAGCAGTCTGGACACACCTGACATATTTGCGTATGTAAGTTTTTTTTTAGACACAAGCTGCTACAGAAATGGGGTAGGTTGAAATTCGTTTCCGAACGGAATTGAACTCTGTGACATGGCCGAATATATGTTTGTGTGCGTTTGTTTACAAAAAATATGTACATATATACGGAGGGGAAATATTGAAATATATCAAAATGCTTTTGATTTTCATAACAAACGCACACAAGCACATATATTGAAGGTAAAATATTGATCCTTCTAGCACCCGCATTAAATCTGACTCAAACAACTATAAAAAGCCAAACAGACCAAGCGGCTTGGCAACAGCGTTACCATTAACAAATTTCAAAAAGGGTCACACAAAGGGCTCCCCGAAAAAAAACGTCAATTGTTTTTTTTTTAATATTAAAGCTTTCTTTAATTTTTAGTATAAAAGGAAACAAAACATTACTCATACTAAGGGTCATTATTACAACTCGGCAGTAAAGCAGCAGATATCAAAAGTGATTGATAAACTATTTCATTATTACAACTTGCCTGTAATAGTGCATTTACACCAGAGCGAAATCTAGTACTTACGAGATTTCGAGCTAACTCTAGTTGCTTTATACTAGATTTCCCATACAAACCGAAATCTACTACGCCACTAGATTATGACAAAATCTGCTCAAATATAGTAGTACTTAGTTATACAACCGTGGTTTTGCTCACATAGTACTAAAATATACTACGCTGTTTCAGAATACATAATTTATAAGGTATGCGCAGAATTTGTTTTGCATTTGACAGATCTTTTTTCTATGCACTTTGACATTTCAAAAACGAAATCTTGATAAATGTCAAACAAAGCCTTGTGTAAACGGTATAGATTTCACGCATGAGAAAAAAACCAACTTTGGAAAACGGTGAACTTTTTTTCAGAGAAGCCAAAAACAGTACTATGTGCTATTTACATTCGTATTCGTACAAATATTCAGCATTTACAACCAGAAACATTTTAAAAGATGTAAAAAACAAAAACGATTTTTCAGTGAGCGTAATAATGGCTAACGGCGATCAATAAAGGGCACCAACACAATTCAGAAATGGGTGTTATCACTTTCTGAAATACTTGCATTCAAATTTTCAAAATGTTTGCTGGGTATAACTTCTGAATGCAAGTATTTCAGAAAGTAACAACCCCCATTTCTGAATTATATTGATGCCCTCTATTGATCGCCATTAGCCGTTATTGCGCTCACAGAAGATTTTTCTTTTTATAAGCGAAAACTTTTTTCAGCGATTTTTGCAAATTTTCAAAAAGTTTTCTGGGTATAACTTCTGAATGCAAATATATCAGAATGTGACAACTCCCGTTGACAAATTGTATTTTTGTCCTCTATCGATTGCCATTAGTCATTATTGCGCTCACCGAAGATTTTTCTTTTTATAAACGTATCACTTTTCGGTGATTTTTGCCTATTATCAAAAGTTTGCTGGGTATAACTTTTGAGTGCAAGTATTTCAGAAGATATGTAGGTTTTAATGGCTAAAGCATGGTACTGTGTTCATTATTTCGTGCGAACTGCTGTCAAAAGTTCATATAAAAAATATTGTCACGAATTTCTTATGAAAAATTGTTGCAGAAGTAGTACTTTGTTTATTTACATATGAAATGTATCTACAACATTTTAAGTCTTCATGCGAAATAATATAAGCACCAACTTTTTCGTGTGGAATTTACAACAAACACATTGGGTTTTTTAAAGCGTACACAATTGCAGCATACTTTCAAGGGCTATTATAATTGAGTACTTGTCATATTTTTCGTATGAAAAAACTAATGTTGATCAAGATTTTTCGCAAATTTGAGCAGAGTGCTTAGCTTAACGTATTTATAAAAATGTGTTCTTATTAATATTAAAAAAATTCTTCATTATTAAAAAACGCTATATATGCTGCATTGTGTGTGTATTCGCAAGGGCGTGCTTACACGTATACACAAATAGTACGTTTTATGCAACTCTGAAAAAAGTTTGCTAAGTGAGTGAACAAGTTCGTCAAGTCGCGACCTTAGTATTGTTTTGGCCCATATGCCAAAAAGTCGGAATGGAGAAAAACAACAAAGATTTACATAAAGTTTTCCCAAAATATATCCGATAGAATTTTTTGTATTCTCACCACTGCTTCCGGCATATGTTTGGAAGAAAAATGTATATTTTTGTGAACTTTGATCAATCCGATTATAAATTAACATCTTTTTACTGAAAGTAAAATATCTTGTTATGTGCTCCAGTAGCCACTTTTTTATTTTATTTGTAAAAAGTAGCTTTTGTTGCTCCATGTGTATACTAATTGCTGTGTATTGAGGAACTTGTTATTGGGATGAAATTTTCTACTTCTTATTGAAAATAAGCATATAAATGTTATTAGAAAAGATATTTACATGGAATAAAAAGTTAATATTGATGAAACTTGGTATTTTACTTGATATCTGATTTCTATTTTTTTATTTAAAAAAAATTAAAAAACAAATTTTTATGAAAAATTATGATATCGAGCACAATGAATGCTTGATATCTCAGAAACCAGGAACAATTTCGCGAAACGGTTTTTGGATTCTGAAAGAGGATATTCAAAATATACATATATACCCCATATTTAACTGAATTTTTTTAAATGGTCGGTGGACCAAAACTAAGGTCGTGAAGTGACAAAAAAGTTTGCTAAAAAGTTTGATTTATTCACGGTGATATAGATTTCGACATAGACTTCAATTGAAATCTATCAGATTTCGCTCGGGTGTAACACCCCGTCTTCACGAGACATAATTTTGTTTTAACATTTGTCAAACTTCATATATAAAAACATCAGAAAAATGTTAGTAAAAAGGCGAATTGATACCAGGTGGCCCTATTAGTAAAAATGAGCATCAGCTGACTTTACCAAAGTGTCAAACTCTATGTAAAAAATAAACTAAACAACAACTTCTTATGTATGCATTTAACATGACAGATTGGTAAAGTTGCACTAATAAGGCCACTTGGTATTAATACCCTTTGGTTAGTACTATTTTTTCATATCGACTTTGACTTGTGTCAAGACAAATCAATGGCTCGTGAAGACGCTATGTAAATGTAGTATAAAATAATAGATCTCTGTGAAGATAACAAAGTAAAATATCAACGTAAGACGGATGCTGTCATTTTGAAAAGAGCGGATATATGCACTCTCTTTTCAGTTTGCTGAGCTAAATTTTAGTGGTACCAAGTCTTAAGAAGCAGAATTTTTCATTTTATATGGCAGCATCCATGGTGAAATAAGTATTCAGGTGGCAGCATAACGTCAGCTGATTATTTTTTGCTCTGCTAGTTTTGTGCATAATCCCCGTCCGCACGTATATATTTTTGACAAGCATCATCTATTTTTTTGTTGTATTGTTGTATTTGTGTCCCTTATGCGGTCACCTGTATACTTATTTCACCATGGCAGCATCCGTCTAAAATCACTTAAATTATTGCGAATTGGTAATGTTCAAGGCGAATTCATACCTTTGAAACATTGTAAAAAAAAATTGTCAGGTGTATAAACTATAGACCAAATTAAAGCTTAGAAGGTCCGCTTGAAGGTACAAAAGGTCCGCCCCCCAAACTATTCCTTAATTTTGACCTCTACCGGAAATAGTATCCGACCGAAATGAAATATTTTTTTATTTTTGAAACTTCGTTGACAAAAACTTGTCAGGTATATAAACTATACACTAAATTAAAGCTTTGAAGGTCCTCTTTAAGGTGTATATGGTCCGCTCCCCGAACTATTTCTTAATTGTTATGAATTTGGCTTGGTAATGTTCAGGGCGAATTCAAAACTTTGAAACATTGCTAAAAAAAACTTGTCAGGTATATAAAATATACACCTAATTAAAGCTTAGAAGGTCCGCTTTAAGGGACATAAGGTTCGCATCCCAAACTATTCCTTAATTTGGATCTATACCGGAAATAGTATCCGAGCGAAATAAACAAAATTTTATTTTTGAAACTTTGTTCAACAAAAAACTTGCCAGGTATATAAGCTATACACCAAATTAAAGCTTAGAAGGTTCGCTTTAAGGTATATGTGGTCCGATCCCCGAACTATTCCTTTATTTTGACCTATGCTGAAATATATATTAGAAGTGATATAGAAAACTATGTTTTTTAATATATTTGGTATAAAATGGCTACTATATTTTATTCTAAATATTATTTTAATAAACAAATAATATTAATTTAATGTAATTTCTTAATAATTTCGTAATATTTTTGCAATATAAGAAATTTTCTTGATTTAGTTTGTTAAATTAATTTATTAACTCTCATAGTAAAAAAGAAGAAAATCAAGTATTCACAATAAACTAGCTGATTTCAGACGGATGCTGCCAACTGATAACATATTTGAGCGAAATAGAATAAATTTTTTTGTTTAAAAAAACTTGCCAGCTATATTAACTATACACCACATTAAAGCTTAGAAGGTCAGCTTTAAGGTAAATGTGGTCCGCTCCCCGAACTATTACTTAATTGTTATAAATTTGCCTTGGTAGTGTTCAAGGCGAATTCATAACATACTTGAGCGAAATAAAATAATTTTTTTTCTTTTTGAAACTTTGTTTTACAAAAAGCGTTCCACCAATATAAACTATATAGCAAATTAAAGGTAACAAGGCCCGCTTCAATCTACATGTGGTCCCGGCTCCGAAGAATTCTCTAATTTTGACCTATACCGGAAATAGTACTTCCGCGAAATAAAATAATTTTTTTCTTTTTGAAACTTTGTTCTAAAAAAGGGTTCCAGCAATATAAACTATATACCAAATCAAAGGTGACAAGGCCCGCTGCAATCTACATATGGTCGTGGCTCCGAAGAATTCTCTTATTTTGACCTATACCGGAAATAGTACTTCAGCGAAATAAAAAATTTTGTTTCTTTTTGAAACTTTGTTCTAAAAAAGCGTTCCAGCAATATAAACTATATACCAAATTAAAGGTAACAAGGCATGCTTTAATCTACATATGGTCCTTTCTCCGAAGAATTCTCTAATTTTGACCTATACCGGAAATGGTACTTCAGCGAAATAAAATAATTTTTTTCTTTTTGAAACTTTGTTCTAAAAAAAGCGTTCCAGCAATATAAACTATATACCAAATTGAAGGTATCAAGGCCCGCTTCAATCAACATATGGTCCCGGCTCCGAAGAATTCTCTAATTGCGACCTATTTCGGAAATAGTACTTCAGCGAAATAACATAATTTTTTTCTTTTTGAAACTTTGTTCTAAAAAAAGCGTTCCAGCAATATCAACTATATACCAAATTAAATGTAACGAGGCTCGCTTCAATCTACATATGGTCCCGGCCTCGAAGAATTCTCTAATTTTGACCTTTACCGGAAGTAGAACTTCAGCGAAATAAAATAATTTTCTTCTTTTTGAAACTTTGTTCTAAAACAAGCGTTCCAGCAATATAAACTATATACCAAATTAAAGGTAACAAGGCCCGCTTCAATCTACATATGGTCATGTCTTCGAAGAATTCTCTAATTTTGACCTATTTCGGAAATAGTACTTCAGCGAAATAAAATAATATTTTTCTTTTTGAAAATTTGTTCTAAAAAATGCGTTCCAGCAATATAAACTAAATACCAAATGAAAGGTAACAAAGCCTGCTTCAATCTACATATATGGTCCTTTCTCCGAAGAATTCTCTAATTTTGACCTATACCGGAAGTGGTACTTCAGCGAAATAAAATAATTTTTTTCTTTTTGAAACTTTGTTCTAAAAAAAGCGTTCCAGCAATATAAACTATATACCAAATTGAAGGTATCAAGGCCCGCTTCAATCAACATATGGTCCCGGCTCCGAAGAATTCTCTAATTGCGACCTATTTCGGAAATAGTACTTCAGCGAAATAATATAATTTTTTTCTTTTTGAAACTTTGTTCTAAAAAAAAGCGTTCCAGCAATATAAACTATATACCAAATCAAAGGTAACAAGGCCCGCTTCAATCTACATATGGTCATGTCTTCGAAGAATTCTCTAATTTTGACCTATTTTGGAAATAGTACTTCAGCGAAATAATATAATTTTTTTCTTTTTGAAACTTTGTTCTAAAAAAAAGCGTTCCAGCAATATAAACTATATACCAAATCAAAGGTAACAAGGCCCGCTTCAATCTACATATGGTCATGTCTTCGAAGAATTCTCTAATTTTGACCTATTTTGGAAATAGTACTTCAGCGAAGTAAAATAATATTTTTCTTTTTGAAACTGTTCTAAAAAATGCGTTCCAGCAATATAAACTAAATACCAAATGAAAGGTAACAAAGCCCGCTTCAATCTTCATATGGTCCTGACTCCGAAGAATTCTCGAATATTGACCTATACCGGAAATAGTATTCAGCGAAATAAAATAATGTTTTTTCTTTTTGAAACTTTGTTTTACAAAAAGCGTTCCAGCAATATAAACTATATAGCAAATTGAAGATAACAAGGCCTGCTTTAATCTACATGTGGTCCCGGCTCCAAAGAATTCTCTAATATTGACCTATACCGGAAATAGTACTTCAGCGAAATAAAATAATTTTTTTCTTTTTGAAACTTTGTTCTAAAAAAGCGTTCCAGCAATATGAACTATATACCAAATTAAAGGTAACAAGACGCGCTTCAATCTACATGTGGTCTTGGCTCCGAAGAAGTCTCTAATTTTGACCTATACCGGAAATAGTACTTCAGCGAAATAATATATATATTTTTGTTTTTGAAACTTTGTTCTAAAAAAAGCGTTACAGTAATATAAACTATATACCAAATTAAAGGTAACAAGGGTCGCTTCGATCTACATATGGTCCCGGTTCCGAAGAACTCTCGAATTTTGACCTTTACTGAAATAAATATTAGGACTGATATAGAAAGCTATTTATGCTACTTAAATAAGACGGCTTTTTAATATATTTGGTATAAAATGACTATTATATTTTATTCTAAATAATGTTTTATTAAACAAATAATATTAATTTATTGTAATTTCTTATTAATTTTATAAATTTTTTAAATTTTCTACATTTATGTGCTGTTTCCACAATGCAAACAAGCACTGCTTGTCTAAAATTTGTATGGAAATCACTAACAAAACTGAGTGCTTTTCATATAAATTTTAGCCAAGCAGTGCTTGTTTGCATTGTGGAAATAACACATTGGTTTCTTGAATTACTTTGTTAGCTACGTGAGTGAAGAAAACAAGTTTTGATAATGCAGAGCATTGGCAAGTTTTTTCTAGGATAATGCAGAGCATTTGTCTTATTTCAGCAAGTTTTTCAACAGTTTTGTATACGTGTGAGCACGTGTTATATATGGGAATGTATGTGTGACAAGTTTTTCCAATGTTTACAAGCAAATGGTGTGTAGGTGTGAGCAAGTTTTATGTATGGGTAACATGTGCTTTCTATATTTTTAGAGTAACATCAGTTGTCAGCCTATAACTCCTAAACTAAATTGCGTGCCACCATGGCACTACCCTCAATCGATAGGTATTACAAATACACATTGTTTGCCACGGTTGTCAATCTTGGCGAGACTTGCTGAAAAAAGTTATAGCGCCGCGAAGTTTGAAAAAGCGCAAAATATGTAACATCAGTTGTCAGCCTATAACTCATAAACTAGATTGCGTGCCACCATGGCACTACCCTCAATCGATAGGTATTAAAAATACACATTGTTTGCCACGGTTGTCAATCTTAACGAGACTTGCTGAAAAAAGTTATAGCGCCGCGAAGTTTGAAAAAGCGCAAAATATGCAACATCAGTTGTCAGCCTATAACTCATAAACTAGATCGCGTGCCACCATGGCACTACCCTCAATCGATAGGTATTAAAAATACGCATTGTTTGCAACGGTTGTCAATTTTGGCGAGACTTGCTGAAAAAAGTTATAGCGCCGCGAAGTTTGAAAATTGCAAAATATGTAACATCAGTTGTCAGCCTATAACTCCTAAACTAGATCGCGTGCCACCATGGCACTACCCTCAATCGATAGGTATTAAAAATACACATTGTTTGTCACGGTTGTCAATCTTGGCGACACTTGCTGAAAAAAGTTATAGCGCCGCGAAGTTTGAAAAAGCGCAAAATATGCAACATCAGTTGTCAGCCTATAACTCCTAAACTAGATCGCGTGCCACCATGGCACTACCCTCAATCGATAGGTATTAAAAATACACATTGTTTGCAACGGTTGTCAATCTTGGCGAGACTTGCTGAAAAAAGTTATAGCGCCGCGAAGTTTGAAAAAGCGCAAAATATGCAACATCAGTTGTCAGCCTATAACTCCTAAACTAGATCGCGTGCCACCATGGCACTACCCAAAATCTTTTTTCAGCAAGTCTCGCCAAGATTGACAACCGTGGCAAACAATGTGTATTTTTAATACCTATCGATTGAGGGTAGTGTCATGGTGGCACGCGATCTAGTTTATGAGTTAGAGGCTGACAACTGATGTTGCATATTTTGCGCTTTTTCAAACTTCGCGGCGCTATAACTTTTTTCAGCAAGTCTCGCCAAGATTGACAACCATGGCAAACAATGTGTATTTTTAATACCTATCGATTGAGGGTAGTGTCATGGTGGCACGCGATCTAGTTTATGAGTTAGAGGCTGACAACTGATGTTGCATATTTTGCGCTTTTTCAAACTTCGCGGCGCTATAACTTTTTTCAGCAAGTCTCGCCAAGATTGACAACCATTGCAAACAATGTGTATTTTTAATACCTATCGATTTTGGGTAGTGCCATGGTGGCACGCGATCTAGTTTAGGAGTTATAGGCTGACAACTGATGTTGCATATTTTGCGCTTTTTCAAACTTCGCGGCGCTATAACTTTTTTCAGCAAGTCTCGCCAAGATTGACAACCGTGGCAAACAATGTGTATTTTTAATACCTATCGATTGAGGGTAGTGTCATGGTGGCACGCGATCTAGTTTATGAGTTAGAGGCTGACAACTGATGTTGCATATTTTGCGCTTTTTCAAACTTCGCGGCGCTATAACTTTTTTCAGCAAGTCTCGCCAAGATTGACAACCGTGGCAAACAATGTGTATTTTTAATACCTATCGATTGAGGGTAGTGTCATGGTGGCACGCGATCTAGTTTATGAGTTAGAGGCTGACAACTGATGTTGCATATTTTGCGCTTTTTCAAACTTCGCGGCGCTATAACTTTTTTCAGCAAGTCTCGCCAAGATTGACAACCGTTGCAAACAATGTGTATTTTTAATACCTATCGATTTTGGGTAGTGCCATGGTGGCACGCGATCTAGTTTAGGAGTTATAGGCTGACAACTGATGTTGCATATTTTGCGCTTTTTCAAACTTCGCGGCGCTATAACTTTTTTCAGCAAGGCTCGCCAAGATTGACAACCATGGCAAACAATGTGTATTTTTAATACCTATCGATTGAGGGTAGTGCCATGGTGGCACGCGATCTAGTTTAGGAGTTATAGGCTGACAACTGATGTTACATATTTTGCAATTTTCAAACTTCGCGGCGCTATAACTGTTTTCAGCAAGTCTCGCCAAGATTGACAACCGTTGCAAACAATGTGTATTTTTAATACCTATCGATTGAGGGTAGTGTCATGGTGGCACGCGATCTAGCTTATGAGTTAGAGGCTGACAACTGATGTTACATATTTTGCAATTTTCAAAATTCGCGGCGCTATAACTTTTTTCAGCAAGTCTCGCCAAGATTGACAACCGTTGTAAACAATGTGTATTTTTAATACCTATCGATTGAGGGTAGTGCCATGGTGGCACGCGATCTAGTTTAGGAGTTATAGGCTGACAACTGATGTTACATATTTTGCAATTTTCAAACTTCGCGGCGCTATAACTTTTTTCAGCAAGTGTCGCCAAGATTGACAACCGTTGCAAACAATGTGTATTTTTAATACCTATCGATTGAGGGTAGTGCCATGGTGGCACGCGATCTAGTTTAGGAGGTATAGGCTGACAACTGATGTTACATATTTTGCAATTTTCAAACTTCGCGGCGCTATAACTGTTTTCAGCAAGTCTCGCCAAGATTGACAACCGTTGCAAACAATGTGTATTTTTAATACCTATCGATTGAGGGTAGTGTCATGGTGGCACGCGATCTAGTTTATGAGTTAGAGGCTGACAACTGATGTTGCATATTTTGCGCTTTTTCAAACTTCGCGGCGCTATAACTTTTTTCAGCAAGTCTCGCCAAGATTGACAACCGTGGCAAACAATGTGTATTTTTAATACCTATCGATTGAGGGTAGTGTCATGGTGGCACGCGATCTAGTTTATGAGTTAGAGGCTGACAACTGATGTTGCATATTTTGCGCTTTTTCAAACTTCGCGGCGCTATAACTTTTTTCAGCAAGTCTCGCCAAGATTGACAACCGTGGCAAACAATGTGTATTTTTAATACCTATCGATTGAGGGTAGTGTCATGGTGGCACGCGATCTAGCTTATGAGTTAGAGGCTGACAACTGATGTTGCATATTTTGCGCTTTTTCAAACTTCGCGGCGCTATAACTTTTTTCAGCAAGTCTCGCCAAGATTGACAACCGTGGCAAACAATGTGTATTTTTAATACCTATCGATTGAGGGTAGTGTGATGGTGGCACGCAATCTAGTTTAGGAGTTATAGGCTGACAACTAAAATTTGACCTAATTATATAGTAAGCACGTGCTACACATACATTCATACGTGCTCACATATATGGAAAACTTGCTAAAATCTAGAAAGATACTGCATTATCATACACACATACATTCTTAGAAATCACACGTGTTGAAAAACTTGCTGTTTACGGCATTATCAAACTTGTTTTCTTCACGGCAATTTGTTAGCTTTCCCATAGTAAAAAAAAGAAGAAGATCAAGTATTCACAAGAAAATAACTGATTTTAGACGGATGCTGCAATATAAAATGAAAAATTCTGATTTTTTAAACTTGGTAGCACTAAAATTTAGCTCACCAAATCCAAAAGAGAGAGCATATATTTCGCTCTCATAAAAATGAGCGAAACAGATTTACAGCATATTTATAGAACCCAATACGTCTATAATACGCGTAAAAATATAGACGTCAATCATGTTTGCGGTTATATATCCCGAATGTCATTGTCCATTTGCAAGAAAACGTAACACATGTCAATTTTTTGGTATTTAGAAGACGAAAATTGACGTCATTGACGCAAAAAACTGCCAATTAGTAAATTGCAACCGTCTTAACAATTAAGTGTTAAAATAACATCACTTTCACATTAAAAACTGGAAAACTAACATTATTTGAACTAAAAACTGGAAAACTAACATTATTTGAACTAAACAACTTAATTTCATTTATTTGTGTTGAGCTATTTACCATATAATTGTCTCTATATGCAAAATTAAAATCTTTAGCTAAAATCTATTTCTTTTGTTACAAGCGACATCTTTTAAGCTGTGTTCTCACTATGTGTATTTGTCTTATGGAATGTCACTTTTTTATACACATGTGATTTCATGTGTATGTCAAAATTTGCGGTTTACATAAGGTTTATAATTTTTGTGTTCACCTGTTTGTATGTTACGTACATTTGACATAACCTATAAAGTAAAACAATCATAAAACAGACGAGTGGTTATACATATTTTATTGTTATATATACTTCTTTTATTTAATTTTACACTTATTTTATTTAATTTAATACTTTATTAATCTAATGATTATATTATTTCATTTTCCCGTCCGCAAACAATTGCTTTATTAAAAACCAGCTGATGTCAGATGCTTTGTCACTTCAAAATAGAACTCGTTCTAAATCATGTGTACTGTACACAGAGAAATAACACAGGCTATTGTTTGAAGGGGTTCAGTCTATATGTACAAATATACCATGTGAAAATGTGACATTCCATATGGCAAATACACATAGTGAGAACACAGCTTTAGTAGTGTGCGCTATTAAAAGGGTTACCATTATTTGGATGTAAAAATAATAATTTTGTATGAGAAAAATTAAAGAAATAAAATTTTTTGTAGATGGGCAACTCTATATGCGCGAAACTACGTAAGTCGAGATGAAAAATAAGGAATGTCTTCTACACACGCAAATTGTTACGTAATCGACCATGTGCCATTCGCGCACGTCTTGATTGCAACGCGTTCTATAAACATGCTGTTAGTTTGCTATTTTACTTTCTTAATTTCTCGGACGCAAATAATAGTTATCTTTTTCAAAGTATGGCTATGCCAGAGCATTTGAAGAGCATAGTCCCAACGTCAAACATATGTACTTACAATGGCGCATACAACAGGTACATCCAAGTCTACAGCAAGAATGATTTTGTTGTAGAAACTACACTACAGTTGTCAAAAAAAAAAATTGAAAGACAGATGTCCAATACAATAAGCGAATAATGTTGCTATTTCTTATATTCTCTTCTTCCTTATCAGTATTTCTTTTTAATATTCAAAGTATATTTTAAGGGGTATATAAATCTGCCTTATTATACATGTTCAGAAAGAAAAAAAGCCGGAGTCTAATCACCGCATACGATATCGAGCAGAATTGATCGAAATTTTTTCTTTTGGGATTACGGCATACGATAATCAAGTAACTGCTGTTTAAATTCCAATCGAAAGCACTAGGACGATCGAATACAAAATTTTCTTTTATTGTGTTTGTTTTGCAAATAAGCATGGAACATTATCTATAAACCTTATTACAGTTGGCCAGTCGACTTGGTTGTTGTACTAGCTACTAGAAACACAAAATTTTTCTTTTATGTATTACAAATTCTTAGTCGATTCAACAGCCGGTATAAAATAAACTTGCTACACTTTTTAAACATTTCGGTGCTTGTTGTCTGCGCTTATAATTTTCTCTTCAAGAGTTACGGTGCCACCTAGCTGTCAAATTACTACTAATGAGTTCTACTATAGATGGGGTCATAAAAAATTTTGCATAATTAATTAATACATGCGTATTAGCTCACATTTATTAACAACAGATGCTGTAAGTTTCATGTTGCTACCCTGCAGATAACGCGACTAGTCCATACACGCATGTAAAGTATATTCCATAGAGGACTAGGAGTCTGAAGGTAACCCAAATGTATGGAGAAAATATGGTCGATTTAACATTACGATGCCCTAAGACTGCACCATGATACAAAAATACAAGGTAATTTCATTTTAAAACTGTTTGACTTTTAAGGTAATTTTTTAAGTTTGTTTCTTAGAAATATTATATGAAAACCTTGCCACATTTACAAAAAGTAAACTAATAATTTGGAATTTTTTTTTACAAAATGTGTAATTTTTGTAAATATTTTATGCTATGTATAAATAAAACTTAAAGGAATTTTTGGTAGACAAAGTGGTACGAAATGAGATATCAGATCGTTTTTGTCAAGTTCTTTTACTTCATTTGCCTCTCTACACCTTTCGTAAGCAAATAAAAAAGTTTCAATAAGAACATTTCGTCAAATATTTCATCGTCGAAGTTTAGTCTTAAGATATTTGCATACATATGCCGTTAAAAAATATCTTTGACAAAGGACTTGCTACTGAAGCCAACATAAGCGAGATAAATATGAGAAATTTTGTTTTAGTAAATTTAATTACCTTTCTGCATATTGTATATTATTTGCTTGGTCATACTCATCGCATTCATCAAATTTTTCTTGAGAACTGCAAACTTTCGTATTTATTAAAGAAACTAAGTATTTCAGACAATCTTTTACCTTATATTTTCTGGAAAAACACTCTTATATAATTTTAATTTAATTTAGTAAATCAGACTCATTGATCTTGCATACACTAAGCCACTTTTACCAAACGTAAGGAGTTGTTGGAAGGTTGAAATATTTTACACGAGAATCCTTACAAAATTGTCTTGTGTTACTGCATTCTGGAAAAAGGCAGCTCATCTTTGTTTAAATTTAAATATGTTAATTGACCACAATTTAATAAAAATTATCAAATCTTTTTTCTGTATTCTGTATTTTTTATTATTTTTATTTTTAAGTAAAGCGGAAAAGACAAAGCAAACAAATGGATTTCACAAGTTAATATGGTGGCATGAATTTTCATAGTTCGATTAAATGTCAGAACGTTAATATGGCGACGAAAAGAGAGAATTGGACTACCTTCTATTATTGTATCATGGGCTGGACCATATAACCCAACTTTGCACTACATCGGAGAAGTCTCAAAACTACTCCATGTTACCACTTGATGGAGCACTCAAGCGTTCGTGTTGAAATTGCTAAAACACAAGCGCTTGTCGCTTAACTGCAAGCTCTTGTTTGCTAGAGTTGTAAAAGTATCAGGTATTTGGGTACGGGGTACTCAATAGCGGTCGTTTTTTTCGAGTACTCGATACTTAAAAGTAGTTACTCAATACTTTCAGTGATGAGTTTTCCAGCAAAATATATTGTACTCAATAGCGGTCGTTTTTTTCGAGTACTCGATATTTAAAAGTAGTTACTCAATACTTTCAGTGATGAGTTTTCCAGCAAAATATATTGTAAAGTATGAATGAAGCTGATCAGAACAATTTAAAATTTAAAGTATAAGAAATTATTGAATTACAAATATAACTTTTACCTAAATAAAATCAAGTAAAACATAATGAAAATATGTACCACAATCGTGAAAATCTAATAAACTATATATGCATCAATTCAAGAAAACCGTTAAAGTATTGAGTAGTATTGAGTTAATACTTAATAAGTATCGAGTAGTATCGAGTATTCAAAAGCATCGAAATTTTACAACTCTATTGTTTGCAAATGACATGGTCCATGTCTGCATTACATCGCACTAGTCTTAAGACAACTCTATGTCGCTATTCGATGACGCGCTCAAGTGTTCGTGTTTTAACGATTGCACTCGTTAAACTACAAATATTTGTCGGTTAACTAGAAGCTATTGTTTTCAAATGACATGGTCCATGACTGCATTACATAAGACCATGTTGTTACTACACCATGGACCATGTAGTCCAATATTATCTGTAGAGTATCTACACTTCAGTGATGCCAGCTTTTGGGATCCAAAGCGCGCAAAAAAATTTTGCAAATGGGGCTGAAAAGGGCTGAATTGGAAAAAAGATAAGTAATATCCAATAAAAATTTTCGAAAAAATCTCAAAAAATGATAACTTGTAAAGTGTTTCTTTTGAATATCAAAACACATTTATATTTTATGACCAACATAAAATCGCATCAAATTTTTAAAGGAATAGAAAATAATAAAAGAAAATGAGTAAAAACGATGCTTCCACGATAATTCAAAAGTCGCTATTTCTTGAATTAAGGAAGAAATAGGTCGCAAAAATGGGAAATGTATCCATATTGATCTAAAAGCTAAAAGGGGCTAAAAGATAATTGTAAAAATTGTTTGGGGCAAAAATTTCTTTCGCGTTTTGTGTAACTGAAAACGGGTTAAATCTAGCCCGACAAGTTGCAAGGATACACATGTCATTCAGTTGCCCCGTTGAATCTTGTAAGTTCTCGTCATTGTTAGTATATCTTTCCCGATTTTTTAATATCTGTTTGTTGTTCTTTATTGATAGAGTTGGTAGCGTCATGATTATGACAATCACACTCAGATCACAGATGTTTCTTGAAGTCTCTCATTAGTGCCACTGATTCCAGCTAGCAGTTTCTCGTTGTTGAAAGTTAAAAAAATTCATTTCTAAATTCCTTAGTTTCTTCTTTTGTGCTGTATTAAAAAAAAAACGGTTACTAGAAGGAAATATGTATTCCTGATTTGTGGAATAAAATAAGTGTACATATTTAAAATTTGAGCTCGTCTCTCGTTAAATCTGATCATTAACTTTTTAATTAAATCGTTTATAATAGTATTATTTAAAATTTTAATTTTTTAATAATATCTGAAAAATCGAAAATGAGAAAAACTTACCATTTTTATTAACAAATCATGAAGCCAATCATATTACAAATAAAATAAGCATTATTTCATGAAAATCTATGAATAAATGTTGATTTTATTCATAGTAAAGTGAAATTATCTGATTTTTGGAAAAATTGCGAATATTTACATTGTACAACAATATATTATTCTTTTTTAAATAACAAGGTTTTTACTAGGGATGTAACGAATACCGATACCGATACCGATATGTCGGCGATACTTTAGATTTTCCGATACATCGGTATCGGCGATATTTTACTGTCGATACGACGATACTTTAAAAATTTTTTTCAGAGTTTTTTTTTAACAAATAATTTATTTTTGTTCAATTTTACCATGAATTAAGTTCACTTCGTTATTTTTTAAATCTTATTAATATCAATTTTAAAAATTAATAATCTTTTATGCTGTTATTTTGTAAAAAAAATATTTATTTTTTGTTAATTTTACCATGAATTCAAATTCAAGACGTTGTTTTTTAAATCTTATTCCAGCAAAAAAAGACAATCCAAAGAAGTCATGAAAATGTAGAATTCGCGATCCGGAAGCGTTGCAAATTTGGATAATTTTTAATTAGTTTTACATATCCTTGCCATTGCAAGAAGTTCTATTTTTCGATTACCAATCACCGAATCGGAAGCGATGCTAGGACAAATTTCTTTTTCGGTGTTCTATAATGGTTTTTCCTCAAGGAAAAAGGATAAAAAATTACCCATTTTCACAATTTTTTTATGCGAATTTAAACTCAAAACTTTATTTTCATGTAAATTTAAGTGAATATATATATAAACTTTTTGAAGACTTTTAATAATTAAGCTGTTAAGTTATTTAGAAGAATATTAGTTGATAAATGTTCTTTAAAAAATCGATTTTTTAAAAAGCATGGCGAGTATTTTTTAAAATTACAAAGCAATTTAAAAATTTTCCTTGCTTTTCTACTAATTATCTGCATATTTTTAATATAGATTTTTTTGAAGCAAAGAAAATGTAGCTCCTTAAAAATTACTTCAAATTTTTTATACTGGGTTAAAATCAATTTTAAATATTCTCTCTTACAATGTAATTTTGTATAATAAAAAAGTTGCACTTGAGTTTTGTTAATCTGAACTTGAACAATTTCAATATTCGTATCGGTATCGGAATCGGTATCGGCGATATTTATTTTTAAATATCGGTATCGGTATCGGATCGGCAAAACGGCGTATCGTTACATCCCTAGTTTTTACAACTAGTTTTGGTAGAAGTTACCAAAAAGATACGTACGTGTATCGGCGTTTTGAAAGTTTACATCTGGGATTTATAGAATGGGGAGTTTGTAAGCCTATTACGTTTAGTTGATTCTTTTGTGATTTTCAAAGAAGTTATTATTTGTAAATTCTCAAAATGTTTTTGAAAGTCTGCGAATAAAATAAGAGGTTTAAGGCTTTTCAAAAGTATGATTGCAGTCTAATGAGGATTTGGTAAAGCACCAAATAAATAAATCTTTATTTTTATATAATAAACATTTTCTAATTTTGCAAAAAAAAAAAATATATATTCGTGATTTTTTTTTGTAAATTGCTAAAATTTATGTTTTTTAAATTTATAGTCGCACTATTTCCAAAAATTAATATTTTACTTATTCAGTAGAATATTAATTGTTTAAAAAAACACATTGACATTGATTACTAAGGGGTATTAATTGTGAGAAATAGTGCGATTATAAATTTAAAAAAATATATATTTTTAATCATTTTGGTCTGAATAATTCAGAAACTATTGAGTATGTAAAAAAATAATGTTAGAAGGGCTCAAAGGTAATTTCATTCCACGTTTTTTAATGTTTTTTGTAATATATATTCCTTTAACACCAACTGCAGAATAGGGTGAGGAAATTGGATAACCCCTTTCCAAGTTATGATGAAATTGGTGTAGCAGCCTCTTGAAAAACTCCAAATTTTAGAAATAAATTAAAAAAACTTATCCATAGAATTTAAAATTTCGACTGTTTTTTAGTTAGGGGACCAGAGAACAGATTGAATATATTCACGTTTTTGTAAATAATATAAAAAACATAAGCTCAGAAAATCAAAAATTATTTGTCGACCTGTGTAATTTCGCAAAATTAATGATTTTCGCTATTTCAGTTGAGAGTATTTATTCCCAAGAAACACAAATCAATGTATAGGTTAATTTGTTTAAAATACAACTTATAACATGTACGGTAATTTATTCTATCAGCATTAAAACCATTCATACCATTCGTTAAGTATTTGTTGCTTTTGAGAGCCTTAGTTTACATTTGTAGAAGACAAGCAATGCATGCATCAGTTTTCGTTATGCATGTGGTTTCCTTTGCGGCACTATACGCAAATATGACAGTAGTCAAAATTCAATATGGCGGCCGACAGACGCCAATTTGTTTATACGAAAAAAATAAAGAGTCGGCGGACAATATCAAAATGGGTATCATTCGACAGGTATTTGAAAATCATCTTTAGGTTTCTCGTTTGATTTTTAATTTCGAATGACCATTTAGGATCTGTAACGGTTTAAAATTGGTTTCTTGTAGTTTTTTTACGCAGTCGGGTTTTTTGATTTCTTAAATTTATTGTGATTGTATTCACAAGCATAAAATAGACCAATTAACCCGTTCTCATAACACTTAAAAAAATATAGTGATGATCGAAGTTCATGACAAAAGTTTCATTTTGTTGCATAGTGTTATTAATCAAAACTTTAAAAATTCCTCCAAATTCAACTAGAGTAGCAGAATCTTTACTTTTATAAAGGTTTGTATGAAAAATAATTTTACAATACATAACTATATACTGTGAAACTTCAATATAACGAACTCTCAAATAACTATTTTTTTCTGAGTCCCCTGAAAAAAACCTCTTTATTGCAAAGTTTTTCATACGAAAACGCACTATATCTACTAGAGATGAGCGATATTTCAGTACCTGTGATTTAATCACTGTTACTGAAAAATCACGAATCACAGTTGTGACCAAATGTGTCAAATCACTGCTACTTGCAAAGTCGTTCGTAAAATTTATGATACATATTTCACTGTTTGTGTGGGTAATGACGTTTTTCTTCACACAATAAGAATAAACGAATAATGTGGCTATTTCTTGAGTTCTTTTATTTCTTTTTCAAATTCAAAGTATATTTTAAGGCGTATTTAAATCTACCTTGGTATATTTCTTCAGTGAAAAAAACGAACAATGTTTTGTTGTAGAGACGCATGTATGTTCTTGATAATTTCCATGTTATAAGAGAACTGAAAACTGTGATCACAGCGTCACAGTTTTAAGTAACAGTGATTTTTAAATCACGTTCACTGTTCACGATGTTCTTTAAAAATCGCGGGATCGCTCATCTCTAATAGGTACATCGAAGAAATTCTGAGCTATAAAGCCTCCATATAGTGAAGTATTTATTTAAAAGCCTCTATATAACGAAGTCTGAATAAAGGAAAATTGTAAAATGCCGCTATCAAAACAACGAGATATAAATGTGTTTCCAAGTGCACATGTAAAGCCTATATATAGCGAAGTAGTCATTCAAAAGGTTCTATACAATGAAGTCAGAATAAAGCAAAATTAAATTGGTAAAGTCCCGATGCCAAAAACTATAGTTATAACGACTATTAGCTCATTTTCAACATTCAAAAGTTATAACGGGTTTTTTCGTATTTCTTCAAATTTCTTAATATCAAGGTTTCACTGAAATACGGACAAATTATTACACCGAAATAAATCCACAGGCAACGATAATATATCAGCTGAACTCTCTAAGTTATCACACAACATCGGCGCTCAAATACTTCTCCCTATTAAATAAAAAGTCTGGAACTATGGTTACCTGCAAACCTACCTTAAAGATGGACCCTCATATGCAAAAAAATAAAGTGTGTTTGAAATGTATGTTAAAACTGGTTTTTCTATGGAAATTTTGTTTTAACATACATTTCAAAGACACTTTATTTTTTTTGGCATATGGGGGGAGTCATTATTAAAGTTCCCAAGAAAGGGGATCTCACCAAATGCCAGAACTAGAGAGGGATAACGTTGCTTATCATGCTCTATAAGATAATTGCAAGCATTATAAACTGTAGATTATCTACAGCGCTGTGTGGAGAGTTGCGACAAGAACAAGCAGCATTTCGCCCTGGAAGATCCTGTGTTGATCATGCAAATGGCCTCAGAATAATCATCGAGCAATCCGTGGAATGGCGCTCTCCCTTTTACCTAATGTTCATTGACTTCGAGAAAGCCTTCGATTCTCTCTCACATACAGCAGTATGGGCGGCATTACGGTGCAAGGTGTCCCGGAGAAAATAATAGCGCTCATAAAAAGTCTGTACTATGATGACATGGTCAGTTGCAGTCAGGAAGGGCGTTAGACAGGGTTGCGTACTATCACCTCTATTATTTAATATCGTTCATGGCGGCATTGTGACAGATGCCACATAAAACATTTTTTAAAGAAAACTATTTATAAAAAAATAATATTTCATAACAAACTTGAAAGCCACCGCCTCCGCATCACACCCAACGTGGGACCACCATCAACTATTTCAGTCCGCTCCAGCACTCATCAGCTCCAGAATCAGCAGTCAGCATCAATCTCCATCAACCACAGGTATTCTGCCCAAAAGACCTCGGACGTGTACAACAGACGACAAGACGTACTTAAATTTATATATATATATATTTCTTATTTGATATTATTTAAGGAAAAACACATTTTTTAAAATAGATTTCTTTTACCTTTCGAGTGTTTGAGGAAATGCCGCGTGTTTGTTTCGGGTTGAGCTCAAACCTAGGTTTCGTTGTTTTTTTTTATAAGGCTACTTGCTCGAGTTAATATATGTTTACCTTAAAAGGAATAATCAAAGAATAATATATATAGGGTGACTATTTTTATTGAGAGGACTCATGACAGAATTAGAATGCTGGACACGTCACAAACTGACGGCAGATTAGGATGCTGAAATATAAATTTCTTTATGTAAAAAGTAGAGAAAAAAAAAACTATATTCATTAAACAACTTTTTGTTAAATTCGATTTGCATTACTAATCTTTTTATACAAAATGTATTAATAAACGAATTTTGTTAATAGGAATTGTTGAGTAGCAAAGAACCTATAATGTTTTTATTTTAACGGATATAGGATGGTGATGTGAGAAAGGGTAAGTTAAATTAGGGAGTAACTTAATAATTATTGGCAAAAGTTGCCAATGGTTGAATCCCTCAGGGACTTAATAGGATGGGCATAACACCAGCTAACCGAAGCCAAATCTTGGTCAAAACTAAAAAGTAAGTACGGGTGTAGTGGTTCATTTTCTTTTGTTTTTTTCAGCAACTCACTTTCGGCCTTCTCTCTTAATTAAATATTTTTCTCGTTTCCTATCAACGAGTCAACGAGAACACCACCCCAAGACGGCGAGCCCCAGCCGTAGCATACACCAGCATGCCAGCGCCGCCAACAATCTGGCCACACTCCAACACAGTTTGTGTGTTCATTTAACGACTACAGCTATTACACTGGAGACTGCAGGGATGCTTCGAACACCTCGATTACGCAGATGACATTTGCCTTCTTGCTCACAGATACTCTGCCTGACATGCAAGACAAGCTCCGTGCGATAGAGGAAATGTCCATAAGAGTGGCACTAAAAATTAACCTTAGATAGACCAAAACATTACACATAAATGCATCAACTACTCAGCCATTCCTTCTACGACACCAACCTGTTTGTTACTGGGGTTGCACTATTACAATAACCGGCGGCTCATCCCAGGATGTGAAATCCAAATTGGTCAAGGCCAGGCGGGCTTTTGCTATGCTAATCCTCTATGGCGATCCACCCAGCTATCTATCAACAACAAACTTAGAATCTTTAATTCCAACGTGAAATCTATATTGATTTATGGCAGTGATACTTGGAAAATGCTGCACCCAAACACATCAGTAGCATTCAAGTGTTTGCAAACAGATGTCTCCGTAGAATCCTACGTATATTCTGGCCTGAAAGAATAAGTAACATCAACCTATGGCATACCACCCAACAAATGCCAATCCAGTTGGAGATACATATTCGTAAATGGCGCTGGATTGGCCATACGCTTAGAAAGCCACCCGACGACATTAGAAGAATGGCAATTGACTGGAATCCTAAAGGTCAACGACATATTGGAAGACCTGCTCTTACTTGGCGGAGACAACTGGATAACGAAATAAGAGCTTCAGGACGCAGCTGGAGCGAAATAAAGCATATCGCAAATGCAAGAGATGATTGAAGGAACTTTGTTGTGGCCCTATGTTTCTTATAGGAATTACAGAATATAATATATACGGTTTCATTGATACATATGTACTCCGAATTAGTTGCTATAACGAAGTTTCACTGTACATAAGAAATGTATTCACAGCGGTTAGTCCGCTGAAATTAACCGGTTTATTTATTAACCGAAAATAGCTAATTTTAAATTAATCGAACAGTTAATCGGGTATCAATTAATCGGTTAATTGAATGAATACAATACTATTTCTTAAAAACATAGGAATCTACTTATGTTTAAAAAATTTTAATGATATATTGATGATTTCTTAATTTAAAAAAAAAATATGTAATGAAAATGCAGATATCCAATATGTGTATGGCAACATTGTAATACGTATAAGTAACATGATTGTTTTCACCCAGGTAAGTTAAATGCTTCCGAAAATTTTACTATTTTTTAGAAAACCTGCTCTCCCGGCCACACCTTTAAGCGTGCGGGTAATAATTAAAAGCCAGATTAATTATATTAAATATACATATGCTCTAAAACATTACTTAAAATTTACGATCATATATTGTCTAAATTTGTGTTGAAAATTTCTCCTTAAACATATTTAGTCGAAGTGGAAAAAATGTAGCAAAGTATAATACGGCTATGGCTGAATGGTCAGACTATCAGTCAGGAGGTCGCGGTTCAAACCTGCACGCAGACAATCGCTTTTTTTGTAGTAAAACCATTTTGTTGAAAAATAATGCGTGTGTAATTTTAGGTCTATAATAATCTGTAAAGTGTTGCCGACTATTATCGACCTAGTTTTCAACAAAAGTGTTTTAGAGTGTATCTAATATAATTTGCAAAGAAATTTGAAAAAGTCGATGGTCGTTTTTTTCTTCTTAAGCGATTAATTTAGAATTTCGTAGAAAAATTCGCCATTTTCGGCCAATACTGGATGTAGCGTACATGCTTTAATTGATTTAAAATTTCAACTGCAGTAATAAATTGTTATTCTTTGCATCGCCATTAATTTGCTGCCAATATTCATTATGCACAATATTTAGCTGAAATTTGTTTACTTTTGATCTGATCTTATTGTTCAACCCACTTTAGAGGCTGGTGCATTTTTTCTTTGTGCTATTTCATTATAAAAATGCGGTCGCTCCCTTGTACTAACACACGCCGCCTGTCAGTGAAAATCTCCTATTGCTTTTTTTCTTCTCATTGCTGTTATTTTCCATTGACCTTAACACGTCAACATGTTACTACACACTATTATTATTTTGCCACTCATTCGAGCAAGTCAATGTAATCAAATCTAATATTGATTTACTAAGATAAACAATTTAGATCATAGATTTTCCAGAGAGATATGAGAAAAACCCACAAAATAATAAAAAAAAAGGAAGGCAGTTACGAAAAGGCGTTAAAAAGCAGTGAATATTGGTCTATGAATACTTGCACTACTAGGTTGGCTGTTTGCTAGAGTTTGATGTTAGTAAATAGTTGGCGAAAGAAGAAAACTTCCACCACCAGTTAATCTCACAGTTGGATATTGAACATTTCGGCACTTCATTAATTTATATGCACATAACGTTCCTGCCTAAACTAAACATGTATCAGCAATAGCAATTGCAGCAGAAGCATGAATTTCTTTCGATGATTGTGATGGTGTCTGAAGATGCTGTTTACTGTAGCTGTTATTGTTGCTGTTGTTGTTGATGATGATGGCCACGATAATGATGAAAGACCTGAAAGCCAGATCATGTGGTAAAATGCTTTTGCAACAAAAGTAATATAAACATTCAACAAACAAAAAACACAAATTGCAACACCATCTCTTAGCTTTATCAAAGAAGAAAAAAAAACCGTGCAACAAATGCTTAGGAATAGCAAACAATAACGTTAGACGTTTCTTTGAACATTTCAAACATCTCAGATAGAAACGCATTAGAATGAAATTTAGATTTTTTATTGAAGATAACAATAAAATCCGCATGTATTCGCACATAATAAAATAAAACCAAAAAATAAAAATATTTAGAAAAACGAATTGTCTACAAAACAGGTACGAGTGAGTGAGTGGCGGTGGTATGTTGAGATATCTGGTCAATACAAACCGATTATGAAATACCTTATGGAGAGGCATCATAGGCAACTGATTGTTATGGTACATCTTTTGCAGTTGCATATTATATGGAATGGAATTTCTAAATGATTTGAGCTTTGTACCTAACTTAACGAGTGTCATTCAAAGTCCAGGTGTCCCTACACTGATTAGAAAATCTGACATAGCTTTACATGAGTTACTCATATTTTCATCAATGACATTGATGAAAACTTTTGTGGCGCCATTACCAAGTTTGTATACACAATTTTGACGGAACAGCTTAGTTTTGCTTAAAATGTTGGTCTTTAATGAAATAATAAAAAAATAATTCAAATTTCGCCGGATATATCCGAGTTTCAGACTTCGTTAAACTAAGTTTAATTTTAATCCACTTCTCAAAAGCCAGGCCTAAGCAAATTTAATTTAATTTTTCATACTTTTACTTCTTTCTCCTTTAATTTTCTGTTTGTTATCTACATACATATAAAATATATAAATTTTTTCTAATGTCGGTCTTTTCATAATCCTTAAATCCTCGCTCTTTTTAAGGCAACGGTTTTACCACCCCATCAATGCCATCATTTAAAATATCGAGAGAACAAACTCAACATAAACATAACTCGGTACAACTGATTTCGACGACCGCTACACCAACTCATCAGGGTTCTTTGTTTATTTTTACCACTTTTGAAGGTGTGTATCCTTTTATCAAGGAACATGAATTATTTAACCAATTTGTTTAACGAAGTAGAATATAAGAAGTATTCACTTTTTCAAATCACCTTTGGTCAGTGAGTATTTATTCAAACACCCCAAGCTATTTTTGAGCTATGTACAGACGATTGTCAGATCTTACAATATTGCAAGTAAAATGTGCTAAAAAGTTTTTGCAATCGCGTGAACTAAAAATTTTTGTCTGACAACGTTTGCAGAAAAAGCATTGTCAGTCGACTTTAATGCTACCTACTGACAAAAAATTGTCCGACATCTCACAAAGCGTTGCCATTGTCAGATTATTGCCAGAGATATTTTAATTGACAGATGAGCGAAGTTTCTGCATCTGACAATGGTGTCATTGACAGAGACTTCTTTATATTGGCAGCACTGCACACATCTTTTTTTTAAGGGAAAAAGGAAAATAAAAGAAACTATGCAGCTAATATAGTTAAAATTGCTTCTTTATGTTTCATACTTTCACTTTTTAAAGTTAACACAAACACAGATGATAAATAATTGGTAATTTCTGTTAAATGATATGATCTGACAATCGTGTGAACTGCCAATTTTTTACTGACAATATTGTCAGATAAATTTATTGTCAGACAATTGTCTGGCAATAAATTGTAAGCTTTTCTAACAACTATGATGCAATCGTGTGAACTAACAATATTCCTTCTGCTGACAATTTGTTAATTGGCAGATCTGACAATTATGTAAGATCTGATACAGGGCTTTAGTTTCCATTGTTGCTTGCTGAGCAGCTTTTTTCCACCGCATTCAAGCTATTTTGATCTACCTACGATAAAAGGAGGGTTATGTTATGTGTCGAAGCCATAGCCGCTCATACTGGCACCACTGTTACGAACATTAATCGGCTCGTATATGTATACAGCCGAATGAAAACAAAAGTGCTCACCAAAGAGTAAAAAATAAACAACAACTTCATTCAGTTGTATGAAAGCTTATTGTTTTTTTTGCGTTGTTGTTGTTCTTTTTAATAGGCACACACCCAGTTGGCCACGTCTTTAAGACATCATCAATGACGAATGCACGACAATGTTAAATCCTTGACGACAAATGTCGGACAGCCGGAACAAATCATCGATGAACTATTCAAACAAGTGTCGCGAAAATCGTGTACGATTAAATGAGCGACAATGTCACTCAGATTGTCACTTACATAACACAAGGTGATTACGGGGCGACATTGTCACCTATATTGTCTTCAATGACTATATAAGTGACAATGTAGTTCGTCTGCTCGTCAATGATTAAATAAACGTCAATGCTGCCTATTTTTTGTAGTTGGTTACATAAGCAAAAATGTCACCAATGGTTACATAGGCCACAATGTCGTTTACCTTGTCGTCAACAATTACAAAGCGACAATGTCACCTACTTAATTATTTAATATTTTTGCTGACTTGTTTTTCTCCGTTTTATTTAAATTATTGACTGACTTAACTGGGACTCGAACTGAGACGCATGTTTATAAGTTTTTGCGCTTAACACACTGCTGCTGCACCACCTAAAACATCGACAAAAAGAGGCCAACATATCAATTTGCTTGACTGAAGACAAACTGTAAGACATTGTCGCTCATATTGTGGTCAACAAAATTGAATTGGGGACAGCAATTAAGACATTGTCACTCATCTTGTTCTCCACAATGTTAATGCAGACTAAATGTAAGACATTGTCGCTCATATTGTCCTCAAAAAAGTTGGTTTGAAGACAACAATGTAGAAGACAATATTGTCGCTCATCTTTTCCTCCACAATGTTAATGGGGACAAAATGTAAGACATTGTCGCTCATATTGTCGTCAACAAATTTAGTTTGAGGACAACAATTAAGACATTGTCACTCATATTGTCCTCCACAATGTTAATGGAGACTAAATGTAAGATATTGCCGCTCATATTGTCCTCAAAAAAGTTGGTTTGAAGACAACAATTAAGATATTGTCGCTCATCTTTTCCTCCACAATGTTAATGGGGACAAATGTAAGACATTGTCGCTCATATTGTCGTCAACAAATTTAGTTTGAGGACAACAATGAAGACATTGTCACTCATCTTGTCCTCTACAATGTTAATGTCGCTCATATTGTCTTCAACAAATTTGGATTGAGGACAATACGAAAGACATTGTCGCTCACATTGCAGGAAGTTGTCACTCTGATTGTCCTGAACGACGATTTCCTTTAAATTGTAGATGACAATGACGTGCAAGGCAGTCTAGCCAAATGGGCAGTGGAATACTACAAACACATACTCATAAGCAGTACTACTAAATTAAAAACTCATTGCTCTCGATGGCCATCACTGTTTTAAACTGATGTACCCATTAAAAACTCTTGGCATTTTTGTAATTGGTAGTCATATTTTAATGAGTTACAAAGTAATGAGTGGTACTTATTTATCTTTGATAATAAACTTATATGTACACAGAAAAAATGATGATAGGGTTTTTACACAGACATGTTTTTGAGACTGATTTTTATTGTCTTTTGTTTGAATTAAGTTTGAATTAGTTTTGTTTGAATTAATATTTCTAGGGCTCGGACTTTCATGCACATGCATGTTTTTTGTGGTGATAGATAAAGACGTATTGACTAACTATCTATGCGAATCATTAAATTTTAAGTAGTTTGGCATCGATTTGTAGTTGCCTATTTTTGCATATTTTGGTGGTAAGTGTATATTTTTGCATATTTTGGCAAATAAATGCATATTCTTGGAGTTATAAAAATTTTTTAGTGCATATTTCTCAATTTTTGAAAAAAATATTAATCGGGCGATTATGCATGGCAACCGAGCCTCAGTTGGGTTGGCAGTTGCTGAAAATTATACGACTGATGGCAACTGGCAACTGATCAGTTGCTATTTAGTGTCTTTCCGGCTACCATTAATTTTCAGTTGCCGACTGGCAACTCAACTAAAGTTCGGTTGGATTAAATAATATCCCCAATTATGGCTGTTTTCTGTTTTTTCCTCAAATAATAATAAAAAATTAAAAAATACATATTCATATCATTTTAGCTTTGGTTATTTTGTTCGTAGGTAAATGCATATTTTTGCGCATATTTTTCATTTTTAGGTGCATTTATTAATCACTTAGTATCAATTTCTAGTTGCATGAAAGTCCGAGGCGTCATTATTTCATTTCATTTTTACTATCGTCAATGTTGGCAACCTGCTAAAACTATGAAATTGTTTGATTTGTTTTTTTAATTCTGTAAAACACTTTTTTGATTGACAAAATTTATTAATTGAAAAAAAACAGAGTTTTTTTCAAACAAATTATTCAAACAAACTGTGTACGTTGAAAAATTAGGTTGATGTTAATTTTTCCCTTGTTCCTTGGAATATTAATCATGCCCAATTCTTTCTGAATATAACGTTACGAACCTTAGCCTAATAATCAATTTGGATTCACAAAGCAAATACGTTCGAAATAACCATATTAATAAACAATTAGCTACACAGAAAAAAATAAGTTTCGTTTTTGATAACAAAAATCCCGGTATTCAATAATTTTTTTTTTCAAATTTCCTGTGATAAAGAATTCCCCTATATTGATAACAAAATTATTTCAAAATAAAAATATATATATAAATTAAAAAAATGTTGACATGGCTGGAATACGAACCCGGGCTTTCCGGACGTAAAGCATACACTCTCTAGCTGAGCCATATCCCACTTATTTTTTTATGGGATACAACTTGTTTTAAGTACTTATGTATAAAAAGAAAAGAAATAACCGGCATGGAAAAGAAATACTTACAACGAAATATTTTATTATGTTAAGGATAAATGTTATTGAAATTCATATTTTTTTAATAACATGGTTTTATTGAATATAATTCTTGTCTATTTTTTTCTGTGTACTGGCTTGAGCTTTTCACATGTTTACATGTTCATATATACTTAAGTATAAAATCAAACCAAAAAAGTTTGTCTTGAGTAGAACAAAAATCAGAAAAATGGGAATGAAGAAAAATAAACCGATGGCAACGCTGGGAAAGTGCACTTTAATATCAGCTTGAGAGTGATTTAATTCTCGTATTCAATTTTCACGAAAAAGTTGTATATATAAGAATTAAAATCACATTCAACAGAGCCACCTGACAAGTGGTGATAGCAAATACACGTGAGCACTGACGATGGAAGTGTAGCGGCTTCCGAAAGTGGCGCTACTCTGTTCTGCTGTGTACGTTGAAAAATTAAGTTGATGTTAATTTTTCCCTTGTTCCTTGGAATATTAATCATGCCCAATTCTTTCTGAATATAACGTTACGAACCTTAGCCTAATAATCAATTTGGATTCACAAAGCAAATACGTTCGAAATAACCATATTAACAAATTATTACAAGTTTCTACATTTGAATTTACAAATTTCTTTGTAGGACCAAATTTGAACAAATTAACATTTGATTCAGTGAATTTGGTGTTTGAATTGCAAAAAATTAAATTTTTCTGTGGATATGCGTCAACTGCAGCGAAGAAAGGTTTTTTTTGTTTGTTTTCGCTAAAATTTTGGAAATAGTGGCCTTGACAAAAAGTCAGTTCCCACGAATTTTTTTAAAATTTTTTGTGTTGCTATTTTCCGAGTTATGGTCCTTAAAATCGAAAAAAGTCAATATTGTTTTTTTCATGTAATTTTCAAAAGCTTGTAACTAGGGATGTAACGATACACCGTTTTGCCGATCCGATACCGATACCGATATTTAAAAATAAATATCGCCGATACCGATTCCGATACCGATACGAATATTGAAATTGAGTTCAAGTTTAGATTAACAAAACTCAAGTGCAATTTTTTTTTCTTAAACAAAATTACATTGTAAGAGATTATTAATATTTAAAATTGATATTAACCCAGTATAAAAAATTGGAAGTAATTTTTAAGGAGCTACATTTTCTTTGCTTCCAAAAAATCTGTATTAAAAATATGCAGATAATTAGTAAAAAAGCAGGAAAAAATTTTTAATTCCTTTATAATTTAAAAAAATAATCTCCATGCTTTTTAAAAAATCGATTTTTAAAGGACATTTATCAACTAATAGTTTTCTAAATAACTTAATGGCTTAATTAATAAAAGTCTTCTAAAAGTTTATATTTATTCACTTAAATTTACATGAAAATACAATTTTCAATTTAAATTCGCATTAAAAAATTGTGAAAATGGGTAATTTTTTATCCTTTTTCCTTGAGGAAAAATCATTATAGAACACGGAAAAAGAAATTTGTCCTAGCATCGCTTCCAATTGGGTGATTGGTAATCGAAAAACAGAACTTCTTGCAATGGCAAGGATATGTAAAACTAATTAGAAATTATCCAAATTCGCAAAACTTTCGGATCGTGAATTCTACATTTTCATGACTTCTTTGGAGTGTCTTTTTTTGCTGCAATAAGATTTAAAAAACAACGAATTGAATTTGAATTCATGGTAAAATTAACGAAAAATAAATAATTTCCGGATCGCGAATTCTACATTTTCATGACTTCTTTGGAGTGTATTTTTTTGCTGGAATAAGATTTAAAAAACAACGAATTGAATTCATGGTCAAATTAACAAAAATAAATAAATTTTTTACAAAATAACAGCATAAAATATTATTAATTTTTAAAATTGATATTAATAAGATTTAAAAAATAACGAAATGAGTTTAGTTCATGGTAAAATTAACAAAAGATAAATAATTTGTCAGAAAAAAACACTGATTTTTTTTTTTAAAAGTATCGTCGTATCGACAGTAAAATATCGCCGATACCGATGCATCGGAAAATCTGAAGTATCGCCGATATATCGGTATCGGTATCGGTATTCGTTACATCCCTACTTGTAACAGCCCATGCATACATCTTAGCAAAACAAAAATCATTATGCTATTTTTTGTTCCATATTTTTCAACAATAATGAAAGTGTTTTTTAAATAAAATCAAAACAAAAATCATTATGCTATTTTTTGTTCCATATTTTTCAACAATAATGAAAGTGTTTTTTAAATAAAATTTTCGCTACGTTTTGCATGTGTTACAAAACCGCTTAACCTCATCTTTTAAAAATGAAGATGTTGGACCCTTTTAATTTTGGTTAAAACATTATGATACATGTCTTACCACGTGCCACATACCTTCTAAAAATTTCAGGACGTGCCGCTAACTTCTTCTACTTTATTCAGGATAAATCTGCTCCTAATTTCTCATGAATAAAGTAGAAGAACCCAATGTTTCTTTCTTTTTTTAGAAATTTTTAAGAGCTTGTAGCTATCTAGGAACACTTAGTTGCGAAAAAATTATTATGACCTTCTTTCTTCCGAATTCTTCAAGGATTATGAAAACATAAAAATAAAAATAGTCTCGTAAGGTTTTGCATATGTTACAGAACCGCTTAACTTAATTTTTGAAAAATTAAGATGTTGGACCTTTTTAATTTTGGCTAAAAAAATCATGGTCTAACACGTTGCAAAGATTCTTTCAAAATTTTGAGGATGTGACGTGCACTTGGTGCATAGATGCGCTTAATAAAATATGAAAACACACAAGAAGTCAATATTTTGTTTTTTTTGGGACATTTTTAATAGCTTGTAGCTAGCAGTCTAGTCGTGCATCATAGCAAAAAAATTGTTATTAGCTTTTCTGTTCCAACTCTTCCAAGGAATATAACAACTGTTTAAAGCAAATTTTTAAAAAATATTAAAAAAAACATGGAGCTACAAACGCTTGAAATTTTCAACCAGGACAACTCTGCTCCTAGTAATAGGGACATCCGGAAATTTTTAGAGGAGCTTTGGAACTATTAGAATATGTACCATAATTTTTTAGCTGACATTAAAAGGGTCTTCATTTTTGAAAAATTAAGTTAAGCGGCTCTGTAGCATATGCAATACTTTACGAAATTATAATTTGGATGTACGGAAGGTTGAACTGACAGCTGTTTTCAGACTAAGACAGTCTACTCATCAGAGCCCTTTACCTACACTACCAGCGACGGTAGCAGCAACACCCTAGCGAAAATGCTACTAATTGTAGTAAGCTCTATTAACAGACTTTGTCGCCACCTCGCGGCAAGTCGCACCTATTATTAATGAACTTTTTCTAAATGTTCGGAACTTCACTAACTGTCTTTTCTTAGCATGTTCAACTATTTTAAGCTTTTTTCATTTCGGTCTTAACAGCGTGGAATATCATCGATATTCTCAATGCTGGTATTTTTGAATGTTTATTTTGCCAAAGTTTTTTTTTTTTTTTTTTTTTGGAACAGTACACATTCATGTTTTAGATAAGTGCCTATAGAGTTTTAATAATTGAGTTATGCATTTTTAGTCGAACTATATAGTTTCAAACTCAACATAACGCATTTGATGATTTGTTTCCAAGTAATCCAGCAAACTTTATATGAGCTTAAAATATTTTCTATACTTAAAATAATTCCCACGAAGTTGTTAAACACCCAAAAAAAAAAAAAAAACATTCAACAGCAACAACATTATAAAACATAAATTTTTCAAATACTCTAAAACTTACGAGTACTAATACTCTGAAATTTTACGCACATTAATTTCATCATCAACGTCTCTGTAGGTTTTTTTTTTATTTGCTGCAAATTAAGCACAGTGAATGGCGGCAAATCGGCATTATCGAGACAACTACAAAAAGCAGATACGCATGTTAAATACTTAATTAAATATTAAACAAAATAACATTTAACGCGCGCTTCTATCTAAGACAAGCTTTAACAAAAAAGAAAACAAGTCCCAAACACTCAAGTCGACAGTTGAACCAAAGCCACAAAAGTGAATTGAACTGAAATAATGTTTAGATTTAGGCAAATACTCTTTTGCAAGCGGTAGCAAACATTTGGCTACAAGTAGTTGGGAGAAGGCGAAGAAAAACAAAACTTTAAAAGCGTTAAATGCTACCATTTTTGGTAATCAGCTCATGCGGTGAATTTTACACATCGAATAGTGAAAAGATGTTTACAAACGATATGACTTGAGACTCTAGTAAGCAGCTTAGCTGCTCGATCCTCTAGTTGAACAAACGAACCGTGCTCAGTGGTCGTACAAGTGCGTGTGCGTAATTTTTTTTTAGTACATACAAACATTGATGTTTGGCGTTTTTGCACATTCGACACAATAGAATGAATGGTTAACCACAATTGGAGGCCTTTAAATGCAAATGACCACAAATATGCAATGCATACATCATTAGATAAAATTAATGGTGTCGGCGTATGAATATTTCTTTTACTTTGAATTATTGACATTCAAGTGGATTTTGGAGGGCTCTCCTTTGAAAGTAATTATATTTTTAATTATTTGTTTTTTGCTATTTTGTAGAAGAAAGAGTCTTTAAATATTGTATTTTTTCCAACTAGCCTGTAAGCAAAATATACATATCAATGTATTTGCGAAAGAGAGCTTCGAAAAAAGCAGTAAGTCAGGTTCAGGTTTTAATGAAACCTAAAATAGATAATACAAAGAGTGTTGAGGAACTCAGTAGTAGCACAGAGAATTCATTCCATTAATCCAGTTGCCAACGGACCTAAAACTTGCTTTGGTATCACTAAGCTTATATAATTAAGATATTACCTATAATCTACTTGCTTGTGGTGCTTCGAATCGGATGGAGTGACTTAAAAAATGCTGGATGCTTACGAATAATGTATTCTATTCTTCTAGTTGCCTACATTTCAAAAGAAGTTGAATTGGAAGTGGCAAAGATCGACGTTAGAGTGAAAAGTAGCCGCCCACGCCCCAAAATTATGCCTCTTTTTCTCTTTCACATACAAATTACTTTAGACTAGGTAAATCCAAAAAAAAAAGAAAAAAAATATTCCGGCAGTCACTCCCTTGAATGAAAGATATATCAATGTAGTTTCAAGAACTGTAAATAAATTTTTTTGCCACACCTCAAAATGCAGCACTTTTAGTTTTTAAGGTTCCGTATAGTTTTCCCTGCGCTGTCCGTCTGTCTGTCTGTCTGTCACAGGCTGTTTTCTCGGGAACAGTAAGAGCTACGGACTTGAAATTTTCACAGATATGTAGAACTTTGGCCGCTACAAAAACAAATATATGACAGTTAAAACTTAAAGGGTGTTCTAAAGCGAGCAACGAATAATGTTGAAATGTAATATGCAGACACTTATATGTAGACACTTTAAATTTTCAAAGTTAGTGTTAATTGGTGTAGTCTGTAGAATAGACTACACGAATTAACACCGATATTTAAAACAATAAAAATTAAAGGGTATTCTGTCAGTTACTGTAACTTTACCTATGTAATTTAGACAATTTGCTGTATCTAGGAAACCGTAAGATGTAAAATCTTGAAATTTTAAAAAAGCTAAAACTAAAAAAAATCAAAATTAAAAATATATCAAAGCGTAAAAACGCTAAAATGAAAAAAGCGCTTAAAGAAAAACAGCACAAAAATGAAAATCATGAAAAATGAAAAACGCAAAAAATCATTAAAACTAAAAAGATCGCCAAAAAACAAAAAAAAAAACGAAAAAAGTCGTCAAAACGAAAAAAGCTCTAAACTAAAAAAAAACGTTAAAACTAAAATATCATCGAAAATGAAAAAAAAACGACAAAAATTTAAAAAAAATCACGAATACGAAAATAAAAGCGCCAAAACTGAATAAAATCGCCAAAAACTGAAAAAATAGCCAAAACCTAAAAAATGGCTAAAACTAAAAAATCACAAAAGAACTAAAAAAAATCCCCAAAGCCGAAAAAGCACCAAAACTCAAAAAAGCGGCAAAACTAAAATAAATCGCTAAAACTAAAAATATCGTTAAAAAGCGAAAAACCTTTAAAACAAAAAAATGCCAAAACCAAAAAAAACGCCAAAACTAAAAAAATCGGAAAAAAACAAAAAAAATTCCAAAAAACCAAAAATTGCCAAAAAAACGAGAAAAATCGCCAGAACGGTAAAAGTGTCATAACCAAAAAAATCGATAAGACTAAAAAATCACCAAAGAGCGAAAAAACCCCCAAAACGGAAAAACGTGTCAGAACTGAAAAAATAGATCGCTAAAACTAAAACTATCGTCAAAAAGTAAAAAAAAAAATTAAAAAAACGCTAAAACAAAAAAAAACCATCAAAACTAAAAAAATCGGCAAAAAAAATTGGAAAAAAACAAAAAATCACGAATATTAAAAAAGCGCCAAAACCAACGAAAAATATTTAAGAAATAAAAAAACTAAAATTAAGCAAAAAAGCAAAACGAAAAAACTGTCAAAAAGAAAAAGGGGCAAAAGCGAAAAGGGATATACATATGTGTATTCGTACGGAACCCTTCGTGTGCGAGCCAAAGTCGCACTTTACGTAATTTATTTATATATTGCAGCGCCATTTAATGTCCGATCTCATCATGTCGTATATCGTCGTTGTGCATGTCTTGAATATATTTTTGTCTTTGGTGACTTTTGAATCGGACATCGAATTTTGTCAAAGTTTTTGCACGATATAAAAAGTTTTACAAGGGCTTTTGATGTCGGATTCTAAAGTCACTTGAAGCAAACATTAAGCCACTCTCAAGCCACAAACAACAATATGTGTTATGATGAGTTCGGACTTTAAATGGCGGCGCAATATATAAAATGTTAAAAGTGCTGTATTTGCTGGCATGATAAAAAAACTTACAGTTTTAGAAAGGTAATTGGTATACCTTTTATTCTAGGAGGTGACTTGTGCAAATATTTCTGTTTTATATTGGGATCTACCTAGTCTAAAGTAATTTGTATGTGAAAAAGAAAGACAAGGCGTAATTTTAAGGCGTGACATAAAAGTGAGTATATTAAAAGCCAGATATACAAAACTTTAGCAGGGCTTCTTGTCAGGCTCCAAAAACTCAACATTAGGAGGGAAGGATCCGAAATGGCATAAGTGGCGTCCAGAAGTTGATGTCGGATTAAGAAGCCACCGAGGAAAATATTAAGCCACAGTCACGCCATAAAGAATGACATGCTATATGATGAGATGAGAAAAAATTAAAGGTGCTGTATTTTGGCGCGGTACGAAAAATTTTATTTACTATTTTGGAAATCTCATTAGCATATCTATCATTCTAGGGGGTGACTGATGCAACATTTTTTTCGACCCGCTTTACTGTGCATCGCAACCACATAGAATGATTTTATGAATCCAAACTCGGAAAGCTCTCGATTAAGTCACTTTAAAAAAGTACTTCCCTGAGCCAGTTAGCTTAAATGTTTTTGAATGTATAACTAAAACGGACGATAACCAAAAATATTCAAATACTCCATAAATTAACATCAATTGAATTGCGTCGGCATCCTAAAAAGTTTGCCTTTTTTCTGCTGCATGAAAAAATCTTTTCAACCTATAATGAGGCGCTTAAAAATAGAAACAAACATTTTGAACAATTTCCCATCCCTCACAGTTAAATTCTAAAGTTCATTTATCATTCTGCCTTTTAACTTTTGCACTTTGCCAACACTTGCATCACCCTCATAATGTGACCTCAAACAAAGTTATTGTTTCGTTTTAACTAACACACTTACATATAATGTATCCTTTTTTCACAAAATAAAAAACCTTTTAAAAGTACATTTAAATTATTAAACCATTTAAAATCTTAAGAAAAACTCCCCGCAATTTGCACCACATCTTAATATTCATAATATTCGTATAAAAACTAACGAAATATCAAGAAAAAGTCAATTCAATTAAAATATAATTTCATATAAATACGCCAAAAAATGTAAAAGAAATGGAATGAATTAAAATGAAAGAAAGCAAAAAAGCGTAAAACTGCTTAACACTTCTGCTTGAAAAGAATTGCAATTGTGTGTGCAAATTTCACACCAATTCGCAAAACTCTTTCAAACACACACGCACACATACTTATACAATAAAATTACATTTATTTATTTGGAAAAAGGAAGAAATGAGATGCAATCCTCCAGTACAACAGCGACAAAATATAAAACGGTAATTCATAATTCATTTGCTGCTTCTGGCGAATGTTGGCGGCGGAGTTGAAATGGAATCCAGTACATCTTTGTACACACTTACAACTTTTTAAACACACAATTGCTTTAACAAAGTTATAAATGAAAAATACAAAAATCCATTGGCTATAAAAACTAATTCCAACAAGAAAAATAATAACACAAGCAAAAAAAAAACATTGGATCCTTTAAGTAAAACAGTAGCAACATCGCAAGGAGAAGGAATACAAATTTAAAACGAATTCGACCGACTACTTGCAAGAAAGAGAAAATGCATTAAGAAATAAAACAAATTATCTTTTGTTTTGTTCACTACACTAAAGAACTAGTAGTGATGCAGTTCTAAATCATTTTGAAAACTTTAGCAGAGTTTTAAGAAATATATTTGATTTGGTTTTTGTCATGTGTGATAGCTACAGAGATTGCGATTAGATATTTTATTGAATTATGATTAACGGCCTAAAGTAATTTTGTGGAGTTCATATGCTAATGGTCGAGTCAAGTGGGAAGCTGTTGACTGCAAAAAAAACTTACAAACTTCTCCGATTACGAGACTGGCCAAATCATCCCTTTGTTTAGGTTAGTTAATGGTGACAGTCAAAGTGTTCTTGGACTTTTAGTGATTCATTTTTAATTTGTTTTAAATTGTCAAAACTGATAGGAGTTTTCATAAAATGACAAAATATTGTTGTCATTGATCCAATGACATTTTTTTATGAAACTATGAGAGCTAATGAAGGAATTCCAATGAAACTCTTTCGCATTGCATTTGTGAAACTGTCAATGAAATTGTTTCATCGGACTTATTAAATTTTGTTAATTAAGATTGTTTGAATTTGATATCTTATTGTAAGTTACATAAAATGCGACTTAAGTCGATCTAAATTAATTCTTCGTAAGAATTCCATTGTAGTTTTATAAGAAAGATACTGTTCAATTTCCTTTTACTGTTTTTCTTACTGTTGAGTACATTTCATTTTGGCATAGAGAATGTAGCCAAAAACCAACGTGTCGCGACGCCAAAAGTCATGTTCACCAACTTAAAAAACACCAACAACACACAAATCTTTTTTCGGTTTTTCTTTCATTTCGATTCGAATTTAGAAAAACTATAAGCAAGCAGTTCCTTATTGCAGCTAAAAACAAAAGGAGAGTGTAGTACAATCACATACACTTACACACACTCAGTTTGTATTGAAGTTTTTACTGGGTACAAGGACAAGCGCCACATTAAGTAGTTCCATTAAAAATCGAGCATTTAGTAAGACGATGGATGATTTGAGATCTTGTTCTTGCTTTCATTTTTTTTTGCTTAGACTTTTTATTGTTGTTATTTCAATTTTTGGAAATCTACCAAAAAAATAAAATCAAAATACAACAGCAATTCCATTGATTTCTTTTGTAACGTCTTGGACTGTTTTTGGCTAATGTGCAGCGTATATTTCTTGTTGTATTCGGGGTTTGTATGTTTTATTTCGAGGAATAAAATAAAAAAAGATGTTACAATGATACACATCTTTAGAAATTGTTTGAAGTACAAAGTAGATTATTCTTAACAAGTTGCGTTAAATTTTGTTTTGTTTCCATTATTGTTTTTGTTGGATTTTAGTTTTTATTCCATTTTCTTTAAGACATTTAGCTAATAAATCATCGAAAGCTTTAAAGCGTGTGAATTTCAATACTTTTTCTTTCCTTTCTTTTATTTCTTATTGATATTTAAGAGCAATGAAATGGATAAATGTAGCTCTGAACAGTGGTTTAATTGAGAATGAGAATACAATTAAATTGTTGAAATAAAATCAGGGATATACTTATGCAGTAAAATATTAGGTCCATAAATAAAGAAGTTATGTGAAAATCTATATTTTAGGAGGGAAATTTGCTCCCTACTGATTTTTGAGAAAAAAAAATTACGGGGGCAAACCTTTTCAAACAAGAAATGACAGAGTTATGCGTGGGGGAAAGCAAATTTCTCCACTGATTTTCGAAAAAAAATTATAATACCAAACTTCAGGCAAATACTTTCAAGCAAAAAAAATTTTTTTTTAAATCTGTTCACAAATGACAGAGTTATGCGTGTACAAACCTCCTCCTTTTTTGAAGTCGGCTAAAAACAACCGGCATTTAAAATTCTATGGATACGTTTTTGTTTTTTGAAATTTTTTTCTTCTACAATTCGGGAATTTTGGTGGCCTTATGATCACTTAATAAAATTGGTAAGTTTTTGCCATTTTCGATTACACAGGCCTGCGTAATAATATTTTCTGTAAGTTTTTTTTTCTCAAACTGTAATTATTTGTTGTTATTGTCATAAAAGTAACGGGAAAAGATATCGATATGATGCACAGCACGTCACATTTACTAGATAACTGTACATATGTGTTTTTCGATCTGTACTTCTCTTTCAAGCGCCGCTCAATAAAAGTAAATAGTATTTTATTTGAAAGGCTACTGGAATTATGAGTCGAATGATGGCTGATTGACTTTGATCGGATAAAAAATGCCTAAGCTATAGTGGATCGAAGTGGAGATTTTATGAAATTTTTAACGTTTATATCCAAAGAAATTTAATTATTTTGGCTTGAGTTTGGTTTTAATTTAATTTTTCAATTAAATTATATTTTTATTTAGAGATAAATGTGAAGCACATAGACAAAGAAAATTTTTGACTGGACGGAGGTTTGAACTGACGTTTCGATGAAATACAGCTCTAAGAGTGACAGTATGAATTGATTAAAAGTAGAAGATATTCAACTCTTGACTGCAAGCCACCGACTTTGGCCGAGTGATCAAGCGGAACATAGTTCTGAAGAGGTTAGCGGGAGCTATCGAAGCGTCAGTTAAACACTCCGTGCAGTCAACAATTTTCTTTGTCTATGTGCTTCACATTTATCTCTAAATCAAAATATAATTTAATTGGAAAATGAAATTAAAGCCGAACTCAAGTTAAAATAATTAAATTTCTTTGGATATACACTCATATAACGTACGCATACATTGAAAAGCCGACGCATCCAAAACGAGTCACTGTTTGGTGCGGATTTTGGTCCAGATGCATAATTGGGCCATTTTTCTTCGAAAATGAGCGAGGAGTGGCCGTTACAGTCAATGGCGATCGTTATCGGGCCATGTTGAACGAATTTTTGTTCACAAAAATTGAAGAGGAGGATATTGGCAACATTTGGTTTCAACAGGACGGCGCCACGTGCCAAACAGCCGAAGCTACACTCGATGTTTTGCGCCCTGTTTTTGAAGATAGCATTATCAGCCGCAAAGCTTATGTCGTTTGGCCACCTCGGAGCTGCGATTTGATACCGTTGGACTATTATTTGTGGGGTGCCGTCAAAGATAAGTGTTACGCCGACGAACCAGAGACAATTGACGCTTTAAAGGACAATATTCGTGAAGCAATTGGCTGCACACAATCGATAATGTGATTAAAAATTGGACCGATCGTTTAGGCTACTGCATGGCCAGCCGAGGCAGCCATTTTAATGAAATTATTTTTTATTATTAACCGGAAGGATTGTACTTTCAAATAAAAAAAGAAATTTGAGAAATATTCAGTAGTTTTTTTTATAGCATTAAAAAAAAAAGTTATCTGGCGGACCCTTTAGTTCGCCTAAACTCATAACTTAATTTTTAACGCTTTTCATAAATTTTTGTACTTTCGGAAGCAGTTTTGTACCACAAATAATAAAAAATCCTTAGTTTAATCTTATTACGAACATTTCAAGCCATAGTGGACCGGAATTGAATCCAAACTAAAAGTGCTATAAGCAAGAAACCAAAACACTACACACAGAAAACAAGGAATGTAAAATCCACATGCCACAATTTTGATTGCAATTCATATTAAATTTACAAGAAATAATTTGTCGTTTGAGTGTGTTAGTGTTTACTTGCTTTATTCATTGCTACAATTCACTGTTCTGCTTATTTGTGTGACTTGTTGTTGTTTATTCTTACATGTGTCGTCTATGTGTACGACAAAAAACGAATTAACAGCGAATATTTACTGCTGCTGGTTTAAAATTACCATGGTTTCATATTAATTTTAAACGGAAAATAATTAATGTAACCTTAAATCAGCGTTAAAACAATTTTGTTATAAACGTTAAGCTTCATTTTCAATCGATATGACTATAACTTTAATTTCAAATAAGTTTTATGTTAAATAATCATTTAAATCATGTTGAATAAAAATGAAATGCATTTTACATACGATGGTATTTATTTTGGTGTATAAGTAAAGAAAAGTTTGAAGCTGTTGTGGCTGCAGTGGTTAGCGCGTGGCCTATCATGTAGGTAGCACGAGTTCAAATCTTGGCTGGGGCAGTCAGTTACAACGAAAAGTTTTCTGATGACGTAAGTAAAATGATTAATAAAATATCTATATTGAAGCCATGTTGTTCCAGCTTGATATAACTTTAATTCAACATGATTCTTCGTGTTGTTTCAATATAAAATTCACGTTGTTTCAACTTGAAATAACTTTGATTCAACATGATTCTTCGTGTTGTTCCAATATCAAATTCACGTTGTTTCAACTTAAAATAACTTTGATTCAACATGATTCTTCGTGTTGTTCCAATATCAAATTCACGTTGTTTCAACTCGAAATTAATTTGATTCCATATGATTTTTCGTATTATTTCGGTATCAACTTCACTTTGATTTAACTGTACTGGAATATTAAATCAACATGAAATATAGTTAATTTAAAAGGAAAAATTTTCTTTCAAGATTATTGTAAATCATGTTGATTTAACATGAAACACCTATGAAGCAAAATCACTACCGAAAAATGTTAAGTTAACCTGGTTTTCGACGATTTTACATGGAAATTTTTCTGTGTATAGCATTTAAATTTACTAGCAAATCCTTAATGTAATTTTTTTATTTTTCTTTATTTATTGCATTTCTTAGTAAATTTAAATGCTAGTGTTTTTGGTTTTTTTATTATAGCATTTTTCGTTTTCATCCGATTTCGGTCCATTATGGTTTAAAAGTTTCCTTGTCGAATAAGTTATTCAAAACAATTAAGAGCTGCCTCCACAAAAATCCCAAACAACACTGCAACTTTTTATAGTTACGTTTATTTTCCCTCACGATATATGTATAGCGAAGATATTCCCTCCTATTATGAAAGGCGACCTTGACGTCACATCAACACGACATAAAAAAATTGTCACTTGTCTTCTCTTTGTCGACAACAATTGATTGATATTTACATGCTGGAGTGATTTCATATGCTTCAGAAAATAGTAAGAGACTGTCAATGGCAGCCAATTGTTGTCGACATTGAGTAGACAAGTGACAATTGTTTACTGTCGTGTTGATGTGACGTCGACGTCGCCTTTCCTAATAGGGGGGATTAATCATGACCATGCATGATTGTAAGTAACGTCACACAAATAGCCGGGATATGTTTAAAGTTTTGAGCTGAGCTCAAAAAATTCAGTCCCTTTAGCTTGAGGTTTTTGGGGATGGGGTGAAACTTATAAATAAAACATACTATTTTGCAAAACTTCTTTTAAAATAACAAGTTTTGGGGGGCGGGGCGGAAATATTCCGTTCTCTCTCCCTCTCTATCCACGCCAGCTTCCATCTAACCAACATCTTAGTATTGGTTTACTCAGGCACTCAAAGATGTATTCACTGTTTAAATACTAAAATAATAATATGTAGATATTGATTCGCTGTGTAAAGTAGGGAGATCTTCGATTGCTAAAGGTCATACTATTTTGCGGAGTAGTATTAGCTTTTGATCATTCGTTAGAAAAGTAAAAAAGTGTGAGCAAATATTCACGGACCCGGCTTAGAAAGCTAACCTTCACGTTAAAAGCACGTTAAAAATAAGTTTTAGCTGATCTAAACTTTAATGAGTCTACTTGGCCGGATAAAATTTGCTAATGTAATGTTAGTCTCCAACAAGGTAAATGTTAGTAAACCAGAATATAACACGTCCATTGGGGTTTGTAGTCCAACAGTTTATTCAGCGACAGCCTGTGCGGCTTCCATAGGAGACGATCTATTGAGGTGGCTCTACATATATCCAGGCGTTTGATAGGGTGCGTCATTTTGCACTTATGTAACAATTCCTTTTGGTGTCGTTAATGAATTACCTCGTTTTATATTGAGCTTTCTTTTATTTATAAATGGGATCTCTTCAAAAGAGTTTAAAATTCATTCAAGAGCATCACAAAGCTTCATGCGCTTTTATACTTTTTTTTGGTTAATGACTCTTTCTGTTATTCTTCCCTTCCTATTTACTCCTTCGCGGAGATTGGGGCCGTGAGGCAAAACACAACTTTTTAGAAATTTCTGAATTGTATTATGCGAATTGTGAAGTGTTAGTTGGACTAATCGCGTTTTTCAAGTCTCCGAAGAAGCATTCAAGTATCTCGATTAAGAGATTCTTCGACTCTTCACTCCATGCATTCTCCTTAATATTTATAACAGTTTAGTTTGATCTTATTCGACCGCGTATACGAGAGGGCGAAGCAGCTTATTGGGGAGAGTAGGGTAGCCAGAGCTATTAACTCATTAAATCACAGACGTAATGTGGGCTCTATTTACTATTTTATTGTTACTGCGATGTAGAATTGTGGAATATACGTACACACAGAAAAATTTCCATGTAAAATCGTCGAAAACCAGGTTAACTTAACATTTCTCGGTAGTGATTTTGCTTCACAGGTGTTTCATGTTAAATCAACATGATTTACAATAATCTTGAAAAAAAAATTTTCCTTTTGAATTAACTATATTTCATGTTGATTTAATATTCCAGTACAGTTAAATCAAAATGAAGTTGATACTGAAATAATACGAAAAATCATATTTAATCAAAGTAATTTCAAGTTGAAACAACGCGAATTTGATATTGGAACAACACGAAGAATCATGTTGAATCAAAGTTATTTCAAGTTGAAACAACGTGAATTTGATATTGGAACAACACGAAGAATCATGTTGAATCAAAGTTATTTCAAGTTGAAACAACGTGAATTTGATATTGGAACAACACGAAGAATCATGCTGAATTAAAGCTATATCAAGCTGGAACAACATGACTCTAATGTAGCTATTTTATTAATTATTTTACTTACGTGATAGTCAACAGAAAACTTTTCGTTGTAGCTGACTGCCCAGGCCAAAATTTGAACTCGTGCCACCTGCATGATAGTCCACGCGCTAACCACTGCAGCCACAACAGCTTCAAACTTTTCTTTACTTATACACTAAATAAATACCATCGTATGTAAAATGCATTTCATTTTAATTCGACATGATTTAAATGATTATTTAACATAAAACTTATTTGAAATTAAAGTTATAGTCATGTCGATTGAAAATGAAACTTAACGTTTATAACAAAATTGTTTTAACGGTGATTTAAGGTTAGATTAATTATGTTCCGTTTAAAATTAATATGAAACAATGGTAATTTTAAACCAGCAGCAGTAAATATTCGCTGGTAATTCGTTTTTTGTCGTACACATAGACGACACATGTAAGAATGAACAACAACAAGTCACACAACTAAGCAGAACAGTGAATTGTAGCAATGAACAAAGCAAGTAAACACTAACACACTCAAACGACAAATTATTTCTTGTAAATTTAATATGATTTGCAATCAAAATTGCGGCATGTGGTTTTTACATTCTTTTTTTTCTGTGTGTATTTGAAATTTCTAAGTTTAAAATACAAATATTTTTTTGTTTTTGTAAATCAAATAAAAAATGAAAATTTTTTATTTTTATTTCAAATGGAGGCACAAAAGAGCATTTGTATTTTTAACTAAAAAATTTCAAATACAGATTTTCCACAACTCGGCTGCGATGTTATGTTAGCCAACAAGGCCAAAGGACTAGTTCCCTAAACCCAATGCCAGCAACTCATTCTCAATTAAGATTTTCCAGTGAGTGGCAAAACTTATAGCAGAGGGCGGGCTGCCTGTAGAGGTTTTTCGATGTTGGAAAGTTTAAATCTAATGTCTAGAATGTAGACCAGATTTGCAATGGCAGGAAAAAGAAAGTGGAACCAATTCAGGCTTTTGTTTTTTTCAACTCTCATAAAAGAATATGTGTGTTTATTTTATTTGAGTTATTTTAAAAATTTTATTATTTTGCTTTCTCTCTAACCACTGTGCGTGCCACTAACCAAACGACAATTATACGGAAGTGAAATTGTCCACTACGCAATTGTTTCATAAAACTAAGTGAAATGTTAAAATAATTTTTATATTTATAAATTTCTTACACTCATGCGAACACACAGCTAAAGACCCGAAAAAAAATTCAAAAGAAAAAAAATTTCCAAAGAATAATTAAATAAATCACCAAAGATGACAATAAATCGTTCACACAATTATGACATGATCAGGAAGAAACCAGAGCGCACAGCACACAATTTAATGCCAATTCGGAGACATTTCTTTTAGAACTCAAACTGCACAAAAAAAAGAAAAGAAAAGAAACAAAACCATATAAAAAGTCCATTTATGGACTGTTAAGTGCGTTTTCTAAAGCACCATATTATTATTGCTGTTGCTGTTTTTATAACCTTTCCTACATCATAAACGCCAACCAAATAAATCACTACACAAAATGATGAAATTATTATTTATGTACCCTGTGCTCCAGTTATGCTTCACAACAAAAAAAAAAAGAAGGAAAAATAAAATAAATAGCAAAATAAACGTTGAATGTAAAAAGATGAAAAAAAGGTGTATTCTTACCTGTTGTTTGTGAAAAAGCCAAGAAGACGAGCTGTATTAGCAGCAGCAGAAGGAGCAGCATTAAACAGAAAACAATACCAACCAGTAGCCAATACAGGGTTGGATGTACAAACTGTATAACAAACGCCTTTTTGTTCGTACTTCTATACATAAAGTGAATGTGTGGTGTGTATATGGATGTACTATGAGTACATTTATAATGGAAAAATGCTGCCGACCATACCTTCATATGTGTGAGAGGCGCTGAAGTCTGGCACTTACAGTAGACAGTATTGTACGGAATGTTGTGTTATGTTAAGGTGCAACAGAATTGTAAACGACTGAAATGATTAAGAAACTAAAAAAAAGGATATCTGTTGCAGCCTCACGTGCAGCTATTCTCGGACATAGATTGAAAGGAATAGTGTCGAGATAGTTTGTTTTTCAAATCATTAGGGCATAGAGGGAAACAAAAAGGTCAATGCATCTTCAGAAATCGGTTCGGTCTTTGACAAGGAGATGTTCATATTCCTTCAGTTTAGATGCTGAATGTAGCGCTGAAGAAGACTTTTCAAATGTGTTCACTAAGAAATGATGGAACAATGAAGCTCAAAGCGATTGTGTGAACGGTGTTCCAATAATAAATATATGTTGGAGTTGTTCCGATGATGATGAGGAACACTTCAGTGAACTTTCTTTCTGTGGGTATATGTTGGACCGATACCCCTTGTAGCAGTTATTCGAGCGGGATAGGAGTGGTTGAAGAGTACCTCCCATATTATATTTTTAATGATGAGGAACACTTAATTAAACTTTCTTTCTGTAGGTATATGTTGGACCGATACCCCTTGCAGCAGTTATTCGAGCGGGATAGGAGTGGGTGAAGGGGTGAAGGGTACCTCCCATATGATATTTTTAATTTTCAATATTAATTTGAATGGGAAATACACTTACCCCGCTCTTATCCTGTCAATGTGTGACTACGCACGCTGGCTTCCAATCATCTCAGACAAAATTTAAGACTCACTGATAAACTTCATGAGATAATTAATAAATGGCTTGCACTAGAGGTACCCTTCTATTTGCTGCTAGCCGCTCAATTTCCCGTTTGACTGCAGACATGGCTGCAAACTGACTCACACCGAGTTGGAAGACTCTCAATAATATATTTATCCAGATGTACGATAACAATATATTACTTTGTTTTTTGGGGGTAATCCCACTTCCACTGCTATCAACAAAATTTTTTTTTATATACAAAAGCTGAACACTCTTACTGATAAAGTATTCCAGATATAATTTAACTATTAATTACTTTCTGCGTGAAGGGAGTTTTCAATAGAGTCTGCCATGACCTTATAACCGCCTTTGGTCTTTCTGCCGATAATGTTTGAAAATATGGCTTCTAATAGTGCCAAACGGCATGGCTACCGAATCAGTAGTGGAGGTAACTATAGCATAACCAGCCCTGACCAGCTTATCCGCCTGTTCATTGCCAGGGAAGTTGCTATGTGCCGTAACCCAGCTGAGGGTAACGTCAGTCTGACTGCCTAATCTGGATAGCACATCCTTGCACTGGCTAACTAAAGTAAAAAAAGTAGTGTGTGACCTTAAATACAGAAGTGCCACCTGACTGCCGACGAAGATGCCGACTCTCCCTTGGACACTCCTGTCAACCAACACCCTAGCTGCCTCCATTATAGGCAACATTTCAGCCTGAAATACATTTGCCGACTTCACAAACGCCTCAATGCATTGCAGTGATGCATAGTCTTATGTGCTTTGTTGTTGTAAACAATGTAAATTCGCATCACTGCAATGCATTGTGGCGTTTATGAAGTCGACCATTGACTTCATTAGGAAGTCAGAAGGAGAGTCTTATGCCAAGGTCATTCGAGAAGACTCCAGGGCCCACACTGCAGTTCATTCTTGATCAATCCGTATAAACTCTGAAGTTGAAATCTTTTTCTATGTTACCTACCTTCCACTTCCGTCTGGATGGAATAATCACTATGAAAGTGCTATCAAAGTCCAAATGTAATCAGAGGACTTTCTCAATATTGATGGTAATTGATCTAAGATTCTGGCATGTTCATAAATTCTTGATCTCCACCTCCGCATTGCTCGAGGATAGAGTCATTAAGTTTAGTATAGCATTTAGAGCCTGTGAGGGACTAGTACGTAAGCAACCTGTAATCCCGATGCAAGCAAATCTCTGTCTTCTATATAGTTAGTCTACCACGTGTTTCTTACTTGTGGAAGACCACCATGCTACCGATCCGTAGTCCAATATGAGACATATAATTGATCTGTACATTTAAGCATGTTATGACTTAGGCCCTATTTGGAAGCAAACATCCTCCGACAGGAGTAGTAGGCCACTGTTGCATTTTTAGCTCTGTGTTGCATATTTAGTTTTCACAATAGCTTAGGGTCCAGGATAACTACTTAATATTTTGCGCTGTCCGATAGGGAAAGTACCTAATTCTATAGCCGATGGAGTCTAAAGCTCTGATCTTTGGTCTTTGTAGTAAAGAGTACCAGTTCTGTTTTATTTGGGTTCACTTCTGGACCACAAGCTGGAGCTCATTTGATAAGTGTGCTCAAGGCGTTGGATATTATGTCGCTTATCACGCCCGTGAACTTCCCTGGTACCATTAACACCACATCGTCTGCGTAAGCCACAAACTTAACTTCCGCAGCGCCTAATCTGAAAATAGTTTAATTAACAACAAGAAGCCAAAACAGATGTGAGATCACCTCGCCCTGTGGTGTTCCTCAGCTTGCCAATTTTGACTTTTCGCTGTTGCCTAGCTTTGCAGTGACGTTTCTTACCATCAAGTTGCTGATGTATTCTTTAACATCGACATCCCGGAGAGACTATTGGATGGTGAGCAACAGGTACTTTGTTATAGACACCTTCCATGTTTAGGAAAGCAGCCAGAACATAATGTTTATATTCAAGGAATCTCTCTATGAACCTTACCATCTCGTATAGTGCTGTTTCAGTAGAGCGACCCTTAAAATAGACTGTCCGAGAGTCTTGGCGATCCTACCTGTCGATGTCTAATATGTGAGTCTATTAATCTTCCCCGCGTCTTGACCGCGAAAGATGAAAGGCTCGTGACTTCTCTTGCCCATTGTGGGAATGAAAACTACTTCCTTCCTCTAGCTTGTCGGAACGTAGTTGAAAGAGAGATAGAGGCAAAGTTCCCAAACTTTCAAAAAATCCAAATAGAAGCCTTTAGAAAATTACGTAAATTTTAATAAAGTTTTGTATCTTTTGCGACAGATTATAGACAAAGAAACTGCTGCTGGAACAAATGAGTCCCCGTCTAATCTACTACTATCTCATCTACTAGCTATCTAATTTCTTATCAAGCTGTCTACTCTTATCAGCTATGGAATTATCTTCCACGTTAGAGCTTAGAAAGAACTCCGCCGAAAGGTGAAAGACCTTGGTTAGAGATCCTTCTTTTTGAAGCCTTGCAGTGTTCGAAGCTCCTCAAGAAGTTGTCATATGGCGATAATCGCTGCTATAGACCCAAAGTGAAGGAAGCTCAATTGTTGGAGCTCGAAAGCTATGGCTTTTATTGAGCTTCTAGCGCCGGTAAGAGGTATCTACATCTCTACTCAGACTAACTTGAGCATGCCTACTTTGAACAAATCTTTCTACACTTTTTTCCAGAAAGTGCAGCCCCAAGTTGTGGATTATTACAAAGATGTAAAGGCCTGCCCCACTGGTCGATGTTCTGTCAAATGGTTCCTTGATGATTATTCGAGCTTACCTACAAGTACTTCTCTCCCACCATTTGTGCTCTTTTCCTTAACATTTTGACACATATCACATTTTCCTTAGGTCGCCAGGTACTGGGTTTCCCTTTATAGCGACGTGTTCTTTAACCACATTAGTATTAACCCCTTTACAAGGTCCGAACTTGCAAAAAATCCGAACAAAACGTTTAGTTCACGTATGCAAAAGCATATTTTTATCGTTCAATAGAAACAAAATTTATATCTACGAGCTCAACGCTGTGAATTAATTAGCAAAATATGCTTTCGGACTTTAAAGTTATGCGGACATCTCTAAAGCAGTGAAGAAAACGTGGCTACAAGTATTCAGCTTGATTTTTTCTGAACGTTTAACTCATTCTTTCCTGTGTATGTGCTAATAGTAAGCTTTGCAAAATATACCATCCATCAATTAAAACCTTTAAGCTTCTGTCTTCTATATATATTTCATTATATTTAACAGGTACAATGCATTTGAGGTTGCATTTATACCTTTTTATGATTTACCGACACTTGTTGCTTTATTGCACGAGTATGGTATTCAACGTATCATGCATTCAATTCGAACCCTTTTTATCCATTCACTGTCCGTTTGTAGAAATTCATTTTTTTTATTTTCATTTTTAGTTGGCGTTACTGCTCTTGTTTTGTTTTTTTTTTGTGTATAGTTTCTCTTCATCATCATTTCAGTTTCCAATATCGATGTTTATTATGGTTTATTCATGCGTTTATGGCCTCTCGTCTGCTGCTTCATCTTTTGTTATCCCGTTCATTGAGAAAAAAATTAATAAATTATGAGTATTTATGTGCTGTCTTGATAGTGACACAACGACAGACACACAAAGTGATAAAATTAGCATAAAAAAGTTTAAACATTTCTGTTTCTCTTCTGCCATGTTGTCAACCAAATGTAACAATCTGCTTATGTTTTTGCAACAAAATGATTTAAATTATTCGTTCGCTCTCTATTTGGTCAAATACACGTGAACATGTACTTCTATGCAATCGAAATGAATTGCAAACTATTAAGTACGAGTACTAGGACAATTTTTATGAATTGTCTTAAACGACTATTGAATGGTTGAGTTGGGAAATAAAGGCGAAATATACAAAGCCAATGTGTCCACAAAATAGTTGTCTATGGTCAGGGTATTATGATAAATGTTTTTATTTTATGCAAAATATATTTTATATATGAAAGATTTTAAACAATATACAAAGGAGCCCTTTCTCTACCACGAGATTGTCGGCGATCATTTGTAAGGCAACACTTTGGTAAATTTAAATCTTTACAACAATTGAAACAATCGTCGTTTTCAATTTAATTTTTGAATTATTTATTTAAATACTTCTTTTCCTTGTGAGAATTATACAACAAAGAGAAAAAAGTTATATCCAGAAGTGCCAAAACTTCAACAAGTATATTTAAGTAAAACGTATTTTGATTTTAAAGAAAAATAGTTAGCGTTAAGCTTTCGCTCTAGTCAAATCAAAAGGAAAGAGGATATAAAACTAGACAAGAGCAGTTTCCAATCACCTTTCTATATAAGCGGAGATGAGATAGAGCTAAATTTTACAGATCAATCCTTATGTTATATTTCATTTTCATTAACTGTTAAAGCTAATTTTAGCTTATCCTACAAGCTGTTCGAATTTTGTAGAAAATGCAACCCTGATATAACATATTGTTATTGCTTATTTAACATTTTCCATAAACTCGTTACATCTGCGTTGTACTTTCTACAGAAGTCGAACGGCTTGTCAGATAGTGTAAAAAAGCTATTAGTAAAGGATTTGTTATAGCCTTTTTACACTATCTCACAAGCCGTTTGACTTCTGTATAAAATGCAACCCTGAGTTTATAGAAAGTTATACAAAAACAATAGCAACACATTATATCTGGGTTGCATCTTCTCCAGAATCGAACTGCTTGTTTAAGTTTGGGGCCATTTTTCATTGGGGCCATATTTCAAGGAGCCCATATTTCATTGGCACCTATTCTCGTTCGATCTGTCACTCTTTCGACGTAAGCTTATTTATCGCACAAATCGTCTGGAACTTGTCCATTAGACATTGGAGAGCCATCTTTGAATGAGCTCTCATTTTGATAAAAAAGATTTTTCATTTAGAACAGTGGTGGGTGGCCACACTCTCAATTTCCTATATTCGCGAGTATAGGCTATTTTTTTTTTTTATTATCAACACACGTATGCCATGTGTGAGACACACAACCTATCTATGTAGCCGCGAAGCACATACACAAACAAAGAATAAGAAAGTGTATGAATGGCCACCACTGATTTAGAAGTACCAAGGCATATTCATTACAGGTACCACCATTAACTAAAACAAATACAACACCAAAAAACATATGTATTTTGTTGGTAGAAATACCCCAGAAATATGTCAAATCCATTATCTGTGAGTCGCACACATTTATAAGCTCTCTCAAATTTACTAGCACATGCCCGTTGTTGATAGAAAAATCTCAGACATGTGTCAAAATCTATTGTCTGTGGTACCTGTTCAATATACCTTGAGAATTACTGTTCAAATTTGTGATTTGCAAAGGACATTTGCCCTTAATGAGTAAATAATAAATAAACGTTTTGGCAGTTCGATTGGCATAGAACTTCGAATTCAATTAAGTTAACCTTCGATGGACATAAACATGCCTCTAACTTGCGAACGCAGAATATTCACTATGACATTCGATGTGTGCCACGTAGCGTTGTCCAAATAGAAGCAAATGACATCCATTATTGCTTAAATTCGTACAGTTGACCAACATCGTTATCAAAAAAGTGAGCAAAAATTATGCGGTCGGCTCAAAACCCATACCAAACGGTAGCTTCTTGGCCCCAGCTAAGCCTCACGTGCATTGACGTCGGCTTGATAAGATGGAAAATGCGCATTTAAAAACAAAATATGATTTTACTGTTGATATTTGGGTACCCTTCCAAACGTTCTAAGGCTCAATTAGCAAACAAACTGCGATTGCCGTTAAATTTTAACTTCAGAATTAGTCGGATCTTCTACAAATACAGGCTCAACTCCAGACGCTAAATTCGGCAAGTTGAAGTCTTTTAAAATCATAGTTCGCCTCGGTCTTTCCAGTACAATTTCATGGGAAGTGGCAATATGCAACCTGGCGTTCTAGAGTGCCACTATGGCTGAGTGGCAGCGATGCTAGCCTGTCAGTCCAGAGGTCGTGGGTTCGATTCCCGCCATAGACCTTGGTGTTTTTCCGCAGACAAGCTAACAGCTTCGCGGGTTGTGTTTGTTCGTTAAAAAAATAAAAAGTATTTGAAGATAGCTTACTTACAGATTTGTGTCGCTGTTTTATCATTTTTATTTTCGATTTGATGTCCGTTCGTTCGTCCGCCTGTCCATCTCTATTTTAGTTTTTATAACCTGCTTAATATAATTCCTTTTTATGAAACCAAATTTTCTAACTTACCTGCCAACAAACCTAATGAGTTCACTGCAAAATAACTAACTAATTCATGTGTGATTTGGAAAAATTGCAAAAATGTTTAAATTACCTCAGCCTGGATAACATTGCTTAACTTACTTATGTGCTAATTTTTAATTACAATCCAAATGACTGAGGCAGGATGACAATGAAAGAACATAACCTTGAAATTAAATACCCATCCAATAACATTATCAATTTCTATATTCATCTTTTGACCAAGTGTGCATGTTTTCCTTTATTTTACATACACTGACACATTCCGATGTGCTCGTACATGTTGTGGTTAACCGATAAACAATTGTTGCTACGTGTGTTGGTGCAACGTGCAACAACAAACACAACAGCTACTCCTTTCAGTTGCTATTAAGGCCTCATCATAGACGTCATCTTACCTTTTCGATATGTTTTCCCAGATATAAATGGATGAATATGTTGTAATATGGTAACACAGCAGGTAATAAGTTCGTTTGTATTCACATCATGATAGTGAAGTGGATTATTAATACTCATACCTGTATGTAGCTCGTAGTAATCGCGTGTTCCATAGCCGCCCACTATATGAGTGTAAAACAACCTACTTGTACTTGACAAAAAAAAAAGAAGTAGAAAAAAGGAAGGAAAAAAACCCACAACATATTCTCCAACCACCACAAGTTGTCACTTGTATTCAAGTGACAACGATGTTATTTGCATATCGAGTCAGAGCTCATATTCCTTGTTTGCTGTTGCAAGTCAGTATACTGTTGTTTGCACTAGGTGTGTGTTTCTGTGTATGTATTTTTATGGCCATTCATATATGTGATTTAATATCTGATCTGATATTGGTTTTGCTTAAGTTGGGTTGGTTGTCTGGTTGGCTAGAGTTTTACAATACTACCATCAACAATAAAAAAAAACAAATATCCTTCACAGAAAAAAGTCTAGCAAATAACCACATGGAGAAGTGTGGGTTACAAGCAATTTGAATTTTTACAGGAACGGAGCCAACTACTATGGAATTCAAGGTTTTAATCTATTTAAATTAGTTAATTATGTGTTATTAAGTTAGCAAGAAGAGCAGATGTTGGTTAGCTCGTTGGTTAGTTGGTGCAGGTGGATGCCTGCCAATGGAATCGAAGATTTCATTTTGAGAAAACAGCAGTCCACTCTTCCGTGTAAACATACGCAAGCCTTGGATCTAGTAAGCTGTACTATATACACATCTTTGAAGTATCTGAAGAGATGGCTGATACCAATCTCTGATAACTCCGGCAAGTCGTCAAATATATGTTGGTAAAAAATGTGAGTCTCGAAGATCCGGCGATCGTAGAGAGGTTGTAAAACTATCTCTTCCTTACTGCGCTGTCATCAACTGTGACAGCATGCGCTATAAGGAAGGTTTAGCTTACCAGTATGTTGGCCGATCTATTTTCAGCTCTTTGAAGATGGTGTCTACGACTATTGTTTGGAACGATATTGCGAGCGATAGATCATTGCATTCATTCAGAATAGTTCCTTCTCAGCTCACACACCTCTCCATTGTCACGAAAGTTGTCATATCCAGGAACCTACAAAAGAGTAACGGTCAAAAAAATTTAAAGAAGTGGTATGTGTTCTTGGTAATAGAAGCTTCGACTGTACCTGAATCGATACCCTTAACCTTGAAATACAGTTGCTCCATCAGAAAGGCGGTACAAGAAGCGTAACCCAAGAGCATCTGGAACAACTCAATGCAGAAGTTTGACTTGAATTGAAAAGGAAAAAGATATCGTTCAAAGATCGGCACTGATACATTAAGTGGATCATTTGTGCCATAGATCTCTATTTGAAATCAAGCTCTGTATGACTCGCCTTATGAAGAAAGTCAGCACAGAGGTTGGAGAAGCCCGCCTAATATCATCGCAACACAGAAATTCAGAATGAAAAACACGTCTTCTACTATTACACAAAATAGTACACTCACAGAGAATTTGTGCCGTTGCTCATGCTATCCTAGACATAAACGACAAAGGATAGTTCAATCTAAAGTGAACAGAAAGAAAACCAGTAACCAGCAGTAAATAATTCCTGTGGAAACCCAGAATGCTACTGTACGAAAATGGCTGCATCAATAACTCAGAGTGCCTTAAATACGAAAAAGATAGCCACACTTCCTTTGCCATTGAAATGTAAATTCCACCTGATTAGAGATGCGACAGCCAGCCAATATACGCCACAAAAGAGCTCTGGGCTCATAGGAGGAGCAGCAGAGGCTCTCCTGGCTAATTCATCTGACTTCTAGTTATCCCAATGACCACTGTGGCTAGGTATTCACTAAATGGAAACCTTATTTCGCAATGTCCACAGACACTGCGACGCTATAATTGTTAATTATGAATGATCACTCAAGTTTCTGCTTCGAGCGGCTTCGCTGAGTCGAAATATTTCTGCTGCCAGCCTTCGGCCGGACTTAAGGATTCTCTCTTTTTAGGTATGTCGCATAGCGGCTTCGTTAAGTAGAGATTTTCTGCGAAGCGGTCCTTCGACTATGTTTATAGGTTTTATTTTCGACCAAAGTCCTTGTAAGGAACAGACTTTCTACCAACTTTGCTATTATTAGTGGGCATCATTAGTGGGCATTGTGACATTTTCTAAAGTGTCAACGTTGATAGACATTATGAAAAATTTTTGTGTATTATAACGTCCATGGACATTATGACTTCGTACATATTTCATTTCTTCCTTTTCCAGCTGGATGGAGGCTAGACTTTGAACAGGTGATTACATCTTGACATGGAAAAATCACAGGTCTGGTGTCAACAAATTTTAAAGAAAATTTGTAATGTTTGTGATTGACTCCATAAATTTTTTTTAAAAAGAGATTGTTATGTTCAAGGCGACATGTTCCAGGATAACATCTGTCCGGGAAGATAGTAATATTAAACTTTTTTTCATTTAGAAGCTTCTTATTTTAAAGAAGGATAATCCTCTTCCGAAACAGATCACAGTCTACGTACAACTGACTTTTATAAAAGACTTCCCAATAGAGCAGGTTTTGCGTGAAATTGTCCATAACGTTCGCTATGTGATTTAGTGAACTAGTTTTTTTATATCTCGGCATAGGTCGCCGTTGCACAGTGGGGGAATTAATAAAAAGTGAACATTTTTACGGGATGTCACCATAAGGCTCCTTAGTAGGATACTTTGTGTATATGAAAAATTTTAACCGTTATCAGGTTTTTATTCGATCGAAACAGTTTTACTATACGTCTCCTAGCTGAGATCTAAACACTACAGTTGGAATCACTATTTTTGCTCTATCGCTTGGTAAATTTCATAAAGTCCTATATTTCCAGGGCGCAATACTGCTCGAAGACATCTAGGAATTAAAGGACATCAAGTCCTTTTTAATAAGTACCGGTTATATTATATGACATAATTTTATTAAGGATATCTTGGAAATAAAAATTATATTAGAGTTATATGGGTGATGGTGATTCTGATTTAAGTGTACATATTTTGTTTTTTTTATTAATATTACAGTTCTCGCTTCATTCAAACGATCCTGAAATAGCATTAAATGTTTCGATTTTTTAACAGTTTTGTGTATTGAGCGTTACATTTGCTTTCGCAGTTGTTTCGGAATAGTTTTTGCGAAAAAAAATAAACCACAGAAATGAGTATAGGGCTGGAAAGCGCTATACATCTACTATCTAAAATACAAAGTATAATAGCAGGACGAAATTAAAAGTTATGAGCACTTTTTTAATTTAGACTTGGGTTCACATGGAAAAATTAAAAAAAATTATATTTTAAAATAATTATTTACCAAAATTTATTTATGTACAAAAAGCAGACTAAATCTTCTTTCAAATAAGACTAATTTTGATAAAATCGACCGACAACATTAAAAGCTGTAGCAATTTCAAATGATAATTCGTACCAAAATACCACCTACCTAAGACATTCTTCGAAAATAATACAACCCACAGTGCGGTAGAAGCATATTCAGAAATTTCTAAACGTATAATGATCTCTATATCTTTTCTACCTTTACGTTGCAGTTACTTTTTCTTACCGTCCTAAAATTTATAGATAAATTATGTATGTATAAGAATACTGCTAACGTAACGCTCAATACATTTTCTTAAGAATTCCATATTGTTTTAAGAACACACACTATATTTTAAGTTTAAAAAAATTCAGATGCATAATCTTCGATGAGTTGTAACATAAACTCCTTAATTAAGCACTAAAAAATTTCAATTAAATTAAACAAATATGAATAACACTTAATATATATATTTTTTGGAAACAAATCATGACTGATTGATGAAACGTTTTGCAATATAATATTATTTAACAAAGTTCACAATACTTTTAAATATTTAGAAGTTCAAGTCTACGCTGTTATTTTAATGTATGTTGTTAGTGCAATTTCAATAATTAAACGGAGTAATGAAGCGTACTAAAAGAGCGTAACGCTCAATACACAAAACTGCGGACAAGAGCAATTTATTAAAAAAAATATAATTTCTATTATTTTTCAAAAATTTTATGTGTGAAATAAGACAAGCCAATGCAAATATTCTAAAACCGTTATAAATTTAATCTCGTTTTTGGAAAATTTTATATTTTCTTAATGTGGAAAATCAACAGCATGCATTATAGACACGTCCTTTTGTATGAAGATAGTATAAACAGTATTTTCGTTGTTCGTTTTTAACATAAAATGGAGAGTCTTACAAAAAAATTTATATACATTTATTTATAATATATTATAACATGCTAAAGCAGTTTTCATTTTCAAATTTATTCGTTAATTTTAAGAAATATTTTACTGTACTTTCAACGGACACGACCTCCCACCTACAGAAATAAAAATTTAATATACTTGATTTCCTTTAGTCCACATTTTTGCTAATAATGAAAACGAGTCAATCATTTTCCGCAACAAAAATAGTTTGGTTTTTATCGACCTGTCTTATTATGGTCCTGCGAGCTCGATTGCAACTGCGAGCATTCACAAATCTGTAATCACAACTGCAACCTTGACTTTTATAAAAGATTTGCTTCAACTGCTAAAACCGCTAATTATTTTCCTAACATTATTACCAACTAATTTACTTTAGTAAAGGATCTAACTGCGCCTCTGTAATTTATCGAGTAGCAAATTCGTCCCGTTTCCCAATCATTTCCCACTAAAAACTTTGCCATAGTTACAAAAACCATTGGTGTTGCCGTCGATTATGGTTGGCAAGATGGAGAGAAATGAGCAAAAATATATTTTTATATGCTGTTTTTACCAATTTCATTTAATCACCCACCTGCTACAACAACACAAAGAATAACAGCTTCTGCAAAAAAAGCGAAGCATTACTTCTGTTTGTTGCATGTTGTTATATGATGCGTGTGCATATTGAAAAGAGTTGGCTGTTAAGATGGCCAGAAAAAAAATTAAATAACAAGAACGAAAAAAGAATTACTTGTGCGTGTATTTATGCATATTTAATGCTGCATCATCATCAACAACATCATTGAAGCCATCGCTACATCCTCATCCTTCCTCATCATCAACATCATCGTCAGCAACAGCAGCAGCAGTTAAAAAAAATATATATATATAGCTGCAACATGAATATGCATATGTTGCATTCCTGCCTCCACATGGTGCGTGGTACACACTCGCATTAATGTCTGCAAGAAAGTGTTTGTGTTTGTGTGTCTGTTAGTGCTCATTTTGTCGTTGAAGAAGACCAATGTGGCAATATTTAGCAGTACGAGATACGCACTTTGCTCGTGCAACTACCATACATCTCGTTGTATGTACAAGAAAACCCATAAATATGTCGAATGTAAAGATCCACGCATTGCGGAAAAATAAAATCGATCGTTTTTAATGACACCTTATCAAAAGAAGCCAATCTTATGTCTATAATTTTGTTTGTTTGCTTATATTTTTGTACATTTTTATTTTTTGCTTTTGTTGTACTTTGAAATTCTGAGCGTAGTTTCTGATACAAGGGTATTCATATAAAATGAATTTTTTTTCTTGTTTTATTTTTTCTGTAAAGGCAAAAGGATGTTGCATGAAGAGTATATATTTTAGAGTTTCTGAAATTATTTTATCAAAATAATAAATTACTTTGAGAATAAAAATTTTGTTGATTTGCAGCGTTGTGCATGGGATATGGAAGGCATATTCCGACTGTATATGAATTGGATTGAATAAGGAACTATCTGGTCCAAAGGCTATCACTGCTATCTTTTGCTCTACATATCTCTAATATACCAAAACTCTGTATGGCGAGCGCTCTATAGCAACCCTGGATACGAGTTCCCACGAATAGAGAAATTTCGGAGCCGCCTGTCCACCGGGAAAATACCTTAAGGGTATTGTTGGCTCAGATGGGTAGCGCGTTGACTACAAACCCTGATGTTTTGAGTTCAAGACTAGTATCAGGCAAGCCAACAACATTATGTATTGTTATGATGCGCATTGGTGAGTCATTGTGTTGATTGTTGTTGGACTGTTAAAGTGACGAAGGTATAGATAACACTGATCACTTTAGCCAGTACCGCCAGCGATTAATACTGACATATATTAATGCACATCACAGCACCCGCCTTCGTCGGTATTGCAGCAGAATCGTCGGCGAAGTAAAAAAACTAATAAATGGGTACACAGCTTAAACAAATTAATGCCTCTACTTGCCACCAGAGGTGCTGCAACATTGCTCCACAAGACTAGTATCAGGCAAGCCAACAACATTATGTATTGTTATGATGCGCATTGGTGAGTCATTGTGTTGATTGTTGTTGGACTGTTAAAGTGACGAAGGTATAGATAACACTGATCACTTTAGCCAGTACCGCCAGCGATTAATACTGACATATATTAATGCACATCACAGCACCCGCCTTCGTCGGTATTGCAGCAGAATCGTCGGCGAAGTAAAAAAACTAATAAATGGGTACACAGCTTAAACAAATTAATGCCTCTACTTGCCACCAGAGGTGCTGCAACATTGCTCCACAAACAGACAAACAGATAGACAAAGTAACACGACTGTAATATTTTTGTTAATGAATTAGCAGGTGAGTAATTTCACGTAAAACGGTTCTATGAAAGGAAAAATTAATTTTCTCATTTTTTAATAAAAATCTCTCAATTTATGTTTTTTATAGAGAATGACAATTATAGAAAAAATAAAAAATACACTATTTAATATTTTTTAATAAATTTGAGGCACTTTTAAATGATCATTCCAGAAGCATTTTGCTCTCCCTCTTTGTATGTTTAATATTTATTTCAGATTCTCTTTCATTCCCTTTCCATTATTAATAAAAACCGTTATCTCTAAAAAGAATATACTTTCTTTGATTTTTATTGAATTTAAAAAAAATATTCAGCTAAAGTATTCTGCTGTCTACAATAGAACGGATAGCAAATAATTTAATGTCTTATTATTTTCTTATGAGTTTATCTTTATATTATTTATATTAATTAAATCAATAAACAGTTTTATTTCTTCGAATTTTGGAATTTTCGTACTAGGTCACACCCGTCGGTCACACCCGTCTCATTTTAAAAATAGTTTTCTTTTATCAGAAAAATAGTTTTTTGTCAAACAGTAAATACATAATACATTTAAAAACACTTTGAAAAGAATTTATACTGAAAGTCATAATTCTTTAAAACTAAGATCTGTACGGTCGCAACTTTCTGGCGACCATTCTGAGCAGAAATCGTGTTCAATCAGTGTCTACCCAATATTCAACGACTTTAAGCTTAATGTCCTTGTGAGCCGCAACGGTTTTTTAAGTAAAAAGTTTTTTATTCTTGATTTATAACAAAAAATGTGTGTAAAATGGTCACACCCGTCTAAATTGATTTACTCAGGTGTCTTGTTGAGTTGTTTTAATAATTTATTTAAAATTTTTTGGTTGTTTTTTTTTGTATTTAGATATGGCATACGAATATTAAAAAAAAAAATGTTTGTAACAACAAAAGAAATATCATTCGATAAATTTTTATTCCAATTATTTTATACGAATAACTAAAATTATTTTATTCGAATAACTTCATACGAATAAATTATATTCTTTTCATTTTCTTTTGGGAAAATGTTTATATATTCTCACAATTTTATTCGAATAATTTTATTCGAATAATTTTTATTATTATAACACTATTCGAATAATATTGTCTGTTATAACTTTATTTGAATATAAATTTTATTTAATTGCTATTATTGGAATTTTTTATTGTATTAATTTGATTCGAATATTTTTTATTCGAATGATTTTGTTCGAATAAGTTTTTAGTTATATATAGCCTTACTCGGATAGCTGTTATTCAAATTATATTATTCAAATACATTTTAATCGAATGATAAAATTAGAAATTTTTAATTACATAACTTGAATCCAATAATTTTTAATCGAATCACTTTATTCGAATTTTATTTAATTAAATAAATTTTGAAATTTGTAATAAGGTCCAATCAAACCAACATACAAAACCTTGTAACATAAATAAATATTTTATTGTTTGGCTATTAGAAAACCTTCTAACTAACTACCCTTTTCGATACACCTGTTTATATTGGTTGCATGTTTCTGCTTAAACACGGTAATATAATATTCAGCAACAACAACAATTGCAAAAAAAAATATAGCCTTTAATTCAAGTACACATGTATTGAGACACATAATGTTGCAAGCAAAATTCTTAAAATAATCGTTTGCGTTAGTTGTTAAAGAAACTTTTAAATATTTAAATATTTTTCTTATTTAATATATATCTTGTATTTTAAATCTCTGTTATGTGACATTAAAATAGAGTTTTTTTTAAGATAAAATATGGAAACTCCCAAAAATTTCACCCTTCATAAATTTTGTAACCAGGCGCCATAGGTCCAGATTCTTTTTTTCCGCTCATTTAGGAGTTTGTTGAGTGCCCACTAAATTTTAAAACAAAAATCGTAATGTCCTTAACCAAATTAAAAAAACAAAAAGGAGAAATAATGCATGAAAGAAAAAACTCATCCGCTGCAGTGGCAGTTACATAAAAGTTAAATAGAGTAAATGAGCAAACATTTAAATCCGTTGAAAAAAAAAAGCAGAAATGAAAAGAATGTCTACTATTTGGTCTGTGGTTCAGTGCATTTTTTATTTGTTACAATACACCCTACCGTGGATCAATGTAATCCTTTCATTACCGGTACGAAGCGTTTCAGTACATGAGGCCAAATTATATGAAAAATAAACTACTGCCCCCTTATTCTGTAACTCGCTAAAGCTAAATCGCTAAAGCTAAATCGCTATCGCTAAAAATCTATAAAGTCGATTTATCGATTTTTGGCTATAAATGCAATTTTGCAACGAGTCTTGCTAAATTAGACAATGTCTTAACAATTTAATCCGCCGAAATTTTAGTGTTTTATATCATCGCAAAAAAGTTTTAATTTTACATTTGTTCATCATTTTGGCGATGGAGATTTGGCTTTAGTGTTAGCGAACTACGGAAAAAGAGGGCTGGAGTCTGAAACATGGTATGAATATAAACACATTGTTCTTGAAAATAGCCATTATTATGTTGTATGATAGTGTTGTAGCTTTTCCTCCCTTCTCTCATTATTAAAAGTAGTCCCAATTATTAGTTCATTAAATTTCGTAGTATAATTAAAATTGTTATACTTAGGAGTTGAAATCCCATGATGATTGGAGTATTTATATTCAGTTGACTGAAGACAACTGGAAGTATTACTGTACCATTCTCGAAAGTACTGTCCACCAACTTTCGACCAGTTTCTAGTGCGCTTTACTTTTTTTTCTTAATTCCTTATATTGAATATGATACTAAGGTCCGCTTTAGTTTATTTTTTTAACATGATTCTTTTACTTTAGTTCTTTTTTTTATTTTTCGCTTAGCCGTTTATTTTATTTCCAAATGTTGTTAATGTTGCCAAAAAATATTTGTGTAATTGTATTTAGTGTTTTATTTGTGTCGGTTTTAGTTTTTTATTTAGCTGCCTTTGTTTAACAACTGCTTTGTGCATATACATACAGACCAATATACCAACGACTTCATGAATTTAAATGAGCTAAAAGTTTCAATTCGTTATTTTAATTTTGGGTTTACATATTTGTTTTATTTTTGTTTTTTTTTAATTTTTGCGTCCAGTCAAGAGCTTCATGGTTTTAATGACAAAGTTGGCCAGTAAACAGTAACAGAAGAGTAATAGAAACGCTGAAATGATAAAAATCTAATTACAATAAATGTAACAACAAATGTTAAGTAATTCTAAAGTTGTGTAATACACTGATTTGTTATTTAGATTGCAACATTATATCAGAGAATGTGAGACACAATTAAAACAATTGTTTAAAAAGTTTAAAAGTTAATCTTTAAGAAGTAAATACTATTGTTTAAATGGAAACAAGTGTTCTACTTTTTTTTCGGCAAAACCTAGCGGCTTATATTTAAGGAGGCCATCTAGCATTACAGAGATCTGCGAATCGTCAAATATGTACATATCGCACCCTAAATTCAAAAGGGTCACAACTCAAAATACTAAAATTTTCAGGAGAGACAAAAATCTGTTTATGTGCAGAAGCAACACACTTAACATAAAAATATACATAAGTGTATTTTTCCAGTTAAAGAAGATAGTGTTGTGAAAGAAATTTTTGCAGTAGTTGGAGATGTGTACTCTGAATTAATATATGGAAAAAGTCAGTTTTGGAAAATTTCGAGTAGTGACCCTTTTGTATTTAGGGTGCGATATGTATGTTTGGTGGTTCTCATTTATATTTACATACATGTTTGGATTTTTTTGTAAACTTTCTGATTTCAAAATATGAGATAATATTTAAAATTAAACTTGCACTTTTCGTAACATTTAGCAGATCGATTTTTCAACGCCAAACCAAAAAGAATACTGAATTTGTGTATTGAACGTTATATCTTTTTTTCAAATGCTTCTTGTTTTCGTTAACAATTTGTTTGGAAGACAGAAGTATCTATATTATACACAGAGAAAAATATCAATATAAAATCAACATGTTGCAATGTTGATTGAAGATCATAATAAATTCATGAGAAATATTTTGTTGTTTAAGTGAGTTAATGTTTATTTCCCTTGTTCATTACTACAGTGCACTGCCGCTACTACTCAGTTGTGTGACTTTTTGTTGTTTTGTTGTTGTTTATTTTTGATGTCCGTGTTGTGTAAATATAAATAGCCGACAAATAGCTACAAACTTCACATAACCAGCCAAGGCATATTAATCACAGATACCACCATTACTGCAACAAATACAACACAAAAAACACATGCATTTTGTTGGTAGAAACACACCAGAAATATCCCAGTTGGCCACGTCTTTACGACATCAACAATGACGGGTGCACGACAATTTTACATCCTCGACGACAAATGCCGGACAGCCGGAAAAAATCATCGATGAACTTTTCGAACAAGTGTCGCGAAAATCTTGCACGACTTAATTGAGATTGTCGTTCTCATAACACAAGATGATTTCGTGAGCGACATTGTTGCCTATGTTGTCGTTAATGATTATATAAACAAAAAAGTCGCCTATTATGTCGTCAATGATTACATAGGCTACAATGTCGCTTACCTTGTCGTTAACGATTACATAGCGACAATGTCACCTACTTAAATTATTGACTGAACTAGCTGAGATTCGAACTGAGGCTGCATGTTTATAAGTTTTCGCGATTACCATCCTGCTGCTGCACCACTTAAAACATAGACAACAAAAGGCCAACATATTCATTTGCTTGATTGAATACAAAATGTAAGACATTGTCGCTCATATTGTCCTCAACAAAATTGGATTGAGGACAACAATTAAGACATTGTCACTCATCTTGTCCTCCACAATGTTAATGGGGACAAGGTGTAAGACATTGTCGCTCATATTGTCCTCAACAAAGTTGGATTGAGGACAGCTTGCAGGAATTTGTCGCTCAGATTGTCGTGAACGACGATTTCCTTTACAATGTCGAGTAGAAAACCAATCGATAGAGAATAGTTCGTGCAAGAATCGTAGATGACAATGTCGTGCAAGGCAATCTGGCCAACTGGGATGTTAAATCTATTGTCTGTGTGTCGCACACATTCATATGCTCTCTCAAATTTACAAACAAATGCACGTTGTTGATAGAAACACACCAGAGATGTGCCAAAATCTATTGTCTGTGTGACACACACATTCTCAAATTTACTAAATCAGCTGATCTAATATATTAATTGTAAATTATTAACCTAAGCTTAAGTGTCTTTGATTTAATATCTCTCACTGTTAAAATAAACATTGTTATCAACGTTACATTTCCTTTACATCAGGAATTGCAAATAATTTCATGTTAAAGCCTCAATTGAATCATGTTGAATTAAAATGTAATTCATGTTAACTGTGATGCAATCTATTTATTAATACTGTAGATATATTACATTTAAGGCTGTTGTGTCTGCAGCGGTTAGCGTGTGCCCACAAGTGGCCCAACAGCGAATCTTGGCTGGAGCAGCTAACTAAACACCCAGCAAAAACTTGGTGATGAATTGTCATTACCAAACACCATAATTTTCAACCACAAACTACATTTCCTCTGAATTACTTTATAGTAGTTGAAGAATTACTTACTAGTAATTAAACAAGCCATTTATTCTCTTATTGCCAGAGTAGTAGTGTATCTGCTTATCATACAAACGATAAACAGTTCAACTCCTGGGGAAGCAAACTGGATTATTTATAATTATGTTCATGTTTGTAAAAGCAATTTTTAAGCCCGTAACAAAATAGTTGTACAGTAGCCTAGTGGATAAAACACTTGGCATAAAATAACACAATAACTGAAAACAGCATGAGTTCAATGCTTAGCAGAGACATTGAATTTTTATTCTGTTTTTTGTATTCTATGCCTTCTAAATATTGAAATTTATAGCTTGTTATTTGTAACCAAATGTATTAAGTGCTTGCCTCCAGTGACATCGCCATGTTAAAGTAATCGGTTAAAATGCCAAAGTTGAAGTAACGTATGGACAGCTTTATTAGCATTTTAATTCATTACTTTGCAATAAAAATTTCTCCTGGGTACGTAATTAAAATAACTAATAATATGACTAAATTAATTCTTGTTGTTTTTTCATCTTGAAATAACTTTAATGCAAAATTATCCTTCGTATTAGTTCTGTATCAACTTCACGTTGTTTGAAATTAAAATTACTTTTTTTTAAAGATAAGTAAGACTCAGTCATCTAATGTCTACCAGTTAACTAATTAACTTCCTTGGGAAAGGGATATAGTAAAGAGAACAGATGGTGAAGTGAGATAGAGATAGAACGCTTAATTTATTTTACAACTATGCTATTGCGAGTTCTTACACCAGTGTTGCATTGTAGCGTCTCTAGTGTTATTAGGCTCTTTAATTTTCTGAAGCTTTTATTTGTACACACAGAAAAATTTCAATGTAAAATCTTCGAAAACCAGGTTAATTTAACATTTTTCGGTAGTGATTTTTCTTCATAGACGTTTCATGTGAATTCAACATAATTTACAATAATCTTGAAGGAATATTTATCCTTTTGAATTAACTATATTTTATGTTGATTTAATATTCCAGTACAGTTAAATCAAAATGGAGTTGATACTGAAATAATGCGAAAAATCATGTTGAATCAAAGTTAGTTCAAGGCGAAACAACGCGAATTTGATATTGGACCAACACGAACAATCATGCACACAGAAAAATTTCCATGTAAAATCGTCGAAAACCAGGTTAACTTAACATTTTTCGGTAGTGATTTTGCGTCATAGGTGTTTCATGTTAAATCATCATGATTTACAATAATCTCGAAAGAAAATTTTTCCTTTTGAATTAATTAAATTTCATGTTGATTTAGTATTCCAGTACAGTTAAATCAAAATGAAGTTGATACTGAAATTATACGAAAAATCATATTGAATCAGAGTAATTTCGAGTTGAAACAACGTGAATTTGATATTGGAACAACACGAAGAATCATGTTGAATCAAAGTTATTTCAAGTTGAAACAACGTGAATTTGATATTGGAACAACACGAAGAATCATGTTGAATCAAAGTTATTTAAAGTTGAAACAACGTGAATATGATATTGGAACATCACGAAGAATCATGCTGAATTAAAGTTATATCAAGCTGAAACAACATGACTTTAATGTAGCTATTTTATTAATTATTTTACTTACGTGATAGTCAACAGAAAACTTTTCGTTATAGCTGACTGCCCCAGCCAAGATTTGAACTCGTGCCACCTGCATGATAGTCCACGCGCTAACCACTGCAGCCACAACAGCTTCAAACTTTTCTTTACTTATACACTAAATAAATACCATCGTATGTAAAATGCATTTCATTTTAATTCGACATGATTTAAATGATTATTTAACATAAAACTTATTTGAAATTAAAGTTATAGTCATGTCGATTGAAAATGAAACTTAACGTTTATAATAAAATTGTTTTAACGGTCATTTAAGGTTAGATTAATTATTTTCCGTTTAAAACTAACATGAAACAATGGTTATTTTAAACCAGCAGCAGTACATTTTCGCTGGTAATTAATTTTTTTTTTGTCGTCTACATAACCGACACATACATGTAAGAATAAACAACAACACGTCACAGAACTAAGCAGAACAGTGAGTTGTAGCAGTGAATAAAGCAAGTAAACACTAACACACTCAAACGACAAATTATTTCTTGTAAATTTTTTATGATTTGCAATCATTACATTCCTTTTTTTTCTGTATGTGTTGAATCAAAGTTATTTCCAGTTGAAATAACGTGAAATTGACATTAAAACAACACTAAGAATCATGTTAAATTATATTTATATCAAGCTGAAACAACATGAGTTTAATGTAGCTATTTTATTAATTACTTTTCCTTACGTGATTGACATCAGAAAACTTTGTGTTGTAGTTCGTTTTTTTTTGTCGACTACATAACCGACACTTGTAAGAATAAACAACAACACGTCACACAACTAAGCACAACAGTGAACTGTAGCACTGAACAAAGCAAATAAACTCTAGCACACTTAAACACCTAATTATTTTTTGTAAATTTAATATGATTTCAATCATAATTGCGTCATGTTGATTTTACATTCCCTTTTTTCAGTGTGTACTGAGATCAAAATAAGGACCAAGTTCTTGATAGGTACAATACCATCTCATTTCTAGGCAACCTGTTATTAGCTTGTCAAAAATTTTTTGCCTTTCTAATATAGGAGAGAATAATTTGAAAAATTTTGCCTTACAGGTTGCTTAGAAATGAGATGGTGTTGTACCTATCAATAACTTGATCCTTATTTTGATCTCAGTACTTTTTACGGTCGAAATTTTTGGAAGGAACTTGGCCTTATTTTCCCATTTATGTTTATGTGCGGATTTCACTTTACTGAAAATTAAATCTGAAATCATTTACGTGTTGTCAACCGGTGACCACAGACAACTTAAATTAAAACGAAAAATTTTTATAGTAAACTGCCAAGTATTTGCTCAAAATATGATATAGCAATCACCTTTTTAATACTTCATATAATCCTTCAGGCTAATCTGCCTAAATGAAAGTTACTGTTTTATGAAACCGTAAGTCCTTACATATAAAATGCATTAGTTTTATTTCTTGTTGTTCCATCAGTCCATTTTAACATTTGTGCCATTTAAATCCCTTAATTTTAATTTTCTATAATTACTAACAACATTTGAAACGAGAAAAAAAATCTCCAACATTTATTAATAAATTAACAAAAATTGTTTATTAAATGTGTACAAAACATCAAATGACATGCGAACAGATTTGTTATAATTAACACCGCCAGAATGTGTCATCAACTTAAAATAATACATATTCTTCGCATGTACTCAGGCAAATAATAAATTTTTAGCACCGGCAGACACACTTGTATACAGGCGTTTGTATCTGCAGAAACATTAGCTATCTATCCATCTATCTAATGATTATGTTCAAAATCATTATAATAATTAATATTAAGTATGTGAACTTAATGGTCATGAAGGTAATTTTATTGCGCTAAAATGCATGAAGGTTCATAAGTATTATGTATAGTGTAAACGAGGGTGGTTATCAAAGTGTGTAACAAAATATTATTTTTTAGAAAGTGAGAATTATTATAGAGGTGGTTTTAAAGTTTTTTTTTAATCCAAAGAAATGTATTTCTTTTGGCTTAGCCTTTATGTCTACAATAACCTGACCAGACATTCCGCTTTAGGCGGGACTATCCCGCTTTTCGAAATTTTCCAACTGAGCAAAATAGATATTTCTTGTGTTGATCGAATAAAAACTCATTGAGTTAAAGGAACTTAAAATTAAAAAAAATGTGCTCTTAGACATTGCTTCAATGTCAAAAGATACTTAATTATTCAGGCTTCAGTTCGTTCAATTTAATTCTTCAATTAAATTATTTTTATAGAGAAAGGAATTTTAAATGTACGTAATAATTAAAAAGACAAAGACAAATTCTTGACTGTGTAAGGGTCGAACTGAACACCATGATATTTCAAGATTAACCACGTTCTTATGATCAGAGCTCTTTTTATACCTCTCACAGTATGAGGATGTTGAAGTCAAGTAAGGCACGTAGTATTGAAAGGTATTGATTATTGCAAAAATTAAATTGAACGACTTAAAACCATAGAGTTCGACTAATTGATACCTTCAATTTTAATTTTTCTGCATTAAAATTAAACTATTTTGAAACTATTTTGGTGCCAAGCACATGATATATAAAATGCTTAAGAACCGACAAAATAGAACAAAGTTTTAAGACATTAATGGCGTTTTCTTTTCTACAAAAAAATGTTTAGTCAAAATTTTCAATATAATGATTTTTCGAGGAAGTGAAGTTATTAGAAATTATTATATACAGGTATGTGATGGAAATCGATTCCGAAAACGAAGCAATTTTGGAAGGTGTTTCTCAATAATATTTCTTTATTAAAAACAATTTTATAGCAAATATTATAATAATATTTCTTTATTACAAAAAAATTGTATCACAAAAATTATAAAAATTTGATGAAAAGTGCGTTAAAAGCGACTTTCAAAAGTGCTTCATTTTCAAAATCGATTTCCATCACATACCTGATAATCTCTTACGAAGGTAAATTTTTGCTTTAAAGGAATGATAAATTGCTATTTTTTTTTTGATAAAAACTAAACAAATTTTAAATGTTTTCCAGAATAGAAAAAACCATAAGTGAAAAAACAGAACTGCCTTTGATCAAAAACATTCGTTTGAGTATAAATTGAATTTTATAAAAGATGACTTCGGATTTTTCATTCACGGACTTACAACTTTCTAATTTTTGTCGGGTCCTAACGACTTCATGTTTTTTCATGTGTTAAAGACAAAATTATCTTTAGGCTTAAAGCAATTTATACAATTTTTGTTTCATAAAAATGATAATTTTTAAAAAACATCTAAGAAAGCGCTTTTTTAAATTTTAAGGCCTGTAACTCAATGAATTCCCTAAGAACATATCGTTAGCTGAAATGCAAAATTACATAACTAACCACACTGTTTTAAATATTATAGGAGAGAAAAAAGACTAATAGCCTTATTCTGTAATTTTTTTCGTTCGTTATGTTATTTCACAGAACAAAAATTTTGGTATTCTATAGCGCTTGTGACAAATAACATTTTATGTACGGAAAGAGATTGGTTTGTGAATTAGAAAAGAGTAATTCCATTTAGCCGGGTATGACCATTTTACACACACATTTTTTTTTTATAAATCAAGAATATAAAATTTTTTACGAAAAAAAAACGTTGCGGCTCGCAAGAACATTAAACTTAAAGTCGTTGAATAACGGATAGACACTGATAGAGCACGATTTCTGCTCAGAATGGTCGTGAGAAAGCTGCGACGGGTGTGACCTTAAAAATCTTAGTTTTAAAGACTTATGACTTTCAGTATAAGTTCTGTAAAATTTTGACTATAAGGTACACAATAATTTTGGTATATAAGTATATCTGTTCAAAGTGTTTTTAATTGTATCGCGTATTTACTGTTTGACAAAAAACTATTTTTCTTATAAAAAACTATTTTTAAAATGAGACGGGTGTGACCGACGGGTGTGACCAAATACGAAAATTCAAAAATTCGAAGAAATAAAACTGTTTATTGATTTAATTAATATAAATAATATAAAGATAAACTCGTAAGAAAATAATAAAACATTAAATTATTTACTATCCTTTCTATTATAGACAGCAGAATACTCTAGATGAATATATTTTTAAATTCAATAAAAAGCAAAAAAAAAAGTATATTGTTTTCAGAGATCACTCAAAAGCAAATAAAAATTACCAGATACATATTTTCCCAATTGTTAGTAGTTTTTCAAAAAACATTTGTTCTAAAACTTAAAAATTTTTTATTCTGGCATATACATTTCATATTAATTTTATTTTCTTGTTTTTGAGCCATTCTAAAATAAAAATAGAAAAATTCAATTTTTTTAGTTTTTTCTTTTGGATTGTGTTTAAAAGAAATCAAAAGAGTTGTAAAACCGCTAGAACATGGAAGAAAGTACATATTTTTAAATTTATGTGGTTTATAGAAATTTTAGTTTAATTATTTTTTAAAACATTTCTTTTCTGCAATTTGGCATATAAAAATCAATATTGTGTGGCTTTTCATATTAAATCGTTCTAAAAACTTGTATAGCAATTTCGATTTAAAAACCGCAGAAATATTCTTTAAAAACTTTGATGGCAGCAAAGTTCGCACTTGTTGACCAATAATTTGTTTCTTTTGAGAAAGAACGTTGCAAAAAGTTATAAGAATATACTTTAAGTATTCCAAACATAAAATGACTCATACATATTTTTCCTTCCCAGCAAAAACTAGTGCTTCGCGATAAGCAGGTTTGTAAAGGAGAGTTTTGTTGGTGTAGCTTACAAACATGCTTACGTATTGCATGATATATTTTCGCGATGTCCCACTTTGGAGCATTTCTTGGTAATAATCAGCGCATTGAGTATATAATAAAATCATACTATTGTTTTGTCTTTTTAGGTTCGTAACTCATCGTCATTCTTCGTAAAATGTATATTTTTATAATCTCTGCCTTACAGTAGCGCTTCCTTGAATGCACCACTGTAAGTGAATGTGCAAAAATTAGTTTTTTATGTGGACGAAAAAGAAAAATATAAGAAGCTTAAGCATTTCTTGCCATACATTATTGCTTATATTCAGGCAATACATTTGTCGTTGCTGTGAGGCGCATTTGTATAACATGAAAAATTTGTATTGCTTCCAAAATTTCGATTATTTTTTGCTGGGTTGTTACCTGCAAAATACCTATCGTTAAAGTTAACAGTTTTTTCGTACTAACATTGGATGTAGAATATGATTTTTTGTTCAATTTGACATTATTTTTTCAATAACATATATTTTTTCTGTTAAATGACAATTGTTTCAAAATAAAATTAAAATTTATTTTTAACTCCCCCTAAAATAAGTCCGAGATGTAAATTTTTAAATACGCTTATACACGTATTTATTACTTTGGTGAATCTGTTGTAAAAACCTTGTTATTTAAAAAAAATGTATTTTGTTGTACAGTGTATATATTCGCAATTTTAGCAAATAATCAGGGAATCTTACTTTATTATGAATAAAATCAATATTTATCCATCGATTTTCATGAAATAAGGTTTATTTTATTTATAATATATGCGGCTTTATGATCAGTTAATAAAATTGGTAAGTTTTTGGCCTTTTTGATTTTTTTATAAGGTTTTTAATAATAAAAATTTTCCAATTTTGCATAAAAAATATATTTTTCATCATTATGGTCTGAATAATTCCGAAACCATGTTATCTTTATATAGTCATAATCTTTGCAACAAATTTTAAATTCATAAAAATCGGATAATATTTGTTAAAGTTAAGGGCCAAACAAGGTATTTCATGGCCGAGGTAGTCAACTCTGATACCCAGTAGCTCACCATGTGCTTCAACGGGGTTGTCTTTATTTCAATGACCTTAAAGCTTAGGTCCACCTCAATGCTTTTTATGCATCATTTTGTAATCAGATCGCAACTTTCAAAGATACAGATTATTACCAATTGGAACCAATGTGCCACGGTCTGCTCATCAGAATTCTTGGAAAAAAGGACATCTATTGTTCTTGCAGATTTAGAAAATCTACAGATTTTTGGGAAATTATTATTTTAACATTCAGTTTCAAATACTTACTGTAAATAAAAGTCGTATCGTACCGTGTTATTCTGGACCATTTCATTTTTCATTATCCCTCGTAAATTCATAAAGAAAAATTATTTAATATTACACGTGAAAAATAATCAACAATATAGACAGAAACCACCCATTCGCTACAGCAACAGAAACATCGACATCGTAAGACATCGTCATCGGTACCACCACCACCACCACCACCAGCATCAACCACCTAACGACTTTACTGCTGAAGCATTTGTAATGTTGTTGTCACGTCGTCTTACAGACTGCAACTATCAGCAATATAAATGTTGCAAGAAAAAAAAATCTGCTACAAAATATGAATTATATAGTTACAACAAACAGAAAATAGAAATTATAAAATAAATATTGCTGACTCTTTAAATCAACAACATACAACGAACATATGCGAGCGAATGTACACGCCAATATTTATTTATGATTGTGTTTGTAGCAATTAGAAAACTTATTATGTTGCCATGTAATCGACTAATGTGCATGTGCTTGTTTGTGTGTCTCTGTCAGTTTAATTGGCGATTTTCGAAGACACTTTTTGCAACAATATGCAAGTATAGTTATATATAAAAAAATATATTTCAGTTATACTCGTACTGTGTCTTCTTGAAACCCAAAATTAATTTAATTGCTTAACATGTCATAATTATACTTGTACGTATACGATCATCATACACCAAGTGGTAATTCGGTGCCGCATTTAGTGTCAGGCAGCTGTGTTAGAGGTGTTGTGTCGGTGGCGATGGTGTTATTGCAACAACACTTGCAAATACTTTAGCGTATGTTGTTTGTTTTATTGCTAAGATTTTTCAATATTTCGATTTCTGTATAAAATTATAATTGAAACAAGCATGAGTCATTAAAATTTCCTTATCATAAACTTAAAACGTTGCATGCCTAATTGTTGATATTGTCTATAGTGAGTATCGTGCACCTACAAAAATTTGTCTAGGCCAGGGATGGGATACAATATATTAAGTGTGCATAAATTATTCTTGAAGAATATTTCAAAATATTTTTTACGTTCAAATAATGATCACCTAAAGGGGAGTCTTAAATTATGATTTTTGTGGTATCGATTTCTAGCTATATGCTTTGCATATTTAGATAATAAGTGCATATTTTTGCATATCTGTTATATAAATGCATATGTCGCAAGTTTCAGTACATATTTTCAGATACCTTTTGAATATTTAAAATTTAATCCGTTCCGTCGTAAAAAACTCGTTGAGTTCTGCTTAAAAAACAATCATTATCTTCATCACATTGTCACTCCCTCTCCTAAGTTTGTTCAGCTCCGCTTGTAAGCCCATCGAACTTAAATATAAATAATTCATATTGTAAATTACATTCGATGATTGCAAGTGGATAAATTTATTACAAATTAGTTTTGGCAATCGATTGTGACATTGATTAAGTAATTTATGGCAAAATGCAATTATCGTCATTATTTCAGAATAGATTTGTTGTGTGATGTTTACGTTTTGAAAGTGTTAATTACAATTTGAAATGAACATAAGTGCTCAACTACAATTTTATAGCATGTTCAATAAAACATATTAGCCCAATTCACAATCTTGTGCAAATGGTCTTGCATCGTAGCATTTGCAAAATGGTATTGCATATTGATACTCACCTCTTAACAATTACTAGTGGTGAGTATAAATATACTATACCATTTTGCAAATACTACGATGCAAGACCATTTGCACAAGATTGTGAATTGGGCTATTATATTAGATCATCATCATTGAAAAACAAATGTGTTTGTACTACATATTAAATTTTTATTGAATGAATCACTTGATCAGAAAAGTAGAAAAGGGGAGGGGAAAAATTAGATGGGAAAGTTGCTCTTAAAGAATCAAGATGAAAATATACAGTGAAATTTAAAAAACTTTAGAGAGAAATTAAAGCAACCTTTTCCACATATTTTTTTTTAAGCGAAGTAACACAATCAGGCAATTAATGCCTACCAGTTACTTAATTAATATGTTACCTTCTGTGGGAAAGGGATAGTGTGGAGAGAACAGGTAGTGAAGTAGGAGAGAGATAGATTATTATTACTATTATGTCATGTGGTTCCTACAAGGAACAAAGGACCACGAGAGAGATAGATAGCTTAATTAATTTACAGCTCTGGTATTGGGCGTTTTTTGTAGAGCAGTGTTGCAGCCCCTCTGGTGTCAAGTAGAGGCACTAATTTGTTTAAGGTGTGTAGCCATTAATTATTATAATAGGGTATTAATTTGTTTAAGCTCTGTAGCCATTTTATTAGTTCTTTTACTTCGCCGACGGTTCTGCTACAATACCGACGCAGGAGGGTGATGTGAAGTGCATTGGGTTATGTTAGCATTAATCGCCTTCATCACCTTAACAGTCCAAAAACAACCAACACAATAGCACACAAGTGCACATCAGAAAAATTCATGATGTTGCTGGCTTGCCTGAAACTAGTCTTGAACTCAAGATTTCAGGTTTTGTAGCCAAACGCGCTAACCATTCAGCTGACAGAACCCTCTGATGAATTAAAGATTTTTTTTAAAGAAAAAAAATCTATGAAAATTGACTATTAGGCTAAGGTTCATAACGATATATTCAGAAAGAATCAGGCATGATTAATATTCCAAGGAACAAGTGAAAAATACATAGCAACTTAATTTTTCAGCATACACAGCAGAACATAGCAACGTTATTTTAGGAAGCCGCTACACTACCATCATCAGTGGTAATTTATATTTTTGCTTATCACCACTTGTGAGGTGGCTCTGATGAATGTGATTACAATTCTTATACATCAACATTTTTTGTGCAAATTGCATACGAGAATTAAATCACTATTAACTTGTGTTAATTTGCTGTTTCACCACAGCAATTCCCAGTGTTACCGTTGGCTTATTTTTCTTCATACCCATTTCTCTGAATTTTTTTCTACATAAGTCAAATTTTTTGGTTTGATTTTTATACTTATGAATATAAAAAAAATGTAAGCATGTGAAAAGCTCAAGTCAGTAGCTAATTGTTTATTTAGTATGATAAGGCATTACAAATCGAATCTCAAATCTCAATAATGGCTCCCGACTGTAAAAGTCGCTACGTTCCGTAGTACTGGACTTGTTTTGTTCTTCTTAGTTTTTTATGCAGTCGCGTTTTTAGATTTTTAAATTTATTTTTTATTTGTTGCTTTTTCAGTTTTTCAGTTTTTTAAATATATTTTTATTTGTTTCTTTTTAGTTTTCGTGCACAGTTTTGTTTTAGATGTTTTGTTTAAAGTTCACTTTCTACACAATCGAGGTTTTTTTTGTTGCTAACCAACTTTAAACCTTTAAAGATCCCAAATGTTCTTTCGAAATGAAAAATGATAAGAATAACATAAAATAAGAAACCAAAAACCTTTTTTTAGTTATGGTGAATTTTTTCCTTTTTTTGCGATTTTTTCGGTTTTTGGCGATTTCTTTAGTTTTGGGGACTTTTTCGTGTTTTAGCGATTTTCTATCGATTTTTTTAGTTTTAGCGATTTTTATTAGTTAGCTTTGGCGAATTTTGTTAGTTTTAGCGATTTTTTTCGTTTTAGCGATTTTTTCGGTTTTTTTCCAATACTTTTAGATTTTAATATATATTTACTTTTGTCGCTTTTTCCGTGTTGGTTACTTTTTAATGTTGTGGTTTTTGTTCGTTTTGGTGATTTTTGTTTTTTTTTTTGTAACTTAATGCGGGTTTCAGCGATTTTTTTAGTTTTGGCGATTTTTTCGTTTTTGACGATTTTTGTTGTTGTTTGGTTTGGCTATTTTTTTAGTTTTTGGTAATTTTCTTCGTTTTTTTACGATACTTTAATTTTGTTTGAGAAGATACAGCTAAATTTCTAAATTACACAGCCTGATGGAATACCCTTTAATTATTAGCTAGTTTCACTAAGTGTGAAAATTTTAAGATAATTTAAGATAATTTTCAAAATTACATGAACTGAAAGAATACCCTTTAATTTTAATTTTGTTTCAATTTCAGTATTAGTTGGTACAATCTGTATAATAATACACTAACCTTGGAGATTTCAGGTGTCCATATATAAGTTTCTGTATTTCACATTATGGCTTAGGAGATATAGCTAAATTTCAAAATTAAATGACCTGATACAATACCCTTTAATTTTTATATAGTTTTTTTTAGCATTCGCTACTGTTGCTTTTAAAATGCTGCTGTGGAAATTTTAAGAGTTTGCCTCTTACGTTTTCCAAGATACATCTAATTAACAAAATTACATAGTCAAGATAGCATTAACTGATAGAATACCTATTAATTTTTATTTTGTTTAAATTTCAGTATTAGTTGGTGTAGGCTGCATAATAATACACTAACTATTAACATTGCAAGTGTCTATATAAAAATCTCTGTATGTTATAATTATAAGCATTTCAACATATTTCGTTGCTCGCCTTAGAACACTCATTAATTTTTCACTGTCAGGTCCGTACCTCTTACGGTTCTCGAGAAAAGAGCTTGTGACAGACAGACGGACGGACGAACAGCGTAGCGAAAACATAGAGTTCCTTTACATGGAGTGCAGGTTCGCGTTCGGCGGCCCAAATAACTAAAGAAAAAGGTTTAATTTCTAGGGAATGAAAAAGTTTACAGAAATTTGTAAATTACACCGCGTGACAAATTTTAATTTTTTTCTATTTGGCCAAACTGCATACTTTCCTCATCTTTTGTCCTTTTTAAAGGACTTAACATTTTTCCAAAAATGCTTGTTTAAGTATTTTTTTTAACCCGCCAATGGTGACCTACTGATCTGTGAGACCGGTTGAGTTAAAAAATTCGTATAACTTTATTCTCCGTTATTGTTTTTTGTTGCGATTTCGAATAGCTGCCGCATTGCACTCCCCCACCGTAAGTTCACGATGAAACGGCTTAGTGAGCACAAATTCTGGTGTGTGAGACCGTGAGTCACCGTGTATGTAAGTAAAATAATCAAGGATTAATTTTGGATAGCAATTTTTGTTAATTTTATAAAAGTTCCAATTGTCGAAAGACTAATTAACGTTATTTTGCTTAATGAATGTGTGATTTTTTATTTTTTGCTTAATTTTAAAAAATGTATTGCTAAAACGTTATTATTTTTAATGCTCTAAATAAAAACATTTTTGAATTTTAATATTGAAATAAAAGAGCTTAAATTGATTAAATATCTTTGTTCTATTGTCAAAGTGCATAAATAAAAAAACATGAACTATTAGTAACACGTTTCGAAAAATATTCAGTTGAAAACCCCGCTGCATGAGACCGGCGTCACCATTAATCAAATTTGCGTCACCATTGGCGGGTTAATATTAGTATCTAATATTTTTTAGCGAACTTGATACCAAAAAAAAAAAAAAGATATGACTCTGTAGAATTTTAGAAAAATATTTACTTCAGTTCCCCTGAACAAAATTATAAAAATATGTCCTTTTAAAAATATATCCTTCCATATCCTTAAAAGTTTTTATTAAAGAATTTTTCAAAAATTATATATCTTTGCCTTAAATTAACTCTATAAGACTTCGAAATTTTATGATTATATTATCTCTCTTGGTACAAAAGCTGTGATTGGTTTTTTCGCGGCACAAAATTACTTTCTATAAAAATTGTATGTAGAAAATTCATTTATAACAAAACCTTAATTTTGAGCCGAGAGCGACAAAAATGTATGTGCATGTTAGAGTTTATTTAACGTTAATATATACTTTTATATATTTTACAAAACAATAAATTAAAGATTTTTAAGGATATAATAGAACAATTTTTTCCAAGGACATCTTTTAAATTTTTCTTTAGTTGTTCTTCAACTTTTCCTCCATATCCTTGGCATAAAACCACTATATATCAATTAATCTAGAGACTTAACATAGGTGAACTACGTACTTTGTTTTTCATTTCCTCATCTTTTGTACTTTTTTAAGGACTTTACATATTTTGAGGATGCTTATTTTAGTTTTTTTTTATATTAATATGTAAAAATTTTTAGCCGCACGTAGTGGTAAAATAATCTGTTATAATGTATATTAAGCCCGTACGCTACTGCTAACGCGACGCTCCACGCTCTGATTTAGGTAGGGCCCTAAGTGAGACAAAATCATAAAATTTTTAGGTGTTATAGGCTTAAGGCTGCAAGATATAGTTTTTAAAAAGCTTATTGATGAAAATTTTCAAAGATATTGAAGGATTTTTTTGAAGACACCTTTTTCTTTTGTTCAAGGCAAATGAAGAAAACATTTTCATAAAATTTTACAAAGCCTTCCCTCGTATTTGGTACTGCTATTACTCAAAAATGTTAAATATTAATATGAAAACAAAAATTAAATCAGCATTCTTAAAAAAATGTAAAGTGCTTTAAAAAGGACAAAAGATGATTGAATAATTGATATAGACGGGTTTTGCTGCCAAGGATATGGAATAATAGTTCAAGATCAATTGAACAAAAATTTAAAAGATGCCGTTGGAAACAATTTTTCTAATATTTCCTGCAATTTTTATAGGAATTAATTTTGTGCCACAAAGAAACAGCCACAGTTAAGGATGAAGCGATACGAGAAAATATAAGTACCCAGCAAAAACTTTGCTTACTGGTAGGCAAAAAAGTATATGAGGATTTAAGTCGTAACTACTTACAATTTGACTCGATAACTGCTTATTTTTGTTTGAGTGTCCAAAAAAATAAGGGGTACCCCTTACAAATGTATTTACATTCTCACAGCAATCAACTAGTTATTATTTGGCTACTTGAAGCTAATAAATAAGTGGTCAAATAAACAAATTAATATTACAAAAAATATACACACATTATATTTTATTTATATATATTTTATTTTTTATTTATTTGACCCATCTGGGATACGAATCTGTGCTCGTTCAGATTTGAAGACAAGAACTTTACCCACTAAGGTATTGTTTACTTATAAGTTTGAGCGACAAAAATTAGTTTTCATATACAAACACATGTTAACTTAAAAAGTGGTTGTCTACTTATTTTATTAATACTCGTACACATCACCAAATTGGAACTACTTGCAGATAATGAGAAAAATACGTAATAATTTTATTAAGAACTAAGTAGAAGTTCTAATTTGAAGCATAGTAATAAGATAAATAAGTACCATTCATTACTTTGTAGCCCATTAATACAGTACTACCGATTACAAAAACCACAAAAGTTTTTGCTGGGTAACTACTCGATACTTTTCTTTACAAACCAAGTACTTTTGGTATCGATACTTTACTAGCGAGTACCAAGTAGGTATCGGTAAAAAGTACTCGTATCGGTAAATTTTTATAGAAATTAATTTTGTGCCGCGAAAAAAGCAATCACAGCTTTTGTACTAAAGCGCCATTCATAATATGACAGTAATCACCACAGTTGGTGTCACGACAGCAAAGCCTCAATATCAAATTCGGCTTGATAGTGCGACAATGGCAATTACTGTCACAATTTTTCATAGCAATGAACTGCCATGGCAGTGCTATCACGACAGTTACTATTATGGTATGAACGGGCCTTAAGAGAGATAAAATCATCAAATTTATAAGTCTATAGAGTTAGTTTAATCCTACAACATATAATTTAAAACAAAAAAATTTTATGAAATATTTTAAGGATTTCGAAGGATATATATTTAAAAGGACAGTTTTCTTATGTTTTTTTTTCAGGTCAACTGGAGTAAAATTTTTTATAAAATTCTACAGAGTCTTTCGTTTTATTTGGTATCAAGTTTGCTAAGAAATATTAGATACTAATAATATTAAAAAAAATTATTTAAAATAAGCATCCTTGAATAATGTTAAGTCCTTTAAAAAGGACAAAAGATAAATCAGCGAAAACCAAGTACGCAGTTTGACTATATTTTATCTCCAGATTAATGAGTATATAGTGGCGTTTCTGGCAAAAAAAGCTGTAAAGCGGTGTTATTTCAATCACTTGGAAATTTTAGTTGTCGTCGGCTTTTTTAGATATTGCCGTTTATTTTGTTAAATATGCGAGTTAGATAAAACTCGATTAGGCAAAAGTTATTGGAAACTTCACAGAAAACAACTTTTTAGAAGAAACACAGCGCGCCTTAATCTTAACTGATTGACCTAAAATTGTTTAAGGTTAGTTTTTTTATAAATACCCATCGATTTGGTGTATGCGACTTGAAGAAATTAAAATTTAAGTTTTTACGACAACTCTAATGCACACATATATGTTGAATAACTCTTATTCTCCGTCATTTTAACAGTTTTTCCAAATGCGATATGTATTCCTGCAATATCCGGGATGCTTCTTGAGGAGTTTTGTTGACGCTAGAAAAGCTGTCTCATCTGCCAATGTTAATGTATAAGTACTACTGCTTGTTGGCATGTCGGAGGCATATATCAAATAAAAGAAAGGTCCTGAAATAAAGCCTTGAGAAAGTCTGGCTTCAATCGTCTGTGGTGAGCTTACCTGCTTTCATAATGAATTTTCGTCCAGTAAAATATCTTTCCAGCAGGTTGTGAGTGTTGGATGGTACAAAAAGAAATTTTAAAAAATTTATTTTTTTGTTTTTGTATAAAATTTTGGCACTACTAAAAACTGATCTATTAAAGAAGATATCTTATTCTGAACAATACTTAGTTTAACAAAACTAAAATTATTAAAATATTTTCATTGTTTTTTTCTTATTTATGTATTATGCATGTATTTAAAATAAGTCAATTATTTCCTTATCCTTAAATTAAAATTAAACTTTCAATATTCCTGTAACAATTGCACTATAGAGTGGCAAACTTTTTCCTTTATATTCTTGTAGTTGTTGTTGCATCAATGTGTGCTTTTTTCTAGTATGAATATTAAAATCGAATAACAAAAAAATTGTCGGACTTCCGCCGCCAATATCCTGCCTGTCATGTTTAAATTCATTTTTTCCTTCGAATTTCAATTGAAAAAGGAGGAAGACAGAATGTATAAGAAATTATAAAGAAACAACATTTTTATTGGCTAAGTGGGCCGGGTATAACATGCAACATTATTATTCTCGTTGTCTTTTCTTTGGTGTGATAAACTTTGGCAATGAAATTTTTATTTCTTTTTTTTTTCACAAAATATACAACCTTAAATATACAAATAGCTTAATTTTACAAACGATTTTTATGATAATTGTATGGATAAGTATGGAAGTACTTTAAATTTGTTTAGATTTAAATAAATGATAATGAATATATTTGAAGTTGATAGTTTTTTATTTTGAACTATTTGGGTTTTAAGCTGAAGTAATTTTTATTCTATTATGCCAAAGCTTGAGCTCTGATTTTTATTACTATATTAAACAACAAAGGACGAATAAATAATTAGACTATTTGCATTTTTAAGAAAGAGTTTGATGTGTGATAATTTTTAAGGATTTAGGAAAATTTTATTAGTTCTAACTACACGGCACAGTGGTAATTTTTGCAAAATAAATGGTAATAGATCTGGAACTTCTGAACTGCAGATTAGATTTATCTGAAGCTTCGAACATCTTTAGAGAAGGAGTTAGACTTTACAACCCATGTCTGGGTAGCCTTCTGGTTTAAACGCGAGAGGAGTTAAAGTGGACCAAAGTTCACTACCTGGAAGTCAAAAAAATTCTGAGGCTTGTAACTTTTTTAAATGTTATCCGATTTTAGCCCCCATATTCATAAATAAATAAAATGTATTTGAAATCTATTTTAAGAAAATTTTGTATGAAAAATTTGACATAAAATACATTTCAAACTCATTTCAAATTCTAAGAATATGAGGGTAAAAATTTAAAATTTTAAGCTAACAAGTACAAAGAAATAATGTTCTAACATGTGTTTCCGTATCTCTCATAGTTTAGAAGATATTAGACGATTAGAAATGTAGTTTTTAGAGTTCCGCACACCAAAAGTGTAAAGGAACCTTATTGTTTTCGCTACGCTGTCCGTCTGTCCGTTTATCTATCACAGGCTGTTTTATCGAGAACCGTAAGAGCTATTGAGCTGAAATTTGTACAAAAAATGTAAAAAATTTGCCGCTACAACAACAAATATATGACAGTTAAATTTTAACGGGCGTTCTAAAGCGATCAACGAAACATTTTGATATAATAATATATTGATATAATAATAATTATTATAGAAAATTTTCAAAGTGTTAATTGAGTGTTGTGTTTTTCTTCTGTAGAATAGACTACACCAATTATCACTGATATTTAAAAAAATGAAAAATTAAAGGGTGTTCAATCAGTTAATGTAATTTTGACAATCTGCTATATCTTGAAAACTGTAAGAGGCAAACTCTTGAAATTTTAAAAAGCGCTAAAACTAAAAATTGCAATATTAAAAAAACGTCAAAACAAAAAATCGCCAAAATGAATAAGCGCTTAAAGGAAAAAGGCACCAAAATTTAAAAAATCGGTAAGACGCAAAAATCGCTAAAACGCAAAAAATCGACAAAACTGAAAAGATAACTAAAAAACGCCAAAAGTCGAAAAAAGTCGTCAACACGAAAACAGCACTAAAACATAAAAAAATCGCTAAAATTAAAAATGTCATCAAAAAACGAACAAAATCGCAAAAAAAATTGAAAAAATCGTCGAAACGAAAAAGTGTAAAAAAATCGCTAAATATCACAAAAAAACCGAAAATCCCCAAACAAAAAAAAATCAAGCTCAAAAAAGCGTTAAAGCTAAAATAAATCGCTTAAACTAAAAATATTGTCAAAAAGCGAAAAAAACGTTAATGCCGCCGAAACAAACAAAAAAAAAACTAAAAACTAAAAAACAAAAAAAAAAAACGCTAAAAATAAAAAAAACGCCAAAGAACAAAAAAATCACAAAAAATTAAAACAGCGCCAAAACCGAAAAAAATCGCAAAAAAAACGAAAAAAATATAGAAATTGAATAAACTAAAATTAAACAAAAAAGCAAAACGCAATATTTACAAAATGGAAAAAAAGGCAAAAGCGAAAAGGGATCTATGTTTATTTGTACGGAACCCTTCCTGTGCGAGCTAAAGTCGCACTTAAGTGAATTTATTTAAAAAAAGAATTTATCCATTATTTTCAAATAAAATAAAAAACTTTGTTTAACACATTTACTCTTTAATCACATATTGCCAGAGATAACGTGTTAACCGTCAATATTCTTGGATTTTGGACATGTATCCTACATTCAGCAATGGTTGAAAATCGTAAATTTTAAAAATATTTTTTGTGTTTGAGGGCCTATAAAATTTGCGACGGTAGATTTTTAAAATGCCAACAACAGCGTTTTATAATGTAGATAGTTCTCAGAATTTTAACAAAAAATGAGGACAGACCTTTCATATATGTGGAGTACCCTAAAAAATAATCAGAAAAATGGGAACGAAGAAAAATAAACCAATGGCAACGCTAAGAAATTGCCGTTTAATAACAATTTTAAAGTGCTTTAATTCTGGTATTAAATTATCACGAAAAAGTTGTGTAAATAAGAATAAAAATCACATTCAACAGAGCTTCCGAAAGTAGTGCTACTCGGTTCTGTTGTGTACGTTGAACAATTAAGTTTGCTGTTAATTTTTCCCTTGTTCTTTGGAATTTTAATTATGCCCAATTCTTTCTGCATTGAACGTTACGAACCTTAGCCTAATAATTAATTTGGATTCACAAGCAAATACGTTCGAAATAGTCACAGTAAAAATATTTCTATATTCTCAAATTGACATTTTTGAGTTTGGAATATTGTTTTTATTATGTTTTTATTAGAAATGTAGTTTTGTTATTTTTATGTGGTTTAGGTAGAGTCTTAGAAATTATAACGGTTGTGTGAATAACATGAGAGAAGTTAAGAGTATTCTTTATATTCTTACAATCGGCATAGTTCGAGTTCACTAAAAGATATTCGAATAATTTTTTCAGGCGAAATAAAGAGATTCATATAGAATGCAAGAACATTTGTTGAATTTTGTAGAGCAGTATTACAGTCCCTCTGGTGTCATCTAGGGTCATTAATTTGTTTTTTTGGTTAGCCATTTTATTAGTTCTTTTACTTCGCCGACGATTCTGCTACAATACCGACGAAGAAGGGTGCTGTCATGTGCATTAGGATATGTCAGTATTAGTCGCTGCCGGTACTGCTAAAGTGATCAGTGCTATGCCTTCATCACTTAACAGTCCAACAGCAAGCAACACTATGGCTCGCCAATGCACATCAGAAAAATTCATGATGTTGTTGACTTGCCTGACACTAGTCTTGAACTCAAGACCTCAGGGTTTGTACTCAACGCGCTAACCATCTCAGCAAACAGCACCCTCAATTTTTCATTATGATTTTTTTGGTGCAAATTTGAGAAATAACCATTATTTGCTGTCCCTAGATTAAATAGTTGATTTCCTAACAACACCCATATAAAAAATAACAACAAACATGGAAACACTAAAGAGAAAGGGTGTTGCGACATCCGGAAAACTCTTTTTAAATACTTGTTTTTTTAATATCTTTGAGCACACACTTTTTGAAAAAAAACCGAGTTTTTTTGTGAAAAAAAAAACACTTATAAGTCAATAGCTATACGAGCAAATAAACTTTTAAATATTAATAATTGTATGTATTTTATTTCACGAAATCTTGTTAAATCTACATTCATTTTGGCCTTTTCACTTAAGTGTGCAATGATGTCCTTTGGGCATCTTTCCTCCATTTATGTTGCTTAGTATATTTTTTTTCGGTTCTTGTTGAAAGATATATTGGTATAGTTAAAGAAACAAATTGTTTATGTTGTTGTTTTTTCATCTTTTATTTGTTGGTGTTATTATTGCTAGAATTGTCGTCGTTGTTGTTGCAGTTATTTTTGTTTCTTGGCAGGCATAAAATGGTTCTCTGTTGCACGGCATGTGTATGTTTTGTGTAACAAATTTTATTCAACGCCAAGAAGTAAATATTCATAGTATTTGTAGTTGTTTATGTACTGGTATGTGTGTGCAGGAGTATTTTTTCTTTCTTTTTGGTAGTTTTATTCTCAATACAAAACTTCCGTTTACCATAATAAATTTGCTAACCACGTAGTGACGTGCTGCAGTGCAGCATATTTTCTCAACGTACAATATTTATTTTTTATTTATTTTTTTTTTTTGGTTCTCTCGTTTGTGTGCAAAAATTTCTCACATATTTTTTCACTTATGTATATTTGCGTCGTTGTTTTGTATGCTGCCGCTTTTCTAACTTCTCTAAACAGTTTTTCTTTGTATTGTTGGTTACTTTGGTGTCATGGAAGCAGTATATTAGACATGGTCCACCATCGCCGCCACCAAAAGTTGGTTGTGCGGCAGTTGAGTTTGTAGCCATTCACAGGAGGAAAACGTAAAAAATATCTGTGTAATAAAGAAGAAGGAGTTGAAAAAGATTTTTGAAACTATAACAGTTCACCAAAGAGTCCTTAATGGTGCAACCAAAGTCATCGTTTGAAATATTCACTTTAAATGTGGTTGATGCCTTTTTTTCCTCAAATCTCTAAAAGTAGAGTTCTTTAACACAAAGTTCTAGTGAAGTCCATATAAAATATTATTTTACGTGTTTCTTTTTTTGTCGCTTAAAAACAATTGAGTTTAGTTCTTAGTACAAGACATCCTTTCTCTGTATTATTGTACCACAATGTTTAAACACACACTCACACAGAGACACGTAAGGATAAGCCTAGAAAAAATGTTACTACCAAAGGAGTAAATTAAGAAAGAAAAAAAAAAAAACCGTAGTACTTTCAAATAACTAGACTCCGTTCGTTATATGTTGACTGCTATAAACCAGTATGATGGCTTCCCAAATGGCATATTGCGGCTGACTTTAACAATATTTGATATTTTTTCTTGCTTGTTAGAAAGTTTAACTAAAAGAATAGCAGAAAACAGTATTTGGGGACTTAAACTACTCTCTTCTTTAGATTTGTTGTTTGTTACTTGCTAGCCGCTGTGTATGTTGCAAATACTCATACAATTGTGCAACATCTTATAAAATATTCATGCATATTACGCGACTTTTGTGTGACAAGTGACGACCTCGTTGGCAGTTCCTAAACATTGACACTTCTTGTTACACACTTTACTTTCTTGCTTTTTGTTTTCTAAATGTCCTTTTTTGCAGTAACTACGGCCAGTTTATTTTTTTCTTTAATTTTTTTTTAATTTTTCCTTTAAAAAAAAGGCAAGAATGCATGTTGAACACGTCAAGCGAATTATTGGATTTTATTTGCAATGTTGTTAAAAAGTCACTTATTGTTTGGTACTTTTGTTTAGATGACATGTTTTTTGTTGTATAAAGGAAAGAGTACAAAAATAAAGTTGTTTTCTTTAAAGGGAAATCTTTATTTAATTTGGGTTTAAGTTTTCCGGAAATCTTTTTTTATTAACTAAATAAAAAGGAAAGATACTTGATGCATTTTGCAAGAAAACGAATAAAACATATTCAGTTCTTTAACCAAATTTTATGATGAAATTGCTGCTAAAAATTACGCAATTTTAAATTGTTTTAAAATTAAAATTTTTTCAATTCAAAATACGGCCCTTTCCACTGTGTATGATTACGAGTTAACGTGGACTTTAACGGCAAGTTTTGCATGCCGACCTTGCCTTTAAAGTCCAAGTTAACTTTTAATAATACATCGTGAAAAGGCCGTTAATATGTTATATCCGAAATAAATATTTTGAATTTCAGGAAAATATTAAATTTTGGCTTAAAAATATATTGAAATTGGTAAAAGACTGCTATCTTTCCAGATAATCAACGGAAGCTTTACCCATATCTTCGGGAGAAGTTAGAAGTTTCTACCTAACAGAATCTAAATGAACTTAAAAATATGGCTAATGCCTTAATTATTAACTCCTTTATTAATCACATACAATTGAGTTCGGTTATAACGAACAGCAGTTAAAACAAATTATCCCGTACACCGAACAACTTCTCCGGTACAAACAGTATTGTTTTAATATTTCATATGAATTAGTATGCTTATAGCGGCCTCCTGTTATAGCGAATTTTCGCTTATATCGAACTGATTTTTAAGTTCTTGTTATAATGAACAAAAAGAATTTAAGATGATTATTTGGGTAAGATTCGTAACGTTATATTCAGAATTAGTATTCCAAGGAAAAAGAGAAAAATTAACATGAACTTAAGTTTTTCAACGTACACAGCAGAACATAATAGCGCCATTTTCGGAACCCGCTACACTTCCATCGTCAGTGCTCACGTGTATCTTCCTTATCACCACTTGTCAGGTGGCTCTGTTGAATGTGATTTCAATTCTTTTATCTACAACTTTTTTCGTGAAAATTGAATAAGAGAATTAAATCACTTTCAAGTTGATATTAAACTGAACTTTCCCAGTATTGCCATGGATTTATTTTTTTTCGTTCCCATTTTCTTGATATTTTGTTTTACTTAAAGCAATTAATATAATAAAAAACTTTAAGATTTTGTTCTGCCGCTTTTTTGAAACACTAAAGGAATTATTTATCACAATTTGGTAAGAATTTTGTAGCATTATGAATATTTTTAGTTAATGCACCAAATATTTTTTATAAACTCTAAAAAAGAAAAGAGGCCTCAGTTTGTAAAACTCAGCGCTGAGCATTAATAAAATTTATATGAGGCTAGAAGTTGACCCGCTACTCTATTAGGGGCAAATCACATTAGATCTCTATCTTTTCCACAAAGTACCGTTGCCAAGCTGCACATTTTTTGCTAAAAAGTACCATTTCCTTAAAGTACATATTTACGAAATTACCTCTTACAAAGAGTACCATTACTAAAACGGGTCTTTTTTTTAACAACGTACCTTTTCCAAAATGTACCAGTTTCAAAAAATTATTATCGCCAATTGAATTCGTAACGAAAATGTGTCGAGCGTTACGTTGCAGTATTTGTAAATATAATTTATCTATTTATTAAATTAATTATATGAGATATTCTCTCAATTTAGTTAAAATAAGGACTTATTTCTTGATAAAGCAATGGGTGTATGCATTTTATGGCTGCCTTAGCAAATCGTCAGTAGACTTCAACCATACTTTTGAAAAGTTTCAAACCTCTCATCTTATGCACAGACTTTCAAAACCCATTTCAGAATTTACAAATAATTTTTTGAAAATCACAAGAGAATAAAATAAGCGTAGTAGGCTTCGAAACTAATACAAAACCCAACAAACAATTTATATTCGATATTAATTTATTTTATTTTTCTACACCTTTATACAACTAGTCACCCATTGGGTGATAATAAAAGTATATATAAGGCAAAATAAAAAGAAAGATACGATTTAAAGCATTTATTACATTCATTATCTGAGATATTCTCCCAATTTATTTAATAAATATTTATTTTTTGAGGTTCAAGCAATGTCTGTATGCTTCTATAAATTTTAGGACGCCAAAAAAAAGTTAACAGCAGCTGAAGAGTAGAAAGGATATAGAGAATAGTGATGTTACGAATATTCATATTCGTATTCGAATCGCCGAATATTCGTCTCTTTCACGATATTGGTATTCGTATTCGCCAAATTTTAGCGAGTATTTCTCGAATATTTTGCGCATACGTTGCAAAAAATAATACATAAAAATATACAGAAAATTAAACAAAAAATAATAATTTTTAATAATTTTTACTTAAAAAAACCTTTGTCTCTACACAAAATCATAATCTTCTTTTTATAAAGAAAAAAAAAACAAACAAAATATATTTCACAACGACGTAGTATCTAAAAAGTAAAGTCCTGTTTGTACATATCATGTTAAATTAATAATCAAAGCTCATAGAGGAATGTTGAACTTCAAAAATAAAAGTTTTGAAGCCTTTTCTCCTTCAAGCCTATTGCGATCCGGTGTGTAAATAAGCCCTACACCACGAAACATTCGCTCGCTTGGAACACTCGGTAGTGCTCTCACTAAATATTGCCTGGCTATAAGTAAAAAAATGCTCGTATTTTTCCTTATTTACTTTCCACCATGTGAGTGGGTCGACGTCATTTGCCACCCGTTTTTCCGCTAACATTTCTCCTTGGAATGTCGTAATAATGTTAAATACCTATAGTATTGTGACAGTTTTTCTCAATTTATTGTTATTGACGCAAAGGATATATTTTTTTCAATTAAATTTGAAATATATTCGTATTCGTATTCAGCGAGTATTGGATCAAATATTCGTATTCGTATTTGCGAATACTAAAAATTGATATTCGTAATAACACTAATAGAGAACCTTATCTGTTTACTATATTTTTGAAAAATATGGCAGGTGTGGTACGAATAATTATTTAAAATTTACATAACTTTTAACATTGTCAGTTGATTGTATTAAAATTAGACTTGTTTAGAAGAAGAGTTAATTTACTTTTTGCATATTTATAAATATTTTTAAAGAATTATTTAAAAAATACAATTTTTTATTTTTTCATGTGAACCCAAGTCAAATTTAAAAAATTAGGTAAAGTAAGACTTTAGCTCGCAAACGAAGGGTTCCATACGAACACATATATCCCTTTTCGTTTTTGCCTACATTTCATTTTGGCAATTTTTTCATTTTGCTTTTTCGTTTAATTTTAGTTTTTTTAGTTTTTTTTTTTGGTTAATTTAGCGATTTTTTTGTTATGGTGCTGTTTTCATTTTGGTGTTTTTTTGTTTGTTTCCGATTTTCCGATGTTTCATTTTTAAAATTTTTTTAAAGACTTTTTTAGGTTTGGTAATTTTTTCGTTTTGGCGTATTTTTTGTTTTAACGTTTTTTCGCTTTTTGACGATTTAGTTTTAGCGATTTATTTCAGTCTGGGCGGTTTTTGTCAGTTTTAACTCTTTTTTTCGGTTTTTGGTGATTTTTTTGGTTTTATCCATATTTTATTTTTTTTTTTTTTTGTTTTGACACTTTTTTTCGTTTTAGCGATTTTTTCGGTTTTTGGCGATTTGTTTTTTTGTTGCGTTTTTTTTGTTTTTTGAGCTTTTTTTCGTTTTTGGTGATTTTTTTCCATTTTTGGCATTTTTTTTCTTTTTGTGACGATATATTTAGTTTTAGCGATTTTTTTTTAGGTTTTAGTGCTTTTTTAGGTTTAGTGTTTTGACGACTTTTTTCTTTTTATTGCGTTTTTTTTAGTTTTTTGGCGATCTTTTTAGTTTTGGTGATTTTTTGCGTTTTAGCGATTTTTTAGTTTTGGTGCTGTTTTTCTTTAAGCGCTTTTTTCATGTTGGCGATTTTTCGTTTTGACATTTTTTTAATTTTGTAATTTTTTAGTTTCAGCGTTTTTTAAAATTTAATAAATGATTTTACCTCTTACGGTTTCAAAGATACTGCAAATTGTCTGCATTAAATAGGCAAAATTACATAACTGATAAAGCACCCTTTAATTTTTATTGTTTTAAATATCGGTGTTAATTGGTGTGGTTTATTCTACAGAACCCACTAATTAACACTAACTTTGAAAATTTAAAGTGTCTGTATATTACATTAGTTATCAGCATTAGTATATCAACGTTTTTCGTTGCTCGCTTTAGAACACCCTTTGATTTTTAGCTGGCATATATTTGTTGTTGTAGCAACTGAAGTTTTACATATTTTGTGAAAATTACAGGTCCGTTGCTCATACGGTTCCCGAGAAAACAGCCTGTAACAGAGAGACAGACGCACGGACAGACAGGCAGACGAACAGCGTAGCGAAAACAATAGGGTTCCTTTACACTTTTGGTGTACGGAATCCTAAAAAGTAGTCATAACTTTTAATTTCGTCCTGCGATTATTAAAATTTTTTGTTTTTAGACAGTATATTTATAAAGCGGCCCATCCATTATACAATATTATTGCATATGTTTTTGTACATATTATTGTCGTTCTGACCTATACTATGCAATAAATGTCACAACATTTTCAAAGAAAATATTGCCCAATTCTCATGACAGTGAAAAAGTAAATATAACACTGAACAATGTTGTCACCATATTACAAACTTTTCCTTATTGTACAATAAAAATCAAAGTCATTTTGATTTTTGTCAATATATTGTGCCATTTTCGAATAAGACATACACATTGGCGATATTATTGTACGATACGAAAAATTGCACAACTATATTGCAAGTGGGTGGGCCGCTTAACGCTTTCAAACCCTATACTCATTTTTTGTGGTATATGCTTTTCACTAAAATCATTGACAGAATTTCCGCGAAAGCAACTGTAACGAACGCTTAATATACAAAAATGTTAAAAAATCTAAAAATTTAATTTTATTTCAGAATCTATTGAATAAGGCGAAAACTATGATATGAATTGTTGAAATAATTATGCAACTCTACCAACCCAAATGCATACAACTTTGTAACTACTAGAATTATTGAATTGTCATTTTTGACTTACGCGTTATTTCCTTTTTATTTTTTCACCATGCTAAGATCATTTTTACTTTAAATAAAAATTTATATTGAATTGAATTAAAACAAAAGCTGTTTTAATGAGTACATTGGCAACAAGTTCATGAGAACTTCCACTGGTTTGTAAAAGAAATCTGCAACATGAATCCTACACACAAGAAATTATTTTTTGAATTTGAACAAGTATTTGTGAAATTCAAATAATTTTTTGTTTAATTCAGGACCTATACATAAATTTGTATATTCAAATACCAAAATTTGTTTGAAAAAATCCACCGATTTTTTCAATTAAAATGATTATGTTATTGAACAAAATTTAAACCAAAATCATAAAATTTTTTTTAGCAAATTTAAATATTTTAAAAATGTACATACTCGTATATGGCAAACAATATCGTTTACTAGAACAAAACGCATGAGAAATTTTCGACATATTGAAAACGTTATTTTTCTTTACAATATAATAACACCAAAATATTTTCGGCTCTATTTTGATTTAAAAATTAAAAGCTGTCAACATTACTATAAAAACTAAAATCTAACAAAACTGTTGTTAGAAGCGGAAAAAACATTAATTAGATATAAAAATAATTACATTGGTAAGAAAAAAAATGTTTACTTAAAATGAGAATCAAGCATATACATCTAGAATACGAACGATTGTGTCGTCCGTTGGCCATACTAGTATTATATAATATTTTAAATTGATTGTATAATGAAAATATAAAATATTTCTTTGTTTTTATAAAAACTTAAATGTTAAAAATAATATTACACAAATTCCTTTTAAATCTTAAATATCTTTCGAACACACTTAAAATTCTTCTTGAAACAAACTTCCATTCAAATTTCCTTCAACTTCTTAAACGGCTTATTTTGTTTTAATATTTTCAATATAAATCAACTTTTGCGTCTGTTGCAAAGAAGGAAAAAGAAATAATTTTCTGAAATAGAAATAAACTGCTTTTGGTGCATATGAAATGCCTGCTGACATGTGTGTAAGCTTGTGTATTACAGGCAATATAAAATATTGTATTCTTTAGTTTATTTTTAAGGCCAAAAACTACAAAATACTAAACAAAAATCTACTTGTAAAGGAAATTTCAAGAAAACGTCAAGAATATTTCGTAACAATTTCTTACTTCCACTATTTTTTTTTTCTTAAATAAGAACATTTTATGAATCCTTTGGCTGCCAATGGTATAAAGTCCTTGTAGTATTTTATATTCAGTTAAAGTATTTTCTTGTTTTATAGAGACTTTATTCCAAATGGAATATTTTACATTTAGAAGATGTATTTATGCAGCACATATGCCAACACAAATTGAAAGGATAATTCGCCCTTAAAATAAATAAAAGAAACGTCCTACTGGGACATTTATCAAGTTGGGAAGTATTTGTGGGAATTGTGAGGGCAGCATAAAATGAAAGAAATGTGTTTGAATGTTGCAAAAAAAAATGTTTGCACGTAGCATTATGCAGTTTATAGATTTTTCACGTTTAGCCATGAATTTATTAAAAATTTGAAGCACTTGAGAAAATTATATTAAACTTAAAGGTTTTTTTTTGAATTTTCGCTTTTATTTTGTTTTGTTTTAAAAGATTTATCTACAATTATAAAGTGAATTCTTCCACAAAGAATTCCGACTTGAAGACAAATTATTACTGGAGGCTTGTGTTACTTTACTAAATTCTGTAACTGTGTGTGAGATATTTTAATATTTTGGTCACAACCAAATATTTTATATCCTCACTAATCGTCACTTGTAATATTTTGGCTATAATTTTTGAATACTCGGTATTATGAGTGTTCGGTAATAAAAGTTTCTTAAGTGATTTGTTAAATATTAATTTAAAAATTTTTTAAGGCGAAAAAAATTTTCAATTTCTTCTTGAAATTTCAATTTTTTTTTTGAAGGATAATGATAAACTTTCAAATTGAAAAAAGATTTTAACAATTGAGTTATGAATTTTTTTTAGTCGAACTGTTTGGTGTTTATCCAAAGTTATTTAATTAGTTTGGCTTAAGTTCATTTTCAATTTAATCTTTCGATCAAATTATTTTTTATTTAAGAAAGACATTCTAAAAAAAATGAAAAAATTAATAGGTGCGAATCGCCGCGAGATGGCGACAGTCTGTTAATTGAGCTTACTAGAATTAGTAGGATTTTCGCTACAGTGTTGTTGCTACTGTCGCCGGTAGTGTAGGTAAAAGGCTCTGATGAGAGACTTGGTAGTCTCGAAACAGCTGTCAGTTCAACCTTCCGTACATCCAACATTTTTCTTTGAATGTTCAATATTTACATGCTTTCGAATTTCTTTCTTAAATAAAAAAAATAATTTGATCGAAAGATTAAATTGAGAATGAACTTAAGCCAAACTAATTAAATAGCTTTGGATAGAAGATTTTAACATTATTGCTCCTTTCATTTACCATAACAGCCCTTCCTTTAGCCTCAAGGTCTTGTATTTTAGATGAGGTCAGATTTCACCAAACCAATTTTAGCAAAAAATGTAGAGTACAAAACCTGGCATACATCCCACTTGTAGGCAGCAGTTATTGCCATCTTTTCTATTTTTGGAGGCAACTACAAATGTAACTAAAGTAATGTATGTAATAAAGTTACACGTTTTCATATAAATTGTATTTCGTGTACAAATTCTTGTATTGTCCTGTTTTTATGCTTCAACTCGTTATTGCAAATGCAACATCCTTTAGTACAAACACATTTAAACATACATGTGCTTACATATGTGTTATGTCGCATGAATTTGCGGTGGCTTCATATAAAATGTTGAAGTATACGAATATATGGGCATATAAATATTACTTTTTTCGGGCTTTTCTACTGTTTCATATTGTTGCCTCCATTATTACTTCAGATTTTCATCTTCGTTATTTTTTACTACGTGTTTTATTTGTGTCTCTACTTCTATAACTACCATTTCTTTGGCTGTTTCTGCAGTATAAATATTTCTTTAGCCAAGGCGAAAAGCGGTATAAAATATAAAAAATACCATTCTCCGGAAATTCAAGCCGTATTCAAACTCACACAGCCGTACATACACCCAACCAGACTCTGTAAGAAATTATGACCTTACAAGTCATTGTGTATGAACAGCAATGGGCACCTACAAATTGTTTTTTTCCCCCAGTTATCTTATTTGCTTTTGGCTTTTTGGCAAAACATTTGCCAAAAAATTACAACATTCAAAAGATGAAATTATATCATACAGGCTCATAGTCAAATAGTACAAGTACATTTACAGAGGCAAACACTCTCATAAACTCAGTTGAAATTGTACAATTTATAGGATTTATGTATCAAATCATCAACATTGTTGGGGTAGTCCTCGCTTTTTTGTTTGTTTTCTTGTTAAATTTTTTTTGTGTGTGGAACAAATTTTTGTTTGAGTTAATATAAAGTAGCAAGTGGCAGACAATCAGTGGCTACTAGGAGTCACATATAAAATGTAACACTGGTGGTACTAAATAATTTTATATATTCAGTAAAAAAATGTTGGGAAGGAAACCGTTAAAAAGTTGTTGGTCTAAAAAAAAGCAAGGCATCTTGAATTAAGCCAAAGCTAAGTGTGGATCTCGGGCCCTTACACAAGAAGCGTGGAACAGTAGAACATGTTTCTTGCCCGATATCAAAAAGGGTTGAAAATCTATAGAGTTCAATCTCAATCGGTTCAATCGATTTTAATGTTATTTTTAGAGCTTATTAGATTTTACATTAGATTTGTGTATTTAAAACGAATTGCTCTGTGGATAAGAGGCAAGAACGTTAGTCTATTAGTCCAGAGGTCGCCGGCTCGATTCCGCCCAAAGCCATTCAGTGTTTTTCGCAAACAAGCAAAAAGTCGCTTCGAGGATTGTGATTGTATAAACAAATATTGTTAATACAACAATTATGATAGTTAAAATTTGTTCGGAAAATCAACAATTCACATTGTTGATATAACAATAATCTTAATTGAAATAATTTTTAAATCAACAAAAAAATTTTTAAAATAAAAATCTTTGGCCAACAAATTATTTATTGATATATTTAATTGAAAAAATTTTCTGATTTTCCTTTAACCTACAATTTCGTAATGGTATTTACAAAAATCGTTTAAAATCGGTTTAAAATCAATTAATTATTAAATGGATATAGCAAAAAAATTAATTGTATTTACAAATTTTTTTCTGCGTGCTTTATTTATGAAGTAAATGTATGTCTCGATAACTAGAGCCAATATAAAACTGACTGCAGATGCAAATTTCGCATAAAGAGGTATTGACTAATTATCTATGCGAATCGTAAAATTTCAAGTAGTTTGGCATCGATTCGTAGTTACATGTTTTTGAATATTTTGGTGGTAATTGCATATTTTTGCATATTTTGGCAATAAATGAATATTTTTGGAGTAATAAAATTTTTTTAATGCATATTTCTCAATTTTTGAAAAACATATTAATACGCCGATTATATATGGCAATAGAGCCTCAGTTGGGTTGCCAGTTGCTGAAAATGATACTATCGATGGCAACTGGCAGCTGGGAGCTATGAATTTCAGTTGCTATTTAGTGTCTTTTTGGCAGATTAGCGCCTTTTTGGCAGATTTCTTTTCAAACAAATTATTGAAAATGTTTGCATTTGAATTTACAAATTTATTTGTAGCACCTAAATTGAACAAATTCGGTGTTTGAAATGAAAACTTAATTTTTTCAATGTAAGGTAAGAGGTTTTGGAGCTTTTGAAAAATATAGTTCTTCATTCAGGAACATATAAATCTTATATATGTGTCTAAAAGGAATATTCACAGGCTTGATTTTAGAAAAAAAATGTAATCCAATTTGCCATATTGTTGGCCCTGACCACTTCCGAGTCTGACATATTTTGCAAAAAAGTTTTGAATTTAGCCGGTATATTCTTAAAACAAAAGCTTGGACTCAAAAACAAATATCACTTTTAGAAATTCTTATGTCTATCTATTTATTTGCCAAAGCATATTATGGGCCTTAGACTAAATATGAGCAAAACCATAAACAAAAATTCAATATCAGGAATTTCTTGAAACTTTCTAAGGAATTCTGAGATTCTCATTTATAAAGTCTGAGTAAATGATAATATGCTGAAAAAATAATTTTTGCAATTACAACAGTTTGCTTTTTATTTAGTTTTTTTATCTCTCCTGAAATTTTTTTAAAAACTATGATAGGCCCTTTTGCATTTTATATGACGATATGTAAGTAAAATATTTCATTCATTTAATATTCACAAAACCATTTTCCCTATTGTTTTACAAAATGACTTTAAAAATTTTCAAATTGTTAAAATCTGAATATTGTTGTAAATTACACAGAATTTTGTAATTTATCTGCTATAAATCGGCGAAGATGTTGTTTTAAATATTAAAAAAAATTTTTTTTGCAAAAATTTAGAAAAAAAAATTCAAAAAAAGTTTTTAATTATTTTGGCTTGAGTTCGGTTTAAATTTAATCTTTCAATTAAATTATATTTTTATTTAGAGATAAATGTGAAGCATATCGAGAAAGAAAATTTTGACTGCACGGAGGGTTGAACTGACGTTTCGATAGCTCTCGCTAATCTCTTTAGAGTTCTTTTCCGATTAGACCATTCGACTAAAGTTGGTGGTTTGCAGTCAAGAGTCTTAGTATTATGTTTGTGTTTAATATTTTGTTTATAATGTGCTCGATTAGTTATTATGTGTTTTATCCCAATTTAGGTAATAATCTGTAATTGTATTTACGTTCCTGGGTTATCCTTTTGTCTCGTTCATTTTGTACTACGTTGGCTGGACAATTGTTTTCTTTTGTGTAAAAATATTTTAACGGTCGAAATATTATATCTGAAGCAGAGTTTTTTGTTCATTTATTATTCTTCCGTCAAATGTTTTTTGTTTGTATATTTCCATGTTCTCTAATACGTTCAATCGCCGTTCTTTTTGTAGTGAAGGTAACAGTTCAACTGGTTTTCTAATATGACCTGGTGTGTGTTTGTTGTCGAATATTATTTTCAAATTAAATGCTTATTTATAGAAATGCAATAAGATTGAAAGGAAGTAAAATTCATCGTCGAGTACTAATAAATGGAAGAGAGAAGTATAGAAAGGTTACATGAGAAAGAAGAGACCCGTTCAATACCTGCACGAAATTAGTTTATTTCTCAGCGCTAAATCGAATACTTCCATTGAAGGTGATAAAAGGTATAATATTTGTTTTACTTTCTTTAATTTTTTCGTTTGTAGACTTAATTAAATAATTGTTCTCCAACATATTTTTTTCCTGTGTAGTATTTTTTTATATCTTCATTCTCTAGTCTAAAAAGATTAGTCTTACGAACTTAAAAGTTACATGACAGAAAATTGTTTTCACTTAAAATAAAAACAACTTAAGTAGTTTCTAAAAGCAATAATTTTAAACTGTTCTACTTAAAATTATTCAGTATTTAGGTGGTTATTAATACATAATGCCATTATTTATAACCAATTTTATTTCATTTTCATAAAAGGCAAAATTTTAAAACGAGCGCTCGTAAAAATCGCTTTATTTATTGAACATTAAACAAAGTCATATATCAAAAACTAATTAACTATTGAGCTGAAATGAGTATTTAACAATAAATTATAAAGTTTATGATCTCCCACATATGTATGAAACAGTCAAAGTAGTCGCCATCATCATTATCGTCGTCATGTTTCTCCTGGGCAACAACAAAGAGAAAGAACCCTTTTTATATGGTCACACGATGCGATATAGTAATTCCTTTAACAATGTGTTTTATTTTATGTTTCATTAAACATAAAATCTGATAAGAAATAAAAACAAAATCAAAATGAGCTGCATGAAAGAATAAAAGAAAAAATAATAAAGAGCAAAATAAAATATTAAATGAAAATGATGATGGAGAGGGCGATATTGTTGATGCTGCTGATAGTGTAATCGAATTTAATGGTTGCCATATAGTTAAAAATTTTCATAGACTACAAAAATTATTCGATCAGGTATTTTATTATCTGAATTGTTTTAAATTCAAAAAATTTTCCTTCTACCACACTGTGGGTTGTTATATTTTTGAAGAATGTGTTAGGTAGTTCCTATTTGGCTACGAAAAATTATTTGAAATTGACATAACTTTTGACATTGTTGGTCAAGTTTATTAAAATTATCCTTATTTGAAAGAAGAGTTAATCTGCAATGTATAAAGTTAAAATTGTAAAAGTTGTCATAGCTTTAATTTCGTCTTGCGATTATTATAATTTTTTGGTTTTATAGACTAGATTTATAGTGTTTTCAAACCCTATATTCACTTTTTGGTGCATTTTTTTCTCTCGCAAAAATCATTCGCAGAACAACCGCAAAAGCAAATGTAACGCTCAATACACAAGAATGTAAAAAAAATTTTAAGATATAATATTATTTCAGGATCCATTAAATGAGGCGAAGACTATAATATGAGTCCTACCTTCTCATATTTCATTTAAGGCGAGATTTAGTAAATACAAACGCTTTTTGCGTTTTGAAATTTGGATGGAAAATATATTTTTTAACGTATTTGCGTTATTTTTCATACAAATTTAAAATGTTTAGAAACTAAATATTATTATTAATATGATTATTTCGAACGTATTCGCTTTGTGAATCTAAATTGATTATTAGGCTAAGCTTCGTAACGGTATATTCAGAAAGAATTGGGCATGATTAATATTCCAAGGAACAAGGGAAAAATCAACATCAACTTGATTTTTCAACGTACACAGCAGAACAGAGTAGAGCCACTTTCGGAATCCGCTACACTTCCATCGTCAGTGCTCACGTGTATTTGCTATCACCACTTGTCAGGTGGCTCTGTTGAAAGTGATTTTAATTCTTATATAAACAACTTTTTTCGTGAAAATTGAATACGAGAATTAAATCACTCTCAAGCTGACATTAAAGTGCACTTTCCCAGCGTTGCCATCGGTTTATTTTTCTTCATTCCCATTTTTTCTGATTTTTGTTCTACTCAAGACATTTTATTTTATTGGCTATTGGCTTGAGCTTTTCGCATGTTTACATGTTCATATATACTTAAGTATAAAATCAAACCAAAAAAGTTTGTCTTGAGTAGAACAAAAATCAGAAAAATGGGAATGAAGAAAAGTAAACCGATGGAACCGCTGGGAAAGTGCACTTAGTATCAGCTTGAGAGTGATTTAATTCTCGTATTCTATTTTCACGAAAAAAGTTGTATATATAAGAATTAAAATCACGTTCAACAGAGCCACCTCACAAGTGGTGATAGCAAATACACGTGATCACTGACGAGGGAAGTGTAGCGGATTCCGAAAGTGGCGTTACTCTGTTCTGCTGTGTACGTTGAAAAATTAAGTTGATTTTCCCCTTGTTCCTTGGAATATTAATCATGCCCAATTCTTTCTGAATATAACGTTACGAACCTTAGCCTAATAATCAATTCGAAATATTATTATTATTTACAAAATCTGCCCATTAGTTACATAAAAAAAACACAAAAGTTAAATTAGGATTAGAATCAGCCATGTATAAATAACAGCATTTTGCAGGTTGCCAAAAGATCCAAGAGAATACAAATATTAAGTACTAAAATATTAAGTGCTAAACTAGTCATGTTCAATTTAGTTGAACATGTGTTAACAACTTTAGTAATAAGATAAAATTGATTTTCGTTTTAAGTGCTCAGTCTAAGTACGGTTTTAACATATGCCGTTTAGTTTTATTTTTACACATGTTATCAAATACATGTTGCGGTCCATATTTGTTTAGGCTACATATTTTCTATTTTAATCAGTCTAGACACATTTTATTGATTCATATTTGTTTAGGCTACATATTTTCTATTCATATTTGTTTAGGCTACATATATTCTATTTTAATCAGTCTAGACACATTTTATTGATTCATAATTACTTAGGTTACATACATCTTATCTTACATATGTTATCACTTTAAATTTCAAGAAACGTACGCATGAGCATTTTAATTTTCACTTTTAAGATTTTATTGTTAGTATTTAAGTAAAGATATTTTTTAGAATAAACTAGTGTCTTACAAACATTCGAATGATTATTTTCTTTTATAAGAGAGTAACATTGGTCCTTCGATATAAAGTTTTTAATTGTGAATCAGTGCCTACAAAAAAAATATATTTATATAAAAAGCGTAAGTCGTGGCTAAAACAGCGACTAATATAAAAATAAATATAAAAAGCGTAAGTCGTGGCTAAAACAGCGACTAATAAAAAAATAATAAACACAAAAAGCGTAAGTCGTGGCTAAAACAGCGACTATCAAAAAATTAAAATAATAAGAATGGCACAAAGACAGCAATTATATGAATCTCAAAAAGAGATAGGTGACGAAATCGCTGGAATTCTTATAAAATTGGAAAGCGGTTCATTAAGGAGTCAATCAGTAGCTCAATACAAAGCAAGGATTGAAGGCCTAGAAGCTAAATTTAAAAGTAACGACGATAAGCTCAACAAATGGGGAAAAACGGCAGAAGACTATTTTGAGAAAAACTATTTTAACATGGTAATGGAAATGATAAATCGTTGCAAGAATACAACACAACAAGAAATACAAAATACCAAGGAAACTACAGAATCTATCACACGAGGTGAAATACAAGAAATGATGATGCAGCAATTCCAAAAATTTTTTCAAAAAACACAACAACAAGATTCGGATCAACTAAACAAGACTTCAGGCCTAAAAAATGAAACTCCAGGAGAACAAATTAAAATGAACTTGCTTATTCAATTCCGAAAAGAAATACAAAAGCTAGAAGATACCTTGACAAATATTGATGGTGATAATATTTTAATATTAGAACATAAAAGAAATATTTGGGAAAAAAAGATGGTCAACATTAAAAAAATGTACCATGAATTAATAGTTAACCACGATGTCATGGAAGATATTGATGAAGAATTGGAAATGATTGATAATCAATATGAAGCAGCATTAAATTGCATATTAATGAAAATTTCTGAGTTAAAAAAAGAAAAACAAACAGTCGTGTTAGAAGCGATAAAAATTCCAATTTTTAATGGTGACATCGAGGAATGGCTTTCATTTAAAAATATGTTTGAGCAGTTTGTACATATGAGTAAGCTTCCAGCTGTAGAAAAATTGGTCAGGCTAAAAAATCATGTAAAAGGAGAAGCATTTAAAATAATTCAGAATCTTTCAATTACTGAAGATAATTACGAAGTCGCCTGGGATATTTTAAACCAACGATATAATAATAAAAGAATATTGTTCACGAAGCTAGTGGATAAAATTCTAGATCAACCAAATACAAATATAAATGCGGCTAACAGTTTGAGACATTTGCTAAATATTACAAATGAAAGTATTCAAGCTCTAAAAGCAATGGGAGTCCAGTTAAAAGATGCTGATCCAATTATTGCCAGAATTATTTTGAAAAAACTAGACAAAGAAGGTCTGGTGTTATATGAACAAAACACAAAAAAGTCAAAAAATATTCAAAAATTAGATGATGTTATGAATTTTATTGAACTACAGTGTGAAGCCTTAGAAGCATCCTCAAACAAAAAGAATAACAGCGTAGATTCAAGTAATAACAAAAAGCATCAATTTCGATCAACGATGCTATCAACGAAAAATGGCTACTGTAACTACTGTAAAAAAAGTGGTCATAAGATGCATGAATGTACTAAATTTTTGAGTTTAACAGGCAAAGGTAGAAATACTTGGGTAAGAGGCGCTAAAATTTGTAATATATGCCTAAATCATAAAATGGACAAACGATGTTTTCAAAAAACCAAATGTCAGCAGTGCGGCAAAATGCATCATACAATTCTGCACATTAATTATGAACAAACAGCTAAAACATCACCAAGTCCAACCACTAATTCGATGAACACCAAAGCACCAGTCGATGTGTTGCTGGCTACTGTACAGCTAAAGGTAAAATCAGCACATGGCGAATATATATTATTAAGAGCTTTAATCGATCAAGGCTCGCAAGTAACCACAATGTCAGAAGAAGCTTCTCAGATATTAGGGTTACCACGAAATAAATCCAAAACAGAAATTTATGGTCTAGGAGGTGCATTAGTTGGGGTGTCGAGAGCAAAAACAAAATTATTATTGAAGCCAAGGTTTTTAAGTGATCGCTTTGTGGAAGCAGATGCGCTAATTTTACCGCAACTTACTGGAGCACAACCAAGCCAATCATTCAAATTCGATACAAGCGAATGGAACAATTATGTATTGGCAGATCCGACTCTAAATAAATCGGATCGTATAGATATAGTTATTGGCATGGACATAATAACCCATATAATGGAAGAAGGCATATTAAAAAAAATGGGATATTGGCGCAATCCACGATATTTGGGTGGATTTTATCTGGTATCGTCAATAAAAAACATAATTCTGGGAAAGCTTTAGTAGCTACGTCAAACTTAGAACGCTTCTGGGAGCTAGAGGAGTTACCTACAAATACTGTCTATGATGAAGAAGATAGAATATGCCAAGATATTTTCAATGAAACCACTGAAGTAGATGCAGAAAATAGGATAATAGTTAATATACCTATTAGAAAACAGAACAGTCAGCTTGGAGACTCTAGAAAGCAAGCCGTAGCTAGACTCCTTTCATTGGAAAGAAAATTAAGCACGAATACAGATTTGCGAGAACGTTATCGTAAATTTATGCAAGAGTATTTGCACCTTGGGCATATGGTACTAGTTAATGAATTGGGTAGCGGAAAATATTATTTGCCTCATCAAGCGGTTATTAGAGAGGAAAGTTTGACAACAAAACTAAGAGTGGTTTTTGATGCATCGGCTAAATCATCAAATGGTAACAGTCTTAATGATATAATGTATACAGGACCTAGATTACAACTTGATATATTCGATATTCTGACAAAATGGAGGTTGTGGAAATACGTCATCATTGCCGACATAGAAAAAATGTACCGGCAAATTAAAGTCGCAAAAAAACATCAGTCTTACCAGCATATTTTATGGCGGGAAAGCAAAAAAGAACAGATTAAAGAATATCAGCTTACAACAGTTACTTATGGAACTTCGTCTGCCCCATTTTTAGCTGTACGGGCTTTGTTTTATATTGCAGACAATTGCCATAACGAGGAAATAAGTAATATTATCAAACAAGATTTCTACATGGACGATCTGATGACGGGAGCTGATACAATTTCCAAATGCAGGCAAATACAAAATGAGGTACAAAACCATCTTGCAACTTATGGCTTCACATTAAGAAAATGGTTATCAAATGACATGAATATAATTAGTCACATGTGCAACTCTGACAATAATGTAATAATTCAAATGAAGGATGATGAGTCAATCAAAACATTGGGGCTGCGTTGGGATCCACTCATGGACGATTTTCGGTTCAACGTTAACTTTTCAGCGGGCGACAAATTGACAAAGAGGCAAGCTCTGGCAGAAATAGCAAGAATCTTCGATCCAATGGGATGGTTATCACCAATCACTATTGTGGCCAAATTATTTATACAAAAATTATGGCTTTTAAATTGTAAATGGGATGAGCTTTTATCAGATGACATAAGAACAGAATGGCAGCAGTTTATAGACGATTTACCTAATTTAATGGAAATCCGAGTACCTCGATGGTTTCAATTAGAATCAAAACAGAACTTTGAACTACATGGGTTTGCTGATGCTTCAGAAAAAGCATATGCAGCAGTTGTATATATAAAGGTTAGTGAATCAATTACACTTGTGGCTTCAAAAACAAAGGTCAATCCTATAAAAAATAGGAAAACGTTGCCAAAGCTGGAATTATGTGCATCAAATTTGTTAGCAAAGTTACTATTTAAGGTATCAAATGTGCTTAAAAGGCAACACGCGATATATGCCTGGAGCGATTCAACAATTACCTTAGCGTGGATAGCAAAAAACAAAAACAAGGATAAGTTTGTGAGAAATCGAGTGAATGAAATACTAAATCTTATTCCTAACGCTAACTGGAATTATGTTTGTAGCAAAGAAAACCCAGCAGATGTAGCATCTCGAGGAATCAGTGCTCACAAGTTGAGGAAGCATTCGCTATGGTGGAATGGTCCTGAATGGTTGATACTTTCATCGGAAAAATGGCCGAAGAAAGAACAAGTAGAAACGGTACTTGGTGGCGTTACTCTGAAGAAACAATTTAATCTTTTGAAACAGTTGTTCGAGAAATATTCAAGCTTTTCGAAATTGGAGAGAGTGCTGGCTTATGTAAACAAATTTATAGATAGACTGAGGAAAAAGTCTTACTCTTCACAATGTTTGACAGTCGATGAATTAAGAAAAGCAGAAAAGACAATATTGAGAGCTCATCAAGAAAACGAATTTTGGGAAGAGATTATAAGTCTAAAGGGAAATGGAACAATACACAGAAATAGTAAGATAGTGAGCTTGTTCCCTTTCATAGACGCAGACGGGTTACTTCGCGTTGGTGGCAGATTACGAAATGCAAGTCTACCATATGATCAGCAATATCCAATCATAATAAAGAAGTCATTTTTGGCTTCCTTACTAGTGAAAAAAGCCCACATGTCGACGCTACATGGTGGAAATCGGCTGGTTGAAGCAACGTTGAGAAAAAAGTATTGGATTCTTGACATGAAGAACTGCATTAAAAAATATATACGAACCTGTCATAAATGTATCCGCTATGGCCAAAAAGCTTCAAAGCAACTAATGGGAAGTTTACCTGAGCATCGAGTAACGATATCTTCTCCATTTCAACATGTCGGGGTAGACTATGCTGGTCCTGTTCAATTGAGGTATGCGAAAGGCAGAGGGCAAAAGTCATATAAAGGCTATATAGCTGTGTTTGTATGTATGACAACTAAGGCAATTCATCTGGAAGCTGTCAGCGATTTAACATCAGAAGCGTTTCTAGCTGCATTGAAGCGATTTTTCGGAAGAAGGGGCGTAAGTTCTGACCTCTACTCAGATAATGGAACGAATTTTGTTGGCGCAAACCGGAAGCTGGATGGGGATTTCATAACCGCAGTTCGTAACAACCAGTCTATAATTCCTATACTTGCTTCACAAAGAATACGATGGCATTTTATTCCTCCGGCAGCTCCTCATTTTGGTGGTATATGGGAAGCGGGCGTGAAATCAGTTAAGTTTCATTTGAAAAGAACCATCGGAGAAGCTAAATTTACTTATGAAGAAATGAGTACTCTGTTAATTCAAATTGAAGCAGTGTTAAACTCTAGACCTCTAGTTGGGATCAGTGAAGGTGATATTAGCCAGACGGATGTGTTGACTCCTGGTCATTTTTTAATAGGTAGACCATTAAATGACTGCCCTGAATATGTGGAAGAGGGTAATATAAACTCACTAAACAGATGGAAGTTGATTCAGAAGTTAAAAAAAGATTTTTGGACAAGGTGGAGAAATGAATACCTCACTACTCTTCAGCAACGTAATAAATGGAAGGTTCCGAATGAAAACTTGAAAGAAGGTACGATTGTACTGATAAAAGATGAAAAAACTAATCCAGCAAATTGGCCGCTAGCGAAAGTTGCAGAAAGCCATTACGGGAAAGACGGTAAGGTAAGAGTTGTCACGCTAAAAATACCAAACGGCTTGCTTAAGCGACCTGTTAACAAACTAATTCCGTTGGTTGCTGTTGATGAAAAGACCAATAGTCATCCACCAGTAAAAACCTGTTTAACAGAACTAAAAAAGACAAAGCAGAAGTGGAATGAAATATTTCCGCAAGTGGTGTTCCTGTTTTTACTGGTGATGAAGTCAGGTACAGGTCTGCCTATTGGAAATAACGAAGTCGTGTCAGTTAAAGAACTTTCGCCAAATACCGCTATTTATCTGGATCATGTAGGACGAGTAGATTCAATCGATTCAAGGTGGAATCTCGTAGTATATTTCGATTTATCGTTGTATTTTGAAGAGATTCTTAGAATTGGGAAGCTTATAACGAAAGTAAATGAGGTGTGCCCAAATATAGAAGTATATGAAGAATCGTGTCAAATGGTTATGTCAGCAATGAACAAAAGGTATACCTTGCTTGTGCAGAATAACGAGCTGTTTATGGGAAAAAATAGAAAGAAAAGAGCTCCATTTGAGTTTGTTGGGTCAATATATCACATCCTTTTTGGAATGATGGACGCCGATGATCGCGAAGAGATGGAGGCAAATATGAAGAACATCTTAAACAACCAAGAAGACTTAGATAAGTTAATTAAACAGCAAACATCCATAGTTGATTCAACTTTAAATGTTTTAAAGAAGACAACTGATGAGGTAAACGAAAACTTCAAGAAAATGTACAATCAGCTGAAAAACATATTAGAAGGAATAAAAAATGAGACAAAGGCAGATCACCAGACGCTAATATTTTGGATTTTGTCAATGCAATTAAACTTAATGATCGACGAGTGTTATGAATTACAATCTGCGGTGATCAATATGCTGATTGACGTAAATCATGGACATGTGAATACTAATCTATTGACGCCATTCCAGCTCCGTGAAGAATTAAACAAAATAGAGAAAATGATTCCAAAGGATCTAGCTTTACCAGGGAAGGCAACGGGTACTGAACTTAAGGAAGCGTATCATGGAATAAAAGCAAAGGGTATGATAATTGAGAAGCGGTTGGTGGTTCAGCTTGAAATTCCCTTGATTCAATTACATAGCTCTGAGATATATGAACTAATCAAACTCCCAGTTAATATAAATGGTACCGTGGTAATGCCGAAAGTGGAAGATAAATTTATAGTATACAATTTTGCTACTAACATGTACTATCTGACTTCACAAGCCGAATTAAACACCTGTGAGAAAGGTCTGCAGGAACAATACAACTGTATCGGAAATATGCCTTGGAAACCGGCCGTTGAGCGCTCTTGTGAGGTATCTGCTTTAAAACAGTCTCGAAATGCAGAATGCACGTTTGAGGAATTTCCAAGGAAGGGAATCTGGAAGAAGTTATCCACGGACAACAAATGGATCTTCACGGTTTTTGATGGCATGATTTTAACGGTGGATTGCGGCCAAGGTAATCGGAGTTGGGTAACATTGCCAATGAAAGGGATATTAGAGCTATCATTTGGCTGTACTGCAAAATACGAAGGAGTATCCATGACGGCATCGCGGAAGCTAGGCTCGGTTGTAAGGTCTTCAATTCAAGCATCATCCTGGAAGCTAGATCCTGAGAAGATAAATGCTACCTTGGTAAGGTCCCTCAATTCCACTTTGATTGACAATACGGAAGACATAAATCATCTTAAAAATGAGGTTCAGAACATGAAAGGCAACACCATCAGTTTAAGAGGTCTCCACTTTCATACTGCATCCGGGCATATATCATTAACTTTAATTATTATTATTGTTATAATTTTGATTAGCTTAATAATTAAGAAAAAATGCTGTAATTCAAAAGATACTGTAACTGTAAGGTTTTCTACTCCATTACCGTTGCGTAGCCAAGTAGATTCTAGAATTCAAAATAATTAAATATAAAATAAAATCCATTAAACATTTAGCTAAGTAGTTGAATGAGCTCGGCGTTGTGCCCGGCAGAATGTTCAATTTAGTTGAACATGTGTTAACAACTTTAGTAATAAGATAAAATTGATTTTCGTTTTAAGTGCTCAGTCTAAGTACGGTTTTAACATATGCCGTTTAGTTTTATTTTTACACATGTTATCAAATACATGTTGCGGTCCATATTTGTTTAGGCTACATATTTTCTATTTTAATCAGTCTAGACACATTTTATTGATTCATATTTGTTTAGGCTACATATTTTCTATTCATATTTGTTTAGGCTACATATATTCTATTTTAATCAGTCTAGACACATTTTATTGATTCATATTTGTTTAGGCTACATATTTTCTATTCATATTTGTTATCACTTTAAATTTCAAGAAACGTACGCATGAGCATTTTAATTTTCACTTTTAAGATTTTATTGTTAGTATTTAAGTAAAGATATTTTTTAGAATAAACTAGTGTCTTACAAACATTCGAATGATTATTTTCTTTTATAAGAGAGTAACATTGATCCGGTTCGAAGGACCAATGTTACTCTCTTATAAAAGAAAATAATCATTCGAATGTTTGTAAGACACTAGTTTATTCTAAAAAATATCTTTACTTAAATACTAACAATAAAATCTTAAAAGTGAAAATTAAAATGCTCATGCGTACGTTTCTTGAAATTTAAAGTGATAACATATGTAAGATAAGATGTATGTAACCTAAGTAATTATGAATCAATAAAATGTGTCTAGACTGATTAAAATAGAATATATGTAGCCTAAACAAATATGAATAGAAAATATGTAGCCTAAACAAATATGAATCAATAAAATGTGTCTAGACTGATTAAAATAGAAAATATGTAGCCTAAACAAATATGGACCGCAACATGTATTTGATAACATGTGTAAAAATAAAACTAAACGGCATATGTTAAAACCGTACTTAGACTGAGCACTTAAAACGAAAATCAATTTTATCTTATTACTAAAGTTGTTAACACATGTTCAACTAAATTGAACAAGTCACATCTACAAAAATGTATAAAATGTTGAATTTGTTTCAATAATTTTTGACCAGAGTTAGAGCAACTGTAAAATTCGGTAAATGCGGGTATTGTTATATACCAATAAAAGAAATACATCGGCGGATTGATGCCGCCTTGTCATCAGATATTTGACATCAATGTTCTGACAAATACTCAATAATGCGAAAGCTGACAGCAGCCTGATGACGAAGGTAATTTAAGTATCATATTTTCTACCTCAATTGAATGCCACACGTGTATGCGAATTGATCTAATGTTTGCAATTTGTATATAACAACAAATTTGATTGTTTACGCAGAAAAATTTACATGTCATTTTCTGTAAAGAACTTCAATGAAATAGTAAATATTTTAGCAACGGACCTACAAACAAATTTGTAAATATAGACAAAAATATCTCAATAATTTCATTGAAAAAACGAGTTTTTTCAGTTAGCAAATTATATAAATCTAATAAACAATTTGTCTAAAAATATTTACAAATTGTTAACAAAACAATTTACTAAATCAAGCAAAAAGATTTGCTGGATTTTCTGAAAAATATCAAACAATATTTTTGTCTGGATTTATAAAACAATTATGTGTTGTTTATGGAGCCCCAGCAACCGACTTGAGTAGAAAATTTGTACGAAAACCACTCGAAGAACTGAGTGCTCTTCATACACTTTTCTCACTCAATTCGATTGTTTGGGTTCTATAAACAGCACATTGGTCTAAATATACTAACAAATATTAAACAAAATAGTTTACGTAATCATACAAAACTATTTACTGTATTTTTTGTAATATATCAATCAAAATGTATGTCTGGGTCATCGTCATCATCATCATCATCCATTAAGCATTTATGAAATTTCATTTTGTTAAAGTCTGAATGTTCATCTAAAGACTATAAAAGAAAATTAATGAGAATTAACACAACGACATTATCGAATTTAATCACTCAAAAATCTTTAGTAAACAAACTTGGTACAATCGCATTCCTTTTGCTATCATTGTTGTTGTTCTTGTTATTTGTGAGTATGTCGGTGTTGTTTCTTACGACACAGTTTTTCTTGTTGTTTTTGGTGTTTGCGTCCTAAATAAAAGTCAAACAAAAAATTCATTGATTCAGTAAAGATCATTTACTGAAAATGATATTTATGTTTAGACAAACTTTTGTTTGCAAATTTTCTGGTGATAATATTTTCTGTGTAGTGTGTGAAAAAATAAAAGAAAATTAAATAGTATTGATGTACATACAAAACATATAAGCGAAAGAGAGTATGATACATGGTCTTCGTATTGATGACACTTTGTCATCATATGTATATCGCACAAAAATGACAAGCAGTTATGTGCATGTTGGCTTTGTGTTGAGAATATTTTAAACGGGTACAAAGCTGAGGTGGTATATACGTTGGCTTATAAACATGTGATGAAATGAGGACCCTGAGATCAAGGCAAAAATTAAATAATAATAATAATAATAACAAAAAGTTAAATTGAAATAGAAAAAAGTAAAAGTGAGAAAAATTAAATAACTCATTGATGACAGAATTATCAACATTGTCATGAATGAACAGATTACTAACTGATACTCAGGTGTATCCCGTAATGATGACAATTGTCATCCCATCAGAAATGACGATACTTGTCATAGTGTTGATGCCAAACTACCTCAGCAAATAATAAGGTTATATAATAGTTATGCTTGTTTCTTTTCTCACAAAATATCTGGCATCCTCATCAGTATTCTTATAAAACATCATTCTACTAGAAATTAAGAAGCTGAAGTTAAAAAAAAGAAAACGTACTTATGATCATCATAATTTTGTGCACCGATAAATGAGTCAAGATATTAAGTTGACAACAGGCAAATGGAAAATAAAGGGACCAAAAGTAAACAACAATATGTTACAAGAGCAAAAGCAACAACAATAATAGTAACAAAAACATTAACAATGTACATAATTAAATGTCGACAATTAATCAAATTGTTGGGGACAACATGAGAGCTGGGAAAATTAACAGCAACAGCAACAAGAATCCTGAAATTAATATGCGTTAAAATGAAATGGTCAACAACAAATAACAAGAATTAAAAAAATAAAGAAGAAAAAAATACAACTTCCAACAATATCAACATCAACCAGGAACAAGCAATGACAACAATCGTACACATTAAAATATCTGTTGGTCACAGCAGCAGCAACAGAAAAACACGACAACTGAAACATTTTCGTAATAAACTTGTGTTTTTTGTTTTACTCTTCTTATTTTTTGCTTAAATCCTGAATATTCACATAAAAATTCTGCCATGTTCATATTGAAAACAAAATCGTGGGAGCAATTATATTTATATATATTTTTTTTCGTTTTTCTGTTCTGTTGTGTTTTCCGAATCATTTTAATATTGTGGACAAACATGCAGATACATGGATAATTTACACTCATACTTATTTATTCTTTTATGCGACTACAAGATACAGATTTACTCGTAATACATGCGTACGTATACGACGAGTATGAATATTTATTTATTCCCTTATACATTATATCGTTGTATGTTGCTGATGCTGCTGCTGCTGTTATTTAAGTGTGTGTAAATGAGCAGTTTATCATTTGGCTGGTACTCATACAAAAAGAACAACTGTGATTTTATCTGTTTTTTGTTTCTCATCTGCTGAATATAATAACAATAATTCTTAAAGTGGGGGAAGGTTGTCAGTATTTAATTCTCGAATATCTTTTTGCTGGTCTTTGGACGAGCTCAGAAAACAGCAACAAATTGTTGGAATTGGATTTATAAAATGTTTATTTTCCTGCGTATGATGACGATTGTTGTAGCTTTAAACTCATCACCAACATTAATTGTCATTGCCAGGAATGTTAAATGTTTCTTTTGAAAATATGAACGGTGACAGTGGTTTGGAGAGAACGAATAGATAAATGCACTTGTGTGTGTCACCTTCGATGCGGGACTCGAGTTTACTCCTTAAGAATGATTTTCCTTGAATATAACAGCCCTGCGGAAAATGTTTTGGAAAGTGTCTTGAACGTACTTGTCCTATGACTGGTGAAAATTGGAATAGTACAAAATGTCACCGGTCCCGACAATATCACAAATCTAGAAGAAACATTTTAGCAAAATATCCCTACAGCAGATTTTTTTCCAACTCAAAAATGTTTTTTCAAAGTACAGTAAATTAACTAGTATTAAAGAAACCACCATAGAACAAATACTTTAAAATTGGGTCTAGAACCTGGAACTGGGTATCTTAATTATGTCAATTGACCCCTTATAATAATAACGACATGTAAAAGTTACCGGTTCCCTTTCATATAAAGTTCCGGAACTCGAACCGGTTGCTAGTCCTTTGTAACCAGTCACGTCATTTGTCTTGTGACAGGCGCTCTTCCTTCTACGGTGGGTTATACAAATGTTTAAACATTTTCGCACAGAAATTGTAGAAAATATTTACATGGGGAAGGTATAAGAATTCTTTCTTTGATATTTGTTAGACTTTGATTTTTGTTGATCAAGACTGTTTTCCAAGTTTCATAAATCTAGGATAAGTTATATGTTATAGTTTATGTCCAATATCATAACGTCCAAGCAGGTTGTATATATTAAAAACTCCTTTCACTGATCAATTTTTTTTAGCCAATTAAGAAAGTTTACAAATCCAAGAAACTCTTGTTTTTATTTAATAGTCCCATGTATGCCTTGATTTGGATCGGTGTCATGGACTTGAAATCTAGAATTTTTGATAATTACTCCGCTTATGTCCAGAAGAATTTGATGGCCTGCATTTTGTTAACTCTTATGATATGTATCGCTTGCGTCCTATTGGTATAGACCTGTGACTTCAAAAAAGTTCAAAAGCAAAATTCTACCACACAATCTGCTTGAACAGGGGGACTGATGGAAAAGGAAAGCGAATATATGGCCAATACTTTTCAAATGTCAATATCACCCTTTGTCCAACTCAACTTGGAGTCCCCTGATACGCTAACAAGGCTTTGACGACCGACCGAACGTGCTGTGGAATAACCCTATTGCGTAGGTTAAATAGCAGCATAAAATCTTGCATACCTGGTGGCGATGTTGGCAGCGCCAACACCAGGATCGAGCGCTATCGTCTAATAAATCATATGTCTTAAATACATTTACTACTGAAACTAGAAGGGGAGAATTTACTAATAAGCCCGATTTAAAGATGACGACTAGAACATGGAACGTTCGCACATTTTTGAAAGAATCAAGGATAGCACAATTATGCAAAGAGTTCGCAAGCTACAAGATCACAATACTTGCGCTATCTGAAACTTGATGGTATGATTCAGGGAATTTACAACGGCAGCTGATCACACCCTTTTGGGAAAATGACAAATATTACACCCAGATGCCCTGGCGTTGAAACTGATTCTTACGATAAGCTAAGAATGCTCTCGTTGACTGGAATCCGCACTCAGACATAATAAAAACCGCACGACTTAGAGGCAGGGCTCGCAATATCACGCCAGTTTAGTGTTATGCGCTGACAGAAGCGTGTGATCTATCAGCGAAATAATTTTTTTACCACCTCAACAGAGGATTCACAAGGTGACATGGGTATCTCAAGATAACAGGACTGAAAATCAAATAGACCACATCGCTATTAGTAGGAAATGTTGATTCTCGCGCAACAAAAGAGGTGCGGAAATGGCTAGCGACCATCATCTCGTAACTGCCGCTCTTCGAATAAAAATTGCTGCAAAGAAAGTTTAATGTGGAAAATTTAAGAAATCGTGATTTTGTTGACACCACTTCGTGAGAACTTAACTCTTTTTTTTTACCACCATACAATAGTTTATCGCATAACTGGCTCGAACTGAAGAATATTTTTACGCAAGCAGTTGTTCGCACGTATGCTACAGGAATAACACACGTAAATAATGGATAAGCGCTTGCACATGGAAACTTGTACAGGACAGGAAAAATGTAAAAGCCTACCTAAACTCTAGTAAACCACACTCCAACAAATTGAAATTGCCGGAAATACACAAACAATCGCCTTAATCGAGAGGCTAAATATAGTGCAAAGAAAGCACAGGCTGCGGCCGAGACAGACACAACTTGTGACCTTTACATTGCTGCAAAGAAACTTCAAACGATGCAGATATCATGAGGAAAGCCCCACGAAAACTACACAAGGGAGTTAGTGACATGTGGGAAAGAACAGCTCCAGCCCTGCTCGGATATGCTTTCTAACTTAAACCATATGCAATTACAATATCAAGTCTGCGACTGTGACTCACTCCTCCAAAATACTGATATATCTTTAGATTGCCTAGCAGTTAACGAAATATGTGATTCAATCAATAGCATGAGCCGCAATAAATCTCCAGGCATACATAATATTTCTCCAGAATTTCTTTTAGTAGATTCCATCACCAGCGCTCATGTGCTAATGACTTCTGTCGTAATGAAACTCTCCCTGATGACCTTTCAGAAGGCGTGATTGTTAGTTAATCTCCCGAAAAAAAGAAGACCTTATAGGTCGAAGGAACTTGAGAGCTATAACGTTACTTTTTGTTAGGCAGAAAATCTTTACCGAGCGAAGCCACTGTTTGACATACCCAAAGGAGAAAGTCCTTTACCACGGCCGAAGTACATTATTGCATGCCATCTCAATTTTATATATCCAGTTCGAAACCGGCAGACTGTAAATGAAACTTAAGTTTATTTTGATTTTCTAATAATTTATGGAAAACATTTTAATTGTGTATAAATAAATATTGTTTACGCCTATAGTTCCTATATAACTTTAAACATTTTTTGCAGATGATGGAGTGATGTAAGTTCAACTTGGAGGTAATTTGAGCTTACATTTTAGAATTTTTATTTACCAAATCGCATAAACGGTTATCGAGTTATGCTAAGACAATTTTTCATATAATCGTTTATTTCGAGAGCCAGAAACATTTTAAACAAACTAATTAACAACAAATCCCCTAAAACGAAATCAGTGTTGAACTGTGTAATAAATGTTATTCTATAGTTTTCGTTTATTTTTGGCTTAGCACATACTCTTGTTTCGGAGAGGTTAATAATGTATCAGTGACAACTGACAGCCATCTATAAAGTGAACTAAAATTAATCACATACACACGGGGAAAAAATACCTAGCGGTAGAAATTACGAGGCATTCACTAAACAGGCCTTTTTAAGGGCATTTCAAGACTTAAATTTAAGATCCAAAACTAATTATTTTCTGCCTTCTAGGGATAGGCCTTCTAGAAGATCTCTACACTGGCTTCTTTTGAAAGGAATATTCTCTTTTTAGATTTTTCGTTTTGTTTAATAAAAATGTACTTTAGCAATAACAAACATTCTCGTATTCTTTTTCGCAAATAATTTGTATATAAAACTAAAATTTACGTACAAGAGGCATCATACATGTTACTATTATGTCTACATCATGTTCAATTAGTTCCTAATAAATACACGAAATTTAGACTCCCTCAAATGTATAAAAAATTACTTTGAATGAAAAGAAGTGGTCCGAAATGAAAAATCACAATATGTAATCCAATATATAGAAGCCGCTATAAAAATACCCAGATAAAAAAAATTTCCCTCCATATCATTTTAACGGACCTCCCCAGATCAGGCCTTCTATCAGGCATGCCACGTTTGACCTACAAATAGGCCTGCTAAAGAATGTCTTCAATTAGGACTGCTGAGTAATGGGTCGAGGAAGGCCTTGGTCCGCAATGACATCGCGTGTAAAAAGATATAAATATGCAATGGGAGTATTATAGACTGCTAAATAAGGCCTTATAGAATGCCTCTTTACTCCTTCCATTTACTGCTGGGCATGGTGGCACGGGTGAAACAGCTACGGCAACAATGTTATGATTCCAGAAACAGTTTATGGTTGCGGCAAAGAAAGTTATTATTATTTTAAATGAAGATGAACCTTAATTAGCTTACGATAACAAACTCACGTTTACATTTAATCACAATATTATTAGCATTTATAAAAATTGCAACATTTAACATTATAATATTTTAAAATAAGTATCGAACTAAGAACCTTCAGGTTTGAAGTCCAACGTACCAATCATTCGACCAAAAACACTATTGCAAAACAGCACCAAGAAACTCAAATAAACTTACTCTTTATTCTCGCTTAAAATTTTTTATATTTTATTTTACATATAATTTCAAAAACATACTTTTTTAGCTGCTGTCAATTTTTAAGGTTAAGAAAAGAACCCATATATGGCTATTTATAACCATGCTATTTTTATATATAAATATAATATGATTAGTTTAAATCATTGCATACTTACAACCATGCTATTTTTATATATAAATATAATACGATTAATTTAAATAATTGTATATTTTTTACATTCAGTTAAAAATTAAGTTGTATCAGTCATATTAGTGTTATATAAGACAACAATATTATATTTAGAACAGATTTATTTTTCAATATTATTTTCATAATAGTATGATCTGACTCCAGCCCTGTAAGTCAATCTAATCACTGTATGTTGCTCATAGATTATGGTTGCTTCAACCATGTTTTTTCTTTGCGTGTAAAAAAGCTGATTAATGAGTACTGCGGCTTTTGGAAACAAAATGTTGTTGTTACGTTTTATTTTAATGTTGTCAGAATTATATAGATTTTCTGTAGTAATTTTCTAATAAATTTGTTTTTAATATATGAAATTGAATAAAGGCACTGAAGGGAGATTTAAAAACTTTTAAATAAATCTTTTGTATTCTTTGGCCTTGTTACGTTTAACAAAATTTTTTGTCATTTCGTTTGGACTTTGTAATTCATTAAGCATTTACCTCTTATTCTAATATAAAGATGCCTTCAAACCACGGTAGTTTTATCTACATACCACATCATTTTTATCGTTTTAATCTTTTTCTTTTAATACAATTTTTAAGATTCTTTTGCAGCAAAAACTGTAAAGGCGCCACTTTATACAAATCGTTGGGCATATTGATTTCTTTTGCAACATCCTTTTAAATTGGCATATGCATATTTATATTTCTTATGAAGTGCATTTCATATTATATTTTGCAAAAATGTTGAAGGTGGTTTTTTCTTTTGGCTTATAAGCCACGAACTTGAGCCAATGACAAGCATATCCAGGCAGACCCCCTACAGAAGTGGCAATGAGCTGTTAACGATCTCTGGACATTAACGAAATATAAATAACGAAAAATTCTTTAATATTAACTATTTCTTTAGTACAAACTTAAAAATAAGACCTGAATTTATTGGTAATTTCAAAATTGCGGGTGTCCTATGAGAATGTAGTAAGATAAGAAAAAGCGACCATGGAAACTGTAATTTTTTTTTAAATAAAAATACATTGTTGCAATAATGCATATTTCTAAAATTATTCTTTTCTATGTCTCCTTTTTTTAAATACGATTATTAAAAAAATTTTAATTTACATAATTTCCCATTTGATTTTTCTACTTTGATGGCAAGCGACTTTGATTGGCATTATCTAACGTGTAGACGTCAGTCATTCATGAATATCCGATCAGTTTTCTATGGCATTTGCTTCTCCCTCTTAGTATCAAATGTTACAGAAAGCATTTGCGGCAACAAGTCCCAATTATAGACTCTATGTCTTTTAAGCGGCCATCATTTAAAAAATCGTTTATGGTGTAAAAACTAATTGTATTATAATTATGTAGTCTTTAATTTGCATGTAAATTCGTTTAAATAGTCTTGGTGATGATTATGTTGGTCTTTTTTCTTGTATTTGATTAATTTTTATACCAGTGATAAATAAAAAATATGTAATAAAATAAAATATATTGTAATTATAGCTATTAGTTGTAAACTAACAGTTTACCTTAATGGGCTTTTATATTTTTTTTAGTTAAATAAATTATGATAAAAACTACTGAAAAACAATTAAGGAGAAAAAAATGAGGTAACAAAATGTTTGTACATTTTCTTTATTCAACATTAGAAAAAAGTTCACATTTAAATTGATTGTGCTATTGTCTCAATTAAAATCTTTGATATTATCTCAAACATTTTTTAAAAATATATTTTGTGTTCCTATTTCACTGGAAGCCGCTAACAAAGGTGGCATGTCATAATGTCCATGGACATTATGATACTTTAGAAAGTGTCACTTTTGAAAGTGTCATAATGTCCATGGACTTTATGACATTATTATTATTAAGGACATTGTCACACACTCTTAAATGCGTCATAATGTCCATACTTTTAAAAATGAAAACAAATTCAAATATACATATTTGTATGCTTAAATATGCGTTTGTATGCTTAAATAAGGGGTTAAATATATTTTCCTCACCATGGTGGAAAATAAAGTCAATTGGCATCAACAAAAATTTGGAAATAGCGTCCACAATGTATGTCGACTAAAAAGATATTTGGAAATTTATTGAAAATTTTAAGAATTTTTATTGTTATTAATACAGACTCTCTGCGTAGCAGGACTTCGGCTATAATCGGTATAAGATATTGTGTAAACCTTAACTTCAATGTATAGGTCTGCTTAGCACTTGTATGTAAAACTCCATAAAAAATAGTTTCATGGAAGATTTTACCCCTCTAGCGCTTCGCTGTATGTGTCTATTTTGACACTTTCCTAGAAAGGGGCAAAAAGTTCCCCTTCGACGACGATATAGCGGGCTAAAATATCCTACAAAAAATTTCTCATAAAAATTTTATTAAAAGTCTTTGAAGATGATAAGTTTCTGAACTAAACTGGAACGCCAAAAATCATTAAAACTAATTGTGATTAAATACGAAATTAACCCTCAAGCACATTTTAAGTTTTTACTGATTTCTGGCGTTCCAGTCGAGCTAAGAAATTTAATATCTTTTATGATTTATAATAAAATTTTATGAGAAACTTTTATATATGATATTGCAGCCCGCTATGTCGCCGTCGAAGGGTAGATTTTTGCAACTTTTTAAGAAAGGCTCAGAAAAGACCCATACAGCAAAGCGCTAGAGGTTTAAAATGTTACATGAAATTATATCTCGCAGAGTTTTACATAAAAGTGCTGAACAGTCTTAAGCCGATGACCAAAAAGAAAGGTTCATATAAAGAAATTTGCATAACTTTTAAACTTATCAAGATCCCATTATCAAACTCTTACAGTATAAGGAGGACAGTGTAGGCTAATTTTGGAAAAAAAATTAAAAAAAATAAAAGGGTGCAAGTTAGAAAAATTTTAATTTCAATTGATCATTTCCTGTTTTAATCATGAAAAATTTTTTTTTATTAAAAATTATTTCTGTAAAGATCAGACGATTTGCTATAAGAATCAGTTATTTTAATTATTTTGTTTTATTTTTTCTAGTTCGAATTAATTTAAAAAAAAATTGTTTTCAAAATTGGCAACACTTTCTCACCGCATAACTTTGCCAATAAATATCATAGAAAAAAGTTTTTCCATACACATTTATACCTACCAGAACTATGGTTATGCCAAATATTAAGGAATTTCGGCAAAAAACCTTTTTGGGTTGTCCTCTTCAAAAATAATGCCCCCTAAGTTAAATTTTTACCAAATTTTAAATACTGATGGATAGCAATCTAGTGATCATATATGCTCTTGGGTAAACTTTTTTGTATTTAAATATATTAGACTTGCTGACCTTGAGAGAGAGAGAGAGAGAGAGAGAGAGCGTACAACTAGAATTCTTTAAGGAATATTTGAAAAGTGACAAAAATAGAGACAAATTTGACAAAAATAGAGATCAATTGTTCGACGTTTTTTTATTTTCAATATTTCAAAAGAATAGAATTAAAAAAACACTGCCCGCCAAAATATACGGCTAGGAGAGCAGATTTTCTAAAAATAGTCAAGTTTTCAGAATTATTTTATTCATTTTTTAGTTTTTATTTCTTTATTATTTATTAAATAACATAGCAATCCTCTTATGTTTAAAAAAGTTGAACGATATGTTAGACGGTGGTAGTTTTTTTTAAAGAATTTTTAATCAAAAAAAATATTTGTAAAGCAAATTGCGGATATCCAATATTTTTAAGGCCAAAGGTTACTTATGAGCTATATGATGGTTCCATTGGGAGTCGGGTCCAACTGTTGGTCAATTTGACTTGGAATTACCCCTTTAATATTCTACTATTATGTCAAAGGACACCAAAAGATTTTAAATAAAAATCACACATTAAATTCTTTAATTTCATTTTATATCATTTTAAAGCCTATATTTCATTTCACTTCCGCAATATTACAACGAAATCAAATAAAATTGCAAATAACTTAGCAAATATCTTTTCTCTCGTAATGTACGTTGGGACGGAATTAAAAAATGAGCGGATAAAACTTCGAAAATCGAAGCTGTAATCCAGATGTAATATGTGGCTTTAACAGTGGACAACTAACTAAGATCGAAAATGTACTGTTTTGAGGGTTCCACACACAGAAAAAAAAGGAAGTAAAATCCACATGCCGCAAATTTTGATTGCAAATCATATTAAATTTACAAGAAATAATTTGTCGTTTGAGTGTGTTAGTGTTTACTTGCTTTGTTCATTGCTACAATTCACTGTTCTGCTTAGTTGTGTGACTTGTTGTTGTTTATTCTTACATGTGTCGTCTATGTATACGACAAAAAAAATTACCAGCGAATATTTACTGCTGCTGGTTTAAAATTACCATTGTTTCATATTAATTTTAAACGGAAAATAATTAATCTAACCTTAAATCACCGTTAAAACAATTTTGTTATAAACGTTAAGTTTCATTTTCAATCGACATGACTTTAACTTTAATTTCAAATAAGTTTTATGTTAAATAATCGTTTAAATCATGTTGAATTAAAATGAAATGCGATGGTATTTATTTAGTGTATAAGTAAAGAAAAGTTTGAAGCTGTTGTGGCTGCAGTGGTTAGCGCGTGGAATATCATGCAGGTGGCACGAGTTCAAATCTTGGCTGGGGCAGGGCAGTCAGCTGCAACGAAAAGTTTTCTGATGACTATCACGTAAGTAAAATAATTAATAGCTACATTAAAGTCATGTTGTTTCGGCTTGATATAACTTTAATTCAGCATGATTCTTCGTGTTGTTCCAATATCAATATCACGTTGTTTCAACTTGAAATAACTTTGATTCAACATGATTCTTCGTGTTGTTCCAATATCAAATTCACGTTGTTTCAACTCGAAATCATTTTGATTCAATGTGATTTTTCGTATTATTTCAGTATCAACTTCATTTTGATTTAACTACATTGGAATGTTAAATCAACATGAAATATAGTTAATTCAAAAGGAAAAATATTCTCTCAAGATTATTGTAAATCATGTTGATTTAACATGAAACACCTATGAAGCAAAATCACTACCGAAAAATGTTAAGTTAACCTGGTTTTCGACGATTTTAGATGGAAATTTTTCTGTGTGCATGCACCTTCCCAGCCAAAAAATATTCGACAGTTAGAAGCACTAAAAGCAATGCATTGTATATTGCATCGCTTTTAACAGCAATGCAATAACGTTTGAAAAAGAGCACGAACAAAAAGGCACGAACACTTTTTAGCTTTTGATGGTAATTTTGAAATCTAAAAATATAGGCAAAGCAACATAAGTATTTAAGATTTAAATTCTCTCACTGACGGTAGTGCATCTTGAAAGCACTAACATAAGCGAAAACCTTAAAATATGTTCTACAACTGTATACACGAAGAGTACACACACAGACAGTATGCGTGTATACACGAGATTCGATATAAACGAATGTTCGCTGAAGAGAAGAAATTTCGAAACAAAACTCTTCGATATTTCTTCGCGAATCTAAAAAAAATCGAATGTTTGCTAAAGCGAACTTCTCTCGATATTTTTTCAAATGTGAATGATACCCTAGTGGATGTGCGTTTGTCTGTTAAGCAAGAGGTACCGTGTTCGAATCTGTCTGACTGCATCGTTAGTTAAAGAAATAAAATAACTCATACGTATATATGTGCAATAATTGAACAGAAATAAATTCGCCACGATAGCCTAGTGGATGTGTGTTAGTCTGTTAGCCTGGAGGGGCCGTGTTCAAGTCTGATTTACTGGAGCGTAAGTTAAAGAATTAAAAGATAAATAAAATAAATAAATTAAAAAATAAAGATAATAATCTTAAAAAATTGCTTTTGCTCCTGCATTTTCGCGATATCGAAATTTGTTCGCAATTGGCTCACTTTTAATATTGCTAACGAACCTTCGAAATCGAATGTTGTTTGAAACAAAACTGAGCGGCAGCTAAACTATTTTCGATTCATTTTTGAATGTCATTCTCGATAGTTTTACACGATAAATGTTCGAGATATATTTGAAATTGATATCATTAACGAAAATCGTGGTCAAGTGGGGTAAATCATTTTAAAATAATGTATGTATTTGTAAGAGTAAGTTTATGTTAACTTCCTGCTGCCGGTTTCCAACAGTGTTTTTGGCTGAGTGGTTGGTGCGTTAGATGTCAAATCTGAAGGTGCTTAGTTCGATGCCAGTTGAAATTAAAATAACAAACAGTGAGTAAAAATACAAAGTTAATATTTTAGAATAAGAAATAATAAGCCTTCGACATGACGTCAGCCAATTTGTGAACACGTCCATCCATCATCCTCCCCAATTCACATCGAACCATTTTTCCATTATTTTCAGTTTTAGTGCTGAAAGTTTTGATGGGACCAAAGCTAAATATTTTTCCAATACCTGCACGGAGGCTAATTTTGTATTAATTGCGTATTAGGATAATTACATTTACGTAAGATTGCTAGTTATAAACCGGAAAAAATTATGACCGCTTGGGGCCGGCACGCGATTTTCATTTCTGAGCACTTTGGACCCCAACCGAAGTCTCTGATTTTTTTTTGCTACCCTTACCATCATTTGCTGAAAAACTTATTTTTTTTAAATTATTCATTTATATCCAAAGAAATTTAATTATTTTGGCTTGAGTTCGGTTTTAAGCATGTATACAAATGAGCAATTCTTGTGTATAAATACATAAATGGTTTCGCTAAAATGGCTGTAATGATTTCGAAGAGATTCAGCGCCTCGTTTCTGGGAAAATCCGTTTTTACCGGGCTTTCACCCATTTCATTTATTCCAGTATCTGTGCGTTTAACAACTTTTTACTGGCATATGATATGGGTATGAAAGGGGTTGCTAAGAAGAGATCTGAAATAAAATGAAATCAATCGAAGTTTAAATTGACGGTCACCTGCAGATGCCCAAAATGGACGGATTAGAATTTTTTCGCACTCCAAAATATGGATATCAAATGAAAAAAAATTCTGCAAGAGTACAACTGGCACAGAATGCTTCCCAGCGTTCATAATATTTTGGTACAATGCTTGGAGGTCATCAAGGCTGCTATTTAATCAATAGGCGTTTTATCAGAAGAGGCTCAAGAAACTAGAAATACAAAACTATAAGCACTTTCGGATGAACTACATGAGAAAGATTAGCAGAATTGCCACTACAACCGATTTAATCCATATGCTGTTAGTGGATTCTGACCTTATAATATCTTATCTAAGGACAAAAAGAGAAAAAAGGACATTCCGGTGGAGCTATCAAAATTACTATACGCAGAAGAAGAAGAAATGTCCACCGACGAATAAGAACTGCGTGAAAATGCTGCAGACGAACTCGAGAAAAGCAGTGAAGAAGACAATGATAAAAATATCGTTTGTAATGACATAGATTTTTTAAAGCGAAGAATCTTTTATTTTTCTAATCCGAAATATCTCATATAGTTAAGCAACAAACTTCACAAACTTTTTATTTTACAACTCTTAATAAAGTACATGAAAACTTTAAAATGTTAAAGGTTTAGCTTTTCTAGCAACACTGAACCTAAGGGAGAGAAGTGCGTGGGTAATGGTACCTTCTCCCGTCGAAATTATTTCTTTACAAGGTTGTAAAGAAAGTAATTTCTACGGGAAAAGGTACAATTAATTACCCACGCACTTCTCTCTCTTAGGTTCAGTGTTGCCAGATAAGTTATTTGGAAGAATGCTAAATGGACTAAAACAAAATGCTAAAACGTTCTACAGAGGAAAAATAGAATTCTAAATCAAAAAATTTGATCGACTATTTCCGTTTTTTAATGGCAATCAACAATTTACAATCATTTACATAATATCTAAAAATTTCATAACGTTAAGAGGTGCCGTTATAAATTTATAACAAAAGTAATTAAAGCGGCTACTAGTCGCGTCAATATTCAGCTTCAATATATGTATGTGTTTGTGATGCATTTGTTATAAAAAGCAAAGCATTTTAATATTTTTCAATATTACCCCTACATACACTTATGTGACTATTTTTTGTAGACAAACGCACACAAACACATATATTGAAGCTGAATATTGACGCGTCTGGCACCCGCTTAAGACGCAAGTAACATTTTTAGTATAATTTTTTTAACGAAAATGTTTTCCTGTAAAATTTTTTGTTTGTTTGTCACAACTTTTTGGCCGTTATGGCTCGATATAATCATTTTGGATTTAAAATCAAATAACTTCGATATAATAGCATTAAATAAATAAAAAATTTATTAAATAAATAAAAAATTTTATATGTCATTTTATTTGATTAGCAACATGGTCAGGTATTTTGTAAGTGTAGCAATAGGTTTTTTTTTCAAATTTTAGCAACTCAGAATTAATTCTATTTCGGATTTTATTTTTCTTTATTAAAGCCATTGCACTAAAAACCATTTCAATGTCGGCGTTAGAAGAGGATAATATCAGCAATGACATTGGAAACGTTTTAAAAATGGGTAGCTAATTATTACTCTTGAAGAAATTGAAATAAAAAATTCTTCTATGACCGAATTTTGCCCAAAGAGAAATGTTAAATTTAGCAGTGAAAATGCTAAAATGGCAACGCTGCTTAGGTTGTTTATCGAAATCCTGAAAAATGAAATCGGAGCACCTCACCATAATTCGACCCTCTTCACCCAATGGGCAAAATAATTCCCAAAAATCAACTCAACATAGTCAAAAACCCACGAGTACTACGACGTTATGAAATTTTAAAAGGAAAAGATACAGTTACGCATGCTCTTTTCTCCTTTGGGCTGTTTGCCGATGTCCTAATCGAAAAAATAATAAAAATTAAATCGGAGCACATATAAAACGATACTCATTACTTTTTGTGTTTAATTTTGCTCCCCCAACCTATGTCCCCCCTCACCAACCACTTCGTCCGTTGGCCAAAATAATGTCAGAAATCTACTCAGCACCCTCGAAAGCCCCTCAGGTGCTGATTTTGACATGTCTAAAGTCAAAAACAGCAAAGTTATTAATGTAGTCCGCTTACTTCTTAATTCTGTTCCAACGTGCACTGTTAACTTTGTCAAACGATAATTTCTAATGCAGTTTTTATAAAAAATATAAATAATAGAAGAAAAAAATATGAACATTATAAAAATGTCATTATATTGTACAGCATGACACGATAAACGCCATCCGCGTAAATATGCGTACGAGTAAGAGCCAGCCAAGTAAATAGCCAGTGGACGAACGAGCCAAACAACCAACCAACCATTTCAAGCAGACAAACAAACAATTCAATGGATATTTTAAATTATAAATCCATGCAAACATTGTAATTCTTCTTCAGATGCATGTGTATTTTTTTAGCAAACTTTTATTTCGTAACAGAATAACCATTACTTTAAATGAATAATCGGTTTTAACAACTAAAGTTAATCAAGATATGAAATTATAGTCCATTATATTAGAAACTGGACATGAAGGAACAAAATCTGTGATAAGTTTGATACTAAAGTTAAGGATTTTGTTTTAATAGCTTAGAGGAGGGAGGTCTTTGTATAAGATCATATTGACTATAACATGCAATGCACTAAAATCTTGAGAACAATATATCGATGGTCATATGTTGACACCACGTAACTGATTTTTATTATTTTAAGAAAAGTCAGAAGACGTTATATACACTCTAAAGCAATTTTGTTGAAAATTAGGTCGATAATAGCCGGCAACACTTTACTGATTATTATCTACCTAAAATAGACAAGCATTCTCTCTGTTGATTTTTGAACAAAATATGTTTAAAACAAAAAAAAGTAAAATAAATGCGCATGTGAAGCAATTGTGAAGCAATTGGCTGTGTGCAGCTTCGAACTGTGACCTCCTGGCTGATAGTCTATCGTACCTACCATTCAGCCTTAGGCATATTATACTTTGTTAAATTTTTTACTTGGACTAAATACGACTATGTTGAATTTAAAAAGTTTTTTCTTTAATAAAAATGTATGAAGTACATTTTCTTAATTCATTAGATTTATTAAAACAAGAAAAATCCTTAGAATTTTTTGTATAAGTTAACAATATTTACTTACCAATACTTACAAAATTTATATTTAAAAACTTTTAAATACCAGAAATTAAACGTTGATGAGCGAAGAAAGCTATGGCATGCTTCTATTGTTTAAACATTTTTCTGCTGATTTTTAGACAAATATTTACTATTTCATTGAATCCCTTTACAGCAAATGAAATTTTGTTTTTTCTGTGTAATTGGTTGAAATACAAAAAAATGTTTGAGTGTTCATTGCACAGAAAATACTCCATTAAAAACGCCTCCTGACATAGATGACTCTATTAGAATGTTTGAGGCAAACCTTAAGCAAGCTGCTCTAAATGCTTCTACTACAAATCTTCAGGTGAGATATAATAAAACATATTCAGCAGATATAGAATGGCTTTTACAGAAAAAAGAAGAGTTCATAGAGAATGGCAATGCTATAGACCCCCTCAACTAAAATCTAGGCTGAAGGAATGTTCGAAACAGCTTAAAGCACTACTAATGGGTGATTTTATAAGAACTATCGGAAAGTAAAAAAAAAAAACACATAAAATTCAGAAAAATGCATGAAATATTTATTTGGATCGATAGTTGGGTCGATATAATTTAATGTTTGAAGATTATTTCATGCAAATGTTGGCCGCGGCTGCGCCTCAAATGGTCCATCCGCTTAGTCCAATTTTGGCATACTCTTTCCAACATTTCGGCCGGTATCTCACGAATAATGTTGGCAATGTTGGCTTCCAGTGCGTCAATCGAAGCGGGCTTGTCGCTATAGACATTAGCCTTAACATAGCCCCACAAAAAATAGTCTAGAGGCGTTAAATCGCACGATCTGGGCGGCCAATTGACTGGTCCCAAGCGTGAAATAAACTGTTCACCGAACTCGCCTCTCAATTGGTCCATTGTTTCGCGTGCTGTGTGGCATGTGGCACCGTCTTGTTGAAACCACATGTCATGCAAGTCAAGCTCTTCCATTTTGGGCAGAAAAAAGTTTGTTATCATCGCACGGTAGCGCTCACCATTCACAGTAACGTTGTGATTCGCATCATCTTTGAAGAAATACGGCCCAATGATGCCGCCAGCCCATAATCCGCACCAAACGGTTGTTTTTTGTGGATGCATTGGTAGCTCTTGCAATGCTTCTGGCTGCTCTTCACTCCAAATACGGCAGTTTTGCTTGTTCACGTATCCATTCAACCAGAAATGAGCCTCGTCGCTGAACACAATTCTTCGATAAAAAAGTGGATCTTCATCTAACTTTTCAAGAGCCCATTCACCAAAAATTTGGCGTTGTGGTAGGTTGTTTGGCTTCAATTCTTGCACCAGCTGTATCTTATAAGGCTTCACACCCAAATCCTCAAATCCGCAAAATTTTCCACGTAGTGGAGTAACAGAGGCCCAATTGCTGCGAACGGCGCCGAATCGATAATTCACGGTCATCACCAACACTGGCCGATACGGTTGCGATATTTTCTTCAGTTCGCACTCTACGTAAACGTGTTGGTGGTTTAATGTCCAACAATGTAAATTTGGTGCGAAATTTTTTTACAATAGCCCGAATAGAAGCCTCAGTAGGTCGATTAAACTGACCATAAAATGGAAGAAGCGCGCGATGAACTTTCTTAACAGAGCACGCATTTTGGTAATAAGATTCAATAATTTGCAAGCGTTGTTCGTTTGTAAGACGATTCATGATTAAATTATAGACCAAACTGAAGATGTTTGACAGTGACACAAGATACAAAACGTGCGGGAGCTGTCAAAACTAGTGTTGCCAAAAAGATAATAGCAAAAAAATCACTCGTTAGAATATCAAAAAACTGCTTCACTCCAAAAATTTCTGAATGGGCTCAACGCAACACCACAAACAGCCAGAGGCCTCAAAAGACCGGTGATATATAAGCCTCCATTGCGTGGTTCGAATGGAGACTCGGCAAGAGCTGACGCTAAAAAAGGTAGTCTATTTATAAACCACTTGCAGAAAGTATTTACTCCAAATACGTCTGATCTGCCACTAGTACTCGCTGTAACTGATGTTGCCTTGATGTTTCATATTCCTGAGATTGAACACTGTATTGCGGGTTTAAATTCGAAAAAAGCTCCACGTGCTCATAAAATAAGCATAAAATGCTCTTAGAGCTACCCTACACTGCAAAAAGTATAGTTCTATTAATTATTAACATTATTTTTCGGAAGGTTTCACTGATTACCATGATACCTAAGCCAAGCAAAGATCATAAGAAGGTAGAATCCAATAGGCCTATTGTCTAATATATCAAAACTATTTGACAGTAAGCTAACACCCATGCTGAATGGTACTGGATGCACTCCAGACCACCTATTCGGTTTTAGGAGACAACATAGCGCTACCGAACAAACACATAGACTCATGAACGTGGTTAGAAAAACCTTCGAGGAAATGAAATATTGTTCTGCACTCTTCATCGTAGTATGGCACGAAGGTTTAATAAATAAACTAAAGCAAAACTTATCCTCAAACACCCTTAAATTTTTAGAAAGCTACTTAAATAAGCGAAAACTTGTTGTTAAGGAAGATAATTTTCTGAGCGTTCCGCAGCCGATTAAAGTCGGAGCTCCTCAAGGCAGCATCGTCGGTCCTGTATTATATCTGATATATGCCTCTGAATTGCCGGTAAGCAGTAACATACACATATCAACATTCGCTGATGATACAGATTTTCTAAGTGTTCACAAAAGCCATCAAAAAGACTCCCACAAACTGCTAGAGTATATACTCCAGTTGGAAAAATGGGTAAAACTATGGCGAATCGCAAAAATGTCTACATATTAATTTTACATTGTGCAGAGAAAATTGCATACCTATACAAGTCAATAACCAAACTATACCTCAACACACTGAAGTAAAATATCTCTGTGTTCAGCTTGATCATCGTCTAGCACAGAAGTCCCACATAAATGCAAAGGTGACCCAAATGAAATTAAAAGCGGCTCAAATAAATTGGCTCATTGGAAGGAGTTCTACTCTAAGCCTAGATTGTAAACTTCTTCTACACAACTCCATTCTAAAACCAATATGGTTCTGCGGTATCCAGCTATGGGGCACTGCCTCGGCATCAAATATAGAGAAAATTTAAAGGCGACAAAATAAAATACTCCGTACGATTACAACAGCCCCATAGTATGCCAGAAACAAGCGAATTCATAAAGATTTAGATGTGCCGTTGGTTAAGACTGTGTTTTCCAAACATATGACAATATACATAAAAAAACTTCAGTTGCACCCTAGGGGATTTGGGTGCAACTCAAGTTTTTTTTTATTTATCTTGTCACATGTTTAGAAAACACAGTCTTAACCAACGGCAAATCTAAATCTTTATGAGTTCGTTTGTTTCTGGCATACTATTACCGAAACGTAATTAACTTTAGAGGCCACACTCGGCTGAGAAGTACGAACACTATTGCTCTAACCCCAACACGAGACCACCAAAGAACCAACTTCTTAAACAAATATTTTTGTCTGGCCTTGGCTGGACTAAAAAATTAAAATTTTAGGGATAAGATTTGATTACTTATTTTTAGTTCAATTTTATTGAAGATACAATAAATAAATTCATTAAAAAAAAACTTTATTTCAGCCTATTATAATGTAAAATCTTCATCCGAAAAGAAGTAAAAATCAGTTGCGTGTTGTCAGCGTATGACCATCGAAACTAATTAATTTAACTAAATGTTTAACTCAATTTCTTCAGCGAGTATTCAATATTAATCTTTAAAAGAACATCACTAGATAATAATGGTATGGCAAATAAAAACTGTCTTTGATACTTTCGTTTAATATACAGACAAACGTACGTACCGACTTACAAGTTATATAAACATTGTTAATGTGTTAAACAACCAAAAGTGATAAATTGCGCGGCATGAATTAATAGTTGACAATAACTCCGGCAGCAAAGGCAGCGGCATAAGCCATAGCAACAACAAAAATTACAATAACAGCAATAGCAAAAAAGCAAAAAAGCAAAAAAAAAACAAATGGCAACATCAGTAATTCAGTAACTAACTGTTTGGGATGCATAACTCCAAAGATATGAATGGACTTAAAATATTTTACAAACAACAGGAACACAAAAAATTATTATAATGAGGATGTTTATAAAAAGACAACAGCAACAACCATATTTACAACAAATACTTCGTGCAACATCAACACTAACAGAAGCAGCATCATCATCATCATCGTCATCAGCAACTATATAGCAGTAGCAGCATCAGTTGCATAGAGCATCCAACCACCAGCAGCAGTAGTGTAGTAAAACGAAATGAATATAAAAAAAGTTTAAAACATTAAAAAACGCCCATAATTTAATGGCAAAATAAACATTATAAGCAAAAATCAACAAATATTGTAAAAATAACTGGCAACAAAAATATTATTACAACAGCAACAACAAATTTAGCTGCAACATTAACAACAACAACAACAACAACTAAAAAATCACCAGAAACATTATCGGTGGAGTGAGAGAAGTTTAAATAATAAAAAAATTAAGGCAAACAGCCAGAACCAATATTCATTCATGGTAACTAACTGCTCGTATTGTATACAGTTGAAAGGCGATATGAATATGAAATGCTAATATTGATGTTGATGCTTATAAATGATATACAAACTGAAAAATATGAATGTGTACGCGAGTTTGAAATACCGATTGGAACGATATTATATCGGATGAACATAAGGCTTATAGTATTGTAGTCTGATACTGCTCATACTGCTAGAAGTGAGGCTTGTACCTGTTCGTAGTGGCAACCGAAAGGCTGGTTTACAACTAGCCGGGAGTGCTGACTAAAGATGTCATGCGAGAAATAACTAGAGTAAAGAAAAGGGGATTGGCAGTGATGTACCGTAAACGTTGAAGTGTCTAATCCCTAACTTCACTTCAGGCGAGGTCACGACTCCTTAAGAGGCGGATAGTTTCTTAGTTCAGCATATCCTGCGACGATGACTCGAAGTTGATGAACGTGAGAAGCTGAAGCGAAAGAAGAACAAGGAGGGGTAGGAGAAGTTGTTTACTGTAAGCCGACAGATTGAAAATGACAAATAGTATGGTTTAGGCCAATGAAGTTAATCTCTAAACTATAGTTAAGAATTAACTGAAAGGAGAGAGATGAGCAATGATCTCTACATGGCTTAGTGTGTTGAAGTAAATCTATTTATTTAAGTAAGGAATGCATGCATGTTGGGCTGGGAAGAAAGGGGAACTGACGTAAGAATCGTCAATGCCAGGGTATAGAAACTGCAAATATCATTTGGCTTAGATACAAATTTTGAAAGACGATATTTGTAAACTGTGCCTAATAGAAACTGAGACAGCAGCAGTATATGGGTGTCTAGGTTTGGCTAGCATTCGGCTAGGAACCACTGGCCGAAACACTTAGCTGAAGGCACGATGGTTGTACGCAGCCTTAGGCACTGGCTACCAATTACTAAGGACTCAGTGATGAGAATGCAAGTCGATATTTACCAGTCGACTGACAGAAAGCAGTAAAGTCTTAAGCAAACGCTAATAATAGCACATGTCTCATTGAAGGCTAGATCGATCTAATGGGAAGCTGTGCCAGTAATACAGCGCATAATGGTGTAAATTATAAAAAAGTGGAAATAAGTATGGAACTTCTAAACCACTAAATGGAAATGCAAAAAATTGGAATTGTTTTAGAAGAGGAGCCAGGCTTTCAGAATCGTGTCACTTGAAGTTTTTAGCTGCCCTAGGGGCGGAGCTTCATGAACTGAAAGTTGGCTATCTCGGGTGTGAAAAACATTTTGCGGCTTGCAACTCTCGTAAATATTTACCGATTTATAAAATTTTTGACACATTGCAATTATTTTTGTATCTCTTATAGTTTAAGAGATAGTTTCACTTCGAAATTAATATTTAAAATTTTTTTAAATAAAAGAGTTATGAATTCTTAGTCGAACTGTATGGTTTTTATCCAAAGTTATTTAATTAGTTTGGTTTAAGTTCATTTTTAATTTAATCTTTCGATAAAATTATTTTTATTTAAGAAAGAAATTCTAAAGCATGTAAATATTGAACATTCTAAGAAAAATTTGGCTGTACGGAAGGTTGAACTGACAGCTGTTTCGTGACCACCAAGTCTACTCATCAGAGTTCTTTGCCCACACTACCACTGACAGTGGCAAACAGCACTGTAGCGAAAATCCTACTAATATAAGTAAGTTCAATAAGCAGGCTGTCGCCATCTTGTGGTGAGTCGCACATTACTGAACTTTTTCTAAATGTTCGGAACTTCACTAACTGCCTTCACTTAGCATGTTCAACTATTTTAAGCTTTTTCCATTTCGGTCTTCCGTACAGCCAAATTTTTCTTAGAATGTTCAATATTTACATGCTTTAGAATTTCTTTCTTAAATAAAAAACAATTTGATCGAAAGATTAAATTAAAAATGAACTTAGCCGAACTAATTAAATATCTTTGGATAAAAACCATACAGTTCGACTAAAAATTCATAACTCAATTATTAAAACTCTAAAGGCACTTAGCTAAAACATGAATGTGTACTGTTCCAAAAACTTGGGCAAAATAAACATTCAATAAATTCCAGCATTGAGAATATCGACGATATTCCACGCTGGTAATACCGAAATGGAGAAAGCTTAAAATAGTTGAACATGCTAAGAGAAGACAGTTAGTGAAGTTCCGAACATTTAGAAAAAGTTCAATAATGTGCGACTCAGCACAAGATGGCGACAGTCTGCCAATTGAGCTTACTAATATTAGTAGGATTTTCGCTACAGTGTTGTTGCCACTGTCAGTGGTAGTGTGGGTAAAGGACTCTGATCAGTACAACCTTCCGTACAGCCAAATTTTTCTTAGAATGTTCAATATTTACATGCTTTAGAATTTCATTCTTAAATAAAAATAGTTTGATCGAAAGATTAAATTAAAAATTAATTTTTTGAAATTTAACTAAAAAATCTTCAATTGAAAAAAATGCTTGCATAATTTTTAAAATTTAAAAAAATTTTGTTTGAAATGTTAATTTTATTTTTATACACGGTGAAAGGCCATGCTTTAGATATAAATTTAGCATACATATTTGTTCATTATGGACATGTACCCTACATTTGGCAGTGGTCGAAAATCATAAATTTTACAGATGCCTGTAAAAAACTTTACAAAGGGTTCTTGAAAAATTCATGAATAATATTTTATTAGTCAGGTAGGTGGCATTGCTCTTGCTTTAAAGGAAGACATCCTAACTATAAATGCAGCTGTTAGGGCAAAATAAGTAAAGAAAAACTCAAACTTCACAACGAAAATTTTTATTTTATAAAAAAAGCTAACTAAAAATTTTAATTTTTTTCTGAAATTTTTACTGTGAGTTCTAAATTTATAATTTAACTACGTATTAAAAAATTATTGATGTATATTTTACCAATCCCGAGATATGGAAGTCGTAGTTTAAGTAGCAAAGAAGACAAAAATAGCAGAAAAAGCATGATTTTTAACAAGACACAAAATATAAAAGAAAAAAATGGGTTGTTTATTTGATCAGAGCTACCTTCCTATATGTATTTCGACGCGCTGAATGGCGAAAAGCAGCAGTATTTCGATATTTTTAAACGGACCTTATTTTCGGATTTTTTATAGACTCATAAATTCAAAAATTATTTTGAAAATTTATGCCTTCGACCACTGCCATATGTAGAGTACATACTAAAAAAGAAAAACAAAGTTGCACTAGACACGTCCTTAAAGCAAGCTTTTTTACCGTTCTAGCAAATTTTTTACAATTTTGAAAATTAAATGTTTTTGTTTTGGAAAAATTAACTATTTTTTAATTAAATTTTCATATAAATATGTAATAAAAGCTTGGTATTGACATGAACTGCGTTAAACCTTATCAGCTGAAGATTATTTAATCAACAATTATAAATTTCAAAACTCAAAATTTGCCCAATAATATGAAATACAATTTTAAAGTTTTGAGTTTAGCCCTTTTTACCAAGCTTACCGACTTTACGGCTTAAGATACTTCAAAGTTTTTTTTTTATATGCTTACTAAGGATTGAACCAGCAATTTAATGGTGTACTTAAGATAAAATCAGAAGCCTAGTACAAAGTTAAAGCCAAAAAAAACAAAACAAGTCAAGAGAAAAAGCGAAAAATCTCGAAAAGTATAAAATATACAAAAGCTATCGTAAGCACATTTTGGTTTTTTTTACAGCAAAATTTTACGCGCTTAAAATTTTACAAGTCGGTCAGTATTTAAGATAATTTCAAGGCGCACAAAATTTTTCACAACCAATGTAGCAAAATTTTATCCCCTGTAGCTCCGCCCCTGGTGCAGATTTATACTTCAACAGACAACTTTCTGAAAGCTTAACTCCTCCTGTAGATCCTTGTTGTTCGTTAGCCAAATCCGTTCAGTAGTTTAGAAGTTGAATTTTTATTAAATTTTTTTATTAAATTTACGCCAGCGTGCGTCAGCGGCAACATAGAGGAAGCATTTTACGTTGGGTTAGTTTATCGTCCCTTTTGCGCGAAATGATCGTAAGCGACATTTTGTAAAAAACAAATTTTTCTATTGAAATCAAAAATTTAATTTTTGTCGCTTACGATCATTTCGCGCAAAGGGGTCGTTATCCTACAGCAGCAAAAATTAAGTTGTTGTATTTTTGTAATACATTTCTGATCATTATTTACAAATATTTATTAAATTGTCCACTGGGTGTTTAAGCAAAAGAATATATATAAACTCTAAAATAAACCACCAAGTTCAAGTACATTACTGAACTTCAATTGAGTGTGTAGAGGGCTAACTTGCATTTGTTTTTTCTGCTTGCGTGCCTTAGCCCATCATTAATATCATCGGCCGTCTCATCGGCTCTAGATTTAGATTTTCCTCATTTTAATACACATTATAAAATGACCATGCTGATGACGATGATGGCGTAGTCGATAACGCAATTTTTATTATGATATTTTTTTTGATTTAATTTTTTGCTCTTGCTCTTTTACATTCTAAAGCAGTGTTGCCAGGTAACTTTTTTTCTTCCCCGCAAAAACATTTTCAAACCCACTAAATTTGGCATATATTGAGAATAAAACCCCTAAATGTAAAAGTTTGTGAAACAGTTTAATTTAGAGTAAACTAACTTGATTCAGTTTCAATTTACATAATAATATCCTTCAGAAAGCGAAAAAACCCTAAATTTCAAAAATGTTTCTGAAATTTTCCCAAAAAATATTTTTCTAGTTTCTTGAATATTTTTATTTAATAAAATATATATATTAAAAAAATAACACTAATCAAATACTGTTACGTATGTACATATTTTCGTATAAAAAGCAAAAGGGCATATCATAATTTGAAAACATTTTTCAGGAGATAAAAAACTTAATAAAATATAAACTTTTGTGATTATAAAAATTATTAATTAATGAAGTCTAAATCAATGATTCTATCCTGAAAAACCAGTTTTTGAAATCATAATACTCTGCTTGTTATTAATTTTTTTATCCCTCCTGCAAAATTTAAAAAAATGAAAATAGGCCCTTGTGCATTTTGTATATAAACTGAATTTTATATCAAAGTAGCGGTAGTAAGTTTTAAGTATTGGAATCAACTTTCTGCAAAAATATCAATAGCTGCCAAATCATCATCGCTAACTTTCTATGTACATGTTATCAGAATTAAAAAGTTTAGGTATAAAATTGAAAAACAACTTATTTTCAAAAGACTTCTTTGTAAATCTTGCCCTTGAATTAAAAAAAAAAAAAAATAATAAAAACAATAAAAAAATTTATGTAGTTTGATTTTACTTTATCTACTATGAAAATGAAATAGATCAGTTGTAAAATACAGAACTATTAGCTATAGAGAAATCTCCTAGCTATCATATATAATAATGATACTTAATTTACTGCAAAAGAGATGTTGACCAGTTGTAAAATATAAAAATATAAAAAAAATATAAACATTACGTCTTGTATAGGCATAGTAAAATCCTCTAGAAATTCCCTTAATATAAATTTATGCCCCCTAAATTTCCCCCTAAAAATTTTAGCCCCCTAAATTTACCCAAAAATGAAATAAAACCGCCTAAATCTGGGGGGAAACCCCCTAAACTGGCAACGCTGTTCTAAAGCAAAGAAACGATAAAAAAATAAAGCGGCTTTGATTATAATTGCAAAGAATAAAAAAAACTATATAAAAGAAGAAAATCCTACCAACTACTAAGCGGATGATGTTTTGTTGACATAAACAATGTTGAGTGGTGGCTACTAAATGACTGTTTTCGTTTTTTTTCGCTCTCCATTTGCTACCACCACCACCAGCATCATCATCATCATCAACACTTATATGTAGCAACTTTTTTCTTCTTGCAATAACTTCCCAAGCTTTTGCTTTATATTTCGTTTTAGTGTAGCTCATCTAAATATTGTGTAGGAATTGGTTTAAGTTTATCCTTTGGTTTGTGATTGTATACAATTTTTATTTCTTATTTTAAAGGTAAATTCTTGCCATATTTAATATATGACTTTTAAAGCTGTCGCTTTTGCAGTTCCCTCGGTGGTCGCAAATCTTCGATAACTATAAATATTCTGCAGTAAAAACTATCAGCACAAAAACATAAATGTGAAAATAAGGCCAACTTGCTATCTAAAAATTTCGACCGTAAAAAGTACTGAGATCAAAACAAGGACCAAGTTCTTGATAGGTAAAGTACTATCTCATTTCTGGGCAACCTGTTAGCTTGGCAACTTTCTTTCCCATAACTCTTTCCCATATTAGAAAGTAGAAAAAAATATTGCCAGGCTAACAGGTTGCCTAGAAATGAGATGGCATTGTACCTATTAAGAACTTGGTCCTTATATTGTTCTCAATACTTTTTACGGCTGAAATTTTTGGATAGGATTTTGGCCATATTTCCACACTTATGTTTTTGTGTGGATCTTAGTTCTTTTTTCTAAGTTCTTATTTGGTACAATAAGTGCACAATACAATAAGCCCTAGATGAAAAATTTCCCTTTTCCCATTTTTCTTAATACTTTCCCATCAAGACCTACCTGTGTACAAAATTTCAGCTTTCCAGCTATACTGGGGGATAAAAACAGCTCGAATGGTTTCCTGTAAATATATACACTGTGTGGCCGGAACTTGGCCTGGCGCACTACTGTGCGCCAAGATACTATGTAAGGCGTATACGTTATATATAATTATGTAAAACTCTATGTAACGTATGCGTAGTATTACATCCACTAGAAAATTTATAAAGCGTCCCACTCTTTACACAATATTATTGCGCATGTTATTGTACATATTATTGTCTTTTTGACCTATACAATCCAATATATGGCACAATACCTTCAAGCAAAGTATTGCTTATTTTTCCTGACAATGATAAAGTAAACATAACAATAAACAATTACACAACACATTACACAATTTTTCTGATTGTGCAATAAAAATCAAAAGCCATTTGATTTAAGGCAATATATTGTGCAACCTTCTAATATCACATACACATTGGCGATGTTATTGTGCAATATGAAAAATTGCACAATTATATTGTCAGTGGGTAGGGCGCTTTATAAACTTTCAACAAATTTGAGTCAATTTATTTATTACATGAAATGTATTATAAAAACCCGTAATATACCTCTCAACATTTTCTTATATCTCCTGTATTGCTAAAGGGACTGTCCAAATACAAGGACGTAATAAATTTTAAAATTCGATAAAAAAATCTCTTTTTAGTAAATGAAAATGAATGAAAAATTAAAATTAATAAATCTATAAAATTGTTTAATTTTATTACAGTAAAATTTTTTTGTAGCAGTACTTGCATTCGTTCCTCACAACTTTTACTTGTTTTATTTTGTTTCTTTTTTGTTGTGGTCAAAACTATGCGGAGGCTGTGTTTGTAGTCTGAAGAGACATGTCTGCATTTTCAATGCGTATGCTAAGTGTCTGGACATACTCCTTCATCATCATAATATATTTCGATTTCTTTTTCTTGACATTTTTATTATGTCTGTGAATATATTTTAAACATTTTTGTTTTTTGGTTACACAAATTTGGCCACAAGTAAGCAAATACAATTTGACAGTTTGATGGGTGATAAGAAAATTTAGTTTTTTTTATATTTTGTTAATAAAATTAATTAAGCCATTCAAAAAAAACCTAAAAAACTAAAATCCAATATTGTGCTGGTACTTTTTAAATATACCACATCTTACACACCGTCTAGACTAGCAATAAATATGTTGACATGTATTGCAGCAAATGTCAAAACTATGTTATCTCCAATGTAGACTGCCTTGTTTCGGACATATTTATTGCTGTCAATATAAGTCGCAATAATTGTTAACCAATTTTCATTAACAATTATTGCTAACATTAAACGTCAAATAGTATACAGATTTTAAAAAGTTACAAAATATATAAAAACAATAAATTACATATTAAAATAATTGTGTGGAATAAAAACTTTCAGTTCAAATTTACAAAAATATATTGTCTTCTTGTAAATAGACAGGAAATATTCTGCTTGTCTTGTCTTAAACTGAAAGTTAACATAATTGTGTGTTCCCTGTTAAAGCAATAAGCAATATTGATCTATTATTCTGCCGACGTTTTTTCCCATATTTCTATTATATTTATTGCTAATCTAGAGGGGGTGTTAGTAACATAATTTTTCGTAATTAAGAATTTGAGGATCATATTAATTACAGGCTGGCAACTCCGTAATTATAAGAAAAAATGATCACCAAACAGTTTTCAATTAAAAGTTTGTCTAAAAACTAATTTCTTTTTCAGTAAATGTTCTTTACATAATCAATGAATTGTGTGTTTGACTATTATTTAGGACGCAAGCACCAAAAACAATAAGAAAAACTGTGTCGTAAAAAAACAACTCCGAAGACGACATACACATAAATAACAACAATAACAACAATGATAGCAAAAGGAGTACGATTGTACCAAGTTTGTTTACTGAAGATTTTTGAGTGAATCAATTCGTTAATGTGGTTGCGTTAATTTTCATTCATTTTTTAGAGTCTTTAGATAAACATTCAGAGTTGAGGATATTTAGCAAAATGAAATTTTATAAATACCTAATGGATAATGATTTTATTTTATAAAACTTAAAAATATAAAAAAAAATTTTAATGACTCAAACAAAAAATTCAGTAAATATTTTTGTTTGACACAGTAAACTATTTTGTTTAGAGTTTGTACGTATTTTTATAGAGATTGCTTTATAAATTTGGGCAAATATATTATTTGATGTATTACAGAAAATCCGGTAAGCATTTTTGTTTGATTCAGTAAATTATTATGTTTTTAATTCGTAAATATATTTAGACATATTGTTTTATAGATTTGGAAAATTTTTTTTACTGAAAACATGATTTTTTTGCAAATAAATTGTTGAGGCATTTTTGTCTGTATTTAAAAATTTGTTTGTAGGTCCGTTTGTGGATAAAATATTTACCAATTCATTGAATTTCTTTACTGAAAATTAAATTTAGTTGTTTTCTGTGTACACTAATTTATAAATATCGGTAAGCCTTTTCCTGCCGTAGAACTAAAACTGTTTCATTAGTTATTTGGGCGGCTGGATTCGAATCAACACACTCAGCTCTAGCTTTTGAGATATACCGTAATGTCAAAAATGAACGCACGAGATATGGATGCGTCAGAAGCCAAAAGGCCTAACTCCACTTTCGAAAATTTCTCAATTTTGTTATATTACTATCTAATTAGTCGTGAATTCTTTGAAAACGGTTTTGTTGCTCTATTATTTAAATATTTTCCATTAAAAGATATTTTAAAATGATATATGATATATTTTAAAATGAAAAATATTCGAAAATACTGAATACTTCGACACAGAAAAGTCGGTTTTCGAATAACTCAACAACCGTCACATTTTATAAACCAGTTTAGAAAAACGGGGAAAATGGACAAAAACCGGATTTTCGAATAATTCGAAAATCGGGTTTGAAAACTCTAGAGGATACCCAGTACAAAATTGTTAGGCTTTTTAATGCATGTGACGAACGGATGCGCTTGTGTAAGCCCTTTCTTGACTTTGACTCTCTAGCTTCCAGGGAAACACGAGATATTGCAGACTTTCGAATCACTAACAAAATATTTATTTGTCAAGTTATAGTGCTTCCAAGTGGGAGCTCGTAAGAAGCTCTCCCTTACAAACCTGCTTATTTATTTATTTATTAAACAGGAGTACCAAGCCTATAAGGCCAATATATCAGGTACCACAAAGTAACAGTCCTGAGATATCTTAAGTATTAAGTACAATTAAATTATGTATAGATAAATGTGAATAAAGAAAAATAGAAAAAAATAAAACAAGCAAAAAGAATTATTCAAAATACACAAAATACAAATTTACATTGGCCATACAACAAAAATAATTGAATATTATCGGAGAGCTTGCCGAAACATAAATCTATTGAAATTAATAAAACATTTTCTACAATAACAACAACATGAAAGGCTATTTTCAACACATAGCTTATAAATATGACAGCGAGACTTGCAGAGCTGTAAAAGATTACTGTAATGATGTGAGAAAACTAGCACAGCAATACAGTAGACTAAAATTCTTACTATCATGCAGGAATTATGGTATTGTTCCGAACCATACAAAGAACACAACAACTCAGGTAGCAAAACTGTTGACATGTACTAGGCTAAAAGAACAATTAGAGAAAATTGAATATAATTTTCATAAAAAAATTTTGAATCTGGAAATATCACAGACATACACAAACATTACAATTATTAAGAAGCGAATTTATCATTTAAAGGCTAATATTGGAAATATGCTAACAGAGGAGGACTGCATAGCCTTTATAAACAAACAAAACATCAGGCATAAAAACATGACTATTCACTTAGGAGATAGACAAAACGCCAAATTAGAAACACTGAAAGAAAAACAGTTTAAAATATATGGCTTCAAATACAATAAAAATTGGTTTAAAAATAAAACAAATATTGCAATTCCTATGGAGTCGCAGTGGATATTATCACTGGGGAAAAAATTTGCTCTACCTGTTGACAAAAGTAGTTTTTCTGCGCTGCATACAATTGCAGACGTAGAACAATGCATTTTGGCAATGGAAGACAATGAAGGCCAGGAAAAAAGTCTAGCCAGAACAATATTAGCAAACAATATTACGCGTTTTAAGAGGAAATTAAAAAACACTCCAAAAGATAAATTCATTCTTACAGTATATAACAACACAAAAGACTTTTTGCGAAAAAATCAAAATATCATTATTATTCAAGCCGACAAAGGAAACAAAACGGTAGCACTTTATAAAGAATACTACAAGCTCAAAATGGATGAATTACTGGCGGAAAAAACTACATATCGAAAACTAAGAATCGATCCAACTACAAAACTCCAGAAAGAAAATAATAATATTATATCAGAGCTCTATAAAAACAATATCATCGATAATTGGCAGAAAAGGCAGTTACTTTGCTCAGCGGCGACGGCTCCCCGAATATATGGACTCCCTAAGATTCACAAACCGGATGTTCCTCTCAGGCCCATTGTTTCTTCGGTGCAAGTTCCGTGTTATAAACTATCAAAATACGTGGGACAAATTCTTAAAAACGTCATCTCTACAGAATACAATATATTGAATTCCACAAGACTTAAAGAACAACTAAACAACATCACCCTGGAAAATGAAGAAATATTAATTTCACTGGATGTCATTTCCCTTTTTACTAATATTCCAGTAAGTAAAGCCATAAACATAATAATGGAAAAATGGACCACAATTCAGAACTACACAAAAATGTCCAAGCCGATGTTCTTAAAAATACTTCGATTTTGTCCTTATGACAACAGTTATTTTGTATATGAAAATGATATTTTCAACCAAATTTTCGGGATGCCGATGGGAAACCCTCTATCACCTACTATTGCGGATATAGTGCTGGACAATGTATTAGACGAAACTCTAAAGAAGCTACAAAATGCAAACATTAAACTGAAATACATAACGAAGTATGTAGATGACATATTAGCCATAGTAAAAACCGACGAAAAAGATAAAATTTTGAAATTCTTTAATAACTTCCACACGAAAATACAATTCACTATGGAAATAGAAACAGATTCTTCAATTGCGTACCTAGATACCAGAATATACAGGAGAAGTAACAAATTAGTACTGAACTGGCATAAAAAAGATACAGCATCGGGCAGAATCATGAATTTTAATTCAAATCAGCCCAAAAATCAGATAATTAATACCGCGAAAAATTTCATCTACAGAACTCTCCATCTCAGTGATACACAATTTCACATAAACAATATTAGATACATCAAAAAAACTTTAATGGAAAATAGTTTCCCTTCAAAATTAATCCTCAAAATGATTGAAGAAACAAGTAAAAAACTAAATATCAATACCACAAATGAAACCACTATTAATAATGAAGAAAAGAAATATTATAGTGTACGTTACATCCCTGGCTTGACAGATAACACAAACATCAGAAACACAATAAAAAACAGAAACATTAATTTCGCATACAAGCCTAATACAACACTAAATAGAATATTTTCTAAAGTAAAAGCGCCAATAAATAAACAACAACAAAGTAATGTAGTTTATGAAATAAAATGTAAAGGTAATCAAAACAACAACTGTGATATGCTATATATTGGTACAACAAAACGCAGTTTAGAAACGAGAATAAAAGAGCACAAGAGTGATATTGAGAAAAACAAACATTCAAAAGCACTATCGCAACACATACTGGACACTGGCCATACAGCTGATTTTGAAGAAGTCAAGATCTTAGATAAAGAAAACATTGAAAAGAAAAGGTACACTATAGAAAGTTTGCGAATTCAACAAAAGAGGGAAAAGACGATGAATTTAAAAGAAGATACGGACAACATCAGCACAAGTTACAAAGTGGCAATAAAGTAAACCTGTGATATAGTTTTTTAAGTTGTGTTCTTTGTTTATTTACTTTTTTTGTAAAAAAATGTTTAGTTTGAAATATTTATTGAACAAAATCCACCTAAATTGGGGTTTTAACAATAATTAATGAAAATTAAAATAATAGTGTAAGTTTTATATTGAAAAAACGTGCAATGATAACAATATTAATAAAATGTTTTTAACAAATAAATAGATTTCCCATCCCTTGATAAAGTCAACAAATAATTGACGAAACGTCGGGAAAAATGAAATAAAATAATTTGTTTTATTTGCATTATGAATCTTTAGGCCTTATTAGCTCATTTCAAAATACACAAAATACAAATTTACATTGGCCATACAACAAAAATAATTATTCATACAATTTAAACTCAAATCAGGTAATAATTTAACTTTAAACTAAAAATAATACAACCAAAATCAATAAATTAAAAGTCGCAGTAAGTCCATGAAACCACAGCAGCTCCCCAGCACCAAGAAAAGAAAAAGAGATAACTACGTCCAATAGCAATATATGCAAGCCCAATTTTCTACTGGGTACCTTTCAGGCACATGGCTAATAGTTCTATCGAGGGCTTATATTCAAATAATGCTATCTGTAACTTTCACGAAAACGAGTTTATTACAGCAAAGTGTTCTCTGACTGAATTGTCATCTGTCACTTTAATTTAAAAAAAAAAAATAACAATTATTTCTTCAAGGCTTTTTTCATAAAGTTTTTATTGTCCCATTTAACAACCACATTGTTTTGTCAGTAAAAAAAGTGCTATCTGCATTAAATTTGCCCCCTCACTGACTGGCTCCACTTCATTTTTCTTTCCCAACGTTTCCAATTCCAATTCCTTAAGAGGGTTCCCATACAAAATGTAAATGGAGATACGGGGTATGTGAGTTTAAAAAAATTGTTGACGCTAGAAAACTAATGGGAGTTGGTCACACATTTGACATTTATTTTAATGTTTTACTTTATAGTTTGAGAGATTGGTTTATAAGATATACATATTTGGGAGTAGCAACGAAAGGTCAAAGTCTGGAAAAACAGAATTACCCTTTTCCTCAGAAAGAACAGCACCAAACTTTTGTTAGTCACCAAGATGCAGAACATGCACCCTGGGGGTTAGCTCTTATACAGATATCTGATCGTATAAAATTATATTCGCAGTGTTGGACACAAAGAATAGGTCAATAAGTGTGCTTGTTGTAGATGTATGATGTGTCGGATTTAGATTATTTACAGAAAAAAGTCCAAATGATAACATATCATCAGGGAGAATCGGCTCTGTTAAGATGTCTGAGCTAAAATCTCCCGCGGTTACTATATCGTCATACATTGAGGCGAGTGTTTCTAGTGTCAAATACAAAACAGTAAAAGGTATCCTCTTATTTGGCCTGTACACACAATAATTCTAGTTATGTCTCCAGAAAGTTGGTTAAGCCGTGTAGAGGCTATCAGCTATTTTCTAATTAATGAATGGCTGAAACAACTTCAGACCGAGTCGAAATTCGGGATTCTATTACTTGAGTGATATTAAAAGAACATTGTAACCTTGATCTGATGCTGCAGTATATTTTTTTAATTTTAATGAAAGCTTGTAAATTTATTAAAATAAATACTTAAGATTCGTTTTGTTGTCCAGTGAAAAAAAAACTTCCAAAGAACTCAGTCAGATTCTAAGCTTGTGATCCGGAAGTCATTTGCAAGAGGTACTTATTTGTAATTATTTTTGCATAGGTCTATCATTGAAAGTCTTTGACTCTTTTGATGCTTATTCCTTGAATTTAAGATCATGATTTAAATATGATTTGCCCCATTAAAATATAGTATACTTTGTATAAACTTTAGGACCCGAACTAAGGTATTTTATTTCATGACAAGTTTAAATGTCACCGTTCTTGCCAGTGTAACTGCATCGACGGCATAAATTTACATACATATTTGTAATTAAAATGTCTTTGAGATAAGCTGAGAGAGCAAATTTATTTGGCATAGAGAGGTTTGCATAACTGAAATAACTTTGTAATTATTTATCTGAGTGTTGTTCATATAACTTATAAAAAAGTCAAATATATGCACTAATTGATACGATGAAAGTATTGAAAATGTTATTCCTTACAAATGGCTTCCACTTTTTTGCACTGGACAACGTAAATTCGAAAGATATTTTCGATACTCAAGCAAAGTATCGCTGTGTTTCAAACATGAACATTCTTCAAAACCTCTCAACTGGACACCTTGCTTGCTAGTATCCACTTCAAATAAGAAAAGATCCCCTTTGAGCTAATGAATGAAAAAAAATATTTAAAATTATTTCTTTTGTCAATTTTGTCTTTGTTGTACATCGTTTAGAATACTTAAATTCTTGTTCAATAGCTGAAATTAATTCCCACGATTTTAAGTGTCCATGTAAAAAGGAAGTTGGCTAATGATGACAACCAAAACAAATACTGGCTAAAATGTACCAACCAGTAAGAACAACAACAACAACAACAACAAAGCAAAAACAGCCAGAAATACGACTACAACAAAAAGAATTCAATACCAGAAAGAGATTAAACAAATGGGCTCTAACGCAGTTGGCATGAAATTTTATATTAAGAATTTATTTGATTTTCTTGCTTCCCTCTTGGAATAGAAATAAACTGAGACCTCTAAACGAGTCAAGTAATTAGTAACAAGTCACAGTCAACTTAACGATGCCACTTTATCAAATCACTGACGAACAAGGAACTTTTCTTTTAATTTTTTTTTTGTTTGCTTGCAAATGGCCCATGCGTTCCTGAACGTATGGAGCAAGAAATGGCCATAATATTCAAAAACCAAATGAATAAAATAGTCGTAAAAGCGATAAGAGGAAACCCATAACCACAATCTAACAACTGCAACAAGGTTACCACCAGATGTATCAAATACTCATACAAACATCTTGGGGTTGTTGGGTAGCGGAAAAAGTATTTTATTTGTATTCCTCAAGCTGTACATCAGAATTTCCTGTGTCGAGTAGTAATTTTGAGTAAGTAGGAAATTAGACCTTTAGCATATTTTAAGTTTTGAGTGATTTCAGGCATTCAAGTTGAGTTTAAAGCTCATCCCAGTAAAAAAGTTGCTTCCAATAAAGCAGGTTTCTACTATTATGGAATAAAAGTAGCGCTGACAAACCTGCTGATATCACTGCTGATTTTTGTATGGCGAGTTTCCGGATTGGAGTAGTACATTTTTGCTCACAAAAGCGCTTTTGAAGCGCTGAAAATCATCAACATTTTCAGCACTAGAACTGAAAATATATGAAAAAAATGGTTCGATTTGGATTGGCATAGTTGACGCCATTTTGAATCTTTCTTATTTTGTTTCTTTATTTATTTTTATTAATTTCATATTTTTGCTCAATGGTTGTTATTTTAACTTCAACTAGTATCGAACTAAGAACCATCAGGTTTGAAGTTCAACGTACCAATCACTCGACCAAAAACACTGTTGCAAAACGGCACCAAGAAATTCAAATAAACTTACTCTTCATTCTCGCTTAAAAATCTGCTTTGGATCAGCACTATAAAATCAATTTATTTTTGTATAGCTTGTCTACGAAGCTTTCGTATAAGTAAAAAGCAAATACTTTTCTCGCTTCAAAAACTGCATTGTTGTGACACTATGAAACAACTTCTAAACAAGCTCATATTTTAAAGCGAATTATAAAGCGCTTTATTACTGGGATATGTCTTTAAAGATTTAGAGTAGGTTAGGTTAGGTTGAACAGGCTGTCGGTTTCTAAGAACCGGCCCACTTGTGTCCTTTGGTCCCTTTGTGATGCCTGGGATGGATAGTAGGAAATTTAAGAAGATTTAAAGATATGTATGGCAATAATTTTTGTAGAACATTTTAGACCTCTAAATTGCCCCTGAACGGCAGTTTTTGTCCCCTTCAAAAATACAAATCGACCCATACGGTGAAGAGTTAGAAGGCTGAAATATTCCACTAAAATTTTTCTCATGGTGTTTTGCATCAAAATGGGCCCTGCATTCTTATACCTTTAACGTAAGGATTACAAGATTTCCTATGTGCGAAAGGTACCAGGTCAAGCTATCCAATATGCAATTTTTTTCGTTGGAAAATGTTGAGTTTCTCATAGAATATTGAAAACTGATTCAGAAATACTATAAAACTTCCTTTTTCCCAAATACGGTGATTTCAAGTTCACAATAGACTTGTTTTTACGCTCTTTTTAAAATTGCAGCATCGCATATTGGATAGTATTAAATGGTAGGGACGTCATGATGACACAACATAAGACAATTGGACAATTTTTGGAGTCATATGGTGGTGGTTATGTGATAAGAGACAGATATCGTCTGCATTAGACTGCCCCATATTTTTTGAAGTTTTAAATACGTTTGTAATTCATCACTTAGCACTTCCACGAGTTAACGTTCATAAAAGGTACCAAACTTTTTCCTGAAGTACATTGTGTCCTTGCAAAAATATTTAGAGGAAATGTGTAAAAATATCAATTTCGAAACATAAAAGACAGGCTAATATGTGAATATATGATACATATACATTTACGTACTTGCCCTTATTTTACGACTTCGATTTTTATTTTTGAAGCATAGCCTCCAAATACTTTCGTAACGATGATATGTACTTCTGGAAAATATAATGAGCCTTTTTTAGGAACTTTAATCCGTGCCGACTTGCGTTTCAATCAAGTTCATACGAATTGCGCGAGTATTGCTGTACGACATAATGAAACATGTTTCATTTGTATCTTTTGTTTACTTTTCTTTATTATTAAGATGGTGTAACTTGGTTTTTAAATAATAGCACTGGAATTCGGGAATGATAAGCAATGCATTACTAACGTATTTAAAGCTTCAAAAATATGGGACAGTCTAGTCTGAATATTTAAGGCTCAATGCTTAATGCGTTATCGTACAAAACTCAACATTTAACATCCTTCTACAGAGCTTGTGTAAGCCAAATAATATCAGGCGGAATACCTTTGCAAGCAAGAGCCCTTCAAATTGCATGGTGGTTTTGGAACTCTATAAAGATCATATAGAGGGGAGATTGCCACTCTGCTGACTGTTATGTACTTATGCGCAGGCTATTTATATGGTCGACGAAATATTTTTGAGTACGAAAGCCAGCCTATTCAGGTCTACGATCTTTCATTATAGCATCTGAAATTTTCTTGTTGATAATATGCACTATTAACTTATTTACGCTGCTAAGGAGTGTGATATCTCTCCAGTTCCTGCAATCAATCAGGTCTACTGTTTTGGGGGATGGTTGGCTGGTTGGTTGGTATATGTGGCTGCGTACTACACGCAAGCATCAAAGTAGAATCAATACGGTTCCGTTTTGACAGGTCACTCTTCTCGTCAGTAGTAGGCACTAAATCCAACCTGTCGCATTGAGATACCTGATCAGGTCACCTAGACCAATCTCTGATAGGGCATCTAGTATATTACTGCAAAAGAATTTGTGTTTTGAGAGCTGCAAGGCCGGGCAGTAGCATAGAAAATAGAAAGTTATTTCTTCTTTACTTTGATCCCGGTGGCAACTGCAACAGAATTCATTGTAGGAAAGGCCTATCCTACTGCATGTCTGCCGAACGCCCAGTGCCCCCCCCCATCTCTGCTGCGATGAGCCCCCAGATATCTTTACGGCTTCTGTTAATTAGTATCGTTGTAGCAAGGCCATATTTTCCTAGCCATCTTACATACGATCAACTTGGGCCACCTGTCTTCGGCTTACTGTCGATAATGCTTGAAAATATGGTTTCTAATAGCACCAAACGGCATGGCTACAGCAGTGGAGGCGTCCATAGCAGAACCAGCTCATTCGCCTATTCGTTGCCAGGGAATTTGCTATTTGCGGGAACCAGATGACCATAACGTCTGCTTGACAACATAATTTGCATTGCACATCCTTGCACTGGCTAACTAAAGTAGAAGAAGTAGTGTGTGACCTAAGAGACAGAAGTACCGTTTGACTGTTGACGAGATGCCGACTATCCCTTGAACAGTCCTGTTAATTAACACCCTGCCCGCTTACCTTGTAGCCAATATTTCAGCCTGAAATATATTGGCTTCATTAGGAAGTCGGAAGGATAGTCTTACCACAAGGTCATTCGAAAAGACTCCAGAGCCCACACCGCGGATCATTCTTGACCCATCAGCATGCACCCTGAAGTTGAAGTCTTTTTCCATGTTACTCCCTTCAACTCCTATCTGATCTATGATTCTGTTATGGCCATAAATGCTGGATATCCACCTCCCAGATGCCGCTAGCCTTGCCGCACAGCTCGAGGATATAGCCAATGCATGAAGGTCAATCGGAATTACATTTAGGATAGCATTCAGAGCATCTGAAGGAGTAGTACGTAAACAAGCTGTAATCCCGATGCAAGCAGATCTCTGTATTCTGATAGTTGGTTACTATGATACCTTCCATGAGCTGCGAGTCCAGTTGGAGGATAAGCAGATTCGTTCAGCTTTGAGCATCACAGGTTCTATATTGTCAACGCCAGGAGACTTATTTGCCTTTAAAGCGTTGACAGAATTTCAGACTTCGGTGCTTTCGGGGCTCTGTGTGGAGATATCCTGGCGCACTGTGTAAGCTGTATATGTGCAGAGTTTCAACGTACTTATTGGAGGTTGTACAGCACTAGACTGAAATTCGCAAGGTAGCCGTAGTAAGGGTCGACCAAGCCATACTTGGCGTCGACAGCTAGACTTTGAAGCAGGCAACATAAATAAAACGTGGAGTGAGCTAAAGTTTGCAGCAGCAGATAGATAAACATTAATGAAAGTCAATCGTTGAGGCCCTATGCTCCGTATAGGAACAAAAGGAATTAATATATATTGGGGGTCTAGAAAGCAGGCTTGAATAGTGCTGTCTCCATATTTCCTGTTATTCGTTCTTAGACGTTATCAATACACCCCCGATTTTCTTCAGCGGTTTAGTGTTAAATAGGGGTTTTCTGGTAAAATTTTTAGTGATGCCATATAGATCTTTGGATTTGTACTCATCAGAAGCTTTTTGGGCGTCACCAGCAAGTTGTTCATGCCACCTCGTTTTATTTGTTTGTCGTGTCGTTTGTAGGCATCTCTCAACGTTGTCTTCTCAACACGAGTTCTGTCTGTATATATTTTGGCTTTTATATGCTTTCTTTCCAGGATACTCTTCCAGGTGTCTTCAGACATCTAGCGGTCTCTATGGGGCAGCCTAAAACCAGTATGTTGTCTTGCAGCATCATTGAAGTTGTTTTTTACGTTTTGTCACTCTAACACTGGGTGTGAAAATAGGTAACCTTAATTGAAATGATCAATCTGTAAGCTTTTTATTGATTTAATAATGCTATTTCTATGCCAATCTTACTGACTTCAGATGTAAGAAATAATTTGTTCCCTCCTCTAATACTTCAAAATTTATTTATCTGTATGAGTTGGCATTAAATACAAAAACACCAGTCCAACTCAAAACGAGTGTATTGGTGACAAAGTGTTTGTGTCTGAAGTACAAGTATTGCTAGCAACTTGTACCGCTAATATGTACGCCTACTCCATGGCTAATGATGCGACTAACAGACGCTCAAATCGCAAAGCACACGCATAATGCAAAATCGAATGAGAAAATAAATAAATATATGAAAAAAAAAACAGAACCGGCAGGAAAACATGTAGTAGAAAATATTTTGTTTCTTAGGCTGGACAACAAGACATTATTTTCAGTTTTAGTTCGCATGCTGTTGGTTGCTGCCTGTTTGTTGCTTGTCTTTTGATATATAAAGCAGAGCACTTTGCATTAGCGACATAATTTATCACCCATAAGCAAGTTATACCAAAAAGAGTCCATGTGGTTTGTTATTATTATTTTTTGTTGTTATTTGTTTTTGTCCAGCGTATTTCGATATCGCTATTGTATGGTGGTTCGGCTAGTCCATTTGTTAGTTGGCCTTCAGGTTCGCTTCGATAGTTGGTGGCAAAGCACCTGTACAGCTGAAAAAGGGTAAGTGTGGTTAACAGTTTGGTTAGTTGCATTGCTGTTGTTCTGTTGCATTGGTTGCGTGCCAACGCGTAGATGTGCAATATTCATAAGATTCTGAAAAATAAAAAAACAATTTTACACTATTTTGCTATTGCTGGGAATACTGATGCTGCTGCAGTTCGCAATGTTGTTTCAATAGTTGTTGCTGTTGTTGTTGTTGCCTTACTACTGCTGCCGTTTGCTATGAGTTTAGTTTGCGTTTTACTGTTTTAGAGCAACAAATGCAATTATTGAAAATTTTACGTATGCAATAATTGTCGATTCTCTGAAAGGAAGTGCGTGGGGAGTTGTGCTTGTGAAGTGAGGAAAAATGTTTAAATAGACAAATAAGTGAATTCTTAAGAATAATTACAGAAAGAAAAAAATTTCCAAGTAACGTATTGAACTACATCCTTCTCATAAAAATAATTGTAATAAATTAAATTTATGGTAAGGGTTTCGTTCGAGCTAATCGTGATGTAAATATCATATTGGTAATTTCGTCTTATAAGAAATTTCGTAAAAATTAGTTGTAGAAAGAAGTTGGCTTAGCTTATTACATCCTGATATTTTGGTTCTAATAAGACAAAATTTCATTTAGTTTGTACACGTAAGAACTAATTTCAAATAGTTTATGATATATTTATTAATATCTAAGCATAGGAACCCAACTTTCGCTACGCTATTCGTCCGTCTGTCTATTACAGGACCAGTAGGAGGTACGGACTTTAAATTTTTACAAAATATGTGTAACTAAGACCGCTACAACTAATTAATTTTGACAACTAACTCTATCTTAAAAACCATAAAAGATAAGCTCTTAAAAAAAGTGCTAAAACAAAAAAAAAATTGCCAAAACTTAAAATATCACAAAATAATAAAAAATCGTCACTACGACTAAAACGCTAAAAGAAAGTGGACGACTTTACCAAATTTTTGCCTGAAGAAGTGCACCGACAGTGGTCGCAATATTGAAATTATCTAATAAATAATATTAATAAAACGAACAAAAGAGTTTCATTAAAATAAAATTGTGTTACTTTGTACACGAACAATAAATTAAATTTATTTTTTAGAGTTTCTTCATAAAAAAATAGGAAAACCAGATTTACCAGAGGCGTTTGTTAGCTTACTGAATTTTCGAATGTGGGTCATATATACCTAATGAAGCAAGAAGTAACTCCTCAATATATGATATTAAAAAAAATCCAAATTTTGCTCCTGCCTGTATCTCAAAATGAATCGCAAATTGTAATCTACTAAAATTGCAAAAATTGTTATCTATTTTTTATCGACTTTTTCAGTTGTGTAATACTAGATTACTAAGTAAAATAATTGAACAAGAAGAAATAACATTCGTAGATGAAGAATAATATATTCACTAATGAATAAACATGAATTTAAAAATAATATAGTGGACTTTGAACGGTCTTATAAATAATTACCACGAATTACAACTTATTAATAACGAATTTAATTCGTACATTATTTCCATAAAAGGGTCTCACATCCCAGTTAATCAAAACAATAGCGGAAATCACTCATGGTAGCATATTTGTACCTCTAGGATATAAGCTAAGTTATATGAAAAGTTATTGTTGTTTCTATATTAGAAGTGCCATCAGTAATACGCTGTAAATATTTCAGATCGGTCCGTTGCTATTGGTTTTGAAACCATCTAAAAATAAATATTTGCTGTATATGAGAGGCGCCACGCCTATTTGTCCAATTTTGAAACTTTTTTCCAGAGATAATGCACAATATCGACAGAAGTATCCCTACGCAATCAAGGCTCTCCCTATATTAGTTTTTAAGATATCTCAAAATAAACATTGGCTCTTTATGGAAGGTGTAACAATCCTCTTGTCCAATCCGGACTTATTGTTGAACGCACACTATAGAAAGCTTTCATACAAAAAAATTCATACAAAATTTCAAGTTTCTTGCTGCATTAGTTCCAAAGATAAAAAAATAATATAAAAAATTACATGTAGGAGTTGCCACGCCCACTAATTTTTGTCTGACGATTTGCTCTCTAGTAATGCATAAAATCAATGGAGTAACTCTTACAAAATTTTAGGTCTTTTGCTGCATTAGTTCCCATGATAAGTCAAAATATATGATAAGTAAATATATATACAATGAAACTTTTCATCAAATCAATGAAATACATTTCATTAAAATTATGACATTCAAGAACATACAATTAAAAAAAAATTTTTTTTTAAAGAATTTTAAGTATCAATTAAAATATTTTGTCCAAGGGTTTTCCATAAAACGGCAAAATGTTGCTGTAATAAATCCAATGAAATTTTTTAGCGAAATGAAGCAATTCCAATGAAATTTTTTCACAATATTCGTCAAAAATTCATTACAATTGTGAAATATTTCATAAGATTTGTGAAAAAAATCCAACCAATTTGTTTCATTGGATTTTTGAAGCGAAATTCATTCAGTTTATGATCCAGCATATAGAACCACCATGGCTGACAAATGATCATTTATTTATTTTGTCGCTGGCAAACCTTACTAAGGCTACTATTATTTCCCATATATACAAAACTATGTTTAATGCTGTCACCGAGAGTTTCATTGCAAATAGCTAGCAATTTTACTACACCGATAATAATAATTCATCACCGATAATAATAATTCATCTGTAACCAAAATTTAAGTTATATCAAAATTATGTGGTTAGTCTCCCACGTTGGCATTGCAGGCAACGAATACGTTAACTCAGCTGCTGAAGAAGCGAAACGGCGATCATTGATAAAATATCCGGATAAAAATACGGAAGATCGTGATATTTTTAATATCATAGATATCGCTCTCATGTCTACAAAAGCTCAAAAATGGTCCGATTAAAAGCACTATTACAAACGCATCAACCCAATGGGAGACAAACCATTATACTCCAAAAACTTCTCCAGAAATGAAAGTTAAATGTGTTTTGCGCCTTAAAATCGGCCACCGCAAACTATCGCATCAACATATTTTCGATGGAACGTAAGCACCAGTTTGTTGCAACTGTAACACCCACCTCAATGTAGCTCATATTCGTGAAGAGTGCACTAACTACAATTCATCCAGAATACGCATTTTCGAAACGAATACGCCAACTGTAGCCCATTTCTATAGCTTTTCGTTATAATAACGAATGATTTTTATTTTTCTCATAACGAATGGATCATAACGAAATTTTGCTTCGAAGTGTTTCTACAACTGAGAAAACTTACCTTTCGTTACGAGCGTGGCGAGTTGATATAAAGAGCATGAAGCAGTGGAAACAAAACACTGTTCGTTATGTGTAACAGCTGAGTTGTTTTGTTTACTTCAATTCTACTTGTACATTTTACTTGAACATATTGTATTGTATTGATTTGCTTAATTATTCATTTAAAAAAGTAAGTATAGATAAATAAAGTAAGTGTGTAAATGTGAATTGTTTACTTATTTAATTTTTTTGAAGCTTGTGACTGTGCTTGCAGCTGCCGCACAAGCAATATTAGTTGACCAGCGAAATATGCTGCGTGTACATAGACGCTACCTAAGGGATTCAACCGCCCCTTTTCACCACCCGGAAGCGCGATTTGAAGAGCTTTTTAGATTTAAAAAAGATGCAGCAATAGCGTTGTTGCATGAAATACGCCCTTACATGAAAGACGCAACACTGTAAAAATAAATATATAACGGTTATGATGAATTCAAATATATACAGTGTATATGTATATTATACACACAATATATAATATAAATATACTGTTTTTCATTTGCTGAATACAACTTCATATAAATAAATAAAAAAAATGAACGAACCTTTTTCCACTGGTCACTCGTCTTACATGCTGGTCCGCATGCATTAAGCTCTGCCGCCATTGTTTCCCAAACAGCCTGTGCCGATTTGCCGCTATTTGGTCCACCAAACAGCCCCATAGCAACATTTCTGTGGCCATGTAAAATTTCCAAAAGCTTTTGCTTTTGGTCTTTGGAAATTTTACCAGTACGTACTTTCTTCTGTAAATAATATGTTTTAATAATTATAATTTGCATACAATAGTATAATTTTTCAACCTTGCCTCACTCATGTTTGTTGTTGCGCCAAATATCACTACACTTTCTGTTGAACATATAATAACGAAAACTTTAACGAAAATTATAACGAAAATGAATACCACCACACTTATAGAAACACCGCTGTTCGTTACACCACTAAATTCGTTATATCGTTCGTTATAATGCGTAACGAAAGTTATAGAAACGGGCTACTGATCTCCTTAGACACATGTGTGCTAAAAATATTAAATTAATCTACAAATTTTCAACTACAAAACCTTATTTAAAATGTACATATACGAGGGCGGATTGATATTGAAGCTACCTAAGAAGGAAAAAAATAATTTTTTTCAACAACAATTTATTTCTCAACATAGTCTCCTTTTAGCTCAATACACTTAGTAAGACGATATTAAAACTTTTTTATATCATCTGAATAATACGATTTTGGGAACCCCTCAAAATACGCGTTAGTTTCGGTAATCACTTCTTCGTTTGAGATGAATCTTTTTCCTGCGAGCCATTTTTCCAAGTTTGGAAACAGGAAAAAGTCACTAGGAGCTAAATCTGGACTATAAGGAGGATGATCAGCCAATTCGAAGTGTATTTCTCGTAATTTTAGCATCGTATCTAATGCTGTGTGAACCGGTGCTTTGTCTTGAAGAAATATCACTTCTTTCTTCTTTAAATGTGGTCTTTTTTCTTGATTGCATCAATCAATTGGTGCAATTGGATCCTTTTTCAAGATAATCGATGAGCAATATTCCGTGTGCATCCCAAAATATAGTGGTCATAATTTCGACTTATTCGGAGCACTTCCACCAACTTCCAACCATTGTTTCGATTGATTTGTGGTTTCAGGTGTGTAGTGGTGGACCCATATTTCATCAGCAGCTATTAATCGACGCCAAAAATCAACAGGATTACGGTTTATATTGTCCAAACACCGCTGTGAAGTGGTCTGTCGAACTCGTTTTTGTTCGACACTGAGCAAACGCGGCACCCATCTTGCCAATAGCTTTTTCATATGCAAATGTTCATGCAAAATGTTACACACGTTCAGCCTTCCTGTTAATGGTATTGTTGCAGTGCTTGTTCGGCCGCGTTTAAATTCAGCAATCCAATATTTTACCATGAAATCTGACGGAGCAGACTCACCGTAATGTTTATCGAGCTTTTCTTTTGTTTCTTTCACCGTTTTCCCTTTCAAATAATAGTGTTTAATCACTGCACGAAATTTGCTTTTTTCCACTTTTCAAGAAACACAAAAGTTGCTCACTTCAAACGACTACAACAAACAAACTAATCGATGAATTTGGCTGAAATTTTAACAGCTGACGTTTGACAGATCTCAATTTCTAAAAAAAAGTTTTTGTGTTTGTGATGCCATCTAGCGCTAGGTAACTTCAATATCAATCCGCCCTCGTATATATCTAACATAGAGTCGACAGCCTTAGATGGTAGTACTCTTTCCTTTTTTATTAGTATTAATATTCTAAATAAATAATTGCACCCACCCTTTCATTTCTAAGATATAATATTTTTACAATATTTAATATAAAGTTTAAAATTTCTGTATGCTAAAACATTTTTATGGCAATACATCAACTTACTTAAGTACTCTTAAACTTCTATATATATTAAATGATTTTGTATGAACTTTAAAATTCGCTAAAACCATTCACTTGTCAAACATCATAAATTATCATACAACTAACTGAATACATAAACACGTAAAGTTTAACCATTGATCAGACAGCCGGGACAGACAAAGTGTAGTACGTACTACAAAGAATTATCTCTATCTTAGATTATGATTATGTTCTTACAAAATCAGTTTTTATTTAATGTGGCTATAAAACAGTTGAAACAAACTCACAAATCTTGCAAATAAATATTTATTTACTTTTGAGTGTTGCTCAAACTTCGTTGAACTTCTATAAGTAATCGATTATTTGAGTACTTCGGGCGATTACTTATGTATATCTGTACACAGAAAAAACTAAGTTTCATTTTCAGCAAAGAAATTCAATGAATTAATAAATATTTTGTCTAGAAATAGACCTACAAACCAATTTGTTAATATAGACAAAAATGTCTCAACAATTTAATTAAAAAACAAAGTTTTTTTAGTAACCAAATTGTATAAATCTATAAAACAAAATGTCTAAGAATATTTACAAATTCTAAACAAAATAATTTACCAAATCAAACAAAAATATTTACTGAATTATCTGTAAATTTTCAAGAAATATTTTTGGCTGAATTTATAAGACAATTTGTTTAAAAATACCTATAAATACTAAACAAAATCGTTTACTGAATCAAACAAATATATTTATTTCACTTTGTTAAATGTGTTTAACTCTGAATGTGTATCTAAAGACTCTAAAAAAATGGGAATTAACGCAACAACATTAACGACTTGATTCACTAAAAAATCTTTAGCAAACAAACTTGGTGCAATCGCAATACTTTTGCTATCATTGTTGTTGCTGTTGTTATATATGTGTATGTTGTCATCGGGGTTGTTTTTTTCCGACACAAAAACGGTTTTTGTTGTTGTTTTTTGTGTTTGCGTCCTAAATAAAAGTCAAACGAAAAATTTACTGATTCAGTAAAGAATATTTACTGAAAATGAAATTAGCTTTTAGACAAAAATTTTGTTTATAAAATTCTTAGTGATAATTCTTTCTGTGTAGGTGCGAGGTAAACTACACCAAGTAAATTTTTTTTAAATACATCTTTTTTATACTGTTGGAGTTATCACTTTTACTCCATCGATAGGTAAGTCCCAGTAATTCCTATATTTCATGGTACTCAGTTCTGGCCAAAACCATCAGTGGAGGCAAATAGCATCAAGTCAATTTTAAACAGTAGCGGTAATATTAAGTGACGTAATTTTATTAGGGACGTGTGTGTTGGATAATATTTGAGCTATAAAAAATATTCGGTGTAAGTCAAATTGTTAATGCTATAGAGATATAATCATTTGATAATATCAAACGGTTTTTGTGGTCTCCTGAAAAATTCCAAAATGTGACTTGCTATAGTTTACCTCTCACCTATAGATATGTAAAAGAGAAAAATAAATGTGTACGTCTGAATGTTACCGTCAAGTAGCAATAAAGGCCGGGGCACATAGAATCCGTCATACGTCATCCGTTGCCTTTTTCAACTGACGTTAACGGAATGACGGATAATGTTGGCACAATGAGTACTTTGTTAACGGAGAGAAAATCAGCTGTTATTTATTTATTAATTTTAATTTCTTTAATTCTTTATTTTAATTCTTATTTCTTAATTCTTAATTTCTTTATTTTTTGATTTTTTTATAACAAAGCACCAATACTTTATACAATCGAATAAATTTTAATTTAAATTATTTTATTTTTGAGCGAAAAACAAACCCGCAACAAAGAACAAATCAAACAATAGTTGTCAAAGTACTCAACGTACGTTAAAAGTTAAAAGTTGGCCAACTTTGTACTTTGCGTTGACGGAGAAGTACTGTATGTGATCAAGTTCATAAGAAAACATGTATTTTAACTTAGCTGTCAGTTGAAAAAGGCGACGTATAACGTATGACGGATTCTATGTGTCTCGGCCTTAAGAAATACTAAATAAAGGAAAGGTGTAATTCCGATGTTTGATTCAGCAAAGACACTCCAAGAGAGCAGCGCCAATGAGTATAGATCATAATTTTCCCGTTTTGACAACGTTTCTTGAACAGATTCGCTATATATATTTCTATATATTTGAAGGTAACTGCGAATAACCGAATACTGCTCCCAACTAAGCCATTGAAAAGCTCATAAAAATACAATAGCTTTTTTGCCGTGTTTTTCACAATTTATTAAACATTAAATTCAATTGGCATTGAATTGTTGAAATCGTTGATATTGTTCTGTTCATGACGTTCGTTGCCCGTTTCGCGAGCTGAACATGAATGAATAAATGAATGAATGAATTGAAATAAAGTGTTAGAAATTGCGAATGTGTGAGTATCACAGCATGCGTGTGTGTCTGTGTTTATAAAGATTATTAGCAAAAAGTTAATAAATATTAACAATAACAAAATATTGTTATTTATTTATGTCAATTCATGCGTATTTTTAGTGGTCAATACTAAAAACACTCACAAACTCGCTTTGCACAAGTGCATTCATTACTGGCTATAGAAAAGTAAATCGCAATTGATTATACAATTCGATAGAAAAACAACAACAACAACAACAACAAAGGTATTTTATAGGCTCTAGTCAAGAAACAGTAATCGTAATGTCACCTACGTACACAGAGACATTGCAACAAGACACACAACAGCGCAAGAATAATGGTAATAATGTTTTTAATAGCGAATAAAAAATATCTAGGCAACTTCACAACATTCCAGCATAAAAATCTTGTTTAAAGGCAGCAGCAGCTATAACAACAATGTCTAGAAAAAAATGCGTTAATGCTTTTATAGATTCCTCTGCTTGACTGTCACCTTCTCCTTTCCTCCTTCTAACTAAGTTTAAGCCAACTTATGCGTTTTGTTTTGTCAAGGCATTTTTACTGACTTCACCAATAACCAAAGTGTTTGAACAAATGTTTAGTACGAGTATATATGCTGCTGCATCTTGTAACAAAAAAATGGAGCACCTGTCATTTTACAATGGACGCAAAGAGCGTGCGCACTTTTACTTGCGTAGAGTTGTATTGCACACATTTGCTGCACGAGTTGTTTTTTTTTACTCTGAGTTTAAGTGTGTGTCATTATAATTCATAAAGATGCTTGACAAACTTGTTTCCCAAAACAAACGTGTATGTACGTACATACGTACCTCTCTGGTTGCAAGGTGTATGCACTTAAAAAAAGAAGCATTGAAATGAATGTGTTTTTGTGTATTTTTTTGCTAAGGTGTAGTAAGGTTATAGTCCTGCTATTCAAGAAATTGAGAATTGGTTTTAATGAATTTCAAAGTCACAAAGGTCTTGTGGTGGTATCGGCAAACATTTTGCAAAGAACAAAAAGTAGACATATTGAATTTTTATTTTAAATTTAAGAAAATATTTTGGGCACAAAATGATATACATTCACATGCAGAGAATGGTATAATATTATAAATATACATATATGCCAAATTATGGAGACGTGAAAATGATTGCAATCTACTTTGTCAAGCATTTTGAGGGTGACCTGATTCTTAAGGTTTAAATCAAAAGCCTGTCATCAGATAACACAACAACAAATGCTATAATAAGCCGGTTGGAAATTTTCTGACAAAGGAATAAAAAACGGTAAGAATTGATATATTTATATACGGTTCGCCTTATACACGGTTCGCCATCGAACATTTTCAGGCCATACTACTGCTTTGTAGCACATAAGAAACGATAATAGCACTGAGAACTTACGTGGAAGCAGCTACATAGAGAAATACATTGTAAAAGTATACACTAAAAATATTATTACAGTAACGAAATGTACTTTATTTAAGAAGTATTCCGTGCAAACATTTTTAAACCAATAAACACCCTACGGTAAATGGAACTGCCACAAAACAAGTCACGTGACCGGTCCCCAGGTGGTAGGGAACAGTCCGAGTTCTAACACTTCCTATGAAGCGGACCAGCCACTTTTACATGGGGATGTCCTAGGATGGGATTAATTGATACTTTGTATGCAGCTTGTAACTTGTCTCTGAACTATCTTATGGAGTCCTAATCGGTGTAGAATAATATAGATTATATATAAATATTATTCAAAAATTCAGCTGTAATTATCAATTAATTTATGTCTTTTATTGTTACAAATCCAAGTAGAAATTGTATTTTATTTTTAAGCGGTGTCTTCTGCCCACTGCACCACAGGGGAACTTATATTTCAATGTTATAAATACCAGTTAAGCTGGAGTTAATATCTGAATATAGTTACGGAACAGGTTCCTGAGTGGTATGGCACTCTCATTGAAGGGAGACAATTAATATTATATAGATACTATGTGATGGGATATAGATCCAGGTGCATCGAATTTGTTCATTGCCGTTTACTACAATCCTAGCCGGAATGCCAACTAAATTGACTGAAAATGGTTAATATGTGACCATTTACGCAATAAGTCTTTTTTTCACCATTCACTACTCCTTATTTTTGCTATCAGTCTTATTTTCTCAAGTCATAGGACGAGTACTTTTGGATCATTTGTCACCAAATTTTCCGCAGGGCATTTAAAACTCTAAGCACTCTTATTTTTAACTGATTCTAAAATTCAGTAAAAAAACTAAGTACACATTAATGCGGATTTTTCGCTTCAATTATTTCAATTATACGACTTGTATATAAAAGATATTTTTAGCTCTTAAAAAAATACGTAGAAAGTGGCTCAATGGGTAGAGTACTTGCCTTGAAATATGAGGAATGTGTGTGTTCGTACCCCGCTTGAGTCAAAGTTTTTTTTTAAGAGTTACAAAATCTAAATAAACAAACTAGTAAGAGCACTAATTTACAACAACTAGGACTCCAACTGGGATATAGCTGTATACAAATGAGCTAGTTGGGCTCCTATGACACCCTAATGTTAAAATCGATTGTTCGATATATGAAAAAAGGACAGATGGGCAATTTGTCTGAAGTAAAAAGCAGCTAGTATAGTTCTAACTACACTCTAAAACATTACTTCAAATATACGATCATATATTGTGTAAATTTGTGTTGAAAATTTCTCCTTGCATAAAATTACATCGATTTTGTAGTTATTTTGTTAAAGAAAAAACCTTTCAAATTATACATATTTAGTTCAAGTTGAAAAAATGTAACTTAAAGTATAATACGGCTATGGCTGAATGGTAGATACGTCAGACTATCAGTCAGGAGATCGCGGCTCAAACCTGCAGGCAGCCAATCGCTTTTTTTTTTAGTAAAAACATTTTGTTCAAAAATAATGCGTGTGTAATTTTAGGTCGATAATAATCTGTAAAGTGTTGCCGACTATTATCGACCTAATTTTCAACAAAAGTGTTTTAGAGTGTACATACTAGTTACTTTGTCTGCAGGGAAGTACCAAAAAAATACATGCATAAAAATCGCACACACACAAACAGTCAAAATATTATGTACGTAAAATTAGCTGAAATTTTAATTTAATATATATGAATACACATTTAAAATGAGTAGTGTAGTGGATAGTGCTTTAGACTATTAACCGAGAGGTCAGATGTTGAATTTCAGCCAAGACCATACATGAGTGTGTTTTTTATATATATTTAACGTTAAATGCATAAAAATAAGTAAATTATGTTAACTTCGTGCTGCTGGCTGACATTCTATGTGTTAGCCGAGTGGTTGGTGCGTTGGATCTCAAATTAAAGGAGCTTTGTTCGATTCCCAGTGGAAAATAAAATAACAAATAGTGAGTAAAAATATAAAATTAATAGAATAATAATTAACGATACGAAATAATAAACATTTAACATTTAAAAATAAAGCAAAAATCAATTATTTTTACGGAACTTGGTTAGGGTTGATTACACTGGTTCACAAATTTTAAACTTTTTACCATTACCTCAAAAAATGAGAAACTTTCTAAGCTAATTTGGTGTCGCTGAACACGAATATAAAATTCATTTCTTTTTCTCAAGAAGCGTTGTCGAGATATTCTCGAAAAACATGTTTTAAAGCTATTTTCCAAATTTTTTGAACTGTTTATTTGAATTAAGCCAATTTTACACTGTTGCATATGTATGTTTTTCTTCTTTCAGCCGGTATTCAAAATGTGTCGATGGGATCAAAGCTCACTGAGTAACAGGAAAAGATAAAGTTATATATATAAAAACTTACAAAATTATGTGTAGTTTTCAACATTGTATTCAGATTTTAGCAATTTATATATGTATGAAAGACTTATGGCACAACAAGTTGAAAAATGCTGGTATGTGGTGTTTTGTGCATATTAAATTTTTTCTTAATAATCTACAATCGTTCATTATTGATATTTTCCAATAAAATTTTGCAGTGACCAGAAGATTTCTCCAAAAAGCGGGACAAGAACGACTGAAAAGCGGAATTCTGAAGGAAATACGACAAAAAAGCGGGATTTTATAAAATATAAAAACACCTCATTTCTATGATAATGTGTATACATATGATTTCTTTGAAATATATGCAACTATATAGTTCCATATCGTTACTTGAAATGCAAAACGATTTAATTATTTGCGTATTACATCGAAGCGCATATCCGTACACAATTTCAAACCTTTTTCATAATAATGAACTAAATTAAAAACGAAAAAGAAACTTAACTTTAAGAACTTGAAGTGCATACATATTATATATAACTTTTCTCTCTTCTATAAAATTAAAAAAAAATAGATACGTGATTTTGCTTTTCAGCTAGCGCTATTTACTTAGGAAGCTGATTAAATTAAAATTAAAAAAATATAAAATCGTTTAGAACCAACAAAAGAAAGAAAATTGTAAGCCAGTAAGTGAAAAAATTCGAAGTTATCTTTCATACAAAATTGCCTAACTTCAGTTTATAGTTAAAAGAACATTTTTGATCAATAGCAATTTTCTATGGAAAAAATTCTGTTTTGTAACTTTGGTATTTGTTGTCGCATCTAAGCATCTTATTCTTTATATGATCGACACAAAATTAGTTTTATCGTTTGGCTTTCAAGACTTTTTCTTAATTTTTTTTTCATCTTATGTAGAAATTTTTTAATTGCAGTTATGAATGAAAGGGTTTTAGTCGAAACATTTTTGATTATTCTGGGTTGAGATCGTTGAGTTTCATTTTTGGAACAATCAAACATTTTTAATGTTACGTTCCTTTCTTGACTACACCACCCTCACACTGCGAACAGGTATGATAAGAGCTTTGATAATGAGATAGTGATTGATATCGAAAACATCAGTTCGACGCCTATACAGACAAGAATTTGTCTTTCAGTTATTACATGCTTTGAAAATTCCTTTCTCAATAAAAATAATTTAATTGAACAATTTAATTAAATCCACCTAATTTTCAACTTTTGTTGAAAATTAGGTCGATAATAGAAGGCAACACTTTACAGATTATTATCGATCTAAAATTACAAACGCATACGCATATTTTTGAACAAAATGTTTTTACTAAAAAAAGCGATTGGCTGCGTACAGGTTTGAACCGCGACCTCCTGACTGATGGTCTGACGTATCTACCATTCAGCCATAGCCGTATTATAATTTATGTTAAATTTTTTCCACTTTGACTAAATATGTTTAATTTGAAAGGTTTTTTCTTTAATAAAATAACTACAAAATTGATGTAATTTTAGACAAAGAGAAATTTTCAACACAAATTTAGACAATATATGATCGTAAATTTGAATTAATATTTTAGAGTGTATATAACGAAAACTTGGCATGTAGTTAGCATAAATGACGAAATTGAACTGGAGTTTAACGAGTTTTAATATACAATTTTAATTTAAAAGTCATTAGATTGTAGCCGAGACTCAGGTCTATATTCCGTGATGATTTCTAATTTCAAAATATTTTCGCACTCATGCTAACTTCATGCCAAGTTTTCCTTATGCATATGGCCCTAAATATCTTTGGATTATATATTTTCAAGTTGCGAGTTTTGAAGTAGTCTAAAAATGAACTTTTTCAATTTTAAAGGGGTTCAACTCGAAGAGTTGTACTGGCTGAAAAAGGAGAAAGATATTTTTTTATTCAGTTGAAAATTTTTTTAAAGTTTTTGACAATAATTAAAACAGTAGAACTATAAATTTTAAAACTCGAAAAAGCGGGAGAAAGGGGGATATAAATTTTAGGCGGGATCGAACTCTTAAAAGCGGGCTGTCTGGTCAGGTTAGTTATACAGGAACTAACGTATTTAATACTCAGCAATTATAGAATGATTTGCTTCCGAAAATCATCAGAATTCCTAAAAAAGTTCAAAAAAATCTAAAAAATAGGTGGATTTCGAAAGGGTGCACGCCCAACAAAAATTGTAAATTCGATTTATTTTTTTTCTAAAATCATTTCTGTGAAGATACATTTTAGACATGTGTATAATAATTATATGATCCTTAAAAAAAATTTGTATAGACAAAATATGATGGTGCCTTTTCTTGGGCAAAAACTATCATAAATTCAACAGTTTTCAATTTTTAAAATAAAAATCCTGTATTTTCCAACTCTAAAAGAATATTTGCATCAACTTTTTTCTAAGTACTCGCAATTTTATCGTATAACTAACAAAGAAACAATTGTGACAATCGGGTGTTATTTGGATCTGATATCTTAAAAATACTGGACCAAGGATTTGAAAAATTGAGAAATTTTAATACTAAAATGAGCATATCTAACTGATAAGTTGTTTGTCTCTTTATTAATTTTTTACAACTGAACCACTAATCGTATATTACTTACTTATATTAGATATATACATATGTACAAATATGTAACGGCAATAAATACTGTTTACTTTAATAATATTTTTCATTATATACGGGGAAGTATACCTAGACATATACACTACACTCACTAACTATACAAAATAATTGTTTAACCAATGAATTTTTTTAGAACTTTATAAGGTCTATAAGGACACAAGACATTTTTGGAATCGATTGAGAGACAGAGCAATTTCTGAGCAAGCTGTTAGCTTGGCAACATTTTTTTTGCCTTCCTAATATGGGAAAGAATTATGGAAAAAATGCCAAGCTTTTAGGTTGCCTAGAAATGAGATGGTATTGTAACCATCAAGAACTTGGTCCTTATTTTGATCTCAGTGCTTTTTACGGGCGAAATTTTTGGAGAGATACTTAAACATATTTTCACATTTATGTTTTTGTGCGGATCTCAGTACTTTTTTCTAAGCTTTTTTGATACGATAAATGCCCTATACAATAACCATTTAGATGAAAATTTTCTGTTTACCCATTTTTCTAGTACTTTGCCATCAAGAACAACCTGTGCAACATATTTCAGCTTTGTAGCTATAGTGGACATATAAGGGGCAACGTAGTCGTCTTATTTAAAAAATGGCCGTTTTCAGATTTTTCTGGTTGTTTGCTCAACAATACATATCTGTGTACCAAATCTCAGATTTTTAGCTATACTGAGAGTGCCCCTTGTAAAAAAGGGGCACCCTAGTACCCCCAGATGAAACGTGCCCGTAATTACGCATCAGGGTCTACCTGTATACCAATTTCAGCTTTCTAGCTATACTAGAAGTGCCCCATACAAAGAAGGGGAACCGTACCTGTATACCAAATTTCAGCTCTCTAGTCAGTGAAGTTTTTACACCTTCACAACTCGGGAAGATTTTATGGTAGAAGTTTCAAACTCCACCTATGAGGTTACTTCTGTAGGGGATCTTATATTTCGAATGGTTTCGTGTAATAATACACACTGTGTGGATGGAACTTGGCCTGGCGCACCACCGCACAGTGCTGTGTCCCATAGACAAACATAGAAAATAAAATTTGAGTCTTCTTTTTGGATGAAATTTATATTTTTGCAATAACAACAAACTAGCTCAATTGTACAAACAAATTTGTTTCAGAAAAAACTAATTATATCGCCACCAGATGTCGCTAAAGTCATAAAATTTTTTGGTAGTTACAAATAAAAAACAACAGTTTTAAAGATATCTTTTAGATATTTTTGCCAAAATAACTTAAATATATATGCGACAAAATAAAGTATCAGTTTTGTATAAAATATTGCAATAAGCATTTACAATAGAGCATTGAAAACCCTATATCTTTTGTTCGCAATTACAAAATACCAATAGTTTAATAGAGAAGTAAAAAAACCACCAGCAACCAACTCTTTTCATTTAAGCTAAAAATATAACTTGTTGTGCAGTCGAAAAAACAAATTTTTACACTTTATACTTTTATCAATTATGAAGATATCTGTAACTTTTTTAATGTAAAATGTTCTAATTTTTTTGTGGGTGACTAAAAACACATCAAGTTTTAAATTAAAGATTTAAGTGTTTTATTAATGAAGACTAAAGTGTAACTTATTTTTTATTGAAATTTTAAAAAATACCAAATCTTGATCTAGTATACGAGTATTTAAAATATATGTTAATCGATTTTAAGTTGTTGTTCTTTATTTTGAAGATTAGACCTTTATTTATATTAGCAGAAGTACCAACTTTTTGCTAGTAATCTTAATATATGCATATTTTCCTGAAGATGCTTTTCTCACGAGTCATTTGCTTTGCAAAGTAAATATTTTTGCAAGTTTTATTTGATATTTGTTGCAAACTTCTATGCCTTGCTCTTTTGAAAACCTTGCCTGAAGATGAGACTTGAACACTCGTCGTCGAATGGGGTTGGGATGCTGATCATACCTTCTCAATCAATTTCAACATATTTTTCCAGAAAAATTTTTTTAATACTTTACATGTATTTCACGATATTAATTTATAAATAGTTCGACTGTGTGACTGCATCTTTGGTCACGACTAGTCACCCGTATGTAAACATAGTGCTGGATCGCGGACGTTCATTCCCGACAACTTTATAATGTCTCACAATCACGCAAATACACTCACGGGCAGATTTTTTTAATCACACATGTTCACGATGAGCAATATGAAAATTCTTACGATCACGTATGCTCACGATAAATTAAATAAGAAACAATTGTTTAGTTTTAAAATTTGCTTGTAATAATTTTGATGTATTTTCCTGAAATTGTTTTCCAATCCGGCGCTTGTTATAGTTATTAAAGGCTTTTTAAGAAAATTGATATATGACAGCATATCGAGTCCTTGCTAAAAATTGGTCCAATTAATAATAGCGCTATTTCTGGTAGGTACAGTATTTTTCACCTGTTTCCATTAAGGAATGTATCTTTAATTGAATTTTGAGGGTTTATGATATATATGAGCTATAGGAGTCCTTGCACTGATTTTTTTAAAACTTTTTATTTGTCCTACCTACATTCTAAGCCACTTTTGTTGAAAATTAGGTCGATAATAGTCGGCAACACTTTACAGATTATTATCGACCTAAAATTACAAACGCTTTATTTTTGAACAAAATGTTTTTACTAAAAACAAAAAAACGATTGGCTGCGTACAGGTTTGAGCCGCGACCTCCTGACTAATAGTCAGACGTATCAACCATTCAGCCATAGCCGTATATTAAATTTTTTCAACTTGGACTAAATATGTTTAATTTGAAAGGTTTTTTCTTTAATAAAATAGCTACAAAATCGATGTAATTTTAGACAAGAAGAAATTTTCAACACAATTTTAGACAAAATATGGTCCTAAATTTCAACTAATGTTTTAGAGTGTACTTTAATTTATAATACTGTACCGAATTTCATTGGCCTAGGATAAATCCTTCTATTTTTGTCCCATAGTTATATGGGAACAAAGTACTGTGTACCGTACGTCTAGATAAGGTTTCAATACTTAATTCAATAAATATATACAATATAATGATTAAACTCCATTTCGAGTTTGGATCTACAATATTTTTCGCATGCTTCAAATAATGAGATTACAAAAGCTACAAAGCAAAGCGTTGCGATCTCTATTAAAATATAGTTAATAGGTTTACATTTATAAATATATATTGATGGCATTGAAGTGGGTGAATAAAACAACGTTTAGAGATGAACACCTATATATTTCATTCATAAAATGATTATGGGAAGTGTCCCAGAATAGTTCGTGGAGCAGCTGAGATAGTCGGAAACGTGCAATCTTATCAACTGAGAAATAATGAAAACTTCAGACTTTAACGGGCAACGAAAGTGGAATGATCAGATCGCTATGTCATATAGGATATGATGCTAAAACCGAAAGAAATGTAAACATATTTAGGAAGAAAAGTATAAACTAGGTAAAAAAATACAACAGGCTGTAAATTGTACGTATGTTGTAAATTTTCATTTGTGTGAGCTATATTTAAAGTATTTAAAGCACTGCTAATACATAAATAATAATGTCTACGAAATTTCCTATATTTGAAAAATATGATGATATGATTCTTTTCTTTCAAATAATGCATTGTTTTTAAAAATCGAATAGTAAATCTCCAAGTTATGGTGGCTTAAGTGTAAAAAAAACAACTTCTTTAATAAAATTTAATTTTTCCCAGGCTCTAAATTGCTTATGAGACACCAAAACACTATATGGGGAATAAAACTACCTTTAATTCTATTAATAATTTTATTGATTACCAACTGTTTCGCAGTTATTCAGGAATTAGTGGCCAAAAATTATTTCTTCATGCAAAATTAAACTTTTTCGTTTCCAAAAACTCATAAAAAAAATTAAGAGGACAAAAATTTTATATATATCAGAAGGCTGGTTATATTACAAATGAAAAGAGACAAAGTATGTGTGTGTATGTATGTGTGTTCTATGAAAATCGCAAATTTTGTTAAGGAGTTATTATTTGTTATTACGCAAAGAAAATGAAGACCTAAAGACCAAATTCATACTTTTACACTATTTTCAACACAAATCCAACAGAAATTAATATTTTTATATTTTTTCTTAACTGAATTAATATCAATCATACGCCACGTTTAACAAACTCTAATTTTATATTTTGTACTGGAAACCAGAAAATTATTAAATAAGTGTGTACATTGTACGCGCTATAACAGACAACGTATTAGATTTTTGCTTGAAACATTTTATATAATGTTAAAGGTAAAGACCTGTAGATTAAGATTATTTTAATTTTTTTTAAAGTTTCGCAAAATTTTTGGTCACTTAAGGAAATATATAAAAAATTTAGTCAAATTTAAGGTTTTTCGGTAATTTTTTTAAATTTTTGACCCGCAATATCTTAAAAACTACTTGAGATACCGCTATGAAATTTTCAGCGTTTGAAGATGGTATAGCTATTAATAAAACAACAGTACGAAGTTTGGACCAAATGCAATTCGAAGTAAGTTTGTTTTAGTAATAACAAAAAGTCATATGAAAATCTGACTTTTTTCGGTATTTTTTCTCTCCGAACTATACTAGTCGCGGATGCAATTATCGCCACATATGGAATGCTGCTATCAAATATAGCTTTAAAATTCCGGCTGAGAAGTTAAGATCGCAGTTTTAAAATTTTTGTACCACTCATGCAAACATGAAAAATATTTCTAAAAATGAGCATATTCTAGGGGTTACTGTGGGCGAACTATTAAAGATAGAGCTTAGATTTTTAGCTTGTTAGCTTTGTCTTTTTGTCCTCTATACAAATCATGTTCATTTGGTTAAGGTCTTTGAAGAAACTTATTTTTTATAATCAAAATACTGATAGTAACTTTTTGCCAAAAAAATTTAAAAAAAATCAACTTTTTTTACGTGTAAAATTGAAACTGCTGCCATTGCTCACTCCATTAAGATAAATTGATACGGTAAATTGAAAAATTTTTGTTGAATTGTGCAAATTATTATTAAATTTTTTGCTATCATTTTGCGGCTTAACAGTTCACAGTTTAAAAAATACTAGAATAAGATCGCCAAATTTGCAAAAATTTTTTTTGCAAGGCCTGTAACTTTTAAGCTATCGGAGAGAAATTCAAACCGTAAGTAAAGCAAACGTAGGCCTTGGATAGCAGATTCCAAAATGGGAAAGGGTTTGGAAATCGAACAAGAAGTGTAATTTTGGCAATTTTTTTAAACTTTGACATGCCCGATGTTACAAATTTTGGGAACCCCTTGGGCCTCTCTCGAAGGAGCCAGCACCCCAAACTCTTCAAACCTAAGACGGACAATGCCTCAGCTATAACCATGTAAAATTTCATGTCACTGGCTTCAGCAGTTACGAAGATACTGAATTATTTCAATTTTTTTTGCCACAAACCACTGTGCACTGATAATATCAATACTCGATGGCGTATGAGTATCATTAATTAATTAAATAACACAATATCAATTATACGCAGGCGGAAACTGCCTTAAGTTTGCAATTTTTCCTACAATAAAGGTGTTATAATTTAGGAACCACTGCGGATAGTCCTCTAATTTTTTTTGAGTAAATGTTAGTTGAACAAGACTGAAGTATCGTACCAGTTTTTATTCTATTCGGAGGGGGTCTGACCCCCTTTTATACAACATATTTTGGATATTCCGCAAGCTCGAAATTTATTTTAGTCTCTAGAGCAAAGTTGCTTAGCATTTTTCATAGAATTATATGCCCTCGTACGGTTTTTTCGGCCCAGTCTAAAACACACGTAGCCGCACATAAAAAATATTTTTGACAATATTTGTATTTTTTATGCTACATAAGAATCAGTTCTTTTGATTTCAGAAACTAAGCAAAAAAAAACACACACTATTTTTAGCAGCCATGCTATAACTGAAATATACCCTGCTATACTTACCAATGAGACAATAATGCCGAAAGTATTCTAACGTTTCTGGGACCTTTCGTTATATATTAAGCGGATAATATACACATTTTTTATAAATTATGCAAATACTAAATGTCAATATATCTTTAAAACTAAAGCTGCTAGAATGAAAACCTAATGACGCCATCGCAATCATCACTCCTAATTTAACTACGAACTATGAACAGAAGTCTGGAAAACTATTGGGTTGTGCTCTGTCTAATATATATTATTCAATACCGGTGAGGTCTCTATGAGATAGTTTAGTGCCAAGCCACAAGGTTTATACAAATATATATAACAATTATCAATTAACTCCACCCTAGATCATCCCCATAGAAAACTGACTGGTTTACTTCCTACGAAGAGTCAGAGCTCGCACCAGTCCCTAGCATCTGAGGACCTGTCATGTGATTTTTTTGTGCCCATTCTATTCCTTCAAGGAAAGTCCCTACAACTTGTGAACCGGTCACGTGACTAGTATTTCTTCTCACCCGGTCAGTTATTTGCTGGGAAAAGCTGCATAAGCGAATTGCTTGAATACCATAAAATAAATCATTTAATATAATTTGATTATTATGCATTCCAATACAAAACACTATAACAATCTGTCAGACATTGCAATACTTCTATGAATTTTGCATCTAGTATTTAAAAGTAATATTTTTAAAATTTTTCATGCAAATTAACTTTTTTTATGAACTCATAGCTGTGTACTCTGTAGGCTCTCCTGTGTAGGGGTATTAATTTATAGTTTTGCTGTAAAATAATAAAAAAAGCAAAAAATAATCAACCAAACTTTAAGTTTATGTTGTAAGAAAAAAAACTAATTTGTCATGCGGCGGTGATGAACATGAAATATGCTTCAACGTCTGAATCTCTGTTAGATATTTTTTTTTCTTCCAAAGTAACTGCAACTTAAATGACAAGAAATTTAAAAAATTAAAAAAAAACTAAACATTCAGTCTGCATAAATAATGTCTAGCCTCTCCTCACTTTTTCTACACCACCAACTTCAACAAGGATGACTTAGATGACTGGTGTCTATCAATGCGGGGCGTCTAAGTCATTGTTGATGTTATTCTTGTTGTTGTTTGTAAGCGCTTGGTATATTTTATGCTGGCTGTTGAGATACAGCAACATGTTTTAGGTAAAACATGGCCTCAAAAATATGTATGTACGCATTATGTTTAACAAGTGCTGCCAGTCAACAAATGATAATAATAAAACCAACAACAAAGCAGCTTTGGCAGCTTTTTATACCCAGATGCTGCAATAAGAGTAAAATTGCAAAATATGTGGTTGCAAACTGTTAAGTTTGTCCTCGTATTAGCAATTGAACTGGTTACGCATGCGCGTAATACTTGAGGCTATAAAAATGCAGTTAATGCTACTTTATATTGAAAAATGTTAAAAAAAATTTTTTCTTTATTTTCTAAACCCAGTCGTTCGCTAAACACCATCCGCTGTCGTCATCACTATGATCTTAGGCTTAAGAGTTTTTCGAGACGATTTTTATTTATACGAGTGTATGTCGAGTAAAGAAGCCAAAGTATGAGATAACTGTAGGCTACGGCTCATTCAATATGTAATAACGATTCTTGAATTTATCAAACATTTCTATGCATTTTAAAGTAGAGTAATTGATAATTATACGAAATTTGGATGAAATCTGCAGCATTTGTAAAATATTTTCACCAAAAGAAAGAAATACAATTGAAGTGCGATCCAAAATATTGTAAACATTTTTTTATAAGTCACACACTATGGCCGATAGCAAAAATATGATAATAAATATGTACCTTTTAAACCAATGACCCGATTGATAAAAACAAAAATCATGGAAGAGAAAAAATACATAAACTCTCGGAAAGTAAACCTTTGCAGCGTCTTAGGTTTCTCTATGAGCTATACGGTGTCAAAATCGATCACCTTGCACTGTACTATAAATTATTTAAGTGTGTAAATATTTTTTATCACAGTACGTAAGGCTAGTTTAAAAACAAAGCCATGCTCTTGTCCTTACAGAGAAAATTATTATTATTATTATTATAAATTATTTAAGTGTGTAAATATTTTTTATCACAGTACGTAAGGCTATTTTAAAAACAAAGCCATGCTCTTGTCCTTACAGAGAAAATTAGAATTTTATTGAAAATATTAATGTTAACCTATACAGTGCAATGTGATCAATTATTGATTTCGCTTCCAGCTGTTTAGGCTCTGATAAAAAACGTGGGCAATAGACTATTCACAATTGTGTAAGTGAATTTTAAAATGGTTATATATATGAAAATAATCATCTTACAGATAAAAAATTATCACCAAAAAATTAACAAACAAAAGTTTGTCTAAAAAAATGTAATTTTCAGTTAATGTTCTTTACTGAATCAGTAAATTTTTTGTTTACCTTGTATTTCAGTAAGAAAGGAAAAACAAAAGTCAATCACAAAATTATCTTTAAACCGAGCGAACATTGCTTCCGAATCTGCACATTAGTATTACAGATATCGTAAATGTTTGAGCCCGAAAATTTAAAATTTCATAAAAAAATTTTAAAAAGTTTTCTCATAAAGTTAAGAATTAAATGAAAAGTTGTATATTAATTTAAACGAAGAAGGCCTCATTCCCTTTGGAATATGTTAAGCTTCATGATATTGAACAAAAATGGGATCGTTGGTGTATTCATATTTTTTTTATTAATTAAAATAAATAATTTTTATAAAATTTTTAATTTTTTGGCCTGAACTCTTACGATGTCTCTGAAACTAATGGGCAAATTTAGAAACAATGTTCGCTTGGATTAAAGATAATTTTGTTGTCAGATTTTTACTTTTATTTTTACTGAAGAGGGCAAACTCTTCTCCAGTTATGCTAGTATATGTCGATCAAGTGCGTTCATTTTTAGGGTTCCTTACGCCAAAAGCGTAAAGGAGCTCTATTGTTTTCGCTACGCTGTCCGTCTGTCTGTCCGTTCGTCTGCCTGTCTGTCTGCCCGGCTGCTTTGTCGGGAACCGTAAGAGCTACGGACCTGAAATTTTCACAGAATATGTAAAATTTTGGAATATATGCCAGTTAAAAATTAAAGGGTGTTCTAAAGCGAGCAACGAAAAATGCTGAAATACTAATGTAATATACAGACACTTATATATAGACACTTTATATGTACAAAGTTAGTGTTAATAGGTGTCGTCTGTAGATTAGACTACGCCAATTAACACCGATATTTGGTGTATCTTGGAGACCGTAAGAGGTGAAATCTATTTTAAAAAATTCCAAAATTAAAAAAAAATGTCAAAACGAAAAGTCGCCAAATTGAAAAAAGCGCTTGAAGAAGAAAAGCACCAAAATTAAAAAAAATCGCTAAAACGCAAAAAATCACCAAAACTAAAAAGATCGCCAAAAAACTAAAAAAAATACCCAAAAAACAAAAAAAGTCATCAAAAACGAAAACCTAAAAAAATCGCTATGTATAACTAAAAATATCGCCAAAAAACTAAAAAATCACCAAAACGAGAAAAACCGAAAAAAGCGTAAAAACTAAAAATCGCCAAAAACCGAAAAAATCGCCAAAACGAAAATATGAAAAACAAGGTCTAAGCCAAAAAAAAAAGAATCGGTAAAACTAAAAAAATCATCACAACCGAAATAAGCGCAAAAACTGATAAAAAGCGCCAAAACTAAGATAAGTCGCTAAAACTAAATATATCCTCAAAAAGCGAAAAAAACGTTAAAACAAAAAAATACGCCAAAACGAAAAAGTCACTAAAACTAAAAAATCGTCAAAAAAACAAAAAAAAAAATCGTAAAAACGAAAAATCGCAAAAAAAACAAAAAAACACCAAAATGAAAAAAGCGCCAAAACCAAAAAAAAAAAATCGCTGAATCAACAAACAACTAAAAAAAAACTAAAATTAATGAAAAAGCAAAATGAAAAAATTGCCAAAATTAAATATGGGCAGAAGCAAAAAGGGATATCATGGCCACCTATTGGGTAAAAGACAAAACAAAAACGTAAGGCGGATTGACTCGATAGTTCTTATAGTTCCGAAGATAATGAGCTACTAACTAACACACAAACGATTTTTATATACAGATTAAGTTATGGGCCATAAAAACAGAAAAAGAGCACTTGCTCAAATTTCTCGTCTGATTGCTATGAAATTTTTTTATGTAAGACACTTGAAAAAATCGAAATTTTATTGTCTTACAACCACTCTATTATACAATTGTAAAGCAGTCCCCTTGGATCCTATTTAGTTCCTTTGTTTTACCTGCAATATCTCTCAGTTCTAAGCAACGAAAAAGTTTACCGAAGTTTGTAAATTAGTGTAATCATTTTGAAATTTTAATTGCTATGGACGTTTTTAATATTATAAAAGTTAATATTATAAAAGTTGGTAAATCAAAAGCTCTTGGAATCTTCACATGCAACAACTTCTTAGAAGAAAATTTGTTTTTAAAATACTATATACCTGTCGATTTAATGTTTTATGACCACTCTAATGTAACATTGTGCGTATAATTCATATACAATTTTAAGAATTCTGTGTAAAGTATGCGTAATGGTACACATTCACTCAAAAAATTATAAACTTTTAATTAATTTGATCCCAGATGTCTGTTCTGACCCACATGAATGATCAGAGTTTAAAATAAAGTAATTTCACTTCACAAACTTAAAATCAACAAAATGAATGCAATTGTTATTAATAAAAACTACTGACTTCATAAAGAGTCTGGCTACATTTAAGTGTCAGCAGATCCCATATAGGCCTTATGGATGGAAATTTCGTATAAACAAATCAATAATTTGAAATAATCACTAAATACCACTTTAAAAACTTTTGTGTTCTAAAATAATTCTCAATCGCTCTACGCTTTGTCATTATGAATCCAGTTAGACATATAGACAAATAGTTACATTTTGTATCTCTCTATATGCTAAGTAAAATTCTGCCTTTTCTTCTGGCTAAATTGCAGTTCACTTAAATTTATAAAACTATTTCTTTGTTAGTGTTGCTCCTGCTGCTGCAACTGCTACTTTTTGCTGGTAATTTTTTCTCCTCTATATAATTCAACCAATACAACAATTTATTGCCCTGCTGCCTACCACCTGCGCATCGTCTCATAATAATGGTTTATTTAAGAGTTTGTAGGTTGGCCGACTGGATGATGTTCGCTTGAGTGATTGCTGGTTGTGTTGCTTTGCAACTATTACCTTTTTTCGTTTCATTTTCCTCCTCTTGTATATATTTGCCATTTTTTTTTCTTAAAGTCTGCTGTCCGGTTTGCAGCTTATTTTTCAATTCCTTTTTAATTTAAAGTGAACTTTTTATGATTAATAAAGGAAATTGTAAGCGTGGGACATGTTAATTAATAAGAAAACATTTTTTTTAATACAATATTTTCATCTTGTTTCGTTTGCAACAAGTTAATAAGTGGAAAACATGCTTTTAAGGAATTTTTTGACAATGTTAACATAATTGACATCAATGGAGTTCTTAGCTGTGGAATCGGAAGAATTATAAAATAAAATTATCTTTGCTCTTTAGTTTCATTACTAGTTATAAAAATATCAAGTTTAAAATAGAGCAGACTGGCAATTGGATGGACGGAAGTGAAGGAAACTGGTCCAAAATAAAACGGAAACAATGGGACCAACATATCAGTAAATTCTATAATTCTTTCGAATTGATCTATAACACTGTACAAAAAAAGGGACTAAAAGACCCATACAGCGAAGAGTTAGAATATTTCACAAAAATGTTCATAGGAGTGTTTTACATAAAACTGCTAAGCACAGCTAACACCTTGAACGTAACGATTACAATATTTTCTATTAAAATTTTTAAACCCCGATACACGTATATACATATTTTTATGCGCTCTACCAGAATCAATCGTTACAACCTGTTTATTTTGTTGCACAGTGTAATTGGCTGAGTTCTGAGAGATCAGTTTTAGGTAGGTTAAAATGTTTGAAAGCTATAAGTTGGCTCGTTAATTAAAATAATCAATTTAAATGATTTTGCTTAGAACATGAACAAAAAAAATGCAATTCAGTTCAAATAAAAATTACTTAAAAAAATTTAATTAAGTTTTACAGAAATATAGCGGAATGAAACAAGCATTCATGGAAATAAAATTTTCGTATTGGATCTTTAATGAAATGTTACAAAATTTATCAAAATCTTAATATTAATTTAATTTTTCTATAGAAATTTTAATTAAAATTGTTTCTCATTTAAAAAAGGACTAGATATTTTACACATAAAAAAAATTAAAATTACTTAAAAAAAGACGACGACAACGCTGTGTTGTCTTGTTACGTTAGACGAAGAAAAAAACATTTTAAATGCAGCTGTTACCGACTCTTTCAAATTTTTTCTATTGCTATTTTTTCTTGTTTTAGTTCTCTATGAAAAAACAAACACAAAATACTTTAAAATTAACAAATAAAAGAACTACAATAAGACACGTTTTTAAAATACACACAATAATAAAAATTGTTTTTAATAAAACATTTGAGTAACGTGTCACCCAAACTAAAATTGTTCAAATCTTTTTTGTTAGTTTTAATTTTGAACAAAAACAAGTAAATTGCTTATATGAACCGAATTTTTTAGGCCCTTCATTGTATTTTGTTTTCTAGTTACACCGGCACACAAAACAAAAAGTGACACGTATATTTGACTAGACCCTCCTAACGATATATATTTCGATGCACTGGGTCAAAATCTGAGGTCTGTTTGGCTCGTACACCCTAAAATTTAGAGTAAAGCATGGTACTCTCTTCATAATTTCGTGCGAAGTGCTGTCAAAAGTCCATATAAAAAAATTTACACGAATTGCTTACGAAAAAATACTGCAGAAGTCGTACTATGTTTATTTTGTAAAAAAACATATGAAATGTATCTACAACATTTTGAGTCTTCATGCGAAATAATATGAGCAGCACTTTTTTCGTGTGGAATTTACAACAAACACATTGGATTTTTTTAAAAACGTACACAATTGCAGCATACTTTCAAGGGCAGTATGATTGCTTACTTGTCATATTTTTTGTATGAAAAAGCCAATGTTTATCAAAATTTTTCGCAAATTTAAAAGGAGTACTAAGCTTAAGCTGAAAAACTGAATATTACGAGATTTTTAATGGTTTATCGTAGTTTACTCGAGATCTTGGAGATATACTGGCCAAAAGGACCTCAAATTCAGATTCAGCGCGTCGAAATACATGTCGCTAGGTGGGTCTAGTCAAATGTACACTCCACTTTTTTTGTTTTGTGCCAGTGTTATCATCAGATATTTTTATTTTTTTTTAATTCCGTATTTTCAAACTGATCGTTTTTGTTTTGCGGTCTTCAGACTCCGTTTATTTTGTATTTCGATTTTACAATGATAAAGTTTTTATACCTAGAGGAGTTTGTTTACTCTTGTTTTTACAAGCAAAGCTCACTTTAAGCTTTTTATTAACATGGAAAGCTTATGGCAAAATATTTATTTGATGCTCCTAAAAGTATGCACGTGTTTTAGTATTTACTGCAAACGAAGTTAGCAGTAAAGTCTTTGTCAATTCCATTTTGAAATTTAAAAGTGGTTTGATTACGAAGAAAATTTTCGTATTTCGTGTTCTGAAGGAGCAACTTACGGAATTGAACCCACGTTCGATCAGAATGGTATTCTGTGATATGGATGTATATCTTTTTATAGAAAAATAGCATACTTTTAAATCACGGCATTTTGGCATTATTAAATCAAACGAGCCGCTTACTTGGGTCCAGGATTGGTCCCTTTGTATTACCTGTAATGAAAGGAGATACGAAAAAAGGAAATAGGTAAGGCGAGAGCTAAAAGGGGGTAGAGAGTGATAGTAAAGAAGAAGAGTAGAGGTTATGGCTATCACGTGGCTGAAACCATCCGCTGCTCCTGATGAAAGTCTTGTTATTTTCGTCATCACCGGCACAAATAGACTGACAAATGTTTGCTGACCAAGGTACATTATACGTTGGCATTCCAGTGACAGACAGAGGCATAAAAGTTAGACATGAGTATAGTCTTCCTCCTCATTCTGGTAGCTTCTGCAGGAGTCATGCGACCTTACTCCCATTAGTTTGGGGTGTGCTTGCCAAGTTTGAAGTGTCCTGTGATCGGTGCAACGATATCTTTTTTGGTGCGTCTTCTGGTGTCTTAAAAGAATTCTGGTACGCATAGAGTCCCGTCTGGGCCAGAGTATTCTAGAAGTCCTACAATTAGGTTTACTAAATTACCGAACCTGAGTCAGGTGTCGGAAGTAATTTTCAGTTTGCTGTTTGAAATCATATAGGGGAATACCGCAGAAATTGTGAATATCTGACTCCGGAGTGTATGCACTTGTTAGGGACTTGATTGCGGTTTTTTTGTTGGTGAAGATTCTGATATATCTGCCAAATACTCTGCGACAATGAAAACAGTTTTCGGCCTTTTTGATGGCCGAAATCGCGGCCTGTATTACATTTGTCTGGAAGGCTGAAGGAGATATTAACTTACAGATAGACACCGCCGCCAACCATGTCGCCCGTCAAGGAACCACAGAACCATATGTGTTCCTTGAGGGGAGAAGACCGTCACGGTGACCTCAGTTTTTCCGAAGTCCTTAGAGAAGGAGTACCTAAGGATGTAGCGTGCATACCCCCTGCCTGCAGATCCCCTGGTAACCAATTCAGCATAGCAAAGAGATTCTTGTTACACGCGGAGCGTAAGGCACCTGTAATCAGGATTGCCACACTCCGCATAACTTTTTCGAATCGAGAGCGGTTGGACGCTGTTTCCATGGCCGGCCATAAACCAGACCACAATGCCATAGAAGAGGATTGGCCTGATTTCAAATAGCCAGCACTGATTTCGATGTGTAATACAGCACGACGCAGATAGCTTTATTGCTAATGTAAATCGGCGCCAGCGCTTTCCTGACTCTGGTTTCTATATTAGGATTCAATGGAAGTTTGCTGTCCAGAATTATTCCCGAAAGGAACACGCAGGAAAGGCTTAAGAAAGAACTTAATGCCTACTACGCACGCAGAAACTTCATTGGAAGGAACTGGGGCTTGCAACCGTAGGTATTAAGTTGGATTTACACATCGATTGTCTGGCTGGTTATTTTCTATGATTGTGTAGTGTGGTGGGAGGCATTGAGGAGATTATTTGTTAAGGTGCAGAGGTGTGCCATTACAGGTGCACAGAGGAGCACACCTCAAGCTGCATTGGACATCATTTTTCACTTGTTTTTCATAGAGGACTTTGTCGCGAGAACGGAGGCAGGGGGTCTCCTTAAACTATTAAAGCCAGGTTTGGCGAGGAAAAGATTAACGTGTCGCAAAGCAATATTGAATGAGAACAGTTTTAGCGGGAGCGTCTCTGTCAGTTCTGGGTTCACGGACTCTAAGATTGTTGAAATTGATTTTAGTAGGACACCCTCAGTTGTTATTTCGGATAGGGGCTTTTGGAGAATAGGCAAGGGCGCTGGTGTCTATATTTTGAGAACGGACATTTGTAGCTCTTTTAGACTACTGAAAGATTGCAGCGTTTTCCAAGCTGAGATCCTGGCGATTCTCGGGGCCATGGAACTGGTGGCCAGAAATATAGCTGAAGGTGAAGAGGTAAAGGGAGACAGTGTCAAATCGAAACTAATTAGTAATTGTAGAAGAGCCCTCAACTTGCTTATGTACACATATAGTGTCAGGCTATCTGAGGTTCCTGTCCACTGCAACGTTGGGGGAAATGAAACTACCCATGAGCTGGGAAAACAGGATCGGCGTTAGATGGGGAAATGTGTAACATGTCGGTTAAACTAACGATGGGTTATTACTATAGGGAACTCAGTAATTGGATGTTGAGCAGGGCCAGCTTTTCATGGAAGAGGAGAGAGGATTATAAAGTCTCGAGGGATATGTGGCCAAAGCTTGACTTAGGAAGATCCAAACTACTACTGAATATAAATAGGAAAGAGCTTGATAATTGCATTAACTGGTTACTGCTCGGTCAGAGCGAGCACCAGCATTTGGAAGATTGGCACTCCAGATTTCTGTAGGATGTGCGAGGATGAAGAGGAACTAGAAACCATTGACCATATTATCTGCCATTGCGCGAGGTTGCAACGCTACAGGCTTAGGTGGCTGCGCAGACGTGTCCATGATAGCATTCGTGATATCGCGAAGTACAAACTGGAAGATATCAGAGGCTTCAACACGGGAATTAAGTAGATTAATGACAGATAATAGGGTTATTTCTGGGTATAAGGGGCGTTAATTTACTAACGGGTCGCCGCTTGAATATGTCTTGCAACACTGCCCTTCCTAACCTAACCTAGCACTAGCTGAAAGACTCAACGTTGTCCCATTAAGTTGAAATTGGGAGTCCTATATTTGCCTGTAAAGAGCACATGCTCCGTTTTGTTAGGCTTTTCAACCATTCCAATAGCAGTAGGTATTTCAATCGCCAAGCTTTTTCAGTTCAGATTCCATCCTTTAGGGTTAACAGATCAAGGTGGGTCCCTGTAACTACTACCGCCACATCGCGATGTATCGTCTGCATAGGCATCAGATTTCATAGACCTTAATAAGTGGAACAGTACATCATTATGCAGAGTGCATGTAGTCGACATTACTTTAGCTGCCGAGCCTATGAAGGCTTTGATAATTCTGCGTGGGGAAAGATCTGCTATGAATCCGAGCGAGGTACTGTCTATACCAGTTTCTACAAGTACCTCCTTGATAGATGTTGGCTTGACGTTATTAAAGACACCTTCTATGTATATCTAGAATCTTCGATACTCTTTTCAAATTTTCAAAACCATATATTTTTTAATAAACAAAACATGCCGCTTTAGAATTGTACACTTCAAATAAAAAAAAATGCCAAATAACAATGAAAGCAACAAAGCAGCAAACTAAATTTCTATTCTATTACATAGTTCCTTTATTCACATCCACATATGCCACATTTGTATGCAACACTTTACATGCCGTGTTATGTCGCCTCTGAATAACAAAAAACCAGCCAAAAAATTAGCAAAAAATAAACAAAAAGAAAAACTCTTTTAAAAAATTTGGAACAACGTGCTACAAATATAATTTTTTATAACATTTTCAGGTTTGTTGTAGTTTGCATTTTAGTATTTTTTTGCCGTTGAATTTTTATGCTCGTGTTGTGTTCACTAATTAGTATTTATGTTTTTTTTATTCGAAGAAAAATCTACTATACAGACAATCGCCGAGAAATTGTTCATGAGATATTTGTGTCTTGAGTCGAGTACAGAGAGACATAAAACACCAGCGCCACCACCATCATCGTCATTATCATTATTTACCGCCACCATTCTAGGATGCCACTTTGTCACGATGCTCATTATAGTGACAGTGGTGCGTGGAGACATTTTATATATGAACCATAGCAGCAACAACAATGCTGGCTGTTTGTTGTTCATGCTGCAATATCATTTATAACGTTCTATGTGGCAAAAACATTTTTGAAATTTTGTCATAGTAATTGGACGAATTAATTTGTGTACATTTGTGTACACATTAAAAAAGTCTAAGCGAGCCAGCCAGCCCATTTTCTCTTTATTCTAATTTCAATATTGTGAAATTGAAAAATTTGTGTGAAAATTAATAAATGACTAGAAAAAATTATTTTGATGACATGAACTTTTGCGAAAAACAAAAAAAAAAATATACATATAAATATAAAGAAATGATTAAGAAAATGCATTTAATTTAACTTGTTAACTCAATTCTAATTAAAAGCCAAAATAAAAGAAATATTGCTGGCGTTATGGCGTGCTATGTCCGAATAAAGTGCGCGTTGAAGTGATAAGGATACTTAATTAAGTCATGATACATATATGCAGATTTTATTCATTACAAACCCAATTCATGAGACATGTGTACTTTAAAAAAAGAGCTATTTTCGCGTTCGAAAAGACTACTGACAAATTTTAATTAATTCTTTTTTAACAATTCTATAGTTGGGACAACCTTACTAGAACAACAAAATAAGTAAAATGAAAAGTGACAGAAATAGAGAGTACGTGTTAGTTGTCAGAAACGTAGATAATTATTTTTGTGACATAGGCGTCCAGACAATAAGAAGTAGCAGATCATTGAGTTGCTCAATGTCACGCCTTGTTTGGCAATTTCGTGCGCAATATTGTTTCCGGAACAATATTATATATTTATTTAGATATAAATGTGAAGTATATAGACAAAGAAAATATTTTGACTGCACGGAGGGTTGAACTGGCGTTTCGATAGCTCCCGCTAATCTCTTCAGAACTCTTTTTCGCTTTAATTGAAAAATTATATTAAAACTGAAATCAAGACAAAATAATTAAATTTCTTTGGATATAAATCCACACAGTTCTACTAAACTCATAACTTAATTATATATATTTTCGAAAATTCGCGAAATTTATCGAGTCAAATCGGTTCATATTCACAACATATATAAGTTTAAGACATGGGAAGCTTTTGTTATGACTAGTGAAGCTATTTAAAAGCTAAGAGTTGGCCACCTACCCAGTTGGCTACGTCTTTGAGATATCAGCAATGACGGGTGCGTAACAATTTTAAATCCTCGATGACAAATGTGGGACAGCCGAAACAAATCATCAAGAATGTGTTCAAATAAGTGTCGCGAAAATCGTGTAAGTTTCAGTGAGAGACAATTTTGCTAAGATTGTCGTTCACATAACACTAATGTAATTATATAAGTGACAGTTTTCTTCACATCAATGATGAAATTGGCGACAGTGTCACCCATTTTGTCGTCAATGACAAAATAAGCGATAATGTTGCCTATTTTGTCGTCAATTATTACATAAGCAAAAATGTTACGTATTATGTCGTCAATGTTGTAATCTACAATGTCGTAAGCCCTGTCGTCAACGATTACATAGCAACATTGTCACCTTTTTAATTATAGAACGGAATTTAATTAATATTTTAAACATACAAATCTAACTTTTTTGCTTCCTCGTTTTTTCCGTTTCATTTAAATTATTGACTGACTAAGCTGGGATTCGAACGGAGATTGAATGATTATAAGTTTTCGCGCTTAGCACCTTCCTATAGCTGCACCTAAAATATTGACAAAAAGAGGCCAACATATTCATATGATTGATTGAAGAGTAAACGTAAGACATTGTTGCTCATCTTATTCTACACAAAGTTCGATTGTCCTGACAAAATTGCATTGAGGACAAAATGTAAGATATTGTCGCTAATATTGTCCCTAACATAGTTGGATTGAGGACAAATTACAGGACATTGACGCTCCTATTGTTCTGCATAATGTTATTGAAGACAAAACGTAAGACACTGTCGCTTATATTGTCCTCAACAAAGTTGGTTTGAGAAAAAAATTTAAGATCTTTTTACTCATATTGTCGGCAATAATGTTAGATTGATTATAAAAGTTAAGACATTATCGCTCATTTTGTTCTTTACAATGCTACTGAGGACAAAACGTAAGATACTGGATGGAAGACACAATGTAAGACATTCTTGCTCATATCGTCGCTCGCATGACCAACTAACGGAACTGACATTTTTTCCGAAACTGAGTTAGGACCACTATGGGACTTCTTTAGGCATGTCGCATCTTGTGTGTAAATTATGTGATTGTATATAGTACCGTTATCTCAGAAAACGGCATAACATTTTCAACGTATCTGCAGATTTTGGAATCAAAAAATCGCATTAAAATCCAATATAATACCATTTTGCCATAATAATATTGAAGAGTAGACGTCAGAGTACATAATTAGAAAAGCAGACTGAAAATATCATGCATACCTTTCGACAGGGACAATGGAATAAAGGGTCAAAAATATTAAAACTGCTCTCCTGTAAAATTTTGTAAATGTCAGTTCCGTTAGTTGGTCATGCGAGCGACGATATTGTCCACAACAAAGTTTGATTAAGGACAAAAACTCAGACATTTTCGCTCATCTTGTCCTTCACAATCTTACTGAAGATAACATGCAGGAATTCGTCGCTCAGATTGTCATGAACTACGATCTCCTTATATTAACGATTAGAGCGCCAAACGACAAATTATAAGTCGAACGAGAATCGTAGCTGACTATGTCGCTCAAGGCATTCTGACCAACTGGGTCATTCTAGTTCTGGCCGCACATTTTTTGTTTTTTATGTTTACCAATGTAACTAATAGAAATATTCGATGGTAGTCCTACCTGATTCATATTATAGTTTTCGCCTCATTCAATTGAACCTAAAATAAAATAATTTTAAAGATTTTTTAACGTTTTGTGCATTGAGCGTTACATTTGCTTTCGAGGTTGTTCTGGAATTATTCGGCCAAAAAATAGACTACGAAATGGAGTTTGATAGCACTATATATTTACTCTGTAAAAACAAAAAAATTGTAATAATCGCAGGACGAAATTAAAATTTCTGACCACCTTTTCAATTTTGATTTGGGTTCACATGGGAAAATAAAAAATTTTTATCTCTGAAAAAATGCTTTACAATGTTTTATACATAAGCGAAAAGAGGGCTAATTCTTCTTTCAAATAAGACTAACTCTAATAAAATTGGCCTACAGTAAAATTGATACAGTAAAATTTTCACCATTTTGGTAGACAAATTTTCATAAATTAAATTCGTTGCTCAATAGTGTAGCGTTCCATGTTTAAAATTTCCCAAGTTTTCTCTAAATAAATGCCAAAGGATGACAGCTCAATTCTTGACATTTCATCATTTGACAGCCTGCACAGATATCCCGTCTTCATATTGTACGTACACAGAAAGAAAAACGCCGTACTAAATTCAAGTATTTTCTACTTACTTTGAGTAAGACTAATTTAAGTACGAATAACACTAAAATGTACTTAAGTGAAGACGAAAACGGAATAATCACGTAAAAAATCTTGAATCGATAACAAAATACTTAAATTGTGTACAAAGCTTGGAACGATTTTCCGTCAAAATTCTTATTTTAAATACTACTATTAGTATAAACTTTTTACACACTCGTAGTGTGTTGGTACGATTTGTTTGCTTGTTGATAGCTTCAGTCGTATGTTGTGCTTATGTTGTTGTCTAGTTGTTGGTGCACGAGCAAACAGAAGTTCGTGCACTGCCGCCTAATAGCCTACAAACGTGCTGGCTTATACTGGATTTTAGCCGTCGTTCTTTCTATACCGAGTTTGCTTAGTTGTCTAAGGCGTTGGTTTACAAAACATGATGAGTTAAGTTCAATACCAGGAATGAACAAAAATAAATAAAAGTAAAACAACTAAGTAAAAATATTAAATTTATATAAGTAGTAAAAATAAAAATTGTCAAGTCTGTTCCAGGATTATTAAATAGTAAAAGTTAGCATTGATTCAAGTACGCGGCGGATTGATTCAAGTATACAGCGGGCTTGAATCTACATGCAAGACGAAGTGTATCAGCTACTTGTCGGATATGCCCGAGTAATGAAAATAAACAACAACAAGAGCAGAACAGTGATTTGCCCAGCAGCTAAAGTTACAACTAGTAATGCTTTGGGACAGTCATATTTATTACCTGTTGTAATGGTAGTAGTCAAAAAACGACAGTCATATTACTAGTTGTAACAAGAGTAGTAACGATACTAGTCAAAAAAGCACAATCATATTACTAGTTGTATCGAGACTAGTAACGATACTAGTCAAAAAATTACAAAATTTGCAGGTATACGATTTTATATAAAACCAATTGTTAAAAAAACAAGTAGAATGTGGCTCAGTGGGTAGAGTACTTGCCTTAAAGTATGAAGAATGCGTGTTCGTACCACGGTTAAGCCAAAGTTTTTTTTAAGAGTTACAAAACTCTTAATAAAAAAACTAGTAAGCGCACTAGTTTACAATAACTAGGTTTCCAACTGGGATATAACTGTATACAAATGAACTAATTGGTCCCCTATGACAACCCAATGTTAAAATCGATAGTTCGATATATGAAAAAAGGATAGATAGGCAACTAGTCTGAAGCAAAAAACGACTAGTATAGTTCCAACTACATACTAGTTACATTGTCTGCAGGGTGTGACCATCATCAAGCTAACAAATACCAACACAGTACGAGTGCGACTGTGTATAAAGTTTATAAACATACTCGTACTTATTTTTTACATGATTTTTTACAAGAATAAAGGCTAGTCAGGCTAAAATTAAGTATTTTTCACTTGAATATTCCGACTTGAAACAATCTTTCTGTACTTGATTTCTGAAAAACCGGGATTACCGTACTTTTGACACCGCTTGGGATTAATGTAAGTACGGATGGACTGATTTTTCTTTTGACTATAGTCATCATATGTATGTCAAATCAATGTAAATAAAATAATGTTTATGTTGACCTTGTGCCATCCATATACATACATATTTATTAAATAGAGAAGTGGCTTTTAGTCTATGGAGAATTGTGCCTGTAGTCTAGCTAAAGATAGCAATAATTTATAATTTTTAATCTTAAGCATCTCTTGTAAAAGACAAACTGAAATACGACTAGAATCACTTAATCAGTGTACTCGACTAATTTTATTCACAAATTGTTTAGCTTCCTGATAGAAATGTCGATCTTGTACACAGTGTAATTAGAGCTCATAGCGAATTGGTCATTAACACAACTTGATTTTATGTATTAAAATCGATCGATTTCCATTACATATGTATGTACCTGCATTACATTCTGGATTAATTTAATATAATTGATTGTCTATTTCTAAATATTAATTGCCACCTGTTTGTATACTTGGAAAAACAAAAACTAATAACATCCACAGTAGACAATAACTGCTTGATCTTTAAACTTCTTAACAAACGCTTCAAAGTTCATAGAGTTCAATGGGAGAAAAGCACTTACAACGTAATGAATTTCTTACAACATGCCCCCACTATAATCAAGTAGGAGATTATTTCAACACCCACAAATTGAATTAATACTTACTAGCCAACAATGAACAACTTGCTGTGTACAAGTAATAAATGGCAAGCGAACTACAAACATCAGCCACCGACAAGTTATTTGTTGGCTTTAACCTTCTGTCAGTGCATAGTAAATTTTACATAGTCTGTGCATGGGGTCAACCTGACCCCACATATATTTAAATGCATTTTCTAAGCTTTTTGTTAAAAAATAGTCGTTTCTATTGTTATTTATTAATGAAAAAAAAACTTATTTTATTCAGAATATATAAGATTGACATTAAGATAATTTAAATTATATTATATTACATAAAAAATTAGCCAGATGCATCGTCTGACATGATTTCGTTGTTTTCTTCTTCAAGGGAATCCATTACTTCTTCGTTGACACAGTTTATGCAAACGGTTTTTATATGTGTTGTGCAAGAAGGCTGATTGCAGACATAACATCTTGTTCCTGTTTTTTTATCAGCGGATCGAGGGCAAATGTAACATCTTGGTCGCTTACTGACAGATCTATTCGCCGCTGTTCCTTCAGTTGTTGTGCTCTGTCTTATGTTTATTATATCATATCCAATTTGATGAATAGCAATTTTAACATTTTTTTTCATTGCCCGTGGGTTTGATAATCGGTGCAATATATGATCATTTACCAATTGCATAGCCAGCTCCTTCAAAAAGATTTTACGTTCATTGTTTTTCCGCTGAATATATAGTTGTGGATTAGCACATTTGTACAGATTATAAGCGGCTATACCTGCGATATCAATCATATTAAAAAATAGAACCATTGGCCATCGTTTGGTCTTTCTCTTGCAGGTATAGGTACGAACTAATTTGTCGAGTGTGTCAACACCTCCCTTTGTTTTATTATAGTCCAATATTATGTTGGGTTTATTCGTATCGAGGTCAACAATATCATCATTGTGTAGAGTGGATAGTAACAATACATTCTTGTTTGGCTTCGGAACATAACTTACCAAAGTCAGATGGTTGTCGAAGCAAAATTTAGAAGAATTCAGGTCTCGCTTCTTAATTTCGGCCTTGTTCGTAAATTCTTTAGGTAGATCTGGTTTATTTGAGCGAATTGTTCCAATTATTGTTGTTTTTTTCTGCAACATTTGTTCTGCTAATGGACAGCTTGTAAAAAAGTTATCCATCGTAATAGTTCGTCCTTTATTGATATATGGTGTAGATAATCGATGAACTAAATTTAATGCGTAATCAACCGAACGTATCTCATTCGGTTGTTTGCCTACATAAACTTCTGCTTTCAATGGGTACGAATTCAACGCATCGCAAATCCAAAAAATCTTAATCCCGTACTTGCCTGGCTTTGATGGTATATACTGTCTGAATGAACATCGGCCACGAGTTAATACCAATTGTTCATCTATAGTTAAGAATGATGATGGTTTATAAGGTCCTTTGATATTTGCCAAAAACATATTCCAAACATCATGGAAAGCTGCTAGCTTATCTTCCTTCAAACGTTCTGCTCTAGTCTGATAATTGTCGAAGCGCAGGAATCGTAAAAGCTGCTGCACTCTTTGTAATGACATTGCAGCCCGATAAAAAGGACGATTGTCTAGGCGGTACAATTCATCCAATCTTTCGTCCCAGTTTTTATGAACACCAGCGTATATAAGTATACCAATCAGGGCATAAATTTCATTTGAATTTGTATCATACCAAATACGTGCAGGGTTACTATTTATAGTGTAGAAATGGCGAGCTTTTCTATTTGTTTCGGCCACTATTACATTTATTAATGTCTCTGGAACTAATTTTTTGAATGCGGACAGATGAGTATTTATATTTACAGCTGTTTCTGCAGAAATTCCTTGTCGTTCTCTCAAGATCTGAAAGTCGCGAACTCTGGTTACATTTGGTGGACTTGCTCTCCATTTTCTTTTGTACTTTTTATTTTGCGCGTAATACCAAATTCCTTCTTCTTCCACTTCAGGTTCCTCATCAGTTTCAATATTTTGTACTTCTTCTTCTTCACCAGTTTCTATATTTTCTTCTTCGTTTTCTATATTTTGCAATTCAACAGCAGCTTCATCTGCTGCTAAATCACAATCAGAAAAGTCACTATCAATGTTATCATCTGCTACCTCTTCCTCATCAGATTCGGTAATGCTATCGAAAAGATTTCGAATATCCTGGCTATTTTGTCTTTTTAGGGCCATCTAAATAACAAAACAAATTATTATATGCATAGAAAATTACACTACATAAAGTAACCAAAAAAATATATATACTCACCTTATAATAATAGTTATTTATGTGAATATATTTATAATTATTACAGACAAATAAATTTATAATAAAAACACCTCTATTCATATGTGTTGAATAGAAAACACTGAATGTTTTCTATTTTCAATTTTTGCATTTGAAAAAGAAAGAACTTCAATATATTGTTACACGGGAAATCCCCTAAAACACAAAGAAATTTAAAACTAAATACAAAATGCATAGCAAAATAATTGGGGTCAGATTAACCCCAATGCACCAAAATATGCTTGACTTGCTTAAAACTGTCGTAGCTTAGTCATTTATAATGTTTTTTCGATTATTTTTTTTTGCAATGTGTGAGTTAAACATTAGTTGAGGCTTATCTAGTTGCTTGGTATAGTAAGTTGGTGTAAAACCTTATTAAATCACTTTTACAAAGACTGGGGTCAATTTGACCCCTATGCACTGACAGAAGGTTAAACATAATAAAGAAGATTTCTATACAACAATGAAACTTTTGCACACAGATGATTTTTCTCCTTCTTCAAAACTTCATGTAGTAAATAGAACTTAGTTGTACAGGACCAAAGCAAAGAAACGCCTTATTGTTTGGTATGTCTGGATAAAATACTTACTTGTATTTATGAAAATGCTACTTCTGTTAGTTGTTGTTTTATACTCTATTAAAAAAAATGCATGGTAAAATTTTTGCAGTTACGCCTGCGTGTCCATCAAATCTAAAGTACATTGTTCGACGTTCAATAATATTTGGAGTTACTGGATCAGAGCCAGAAGATAGCATTAAAACAATAAATGCATCTTCAAAGTGAAATATATACAGACATATCGTCACCTTAAATGCAAACGGACATAACTAGATACACAAAAATTCGAAATCGAGTTTTTAAGCGATTATGGTCCGTTTTATCAAACTACATGTTCACGCTAAATTTTAAACTCCTGCGATGAAAAACGGCGACTTCATTAAAGAAATTCAAATGGTTGTAACTACAAGTGCATGTCTGTTTTTAATGCAAAAAGGCGAACGAAAAACATACAAATATATGTATTCTGTTAGCTTGTCCAGATCGGTGTTAATAGTACTTTAAATTTGTTGTTTTTCGTATTTTTACTTTTCATTTACGCAACTCTAATAACCTTAAAATTTTTGCTTTTTTGCTTCTCCTCTAAATACGTCCGTTTGCATTTAAGGTGACGATATTTATGTGTGTATGTATTTACTATATTATATTTATATACGGATATATTCAATAAAGAAAAAAAGTTAATAAATTTTGAACTTATAACGAAAAAAATTATCTGAATTAGTTAAAAAAAAGTTATAGCGAATACAGATTTAGGTCGAATTTCATGGCAATTAATTGAATATAGTATTAATAGGAACCAATAGCAATAACTGTAACACGCTAGATCTCCATGCTGATTCAAGGCCATGTAAACTAGGATCCATATTTAAATTTGCCAATACAGAATCGTTTTGGCAGCTTGTCACCGTGCGGGTCGACCTATAGTTCCTTGTCCTCATGCTTTTTTCTCCTCGTGTCTTATCCCCTTACGTTTTGGCTTCTTGCGTTTTAAACAATATTGTTTTGTCCCAATGTGTTTTAACCAAAGTGAGGTATCTACACGCATTATGACGCATCAACATATTTAATAATTTTAAGTTTAGTTTTGTCACGTTGCGTCACGATGCATCACGGTACGTTATGATTTCTTACGATGCACTACGTTCCTTTACGATGCGTTACATGACTTTACGTTTGGTCATGATCAGGGCTCGGACTTTCATGCAAATGCATGTTTTTTGTGGTGATAGATAAGGAGGTATTGGCTAATAATCTATCCGAATCATCAAATTCGAAGTAGTTTGGCATTGATTTGTAGTTGCATATTTTTGCATATTTTTGTGGTAAGTGATTATTTTTGCTATTTTGGCAATAAATGTATATGTTTGGAGTTATAAAAAATTTTTAATGCATATTTCTCAATGTTTAAAAAAATATTAATATAACGATTAAGGATGGCAACCCAGCCTCAGTTGAGTTGCCAGTTGCTTAAAATGATACTACTGATGTCAACTGGCAACTGAGAGCTGTTAATTTTAGCTGCTATTTAGTGCCTTTCTGGCAACCATTAATTTTCAGTTGCCGATTGGCAACACAACTAAAGTTCGGTTGCATTAAATAATAGACCCAATTATGTTTGTTTTATGTTTTTTCTCTAATACAAATAAAAGTTTTATATTTTAATTGAGCTTAAGGTCTCTTTTTATATAAAAAAATAACAATATTTATTTTTTAATTTTCAACAAGTCCAATATTTCGCCATTTCTTTGTGTGGCTTCTTCAGGGATAAATAAAAGTGTTTAACAATTATTTATAGCTTTCAAATTGAAAATTTTTTTTTTAACAAACAAAAAATTGTCAAAATGAAAAAATGAACAATTTAAAAATACAAATGTACAAAAAACATTAAGTATTTTAATATCTCATAATTTTAATTTCCGCCTCCGTTCCTATATAATAAATATCTATAGCTATGAGCAACACTAGCCGTATCTGTCCTGTAGTTCATTCTTTTGTCTGTTGGAACATTTATAATTTGTAACATCTCTAACATATAACGTCGTTTATAATTATTCTCCGTATTTAAAATTGAAACATTACTAAAATCAGGATAGTGATTTAAATTGGCACAATGAGCTGCTAAAGCTGTCTTTTGTACAGAAACATTATCCCTATACCTTTGATTCGATTTTTGACTAGATATTCTAGTTTTTAATTTATTTTTGGTCGTACCTACATATACCTTATTACAATTTTCTCTATCACTACCATTGCTGAAATTTGATAAACTAAATTAGATTTTTCTAATCTCTGTACTCTGTCTTTTGTCTTACTAAACAATTTACCTACAGTTTTATACATCTTATGTCCCATTCTATATTTATCACTATCATATATTTTCGACTTTTCTAATCTTTCCGACATTTTAGGTACATATGTCAAAGATTTACAAATTTTAGGTTCAGAAGCTGTGTTTTGATATCTTCTAATACACCTATATTGTCTTATTAATTTGCAAATTAAGGGAATTGGGAAACTATTATCATTTAAAATATTCATAATTATCCTTTTATTTTTCCTATGAAATTCCGTATCACTAACTGATAATATTCTTTCTATAAGATAATAATTAATTATTCTGCCTGACGAGGTCGGTTTTTGGTACCAATCTATTAATAAGCTATTAATTCTCCTTATTATTAACGTATCTAAATAAGGCAACTTTGAACCACATTGTTTTTCTATTGTAAATTTAATGTCGGGATGAAATGAATTAAATGTTGATAGCATAGTCTCTATTTCGCTTTCTGAAATAATGCAAAAAAGGTCATCTACATACTTTGTCAAAACTTTTGGCCTAATGTTCAGTTTTTCAACACATTCATCAAGTAATTTTTCCATTACAATATCAGCCACAACTGGCGAAGCTGGAGAGCCCATGGGAAGTCCTTTTAGTTGTGCATATATTTTATTGTTATATTGAAAATATCTGTTGTCAATAATACAAAATCTAATGATACGCAAAAATAAATCCTTTCCTATATTTGTATGTCCCTTTAGCAAATCACATTTTTCACCTATAATATCTATTGCAAGATCTACTGGAATACTGGGAAATAGCGATACTACATCAAGTGAAATAAATTTTTCATTAGTATCAATCCTCAGATGTCGTATCTTATCTTTAAATTGTAAAGAATTAATTACATTGTATTTGGAACCTATCGTTAACTTTTTTAGAATATGTGTAACATATTTACAAAGCTCATACGAAGGAGAATTTATAAAAGAACAAATTGGTCTTAATGGAAAATTCCCTTTGTGGATTTTAGGTAATCCATACAGTCTTGGCGCCATAGCAACACTAGTCTTAAGTCTATTTTTATCTATATTTGTAATTATTTTTGCTCTGAACAATTCGTCAACAATATTATTATTTATTTTTTGTAATTTAGTTGAAGGATCCTTTTTTAATATTCTATATGCAGTAACATTACTAACAATATCATTAATTCTTAACTCATAATCATGCTTATCCATAGCTACTGTAGTATTTCCCTTATCTGCATTCAAAACAATAATGTTTCTATTTAATCTCAAGAATCTCTTACTAAGATCTACTCTATTTATTAAAAATTTATCTCTGTTCGTTAGCCTAATTCTGTTTATGTGATTATCAATAATAGTAGTCAGTCTTGACCTAGCTATTTCTTGTTCCTCTCTATCTTGTAGAGTCTGAACAAAATCTTCTCCATCCGATATTACTTTCATTAGGGGAAAATCTTCTTTCTTAATGGGTAAAGAAAATTTTTGACCCAAAGAAAGTACATATTGTACGTCAATAGGAATTTCTACATTTGATTTATTGATAAACCACTTACTATTAAATCTAATCCCTAATTCCTTTCTTTGCAAATCAATAAGAGACTTAAACTTTTTAATATGCACCTGTTTTGTTCTTTTAATCAAAGCGTTCGCTAATCTTTCATTGTATTCTAAAAATTTGTTAATTTCTTCATAGGTAAATAGTGTTCTTAATATATTGTTTAAATAAGTCATCTCTTCTTCAAATTGTTTCAGGAATTCATGTTTTTGCCTTATTGCCAGATTGAGAATTTTGATTTGGAAGCTCAGTATTTGTCTCGTTTAAGTTTGTTGAGTTGATGATAAACCATTACAATGAAAAATATTAATCATGTTTTTAAATGAGTTCTTTATGAATTTAGGAATAATACCTGAATTTCGGCATCGAATTAAAAAAGTTATGGATGCCTTACCCTTAATTAATTTGTCCCTGATGGTCTTATGGCTATTCACAGTCTTTCTTATTTGGTCATTCCTCTTAAAAAATGCATAATTTCTCCTATTATTGCTTCCGTGATAAACTCTTCTTTCCTGGATTATATTGATGATGTTGTTATTCTAATACTAATAATATATAAAAAAAATATTTTAATATTATTTTAGCTTTGGTACTTTTTTCGTAGGTAAATGCATATTTTTGGGCATATTTTTCATTTTTAGGTGCTTTTGTTAAGCGCTTAAAATAAAATTTTAGTTGCATGAAAATCCGAGCCCTGGTGATGGCACATTGCTTTTTGGCTCATTCTCATTTCAAATGATTTTTTCGTGTCCGTTGAAAGTATAGTAAAGTATTTCATAAAATAAACGAGTCAATTTTAAAATGAAAACTGCATTAGCCTGATGTAATAGATTTTAAATAAATGTACATAAGATTTTTTTGTGTAAGACTGTCCATTATGTATTCACACAAACTGGCGTGTCCGTAATGCATGATGTTGATTTTCCACACTAAGAAAATATGAATTTTTCCAAAAACGAGATTAAATTTATAACGGTTTTAGAATATTTGCATTTAGTTCTCTTATTTCAAACACTAAATTTTTGAAAAATATTAGAAATTATAAGTTTTTTAGATTGTTGGTGTCCCCAGTCATATGTATTGAGCGTTACGACTTTTTTATTTTTGTACTTCTAAATATTTAAAACCTTTGTGAACTTTGTGAAATAGTATTATGTTGCAAAATGTTTCATCAATCAATCATCGTTTGTATAAAAAATATAATAAATGTATTGAGTGTTATCTATATATATATTAATATTATTGTAACTTTTTAGTGAATCCATAAGAAGGTTACGTTAAAATACATCGATGATTATACATCTGAATTTTATTGAATTTAAAAAAAAGTATGTGTTCTAAAAAAATTTTGAGTTTGTATTAAAATGTATTGAGCGTTACGCCCAAAAAAATTTTAGTATAATTTATCTATAACTTTTAGTGCTTTAAAAAATTAACAGCAGCTGTAGGGTAGAAACGATGTAACGAATATTTTCTCTTTACAAATTTCAGGCTTTCTTTGAAAAATGCAGCAAAAAAGTTATTTCAAATTGAGATAATTTCGACGTTGTTGGTCCATGTAATTAATATAAGTCTTATTTGAAAGAACAGTTAGCCTACTTTTTGCTTATGTATAAATGTTTTTAAAGTATTATTTTAAAACATAAACATATTTTATTTTTCCTTGGGAAAAATAACATAAAAGTGGTCATAACTTTTAATTTTGTCTTGTGTTTAGAGGGTAGATGTATAGTGCGTTCAAACGCTGTACTCATTTTTTGTGGTTTATTTTTTTCGGAAAAGTCATTCCCAGAATACCCGCTGAAGCGAATGTAACACTCAGTACACAAAATGTTAATAAATCGAAAAATATGATTTTATTTCAGGAACCATTGAATGAAGCGAAAACTATAATAAAAATCCTATCTTCTCATATTGTAACAATTTGATTATTATCTAAAAATCTCGTTGATGGTTTGATTGATAAAAGGCAATAGATATTTTCATCACAATCCAAAAAATATAAGTTTGGTTTTATTTATTTAAATAGAGTGAAGGTATGTAATAAGACAATTCAATGTAGGCGAATGCTTGGACAAATCGAATAGCATGCCTTTATAATTATACTTCCGCAAGGATAAATGTTACAAAAAGTAACAAAAGAGAAAACAATTCTAGAAGTGCTATAAAATAAAAATTGAAGGTGGTTGTGGCGGCAGCGTTTGTGCGAAATCTTTATCATGTTTTTTTTGCGAAATTTTTATTTTATTTGTTGTTGCGAGTTGTAGTCTACAGAAATATGTACGTGCAAAAATTTATCTCTTCAAAGTTTTTGTTTCCATAAGTTTTTGTTTCCATAACTATTGATTTTTTTTTTATTTAAAAAAGATCGGTCAATTCTTTTTTTCTTTTCATGATCACGATTGAGCAAAAGTGTTGGTTGCACTTGTGCCGCATGCTTAAGAACTAGAACAAAGAATTTTTAGACTTTGTTTTTTTTTTGTTAATATTCCCTGTCCTTAGAGATTTGTATGTCTTTCTTTTCGTTAAAAGTGTTTTAGTTAGAAGCAAGTTTCTTCTAAGATTTACAATGTTTCAGTTGCCATTGACAGGTTCATGAAAAATTTATTACGAATTATTTTACTAAATGAAATACCTTTCTGTATATATACGAGTATTTATAGTTATGGTTGTCTAAATGTGGGATGATGTAGTTTTGTAAATGATGAGCTTTTTAAAGGAATTTTGTTAAATAAAAAAATTCGACAGAGAAAAAACTTTGGTGAAATTTCCGTGTTGTAATAAATTTTTCAGCTGTCTGCTTGAAAATTATTGTCTTGGATGTTTCTCTCAATGCCGGACATGAAAATGGGACACTTAAAATGAAACAGGATAGCTTTGGGTCATATTTCCTTTATTATAAAAGCTTTTGGATCTAGTTTTTAAACGTGCAACAAATATTTACCGCTCAGCTTACTCCAGAAATTACATTGTAAAAAAGCGGCAGATTCTCTTAGAGGATGCAAACACATTTCGGATCCAACTGGGATCCCTATTGGGATGTAACGCAGAAAAGTATTTGGTTTTATTTGGGGAAATATCGAAAACTTGCAAAAACTTTCTAAAATCGAAAAATACATTACAAACTGAAATATTAATCAAAAATTGCTAAAGCTGCCCAACAGTGCTAGATTTTCTCAACAGGTTCCCAATAACTTCCAGCTGTGGAAGAACTTATGTTAAATCACTTATTTCTAAATGGGCTATCCCAACAATTTCTCACTCGAATCACGGATGTGATAAACCTTTTGGGTTTGCCACATGCGTTCCCAAGTAGGCCCCAGTGTGAACATCTTGATATTACTGCATGCGTTACCAGTGATGGCTTAGGAAAGGAATCAACTCGACGCCCGATAATATTGTCGATAGAACATACAAATGCATTGGTACACAGAAAAAACTAAATTTCATTTTCCGTAAAGGAATTCAATGAAATGGTAAATATTTTCTCTAGGAACGGATCTAAAAAAAAATTTGTGAATATAGACAATAATATCATCTCAACAATTTCATTGAAAAAAATCAATTTTTTTCACTGAACAAATTGTTTAAATCTCTAAAACAATTTGTCTAAAAATATTTAGAAATTGTAAACAAGACAATTTACTAAATCAAACAAAAAGATTTACTGGATTTTTTGAAAAATATCAAACAATATATTTGTCTGAATTTATAAAACAATTAGTCTAAAAAATACTAATACATATTAAACAAAATGGTTTACTTAAAAAAAATATTTAATGGATTTTTTGTAATATATCAAACAAAATTTTTGTCTGGGTCATCATCATCCATTAAGCATTTATGAAATTTCACTTTGTTAAATGTGTTCAAGTCTGAATATTTATCTAAGGACTCTAAAAGAATGAATGAGAATTAACGCAACGATATTAACGAATTGATTCACTCAAAAACTTCAGTAAACAAACTTGCTACAATCGCACTCCTTTTGCTATTATCAGAACAACACAACATTATGTAAGAGAGTGACTGTTGTATGGAAATCGCAATTTTGGTCTATTGACGGAATGGGAATCGCGAGAAAAAATTAAACTTCAATATAATCAATGTCTTAATATAAAATTATAATGTCAAAACGGAATCCTATTGATTCTACTTGATTGCTTGCGTGCAGTAGGCAGCCACGTATACCAATAAAATTATAAAATTTGTTCAGTGTACTGTCGTATCTTTTGGTATAATTGTATTATTTCTACGATATTTAGTTACAAAAATATTAATATTTTTAAAATCGATCTTATCTTAATTTTTGTTGATTTGCGACTAACTAACATATAATTTCAAATGTGTCATAAATTAAAAAAAGCTAAACAAAATTCTAACCAAAATCATTTAATTATGTTTAATTTTCACATATCCTTAAGCTGATACAAAAAAAAACTTTCATTTAGCTCTGTAAGAGTATTTGTGGTCTCCTGAAAATTTTGAAAATCATACTTAAGTGTTTTTGTCAAATGTACACAGATATAATAACATCAGTCGAGAAAGTTGTTCCGATAGAGAGTCACTTTAAAAAGCAACATTTTCATAAAAAGGATTTTATGAATAAATAACTACGATCCATATCACAATAAAAGAACTCGTTTTCCTCTTTAAAGTTTGTTAAAAATCCTGGCTAAGAAAAATTTCCAATAATCAAAATATTTTTTTCAAATTAAAACACATCTATAAAACTAAATATATGTGCAAGAAATCCCTTTAATATCTTAAAGCCTTTGTAAATACGTAGTCGTTGGAATCCTTCTGCTGCAAAAGCGGCACATTAAACATTTTCAAAGGGAACTATTCACTTGTATTGCGTTAAAACATTTATGTGATTGTTTGTCAATTATTTGACTCCTCCACTAAAAAAACAAAAAAATTAAGAGAAATATTTAAAAAGGAAACATAACGAAAAATAAATATCAAAGCAGCAATAAATGACTGGCATGGTTAAACACAATCAATGCACTGCGATTTTTAACAATTGTTAAAGAAGTCGACTAAATCAACTTGCAACACATGCGGCGAACAAAACTACAATTGAAATTCCTTAGCAAAGATGATGCTGCAAATAAAGAGTTGGGGAGGGGGTGTAAAGAGAAATGTAATTCCTTTGCTTGTTTAAATATAAAGATTTTAAGCAATAACAATTTGTGGCAAATTCAACAACATTGCAACACACTAAAAGCTTAAAACTTAAACGGCAGGCATTCGGCCAGATATAATTTGGCAAATATCAAAAACTACATGAAAAAAAAAGAAAGAGAAATCTGTTAAAAATCGGGAGCACAAAAGACCGACACTACCGACATACAGAAGTAGGAAACTAAAACAATGCAGCGTCAAAAGTAGAAGGCAGGCGGCGTATGTATGAAATTTGTGAAATGGCATACTGCGGCTTATTTGCTACGAATATTACCAAAAGGCCGTGATGGCGATGATGTTGATGCTATAGCTGCTGCATATGTTTGTAATTGGCCACGTATGTATGTATGTATGTACGTCAAAAGATTGAGAGCTTGTTAAGACTGTGAACAATCGCAAAACGATAATCGTTTTTCGCGCACAAAATTCATACTACCATCAACAACAACAGTAATCCAGCTAAAGTGTAAAATTATTTAATTTTTGCTTATCGAGACATGTACTCGAAATCATCTCTCCCTCTTGGGCTCTTGGTCTCCATTCCTCTTAGTGCACCAAAAATATGTTTGTCTGTCTTTTTGTGTCTGCCAAAGTTCTTCGTTTTGGCTTTTAAATGTTTAAATGTTTAGTTTACTAAATTGCACCGTTTGATAGCGCAAAATTTTCTGCGGCATGTTAGTGAAATAACAATTGATGATATTGCAATGATACCAATTGCCTTGTGAGCCACATACATACTTGCTCTCACTCTAGAATCGGTTGTGCGTCAATACATTGAAATGTCCGAACGATTCTTATTTCCTTTTTTTTCTCGTTCACTCTAACTTGTAGGAGTTGTTTAACTTTTTCCCCAATACGTTTATACCATGCGTTGAGAATTCCGAGTACTGTTGAATTTCATTCGTTGTGGTTGAGTCAGCGTTACACATATTTAAAAAATTCAATTTGTGTATTGGCTGCGGAAAGAAAAAAAAAAATTGTGTTTAAAGAGTGTTAAAAGTAATTTTGTTAAACGTTGCAATCTTTGTTGCACTATCGAAGCTATTAATCGCTGCTCTTTATAGCAAACATCACACTATGGCATTGGACATTGTAGAGCTTTTAAATCGAATAAGGATGTGTGTGATATCGTTGATTGTTGTCTGTTAATGAGAAAAATATTAGAAGTTATCGGAGAACAGTAAGAGTGCTACATTTTGCTATGCCGCATTTTATATATCATCGATCAAGGCAATAACTAATCAGAGATGGAAATTTTTTATTTTGGGCCTTGCTGGCACTGTGGTATAACCCAAGACTTACTTATGAAGTATAATTTAAAAATTAAAATATATAACTGACATATTCGAAGATTGTATTAGGTAGGTCGTATTTTGGTGCGAGTAAATAGTTGAAATTTACATAACTTTTAACATTGTCGGTCGATTTTGAAAGATTAGTCTACTTTTTGCTCATGTATCAAAATTAAAAAAGTGCTCATAACATAGAATTTCTTCCTGGGATTATTATAATTTTTTGTTTTTAGAGCGTAAACCCTGTACTAATTTTTTGTGGTGTGTCTTTTTTATCGCAAAAATCATTACCAGAACAAGCGAGAAAGCAAATGTAACGCTCAATACACAAGAATTTAAAAATATAATTTTCTATTGAATGAGGCGAAAACTGTAATATGAATCCCACCTTCGCTTCTTAAAGATTTTCTGTGTTATCGGCTTTGAGACGGTTGCTATGATTTTCTGATTTCGCCTCTAAGGCATTTCCAAAGATGGCTTTGCTTACTGACGGTTTGCTATATTGCCGGCCTTCGGCCGGGTTTAATCATACCAAGATAGTTTTGTGACATGCGGTCTTGGAAATACCTCAGAGGAGAAAATCCCTAAGCCTAGCCGAAGGCCGGCAATGCAGAAATCCTCAGTAAGCGAAGCCGGCTTAGAAAATACTTCAGAGTAAAAAATCCATAAGCAAAAATCCTTTAGTAAGCGAAACTAGTTTAAGAAATACCTTAGAGGAGAAAGTCCTTAAGCCCGTCGAAAAGCCTACAATGCAGAAAATCGTCAGTAACCGAAGCCGCCTTTGGAAATATTTTAGAGAAAAAATCCTTAAGACCGGCCGAAGGCTGGCTATGCAGAAAACCTTCAGTAAGCGAAGCCGGTTTAAGAAATACCTTAGAAGAGAAAAGCCTTAACCGCGGCCGAAGGCCGACAATACAGAAAACTTTCAGGAAGCGAAGTCACCTTTGGAAGTACCTCAGAGAAGAAATTCTTTAAGCCTGGCTGAAAGCCGACAATGAAAGAAACCCCCAATAGGCGAAGGTGGTATTGGACATACCTCAGATGAGAGAATTTTTAGCCCGGCCGAAGGCCAGCAATACAGAAAATCGTCAGTAAGCGAAGCCGGTTTTGGAAATACCCCAGTTGAGAAAAATCTTTGCGACCGTCCGAAAGCGCTTAATATATTAAAGCTTTGGAAAAACCTCAGGGGAAAGATCTTAAGACCGGCCGAAGCACGATAATGCAGAAAATTATCAGTAACTGAACGCGGTGTTCTAAATACCTTAAGGATGAAAATCATTGCGCACGGTTGATGGCCGGCAATACATTTGTGCTCAGGGAAAAACTATTTTCTCCTCTGAGGCATTTCCAATACCGGCTTCGCTTTCTAAGCCGGGCTTAAGGGTATCCTCCTTTGAGATATTTAGAAAATCGGCTTTGCTTTCTAAATATTTTCTACATTGCCGGCTTTCGCTCTAGTTTAAGAAATTTTTCCTCTTAGGTATTTAGAAAACTGGCTACACTCACTAAAAAAAATTTATATCTCGTAAGCCCATAAAAAATTCTAGAGTTATTTCAACATATTTTGGGTTTTATTTCATTTTACCTTAATTAAATTTTTTGTGTGGGAACAAGTCCCAAAAAATGGAAATTATTTCATTTGATGTTTTGAAATAATTTGATTTTTTCGATTTATTTCATTAGATTTTGTTTGGACTTATCTAATTTTTTTAGGCCCCATTTCATTGGGAGTTATTTCATTAGGACTTATTTCGTTGGGCGTTATCTCATACCAGCCATGGAATTTTTAATATCTGTAATCACAATTTTTCATAGGGCCTTAAAGCTAAAAATTATTTTTAAATCTACTATTTGCGGTCAATGTCATGTTTTTGCTTTCCAATTTATGACTTGGTTTTGTTGACCTCCCACCTACAAATATGCATGTATGTACAATGTATATATGTATATGTAAATGCAAGACTGTTACGCTTTAAAAAAAATATTATTAATTTCCTTGCCGATTTGTTGCTTATTATTTATGAATTTCTGTTCATAAAAAATGCTTAGATATTTATAAAAAAATATTTTTTCTTATTCTTTTCTATATTTCGTCCTTAACAATTTTCCTAAATTTGCACTCTTTTTCTCTTTGTGATCTCAGATTTCATAAACTGATATCAGTAGTTGTCTACTGCATCTTAGCCACCATGTTTCTTTTACAGGTGTAACTAATTCATAACAAAAAAAAAACCTTTTTTTTCTTAACCAAAGATCATCATCATACAAAATATGCAATCTTGATTTTTAATTCTCTTTAAAAATTGTTAGAATTAACTTAGTAAATATTTTGCAAGTGTTGAAAAAAGCTAGAAAAGCTTACCTTAGATTTGCCATAGATATAGACTAACATCCAGACAGACACTAAGACTAGCAGTCATACATACAGACAGACGGTCATGTTAGTTAGTTGCAAGCATCAAATCACCATATCACCTGTAATACGAGCACAATCGTAAATACTAAAACATCTTCAATATCCACGTCTCTCTCATAGCCATGCACTCTGTTTCAAACTGTGTGGGTCAATCTACTGAAAATAAGCAGCACTAAAAAAAAACTAAACAGCAGCTGAATCTTCCAGCTATAAAATGGACTGATAGATGCAACAGAAATTATTTTACTAACTGGAAAAAGAAGCAAAAAGAAAAAGACAGCCTGTAGAAAATCTCTTATAAATTTTTGAGTACAACGAATGAAATGAAATAAACTTAAGCTGATTAAGATTTGCTGTTAACTTGAAGACATTTGAAAGAAATGTTATGAACTGAAAGAAAAGGCGGTCAGCAGTGACTATGAACGAAGTACTCTACAATTTTGCTAAGCCCAGAATACTCCGAAACAGTGTAACTTTATTTATACTGAAAATGTTGCAGACCTCGCCTGTAATCTTTAATTGTTCTATTTTATCTAAAATATTTGAACATTTTAGATGTAAAATTGATTTAGATGAAACTAGGGGTACAATTGGGGAAGTAGTGGCAATTAAAAGGATAAAGCCGCTTCAATTAGGCAGTCAAGTTGATCTTATGCTGTAAACGACTGATCTGAATTAGTGCAAAAGTGGAGCTATTTCTTGCCTAAAAGTAGCAACATCACATTACTTTCTCAGTTTGCTTACCGTAGAGTGTAAATATCTAGAATAAAGTTATCCTTTTGGGTTTTTATACGTTTAGTTTTTCCAAACACTTGTTGCTGATATTGTTCATTGTAATTTAACACCATCATTTATTTCTTCTCATCTTTATAATTCTATTTTAGTTTTCTAAGTATGTATTTTTACAACTGCAACAACTTCTACAGTAGTTTGTTATAGTTGTTGTAAAAGAAATTGCAAACTTTGGTAATAGGGAACGAACGTACAACCGAAATGTTTTATGGCAATAAAAAAAATATGCTGATTTGCCAAGTGATTTTAAGAAAAGTTTTACTTTTTTTTTTGCTCTTTTCGCCCCTTTTACAACTACTAATTCTAGGATTACTAATTCGCCTTTTGGTGGAAATCTTTTAAAAGAATCTTGAAATACAGCGGCTAAGAAAGAAATAAATTCTCTGTATGTATGTACATATGTGCTAGAGCAGCGAACATACTTAATGTTGGTTACTAAAGTTAAAGCTTTAATTACTATTAAATTATACAAAACATTAGCAGCAACAACAAATGGGCAGAAATATTATTTTATTTATGACAGACAGGAAGAAATAGTTTATAAGCAACCCACAATAGCAAATCACAAAAGTGCAACAGCAGCAGCGGCATCATCATCATCATCATCGCCATCACATCTCATCAGTTTGCTTCTCACATCAGCAGTAATAAAATGTTGCCGGTTGCTTTCACACAATCAAAAGGGAGTAGAAGGAAGAAAATAATCAAGTTTATTGGTATGAAAAAATGGTCAAGTGTTTAATAGAAAAACTTAACACAGGTTGATGCTAACAGTTAAAACACAGAAAATTATTTTAAAAAACAGCCTTCTGATGATTGCACATTTGTCTCTTATGGTTCAAATAAAAACTCAAATTAGAAATTGCAACAGCAGCGGAATAACAAACAACAACAAAAAATGCTGGATATATAAAACGGAAATTACATGAAGGAGGCTTTATTACAGTAGCGGAGAGTAAAATAAAGTATAGGAGGAGAAAGCAGTTTCCTTTAAATAGTACTCTCTATCCTCTTACTGACAAAGAGAACATATTGGCCATAACTTTTAACAAATATTATCTGATTTTAAGGAATTTAAACTTGTTGTAAAGCCTATGAAGAGATAAATCTAAGACATTTCATTTAATTAGAATATCTTTAATATTTTCCAAAATATTTGGTTTCAATTTTAAAATTCTAGTTTTGTGGCCTCGTCTTTGTACTCTATTTGGCATTTATCTCAGCCAAAAATTTCAAAAAATTTTTTTATGATTTTTAACGCAATTATTGATAATATGCAGAAAAAAATTTTTAGTTATCTCCATGCATGTTTTTCCTGTGCGATATATGTAGGCACATATAAGTTCCAGAACTTTTTAAAAATTCTGGCATCGATTTGTTAGTGCATATTTTTGCATATTTTATCCTTTACGGCATGTTTTTGCATATTTCCGGCTTAATCGCATTTTCAGTGCATTTTTTTAGTTTTTGTGGCATATTTAGCTCTTTTCTTGAATATTTTGGTATTTTTAAATTTAAATCTGTTTTGTGAACAAATTGTTCCTCAAGTTTTTCACTAATTTTTCTAAATTTATAATTTTTTCTTTAAGGACTTAAGCTTTTTCCCAATTTCTTAAAAATTTTACTCATTCCATTAATTTATTCCGAGTTTATTCACAGCTTTAACAATTTTAAGTTACTTTCGATGATATTTTTAACAACAACAATTTTTTTTCGATTTTGTTGCTTGGTTGCATGCAACAAGGTCTAAGGGAAATATTGTCCATGTACATTATTTTCTTTTCAAAATGGAATAATATCCATCGAAATTGAGAAATAACATCCATGAACATTATTTCTACTATGAAATGAAAATAGCGTCCACTTTTTCCTCTGTGTTATAAAATAGTGCCTTCGCTGGATAAATAGTTTTTGCGATCTATGGCCGGGCTTATGGATTTGCACCTCTTGTATGTCGAATACTGGCTTCGCTGAGTAAGGATTTTCTGTTAAGCTTGCCTTTAAATCTTGTCCAGAAAAATCTTATGCCAAGCCGAGGAGAAAACTCTTCAGCGCGTTCAGTGGTTATTTAGATAGAAAATCTTAACTCAGCGAAGACACTATTCTACATAACAAGAGAAAAGAAGAAAATCCTTAAGCCCGGCCATAGGCCGACAAGTAGCAGATATTTACACGGCGCAGCTACTATTCGATATACACAAATGACATAGCCCTTAAGCCCGGCCGAAGGACGGTCATGCAAAAAACAATCTTTATTCTACACAATTGTTTTTGAAAGAAATAAATTCATAATTCCATATTATCGACAAATCGTAAAAAAATATTCAAATTGGCTATGAATAAAGATAAAATTAAAGAAAATAAAAATTTTTCTTAAAAGGGATTAATGTCCAGTGGACTTTATTTCCATTTCGAAAAGTACGCTGAAAAAATCTATGCACGAACCGATCGCAGATCTTACGAAACATTTCGTAATTTACCACCGCGAAATTCTGTAGTAAAGTATATGAAATATACGAAAATAATAAAAAAATAAAAGTAAAAAAAGTGTGGCTGAACCGGGGCACGAACTCGAAATCTTCATATTTCTACACTGAAAATAATCCATGCAACATTTTACGAAAAAAACTTGCGTTGTTACTTTTTTCGTAGAAGATACGAAACTTTCGTATATATTACGAAAACAATACTACACTGAAAATAATCCATGCAGCATTTTACGAAAAAAACTTTCGTAATGACTTTTTTCGTAGAATATACGAAACTTTCGTATATATTATGAAAAAATTTTTAGGCAATATTTTTTTGAATTTACGAAAGTAACGAAAACCTTTCGTAAATATTTTTCCTTGTTAAAAAATATATTTGAAATGAGAAAATAAATTTAAATAATTTTTTATAAATTGACGTATATTTCAGATGTAAGTAAATAAAACAAATTTTAAGCTCTTATAAAATAAGTAGAAAGTGGCTCAGTGGGTAGAGTACCTGCCTTGCAATATGAAGATAGCGAGTTCATGCCCCGCTTGAGCCATACTTTTTTTTTACTTTTATTATATAATTATTTTCGTACATTTCGTATATTTTACGAAAGAATTTCGTGGTGCGAAACTACGAAATATTTCGTAATATGTACGAGCGTTTTCGTGCATATGTTGCATTGAATTTTTTCAGTGTAGTCAATATTTTTTTTGAATTTACGAATTTGAATTTACCGCTCGTAAATATTTTTCTTTGTTAAAAAAATATGCTTGAAATAAAAAAATAAATTAAATTTTTTTTTTATAAATTGACATATTTTCCAGATGCAAGTAAATAAAATACATTTTTAGATCTTATAAAATAAGTAGAAAGTGGCTCAATGGGTACACTGAAAAAATTCCACGCAACATATGCACGAAAACGCTCGTATATGTTGCGAAATATTTCGTAATTTCGCACCACGAAATTCTTTCTTAAAATATACGAAATGTACGAAAATAATCAAAAAATAAAAGTAAAAAAAAGTATGGATCAACCGGGGCACGAACTCGCAATCTTCATATTTCAAGTCATGTACTCTACCCACTGAGCCACTTTCTACTTATTTTATTAGAGCTAAAAATTAGTTTTACTTACTTACATCTGAAAAATACGTCAATTTATAAAAAAATATTTTAATATATTTTTTTATTTCAAAGAAAAATGTTTCCGAAAGGTATTCGTTACTTTCGTAAATATAAAAAAATATTGCCTAAATGTTTTTTCGTAATATATACGAAAGTTTCGTATATTTTACGAAAAAAGTCACTACGAAAGTTTTTTTTCGCAAAATGTTGCATGGATTATTTTCAGTGTAGAGTACTTGCATTAAAATATGAAGGTTGGGAGTTCGTGCACCGGTTGATCCAAATTTTTTCGTGCATTTCGTGCACCACGAAATAATTTCGAGGTGCGAACTTACAAAATATTTCGTAATTTGTGCGATCGTTTTCGTGCATATGTTGTATGGATTTTTTCAGTGTAGGCAAATACTCTACCCACTGAGCCACTTTCTAGTTATTTTATAAGAGCCAACAATTAGTTTTATTTACTTACATCTGAAAAATATATCAATTTATAAAATATTATTTTAATTAATTTTTTTATTTCAGATATATTTTTTAACAAGGAAAGATGTTTACGAAAGGTTTTCGTTACTTTCGAAATTTCGTAATATGTGCGAAAATTTCGTAAATACAAAAGTTCTTTTTTCGCAAAATGTTGTATGGCTTATTTTCAGTGTAGATAATATTCATAGACATTTCTTCCTTTTTTAAGTGGAAATTATAATCGCGTTTGCGAATACTTAAGCTATTTATGTGATTTCGCTGATTTATAGAAGAAATAATGAAAAGATGTGCGATACATTTGTAAAAGCTTACGCCATAAAATTGTTTGGGGTTTTGCTGCTTAGTATTTTAGTTTTGACAGATGAAAGGACAGGCTGGTATTGTCAAATCGATTCCCATATAAGGAACCAGAATATGTATACTTCTTGGTGTCAGAAATTAATATTATAAAGATTATAAACGAAATGATAAAGTTATATGAGTATATTTTTTTTAAATTTGGGAGCATATTTGAAATTTTTTTTGCATATTTAATACGCATAAAACACTTTTAGGGCATATATCCAGTTTCCCTGGTTATCTCAATTCATCTCCCCTTCGGAATCAGTTTACTTGATATTATTCATAGTACGTCCCTGTTCCTTTCTTTTAATACATATACTCTAGATTTTTCTTTGAAACCTCATTCTTTTTTTTAGTGTAACATCCTGTTTATACATTAGTTCATTGTATAAATACGTAATTTTTTTGTCATATTCGATGAACTCCTCTTGTGTCGCCAAACACCAACTAACACCACCGCCTCAAGAATTTTTATTCACTTCTTTTATTCAACCTCAAATGACGACAAATGACTTTAATTGCATTTCTTACAAAAACATGTTGATGTCCCAGGAACAAAACAAAAGCAATTTCTTCATTTGTTTTTGGTTTCTTTTTTTTTTGTTCTTTCCTGTCTTCATCTTATTGCCACAACTAGTGGAATATTGTGCAGCCGTTTTGTAATTATAAATGTAAATGGAATTCATGAGAAATAAAATCTTTGGTTTCCCCTGTAAAGCTTGAGAATTAGTTTTCTCTTTTTTTTCTTATTTTAGTTTTTATTAAAACTAAAGAATATAAATGACATTTTTATGTAAGAATAACCCCATATATGTGGACACAAATAAAATAAAAATCAGTTTAAAATTCCAGTGGGTTTTTTCGTCATCAACTGGGCTTTAATTATTTCTTTTATAGAAAATAGTTAAGACAAACCATAAATTTATACACCCGCTTGTAATAAAAGTGCTATAATTAAAATTCTATATTAAATTTTTAGATTTCTTTCGAAGTCCTATAATAGTCACAAATCATTTTTAAGGTGTAGGATGCCAAATTTCGTAACTGATGTTTATAGCATTCAGAGTAGAGTAATATATAGACTTTTGAGCTGAAAAAAGATATCGAAGATAGCGAAGAAGGATATCGCAGACGAAATCTTCTTGATTTAAAAGCAATTCTATTACAAGAGAAAATAGGAGTTATACAATAGCTTTCCATATTGTTAAGCAAAAGCATGAGATCAGTGAAAATTGCCGAAAAACTTTTCAAATTTAAAACACGATCGTCAACAAGACACAATAGAAAAATTAGCAAAATTTCATTTAGTAGCCACAACAAAATAGTTCATGCGTCATATATTCAAACAAATAGGAACATATACATACCGCTCAAATTTTTTGATTTTTGAACTAATAATGCAAAATTAGTTCCATACATTTCTTCATATACTGTAAAACTTTCTTATAAATATCTTGTATACTTAACTCTTGAGAGAAGAATACAATTTTCTTTTTCTTTAGAACTAGTTTTTTGAGCTATAACGACGCTGCAGCAAATGAGCAATATGTATGTAATTAATAACCAAGATGATTTTTTAATTGCATTATACTGCGGATTTTGACAAAACGTACATGATAAGGGCGATTCTCATTTTAAATGTACATTTTGTGTTTTTTGTTTTTTTTCGTTTTGTTTACCACTGTATCTAATAGAAATATGAGAAGGTAAGATTTATATTATAGTTTTCGCCTCATTCCATGGATTCTAAAATAAACTTATATTTTTTCGATTTTTTAACACTTTTATATATTGTGCGTTATATTTGTTTTTGCGGTTGTTCTGGGAATGATTTTGCGAAGAAATACACCACAAAAATGAGTACAGGGTTTGAAAGTACTATACCACTACTTCCCAAAAACGAAAAATTATAATAATAACACGACGAAATGAAAAGTTAGACCACTTTTTTATATATAACTTGGATCACATGTAGGGTTTTTCGCGGGATTTTCCGTCCCGCTTATTTTCGATTCCCGCTTTCCCGGGAAATTTATCCGGGAATTCCCGAGATTAAAAATCAATTTATATACATAAAAAAGTATTGATTTTTGCACCAAAAAATTCTTCTTTTTCTTTAAATTATTGCCGTTTATCATGAAATAATATCTATGTAAGGGGAAAGAAATCACCGAAGGCTCAAAGTGTATATAAAATTTTTTTGGATTCAAAAACGAAGAGAAAAAGATGTCTCCTTAATTAATTATTTAAAAGAACATTTTTTTTTTAAAACAACTCTAATGATTTTCAATATGCACCAAAATGCACGTAATTAGATATGCAGAAGATCTTTATGCATGTCATTTTGATTCATTTAGTGACGAAGAAAATGGAAAATAGATATTGTTTTGAAAAAAAAGACTTTCGAGGAAACTTTATTTATACAATAACCTCTTAACTATCCGGTCAACTTCTGTCGAGGGCGAAGGCTTTTCTCAACAACTGAAATTGCACAGAGCAAACAGATTCGTTGAGACAAGCAAATTTGTTGCCAATCGAATTTTGGCACTTGCACCAACTATCATAGAATTCTTATTGACAAAGAAGTTATTTTACAATCAAAAATAATTGTTACTCCGAACCCTTTATCAATGATAATAAAATTAACCACTAGTTGGTTGCAACAACCGATAAAAAGTAAAGTAAATTTAGAAAGACAATTTTTTAGTTGCAAATAATTGGTACTAATATACAATTCATAATATTTTATTCGGTTGTGCTCTACTTATTCGTTACTTAGTCATGACAAAAGCATAAGATCGGTTGATCTATCCAATTTAAGAATTGTCAGAATCATATCTTTATAACAATTATGATTTTATGGTGATGAACAGGAATTGTTTTTTGGATTCATAGAAAATTGATAGCGTGATTTGGAATATAGACTATTCCACTAAAATTTTATCGTCCCAACCGGTTTCTAGCCAATCATTTCTGGGTGTGTGTCACTTTAATAAGAAATCGATTGTGAGATAAAACAATTAAAACATTGACTATTTTAAAAGGCTATTTGCAACAAGGAATATATATTTTATAAGGGCAGAAAATTTTCATTGCATACCAAGGAGTAAAGAACTGAGTTTACTGCTCTAATACTGCTCTTTATCAACAACATTTATACTAGACAGCCTTTTAGTCGCTCTTTGGACTACTTTCGCCCTTTGACAACAACGTGTAAAAATATTGATGAATGCTCAGAAATAAAAGTACTTTGATTTCAGTCCATCAGTGATTTTACTAATGATTTGTATTCTGTCTTGTTAATCGGTCTAAAAGTAGTTTTTAAATACGAAGTTTCCTCAAAATTTCGATAAATATATTGTTTTTTTTACTTAATTTACTTTGAATCTTTTTGCGTTTCTGATTAGTTAAGTTTTGTGCTTTTTATCTCATTTCTTTAGAAATACTTTTAAAATACTGTTAAATACTTTTAAAATAAAGCTCATTTTAAAATAAACAATGATTGAGTAAACTGGCCCAGGGTATAGCAATGGGAAGGTAAGGATGGGATGAAGAGTTGTGTTTTTTAGGTATACCTGGCAAATATGAGGCAGCCAAGGTATCACGGTGGAATCCCCCGGTAGGATTCCAGAGGGAGGGCAGCCTAGGCTAGCATTCCATCAGCTAGCAAAGTTTGTGTGAGGTAAAATCGACACGTAAGTACGGGATGCTGAGTGAAAAGCCGTTTTCGTCTATTTAGTCTTTTTTTGTCACGTTCGGGCTCCCCAAAAATCTAACTTCTATTATTTATTGTTCCCAATTGGCTGGCATGATTTTATTTTGTTTGTAGTCGTGATATACCGGATTGGTTGGCAAGAACACCACCCCAAGACGGCGAGCTCTAGGCGGAGCAAATTCCAGCATGCCAGCGCCGCCAACAATCTGGCCACATCGACACTTTTGTGTTTCATTTCCGACACCAGCTACTACTGCTTATATAAAAATCGATGTATACCGGAAATTAAAGTTTTTATTAATTATTTTAAAACGTTCATCAATTCCCGGGAGTTCCCGGGATCCCGGGAATTTCTTTTTTATTTCCCGCAATCGCGGGAAACAAAGAAGTCCGTGATTAAAAAAACCGTAGTCACATGGAAAATATAATATTTGTATATTTTAAAATAATGTTTTAAAAACATTTATACATGAGCAAATAAGACTAATTTTAATAAAATCGACCGTACCAAAATACCACCTACCTAATACATTCTTCGAAAATATAACAAGCCACAGCAAGGTAGAATAATCTAAAGCTTAGAATTGATTTAAAGTTTAGAATTGATCTAGATTCTAAAGCTTAGAATCTGAAGTTTAGATTTTACTTTCGCAAATAGAATAATACATTTTTTCTCTGCTTTAAATTGGTGTTTTTGTTGAAAAGGCATATGACTAAAATAGCAGAGAGATAGAGAGAGAGAGAGAGAGAGAGAGTTCAATAAATTGATTCAACTTATTTAATAGTATTTCGTTTTAATATTTTACCGTTCTTTTCATTTTATCATGGGCAAGTTTATATATTAATTATATGACAATTAATTAATTATATGACAATTAAGAATATAATTTTGAGTTAATATCAGTCGCAAAAGAGTTGAAGTTAAAAGCGAGAGGCAAATTTTGAAAACTTTTCCATACAAGTAAAAGCTGCCAACAGAAATTGGTTTAACGTTTAATTTTTAATTACTCTGACACAATAGGAAGTTATAACACAAGCTCCGATGATGAGATCGTGGCTTATCTCAAGAATACCAGGGTCTTAAGTTCGACCCTTAAGCAGTCAAACAATTTGTCTTTATCTTTTAAATTATTACATGCTTTAAAAATTCCTTTCTCAATAAAAATAGTTTTGTTGAAAAATTAAGTTGAATAAACTTAAACCTGCATAATTAAGTATCTTTGGATTAATTTTTCCCTTCATACTTGGAAATTGTCTCATGTCCATTTCACTCCGACTAAAATGTTACAAGCTTTATACTCCTATTTGATTCTATAGGCTAAGGTTCTTAGCGTTATATTTAGAAAGAGCAAGATATAATCAATATTTTCCAGGAAGAGGGGAAAAATTAGCAAGACTTTCTTTATTTTAGTTGTATGGCCAATGTAAATTTGCATATATTGTATTTTAGAATGAGCTAATAGGCCCTAATCTCTTTATAACTATAAACAAAACAAAATATTTTATTCCATTTTTTCCCGACGTTTCGTCAATTATTTGTTGACTTTATCAAGGGGTAGGAATTCTATTTAATTTTACAAAAACATTTAACTAAAAATTATAATTTCACTATATTTTTATAGGACATTATCACTTACAATAATATTTTAATTATCTTTTCTACGTTTTAAAAAAACATTTTAATGGGTTTTGCCCAACAATTAATTCAAAATAAAATTTTTGATTTTAGAAAATAAAAAACACAACTTAATAAACTATATCACAGGTTATTTATTATCATTTGATCGCCACTTTGTAATTTGCGCTAATGTTATCTGTATCTTTTTTTAAATTCATCGTCCTTTCCCTCTTTTCCCAAGCCTCTAGATAAAAGAGGGAAAGGACGATGAATTTAAAAGAAGATACAGATAACATTAGCGCAAATTACAAAGTGGTGATCAAATAATAATAAGCAACCTGTGATATAGTTTATTAAGTTGTGTTTTTTGTCTTCTAAAATCAAAAATTTTGTTTTCAATTAATTGATGGGCAAAACCCATTAAAATGTTTTTTAAAACGTAGAAAAGAGAATTTAAATATTATTGTAAGTGATAATATCCTATAAAAATATAGTGAAATTGTAATTTTTATTAGATATTTTTGTAAAATTAAATGGATTTCCAACCCCTTGATAAAGTCAACAAATAATTGATGAAACGTCGGGAAAAAATGGAATAAAATATTTTGTTTTATCTACATAAAGAGATTTAGGCCGTATTAGCTAATTTTAAAATATAACAACAATTTAGTTTTCAAACTACACACCAAAACATAGCAACACTGTTTTCGGAAGCCACTATACTTACATGTATATCTTGCTTATCACCACTAGCTTTAGTCTAATAGACGCTTTGGACTAAAACATAATATATTGATTGATTGATTGTATTTTTTTTTTGATTCTGAACCGGTTGTGCTAAGAACATTAATGGAGCCAGATATATTTGTTTGCAATAGAAAAATGTTATCACATGCTTATTAAAGTAGCTGTCACTAAACAGAGACACTAATTTTAAACATTTGACCTTTCACATAAATAGTACCTTTGTTATGTAAATTTATCCTATATAATAACAACGGCATTTAAAATCAATACAGCCGATAAAATAAAAGTAGGGATCGAAAACCGATCGCTACTTTTTGGGAGTCGGTCACATGAATTATCTTATGGAACGTTCTCCTCCCTTTAATCCATTCCCAAGCCTCTAGATAAATGCATTTTTAATTAAATCATAGTTTGTTGAACAAACTACCCCCCCCCCCCCCCCCAACAAAAAAAAACTATAAAATCTCTTATAAATTTATTGAAATACAAAAAACTCATCTAATTGTTAAACAAAAATTTTAATAGCATTTCAACCCTTTTTTCAATCTAATCGTCTTAACACAAATGCACAGAAATTCTATAAGATGTACCAACAATTAAAACAAAACTCCGGGTCAATTTCAAATCTCTCTACATCTAACTCTTATGCGGGATCACTCACTGTTGCTTATAATACATGTAACATTTACTTAAACGCAATTAACGAATTGTATGCCTTAAGTACCCAATAAAAAATTTAACACTTTCAATTTGTATTGTTTGATATGGATATAAATATTATAATTGATGATAACTACAAATAACAACAATAAAAATGGTAAATCCGAATAACAAATTGAGACAAAAAAGAAAAATTAATGACAATAAATCTGAAAATGTTGGCTACAGAATCATAAAGCTGATTGAAACAAATTAATGACAATTGAACAAAGCAGCAACTGAATTGAATTGAATAGAGATTGATTATTTTCAAATTTTAAGTGACAAAGAAGTGGGTGTTTTACTTTGTTTATCTTTGTGTGATATGTGATTTGATTTCATGTTTAGCATGTTTTGATTTTCAATTGATTTAAATTAATTTTAACCGCCATCATCAGTTTAATAAAATGGACAAACATTAGCGTTATTTGTGATTTCGAATTAAGTGCTTGTGTTTTTAATTTTAAGTTAAATTATGTAAAATGTTACAGCATTTTCAAATATAGTGTATTTTTAAAAACATTTTGATGACTTTATTTGAATTAAAGTTATTCAGTCTGTTCGTAGAACTATTTAGGAAATTTTATTGCAATCTTAAAATTCCCTTAATTTTCTGTAACAAACAATTATTCTCATACACTAAAGAGCACATACTTTCATATTAATTCTCATAGACGATTTTTCATTTATAATGACTGACTTTTCAACAATTAATTTGTATGCTCTAAAGTATTATGCAACAATTTAAACTTAAACATTTTTTAAAGTCACATCAACAAAATCGTCTTCTACTACAACTTATCAATAAAATGTGATCTTGAAATTTGAACAGAATCTTTTTGTTGTTGTTGTCACATTTAAGACAATTTTTGCACTTGTTCGGTTTTGTTATCAAATACTTTGGGTTCTTGCCACAAACTAAAAGCAGCCTACACAGAACATGAGTCGTTCAAACATTTGAAAATTTTACACTGGATGATTGGTGTGATTAAAAAGTTAAAGCACTTGTAACATTAAGGAAATGTTTATTCAACAAACAAACAAACATTTTTTTTGCCTTACCACTAGTTGCGTTTAGTTTTGTCTAACAAATTTTTATTCCCAGCCTGACATGTACGTCTGGTAAAGGCAAAGAAAAAAGAAAATTAAAATAAGAAATGATAGAGAATGTGATTTTATGATTTTAATGCCAAATTACCTAAAAATGCATTAAAGTGCTCTTTTGATATATACTCGTACATACACTGTAGATGAGCTCGTAAATGCTGCTAAAACTTAAATGGGCAAAAAGAGATATTTACAGACTTTGTGGAGGATTTGGTTTATTATGGCTGATTCTCATTCTAAGCGTACGTTTTCTTTTATATTTTTTTGTTTACCAATAAAGCTCTAGGCGCTGATAAAATAAGTAAGAAAATGCTCTTAGAGCTACGCTATACTGCAAAAAAGATAACTCTATTTTTTTCAACGGTATTTTGTGCCTCAAATTCTATTCCGCAGAATGGAAAGTTGCGCTAATTACCATGATACCTAAGCCAGACAAAGAACATATGGAGGTGGAATCCTGTAGGCCTATACGCCTACTGTCTAACATATCAAAACTATTTTTGAAGCAACTTATGAGTAAGCTAACACCCATACTAAATCGTACTGGATGCATTCCAGACCACCAATTTTGTTTTAGGAGACAACATAGCACGATTAAACAAACACATAGACTCGTGAACGTGGTTAGAAAAATCTTCGAAGAAAAGAAATATTGTTCTGCGCTCTTCATCGATGTTTCTCAGGCATTTGATAAAGTATGGCACGAAGGTTTAATACATAAACTAAAGCAAAATCTACCCGCAAACATCCTTAAGCTTTTAGAAAGCTACTTAACTGAGCGAAAATTTTTATTAAGGAAGGTAATTTTATAAGCCCTCCGCAACCGATTGAAGCCGAAGTTCCTCAAGGCAGCATCCTTGGCCCTGTATTATATCTGATATATGCCTCTGACTTGCCGGTAAGCAGTAACATATACATATCAACATTCGCTGATGATACAGCTTTTCTAAGTGTTCACAAAAGCCATCGAGAAGCTTCCCGCAAACTGCAAGAGTTTGTACCCCAGTTGGAACAATGTCTAAAACAATGGCGAATTAAAATTAACAAGCAAAAATTTCTACACATTACCTTTACATTATGCAGAGAATCCTGCCCACCTATACAAATAAATAACCAAACTATACCTCAAAACACTGAAGTAAAATATTTTGGTGTTCGTCTTGATCGTCGTCTAACATGGAAGTCACACATTAATGCAAAGGTGGCCTAAATGAAATTAAAAGCATTTCCAATGAATTGGCTCATTGGAAGGAACTCTACTCTAAGCCTTCATTGTAAACTTCTTCTATACAACTCCATTCTAAAACCAATATGGTCCTACGGTATCCGGTTATGGGGCACTGCCTCGGCATCAAATGTAAAAAAAATTCAAAGGCGACAAGATAAAGTACTACGTACGATTATAGCAGCCCCATGGTATGTCTTGTTTCTGAATTCATAAAGATTTAGAAGTGCCGCTGGTTATGACAGTGTTTTCTAAACATGTCACAATATACATAAAACAAAAACTCGAGTTGCACCCATATCCGCTAGCTCGAAACATCATTAACTTTAGAGGCCACACTCGGCTGAGAGCAAGAGTGTCCCTCCTTCGAGAATACGAGAGATGTAGACAACAAAAGAACCAACCGCTGAAACTCGCAGAACGAAATTAAAAGTTATGACCACTTTAATACATTACAAACATTTATACACGAGCAAAAAGTAGTATAAGTTTTCTTTCAAAAAATACTTATTTTAATTAAATCGAATAACAATGTCAAAAGTTATCTCAATTAGAAATAACTTTTTTGTTGCTAAATACGATCTACGTAATACATTCTTCGAAAATATAACAACCCATAGTGAGAAAGATGCAAATGTTTTCAAAGGAAACCTGAAATTTGTAAACAGAAAATGTTCGTTACATCGTTTCTACCCTTCAGATGCTGTTAACTTTTTTTAACGTTTAAAAATTTATAGATATATTGAAAAAACTTTTTTACGTAACGCTCAATACATTTTTTTACGAACTCAATATTTTTTTAGAACACATACTTTAATTTGAGTCCAATACAATTCCGATCCATAATCTGCAATACAATACAATTCACTAAAAATGTCAATAACATTAAAAAATATGGATAACACTCAATACATTTTTTTTGTTGGATACAAACGATGATTGATTGATGAAACTTTTGCAATATAATACTTTTTAACAAAGTTGGAAAAAGTTTTAAATATTTAGAAATACAAACCTACGCTGTTATTTAAGTGTATGCTGTTAATGCAATTTTAATAAATAAAATGAATAATGAAGCATACTAAAAACTCGTAACGCTCAATACACATGACTGCGGACAAGACTAATCTAAAAATTATAGTTTCTGATATTTTAAAAAATTTAATATATGAAATAATAGATCCAAATGCAAATATTCTAAGACCGCTGTAAATTTATTATCGTTTTTGAAAAAATTCATAGTTTCTTAATTTGGAAAATCAACACCATGCATTACGGACACGCCATTTTGTATGAAAAGGGGAAAACAGTGTTTTAGTCGTTAATTTTTACTACATAATGGACAGTCTTACACAAAAAATGTATGTACATTTATTTACAATCTATTAAATCATGCTTAAGCATACTCGTTTATTTTATGAAATATTTTGCTATACTTTCCACGGACACGAAGACAGCATTTGTAATGAGAATAACCCTTATATATAATTACAAATACGCAATATGAAATTGTTGTTGTTGATGCTCGTACGCATGCGTGGTACATTGACGTTGAAATGAGCTGTGATGCGTACATAATCCGACTTCATCCTCGAATGAAAATTAAACTGTTTACATTTTTATTAGCTTTGTAAAAAAAGGATGAAAAAATTACACGTTCACAGGGTTGCCAAGAAGGTTGTCATATGAGATTAAAAAATTGGTCTGATAACCTTGTCAAATGGATTTTTGATCAAAAATTATACTTTCTAAACTCAAACTCAGACAGAAAATCTAAGCAAGCCATGCTTCATAAGTAACATATGAAATGAAAAACTATCCTATGCAACAAAATTAAACTATTGTCATGATCTTTGATGATGTTTTAGATGATTTTTTAGATGTGTTATGTATGATATAATAAATGCAAAAACAGTCGAAAATTAAAATTTTATGTATACGTTTTTTAATTTTTTTCTAAAATTTGGGATTTTTGAAGAGGCTCTGCTCTACCGATTTTATCATAACTTAAGAAGACGTTGCCCAATTTAAGCCGTTCTAATATTGTTTTTTTTGTATGTACTCACGGTTTCATAATCATTCAGGCTGCAATGATGAAAAATATTTTTTTAGGTAAAATTTGAAAATTCTGACTTTTCGAAAATTTATAAAAAATTTAAAATGGGAAAAACATAAAATTTTCATTAACTGATCATAAAGCCACATATCGTCGTTGCTCTGACGTAAACAGTTATGTGAAAATTTCCGAAAAAAAATTTTAATGCAACAATCTAAACGTTTATTGGCCATACATCTACCCACCAAAGGGTTTAATGATAATTTTACAAAATCCTGCGAGACAAAATGTTCTAAATTAAAAAATTATTTTCTTAGAAATGCTCCAACAAAGTGATATATGTGTAGTTCTAAAAGCAATATCCAATTATGTATCTTGTATTTTGCAACATAATTATAGTGATGCGAATATTGTTTTAATAACTTAATTAACTTTAAAAAATCTCGCATGGTTACGGCATAAAACAGTTTTTGGACCTTCTGAAAATCGAGTTAAAAACACATACGCTTTATTGAGTGAAAATCGAAGGATAGATTTGATTTTATTTACAACAACGAGACACTTTAAAATTTTTTGGAAACAAATTGAATTTTGAAAAACCTGCTCCACAGATTTTTTAATAACTAACACTATTTTTTTATACCCATATGTATGCTTAAAGGTTTCCGAGTTATTTCAAACGAAATAATAAAAAAAAAATTATTTTGTAAAATTAAAAATTTTTTATTTGTTAAAAATTCATAAAAATCAAATAAATTCAGTAAAGTGCGACTTTGGCTCGCACACGAAGGGTTCAGTACGCTCTCTTTTCCTTTCAAAAAAAAAAAAATTTTGCCTTATAAATATGTAATATTTTTATCATGTTACACACACCCTTACAAAATGCAAAATTTTTCTAAATTTCAATGGAACAAAAAAAGATCTTGATTTCCCACTTAACACTAATGTATATATACGGCCATGTCACAGTGTTCAATTCCGTTCGGAAACGGAATTCAACCTAACCCATTTTTGTAGCAGCTGGTGTCTAAAAAAGAAAACTAAAATACGCAAATTTATCAGGTGTGTCCAGACTTTTGGCGGCGCTAGTATGCGGCGGTATGCTCCAGTACGGGCTGGACATATTGGGGTGGATTGAATTCCGTTTCCGAACGGAATTGAACGCTGTGACATGGCCGATATTTAGCGAGTCAAATATTATGTGCAAAGTTTGTATTAAATATTGATATTTAACGTGGTTAATTTCACTTGTAGAAAAAAGCACTAAGCACAGCTGTAAAAAAGGGTATTATCTCACCCTGAAAAATAACTGGGGTTAAGATATGGAACATATATACCATTTATTTGTGCAACATAATTAGAAAGGAAAACGACAGCTTTTCACATGTTTGCATATTTTCTTAGAATGGAATATAAGCCCGCGCGAATGGTAGCATGCATGTAACATTTTTATTAGAAACACCATAACTCTTCGTTGTATGGGTCTTTTTATTGTTTTCTTAAAAACGAAAAAAAAACTTTCATTCAGCGGAAATATAGGGCGCTGAAATGTTTTATAAAAATGTTTCTCGTTGTGTTCCACATAAAAGTGTTGAACATATTTTATACCTTAAAAGTTAGGCTTACTAGGTTTCCTATGCCGGAATCTAATTATGAATAGGTAAGTAATTAACCCTTAAACATATTTTAAGTTTTTTAGTGGTTTCTGGCGTTCAAGTTGAGTCTGAAGGTTGGGAATCTTTGGAGACTTTGGAGAAAAAACTCATTTCGTACCAATGAGCTTCTAGTATAGTACTTTTTCGGCTCAAATAGTACTAAAATAGTTTTGAATTATTGTAACCAAGTAGCCACTCGATTTTGGTTGATTTTATGTACTCATTGTGTCAAAGATTAAACATGGCTTTGTTTGCTAAAAATATTTTTGATAAATTCTTTTTCAAATAATGGTGCCAAAAATCAAATAATAATTTCACTTTATCTCAATGAAACTTCACTTGTGCCATATGACAAGGAACCTACTTACTAATTTCCTTACTCTTATAAAGTTGAAGTTTGCAAGAAATTTAAAATTCGCTCAAAATTGATAAAAAAAAACCATTTCTTCTATTAAAATTTGAAATCCGACATTTCTGTGGTTTTCTTGAATAGATCCGTAAGTCGACTTACGTAGATTTTAAGTTATTAATGGGAACTATTTCTATTTTAAGCTCTCTATCCATGAGAGTCAAAATTTTCGGGATATCATGGATTAATCTCGTTATTTTTTTATGCACAACAACCTGACTTCTATGTATATTGATTCCATAAATTTTCAACAATAACGACTTAAGTATTCCTGTGTGATGGATTATTTAAACACACAAGCAGAGATACGATGGTACTATCAAAACACATTCTTTTTAAATATTTTGTTCAATTTTGCTTAGTAAATGTTATTTATGTCGACATATACGGTTTTGTGCAACCTTTCTAGGATCTCGTTCTTACGTTATTTTTGTCGGAAATTTTTACATAAAGCTATTTTGGCAAATATATGTATATCGAGTGTAAAAAAATCAAACATGTTAATACCGTGGACACAATTTCAGAAATATTTTGTTTTTGCTCTACTGAAGAGATCAGTTTTAAGATATACGGCTTTATTCAAGAAAACCAATGATTTGTTTATAGAATATGGAGTTTGAAATTAAGCTACTCCATCAGAATCGCTGTTGATATTTGGCTTGAACACTAACAAATAAATATTATAAGCTGTTCTCTACACAGAAAAAAATAGACAAGAATTATGTTCAATAAGACCATGTTATTGGAAAAAATATGAATTTCAATAACATTTGTCATTAACTTAATACAATATTTCGTTGTTTGTATTTCTACCCCATGCCGGTTATATCTCTTCTTTTCATACAAAAGTACTTAAAACAAGTTTTATCTCATAAAAATATAACTGGGACATGGCTCGGCTGTAGAGAGCAAGCTTTACGACCAGGAAGCCCGAGTTCGTATCCCAGGCATGTTAACATTATTTTTAATTTATATTTTTTCTTTTGAAATAATTTTGCTATCAATATAGCGGAATTCTTTATCACAGGAAATTTGAAAAAAAAAATTATTGAATACCGGGATTTTTGTTATCAAAAACGAAACTTATTTTTTTCTGTGTAAAGACCACCTGTTATGTATTCTCCTTAAATAAGTACACAAATCCAGTCACTAAATAGCCGCCTAATTAGACTTACGAGAGAATGAAGTTAAGGGCCAAAGTAGAGATAATTATTGAATCATCAATGGATACCACCCAACAAGCATGGAAAATTTGTAAATAGTACCAGATGAGTCACGGGGGTACCATCGTACTATTTTGGTTTCAGTAGTACCAAAAAAAGTACAATTGTGCCTACTTTATCATCCCTGGTCCCCACTATATCGCCGCTAAAGGTGAGTTTTATTGCCTTTTTTTAAGAAATGGACAAAAGGACTTTTAGAGCAAAGAATTAGAGAGTAAAAATATAAAAAAAAAGTTTTTTCGTGGTGTTTTACATAAAAGTGCTGAAAACTTCTTATACCTTAAACTTAAGGCTTATTAAGCTGAGTCACTATAACAGTGTGCAAATGGCGTTGAACTTTAACTCCTATATATATTTTTAGTGGCCTCTGTCAGTATACTGTTTTTTGTGTTGTACAGTGTAATATGTTTCTGAAGCTAAAACTTCGTATAAATCGCTGCACTGAAATTGGCTTAAGCCCACTCGTTATTTGATTGAATTGCTTAAAGTGCGTTTCCGTAGACCACGTAATCGTCGACGAAAATGAAATTCCATTAATTGGTAATGAAAAAAAGTTCCTTTCATACCTTTTTTTCTTTGCTAATCTATGGAATTTAGGTTTCGTTTCGTTTTCGTAGGCGATTACATTGTCTGCGAAAACGAGCCTTTATAGTCCTCTACGATAGCTACAGCCTCATTTCAAAAATATTTTATTTACTTTGATTATGCAGGATTCATCATATTCTTCCTTCATATTCCAAAGAAATGTATAACTCATAGTTTTAAATTATTCTTTCAAAAACTTTTCCCATACTTTATAATATTTCCTTAAGACATATCTCATCTTTTGGGTATGCTGGTACTAATTAAAAGATTAACGTCTTCCAAATTCCTTCGTATGAGACATTTTTCTTCCTTAAAAAAGCCTTTCTTTTCAACTTGGCAATCTTAAGTGCCAGCATTTTAATACTCCTGGGGAATTGAAAAGAAGGTAAAATAAAAAAAAATGAAATACAATTTGCTAGAATGCACTTTATTGCATTTTAATTAGTGTAATATCAATTTGTACTTTAAGAGTGATGAAGGTACAATATACAGTTGAACCTTTAAATGGTAAATGCATGCATCAGCAACAATAACAAAAAAAAAAAACAACAACAACATCAAACGTCAAATAATAACTCGAAACTTTACTGGACCTTTGGTTTAGGGATAAATAAAGATGAAGTCAAAAGAAAAAGGCATCATAAATGACATAATGAAAAGAAGGTAATAAAATGTATGATGTTATATTTTGAGTTTAGCTTTCATGGTGAAGAAATATTGTACAAAGAAAAACATTTTGTGTAATGAACTTAAAAAATGTGTATTTTTTTATCATAATACTGCAAGTTAGTTGAATAAGGTATTGATAGTGGATCATTTTTATTTAGAGTCCGTGAAGGTCATAATTTTGTATAATATAATATTTTTCGTGTAGTATGTAATTTTATATCTTAAAATTATTTAACATCTTTTTGAATAGCACGGTTGTAATATGTAATTAAAAAAATATTTCTTCAGCTTTATCGTGTCTTAGCTCTTCTCTATATCTTAAGGCTTATGAGCCGGTGTTACCCCCTTTTTATTATCCAAAAATCTTTTGTAATCTTATATGACATTTTCGCCAAAGTAGCGTTCAATATATTTTTGTATGAGTTTAATATATTTTCCAAACACTCACTGCAAATTGAAATAACAACCAATGAAATAGATCACATAATCATCAACAGGGCTCGGACTTTTATGCAAATTCATTTTTTTTTGTAGTGATAGATTGACTAATTATCCTGCGAATCAAATTTTAAGTAGTTTGGCATCGATTAATAGTTGCATATTTCTGCATATTTTAGTGGTAAGTGCATATTTTGGCAATAAATGCCTATATTTGGAGTTATAAAAAATTTTTTAATGCATATTTCTCAGTTTTTGAAAAAAAAAATTTTTAATAGACCGATTAATGATGGCAAGCGAGCCTCAGTTGGGTTGCCAGTTGCTGAATATGATCCCACTGATGGCAACTGGCAACTGAGAGCTGTCAATTTCAGTTGCTATTTAGTGCCTTTCTGGCCACCATTAATTTTCAGTTACCAACTGGCATTCAACTAAAGTTCGGTTGCATTAACCCTCTGCGACTGACGTGACTTCATTATCACAATTCCACTGATGTGGTATTACACTAGACACTATTTCAACTGTTTATATTTTCCAAGTTCCGTTTGTAAACCCACTGAAACTATTTTTGATTTTAGTTTAATGAAGTAGTTTCTTATTTATTGTAATATTTTGTTAAAAATAAAACGACAAATCTTATTAAAATCAAAATTTTAGGCATGTCATAAATTGGCCTTAAAAAACTTACATCCATACAAAAACAAAAAAACATTCGACATATATTTTTTTTTTGTAAAAAGTTTAACATTAGTTTTAGCTTATACCTAAGCTAATCAATCTAGAAAGAAAAGATATAATATCAATGGTTTAATAAAAAGTTAAAACGTATTTTATCAGGTCTACCTCAATACTGACGTGGTAGACTTGTAGACACTTGTATGCTTTCTTCGCTCTAATGTGCGCATGAGAACGTAATAGGAAGGCACTGAAAATACCTGAATCAATATTTGTATAATCATGTCGTAAAACAATGTCTTCTGTTTACTGGTGTCTGCTAGACTACCACGTCAGTCGCAAAGGATGAAATAATAGAGCCAATAATGTTTGTTGTATGATTTTACTCTAACAATAATAAAAAACTAAAAGAAATATTTTCATATTATTTAAGTTTTGGCACTTTTTTCGTAGGTGAATGCATATTTTTGCGCATATTTTTCATTTTTACGTTCATTTGTTAAGCGCTTAAATTGATCAAATAGATTATGCTTGATGAGTTTCAAGTTGAGATGGCCGCGTGTCGTGGTTTTTTCATGACGACTCAATACGAAGTGTTCGCGACAGAAAATCTGATTTCGTTCGTGTTCGTGCCGTGTCGTGTTGAGCAAACTTGACATGAAAAACCATGAAACGATTTTCAGATTAAAAATCTATGAAGCTTACCGCACAAGATTATTGAGCGAAAATCTTGATAAGTTACTGTTTTTCAACAAAAATATGTAAATAAAAATACAAATAGAACAAGAAACGATGAAATGGAAGAGAAATATATCTTTGAATATAAAAATATGTTTGTTGTTTGTTTTTGGATTTGATTTCGTGCGTGTTGTGACGTGATCGTGTTTTGAAAATTTTGGGCGAGCGTGTTTCGTACGTGTTAGACATCCGGTATTCGTGGTCGTGTCGTGTCCTGTTGGAAAATGTCGACACGCGCCCATCTCTAGTTTCAACAACAACTTATTAATTACATATATACAAAACAAAATTCAATTATTTTAAAAAACTATGAGAGACTTTTATCACATATTTTATAATACAAGCCGTGATCAACTGATGGAAACTTTTCCAATATAATATTATTTGGTAAGATCAAAAATTCTGAAACTTAAGTATTTTCATCATATTGGAAGGCTGCTAATGTAACCCCAATCTTAAAAAATGGAAGACTTACAATCTTGAAAATTGCTCTGCACTTTCCAGCGTATGGTGAATTTTCATCTTTTGAAATATTTGGCACCCAGTAGCTTACTCAGGGAGCAGCAGTATGGATTTCGTAGGGGACCCTCGACACACTATTTCGGCAAAAGTAATGTGGTCACTGTAGATAAATATCTCCAAGGCGTTTATTTAATCAAAATTTGTTGCCGTCGAACAATTTTGAGCATTTTCATTGTTTGCACTAGACGAGTTGTTATAGATGGGATCTCATCAAACTGCTTCAAAATTAATTTAGAGGTAACGCAAGGTCCCTACTCTGTCGTACTTCCAACCCTATCTACTCTTTTGATGGGTACTTCCGTAGTGTAGTCGATAGTGTGCTACACTATTAATCTAGAGAACGAGGGGATCGAGCTTGAAGTATTTGGGGGAGGACTTTTAACTGAAACATCCTAAGATGTTAAATTTGTATCGAATTTGGTTCTGCCCCAGCTTAGGTTATCGTACTTTCTTTAGATACTTATATGCAACCCCGTTCCTCCGTTATTGTAGAGAATTTAAAGACACATATAAATTTTATGCGTAATCGGCTAAAGGCCAAGGTCTGGAAAAACCGACTTACTATTTTCTCAGAAAGCACATAGTCAACAAGTTGCAGAACCGTGTATACTGGGGGCTGTTTAAGTAAGTTTTTGTAGCAGAGCTTCAAGTTTCTATAAATTGTATTTACACAATGATATTGTTGTATGCATTGAAAATCAAGAGTAGCCGGTAACCGGTTACCAGATAAGTTAAAGTTAATATCAAGGGACTGATTCCAGAATAATATGGTGGTCTCATTAGATAATAACAATTAATATTATTTGGATACTATGTAATAGGTCATAGATCTAGCCGCATATAACTTGTTCAGTGTCGTTTAATACCAGCCCGAGTCCCAACTATATTGACTGAAGACTAAGACGATAGATGACGAAAATGTTTAATATGTAATCATTTACACAATGTCTTTTTTCACCATTCACCCACCACTCCAATTTGGTCATTTGGCATCAAATTTTCTGCGGAGAAGATGAAGGCACTGCCACTATTTGAACTCGTATTAATTGTTTAATTATTAAATCGTTAAACTGTTCAACATTTTTACAACAAATACAATCTTCATCTTTATTTATAAACATAAAGAAATAGAATATCTTAATTATGTATACTCTTGTAGTTTTACTACATTAGATTTGTAAATTAATGGATATAGGGAAATATTCATACAAAAAGAAAAAAAAAACAATACGTTTTTGTCAATCGATATAATTTTATACGGATCTTTACTCTTTTTCTTGTGTTTATCGCTGAAGCATTATTCTGTTAAGGGCCATTATTACAACTCAGCAGTAAAATGGAAGATAGTTACTGGCATGATAAGCAGAAGTGATCGGTAAACTGACCTGCAACAATTTTTCATTATTACAACTTCCCTGTAAAATAAAAATTATCTTTTTCAAAGTATGGCTATACAAGAGCACAAGTGGCAACGTCATACATATGTATTTACAATGGCACAGATAACAGGTACATATAAGTCTACAACAAGTATAAATTTGTTGTAGAAACTACACTACAGTTGTCAAAAAGTGTTGAAAGATGGATGGAGTTATCAGCGCAGGTAGCTCTATAATGAAATATCCAATACCGTAAAGAAGGGAAGCTCCATATAGTGACAAAATTGTGATAATTTCATCACTCCATTAAGTTTGCCGAGTAAGGTCATGTGTTCTGGTGAGTTCACCAGTTAGATACGCCTTGGTGTTTACTTGATAATGAATCAAGTATGGCAGCCTATGAAAATGTGTGCCGATAAAAGTTAGCGGAAGAATGAACTTCCCAGTAAGTTATCCCACACTTCTAGGTTAAATTGAAGTTGTAATAATGAAAAACTGTTTATCCTACCGATAAAATGCTAATTATAACTAAAGCCGAGTTGTAATAATGGCCCTAAGTAATAAAAAATGCTTGATTTTAAGTCCTTGTAAATATATAAATTACGAACTTAAATTCGAATTTTTTCAATTTTAACATTCGATTGTTGTCCTCAACTATGGTGGCCACAGTGAAATTCTTTCATGTGTGTTCCTTTCTCAATCGCCCCAAAGTATAGTTTAATAACAATATTTTTTTTTTCTTCTTGCATCATTTATGAAAATGACTTTTAGCTTTTGTTGTAAATTGTGCTTGAGGGCGGCGGTGGGTCTTCTCTTCATCAAATGAATTTAATGAACACAGCGTTTTGTGTTGCTTAAAGTCTGCGTACAAAAAACAAGTGATGGCAAGAAATGATTCAGTCAAAGTAAGTTGTGTGTGTTTGTGCGCGCGTATAACTATAAAACTGCAATTATTCATTGCGGTCCTCGTCCAGGTGCTAGCAAATCTTTAACTATTTCTATTGCATTGTATTTAACGCAAAAAACTAATAATAAATGAATACAATTTTTTAGAAATTTGATCATCGAAGCAACTGAAAATTTCTCATATTTCTAAAGCTTCCAGTCATATTCGTTTTTTTTATGGCAAGCTTAAAAGATTATTTCATTGCATATTGCATTAACTGGGGCTTGGCTGAAGCACGAGTATATAAATTAATTGATTTTTTATTTAAGCAATTTGTTGGCGATTTTGACTAGGAAATAAATATGGAGAACAAATGTTTAAATAAAATCATATATTTTTCAAAAGCTTCTGGTCTTTACTAAGACTTTTGCTTCAAATAAAATCAAATTTACAATGTCTTTTGGCATTTGGAATGTATATGAACATAAAATTAAAGTAAAAGTAAGTAAGTAAAGTTATTGTTAAGAATGCAACAAATAGTTGGATCCATTTAACAATTGGTGTTATTATTTTATGTGTGACGCTTTATAAATCATTGCATTTATTAGAGAAGGAACCCATCAAAAATTATTGCTTCGGCCGAAGCAGGTTTCTAAGCGAGAGAAGCTGGTTTTGTTGTTTCTCCTGCTTCGAAAAGCGCTTCGAACATGCATGATTTTTGAAAATTTTTATTATTTCGGGTTTCTAGTTAAATATTTTGTAATGTAAATTCAAATTATTTTTATTAAGAGTGTAGTGTTGGAATATTCAAATCAGATTAGCAGAACGGATCAGTACTACTAATTTCGACAGGCCGCTACACCGTCTGATCAGCGTTCTGTTCACTTTTACCACTTATGAAGGTGGATGCTTTTTACAAGGAAACCGCAGCTATTTAACTAATTTTCGCCAACAAATAGAATACAAGACTTCTTCTAAATTCTTGCCCTGCATTTTTCTATTGTGACTCAACTTAGTTTTGCCGAAATTTCCCTATCTGACTAATAATCCAACACTCACAAACTTGTTATTTGTTGTCTTGATTGATTTGTTGATTTTTGTTCGCGATGTCTCACTTCGGAGCTTTTGTTTTTTATATAAAACAGCGCTTCTTTCGGAGCATCAAAAATGCTCTAAAATCATATCTCTTCGTCTTATTGCGTCATCCAATTATATGATCGTTAAACTTCATACAAAACAAATTATGTTTTATTATAAATCTCTCTCTCTCTCTCTCTCTTCCATGCAATATGTGAGAGATACTTTAAACGTGTTTTGAGTTTTTAAATGTGTTAGTGTTTATTTGAAACAATCCGTGTGACAATTCTTGCGAACCTATTTTGTTGAAAGCTACAATGCTACTGAATATGATTTTGTTTATTTTGGATTTTGAGTTGAATAACTTCGTAATTTAAATATTATGAACACTGAGAGATCTCTGAATTATTTTGAGCATCCTCGGAAGCGCTTCAAAACATCGCATGTGGAAGGCATGAAAGTTTTTTACTGCTTCCAGAAACATGATATTTTTTTGCTAGGAATCGTGAGTAACCTTTGCTCTAATGATCATGGACGTTAACAAGAAGAAATGGTATTTATGCATGGTCTTGTTTTTTACTCACTCTGTTGGAACGAATATGAATACCCGTGTTTTCGGAATACTGGCGAAAAGTTTAATTTTATCAATAAATACACCATTTCCATTTGTGTCAGCAATATTTTAAAAATCAAGATAATTAACTATTTTTTGAGGAGTGTCCCATGATATTGCAGAGTTCTTTCATTAAACTTCACATCTTTACAAAAGTGTTCTAGAAATTTTTCTCTCAAGGAAATTTAAAGTTCATCACTTTCAGATTTTATATAGAAATTTTCCATTTATATTTTAGAGGCTTAAAGTTAAAATACAGTTTTTAATCAGTATTTCTGAAATCGTATTAGTGTTTAGAGGTAAAGAACCATATTGCCATTTATTTATTCTTTTTTTTATTTATTCATCGGCCATGTTAAGAAAATACCAAAAAATCACGGCATTTTTTAAAGCAGAAAGCATTCACCTAAAATTTTTGCTTACATTCACTCACTCACTGCTATTGTTTCCTACTCATAAATATCTTTATCAAACTATTGTTTTCTTAACAAATTTCTCTTTAAAGAAATTAACAAATCGCATCATCGAACGTATACTAATCCCTATTATACAGTAGCACACATAAAAAAATATATCTCCATCTAAATTAAGATTCCATTAGCTATTTTGCTTTAACAATTTGGCGGCATTGAAAAGAAAAAATTTAAACTTAAAATAATAAACTTCAAATCCTTTTCTTTTGTCAAGTTTATATAGTAAAATACAAAATAGCCGCATCATTGTTAAACAATGTTGAAGTACAAGTGCAAAATCTTATAGAAAAAATAGACAGATTTCTTTATGCACTAATGTTATTTATTTCATTTTCTTTTCGAGCAAGACCTACACAGAGAAAAAGTATGAAAGGAAGAAATTTTATTGGACAAAATTTAGAGGAAAACATAAGTTTTTATGTGTTTGCACATAAATTGTATTTAGACAAAATTTTTCAATAACAACTTTTATAGTTCTTTTTGAATTTTATTACTATTTTGTTTTTGATTAATAGTTTTTATTATTCAAGTCTCTTAAATTTTCAGTGTATGTGTGCTAACTCGCTCGCAATATGCTGAAATATATTAGTGTTACTTTATATTTATTAGTCATTTATTTACAGGGGCAGTCCAAATAAATATAATGAGTTCTCTTGAAATAAATTACTACGTAAATTTTGACATCCTGTGGCTGAACGAGTGTTTCAATAAGGTGGTCCAAGTTTCAACATTCTAATAGCTCAGGTCCTTTTCTATGATTTTTATATACATAATTTTTTAATCATATCTCAAGTTTCACAGATACAGATTTATTATCCTTTTTTCTCAAGTGGAACCACTGTGCACACTGAATTGTTGACTTACATACGTTTAGGCATTTATCGGGGCGCACATTGCAAATAAAGCTGCAGAAGTATTGAGTCATTTCGCGATTATATAATATAATAACCGGTAATATTTAACATCCATTTATAGGTCTATAACTTCTACACGTCATGAAATATTTTTTAGAGCTTTGTTATACACCACTCGTCAATTTTTAACGAAAAGTCATTGATCATTTTATTTTCCCTTATGTATGCAATTTGTTAAAATAATTAAGAAAATAATGATAAAGAAAACCAATTTTTATCAACCACATCCTGTTCATGTTGCGAGTGACTATATATAAAATAAAAAAAAAACGTTCAATTGAATTGTATTGAAATCTTTTATTGTGGCAATAAATCTAGCGCGTGTCAAATAGTTTTGTGGCGTGTAAATACTCATGTAATCAAATGAAAAATGTACAACAAGGCTAAAGTAAATCCACCATACTCGTGCCACAACCATAATAAATTTTTTTTTCGATTTTATGGTGGCAAAGACCAACAAATATTTGAACAACGAAATTATTTTCTAATGACTTTCCGCAGACTGATTTAATTTAAAATTTTTACGCATATACAAAATTAAACACTTATTTGCTTTAGCTATTAACATTTTTTAAATAGAAAAAATCATGAAGTTTTAAATATGCCACAAAACAACACCTACTAAAAGGTGAGCGTGGAGGAGTTTAATTTTTGTGTGACAAAACTTGTCACATAAAAGACATTTTAATACTACCAGCATCAGCATAAATCTTTTAATAAACAGCACAATTTTTTCTTTTTACGAGTTACACTCAATGTCGGTTGCCAATCTTTTTTTTCGCCTCTTTTCTGGTAAAGCGTTGACAAATTGCACATTTAACTTAATTTCAGAGATAAATACCTTTTTATAAAAAAATATGCATGCAAAACTTATACTCACGTACACATAATCTACAGTTGAAAATGCAACAAACTTCTGCAACACATCGCCTCATAAAGATAGACAGTGTAACAGACAAACTTATACAGAGATCACAGTTTGCTAGTGTTGATGTGCTGCATAAATAGACGATGACTCTATTTTATGAGACGATCCACAATTGTTTATGGTACTGCAGTCTGTTTTTTTTTTGTAAATAGACTGCAGTCATCATACGTAATAAACACCCACAATTTGTGTTTCATATATTTTTTTCTTCGTCTGACATTTCGATTCTCTAGTTGCCATTTTGTTACTGTTGCAAGCAACAAATCCCCTCATGTATTGCACTAGATAAACAGTCATAACGTCTGCTGAGTTTGCGAGAAGCTGTTTTATGTTTGTAGCGCAGAAATGGCACAGAAAATTTCTGGCTGTTTTGACAATCGTTATTCTTGTTGTAGTTGTGGCTGGTATCGTTTAAATATTTTTGCTGTGACAAGTTAAATTTGCATAATTTGTGCCAAAGTCAAAGTTATACCAATCATCCCAACACCAACACTTAGAAGGCAAATTTTTTCCATTGTTTATTAAACTTAGATTTTAACATTAATCGTTTCAGAAGCGCCACGTATCAATTCTTGAAAATGGTAGAGTTTTTAAGTTTTTCTGTTAAAGTTTTATCTAGGACTACACGTTGACACGCTACTTTATTAGTGGAATAGAAAATTAAACCTTTAAGAAATTTATTATTATATGAAATTTATTTGCTGATGGTTAAGCATTTCCTATATGCATTTAATTGGTGCTGTACCAAATCGTCAGTAGACTTCAACCAGACTTTTTAACAGTTACAAGCCCTTTATCATATTACAGACTTTTAAAAACCATTTGAGAATTTACAGATCATTTTCAAAAACAAGCATAGTAGACTTTAAAACTTATACCAAACCCAGCAAATAATTTGTATTTATAAATACTTTTATTGTTATCCGATGGACATCTAATTGTATAAAGGTGTAGAAAAATAAAATAGATTTATTTCGAATACAAATTATTTACTGGGCTTTGTATAAGTTTGAAAGCCTACTATGCCTATTTTTGAAAATCATTTATACATTCTAAAATGGTCTTTGGAGGTCTGTGCATACGATAAGGGGTTTGTAACTGTTCAAAAGTTTTTTTTATCGCTTATATTTATTTATTGTATCTTCAATAAAATTGAACTAACAATCAGCAATAGTAACTCTAAAATTTAATTTTTTTTTCAAGTCTAGCCAATGCCAGACTAAAATATTTGTTTCAGTGGCTGGTTATTTGGTTGTCTAGGTCTCTCGTGTTCGGCTGAGAGCAAGAGTGTCCTCTAAAGTTAATGATGTTTCGGGCTAGGGGAGTTGGGTGCAACTCAAGTTTTTGTTTATGTATCTTGTCGCATGTTTAGAAAACACTGTCTTAACCAGCGGCACATCACTATCTTTATGAATTCTCTTGTTTCTGACATACTATGGGGCTGCTGTAATCGTACGGAGTATTTTATTTTGTCGCCTTTGAGTCTTTTCTACATTTGATGCCGAGGCAGTGCCCCATAACTGGATGCCGTAGGACCATATTGATTTTAAAATGGAGTTTTATAGAAGAAGTTTACAATCTAGGCTTAGAGTAGAGTTCCTTACAATAAGCCAATTCATTGGAGCTGCTTTTAATTTAATTTGGCTCACCTGCATATATATGGATATTCCATTTTAGACGACGATCGAGATGAACACCGAAATATTTTACTTCAGTATCTTGAGGTATAGTTTGGCTATTTATTTGTATAGGTGTGCAGGTTTCTCCGCACAATGTAAAAGTAATATGTATACATATTTGTTCCTTAATTTTTATCCGCCATTTTTTTAGCCCATGTTCCAACTGGGGTATACAAATCTTGCAGTTTGCGGAAAGCTTCTTGATGGCTTTTGTGAACACTTAGAAAAGCTGTATCATCAGCGAATGTTGATATGTGTATGTTACTGCTTACCGGCAAGTCAGACGCATATATCAGACTTAATACAGGACCGAGGATGCTGCCTTGAGGAACTCCGGCTTCGATCGGTTGCGGAGTGCTTAGAAAATTACTTTCCTCAACAACAAATTTTGGCTCAGTTAAGTAGCTTTCTAAAAGCTTAAGGGTGTTTGCGAGTAGGTTTTGCTTTAGTTTATGCATTAAACCTTCGTTCCATACTTTTCAAATGCCTGAGGAACATCGATAAAGAGCGCAGAATAATATTTCTTTTCGTCGAAGGTTTTTCTAACCACGTTCACGAGTCTAAATGTTTGTTCAATCATGCTATGTTGTCTTCTAAAACCTTATTGGTGGTCTGGAATGTATCCAGTACGATTTAGTATGGATGTTAGCTTACTCATAACTAGTTTTTCAAACAATTTTGACATGTTAGATAAGAGGCTTATAGGCCCATAGGATTCCACCTTCGTATGATCTTTGCCTGGCTTAGGTATCATCGTATTCAGCGAAACCTTCCATTCTGCGGGATAGCATTTGAGGCGCAAAATACCATTGAAAATAAATAGAATTATCCTTTTTGCAGTAATTATCCTTTTTGCACGAATATTAAACCTCAAGGTAACATCTGGTATAGCGAGGACTGGTGGCGGTTCAACTATAGTATCAGACGTATTTGGAGTAAATACTCTCTGCAAATGGTTTACAAACAGAGTACCTTTTTCATCGTCAGTTCTTGCCCAGCCTTCATTCGATGCTCGCAATGGAGGCTTATATGTCACTGGTCTTTTGAGGCCTAGGGCTGCTCTCCATAGCGAATAGTCGGTTTAAGGTGTTGCGTCGAGCCCATTCAGAAAATTTTGAAGAGAAGCGGTTTTTTGGTATTCTAGTAGAGTCTTAAGCTTTTTAGTACATTCCTTCAGCTTAGATTTTAGCTGAGAGGATCTGTAGCGTTGTCATTATCTACGAACTCTTCTTTTTTCAGATAAAAACCGTTCAACATCTGCTGAATAAATTTCATTATATCTCACCTGAAGACTTGTAGTAGTAGCTGGTAGTAGCATTTAGAGCAGCTTGCTTCAGGTTTAACTCGAACATTCAAAAGTGTGGTTGAAGTCTACTGACGATTTGGTGAGTCACCAATGAAATACATATAGACAATGCTTAACCATCAGCAAATACATATAATTTGGAAGATAAAATTGTTAGACCAGAAGTATTTGATTTTTCTTTATTTACACTACTTTACAAAATTTTATTTTACAAGGTTATAAATTTTCTAATACATTTTTGTAGGATATGCTAAACACGAGAAAAGTAAATAAAAACTTCATTTCGACCATTGCACAGCGGCTTAATAACTTTTTTGTGGAAATAATTCGGTAACTCGTGAACCGTTCAAGATATCGTTCTAAAATTTAACGCTAATATAGCCAAGGTGTATCTTAATGCACGTCCGAGGGCACGGTATCCTAGCATGATTAATGACTCGTGCGCAAGTCCCCAAATTGGCTACCTCGGACAGTAAGTTTTTCACAAAAATCGATAAAAGTTATTTTATAGTCCGGACATTAAAAGGTTTTTTAACTAGATTGTCATTGAAAATGTCTAAAAAAGAAGTTCCTGCATGTGTGGAATATTTTTTTTAATTTCCGAGATTATTGCGTCAAAAACTTTTTTATTTTTAGGCGTCCTTAATTAATTTTTTTAGGTGGTAAATAAAACAGCAATATTAAAGATAACATTTAAAACGAAACGCGAAGATTTTCATGAAGATATCTTTTTTCGTTAAAAATTTATACGGATCTGAACATTAAACATGTAAAAATGGGAAATTTTTGGAGTTCTTTTCCAAAAAGGTGGTATTGTTTTTTCGATCATATAAAATAATTTTTTTTTTTTAAATAAAGCTAAGTACTCTGTTCAAATTTGCGAAAAATTTTGATCAACATTAGATTTTTTCATACGACAAATATGACAAGTAACTAATTATAATAGCCGTTGAAAGTATGCTGCAATTGTGTACGTTTAAAAAAAACCCCAATGTGTTTGTTGTAAATTCCACACGAAAAAATTGGTGCTTATATTATTTCGCATGAAGACTTAAAATGTTGTAGATACATTTCACAGGTTTTTCACAAAATAAACAGAGTACTACTTCTGCAACAATTTTTCATGAGAAATTCGTGACAATTTTTTTTATATGAACTTTCGTCAGCAGTTCGAATGAAATGATGAACACAGTACCATGCTTAAGGGACGACCTCAATTGATAAAAATCACGATGTTCATACAATAGTACCATCTTTATTTGTGTGTGTGTGTGTATGAGAGTGTTGTAAGAAAATCGTGTTTTTATCAATAAAGTTCCTTCACTTTTATCAATAGAGTTCTTTCATTTGTTTTAAACTTATATGCAAGTGCTTTCGTTTTTTTATTATAGAGTTTTAGCTTTCATCCGATGGACTATTAAATAAATTTATAATACTATGGAATTTGTTCTTATTTGTGGTACAAAACACCTTCCGAAATGACAAGAATTGACGAAAAACGTTAAGAATTTCATAATATCTTAACTTTGGCGCGATGTAAGTCAAGCAATTTTTATTATATGAAAGTCAATTAGCCACTATTCGAAGTGAAATTTCTGAATGACGCTTTAAGAAGAAGTATAAATGGAAAAAACACAAATGTACTACCCTGAATGACAAAATTCAGAAAGTCTAGTTTTTTATAATATTCGGAATTCTGTTGCTATCAAGAGCGTTACCGATCACGTCGTACCATGTATTGTTGGCTAAAAAAGCGAATAGAGCTATTTGGTTAGCTCCTAGACCTTTTTGTAAGTACATATGTGGTTAAGTTGTGTATATTATGTCGGTTACAGTCGATTTGCATATCTGACAGGCAAATTGAAACTAGTGTATAGGATACACTGTGAGGTAGTTTTTCCTCGTTCTCAAGAAAAACGAGCAGATTCTGATTGGTCTAAATGATTTGGGTAGATGCTTACATCTACCGCCTGTAGTGGTCTGTATACAGAGCACTTCAACTCCATGATAAGCCTTCGATATATTGGGTGTTTTTTATTGAGGTATAGAACTTTAAGTTGGCATCACTTTTTTAACTGGCGGCCATTTTGTCAGCTGTCAAGTGATTAATATTTAGTTTGGTTTGCCATTTCATCATGACCATGCAATGCGTCGTGATTTTGGTGTATGGGCCGAAAATGAGATTGATCTCGATGCTGATTTTCATCGCAAAATTTTGTTCAGTGATGAGGCTCATTTTTGGTTGAATGGCTACGTCAACAAGCAAAATTGCCGCATTTGGAGTGAAGAGAATCCACATGAGACCCTTGAGACGCCATTACATCCACAAAATCTGACTGTTTGGTGTGCTCTATGGGCTGGTGGAGTCATTGGGCCATACTTCTTCCGAAATAATGCTGGAGAGTCAGTTACCGTTAATGGAGACCGGTATAGAGCCATGATAACCGACTATTTTGTTCCCGAATTGGATGGCATGAATGTGGATGAGTTGTGGTTCCAACAAGACGGCGCTAAATGCCACACAGCGCACGTCAAATCGATTTATTGAAGGAAACATTCGATGAGCGCATAATTTCGCGGAATGGACCTGTCAATTGGCCACCAAGATCGTGTGATTTGACACCATTGGATTATTTTCTTTGGGGATATGTGAAGTCGCTCGTCTACGCCAACAAACCAGAAACGTTAGGGGACTTGGAAGCCAACATTCGTGGCGTTATTGCCAACATACGGCCCCATATGCTCGAAAAAGTGGTTGAAAATTGGACCTGTAGAATTGGCTTTATTCGAGCCATCCGCGGCGGCCACATGCCCGAAATCATATTTAAACATTAATGGCATAAAATTATCCTTCCAATAAAGCCAAATTGATGGACATTAAAACGATTTTCTTGTGTTTTATTTCAATTCGAAGTTCTATACCTCTAAAAAAAACACCCTGTATAACATGTCAATCGGCTTGATATGGCAATATTAGACAGTTTTGGAATAAGATAATGACTCCCTTGGCCCAAGGGACTTATAGGGGCTAACTTTAGATAACACCCAGCTTATTGGATCATTTCCAAAGATTCTGTCTACCAAACTACGATATCTGTTGGCAAAACTACGTATCCATTGAGGGAGTGAAATTAGATTTACTGGCAATGATCCTGTGATTTGATTACATATGCTTCAAATAAATCAACTATAAGGATTCACAATAGAAACAGTAGTTAGCGCTATTTTAAAAATAAATCATCCACCATCATGCTAAAAATAAATCAACTTGAAAAATTAAAAAAAGCGCTAACTATCCTCATCACCATAAAAGGGTTAATGCAACTTCATACATGCTAAGAAAAAGCACATCGTCTATCCTATTTTCATTTTTTTTATTACAATTTTGTTCTGTCATCTGTATTTTAGCCACCTTCGCTTTTCTTCGTTTCTAATCGCAGACGCTACAAATTTCTCCCCACAATTTCTCAGCCAACCAGCCAGCATTTTCTTATGTTGCATGACAGCATTGTCGCGTGTTAGCCTTCATCTTTTGCCAAAAAATACAAAATAACATAAGAAAACAAAAATAATAAGACTTTAAATAAGAATTACAATACACTCGACAACACAAGTATTTGAGAGTTCTTAGCAAATCGTTTTATACACAAATTAACTTTCTTAAGTGTTTTTATTTGGAAAAAAATCTCGAAAAGCAGCAACATTCGACTGAATGAATGAATTTGTCGTCTGCTCTTGAAAATGATTTAAAGTACCATCAGTACACGAGTGTTGTTTGTATTCTGCTAATACATTTTTTCATACACACATACATATGTATGTATGAAGTAATATATGTAGCTGCTGCAACATTGCAGCAGCAACAGCTTAAGGTTGTGGGCTGTTGCTATTTAACTTATGAATACTTTTATATACGAGTGTTTGGTTTTGTTTCTTGATGCCATGGTTTGTTTATTATTGCCTCAAGTAAAACAGTTTTGTTTTCTTTGGCATTAAGTTGTTGCTTGAAAGCCACTTTCTTTACAAAGAAACGAAAACATTTAACAATTCATTTCTAAAGAATTTGTGGGTGCATGTGATGACGGGGATATGTTTTATTCAAAATTTTTATACAGTGAAATAACCCATAAGCGGAGTAATAATAAAATGTTGTGGGTGTCAGCTCTGTTGCGCGACTGTATTTTTTCTAGATTTCGACACAAATTTATTTGATATACTTATCGAAATCTATATCGTTTACACTTGACATTTTTCTAGATTTCGTATCCAAGATAAAATTCTTTAACTGAATATTAACTGAAACTGTAACCCAAAAAGCAGAGTACGAAATTCGCAGTGCAGTGCCGCTCATTTTTGCGCTTTACGCAAAGAGCGGAACCAATTTAATATTGCGCTTGCGCTGCGCCAATATTTTTGCGCTGCGCATAAAATAAGCAAGCGCAAAAAGGAGCATTTTCCCTTGCGCTTTTTTCCGCTGCGGATTTACAGTAGTAAAAAATTTTAAAAAAGCAATGGGCGTTATTTCCATGGATGTTGTTCCATGCTATCGTAGTTTTTTTAAATTATCGCATTTTAGTTCCGGCTTAGGGACTGGACCGGAGGTTGGGGCGGTAGTGCGGTTCATATTTCCAGTTTAAGGGTTTGACCGGAAATTGGGTCGGTAGTGCAGTTCATATTTTAGGTTCCTTTTTGGACCGGAAGCTAGATCGGTAGTGTGGTTCATATTTCCGGTTCCAGTCCGGAAGTTTGACCCGTCTAGGGGCATCATATTTGAATGGGATCAAGAATAAAAAAGTAAAGAAGAACGATATAATGTTACAAATCCAAATGTCTTTGAATTACGTCACTACACTCTAAAACATTACTTAAAATTTAGGATCATATATTGTCTAAATTTGTGTTGAAAATTTCTCGCAGTCTAAAATTGCATCGATTCTGTAGGTATTTTCAATAAAAAACATAATTTGTCTAATTTGACTTCACAAATTAAACATACATACGAGTATATAGTTCAAGTGAATAAAATGGCAGAAAAATTATAATATGACTATGGATGATAGGTAGATACGCCAGACTATCAGCCAAGAGGTCACGGTTCGATGCTACAGGCAGCCAGCCGCTTCGCCGCTAATTTTTTATTTGTTTAAGTAAACATATTTTGTTCAAAAATCAACAAAAAGAATGCGTGCCTAATTTTAGGTCGATAGTAATGACTAAAGTGTGCCTACTATTATCGACCTAATTTTCAACAAAAGTGTTTTAGAGTGTACGAAAGATGTGCTTTGCAGCACTGAATAAACTCAAGCTAACCACTGTTGTGATAAAAGAGTGCATGCGGCATGCGAAGCTCAATATGCGCAATGCGTAGCGCAAAGCGCTAGACAACAAATAAATAAATGCGCATTGCGCAAAGAGAGGCGGTAATAAATCGAACGAGCTTACGCTGCGCTAACCAATCACGCTGATGTATTTCATCATAACTCTAGAATGTTTGGTCCAATTTAGATAAGTAAACCACCAAAAGATGGGGAATAAGATTACTTTTAAGTCATCAAAATCACAATTGCCATACAATATAAAAATTTTAGTTAGTGTGTGTGTGTGTGTGTGTGTGTGTTGTAAATGACATTTAATCGTTTAAGCATTAATCGTTTAATTAATCCTATTCTACTATTCGAATAATTTTTATACGAATGACAACACTACTTATACATATTTTGAAATTTCCGTAAGCTCGAAATTAATTTTAGACCCATCGTTTCTAGGGCAAAGTTGCTCTTCGTGGAATTACGTAAGATTTGTTGTCAAAACAATCTACTCACTCTAATCTGCTGTCGACGAATACAGCTTTTACTGTAATTGTTTCATAAGTACTTTGCTTAACTTTTTGCTGAAGTAACTTAAGAAGAAAATATATATTTTGTGTTTTTTTGTTGTTGTTTGTTTTTGGCTTATTTTCTGATCCATAAATTTTAAGGTGTTAATTTTATTTGTTTAGTTTAGTTAACAAGTGAACCTAAACAATTATTTAAGATTATTTGTGAAATTAATTAGTAACAATACAAAAATATATGTCAATATTTGAAAAATGTATAAAAAATTGCATTGGCTTTAACTTAAGAAGTGTGTTTAATTTCATAAATGTAATTTAAGTTGAAATTTCAGTTATATATTTCAAGTATTTCTTTTTTAAATAATGTTCATGCTAAGTAGTCACTATTAGCAACTAAAAGAGTTTTTATTGGAGGAATAATCTCATTATGTACGCTGATAATATTTCTAAGAGATTATTACAAACAATATTTTGTATCTCTCGGTTAGGTTTGGTTATAGGCGTAGCTTCCTTCATTAGGTGACTTGATTGTATTGGGTGCATTAAATCCCATTATGATACCATAAATCTAGTTAAACATAACCAGAATTAATAGGGTTGTCTCGCCGCCACTTTAAACGATACACCTTACTTTGTGATTATTGGCAATTTCGTTAGTTCTATAATAGCCAGGGAGTCAATGTCTGTCAAAGTATTAGAGCTGAAAATTGCTTTCAACGAAACTCTTCAAAATTCTATTATACGGCTGTAATCTTTAGCAGTTCTCTAATATTTCTAAATTTAAATAACCATTTCTTATAAAATTATATAAAGTTTTAAATCCAGTATCAGAAGCAACCAACTTACAAATTAATCATCGAAATAAATCGTCTTTGATTTAGAAATTTTCTATTCTAGACGTCAACAATTGAAATTTATTTATTAATCTCAAGCATTTTAAACAAATGAATTATTTTACATTAAATGTAAAATGCAATTGTGTCTTTTGGCCAAAAAGCTTCAATTTTCATTTATTGAATGTTACAGTTTATAGTTGTTGTTGTTGTTTTTTTTTATTTATAGTTGGTGGTATTTGTTTTTATTTTGTTTATGGACAATCTGGCAGACAAACTTCAATCGAGTTGATTTTGTATGTCTGTTGTATGGGAGCCTGAAGGAATTGAAAATAAGTGAAGGAAGGAATGACTGAATGACTCAATGAATGAATGAATTTAAAATGTTAAGTCTTGAATGAGTTCGAATTATAGAGTTCCTGGTATTGTTGCAGTTGTTTTTTGTTGTTGGACTAATGTTCAATAACTTGGCTGGTAAACAGGCTGACTGACTGACTGACTGACAGACTGGATGACTGTTTAATTCAAGCTCGAATGTGTTTTTGCCTGATCGATGGACAGCCACAGCACTATGCAAACATTCAAACTCATGCACACAATAATTTGAACTCGTACATCTTGGTGTATAAATAATGCATGAGAGTGTTATTTTTTGGGGGAAGAAAGGCAAAAAATGTGAACATTTCAAATGTGGTTACAAAAACAGCAAGAAGCTAGTTTTTGCAATAATAAGAATTTGACGAATGTTATGTACTCCTACAGATTTTGAAATATCCATTGACTTAAACAGTGACACGCGGTGGATCATCTACACCCTACATATTGGCTCAGAATTCCGGGATATTCTGGCTTGAGAGAATAATTCGGAGTTTTTCACATTACCTAACAGGCTAATAATGAATACTGAAAACTGACTAATTCTGAATTGTTTGCGATCGTGGAGTGTCCAATAAAAACAAGACTGGGGACCAGCGATACCATTTTTAGCCATTTTATACGATATGACAAAAAACGATATGACATACTGTGTTGTCATATCGTAAGTCTTTACGATATGATAACACTAAGATAGCCATACATAGTGTTGTCATATCGCAGTGTAGTCATATCGTAAAAAACTTATGGTATGACAACACATCGTTTTTGTCATATCGTAAAAATGGCATCGCTGCTGGGAACAACAACAATTTAAAAAAATTATTATATCAAATATTTATAAAAAATTTCATCTCTAAAATAAGAGAACGATATGCAAATATTCTAAAACTGTTAAGAATTTAATCTCGTTTTTGGAAAAATTCATAGTTTCTTAATCTTAAAAAGCTACAGCATGCATTACGGACACGCCTTTTTGTATGAGGAAAGTAAAAATAATATTTTCATTCTTTGTTTTATGTACATTTATTTATAATCTTTTAAATCATGCTGAAGCAGTTTTCATTTTAAAATTTGTGCGTTTATTTTATGATATATTTTACTATCCCAGCAAAAACTTTTGTGATTTTTGTAATGTAAAGTTCTTGTCTTCAAATCTGAACGAGAAGAGGTTCGTATCCCAGATGAGTCAAAAACATAAAAAATAAAAAAAAAAAATTAATAAATAAAGGGTGCGCCAGATAACTTATTTTTTTGAAAATACTATAAAAAAAAACTACTGAATATTTTCTCAAATTTCTTTTTTTATTTGAAAGTACAATCCTTCCGGTTAATAATGAAAAATAATTTCATTCAAATGGCTGCCTCGGCTGGCCATGCAGTAGCCTACACGATCGGTCCAATTTTTAAGCACATTATCGATTGTGTGCAGCTGTATTTCACCAATGACTTCACGAATATTGTCCTTTAAAGCGTCAATTGTCTCTGGCTTGTCGGCGTAACACTTATCTTTGACGGCACCCCACAAATAATAGTCCAACGGTGTCAAATCGCAGCTCCGAGGTGGCGAAACAACATCAGCTCTGCGGCTGATAATGCGATCTTCAAAAACAGGGCGCAAAACATCGAGTGTAGCTTCGGCTGTGTGGCACGTAGCGCCGTCCTGTTGAAACCAAATGTTGCCAATATCCTCCTCTTCAATTTTTGTGAACAAAAATTCGTTCAACATGGCCCGATAACGATCGCCATTGACTGTAACGGCCACTCCTTGCTCATTTTCGAAGAAAAATGGCCCAATTATGCCTCTGGACCAAAATCCGCACCAAACAGTGACTCGTTTTGGGTGCGTCGGCTTTTCAATGTATGCGTGCGGGTTTTCTGTGCCCCAAATGCGACAATTTTGCTTGGTTATATACCCGCCAAGATCAAAATGAGCTTCATCTGAAAAGATGATTTTTTTTACAAAATCGGCATCTTCTGTAAGTCGATCGCAGGCCCACTTACCGAAGCGAAAATGCATTGGATGGTCAGTTGGCTTCAACACCTGAACCAATTGGACTTTGTGTGTTGTCATACCAAGGTCTTTATGTAAAATTCGTCTCAATGATGCCTCCGAAATGTTCAATTGTTGAGAACGACGGTGATTTGATGTTGATGGCGCTTCACGCACACTTTCTGCCACAGCAGCAATATTCTCGGGTGTATGCACATTTTTTGGCTTTTCACGCTTTGGTTTATCGATGAGGATGCCAGTTTCTTTCACTTTTTTCACGAGATAACGAACATACGGAGCTGACGGTGCTTCTCTTCTTCCGAAATCCGTACGCAATTTTCGCACACATTCTGCAACATTACCATGATTTTCAAAGTAATGTCGCAATATTTCCCAGCGTTGTTCAAGCGTATACACAACCATATTCGTTCAGCGGAAGGATAAAACTAATTATCTGTCAAATCAGACATGAGCTAAATGTTACCATTTACGAAATAAGCACTAGTTGAAAAAAAAAACGTTAGATGGCGGATATAAATAAAATATAATGTGTATAAAAATTTGTTTTTAATTTAAATTTTTTTATTTGACTACTTATTTTTTAGCTGCAAGTGAGCCAAATAATAACTAGTTAATTGCTGTGACAATGTAAATACATTTGTAAGGGGTACGACTTATTTTTTGGACTTGTCAAACAAAAATAAGTAATTATCGTGTCAAATTGTAAGTAGTTACGACTTAAATCTTCATATACTTTTTTGCCTACCAGCAATCAAAGTTTTTGCAGGGCTACTTTCAACGAACGCGAAAAAATCATTTTAAATGAGAATTAGTCACATACATTTACAGGCTATAATACAATGCACCTTACGTTCCTAAGTGAAGAATAGTATAGTGCATTGACTTTACAGCCGAAAAAACTTCATGTTAGCCGTACCAAACAAATGGAATGAACGAACCAATAGTGTTCTGATTAAGTTTAGGGGAAAGAATTAAATTAACAACCTGATATAAAAAGGAAGCTGTTCATATACTTAAATTGAGGCTACAACAAAAACAACTATTGAATAATTTTAACTGCGAAATGTTATTGTGTTGGCAATAGCCAACGATTGCATGATTGGTATGCAAGCCATTGTTTTTTCTTTCTCTTCATGGCTCTTGTTGTGTTATAAATTCAACGAAATCGTATCAACAATAACAACATTTGCAATAGCATTGGCAGCAGCAGCAGCAACATTAATAACATCACAAACAGAAACCAAATCAATCCACCTCCATTAAACTTCCTGTGTTTTTGTTTTATCTCTCGATAAACAGCTTCAATTGAGTTTTGTATTCCTTGTCTTGTTCTTGTCTCGAACTGTGTTACGAAATTGTTGTAGTTGCTGTAACTGTGTGTTTGTTATGTTTTCATTCATGGAAATTTGTTGGTGATCAATCGTTAAACAGTTTTTAGGATACCAAATAGACAACAAGACAAGACATCATGAACAACAACAGTAACTGAAATTGCAACAACCTTATATTTTAAGTTGTAGTAAATTTGTTTGTTGTTTTGTCTGTTCATCTGAATATGGTCGCATTTTATTTATTTGTTTTGTTGTATTTTAAAAGGAATTTTTCATGAATGAACATTAAAAATCGTAAGATCCATGCCAACAGTAGTTTAATGCAGGAACTTTTTCTAACTTTGAATTAGATCTATTGAAAAGCTAACATCAACGGTACAGAAAGTAACATAAGCCGCAATTCCTTCCTGAAAAGTACATCAGGAGATAATTTAAGGCATTCTACATCAAAGGGAATTTCGATCGATATCGAATAGAGTCATTATTCCCCAGGACTTGGCTTATCTATATTTCGATTTACCTTGACTTGGTGTTAATATTTTAGGACTCGAAATTTTGTATTCAATTGAGAAACAGCAATTACTCCACTGTTCTTAACCACTTCATTGCATTAAAACAATAAGAATTATAAAAAAAAAACTGGCAAAGCAAGTGCTGCATAATTTGGCATAAACATGTTTAACTATCATTTGGTCAATTGTTAAATGTCAACTCTAGAAACTCCTTTAAATAAAATAATATAAAAAAAAACAATCAAAAACCAAAATAAATGTTTAAGCATATAAATATTTTTCTTCATCTTTTTCAAATGCTCCAGTTCTAAACAGTTCTGTAAACATCAGCATGTATCCATTCGTTTATCATTGTTGTTTTGAATGTGCAACGTTTATCCTTTGACGAGAAAAAAAAATCTTAATGCAGATGACAAAGACGCGTTGTCGTCAGACAGCGAACGGATGAATAGATGGATGGGTGATGAGAGAAGAGAGAAGACAACATCATCACCATTAACATCACTGTGTCGTTTTTCCTCTTCGATTTGATCGATGCGTTTATTTTTATTGTGCCGTTGCTTTTTATGGCTGAATATTTTTGTGGTGCCTGTTGGATGATGGTTTTGTGTCTTTTTCCTGTTTGTTTTTAAATCCCTGTGTCGTCTGTGTTTTGGTTGTTACGAATTTATTTCTTGTCTTCATTGGGTATATATATTTTTGTGAACTATTGGCTTGCTAGCGTGAAGTAGGTGTATTAAGTTTGTTATCGGGAATGTATGTAGGTTCATGTTTTATTAAAATAACAAGCTCAAATAATTAAAAACAAATTATTAAAGTCTTAAAAAGAGAAAAGCATAAAATTTATCAACGCAGTAACAAACAAATGAACGCGTTCATATTTAAATAGTGTTTTCATGATTTCTTAAGAACTTTTTTCTTCTAATGCATTTTTAATGCCATTATAAATCTTAATGAAACTGTAGTTTTTTAACTCACGGAGAAGGCACGCAATATTGCTCGATAATCATATAAAATGTTGCATCAACTATTCGGTGAAAATCACATGCAAAAGGAATCAAATAATATTATTCACATGTTTTCCAAGGGCAAGTACTTTAAAACAAATTTTAGCTCATAAAAAATGAGATAGGAAATGGGTTAGTCCCAATAGCTCGAGTTCTTATACCAGCTGAGGCAAAATTTTTTTAAATTTATATATTTTTTTAATAATATTGTGTATGCATGCAAAAACGGGCTACGATGATGGAGTAGCACTCATTTGAATGGCGAGCAGTTTATTTAAATATCAACGCATGACCTCCAATGACACAGACGCTAATGTTAAAATCATGCGTTTTCAACCGAATTTTTTGCTGGAAATGAAAATGAAGTGCAATTGAGAAAGAGGGGTAACGTACATAACATTTAGCAATGTATTTATGCATTTCATTGGTGCTTTACCAAATCATCAGTAAACATCAGCCATACTTTTGAAAAATTTCAAACCTCTTATCTTGTGTATAGACTTTCAAAAATAAATACATTTTCTTTTATATATAAACCAAATGAGAAGTTTAACATAAACTAATAACATGTGGGGGGGGGGGGGGGGATTTTGTCCACCACGCATAACTCTGTCATTTATCAAGAAATTTTTAAAATTATTTTGTGGTTTAATAGGGTTTGCTTACAGCTAGTCTCATAATTTTTTTTCGAAAATCGGTGGGGAAATTTGCTCCCGTGTGATTAACTCTGTCATTTGTGAATCAATTTTCAAAACTCTTTTTTTTTTGTTTGAAAGTATTCCCTGAAGTTTAGTCCCATAATTTTTTTTCGAAAATCGGTGGGGAAATTTTCTCCCCCGCCCTCCAAGCATAACTCTGTCATTTGTGAAAAGATTAAAAACAATTGTTTTTTGTTTGAAAGGGTTTGCCTGAAGTTTGGTTCCATTGAAGTGGAAATCGGGCGGAAATAGTGGTAGCCCAATATATTGATTATCGCATAACTCCGCCAATTCTGGGCCGATTTTCAAAATTTTTTATTTGAAAGGACACGAAAAGTTACCGAACCTTTCATGTCCTATGAAACATTGCGGAAAGACACACAATTAGTTGACGGACACACCATTTGACCTAACGCTATATTGCGTCCGGTTTGTAATCTGTGCAATGGGATCTTTATATTGAAGTCGGTTGTTTGGCAGAATTATTTCATCCATATTGCTAGACCTAATAGACCATAAGTAGGGCATTAAGGAACTCTACTCAATATGTTTAAAGCCCGTGTATCGAAAGGATGAAAAAGGCTAGTTTTGGTCAAAAGTTCTGTAAGTTTTGAAATTATTCCAATGAAAAATTTCATTAAAACTCAACCAATGTCACGCTTCTTTGGATTAATGAAAAAAGTTTCCTTAAAGTTATTTTAATGAAAATTTAATTAAATATAAAAACGAATACACATACTGTTTAAGCCTTTTTGGGCTTTTATGCAGAAACACCCAGGGTCTTGGCAGGAATCGAACCTGCGACCCCCAGCTAAAAGTCTAGCACACTATCCACTACACTACGGAGGTACTCATATATATAATAATTTCATGGATCCAGTGTAATAATTTCACTAAGCTGATGAACATATTTCATTATATTGCACCATAGAACATTTTTCCCTTTTTCTGGCCAAAACTAAAAAAATTTATACCAAAAATTTGCAATTATTTTTGCATTTATATGTCTAAAACTTAAGAAATTAAACGCCTCTGCTTAAATATTTCCGCCACGTAGCTTTACCGTTACGTTGTAATATGTTTTGAATGCGGGTTTTAATTGCGTTAATAAAACTTTTGTGATTTTTGTAATGGGTAGTACTTTATTAATGGGTTACAAAGTAATGACTGGTACTTATTTATCTTATTACTATGCTTCAAATCAGAACTACTACCTACTTCTTAATAAATTTAGTAAGTATTTTTCTCATTATCTGAAAGTAGTTACAATTTGTTGACGTGTATTAATAAAATATGTAGACTGAATGGGTAAAGTTCTTGTCTTCAAATCTGAACGAGCACAGGTTCGTATCCCTGCTGGGTCAAAAAAATAAAAAATTAAAAAAAAATATATATATAAAATATAACGTGTGTAAATAAATTTTTTTAATTTTAGTTTGTTTATTTGACTACTTACTTTTTAGCTTCAAGTAAGCCAAATAATAACTAGTTAATTGCTGTAAAAACAATGTAAATACATTTGTAAGGGGTAGCCCTTATTTTTTGAACTTCTCAAACAAAAATAAGTAGTTATCGAGTCAAATTGTAAGTAGTTACGACTTAAATCTTCATACACTTTTTTGTCTACCAGTAAGCAAAGTTTTTGCTGGGTAGCGACTGTTTGCAGTGAATAAAGTGTAAATTTCAGATGAAGGCTTCAGCAATAAGAATTTATAGATTATAAACCTTAATAAATGCAACATCATGTAGAAAGTGAGTAATTTCTTGATGTATAATAATCGAAATATCTAAAGTGACTTTAAGTTACACTAATACAACTATAAAGTCCTTTTTCATTTTAATTTCCGAAAAAAATATTGCAAATGATTGCTATAACACCATCGCACATCTTTAGGACAATCAACTATCATACGAATTTGAAATATTTCAGCTGCAAATATTTGCAAATTTTTTTAAAATGGCATTTCTCTAGGTAACTCAAAGCACTAAAATCGGAAATATTTACTGTATGGGGAAGAATATGGTCACGCGTGAGAAGACTTGAGCGCGAGTGACAAAAAATTTTGTATACGTGACAGTAAGTGATAACACATTTTAGCGGCCTTAAGGGGGATGCTTGCAAAGGTCGTATCCAAAAAAATTATTTAAGTCGGTCTAGCCGTTTGGCTGTAATAAGTTTTGGCGACAAAATGGGAAAAATTTCCTGTAAGTGGTGAAATTATTTCATTGTTTTAATGAAACTGATTCATCAATTTAATGAAATTTTTTATTATTTTAATGAAATTCTGAAATTGTTTTAATGATATTCTGGCATTATTTTAATGAATAGTTTTCATTGTTTTAACGAAATTATTACATTAGTTAGTAGCCTAATTAACTTATCTCTTTTATCGACTAATTAAGTTATTAACAAATCCATTGATGACCGCTCACAGTATCGAACATTTGCTTTATAGGCAACATCTTAGCTACTTCAGCCAACAGCATTGTCAAAATAATGTGTCTATGAGTGTATAATAATCAGAAAGAGTACAATAACAAAAGCATATAAAACTATTTGTTTTTTCTTCGCTTTTGGTTGACTGACAACTGTATGTTTTTTAAAAATTAAATTTTTATATGATTTATTTATTTCATAAATGCAATGAAACTTTTTATCAAAACAATGAAAGAGATTTCATTAAAATTATGACATTCAAGGAAATAAAATTTTTATTTTGGTTTTAATTTTTTATAGTATATTTCTTAAGAATTTTAAGTATGGATTAAAATATTTTGTCCAAACTTGAAGTGGTTTCCATAAAATGACAAAATGTTGTTGTCACAAATCCAATGAAATCGAAACTATGAAAGTTAATGAAGCAATTCCAATAAAATTTGTTCACAATATTCGTCAAATTTCATTAGAATAGTGATATAGTTCATTAGATTTGTGAAAAAATCCAACAGTGTAGTACACACTTCGATTTCACCACCTTCGAATTAAGAACCCTAATTGCAGTCAGACTATCTACAAATATGTTTACAGTACTAAAACTAGCCTCTAGCAGCTTCTGTTCTGGCATATATGTATGCATCTTCACCTGGTAAACGGTGGCGGTGTCGGATAACCTGCGCGAGACCGAAAGACGGAGACGCTCAGAGAATTTCACTGACCCACACTTAGCGACCATTTCTTAGTCGTCCGTAAAGACGGATACTGTATTATCTCGGATTACATAAGTCCCCCTCCTTTCTTTCATCTCTATTCGGAATCTGGACTTAACATAAAGACGGATTCTGTATTATCTCGGATTACATAAGTCCCCCTCCTTTCTTTCGTCTCTATTCGAAATCTGGACTTAAATTTTTTTTTGTCAAAGTTCATGGAAGGATTCATGTATACCCTTCATCACTTCAGGACTTATTACCCTTCTACGTTTCGTAGAATAGTCATAAGTAGAATACGATTATACCTGAAGTCGCCCGACTCTAAGTCTGAGGGCTGACCATGAAGTACATGTGAAGAGGAGCTAATTGAAGCATTATCTCTAGCCTGAGTTGCTGATCTCATTTCACCAGCAATTACGAGACATGATTTGATCATGTCAGGTGTGGTAAATGTCTACCAGTTGTTTGCAAATGCCTGTCCCTTAAAATGTTTGCTAAAGTGGTACATGTTTCTATAATCTTTCTTCATAAAATTTAATACACATACAAATTTAATTAACGACCATGAGCCTGATTAAAATTCATGAGATCAACAAGTGAAGTCTGAATAGCTGTAAGAAAAATATTAATCGTCCAATATATATATATATATATATATCTTATTCAATTGAAAAATCTTTGTTCTTTGAAAACCAAACAACTACAAAGTTGCTTCAAACTTCGCATTAGACATCTCAAATGCTATCAATCATCAATTAGCATGATCTCTGATCCTCATGAAGTAAAATTGGAATTCGTAGAGACTGCATTTTTTAGTTTATTTATATGATTTTTGTCCTCATGTTGTTTATCTTCAAATAATTTAATGTAATTTAAATGACATTACGTTACGTATGTATGTGTGTACATGCGGAATACAAAAATATGCAAACATGTAAAAAAACTTGATCTTCATCTTAAATTTTTATTTTGTTTGTTGTTGTTATTGACTGTTTTGTTGAATATTTTGCAAAGTGCTGAGTTGTTTGTGGTATGCACACCTGTCCTCTTTTATATCTGTGGGAGTATGAAACATGATTGTTGCATGTGGTCGATCGATCGCTCGCTCGGTCGTTGGATCGGTCATACATACTAGGGGCTTAAATATGTCTGTATATATACATGTACTATAAATGCCTTCATGTGGTAGTGTGCATTAAGATGGTGATGCCGATGCTGATGATTTTTGTAGGATTGTTAAGTTGTTATTTTTTGTTTATACATTTATTTTTTGTTCTTAGTTTTTGTTACTTTCAAGATGATCGTGTCTTTTAGTTCAATGTTCATCTTCATTTTATTTCATTCTGCATAAAAGTTGAATGGCATCTTCATATAAATAAGATCATTATTACTTTGTTCGACAGGGTATTTTGCTTTTTGTTCGCATGGCTTTCAAGACGCATTTACCAAAACATCCATTCGATTTTAATGATGGTAGTTTAAGGAAAATGCTAATTTTTTCAAGTAAATATTTTCTCATAATTTAATAACCTGTACTCAGGTATACATACAATGATAAAAGAAAAAAACCAAAAAAAGCGTAGAAAAATTATACTGAAACAAAAGGAATTCTTTGAAATTGTTTGCCTAATGAAGGGAAACTGTTTTGTGAATTGAAATACTTTTATAGTCGTTTAATGGGAATTGTATTAATTTAAAATTATTTATTTTCCCTTTAAAATGCGAGCATGTACATGAGATCTAAAGTGAATTTGAAATGTTAAAATAAATTAAACATATAGTTGTATCAGTTTTACAAACTGGAACTGAATTTTTGTGTTAAGTTTGATTTGGGATCAGATGTACGTCCTCAAATCCAATTACTTATGTAAATTTGCAATTAATATATTAAAAGCTGGCCTTATTTCGGATCCAAACTATAATGACAAGATTCAAAGTTTGGACAACTTTGGACCCGTGTCTTTTAGTTTTCATGGTTTTCGGATGATCGTTTAAAAATAGCACGAAAGAAACGATAAGATGGCTTGCTTAATAAAATCTAGTTGAAACTTTAAATTTAAATATGTTTATACATATAATTTAAGCCTGGCAATACTCATCTCATATCTGTTATTAGGAACTGTTCTGTAATTAGAAACATTAATGTTCATTAACTTTACCAGAGTGCTACCATAAGACATTTCTAATATTTCACAGAATTTCAACAGTGGATATAACAACTAATGACTCCCTTTTGTGGAAATTGGGCCCCCTACGCACAGTGACTCCAATTGGGGAAAAAAGGATAACCTTGCGATCCGAATACAAAACGATGTATTTTAAAATCATAGAAGAGGTCTAGGGCTTAGGATATCTTAGGATATTAAAAGAAAATTGGTGAAATTATCATTGTTTTATTAATGTACAAATTGTTTTTAAATAAAAATTAATGTAATAATAATGCAAAAAAATTTATTTAAGAATTTTTAAGTGATATCAGGCAAATAGAGTTTATAGTTATTACACAGTAAGAGATCGCATAAAGACTAATTGATTACTATTGCCGTAATTATTTAGTTAAAAATTTAGTTTTAAGGTCTACAAACTTTCCACAATGTTTCTTATTGTTCTTGCCAAATTTCCGGGAGGGTTCTTTTCCTTAAGTACGGTCAAGTTACAGTGCTATACTATGTCGAAGTTTACATACCCTAAGCCCCAGTCTGTCTGTATTTCTTGATTTTTCATTTTAATTCTCTGAAAACATCGCCTTCAGGGTTTCAATAATAGCGTCGACTTATAATAAGTTTAAGTCGGGACAACTCAAAGTTTTTACAGCTTCTATGAGCTTAAAATTTACATTAAACATTCCAAAGTGTTTTAATTAATTCCGCCGAAAATTACTCAAAGTTCATTTAATATCGAACAATTTACTTTAGGAAACGATTAGAGCACTCCAATCACTGATACTTATATAAATTATTCTACCTTGTTCTCTTATAATGATTAAACAACACTCTCTACTAAATTCATCTTGCAAAAAAATTATAGAAATTTTAGTGTTTAAACAGACGATGAAATACGTAGCAACTTTAAAAGATAACTTTAACATATTTATGGTGTGAATTTTGTCGCACAATCAGTCAAACGAACTTTTGTAATATTTTAAATAAACATTGAAAATTTTATTGATATTAAAACAAACAGGATAAGACAAATTTCTTATGTGAATCAAAATAAATTTCGCTGTCACTTACTTTATTTTATAAATATGTCAAATAAATTTTATATATTTATGAAATAATGTGTACTTTTAATTTCCTGCTTTCCCGGAAAATTCTCAAAAATTTTTCGGGAATATTATTTATTTTTTTCCCGGGAATTCCCGATTCCCAAACGCTGAAGAGGACCTACACTTTAAGAATGTTGAAATTTGGATACCTTAATGAAACACACGTTGAGCTACAGGGTGTGATACCTCGAGAATGAAAAATTTTTGCGACCGTGTGACTTTTACAAATATTTTCCGATTTAAATGAATTTAAAGTCAGTGCAAAGCTTATAAGTAGATAAAGAAAATACCGTTTACTTTATTAAGACATCTTTAACATTTACGAAGATATTTGGCTTTGAATTTTAAAATGTTGATTTTTGGTTTCGGTTCTGCTAATATCTCCGGTAAAAACATAGCCAAAAATGTTCCAAAAAAATATTATATGATTTTGAACACATGGTTTTGAATAAAATGGAGAAAAAAATTTTTAGTTGTCTCAATTCATGAATTCGTGAAAAGGAATCGAAGTGAAGACTTTGAAATAAGAGAGAAAAATAACTAAATTTTGATATATATAGAGCTTAATTTTTTGACGTTTTTTTTAATATTTCAAAACTAAAATTTTTTATCATCAATATTTCAAAAGAATAGACTTTAAAAATGACTTCAGTTGAAATTTAAATCGCTTAGAGCATACAAGCTACATCCAGCAGTGAACGAAAATGGTTAATTTTTCTAGGAATTTCTAAACTAATCGTCCATCGAGTTTTTCAAAACTCTCTACAAATTATATTAGATAATTCCCAGTGAAAGCGGGAAATTAAAAGTACACGCTATTTCATATATATGTATATGGACTTTCTTGGCATACGTTTTTATAAAATGGCGTAAGTGACCGCAAAATTTATTTTAATTCATATAATCAATTTGTATCATAATGGTGTTTTTCTTTAATATAAAAAATTTCAATGTTTTTTTAAATATTACTAATGTTTGTTCGACTGACTGTACGACTAAATTTACACGATGAAATTGTTTAAGTTCTCTTTTAAAGTTGCTATGATTTTCATCGTCTGTTTAAATACAAATACCCTATTTATCGATGTAAAAGGATATTTTTCATTCTTACAATTTCATTCGAAACAAAAACAAGTTCTAAGACTTTGTCCTTGTTTTAAATATAACTGTAAGAAAGCAAGAATTCCTTTGACATCGATGAACAGGCAGTAAAATAGCCATACAATTTTTGTTAAATACAAATTAAAAATGTGAACGGTTCAAAGTCATACAGAAATTTCATAAAAATTTCATGAAATTGAAGTCATACAATTTCTCTTAAGCCAAGAATTTTTTTTTTATTCGAAAAGTACATGCAAGATGAATTTAGTAGTAGATGTCGTTTAATCACTATAACAGAACAAAGTGGAATACTTTGTATAAGTATCAATGAGTACAGTGCTCTCTAAACGTTTCCTAAAGTAAATAATTCGATATTAAACAAACTTTGAGTGATTTTCCGCAGAATTAGTGAACAAATTTTGGAAAGTGTAGTGAACATTTTAAGCTCATAGAAGCTATAAAAATCTTGAATTGACACTACTTAAATTTATTACAAGTCGACGCAATTATTGAAACCCTGAAAGAGACGTTTTAAGATAAATAAAATGAATAATCAAAGATATTTAGACAGACTGTGGCTCAGGATATGTAAAATTCAGCGCAGCTGAGTATAGTACTGTAACTTGCTTGTACTTAATGATAAAAATCGTCCTGGAAACTTAAAAAAAAGAAACATTACGGTAAGCTCTTTATAAAATGATTTGGAGGCCTTAAAATAAAATGTTTAACTAATTGCGATATAGCCGTCAATTAGTTTTTGTAGAATCTCCTACTGTGTAATAACTATAAACTCTATTTGCTTGAATGCACTTAAAAATTTGTTTTAAAATTGCTTTTATTTTATTTTTTATTTAAAAAATTCTTACATTAATAAAACAATTGAAATTTTGCTAATTTTCATTTAATAAATCTATTTAAGTTAGAAAATTAACTTTTTGTGGGAATTGCCGGGAACGAGATTTTTCATTTCCGTTAACTGGGAAGTGCAAAAGTCCGGGAAATCCCAAACTCTAATTTCATTTTATAGTAAAAATTAAAGTGCAAGAGAATTTTTGCTACAACTGTAAATTTTCACAAAAAAATTTGTTCTAAAAAACCTTTTTTTTAAATTTCCTATGACTACACTGACTATGACATATTGGCCTTATTCATAAAAATATTTTTTTTTTATACATATGTATATGTAAGCATATTTTATACTCTGACATCCACGGAACTGACATACTTAAATGGCAACTGTAATTAATTGTCTATAAATTGTGCGATATCCAAATAAACAATTAAAGAAATGAGTTATTTGTGATTAAACATAGTAACAGGTTAATTAGTTCGTTAATTAGTTGACAGGTTAATTGGTTATAACCAATCCATTGGAGCTGTCATATTACTTTATGACAAACCATTTTAAAATCTTGATTTTATGTAACTCAAGCTCGCTGCACTGTCTTATATCCATGCTATATCCGAACATTACTTAGTTGACCTAGTTTTAATATGGCTTGCTATTTGTTTCAATAATCTCGCGGTAGGTGGCACAGGAGCTGCTCAAAACCGAATGAACAAATTTTACTGAAATCCATAAACAAAAACTATTAGGGTGGCATTTTATATTAAGCAGATATACAGAGATACAATTTCTGCATCTATTAAATCTTATTATATACAATAGAATCTGGAAGAACATTTTTTTAAATTATTTGTTAGGACGAAGGAGATATTGCAAGAAGTAGAAGAGCTATTACAAGTTTTCTTTCGAATTCAATTTGCGTTTTCAAAAAAATTTGACGGAACATGTTCATGGCTACCGAACTTATGTAAAATATTCAATAATAGTTTTATAATTATGACCAGTAAGACAAAAAAAAGCTAGAATAGAATCACTCATATTTAATATAAGTAATATGGTTTAAAACTGTGGCCAGGAGAGCAGATTTTCTAAAAATAATAACATTTTCAGAACATTTTTATTCACCTGCATGAAAATTGTACTAAACTTAATTTTTTTATTTTAATATCTTCGCTATTTATAGAATATTTTTTGTGTAGCGCGTATGAGTAATATGGTAGTACCATCATATTACTCATACGTAAAATTTTGGCCTAAAAATGTTGTATATTCGCATTTTCATCATATATTTTTTAAATTAAAAAAAAATTATAAAATAATTACCGTTTAATATATCGTTCACATTTTTTAACATGCGAGGATTGCTATGTTTTTTAATAGGTAAATAAAATTCTTCTGAAAACTTTTAGAAAATCTACTTTCCTGGTCACATTTTTGGGCACGGAACAACTAAAAGCCAGATGATTTATATTAAATATATCTTATATAATAATGCCCGATTTTTGGAATATTGTAGAAAAATTCACAATTTTCGACCAATGTAGATAAAATTTCAACTGTAGTCATTCTTTTGAAATATTGGAAATAAAATATAGAAAAACAAAAAGATGCAATGGTGCTTTCCACACATGCAAAAGAACGCAATCATAATATTAATTTTGATGATGTTAAAATATTAAACAGAGAAAAGAAAGAGAATACGCGCTTTACTATTGAGAGCCTACGGATACAAGAAAAAATAAACAAAAAAATGAACGAAAAGAGGATAAAGATAATACCAAGCTCCAATACTCAGTGCCAATAAGTTAATTAGCTAAAGTTCAGTGATACTAGTAGTAAGTCTGACGATTAATTTTGTGTTGTGTTATACCGATTTATTTATTTATTTATTTATTTATTATTCAAATCTGTGTCGTGAAGTCCAGTTTTTTAGAATAATAAGTTAAATATCATATTGATAATGTAACAAATCGTTAGTTTTGAGTATGATTATGTATTGTGATTCCTTACTAAATGAATATTCATATTTGTGCTAGATTTTTAATAAACAGAAAATAAACCCATGAAGAAGTTTGTAAAAGCAAATGAAACATTGCGTAAAGGAAAATAATATGACATAGTTAATTTTACTTACATTTGGAAACAACTAGTTGAAAATATTTTAGTAAGATTAACGATTGTTCCCTTCGCATGAAATAGCTTCCTGCGTCATTTACGATAAGTCCGCAATGAAATCGATGTTATAGGGGTTTCTCATGAGTTTCCTACTTCAAGCGTTCTAATATAGTTATTTGATATGAGTTCTTATCTTACTTATTCTTTTGTGGTAAAAGTACAATTAGAAAAATATAGCAGACATTGAAAAGATAGTGGTACAAAGCGTTAAACAAAGACGGAATCTTATTATCGATCCTTTATTGTAACGTAGTGATGTCACAAAAAAAAAATAACTAAGTTACTGGCAAAAATGTTTTCCTTAATAGCTTCTTTATTTGTAAAAAAATCAGAAGTGTATCTTAATATTAACCGAAGTTATAGCAATTAAACGGCTAATATCGGACATATATCTGCTAACATTTTCACTTTTCCAAGTTTAATTTTTTCGAGATATAAGTACGTTCCAATAAAGCATCGATATGTGCCTGTACGGTGACCATACTACGGTCTACATTATAAAATATATAATTTAAATCTATGTGACGAACCACCACTTCGGGTACTACCATAACAGAAACATTCCCAGTGGTAAAAATACCCATTACGTAATCGCTGATGTAAGCAATACTTAGTAGCTGCTAGCGGTGACGCTTTGGCTTATTTTCCTATTTAGATTTAACATAAGCGTGTCATAGGCTGTTTAAACGGTGAGCTCTCGCTTACAAAGTAAGCTACGATATCAGTACCTGTCGCTACTATGCAAGCAAAATCGCAAAATTTTGTTCAGTGATGAGGCTCATTTTTGGTTGAATGGCTACGTCAACAAGCAAAATTGCCGCATTTGGAGTGAAGAGAATCCACATGAGACCCTTGAGACGCCATTACATCCACAAAAACTGACTGTTTGGTGTGCTCTATGGGCTGGTGGAGTCATTGGGCCATACTTCTTCCGAAATAATGCTGGAGAGTCAGTTACCGTTAATGGAGACCGATATAGAGCCATGATAACCGACTATTTTGTTCCCGAATTGGATGGCATGAATGTGGATGAGTTGTGGTTCCAACAAGACGGCGCTACATGCCACACAGCGCACGTCACAATCGATTTATTGAAGGAAACATTCGATGAGCGCATAATTTCGCGGAATGGACCTGTCAATTGGCCACCAAGATCGTGTGATTTGACACCATTGGATTATTTTCTTTGGGGATATGTGAAGTCGCTCGTCTACGCCAACAAACCAGAAACGTTAGGGGACTTGGAAGCCAACATTCGTGGCGTTATTGCCAACATACGGCCCCATATGCTCGAAAAAGTGGTTGAAAATTGGACCTGTAGAATTGGCTTTATTCGAGCCAGCCGCGGCGGCCACATGCCCGAAATCATATTTAAACATTAATGTCATAAAATTATCCTTCCAATAAAGCCAAATTGATGGACATTAAAACGATTTTCTTGTGTTTTATTTCAATTCGAAGTTCTATACCTCTAAAAAAACACCCTGTATAAGCGATTTTGTTTTTTTAAATATATCCCAAAAGGATAAATTCCATGAAAAACAACGAATTTCTCACATACACAATGCAAAATAGTCGAAGCTATTATTAGTAAATGACATATTAGATTACACGTACATTACAATGTAAGTACTTAGATTGCTCGCTTAGAACGTCATCCTGACATCATCGATTATTATCTGGATACTTCGTTTCATTTACCACTGGGATTGCTACATTTTTATACGGTCGTGCTCAGAGAAATTTGGTATGGCTCTTGCTTATGATACGATAGGTTCTGGCTCGTGGCATAAAATATTAAAATAAATCTTAAAACTAATACATTGCAGGAGCATTTGAAGGATAACATTTTTTTAATTCTGTTTTTGTTCCCATAAATTCCACTTTGATTATGTGATCTAGACAATTTAAGAAAAGAACATACATACACATATGAACTTAATAAATTTGAATTAGCATGAATAAACTTGCTTTTATTCTTTACATTTTTATAAGGAAATAAATTGTATTTCTTATCTTGAGCTCGCTCGTTTGATTCAAATCACTAATTGTCAACTATTCCCGAGAATCCCGGGAATAAGAAATTTTGTTTCCCCTTTCCCGGGAATGGGAAAAGTCCGCGAAATTAGAAAACCTATTTCTTAGTAGAAATAATTTGAAGCCTGATATAATTATTACAACTGCAGCAATATAATTCGAGTTAAAGTAACGCATATAACTAAATTAACATAAATTATTAGCAAAGTCATTCAAGCATTGTAATATTTATAATTTTTCCTCTTTCTTTTCGTCTTTTTCCTCTTAATGAATGTAATTTTATATTACGACAGATGCATTATATTATACAGATGATATAAATAACAGTCCCCACTATCAAAGAACGTGCATAACGTATATAAATAATAACTTATTATAAATTAATTTATAAAACATATAATCAGCTTAAAGGCGTAAAAATCAATGTCATTTAAGGTGTTTGCTTTAACACTTTACATTCCCAAGTAGTGAGCTAAAAAAAAATTTTACGAATACATATTTTATTTTTTTTTTTAAAGAGAAAATTCTAAATAGTGTCTGAGTTTAAAATGCAATTTTTAACGCCCAACACTGAAATATTTCGTAAAGTGTATGTGTGTTTTTTGAAGTGAGTGAGTGTGACAGTTTTATTGGTTATCAAAATGTTTTATGAGCTTAAAACACGTGACTAGATATTAAAAAAAAAGCGTGAAAAAACCAAAGACAGGCTTATAAGATTTTGACATAAGACATAGCAACAATGTAGTTTAATTTTGATAAGAAAATTTAAATAAAAATATAAAAAAATTATATATTGAATCAGTCACTTTTTGCATTATTTACATGCACCATTTCAAAGTCAACCAACTACGAAGAAGACGCCAATCTTCATGTGCTCCCACATGTAACAATAAAGATGTTTAATTTTTTTTTTACGTAAGAAAATTTTTTTATCTTACTAGTACTTTTGTTGGAAAATTATTGGGGCCAGCTCAAATGTTATTTCAGTTTCGTATTTATTACCTACAATTCTGGAAAAACGGATTTTACTATTTCCTGCAGCCAATTTAAAAAAATCTCTTTTGTAATGCTTAAAACTCCTTATTCTTTTATGGTTTTATATTATTATTTTTTAATTTATTTGTTTTTAATGTAAAACTCCTTTATTTCCAGATATTTACGAGGGCAATACTTGTACTTGCACAACAAATGAATATGATTTAAACTCTTTTCTGGTTTATTTGCCTGTAATGACTGTTGAGATGATTAATATTTGTGAAGTTATATGGCCTATAAGTATTTGTTTATTTGTTGCTCTTGATGTTTTTTTACGTGGTTATTGCAGTTGCATGCTGCACGACATTTAACGCCAATGAAATGTTGTTGCCACATTGTTGTTTATGAAAGAATATTCTTTGAGAGTGTATGTCAAACAGCCATTTAAAGATAAAAAGTATCTATTAAATAAAAACGCCTAATGGACGGACACATAAGCAAACAGTGATTAAAATTCCTTTATATTTTGCATAACTTTAGTTCTAGTAAGTATAAATGTGTACGCAAAATGTTTTTTTTTATAATGTTTATTTATCAAGTTATGGGGTACGAAAGTGTTGCCGTTTTAGATTTTTTTCAAATTATTGTTTCCAGGAAGAAAAAATAAAACAAAAAAAATTTAAATAAGTGATTCTTATAGGAAATAGTCTGATCTTTTCAAAAAATTTTTAATAACCAATTTATTTATATTTAATTATGTATATTTATTTATATTTAATGACCAATTGAAAGTAAAGTTTTTATAGCTTAGACCCTTGTGGTTTTTTTATATATTTTTTACCAAAACTAGCCTAGTGTGTTATTATTATACAGTAAAAATTTCATAATGGGATCTCCATAAGTTTAAAAGTAGTGCAAATTTCTTGACATGAACCCCATCTTTTGGTCAGTGTTTTAGAGAATCTGTATGAGATATCGTGTAAACTTTACGTTTAGCGTGTTAGGTGTGCTTAGCACTTCTATTTAAAACTCAACAGCAAATATTTTCATGGAACATTGTAACGCTCTAATGCTTCGTTGTATGGGTCTTTTGTGACCTTTTCTTAAAAAGGGGCAAAAACCTCCCATTCGACGGCGAGATAGAGGGCTAAAATATCCTACAAAAAATCCCTTATACAATTTTGTTATAATTTTTTGAAGACAATAAATTTCTAAACTCAACTGAAACGCCAGAAATCTGTAAAAATTTAAATGTGCTTGAGCGTTAATTTCCTAATTATCTACAATTAGCTTTTAATAGTTTCTGGCGTATTTCTAATTAGATATATTTATTTATTTTTAATAGATCAGACGATTTTCTATTAGAATCCCTTATATTAATTTTTTTCTTCTATTTTTTTCGACCTGGAAACAAAAACAAAAAAAAAAACAAAGAACAAAAACGGCAACACTTTCGTGAACATAAATTTTTTCTTAATTAATTTTTTCGAAATAGGTATATAACCCGGAAGCGTTTATTTAAGAGCTTTATTGATTTTATGCTTGCATTTTTTTCTTACAGGCAGCACGTTGTGCTGCAAAGCTTTACTTTTCTTACAAATTATTATTACCTTGCAAGGTGGTTTGCATGCGCAAGCATTACATTCGGCCCTTACAAACATGCCTGTAGTAGTTAGGTAAGATCCTTTTTTATCCGACTGCACGACGCTAAGAAGGGTATTGTGTTTATCAGCCTATGTATACATGTATGTATGTATGTGTGTTCCTTTGCGGCACTATATAAACCGAACGCGTAAACCGATTTTGACGATTCTTACGTTAATCGATTCGTCTTAGTTCGGGGAGTTTCACTAAAGATATGACAGTAGTCAAAATTCAATATGGCGGCCAACAGACGCCATTTTGTTTATACGACAAAAATAAAAAGTCGGCGAACTATATCAAAATGGGTATCAATCGACAGATATTTGAAAATCATCTTTAGGTTTCTCTTATGATTTTTAGTTTCGAATGACCATTTAGGATCTGTGACGGCTTAAAGTTTTTTTTCATTTTTTACGCAGTCGGGTTTTTGATTTTTTAAATTTATGTCTTGTTTCAATAGTTTTTCGCATACACTGGTCTGCATTAAAAGACTCTTGAGCCTTTAAATAAAAATATGTGGAATATTCAAAGTTTAATGCGCTAAACTCAAATCCTTTTTCAGTTTTTTTTCTATGAGGCTCAGATTTTTCCCGGACTTTTGCACTTCCCGGGAAACAGGACTGAAAAAATCACGTTCCCGGGAATCCCGGGAAAAGTAAATTTTCTAAATTATTATTATTAAATAATTATTTTATTAATGTAAGTATTATTTTTAAATAAACATTAATATAAAAGCAATTCTAAAACAAATTTTTAAAAATATATAAGTGAATTCAACCAATAGAGTTTATAGTTATTACACAGTGGGATATTCTATAAGGACTAATTGACGACTATATTAGTTAAACATTTTATTTTAAGGCCTCTAAATCATTTTATAAAGAACTTACCGTAATGTTTCTTATTTTTCTTGAACATTTTCCGGAAAGATTCTTAGCGTTAAGTACAAGCAAGTTAAAGTACTCCACTCAGTTGAGCTGAATTTAACATATCCTGCGCCACAATCTGTCTAATTGTCTTTGATTATTAATTTAATTTATCTTAAAACATCTCCTTCAGGCTTTTAATAATTGCGTCGACTTATAATAAATTTAATTCAATTTCATGCAGTTTTATGAAATTTCTGTATAAGTTTGAACCGTTCACATTTTTATTTTCTATTAAAAAAAAAATTGTATGGACATTTTACTGCCTGTTTATCGATGTCGAGGGAATTCTTTCTTTCTTACATTTACATTTGAAACAAGGACAAAGTCTTAGAATTTGGTTTTGCTTCAAATGAAATTGTAAGAATGAAAAATGTCCTTCGACATCGATAAACAGGGTATTTGTATTTAAATAGACGATGAAAAATATAGCAACTTTAGAAGAGAACTAAACAATTTCATCGTGTAAATTTAGTCGTACAGTCAGTCAAACAATATTTAGAAAAAAAACACATTGAAATTTTTGATATTAAAGAAAAACAGGATTATAATACAAATTTCTTATATGAATCAAAATAAATTTAGCGGTCACTTACGCCATTTTATAAATATGTAAGTCAAAAAGTCCATATATTTATGAAATAACCTGTCTCCTGTTTTCCCGGGAAAATCTCAAAAATTTCCCGGGCAATTAAAAGTAGAATTTTCCCGCGAGTTCCCGACTCCCCAACCCTAAGCATGACTAACTAATATGACACCCATCATAATAGGACGGTTACGTTAATATATTTCACCATAATTCGAGAACAGCTTTTTCGATTTGGATAACTAAATCACCAAAGGATGCTGAATAAAATTACCTTTAAATCATCCATATAAAACTTTTTTTATATATCCAGCTGTTTCGAACTGATTCAGAAATTAGTCGCGAAATATTTTTTTTCATACAAAATTTTACATTTATATCGTTCTTAAAAAAAGGAGGGCATAATTTATCATTTATGAAAAAGCTGGCTATATTAGGAATAAAATAAGCCATAATTAATTGAAATTGATGGACAAATGTCGTTTGTATTGACAATTAAATGAAGGAACGCAATTGATATAAATCATAATTTTCATATAACGCAAAAATTTTAATTTGTGTATGTGGATGTGTTATATGAAAATCGCAATTTTTTTCAATTAAGTTCCGTTCCAATATTTTGAATAAAATCGACATTTGTCAATCGATTTTAATGATTTAAGGCTTATTTTGGTTCTATATAAATAGTTTTCTTATACTTGACTATCTAGGCCCGGCAAACGTTGTCTTACCTCCAAATGTATCAAATTGGTTTTTTCAAAATAACTCCACCCTATGCCGTCCTATTGAAAATATTAAGTATTTATATCTTTATGATATAAGCTGTATTTTCTTTATATAATTATAAGCTTTGCACCAAGCATAAAGTTATTAAAATCGGATAATATTTGTAAAAGTTATGAGGCTGACAAAGCCTTTCATGTTCGAGGTAACCAATTTTGATACCCTGCAGCTCACCCAGTGTTTCAAAAAAGTGGTCCGAATTCCAACATTCATAAAGCATAGATCGTCCTCTATGATTTTCACCTACATCATTTTCTAATCCGGTCGCAATTCCAAAGATACAGATTTATTACCATTTTTTCCAATTGGAACCACGGTGCACAGTACACGTTTATAATTTTTTAGTGCCTTCTACAAGAATCGGTCGTTAGAAGCTCGTAATTTTGAAAAAATTCATTATACACTGTATTTTGTTCAGCATTAGACGTTTACGATTTTAGAGTTAAGATTTTAATATTGATTGTTAGTTTAATTTTTAATTGAATATTCAATAAATAATAAACTTCAAAAAAGATAAGTGTCGAGATACATATTCACAAAAGATCGAATCTTGCAATTTCTAAGATCGTGTATCGTACATGCGCCCAACTAGAAATTTTCTTCTGCTCCCAATTGGAACACAAATGGGTTGTCCAATTAGTTCCCGAATTGGGATGTAACGCAGAAACGTATTTGGGGCCGGATAGGACAATCCTTATAAGTTCGCCACCGGGAAATCTCCACAAGCTACCAATCGAGCAGTCTACTGTGGTCTTTAATTGGGAAATCCCTGCACTAATTTTTATTATTATTAAAAATATTATCTTAGCTCACATTAAATTCGAAACAGTAAAAACTGCTGTTTTTTCGGTGAATTTTAAATCATATATATTTTCTTTATTGATGTTTTTTTTTTCCTCTTATAATAAATTTATGGATGAAGTATTTCATGAAGTTTTCTTTTTTACTTGCTAATTTGCTTATTGCAAATGCGGAAACGCTTATTTCTGTCCATTCGAACTTGTTTCCCTGTCCATTCTATTAGCAAATAAGAAAGTTTCATTCCACAAATTTCATGAAATATTTCATCGTGTGAAATTTGACTTATAAAGTTCTACAATGTAATAAACTATTGTGTTAATATAAGGAAACATACACATATATATAAAAGCAAAAAAATAGCCTTTTTTGAGTCATTACAAGATATTTTGGGAAACATCAAAAATTCCAATTACAATTTTAAGGAATAACAAATATAAAATTTTGAACTTCTTATGAAGTGTTTCTTACGTCCATTCAAAACTCTTTAAAATGGAATGGAAAATCACATTCACCCGGACTATGAATGTCGAAGACGAATTTGTGACTACGACAAATTGTCCTAGAATAAAGAAAAGTTTTACAATTTTCTCCGACTTCGACATACGTAATCCGGGTGACTATATCTGACACGTTCTGTAGGGAAGAATTGTAAAAAAACTTCAAGGACATTTTTAGATAGGATCCAGCTCACGGATTTTCATATCTGGACTCCCAAAATGTTTTAGGAGTCACCCTTTAACAAACCAATCTGTAGGTAGCCATTATTGTTAAAGGGCAATCAACGATAACAATAATTTTTATATTCTACCTTATTCTGCAACCTTATTTGTCGAAGTCATTTCAATGCAATATTCTAGGCCTTAGTGAACAGCAAGGGTTCATCAATAGTGGCTAATTTTTATCGACAACGGATAGAAAAGTGCCAAATTTTTGGTGTCTGGTTGAGGTGGTATCTATAAATCGCAGAATTAAGAATATCACTTTGGGAACAAGAATAATTGCTCAAATCAGCACATCCGTGATCGTACCCACAATCGTACGAAAATAAATTACGTGATACGTCAATCCCATAAGCTGAATGGGATTACAGTGCGTTCATGTATGTTACAATCCGAAAATGGTTTCTACGTGAGGAGTTGTGCGTTCACGGATGTGATGATTCGACCCCTGGTCATAGTAATTTTATTCTTACCTGGCCCAAGTAAAAATATCTTCGTTCTGCATCTTTCTGCAAATTCGAAATATGTACTAATATTGGTACTAATGTACATAAATACATATGTAGATCCAATATAATATTAGCTCTGCAATCTTGTATGTTTCTGTGCCTGTAAAAATATGAAAATACTATTATTGAATTCAGCGGTTTATCTAATATACTTACCAATTTTAATTTTCATTCTTTCAGGAAATATTTTTATTATTAATTTGCAGGAAATATTTTTATTATTAAATTTATGACATTTTTTCAAAATTTTTAATATCAAATATTTTGTTTGCTTTTTGGGTAACAGCGAAAACTATTCTTAGTAAATAATCTAGAAAACTTTTAACTTAACAAAAAAAATAAAAAATTTTAAATAAAGCTGAATTCACCCATTTTGTCCGGACAATATTTATTTTCGAAAAAATAACAAATTAATATTGATTATAAAAATGCGATTAAAAATCTATATTAGATTTTCCCAACAAGTTCCCTATAGTTACCCACTTGGAAAGAACTGATATTAAATAACTAATTTGTAAATGGGCTATCCCAACAATCTCCCGCTTAAATCCGGAATGGAATAAACCCTTTGGGTTTGCCTCATGCCTTCCCCATTGGGCCCCAATATGTGTATTGGGAAAATTTCTAGTCGAGCGGTATTGAGCAATTGCTTTCATTTTATAAATATTTTATATTTTGTAAGGATTAGCTCAGTAGTTTCGTGATATTGAGAAAAGTTTAATAGCTTATTTTTTTCAATTGACATCACTGTGCACTATACCGTGCAACAACACATACATATCTATGTATGTAGTTACGAATATATCAAATAATATGCTATGATTTGTATTTCTTATTTATTTGTGTATTTGTGTATTTATTATTTTCATTTCAGATTTTTCTTATTTATTGCCACGAGACAAGAAGTGTCAGAAATTAAGCAGATCTTTTGACAATTTTATTAAACTTGTTTAATTTATGGTTTTAAGATTATGAAAAAAGTTCTCCCTGATATACTATAGAATTATAACTACAGACACATGATTTAAAAATGTAAAGAGGCGTATAAGTAACTTTTATTAAGCACAAATTTTGCTTTTTCGCATTTGCAAACGAAAGAATAGAGATTATCCATTACATACCTGTTTTGAATATATTTTAATATTTGTACTCTTTATAACAACAATTAAGTGTATTTGAATGGAATTTTGAGTATAATTTTTTATATAAAACAGTTTATGTATACTCTTGTGTTTCCAAAACTAATAATTAGTTTTGCTTTAAAATAATCATCATAAATTTGTGCATATTTTCAAACAAAACCATTAAAAACTTTTACTATTAAATGAAACTTTTAGATAAAAACAACACAAAAAAAAATAATAGCTCAGCTATTCATTGGTTTTTATTACTTTTGTATCTAGTATATTTAGAGTACAATTTTATGTTTAAGAAATTAATGATCACCACACTTTTACATTATTTAAAATTGTTTAAAAACAAATATTTTGTTTTGTGAGTTAGTTTTTTTTTTGTCAAGTGGATGGCCAAAACTAAATTTGTTTTGTATATACCCGACTAGAACCCGACTAGAAATTTTCATGCAAACACATTTGGGATCTAACTGGGATCCCAATTCTGATGTAACGCAGAAACGTATTTGGGATCCGATTGGTTTCCTGTGGGGATATATCAAAACCTTACAAAAATTTGCTCAAATCGGGAAAATATCAAACTCTAATATTGAATTAAAATTGCTGAAGCTATCCAAGGGCTAAAAGTATGTAACAATCATCTCTGTTGAAGATGAGCAAAATATACGATTAAGGATCTGTGTTAGATTTTCCCAAAAAGTTCCCAATAGTTTCCCATTTGGGAAGAACTTATGTTAAGGCATTAATTTGTAGATGGGCTGTCCCAACAAGTTCCCGATCAAATCACAAATGGCATAACCCTTTTGGGTGTGCCACATGAATTCCCAATCGGACCCCAATATTAGTATTGGGAAAATTTCTAGTCGGGTAGTTGTCCTTTTTATCAAAATAAGCTTTTTGAAATTAGAAATCCATTTGAGTTTTGTAAAACTTTTTATAATGAACTTAATAATGCATAGAACTATTTAAATAAAAATTTTAGTATTTTGAAAGTTGTGTATTGCGAAATTCATTATTTTGTTTAAAAAACCTGCAAACAGATACAATAAACAACAGTAACTTTTTTAAATATCTTAAACAGGTAAAATTTGTTTGAGGAATAAATATACAGATTCTCCATTTCGAAAGAATTCGAATAGATATGAAAAGCTTTGGTCTCAAAATTTTACAAAAATTGTACATTATTCAGAAAAACTGTTACCTAAAAAGTAAAACAAAAGCAAGGACATGATCGTGGTGGTGGCTCGGCAATACTAATTAAATCGCGACTAAAACGTTATTTATTGGGTGACCTTTGTGAAGACTATCTTCGAACAACAAAAAAAAAACGTTTTTTTTAAATCAAAACCCTGCAATTTAATCAATTTATTGTCCCCCAAGGTTTTCAATTAGTGAATATTAATATGTACATTTTATAAATTAGAATGACTCTGTTTTGTGACAGCTGGCGACTACAACGCACGTTAGGGTATAATCAAAATAAGCAAAATACACATGAGGAGTGATGATGGAAGTGTAGCGACTTCCGAAATTAAAGCTGCTATGTTCAGCTGTGTACGTTGAAAAATTAAGTTGATGTTAATATGTTGCTTGTTCTTTGGAATATTAAGTATGACTGATTTTTTCTGAATACAACGTTACGAGCCTTAACCCCTCCCTAATAATCAATTTGGCATAATCAAGAAATAAAATTTTTATAAAAAAATTTTTTTTTTTTAATTAATAAAAAATAAAATATAACAAAAATTCTGTTATTTTTTTCAAAGACAAGGATACATATCTTGCAAACAAAATGAGCCATGTTGTATTCAAAATTAAGTGAGGGAACTCGATTGATAAAAAACAAGAGTTTCATACATTTTTGAGCAAAAGGTATTCTTGTATCGATTTAGATCAAATTTGTTCCCAATATTATTAATGTGATATCATCATATAAAATGCAAAAGGGCCTATCTACATTTTTAAAAATTTTTTGAGGAGAGATAAAAAACTTAATGAAAAGCAAACTATTGTGATTATAAAACATATTTATTCAGAGTAGTATCACTAATAAAGTCGGAATTAATGATACTATGCTGAAAAAAGAGTTTTTATAATCACAATAGTTTGCTTTTTATTCAGTTTTTTTCCTTTTCTGAAAAATTTTTAAAAATGTAGATTGGCCCTTTTGCATTTTATATAACGATATGTAGTGTATGTGAGAATTTTTTTTGAATATATAATTATTATTTTAGTAGTTATGGCTTTTCTCTTTTTAGAATTTTTGGGAAGGATACGAATCCTTGCGTCCATATCAACCATATTTTGAATTTTGAAAAGTCTTGCCAATGTAAACAAACGTGCGAAATTGTATCACTGTTTCGTAATTCCTTCTATTTTTTGCCGCCAAATGTAGGAAACGATACCAGTTTGCGACCTTCAGCCGGGCTTCAGGGATTTCTACTCTGGGTATAGCGACCCGTTTTCCGACATACCCAGAGAACTAAATCCATATGTCCTGCCGAAGACCAGGTAAGCGGAAAATCGTTATTCAGCGAAGTCACTATTTGACATATATGAAAGAGAAAACCCTTAATCTCGGCTGAAGTTTGGCTAGGTGAAAAATCTTTACTCAGCGAATCCACTATTCAACATACCTGGAGGAGAGAATATGTCGAGGTGCCTGCATTTCATTGGTGCTTTACCAAATCATCAGTAGACTTCAACCATACTTTTGAAAAGTTTCAAACCTCTTATCTTATGCACAGACTTGGAAATTTACAATAAATTTTTTTTTTGAAAATCACAAAAGAATCAGCGTAGTAGGTCTAGAAATTTATGCAAAACATAACAAACAATGTCCATTCCATATGAATCTATTTTATTTTTTTGCACCTTTATAAAATTAGTCACCCATTGGGTAACAATAAAAGTACTTATAATTTAAATTGTAAAATTAAATTCAAATTAAGCATTTATGAAATTTATTATTTGGGAAAAATACAATAGATTCATATTGATTCATTATGTGTTTTGTATAATTTTATAAGACTACTACGCTTATTCTATAGTGATTTAAAAAAAATAAGTTGTAAATTCTCAAATGATTTTTGATAGTCTATGCATAAGATAAGATGTTTGAAACTTTTCAAAAGTTAGTTGAAGTCTACTGATGGTATGGTAAAGCACCAGTGAAGAAATGGAGAAATTAAACCTTTTTTAAATAAAATTGGGAGAATATCTTAAATAGTACATTTAATAAATGGAGGAGAATATTTTTAAGCTCAGCCGAAGGCTGTATAGGCAGAAAGTCGACTCTTCCTGGGATCGTTAGTCGTGCAGCTAGAAAAAACCATGTAACCATGTAGGTCACGCATAAATACTCCATTATTCCTCTTGTTTAATTATTATAATATCTGAACGTAAGTTTAAAACCTTAGTCGTTAGTACTACCTTTTCTTTAAAAACTAATTTCATAATTTGTTATGTCTTTAAATATTGTAAATAAATAAATAATAATAATATATCTGAACACTTGTTGAATGGAAAAGAGCACATAACACCATTTTCCGCTTGTGTTTTTAAAAAATTATGTATACGAATTGGAATTTGGTTTTAAAGCCAATCTTTAGGATCTTAGAGCATATTGGATAAATTGAAAACTTGTCTGTAAAGTAGGTCGAAATCAGATACAGGGCCAACAGAAATTGTATATGTGATCAAACTTTTTTTTGAAATCATGTCTGTAAATAAATATCCTGAAAAAATTTTTTTTTCTAAATAATAGTAAACGAACACGGGAGGCGTAGAATACCCACTGAAGAAAGCGTTGAAAGCGTCGATGATGATTGAGTGCGGTGACCGCCAAAAACAATATGCTGTTCCGCTCTTCTCTATAGTTGTCAGCATTAATTAAATTTATGTATATTCTAGAGATAGTTTGAACAATTAATATGAATTTATTAAGTAAACCCTGATTTAATAACTTTAAACTAAAAAACATCAGCTATTATATATCTAAAAATATTTTTAAATCTTAATGTATACCTAATGTGTCTTCAAATTTATATGTAATCCGATAATCTCATTATAGCTACTTACCTGCCACGTAAATCTATATTACAACACTAATCGATGAGAAATTGCATCGTATAATAGTATTGGAGCTCCTCCATCACTTAGCAAATTTTCATAAGCTGCCACCATTATGCCAAAAGCAGATTGTAATAAAATCTACAAACAAATTGCTTTCAAATTGGCAGTCAATATTTATATCTCTAGTACATCGATACATGTGGCACGCGCTTTATTGCACTTAAATAAAACCAAACAAGTACAAACATTAATTTTGTATTGATAACGCTGTTGTTGCTATTATTGTTTTTGTTATTAAATCATATACTAACTACAGCAAACAGCCAACATCATGCCACACCATCACCAAAGTCATCATTGTCGTCATCAGCATTGCCACACAATACAATTCCATGGATTTATATAGTTTTTTTTTGTTATATTTCGAATATATAATATTTCGTATATGACTGCTGCTGCCGCTTTTAAATATGACATGACCTCAAGGCGTAAAATATCATGTAATGGAATATAATTACATTTATATTCCTATTCAATGAATTTATGTTAAGTGTATTTGTATGTTTGCCAAATATATAAATTCCCAGCAAACAAATAAGGTCGATAAGTTTAATTTTATCGATGAAAATACTAAAGAATTTATTCGAATAATTTCAATAAAGAGAGCCAGTAAAAATAATTAAGGCTTATGACAGAGAGAAGCAATATTTCCGCTTACAAGCCTACGTGCACGATATATGATTTTTATATAGAGAAATAGTCAAGAGAAAGTTCTACTCCATGCTCATATGATTGCAGGAAAAATATTCTTATACCAACTATTCACGGGAGGAACTCCCATCTTCAGTTCGCATTATTTTTGCTGGGACTACGAAAAGATACATTAATATATAAACTAAACCACTAAATATACATATATACAGAGTTTCTCAACACTTGATATAAATATTTAATTATGACAAAAAATTAGGTAACTGAATAACTTCTCTTGTTAAAATTACTTATGTAAGTATAAAGTGCGATCTTCCCAATCTAGACGGTTGACTAGTCTAATAAGTTATTGAAGAACACTAATTTTTTTAATGCTTTTCTTGCAATTTTTTTAGACGAGTTGTCACACTTCCTATTTTTCGTTTATTTATTTTTTTACTAGGGTATTCACTCGATTAATATTTGCTCGATTAAGCGATAAATTTAAGTTAAATAATGTTCGATAAAAAAAAAATTCCCAATTTCGAGTATTTTAGGTCGATTACTCGAATAACTCGATTAAAAAAATTTATGTAAAGTTTCTTTTTTATTTGTATTTTGCAGATATATTAGTACACATATTAAAATGTTATGAAATTTGCAACGCATTTCAAACATTAATTAGTACAGATATATACAGTGCGATATAGCCATCAAAGTATTTGGTCAATTATACAATAACAACAAGAGGGAGGAAGGAAATAAATAATCAAGTGTATTTATCTTTTACCAAAGCTCGGAACTATTTCCATCAATCAATAACTTTAAAATAAAGCAGAGATTAACTTCCCATAAAATGAATCCCAGACGTAAACTTTCAAAACGCCGATAGAGAATAGAGAATAGAAAAGGGGAGAGATCTAGTCCAAAGGCCGGCACTGCGACCCTAGTAGATCTTTTGTACTATAGATCTATAAATTAAATTAAGCTCTGCATAACTCTCCTTATAAAAGTGTGCACAGAGGTTGGAGAATACCGCCTAAAATCATCCGAACACAGAATCTCAGAATAAGAGACACGCCTTCTACTATTACACAAGACAATAGACGCACGAAGAATGTGCGCAGTTGTCTCATCCTCTTCCAATCATAAAAGACACAAGGGTGAACGAACTTGGTTTCTTTTTCACATAGGATAATAGTTCAGTCCAAAGTAGCTAGAGAAAAAACCAGTAACAAGTCTTACATTATTCCTGTTGAAATTCAGGATGGCACTATATGAAAATGGCTGCATCAATGCTTTGGCTTGCCTTAAGCCAGAAAAAGCCTCCCACACTTAGTTTGCGGTCGATATGTCATTTTCCATTCTGCATTTCATAAGATCATGATTAAGTATTTCATTTATGGTTTGCCTCATTGCCCCAATCTCCGACAGGCTTGGCATAGTACTGAATGAATACGAAAAGGCGTTTTTCTTGTCATATAGATACCATAATTGCTTGGGTTTTTAAGAAGAAATTATAAGGACTTCAGAGACGTATATACTCTCAAATCTTTATATGTCTCCTTCGTTCGTAGTATTTTGGAATATTGTTCAATTGTGTGGAACCCTTATTATTCAGGCCATTCCAAACGTATTGAACGTATTCAAAAAATTTTTACTAAAACTGTTTTAAAGTTAATTTGGCCCTTCGAATTGCCATCCTATGAAGCTAAGAGGAAATTCTTAGGCTTACAGTCATTAGCAGATAGACGAACATATTTTTCAATTATGTTTGTTTATAATGTTTTATCTGACAATATAAAATGTCCGGAAATTTCAAGATCTTTTAATATTTATCATCCACCTAAGGTTTTGAGAAATAATCGAATATTTGTGGAACATGTTCACAGAACAAATTATGCGGAAAATTAGCCAATTGCAAGATGCTTGCATTTGTATAATTGCTTTTCGCCACCATTAAATTTTAATGTAAGTTATGATATTCTTACGTTATTGTCATTTAAATATTATAATTAATATGTATGTGCTTTATAGTAATCTGTAAAAATTAAATTCTGTAGATGAAATAAATAAATAAATAAATATGAATGACAAATCTTGCTATTGTGTGCAAAGGAGTAGATAGGATTAGAAGTTTAGAACGGAGTTACGAGGAAAGGAGGGACCTAAGAGCTGCCTGACTATAGGAAAAAAGCTATATGTGCCCTCTTAATGACCCTACTTAAATTAATATGAACACACTTAATGATCGCCACCATTTCCACCTGAAATACAATAGGTCGCTTGCCAATGGGCGCAGAGACTTTTACGTTGGGTCCACATACTCCAGCGCAAACTCTATCTTCCGTTTTGGGTCCATCCGTATACCAGCATAAGCTTCTAGAATCCACAGTGGAACCGTTTTCTTCCCTCGTTGCCGATACCAGTTTTTAGAACTTTCTTATTTAAAAAATTATTGTGTTTTACAGTACAAATATTCACAATTTTTCCAAAAATCAGCTGATTGCACTTTATTACGAATAAAATCAATATTTATCCATAGATTTTCATTAAATAATACTTGTTTTATGATTTGTTTAATAAATATTTTATGTTTTTTGCAATTTAAAATTTTTCATATACGAGTACATATATTTAAAAAATTTTTAAATTTACCAATTTTGCCTAAAATATATATTTCTCATCATTGCGGTCTGAATAATTCCGACACTATTGCGTTTTTAAAAAAATAATCTTCAAACAGCTTAAAGGTAGTTTTGTTTCAAGTTTTTTGTGGTTTTTGTAATAAAATTGGACAACCCTTTTTTAAGTTATAATAAAATTCGGGTAATTTCTCTTTATGGGGAATAAAATCAATATTCATCCATAGAATTTCGTAGAATAAAACTTGTTTTATTTGTGGCATATGTGGCTTTATATGGTCATTGAATAAATATTTAAAAAATACAAATCTTTCAATTTTGCTATATTTTTTATCTTGCGATGTAAATAATTCCGAAACCATTGAGTATATAAAAAAATGTTAAAATGACTTTATTTAAAGTTTATTTGTGGTTCTTGTAATAAAATTGGACAACCCCTTTATAAGTTATGATAAAATCAAAGAAGCAGTCTCGTCAAAAATCCAAAATTTAAAAAAGAAAAATTATTAAATATATTATTCATATAAATAACAGGTACACGAGGATTTCTGCCATTCCGAAACTATCTAATCAATTTTAATGAAATTCAAAACGAGGATAGATCTGTGTCTGGAACGACACATAGGATATATATATATAAATTTTTTTCGAAAATGTGATCACGAGGAGAGGATAATGGGTAATTTCTGCCTCTCTGAAACTGTCTGACCAATTCTAATGGGTAGATCTGAGTCTACAAGAACACATAGGTGATAAATTTTTTCAATAATAGGACCAAGAGGCGGAGTACGGGACAGTTTCCACTCTTCCGAAACTATATAGCCAATTTTAGTCAAATTTAAAACAGGGATAGAAATGAGTCTGGAAGGACTCATAGGCTATATATTTGTTAACAAAAGGTGGGGGGAGGGTGTGGTTAAAGTGGAATATTTGCCTCTCTGAAACTATCTGATTAATTCTAAAGGAATTTGAAACATGGATAGATCTGAGCCTGGAAGGACAAATAGGCTTTATATTTTTCCACAATAGGACCACGGATGCCTAATGGGCAATTTCTGCCTCTCTGAAACCATCTAACCAATTAATGAAATTTAAAACATTATTAGATTAAAGTCTGGAAGGACAGAAACGCTGTATATTTTTTTTAAAATAAGCCCACTAGGGGATGTAAGGGGCAATATCTTAGGTAAGTATACCGTAAGAAACATAAGTTCCAGCCCAGTGTCCCACGACACCGTGCTTTCTCTTTTGTTACGTTTTTTATACATAGAAAATATAAAATATGTACTAATAAAAAATTTTTTATTTTATTTTTCGGCACGAAAAACCAAAAAAATTTAGAAAACTTCCGATTAGTTAACTTGGATAATTTCTAAGAGTAAAAATTACTCGAATAACACGAACGGAGTAAAAGTTTTGCTCGATTGTTCAAATAATTTAAAAACCTTAATTTCGATTACTCGATTAACTGAACAAATGAAAAGTCGGTTAAAATGAATGCAATATTTTTTAGCATAATTTTGCAATCAACTCTGAATGCAATTTTTTCTCTAAATTTTGTTGTAAAGTAACACTTCTTTAGTAAAACCCCTTTTGTTACATAAATGAACAAATAAATTGCTTAACAAACTGAACATCACATTTCACAACCTACATACAAATGGACACAACAAACCATTTAAACAAATAATAACACCACACCACCACTCACTTTATGCCACAAAAAAAAAAAGAACTCTCACAATTTAACCAGGCAAACTCTTTATGCTACACTCACAGATGCAGGCTAACTTATAGACGGACATTATATTAAATATCGACTTATGTATATTGATAGAGATTTAAAAGTTTCAAAATAAATAATACGTTAGCGGCCCCACACAATACAAACAAATAAATAGAATAAAGAAAGACAAAAATTGGTTAAAGTAACTATTTTTTTCTTCGTTTAAGCCAAAGGCCAACACAAATTGCAACTAAACTATTTTGGAGTAGTTTTAAGCAAAAATTCAAGAAAAAAAACAGTATAAATATTAAAAAAGATTTCCATTGACAAAAATAAAAAAACGTAAGTCTGGTTTCTTCTATATTTTCTTAGTTTGAACGACCACCAACTTAGATTTTCGATGCAACTACTAGTGTCTAGCAGATGAGCTACAGAAGATGGTAAAAGCATATGTGTTGCAAAGCCAAGTTTTTATTTCTTCTTATTCAAACTGAATAATATCATAAATATAGTCTATATTCTAGTGCCTTTAATTAAAGCTATTAAACATGATAACTTGTATTTGCTTAAATAATTTAGAGAAAAAAGATATCTAAAGGACAAATCAAACTAGTAATAAGCATAATAATAATAGCCAATATTATATTCAGTAATTATTAATATGACCTGTAAAAAAAATTAGAAATTTTATTTCAATTAATTATGCATAAAATCTCTTTTACTTTATAAATGTCCTGAAAAAATATGGGATCTTTTCTTAAATTTAGCATGCAGGCACTTGTTATCCTAACGGCCATTTTCACAGTGTACAATTAAAAGTTAAAGTAGACTTTAAATTTTGTATGCCGAACTTAGCGTTGAAGTCCATGTTAATTTTTAATTATACATTACGAATAAATCCGATAAAAATATACATTCATTTTAGACTTTAACTTGAAAATTTTTGTAAATAGTTTGGCTACTTTCCTCCTTCCTAAATGCATTTACTTAAGCAATTTGCTGTAGCATATTGAAAATGTCTACTTCCATGTAACGTACATTTATGTTCATGTGCTAGTATTTTTTTAATAGTGTTACGTTGTTTAAGTTTTAGTTAAACAACTCATAAACATATTGTCAGCTCATATTTTTGTTGCCGTAGTAGGTATTTGTTGTTTTAACTCTTTTTCTTTGCAACATAATTCCTTTTATATGTATACACAGCAGGGAAAGATAATTGTACATGTTTATGACCGTTTAAAATGCCAAAACCAAAACACATTTTTATTGGCAATATGGGCACGAAAAATATATGAACAATAAAATAATGTAGGAAACTATAAATGGATCAAGTCGAATTCGATTTTCGAATTTAGAAAGAATATTTAAATTAAGCACAATTCTTAATTTTTTCTCTGCCTCTTTCTCACACAAAGAACTCGTGCAAACGATAACGATGCTCTCAAAATTTCCCATATTAAACTGGCCTATTTTTGGGACAAGTGCTTTAGAGAAATATTTAGAAGTTGGTTGGAAAATGTAGGTAAGAAATCTATTATATATAATATATAGGGGTGCGCTCTAAGACGCGAGTCTTAGAGGATACTCCTAATAGCACACCCCAATAAATTTTGGCAATATTTTCCAAGTTTGTATATAGGCATTTCCATGTCAGCTTACGTGACATTTATACGCCTTCAAAGTGGGTGGAATAGATTCTACAAAAATGGAAGGAGCTGAAAAAAATTTTGTCGTTATATTTCGTTTTTTAAAATTTAGTACATTTAGAACCATGTTGTTCAAAATATTGAGGGAAATAAGAGCATAGCGTACGTGACATAAAACGGAAGTGATGTTAAGGTGCATAAAAAAATTTGCGAACTGTGAATTTTTTTCTTTTTTTTTAATTTCTTAAGCAAAGCCAACTATTTTTCCGTTATTATCCGTAAATTTGAAATAAAAAGAAAATTTTCGATGATTTTATAATGAACAAAATTTAATAGCTTACATAGCGTACGTAACAAATTTTATTATGGTTTGTAAATATATGTAGACAAAGACTTAAAAACTAATAAGAAAATATGTATTTGAAGATAATAGCAATAAAATCAATCAAGATTCAAATTCATTTCATTCTGCATACTATGTATTTGGGCGCTGAGCCTACTACAGAGTAGTACATACTAATTAATTTGAAATTTTTTCGCTTAAGGAATACGTAGTTCGAGAATCATATATATCGAGTGGTAGCCGCTAAAAAAGCTTAAACGCTAAAAAAAATTTACAGAAGTAGTTTTTAATTATCCTTGGTTTAAATCGAAGTAGATCCTTAATATTGGCTATATAGGGTTGGACTGGACTGTTATATGTAATGTTAATAGTTTTAATAAATTTCCTATAAGAGAATGCATGTTTGTGAGGGTTAATATATATTAAGATATTCTTGATGTCATGAAATATCAGTTAATTTGATCAAATTGTTTTGAAACTAGTAATTATCATCCTAAGGAAGTTATTCTTAGCTGTTTCACTGATATCCTTGCAGTTTTTTTCTCTACTTGAAAAAAAGAATTTTAGCTTAAGCGAGACTTTTCAGTTACAAGAATATGTAAACATATTAAAAATCTATATGGAAAATGCTCTTAAGCTAAATTTTTGTTGCTGTATTTTGTTGCTGTATTTGTTGCTGTATTTCCGAATTATCGTAAACAATCGATTTTCCTCAAAAAACGATTTTTGAAAAGCATGTCGCTTAAGCTTTTTTTTTGGCGGTTACCACTCGATATGCTGACTATCATGATATGAAAACGGATATAGTTTATTTTATTTTTAAAATTTGATGGAAATTTTGCCATTTTTCATTTGCATTTAGTTGCATTTGTAGTACTACAATCACGTACGTGACAAGCTTTAAATGCGTATAAAATTTTTATTACACTAAGTTGACAAAAAATGACGGTCAATATTTGTTTGCGACAAGTATCTTGCTTTTAACTGATATTTTGAAACAGTTGCGACCGGTCAAATTCATATGACGTAGACAAATAATGTTTTTGCACAGCGTACGTGACATTAGCTGCCTGTTCGCCAATGTCGAAGGAGTTCTTTCTTTCTCACAAATTACATTTAAAGCAAAAACAAATTCAAAAATTTTCGTTAATGTTTTAAATTTAATAGTGTGAAAGAACTCCTTCGATATCGGCGAACAGGCAGTACAACAATAGCGTCCAAAGAAAATAAAAAAATATACAGATATTCGAATTCTGTCTTTTAACTTTCCTCGTAAATCTTGTTCTTTTATTGAATTTAGCCGCTAGAAAAGCGAAAATAGGTTATTGTAATGTCTTAAAAGTAGTCAAAGAAATATTCAGTTAAAGCTGTTATTTTTGATATTTAGAAATTGTTGTATGGTATAAATTAGGGATGTAACGAATACCGATACTGATACCGATATATCGGCGATACTTCAGATTTTCCTATACATCGGTATCGGCGATATTTTACTGTCGATACGACGATACTTTAAAAAAATTTTTCAGTTCTTTTTTTTGACAAATTATTTATTTTTTGTTAATTTTACTAAGAACTAAATTCATTTCGTTATTTTTTAAATCTTATTAATACCAATTTTAAAAATTAATAATATTTTACGCTGTTATTTTGCAAAAACAATAATTTATTTATTGATAATTTTACCATGAACTCAAATTCAATTCGTTGTTTTTTAAATCTTATTAATACACTCCAAAGAAGTCATGAAAATGTAGAATTCGCGATCCGGAAATATTGCAAATTTGGATAATTTCTAATTAGTTTCACATTTGCTTGTCATTGCAAGAAGTTCTCTTTTTCGATTACCAATACCGAATTTGAAGCGATGTTAGGACAAATATCTTTTACGGTGTTCTATAATGATTCCTCAAAAAAAGGATGAAAAATTACCCATTTTCAGAACTTGTTTCTTTTGATGCGAATTTAAACACAAAACTGTTTTCATGTAAATTTAAGTGAATATATATAAACTTTTAGAAGACTTAATAATTAAACTATTAAGTTATTTAGAAGAATAATAGTTGAAAAACGTCCTTTAAAAATCGATTTTTTAAAAAGGAATGGCGAGTATTTTTTAAAATTATAAAGGAAATACAAATTTGTACTTGCTTTTCTACTAATTATCTGCATATTTTTAATATAGATTCTTTGGAAGCAATGAAAACGTAGTTTCTTAAAAATTACTTCCAATTTTATATACTGGGTTAATATCAATTTTAAATATTAATAATCTCTTACACTGTAATTTTGTATAATAAAAAATTGCCCTTCTGGAGTCTTGTTAATCGAAACTTGAACTCAATTTCAATATTCGTATCGGTATCGGAATCGGTATCGGCGATATTTATTTTTAAGTATCGGAATCGGTATGGATCGGCAAAACGGCGTATCGTTACATCCCTAGTATAAATACCTCTGCATAGTAACACTTTATTGTTGTTTTCCTCTTTGCCATATCTTAAAAAAGTTTTAGCGGTTTTAATTTTTTCAGTCGAGGTTGTCATTTTGATGGAAATGCCCATATGTAAAATGGTCAAACGCAATAACAATATTTATCATTATTTGCATGCTTTGTGGGCGACACCACTTCTGCACCCATCGCCTAATATCTGGACAATATGAGACAGAAATTAAAGTTAGCCATCTGAATCCTTGAAATCATATTCTAAATGGACAGTCTAAAAATTGGTAGTCTTCTTCTCACTTTCCGAAGTTTGAAGTAGTTAGCGGATGGCAAATATGGAGCATTCCATGAAAAAGTGGATATCAGAACAATGTTATTAACATAAATTTTTTAAATACTTTTACACCTATATAGTGATATTATGCTCTCAACTAAAATAATTTGTATAAACTATAACGAATAGATCACATTTTTTTTAATTGCCCTTAATTTTTTGAAAGTCACAGCAAGTAGTATCAATTAGTTTCAAAAGCCAGTATGATTTATTTGCAATTATTGGATATTTTCGAACAAATTACCATGGGACAATACCAAAGCGATAACTATAATTTCAAATTTTCACTTTACTAAAACTGTCGAAAAAGTCATGGAGCGCTGAAAACAATGCTTATCTGTAGACAAAATTGTATTAAACTATTGATACTGTCGATTGATACTATTGAATTTGTTTAAGAAAACACTTTTTCCCATGTGTAATAGTTTCTCTAGAATTTTCATTTAAATCTAAAATTTTAAATGTTGGTTGACTGGAACTGTTCCACATGTGACGGAATATGTCAACTTTTTTTCTTCAATGTTTGATGAATTATTTAAAAAGCTCCCATGTAGGGCCACAGGCTAGTATGTAGTCTATTAAATAATAGAAAAAGAGGAGATATCTGGTTTATCAATCAAGATTTATATGTAATATATGCGCTAGAAATTGTTGAATTTGTCTCTCTCTATATGAATTTGTCTCCATATGAATTTGTCTTCATATGAATTGTCTCCATATGAATTTGCAGGGCCATATTTGGCAAAAGGTATTTCAAGTGAAATCCATGGAACTCACTCGTGTACTTGTGTTAATTTATATAATTACCAAAAGTGTGCTCGTATATATGTTTTCTGTATTAGTAAATCAGACCTGTAAATTTCGGTCGGTTCAGTAGTTGGCTAAAGGAAATAAGGTTTGGCACATACTGAACATCCCAAATGGTTTAAAAATTTTTTGTATGGAAACAATTCGGTAGCTCGTTAACTGTTCAAGATATCGTTATGAAATTTCACACAGACATAGCTGAGATGTTTTAAAGTTTATATACGAGGGCTTAGCTTCCTAACGTTAAGAAGGGGCTCGTAGGGAAAACCCCTAAATTGACTAGATTGGACAGTTAGCTTTTAAAAAAAAAATCACAAAAGGTAATTTATAGTGCGAATGTTTCAATTTTTTACATGTATATGGTCATTAAGAATGTCTACAAAAAGCACGTTTACATGTGTGGAATATCTCTACTAGTTCCATAGATAATTGCGCTCAAATTTTGTTAGTTTTATTTTTGGGCGAACTTAATTAAGTTTTTTTTTTTGTTATGGTGGAGAAACCTAATGCCCGATAATTGGGTTCGATTCCCGCCATAGACCCTGGGTGTTTTCCGCAGACAAGCTAATCGTTTCGCGGGTTGTGTTTGTTAAAAAAAATATTTTTACTTGAGTTCGGTTTTAGTTTAACTTTTCAATTAAATTATATTTTTATATAGAGATAAATGTGAAGAATGTAGATAAAGAAAATTTTGACTGCACGGAGGGTTTAAATGACGTTTCGATAGCTCCAGCTAATCTCATCAGAGTTCTTTTCCGCGTAGATCATATAATCGATGGAGCAGCCTGTTTACTTTATTGTGAATTATTTATACATCCGATGGCATGAAATATAGCTTATTTTATTTGCAGTATAAGTGACTTTATTATCAGCTAATAAAAATGGTGTCTTTAAAAAATAAAAATTCTCGAATTTGGCATAAGAAAGATATTTTTCATATAATGCCGAAAGTGTATAATAGAACATTAATTTTAGTTGAAATTTTTTAGAGTTTCTTAACAAAATTGTTGAAACCCTTCCCATGTTATGATAAAATCGGTGAAACAGCCTCTTCAAAAATAGCAGATTTTAGAAAAAATAATACAAACGTATCTTTAAAAAATGTAAGTTGGTTTTATAGTTAGGAGCCGTAAGACATCCAAAATATACAAAGAAAAAAATAGATAAGAATTAAGTTCAATAAACAATGTTATTGAAAAAAATAAGAATTTCTATAACATTTCGTTACCTCAAAATACGGATGTCGTATGTAGCAAAAATTAACTTTTCAGTAGACGGTTTTTAATCTTTAACATCAAATATCTTTAAAACGGCCCAAATGATTCACTCCAGTTTTGTAGTGAATATAACCTGATTCCTTCGTTTTCATCAGCATGAGTCGAATTTACTGTCACCATAATGGGAAATGCGTTATTAGCCTTTTGCTTCAGAATACATTTGTCCTATGTAACGTTTTTTAACAGCTTGTAAATTTCTTCTTTGAACATACGACAAAAAGCATACTGGAAGCAATTAATCTGCCAAAGTAAAATTGGAAATTTTATGATAAAACCTTTAAAAAACTTTATAGAAACCAATGGACATATATTAAAAACGTTTATTATTTAATTTAAAAAAATAATATATATAATTTTGTGACGTACAATATAATGCATACTGCACATCTGCGAAAATATAAGGCTTAGGAGGAAACTGATAACACCATTAGAAAGAGCATGCGAATTTTATTATGAATATATAATAATCCCAAAATCGGAAATTTTGACATACGACATCCGTATTCTGAGGTAGCGATTTGTCTATAACATAATACAATATTTCGTTGTATGCATTTCTTTCCCATGTCGGTTATTTATCTTATTTTCATACCTAACTACTAAAAACAACTTTTATCTCATAAACAAATAACTGAGACATGGCTCGGCTGTAGAGAGCCTGCGTTACGTCTGGGAAGCCCGGGTTCGTATCCCAGTCATGTCGACATTTTTTCAAATTTATATTTTATTTCTTTTTGAAATAATTTTATTATCAATACAGCGGAATTCTTTATCACAGGAAATTTGAAAAAAAATATTGAATACCGGGATTTTTGTTATCAAAAATGAAACTTATTTTTTTCTGTATATAGCGGTTATCTGAGGTCTTAACAAAATTGCATTCAAGCATCCACCTTCATACGTGGTAAAAGTGAACAAGAACGCTGATGAGACGGTGTAACGGCCTGTCGAAATCAGTAGTAGTGATCCGTTCTGCTAATCTGATTTAAATATTCCAACACTCCACTCTTAATAAAAATAGTTTGAATTTACATTAATTCAAATATTGAACTAAAAAGACGATATAATAAATTGTTAGACTTATTCCTATTCAGTTCAAAATGAAATTACGTAAAAAAAATTTTTATTTTGTTTCATAATGTTATGGTTGCCTCAACCATGCTAAAACATGTTCTCATATTCTGTATTCAGTACTTGTCCTGGTTATTTCTTTCTAATCCTGATTGCCTTGCTAAGCGAGTGTAGGGCATTACGTATGCATATGGAAATGGATCAAAATCTATTGACAACAAAAACATATAAAATATCACCCTGTTCAGTTGGTGGCATGAATTATAAACAAAAAACTCCAACTACTCGTAATAAAACAAACAACTCACATAAACACTTGAAAACCCAACAAACGCTCACGTAGATGCAATTCATTGATTTCATATCTGAAGATGAAGTATTTGCCATTGCAGAGCATACAAACGTGGGAGTCAGAATCAATTGGGCTGCATTGGTAAATAACTCCTAAATTGTTAACTTAGGGGACAGTTTTCTGTTAAATGCAAAAAAATATCTTTGACATGGCAAAAAATAAAAATGAAAAAAAGCTTTCCTACCTTTTCGTATAAATAAAGTAATTTAAATTATAATCACATTTGCAAAAATAGCTTTAGGGCTTATTGAAATTTTAAATGATATATAATGTTGGTTAAATATATTAAGCAAAAATGTATTAAAAAAAGAAGAAAAAAAACCAAGACATGAAAACAAAAATTTAAGGCTTTAGTTTCGGAAAGTGGGTGGCTAAAATATTTGGATGATTTGTCCTTAAAATGACCATATGTTCTTAATATAAATTGAGTCATATAATTTGTTTTATTCATGTAAATTAACATTTATTAACAGCAAATTTTCAATTCAATTATTTAGATAAATAATCAACATAAAGTGGCGCCATTATTGACTGGCTGACAGGCTCTAAGTTGTTTTCAAAAAACATTTTAAGTATTTTAAGGCCGTATACGAAAATCTATTTAACATTTAAATAAGTTGGTTTATTTCTTATTAAATGGATTTTATTTTCAGATATATAACTCCAAAAAAATTGCTGTGTTACAGTTTGTTATAATAAATTGACATGGAAATTAGTTTACACTTGAATTTAAAGTTTGTTTTTCTTTTCATTTATTTACTATTTTTATTTTTATTTTTTTGGTAATTACAAGCTGATTTTGCTGTAGTTTTTAGTTAAACATTATTACATTTTTTTGCTGTTAGCCAAAATGATTTATTGCACTTATGTCATCTAACTCGCCTAAACACAAAGTATACCACCAAATAAGTTTATTTAGGAAACAACCAAGAAACTTAACTTAACAGATCCTTAAATGTATTAGGTCTGTATGTAAAGGTGCTAAAAAATTAAAAGGTAAGATTATAGGGTCGAAGTTGATCAAAAACCATTTAGGTATAAGATAGTACTCTGCCATTAAAAATGGAGATGGTATATACTATATATATAGGTGGTAGGTAAACTACACCAAGTCATTTTTTTTAATACGTTTTTAATACTATTGTAGTCAGTATTTTTTTCCTCTATTGTTAAATAAATTCCAGTACGTCGTATGTTACAAGGGATGCAGTACTGCTCAAAACCATCTGGCAGTTAAGGAATACCTGCATATGAATAAAGCATATGTGATTTTCAACTAGTCTTTGTTTGTTGACAAAAATTAGTTAAATAGCTGATGCTTCCTTTTAAAAGCACCCACCTTCATAAGTGATAAAAGGTAACAAGAACGCTGATGAGAGGGTGTAGCGGCCTGTCCAAATCAGTAGTGCTGATCCGTTCTGCTAAACTGATATGAATATTCCAACACTGAACTCTTAATGAAAATAGTTTGAGTTTACATTAATTCAAATATTGAACTAAAAAGCCGAAATAATAAAATTTCAGAAAATTAAATTTTATATATTTGTTTGATTTATCAAAATTTTGCAGGTTTTTCTCTTGTTAAATTCTCTTGAGAACCTACTTATTTTTTATTTTTTTCAAAAGGGTATTTATATCGATTACAATAAGCCCCAAATTACTAAAATCGGTTAGGAATTGGAAAAGTTAAATTTTTTTACACAAAAATTCAATGTAAAATAGTACATACAACACAATCCCAGTGCATTATGGAGCTGCTCACAAAATAAAAGGTAACAAATATATTATTGCTATGAGTTATTTCAAAGTTGGCATATCAATAGATGAGGGCTTATATCTGAAGCTATAGTTTCCAAAAATTTACAGGATATGAACTAACGACTCTACAGGGGGCTAAAACTAAATGCACCGCATATGAAAAACATTAAAACTTTCGCAAATTTCAACTAATTTGAAAACTAAATGAAATTTATTTGCTGGAGTTTAAGCAATTGTCTATATGCAGCATTTCGTTGGTGCTTTACCAACTCATCAGTAGACTCCAAACACAATTTTAAACAGTTACAAATCCTTTATCTTATGTACAAGCTTTAAAAAACCATTTGAGAATTTACAAATAACTACATAAATGATATTAAAAAAATAAGCATAGTAGGCTTTGAAACTTATGCAAATGGTTTTTTAAAGTTTGTACATTTGTACTGTTTAAAATTGTGTTTGAAGTCTACTGATGACCAACGAAATGCTGCATATAGACAATTTTATTTAAAATAAAATTATGACAATATATCAAATAAATTTCATACAGGTTTAATTTGAAAACTTTTAATATATTTTCGCTCAGCTCTAAAATACAAAGAAACAACTTGAACTTGATTGAACAACTTGAACTTGTAAGCCATTAGTATGAGAATAAAATTGTAGTCGTAGTATAAAGAAGTACTGTTTTTATAAGAAATTATTTTGAGCATAAAACAACAGTCTGAGTAGTATAAAATTGTATCAGTATAAGACACTATTCTAAGCACAAGACAGTAGTCTCATAAGACAGTATTGTGGATATAAAATAGTAATCTGTGTAAACAGAGTATTGTTCTGTGTATAAAATAGTAGTCTGAGTATAAAATAGTACTTTGAGTATAAATAAGACAATAATATTAACTTAAATCAAAGCCTGGATATTAGACAGTAGGATATGTATAAGACAGTAGGCTAAGTTTGTGATACTAGGCCTTATCACAGTATTATAAAAGTAGTCTGAGTATAAAACATTTGTCTGAGTATAAAATAGTAGTCTGATTATAGAATAGATAATAAGATGATTTTCTGTGAGGGAGAACTCCGATTATACCTGAAAATAAGCTAGCCTTACGCAGAAAAACTTATCACCAAAAATTTTTAAACAAAAGTTTGTCTAAAAATAAACTGAATTTTCAGTAAATGTTGTTTACATAATCAATGAATTGTTTGTTTGACTCTTATTTAGGACGCAAACACCAAAAACAACAAGAAAAACTGTGTCGTAAGAAAACAACCCCGATGACGACATACACACATATAACAACAACAACAACAGCAACAATGACAGCAAAAGGAATGCTCGTTCATTTTTTTTACAGTTTTAAGATAAACATTCAGACTTGAACAAATTTAACAAAGTGAAATTTCATAAAAGCTTAATTGACGATGATGATGATCCAGACAAACATTTTTTTTAATATATTACAAAAAACCCAGTAAAAAAATGTTGTTTTATTAAATAAACTATTTTGTTTAATATTTCTTATTATTTTTAAACTAATCTATTTTATAAATTCAGACAAAAATATTGTTTGATATTTTTCAGAAAATCCAGTAAATCTTTTTGTTTGATTTAGTAAATTGTTTTGCTTACAATTTGTAAATATTTTTAGACAAATTGTTTTATAGATTTAAACAATTTGTTCATAAAAAAAATCGTTTTTTTTTTCAATGAAATTGTTGAGATACTTTTGTCTATATTTACAAAATTGTTTGTAGGTCCGTTCCTAGACAAAATATTTACTATTTCATTGAATTGCTTTTTTCTGTGTAGTATTAGGATTGGTCGATATAAAGGAAGTACCATTTTAAAAGCAAATATTAATGACACATATCTATCGTTTTAATTCATTTATAATTGTCGACATGTTATTTCCTTTGGATAAATAAAAATAGACTACAGTCATAGATTTCTACGGGAAAAAAGTTCTTAAATCATCAAAATTACGCGTCTTATCTCTAAGATTCGATACTCCGTTTATGTAAGGACACAGGTTAAAGAATGCATTTTATGTCCGGCTCACATGTTCTTAGGTAAGAATTAAACATTTTTAAACTATAATCGATTAACAACAGCCACCTTTAGAAATGCAGTTCTTTTACTCCTCTGCTATAGCATGTTGTTATTAAAATTTATTTTTTTCTCTCTACCAGACATGTCTACTGTTATTTTTTATTCATTTTCTTATTCAGATTTTGTTTACGAAAAACAACTTATAAGTAAATTTATATATTTTGCCTTTACAATAGATAATTTTTTTTTTTAATTATTTTCTACGATACCTCAATAATCTGTCCAGACAAATAATGATACACAAGAAATACATACAACCAGTAAAATACTCGTACTTATATTCAAACATATGTTTATTTTATGTTGATAGTTTTGTCAGCTTGGCACATACGCCTGCGCTTTAAAAAATGCTGCAATATAAGAGCCCAAATCAGCAAGTGGGGTAAATGAGGTTGAAATGAGGTTGGATTTAATGAATTTTTATTGCTTTTTTTTAATTTTCCTCTGCAACTTGTCATGGAGGCAAAAAGCTGGAAACTACAAAAAACTAAAAAAAATTCATATAATTATTGAAGTTTACATAGAAATGCAAACAAATACACCTGCTATTTTGTTGCATGTTATGGGAAATATATTGCAATCCTTTTGACATTTCTTGTAGTGTGTTGTAATTCTTGGCTGTAAAATTTTAATTTTATGAAAAAAAATATCATTTAATTTTTACATTATGACTGGTAAGACGTTATCACATTTTTACACCTGCTTTTCTTCTTTTAAGTAATTTAGTCTGTTAATAAAGTACATTGTACAGATAACAGATATCGCATGTCATAAAAATAGTGTTGGTGTGTGTTATGGAGAAACATTTTTTGTTTGTTTGTTTGTTTAATTTTTGTTAAATAAATCTTTATGTTCCTAATAACCCTAACAATAGTAAATGTTGGGTAGTTTGAAAAAAGTTTTCTCAATTTAAATTCTTATTAACATAATTTCTTATTGCACTATCAAAAGTTTATTTCAAGTGACTTTTGATAACATTTTCAAGTTATTTTTCTAAAATAATTTTCCTCAAGAATTTTTTTGTACATATTTATTTATCCTTGTCCATTGTTGCAATATCTGCTGGTCTTGTAGTGCTGCTTGTCCGCTACTGAACGTTTTTCATAATAAAGTAATATTGAAAAATTACAAACAATTTAATTTAACAATGCGGCATACTACGAATAATCCAAAACAAGCCCAATTTATACAAAATGTGAACTCTTTTGTCGCCGAACAATTTCAGTATTAAAGGCATTAAATAAATTATCTAATGTAAGAGTTAAGCACTTACAAGCTGATAGATATAATTATTTAGTGTTTAGAATTATTCGAATAAACGAGGTATGAAGAGTTTAACTAGACTGAATAAAACATATATTTTTTCACTATACTGCGCCTAGTTTCCACAATAAGATATCTAAGATGCAATATACCCATTAGATATCTCAACCTAGGCGATAAATTAACATCAGTTCACAATTCTTACCTATAAGTTAAAATATTCAAATATTTTTACACAATAGGTAACTACCCTAGGGGGAAAGGAACTGATACAGAACTTGCCACGTGACTAGTCTTTTGGGTATAGGGACCGGTTCGTGTTCTAACACTTTGCATGAAGAAGACATATCACTTTAACATGGCTTTGTCATAAGAGGGAGTAATTGATACCTTTTAGTCACTTTGTGATGGGTCGCTAAACATTCCTTAATTTTCCTTAGTTTTCTCCCACGTTGCATCCCACGGTGAAGTGTGGTGGTGGTATCATTATGGTGGTATATTATTCCTGTTGGTGTGAGTCCAGCTCTGTGCAAATTCGGCGTGTAAACTCTTATGCGACTGAGGCTTGCTGCAGCCGGTGTAAATTAAATTTTTTCTTGTCTGAGGATTTTTTGTAATCGCCTTTGGTCTTCTTAGCCTTACTCTACCGACAAGTAGCTGGTGGTCGCTATATATATCAGCTTGGTGCTTGATGGACAATCAGAGGGATTGTCCATCAAGCACCCCAGAAACTTCCTGCTTATCATGAAGTGGTCGATTTGGTTAGGGGTGTTACCATCCGGTGACTGCCACGCATATTTATGAATGTCACGATGTGGGAATTTGTACCACCAATGAATAATTGGTCGCTCATGCATAAGTCTAAAAGGCGATCACCGTTGTTGTTGCGAATGCCGCTTAGACCTTCATATCCCCAATGACAATTTTTATATCGCTCTTTGGTGCGATGGCTATTGCTTTGTTCAATTGTTCAAGAATTTTTGGTGTCGTTGTCTGCTGCTTCTCTTCGTGAATAGCACTGTATAACGGTTATGTTGCGATATTTTGTGCGCATACGGGCTGTGAGTAGCCTCTCGGATATTGAATTGTACTCAATCAAGGCTTTCTTCATGTCATTTGTGAACACTAAACCAACTCCGTTTATATGTGAGTTCGGGTTGCCGCTACAGATAAAATGGTGGCCTGAGTTCACTCAGTCCTAGTAAATCAAGCCGATATCTATCCATTTCGCTGCACACTTGCGCCAAGCGCGACATTTCTGATAACGTTCTTACGTTCCATGATCCAAATCTTGTCCTTGTTCGATAGCCAATGGGTTGTGCCGTATTATCTAGTCCATTTCTTATTATTTGTTTCGTTTCGTTGATAATGTTGTTTTTATGCTTCGACTTATCAGGGCTTCAAGCATTTATTTTACTCAGGGTAGGGTTTTCCCATTTGCTAAAACCCTCATCCTTTATTAGGGCTTGGAACCGGCAGGCGGAGATTCCTAGCCACTTTAAACGCGCTCAACTTGCGCCACATTTCTGCCGATAATATTTGAAAATATGGTTTCTAATACATAGTTTAACACATTTAACCTTCGCACTTCCAAAACCCACTCGGGTGGCATTTTCGATTTTCAATTTGGAAAATTTATTTACTGAAAAAAAAACCGTTTCTTTTTAATAAAATTGTTGACACATTTTTGTCTGTATTTACAAGTTCATTGAATTTCTTTACTGAAAATAAAATATATATTTTTTCTGTGTAAACCCCTAACGCTTCGTTGTATGGGACTTTCTGTGTCTTTCTAAAAAGGGGAAAACCTGCCGCTCAGGGACAATATAATGAACTGAAATGTTCTGCAAAAATGTTTCAAATAAAATTATACTATAGATTTTCAAAGATATCCAAGCTCCAAAGCCTCTCTAAACTCAAAACGTTTTTAAGTGTTCATTTAGTACTTATTCACAATTTGAACTCCGCATAGGAAATCTTAGATGTGTTCTGCATTTTCATATAAAAAAATACCGACAAACATTTATATAGAGCATTTCAGCTTGCTATTTCGCTGTTGAAGGGAATTTTTTTTCCTTATTTAATAAAGGGACAAAAAGAACCACACAATGAATATTTAGTGGGCTAAAATGCTCAACAAAAATGTCCCTTGTAGCGTTTTACATAAAAGTACTGAGCACGTCTAATACCTTAAATATAAGTCTTACAAAATTTCTTGTGCCGACTCAGTATTATTTTTTTACACGTGTATATTTCTTGGTGCCCTTTACCAAAATCAGTCGTCAGAACCTTTTAGTTAGAAACAAATAATATTTTATTGTACAGTGTACAGTGCAATCCCTCAGCACTCTTGTGTTTTACTCTGCGGCATCTTGAATTTGTCGCCCCTTCTGCGTTGAATATCCCATTTTAAAGAATCAATCATTAGCATCTCAAGCCATGTTTTCGTCGATTAATCGAATGTAGCTATTTTTGAGTAAATTGTTATCTTATAACCGATTAATCGGACTCCTTTGCAATTAATTTATATAGAAAGGCTATATGAGTTTATTTGTTGTAAACACTAATAGTAACATCATGTATTCCAGTTACTTTTTTTTATAATTCGAAATTTATTTGTAGTTGGTGCTGTTGATTTTTATAACAAATCTTAGCGCACTCACTACACACACACACTTAATAAGAATAATCACAGCAATAATCATTATTGAGCAATAATCGATGAATGGAGATGTTGGATCTAGTATGTTGCCGGCAACATTTTGCAACAACAACATCGGCAATGAAAATATATTGAAATCATGTTGCCAATAATGAAAATGCACTCAAATAAAGCATCTTTTGTTCATTGAACGTTAAGAAATTGAGAAGGAGCAAATAGAAGAATAAATAAAAAGAAACAAAAACTAATATTTAATGTGAATAAATGAAAGGTAAACGATGGAATTGTATGGTTTGGGTTACAAACGGCCAAAGTGGGTATCACATAAATATGTGCACGTTAATGCAGGTGAGTGTATGAGACTTAAACTATAAAGTGCCTGGGCATAAACAAAATTAAGTGACCATTAAAATGCCATAAACTCAGTTATGTCGCATACCGTGTTATTACACTTAAACACACACACACACACGCACTTGAACGTATGAGTATTCTTTAGCGCATAAACCAATAGTCGAATTTTACACACAACCAACACACCAACAACCCATTCTTTAAACTTATTCTGCTGTAGTTATAGGCCGCATATATGCTGCGAATGCATCCAATTGAATGTAGACCAATGCCTGAAATTGTCGGTGTATTTTTGTTCAGGTCTTACAAAGCGGTGGCGGCGGCGGCGGCATTATTCATAAAGGATTATGGTCATCATTATGACTCGCATATGGCCGTAGATTGCGTTAGAGTAAAATGTTTTATATATCTTATTTTTTCATATCAAACATACATTATAGCCATTTTAAATATGATGATGATGATGTCGTTGATTGTGCTGCTGCTACAGTGGCGGTTGATGATGACATTGATGAAAAGAGTATTTAAGCGATAATTTTGTTTACGACAATCATGTTCGGCTTGTTTACGTTAAATTTGCTTAAACTGTTTTTTTTCGTGCTAGTTGAAGCAACTGTTAGTTAGCTATTTCTTAGTTTTCTCATGAGTTTAAGAGATACTTAAATTTGATATTAGCTTTGAAAAGGTAGCAAGGAATCATAGAAATGTTATTACGACGCTAACATTTTTTAGTTTATTAACAATAATTTCAGTGAAGTATTAAGCACCGAGCTTTTGGGTTTTTTCTTTCTTGATGAGGCAGAGTTTGTGAGAAACTAAAATCACATAAAGTTATACTTTTTTATGCGTAGTGCAAACTGAGAGTATTTTAAACACATGAAGCGTTGTTATAAAAAGGTGTATCAGGAACTATCGTTAGTTTAAAAAAAGAAGGAAAAAAACTCAAACATATAAAATTGTAAGTCAACACAAATCCGTTATTTTTACCTGTAACCAACTTGGTTCTTTAAGGAGGTTGGTTGTATTTAAAAGTTGATTACCATAAATTTTAAAATCGCGTTTTTAATGTTTTATCCTTTATGTCAACAGCAGCATACCTGGGTATATTTTTAGTTTTAAACAGAGTTCGGACTTGCACACTCCTTCCTTTTGCTCATTACGCATTGCGCATTTCTTAGAAGCGTATTAAAAATGAGCACAAGCGCAAGGAGCGGAGCGAAAAAAAGGAGCAATTGGTTAGCGCAGCGCAAGCGCATTCGATTTATTAGTGCCGCTCTTTGCGCAATGCGCATCTATTTGTTTTGTCTAGCGCCTTGCGCATATTGAGCGGCGCATTGCGCATGTTCTTTTTTTTTTTGCCAACAGTGGTTACTTTGAGTTTATTCAGTGCTGCAAAATACATACATACATCTTTCGTAGTGACGTAGTTTTAAGACATTTGGATTTGTAACATTATATCGTTCTTCTTTACTTTTTTATTCTTCATCCCATACAAATATGATGCCCCTGGACGGGTCAAACTTCCTGACCGGAACCGGAAATATTTACCTCACTACCGACACAACTTCCGGTCCGGACCGAAACTGGAAATAGTAACTGCACTAGCAAACCACACTTCCGGTCTAGTCCCTAAGCCGGAAGTGTGAACTGCACTACCAACCCAACTTCCGGTCCAGACCGGACCCAGAAATATGAACTGCATTACCGACCTAACTTCCGGTCCAGTCCCTAACCCGGAAGTGTGAACTACCCTACAGATCCAACTTCCGGTCCAGACCGGAACCAGAAAGATGTACTGCACTATCGACCCAATTACCGGTCCAGCCCCCAAACCGGAAGTGTCATACGATGATTTAAAAAAACTACGATGGCATGTAATAACATCCATGGAAATAATGCCCATTGCTTTTTTAGAATTTTTTACTACAGCAAATGCGCCATGCGCATTTTATGCTCTTTTGACACTTTTTGTGCATTGCGCAAACAAAAAGTGCAGCGCAAAAAAGCGCAAAGGAAAATGCTCCTTTTTCCGCTTGCTCCTTTTATACGCAGCGCGAAAATATTGGCGCGGCGCAAGCGGACCATATTTTAGAAAGTAGCAATTCTATCGATCTGAAATTTTATGATACGCTCAAAAAAGTGTTCTTCGTCATATTCTAATGTTTAGGTCGTCTAGTATGTCTACCAAAAGAGAAAAACAAAAAACCAACACCCGACACAAAGTCATTTTGTGTAATAAAACAGCAGATAACAAAAAGAAGAAAACATAAGAACTGTCGCCTTATATTGCTTAACGCTTCAACAGGACAAAAAGAAAGAAAAAATTATACAACAGCAATGAAACAAGATTTGATGCAACAAATTCAGCACTTGACTATAAGTCACACACTTACATTTATAAACTTTCAAAACTACCCAGGAGTTTTGGCAGTGAAGAGTTATAAATGTCGGGCTTTAATGAAAAGATACGACTATCTGGTAAAATTATGGCACTCGATATCGATCGAAGCTTCAATAAAAATCAAATGGATATTTCCAACGACATCAAATGCTGTAATTTTCCCTAGTTAATACGACCAGCTTAGCTAGCTGCCATAACACACACACACAGATAGGATAGAGCTAGATAAAAAGTGATAACTTCTAAACGCCTGGATCAATTTTCTTCAAACATAGCTAAGAACACTTTACATCTAGTCACCTTTCAAACAAAGAAAGCTAAATAAAAATCCGTCCGGCTATTAGGGCTCTATGATGGCTTCAACAGGACACATAATACAAACTTATAACATCCCTCTTTTTTTGGTCGGGGGTTAAAAATAAATTACCTGGGAATAGCTGATGTAGCCAATTCGGAATGAGTGCCTGACTAAGTAAACTTTTGCTAACCTAAAAGTTTTAATAACCTTCTGCATAGAATACAAAAGCTAAAAACATTAAAGACTGTAGTTTGGTAACAGCCACCAGAACTTCAGGGCATTTAAGCCAGCGTGCATGGGTTTGTGATTGTGTATGTTGCTAGCAACAACATCACACACTCCGTCATTCATTCATTTTTATTGAGTTGCTCTGCATGGGATGGACTTTTTTTCTGTTTAGGTTTGGTTTGATTTGATTTATTGAATGAATAGATTAAGTTAGCATATCTGTTGGTTTCCTTTAATTAATTTGTTTCTTTCACCGAATCGAATGAGAATCGCTTCAACGATTCGTTTTAGTTTTTTTTTTTCATTTTTTTTCTTTTCGTTTATTATTCTTGCTGGTATTCCCTACATCAGGATGTGTGAGATGTTTTTGGCGGTCATAAACAACATTTCAAAAATGTTACGTAGCCTTTAATATTTATTTTGTAAGAGATCATTAGCAAGATCAGTCTATATTTTGTTTACTTTAGTAATCGTGGTATCTACCGTACAACAGCAGCCAGCTGACTTTGTCCAATTTCGAAATTTTTAGACGCGATGTAAAAAATCATTGCTGATATTAGTAGAACTATCTCTCCTCCTAAGGTGTCCTAATCAGTGGAAATATTAAATTGTTTTAATTTTAGTTGAGAGTCTCCGGCATGAATTCAGCGGAAGTAGTCATATAAATTATGCACAAAAAGACAACCTGTCGATGACAACTTGATCTATTTCATTGTCTATTTTAAACGTTATTTAACGCGGGTATTGTAAATTCGCCTTAAACTACAGAAACTTTTATAAATACTTATTCTCACTCAGTCATTTTTTAGACCACAAATTTCCAAATAAAACAAAAATGTACTTGCACAGAGAATGTATTGGTGCGTTATGTAGCCGTGTTAAAGGAAAAGAAGAAAACAAGAACAAATACTTTTATTTTATTCATACCTAGTCCTTTTTCCCTTTTAACAAGTGACCATAAATTTTCAATTGAACATTGTGTCGTTGTGTCCATTTTGTCTGTTCAACTGTCAATTGTAGGTACATTTTGGTTTTATTCTTTTTCGTATTATTTTTTTGCCAAGCAGTCATGTGTCTGTCATACAATACGCGTACTTGCAGTCGCACTTTGCTTAAAATTTTAGTTCATACGAAAGGTAGTTGTATTTACTCGTTTATGCCACAATAACAAAAATATGTTTGTAGCCATTATTTACGTTGGAAGTGTAGTATGTAACATTAGAGTTCAGTTTTTTCTTTTTTTTCAACTAGTAACCCAATAATAATATGGTGACAGTGTTATCTTAGATGGCCTTTAAGCATCAATTTAATTCACAACATTTTGATTGTTTTTGTTTTTCGTTTATTGAAGATTTTTAATTACGGATTAGATTTGTATCGCCCATTGGTGATCTTTTATATTGGTTTGCTTATTTAATGCAGAATATTTTATAATAAGCTCCTGCTGTTTTATCGTCAAGTAGAATCATAAAGTTGAACATTTAACAATTTAATCAAGCTTTTTTTAACGTTTTGATTTTGTATAGTGGAAAATGTTGTGACGTTTGTATGCATTTTATTATGAGGAAATAATACAATGGAACTTGGCCCATAAGTTTGATCTTAAGTTTATCGAACTAGCGCTACGGGGATGTGAGGATCAGGAATTGTGTTAAAACTAGGAAAATATATTGTGGGAAGAATAGAGTAGTGTGGATATTCGATTTGAGTTTACCTACATTTAAATTGACAGGAAGGTCAACCGCAGCGAAAACAATATACGTAATTTTCTCTTCAAAGCGTTGTAAGATTCACTGACGACAAGTAAAAAGCCCCAAAGCCTCCGAAAGTAACTCAATTTCAAAAATGTGCAGATATCGCTAAAAAGTTCTATGATTTATATAAGAAGAGGGAATATCGAAGCATACAACAACTGTAACGGGTTCCTTTTCGACCCCCTTACGTGTCTTAGCAGCTGATTGTACAAGCCACCATTTGGTAGACCTACCCAATCACTGAGACACACGTTAACACCATCATTTGCTCTGGACTTTGGTGATTTCTGGCCGAGTGTTAATTATCGACTTCCAATCTCATTACGGAGTCCTTAGTAATTGCTGGCTTCGCACTCAGAGTGAGCTGCCCTATAGCCTCCACAATATGTGTTAGCCATTGGTTCTCAGTCTAATACTAGCCAAAGCTGAACAGTCGCACACAATGTGCGCTGCTGTCTCAGCTTCTTTAAGGCATAGTGTACAAACTTCATCCGGAACGATTTTCATCTTAGTCAGATGGTACCTGTAACTAACGCAATTAAGCAGCTTAAGGTGTTCCGGTTATATCTAATTAGGTTATCCGATGTACTGTCCATGGGCCTCTTGAGCATCCTACGAGCCATCCTACATGTATGCGGTCAATTAGTAGAGAAAAGACAAGTTCGTGTATTTTAAAATCGCGTTTTGAAGGTTTTATGCTCCAGCAAATAACTCATTTTCCAAAATCACCGACAGTACACAACAGTATGTAACACAATTTGATGTGATATGCTCTTTTCGAGCAGTAAAATCCAATGCTGTAGGCTTTGATAATGTACATTCTAAGTTTTTAAAGATAATCTTACCGCTCTTACTGCCTTACTTAACACACCTTTCTAATACAATTACTACTACGAGTTATTTTCCCATGAAATGGAAGCATGCTAAAATCAAATCAATTCCGAAGGCGGACAAAGGTTTTCTTCCTATCGAAATTTTGTCTTACCTGTAAAAAGTGTTCGAAAAACTTATGCATACACAAATGACTAAATTCATACATGATAATAATATTTTGTTTGAAAAAATCATAGCCGTGTTACTTCTCTTATTGATGTTGCTGAAAACTTACGACGTGAACTTGATGCCGGAAAACTAAATTTCCTCAGTCGGCCAAAAATCTTGGTGTGATCTTTAACAACAATCTCACCTGGTCTAACCATGTACATAGTCTAGTTGTACAGACGTATTTGAAACTGCGAAGTTTATGGATGACGAAATTATACACTCCACTAAATATAAGAACCTTACTTGCAAAGACGTATCTGATTTCGGGACTTACATATGGCTGTGAACTTTCTGCAAATTGTGATTCTGTAAGCCTTGCAAAACTTAATATTCTGTTTAATAATATCATCAGATATGTTTATGATTTGAAAAGGTATGATCACATATCGCCATACGCTAAATTAATTCTTAGAATATCTTTTGAAAACTTCTTAAAAATCAGAGTTCTCATATTTTTACATAAGATCATATACACCCAGCAACCCACATATTAGTTTGATCTCATTAAATTTGCAACATATTCTAGGGGAAGGAACGTTATTCTACCAAAGCATCATAGCCTAGTGTCTGAATGGCAGTTCATGTTAATTGCTACACGTCTTTGGAACATAATTCCACACTGCCTACAACTGCACAGCAATGCTATGCATTTCAGAAAATTTTTGTTTGATTTTTTTTAACATCTTATACCTCCTATATCTTTGCTTTCATTAAAATACCAAATAATTATTCTTTTTAAATTCCCTTTTTTAATTTTTAATTTTTATATGGTATTTTCATTTTTTAATTTAATTTTATTATCTAATTAAATATTACTATACTCCAACATACACATTTATATATTCGTGCACAATAATTATAAGACTTGTCTGGATGTGCAGGAAAACAAACAATAAATAAATAAATAACCTTTATGTCAACAGCAGAAAAAGTACTCGTACGTCGACAGCAGCATACCGGGGTATGCATTGTGCTTAGGAGCGTTGTATCTTAGAAAGTAGCAAACATATCCATCTGGAATTGCATGATATCCTAAACAAAAGTCTTTCTGGCCTTATTTATATGTTTGAGTGGAATTGGACAGCTTGCGTCAGAGATATAGCCACTATTCGACATACATTTTGTTCTGTTGCTTAGTTGGTATACTCGTATATTTCCATAAGGGGGAGAAATCGAAAAGTGCGCATATCTTTCTTTTTGTCCTGTTGAAGCGTTAAGCAATATAAGGCGACAGTTCTTATGTTTTCTTCTTTTTGTTATCTGCTGTTTTATTACACAAAATGACTTTGTGTCGGGTGTTGGTTTTTTGTTTTTCTCTTTTGGTAGACATACTAGACGACGACCATTCAATGATCATGTTAAAGGTTTTTTTTTTGAGGAGTCAGTAAAATTCAAAACACAAATAAATACAAAACCACAATAAAAATTGAAATTATGGATAAAAAGGATATACCGACTTAAATAAGAGCAGTGTGTCTATCTGTACAAAGATCTTATAATATTCCGCACTTGTTTGATGCCAATTTCATGTGGAGAAATGTGCGACAAATCAGTATTTTAAAGTTTGTATTCTTATTTTATTCTAAAATTAAAGAAAAATATTAGTACTATTTAGTAGAGCTGCAAAGCAGGCATATTTTAGTAAAGCCCAATTATAGAAAAATGTCGTGAGACTTAGGGTATTTTCTAAAAGCCCATATTCTCTAAATTTACTCATTTATACCAAAATACGCGATATGGCGTCAATCAGTCGCTTTTTTGGCTAAAATTAACGCCATTTTCTACAGGCTGTCTCCTAAATTTTCAGAAAGACTGAATTTTTATTACCTCAAAAATGCCATGGCATATTCCTGCAGTGGTTCTAACGTTGTGGTATAGAGTAATTAATAATATGCTGTTACGAAATATCATGGTTTTTTTACTCATGGAAAACGTCTTAGTGAGGCTTGTATGTCTAGTTGAGTAGATCATTTTGTCATTTTGAAAATTTCAATACACCCTTGAAATCGGAAGTTATTGATAATAAACGATTTTTTGGGACTTCACGGCCAAAAAATTTTTAACTACACCGATTTTAAATGTTTAAATGGTGTCGAATATAGAAGGACTTAAGCTTTCCGTGTATATTTAAAATATTTTATTTTGACTCATATATAAAAGATATATCATCAAAAGAAAATCTATTTTTTTCCGATTTTTTTAAATTTTACGTATTTTTTTTCAACACTTCGCTTAAGAGCCTACCAACTTTTTTTTACTTTCTTAAAAAAAATTTCTTAAAACGATTACAATAAGCCCTAAATAATTAAGATCGGTTGGGAATTGGAAGGGTTAAAATTTTTTAAAGCGAATGTTAATGAAAACTAGTACATACATCACATTCCCATGTTAATTAAAGTGATGTAAAACATACGCAAAATTTAAAAAATCGAAAAAAATAAAAAATTAAATTTTTCTTTGGATGATATTTCTGTGAAATATAAGTCAAAATAAATTCTTTTAAATATACACGGAATACTTAAGTCCTCCTCTATTCGACATCGTTTAAAAGTTAAAATTGGTGCAGAAAAAAAGCACTGAAAAATTTTGTTGTCCTTGAAGTCCGCGAGGGTGCTGTTGGCTGAGTTGTGACTACAAACCTTGAGGGCTTGAGTTCAAGACTAGTTTTTGGAAAGCCAACAACATCATGCATTTTTCTCATGTGCATTGGTTGGACTGTCATGGAAACTAATTATTACCCAGCAAATACTTTGCTTACTGGTAAACAAAAAAGTATATGAGGACTTAAGTCGTAACTACTTACAATTTGACTCGATAACTACTTATTTTTGTTTGAGCAGTCCAAAAAATAAGGAGTACCCCTTACAAATGTATTTACATTTTCATAGCAATTAACTAGTTACTATTTGGCTTACTTGAAGCTAAAAAGTAAGTAGTCAAATAAACAAATCTAAAATTAAAAAAAAATTTTATACACAAAAATTACAAAAGTTTTTGCTGGGTAATTATTTCATATCTGGAGTATTCTATCAGTGCCAGTCTTTGTTTTTGGTGTGAGATATTTGAAAGACATTGTACACAGTCACACAAAAAAAATTGGTGGGATAGGAGGGGAGAAGGGTACCTCCCATTTGATGTTTTTATTTCTAAATATTACTTTGTATGGGATGCAACTTCCCCTAGTTCGAACCCGTAAATTGTTTGTGTGCCAGCGCACACTAGCTTCCAATTATCTCACATATATAATAAAGACTGTCATTGATAAAATTCGCTTTCCAAGATTACTAAAATCTAATGAAGCGTTTATTTTCCAAATTATTTCACAAAAAATCCTAATGTATTCAAATGGTTGTTTTTATTATTATTGCTTATAATGGGTGATTTTATAAGAACTATCGGAAAGTAAAAAAAAAAAAAACATAAAATTCAGAAAAATGCATGAAATATTTATTTGGATCGATAGTTGGGTCGATATAATTTAATGTTTGAAGATTATTTCATGCAAATGTTGGCCGCGGCTGCGCCTCAAATGGTCCATCCGCTTAGTCCAATTTTGGCATACTCTTTCCAACATTTCGGCCGGTATCTCACGAATAATGTTGGCAATGTTGGCTTCCAGTGCGTCAATCGAAGCGGGCTTGTCGCTATAGACATTAGCCTTAACATAGCCCCACAAAAAATAGTCTAGAGGCGTTAAATCGCACGATCTGGGCGGCCAATTGACTGGTCCCAAGCGTGAAATAAACTGTTCACCGAACTCGCCTCTCAATTGGTCCATTGTTTCGCGTGCTGTGTGGCATGTGGCACCGTCTTGTTGAAACCACATGTCATGCAAGTCAAGCTCTTCCATTTTGGGCAGAAAAAAGTTTGTTATCATCGCACGGTAGCGCTCACCATTCACAGTAACGTTGTGATTCGCATCATCTTTGAGGAAATACGGGTCATCACCAACACTGGCCGATACGGCTGCGATATTTTCTTCAGTTCGCACTCTACGTAAACGTGTTGGTGGTTTAATGTCCAACAATGTAAATTTGGTGCGAAATTTTTTTACAATAGCCCGAATAGAAGCCTCAGTATGTCGATTAAACTGACCATAAAATGGAAGAAGCGCGCGATGAACTTTCTTAACAGAGCACGCATTTTGGTAATAAAATTCAATAATTTGCAAGCGTTGTTCGTTTGTAAGACGATTCATGATTAAATTATAGACCAAACTGAAGATGTTTGACAGTGACACAAGATACAAAACGTGCGTGAGCTGTCAAAACTAGTGTTGCCAAAAAGATAATAGCAAAAAAATCACTCGTTACAACTTCCATAGAAATTATTGAGTTCCGATAAAGACACAACTGTAACCTTCGACCCTACTTGAACACTTTACCCAATAAAGATATAAATCTGTAAAAAAATTTAAATATTATTTTTCAGAATATTTAAGGATATATGATACTTTCGTATTTTAGTGGCACTTTTAGCAAGAAACTATACCTTTTTTTTAATCAATACTTGTTACGAGGAGATTGAAACCTTTTGAATGACATTGAATTTATTAATATCCGATGAAGTTCTCGATAGTTATTCAATCTTCAATATGATGAGCTTTTCTTAAAAATGGCCGAGATGGCCAATTTTAGACAACTATACATTAGAATTAGAATTATTTGGATAGCACCAAATAATTCTTTTGCTTTGTGATGCGCACAAACACAAAAGTAGAATATGTTTGCCGAATTTTACTAAAATCGTAGGGGATAAAATTTCAAATCGAAAATTTTTGAAATTACTGTAATGAATCTCAACTCTTTTCGATAAAATAGCCATACAATTTTCGTTTTTGGTTATATTTTATGCATTTTCATAAAATTAAATAATTCTAAGTGAAATTATTTCCAAAAAACATGAAATAAATCCCAACACACAGTGGTACCAATTGAAAAAGAGTGTAATAAATCTATATCTTTGAAATGTGCGATGGGATTAGAAAATAATATATATAAAAATAATAGAGAAGGACATATGATTTAAACATAATGAAATTTGGATCACGCTGTTGAAACAAACAGTGGGCTACAGGTCGTCAAAATTAACTACTTCGAGCATAAACAACTTTGTTGGCCTCATAACTTTTACAAATGTAATCCGATTTTATTGAATTTAAGCTTGTTGTAAAGTATATGAATACATAAATATAACACAAGTTATCTTATTAGAATACCTTTATTATTTTCTAAGATATTTGGCTTTGAGTTTTAAAAATTTGTTTTGTACCTTCGACTTTGTTCCATATTTCTAAAATTGAAAAAGAATATTCTATGATTCTTATTACAATCCTTGATAATATGCAGACAAATTTTTTAGTTATCTCATTTCATGTAGTCGTGAAATGAGAGTGAAAAATGGCTACATTTTGTTTCAAAACTAAAATTTTTTCTTTTTAATATATCAAAAGAATAGACTTCAAAAACGACTGAAATAGAGATATTAAATCGATTAAAGCATGTACGCCAAAATCTAGCATTGGACCAATATAGTGAACTTCTCAACGAAATTCTAAATTAATCGTTCTAAAAAACGTCCATCGAATTTTTCAAATTCCTTTACAAATTAAATTAGGTATATTAAATATAATTAATCTGGCTGTTAGATGTTATAAGCCGGCTCAAAAATGTGGCCAGGATAGCAGATTTTTTAAAAATAGCAAAATTTTCAGAGGAATTTCTTATGAATTTTCAAATAAAAAAAATATGTATGAAGAAAATACGAATGGCCAATTTCTAGATTTTTTCAATAAAATCCCTTATTTACTTTACAGGAAGACCTTAATTCGCATAAAATATTAAAATACACTTTGTTATATATTCTTAGATAAAAAAAAGCCCACAAAACGAATATATCAGGTGAAATTTGGCAAAATTGTATTATTTTCAAATGAATTTATTAAAATACACATGACGTATGCGCAATATTATAGTATACTATCATATTACGTATACGCTTTCGCCCTACAATTTTGGCTATTTCCATTTTGTTCCCATATTTTTTTGGAATTAAACACTCATAAAAATTCCATTTAACCCTAGAATACTAACCCACGTAAATTTTACCTGCAGTTTTTTTTTTATTATTGTTGCTACACAAGCATCCAGCGGTCTAATGGTACCGAATTACACAAGAGCTTTTTTCAATAGGTTTTGAACAAACGCAAAAACATAAACACAGCATATTTAATCATTAAACTGCTCTAAGAACGTGAACATTAAAAGGCTATGCGTAACATTTACGTACATTTGAGCACTTATTTTATTGCAGCTATGATTTGATCTGAAACATGAATTTTTATTTTGCTTTTAAAATTGTTTTTGCTTGCCTTAATATCAATTATAAGTTCATTTTTATTATTTAATAAGCAACAACTAATAAGATAAAAAAATTACAGAAATAACCACATTAATTGAAGGGCTTTAGGAAAAATTTCAAAAAACGTAAAATTTACGTGGCGTTAGTATTAATGTAGCATTAAATAGCGTTGGTACTTTAGGATTAATATAACACAAAAGTTTTTTAAACTTGAAAAGACTGTTATGTTTTTTAATAAATAGTAAAGAAAAAAAATAATGAAAAAATGGTACAATTTTCATGTTGGTAAATAATATCCTTCTGAAAATTTTACTATTTTAAGAAAATCTGCTCTCCTGGCCAGATTTTTGAGCGGGCACGTAACAAATAAAGGCCAGATTAATAATATAAAATTTATCTAATATAATTTGTAAGGAAATCTGAAAAGCTCGATGGGCGAGAAAAATTCACTCTATTCGTCCAATGCTGGATGTAGTTTTCATGCCTTGATTGACTTAAAATTTCAACTGCAGTCATTTTTGAAGTCTATTCTTTTGAAAAATTAAAAAAGAATTTTTAGTTTTGAAAATTTGTTGACAAAAACGATCAAAAATTAAGCTCTATTTCTGTCAAAAATCACCTTCATTTCAAAGTCTTCACTTTGTTTTTTTTCATATCTACATGAATTCAGATAACTTTAAAATGTCTTGTTCATATTATCAAGAATTTTACTTAAGATCATAAGATATTTTTTTGAAAAACCAAAATTTTAAATTTCAAAATTTTATTTTATTTCATTTATATATCTTTAATATATTCAGCGTATTTTCTGTGCATATTTACAAGCTTTACAACATGTATGAATTGATAGGCTATGTGCACTAAGTCGGTAAGCCACAAAAGCAAAATATTGAAAAATTGTATGGTGTTTGAACTTGCTACCCTAAATTCGCAACATAATTATTTGCAAAATTCTAGAATTTATATAAAAAGTTTCTCTAGGATGCAAATCTATGGTACCTAACCTTCAATATATTAATATCGGATAATATTTGTAAATGTTATGAGGCCAAGAAGGTTTTTATGCCCGGCGTAGTCAAATTTTACTCACTGCACAGTGGTGAATTTTGCAAAATAAATGGCTATAAATTTTGAACATCTAAAGTGCTGAGGAGTCAGGATTTACAACGCGTGTCTTGGTGGCCTTTTGCCTCAAGCACGAGGGGAGTTACAGTGGTCCGAAATCGACTACCTGGCACTCAAAAAAACTTCTGAGGCTTGTTTAAATGTTATCTGATTTTAAAAATTTAAAGCGCGTTGAGTTTAGCTAAAAACATACAAAGAAATAATATCTGCACACGTGTTTCCGTATCTCTCACAACTTAGAAGATTTTTGACAAAAAAAATTTGTCTTGACTTTTTTTAGTATTTCGCCTATAACTTTTAAGTTTACAGTTGGATTTTAAATTAAAGGTCAGCGTTCGATTTTCGACAAAATGATAAAAAAAAACTGAAGAAATTTTTTTTTTTAAATATCTGCTTTCTTGAAGTCGGAAAGGGGCTTAAAAATCCAAATGTTTTTTAAGTTGACCTGAACGGAATCATGTTTTTTTTCCAAAAAAAAGTATCTTCATTATTTTCCATTTTGTAAAAAACTTTGTTTAATACATTCACTCTTTAATCACATATCGTAAAAGGTAATCCATGGACAATATGTTTAGCACCAAATATTTTGTATTTTAGACATGTACCCTACATTCAGCAATGGTCGTAAACCGTAAACTCTAAAAGTATTTTTTGTGTTTAAAAGCCTTTAAAAAATTGTGACGGTAGATTTTGAAAATTCCAACAACAACGTTTTATAATGTAGATATTTCTAAGAATTTTTTTGACAAAAATTGAGGGGAGCCTTTTTATAAATGTGGTTATAGGCAAAGATTTTTTAAAAAAAGTCAAAATTTAGAAAAAAATAAAGTTTTGTAACATAAAAAATAATTATCTTGTAAAAAACTTTATTTTCTCAAATTAACTTTTTTGACTTTTATGTGAATCTCTTTACTACGTCTGAAAAAATTATTCGTACATCTTTTACTAATTTCGAGATATGCCGATTGTAGGGTATGCAATTCAAAGAATATAAATAATTCTCTTAACTTCTTTCCTTTTATTTACACAGCTGTTATCATTTCTAAAACTCTACCTAAACCACATAAGAGCAACAAAACTACATATCTAATATCACATCATAATAAAAAATATATTCATCGTAATTATACAATCTGTTTTTCATGTAAGAGTACTCGGTACTAATAACACTGTGCGGTCGCGCTAATATATTTCATCATAGCTCGCGAACGCTTCGTCCAATTTGATCAAATAAACTCCCAGCATATGTGGAATGAAATTGTCTTTAAGTCACTAACATATATAATTTTTTTATATTACCAACTGTTTTGGAACTGTTCAGAAACTAGCGGTGAAAAATTAGTTTTTTCATAAAATTTTAAACCTTTTTCCGTTTTCAAAAATTTTAAATTTTTATCATATAATGAAAAGCAATAAAATTAGCTAAAAATCATTTAAATCTATGAAGAAATTTTTATTTTAAAATCGGATAATATTTAAAAAAGTTACAAGCCTTAGAAAATTGTTTGAATTGTTTGAGTCCCAAGTAGTCAACTTTGGCCAACTGCAACTCCTGCCATAATTAAGCCAGAAGACCACCGAGACACGAGTTGTAGAGTCTTACTCCTCTTCTAAGGATGTTCGAAGTTTCAGAATAAATCCAATCAGCTGTTTAGCAATTCCAGATTTATTACCATTTAGTTTGCAAAAATCACCACTGTGCACTAGCTCACCGTGTGTCTCTGCTGGGTGAACGCAAGTTTCAAAGATACAGAATTATTACATTTTTTCCAATTGGAACCACAGTGCAGCAGTTGGAACATATGAAAATTATGGGACTTATTTTGTTTTTTTATTTTTTAGTTCAATTAATTTAGTTCAATACACGAACTTTTCAGAAATGGGCACCAAGTATATTTGCTGGAGAGTGGTGCATTTGTTCTCCAATTTTTTTTCAATTATTTCCTAATTTCGCACTTTTACTCATCTTAAATAGGTGACACTATATGATTTAAGCGAAAAATATTATTTTAATAAAATTTCCATTTCATAGGACATTTATTTTTACGCCAACATATTTGTTTCTTTTTTTATAACAATTCTTACATTTCCTCTACAATATTTAAATGCTGTTCAAGTTTTTTTAGATTTTCTTTTCACATTGATTTACGTTAAAACACAGCAAAATTTCCCGGATATAAGCAGTTTTATATAATCCCACAACTTGTCGCATTAAATCTTGATTACTTTCGTCTACCTCAACTGTTAGTTTGTTTCGTTCTTCTTCCACGGTCTCTGCACCCCTTACTGCTGACTTTTCAAGCCATTGGTTGGATGCTTGGTTACCTTATAGTCAAAGTTAATTACTTTGCACCACTGCACCTGACTTTGGTGAAACGGACAATCGATGGCTGCATGAGGTTCAGTCAGATTTCAAAATCAGGCCAACAGACATACTGTCTCAAACATCCATACACACACACACACACACACACACTCGTGCACATTTGTGTATGTAAACCAATTGAGAAAAAATACCGACCACAAAAACCGCATCCGCTACTATGATTATGCTGCAACAGCAACCTGCTGCTCACAGGGGAAATTATTGCAGCATAGTTTAATTCTGGAACACAACGAAAAAAGATCGACAATTGCTACAAGCAACAAAAGTATATACATGTATGTAAGAAAATTAGATTAAGCAGCAGTAGGAAAAATAGTGCAACAAAATGTTGCACTCATAAAAATTAAGTCGTGTATAATAGACTAGACACTATATTCACAGCATTATGTATGTAAGAAGATAACCAAATATAAAAAATTATTTAATACTGGTAGGAATTAAAATTTTTTGTTTTAATATTTAAAAATTATTTGCCTCTGTCGCGGTAATTTCCGGGGTCGCCCATTGCTGTTGGAATTTGATGTGTTGTGAATACTTTCATTTTCTTCTACTTATTTCATCAGAAAAATCTTCGAGGAAAAGAAATATTGTTCTGCGCTCTTCACCGATGTTTCTCAGGCATTATATAACAGGCATTGCATAACAGGAGGGCTTAATACATAAACTAAAGTAAAACCTACCCATAAGCTTTTAGGAAGCTGCAGAACTGAACGAAAATTTAAAATAATTTTCTAAGCTCTCCAGAGCCAATTGACTTACGATAAGCAAAAAAGTAAAAGTAGTCACCGAAGCCATCAAGAAGCTTCCCGCAATCTGCAAGACTATATACCTCAGTTTGAGAAATGGATAAAACAATTGCGAATAAAAGTTAGCGCACAAAGATGTCGCCATATTACTTTTACATTGCGCAGAGATACATGCCCAACCTATGCAAATAAATAAACAAACTATACCTCAACACACTGAAGTAAAATATCTCGCTATTCATCTTGATCGTCGTCTAACATGGAAGTCCCACATAAATGTAAAGGTTACCCAAATGAAATTAAAAGCAACTCAAATGAATTGGCTCATTGGAAGGAACTCTACTCTAAGCCTAGATTGTAAACTTCTTTTATACAACGCCATTCTAGAACCAATATGGTCCAACGTTATCCAGTTATGGGGCTCGGCATCATATATAGAAAAAACTTCAAAGGCAACAGAATAAAATACTCCGTACGATTACAGCAGTCCCATGGTATGTCAGAAACAAGCGAATTCATATAGATTTAGATGTACCGCTAGATAAGGCTGTGTTTTCTAAACATGTGACGAGCTGCATAAGAAAACTTGAGTTGCGTTCAAATCCGCCAGCCCGAAACATCATAAACTTTAGAGGCCACTATCGGCTAGGAAGGAGGAGCCTCGAAATGAGATGGTTTTGGACCTGTGAAGAGCTTGGTCCTTATTTTGATCTCAGTACTTTCTACAGCCGAAATTTTTTGGTAGGAACTTGGCCTAATTTTCACATTTATGTTTTTGTGCAGATAGTTATTTCATAAGGCAAAATGTTCTTTGAAGATTATTTTAAAATCACATTGAATGAACATCAAACTCCTATGCAGCAAAATCACTACCGAAAAATGTTAAGTTAATCTTGTTTTGAAGCATATTAATATGGAATTGTACTGTGTGATTGAGTACTTTAAAGGGACATACAAAAAATTTATCTAATATAATTATTCTAGCTACTAGATCTATTATTAACAAAATCTTACACTTTTATTTCAATTAACACTTTTCGTCGAGTCTTCTGTTGCAACACCAACAGCTATCTGCACTGTGTTCGTGTGTTTGTGTGTATGTAACTTTATGTGCAATAAAACAGTGGAAATTCGTAACAATCACATGAGAAAAAAATTATTTCCGTTAGATAAACAACATAACACAGGAATAACGATGAGGCTTTTTATTGAAAAATACAAAAATCTCATGCAATTGTTTTCTACACTAGGCGATTATAGCGGGTGTTTGATGCAAGTTTAACTACATTAAACTGACTGGCTGTGCTACCATTTAAGTTGCAGTTGCCAACCGTTAACGTTAATTATATTTACAGCTTTAACTCTTTCGTTTTTTGCTGCTTTTTCTACAGTTCTATTTGCCAACTGCGACTGAGTTTACTTTGTTCGCTTACAACTAACTATACAGTTGTTTTGTCGTCATGTTAAAATGATGCCAATTTGTTTTGCTGTCTCCATCATACTTTTTCTTTCATGTGTTCATGTGAGAGTGCCGCATACGCTGCTACGCATCCTGTGGGTAATTAAAAATGCATTCTCTGTCTCGCACTGTTTTTTTTATACCTCTCCAGATTTTGTGCAAGAATGACCATTACGACCACATTGTGGGCTTTTGCATCAGCATAAGTTTTCACATTTAATGAGAATTTGTTTCATTGCTGTTGAAAAAATTAAAAGCTTTGGCAAAGAAGAAGAAGTTGGAAAAGCAATGAAATCTTTGCATTTTATAAAAAATTTAATGGAGTAGGCGATCAAGGAAATTTAACCTTTAATGTGTCTTTTTAATAATCTCTTTTTAACTTCACTTATAATTATGATTGTAATGGAATTTTGCAAGGAAATCTTCACAAATTGAAAGTCGTCCGATAAAGTCGCAACTTTACAAGCACCTTAGCTTCTGGCGACAATTCCATAGTTGCAAAATTGGGTAGTGTTGTCACTCCCTTACAAGATAATTAAATATATTGTTTGGCTAGTTTTACTCTACCAATTTTTATCAACGTTTGCTCACACAGTCAGTTCCGCTGACAATATTATTCTCAGCAAACCTGAAAACCTTTCCAGAGAGCAAAAAAGGCTCTCATAACCTTGAAAACGTTTTCAAACAGAGCTATATTTGTCAGGTTTCGCACCTGCGCACGAGATCTCACTTGCATTCAGTGCAATGTTTCTACCAATTTTTCTAAACTCGTTAAAAGGGAAGATTTCTAGAACACCCTCGACAAAGCGAACAATTTATAGATGTAATGAGTGAGTTTAAAGCAAAAATTATACCCGAGCTGAAATATTTTGGACAATCATGGCTTGGGACGTAAAACTGAGAATGGTGAGCTTATCTTGGAAACATTCTCAACAAAAAAACTTTTTGTGGGTGAATCATTATTTTCATACAAGAGAATGCGCAAGTTTACTTTGGTATCTCCGAACAATCACACGAAAAATCAATTTAATAACGTGGCAATAAGTATTGAATGGCATAGTTATATATTAGATTAGCCCGATCATAGTGGAAGCAATATAATAAATGATCAACACATATTATATAATAATTTTTTTTTAAGCAAACACAGCCCGCTAAGGGATTAGCTTGTCTGCGGAAAACACCCAAGGGCTATGGCGGGAATGGAACATACGACCTCTGGACTGACAGGCTAGCATCGCTACCACTCAGCCACAGAGGCCCCAAAATAGTTGCTGATATACGTATAAAACTTGAAGCTACGCAAAACGTCAGCAACAGCAATGTCATGAGGCCTATCAATGTATAAAATGTTGGGGAGCACACATATAAAGGGTCCGCCAGATAACTTTTTTTTTGAAAATGCTATAAAAAAACTACTGAATATTTTCTCAAATTTCTTTTTTTATTTGAAAGTACAATCCTTCCGGTTAATATTGAAAAATACTTCCATTCAAATGGCTGCCTCGGCTGGCCATGCAGTAGCCTACACGATCGGTCCAATTTTTAAGCACATTATCGATTGTGTGCAGCTGTATTTCACCAATGGCTTTACGAATATTGTCCTTTAAAGCGTCAATTGTCTCGGGATTGTCGGCGTAACATTTATCTTTAACGGCACTCCACAAATAATAGTCCAACGGTGTCAAATCGCAGCTCCGAGGTGGCCAAACGACATCAGCTCTGCGGCTGATAATGCGATCTTCAAAAACAGGGCGCAAAACATCGAGTGTATCTTCGGCTGTGTGGCACGTAGCGCCGTCCTGTTGAAACCAAATGTTGCCAATATCCTCCTCTTCAATTTTTGTGAACAAAAATTCGTTCAACATGGCCCGATAACGATCGCCATTAACTGTAACGGCCACTCCTTGCTCATTTTCGAAGAAAAATGGCCCAATTATGCCTCTGGACCAAAATCCGCACCAAACAGTAACTCGTTTTGGGTGCGTCGGCTTTTCAATGTATGCGTGCGGGTTTTCTGTGCCCCTTGTTTACATACCCGCCAAGATCAAAATGAGCTTCATCTGAAAAGATGATTTTTTTTCGCACACATTCTTCAACATTACCATGATTTTCGAAGTAATGTCGCAATATTTCATAGCGTTGTTCAACCATATTCCTCCAGCGAAAGGATAAGACTATTATCTGTCAAATCAAACATCAGCTAAGTGTTACCCTTCACGAAATAAGCACTAGTTGAAAAAAAAACGTTAGATGGCGGACCCTTTATTTGCTGCCTATAAATCAACCTTAAGTCAGTTTCTTAATGTTACGCATAATATTAACTCTTTCAGCTGGGCAAACGAGAGAGAAGCTTTTTTGAAACCTTTCATAAACATCCTCGGAGATAAAGAACACTACAGGAAAGAATGGATCTCTGAGGCGATTTGGCATACAATCGAACTGGGAACACTGGCAAAAATGTACCTTAACAAGTGGCATGACAAACCACAGTGGGGTACAATCAAAATATTTGTAACATACATCAATCAGGCATTTCTAAACGGATGGTTTTATGCTGCTAAAATTTCACTTGGACATACATATGTACATAGTTAAGGTGTATTTTTGTTTATCTTTAAAATACCATACTTCCGTATTGCTCAGGAGCGGAGCTATAAAGATATAAAAAATGCTATTTTGAACAATTTTGCCAATAGCGACCATATTTGGTCCAAGGCTTTTAAGAAGTTTCAATTGTTTTTGCATCTCAGCTTTGGGATTTCAGAACATATGTACGTACTAAAGTCAAACATTTTATGTAAAATAGGTCGTATTCGGAAGGGGCATGTTCCAACTGAAATAGGAATTTAAATGCTTTTTTTCGTCGATTCATGTCTGTCGAGATATCTTTCAAATAAATACACATTTGCTCTAAGTTTCACAATTTTTTCTATAAATAAAAGAGTGATGGTGCTTTTGTTGCTAAAAATTTTCGAAAATTTAATATTATTTTTAATTTAAAAATGTAAAATTTTTCAACCCAGGCGGCCAACGCTTATCAACAATTTTTTTAACTCTTGTAACTTTTTATCTTTAACTAACAAGGGAAACATTTTAAAAATCAGTTGATCCGACATCTAGAAAATATTGGACCAAAGTTTTGAAAATTTGAGAAATTTTAATTTTCAAATGACTATAAATCAGTTATTGATAAGAGAGAGAGAAACGAATATGTGTATTTTAGACCTTGTTCATGGCTATAATATACCAAAAAAAAATTTTAATCGGATGAGGAACAAAAAAATGACAAGCGTTAAGAAATTTTAAATAGCCGAAGCGCCCTAGTTTGACACATCATATCTCTACTCCTGAGCAATTTGGGCAGCTGGTATTTGAAACATGAACGAAAATACTCCTCTGCTATGTCGATACATGGTGAAGACAAATTGATGCAGAAATACTATGCAAAGGAAGCGCTTGGGGGAAGTAAAAGCGTTGTCCCAAGAAAGAAACAAGTTCAGGACCGATGAGAATATATATGAAGTCTGTGCATTGAATTACATTAGTTTGGCATATATATGAGTGATTGTGAACTGCAACAAGAGTCAAACTTTCAAGTATACCCAATCAGGTACTCAGATTTTTTTGTGATGCAATCATTTGAACAAAAAATACAAGTAATGAATGTAAACGCAACGGAGGGCTCATTTCAAACAATCAATATTTGTGATTACTTATTTTGGTATGATTGTAACCATACCGGATCGAAACGAACATGCAATTCGTATCATTCTTGTACAACTCTTTATGACCGTCACAAGCTATTTGTTTTAATACACACACAATACATACATACATTCTGTAAAATGTTCGTGCTATTATAGGTTTTGCGAACAATCCTCATTCGTGTTGTTTCTTCTTTGGAAAGGGGTACAAGAAAACCTATATACATACACAAACACATACTCACGTGTTTTTGTTTCGATCATAATCAAATCATGCTAAAAACAGCCGAGCGATTGTTCGTCAGCAAGCCGCATAGTTTGTAAACCAATCAATGCAAGTACAATGGTGCGAATAACACGTACTTGTTGCTGAATTTTTTGGTTCGTGTATTATAATCGAATGTGAACAAAACTGTCAAAGGCTGGATTGCTCGATCATACTTGTTGCAGCTCTCTGGTGGGAACTTTGTTGCTGGATTTTCAGTCATACAGTAATTACAGCTCACAAAAAATGTGTGTGTGTATTAATAAAATTTGGCTATAGCCCACTGATAGGCACAACTCAAAATGTGTTTGTATTGTTGCTTATTATTATTATTATTATTATTAGTGAGGCGACAGAGCTTCCCACCAAACACAAAGTCAAACGTTTGAAATACAATGCTGCTTTATATTTCCTTAGATAATATTTTACCCATTCGAAATAAACAATACATTTTCAAATAGTTTAAATTAGCAAAATACATTCATTGTTTTACTAAAAAAAAGAGTGTTGCAGTTTTTAGATACACAATATATAGAAAAGTCATACTTTGAAGCGGATTTTTGCACAATATTAATAAAATCGTCCACAGTAATACTCTTATGAAAGTTTCGTACTAATAAGACGTAAGAATACGTGTGAATGCTCTCAGCACAATTGTGCTATGAAACGCCGACCAATGCTATAGTCCAAACATGTTTCAATTATTATTGCTGATACAATTTTTGTAAACAGTAACTTGCTTGTCGTTATAAAAACTATGTTGCAAATATTAAAATATAAATCATTTTGTTTGAGCGCAACAATAGACACCGTACTTGCAACTGCCTTAATATAGTTTTAAAACCCATGGCTTTTCTCGTCCCGAAGGGGTATAGAATGACAATACTAAAAAATCGAGAGACATCGGGAATAATTTCTCTGATTCCAAATATAATTACAATAAAGCCTTGATACACTTCCAGTATTACGTCCATGGTCCAATAACCGATCAGTTTATCTGCCTACTTCTAAAGGCGGCGAGTAGTTCCAAAGAAACCCTTTCAGGCGCATGGCAATTACCAGTATGTTGTATTCCACTGGTTGGTGTTACTTCATAGATACCGCAGCTTAAAAGTTATTGAGAGTAAGAGACGAAAAATTTTGTCCTGCATATTCACACATTAAATGATCATCCATAGCGGTTTTCACAAGAAATTTTATATACATTTTGTACTAAAAACAATCAGAAAAAATTTAAATTTCAATCTCATCAAAATTTGCATACTGGTTAAATTAACTCTCTACACAAAAATAGGGTTAATGATCTTATGACCAATCAGAAATGCAGTGGCAATTTGAGGTAATTACATGCAGCTAATTACCATTAGAGATTGTTAAAAACATTTTTTTCAATGTGCACTTTAAAATGAAAGAAATAAAGCTAATTTTATTGAAAACATATAAAAATTAGCCTGCGACTAGAATTATTGAAAAAATTTGTTTATCGCCAATAAGATTGCTATCAAAGGTGTTTTTCGTCTAAATAAGTAAACAGTTTGGTTGAGAAACTTGTGAAGTTTTTTTTATATGGTTGTAAGATTTATTTTATAAATTTTTAATTCTGCTCTCGCAAAGCGAGTTAAGCTTTAATTGAAAGTATTGAAAGTAGCTGAATTCAAATTTTTATAAAATGAAATTTAGTTTAATTAAAATCTATGAGAAGTAGCCAAGGCTAAGATATTATAATTTGCGATAATTTTGTTTAAAGAAGTTATTAAGAATTAGCCTTAAAAAGATGTATAAAGTCATCACGAGGACACTGCCTGTACTGTGAGCATTGGAATAAACGGCTTCCAGTACACAAAATTTTTTTTTTACTCTTATCCATTGTGTCTCTCATTCTCTAAGGGTTCTATATCAAAAGCGGTATATTGCATCAAAACTGTTGGGACTTCGGTGGACAGATTTTGAAAGTAATAAGCCGACATTCCAGATCTTAGTTCAAAAATCATGAAAACTTCTGTAGTACTGATTTTTTTGCGCTGTCATCAAAATGTTTCACAGGATTTTCTAAGAACTCATTAAAAAATTACTACTGCAGAGCCAACATTCTCTAAATATTTTATTGCAAATAATTTTCGCCTTCACAAATGCAAAGTTTTAAATATATTTCCCATGAAATATTTTATATTGGAATTTTTCTCATGAGTAGAAAAAAAACTCGTCACACACACGCGTAATATGATACAAGTATGCCGCACAAAAATTTACAGCTGACAGTGTGCAAACAAAAATTTCACACATTCTTAAGAATTAAATAAATTAAGTACGCTTGAATAAAGATACAAAAATAAATCATGTAAATTAAAAATCGCACAAATTATAAACTTCTGTTTGAAGTGTTGATTTTTGTATAAAAATTCAACGATTTACTCATGTCCGTAGTGTGGCCAAGCATACGATTTTTTTATTGGAAATTAGTTCGGTTTTTAACTTTTTAAAGCACTGTAACATGTAATCGTGTGGTTTTTTGTTTCTCCTGAGATGTCATCTAACATTAATTAGATGTGATACTGTCTCATGTTTTGTGTTGGCATAAATGTCATGTTTTCGTTGTAGATACAAACAAAATCGTCAGAAAATAAATTTCATACTTGACTCCTGCAACTTAAAACTTGCAACAAGCAAAACAAAAAAACAAAAATCAAAACAAACTGAATTGTTAAGAAAAAAAAACACATTGAAATTGATCATTTGAAATGTTAATGTTTCACAAGACAACCAACAAGAGCAAAATAACATGCAACATGTGTATGCATCAGGTTGTTTCAATGTTTTTTATGCTGTTTGAGTTTTTTTCTGGCTATTGTTGGTGGTGAGTACAACAACTGTAACAAAAAACACTAAACAATACACAGAACAAAGAAATCGTCGTCGAAAAAAAAGCGACTGTAAAATTAAATGAACATTTTACAAACGCCAAAACAACAATCGAACATCAATCAAACAGCAACCCATAACAATCACAACCATTAACAACAATAGTTGTTTGAATCATTTACTTCCATGTATCATGTATTTTTTGTATGATTGTTGATATTGCTTGGGCTGCTGCACCCTACCAGATGTTGGATGCTTCACATTATTTAAGTAAAAATTTTCATCTGGAACACTGGATGCTTCACATTATTTAAGTAAAAATTTTCATCTGGAACACATTATACAACCTTAATTATACGAGAACTAAAAAAATAAATGAATAATTAAAGTTCACTTGCATTGGAAACTAATTGATCGTGCAATAGATCATTAACGTGATATAATCTATATTGGTTTTTTGGTCAACCAAATTTTGGGCTAAGTAGGAAAGGATATTATCAAAAGTAAACATGATTATTTTTTAGTATGGAGGTCTTTATCAACAGTATATTATTTAAATTCGTTTTGATATGATTAAGAATTGCGCTACATAAGTGCTATTCACATATTAAGTAACGCTAAAGAGTTAAAGATTTGTTACGGATTAGATAATTTATTCTGAAAATTTTGTAAAAAGAGTTACAAAGAGTTAGGGGTGGGGGGTATAGAAACACCAAAAATACTATGAAGTAATATGTGAATAGCCCCATATTGTAGTAAAGCTATGACATCTTATACACTACATCTCTTCCCAGTTCCAATATTCATTAAACAAATCTCTGCAAACACATTTGCTTTTTTTCTTCGTAAGTCAGATCACTTCAATGAAATTATAACTGCATTATAACAGTTCTGTATATCTGCAAAGTCTAGCGCTACACATGACGAAAATATATGGTTGTAGAATGATTGTGATAGCAATCTTATGTTCACTGTAACAATATGTGACTGTGAAAAAAACTGTTTATTGCAAAAAGTTGCATTTAAAGCTATATATTTTATTATTAACAGAAAGGCGTCATGAAATTAGTTTAAGTAATTTTACAGTGGTTGTGGCGGCTCCCTGAAAAATCGCCCAAAATCAAATCGCCCAAAAATAAAAATGGAAAATCACCCAAAAATTTTTCCATAAAAATTTTGGGTGATTTTTCATTTTGAAATTTTGGGCAATTTCTCATATGAAAAATGTTTCCATGAAAAATCGCCCAAAAATAAAAATGAAAAATCGCCCAAATTTGTTTCATACACATTTTAAGTTATTTTTCATATGAAAAATCGCCCAAAATTTTACACACAAAAATTCTGGAAATCATCAAAATCGAATATAGAATTTAATATATATATATATATATATATATATATATATATATATATATATATATATATATATATATATATATATATATATATATATATATATATATATATATATATATATATATATATATATATATATATATATATATATATATATATATATATATATATATATATATATATATATATATATATATTGTAGAAAATAATTGAAAGTTTCTCTAATGTGTTCGTTCCATCTCCACCATTATTTGGCTTCTATAGCAGTAAAAGTGGTTTAGAAAATCGTCGTAAGAGAAGCCGATATTTTACATACCACGGAAAGTCATCGAAACCATGTACCAAATTAAGCATTCCGAAGGCTACTAATATTGAAAATTGTCGTAAGCGAAGCTGAGATTTAACATAACATAGACTTTAAAAGCCTTCCGCCCGGCCGAAGGCCGGCTATACTGAAAATCGTTGAAAGCGTTTATCAAGTTAAACATTCCAAGGTTCACTGATGTAAAAAATTGTCAAAAACGAAGCGGATATTTTAAACTCAATAGTATATCAAATCTCTGGTTCGCTTACGACAATTTTTTAGATTACTTGCATTTGGAATATTTAATTTGAAATGCGCTTTTGGCAGACGGAAGGACTTTAGACTCTATGTGATATGTAAAATTTTGAGCTGCGGTTTCCTTGACGTCTTAAATTTCCGGCATTCGATAAATTATTATTACTGTCTAATTGAAGTTGTGCGTATTTAGTCGAACTATATGGGTTTTATCCAAATAAATTTATTATTCAAGCTTAAGTTCGTTCAATTTAATTTTTACAATTAAATAATTTTTTATTGAGCAATAATTTTTCAAAGCATGTGGCAATTGAAAAGTACAAAGACCAATTTCTTGACTTTTGTAAGGGTCGAACTGAACATCGATGTTTTCGGGATTAACCACAATCCCATCGTCAGAGCTCTCTATACTCTAGGCTACTCAGCCTCCAAAGTCAAGCGGTAAATATCTGGCATTAAACCAAATTGCATTAAAGCTCTATGTTTCCTGGCTTTAAGCTTATTTTTTTATGGTGGCTTAGAAACTTACCATACTTGGCACTTATCCTAATCAACAACCACACTTGTGCTTTTTGTTTATATTTCTCACCCAAGATTTTTACTGTATTATAAATTTTTGTTGTATCTATGATAATTATCTAAATTATCCTTGGAGAGCAATACAATATTTTTTGGCCGATAGAAGATATTGTCTTTTATTTATACTTTTATTGCAATTAGGTAAGAAATGAAGACTATTTATACTTTACTGTAAGTTTTCTTTCTTTTTTCTATATAAAAATTAAATTACCATAATTTTGAATTTTGAGCGATATTTCATATATTTTCTGCGATTTTTCATTTATTTTTTGGGTGATTTTTCATTCTTGAATTTTGGGCGATTTTTTATTTAGTTTTTGGGCGATTTTTCATTTTGAAGTTTTCGGCGATTTTTCATTTAAATTTTTGGTCGATTTGGTTTTGGGCGATTTTTCATGGAGCCAGTTGTGGCACTTCCTACTTTCCTTATCATAACGTTGTGTTGTGACAGGAAATTAAATTAATCGGTTAAGTAGAAGTGAAAAAAAAAGTAAAATAATATTAACTTTAAATGGGCGTGGTACTACCCACTTTTATAGTCATAGATGTCACAGATATCCAATGCATATGCAAAATTTCAAAAGATTCGGTTAAGCAGACGTGTTAGAAAGATTTTATTTATTTAATCTGTGCGTGGTTCTGTCCTCTTTACTCATCATGATGTTAGATATATTGTAACATAAGTTTCATAAGAATCGCAATATAAATGGACGTATCCCTGCCCACTTGCCTCAACATAATGTTGCGACAGGAGTTCAGTTTATATTCAATGTTCCATAAGAATCGTTTAAGTAGAGGTAATTTAAAAAAGAATACTTTTCTTAAATGGACGCTGGCACTGCCAACACTTCATTTCTTTAATAAAATAAATAAGCATTATAATGTTGTTTTGTTACAGGAATTCAATGTATATGCAACTTTTCATATAAATCGGCTTAGTACAAATATAGTTGAAGCTAAAATTTACTTTGCTGTTACATATCTGTTCTATTCCAATCTGTCCGTCGCTAGTGCTTTGATTTCGTTCCATCTTTTGATGTCCTTCGCAATTTCTCTCTCTCTCTCTCTCTCTATTTGGCGACGCCATGTGTGTGATGGTCTACCCCTTCTCGGGCTACCTTGGGGACTGCATTCTATATCATTTCTAGCGTCAATGGTCTGCGCAATCATGACAAATCCAGTGTCACTTTCTTCTGAGGATTTCTTTATTTATGGAGGCTTAATTTGTGTCCATCCACAGTCTTTCATTTGCTGTGCTTTGAGGCCAGAATATTCTTAGAATTCTCCGCAAATATATGTTTATAACCACTTTTAGCGAGTTTATATTGAGAGCAGCAATGTTTCAAGACTCACTTCCATATAGAAGCATAGATTTGATGCAGGAGTTGCAAATGTTGATCTGACCAAATTACCGCTTACCGGAGTTAATGCCATTGTGTACGTCTTCATTATGGAGAATGTTGCATTATTTGAGGAGTTGATACACATTACCTTAGTCTTTGCTATATTTATCTTTATAATACCTTTTTCCTGCTTCTTTCTGTACAGTTGAGATATTGGCGGAAAAGTCGTTGTAGTTCTGCGGTAGTAAAGAGATGTCATCAGCGTAATCAATATCCTCCACTGTCCTCTCTAGGTGCTCTGTTCATATTATTCTCTATGACTATATTATTATTCTCTAGAATACAGCTTTTCCTCACGCCATTAGTTGCATTATCAGAGAGGCTTGAATTAACTATATTATCGTAGTGAATGTGCCCTTACACGCAAGGGCGTTCCAAATAGCAGAATCCCGACTAGAAATTTTCCCAATACTCATATTGGGGGCTGATTGGGAATGCATGTGGCACACCCAAAAGGTTATCCCTATTTGTGCCTTGATCGGGAACTTGTTGGGATAGCCCATATACAAATTAGTGACTTAACATAAGTTCTTCCCAAGTGGGAAACTATTGGGAACTTGTTTGGAAAATCTAACAAATATTTTTAATCGTATATTTTCCTCATCTTCAAGAGAGGTGATTGTTAGATACTTTTGTCCCTTGGATAGCTTCAGCAATTTTAATTCAATATTAGAGTTTGATTTCCTCCCGATTCAAGCAAATTCTTGCAAGATTTTTATATTTCCCCACAGGAAATCAATCGGGTCCCAAATACTTTTCTGCGGTACATCGGAATTGGTGTCCCAGTTAGATCCCAAATGTGTTTGCATGAAAATTTCTAGTCGGGATGTACTAGGGTATCAAACGCCTCCTTGAAGTCTATGAGGACTAGATACAGAGGATTTCTGGGGTCGAAAGCCGGCTTGCTCGTTGCGAAGCTCGGGAGGAAATGCAGCTAAGAGTTTTTTAACTATAAATCTTCGCTATGACTTTGTTGACTATGTTGATGAGTGTGATACCTCGCCAGTTCTTGCATTGAGGTAAATCTCCATTTCTTTCATCGCATATTTCATTAGTTTTCCAAAGTTCTTCGATATTTTTTGTAGCAGCTTTGAGGAGGTATTGCCTATACCTGGAACTTGTTGTTCTTTAGAACTCCATCATATTTTCGGGCATATCGTTTCTTATGTTGTGATGAATGTAGTACGATCCTTGCACTATATTACTTAGATTCTTGGTGATATTGTACAGGTCCTTGGTCCGGTTAGTCGCATTTCGTCTTCACGCGCACTTCTCTTAACAGTTTCGTCAATAGTACGGTATTTTGCGCGTACGACTCATTTTTCATTATGCACAGATGCCACATTAATCAGTGGATTTATATCCCTTCTAATAGACTAGAATGGCCGCTGCGGCAGCCTAATCTAAATATTATATTATCATGGAACATTAATGCATAGGCACAGATTTATAAGCATCGGTATAATAAAAGATATAGAGAAGCTCTAAATGATTTGATCACAAAGCTGTAGAGCAACAAAAGTGAAACTAATTAAAATCTTTTGAAAAAACATTTTTCGAGCTTCGAGCCAAGCAATTTTATTGAATCGCCAATTGCCTTTTTTATGTTAAGTACCCGACTAGAAATTTTTATGCAAACACATTTGGGATCTAACTGGGATCCCAATTCCGATGTAACGCCGAAACGTATTTGGGAGCCGATTGGTTTCCTGTGGGGAAATATCAAAATCTTGCAAAATTTTGCTCAAATCGGGAAAATATCAAACTCTAATATTGAACTAAAATTGCTGAAGCTATCCAAGGGACCAAAGTATGTAATATTTACATCTGTTGAAGATGAGCAAAATGTACGATTAAAAATATGTGTTAGATTTTCCCAACAAGCTCCCAATAGTTCCCCACTTGGGAAGAACTTTTGTTAAGTCACTAATTTGTAGATGGGTTATCCCAACAAGTTTCCGATCAAATCACAAATGGGATAACCCTTTTGGATGTGCCACATGCATTCCCAATCGGCCCCCAATATGAGTATTGGGAAAATTTCTAGTCGGGTACTGATTAGATTCCAAATTATGACTATGTACAGTATTTTAAATATTAAAACATTTTTTCGGGAAAATTTTATTATTTAAATATTTAAAAACTACCAAAGAAGGCAGAATACTTATAAAAAAAAGGCATAGATAGTTACTGTCGTTTTCAATTTGTTTTGGTATATCAGTTTAAAGTCTTAAAAACATTCTCTCAATCAGGTGTCGAATGATTTTTCTTTAACTCTTTTAAGGATAATTTCCTTCTTAAGAAACTTATAAACATAAAATATATATGACCAGTTGATTTTGGCACTAATAGACGTAACTCAAGTTAAATTGTTGTGGCTTGTGATATATCGAAGCGCGACCAGCGCAATAAAACTCGCATTTTAAACACTATTTTACTTAATTCAAGACTACTTATTTGTAATGCAAATTACTTTTCCTGTCAAATCCCCGGTGTGTCCTCGTTTAACAAAGATGTACTTCATTTGAGATTTTGCTTACCACTCTGCAGTCTTGTCTATACACTCAGATTTGCAAGTTAAATACCTCGGGTATCGCATAAATTAGATTTTGGATGAAATCTTATAAATACTTCGGAGCCCAGTCAGGATGTGTTAGGTAATAATTCTGTTGCTGCAAACCTACAAGATGAAAGCTTCGAGTCTCGACACGCCAGCTACCATATGAAGAAACTATAATTCTACAATATAAATGCTTCAACTATATTTGACTATTTAAGTGCAATTAGCGGTTTTAAAGGTCCACATAAGCAGGTCTATAAAAACTATATTTGTTGCAGTTGTACATATAAAATTAATTATATTTTTGTTTGTCTTTTTTGCTTCCTCTACAGATATCTCTTAGCCGGTATATCAGTTACACTCGAAAATACTCATATCATCAGACACCACCTTCTTATTTTTCTTTACTTTTTGTTGCACATGTAACTTAAGCATGCCCTCGCATAAACATACAGTCGTTCATCAGTATCAGTGGTAATATGTAGTGGCTGTCGGTGGCATTGAGTAGCTTTTGTAGCTGTGTTTATTCTGTTCATTTTCGGTTGCTCTATGTTTCCGACTTTTTATGTTCTTTTTTTTTTCTTTAACGTGCAACAAATGAGGAATATAAACATTTATTTTAATTCCTTTAAAAGTTTTTCCTCGCTTTTGTTATGATTTTTTTTTTCTTCTCTTTGTTCTGTTACTTTTTGTGAAGTTTGTGAGAATCTGTTTGGCCCGGCTGGATAGTTTGTAGAGAAGTAAAAAAAACAAAACATAAACATAAATACATCTTGGGATCATCATGTATCATTGGCGTCTGCGTATTGTTTTCAAACTGTCATTATTGTGGCATTTATACATTTTTTTAAAGCTTTTTTCTATAATTTTAACTTTTGTTCTGGTATTGTTTTCTTTAAGTAACAGAAGGTTCAAATTTTAGTTTTCGTTTTAAGCATTTTGTCGTTTAGTAGAAAGTTTTCATTGAAAATGTAAAATAAATATCATTATGAAGAAAAAGAAAGTGGTAAATGAAATCAAGGCAATAAATTATCTTTCTATGCAGAATACATTAAAAACTGGTGTTTTACTTCTTCTGCAGTTTGGTTAATTAATTCAATGTTTAATATCACACTGTAGATTGTAGATATCAAGTGTTAACAAACTGCAAATAATTATTATTGTATCAAGCAACCCATATTCCAAGAATGTTCGTGGTATTGAAAATTCAATTTTGGCTATTGAAATTTTTTTTTAAGATTTTAAGGCGTTTTTACGCCTTTGTTTGGAAGGTTTCAGTTATTACCATGATTCATTAGCAGAGCTCGGATTTTCATGCAAATGCATTTTTTTTGTGGTGATAGATAAAGAGGCAATGGCTAATTATCTATGCGAATTATCAATTTTATGTAGTTTGGCATCGATTATTAGTTGCATATTTTTGCATATTTTGGTGGTAAGTGCATATTTTTGCATATTTCGGCAATAAATGCATACATATTTTTAGTCTTATAAAAATTTTTTTAATGCATATTTCTCATTTTTTGTTAAATATGAATAGGCCGATTATGGATGGCAGCCGAGCCTCAGTTAGGTTGTCAGTTGCTGAAAATGATGGCAACTGGCAACAGAGATCTGTCGGTTTCACTTGCCTTTCTGGCAATCATTAATTTGCATTATGCTTTTTTTCTAATAATAATAAAAAATTTAAAAAATACTTTCATATTATTTTAGTTTTGGTACTTTGTTCGTAGGCAAATTCATATTTTTATGCATATTTTTCATTTTTAGGTGCATTTGTTAAGCGCTTAAAATCAACTTTTAGTTGAATGAAAGTCCCAGCCCTGTTCATTAGCAAGGAAAGGATAAAATGAAAGTAGTATTATATAGAAATATTTTGGAGCACGGTAGTGCACCAGGCCAAGATCTGGACATACAGTGTGGATATTGCACGAAACTATTCGAACTGTCTTACAACCTCATAACTTGGCTTCACTTAATCATAAAATAATGAAACTTAAAACATAAGGTCTGCCTACATAGGTAACGTCATAGGCCAATTTTTAAAGTTCTAATGTAAAACCTTCCGGAGATATTAAGGTGTAAAAGTGATAAAAAAAATATATGTGCATGGAGAAAATTGTAAAAAGTAGGACAACCCCGGACACTTGCTAAAAAAGAAGGATGATTACCCCGGAAGCGATAAAAAGAGCCCGGTGTCTGAAAAAAAGAGGACGGATGTCAACCCTATTTCTAGGCAACCTGTTAGGTAGGAGGTACTTTTTACGGCCGACATTTTTTAATGGGTACTTGACCATATTTCCACATTTATGTATGTGTTTGTGCTGATATACAGTCTAAACACTTTTGTTGAAAATTAGGTCGATAATAGTCGGCAACACTTTACAGATTATTATCGACCTAAAATTACACCGGCATTATTTTTGAACAAAATATTTTTACTAAGAAAAAGCGATTGGCTGCATGGAGGTTTGAACCGCGACCACTTTACTGATAGTCTGACGTATCTACCATTCAGCCATACCCGTATTATACTTTATGTTAAATTTTTTCCACTTGGACTAAATATGTTTAATTTGAAAGCTTTTTTCTTTAATAAAATAACTACAAAATCGAAGTAATTTTAGACAAGGAGAATTTTTCAACACAAATTTAGACAATATATGATCGTAAATTTGAAGTAATGTTTTTGAGTGTATATATTACCAAATATGTTAAAGCTTTCTAATAACAAATTCTTTTCAAACATAATTTCGGACTCAGAACAGATCTCTGCGATGTCAGGGCGAGTACGTTTGACATTGTTTGTTATATATTTCTAGTTTTCTTATGAATGTTTGTTTGTTCGGATTATTTTAACATGTACATCTTTTTACTAGGTGTCTTTAGAGCTTAACTATTAATTTATGAGTTTAAGTCGAACTGTAAGGGTTTATATCCAAAGAAATTTAATTATTTTGGCTTGCTTTCGGTTTTAATTTAATTTTTCAATAACTTTTTTTATTTAGAGATAAATGTGAAGCATGTAGAACAAGAAAATTTTTTTTTCAATATGATTATTTTGAACGTATTTGCTTTGTGAATCCAAATTGATTATTAGGTTAAGGTTCGTAACGTTATATTCAGAAAGAATTGGGCAAGATTAATATTCGAAGAAACAAGGGAAAAATTAACATCAACTTAATTTTTCAACGTACACAGCAGAACAGAGTAGCGCCACTTTCGGAAGCCGCTACACTTCTATCGTCAGTGCTCACGTGTATTTGCTTATCACCACTTGTCATATATACTTAAGTATAAAATCAAACCAAAAAAGTTTGTCTTGAGTAGAACAAAAATCAGAAAATGGGAATGAAGAAAAATAAACTGATGGCAACGCTGGGAAAGTATACTTTAATATCAACTTGAGAGTGATTTAATTCTCGTATTCAATTTTCACGAAAAAGTTGTATATATAAGAACTAAAATCACATTCAACAGAGCCACCTGACAAGTGGTGATAAGCAAATACATGTGAGCACTGACGATGAAAGTGTAGCGGCTTCCGAAAGTGTCGTTTACTCTGTTCTGCTGTGTACGTTGAAAAATTAAGTTGATGTTAATTTTTCCCTTGTTCCTTGGAATATTAATCATGCCCAATTATTTCTGAATATAACCTTACAAACCTTAGCCTAATAATCAATTTGGATTCACAAAGAAATTTTTTTTACTGACTGAGCGTATATATAACAAACAATTCGAAACATGTCAGTTCAACCCTCCGCGCAGTAAAAAAAATTTTTTTTTTCTTTGTCTACATGCTTCACATTTATCTCTAAATAAAAAAAATTTAATTGAAAAATTAAATAAAAACCGTATGCAAGCCAAAATGATAAAAATTTCTTTGGATATAAACCCATACAGTTCGGCTTACGGCCCTTTTCACAATATACGATTAAAAGTTAACGTCGATTTTAACGGCAAGTTCGGCATACAAAACTTGTGCTTAAAGTCCTCGTTAAGTACTAATCATGCATTGTAAAAAGGGCCGTTAAACTCATAAATAAATTGTTGTAACTTTTTAGCACAAACACACATGAGGACTTGCCTTGGAAGTATAGCGGGTTCCGAGAATACCGTTGTTCTGTTCGGCTGTCTATGTTGAATATAACAGTGATGTTTATATTTGCTTGTTCCATATTCCAATATTGATTATGTCTAATTCTTTCTGAATATTACGTTATGAACCTTAGCCTTGATTATCAATTCAGATTTTGTTTTGTTTTTAAATATTTAATAAAAGTTTCTATAATTTTTATTTCTGTAAAGCATAAAATCTGAAACTACAATTAGTTTTGAGACTGCTGGCGAATTCTTTAAATGAGTAATTTTTGAATATATCTTTCGTTCCGCCGACATGATTCTCCGTTTAAGCGGGTACTCATGTATGTAGAAGCAAATATATCCTATGCTAAATGTTAGATACCTACGCTCTATTAAAAGGCTCTGTTTAAGTTCTGTATGAATATACTTTGCAAAATATAATTTTATTTAAGTGGGAAAAATATATGATTAAAATATTTTGCTATGGAAGATATTCTAAATTTCTCGTAGTCCCTAAGCCTTCCCAATTATTTATGATTTCATATATTACATTGTTTCTTCTCGTCTAACTTTGCTACGAATTTGAGATCTCAACAAGTATAACAATTATTTTTCACACAATCTTTTACTGAATTATTTGCCGCCAATATAAATTATAATTGAAAATCATTAAAGTTTAATGCTTCCAATCTAATTAGTGAACAAATCAAGAAAATAATTTAAAAATATATCTCTTACCCCCCAGTTTCATTCTTCAGTTGTTTAGACTGTGCTCAAAATTGTCTAGTGTTACGATCATGTAATTACAAATGTTATACAAGATATTTTTTGGTATAAAAATAAAATTTTTATTATAAGAACACCCACTGCCCCATGGAAATAATAACAATCAATAACACCAACAATAGATTAGAAGAAACAAGGCAACAAAAAAGCATTATTGTTGTTGCTACTTCGTCAGCATGAAAACACTCGTTACCAAGAAGCAACAGGTTTTTTGTGAGTTAATAATCAGTCAGCCAGTTAGATAGATATACGGACTAAGCTAAAGTATTAACGTATTACAGGCAAAAAACTATTCGGACAGCCAAGCAGCCAGTCAGCCAGCAAAAGAAACATTTTAAAAGTTAAACATTTGTTCGACAGTTAAGAAACAAATTAAGGCTTGCGGGACATCATCATCAGCATCTGGTACGATTTGATTGTTGCTGTTGCTGTTGCTTTTTCTTTTATTTCTTTTTATATTTCATTTTGTTAATGTTGCAAACGACATGACGTCTTTTCCACCTTCAACTTCAAGCAATTTGAACGCTGACATTAGTACAATTAAACTGTAGTTTTGCCTTTCCAATCATAAAAAGGTTTTAAACATTTATTGTTGCATTGGATGCTGTGCCGAAGAACTAAGAAACTCCATCATTATAAAAACTATACAAATTTAAAATTTTCTTTTTCTTTATTAGTTTAATTTTTTATTTAGATTTGTTTTGAGGTAATTTTTCATAATTTTAAATGATACCATGAAGGTGGTACAACATCATATTATTTCTAACACTTTTTCACCTTACGTTCAATATCGCTTGTGATGTTAACACAGCAAACCATTGATGAGCTAGTTGAAAAGTTTTGGTATTGTTACTTTTATTGGACGACATATCGAGCCCTTAGAATAAAAGGCTTCTAACAAAATGCCGTTTTAAAAATGGTTTCTAATGCAGATTATTTTCCCAGCCGAGGTATGACTAAGTCTGTTCAGGTTCGTATCATAGGTCTGCTTCCTTTGGAATAAAATACGTGTGTCTGTTAGATGTTTAAGATATGTGGAACAAAGCTTTATTTAACGAAAATTAAACTATTTAACACTAACTTAAGGCTACGGAGTATGTTAGGTATTAGCTTGCGATACGATATACGGGCGAAACGGTACAGCTGCAGGTGGCGGTGATTGGTGTGATGGATGATCGTCGGTAGTCGGGGCTCAGGTGTCAGGTAAAAGAATAAAATTAAATATAGAATTCGGGAGAGATGTTTCGTAAATTTCTAGGCAGTAATTTAACTACGAAATCAAGAGGTATTCGGAAGCTCTTGAGATCGGTAAACTAAATAATACGATCTACGGTTAGTACGAGTGCAAGATTGTATTCGGAGGATCTTACAATTGGCAAACGAAATAATACGATATACGGTTAGTACGAATGCAAGAGTGTATTTAGAAGTTCTTACAATACGCAAACTAATTATTACGATCTACGGTTAGTACGAGTGCGAGAGTGTTTCGTTAGCTCTTCCAAAAGGCAAACTAAATAATACGAACTACGGTTAGTACGAGTGCAAGAGTGTGTTCGGAAGATATGCCTATTTTTTAAATTTTAGGAGCATATTTTTAAGTTTTTATTGCATATTTAATGCGCATAAAACACATTTTTAGGACAAATTTCCGCTTTTCCTGGTAATCAGTAATTTGTTTCATTTGTTCCTTGGGATAAGGAGTGTATCATATATTCTTTTAAAGCCGACTATTTATAGTTCTTTCCTGGTACCTTCCTTTAAGTCGACAGGTAATATAGCAGCGAAACAGACGCATAATAATTAGTGAAATATATAATTTTATTCATTTAGCGTGGAATCGATCGGTACAATCTCACTAGTGTATTACACAGAAAAAATTATAATAAAAAATTTTTCAAACAAAAGTTTGTCTGAAACAAATTTCATTTTCAGTAAATGTTCTTTACTGAATCAATGAATTTTTTGTTTAACTTTTATTTAGGACACAAACACAAAAAAACAACAAGAAAACCTGTGTAGTAAAAAAAAACCCACCGATGACGACATACACACAGGTAACAACAACTATGATAGTAAAAGGAAGGCGATTGTGCCAAGTTTGTTTACTGAAGATTGAGTGAATCAACTCGTAATTTTTTTTTAGAATCTTTAGATAAACATTCAGGCTTAAACACATTTAACAAAGTAAAATTTCATAAATGCTTAATGGATGATGATGATGATGACTCAGACACAAATTTTGTTTGATATATTAAAAAAATTCATTAAAAATTTGTGTTTGATTGAGTAAACTATTTTGTTTAATATTTGTTAGTATTTTTAGACTAATTGTTTTATAAATTTAAAAAAAAATATTGTTCGATATTTTTCAGAAAATCTAGTAAACCTTTTTGTTTGATTTAGTAAATTGCTTTGTTTACAATTTGTAAATATTTTTAGACAAATTGTTTTATAGATTTAAATAATTTGTTCACATAAAAAACACGTTTTTTCAATGAAATTGTTGAGATATTTTTCACAATATTTACAAATTTGTTTGTAGGGCCATTTCTAGACAATATATTTACTATTTCATTGGATTGTTTTGCACAAAATGAAATTTAGTTTTTTCTGTGTTACAAACTACGCCGCTATCAGATTCATCAAAGAAGTTACTAATATTTTGTTTATCTGCAAAACAAAACAAAAAGTTGAAAATAATCTACCTTAGTGCAGGGATGATAAAATTAGTACAATTGTATTTTTTTTTGGTACTATTGAAACCAAAAAAGTGACTCATTTAGTACTATTTGCAAAGTATCCCAATTGTTGGTTGGTATCCATTGATTATTCAATTCAATTCAATTGATCTCTATTTTGGCCCATAACTTAATTCTCTCTTGAGTCTACTTAGGCGGTTATTTCGTGGGTGGGATTGTGTACTTATTTAAGGAAAATACATAACAGGCTGTCTGTGTTCAAGGACAAATATCAACGGCAATCCTGATGGAGTAGCTTAATGTCAAATTCCATATTCTATAAACAAACCATTGGTTTTCTTGAATAAGGGCGTATATCATAAAACTGATTTTTTCAGTAGGGCAAAAACAAAATATTTCTGAAATTGTGTCCACGGTATGAACATCGTTGATTTTTTTAGCACTTTCGGCATATATTTGCCAAAATGACTTTGTATAAAAATTTCAGACAAAAATAACGTAAGAACGAGATCCTAGCAAGGATGCATGAAAACGCATATGTCGACATAAATAACATTTACTAAGTAAAATAGAACAAAATAATTTAAAAGATTTCAAAATGTGTTTAGATAATAACATCGTATCTCTGCTTGTGTGTTTAAGTAATACATCACACAGGAATACTTAAGTCGTTAAGTCAAGTTGTTGTGCATAAAAAAATAACCAGACTGGTCCATGATATTGCGAACATTTTTACTTTCATTTAAAGAGCGCTTAAAAAAGAGCTATTTCGCATTAATAACTCAAAATCTACCTGAGTCGACTTACGCAGAAATGTCGGATTACAAATTTTAATAGAAAAATATTGTTGCTATGGCTTGTTTATCCATTGTGAACGAATTTTAATTTTTTTAACAATCTTCAAGTTTATAAGAATAAAGAAATTAGTAAGTAGGTTCCTTGTTATATGGCAGAAGTGAAGTTTCATTGAGATAAATTGAAATTAAAATTGTTTGATTTTAGGCACCATTACTTGAAAAAGAATTTATCAAAAATATTTTTAGAAAACAGAGCCATATAGGATCTTTGACACAATGAGCACATAAACTCAATCAAAATCGTGTGGCTTACTTGGTTACAACAATTCAAAAGATTTTAGTACTAATTGAGAGCCGAAAAAGTACTATTTTAGAAGCTCATTGCTCCGAAATCAATTTTTTCATTTATCATCCCTGCCTTAGTGGAACACATTTGCTCATCTAGAGAGAGAGAGAGAGAGCCTTTATTCAAATGGTGTACTACTCACAAACAATTTATTCAAGTGTTCCAAAATTTGTCTTATTTTATGAAGACGGTCATGGCTTATCACTGAAATAAATAAAGGCTCATTTAGCCGACCGTAACGATGATGTTTTTCTATTAATATGATTATTTCGAACGTATTTGCTTTGTGAATCTAAATTGATTATTAGGCTAAGGTTCGTAACGTTATATTCAGAAAGAATTGGGTATGATTAATATTCCAAGGAACAATGGAAAAATTAACATCAACTTAATTTTTCAACGTACACAGCATGATGATGTTTTTCGATGTACTGATCGGGTGAAATTTTTGATTTAGTTTATATTTGGTGTTATTCCAAACATTCAGTCTGTTAGGGTCATTTTATGAGATTTTTACTGTATTCAAAATTACGATTTTTAAATAAAAGTTCTCCATTTCTTTGCTTCCGAGCTGCAGTACATGAAGGCTGGAACAAAGGTTAACTTAAGTAAACCAAAAGATCAAGAAAATTGGCATGAAGAAAAATAAATCAACGGTAAAATAGGAAACTGCTGTGGTAAACAGGTAAGTTAATATCAACTTACGTGATTTAATTCTCGTTTGCAATTTTTTTAAGTTGAAAATCGATGACCTGTCATTAAAAAAGCGATATATTTTCCTTCGAATCGCTCAGCAATTGATCGCTGCCTTGGACTTATTTTTGTCTTAAAAGTCAAGAAGAGCTAGAACCTCGGCATTTTATACTTCATCACTCTTTGCGGAACTGGTTCTGGGGGTCTATATTTGTAATAGTTTCTCCTCAGATTTCAAATCCCGGTCTACTCAGTTTTGTTTGTTGGTCATAACTATTATCTACGGGATACATACATAAAATTTATAAATATGTATTTTATAGTGAATATTTATCACAAGTTCTTTTTTGTAGTTGTTGATTGTGAATTTGGTAAATAAAAATTTTATATGCCTGTGTGTATATTTCTGTATTCCAATCGTTTATTATTATTTAATAATTTTCTCTATCTATCGATTGGCAAGTGTGGTTATCATTAGATTTTATAATGACTGACTATTTGGGATTTAATATTTTGTTTTATAATTTTATGATTTTTCGAAGATTAATTGTTTCAGTAGGAGACCTGCTGTGCTGTAGAGTTTTTTCTTTGATTGAATTTAACGGAAATTTTTATTAGTCATTATTTAAAATCATAGGATCATTAGTTATCAAAACAAGACATACTTTTAAAACAAACAAAAAATTAACCAAATGATTTAAAAAAAATTTTTTTTGTTAATATTTGAAATAGTGCGTTTTTTATTACAACAGAACCATTTGACATGTTTGAGCAATGTCATAAATATTAAGTTACAAAGAAAACAATTAATCAATAACGAAATTGTATTTTGTTTTGCTATATTGCTTAGAATTACAGTTTTGTCATTTTAAGATCTTAATAACACTATAAATTTCGATTGAGATAAATAAAGCTTTCACGTGAAAATTTCTCACCATTCAATCATTTACACTAAATTACACTGCTCTGCAAAAATAATTTTTTAGTGCCTTTAAAAAATATGTAAACTGTACAGACACAGCAAAAACTACTGCTTCGGTCGAAGCAGATTTGTAAGCGAGAAAATCCGGTTGTTATTGTTTATCCTGCCCTGAAAATTGCTTTGAACATTGAAAAATTAGGTCGATGTTAACTTTTCCCTTGTTCCTTGGAATAATAATCATTCTCAATTCTTTCTGAATGTAACATTAGGAATTTTAGCCTAATAATTAATTTGGCAGGATTTTTGTTCGCTTTTTGTTTTTTACGTAAAACATAGCTCCTTTCGAAGCATCAAAAATTCTCTAAAATGATGTCTCTTCATATTATTGCGTCATCCAATTGTATTATCGTAAGACTAGAGACCAACCAAATCTAGTTTTAATATGGCTGATTCTCATTTCAAATATTTTTTCGTGTTCTTTGAAAGTATAGTAATATATTTCATAAAATAAACGCATATATTTTAAAATGCACGATTTAAAAGATAATAAATAAATGTACATGAGTTTTTTTTTGTGTAGGTTAGGTTAAAAACGAAGAACGAAAATCCTGTTCATAATCTCTTCATACAAAATGGAGTGTCCGTAATGCATGCTGTTGATTTTCCACATTAAGGAACTATGAATTTTTCCAAAAACAAGACTAACTTTATAACGGTTTCAAAGTATTTGCAATTGCTTCTCTTATTTTACCCATTAAATTATTGAGTTCGTATAAAAATGTATTGAGCGTTACGTAAAAAATTTTTTTTAAATATAAAAGAAATTCTCTTAATTGCTTATAAAATCAACATTTGTCTATCGATTTGTATTACATAAAACTTATTTACTTCGCAAGTTAGAGGGCAAAGCTTTGCTAGTTTTAAATGTTTTATGGGTATTTACAAACAGAAAATTTTTAAATTTTGAATGAAAAAGCACTCTTCTGCGACACTAAGGTGTGAATATCTCCGAAAGCATTGATCTAATGGAAAAACTATATAAGGAGTTTAAAGCTAATTTAGTCATGCATATTTTGACATTTTCTTTATCGAAATCGGGTATACTGCTCTTGAGTTAGAGTAAAATATACTGATATACCTCTTGAAAATATTAGACACGACCATTAAATTAAATCTGTTAATTTTTTTTCTGCAGACCAGCTTTATTTTGTAATTAATAAGATTGAGGAGACTCTTAATATATTTATATTCCAGCTGCTAAACATCCGAACCGAAAACGCATTTTATTCTCTGTATACTATGGCCCAACAACTTTGCTTTGATCCCACCAAACAGACAAATTCGGATCTTAAGTTTCAATGTAACCTCCCGCTTATGACACTAAATATGCTCTCAACTCTCCAACTTATTTAACATCATGTAAATTAGACCCACAGTAGGATTAATCAAATATGTATTTAAAATTTTAATAATTTTCCAATTTTACCAATTCATTGTGACTTCGATTAAAATGGAATTTCATTGTACATTTCACGATCTACGACATACATACATAAATTCAAACACATATGAATAACAATGTAATAAAACAAAATTCCCAGACTATTTCAAAGTCGAACATGTGCTAAACATGAGATTGTGTGTAAATTTGCAGCACAGAAAAAAAACTGTCGCGAATTCTTAATGCAAATGTTTCCGTCTGTCTGCATGGCTGAAAGATGTGGCAACAGAAAAAAAAACTGTAATTCTTCATAAAGTGACAAAATGTCTGTTGCGTTGGAGTCTGTTGAAGCAAAAATAAAGAAATATATATTTATCTATATAATAAAGTGGATGATGATTTCTTTAGCAGTTGTGCAACATGATGTGCATCTCATACACTCCTCCAGTCTTCAGCCAGTCAGTCCATTCACATGCACCCCCAGTTTTGTGATCACAACATAGATATTGATGTTGCAATCTATATGTTGTAATATTATGGTGCTGTTTGTGGCTGTTTGCGGTAGAAAGATTTATCACATTGTTGTGTACGAGTACATTTACTTTTTAAAAGACAAAATAAAAATATATCAAGAACATAAAGAAAAATCGTATTTACTCCTCTCAATGGGTGGATTGAACTTGTCGGATTTTAGTTTTTCACCATTTGTGTCGCAAAAGCCAACTAAAAAAAATAAGGAAAAAAAAAATTGCAAATATACTTTAAGTAAAATTGAAAAACTATTTTGCGTCATGTTTAAAATGCATTGCACTTTTCAAGTGCGAATTATTTGTGGCTGTTGTCTTAGCAGATTTTCGCGCCAACAACACTTTGACAATCATTACATGTTGATCATCACTGTTGTTGTCCTCCTTTTGCCCGGAGCGCATGCAAAAATCTCAGCATTGGTCTTCATAACGCACATTTACACTTCGTTTGCCACATTTTGTGGCCTGCGTATGCGGGAGTTGTTGGGGAGTCTGACAACATTGAATTCCTTTATCTGTTTTTTTTTTTTTGGTTTGTGATGCAGTTTTATAATTTTATTTTGATGAGAATTTAATTCAGCCAAATCTTGTTGGGCCGTCGTATTTGAGCAAAAACAAATATTTTAATGGTAAGTTTGACTTGATGTCTAATGTAAAAATAATTGTAATTTTGTCGAAATAGAAATGAAATTTATTTGGAAATTTTTGAAATTTATACTCCATTAGAATGCGGAAGATTTTTAATTATAGACTTGATAAAGAAAAGAAGTCATCGCGTTGGAGATTTATGTGAATATGTTTGTGAAATATAACTAATTGCTCGAAAGTATTTTTATTCGTGCTTTTTCATCTGTGAAGGTAAATTTTATATAATATAAGTGATAATAGCAAAGCAGACAGAAGCTTATATTTAAACTATTCAAAAAATAGTTTCGCCAATCAATATAATTAATAGGCAACCCGATTCCTTACGGAGGAGTTTATGGTCACATTATAAAGCCGATTTTATACTTATACCATTTTAAATATATTTATTCACAGATGTGTACACTTCATATTTTGTTGAATCCGGTTCAGTATTTTGGAAGATATGTATAAGCATTTAAATGTTGTACTACTACATACACACGTATTACTAATGCATGTAAGTTGAATAACAGAAACAAAAAACAACATAAACAAAAAAACATACACATAGAAAAATGTTAATGTAAAATCGTCAAAAACCAGGTTAATTTAACATGTTCGGTAGTGATTTTGCTTCATATGCGTCTCATGTTAATTTAACATGATTTACAATAATCTTCACGGAACATTTATCTTTTTGAATTAACTATATTTCATGTTGATTTAATATTGCAGTACATTTAATTTAAAATAAAGTTGAAACTGAAATAATTTGAAAAACATTGTGTTTGTGAACCATAAATCTAAGGTACTTCTCTATGACCAGCTGTCTGCATCTGCCTTTTCTAAGCATGATATTCTTTTTTTAACATATGATTTACCTGTAGCAAACCAAAATACCTACATTTCCTATCGGGATTTCCGTAACGTTGACTATATATCGCTCAATCGATCTATTGAAAGTATATGCTGGGATCGAATTTATTTAATCGAAAGTGTTGATGATCAAGTGGATTTCATTCAAAAGAATATTAATAATCTGTTTGCTTCTTATGTTCCTATTAAAACTAAACGTATTAAAGCCAATGAACAGCCATGGTTTAGTCCTGACATAAAACGTTTGATAAAAGAACGTGATGACGCGTACTGGAGGGAAATACGTAAAATCGGAATCGGACAGAAAAGTGCTCCTCCGCATAACCATGATGCTGATGCAGATCAACTTAATGATAAATTTTTAAATATAAATATATCACCACCAAATAATAATATATATGATAATCTATGCCATGTTCCAATTTCAAACTCATTTAGTTTTCATTGTGTTGACCAGCTGGAAGTTCTTGCTTGCCTTACTGCAATAAAATCAAATGCCACTGGGATGGATGATATAAGCCCAATTTTTCTAAAAATTTTAGTTCCAAGGCTATTGCCTTACTTAACTTATCTGTTTAATACGGTTCTGGCGAAGTCGTCATTCCCAGAAAAATGGAAATTGTCAAAAATCATACCTATCCCAAAGACGAACAATGAATTCCGACCAATCGCTATCTTACCGTATTTATCTAGAATTGTTGACAAAATTATGAGTAAACAAATAGGTAATTATCTAGCTAAATACAATTTAATATCTGATAGGCAATCGGGCTTCATAAAAACCAGAAGTTGCATAACAGCATTGGTAGACGTTGTAGAAGATATTCGATCAAAGCTTGACGATAACATGGTAGCCTTCTTAGTCCTTCTAGATCATAGCAAAGCGTTTGATACTGTAGATCATCAAATCCTTGTTACAAAACTTAGGAAATTGTTTAATTTTTCGAACACGGCATGTAATTAGATTTCCTCTTATTTAAGCTCCAGATTTTAAAGGGTACATTATAATGGTGTTTACTCTAATGCGCTTAATGTAACCAGGGGAGTACCAAAAGGCTCAATTCTTAGCCCTCTTTTATTTTTTTATATATAAATGATTTACCTGACACACTGGACGGTAGAAAAATGCAAATGTATGCAGATGATGTACAAATCTACAACAGCTCCACTATAGATAATATTGCAACATGTGTAAGCAAAATAAATCAAGACCTTAACAACGTTAACACTTGGGCTAGGGCCAATGGCTTGTGCATCAATCCATCAAAGTCGAAATGTTTATTTCTTTCAAGATCATCAAGAATCGCTCACAGCTTTGAAATAAAAATAAACGGTGACTGCATTGCTTCTGTTGACTCGGTGGTTAATCTAGGAGTTACATTTAACAATAAACTTAATTGGTCCAACCATATCAAAGTCGTCGTGGGAAAAGTATATGGTATGCTACGCAATCTATGGGCCGTTAAAGACTCCACTCTTTTTGCCATTCGAATGTTACTAGCAAAAACTTTTCTTATTCCATCGCTTTTGTATGGATGCGAGTTGCTTGCGAATTGTGATAGCGACGATCTACGTAGATTAAATGTTGCATATAATTACATCGCAAGATTTGTTTTCCTGAAAAGTCGGTGTGACCACATTTCACCTTATTCCTACCAAATCTTCCAGATGGAATTTGTAAATTTACTTAAATTAAGATGTCTTACTTTATTGCACAAAATCATTACATCGCAACAACCATCTTATCTTTACAATAGAATTATTTTTGCCAGGTCGAACCGTGGAAAGAAAATTATTCAAGAAAAATATAGAAGTCTCTTATCGCAACAACAATTTTTGATTTATACTGTCAGTCTTTGGAGTTCTTTACCCAATTCAATACAAAGAATAAGCAACGCAATTATGTTTAAAAGGGAGTTGTGTACATTATTGGCATAAAGTATTAATGTATTACTATTTTTTCTTTTTAATTAAACATTTACATATATTTATTACCTTCTTTTTTCTTCATCCTTTTAATATTTGAATAATTGTAAAGCTAGGTCCTATTGTCATAATGTTGTATTTTTTTAAAAATACTGATCAAACAAGAATATTTCAAAACTAAAGCAAGCCCATCTTATGAATTTTTATTACATATGACAATATGACTCTCAGCACATCTTATGAATATCATAAATACCATAATTGTTTTTTTTAATTGTTTTATTGTTTTTATAACCTTGATAAAATCATTTTTTTTTATTTAAACTTACTGTCAATCTATTAACAATTTACTATATTATATACATATTAATTTTGTAATCTATGTTTGTTATTATCTGCTTGATTACTAGCACTCTCATTTATAAGATTATCATATCTTGTTGTGCTAGATAACTCAAAACTTTATAAATAAATAAATAAATAAATAAATAAATAAAAATCCTGTTAACTCAAAGTTATTTCAAGTTAAAGCAACGTGAATTTGATGTTAAAACAATACCAAGAACCATGTTGAATTATAGTTATATCAAGCTGAAATAACATGACTTTAATGTAGCTATTTTTGTAATTATTTTACTTACGTGATGGTTATTAGTATAGGCATCGGAAAATTTTGTATTGTAGTTGGCTGCCTCAGCCAAGCTTCGATCTCATGCCACTTGCATGATAGTCCACACGCTAACCACTGCAGCCACAACAGCTTCAAACTTTACTTTAGCTATACACTAAATAAATACCCATCGTATGTAAAATGAGTTTCATTTTAATTTAACATGATTTAAATGATTATTTAACGTAAAACTTATTTGAAATTAAAGTTATAGTCATGTTGATTTAATATGAAATGTAACGTTTATAACAAAGTTGGTTTATCATTTTAGGATAGATTAATAATTGAGTGTTGTGTTTTTCTTCCGATGGGGTTTTTTTTGAATTTGGAACGATTTCCCGTCATCCCACGTCAAATTTGGTTTGTTGATTTATTGTATTTACATATGCTCAGTTCCATACTGTAATATAAGACTTAAGTCTTGTGTATGGGACATCGAAAATAAATAAATAAATAAATAAATAAAAATAAATAAAATTTTTAAATCAAATAGATTTTAAGATAGATTAATAATTGAGTGTTGTGTTTTTCTTCCGATGGGGTTTTTTTGAATTTGGAACGATTTTCCGTCATCCCACGTCAAATTTGGTTTGTAAACAGACCGGGATTCGGCTATGTGCCATCTTCAGTGTTCTATTGAATACTAATATTCTAATGAATACTAGTGTTCTATTGAATACTAGTATTCAATAGAATACTGAAGATGGCACATAGCCGAAACCGGTCTGTTTACAAACCAAATTTGACGTGGGATGACGGAAAATCGTTCCAAATTCAAAAGATTAATAATTTTTTATTTAAAATAAATATGAAATAAAGGTAATTTTAAACCACCAACAGTAAATTTTCGCTAGTAATTCTTTTTTTGTTGTCTACATAGCCGACATATGTAAGAACGACACCAAGTCACACAACCAGTGAATTGTAGCAATGAACAAAGCAAATAAACACACTAGCACATTTAAACGACAAATTATTTCTTGTAAATTTAATATGATTTCGAATCAAAATTGTGTCATGTTGATTTTACATTCGTTTTTTTCGGTGTGTATATGTATTGTTCTCCAACTGGTTCTGCAAAGAAAGTAACTATAAACAATAAGACATTTGTTTCTATATTTTGATTCGTGATAATTTTAGGAATGGCGTACGAACAAAAGGGAAGGGAGGTCAATAAATTGATTCACCTCCTTGGAAGGTGCTTTGATTTTATGTTTGACCCTCTTTTTAGGTTTCCGTGCACCAAAGGTGAAAAGAACAAACTAGCATCTAAACGAAAAAAAAACACCAAAACTAAGAAAGTAGACAAGATTAAGAAATTCGCCAGAACGAAGAAGACGCTAAAACAAAAGAAAGGGCCAAAACGAAAAAATATCGAAAACTTTAAAATCGCCAAAAATTAAAAATATTTCCAAAACAAAAAGCACCTATACGAAAAAACCACAAAAACTAAAACAATAGACAACATTAACAAAATCGCCGGAAAAAAAAACGCTAAAAAAGCACGAAACAAAAACAACCGCTAAAACAGCAAAAAAAAAATATCTCAAAAAGGAAAAGAACCAAAACAAAAAGACACCATAAGTAAAAAGTCGCCAGAATGAAAAAAATCGCCAATATGAAAAAAATTGGCAAACCGAAAATAGTTGCTAAGCCGAAGAAGCGGTTACACAAAAAAATCGCTAAATTAAAAAAAAGACAAAGCGAAAAAAGCGGTTAAACGAAAAAAGCAACAAAACGAAAGAAAAACGAAAAAAAAATTAAAAACTCTCCAAAACGAAAAATATCACTAAAACTAAAACTCAAAACGAACAAAAATCGCTAAGACCAACAAAAATCGCTAAAACGAACAAAAAAGTAATTATGAATATGGTATTCGAACAGAAACATTCGTGTGCAAGTTGAAATCGCACTTTACGGAATTTATTTAAGTTCAGTATAGGAACTTTACTATGTATCAATAACTAATTATACGTAGTAGCATTATATATTGTGTGGTTGTTTTTAAAAAGATTTTTATGAAACGAATAATTTTTCTGTGAACCTTAATGAAACTATTTATATCTAGAACGCGGACGATTGTGTCGTCCGTTGGCCATACTAGTTTTAATAGATACGTAAATTTTACTATATGTGATGATCCTGTTGAAAACTGATCTTATCTTACGGAGGCCGAAATTAAGTTAGCTCCATTTTCCTAAAACTAAATAAAATTCTAAAAATAGTGCCATTTTTTGTCACCAAACTCCAAAAATTTAAAGATATATGTATGAATCTTTGAATATTATATATGTAAAAATGCATTATTGAGTAAATGAGCTTTAACGTTTAGCAGTATTGTAGAAAATATCCCGCAATAAGTTGGGAAAAAAATTTTTTAAAGTAATTTCCTAGGTGAAGTAACATGTAAAGTATATATAATATTTCTAAGCAGTGCTAACAACCATAATATCAAATTCGACAAAATTTGCGCAAACATCTTGTTTTGGCTCTATTGAAAGCTTTTGCTGGTAGGTTAAGGTCCCTTTTCATCACGCAGAAAAAATGATCACCAAAAAGTTTTCATACAAAAGTTTGTCTAAAAATAAATTTCAGTAACTGTTCTTTAATGTTCAGTAAATGTGCTTTACTGAATCAGCTAATTTTTGTTTCACGAAAAACAACAACAAAAACCCGTTGTCTGTGTCGTGAAAAAACCCCGATGACGATTTACATACAACTTATAACAACAACAATGATAGCAAAAGGTATGTGATTGTACCAAGATTATTTACCGAAGATTTTTGAGTGATTCAATTAATTAATGTTGTTGTGTTAATTCTCATTCGTTGTTTTAGAGCCTTTAGATAAACATTCAGAGTTGAACACATTGAACAAAGTAAAATTTAATAAATGCTTTTAATAGATGATGATGATGACTCAGGAAAAAAGTTTGTTTGATATATTACAAAACATTCAGTGAATATTTTTGGTTGATTCAGTAAACTACTTTTTTTAGCACTTGTAAGTACTTTTAGAAAAATTGTTTTATAAATTCAGACAAAAGTATTGATTTTAAGAAATTATTAGTTGTAAATTCTCAAATGGTTTTGGAAAGGCTATGCATAAGATAAGAGGTTTGAAAATTTTCAAAAGTATGGTTGAAGTCCACTGACGATTTGGTAAAGCACCAATTAAATGCATATATTACTTAGCTCTCAACAAATAAATTTGTATATTAAAGATATCTTAATAAAATAATCGTCTTTCTTTACCTGTTTATACATTTTACAGCAAATTTAAGATCGTATAATATTTGTAAAAGTTATGAGGCCGACAAGGTGTTTCATGCCCATGGTAATCAACTTAGACTTGATTGTGGGTATTGATAAAAAATACCCATCTTGTCGAAAAAAAGTGTGTGAGTGCTGGATTAAATCAGATGGGGATATTTCAAAGCTAACTAAAATTGAGTTGAAATAAAAGGAATGCAAGAATTTACATGAAAAAAGTCTTGTATTCTATTTGCTGACAAAAATGAGTTAAATAGCTGATGTTTCCTTGTAATAAGCATCCACCTTCATAAGTGGTACAAGTGAACAAGAACGCTGATGAGACGGCAAAATCAGCAGTACTGATCCATTCTGCTAATCTGATTTGAATATTCGAACACTCCACTCTTAATAGAAATAATTTTAATTTACGTTAATTTATTAAATTTATTATATAAATAATTAATATAATAAATGGTGGTAATTTTAATATAAAAAGTTTTATTGTTGCGTGTTATGCATGTCTATATGCCATTAGTTTAGTGCTTTACTGAATCATCAGTAGACTTCAATCATACTTTGGAAAAGTTTCAAACCTCATGTTTTTTGCTCAGATTTCAAAAATCATTTCAGGATTTACTAATGATTTTTGAATTAACAATGTACTGCTTTCTCACAGTTGTTCTATAAAACAGTAGAAAAATTAACTTTAAAAACTTGACTTTCTTACTTTTTAATTCGAGACGATTTGTTCGCAATCTCGTCTGACAGAACTATTTATAAACAGAAGCGACCATTTTGCAGGATACTATCAACACTATAGATTTATACGGGGCGTAAAGTGCAATGCCTTCCACATTAGTGAGCGTGATTTTTATTAGAATAAAATATACCAACCTATATGCATTACCGAATGCTTTTCCAGAAGTTATTTTTAATATTTGCAAAAAAATGGTTGCGGCAAATTCATTACAAAAAATTCCAAATACAATGTTCTTCTATGCAAAAAAAAAATAAACAAAAAATCTTTATAATGAAATCAAAATAAGATACATCAGTCAATTGTCACATTAAATGACATGAAACTTGTCACACGCAACAAATGCTATAACACTTCTTTCAATCCTCGAACCAGTAAATACTCCTAATACTCATATAAGTAAATATAATCAGCAAATGCAACGTTCAACTTGGCCACAATACAAAATCCACATACACACACGCACACTCACTCGACATAGAACAAAAGGAAAAAAGGAAAGAAATTTAAAAATAAATTCAACAACTCCTGTTCTAAGATCAATTTGAAATACTTACAGCGAAATATTTGCGCGTACACATTGTCAATTGTTGTCGCATTACGAAGTAACATTATCAAATATATATAATATAAATAAAATCTGAACAAAAAAACCAAAAATCTCATCTAAAAATACTAAATAAGCAAATTTTCATGCGGGCAGTATTTAATCATTCATGCCTTTGCCACAAACTCCTTACAGTTTTATTTGGATGTTGTTTTTGTTGTCATGCTGTAAGTGATTGTGTGAGTGTGTGTGTTTTTGTGCTTGCAACATCTTGCCAAATGCATTTACATATTATTTAGTTTGTTGCAATCCGATTTACCGATTGCTATCAATACCAATGGACAACTCTTTTAAAGACACTTTTTTTCTGCATCTCTTTTTACTAAACGCTGCCATGAGACCACAATCAGGCAGCCAGGCGGCAGGCAGTCACCCATCTAGCCAGGCAGGCAGCATTTGGTTTTAATTAAGTATAATATGCCTACTCAAGTTACGATTGTGATCTTTCTTTTCTTTTCATTCCGTTTCGGTTCTTTACCTTTACGTAGACAATTAAACATATATAGAAATTTTGTGAGAATGTTTGTGATTGTGTGTGTTTTTATTAGTTGAAACAACAAAAACCAATCACTGATGCAACCATAAAAGGCGTGATTTTCCTTTAATTTTTGTAGTTGTTGTGATTTTTAAATATTGATCATCGTCATCATCATCATTTGATTATCCATCCTATACCATTTTTACACTCTGCCTTCCTTCCGTAGGTAATTTAAACATATTAAGTGTGTAAGAGTAATTTTGATACCCTACGTATGGGTGCCTCGATAGGCTAGTAAGTAGTGTGTTAGTCTATCAGTGTGGAGGTAGTGTGTTCGATTGCCACCACAGACTCTAGTCTGTTTCACTATAATGAGCGATGGGGTTTGTTACTATTCTCGTTTAAATTAAGTTATGATCTCAAAATATCTCTATTACTGGCGAATCATCCATAAATTTCACACGTGGTTATCATAGGAGGAAAGTGATCCAAATAACTAAATAATATGCACACTCTAAAACATTACTTGAAATTTTGTGTAATATATTGTCTAAATTTGTGTTGAAAAATTCTGGTTGTCTAAAATTGCACCGAATTTGCAGTTATTTTTACAGAAAAACATATTTTGTCCAATTTTTCGCAAAAATGCTTTTCAAATAAACAAAGAACTTTTCAAATTAAATTTATTGAGTTCAAGCGAAAAATTTTAACATAAAGTATAATACGCCTATAGCTATGATAGACTATCAGCGAGGAGGTCACTATGCGAAGCTGCACCCAGACAATCGCTTCGCAGTCGTTTATATATATATTTTTTGTATTAAACATATTTTGTTCAAAAATCAACAAAGAGAATGCTTATTTATTTTTAGGTCAATAATAATCGGTAAAGTGGTGCCGACTTTTATCGACCTAATATTCAACAAGTGTTTTAGAGTGCACTTAAAAATTTGTTCAGCAAAATTTTTGAGTTAACCTACCCCAAATCAACAAAGAAAAAGGTTGAAATGAACCTTAATGAAACTTAATATGGATTTTTTTTTATATTATTCTCCTGCGTCGTCTAGTTAAAAAGATATGACGTCATTAAAAACTAAATCTAAGAAAGTTTACTTTACTTATATAATTAAAAGTATCTCAGGAAATGTTTGATTTACAAAGGACAGTAATATATTGTTTGATAGGTACTAAGACCCTCTTCATAATGATGTTATTGAAAAATTTTTTTTAATTATCTCTAAATAAAAATATAATTTAATTGAAAAATTAAATTAAAAGCCGAATTCAAGTCAATATAATTAATTTTCAAAAATACATATGTTTTGGTTAACTTTTATGTCTACCGAGACTGCTTAACCGCAAAATGGTAAACTTATTATATAAAGTGTTATAGACAAAATTGTAGAGATAGTCCGATAAATTGACAAAATCTTCAATTACAGTAGTTTGAAATAAAAATTAAAATTCAAATATCTTACGGAATTGAAACCACTTCCTGTCGGAATGGTAATCTGTGACGTGGCTGAATATCGTACTAAGCGTTCGCACACTTCTTATGAAGCCTAAAATACAAAGTGACATATTTTCTACCAGTTGTGTACGAAAAATTTTAAGCATTGTCATAATATTTTGTGTAAACTATCTTTTAAACATTTTCAAATTTTTTCTAATCAATCACCTTTGCCAGTCACATACGGGTTTTATTAAAATTCTATAAAACTATTACCATATTTACACTATGCAACTTTGTTGCATGCAATTTTCATTTTAAGTGAGAGTGTTGAAATAGAAATGTATTTTCATTTTAAGTGAGAGTGTTGAAATAGAAATGTATACATTTTGTATTTCTTCTCTGTCTTTCTCACTGAAAAAAGAGAGTTGCATGCAACAAAATTGCATAGTGTAAATATGGTATATGTTAGCGGTATGTTTGCGTTAATATTTATCTACATGTTGGCATTCAATTTTGTTTAATCTTTTACACATACGTATTGTAAATGTATAATGCGACATTACATTACTCATACGTTCCTTACTTTTCACCCAGCGGGAAATAGAAGGTGTACGGATTAGAGATGGGCGCATGTTGACATTTTCCAACACGACACGACACGCCACGAACACGAATCCTGCCCCCCTTATTCTGTAACTCGCTAAAGCTAAATCTCTATCGCTAAAAATCTATAAAGCCGATTTATAAATTTTTGGCTACGAATACAATTTTGCAACGTGTATTGCTAAATTAATCCTTGTCCTTAAAAATTGAATCCGCCGAAATTTTAGTATTTTATGTCATCCCCAAAAATGTTTAATTTAGTATTTGTTCGGCATTTTAGCGATCGAGACTTAGCTTTAGCTTTAGAGAATTACGGAATACGGGGGCTGGATGTCCAACACGTATGAAACACGCACGCCCAAAATTTTCAAAACATGAACACGACATAACACGCATGAAACCAAATAAAAAAAATATATAATTTCTTATATTCAAAGACATATTTTTCTTCTATTTTAGCGTTTCATGTTCTATTTGTATTTTTATTTACATATTTTTGTTGAGAAACAGTAACTTATCAGGATTTTCGCTCAATAATCTGGTGCGGCTAGCTTCTGCATTCATAAATTTTTTAATCTGAAAATCATTTTTTGCTCAACACGACACGAACATGAACACGAACGAAATCAGTTTTTCTGTCACGAAAACTTCGTGTTGAGTCATGAGTGTTGGTGTCACGAAAAAAGTCACGCCACGCGCCCATCTCTAGTACGGAAGGCCTCTGAATTTCTTCTTTTGGATGTACAAGGCCTGCTCGCTCCATTCCATACACATATTTTTTTTTTACACAAGCTGTCATTGCGTCTGATACTTCCGGAAGGTCAGACAAAAGACCTTCTAAAAGGTAATTTTAAAGAGTTTCTAAGTGTTGGGTGTCCTTACGGCTGGAAGCCAAATTATGATAATCCTATGAAAAAGAAAATGATGGATTCTAAAGGAATTGATGTTTTAAGTGTTGTTAGAGTTTTTCAATAATAATGTTATGGGGTCCCTAATGTTGAGTTTTTTTCTTAGCACTCCTGCATTAGTCCAGCATTAAAATGCCGATTTGAGAGAATCAATTTTTTGGCTTATTAACCAATCAGAATAATTTTGCTTATTTCAAAAATATAATATTTAATAAATGTGCTGATTTTGCTAATAATAAACATAAAATATACGGTGTATCAGTCAATAGCAACGAGCTGTAATTGTAGATACAAAAAGCATAATCTACAGTAGTGTATTCACTTAATGCACTAAACTAATATGGGTATTAATTTAAATGTGTCTTGTTAATAAAGTAGTATAATATTTTCTTAAAAGTATTGTTAAATAAGAACTATAATATATTTGCTGCTGTAGTCGTATATGAAGGTTGATTCACATCATAAGCATGGTCTGTAAAAAAGCGAAAGTAGCTACAATACAATAGCGCCTTCTTTATTTTTTATTAATGTGATTTTGTATTTCGAGTGTTGGCATACGTGGCTGCCTACTGGACAAAATTAAATTCTATACAAAACAATTTTCTTATATATGTACTCAGAAAAAACTAGATTTTCTTTTCAATAAAAAAATTCAATGGATTAGTAAGTATTTTGTATAGAAACAAATTTATGTAAAAGTGCCAAACTTGAGTGAAAAGGTTTGGAAAAAATATTATATTCGACTCTCCATGAAAAAATTAATTGGCTATAAGTAATTTTTTCTGTGTTGAAGAGATACAAAAATATTGAGGACAAGATTTATGAATTTTGCAAAAAAATATAAAATAAAAAATAAAAAACAAATTAAAACAAGGATAAATGCAATATAACTCATTTTTAATCCTTCAAAAGGCTAGAGTACATCCTCACATATTTGTCCAATCTTTGTTTGAGTACTAACCTCAGTAAACCGTACCAATCAACTATACCGCTTTTTCTAAGTCTAACATACCGCCCATAAACTTCATGTCTATATATCTTTGTTTTAAGAAGACAACAGAAAAAAAATCTCAATAAAAGACAGAATCACCCTGGAACGCCACGCAAATACGTGTATATGCTGCTTTAGTTTGATTTTTTTCTTTCTTTATTTTTCATCCCAAGTTGTTGCCGGTGCTGTCTGTCGTCATTTATATGTTGCTGCAAACACTTTGCGCTATTTTGCATGTCATTTGATTCATGTGTTCATTTATTTGTTTCCCTGTACAAACGTATTGATGATGCTTGTATGTCGCACTCTGTATCTTTTTTGAAAAGTTTTTTTTTTTTGCTTTGTGCGCGCAAGAAAAAACTTCATGAATGGGTGTTTTGTCGGTGTTTTTATGTGCAATTGAAAAAAGAATTAAGCTAAAAAAATAGCAAATCATTTATTGAGATCTTGTTGGTTTTAAGAGTTCTGATAGGATTTTAGCAAAAAGTGCATGTTTATATATTTTGTCTAAAGTTTATATATATTTTTCTATGACAAAGTTTACAGTTTCAAATTTTGTTAGCCAAATTTTGTGGCAACTTCATAATCTGATGCTTTTCTAACTGTCGATAAGCGCATTAAATTGAGGATATATAAATTGGTAAAATACTAAATATTGTAGAAAATTCTTTGTTAACTAGATTTACATGCTTCTTCATAGAAGTATTGTAACTGAAAAATAATCATAACTATAACATTGCACAATAGCCCAATTTCCAAATTTTGCAGCCAAAAGTCAATTTTCAATATTGGATTTTAAGATTTTATTTATTGGACTGAGTTCCCAAAACATTAGAAAAAAAATTTAACAAAATATGACAGCTGGTAGCCCTGTTTATGTATAGAAACCGGTCAATATTTACCTCTGTTTATATAATACACATTATCATCTGTGAAGCAGTAAAATTTTTATAAATTTAAAATATAGTTTTCAAATGTATGTTTTTTTTTTATTAAAAGCAACCTGTGGATATGGATTCTAGTACTCGAGGTGTATATTTTTAAGTGTTGTATTTTACACTGTTATATTTTATTGCTTAGATATATTTGTATTTTATACTTATTTTTATGTTTTTAATGAATCATGGTTTTTGTGAGTAGAACTTACTTACTTTCAAGGGGAGTCCTACATGTAGTTATTCTAGGGAAATTCAAGTTTTATGTCATGCTAAAATTGTTTGCAAACAACTGCAAACTAACGAGAATCAAATTTTTTTTTTTAAACTCGAAACTATTTGAAATGTCCTAAGTTATTCAATTTTGCACATATATAGTTATAGGCCTTACGTTTAACTTATAATATGTATTCCGCACTTTTATGTAAAACACCTCAAAACCCATGTTTTAAGCCTTTAAATCTTCTTTATATTGGAAATAAATAAATATTGGATTTTTTGTCTCCGACAATTACGTTACATAATATGTGAATAGCCCCTAAACGCCGCACGTTGGGAAAAACATAGTAAAAACCCTCGCATTGGAGCTAAGCCAAAAGTTACCGGCTTTTCTGTTCTTCGTGATTTTTTGTAATCTAGATATATTGAATATATGAAAAATGTATTTTTGAAGTCAAATCACCCCTCTCCGTTTGATCTACAGCCTCACAAACATGACACTCAAAAATGATTATTTTAATTTGTTTTTATAAACTATTTTTTATTGTTGCATTGAAATTAATGAGGACTAGGTATTTATCTGCAGAATGCAATGAGTTTTAACATTCATAGTAACCTCAACCATACCATTACACAGAAAAAAATAGACAAGAATTATATTCAATAAAACCATGTTATTAAAGAAAAATATGAATTTCAATAACATTTATCTTTAACATAATAAAATATTTCGTTGTAAGTATTTCTTTTCCATGCCGGTTATTTCTTTTCTTTTTATACATAAGTACTTAAAACAAGTTGTATCCCATAAAAAAATAAATGGGATATGGCTCAGCTAGAGAGTGTATGCTTTACGTCCGGAAAGCCCGGGTTCGTATTCCAGCCATGTCAACATTTTTTTAATATATATATATATTTTTATTTTGCAATAATTTTGTTATCAATATAGGGGAATTCTTTATCACAGGAAATTTGAAAAAAAAATTATTGAATACCGGGATTTTGTTATCAAAAACGAAGCTTATTTTTTTCTGTGTATGAAGAGTTAAAATTTTGTGTCTACTGTTTATATTTCCGAAGATATTAAGATTTCAAAAATTTATTATTTTACCGATATTTCAAAACATTTTTTTTGCATTTTCATTGGAAAAAAACTTTCATGGATCCAAGTGGATCCACCAGATCTCTATACAGTGATAATGCTGAATGCTTAACCAAAAAAATGGTACTTATTATTCCTGCGCCTTCCTGCGCCTTTTCCGGATTTTTCGGTTTTATTGTGTTGTTATGCCTTATGGAGTTTTTGGTACCCACTAAATAAAGTAAGTATCGTAGAACTAATAGATAGAGCAGACTAACTTAAACCGTCAAATCTTTTCTAAATTATGCTTCTAACATAAAATTCTAAGTGGTTTGTAAAACTGGGCCGCACAGTGTCGTGAGTTCATATAACGATCGGCCAACAATAGAAGGAGTTATCGTAATGTAATGAAATTTTGCACACATTTTTTAATTGATAAAATACAATCGCACGTAAGATTTGGACATTTAAATTTCAAGGATATTTGTCCTTCCCATATATCCTGATATAAAAAATTACCATAACGGACAGCAAAATAATTGTAAGTTAATGAAATTTTTACAGACATAAATTTTAATATATTTGATAGTTGGTCAAAATTTTCTTCAATTTAGTTAAAGGATACGCCTGCCTCAAAAATGTTCTTTTTCAAATAAGTAAAAAAGGAGCAACAAATAAATTTTCTTCACTTATAATCAGTTAAATGTGTAACTATATCCTGGGATATAGACGCCGAAACATTTGATTAATTCGCTAAGGAAACCGCGGTGATTCTTACTGAAAAATATGGATGGTTCTACATGTCGCTAACTATGCACAAAGTGCGCTGATATAATAAAATATGCAATTTTGCCGTTATATTGTATCACAAAACCTTTAATGATAATTCAAACGACAATGTTTAGTTCCCATATAATACATATGTATGTGTCTAAAAGTTATTTACTTCCTTCATATGTTATGCTATCAGAAGAAGCGCAGGAGCATTGCAATAGGTATTTCAAGGCATATATGCAGAATTAGGGTATTCACTCGAATAATGTTTGCTAAATTAATCGAATAATTAAAGTCAAATAATGTTCGATCAAACAAAAAATTTCTATTTCGAGTAAAAATTTATTCGAGTAATTTAGGTCGATTAATCGAATAACTCGACTAAAAAATTTTATGTAAATTTTACTTTTTTCAATGAGTTTTTGTAGATTTCTTAATGAAATGTGGAACATTTTTTTAATTTATATGAAATTTGTCATTCAATTTGAACGATATTTCATACTAATAGACCGCATGATCGAAAAATTAAGTAAATAATGTACTAACAATAATAGGAAGAAAGAAACAAAGTTCAAATGTATTTTAAAAAAATTTCGAAATATAAACATCAAACAAAAATTATTTGAAATTAAGAAGATATTTCAAGAGCAACTAGTTAACTAGATGTTTCGTATTAAAATATCGAATGTAATGTTCGGAATTAAAGCCTTAAGGTTTGGTCACACTTGGCAAATATTTGCCGAAGAAAACGTAGCCCACAAACAAGTTAAAATTGTACTTCCTTTAGTTACAATATTTTGTTTAAATGTGGGTTCGCATTTATTAAAAATAATATAAAAATAGCTTTTTGCAGCATAATTAACCTTTTTTGTGATATAAAAAACAAGTTAAATCAAACTAACTCTGAGCAGAAGTAGTGGTTGCGTTTTTTTTTAGCAAATATTTCCTAAGTGTAATCGTACCTTTATTGGTACAAGTTAATATTTATAACAACAATAATGATATGCCAATTCCGATTATTTTTATTATTTATTGAATACAGGACAGGTCGGAATGTTATTAAATATTTACTGGCGCAAAATTTTCTCAAAGCGCAACATTTGAATAGTGAAAAACAAACTATTTTAAAGGATCAATTTATGATCCAATTTATGTAGAAATGTTGTGTTTTGTTTTGTTTTTATTATTAACAATTATATAAAAATGCGAAAACTCTTGTTTTGTTTTATTTTTGTCCACAAAATGTACAAAAACCGATTAAATTCAAACATTTTCCTCTTAACTCGAATAATTTTTAGCAGTAAAGCTTACTCGAATAACTCGAACGAAATAAAAGTTTTACTCGATTGCTCGAGTAATTTAAAAACCTCAATTTCGATTAACTGATTAATCGAACAATTGAAAAGTCGATTAAAATAAATACCCTATGTAGAAGCCAGTACGCACGAAGAAATTCGCGATTGTCAAATTTGACACATGTTCTTACCAGATTTGTAGTAGCATCTGATCCATAATAAATAATTTACGCGCATTTCATTTATAGCTATGCTAGTATTACTTTTTTAAAATTAGTAATAGAAACTATTACACTTTGTGCAAGGTTCCCATATTAGTACTATAACTTTAAAAATATCTTTCGAGCCATCTGTAAGGGTATCAGTTTAGGGTAAACAAAATTAAGAAAAATGTATACCCCAGACTACTTTCTTAAAAATTCTGTTGCGAGTGACCAAATTTTTAATTAATAAAACTTATAGTACATTTACAAACAACGAAAATGGCATATGAGCGTTTTCTTGTTCATTTCACCAAAAAAATGGTTTACATCTAAAATTTTAAAAATCGGTGATACACTTGTATCTTTATTTTCTATTTTTTACGAGAATCTATTGCAAAAGTTCTTAATATATCTTAGTTTTTCATGTGGTGCAATTGTTTAAAAGTCTTGACTTCCGTGTGTAGGGTACTAATGTTCAATGATATTACATAAAAAATTTTTATATCATACAATTCTCTGAAAAGTTATATTAAATATATCCAAAATCTGTAAGGCTATCGCTTATAACAAAGGCAATATCAAGTAAAATAGGCGATGCGAGCGTTTTTACTATGTTTTGCCCAACGTGCGCCGTGAATCTACATATATCGGTTCTCAGATGCAAAAGTAAAGTTTTAATGAAATCGCTTACTGTTTAATTTTCTATTTTTTGGTACCCGCATCAGCATATTGAACCAAACGATTCTCGCTGCCAAGCCCCATATGTATAAAAAAATATAGCTGATTGTTGCGCCAAGATAAAAAGTTTTATTTAGCACAAACCACAAGCCATATCATCGAAATAGTCTAATATGGCTTCAATACGATCTTATTAACCCAGATAGCGCCGCAAACTTTTTTTTTTTGAAAACTTAAACTTTTATTTCAAAATTTATATACTTACAAGTTTCTAAACATATTACATGAAATAACTTTTTTTCTTAAAACCTATAGTTTTCCGGGAATCGAGTGTCCTTTTAAAAGGACAGTGGCTAAATACACTACTTTACTTTTTTATGTTTGTAAATTTAATAGAATTAATTCTTTTGCAAATAATTCAAGTAAATTTGTAAATTGAATATGTAATTGAAAAGGCTTTAATGTTTTATTTTTGGGCAATACAATTTGTTTGTGTATAAATATTTTTCTGAACTAGCTGTCAATATAATTAAATTTTTATTGACATAAAACAAGTTAGGCCTCACCATCTATTTCAGGAAAATATTTAACGTTTTACGTTGGGGTGTGATACGCCAAGAAGCAATCCTTGGGATGTAAAGCAACATTGCATTTGTTGGAAAAAAAGTTGGCCTTTTTATGGCAATAGGTGCAACGAGTTTGCTGTTATTTGTGCTGCACTAGGTGACCTTGTCCGTCAAACCTCGAGTATAAATGAACGTTGGCGCCGTCCTTGCCTGATCCCCTCTTTGAAGATCTTTTAAAGGACTCAAGTAATCCGTTACTAATAACTCTCCTGAAAGCTAAATGGTCCATATTTCCGCCATATGAGCGATACAGTAACCAGCTGTTTTGTTCAGCCATGTCGACGCAGTGACAGATAAGCGGAAAGTACCATTTTTTTCCTCTTATCGACGTTCTATACAGCCCGATGTTTTGGTCGGCCCGGTCAACTCTGCCCATATTTTCATTATATCTCTTGATAAGCTTTGGTTGCTGTATTGAAATCTTCTTCTTGGCTGTTTGGGAATAGCGAGATACGGGTATTGATGGCAAAACTTCACAGTTGTTTGAAGCTATTGTAACAACACTATTATCTACCCACTTACAAACTACGACTGAGTTCTCGACAGTGGTTGCGTATTCAAAAAAACCACGATCTTTCCGACGAAGTGCTTCCGAATGTTGCAAAGGTCAGTCTTTTCCCATTCTGTTTTCTCTCATTGTTCCCACAGCCATAATATTTCGTAATTTTAACTCTTCTAGCAGCTTTATTGACGTAAAAAAATTATCAAAATATATTTCAAATGGAACGTTAGGGTATCTGTCTTGCAACACATCGGAGAATTGAAGAACGACACTGGCACCTAGTCCTAAGTGCTTAAATTTATTGTCTAAAGGTGTGGAAGCGCCTTGATAAGGTTCAAAGCATAATATGTATCCCAAACGAGTTGTGCCTGCCCATAACTTATATCCCCACCGGATTGGCTTTCCACGGATGAACTGTTTCGTACCGTGATGCCCAAAATATGGTACCATTGATTCGTCAACGCTATGGAATTCTTGAAGTGGAGCATTAATTATAAAATTCTTGCATAAAGCATCAAAAAGTGGTCGAACTTTTCCAAATTTGTCTTGCTGTTGTAGCTTAGTGTTGTCGCAATGTATATTTTGCATTATAAAACGGAAACGACTTCTTGACATTGCTTCACAAATGACCTGATTGTTGACGTCTTTACCACTTTCCCAATACATTTCTCGCCTTGCAACTTGAATATACCCACTCAATAGCAAAACTCCAACAAAACAACGCATTTCATCATGTGTCACATCACCAGAGCGGCTATGGCTAACCGCATACATGTTTGTGTATTTGACGAGCAAGTTAAATATGTCGTCGTCAGACAGTTTCATAAAAATTTCCATGGGATCTGGATTTTGATGGCATTCTGAAAATACTTCCCATTGTGGTAGGCTAGAAACAATATCCGTTTGCTGCCACTTGTTGACACATTTTTTTTTTTAGCCGTCCTTGGCTGTGGAACCATTTTCCGCTTGAATAGCTCCGCTAAAGCAATGTTGTCGTCGCTGTCATCGTCGTCTCTCTCATGGTCTGGTACATTGTTAAGCCTCATTTCTGCCTCAGCACGTAACTGACTGCCAGGCAAATTGTTAAGGCACACATTATCTTCATCACCACTGTCTTCATCTGTTACATCAGCGTTGGCGTTGTCGGGCGGATATAAGTATATGGTGCCAGAAACCTCATCATCGCTGCATTTGTCCAATTCTTCTAAAATTTCGTTGAGCTTTAATCCCTTTCTGTTTGATTTACTACAAAAAAAATAAATAACATGCAACGAAAGTAATAAAAATATATACCATATTTTGCAACTGTCCTTTTAAAAGGACAGCGAACTTTACGCTGCAATAAAGCATTATGCATAGTTTCCATTTACTTCTTTTTTCAACTAAAATGCTTCTTTTATTTGTTGTTGACCAAAAAATAACAATTAACGGGATGTAAATGATTTACTTACATGTTTTTTTCCATTATGCACTATTAAAGAAAAAAAAAATTTCGAAAAGCACTAAATAATAACTTAACCACGATGAGATGCTTTCATCAACTGACGCTTTCAAACTACGAACCTACATAACAAAGCATAAACAATAATAATATCGAAAATAAAAAATTAAAAAAATGTGTGGGCATAACGGTAAATTTGTCTCATTTTTGGTGTTCTTTTAAAAGGACAGTTGCGCCAAGTGGGTTAATGGGCCTTGGCATATACACAGTATTTTCACACTCTTAAAATTTTTCGAAAATTGTACTTACGTTCTTTTGTTTACATATCACTCCTTCTTTAAAAAAAAAAGGCTAATAGCTAACATACAAAATATTAATTTTTACAAGAAAACGTAGTTTGCTATTCTTTTCCATCAAAAAACAAAATTGCCAACTTTAATAAATTTTAATATATTTTTAATTTTATTATTCGCTTTATATTCGCATCCATTTTAGTGAATGAAAATGAGAATGCGAATATCAAAAATAAGCGAATAGTTCACAAATGCGAATGTGAAAGCGAACGTTTGTCGGACTTCTAATTTTATCCCACTATACCGCCACCTTTGCCTCTTTTTTAAAAAAGGAACTATCTTTACTATATGCATATGGATATAATTTTGTTATCTTATATTTTAGAATCCGAAAAGAATTTTTAAAAAAGACGAATCCAATACCAAGTTATACCTTCTTAAACATAAATAATTGTAAGTAAGTAAGTGTTATGATGCTTTAAGTTTTATCAAAAATATTCTAGTTCAAACCATCATTACATTATTAGTGTTGATGAATTGCAGACAATTTTTACATTAGGAAATTCTCTTTTACATGTGTTTTTAGTTTTTACCAAAATTGAAAAAAAAAAATTTACTTTTGCCAGCTAGCGACGGTTATTTTTATTAATATCAATAAACAACTGTACCTTTTTAACGTGATTTCATCCCAACTTGAAAACTTAACATAATAAAGATATGTCAGTTGGCTGGCTACATTGTGAAAAAAATAAACAAAATTAAAATATCATTCCTCAGAATACTAAGGAAACATAATACTTTGGTGTTTTAGAGGCACTTTCAAAGGGAAGCTTTGTCCTTTTTAGTGTTCCTTAAACCAAAAGTGTATTTGTTTTCGCTACACTGTCCGTCTGTCTGTCTGTCTGTCTGGATGTCTGTCACAGGCTATTTTCTCGGCAACCGTAAGAGCTACGGACCTGAAATTTTCACAGAATATGTAAAACTTTGGCCTCTACAATAACAAATATATGAAAGTTAAAAATTAAAGGGTGTTCTAAAGCAAGCAACTAATAATTTTGAAATACTAATAAATTTTCAAAGTTAGTGTTAATTGGTGTAGCCTGTAGAATAGACTACACCAATTAACACTGATATTTAAAACAATTAATTAATGTAATTTGACTATGTAATTTAGACAATTTGCTGTATCTTGGAAACCGTAAGAGGTAAGCTCTTGAAATTTTAAAAAACACAAAAAATTCCAAAATTAAATTAAAAATACGTCAAAACGAAAAATCGGTCAAATGAAAAAAGCTCTTAAAGGAAAAAAGCACCAAAATTAAAATAAAATCGCTAAAACGTAAAAAATCACCAAAACTAAAAAGATCGCATGACTCACTTTTTCAAAAATGGCCGAGATGCGCAAGTTTAAACGGCTATAAAATAGAAACCATTAGAGGTATCGAGCTAATTCCTTCGCCATGTGATGCTCACGAAAGAGCAAATGTTAAACTTTATTAATATCGAAGCGAATAAAAATTCAGACCGTGGTGAAAACTTTTAAAATTAGTCATTGCTAACTACAACTTCAATTGAAGATTCTAATAATTTTTCTAACTTGCTCTACATTTTCGTCTGTAACTTTATATATAATAATTTTTCCACTTTGGGGCTTAGTAGTCTCGGTAGACATGAAACCGAACCAAAATTTATTTATTTTTTATTTTAAAATTGGCCCTTTTTAATTTATAGCGATTTAAAACTTCAGGAAGCTAAAAACTTTGTTTACATTATTTTTGTGTTCCGAAAAAATTTTTGGTTTCGTTATTGCTTTTCAAACGATATATTTCTGAGGTTAAGCACTTTTGAAGATATTGACAATTTTTTAAGAAAATTAAACTTTTATAGATATATATATTTTTTAATTCTGGTGACGTCATATCTCCACAACCGAAGGAGTTAGAAATCCAAAATTTTATATCTATTATTTTAATGTAATTAAAAAACTTCTATTCAAACTTTTATCAAAATCGAAAATGGTGAGGTTCACCCTTTGGTTAATTTTAGGTGGCTAAAAACTCAATAATAATAAAACATAAAAATAATATTAAAACAAATATTTGCTCAGGAAAAGAAATTATAATAGTATTTGCTGCGTTGAATTTTTAATTATTACAAATATTTTTCCACACCTTTCACTAAGAATTAATAAGTAAAACGAAAGAGAAACAGGTTGAAATACAGAAATACGAAAAAAATTTGTATCGTATCTTAACAAGATGCTTATCTTTTGAAAAATATTTGAAATCTGATACATTAATAGTCAATAATATATAATAGTAGCAATAAAATATAAATTTAGTTAAATATTTTTGAGGTTGAAATCTATTTTCAAAGATGAAAAAATGATTGAAAAGTTTACAAACATTATATAGAGAAGAAACTTAAGTCGATGACACAGATTTTAATTTCGCTTTTTAGGATAATATATTTATTATCCATTAATATTGAACTCAAAAAGACATATTAAAATTTAAAAGCTTATTAATTTATAATAATTTTTATTTATTTCAATTGTATAAAATTTTATGGAAACAACATATTCATTGTACCTTTGTTAAATTTTTGGGGAAAAAATAGCTAAATTCAATAAACTTCTAAACATAAATTTTATTATTTAATAATACAAACGTAACACCGGTCTTCAGATTTTTTTTATTAATTATGAAGTACATTTTGTTAATTTATAAATATTTATTATTTTTGTATTAAATTAATTTGTTCAATAATTTATGCTAATTTTCATGTTATATAAGTATTGTATCACTCCACCACCAGTTTTTATAAAACAGTTTGTGTGATTATAATATTTCGTTGTCATAGAATTCCCAATACTAAGATAACATCAAGATGAGATTCAATCAGAAGAAAAATACAATACTAGATACCAGGTGGAATACGTACATACTTTGTTTTATTGGAAAAGAAAACTAGTGTGTTTGTATTTGTGTGCAACTTTTAAACCTTTGCCATACATGATAATTTTCATTTTATTGTGCTAAATAGCTTCTTGCGGTCAAAAATGTTTGCCTTAATTTTGCCAAATTAAAGCAAAAATGGTATTTAACGCTATTAGGCTTGTTTATGGCCTTTCGAAACGAATAGAGGTGCTTGTGTTAAAGCTGCTCACGCAATGTGCGATTCGGACACATACACAAAGGAAACCATAATTACTTTGGGACAGCCGTAATTTAGCCAAACGGAGGATTTACTTCTGTCGTTTTTGTCTTTTCCTATATTTGATGGCGAGATAGTGCATCATAACTGAATACTATAACAGTTTGTTGGATTTAATATTGATTTGAATAGCATAAGTTCTTTATCAAGAATTACTGCCTATTTTTGTAAATAATATAAAAATTTGCGCTGCGGAATTTATATTGCAAAAACAATAAAGAAAACATAAACTTGTTTTTGTTCTCAATTCAAAGTTGAAGTGTTTCCAATTTGGATTACCTTTGCATCTATGTGGGTATTTCATGTTTGTTAGTTGCCAAGCAAAGTGGATACTAAGGTATTTAGCCTTCACAGAAAAACTTATCATCAAAAAATTTTCTAACAAAAGTTTGTCTAAAAATAAACTTTTTTCAGTAAATATTCTTTACTGAATCAGTGAATTTTTGTTTGACTTTTATTTGGGATGCAAACACCAAAAACAGCAACACAACCTCGTTTTCTGTGGCATAAAAACAAGCTTGATGACGACATCCACATAAAGAAAATCAACAACAATGATGTCAAAACAAATGCGGAAATGCGATTGTACCCAGTGTGTTTACTAAAAAATTTTTGAGTGAATCAATCCGTTAATGTTGTTGCCTTAATTCTCATTCATTTTTATTATTTTTTTTTGAGTCTTTAGATTAACATTCAGAATTGAACACATTTAACAAAGTGAAATTTCCAAAATGCTTAGTGGATGATGATGATTACTCAGACAAAAAGTTTGTTTGATATATTACAAAAAATCCAGTAAATCCATTTTGTTTGATTCAGTAAACTATTTTTCCAGTATTTATAAGAATTTAAAAAAATTGTTTTATAAATTCAGACAAAAATACTGGTTGATATATTAAAAAAAAATCCAGTAAATATTTTTGTTTGATTGTGTAAATTATTTTTTTAATAGTTTGTAAATATTTTTAGACAAATTGTTTTACAGATTTATACAATTTGTTTACTAAAAAAACCTCGTTTTTTCAAATAAAATTATTTAGATATATGTGTCTATATTTACAAATTTGTTTGTAGCTCCGTTTTTAGCCAAAATATTTACTAATTAATTCTATTTGTTTACTAAAAATTAAAAATTTTTTTTTTTCTGTGATTGGAGTGCTGTGATTGAGTTATTAATTTAGACAGGTGGGCATGTTTTCCTGCGCAATGTGTATGCAATTGGGGATAATTGTACTTAAAAATCTCCTTTAGATCGTAGAGGGGGTCACTGATCATCAGGAAGGGAACCGATCTAAACGAGATGTCAATTATAATTGCTCGTAAAAGAACAATTATAGTTGTTGGATTTGAAAATATAAGAAAATGGGCTTATTTTCTTTTATTTATTTGCCTGGAGATTATTATAATGCCCACCTTTGAACCACTAGAGTAAAATAATAAGGCTAATTTGTTTCCTTTTATCCAAGATAGAAATAGTTCACTTTAGGCTTTATTTCCCTTTAGGTTGCAGGTAAGTATAAGTTTACTTTTAGATTAAATATAGACAAGTTCAAGGGCAACTAGGAGATTTAAGTTGCGTGCAATAAATGAGCTTCACAAAGGTTGAAAAATGAGTGAGCAAAAACAATTATAAAACATAAATTCATTGGATTGATGATTCGTTAAAAAAGCTTTGTAAAATACTGGTATATAAATTTAGTGCTGCCAGATGATTGTTTAGACTAGCGATATTCATAATAAACCTAATCTTACTTTTATAATTAATATAAAAATTATAATTATTATAAAAATTGATAATTATAATTCAAGTTCTCAAATTTAGTTTGAACACAATATAAATATGATATGTAGACATTTTTGTTCATTAACTTTTATTCTCCATGCATTTTAAAATTTATCGCAATGCTATATCTCTTCTTGTAGTTTTCGGGATGCATATTGAGGATTTTCGTTAACGCTTGGAAAAGTTGCATAATATGCGAATTTTGATGTATGAATACTACTTCTAGTTGGCATATCGAAGGGATGTTGGTGAAGACGTTTCGTATGAGTATATGGTAACAAATGTTGGTCAGTGATCTTAGAACAAATGGAAAGAGCCTCCTACTTGAAGCATTTCGAAGGACGCTCCATTGCATACACCGAAAACTTAAGCGATTTTTCATCAATCTGTTGGCTAGGAGGTTGGCTGTCCATTTGCAATTACATTCAAATCCAGTGTGTAGATTTCATCATACAAAATACCACCCTTGGGTTTGCGGATATAATATCCCTATAACATATGCTTAGCATTATAGTCGACAATTTTCATAAAACGTACTATATTGACTTTCCGTAATTGAAAATCTTGGAGGAGAATAAATTGATAATATATCCAGTATTTGCTGAAAATTTTTAACGCAAATGTTTGTTGTTTGAAGATCTAGGCGAGCGGTAGTACGCCAGGCCATAATCTTTACAAAGCTCATCCTCTAAATAGTATATTAGTCCCGGTTAGGTCTACCTCGGGGGTCCTTGGTGTTGTATGGAGTATATCCGTGGACTCTAAATTAGCTTGTAGACATTAGATGTGTGTCAGAGAGATTTTGAAGAGAGATATTTTTGAATACAGTATCCTATGCCGTTAAGCCACAGTCGACACATGTCGTCAAAGCCAAAATTACTCTGTACAACACAAAATAAATTCAGTAAAGTGCGACTTTGGGTCAAACACGAAGGGTTCCGTACGCATACACATATATCCCTTCCCGTTTTTGTCCTTTTTTTCTTATAGCCATTTTTTTTGTTTTGCTTTTTCGTTTATTTTTTTTAGCGGAATTTTTTTTAGTTTTGCCGCTTTTTTTATTGAAATAATTTTTTAATTTTTTTTTGCGATTTTTCGTTTTATAATTTTTTTTTTTTTTTGGTTTTTGTAGATTTTTTTAGCTTTGTTTTAACGTTTTTCTCGCTGACGATATTTTTAATTTCAGCAATTTATTTTAGTTCTGATGTTTTTTTTTCAGTTTTGGCGCTTTTTTTGTGGATTTTTTTCAGTTTTTGGTGAATTTTTTTAGTTTTAGCGATTTTTTGGTTTCGGTACTTTTTTCGCTTTGGCGATTTTTCCGGTTTTTGGCGATTTTTTTAGTTTTGGCGCTTCTTTTGTCTGGGCGCTTTTTTTGTTTTGCTGATTTTTTTCCCATTCTTGTCGATTTTTTTCGTTTTATTGAGGATATTTTAGTTTCAGCGATTTATTAAGTTTTAATGCTCTTTTTTCCTTTTGACGATTTTTTCGGTTTTAGCGTTCTTGTTAGTATTTTGGCCGATAGTTTGGATGATTGAGCGTTGTGGAGTAAATTTCTTTAAAAGATTTCTTAGAAGTGCTAATATATTAATAACTGTCCACACTAGAATAAATACTACTCATGTACACAAAAGTTTGTGAATCGCTTCAGATCGATGAAATTTTTGGTTGTTATAAAGAAATTGAATGCTTTAGTTGTTTTGAATGTATAAAATTATTTTCGAAATAGACATCTTTTCTGCTTTTGTTTCTTTCAAATGTATGCTTTTATATTCCATCTTAATCTACTAAAACTTTAAGCTCTTAACAGGCAATTTATCAAGAACTGAAGATGGTTTTTAATACTCAAACAAGTTTGCTGCTTAAGTCTTTTGTTTTGCTCATTTATTTATTTATTAAGTTTCTGTTTTGTTCAAACGTTTGTTTGTTGTTGTTTTTTTCATCGTTGTTGGTTTTTGCTTAAATCAGGTCGTAATTTTAGCACGAGACCAAAAGACGCCTGTTATCGCTGAGGTAATTTCTTAAAAAAACAAAAAAAAACAAATAAGTAAATAAAAAATGAAGACGAATTTTATTGTATTTAAATAAGAATTTCTTTATTAAGTTTTTTTATCAAGACCTTAATAGAACTTAATTATTCTTTGTAGCTATTTGTTTTTAATAAAATATCTTGTTTAATTTAAAATTCTAATCCTAATAGAGGGTGTTGTATATTGTTGATAATAGGGGGACGTATTTAATATGAGAAGAATAAATAATTTATTGATTGTTAATTAACATTTCGTTGAATTTATGCGTAAATTATTTTTTTAAACAACCTGTTTTATATTTAGTTTGAAGAAGATCATTTTATTTTAATATTATACAAAATCAAGGTTAAGTAGCACATCAATTTTGAGTCTTAACATGAAAATTTAAATTCGAAATTTTTAGATTTTTTGTGGTGGATATTACAAATAAATTTTCTTAATTTATTATTTACATAATGAGAAAATGGTTTCTTTTTTCATGTTAGCAAGTATTTTTTAAGAGATATTTTTTTAATTGAATTGTGTAAAGTATTCTCTATACTTTTGTTATATATTGTAAAGCGGTATTTCACAATCTTTTAATATTCAAAATATTTCTTATCGTTTAACAGGGCATGTTACAACATCTTTAATTTCCTGTTATTTAATTAAATTGCAAAAATATTTTATCTTATTTTTATGCACATGAAATCTTGTGTCATTTATTTTAAGACACTCAAGTCACACTTATTTTATCACCCACGTTAATTGCTTTAGATGTGTGGTTTCACCTAAGAATTACTTCTACTAAATTCACTATGATGTCTAGTCATTTTTTAATGCTCCCACGATATTATATTCACAGTAACAAATTACAGTTTGCTAATTACCAAGTTGTTAATATTAATTTATATCACTTTTTAACAAGTTATACGTTTTAAGTTAAAAAGATTTATTACCAATAACACAACTATTAATTGGTCGATATTTTACACCAAATTATTATTTATTAATTTTTATCACTTATTAATAAAGCCATTACAAGTTGTTTATTAAAAAGTTCTTTGCGGTTGACATTGAGTTTGAAGCGAAATCGATAATAGACATTCTGCATTAGAGAACTTATAGTTATTAAATTATAGTTATTACGGTGGCTGCAGACCCAATCATGATATTAATTGTTAATTAAAACTTTGTCTCGTTTCAGCTTGTTTCAAAAATAAACAAAAGCCATGTCGTTATTGTATGATTTGTTTCATTTAAAAATTTTAAAAACATTTTAACAAGCAGCTTTGCTAGTTAAACCTTTTCAAATTATTAAAGCATTTCTTATTTAAATGACAAACGCAAACACATTTCAAAAGAGATCTTTAATGGCATAATATTCTTAATCACGTCACCAAATTAAAATTAATTGGAAAGCTAAACCAAAATTACAAACAATAATTAAACTTGTTCTTACTTTTTTGAATTGACTCTCGTACGTAATATTTACAGTAAAATAGAAAATCAAAGAAGTTTTGTATTTGTACACTCAAAATAAAATGATAGGTAAATCTAACCAATATAAATAGTTAAGCTACTGTTAATGTAAATTGTTGTTCCAATTTTTGTGAAATAACAATTTTCATTGGTTAAATTAGCTTTTTAAAGTTGTAAGTGATTTCATGTCTATGGATACTTTATGCTATCGCTATTCAACAATATGACTTAGCTGAGATGGTAAAGGCGTCCGGTTCATAAACATGACAACATGAGTTCAAGAGCGAAATATTACATTTTACTGAATTCTAAAATATAAATTTGGAAAAATGACATATTAAAAATAAAATTATTTCTGATGGTTAAAATTTTTAATTTAATTTTTAGCAATTTTTGTGGTTAAAATTACCAATTTTTATGGTTAAAATTACCAATTTAAAATAATAGCAGCGAAAATAGTTATTACACAAAAATTACTGTATTTAAGTCAAGGAAGTCACCACTTGTCTATGTATACTTTCCTTACTTAACAAGTTGACTTAGCTGAGATGGTAAAGGCGTTCGGTTTATAAACATGAGAACCTAAGTTCAAGCCCAAAAAATTACAAACAAACAAAAAAAAATTTTTTAAACAAACACACTTACTGCTTAAGGCTTGGCAGGCATCGAACCTACGTCCTTCCGGTTAGTAGTTTTACACACTATTGACTAAACTACAATTTATTGGTTGATTTTTACTGTATTTTATGGGTTGGCTCAATTCTAGCCTATGAAATTGGTTAGATTTACCAATATTTTATTTTGAGTGTATATAGCTGTTTCTCATTTCAAATGGTTTTTCATGTCCGTCAAATGTATACTGTTGGGTTTCATTTTATTAGCTCCGATCGTGTACTTTTTAAGTAAAGTTCGGTAAAATGCGAGTAAGCAAGAATTACTCTCACTAACCACAAAAGTACGGGAGCAGTAAAAACCAGAGTACGAAAAAACGTAACGCAGTGCCGCTCTCTTCGCTCTTTTTAGTGTTCCGTATACGAAAAGTGTAAAGGAGCCCTATTGTTTTCGCTACGCTGTCTGCCTTTCTGTCTGTCTATCTGTCTGTCTGTCACAGGCTGTTTTCTCGGGAACCATAAGAGCTACGGACCTGCAATTTTCACAGATTATGTAAAACAGCAACAAATATATGACAAATAAAATTTAAAGGGTGTTCGAAAGCGAGAAATGAAACTTGTCAAAATATTGACGTAATATACCGATACTTATATATAGACACTTTCAATTTTCAAAGTTAGTGTTACTCTGTAAAATAGACTATACCAATTATAACTGATATTTAAAACAATAACCATTAAAGGGTGTTCTATCAGCTAATGTAATTTTGCCTATGCAGTTTATACAATTTCCTGTATCTTGAAAACCGTAAGAGGTATACTTATGAAATTTTACAAAACGTTAAAACTAAAAAATTCCAAAATAAAAAAAAATATCAAAACAAAAAATCGCCAAATCAAAAAAGCGCTCAAAGGGAAAAAAGCGCCAAAATTAAAGAAATCGCTAAGACGCAAAGAATCACCAAAACTTAAAAGATCGCCAAAAAACAAAAATATCCGCAAACAATCGAAAAAAAGCACTAAAACCTAAAAAAATCGTTAAAACTAAAAAATATCATAAAATCGAAAAAAATCGCAAAATATAGAAAAAAATTAGCAAAACGAAAAAAAAATCACCCAAAACAGAAAAATACGCCAAAACGAAAAAAGTGTTAAGACAAAATAAAACGCTAAGACTAAAAAAATCCCCAAAAACCGAAAAAAACTCTAGAACCAAAAAAAGCGCCAAAGCTGAATAAAGCGCCAAAACATAAATAAATCGCTGAAACTACAAATATCGTCTAAAACCAAAAAAAAAAAACGTTACAAAATAAAACGCCAAAACCAAATTTCGTCAAAACTTAAAAAATTAACAAAAACAAAACCAAAAAATAGCAAAAATAAACGAAAAAAGCAACAAAATAAAAAAAAACGCCTAAACTAAAAAATCGCCATAACAATGAAAAAAGTTAAGAAATAAAAAAAGAAACAAAAATTAAACAAAAAAGCTAAACGAAAAAAATTGCCAAAATTAAAAATGGCAAAAACGAAGAGGGATATATTTGTATTCATACGGAACCTCTTAAAAAATTTTTTAAACACACCGTATGGCACTTCCGGGTTAGGGACTGGAATGGAAGTTCGGTCGGTTGTGCGATTCATATTAGTGGTTACGGTTTGGACCGGAAGTTATGTCGGTAGGGAACTTCGCACTTCCGGCTTAGGGGTTGGACCGGAAATTGAATCGAAAGTGCATTTCATATATTTTAGTAATATATAAATAACACTGCACAACAGATTTTCTGATGATTGGGTTATGTTACATGATATTAGTACAATTTTTGAGGACAATTTTAATGCCGTGATTGAAATGTCGATATCAGCTCTAGTTAAAGAATATGACATAGGTGTTTTTTTATAATAAAACACTATATATTTGGAGATAGTTCTAAGTTATTTAATTCTTATAATAAAAAAAATCTCTTATATGATTTCTTTGCTAAAGATGAACGCAGAGCGCTATTCTCAATGCTCCAACAAGAAAACTTAATATTTTCTTAATTACAAGCAAATTAGCATACTGACGCAGCGATTTTTTCGTGAAAGTTATATCTCGTAAGCAAGAGCTGTTATAAAAATACTGAGGGTATATTTGAGATCAGCGACGTAAAATTAGTAAACATCTCGTAATAAAAGTCAAGCAAAGTTGCCATATTGTTGTGCAGTGTAATTTATTTTATGCTTTATCATTTGATTCTTTTTACATTTTATTTGATTTTTCTAATTTGTGTCTGGTCAAATTTATTCAAAAGTACATGATGATTTGTTTTTGCTATTGATGACCTTAAAAAGAAGTGCTGTACTAAGTAGCCAAGTATTTAGCACTTTCACAATACTATAAAAATTTTAGTGTACAAACAAAACAAATGGTTTCTAAAAATGTATCTCTCAATTTGTGTTCTCATTTACTGTATTTTATGTAAGCGAACACAATTTAGTAAAATGCAGTAAATTTCAGTAAAAAATTGTAAAAACCTTTAGGTACTCGAACACTCATATTGTTTGTTATTCAAACAGCTGACTGTTTTGCATCTAACACAATCTGCCCAAACTCACCCCCATTTATCCAATCTTGCAGTACGGGAATAGTTTTCATTCAAATTGGCATCCGGCGGAATTCCAAATTTGAGTACGGGATCGCATCTACTAAGAAACAAAAAATTTTTCCAAAAACAAAATTAAATTTACAACGGTTTTAGAATATTTGCATTAGCTTCTCTTATTTTAAATATAAAGTTTTTGAAAAATATTAAAAATTATAATATTTTTGTTTTAAATTTTTGTTGTCAGCAGTCTTGTATATTGAACGTTACCCATTTTAAGTACGTTTCGAACTTACTCACTTTAATTATTAAAATTGCATTAACAACATACAATAAAATAACAGCATAGAGTTGAACTTCTAAGTATTTTAAAGTTTTGTGAACTCTTTTAAATAATATTATATTGCTAAACGTTTCATCAATCAATCGTACTTTGTACCAAATAAAAAGTATTGAGTGTTATCCATATTTTTGTAATATAATTGAAACTTTTTAATAAATACCTAAGGGGGTTATATTAAAATACATCAAAAATTATACATCTGAATTGTATTGAATCAAAAATAAAGTGTGTTTTCTGAAAAAAATATTGAATTTGTATAAAAATGTATTGAGCGTTACGTAAAATTTTTTTTTAAACGTAATTTATCTATATATATTTTAGGACGTTAAAAAAAGTTAACAGCAGCGGAAGGCTAGACACGATATAAAGAACATTATCTGCTTACAAATTTTTGGTTTTCTTTGAAAAAATTTTGCTTCTACAGTATTTGACATTTGTTTGTGCGTCATGCGCTTCAGTAAATAATTTTAGGACATTTAAATTTTTATTTTCAGCGCAGTGATTCATTTATGTACAAGACGAAAATTTTTCCACATCGATATGTAGATGAAGCATTGTGAAAAACACACAAAACTACAATAAATTTTGTAAAAATTGTGTTGTTTATTGGGCGTTTTACTGGTAGGCTTGTAAGTTGTATAGGGCCCAGAGGCTCATTTCTCAAAAATACAAGTTACAAATCTACAAGTAAAGTACACACAAAATAGTAATAAAATTTGTTAAAGTGTTGTTGTTTTGTGCTTGTAGATTTTGAAATTGTAGCTTTGAGAAACGGGCCCCAGAGGCTCATTTCTCAAAAATACAAATTACAAATCTACAAGTAAAATACACACAAAACAACAATTAAATTTGTAAAAGTGTTGTTGTTTTGTGTGTATTTTACTTGTAGATTTGTAGCTTGCAATTTTAAGAAATGGGCCCCAGGACTCAATAGTTGAGATCGGGCTTATGCCATCATATAAACTTTGTTTTTGCCATTTAAATTGTGTATTTTTTCTATGACATGTTCATATAATTTGATATTTATTCGGAAAAATGCTAGAAAATGCGAAACAAATTATAATTAAAAAATTTTTAAAATAAGTTAGCAAGCTGCTAAATGAATAATTTGAAGATAAATCTAAATAAAAAAAGCTAAATTTAGCTGCAAAAATGCCTTGCCCTTCTGTTTCTACTCCTCCTTATCATTTTCTTTTACTTTCATAGATATCAAAAAGGGATCATACTTTTGGGCCTAAGTTGGCTTTTTCCCTATGCCAGGGGCTGGATTCCGCATCGATGAATTTTTTACCAGTGCAGACTAGGGTGTCCCAAAAAGTTTTTTTCTGATTTTCATAGGTGCTCAATCAAAATTTAAAAGCTTATAGGGTAAAGTAATTTTAATTTTTTTTGCGAATTTTCGGAATAGGTTTAGAGGTCGTGCAAGTGGAGTTTTCATAAAAAACCGGAGTTTTCGGTATTTTTTCTAACTTTACTCATAACTTGGGTAATAACCACGGGTTTCTTTACTCCTGAGGAGACAGTTTAAAACAAAAGTATCCAAGTTTTATGCCTGTGTGAAAAACTTATAAACTTTGGTGATGAGTTTGCTCATTTAGATACCCTAAATTACAATTTTTCGTAATTTTTTCAAACATTTTGTAATAACGCTTTACAACTTTTTAACTTTCAATGAAAACGAAAAAAACTAATGATGCATTTTGAAAGACAAGTTAATTCTAATTAATATGAATACAACAATTTTTACATTTGTTCTTACCGTTCCTGAGTTATACCCGTTTATATCTTTATACCCAGTATATATTATTATAAGCTGTTTGCCAGTTCACCAATCATACCCAATCAATAAAAAAAACTTTTGTTTTGCTCTGTGAAAAATCAATTATTGAGGTTCTTGCGATGTAGTTCTATACCTTGCAATAAATTCTAGAAATCAGTTTCAGAAGTTGTGACATTAATATAAGTATTAGCCAAAGCCACACCTCGTTCTGCCACATCATTTACCACTTGTAAATGTTGAACTTTTTTCTTTGCATCTTGAAATGACTTGTTGGCTTTCCAATTCTCTGGATATACTTTTAAAAAACCGATTGAAATATTGCAAGCTTCAAAAAAAGTTAGACTGGCTTTTGAAATGAATTGTTGAATTTCTTTATTTCTAAAGTTTTCTTCTGTTAAAGTTACATTTGCTACTTCATAATCGCTGCATGGAGTATCTGCAAGTTTTTTTGTCATTAAACGCAAAGTTTTGGTGTCGATACGTTCATCAAAAAACGCTAAGGCAGCCAATTTCGGAGTTAAGTACCACTGATGACCGAGAAAAGTTTTAAGCGAGGCTTGTGCAACTGCTTTATTAATAATTTTATAACTATCCAGTTCCTTTAATAGGCTCAGATCATTGAGAGGAGCGTATCGAGGGCACTGGCAGAGGTACCAATATTTAATATAAATTCTTAAAATAAATGAACTGAATTCAAGCAAGACATCATTGTTGATTTGTGTATAAAAGATTGCAACTGGTTTCGGAAAATGCATAAAATAAAAAGTGAAAATGACAGCGTGTAACGATTTAGATCAATAAATGTCAGAAGTTAATGGCAGTTAAAACCCCCATGTTATAATCTTGCCAGATATATTATTCATTCAATCCCTGAAGATTTTAGGAAAAATCCAATTAAACGGCGGATTAAAATTGAAATGAAATAATATTTTATTTATGCGCAGAAATCACCTTAAAGACCCCACTATAAATATTTATGGAAATATACTATAATTATAACGAAAAAAGTATCACCATTTTTCAGGTACAAACTATAAAAATAGTGTAACTCGGGAACTGTAGGACCAAATTCCATTTTTCTTTTTCTTAATTGCTTAGAACTTATTCGTCTTCATAATCGTGTCACTAAATTTTATACCTTCCATATAAATTTGAGAAGTAATAAACCGTTTTTTACAGAATTTCTTAAAAAATTACAAAAATACTTAATATGTGGAATCGTAATGGACAAAAATATTGCCGGAACTTAAAGTTCTTGCATATGGAATTAAAGTATGGGAAATTTTATTCAGAAATATTTGGTCAGAAAATTAAATCAACGTGGTTATTGACAAAGCTATGAGCCAAGTTTGAAAAAATGCCGAAAAACCAGATTTTTAAAAAAGACTTGATTTGCTCGACCTCTAAAACTCTTGCTAAAAATCTAAAAAAAATTTCAAAAAATACTGGACTCTATAAGCTTTCAAATTATGCTTAAGCCTCTGACAAAAAAAAAATGATTGGGACCCCCTAGTGAACACTTAAAAACAAAAAATTCACCGCACTTTTTCCAGTGAAAAAATTTAGGCTCTAGTGTCAAAATAACACTCTCACCGTTGCGGGTGCATAAATCAAAAGTGAACACTGAAATTGGTGAACACTTCAAAATTTATCGTTGCGGAATCTAGCATCAGGAAGCTGATAACGTAGCCTAGCCTAGATAAAACAGATTATACACATTATTAAATTATTAACATATCTCTTACCATTTGGGTCTCCAGTTTGTCTTATTTATTAATGCTCCGCCCTTTACATCTCCTGAATCTTATAAACTACAAGAAATTAAAAAGACACTATCATTATTTTACTTAATTAAGTAGCTTCTGGAAACTTTTTGAAACTTTATTATGTATTTAAAATAAACAAAATTTCAAAAATTTTTTTTTAATATTTCAAACCCAAAAAAAGGGTGTGTTCAAATATATTATTGGTGTCAATCTGTCTGGCAATCATTTCTTTCACAATAACACACACATTAACAGCAATCAAATATTAAATTTATATGTGCATAAAATAATTTCAAAAGTAAATGATTATTTAAATTGACATCACATCCCATTAAGGTAACTCCCCTAAATAAAACAAAAAAAAATCGTTTTGTAATCAATACGTATTTAATACTATTTCTAAAAATGTTTTTGTGCGCTGAAAATAATATTGATTTTATGCAAATTAAACGTAAAGTCAACAGGCGAAACAAATTAGTTTCAATTTAAATTGGTCAAACAAACACTCGCTAAATCATCAACATCATTCAGCACCACAACAGCTGCCATTGTTATCTGTTTTTAACATTGACATCAAAGTCTATGCCAACCCAATCTTTCTATTGTGTCCAGTTCAATATACGATAAAAGTGTTAATAATTTTCTATAAAATGAATAATCCACAAAACTACTAGGAGTGGCAATGGCATTGTTATGATTATCAGTATCATCGTTATTAGTATTTCACCTTTTAAAATTTTCACAAAATTTATGTATTTATTGACTTAAGTTTAAAGGTAATAAAAATTATCATCAAATTGCTTTCAAAATCTTCATCATTATCATAATTATTGTTATCGTCAACATTAACGCCATTGCTGAAAGAAATCTTTTCATTGATTTTTTTTTTAAACTGCCAACTTGTAATGAATTCGATTGGTAAAAATATGTGTTAAAGCTAATTTCATTTTCCATATTGCTTTTTCTTTTATATAAATAACATAAATTTAAGTTTTAATTTGAAATATTTAAAGTATATGAAATCATGAAAAAGAACTCTTCAATTTTAAAATCAGCAGCCATATATAATGGCTTGATTATGCTAGAAATTTATAATTTTTAAAAGTTAATTTGTTGATTTATTTATAGAAATTTCAAAGCTATTGAAATAGTTGTAGATTATTTCTTGGCTTAAGTATGACCAGTGTTGCCAGCAGGCGTAGAAAAAAAAGCTATAACGGCTTTTAAAATATCATTTTCGATAAATAAGAAAAAAATCAAGGTGTAACCAGCACCTCAATAGCGAAGCTAAAATTTACTCCTTTCAAATAACATCATTTGCATTTATATTAATCTATTTCTGAATTTCTAATAAAAATATAATCGACATGATGTTCTAGTTTAAATTTCAGTCTACTTTTATTTCAATTTTATTTCACTTTATTGTTACAACTTTAAACAAAATGTGCGTGGGTTTTATGTTGCAAACACTTTTAAGATGATTTGCACAAAATTTTCTGCAACAACATTCAACCATAAAAACAAATACAGGACACCTACACCTTGACATCAAACACTTGGTTTTCCTTGGTTGGGTTTAATATTTTATTTCTTTACAAGAAGACATTAAAAACAAAGAAATGTATTAAATGAACAAGGAAGAGAAGAAGAAAAAAAGACTGCGAAATGTCTTTACATGAACCAATAGATTTAATTTTTAGTTTATGAAAATATGTTGCATGTTGTTGATGTTGTAGAGAGTAACACTATTGCTGATGTTGTTTTTGTTGTATTAAACAACATTTCAATTATCATTATTATTATTGTTGTTGGGATGTCGATACATACGACCATGATTGTTAAAGTCCATTAAAACAACATACTCACAGTAACAAATTCTTTAAAATATTACGAGGAATACACTGTACACAAAAGGAGTAAAACAAATAAGATATAATTTGTCATAAAATCTTCTGTGGTCTATTATATCAGAAATAATGAATTTATTTAATACACGCATAGTAAGTTCGGTTAATGTATTATAACTATTTTTCATTTAGCTATACTTTTTTGAAACTTGATTCGCTGGTCTTCTATTTACTACAAGTCTTAGGTTAACATTCGGGAAATTGGAGAACAAATAAAAAAAACATAAAAACAAGTTATTGAAAAAATTGGTGAGTAATGCGGTATACTATGGTCTGATAATGTGTTATATTATACCTTCATATATTCCGCTGCCCATTTTCATGTCACATCTCCATTTTATATGCATATCTATTTGTGTTGTGACAGGTTCTTTTGCTTCTAGTGTAATAATAAATTTTAAACTACAAAAAAAATTAGATTTTAAATATATGTGCTAAGGACAGATGTCTTACGAATAAAATAAGACATAAGTCATGAAAATCGACGCATATATGTTGATTCTATGCGCAATTAAATGAAGAAACTCAATTGATATAAATCATAATATCCTTACAACAGTAAAATTTTAATTTATGGGGGTGCATATATGTGTGTGTGTAGGGTGGAGCGTCAGAGTTTTTTTTTTGCTAATTTCAATTTCCAATAGAGAAAAATGTTGTATTTTATGTTCACATACCTGGGAAAAATACAAAAAAAAAATATTAGGACCTACCTTTAGCCCTGTACCGCAGCTTCAAGATTTTGAATAAGAGAACAAATCGGTCAATTTGTAAAACACCATATAGCGCAACATTAAATATTATTATAGTTGTTGTTACTCATTACAATCAAAATATCCACTAATTTTATACATTAAAGTTCAGACTTCAAACAAATTTAAGATGAAGTATGAGGACATTTTTTTAATTCCTATGTCTTTGTCATATCTAAAATAAAAAAAAACATTTCTAAGGATATTTGAGGTTGCTGAACACGCATATGAAATTCGAGATATTCGCGAAAAATAATTTTCTTTATGGTTTTTTCAGTTTTTTTCTTTATTGGCGAAAATTCCGAGAACGTTCAATCTAAGTAATGATTCGTACACATTGGACATTTCTTTTGTTGTCATTTTGTGGCGTCATATTTCAAATTAACAACTCAATGCGACAAAATGACAACATGCAGTCATTTTGTAAATTGCAATAGTCCACATATTCACACAGAAAAAAATAGAAAAGAATTATGTTCAATAACAAAATGTTATTGAAAAAAATATGAATTTCAAAAACATTTGTAATTAATTCATGACTCAATTGTTAAAACTCTAAAGGCACTTAGCAAAATCATGAATGTATACTGTTCCAAAAAACTTGGACAAAATAAACATTCAAAAATCCCAGCATTGAAAATGTCGATGATATTTCATGGTGGTAAGAGAGAAATCAAAAAGGTTCAAATACTTGAACATGATAAAGAAAAAACAGTTAGTAAAGTTTCGAACCTTTACAAAAGTTCATTAATAGGTACGACTCGTCACGAGGTTGTGACACATCTGTTAATTGGATTTCCTGAAGAATTAGGATTTTTGCTAGGTGGGTTGTTGCTGCCGTCGCTGGCAGTGTAGATAAAAGAGCTTTGATGAGAAGACTGTGGTGGTCTCCAAACAGCTGCTGTCAGTTCAACCTTCCGTACAGCCACATCTTTCTTTGAATATTGAATATTTACATGCTTTAGAATTTTCTTCTTAAATAAAAAATAATTTAATCGAAAGATTAAACAACAATGAACAAGCTGTACTTTATGACTATTCTCGTACTTATGTGACAACATGTTGAATATAGTTGGTTCTTCGAACCTGTGAACATCACTCAAATAGTTTTATAGCGGGTTTTTGTTTTGTAATGCCACAATTTATGAATAGCGGACGAAGAAGAGAAATATTTCTGCTAAACGATATTTATTCATTTTTATTTAAGGAAAATGGGAAAAATATAAAGCGAATTGGTGAGATAGTTGAAAAAACTCATTCTGCAGTCCACAGACCTTAGAAAAAACCTAAAAATCCTGAGATTTTGGCAGCGAAGACCCGTTTTTGGGCTTAAAATGAAGTGGATTAAGCGAGAAAACTGAATTTTTGTGCAATATGTGTAGGAAAATCTGAGCCTAAGAGCATCAAAAATTGCTAAAAACTGCATCACATCTTAATAAGATGGTTGTCGAGGACAATGTGTGTTTAGTTTTGAAAAAGGGCAGTTGATGTACTCATGTAGCACGGATGAAGCCACATTTGTCATTAGTCAATAGACTAAAATGAGTTGCGTTTGGAAAAGCTTCAGAGCTTAACAAAAATCCATTATTCAAGGACGAAATCAAGTATTGCATTTTTAGGGTTAAACAACGTAAATGTGTTTAAAGAAAACAATGTACAGCGACGGGTTCGGAAAATTCAAAATCAATTGTGCAACAAGACGGAAGTGATTTAAAGGTATGGACTGTGTGGCCACTAAATCTCTGGGTAATATGGAATTTCTTTCAACAATAATCCTTCATAAGTTCTATTGAGTACTTCCGCGACAAGCACTTAAGGACAGTGGACAGAAATTGGTCTTTGACCTATTGGTGTTGCACCAATACAACAACCCGAAGTATGCTATGCACAAAACAAGCCTTTGGTTGTTATATAACATAAAAAACCAGTAGATAAGATGACCGAAACTTTCAGGGTTGCACCTCATTGGTTATTTATGTAGATTACTGGAACATAGAATACTAGATCACCCAGAACTGTGCTGCTCTAGGAATAGTGCAATATTAGAACCGAATTTACTTCAAAACTGGCCCAAACCATTCCAAAAGGTCTAAATTATATTGCAGTTCCTAATAATAACCAGTAAATTCTTGAGAAATATATAACATTTATTGAATTTAACGTTATGAACGCATACTTTTGCATATCCTTAAAATGACACATTTTTACTTTTTAAGTTCCTCTCAATTTTGTTAAACTTTATATATGAATTTTACTGGCTATTATGTTTCTTAACTATATCAGCAATTTATAGAAAGAAATATAAACGGTTACTTTTTATGTTTATGTGAAAAAATAACGTTTACTTGCGGATTTTACTCTTGTACGCATACTTATGCGGCTGATTGTATGTCATTTGAAAGAGAACACTTTTTCACATAACTTTTGTTCTAAAGTTTTTCTAAATATCTTTCTGTAATCCCAGGTTAGAGTATAAAGTAAGTAAACAATTTCATTTTCAAAGTGCTAAAAAAATTTCCTTAAAATATAAAAGTTTGACATGAAAAAATTAAGTTTCACATTAAAAAAAATTCATTTTGTTTTCATATTGTATTGGTATGATTTATAGAGAATGGATCTGTGTAAAACAATTTTTAAAATTATGATCCATTCATGGCCATATTCATGTTTATATAAAAAGTATAATTGTAGACTATATTTTCTACATTTTAATATTTCAATAAAAAACAATAAAAAACAGAATGTCTATTTTTCCATCCAAATTTAGCTTATTGCGATTTTTTTGCAACATTGCATTTTATTTAAGCTTTGCACTTTATACTTTATATATATTTTTCAATATTGGTAGTACTAGAGGGTGGGTGTTTTGAAAAAAAGTTGCACCAATCACCTCCTAAAATGAGTGATATATCAATAACGTTTCTAAAAGAGGCAAAAAAAATTTGCCACTTTTTATTTCTTATATATAGCGCCGCCATTTAAAGTCCGATTTCATCATATTGCATATCGTTGTTTATGGCTTAATTTTTAGTTCTAGTGGCTTTTTAATCCGACATCGAATTCTGGGCGCCACTTATGTCATCTCGGATCCTTCCCTGTTAATGTCCAACTTTTTGCAATAGCTTTTATATGCACTGCAAAATAAAAAACTAAATTATATATATATTTTATTTTTGTGTTTTTTTAATCAAATTATTCGGAAGGCTTAATATATTTGATATCTATAGAAAATTACCTTTCCATTGCTACCAATCTTTCTAATCAAAACCTGGCGGTTGATTTATCGCGCGGTTTGATATATTTTTGCCCTTATGTGCAGCGCTGCTTATGCTTCACCTGTATGGTTATGTAAGTAAAATACATTTTTGTTTTAAGTTATATTGAATCAGTAATAAAGCCCTTATGGCACTTCGTTTTTTTTTGTCTTTTTAAGATTTTGGAAAACAGTACAAGAACGAAGAGTTCGGCTGCATGAAAAAAAATCCCAAGACGTCAGAGTTTTAATATGTGTTATCGATAAAAACTCTAGACTGTCAAAAAAAATCTAAAAATGTTAAATTTAAAATTGACATTTCGAGCTTAAAACGTTCAATGCTGTCGATTCATTAGGTTTAAACCCAAATAAAGCGATCTTAGCGCTAATTTTTCCAAATTAGCTGTTTTTGCAGAATTAAATGAGGCAACATTGATTAAACAATAAAAAAAAAATAGTAAACAAAAACATATACATATTTCGTATGTTCTTCTCTTTCTTATATTTCTATTTCACTCTTTCAATCTTAGATTAATAAAAGACGGAAATTTTGCTTCTGGTTTCAATATGAAGTGCCAAACTAAGATTTTAATTTTATTTAAAAAAAACATGCACTTAGCCTTTACATAAATAATTTAAAACAATATGAAAAAATTCCTGCTAAACTATAGCATACAAATTTCCTGAACCTTCGTCCTTTCTCAAACAATGCAGAGTGTTGCAACATTTTAAGCCCCACTTTGAAGGAGAAATAAGAAAAAAAACATGCATACAACCGGAAGTGCGTTTATAATAAACAGTTTTTACAAGATTTCGCATTTTAAAACTGGATCATCAGATAAACAAGATCATGAAGGAGAAGAAGTAAAAAATCGTCATCATTATTATCATCATGGTCATCATTTTCAGAATATATTGAAGTTAAAATGGAGCAAAAAAGTTCTGAAACTGACAAAAAAGTTAAGAAGAGCACAAAAATTATTTGCAATTGACACGCAATGCATTGTTACAACAACTGCAATGGCAACAACAATAATGGTTAGAGGCTTAAGAAACTACCAGCAAGTATTGCAAATAATACCACCAACAACAACAAGAATAACATCATCATTTTTTAATGCTGCAATAATCGAACTATGTTGCTGTTTTTCTTTCATGCAAAAGACATCCTTATACTCTACTCGCAAATAGCATTAAAGCTTAAGCATGACGATGTTGTAGCGTTCATTTGGTTGTAGATTGTTGGTCATTTTGTTGGTTGGCGTGGCGTGGCTGTTTGAATGCTTTTTTTTTGCGTCGACCTGTTTCCTTCTTTAATCCTCCCCAATATTGTACTTAATTCTTGAGCATATTTTTTTGTTGTTGCGTTTATTCTTTGGCGTATAAAAAATAATTGTGATCATTTAATACATGTACAATTTTGTTGTGTACTATATTTAAATATTTTATTTTATTATCGAACGGTTGATGTGAGTGTCGCCCAGTAACAGTTTTTAGAACAGTTTTTAGAACAGTTTTTAAAGAAATTTTTTAAAGGTTTTACAAAGATCAAGTGAAAAAAGTGGAATGAGTGCTGACGATGATGTAGAGAAAATACACAGTAAGCACTATTCCTTCGCTTGAAGCAGGTTGTAACTGAAAATTGAAGGTTTACGCTTTAACTTCAGCTTCGATACGCCCCTCTAATATGTACGACTTTCGCTCGCGATGTTGCACTGTGGTGTTCTTTTTTTAACATAAAACTGTGGTTTTTTCAGAGCACCAAAATTACGCAAGACTAAAAGAACTTCGGTTCAAAATTACAATGAAACAATTTCCTAAACATTTCCATAATTCCAATGAAATATTTCACAATTCTAATGAAATTTCACGAATATTGTGAAAGAATCTCGTTAAAATTGTTTCATTAGATTTCATAGTTTCGCTAGAGAATTTCATTGGATTTATGACCGCAACATTTTGCCATTTTATATGTTTGTTGTTGTTGTAGTCGTTCTTATTATTATATATACATTTGCTCAATTCACAACCTGGTGTAAGTGTTGTAGATCGTAAAAATGTTGTTGGTAATTTCCTCATAAATATGTTTTTAAACAAATTTTTATTTGGAAATTACCAACAACATTTATACCATCTGCATCACATACAACCTGTTGTGAATTGGTCAATTGTTTTGTAATTGATGTTGGCTGATGTAGTTAAGACGTTGCTGATAAAGTGAATTATGAGAATTAAGAGTCTGAGTTCGATGCTGTAAGCGGTCACCAACATTACAAGTTTTTCTGATGTGCATTGGCGTCAGTCGTACATGTTTGTGGCATTCAACTTGTTAATAAATTAAAATAGTCAATAAAAGAAATAAGCTAATTAAGCTATTAGGTAAAGTAATAAATTCATTAAAAGAATGAAATAATTTCATTACACAAATGACAGAATATCACTAACACAATTAAAAAATTGTACAAACGTAATGAAGTTTTTCCTTTAAAATAATGAAACAATTTCATTATAACTATGAAATAGTTTCACCAAAATAATGAAATATATAACAGCGAAATTATTACAATAGAGCAATGAAATTTATTCATATACACAGAAAAAATATCATCAAACTGCAACTAACAATTTCAATTGTTAATATGTAATTTAAATTCAAACATATATTTTGTTAATATAACAAATATAGTTGTTGATACGACAAACACATAAATTTTTTCAACAAACTGAACTAACCAAATTTTTTGTTATGTATTGTGAAAAAAATGAACAATCATCATTGCTGATATAACAAATGAAACAAAGCAAATCAAGAATTTTTTTCAACAAACTGAACTAACCAAATTTTTTGTTATATATTGTGAAAAAAAATTAGCAATCACCATTGTTGATATAACAAATGAACGCACACACGTAGATAAAAGAAATCAAATCACGTTTTGTGTGTATTCATTATTTGCATATTCAATAACGCATTGCTCTGTAGCTGAGAGTTAAGAACGTTAGTCTATTAGTCCAGAGGTCGCCGGTTCGATTCCGCCCAAAGACATTTAGTGTTTTTCGTAGACAAGAAAAAAGTCGATCCGAGGATTTTGATTGTATAAAAAAATTTTTTGATACAACAATTATGATAGTTAAAATGTGTTGGGCAAATCAACAATTCACATTGTTGATATAACAATAATATTAATTGAAATAAATTTAGAATCAACAAAAAAAATTGTTAACAAATTTTTTCTGATTTTCCTTTAACTTACAATTTCGTAATTGTAGTTACAAAAATCGTTGTAGGTTCAAAATCAATTAATTATTTAATTGATATAACAAAAAAATTAATTGTATTTACAAAATTATTTTTCTGTCTATATAATGAAATTTTCATTAAAATAATTTCAAGGAAACTTCTTTCATTAATGTAACGAATCGTGACGTTGGTTCAGTTTAAATGAAGATTTTCATTGGATTAATGTCGAATTTATAAACAAAATTCTTTCACTGTAAAGTCATGTCTCTTCGTTTATTGTGCCATCCAACTTAATCATCGTTAAACTTTGTTCTTGCATCGTTAAACCAAAAAAGTCAAATAAAATGTAATTTTTTGTGCTTAAAATTAAATTAGGAAATTCGTTCCAGTTGAGTACGCATTTTCAGAAGCACTTAAATATAGCGCATCTGGAAAGCATGCACATTTTTGCTTTTCCAGAATCTTGACTTTGTTTTGCTGGCCACTTAATCCATTCTTTTCTTCCAGAATCTTGTTTTTGTTGTACTGGGAACTCAGTTAATTCTGCTCCTATCTAAATATAATCTTCAACTTTGGCTTTGGTATAGCCAAACAGAACCAATAATTGCAATAGGCGGTGGTAGCTTATATAGGACCCACTGAATCGGATTGTAGTTTGCGACGTTCAGAACCTCAACTACATATGTACAACCTCAGTAAAAAAACTGTCCTAAACGCTTGGTATTGTGTATATTAGGACCTCTTCGGTTGCACGACTCGCCTATAATGCATTCATTAGAAATGTCACTGGGTTGCACTTGCAACATTTAACATTTACATATAAATTGTCAATGTTTTTGTTGCCGTTTGTTGGTGTGTGAGAATTAAAAATACAGTGTTGGCTTAATTTAGCATTTTGTCGTTTTTGTTTTCTTCACTCGAACATTTAATTGCCATTTAAACAGTTTTTGCCGTTTTATTTATGATTCCTTCAAAAGCCGACACTAAAAAGACATCGAATGTATGAATGAACGTCGATGACGACGATGCATTGCATGCAATGTAAAGAAAGAAAATCAGGTCTGGTGTAAAACTGTTTTAATTTTGAGTGGTGTTTATTTGGTGTTTCATTTTTGTGCTGTTTGTGTGCAATGCAACATGTTTGTTGGCACTTTGAATGGTGTCTTTTATGTTGTTTGTTAAAATCATTTAGCTGTTTGCTTTGATTTTCAAGATTTATATAAATGGATTTTTAGCGTTTGACAAAATTTTGCAAAACAAGAAAAAAGTTTTGCTATTATTTATATACATATAAACAGATCAGACCATTAACAGATGGTAACAAGGAAGAGCGCTTTAGTCAATGGGTTATAATATTAATGAAAATAATTCATTTAAATTCAATTCCATATTTAATAACTGTTTAAACGTTTTTTTCAACCTGTTTCTCTAGGAGATCATGATTACTAATTATAATAATATATACTACAGAATAAAGTAAATGACTATGACAAATCAAATGGTCGCTATGGCTGAATTAAAAAACTAATTGTGTTTTGATTTCAACAAAAAAACGTTATATTTCTATGTAAAAAGTGGTGTGCGTTTCTTAAAATGGTTTGCTCTCTAAAAGGGTTATATGTTCTATTCTAAAAAAAAATCACCCTCTCTAATGGTGGAATGCATTGCACTTTAGGCGCCGCATATATCTACATCGTAGATTCTACAGTGTTAAAGTGCCTTGTAAAGTGGTTGTCGTTTGTTTATAAATAGTGTTGCTACCAGACGCCGTTTGCAAAAAATTGCCCCGAACTAGAAAGTAAAAAGGTAAACTTTTTAAAGGTAATTTTTCTACCGTTTTATAGAACAACTATGAGAAAACATTACATTGCACATAGGGTCAAAAGCATATCAAACCATGGGCCAAATCAACCGCCATCTTTTAATGAGATAGATTGTTACCAATGGAAGGTAATTTTTATAGACATAAAATAAGTAAAGGTATCATATTCCAAAGAAATTTATTAAAAAAACAAAAATTAAATAAAAAAATATATACAAAATATTGCAAATTGATTATTAGGCTAAGGTTCGTAACGTTATATCCAGAAGGAATTGGGCATGATTAATATTCCAATGGAATTAAATTGATTAATGTTCCTTGGAATATTAATCATGCCCAATTCCTTCTGAATATAACGTTACGAGCCTTAGCCTAATCAATTTGGTTTCACAAAGCAAATACGTTCGAAATAATCACATTAGTAAATAATTAGCTACTGGCTGGAGCTTTTCACATGTTTACATGTTCATATAGTATATTTAAGTATAAAATCAAACCAAAAAATTTTGAGTTGAGCAGAACAAAAATCAGAAATATAGGAATGAAGAAAAATAAACCGATGGCAACGCTAGTAAAGTGCAGTTAATATCAGCTTGAGACTGATTTAATTCTCGTATTCAATTTTCATGAAAAAGTTGCATATATAACATTCAACAGAGCCACCTGAAAAGTGGTGATAAGCAAAATACACATCAGTACTGACGATGGAAGTGTAGCGGCTTCCGAAAGTGGCGCTACTATGTTATGTTTTGTACGTTGAAAAAATTAAGTTGATGTTAATTTTTCCCTTGTTTCTTGGAATATTAATCATGCCAAATTTCAATTTGGTTTCACAAAGCAAATACGTTCGAAATAATCACATTAATAAATAACTAGCTACTGGCTTGAGCTTTTCACATGTTTACATGTTCATATAACGAGTGATTTTTTTGCTATTATCTTTTTGGCAACACTAGTTTTGACAGCTCACGCACGTTTTGTATCTTGTGTCACTGTCAAACATCTTCAGTTTGGTCTATAATTTAATCATGAATCGTCTTACAAACGAACAACGCTTGCAAATTATTGAATTTTATTACCAAAATGGGCTCTTGAAAAGTTAGATGAAGATCCACTTTTTTATCGAAGAATTGTGTTCAGCGACGAGGCTCATTTCTGGTTGAATGGATACGTGAACAAGCAAAACTGCCGTATTTGGAGTGAAGAGCAGCCAGAAGCATTGCAAGAGCATCCACAAAAAACAACCGTTTGGTGCGGATTATGGGCTGGCGGCATCATTGGGCCGTATTTCTTCAAAGATGATGCGAATCACAACGTTACTGTGAATGGTGAGCGCTACCGTGCGATGATAACAAACTTTTTTCTGCCCAAAATGGAAGAGCTTGACTTGCATGACATGTGGTTTCAACAAGACGGTGCCACATGCCACACAGCACGCGAAACAATGGACCAATTGAGAGGCGAGTTCGGTGAACAGTTTATTTCACGCTTGGGACCAGTCAATTGGCCGCCCAGATCGTGAGATTTAACGCCTCTAGACTATTTTTTGTGGGGCTATGTTAAGGCTAATATCTATAGCGACAAGCCCGCTTCGATTGACGCACTGGAAGCCAACATTGCCAACATTATTCGTGAGATACCGGCCGAAATGTTGGAAAGAGTATGCCAAAATTGGACTAAGCGGATGGACCATTTGAGGCGCAGCCGCGGCCAACATTTGCATGAAATAATCTTCAAACATTAAATTATATCGACCCAACTATCGATCCAAATAAATATTTCATGCATTTTTCTGAATTTTATGTGTTTTTTTTTTACTTTCCGATAGTTCTTATAAAATCACCCATTATTATACTTACTCGTAAGTATAAAATCAAACCAAAAATTTTTGTCTTGATTTGAACAAAAATCAGAAAAATGGGAATGAAGAAAAATAAACCGATGGCACCGCTAGTAAAGTGCAGTTAATATCAGCTTGAGACTCATTTAATTATCGTATTCAATGTTCACGAAAAAGTTGTATATAACTATAACACTCATCAGAGCCACCTGAAAAGTGGTGATAAAGAAAATACACGTGAGCACTGACGATGGATGTTAATTTTTCCCTTGTTCCTTGGAATATTAATCATGCCCAATTCTTTCTGAATATAACGTTACGAAGGTTAGCCTAATAATCAACTTGGATTCACAGAGCAAATACGTTCGAAATAATCACATTAATAAAAAATAATTTTTAGTTTTTAATTTTCTATGAAAATTATTATTATTAATGTTACTACTGCCCTATGAAACATTTTGTATCAATTGTCTTCAACGTACTTGTCCTATTACACTAAATTTGGGATTTTTTAAGAGGCTGCTTCACTGATATTATAACGGGGCTGCCCAATTTTATTACAAAAGCCACTAAAAAACTTTAAAAAAAATTACCTTTAAGCCGTTCTAACATTATATTTTTTATAGACTCAATGGTTTCAGAATTATTCAGAATGCAATGATGAAACTATATTTTCATGGAAAATCGAAATATTTTTATTTTTTTTTTTGTAATTTATCAAAACTCGAAAATTGCTAAATATTACAATTTTTATTCACTAACCGTAAAACAACATATACCACAAATAAAAAAAGCTTAATTTCACGAAAATCGATGGATAACTAATGATTTTATTCACATTAAATTAAAATTAACTGATTTTTGAAAAAAAAAAATTCAGTTTTGGAAACGTTGCACCGTCAATTTTAGCATAAGTTGGAAAAACGGTTATCCAATTTCCTTACAAAAAGCACTAAAAAACTTGCAATAAAATTGCCTTTAAGCCATTTTTTTACATTATTATTTTTATATACTCATTGGTTTCGCAATTATTCATACCGCAATGATGAAAAATACATGTTTTTTTAGGCGAAATCGGAAAATTTTAATTTTTTTTTTATCATATACGAAAAATCGAAGATGGAAAAAAATTAAAAATTTTTATTAACAAATCATAAAGCTACTTATAGTACAAATAAAATAAGATTTATTTTATGAAAATCGATGGATAAATATCGATTTTAATTATAATAAAGTAAATCAACTTATTTTTAAAATTTTAAAAATTTATAACTGATGCTGGTAAAATTCATCAAATAATTACATACGTGTATCGGCGTTTTGAAAGTTTACATTTGGGATTTATTTTATGGGGAGATTTTTTGCTTTTCATTTATTTTCAATTGCTTTTACAAATACATTTAGGAAAATAAAAAAACACGATTGATTATGGAACTCGTGTTTTAACTTTGATATTATTCGTATGATTAGAAGTTCAACATAATATTTTTAGTTTTTCTATGAGATTTTTGGGTAAAGGTTTTCTGACGATTTGTATTAGCTCCAATGAATATATATCAAGATATAGCTTATGGTTATAGCAAATAAAACAATAAGTTATTATTGTTCTAAGCAATTGTGACCCTTAAGTAATTTACGAAAAAAAACGCATGCTTACATTTAACCATGACATTATTAGTACTCATATTAATAGCAACATGGTTGAATTTAACAATATTATGATTTAAAAAGTTCGAGCTACAGTCATCGTATATATAAAAATTCAACAACAGTATGGCTCTATAACAATAAAATATGGTTCTTGTCATTACTATTTTAAAACAGTTTACTTGCAATCAAGCTTTGATTACAAAAGATACATTGCTCTCTGCTTCCAAAAAAGTTGTTAATCTATCCCTTGCTTGGATGTCTTTTTGTCAGTTTTTTTGTTTTACTTGAGAGCTGTTAGTTAAAAGAAAAATATATAAAAAAATAAATAACAAAAACTGATAAATGCTAGCAATTAATATTCGGCTATGTTATGAGAACCATTTGAAAACGAAAAGCAGTGTTCTTTTAATCGGACAATTTAGTGCATTCGTAGCTAGTTCGGGTAAAATATCTCAAACATCTGAGTCGTAAAAATTAACTGAAAAGCTGGTATATTTCAAAACGAAGTGGTTTTCAGAACGTGGCCGAATACAAAAAAACATGTGTCAGCAAATATGTATGTATATATCTATGTAAGAATAGATAATACTTTTTATTTTAGATTCCACACACTGACCAGTTAAAAAAAATAAGTTTTAGCCTTATATATGTTTATTTTGAACAATTATATGGTTATTTCAAACCATCTATTATAATTTTGAAAGATACATATGGTTATTTCAAGTCATATATTGTAATTTTGAACCATATATATGGCTATTTTGAACCATATATATGGTTATTTTGAACCATATACATGGTTATTTTAAACTATATATTGCAATTCTGAATTCTATATATATATGGTTGCTTCCAACCATATATGTGGTTGCTTCAAACCATATATTGTAATTTTGATCCATATATATGGTTGTTTTGAACCATATATGTGGTTCTTTTTAACCATATTATAACCAAAAGAGATTTTTTAACAATATATTCAATCATAGTACATTGCTCTTCGTTTAGGAACTAGCGTGTAGGAACTAGCTAATACCCCTCCATTACACAGCGGAACAGTGTTTTTGTTGTTTGAATAAAAATAGCTGATCCTTATGTATTTTCATCTGCTGATTGCGATGGCATCATTAGTTTTTCCCTTACAACCCTAGTTCCAAAGATATAGAGATATTTATCATTTGCATAATTTACACCACTTTTTGTATTATTCGCTTTATAATTCGCGAATGGTCCTCCAAACTTTAAAATACTTCCTGCATTATTAATCTACATAAAAGCCTGTTTCATTTGGGTGGAGTCAGATTGATGAGTATATCAGGATATCTTACTGTTAATGCAATTGATTTAATAAAAATAACTTATCCTAATATATTTTCGCCCACTGATTACGAAAATAGCTTTATTATTTTTCTAGCACCTCTAGTTTCAAAGATATTGTTTATTTACATTTTTCTTTTCTCACGCCTCCAAAAAATTTATTTTTTATATCACATTTGTGAATTTACAACTCATTAATGCAATAGTTACGTATAAAAGAAGTTAAATGAATAGTCCAGAAAATTTTTGTCTTATTTGTGGAGAGTATATTGTATATCTGAAATTTGCAGCTTTGAGGAAAAAATAACAATTTTAAAGAAAAAAGAATTAATTATTAATGCAAAATTATTAGAATATGATCAAAACATATTAAAAATAGAGGCTAGATTTAAAATCATTGACCCCATATTATAAAAAAAACTTTTTTTTTTGGATAGCGTGAGAAAAGAAAACTGGCGTGAGAAAAGAAAAATGCATAATATCTCTGAAATACAGGTGCTAGAAAAATAATAAAGCTATTTTCATAAGCAGCAGATGAAAACTTATAATCATTAGTTATATTAATTTCAAAAATTAAAAAAAAGAAGTTTTAAGGACTACACCAAAAACATACGATTTTTAACATCCAACATCCTTGCAAAGAAAAAATTATCACGAAAAAATTTTCAAACAAAAGTTTGTCTAAAAATAAATTTAATTTTCAGTAAATGTTCTTTACATAATCAATGAATTGTTTTTTTTCGGCTCTTATTTAGGACGCAAACACCAAAAACAACAAGAAAAACTGTGTCGTAAAAAAACAACCCCGATGACGACATACACACAAATAACAACAATGATAGCAAAAGGAGTGCAGACAAAAATATTGTGTGATATTATTCTGAAAAATCCAGTAAAGTTGTTTGTTTGATTTAGTAAATTGTTTTGTATACAATTAGTTTTTAGACAAATTATTTTATAGATTTAAACAATTTTGTCACTGAAAAAATACGTTTTTTAAATAAAATTGTTGAGATGTTTTTGTCTATATAAACAAATCTGTTTGTAGGTCCGTTCATAGACAAAATATTTACTATTTCATTGAATTCCTTTACAGAAAATGAAATTTAGTTTTTTTCTACATGCAATAACAGTAAGATGTTCTGATATACTCATTAATATGACTCTACCAAAATGAAAGAGGCTTTTGTGTAGATTAATAATCCAGAAAGTATTCTCAATCTTGGAGGTCTATTCGTAATATATTAAGCGAATAATACAAAAACTGGTGTAAATTTTACAAATTTTAAATGTCACTGTTATATACTTAAAACTAGATCTGCTAGGGAGATGCTAAAAATATAAACTCTTGATTTTGTGCCAAAATTTTTTTTAAAATTTTCGTGTCCATTATAACTCTTTCGGTCTAAATTGTATTTATATAATTTTTTAATATAACGGAATCAAAATCTTGCTGTAGAACTTTAATCGAAACATTTTAAAATGTGGCCGTACTAATAAGAAGACCTTCATTACACATAAGAAAATAATGAGATATTAAACTAGTGCTACTCATTACTTTGCAGCACATTGAAACACAACTGATACTAGTTTTTATATATTTGTATTTAAATTACCAAAATCCATACCAAATACACGTGTTTCAGTTTTCAAAGAGTAGTTTTTAGATTTAACCATAATTTTTTTGTTATATTTTTCATTCACAATTGTAGTTCTAATTGCCCTCGTTATGACTACAAAGCTATAAAAATGATCACATTCTTTTTAGTTTAATTTGTATTAAAAATTATATAAATAAAACTGCAGCTAGTCCAAGTTCACACAACTTAAAGGAAATAAAAATTTCAAGTCAACCAATTAATTGCTACCAATTCGTTCAAATAAACTTAATAATGTGACATTTAGTATCAAGTTAATGTATAAAAATTATCATTTGGCCATTACAAACAGACTTCTAACCCCCTCAGGAGTACAAAGTAACGGAATTTCTTATTCGAAATATTATTAACTGACCTACAAAATCTTTGACACAAACTACAAGGCCTGTATGCTAGAGAGTTTAAAGAAAAAGAAAAATTATTGAATGACTTTAAAAAAATACCACTTGCAGTGTTTATAGCTTAATTTAAAGTTTTTATGGTATTTTCGATTTTTTATGGCACTCAACTAAATCTTTCTTCAATTTGGGAAGACATAAAAAAATTAAACTTAAATTTTATGAAATCTATTTTATAAATGAAAATGAATAATGTTTATTTAACATGATTCGATAATGAGTGACGATGAGTTCGATCCAACGATCGATAAATTTAATCATTTATTTGTTTGTTTGTTTTGATCGTTTTGATGAATTTCAAATAGAATAAATTTGTTAATTAGACTAAATCTCTACATTTCTTTTATCAAAACAATATAAGTTTATTATTAATAAAAAAAAGCATAAAAAAATATAAAAGAAAATAGCAGGTGTCGTTTGATTCGTTTAAAATATTTAGTTTTTAACAGACAATGCAGCATAAAACCTGGGAAGTAAAATTAGCTTTTAATTTCTATTCATGTTGTTAATAAAAATATTTCTTGTATTTAAATATTCAACATATCAGCAGGTTTTCAAGACTATACAATTTTATTTTTTGGAAACAGTATTGTGTTGTTTTTATGGATCGACACAAATCGGTTTAACTGCATTTTTTTTTTAATTTATAGATTTAAAACGAATAAATTTTCCTATTGTAGGCATGTTTACAATCAGCATGACTAGACAAGCCCAGTTTAATAGAATGCCATTTTAAACTTAGGGTCGAGCCAAACAGACACTACCTTAATTTAAATTCTATGATTTAGTTAGACATATTGAACTAAAACAATAGGAAGGAAGGCAGAGCCAAAACTCCTAAATAGATGGTTATCATAATAAACTATACATTTCTTAATTAGTTCGTAAAATTAATTAAGAAATCTGTTACACTATTCAAACTGGGAAATTTATCTTGACTGTACGCAGTTGTGGTCATCTTGTAATAGAATTTATTATAATTTTTACTATATAGGCAAAATCGGTCGCTTATATTTCATATTATAGATCTAATAAATCTATGTACATTTTTCACTTACTCTTCAAAAAAGCACGGGAGTGGCCTCATCAAAGTCGTGGGCAAAACCATGTATTATAAATATACAAAGGCATGATAAATTGTATATGTACCTACAACATTAGTATCAAAAGTACTGCAAAGATTGTTTTCTTAGTTCAGCTTCAAACATTAACAATGACCTTTAGCCTGAAAAAAACAAAAAAATATTTTAACTAAATGTTGTGCAGTGCAAAAACGAATGCACGGTGTCATGGGACACCGGGTCGGTACACAGTTCCTGTCGCCATCGGCGTACCGCCTATCGCCATGGGCCTGCCGTCCTTGGCCTTATTCCATCGCAGTGCTACTGTCGGCAGGCCACTTTCGCTAGGCCACCTTCGGCCGGTCAGACGCCCCTTCATCCTTATCGTCCTATGGCACACTCCGAATAGTCACCGCACCCGGCTCCATAGCCCCCACCAAAAATAAAAATTATAATTTAAAACAAACATTTCACCTACCTTAAAGAAACCAAATGAATTAAGATAGTAATTTCAACCTCTACACTCTAAAAATTTCTCCTTGTCTAAAATTACATCGAATTTGTAGTTATTTTATTAAAGAAAAACCTTTCAAATTAAACACATTTAGTGCAAGTGGAAAAAATGTAACATAAATTATAATACGGCTATGGCTGAATGGTAGATACGTCAGGCCATCAGTCAGCAGGTCGCGGTTCAAATCTTGCACGCAGCTTTTTTTCGCTTTTTTTTAGTAAAAACATTTTGTTCAAAATAATGCGTGTGTAGTTTTAGGTCGATAATAATCTGTAAGGTGTTGCTGACTATTATCGACCTAGTTTTCAACAAAAGTGTTTTATAGTGTAGATTAACAAAGATAAATTTTTTCTTTAATTTTGTAAAGTGCTTTTTCCCAAATTAATATTTTTCTTTTTAAGTAAACTATTAAAGTTTTATTAAAATACATTGAAATTGATTATGGAGGAGTATTAGCTTGGTCCTCTGCGCATTTCATTGGGGCTAATGTAAATCGTCAGGGAACCTTTACCAAAAAATCTCATACAAAAACTAAAGATATTATATTACACTCCTAATCATACCAATAAGAAGTTCATAATATCAAAGTTAAAACATGAGCTCCATAATCAATCGTGTTTTTTATTTTCTTTGCTTGCATACTACAACCGGTTGGTTTTTCAACTCTAAATTGTAATTGTAAAGGCAATTGAAAATAAATATTAGCAACAACAGATACAAATTGTTTTCGAAATGAGCTGTGATGCCAACATGTATTTTTTTGCGCGGGCACTCACGTATTTCGTCAGCATAAAACCACTATCATTTAAGTGAGGTACAGACTATCGAAAATGAGTGACAGTTTTGCTAAAATTTTCGCTTGCTTGATAGTGTGGCCTCAAAATTCGTTAGTCAACAGCCGCTCACAAAGCTGTTTGCTGTTGAGTGACAGTTAGCGGCCAAATCGGTTTTTGACTGATAGTGTGTCAGCCAAGAGTTAATTTTTGTAGCATAAACTTAGCGGATTGGACGAGGAAAATCATTTTTTTAAGGAATTCATATATTTTCAATCGTACGAGGAGTTGTTAAATAATAAAAAAAATTTTAAAACATGATGATGAAAATTTTTTGTTATCAATAAAGCCCACAAATTTTCTTATTTTGCATGCTTGTGGGCCAAAAACTTTTTTTCTTCAATTAAGGTTTGAGTGTCAAACATGATAGATAGTCTGGCCAGTAAAAATCGTCCTTCAAATCTGATGAGTTTTGGACTGTCACTCAGGTTCGCTAGTTTGTACCTCAGATTAGGCGATACTTTTCAAGAATGTAGCCGAGACATCTGGTTTTTAGCCGAGACACCTAATATATAGCGAAACACCTTCACTAAGCAAGAAAAACAGCCCTTAGCCAATACACAACCCTGGTCCAATAATTCCCAAAAATTTAGACAAAAATCTCCCAAAAATCCCAGAAGTTCCAAGAAACTTCCACGCAAGCAATGGTAATACTGAAAATACCAAAGCGGCAGCATTGAGTTTTTGGGGAATTTAAGGTTCGCGCCAGCCTGTTGCCTTCGTTGTGTATTTTTTGGTACTAGTATTCATACACGTACTTGTCACACGTACTTCTTACACGTGTTGATTAAAAGTATTTTTTTTTTGTATTACAAGAAATTTTTACCCTCAACATAGAACACATTGATATGCACAAGGTGCCATAGGAAACTTCGTTTCAAATAGTCAACAATTAACTACAAATCTACTCTAAATATAGGCCCTTTAACTAACTATTGACCTACATGCGTCCGTAATAGACTTTCTACTAAATGCATAAGCTCATGGCCGGCCGGCTTGGTAATGTTTATTATGAGGTCCAACATTTATTCTGGTTATTGCATCAATGATACTTCATTTCCAATATTTATTAGGATTTCTTTTCAAGGTTTCCAATTTCTTGGCATCCAATTGTATACCCGATATAATAAGTATAAATTTATATATTAGTATAAATTTAAATTAGTATAAATTTAGTATCAATTTACTCAAACTTCCGTTAATAGAATCAAAGAAAGTATGCTGCATCTGCTTTGTGTCTATGGCGAACAACTTTAAATTGTTCTTTTATTTAAAAGCTGCTCCATGCTAAAAGTATTGAGTGCAATCATAATTTACATAAATACATATATGAGTGCGTGAAGCACCTTTATATAATATTTTTTACTTATTCTACGAAATCAATTGAGGTTGTAGTTCAACTTCTCCCACAACTCAAGTAAAATTTTTCAAGTGAGTTTTCACTAAAAGAACGTTCATGCAACAACATTTGAATTAGATTTAAAAAAAAATAGTAATAAAACTAAAACGTGTATAACATTCAATGCGTTGGTGTACTTATGATCGCATGTTCATAAAAATCTTGCCTCATCATCATTTAAAATGTGAGTTAAAGTCCATTGCGTACTCTAACCTTTCGTAGAACTTTAACTTTATAACAAACATTATGGGAAATTTTAATTCAAATTGAAAAAGAACATAAGCTAAAGCAAAATAAAATAAAAATACAAATTTCAATTTTAACTACAAACTACTTTTTCCGAAATATATGTGGTTGTCTGTTTTTTGTTTGTTTTATTTAGTAATTTTCGCGGAAAAAGATATATCAACTTAGTCAGAGGGAATTAAACGGATGGACAGACAGCGAACAGACATACTAGCCAAAAATGATGAAACATACACAATTTTATGTACACATGTATGTAAATATACAACTTACATAAGAGAAGCAGAAAACAAATTTGTTTATGATGTGATTTCGTAGAAGTGTGGCTTCATGAAATAACACACGCGGTAGGTATCAACAACGTCATCATGATCATCGACCTCATCTACTTCATTACCACAGTTCCAAGTTCGTAAGCAGATAAAAAAGGCTTTCCTAATACAGGCGAGTCGGTGTTGAAGTTTGTTCTGGAGTCGTAAAACAGCTCTTGGCGAGTTAACATCATACGGCGTTGGCAATTAGTTCGTAAATGCAACCAAGCCACTGGGAGTTTTGCGTCTCACTCTCGCATGTAGTTAGTGGCGGTTGGCATTGGTTAACGATACCGCTTACGGTACCACGTTGTTTCCACTAACGATGCAAAAATAATTATCAAAAATTAGAGAACCAAACAAAAATCTACTTGGAAACAAAGAAGGAGAGAATTTTTGGAGTTCCGGCTTTAATATGACGGTATAAGTCGTTTGGTATTTTCTCGGAGGTGGTTCCTTAATACAGAAACTGTTTATGGTGGTAGAACCTTTTGGTTCGGCCAAGTAAATCTCCCATCCCTTGTACAACAAGGCAAGCACGCATCAACTAAAGAAAGTTTGCTCTGGAGGCTGATTCCGCAACGAAGAATTTTGGAGTGTTCACCAATTTCAGTGCTCACTTTTAATTTGTTCACCAGCAATGATGAGAATGTATTATTTTGATGGTTTTAGTGAACACTAGAGCCTAAATTTTATTACTGGAAAATTTGCGTTGAATTTTTTGTTTTTAAGTGTTCACTGGTCGCGTCAGTAAATAAAACTACGCCACAAAAAAAAATTCACCACAAAAATTAGATGTGTTTTAAGCTAAATTTGGGCTGCTGGATATGAATATGACATTAATTTATGTTTCTTAAGAAGCGTTCATAAAGATCATTCTTGATCATCACTATTGATCCATCAGTATACACCCTGAAGTTGAATGGGTCGATTATGGATGGCAAGCGAACTTCAGTTGGGTTGCCAGTTGCTAAAAATCATATTACGGATGGCAACTGGCAACTGAGAGCTATCAATTTCAGTTGCTTTTTAGTGCTTGCAACCACAAACTTTCAGTTGCCGGCTAGCAACGCAACTGAAGTTCGGTTGCCATCAATAATCGACCGAGAAGTATTTTTCTATGCTACCTCCCTTCCACTCGCGTCTGGATGGAATAAGGACTTTGAAGATGCTATCGAAGTCCAGATCAGGTATCATGTAGTCAGAGGGCTTCCTCAGTGTCTGTGGTAATTGATCTAAGATTCTGGCATGACCATAAGTTCTTGATCTCCACCTTTCAGATGCCGCTAGTCTTGCAGCACATCGATATATGGATATATTGCAAATAAACATATCGGCGATATATATCGATATATTTTTGGGAAAATATCGATATATCGATATTTTTGCTCATCCCTAGTATGAGTATAATTAAAATGCCAGTGGGGCAGAATCAACAAATTTTGGAAATATATTAACCATTTCTAACCCTACAGTCCGATCAGTATAAAATTGTACATCAGTATAAAATTGTACAGGATATCAGAGAACTATTCTTATTTAATATAGGAAGATGAGCTTCCCATATTGTGCCAGCCTATATGATTCAAACAGTATCAGTACCTTACAGTGTTATAGAGGATTGTCAACGAAGTAGCAGATCATCGAGTTGCTCAATGTCACACTCTGTTTGGCAATTCCGTCCGCAATATTGTTTCCGGGACAATCTGAGTGTCCCAGAACTCAACCCAATGTTACTCTCGAATGTCTCGCAAGTAGTGTAAACACCATTTATGGCGGCGATGGCCGATTTGCTGTCGGTAAATATGTAGATATCTTCCGACATCCTATGGTACCTAAGCCATCTTGCCATCCTAATGATAGCGGAGATTTCTGCTATAGCCATCCTGAAGCCTGATTAGAGCTCTTACATTAAAGATTTCCACATATAAACCTCCGCCAGTTCTGTTTCCCCTGTTGGAGCGATCCGTAAGGACTTTTTTCGCTCCATCAGGGCTAAGTGAAGAGCAATACTGTTCCCTGCTGGGAACAAGTGAGAGAAATAGCCCACCAAAGTTCCACAGAAAATATTATGATAGCTTTTTTTTAAACCAACATGTTCTTGAAACTGATTTTAAATCTTTATTATTGTCTCTATTTAGTTTGATAAATAATTTTATTTGACTTATTATTTCATTTCATTTACTTTCCGCCAATGTTGGAAACCTGATAAAATTATGAAATTCTTTGATTTATTTTTTAAATTTCTCTAAAACATTTTTTGATTGAAACAATTTGTTTATTGAAAAAATCAGAATTTTTTTTCAAACAAATTATTAAAAAAAATTTGCATTTGAATTTACAAATTTCTTTATAGGACCTAAATTGAACAAACTTGTGTAGGCTTCGGTGTGCAATAGTCAATGTTGTTGTGGATTCTTTGATGCTGTCGCAGAATCCTGGAGTGCCCATAATCAGTTCGTGACCATGGACATGTAGAAATATCTATGTAACTATGCAAATTTTGTACAATTCAGAAAAACAGCTATCGAGATTTTTATAAATAGCTAAACCAGCTGTAGGAAAACATGTTTTTCGCGAATATCTCGAAAATCTTCTTGAGAAAAATAAATGGATGTCATATTCGTGTTCAGCGACCCAAAATTATTTCAGAAAACATCTTATTTTTGCGGTGATGGCAAAAAGTTGAAAATTTGTGAACCAGTGCAATCAGCTAACCACCGAGCTAAGAAACTTCAGTTCATCCGATTACAACCTATCGCTGGCCGTGAAATTGTGGAGACCTTCACCGTTAACGTAGATCACTGCAACTTATTGGTAGTCAATTTCTTATGGCCTTAGTTGAACGACGTGGATGATATCTAGTTCGAGCGAACCACCCCCACAATGGATATTCTGCCTGAATGACCCGCCCTTACTGGTAAACCTTTTATATGTATACCTGTGTGATTATATATTATTATTCCATATGATAGCTTAAAATAATCATACTACAAAGCAAATATATGTATATCCGAGTACATATACTGTACACTTTTATCACTAGTATTCCAAAAAGTACTTGTACTTATATTCTTTTACCTTTCAAACCCACATCGTAATTATTACGTTTTAAGATCATTATCGCTAATATGATTTTTATTGAGAATATCATCATGAAGTTTCTAAAGCTTGCATTTATTTTATATCATTGTTGGTTCCTGAATTTTAGGTAATTTTTAAGTTATTAAGTATTTGTTTAGGTATGTGGCGTATTGTTACTCTACATTTGGCCCTTAAGCCTGCTTTTTTTATTGTTGCATATGTTTAGTTTTTCAGAAAAACATGTAAATATAACGTTATTATGGCATGTAAGGAGACCACTGCTATTCTGTCTTGCCATTTATACATCATGTTGTGCTTTTCTGTTATAATTTTAAACCTTAGCCCACCTCCATACACAGAAAAAAACTAGACAAGAACTGTGTAACAATAACACCATGTTATAAAAAAAAATATGCATTTTAATAACATATCGTTACCTCAAAATACGGATGTCGTATGTTACAAAACTTAACTTTTCAGGAGACGGTTTTTAATGTTTAACATCAAATATCTTTAAAATGACCTAAAGGACACTCCAGTTTTGTAGTGAATATAACCTATGTCTTTTGTTTTCATCAGCATAAGTCAAATTTAATATCGTCATAATGGCAAGGGCGTTATTAGCCTTTTGCCTCAGAATTCATTTGTCGTATATCACGTTTTTTAGCAACTTGTAAATTTATTCTTTGAACATACGACAAAAATCATACTGGAAGGATTTAATCTGCCAAAGTAAAATTGGAAATTTCATGATAAAACCTTAAAAAAACATTATGGAAACCAATGGACATCTATTAAAAACGTTTATTAATTAATTCAAAAAAAGGATATATAAAATTTTTTGACGTACAATATAATTCATACTGCACATCTGCGAAAATATAAGCCTTAGAAAGAAACTGATAACACGATTAGAAAGAGCATGCGAATTTTACTACGAATATATAATAATCTCAAAATCGGAAATTTTTACATACGACATCCGTATTTTGAGGTAGCGATATGTCATTAACTTAATACAATATTTCGTTGTATGTATTTCTTTCCTATGCTGGTTATTTCTCTTCCTTTCATACATAAGTACTTAAAACAAGTTTTATATCATAAAAAAATAACTGGGATATGGCTTGGCTGTAGAGGGTATGCCCAGGTTCGTATCCCAGCCATGTCAACATCCTTTTTAATTTATATATATTTTTTTCTTTTGAAATAATTTTGTCATCAATATATCGGAGTTCTTTATCACAGGAAATTTGAAAAAAAAATATTGAATACCGGGATGTTTGTTATCAAAAACGAAACTTATTTTTTCTGTGTGTTCTTAATTTTGCGAGATAGCTATCAAATATATATAAATTTCTATAGAATGGAAGTTCTTATAATTTTTTTGTTTTGTTTAATGATCACTCATTATCTCATACACCCTTAACGTCGGTCTATGGCAGGAATCGAACCCATGACTACTAGATTGGCAGGCGGCTACCATTGCTACCAATCATCTATAACAGCACTACTTATGTTTTTATTTACAACTAGCCTATACCACACAGTCTCTTGAAAAATTCAAGAAAAATAAGGAATATAATCTTCCCTAAGGTGGTGCAGAGAATAAACTCATCAAATAATCATCAAGAATAAGCCATCAAATTAGCGGTTTGACCGCGCATAGAATACAAACAATATATTAGATATAATTTACCTAAAATATAAAAGAATAAAATATGTGTAATCTCCTTCTTGTGTAGGGTACATAATCACGTTTTCTTAAAATATGATGCGTGTAACTCAATTTCTTTTTAACACACAAAAATAAAATTATGTTTATGGAGTCGTTTAACCACTTAATGTCGCATATGAATTATTTTTGATGATGTTTTTATATTTAAAGTTAAAAACATAAAAATACTATGAAATATTTATACAAACTCGTATACGAATCCGAATACTTTATTTTATATGATTTGAAAGTAAGTGAGGAGGTCTATCACATCACTGCCCCACTCATCTATACAAACTGAGTTGAACACATGGTTATTTGGATGTGTCTGTCTGGTGATTCTCTATTCTCTCTTAGGATTCTTGATGGTAGAATTTTTTTTGCTTCATACCTTTGTTAACATGGCTTACTGTGGCATTTACCTACATATTATTTTTTTCGTAAGTACTTTTCATGTTTTTGGTTTTTTTATGTTTCTTGGTTTTTGGTATCTTAACAATTCGCCCTCAAATGTCACTATAAGAGACACTGGTTGAGTTTTTTTATTTCAGTTTTAATTTACAAGTGTTTCAAAATCAGCCCACAGAGTGTGGGAACATTTTTTTCTTTCTATACCCTACACTATTATTAATAGGAACTATACGTTTCTGTTAGTTTTTGTATCGATGTAATACAAAGGGAAGATATCTCTGATCCGACGACCAGCAAACTTAGTATCAACGAAGACACAGCTGATAACGGTATGATATTGAAGAGACAGAAAATAAATGCAAAAAGTTTTTTGTGGAATAAAATTTTGAATTATCTGATTATGGCACATACTGCGCTTTAGGGATTGGCAAGAAATAACGCTATAATGATATATCGATATTTTCTTACAAATATATCGATATATCTGTGGTCACAAGCCTTAACCGCCTAAGTCTGTTTTCCAAGGTTTTCAGGAGAGCAGTTTAAAGTTTAAAACTCTCACTGCAAATCAGGAGTTGCTTTTTTGTTGTTAATTTTTTTACAGATTCGAAGGAAGCGTATTCTTTTAATCATCTCTTTAACAAAATAGTTCTTTAGCGTTGCACTCAAGAGATAACAGCGAAAAAGACACGTAGGCTCTTATGGCTTATTGAGTACAACAAATTCAAAATGCTAAAGTTGAGTTAGGCTTCTGTGCCACAAGAAAAAACTAACTTTTAGTGCACCTAAGTCAACTTAAGTCTTTATTTTATGTCAACATTTGTATGATTTTATCACACATGTTGAGCTAAGTTCTTATTCCTTACTGATAATTCATAATTTGTCGACTTATGTTATATTTTCACTTTGGAGTCCTTGAACATAAGAAACTTTTCTAAGATATTTAATTTAGAAAACACCTTTTATTTAATTAAAAAATAAAAGTGTTACAAGGATTTTTTTGTCGTAAGAGGTATGTGACATCAGTATATATTTTATATATCAGCAATATCCACTTACGTAACATACTCGTTCTTAAATGAAGATTAAATTAAAAAAATCTAAAAATACCAATATACTTACTTTTTTTCTTAGGACGTTCTTCCTGAAGCTTTTCTAATTCGATCTTCTTTAATGCTCTGTCAGACATTTTGCATATAATTTTTTACAAAAATTGTTAAAAACTTTTAAATCAATCACCAAGATGCAGAACTCTCCTCAATGGTCTATCTCGACTTGTGACTAATTTTTTAAAAATGTTCAATATTTATAGTTTGAAATAAAGACTAAGGTCTACTTAAACAACCATTTCTTTTTAAATTCAAATTTGGAATAAGAATCTAACTTAAAATAATATTTTCGTAAAGTGATTTTTTAGTTTGGAAAAGAACTGAACTCAATTTATGCCTATCAAAAATCGATGTTATAATTCGGAATAACAAAGTAACTCAGCTTAGGAAAATAAAATGTTTACTTTCTACTGAGGAATAACGACATAAGTTTTATTTTGGCAATAATAAAAACTGTATGTTTCTAATTATCATATCTTAAATTGATTTAGGCCATTATTCCAAAGTAAAAATATAGAATTATGAAACACTTAATTTGAGTTAGGAAACTAACGTCGGTGAATTATGAGTTAAGTTGTTAATCCAAAACAATAATATAAAAAATTACTTAAGCTATTAGGTCTTTTAAGGATAGATGTTATATCAAAAAAGATACAATTACCAGAAATTGATAGCAAGTAGATTCATACATGCCGAACGCGATAGCAGCAATAACTCAGTTTCGTCCTAACTCGACTTAGGCGGTTAAGGCTTGTGACCACAGATATATTTTTAATTTCAATTTATCGATATATCGATATTTTTCCAAATATATCGACAGTATCAAATTAGATATTTTTTTTTGCTTCAGTCTTCACCAAATAGAATATTACTAACAAAATCTTTTGTTTTATTTATAATATTTTGTCTATTCGAAATATTATCATTCTTTGAGTGTAATTTTATTGATGTATGTTCCATGAAATATTTGTGTAACAGTAAGGATCTTGGAAATTAGCTCTTTCCAGCTTAATTATTTATAAGAAATGATTTTTTTGTTTTATTTAAAAAAAATTTGGGACTACGTATGAATTATCATTGTTGCAAATTATCGATATTTCGATATATCGATATTTTTTATTCGATATATATATTGATGCCGATCGATATACAAAAATATATCGATATCGATATATATCGATATATTTTTTTCACTTGCCCATCCCTACTGCACTTATGTGCTATAGGGCAAAATGTGGACTTTTGCAAAACAAATGGTAATAAATCTTAAATTTCTAAACTGCTGATTAGTTGTATCTGAAATTTTGAACATCTTTAGAGAAGGAGTTAGGCTTTACAACGCATAAGAGGAGTTACAGTGGGCCAAATTTGACTAACTGACGGACGAAAAAAATCTACCAAGCTGAATTAAAAAAAATCAGCATTGGTACGGCTTAAAGATGATATTGTTGTCGAACTTTGGTTTTTTATTTTAATAGGACAATCTGTTCTCCAGTTATACTAACATTTCTTTTAACTGTAAATTAATTTTCCCATTTTTTGTTCGCTTCTAATTTTCTGCATATTTAATTTTGAATAAAATCAAAAGTTTATGGGACTAGGAGAAATCGATTTTTTTTTAAATTAAGGGTCACTTTAATGAGTAGTTAGTTCTAGTAACACTGGCCGGTCACAATATTACATCATCACAACTCGCGAACAGTTCGTCTCATTTAAATAAATAAATCATTATAATATGCAGAATAAAATTAACGTTAAACCACTCATATACACTCATATACATTGTTTCAGAGCTATTCGGAAATTAGCGGCGAAAAATTTGTTTTTTCATGCAAAATTGAAACGTTTTTAAAAACTCATAAAAAATTAACGCACATACGCATACTCAAATTAAGAGTTTTCTGGCCCACTGTAACTCCTCTTGTGATTAAACCACTGAGGCACACGCTGTAAGGCGTGTGCCTCTAGAGATGTTCGAAGTTTAAGATAGATCCAATCAGCAGTTTAGAAGTTCCAGATATATTACCATTTATTTTACAAAAGTCCCCACTGTGTAGTGTATCATACGGCCTGCACTACTCGGCTTTGGTTTGTCTTGTAGTATAATTTATATGAAATTTGTTCAGTACGAGTTTGTGTCTAATTTTCTACTTAATAACTTCTCTCTCTATTCCTAAGGAAGTTGTTATTTGATAAAAAATTAATTTTATTTTGAGTTTTCTAAGAACACATCTAAGAGTTTGTATAATTCTAAGACTTGAGATATTGCATCCGTGTAGCGTATTATGATGAAAGAAAATATTACTCTAATAACACTGTATAACGAAATAATTTTTTTTTTATATAACAAAGTTCTAACGACTGATACTGGTAGAAGGCGCCAAAAAATATATACGTGTATTGGCGGTTTCAAAGTTCACAACTCGAATTCATTTTAGGAGTAGTTAAATAATGACACGGCATAGGAAATGTTGTAAAATTTCAAAACGCTAATATACGTATACACATATATATTTTTAGTGTCCTTTACCAGAATCAGTCGTTAGAACCATGCTAATTTTTTTTTTGTATTGTACAGTGTAATAGAAGTTGAAGCTAAATTTCTATCAAAAGCTACAACTAAGCTGTAATAAATTCTACAAAGAATTCAACATCCTGTTTTTGATCCCAACAAATACTTCAATCAATAAACATTCGTAATGGTCATTAATTTTACCTCAGTTACTAGGACATTGTGGTAGTCAGTTACACTTTCTAATAACTGTCCACCAACATATCACCCATCTTGAGATGCTTTAACTTAAACATTTTCTCTAAATTGTTTCTAACATTTGACTTAAAATACATGTAACTTTTAATACATATGAAAAAGTTTAGAGTTCATTAAAATTGATGCTTAAGCAACATAATTGACACACGTTTTTTTCTATTCGTATTATTGCTGCTGCCTGTTACATCAAGTCAATTTGATGATGTTCAATAGTTACAACAATATGATCTTTTTTAAGCAATTCGCGGTATTAGTTTAATTCCAATTTCATGTACAATTGGCGTTTTCTTATTGACAGTTGTTGACATATTAAGAGAATACAAAACGAATATGTCGTGGATGGCAACAAGGGAATCGTGTTATTTTTTTATTTAGTGCATTATTATTGCATCTTAGGCTTTTCTAATTTAATTTAATTAAATTTTTTGCTTGTCTTTTGACACACTCTGATTTGGTAAAGCATCAATGAAATGCACTTTGGCATTAGCAATATTATTATATACTGTTATATCTAATTTATTTTCTATATTTCTAATTCAATTAATTAACTTTACTAATGAATTTTAGGCCTTAGTACAGTAACTCGGTAAGCCACATGAAATCAAAAATTGTTTTTATATCCTAATTTCCTTGCTAGGTACCACAGCTTTGCATCCAAGAGAAATTTTTAAATAAATTCTAGGGCTTTGCAACTAATTATGCTGCTTATTTAAAGTAGAAAATTCCAAAAACCATACAATTTTAAATTTTATTTAAACGGAAAAGCCGATTTATTCCGTATTCTGTTTTTGTGGCTTAGCGCGTTATTGCACTAAGACTCTTAATATTAATTTTGCAATGTGCCCTTTCCCCAGTATATATTTTACTATTCAGAAAATATTAAAATTAGCACAAAAAATACATTGAAATTATATTGTCTTTGTTCATTTTTTATTGTTGTTAATATGAAGACACATAAAGAAAATATTTTACTTTATAAAATTAGTGTCTTATTATAAATCAGTGTTTTATTATAAATTAGTGTTTTATTATAAAATTCTAAGATCCCGGATCCCGGATCCCGGAATTTACATAAACCACTACCGTTTGGGATCCTTAATGTGAACCCAAGCTAAAATTTAAAAAGTGGTCATAACCTTTAGTTTCGTCCTGCGATTATTATACTCTTTTTTGTTTTTAGAGAGTGGATGTATTTATAGTGCTTTCAAACCGTGTGCTCATTTTGGGTGGTGTATTGTTTTCCAAAAATCATTCCCAGAACAACCGCGAAAGCATTGAATGAGGCAAAAAGTATAATATTTCTATGAGTTACATTGGCAAAAAAAAATCTGTGTTTTACTATAAAAATCCCTAATCCTGAAAAATCCCGGGCTTTGAAATTCTAAGATCCCGCATCCCGGAATTTACATAAACCAGTACCGTTTGGCGTCCCTAATGTGAACCAAAGCTAAAATTGAAAAAGTGGCCATAACTTTTAATTTCGTCTTGCGATTATTATACTTTTTTTTGTTTTGAGAGAGTGGATGTATGTATAGTGCTTTCAAACCCTGTACTCATTTTGGGTGGTGTATTGTTTTGCAAAAATCATTCCCAGAACAACCGCGAAAGCAAACGTGACGTAAAAAATCGAAAAATATAATTTTATTTCAGGATCCATTGAAAGAGGCAAAAAGTATAATATGAATTATACCTTCTCATATTTTTATTAGTTACATTGGCAAAAAAAACACCAAATATACACTTAAAATGAGAATCACCTTATTAATATTGCTACCAGACGAAGTTGGAAAAAAACCGCCTCGAAATAGCAAGTAAAAAATTTAAGTTTTTAAAGTTGCGTTTTCTTTTGTTTTATAGAACTAATATGAGAAAACATTACGAGTCGATAAATTAGCGATCTGGCAGCTATAGTTTAATGTTCTCATATTTTATGAAAGCCCACTATAGATTACTCTAATATAAGGAAGAAATCATATAATAGGTCGTTTAAAGGATTACACATAAAAAATTATATAACAAAAAGTTAAAGAAATTTTTAAACATATTTAAAGCATAAAGTTGAAAATATTAACGCAGCACAGAAAAAATTATCAGCAAAAAATTTTCAAACAAAAGTTTGTCTAAAAATAAATTTCATTATCAGTAAATGTTCTGTACATAATCAATGAATTGTTTGTTTGAATTTTTTTTAGGAAGCAAACACCAAAAACAACAAGAAAAACTGTGTCGTAAAAAAGCACCCCGATGACGACATACACACAAATAACTAGCAAAAGGAAAGCGAGTGTACCAAGTTTGTTTACTGTAGATTTTTGAGTGAATCAATTCGTTAATGCCGTTGCGTTAATTCTCATTAATTTTTTTCGAGTCTTTAGATAAAATTTCAGACTGGAACAAATTTAACAAACTGAAATTTCATAAATGCTTAATGGATGATGATGATCATGATCACCCAGACATATATTTTGTTTCAATGTATTACAAAAAATCCAGTAAATATTTTTATTTGATTAAGTAAATTATTTTGTTTAATATTTGTTAGTATTTTTAGAAAAATTTTTTATAAATTCCGAAAAAAAATTTGTTTGATATTTTTCAGAAAGTCCAGTAAATCGTTTTGTTTGATTTAGTAAATTGTTTTGCTTACAATTTGTAAATATTTTTAGACAAATTGTTTTATAGATTTAAACAATTTGTTCACTGAAAAAAACACGTTTTTTTTCAATGAAATTGTTGAGATATTTGTGTCTATACTTACAAATTTGTTTGTAGGTCCGTTCCTAGACAAAATATTTACTATTTCATTGAATTGAAATTTAGTTTTTTCTGTGTGTCGCGTTCGTTGTATGTGCAGAAATTACAATAATTCAATTATTGGATTCATTCTAGTCATTTAATGAGCAAGAAATGTTAAATTTATTTAAACGTATCTTTCAGTTGAAGAACAAGCTTGTCTGTCCGCTGATAAAAACGGGGAGTTTCACTTTTTCATAACTTGTGTTTTGTTCTCGTCCAATAACAAATAGAATATTATTGAAGGGTTGGCAAAACATTTTATTCGTGCATCTTTCAAAAAGGTGACACTCTTGTATATAAAAGACAATACCACAAGCTACTTAGGAATGCCAATCCTGAAGTCTAGGTATCAAAAATCTCGAAAGTTTTTGGAACTCAGAAATTCCGAATTGTGGTACTCGTATAAAATATTTTCGGAAAATCCAGAAATTTTATAAATTAAAGTAAAATTTGTTTATAACAAACCCTTAATAAAAAGTAACACTTACTACATGTGTATAAAAAAATTCAAAAATTTTACTGCAATTGATTTTGAATTGTTAAAAAATATGGTGAAGTTAAGATTGTCAGAAATCCCTTCTTTATCATGCTCTCACAATTTTTTAACTTACATTCCAATACAGTAACCCAATTTTTAAATGCTACTTCTACTAATAAAAAACAATTGTTTTTTTTTTTTCTAGCTAATATACTCCCATTGAACTGCGCTTATATCTTTATGTTGTCGCACAATCATAAATCACATCTTTTCGCAATACAAACAAATATTTATTTATCTACTTTTAAGCACACAAATTAATCAATGGCCAAAAATCAAAACAAATTCAAATAAAATAAATCAAATTAAAGAAATATTAATAAACATGAATTCGAATTACTTTATCTTTAATGACATAAACCTGGTATCACAACAGTCAGTCCAGCTACCAATAAAACCCTATTGAAGCAAATAGAAAACGGATCGAAATCGAAATAATGCCATACTTAAAAACTGCCAACTGTTCCCATGTGTCTATCGCTAATGTCGCCATAGAGAATACTCTGGCAATAAAAAAAGATTATGCCAAACATAATGTAGCAAAATATATTTTGCTTTACTTTCATAGTCTAAATGATATTTCTGTACGAGTATATTCGTGGTTAAACATGCAACAATCAAATCATAGTCTTTTGGTTTTTTTTTCTTTTTCTTTTCCACTAGCAATATGAACTAATGAAACTCCAACAATTTTCACATCGCACATACAGTCATTCATATTCATATTTGAACTGTTTTAAGTCAATACGAGTATGTAGAAAAATATATGGTCAAATCATATTGTGCCACTTACTATATTCATTTATCAGTTAATAGCGATCAGAGATCAATTACACAACCACAATGATAATTTTCATGGACGACTATAGCAATGTATCCATTCAGAGTTTGCAAGTATGATTTAACTAGCGACAGTGGGATGCAAAACTATTGATATATGATTTGATAAATCGATATATCAATAAAATTGTTACCCATTTCTTCTGCCATAAGTTCCTTTAGTTCTCTTATGTTTCTTAAATATATTTTTTTCTGACATGGATGCCTTGCTAGTCGTCTCCGAACGCTGAGGCAGTAATTTTTTCGGAATCTAGATTCTACCCTCTTAATTTTGCTCCACACTGTATCTGACAAAACATATTGCATATATAGCTACTATGGTAGAGATTGTTGTAGTCTTTAAATATCTGATATAAATGATCAGCTTCCTTAGTGGCATTAACTTGTATTATACTTTTGTAACTACACAAAGAACACCAACAACAACAAATGCTACAATTCTGTTAAATATTGTCTGGTCATATTACAACTATAATAAAAAAAGAAAACAAAATATACCAACAATTGCATTGATCTCTATTGTTGGACACATGTCTGAGCGGATGTTTTAGGAACGTTACAAAAAAATATATATCCAAGGAACAGTAACAACCACTGTAACAACAAACACCAACAACTCAAATACAAAGACATAATTGTATCATACTTGTTCACAATCACAGACATTATTTACCGTCAGTTTATTTTACTATTCACTGTGGAGATGTGAATGTGATCTTACACTTGTTATTACTCTCATTCCTTTATGATTATGATTATTGTGTTTGTAGCTAGTGTCGGTTATTATTGCTTTTACAGTGGCATTAAGTGGCTGGATGGGACGGCACGTAAGTTTGTTTGTTTGTTTGGCCGTTTGTCTGAATGTTTGTTAGCAAAAGCAAGTTAATAACTAACAACCTTTTCCTTTCGGTTCACACAATCTATCATTTCGCTGAGACACTAATAGGACTCCTTCGATATTGTTGTTGTTGAAGTTTTTAGAAATAAGTCTTAAGTCATAATATCTTTATAGTGCCAAATGTATGCGAACATAATCGAAACTCTTGGCTCAGCACCGATACCTGTTTTACCCTTCTGCAGTGGTATACCATGACAAAATTTAGAATATGATGTTTTTTATTTGCTGATTTCAAATGTAGGGTAACAAATGGTACAAAGAAAATGGACAGAAACTATTTGATATATCATGCCTATTCCACTTTTTCTGCTTTCTGGCCTATCCTATTGACAAATAACAAGAAAGATTCATGCAACAAATATCAGGAAATATTTCATAGTGTATATTTAGGCTATAAAATAGTTAAAGCATATGTGAGTGATTCTTATTTCAAATGATGTTTTCGTGTCTGTTGAAAGCATAGTAAAATATTTTATAAAATAAACGATTGCATTTAAAATTGAAAACTGCTTCAGCATAATCTAAAATAGAATGAAGTAGAAATACCTGGGAAGTGATACTATTTTTCTGATAGGTATTCTCGAGTACAACATGAACCTGTTTTTAAAATTTCCCAAGCACCTCCAAAATCTTAAGTTATGGGTAAAAACTGTAATTATGAATGGTGTAAGTATTGAGAAATCAGATGCTTTTGATATTCTTGGCATGAAAATTCAGTATGACGTTCGATGGACTGATCAGATTTTCCAAGTCTCAAAAGAAGCATTCAAGTGCCTAAGTTTTCTTTGACGGTGCAAAAGTTACTTCACTCCATCTGATGTCCTTAATATTTATACCCCCTACATCCGATCGAAAATAGAATACAACTCTCATTTATTGGCAGGTGCTTCGAAGTCTATTTTGAAGTTACTCGACCGCGTACAAGAGAGGGCGAAGAAGATCATCGGCGACAGTAGGGTAGCCAGCTCTATTGACTTGCTGGAGCAACGACGCAATGTAGGATGTATTTCGTTATTTTATCGGTACTACAATGGAATGTGTTCTGATGAAATCAGGGAACTTGTTCCCGAAACCCGCTCTTTTCTGAGAACAACAAGTTCTTCATTAAGAGCACATCCCTTTGAGGTCGATACACCAATAAATCGCACTACGCATTGCAGAGAAAATTCGTTCTTTGGCCGAACAGTTTGTATGTGGAATAAGCTTCCTGCAGAGATCTTTCCCGCCACTTTCATTGTTGGAAGGTCTGAATCGAATGTTCATAAACACTACTACCTCTATCCTCCTTCCCATAACCAATTTTCCTAATTCTGGCACAATGCATTGCATGAGTAGGGGTTATCCCACGAGTGCTGGTCTTATATATAAAAAAATCGGTTGATATTCCATTAAGTTATAGGCTTACAAGTTCATAAAGGTACCAAAAGCCGGTTTTTTACCCGTAGCTCAAGATTTTGGAAGTGTTTGGCAAATTTCAAAAACATGCCCTTGTTGCACACCAAAATACCTGCCAGAAAAATAGTGTCACTTCCCACACAGAAAAAACAAATTTTTCACTTCAAATACCAAATTCCCTGAATCAAATGTATATTTGTTCAATTTAGGTCCTATAAAGAAATTTGTAAATTCAAATGCAAAAATTTGTAATAATTTGTTTGAAAAAAAAATTCTGATTTTTTCAATAAACAAATTGTTTCAATCAAAAAACGTTTTAGAGAAATATAAAAAATAAATCAAAGAATTTCATAATTTTATCAGGTTGCCAACATTGGCGGTAGGTAAATGAAATTAAATATTAACTCAAACAAAATTATTTATCCAACTAAATAGAGACAATAATAAAGATTTAAAATCAGTTTCAAAAATATGTTTGTTTTTAAAAAAAAGCAATCATAATTTTTTCTGTGCAGGTATTTCAACTTCTTGCATTACTGTCAATAGGGTATACAAAGAAAAATTTTAAAACATCAATACATCGAAAACTCGAGCCAATCTGACAAAATGGTGAACGCCATTTGATTCCTTGGGCCCTAATTTTATAAGATCAACTATCTGAACCTTTTCCCGAATTTTTGACTTCCACAGTGTCATTAATGACAAATCTACCATCAATGCAATGACACATCGACAACAGGAAATGAATACTTGACACTAATTTAATGGCAAAATGTCATCAATATGTTGTCGCTGGTAGAAAAACCGTGATAACTTTGATGTAATTTGACATTAGTGCTATTATGTCAAGAGTTTTCGTTTATGACCAAATAATATTTTTCATGGCTGTGATGTCTTTACTAACAAACACCAATACTCAGATTATCAGTTGAATTGGTCTTGAGCTTGAACAGTTGAATACCGCATTAGTTCGAAGAAGGGATGAGGCAATCGGAATATGCTCTAGGCTTGTCGCTAAGATTAGATTACGTGTCGTCTCTACTGACCTTAAATTAGCCGAGATATTAATTCATCTAACAACCACCTATACGCAGATTAATTTTTACATAAGCTGTCATCAATGGAATGATTGAAACATTTATACACATTTGTGACGCGCAAAATAGAAAGGGACCTAAGGGCAAAACCGGTTTTGTTCAGGAGAGCCATTTTAAAGATTTAAATACGTGTATCTTTGGTGTACCATCACTGAGCGTATTGGTATTGGTCTCATTTGAAAGCGACATATCTTATGACGTCAGGAACGTGTTGGTCAACCTTGAAAACGCGCGTAGGTCGTCCTTACCTCTTGTTTTGTGTAGTTGGTTTCTACTGTTTTCTACCTAGCGCGCTGTTTCCATGAGTTTGATATCAATTTTGCTTGCGTTTTATCGAATCCAGGTTTATTTTCTGAAATTATTAATTGTGAATTATAATAAATACTCATTTATAATTCTTTTAAATCGCGAATATCACTCTGTTAGTACGAAAATTTTTTCAAATAACCTTATTATGTTATTCGCGAAAATAATTTAAAACTAATAACATTCTTACTGACTATTTTAGGATGAAATGGTGGAGGTCTCTTTCTATTTGCGCTTAGAATCGTCGACTTCAATTTCATAAAACGCGCATATCTCTGGGAGGGAACACTTTTGGGGCATGGGATCGGTCTCATTCGATGCTCAGATGTTGTCCACATCAAAAAAAAAAGTGAAAATTTATTTGTTTTTACCCTAGGTCCCATTCTCTATGCGCTGTCACATTTATATTTTCTTACTTTTTTATAATTTATCTATAAATTTTGAAACGTTAAAAAAAGTGAACAGCAGCGGAAGGGCAGAAACGATATAGGTAGTATTATCCGTTTAAATATTTCTTATTTCCTTTTAAAATATTTTGACTCTGGTTGTTATATTTCCAAGGAAAGAATTATGTAGGTTGAAAACATTCTTACTTTCCTGATACAGTGATCTAGGCGCACGGTAGTGCGCTAGGCCAAGTTCCGGTCACATAGTGTGTATTTGTACACGAAATCATTCGAGCAGTTTTTACCACCCTCATAACTTTGCTCCACTTGATCATAAAATAATGAAACTTCGAAACAAAAGTTCTCCCTACAGAGGTAACCTTATAGGTGAAATTGCTACCGTAAAAGCTTTCCGAGATATTAAGGTGTATAAAGTGCGTATTTTAGTACACAGAAAAAAAGATTTGTAGATTCAAGTAAATAACTAATTGATTATGAAACTATACGGATTTTTGTAAATACAATTACGAATTTGTAAGATAAAAGAAACTCAGAAAAATATTTTCATATCAACAAATAATTGGTTGACAGAAAAAAAATTTTTTTTTTTTAATATTTTAGATTTCAAAATTATTTCAATTAAGATTATTGTTATATCAACAATGTGAATTTTCCAAACAAATTTTAATTATCTTAATTGTTGCATTCACAATATTTTTTATACACCATTACAACCCTCGAAGCGTCTTTTTGCTTGTCTGGGAAAAACACTAAATGTCTTTGGGCGGAATCGAAGCGGCTACCTCCGGACCTCTCAGCTACAGAGCAATTCGTTATTAAATACGCAAATAATGAATACACACACACAACTTGATTTGCTTTGTTTCATTTACGTGTGTGCATTCATTGGTTATATCAACAATGATGATTATTAACTTGGAACTTGGCCCTATTTTCGCATTCATCTTTTATTTGCGGATAACATATTACGTTTTTCTATTTTTTATGATACCTTCTAAGAAATAAAAGTTTAAACACTTTTCTGCAAAATGATATATTTTTTAATATTTTGGTATAAATAACAGTTGAGTATATACATACATATGTATATAAAAGAACAGGTTAGTTATAAAAATTGAAATTTTTTGCTACATTGTAGAACAAAATTGGACAAGGCACTCTCAAGCTATAATAAAATCAGTGGAACCGATCAAACTATTAAAAAATTCAAAATTAAGAAAAAAAAGCTATAAAAAACATATGCGTTTCTAATTTTTTTGAACTAAATTTGAAATTTAGTTTAACGACCTTGTGGCCTGGCCTGGCTTTTAACTGATCAATCATTAAGCAATTAATTATGTTTATTTAAAACTTGGTTTGGCTCTCCCATATACATTCGACTGTTAATTATACTGCTAAAGCTTTTTAAATTATCAGCAACTAACAATATATTATCAATATAATTTTCATCACTAATATACATTGTAAGCTCAAAAGCTCTTGCATTCATTAAGAAGCTCATAAGATCTGCTAAGTTGAAGTAGAGTAAAAGTTTAATAAAAACGCAAGAAAATTATATCATACATTTAAAGCATTAGACGAACGAATCAAGGAATGCCCAATCACGTAAAGACGATAAAGTCTCGATTTCAAAATAGGATGAATTCAATAATACGAATTTTTAGCAAATGTTGGCTGTTAAAGATGACACAGAAGCGATATAATTGCTTAACAAGCGTTCACAACTTTTCAAAATTAAACGAACATACGCTTAAAGGTTTCAGCTACATGGATGTAAGTGCAACATACATTCAGTGGTTACATTTGTCTCAAGCCATTGCTGCCGCATTACAAAACCAGTGTATTTTCGTTGGCGGCAATGTTAAACGTTATTCTTTATTATTGCTGTTGTTTGTTGTTGCTGCTGTTGTTATTATTACCATTATTGACTGCTGTCTATCTCTGCCATTCATCTTAAAAAATAGTCACTCACTCAATCGACTCATTCACTCTCAAATTGTACTATTATGTTGGGTAATTTAAGTCGCTTTATATGGCACAAAAATATTATTTTACCGCCAATCAATTGTTGGCGCTCACTAAATTGACAATTATTAACTACCAAGAATTGTTTTGTGAGTTGAGTTCCTTTTGTATTTTTTTCTTTAATCTATTTTTTTCTGAAAAATTTCTTTAAATTGCAGCAATCGCTCGTTAGACAGAGAGACAAACAGACATATTCATGTCCCTCAAGTGATAGTTTAGTTTGAAAAAAAAAAAATGACACAAGTTGATGTTCATTGTGGGATTTTGCCTCTGAAATGATTTTGTATTTGATTTTGTCTGATTTTGTTATTTTTCTTAATTGGGTACAATTTCTTTGTTATTTAGTTCTACGGAGTGTGAATATCATTAATTAATTGTTGACTGTAAATTGAACTTAATTTTATTTGGCATTATTTGATGGTTTATTAAGTGCTTGAAATTGTTAAAAAAGTAAACTCTAGAGAAGGCTTGTGGGAGCGAAACTATCAATAGAAATTTTGGAAATAAGTTTTCTTAAAGAAAAAATAATAACCTATTGAATAACACTGTACAACAAAATAAAATTGTATCACAATAACAAGGTTCTAAACGAGTCATTCCGGTAGAGGGCAGCAAAATAATATATCGGCATTTTTTAAGCTTACATCTAGGATTCAATTTTGGGGGAGCTACAACTTCCTCCCTTTTGCATATAGTTATAATAAATCGGCATAGGAAATCTTGTAAGCCTTAGTTTTCAGGTAAAAGATATGTTCAGAACTTTTAATTAAAACACTACGAAGAACAATTTTGGGAATATCTTCGTTGTATGTGTCTTTCTTAAAAAAAAGGTGAAAAACCTCCACTTCAGCGGCGATAAAGCGAGCTGAAGTGTTCTGCAAAAATGCTCCGCGTCGTCTTTTATATAAAAATACTATACATACTTTATACCATAAACGCAAGGCTCAGAGGCTTTTGACACTCAACTACATCTAACATCTACCATCAATTGGCGAATTTTCCCATAAGAATTTTATTTTTAAAATGTTCCTATCTCAATTTGTTCCACCCACCAGCATTCGATAAATTTAGTGTCGTCAGTAAAAAGCGGCATAATAAAGTGTACAGGTGGCAGCGTTACATCTGCTACTTATTTTTTGCTCTGGTAGTTTTGTGTATAATTACGTCAAACAAGTGTATTTTTTGACAAGCATAATCTAGTTTTTTTTTTGTATTTGTTTGTATAGTAAAATTGTATGACAAATATATTCATACAACATTCCAGCCCGATGTATCGTCGTTGAAGGAAAGTTTTTTTTATCCTTCTCTAAGAAAAGGAGAAAAAGACCCAGACCACGAAGAGTCTTAGGATTAAAATATTCCAAAAAAATGTTTCGAGTGGAGTTTTACATAAAAGAATGTATTAATTTCATTACAATAATGACAGAATATCACTACAAGCCCTGAGGACTTGAGTTCAAAACTAGTTATGGTGTGTTATTGTGTTGGTTGTTATTGGACTGTTAAAGTGATGAAGGCATAGCACTGATTACCTTGGCAGTACTGGCAGCGACTAACATATTCTAATGCACTTCACAGCACCCTCCTTCGTCGGTATTGTAGCAGAACCGTCGGCGAAGTAAAATAACTAATAAAATGGCTACACAGCTTAAACAACTCAATGCCTCTACTTGACACCAGAAGGGCTTGCAGCACTAATCTACAAAAAAAACGCACAATAGTAGGGTTGTTAATGAATTCAGCCATTCAGATAGAAAATCTCTCTCCCACTTCACCACCTGATCTCTCTTTCCCAAAGAAGGTAACACATTAATTAATTAACTGGTAGGCATTAATTGCCTGATTGTGTTACTTCTCTTTATTAAAAAAATTCATTAAGATGATTCATCAAAATTTTAAAACGATTTCATTAAAACTATGAAATAACTCCACAAAAATAATGAAATATGTTAATTATCCTAGCGGGATTATTACATTTGATTAATGAAATGATTTTAAACATATAATGAAATTTTCATTAAAATAATTTTAATGAAACTTGTTTCATTAATCAAACGAAGCGTGACTTTGGCTAAGTTTTAATGAAATTTTTCATTAGAATAATGTAGAAATTCACAGAATTTATGAACAAAATTCTTTCAGTGTATGAAACTATCCCTTAAGCACATTTGAAGTTTTAAATTATTTCTGGCATTTATATAAGTCTGTTTGTTGCCCCTTTTTTTAAGAAAGGGTTAAAAGGTCCAATACAACGAAAAATAAAAGGGTTAAAATGTTTCACAAAAATGTTTCATTAAATACCAGAAATTAACTTTCAATACGGCGATACATGTATATAAATTTTTGGTGGGGTACAGTGGAATTAATCGTAAAAAATTCTTCCGAGAGTTTTTTTTAATTTTTGAAAAAAGTTTAAGTATTTCTTTTATCTGTGAAAATTTTCTATAACATCCATAAACGCACAGAAGGAGGATTGGCGTGTTTTGTGCATTTAAATTTGTTTAAATTATAGCACCGTGATATATTTAATCTAATCAACCCCAACATTTTCTAATCTTTGTTTATGGTTTATATCTCTCTTTTGACGCTCTAACTTAAAAACAAATAACTTTAGCGATGAAAATCAGCCAAACAGGCGTTGAAAAGAACACAAAGGCTTTATTAAATTAAGTAAAAGTTATGTGAGAGTTACAACACTTTCATTTTGCATCACCAAATCTTGGCAGCAAGCATCTAAAAAAACTTGTCTTTTATAATTTCTATGAACAATTAAAATTTAATGAGCTTGACAAGAGAAAAAGATGTTTATCAAAACTATGTTTGAATTTGTCTTTTAAGATGTAGAATTATAAAAAGATATACATTTCCTTAATAAAAGATAATAAAATAGAACGAGAAAAAAAAACTAATTTAATCAATAGCCCAGTGTCACAAATATAATAGCAACCCAACAGTTTCCTAGGAAAATAGGCGGCTTACAAAAGTCATTTTAAATGGGCATCGTTTTGAAAGGTTATAAAATGAAATTTTATCTTTTTGTTGTTTCTTTAAACAGAAAAACAAATATTATAATTAATGTAAATTTTCCCTTTTGTTGACCATATTAAAGAAAAACAAAAAAAACCTAAAAACATTTATAGCTGTGACACTTGTTTAATCTGTCCCAGCCAGCCTCATCATTCAGGCGATCAAACAACCGTTCAGCCATACAGCCAGTATCTCAACGACATTTATATTAAATATGCACCATTTAAGCCTTGTTAACTGACAAAAAGCAATGTATGTATGTGCTTTTTTTAATACGCCCACTTTCGACTGCTTTTTTGTCGGCTATATGAAAAAGGTCCAATAATCAAATATTACTCGTATATTAGTCATATTAATATCATTATGGTATTAATTGCATTTTGTTGTATATTTTTTCTCTTTCTGTTATTTTTTTTTGTTTGTTTTTGTAATATTTTCCATTTGTAATGTATGAATTTTATGGATGACTTTTTAAAAGATTGATAATGAATGTGGTAGCAGGCAGTCTGTAAAATTTATTTGTTTTAAGCTTGTTTTTGTAACTGTCCGTGCAACTGTCTGTACCAGTGTGTCGCAGCAACACCCACTGTTAATTTGATTTAAAGCTTTATTTTAATGCCTGGGAATATTTATAGGCATTTTTTAATGCAACAGATTGAGAAAAATTAATTTCTAGTTGAAATATTAACTCAAAAATAAAATTTACATATTATGGAAATTGTACAATCTCAAGTACACTATTATTAATGTACTGAAAATAAAATTAGTACTATTCTAATTTGCCATGAATAAGAAGTTGCATACATATTTGTTTTAGCTTTTGAAATATTTCTTTAGATTTCTACGAAACTCAAAATTAATGCCACAAATAAAGCTTGCGAAATGTTAAGGCACATTTCATTTTATTCTGTTATTTCGCAACTGGCGATGCAGTTAGGTTATTCTATACCCAATATTATAGGGCAAGCTCCAAAGGTTATTGTGTTACTGACCGTTCCAAGGAATTTTTATCTGTGGTGTATATTAAACAATATATATGTGTGATTCTCCTTTTAATCCTTTCAGTATATTTTATGGCATATTGATGCACGTAGGTTACGCTAGGTTAAGAAGGTTAGTGTGAAACACACTTCCACTCGGAGACCCAATTGAATTCATTGGGATTTTCTGATATTACCCATGTATAAAAAAATACCACCTGGTGCCCAGTCACCCTATTACCGGTCATTATGTCACTAAATTCCGATGATGAAAACTCTGACCCTCCGGTTTAGAATTCACGATATCACTAATGCATAGCTATTTAAGCCTACACTGAAAATAATCCATGGAACATTTTACGAAAAAAACTTTCGTAGTCATATATTCGTATTATATACGAAACTTTCGTACATTCCACGAAAAAAGTTTTAGTCTAGAATTTTATTATTTTACGAAAAAAAAACGAAAACCATTCGTATTTACTTTTTTCGTAGAATGTACGAAACTTTCCTACATATTACGAATTAGGTTGAGTCCAGAATTTTATTGTTTGACGAAAGTAACGAAAACTTTTCGTAGTTATTTTTTTACGAAGCTTTTGTACATTTTACGGAATAAATTTTTACACCAGAATTTCATAGTATTACGAAAGTAACGAAAGCATTTAGTAGTACGTTTTTTCGTAAAATATATTGAAATTTTGTACATATTACGAAATCAATTATAGACAATATAAGTTGTTCTTAAAATTATTGAATCATATAAAATTGTGTGTTAAGTGACCATTATAAATATAAGTTGTAGAAAGCGTTACCGTTGAAAATTTTCAAAAAGAGGCACAAAATGGGGATTTTGATAACAAAAGGGACACAAAAATGTGATTTCTGAGAAAAGAAGGGGCAACTTTAATAACAAAAAAAGTTGCTTAATTTTTTCGTAAAACACAAAACATATTTAGTAATATGCTCTAAATATTACCTTAAACTATGAAAGTATTTCGTAAAATGTAAAACTTTTTTCTCTTTTCTACGAAACTGTTTCGTATTATATAAAAAATTATTTCTTAAAACACAAAACATACTTCGTAAAATAAACACAAAAATTTCATTCGTTTTGTACGTTTTACGAAAGAATTTCGTAGTGCGAAATTACAAAATATTTCGAAAAATATACGAACGATTTCGTTCATATGTTGCATGGTTCTTTTTTCAGTGTAGATATGGCGCTGCACAGTAATTTAAAAACTTTTTTTTGTAGAAATAATTCTGTAAATCCTAAGCCGTTCAAGATAGCGATGTGAAATTTAGATGAGCTCTTTTCAAATTCACGTCCGATGGCATGGTTTCCTAGCATAAAGGGGGCCTCGCATGGTGAGTTTTTTAAACTGCCTAAAGCTAATTTATAGTCCGAATGTTGCAATTTTCTCATATAGATAGTCCTTGAGAATGTCTACAAAAATCATGCCTAGGTGTGTGCAATATTTTTATTTTTATAGTTTCAGAGATAATTGCGCTCGAAATTTTTCCTTTTATTTTTGCTGTGGTGTACCAACCTAATGCCCGATATATTAAAAAAAAAGACAACGCCGCGGCTTAGAACAAAATGCGGAAAATTTCTTGCCGATATCTCTATCCGTTAGTTTTCTTTCATTCGTAATTTTTTGGGTTTTTTTCCAAAAAGGTGGTAATATTTTTTAGGTCACATAAAATAGATTTCCTCTGGACGATACAAAAATGTTGACCATTTTTTAAAGAGACCCTATGAAAAATTAGTGTAGAAGAAAAATCTAGTCAACCATTACCTCTGGTTCTCCCTCCAGCCATATCCAACTTGATCAATTAAAAAAAAAAAATTATAGTTTAGGCAAAATATTTATTGTTTCATTAAAACTTACTCAGAATGCAAAGCAAAGATTGCCACAATAGTAAGGCCTTAGGTGTTTCCTAAATATACCAAAAGTAATTTAAATATATGCGGTAAATAACGACAGGGGGACTATTTAAATAAAAAACGTCATATTTTGGAACATATTTCCCCGTTTTGGGAATTCTTGTGTTAGAATACCAAAAATGGTAAATATTTTTCTTCTATCATTAGAAAACTATTTCGTCTATATAAATTCCAAATTTTATTATCTCTGTCCGTTCAAATTTTATGTGAATTCGAATATTAGACTATTTTCCAAAAATATTATATTATGAAATTTGAGGATTAAACGGAGTAAATAACACAAGTATTCGAGGCTTTTACTGATTCAACATAAAGTGGGTTATTATGTCATTTGGGGCTCTGAATACGAATATGGACTAAGTTTTTTCAAATTTATTCTAGTTTTCGGCCATTACGTCAAAAAAAGGAGCAATTGCACGATATATGTTAACATAACAAGAGAATTGTTGGTTTCATTTAACTAAATTAAAAATCGGAAATTCGGCAATATTAATATCTTTAAGCCGTAACAGTATTGTTTTTTAATCTACCCAGTAGCTTAAGAGATATCGTGGAACTTGTGCAAAAAAAAAAAGTTTTTTATAAAAATTTTATTTATAAAAAATTCATAACAAATTAAAATCAAACAAAAAGTTAGTTATTTTTTCGATACGTGTATAAGCAATAATCGACAACCAAGTTTTGGTTTTATTCACAATTAAGTGAGGGAACTCAATTGATAAAAATCACGATTTTCATTCAACGCTCATAAGTACACACTCAAATTAAAATGTTGCTATCTTGAACGGTTCACGAGATACCGAATTATTAAAAAAAAAGTTTTTAAACCACTGTGCGCTGCAGCATCGCGAAATGGCAGGCAACATGTTCGATAGTTTCTAGCTTCTCGACATTCTCGCAGAGCCTCCATAAATCAGCAGTATCAGTTTCTCAAATGCTGGTCTTCCCTCTGACCGAGCGGTGACCAGTCAACGCATCTATCAAGACTCTTAGAACCTTACTATTCATACCTAGTAGTAGTGCGGATCTTCCTAAGACACGTTTTTGCCTCACAGCCGTCGAGCCTCTACAATCCTCTCTACTACCTCAGGAACGAATAGTACTATCCATCATCCAATTACTGATCCCCGAAAATTAACCAATGCATCACTTACTTCCTCATCCAACTCCCGAAATATTTTTGCCAGCTCGTCGGCGGTCTCATTTTCTGGAACTCAACATAGTTTGACACTATATTTGTCCATGAACAAGCTGGGGCTCTCCTACATTCGCTATATCATTTCGTTTTGGCACTGTGTACCTTTGAAGCCCTTGGCGCAACCTGACTGTCAACGTAGAAGTTTACTTCCTCGCCTTCAGCCACATTTTTGGCCACCAGTTCTGTGTCCTTTAGGATCGCTAGGAACTGAGCCTGAAAATGCTACATTCATACGGGAATCTCAAAGACTTACGAATATCCGTTCCCAAAATAAAGACATTAGCGACCGTACCTATTCCGATCTTTGACACGCCTGTAAAGACCGTACCACTCTCGTAGAGCCTATCAGATTGAACCCAAAAGTCCTTAACAATTGCAAGGACTATGGAGACCTGCGCATTAAAACTAATCACGTTTGAGATTGCTCTGTGTACTGTTAATCTTGTCCTCTCCAAACCTACCTCCAAGATCCTTAATAAACTCCTTGACGCCACCCTTAACAGAAAATTCTCTATGGGATGTACGTGAAAAATGTCATCTAAGGCATCCCGAGATGTGCCCCTTGGGGCACCTGTGATTCCTAACGAGGAACATCTCTGGACTCTAGCAAATAGTTTCATATGACTCTCCTTCGTCAATATCTCCCACCAAACCACGCATCCATAAGAAAGAGCCGGCCTCACAACCGATGTGTAGATCTAGATTAGATACCATCTTTGGTTATAGACCCCATTTTCTTTCAATGGAGTTCCTGCGTACGTAGTAGGCATTCCGCCCTTTGGTTAGCCTTTTTTGCATGTTTTTTCCATGAAAGCTAACTACTTGGGAAAACATCCAGGTAATTACACTCTTCTGCTAGTCTTAACTATACCCATCCGATTCTACGTAGCACAAAGCTATCTATTTTAAACCTCCTAGTGAAGAGAAATGTCTCCGTTTTTTTCAGGGTTGACCGCCAGTCGCTTGTTCCTAGCCCAGGATAGCAGTTTGCCATTCGCCGATTGGACGACTTCACTGATAGTGGGGAAAAACTTTTCAGCAACCAATATCGAAACGTCTTTATCTTCCGGTCGCTTCTATCAAAAGGATTAAGAACAACGATTATCGCCAGCCAGTAGAGAGGACAGTACTCCTCCCCGTGGCGTACCGCTAGTTATCCTCAACCTTTCGCCTCACATATTCGAGTGTTTCATTCTGCTGTCACTCCACCAGAAAGCTACGGACACTAAGTACTTCCAGTGACTCCCTAATGGACTCAATATCTAAGAAGGCGCAGCTAAGGTGTCATCCTTATGCTGCTGATCATGTAATGAAGCCTGCCTTCAACAGACTTGCCTTGAGATATGCATGTTGACCACCACTGACTTCGCGCGTGGATACACTTGACTTTAGGAGCATGCCAAAAAAATTTAATTTTTACAGATCATGATATCTTGAAAACCTGTTGATCAGTTATACTTCATTTTTAAATTAATTAATGAAATAATTTCGTGTCGAAACTACTTACAAAATTTTATTTTATTTATTTATTTAATAAATGTTACAAACACAATTATAATTTATATTATAACTTAATTTCAATGAGAATACTAAGAATGACCTTCACTGGTTGTTGTGAAATAGACCAGAGTCTATGGTAGAAATCGAACGCAAAACCTCCACACTGATAGGCTAGCATGCTATTCACTACCCTATCGAGGCACCCAACTTACTTTCAATTGACAGAGTGATGAAATAGAAATATATATACCATTTTATTCCTATCTCGCTCTTTCGCACTGAAAAATAAAAGTTTCGGAAACAAATGTTTCCTAGTGTAAATCAGTTCTAAGCAAAAAAAAAAAAAAACAAAACCGAAGCGACTAAACAGAGTTAGTCAGCAAGATCAGCTATTTCTTAAATTTCAAAGAAAATTTGTATATATTGGGATAGATTGTGCTCAAGAACAATGTCAGTAGTTGCCTTTCTTCTCAACCTGTCGGTGTTTTTAACAACGTGTGAAGTGGAGTGTTCACCAACTTCCTCGAGGGATCCCCGAAGGCACATGCATGACTTGCAAGGAAATGACGGGTTGCAACTTCTTCCACATGGACCGCGCACCATGCTAGAGTGTTTCAGCTATCCAAACTCTTATTACATCATCAGGTTACGCAATGCATCCTAGTTAAACCAAAGAAGTCCAACTACAAATCACTACTAGCACTAAAAAGTCTTATATGGTTGTCCAAAGTCTAACCAGCCACTAGCATTAGTCCTGCATTTTAGTCATTTAACCATCACCTCTTCCGGCGGTTTTGGCAGCAACCACAGTCACCACGTTGACTCCCAAAGGCTACCCCACCAATAACCGATCACAGAGTTGTTCTTTACATTGAGGGCGAAACAAAATGATGCATGTCGCCCGGCATATCCATTCACATTGAACAGAGTATGCCATTAATGGCGATCATCATCCATTTAACCTTCTAGTAGGGACGCTTTCAGTGGGGCTGCCATAGCCCGTGGTACAAGTACAGTAAGTAAGTAAGTAAGTTGCTGGTCGAGCCTCGAAAGAAAGTCGCTAGAGATTATCTTTCTGTCGACCTGCATCTTGGGAGAGACCTTAGCTTCCTATCCATCTTCTACCAGACTCGCATAAGTTCACCTACTTACTTTGGAGACTTACATGCACGCCCGTTGCTCGGTTATTTCAGAGATCACATAAATTTTATATGTTATTGGCTAAAGGAAATGTCTGCACGTTAACAATTATCCTTTCCAACAAGAAGCACAGCACCAAGGTGTAGTTAGTCAACAATGTTCAGAGATGTATCCCTCCATTACTTTCTTTAGTTGCTTTGCAGCGAATATAATTTTTTTTAACTAAAATATATTTTAATTTAAGTCCTAAAAGTTTTACCCAAAACAACTCTAAACTTTAACATAGTTTTATTTTCTTTATGAATAAATAAACTAAATTTCAAAAACACCTTATAACTTACAAAACAATGTATGTAAGCTGGTAGTAATAAAATAAAAAAAATAAAATAAAAAGCAGTTTACAAATGTAAATCGCCATCAACATGTATAGAAAGTGTTAATAATAGACTTATAGACCAAAAGCAGCTAAAATATTTACAAATCCAATTCAACTTTATGACCTTCTCTTAACAAATTAGTGTGCTCTGAAAGTAATACAAACGACACTGGGCAATAATATTCGCTACTACAATGCTCATGAAATAAAGAAACGAAACATAAAATAACAAGAATTATAAAATTTTATGTTCATTTCGGTCAAAAAAACGAGCTTAAATTCATAAAGAATAATAAAGTATTTTTTTTTCTTTCATATAAGTTTTACTAAATGTTGACAAATTATAAAGTTTTAAAGATGAAAACATGAATGAAAAAAGAACCGACTTTTTTATTACTCTTGTTCTTGTTGTTTTCATTTTCTTTTAAGCCTTTAAGTCAAAATAATAAAACATTAACGATTTCTCCCTTAAAAAAAAAGAAGCAGTAACTAACATACTGATTAACAAGAATAACATAACGACTATAGCACTGGGTGTTTTAATTAGAGCTGGTTTTAGCTAGCTTTAAAAGAAAAAAACTTACCCAGCTTAGGATAATACTTGTTACTTTGAAAAAAAAAAAACACTTCTTCTGCTGCATGAAAAACATAGCGCAATAAAATTTACTTGATTAATCTAACGGTTTTGCTCTTTAACAAGTCATGGAAATACATTAGTCCAATTCACAGCACAATGGTCTTGCATCGTAGCATTTGAAAAATAGCATAGTATATTCATACTCACCACTAATATTGTTAAGTGGTAAATATTGTTAAGTGGAAAATTTGCACAAGATAGTGAATTGGGCTATTAAATCAAAAAGAAAAACACAGTAACCCAATTCACAATCTTATGGAAATGGTCTTGCATCGTAGCATTTGCAAATTTGTATGGTATATTGGTACTCACCATTTGACAATTGTTGGTGGTGTGTATCAATGTACTAGACCATTTTGCAAGTGCAATGATGCAATACCATTTGAACAAGATTGTGAATTAGGATAGCTTTTTTAATATTCATAACCATTATATTTTCATACACAGAAGAAAATTGTTGAATTTCCTGTGATAAAGATTTTTGTATATTGTTCTATGGAAATGTGTTGATTCAATAAAAAAAGTTTTTGAATTTTCTGTGATGAAGATTTTTTCTATATTTGATAAAAAAAATTGTTCAAAATATATCTATTTTGCTCTAATGATTTTTTTAAAAAATTTACTTTTAACAAACATTATATTTGAATCAAATACAGATTTGATTGAATTTCATGCTATTTTCGAAAATTACCGTTGTTAAATATTTACTTTTTTCTGTGTGCTATATTATCAACACATAACTGCAACCGATAATCGAAAACGAAAATGTTGTTGATTTCTCCTTGTTCCTTGGAAATACTAAGCATGTCTAATTCTTTCTGAGTAAAATTTGTTTCTAGTTTAAATTTAAAACTGAAAAAAATGCTGCTGAAAGTTATATAACAAAATAATAATGAAAATGATGTTAAATGCAGAAGGTTGGAAATTTCAAAGTTACTTTTAAAACCATTTAGTTTTTACTTAATTTTAATAAATTTGTTTTTGAGTTTGAGGCATTATTTTTAAAGCGGACCACCCAAACAATTTTTTTTGCCAAAATTCCTTGATATTTGGCATAGCTATAGTTTGAGAATATATGAAGGAGTACACACAAAAAAAAAGGGATGTAAAATCATATTAAATTTACAAGAAATAATTTGTTGTTTAAGTGTGTTGGTATCTATTTATTTAAGTTGTTCAGTGCTGCAATTCACTGTTGTGCTCAGTTGCGCGAATTGTTGTTGTTTCGTTATTGTTTGTTTTTATATAGCCGATAAAAATCGATTTACCAGCGAAAATTTACTGCTGGTGGTTTAATACTACCATTGTTTTATATTAATTTAAATACAAAATTATTAATATAACTTTAAGTCCCTTTGATTTAATATTTTTCACTGTTAAAACAACTTTTTTATGAACGTTAAATTTCATTTTAAATTAAAATGACTATAACTTTAATTTCAAATACATTTTATGTTAAATAATCCATTAAATCATGTTGAATTAAAAGGAAATACATTTTACATACGATGTTATTTATTTACCCCTATATTCATAAAAATTTATTCAAGTTATTGTTGGTTTAATGTACGAATTTTGTATTGGAACACCGGTTTAAATACATTCATTAGCTCTAATAATCATTTAAGAATATATTGTGGCTGCGTTGGTTAGCGCGTTGACTAGCATGCAAGTGGGACGAGTTAAAATCTTGACTGCGGCAGCCAACTACAAGACAAGTTTTTCTGATATAACTTGATATAATTTTAATTCAACTCGATTCTTCGTGTTGTTTCAATATCAAATTCACATTGTTTCAACTTGAAATAACTTTGATTCAATATAATTCTTCGTATTATTTCAGTTTCAATTTCATTTTGATTTAACTGTTCTAGAATATAAAATCAACATGAAATATGGTTATTTTAAAAGGAAAAATATTCTTTCCAAATTATTGATAATCATGTTTAATTAACATGAAACCCCTCAGAAGCAAAATCACTACCGAAAAGTTTAAAATTAACCTGGTTTTCGATGATTTTACAATGAAATTCTTCTGTGTGTTGCACGATATTTTTTTTTTGTTTTGTATGATGTTTATGTATCGAGCTATGGAGTGCGAAAGTGTTGCCGTTTAAGAATTGATTTTTTAATTATTGTTTCGAACTAGAAAAATAAAGCATAAAAACTAAAATAAGTGATCCTTATAGGAAATCGTCTGATCTTTTCAAAAAATAAAAAAATAATATATAATTAAAAAATTTTTTCATTCAAATTAAAATTTTGCTAACTATAACATGTGTTATTTTTTTACCAAAATTAGCTTATGATGTCCTCATTAAAATGTAAAAGTTTGATAATCGGATCTCCATAAGTTTAAAAGTCATGCCAGTTTATTTCAATTTTTTTTTCAAATTTAATTAAAAAACAGACAATTTCACTTATTCGGACTTTTTTGTTTTATTTTTATCTAGTTCAAAACTATAACTTAAAAAAACAAAATTTCTAAAACGGCAACACTTTAGCGTCATATGTATATTTAAATTTTTTTTTATAATTAGGTGGTATTAGATGCTCGTCTTAAAGTAGTGGACATATTTTCGTTTTCTTCATCATATTCACGTTTAACAATTTTCATAAAAAGTGCCTGTTTTTCTCTTACTGCCATTTTTTGTTGTTCATGTTTTATAAAACTGGTCTGTAGAAAAAATCGCCTATAACTAAAAATATGTGGAATATATAAAATTTAATGCGCTAAATTCAAATCCCGTTCAAGTTTTTTTCTATGACGTGCATATTTTTTTAATGGGCCTGACCAATATTTCCACTAGATACATCAGTATATTTCACCATAACTCAACAAGGTCTTATCCGATTTAAACAAATAATCCAGGTGACTTATATATAATTTTTTTTATATTTCCAACGCCTTAGAAATATCTAGAGCCACGATCTTACTTTCACCGTAATGGTTTATGGAGTGACACAATTTTTCCAAAAGGAGTGCCAGTAAGTCACCTATAGAGCACCCTCTACGAAAGCCATACGAGCGGTCGCTGGGTAAATTTATGGACTCCAAATACCTCACATGATAGAAATACACCATGCCTTCCATTAGTTTAGAAAGAGCAAAGCATATTGCGATTGGGTGGCAATTATCAGGATTACTAATCGCTAATCGCTTTTTGGAAGTTGGCGTTATATTTTAATAATTTATGGCTTATTTTATTGCTAATATAACTAGCTTTCCGATAAATGTAAAATTCTTACCCTGTTAATTTTTTCATGAGCTTTTGAAAAAAAAAAAAAAATTTAATTTTGCATGGAAGAAATTCTTTTCGCTGCTAATTTCTATATAACTACGAAACGGTTGCAAATATGAAAACAAAAATATATACAAGTTGCTTAAAGTTAATTTTATTCCGAATCTTTTGGTGCTTTAGTCATTGAAAGCAAGCAAACGCTTCTCGAGTTATGATGAAATATATTAGTGTGACTGCCATATTTCGGGTGCGCTATTAGTCATGCCCATAAAAACTGAAAACGGATTTGAATTTATTGCCTTAAACTTTATATATTCCACATATTTATATTTAAAGGCTCGACAATTTTTATTTTTTTTTGCAGACCTGTGTAACAACTGTGTCGTTTTATCTTAACATCTTAAGTCGACTTAAGTCAAAATCAAGTTATTTTGGTTCCTCTTCTTACTATCCACATTTGGAGCCAATTCGTTTTCAAATGCTCCAATTTTCGAAAAAGTTATTACGGTTTCTTTTGTAACTTTATAGAACACCAATACAATAGATACAACATTAAATCGTTAATATCTCCAAACACGATTTTTCGACTTAAGATGTTGTGATAAAACGACACAGACAACATAAACCAAAGCAAAAAGGTTTTGTTTTAGACATAAGATTTTATGACTGTCATTTCTGGCCACATTCCTATAAAGTTATACCGCACACGTTGTTATTAATAATTTCTCTCATAATGATTGTGATGATCACAGCACTGATCATAAAATGACGATAATCACATTCAAAATGTAGATTATTATGAATTGATGTGCATATACATATGTACATATGTAGGTATATATTTATACTTGCTCAAGCGCTTCTTTGATCTATTTACATACACATATCGTTGAATAAAACGAAAAAAGCATTTAAGTGATAAAATTTTCAAAATCGGGATTTTAAGTAATTGTTGTGTAATTCCTGCGTGTTCTGTTGACCGATTCGATTTAAAAATGCTCGATTTGGAAGAAATAAATCAACTAATATCGAAAAATTTCCAGACTTTATTGTAGTTTTCTATTCTTTAGAGCATGAAATATCATATCTGAAATTAATTTTCTTTATATAGGTACTATCTATCACCTCTACTATTTTATAGAATTTCTTCCTTCTGCTGTAAAATAAAAAAATTGTTATATGATTCTTCGTTTTATATAACGACAAACATACATATGAACATGAAAAACGTGTTTTTGTTACCCCTCTCAAATTAATGATCGGTCTTTTTAATGAGGTTTCCCAAAACATTTGCCAGCTCAGTGATGACCGCCCGTGAGCTGTACCGTGTCTAGAAAATATATATTTTTGAAGTTTTGGCATATTTTCGTATTTTCTCCCAAGACAACATTTCGTCGCGTTTCTTCTTAAACCACGTAAGCGTCATTTTTTCGAAATTGACGTTTTTGGTTTTTATGGTCGAAAATAACATTTGCCACCCGAGTGCATTCTTATCTTGACAACTTTGTATGAAAAAAATAAAGAAATTAAAGCCATTTCGAAAACATCGTAAGCGCCATACAAAATGACATTTGCATGCAAAATAGAATTCTTTTTATATTTAGAGCTGGAAATGTTTAAGTCTCACCCACCGAATTCTTTGTTTTTGAGATAAAAAAAATCTGGAAAGTTTCAGGCCAATTGGTGCGGCGTCAGGTTCTCAAAGTCAGTAACTTTGGTAAAAACGATACTTATCGTCCATTAACTCAAAAACTATATATCGTAAATAGCACAAATGTTCCTCGAACCCCCATTATTTTAATCAAATGCAGCTTTTTTCTGTACCCGAAAGCTTTATCTCGATATGCAAACATGCACAGAAAAAAATAGACAAGAATTATATTCAATAAGAGCATGTTATTAAAAAAAATATGAATTTCAATAACATTTATCTTTAACATAATAAAATATTTCGTTGTAAGTATTTCTTTTCCATGCCGGTTATTTCTTTTCTTTTTATACATAAGTACTTAAAACAAGTTGTATCCCATAAAAAAATAAATGGGATATGGCTCCGCTAGAGAGTGTATGCTTTACGTCCGGAAAGCCCGGGTTCGTATTCCAGCCATGTCAACATTTTTTAAATTTATATATATATATATTTTTATTTTGAAATAATTCTGTTATCAATATAGGGGAATTCTTTATCACAGGAAATTTGAAAAAAAAATTATTGAATACCGGGATTTTTGTTATCAAAAACGAAACTTATTTTTTTCTGTGTGGCTGCCGTACAAAAAGCCGTTTTGAGCTGAAGTTCGTTTTCGGACCCTAAAGGGTTAATGCGTGCCCATAGAAGGTTAATTTCTAAGACCAATCCCAATTATTTTGATATAACCTACATTTGTTTCAAAGGATTCAAAGCGCTATCTGTACTCCTTAGAGTAGCTCCCATACAAACCGTAAAATGTACGGAAAAACATGAAATTGCTCGAATTTGAGCTATTATTTTTTTTACGCAATATAATGAACATGGCATGTTCTATAAATTAAATTTTGAAAATAAATTTATTTTGTCTCCCCATAACAAAAATTATGTTGGTCTCAATTTAACGTTGCCTTCACTTTACAAAAGCTCCATGGGCTTTAAAAAGGAAAATATGAAGATTTGACAAGTTTGAAAAATGTAGGCAAATAGTTGACCATTTTTTGGAACAACTCGTTATTAATAATAAATAGTAAGATTTTTAAAGTGTTTTTTTAAGTTTAATTAGCTATCGGCCCTTTTCATAATGTACGATTAAAAGTTAACGTGGACTTGAACGCCAAGTTCGAAATACAAAACTTGTCGTTAAAGTTCACGTTCTCGTTGTATAAAGGGCCGTAAGAAAACTTTTTTTCACCAATGGAATGTTATTATTTTTTTTATATTATATCTTCGGTTTATTTGTTACATTTTATATTATAAAAAAAAATTTGTATTCAATAGAACACTGAAGATGGCACATAGCCGAAAAATGTCTGTTTGTAAACCAAATTTGACGTGGGATGACGAAAAATCGTTCCAAATTCAAAAAAACCCCGTCGGAAGAAAAACACAGCACTCAAAAAAAAATTACATTTTTGGAAAGACTTTTTCATGCTGCATCTAATGGTGCATTAAAATTTACCATATACTATAAACTTAGCCAATATGGGTATCAAAGTTTGCATTTTGACAAATATATTATGATTGTGTGAATATAATTGGAATTGAAGCTTTTATCGGGATAGACACAATTTTTAAGCATTTTGAAAGCAGGTGCATTAAAAAAATCTATGCATGTAAAAAAAATAATATGAAATATGAAAGATAGTACTTATATGGTACTGCTATGAATTGCCCCAATATTTTTAACTTCCCATAATCAAAGACAAGAAGTTACGGATTTTCATCCCGATTTTCCAAAATCGAGTTTTCTTTCATCAGATCTCGACATTTTGAGGTCATATTAATCTATTCTGACTATTTTTACGATGATGTCCGTAAGGATGTATGTATGTATGCATATATATGTGTGTGTGTGTGTGTATGTGTGTTTGGGTATGCATGTAATACTCTCACAATTTAAAAAAAGAGTCGGTTCGGAAATAAATTTACGACATTCAAAAGACATTGACATCAAATGAACTCCGTGATATAATGAACCGATTCGGTTCGGTAGATGTTAAGAGTTTTCGAAAATAGTTTTCGAAAAAAATTTTTTTCAAACAAATTCTAAGCTACTAAACCGATCGGATCCAAAATTTAACAAGCTCTTAAGCTCATAGAACTACTTTGGCTACTGCAAATTTAACTGAAATTAAGTTGAATTCTTCGAGAGTAGAGTTTTTCTTTTCCCGGACTTTTTCATTTCCCGGGAAAGCGGGATTGATTTTTCAATTTCCCGGGAATTCCCGGGAATTGCCGCCCAGTACAAAACGATACAAAATAGCATTTCACTTATTTTATTTGAACAAAAACAAATACCAATTTACGAGATCTGTTAAATAAGGTTATCTATGCATTAAACGTAAGTAAAAAAAATTATAAAATTTGAGGTCTTTAGCCGTGCCGTATGGTTTTTAATTTAAATTAAAAAATGTTGTTTTTTATTGCATAACTTCTGATTAGTAGCCACCCGAAGTAAAAGAATGTACTAGTTTCATACTTTTTTATAATTTCCGTAGCTTCTTAAGTAGAAAAGATATTGCAATGATATATGATTTATTTCATAAGACATTAAGCAGCATTTCACACTGCTAAGCAAAGCTGAATTGAAATAATTAAGTGGCGGAAAATTGACCACCTGAAAATTACATTTTTTTTGTTTGTATCGATTTTTAATTGAACCCTGTGTGAACCTGTTGTACATAAAGCTTTGATTTTTTTTTGCAAAAATTTTTTCTTCAGAAAATCTGATATTTTCAGAAAATATAGACCAGCCGCCCTATTCCGTAATTCGCTAATGCTAAAGGTAAATCTTGATCGCTAAAATGCTAAACAAAAACAAAATTAAACAGTTTTGGCGATGCCATAAAACATTAAAATTTCGGTGGATTAAATTTTTAAGACATTCCATAATTTAGCAATACACATTGCAAAATTGTATTCGTAGAGGAAAATTGATAAATCGACCGTATAGATTTTTAGCGATAGAGATTTAGCTTTAGCGAGTTACAGAATAGGGGGCAGTACTTCTTTATTATGCCCACTTTCGCTATGTCCACTTAGTGACAATCTGTTATTTTCATTTCTTCACGAAATATGTTTTTTGAGTACTGCTCTTAGAAAAATATGAAAAAATGGAGACAAATAAAATGTGCCCAAAACTAAAAATTTTTTATTTTATTTACATATTTTTCTAAATAAAAGCAGCACTAAAAATGTGTGCTTACAAAGAAGAAAAGTTATCATAATAATATTTAAAAAATCCCGGGAATTCCCGCACAATTTTCCCGGGATTTATTTCCCGCAAAATGTGCGGGATCCCGGGAATTTTTTCCCGGGAAACCCCGAATTAAAAACACTATTCGAGAGATATCGTTGACGAAAAATTTCGAAAAAAACTGCTTAATTTTAAGAACTGTAAAAGATCTTGTGAAATCGATTTTTAAGATTCATTTACTTCTTTAACTTGAAAAGCTGCTCCAAGTACCGCAAAATTTATCAAAATTGGTAAAATGGTTCGAGAGATGCCGTAGTCGAAATTGTTGGAAAAAAAATTATATATTATCAATTACTCCAAAAATCTGCAGATTTTTCAGCACTTGAGCTCATCAATAGCAAGAACAGCTTAACTTTCTCATGATACAATTTATTTTGTTAATTTAATCAGCAATTCAATTCAAATAAAATGCCGAAAATGGTAAATTTATCTCTTTACAAAAATCTACTTTTTTATATTTTCACCCATAAATCTATTAAAAAATACAAACATGTTTTTTAACAATTCCCATTTCATATAAATTTGTTATAGTTTCATTTTTGACTAAAACCAAAAAAAAAATTAAATTAATTCAATTTGATTTGTGATCAGTTAAACCTTTTTTTTACCTAAAATCGAATAGTTGTTACTACAGGTAGCAAATAGCAGCAACTACCTGTTGCAGACTATCTGTTACGAGTACATTAAAACAGAAAAAAAATAAAAGGTTTTATGTGACATTAAATGAAATCATCAGAAATGTGTTTCAGTGACGTTGGCTACAGTGACGGCAGTTTAAAAGCCAAAACGTTTTAAGAGAATCAAAAAAAAATTAAATAAATAAAACGTGATTGTGATAACAAAAAGATATTCCGGCATTGGAATAGGAAAGCAATACATTCGAATTGATGGGGGAGGTCATAAAAATCATAGATGTCATAATAATGCTTTAAAAGTAGTACAAACCCAAATAAAGTAAACCTGGCTATATAAAATTTAATAGCTTGTAGATGAAATTATGCAAATAGTCGTTTATACGCCCTTAAAACAATAATAAATAATCGTATATGAAATTCATTTTAAGTACAAACTTTTAGTAAATAATTTATTAAATAATTAAATGACAACTAATGATGGTATGGAGTTTTATGTACAAAACTATTTATTATGTTATTAAAATGTCAAGCATTTAACACGACTATTTTGTGTTCTTTTTTTAATTTATTTTCTTCAATATTATTTTCAAAGCATGAGTAAATATATTTAGTTTTATTGACAAGTCTATAAAGCGCAAATTTAGTTATAGAAATTGTGTTGGTGTTGCATTGCATTTTATGCATTCATAATAACAAAAATATTATTGAAGAAAAGAATTTTGAGTTGCCGAGAGAAACGACACTAGATAAACGTCTTCACAACTACTCAATTGCATGTAGCCATCATTATTTATCCGAACGACCAACAAATGCAAAGTGTTAGAATGAACATCATGGTTCACCAAGTGGCAAATAACAAATGTTCATTGGCATCATATTAAGTAAATATGATTACATGTGGACATAGAATAAGGTATACAATAAAATTTGCTGTTAACCCTTAACTGCCTGGAATGTAAATACGAATTATATGGTTATAAGAATTTTGGTTTTAGTATGTCTCTGGACTGGAAAACACGAATTTGTTTATTTGTCAAAAAAGTTTTCCTGGAAAGTAATAAGTCCAATATGTGAAGAGCCGTCTGTTTAGCGAAACAAAAACTATTTTATGTTGTTATATTTAATTAAAGAAATATATTTATTTTATGTGCAATAACGTAAAATAAACTTTAAATACTAATCGACAGTAGATAATGCTTCCATATAATATTTTTTAAAACAAAATTTGGCACAAAAATGTGTGTATCGGATTTTTTACACAATTTGCACGAATTTTGTTTACTCTATTCAGGAAAATAAGATTCATTTGGTCGAATCGTATACTAGCCACAAAATGAATGACGTTTTACCAACAGACATACTAGTGGCTGGCTATTCGGCAGATGAAGGACGACCTTCGAAATGCTTTTCAACAGAAGCGCATAGTTCGTTTGCAATGCTCCAGAAAAATTATTGCATCGTCCTGTCTTTTACATTTTCATTCTGATAAGGGGTTTGAGTTTTATCAACGTTAAGTCTGCTATTTAAAACAAATGCATTTGTCATGCCCATATCGAGAGGAAGGTAAAAATCCTGGTTGCAATATCTTGTGTTTTGATTTTAAGCCCATTGCGATCCAATAAGAGTCCATTAGGTCCACTCCGCCCGCACGTGACATTTATAGCCTTGGTACTGTTAGAGTAAATCAGATTCCCAATTGCAAACGTCCGTCCAATTGACATAAGCGATTAACAGAAATAAATTAAGTAAAATGTGACTTTAGCTCGCACACGAAGTGTTCCGTACTAATACACATATATCCCTTTTCGTTTTTGGCCTTATTTCATTTTTCCATTTTGCTTTTTCGTATAATTTTAATTTTTTTTTTGTTGATTTAGCGATATTTTCGGTTTTGGCGCTTTTTTCATTTTGGTGTTTTTTGCGAATTTTCGTTTTTTACAATTTTTGTTTTGTTTTTTTACGATTGTTTTAGTTTTGGTGATTTTTCGTTTTGGCGTATTATTTTGTTTTAACGTTTTTTTTTGCTTTTTGACGATATATTTAGTTTTAGCGATAGATTTTAGTTTTGGCGCTTTTTGGCAGTTTTGGCGCTTTTTTCGATTTATGTTGATTTGTTTTAGTTTTATTGATTTTTTTGCTTTGATTTTTTTTCGTTTCGGCGCTTTTTTCGTTTGGGTGATTTTTTTTCATTTTTGGCATTTGTTTCGTTTTCTGACGATATTTTTAGTTTCAGCGATCTCTTAGGTTTTAGTGCTTTTTTTCGTTTTGACGACTTTTTTAGTTTTTTGGTTGCGTTTTTTTTTTAGTTTTTTGGCGATCATTTTAGTTTTGGTGATTTTCTGCGTTTTGCGATTTTTTTAATTTTGGAACTTTCTTTCTTTAAGCGCTTTTTTCATTTTGGCGATTTTTCGTTTTGACATTTTTTTAATTTTGGAATTTTTTAGCCTCAGGGTTTTTTTAAATTTCAAGATTTTACCTCTTACGGTTTCCCATAGTCAAAAGTTACATAGTCAAAATTACATTAACTGATAGAACACCCTTTAATTTTTATTCTTTTAAATATCGGTGTTAATTAGTGTAGTTAATTCTACAGACTACACCAACTTACTTTGAAAATGTAAACTGTCTATATATAAGTGTCTGTATATTACATTAGCATTTCAACATTTTTCGTTGCTCGCCTTATAACACCCTTTAATTTATACTTGTCGTTATAGAGGCCGAAGTTTTACATGCTCCCAGCGATTTTGGTAGCAACCACAGCCACCCCGTGGACTTCCAAAGGAGACCTCAACCAACAACCGGTCACGTAATCATCCTTCATGTAAGGTGAAGTTCGCATCATATCCGTCTCGATAGTAACAGAGTATGTCTTTCGCGAACATCATTCAAGATGATGTCGCGAATGGTGATCATAATCTCTCTAATTCCCTATAAGGCAGGTCATCTATGGGGCTACCAGTTCCCGTGGTACCAGTGTTAGGTTACTGGTCAAGCCTCGAAAGATAAACCTAGATATTATCTCACTATCGAATTTCGTCTTAGGCGAGACCTTAGGTACCTGGCCACCTTCTTCAAGACTCGCATAGGCTACCCTACTTCCTTTAAATACTTCCTTTAAATACGGTGCAGGCCGGTGCTCTGTTATTTCAGAGGTTGAGCGATAACACATATGTTTTATAAGTAACTGGCCAAAGATAATGTCTTGATAGACCAATTAACCTTTTCCCCAGCAAGCACATCACCAAGGTGTTGAGAATCACCAAGATGCAGAATCGTGCCCCTTGGGGCACGGGTACGTACAGGACAATCGTCACATATTTCCCGCAGGGATATAATTGGATATATGTTTTAACTTTTTTTTACATAAGATCAGCAATGCATTATGGCGGAATGAGAAAAATTAGTTAGGGGGAGGAGGATGGAGAGACTTGTGTTTATTGGCATTTGATATGAGCTTTTCAACATTGAAAGTGACAGGGCAGACCTCTGCATAGCTAAATTAAAAGTGTAAGTTTATTGCACATGCAATCTTTTCGTTTAAAGAAAAATTTTTCTCTGTAACTAGTAGTGCAATTCACAGGCGCATGTGCTCTTAATAAAGAACGTGCTGTTGGCAGATGCTACAATCATGAATGTCAGATGCTCCTATCATCTGCGAAAAAGTAGATGGGGTTAGCAGTTTGCCAGTGAAAGTCACTGCGTTAACTAAGAAATAGGGTACGTGTTTCGAAGAGCACTTCTTGAAGGTACCAGTACTGATATAGCCATTCATCCCAGTTTACTTATTTATGAGATTGCCTAAAACTTTTTAGCTGCACGCGTTCCAGCGATAATTTTTGCTTAGCTACAGATACTTTATCAAGCACGGACAGTGGTTGATTGGTTTCTGCAAGTAAGAATTACTGGCAAACAATTCCAGGTCGTTGAATATTTGGTCAGCCTTTAAAAGAGTCTGAACAGGGGACTAGCGTTATCATTTACACTTTTAACGAATAACAAATGAATAGGGGGATTAAAAGTAGTATGGGGCTTTCAAAATTTGCTTTTCGATTATCAAAGATTTGCTTTGAATCAAGCGAACTCTTGTCACACTGTGCTCAAAAAATCTTTAAAAATATAATATATGTTGATTATACCAAAATTGTCTATACATTTTAAAATACTTAATACTCTGATGTTGGCATGCGCTACAACTTAATATGCAACTCAGTGATGTATGATATAAATAGGAAAATTAGAAAATACATGTTATCTATACTATACATAAAATAATTTTAATGTACGTGTGTTTTTTGACAGTTCATCTTATAAGATCGTTGTTATAAAATTTTTTACAACAACGCTCTGATAAAAATTCCTATAACATTGAGATAACACTAATTTGAAGTCTGCACGTAACATAATTCTCTCTGCGATTGATTTTGACAATCTCATCTAACATATTATGTTACGTGTAGACCTCAAGTAAAGGGTCTTTATGAAGTGCTTTTATAGTTCGTCTTTGCCATGTGTACTAAGGAAAATAAACTTGTTGCATTTGGATGTTGGTGGTGGTGTTGGTGGATTTATGTTATTATTTTTTCCGTTTTGTTTCTCTTGCTGTCGTATGTCATGGCATATAATCGTATATTTGCATAGACGAACACCGAATGAATAGAAAAAAAAACTTAATCTCACCCCTCCATCTAAAGCAGTCAACAGCGCGGCTATGTGAGAACAATTTGCATATTAAACATGAGTAATGTTTTGTCTAATTACCGTGCACATTTGCATTTGCCACACTTTGTTAATTGGTTAAATGATGTCGAGCTTGTCGTCACAACATATAATTTAATGTAAGGTTCTAATATAAATAAAAAAAAAATTCGATAAAAACATTCTCAGACTTTGTCAGCTAAAAAAGATTTACACACTTAAATAAGTCTGAAAAAAAAAACAATCATAAACGTACCAACAAACAGCCAGCCAGACATACAGTTGTCTTGTCTATTTGATTTCTGTTTTTCAGCACTATTAAGTGAATTCGTCGTTTTTAAGAACTCGCATGCACATTTCAGTGGCATTTAAAATTGCTTCGAATATGCTGCTGCCTGCACACCTTCACAATTAATTACAAATGTGTTCATAAATTTAATTAAAATGATTTGATCATAAATTTAAAACATTTTCATTGATTTACAACACATGCTTACCAATAGCAGCGGCAGTAAAACGAGAGGTCTTTGTTATGAAGTTTTTGATAAATGGAAAAAATATTATGTTCAGGATTTTTGGCTAAAGATTTATTATGGAACAAAGTTTATTAATAAAATCTGAACGAAATTAGATTTTTTCCGTCATTTATTTGGGAACAGTCAGGTAAAAGGTATGTAACAATATGTTATATAAATATTATGTTTAAAGTTAAGGTATTCCTGGTGCATAGATTACGAATTATTTAGCTTATATGTACAGATAGGGTGTGTCGAAATTGGTGAAATTTATGTTGCAAGATTCCACTGCATAAAAGTGTATGATTATTGAACGGTTAAATTTTAGCATTACTATTTTTAATTAAAGAAACTTATTTATAACAAAACAACAGAAGGTCAAACACTTGACCCATATTTTGGATTTGTTATAGTTAGTTGGAAATAAGTTTGCCTTATAAATAAAATGTTCAATTGATCATTAGTAGCATTATTAATTTAACGATCATTTTGTAAAGATTAAAGTAAACAACAGAATAACCGAAACAGTTACTAATCATAACCCAATACACAGAAAAATCAGTTTAACACAAGGTTAATGCATATTTAAACTAGGGATGTAACGAATACAGATACCGATACCGATATATCGGCGATACTTCAGATTTTCCGATACATCGGTATCGGCGATATTTTACTGCCGATACGACGATACTTTTAAAAAATTTTTCAGAGTTTTTTTTAGCAAATAATTTATTTTTGTTCGATTTTACCATGAATTAAATACACTTCGTTATTTTTTAAATCTTATTAATATCAATTTTAAAAATTAATAATATTTTATGCTGTTATTTTGTAAAAAAAATTATTTATTTTTTGTTAATTTTACCATGAATTCAAATTCAAGCCGTTGTTTTTTAAATCTTATTCCAGCAAAAAAAGAGATACTCCAAAGAAGTCATGAAAATGTAGAATTCGCGATCTGGAAGTATTGCAAATTTGGATAATTTCTAATTAATTTTACATATCCTTGCCCTTGCAAGAAGTTCTGTTTTTCGATTACCAATCACCGAATTGGAAGCGATGCTAGGACAAATTTCTTTTTCGGTATTCTATAATGATTTTTCCTTAAGGAAAAAGGATAAAAAAGTACCCATTTTCACAATTTTTTATGCGAATTTAAACTCAGAACTGTATTTTCATGTAAATTTAAGTGAATAAATATAAACTTAGAAGTCTTTTAATAATTAAGCTATTAAGTTATTTTGAAAAATATTAGTTGATAAATGTCCTTTAAAAAACTCGATTTTTTAAAAAGCATGGCGAGTATTTTTTTAAATTATAAAGGAATTAAAAATTTTTCTTGCTTTTCTACTAATTATCTGCATATTTTTAATATAGATTTTTTGGAAGCAAAGAAAATGTAGCTCCTTAAAAATTACTTCCAATGTTTTATAAATTTTAAATATTCTCTTATAATGTAATTTTGTATAGTAAAAAATTGCACTTGAGTTTTGTTAATCTAAACTTGAACTCAATTTCAACATTCGTATCGGTATCGGAATCGGTATCGGCGATATTTATTTTTAAATATCGGTATCGGTATCGGATCGGCAAAACGGCGTATCGTTACGTCCCTAATTTAAACCATCCATCGAGGTTCGCTAGAATTAAAGCAGAGTATGTGAGAGATGCGACATCAACAAATGAAGTTAAGTTTGTTAATTGAAGAAACAACGATCACCTTCGTATTATAAATAAAAATAAGGAAGCAGACCGTTGTTAAGATCCTAAATAGATTCAGCTGGAAAAAAACTCTTTTATATATTCCCAATTTTTCAATAAAATTTTTAATTAAAATTTTTTGATTTTATTGGGAATGACTCATATGATATAAAGGAGTGTATCTGTGGCTTGGGGCTAAAAGGGCCAATGTCAAAATATTCACTTTTGAGAAAAATACAATTTAAGTTTAAGTTTTATATATGAGTTCATAGCAAAACCCTTATGAAGCTGCTTTAGCAAAATTGGCTGTTATAGCAAAATAAAAGAGAGTAAGAACAGAAACCTAATGCAGTGATTAACTGAAAATAGCAAAATATTGTCATTGGCCCTCTCAGCACCAAGCCACAGATATACATACATGAGTGATTCTACGCAAAACGGCCCTATGCAAGGAAAAAATAATTTTCTCATTTTTAATAAAAATCTCTCAATTGATGTTTTTTAGAGAATGACAATTGTAGAAAAAATAAAAAAATACACTATTTAATTTTTTTAAATCAATTTGAGGTTCTTTTAAATGATCATGCAGAAACATTTTGCTATCCCTCTTTGTTTGTTTAATATTTATTGCACATTTTCTTTTATTCCCTTTCTCATTATTAATAAGAACCATTTTCTCTAAAAATAATATACGTTTTTTCTTTTTATTGAATTTAAAAAAAATATTCAGCTAGAGTATTCTGCTGTCCATAATAGAACGTAGAGCAAATAATGTAATGTCTTCTTATGTTCTTATGAGTTTTTCTTTATATTATTTATATTAATGAAATCAATAAAAAGTTTTTTTCTTCGAAATTTTTTAATTTCCGTACTAGGTCACACCCGTGGGACACACCCGTCTCATTTTAAAAATAGTTATTTATCAGAGAAAAATTTTTTTTGTCAAACAGTAAATACACAATACAATTAAAAATACTTTGAACAGATATCTATACCAATATTATTGTGTACCTTATAGTCAAAATTTTACAGAATTTATACTGAAAGTCATAATTCTTTAAAACTAAGATTTGTAGGGTCACACCCGTTGCAGCTTTCTGACGACCATTCTGAGCAGAGAACGAGTTCTATCAGTGTCTACCCGTTATTCAACGACTTTAAGCTTAACGCCCTTGTGAGTCTCAGCTTTCTTTTAAGTAACACATTTTATATTATTGATTTAAAACAAAGAATGTGTTTAAAATGGTCACACCCGGCTAAATGGAATCACTCACATATAACCGACGAAGAAGAAATACATATCCACGGCTTATATTCAAAAGCCTTTATATTCGATTTTGAGGAAAATCACGAAAATCAATGGTATAAACTAAGGATGGGCTAGTGAAAAATATATATCGATATCGATATATTTTTAAATATCGATCGGCATCGATATATATCGAATAAAAACTATCGATATATCGAAATATTGATATTTTTTCAACAATGATAATTCATACGTAGTCCCCAATTTTTTTTTAATAAAACAAAAAAAGTATCTTTCATATAAATAATTAAGCTGGAAAGAGTTAATTTCCAAGATCCTTACTGTTCCACCAATATTTCATGGAACATACATCAACAAAATTACACTCAAAGAATGATAATTTTTCGAATGGACAAAGTATTATAAATAAAATAAAAGATTTTGTTAGTAATATTCTATTTGATGAAGACTGTGCCGAAATATTTCTTATACATGAAATATTACAATATTGCGATTGATTAAAAGCTCTAAAAACGCAAGAAAACCAAAAACTTTGTAAAAATTACGCCTATCGCAACAATAGCGAAATTTAGCGTAAAATTGCAAAACTTTAAACCGGCCAATATTTTGGTTAAAAATCGCTAAAACTGTAAGGAATGCAATAAATTCGGGACACACACGAAAATTCGCAAAACAAGTCGATAACAGCGGCATGATAAGAAAGTCTAACTTGCAATAAAATGCTTTATCTCGAATATTGCAAAAATTTTCGAGAGGTTGCAACATCGGAAATAAGCTCTAACATCGACTCGAAATTGCCAAAACCGCATGTTCAATAAAAATTGCCAAATATATTGAAGAAATTATTAATATTGTATATAATAATAAGATCTCAGAAAAAATAACCAACATCGTGGAAATTGCAATGTTTAGTAAATATTTTTGTCCTTTAATTTTAATGTCACAATAAAACCGCGTCATTCTATTTGTTAAAAATTTACTGAATTCATTAACTACCATTTTTTCCACTATACAACACCCTCTATATAATAACGTACTGAAAATTTTCGAATAACAAAACCTCTATCCTTCATAAAGTTGCCAATAATACAAAATGTTGAAAGTAAATTACACACAAGATTGTGACCTATATTTTAAAATATATTATAGAACAAACATTTTGCAATAACCTATCAATAAACGAAGTAAACAGTGTTATGCTCTCCTTAAATAGTGTGAGTTTTAATATAGAGATTTTTGAATATAAGCCGTCGATATGTATTCATAAATTTTTGAATATAAACCGTCGATTTGTGTTCATAAATTTTAGGATTCTTCGAGTTTAATTGCTTTGGAAGTTGTTAGGGGCTATTCACATATTACGTAACGCTCCAAGGGGTGGGGGGGGGGGGGGGGGGGGGGGGTTAAAGACTTGTTACGGACTAGATACTTTATACTGAAAATTTTTTAAAAAGCGTCACGAAGGGCGGGTAAAAACCTCCGAAACTAGCGTTACGTAATATGTGAATATTCCCTTATATATCTGGTGTATATTGGTACAGTACCACGCTTCATCAACAGTTATGTGTCAACAAAGATGTTCATTTAGGATAGTGACACATCTGTGTTTTATTAAAAGATATATAAAAATTCGGGAGCTTGACTAAAACCTTAAGGCGCCAATGTTTGTTGGGTAACTTGTTAAAATCTAATAAACTATTTAACTAACATTTACAAATTTATATGTATATATTTAAGCTTATATACATTTCATTGTGCTGATCGGTTAATCGAATATTATTTTGATAAATAAACTTGCAGTATTCTAGTAAATTGATGATCGTGTTAAAGTGCCAGAAGCAACGAAAGCTCCACATATAAGAAGAAAATGAAGAAGTTTTATATTAAGTTTACATCTCAGACCTCTATTCCCCTTTGCTATTGTTTTTATCCAAAAAAAATCTAAAAACAATTTGTTGGTAGCAGTTCATACGATGGAGAAACATTAACAATAATCTGTTACGAGGGTGGGTAAGACAGTAAGAGTGCTTTTAAAATGTTTTAATATAAAAAATGTTCAGCGTTGAAAACTTTAAAGCTAGCAAAGAAAAAATTGTTTTCATTTAATACACATAGACAAAAATTAAAAATTGATTCCATTAATTTCGTAATTGAATCAATTACTCATGTGATCAAAAACTAGAGATTTTCTAATTTCGTGTTAATTCAACATGATTTTACAATAATCTTCAAAGAACATTTTTCCTTTTGAAATAACTATATTTCATGTTCACTTAATATTTCGGCACAGTTAATCAAAATGAAGTTGCTACTGAAATAACATGAAGAATCACGATGAATTAAAATTATTTCAAGTTAAAAAAACGTGAATTTAGTACTGAAACAACAGACAGAAACAACAACAGACAAATTTGTATTACAGTTGGATGCCCCAGCCAAGATTTGAACTCAGTCCACTTGCTTGATAGTCAAGGCGCTAACCACTGCAGCCACAACAGCATCAAATATACTTCAGATATATTTACATTTTTATAAATAATATGAATTTCAATTCAACATGATTTAGTTGATAATTTAACATAAAATTTATTTGAAATAAAAGCTATAATCATGTTGATTTATAATGAAATGTAATGTTGAAAACGACGTTACTTTAACAGTGAAAAAACATTAAATCAAAGACATTTAAGGTTAGATTAATAATTCTTCGTTATTATTATGCAACAATGGTAATTTTAAATCAGCAGCAGGAAAATTACGCATGCAATACGAAGATTGGTGGCTAATTATCGGCTATTTACATTTACACGAACATAAAAATAAACAAAACACGAACATAAAAATAAACAAAAAACACAACTGGGCACAACAGTGCATTGTAAGTATGAACAAAGCTCCCAGCAGCTAAATTTATAACGAGATATGCTTTGGGACAGTCATATACTAGTTGTAATGATACTAGTCAAAAAACGACAATCATATTAGTACTTGTAACAAGACTAGTAACGATACTAGTAAAAAAAGGACAATTATATTACTAGTTGTATCGAGACTAGTAACGATACTAGGCAAAAAAGGACAAAATTTTCAGGTATACAACTTATACATAAAACATATTTTTGGCTCTTAAAACAATAAGTAGAAAGTGGCTCAGTGGTTAGAGTACTTGCCTTGAAATATGAGGAATGTGTGTTCGTACCCCGGTTGAGCCAAAGTTTTTTTTTAACAAATACAAAATGATAAATAAAAAAACTAGTAAGAGCACTACTTTACAACAACTGGTATCCCAACTGGGATATAACTGTATACAAATGAATTAGTTGTGTTCCTATGACAACCTAATGTCAAATTCGATAGTTCGATAAATGAGAAAAGGACAGATAGGCAACTAGTCTGAGTTAAAAAGCAACTAGTATATTTCTAAACACATACTAGTCATTTTGTCTGCAGGGCTACTAAGCACCAACACACTCACATAGCAAATCAATACTCATAAATTTACTATGATTTTCAATCAAAATTGCGATTGATTGTTGATTTTTCATTAGTATTTTTTTCTGTGTGTAAAAACTAATAAAATAAAATCAGTTCGTCTATTTAATTGTGATCTCTTGGCAAAGTGTGTGCGCAACCCTCGCACATAAATATCATGTTCTATCATAAATATAAAATAAAAGAAAAGAAATTGATTGTGTTGAAAAGATTATTGAAAAGTTCACGTTTATAAACCAATTTCAATAGGATTTTTAATGACTGTGTATAAGATGAAAATAGAAAAATAAAACTTGAGCAAAATCGAGGTAGAAAAACACTTCTGTATAAAGGAATAAAACTATTTCATAAATGTTATACTTTTAGAACTATTGTGGCAAAATCAGAAGGAGTGTGTACAACATGAAGTGGTAGTTCCATCAAAGATATGACTCTATTATATAGTTCATACAATAATGTAACAAAACTGCAGAGAAATAGCCATTAAATTGCAATTACATATTAGATTGTAAAGTAGTAAAAGAGTTAAAATTAAAATAAAAAAGAATAGCCAAGAATTTGATATGTTCAAGTGTTAATTTTTATACTACCGAAAGATAGACAAACTTACAAGCGATATGTGGTTGGTTGGCTTGGCTGGCTCAATCATTTCAATCCATTTCAACTTGACTTGATTTGACCATTATTTTCCTTCTTTGTTTTTGCGGCTTTTGATGTCAACCGTTCAGCAAAATTACAAACTAGTAGCGCAAAAATTCCTTAGAAAACATTCTTTCTTTCATTTTCGCATCCCTGCCTGCCTCTTTTCAGTTTTCCTGCCAAATGATCGTCATCATCATTATCATTAACACTTCGTTTTTATACTTGATGTATTTTTGAGTGTAATGATTAGTTTAGAAGCTGTTAAAGCAGAAGTATTATTGTTATTGGCATCATTGAAACAAATTGTAGATGAAAAGAAACCGCTCTAAGAACGCAGCTTCCTTTTGAACTTTGCGTTGTTGTACTCATAACTGTGTAGAGTTTTTGAAGCTTCTATGCTTGGAACGCACATACATGAAAATGAATGGTTTTCATATATGAATCGAGCTTACAAAGCTGAAAGTTTTAGCAATTTGAAAGAGCAACCTTCAGTTCAGCTTGGTAAATTGTATAGTTTTCTATGATTTAGGAAACAAAATTCCTAGTTTTAAATAAAAATTTCGTACTGAAGCATCTCAAAAGTATTTCTAAAGAATATATAGTTTTGCTCACTTTCTCGCAAAGTTTCTCTTACAGCGCCATAAAAGTTCACTAGTTCTTCAGTCTCGTTGTGTAGAACTGCAGCTCGCAACGTTTTAAACGCAAGCAATTGAAAAGTACGAGTGGAAGAACCACAAGCAAGCTAAAATCAAAGTTTGTGTACTATAATTAACAAAACGAAAATAATTTTCTGTGGAGTTACAAGCTTTGTTGGCAGTCTGAGTGGTTTGATGATCATTCCTCTGCCTGGAACACAATTCCCAGTAGGATATCTTAGACTTACTTACGGCTGTTGATATTGATTTAGTTTCTAGCTCCGCACATCATAATTTCCAGGCAACCGCTAACTAGTTTGCTGCCTACTGTTAAATGAATAGTTTGCACAAAAAAAAACTTTCACCAAAAATTTATCAATCAAGAGTTTGTCTAAAATAAAATTTCATTTCCAGTAAATGTTCTTTACTGAATCAGTGAATTTTTTGTTTGAATTTTATTAAGGACGCAAACACCGAAAACAACAACAAAACCAATTTCCTCTGTCGTGAAAAAACAAACCGCGATGACGACACTCACATAAATAATAACAACAACAACAGTGATATCAAAAGGAATGCGATTGTAGCAAGTTTGCTTACAAAAGATTTCTAAGTGAAACAATTCGTTAATTTTGCTGCGTTAACTCTCATTCATTTTCTTAGAAGCTTTAGCTAAACATACACAGTTGAACACATTTAGCAAAACTAAATTTCATAAATGCTTAATGGATTATGATGTTATTAGTTTAAAATTAACGGCTGTATGCATAACCAAAACTTGGCTGGAACTTAGCATAAGTGACAAAATTGAACTGAGTCTTAAAAAGTTTTTCCAAGCAATTGGACATTAAAAACGACTGTATCTTGTAGTCCTGCCTCATCCCTATATTGTACAGTAATTTTTAATGGCAAATACTCCAGTACAATTCGTTAAAAGCCAGTTGAATTTCATCGGTTATGCTATCTTTATGCCAAGTTTTCGTTATGCATATGGCCCTAAAAATCTTAAAAAAAAGTGTTTACTAACTCAGACAAAAAGATTATTTGATATATTACAAAAAATCCTGTAAATATTTTTGTTTGATTCAGTAAACCATTTTGTTTAGAATGTGTAAGTACTTTTAGGCAAGTTGTTTTACTAATTCGGACAAAAATATTGTTTGGTATATAACAGAAAATCCACTAAATATTTTTGTTTGATACAATAAATTATTTTGTTTAGAATTGGAAAATATTTTTCGAAAAATTGTTTTATAAATTTGAACAACTTTTTTTACTGAAAAAGACCCCGGTTTTTTCCAATGTAATTGTTGACACAGTCTTCTCTGTATTTACAAATTGGTTTGTAGGTCGGTTTCCAGACAAAATATTTACTAATTCATTGAATTTCTTTAATGAAAGTTAAATCTAGCTTTTTACTGTGTGTGCAGTACCGTATCATGCGCATTCTTTGTATCATCTATTTCAGCACTTGATGTTTGATCTTAAGGGACATATCAAGACCAAAGTTATGCGACTTCTCTCAAGTTTGTTCCAAAGAATTTGTATTTAAGAACAATTTACTTAATTTCCTTTGAAGCAAAAGAGCACAAAGTTGATAAAATTGTAACAAGGCCCACTACTTATCGGAAGATAGTCAAACTCTGTTATCAGCTTCATCACATATACGAGCACTTTCATACCATTACAATTGCCAGTGATGAGTATATGAATAGTTAAGTGATCGATTTGATTGTGTCTTGTATCTATTGAATATGTTAGACATGCCTTTATGAAAAATTTCTCTCTAAAGCGCCGCCAACGTTATTCGCATATCTTAAAGACACGCAACATAAGCATCAATGTCGCAAAGGAGCAATCATCGCCGTCATCATAATCAGCATCACCAACACAATGTACAATAGTTGAAACTCCTGCTACTGTTAAAGTTTGCATTTAATTTGATGCTCCACACAATAAAACGGTAACCAGCAGCTCCATCATAATCATCATCATCATACGGTTGCGCATGCGCATTGTTAGGGAGAGTTGCCGCTAAAGCAGCAGCATTTCACAACAACAGTAGCTGCCAATGCGTGGCAAATAGTATTATTTTTTTTTTCTTTTTGCAAATTACAATTTCAATACAATCAGCGGCCAGCTAGTGAATGGCCAGCCCCGAATGGCCGGCAATTCTTTGGCCATTCATTGTTCGCAAAATTTTCAAATGCGAGTAAATAGTTAATGGAGTAAAGCGTTTCTTTTATATTGTGAATGAGTGAATACCAAATTAATTGGTAACAACCAGTTAACAGCCAGTCCACTAGCTGCTTTAATAAAATAATAAAAAAAAGAATGTTACTTCATTCATACTGCCTCGTTTGTGGCATGCCACCGCATAAAATGCGTTTTCTTACCCCGTTTTGTCGTTTTTGACAAAGTGTTTTTGTTTGTTAAATGGCCGGCTTGAATGCTGCACGAGCGAAAGATTGCATATAAAAAATTAAAGAAAACATAAATGAGCACACGGGAAATTTGTCAAATTATCCATTGAGCGAATGTTAAATTAACTAGATTTTTACCGCTGATTGTTGCTGTTGGTTGAATCAACGAGCATCAGCATAAAAAAAATTGTGCGGAAAAAGTCATTAAATTGTCAATATCAAATTGAATGTTTTTAAATGGATGGTTGGCTGGCAGGCTGCTTGTGTATCTAAATACTACGTATTGTTTGACTGGAACATACAAAGTATTTTTTAAATTATACTCGTATGAATGAGTAGCAATTATATATATTTACTTCATCACCGTTTCTTTTTTCTATTGTTTTACTATTTCTTATTGATTGCTTTTCTTGGTGTAATTTTTTTTTTGTTATATAATTATTGAATTATTATCAGTTTTCTTTGTTCTAGGTGAATTTTTTCTAGTCGATTGTATGAAAATTGTAGCAAAACTTGTTTTATTTTAATGCGTAATTAGTGTTCAGATAAAAATTGTTTTGGACATAATTGTATTCAACAATTACTGCAATTGTGTTTTTAAGCAAATTTATTTAATGATTTTGCAGCGAGTTAAAAAAATTGTAGGAGAAATGAATACCAAGTAAGCAATCATACTTAAATCAACTTCCAAAGTGTTCTTAATATTACAATAGCAAACTTTTTTCTCCTGAAAAACGACTTTATGAAGTCTATAGGGAGGGCTGTTAAGCTTTTTTTCCGAAAAATCGTCAAGACTTTAACGATTTTTATCATAGTCGTCGAAATCGTCATGACTTTCGAAAAATTCGTAAAACAAATCGTCACTTTAAACATATGTCTAAAATCAACTTTTAGGTCCTCTTTCCAAATCCAAATCCTGTTTCAAGAAATTTTCAATGGTTTCTGAGATATCAAACATTAACTTTAGTTCAAATGAGGCTTGTTTTGCCTTATACGGTACTATTAGGTGTAAGCAGAAAAATCCCCAAAAAAGCAAAATTAAATGAAAACTTATTTTGCGCAAGCAGCTAGCCAAGCAATAATAAAAATTCGACAGCGACGGTGAATCAATAGTGAACGTATTGCAAAAGCAGGAAAATTAAAATTTATATGAAATGAAAGGTTGAAAGGATCTCGATAAAATTGCATACATACAAAAGTAAAGTTAGGAAAAAAATATAAACATTTCATTTGGCTCGATATGGGTTAATGGATTTGAAAAATCGTAACACCGGAACAAAGGAAGCGTACCGAAAAAAGAAATTTCACAATATTTTCCAGTTATCCAGTACTCTAGATGTGTTTCCTTAACGATGCACATCTATTTGTATAGATATGCAGAAAAAAGGGGGAAAATTATTGTATTTATTTGTATGGGACACTTCCACTATAGCTAGAGAGCTGAAATTTGGTATAGAGGTAGGTCTTAATGGGAAAGTACTAAGAAAAATTGGAAAACTGATATTTTTATTGTATGGGGCAATTATTTTATCAAATAAAAGGTTAGAAAAAGAACTGAGATCCGCATAAAAACATAAATGTGAAAATAAGGCGAAGTTCCTATCCAAAAATGTTGGCCGTAAAAAGTACTGAGATGAAAATAAGGACCAAGTTTTTGATAGGTACTAGGGTATTCATTCGGTTAACCGGTAATCGGTTAACCGGTTAATTAGTACCCGATTATCTGATTGTTTAATTTAAAATTTGCTATTTTCGATTAACGGTTAAACCGGTAAATTTTAGTCGATTATCCGATTAACCGACGTAACAAATTTTTTTTTATATTATGTAGTATTATAACGTATTTTTTGTGTATTTACTCAGTATTTGCACTAGACAATGCTGTCTTGACAATACAATTTTTTCACTAATCCAAACACAGTTTTTCAATTGTCTTTACTATGGTCCTGCATATTTTGAAGACAGTAAATCGGGCAATGGTTTGACATATGCCGCAAATAGTTTTAATCTTTGTGCATAAAAAAGAAAAATTCAAAAAGAAAAGCTTATGGTATGTATAATTTTTATATTTTCTTTCTTTTCTTAGGTTTTAGCTTATAAATCTCGCGCAAGTCACATATTTCTGAAATTTTAAATTTATTGTCATAATTATTGTCTAGAAGCCTACCCCACGAAGACAACTATAATCGTTTTTGACAACTAATACGTATTCTTTATTGTCAAGACAGCATTGTAAGTTGTAAACGTACTGTTAGTTATTAGTTTCGTCTCATAGACAAAAGGTATGTGTTTAGAAATTATTTTTCATACAAAAAAAGCAGTGTGTTCAGTGATCTTAACTTAAGTAAATCTTTTATATCGTTGGATGTGACTTTAAAAGATTTCAGTAAAGACTCTAATTAAACTTAAAGAAATAATTAAGTTTTTGTTTAATAATTTAATAGGAGCCAATAATAACTCTTGACAAAGAATTAATTAAAAATCTAAGGATTAGATTTAATGAAAGACGAATTGAATTATTTTATTCCTTCACTTAGGAATATATCCTTCTCGCAACAGTGTTTTAAAATGCAGTACAAAAACGGAAACCAAGGAATTCGGATATAAGACTTTTTGCAGAATGTTCGCTGAGCTCTCCCAGTATGATTCAAATCGAGACCTGACAACGGAAGAAACCATCGATAATAAATGTTTTAACAAAATTAAACGAAACAATTAGAAGTGTTAAGATACTAAAACAGGACTTTAATGGCATAATAGTAGATTTTATATGTTTAGAGAAATCCGGGAAAAGGACTAAGAAACTAGATATTCTGTATTATGGATTGCTTTCGGTTTCTTCAGCATCTACGATAAGTGAAAGGATTTTTCCAAGTCAAGTTTTATCAAAACTAAAGAAGATAATCTCTTAAATCCTAACCATTTAAATCAAACTATTTTTCTGAAAGATTGTTTTAGAAGATCTACTTAAGCTCTTGCAATAAATGATATAATAGTCTCACAAACTTGTTAATTTTGAATAAGTAAATATTGATGAATTTTTGTTCGCAATGCGTAACTTGAGAATAACAAAAACGACCACTCACATTTTTTCCTAAAAGTTTTAATCAAAAACTGCATTTTGTTAACAAAAATATATTGAAATTTATTTTTTCTATTAAACTCGCTCCCAGAAAGAGGTTATATTATCAAAATGCAGGTGTATAATAAAATAAGTATTTATAGTGAAATAATCAATCATGCCAGTAAAATTGTAAGGCCATATGAACAGCGAGCGCATCATTAAAATAATGTATATAAGATATACTCGTATCTGTACAAACAAACTCAAATACCTTATAAACATGGTATAACAAATTAGAGCTTCAATATATTTTATGGTCAAGTGTAAGAATAATCAAACTTTTGGCAAAATGTACTTGCATACATCTGAGAATAATGAAAATAATAATATTAGGGAGGGCAACATTTATAGTTTATAATAAAAAAGTAAGAACTAAAATAAGGTTTTGTTATTGCTCTATTACAGCGCACTGATGAAAATCGGCACATTGTCGGATCTTAGCTTTATAATGTGTTTGTAAGAAAGCTATCGAATCAAATAAGGAGGATTTTATTTTTCCTGTTGTAATCAATAGCTGAAAAATTATACGTACGTCAACAGCAGCATATCCGGGTATTCACATACAGCTTTACCAAAATTTTGTTTATTAAATTTGTTGATGTAGTGTTGCTTAGTTTGTTCTTTCTTGGTGGTTTTGTTTGTATGGATATATTAAGGGCTAGAAATCGAAAAGTGGCCATATCTCTGACATTAGCTGTTCAATTCTACTGAAACATTGGAATTTGGTGAAGAACAACTTCGTTAAGGATATCATGAAATTTTAGATATACATATATGATTGCCACGTTCTACGGTATAGCGATTTTAAAACACAAAACATATTGAGGTATGTTGCTGGTTTAAGTATAAAAACGAATAAAAAAATTAATTGAACTAATTACAATATTAATTGCAAATAAAACTTTTACTATCAACACTATGAAACATATAATTACCATTTTGTGGTTTTTTAATTTATAGAATCACAGAATGCACTCAAGTATTTTGATAGCAAAAAATTAGCGAGCAAATAAAATTGCCTAATTAATTCAGTAATCAATTTTTATTAAATTAATAATTAATTCAATTAACTACTTCAATGATTCAATCAATTAGTTGATTAAATATTTGAATGCTGGTATCATACACTAATAAAAAATAAAACACAACAAACACAATAAGATGTTGACGAAAAACGAACAGCCTTTTGCTTCTACTGAATTTTTGTATTATTTGGTAAGAGCTCAAAATGATAGAATGCAGAAGAAGGTTCACTGCTACGAATGAAAAATGAAGAAAATAGTTTCGTACAAACAAACGGTATTTAAATATTTTTTTCTTTTAAAGTAAAGTGACCACGTAAGCCAGCCGATAATAAAAATTTATGCTAAGTCTTCATTCTATTGCCAAAAATGGCTGCTTTATTTGCTAAGGAGCTGTTTTATAAATATTGTCTTCCTCAAATAATCGTTACTAGTACTTAAAGAAAAAAGTTCCAAATGGCAGACTATTTCTATTATCCTTGTTAATTTATTCCATATTCTGCTTAACAACTCTATTATTGAGTTGTTTAATCCAATTATTTTAATAATTAACTTTTGTAGTATTTTTGATTAAATAAAGTAATTGAATCAATTAATACGGTAATATTTATCTGCTTAATTGTTTGATTCATTTAAGTAAAGCGTTGTTCAGTTTAACATAAATTTTGAATTATTTATTTAATCAAAAACAAGATTTCCATTAATTGAAAAAAAATCCTCTATCCATTTTCACAATTTCGATGGGTGCAAAATTAAACAATTTTTAAACAATTTTTAAACAATAGTTTGAATCATTTTTGGTAATTAAAACCACTTTCGACTTTCTTCGGTGCTGTTGCTAGATTGTTCAATTAAAACAAACATTGACACAATTAAAATATGAATTAATAGACTTATTTGTATTTTATAAACAACTTGTTTCCTCTTATGTCTGGAATCTTTTAAAAATTCACAAATTCGCATAACCCTACTACATGCTTGCCATATGCTTATGTTACCCTTATGACATCATAAAAATACTTCATGGTTTACCTTGTACTCTATTATGTGTAAATTATAAAAAAAACACATGTAGCTTTTTCTATATAAACAACAAACTAATTTAACAGCAGCTCAACTCATGATTAAAGCGAACAAAACTTCATCATCATTAGCATTATTATTCAGTAGTCTCAGTGCCACCAATTGTTACAAAAATTGCACACACGGACTCAATCTTCTCTATCACATAATTATTGATTTTATAGCACTTTATTTATTGCAACAACAAAAAAAATTTGCAACTAAAAAAAAATACACCCAGCTGTATAGCTAATTCCTTGGACATGGACATGATCATTACAATGGCAACAAATAAAACTATTCCCCTACAACAAGAATGCACAAGTCACGATTAAGATGAATGAATATTTAGTTTTTTTTTTTTTAACAAACTATGTGTGCTTGTTGTGTCTCAGAGCAAATGAACTACGCATTAATGCGTAATCAAAGGCAATATATGAGGCACAGTATACAGATCGAACCGCGCAGGTGTTACTCCATTAGCTGGTATGCAAGTGTGAGGTTCATCATATCACCCGAGAAGAGATTGTTTTATTTCTTTTTTTCTTGTAAAGTTTCCATAGGAGCCAATGGCCACTTGGTTGGGCTGTAAATAGTCAGAATATATAACTAAGCAATTTTACAGCTTCTGTATAATCCTAGAGCATTGGCTGCTGCGCCTTAAGCAACACAAAATCCCCCTTTTAGCAGCATTTTTATTTCTTTAATATTTATTTGAGCCACGCACAATGTCGAGCAATGCATAATTATCGCATTTTATATGTATGTTTATATGCAACAAGAAACTTCAAAAACTTTATAATAATTTTCATTACATACACTATTTTTTATATCTTTTTACCCCATCCATAAGTCTTATGGTTGATTAACTTATGGTCATATGAAATTTGGTGTAACCATAATAATGTGATCATGGTAACAAAATAATATTAAGAAGAAGTAAAAAAAAAAAGAAAATCTCATCAGTAACTTTTGCACTTTAGCTGGCGGCTTATCAGCTTTACAGACTGAACGCCTAGCCAACTACTGATGCAGTGGCATTAAAACTAAAATAAAAAGCGAACAAAATGCATCATATTGAACAAAAAAAAAACTTTTCAGCTTCCGCATATTGTACTCATTTTAATGTACAAAGAAAAACCTTCTAGTCAGTCCATCATTTTTAACGTTACTTTTATTGTATCAAAATAATAAAGGTGACAGGGTGTTGTATTTGAAGATGTAAAGGAAGGAGAGAAAAATTTTAAATGCATTGCAAAACCAATCCCGGTGAAGATCGTAGAGTTTTATTTAATTATGATACTTATATACATTAACTATATACTCAGGAACCTTATAGCCTATAAACTACATTGTTGGAGTTGATTGTGGTTGTTGACAGAAATTAAGAAGGTTGCATGGCCTATATTAAGCAGCTGGGCAGTCATTTCTAGAATAAGATCTGATAAGTGAGCTTTTTATTTAAACAAATTCGAAACGGTTATGATGAGAATCAAGAGTCTGAGTTCGATACTGTAAGCGGTCATCAACATTAAAAAGTTTTCTGATGTGCATTGGCGTCTTCGTACGTATTTCAACCATGGATTTGTCAAAAACTTTAATTAGACAATAAAAAAGATAAGTGAATGAGGCTACTAAGTCATGTAATAATTTCATTAAAACAATATAATAATGTCATGAAAATAATGATTGAATATCATTAAAATAATGACAGAGTTTCATAAAAATATTGAAATAATTTCATGAAAATGATGAAACAGTTTCATTAAAACAATGAAATAATGTCACTGATATAATGAAAAATGCTCATTAGCGTAGTGCAATTGTTACATTGGAGCAATGAAATTATTTTATATATTTAATGAAATTTTCATTAAAATAATTTTGGCGCAACTTGTGTCATTAATCCAACGATGCTTGACGTTGGTTGAGTTTTAATGAAATTTTTCATTGGACTAATGTCAAAATTCACAAAATTTATGAACAAAATTTTTTTAGTGTATAAACGAGGATATAGGCTACAAAGGGTGTAAAAAGTTATGAAGCTATTTTTAATACAGTGGGCGCTATAAGTTGTTATATAAGACGAGTTTTACCTTTAAAATTTGTAAGTCTTCGGAATACGCAGACTATTATTTTGGAAAATATAAGATTTCCGACGACTAAAGACTTTTATCGGCAAAATTGGTCTTATATAACAACATATAGTGCCCATTGTGCTAAAAATAGCTACGTGAATTTTAACACACCTTGTAGCCTTCATCCTTCCCCATAATGCATCCATACATTTTTTGTGGATCATTTGGAAGATGTGATTTTTCCGCCCCTAGATTGGCTTTCTCCCAGTGTACGGTGTGAATGTTTATCACTTCCGATTTTAATGAAATTCGACATATATATTCTACTATTATGTGCACGTAACATGAAGAAAAATTATTTCGATACCTCTTATAGTTTATATTTTATAAGCCTCTAAGCTTGAGCATATCGGCCATATTTGAAAAAAGTTCGTCTTATTGAAGATTGAATAACTTTAGAACGCGTCAGTGGATATAAATAGAATTGATATCATTTGAAAAGTATTAATCTCCTCTTAACGAATATTGATTAAAAATGGCATAGCTTCGTGCTATAAGTGCGTCGAAAATACCGAAGTATCTTTTATCCTTAAATATCCTGCAAAACTATATTTAAATTTTCTTTACTTTTTTTACAGAATATAGCTAATTGACGTCTTTATTGTGTAAAACTTTGCAAGATGGGATGAAAACAGATTTAAAACTTATAGTTGTTTCTTTATGATAACTCGATCATATCTATGAAAATTCTGCTGGAATTAGGAAAATTTGTCATGGGAAGGAGAAAAGAGGGTGTAGTATTTATGGACATTTGATTTAAACTTTCCAACATTGAAAGTGACAGGAAAGACCTCTGTAGGAAATTAATTCCGAATTCTCTCTGTAATGCGTAGTGCTATTCACTGGCGTATTAACCACAAAGGGATGTGCTCTTCATGAAGAGCGCGTTGTTCTCAAAAAAGAGCGGGTTGTGACCTCTGTAAGATATCAGGATCATCACAAATATTTAATTACAACACGAAGTCCTTTTGTACTCTGATGAACTAAAATTTCCTTGAAGTATATATTAGTAAAGATTAAATAAACGCATCATATATTATAATACCCTATTAAACTTAACTTTTATTACAGCTCGTAACATATGAGATTGTTTAGTTAAAATGTTGTACTATTTTTAATGTTTTGTATTTTCAATATTTTTTAATCGAACTTCAATTTGTGCCACGATCACCTTCACACTTTTATCTACGAATACTCCACTCATATGCGCAGTGTAAAATCTTTACTCGTAATGTAATTTTTTGCGCTTTTTATAATCTTTATTTTTCATATATTTTCTTGCACTTTTTCAAAGTAAATTTTCATTGATTTTGTAGAATATAAAATGCATGACGATCATTATTATTATTAACATTATTGTGCAGTGAAATTATAAATAATGCAGCTCGTTGTAAACTGAGTTCTCAATTGCACCGGTAGTGGACAACTAAAAGTGCCAACAAATACAGGAACATTAACTTTATGTAATTTAACGCGAATTAAAAGTTATTTAGTGTTATGAAAATTCAATAAGATAATATATCTTTATTTCAATTGGAGATGTTTGTTTGGGTGATTAAAATAATAACGATTTAACATTTTTTTCTAAAAATTTTGGTCTAATATGGTTTTTGATTGTGGAATTAACGCCATAACACTGATGTTATTTGACATTAATTCTATGACAAATGTTTTTGTTTTTGACCCTATGCCACTTAGATCAGTTGGTCATCTTATCAAAAATGACTGTGCTGGCCATTTTGTCTTCAGTATTGTGATGAAAATATTTATATTTGAGTTTTCTTATATTTAACTGTTTCTCCATTAATTTTAATTTTTGCCATTATTAATTTATTTGTTGGTTTTGATCTCTAGTTCCTCAGTTAATCGCATCTTTATATGTCAATGCCTTTACAAACTCAGCCACTGCGCAAAAATTATAATTTCTTTATGTTGATACGACATACATATGACGACTAAGCGTCATCAATATAAAGACAAGGTGTTATATTCTCATTTGATTACAAGTTTTGTAAGCGCATAGACACTAGTGGGGATTGTCCGATTTTCTTTTTCGAATTTCACTTAAGAATAGCACTAGAACGTTGCAATTTATACGCAGATACTATGAGCAAATAATAAAAAAAATAAGTTAACCTATTTTAGCCCTCCACCACTGCGTCAAGATTTTGAAAATAAGATCAAATCGATAGAACCACCTCACACGTGATGATAAGCAAGATACGCAAAAGCACTGATGATCGATGTGTAACGGATTTCGAAGACTACGTTGCTGTGTTCTGTTGCGTACGTTAAAAACTAAATTGTTATTGATTTGTTTTTTGGTCCTTGGTAATATCTCAGAACGTGTCATCTAAATAAAATAAATTTTGCACTGTTGCATAATAACTATCTCTCTTTCTCTGTCTCTTCTTTCAGTCAGGTCTTCAAAGTTTAAAAAAGTATATTTTAAGACCTTTTTAGAAAAACTACAATTTTAAAATGCTCCATTAATATTAAAAAATATATATGTTCAATTCACAACCTGTTGTAGGTGTTGTAGATCGTATAAATGTTGTTGGTAATTTCCACATAAACATGTTTCTAAGCAAATGTTTATGTGGAAATTACCAACAACGATCTACAACACCTACAACAGGTTATGCATTGTCCAATTGTGTAAACTTCGATAAAAACTACGAAAACTATGCCATTTTATTAAAGGCCATTATAGATATAATACAAGTATTAATACTTTGGAAGAAAATGCTTCCCTGACCTAATTGTTGCTTGAAGCTCCTTAAAAAACAATAACAATTTATCATGTCAGGGTTTAATTTTCCTCAAAAGTTTTAATAATTGTATTATAGTCTGAAACTGCCTTTAACTGAAATATTTTCTTGGTATGAACAAGACAATTGCAGTTAGCTTTCGTTGAGGTTATTTATACGGGTTTTATAAGAAGACCTTTTAGTTTGCCTGTGCTAGCTTATGGTTGAAACGGCTAAAAAGATGATCAACGGGGATAGCAATTTCAAAAGATGTTGTGATGTTTAGTCAATCTCTTTAGGAATTGCTAACACATTAATTAAGCTGCCCTTTTACTAATTCTTGAATTACTCCAAACTTCTATTCGCTTGAAAACACTAGATAAGTATTTTGTAAGCTACAACCAAAATTTTATTACAATAATTGGATATTGTTACTGCATATATAGCTGAAGTATATTATTTCAGGCATAAGAAAATAATTATAGTTGAGTTTACTATATTATAGTAGTTATACTATAATACTGCTTCATCTTCTTGAGTTTTCATAATTACATATCGCTGTTTTATAATTTCTTTTCTCTGTTTCTACAATTCAAAGTGAGGTATACATGTGATCTACCAATTTACATGAAATAAAATAAATTTAAATCGAAAAAAAATAATGTCGTTCAAATCGAGTTATAGTTGTAGTGTTATATTGCAGATCTACACAGAAGTGAAAACGGTTCGTAATGGGAATGAAACCATTACATTAATACAATCAAATATAGCATTACATTGCAGTGATTAAAAGTTACATAAGCGGTATGAAATTTTTTCAAGTACATTTTTTACATTTTGTGTTGTCATTAATGATACGAAACACATTTCATTCGGAAAATCTCAAAAAAATTAAAAATAAATCTATGGCTCGAGTTCAAATCCAGACATAGAATATGAAATATTTTTTTATTGTACAATTTAATTTTTCTGCCTTTTGAAAGTTTCAAAAAGTCCACATTTGCGTACAATTAAAGTTTGTGACTATAAGCGAAAAGTACTGTATTGATTTCAAATGGAGTCATTCATAGCTGAATCAGTAAAGTTCTTGGCTTATGAATTGAAATGCCTGACTTAAAGACTAACATATCAAATTCATTAACTGACAATAAAACTAAAAATAGAAACAAGCAAATGCTAAGTATTAAGAATATTAAACTAGGTCTCTCACCGAATTAAATATATATAAATAAGCCGCCTGGTGGCGCTTAGTTAAACACAAACATACTAATTGAATGGATCCTGAAATAAAAATATATATTTAGATTTTTTAACATTTTTGTGTATTGAGCGTTGCTTTCGCAGTTGTTCCCGGAATGATTTTTGCGAAAAAATATACGCCGCAAAAAATGACTATAGTGTCTGAAAGCCCTATACAACTACTCTCTAAAAACAAAAAGATTATAATAATCGCAGGACGAAACTAAAAGTTGTGACCACTATTTCAATTTTGATTTGGGTTCACATGGAAAAAGTTATGACAATTTTTAATAATTTTTCGTAGCAAAATAGTACCTACCTAATACATTCTTCGAAAATGCAATAACTCATAGTGCGGTAGAAGCAAAATTTTTTAAAGGAAACCAGAAATGTGTAAACAGATAATGTTTTTCATATCGTTTCTACCCTTTAGCTGCAGTTAAGTTTTTTTAACGTCCCTAAATTTATAGATAAATAATATTTAAAATTTTTTACATAACACTTAATACATTTTTACAAATTCAATATTTTTTTCAGAGCACACACTTTATTTTGAATTCAATACAATTCAAATGTGTAATCTTCGATGTATTTTAACATAACCTTCTTAAGTATTCACTTAGGTATTCAATTATATTAAAAATATATGGATAACACTCAATACTTGTTTTTGGATACAAACGGTGATTGATTGATGAAACGTTTTGCAATATAATATTATTTATTAAAGTTCACAAAACTTGTAAATATTTAGAAGTATAAACCTACGCTGTTATTTTAGTGTATGTTGTTAATGCAATTTTAATAATTAAACAAAGTGATGAAGCGTACTTAAAAAGCGTAACACTCAATACACAAGACTGCGGACAACAGCAAATTTTTTAAACTTTTTTTGAAAAATTTGATGTGTAAAATAAGAAAAGCAAATGCAAATATTCTAAATCCATTATAAATTTCATCTCGTTGTTGGAAAAATTCATTGTTTCTTAATGTGGAAAATCAACAGCATGCATTACGGACACGCCATTTTGTATGCAGAGAGTAAACACAGTAGTTTCATTCTTCGCTTTTAGCACACAAAAGAAAAACTTATGTACATTTATTTATAATTTATGAAATCTTTCTAAAGCAGTTTTCATTTTCAAATGTATGCGTTTATTTTATGAAATATTTTACTATAATTTCCACGGACACGAAAAAAGCATTTGAAATAAGAATCAGCTATTTATATAAACGAAAAGTTTCGTTTTAATTATGAAATTGTTGTAATCAGTAAAGCAATTTTCATACCAGGAATGAAAGAAAATGTCAGTTTGTTTTACAGTGTTGAGAAGTGTTATTGAGTAGAAATATAAAATTTTCAATATCTTCTTTTAAGGATAAAAATCTTTTAATATCTTCGACATCGCAAAAAACGTGTAGCCTTATTTTGTAAAACTCTAAGCGTCGACCATATTCGTATGCGTTATGTTTTACAAAATAAGGCCCTTAAATTTAATACATATGGACAAAAAACATTTTCCTCTTGTTATTCAAAAATTCTTTCAAAAATTTCGTATGCTTAATGTTATCAAGTATACGTACGTATGATGGAACATTATGTGCGGGGTGTAGGTTACACCCAACTACATACTTGTATTTTTAACCCCCGACAAAAGAGAGGGGTGTTATAAGTTTGTGGTGTGTGTCTGTTATCTGTGTATCTGTGTGGATGTACGAACCCTCGTACAGACCAAACGACTGGACCGATTTTGATTTAGTTTTTTCTGTTTGAAAGGTGACTTGATTGAGTGTTCTTAGCTATGGTTGAAAAAAATTGGTCCAGGCGCTTAAAAGATATCACATCTTTTCTAGATGTATCCTGTTGAATCTGTATGTCTTTGACATCGTAGCTGACTTGATACCTATGTTTAAAGAAAATTGGTCCAACCTATTTGAAGTTATCATCTATTTTCTTCGGGAGTTTTTAAAATTTTTAATTTAATGTTATTTGATATATCTTTTTAATTAATTGTCTGCAGGTCGCAGATTTCTTATATCGGAATGTTCTGACTGACTTTATCAACTGATGCGCGATAATTGCTTTTACTCGTGTCGTTGAGGAGAAGGAACACTTTCAAATTTTATTGTGGTGTTTTTTGCACCCTGACCAAACTAAACAAATGGGAGGTGCCATCACTAGTGGGGGGTGTAGGTTACATCTTGTTATTCCATCTATTCCAAAATCATTGCAAAGAATGTCCAAACAATTTTTTAACCCTAAAATATGACAACCGTTGAAAAATTTTACATGTCCTAAGTGCCATACTTTGGGATTTTACAGCTACGATCCTGAGCAATATGGAAAGCTCATCTTCTCAGGTTACATAAAAATATTATTCTGTTATGTCCACGTGAATTTTAGAAACATATTGGATTACCCGTTTAGAAATAGCTAATTTATTTCCAAAATATTTTCATTCTGCGCAATTCTAGTTTATTGAGTAAATTTTCCAACCATTAGATCAACTTCGTAATTGATTCATAAATAATCGACTTGCTTGAAATATATTTGCCACTGAATACGATCCGTGTAAAACTTAGCTTGATAAAACAATAATTGTAAATGAACATATTTGATTGACTTTGACACATGCCGCAAGCCACAAGGTAACTTGAAAAATTTTACACTGCAAAAAACCCGTAAATATCCATATTAATGTTTCATTTGCATATCTCTTTTGGTATTATAATTTTTCTCCATGGTTTATTAATCAAAAATTCGTTGTCATTCACTTTTATTACACTTTGAATTATTGCTATTGCATATTTTTGCAAAGCACTGTTCCAATTTGCTTGACAATTCCGTTATAAATTTACCATCTTAATTCGTTGGCTCTTCTGATTTTTAACACAAAATTTATAAACTTTGCCAAATATCGGCAATAATCATAAATACAGCGTTTCTAATCAATTGAAACAAAATAATGTCACAAAAATTACTACCCAACGTTGACATAATTTACACAAAAGCAATAGCAACAAAAGGGTTTAGTTAATGTATTTATCTTGTTATTGGTGCTGTTGTTGTTATTTCTGTATTTTTTTTTTTTTGTTATTTTAATTAAATTTGCAAAATAAAGTTATTTGTCACGACTACAAACGACTTAACAAACGTTTTAAAAAAAGTTTACAAATATTTTACAGTCATTATGAAAGGACAGATGGACAGACGGTCAGACAGACTTACTATTCGCCTGTCTATGTACAAGTAGTTGTTGGATGGAAGTAGCTTTAGAAATAAAATGCGTGGGCTAGAAAACCTAACGAAACCACGACACGCACCAGCAACAGCATTTCATTCCTAGTGGCCAAAACACCACTGGCATTCTAATGACAACTTTTTTTCAATAATAAAACAAATAAATACAAGTGAGTCCAAACAATATTCATACAATATTATTTAGCTGCAGAAAAATCAATTTGAATTTAATAAAATATTTCTTTTAGAAAAACCAAAGCAAATAAAACTTCACTTTAGTCTTTAATTTAAAATTCCAAACACACTTGATGGGAGAGGTGTAGCGAGCAACACCAACCAACTCAGCGCCAACAAAATTCAAATTCATATTAATAGTGCCGCTATTGATTTGATAGAGTAACTTTTTTGCCACTCTGCCAGCGATTAAACAGCCAACCAACCAAATAAACATTTTTCATACGTAATCATTGGCTCATTAGCACATAAATTTAATTGACCAAATTATTATGTAATTAGCAAATCGTCACAGTACTACAACTAAATGCACCAAGTTGTTTATATGCTGCATGTCGCATGCCCCAGTCATGGAGGCAAAATACTCAAACACAGCCAGTTAGTTCGTCAGCCAAGTCATTCACGTATTAACACATTTTCTATTCACACGATTATGTTGATTTTTTTTTCTTTTTAATTCTCTCAAGGTAATTCGTAAATCATATTGTAACTGAAATTGAAACTTTAAATTTGAATTTGTAGTCAAATAAATTTAAGTCTATGATAAATGTGTGCAATTGTTTGTTTTGTTATTTTGTTGTTTTTCGTTTGGTAGTTGTCGCACTTACTACGAGTGAAAATGAGTTACTTGCCATTAGAGAGACAATTGTTAGTATTTTATTAGCATTTGCTAGACATGTGTTGGTTGTGTAGCACTGCATATTATAATTATAATTATTCGTACAATTACTGCTGCAACAGCAACTGCTACTTGTTCCACTGATGGAGGGTTTCATGGCAATTATAGTTCAAATCCTTTGGCAAATATGTCTCTATTTCAAGATTTCTCCTTTTCAATATGCAGAAAACATACACGGTTTTAGCATCATCCCAAACACTCTATTATGATCTCTGCAATAAAGTTCGTTTTTGATTTTGAAGTCCATATAAAAGTGATTTTTTTGACCAGACCAACTTTCACAACACGAACTGTTCCGAAAATGCTCAAATATATTTACGAAAGTTCTCGTTACCCTCAGATCAATAAATTCCTTCGATAACTTAATTGAAAACCGACTTCTATGAATAATAATGTTAATGCCATGATAAAAAGCATAATTTAACTTGGAACGAAAGCGTTTATCCGATTGATGCAAATGAAATGAGATAATCCAGTAAAAATGCAGATCCACGACGGAAGCATCCAGTTTATGGCGCAAAACCAGAAACACTGACATTGATGCAATGTGAGAACTTCAGGTGACAAAACACTTAAGCCCGAATAGTCTCTGCACAATGAGCGCCCAACATGGGGTACAGTTCCACATTTGGTAGATATTCGCATACACCTGTGTGCCGTGCTTTTTGCTATAATAAAATGTATAATTTAATTTGAAATGGAAGCAATCATCCCATTGAGACGAGTGTTAATGAAATAGTCGGTTAAAAATGGAGATGCTCGTGGAAGCATCCAGTTCATGCTGCAACGCTGATACTGATGAAGTGTGAAAACTTCGAAACAAAACACTTAGTAAGCCCGAAAAATATATATACAATGAGCGCCCAACGTGGAGCAAAGTTCCACATTTGCTGCTGTGCTTTCTGGGGACGGGTTAATCAGATTTTGGCATGCTGCAAATATGATACCACACAATTTCGGAAATGATAGAGCAGCGGCTGTGCATAAAAAGATAGCATAGCATATAAAGCGGCAACTAATATATACTGATTTAAAAACCGTCATAACGCCGATATAATTTGACATCACTGCTATGTTATTTGTCTTCGTTTTTAACTCCATGACATTTTTCATTATTGTGATGTCAACCACAGAAGCGGATACAGCTTAACCTTTTGGGAGGGAAACTTTTAAATGAAACGTGCCATTTTGTAACATTTCTTTTAGAAACACACAATAGAAATGATGTACTTATATTTTATTCGTTTTGAAGAGGGTAACATCCCTTTTTCCCGTCCCCTGGATCCGCGCCTGGCTGGCCATCTATGCCAATGGTGCCAAATCTATCATCAAGCAAGGGCACATCGACGTCAATGAAATGACGAATTGTTAGCAAATTAATGACAAAATGTCATCAATATGATGTCGCTGATAGAAAAACTATCATAACAGTGATGTAATTTGACATCAATGCTATGAAAAGTATCTTCGTTTTTGCTCCCATAACACCTTTCCTCACTGTGATATCAACCTGTACATCAGCTGTCATCAATTGATTGATTGAAATAGTTATACATATTTATATATTTTAGTTCGACCTATTTCTATTTTAGTTTTACTTTTTGTTATTTTATATTTTCTTCTAATATTGGCCTTGCTCACAGGCTTCTTAATTCATCGAACATTTATAAACAAACACCTCTACCATTTCTGCTATGTCACCGTAAAAAACATTGGCGGCAAAAAGTCACCATAAACATTATTGACGCGACATACATATGATGACTAAGTGGCATCAATATGATGAAAATGCGTCATATAATCGTTTCCTTCAATGTTTTGTCTGTGCCTGTATGCTGTATGTACTGACTTAGTTTTTAAAAAATACTTGCATATTTTATTATTAGCTCTGTCATAGTAATGATGATAAGTGTACATCAATGCAATGTCATATTTTTTGATCACATAAATATAAAATAAAACAATAACATATGTATTAAAATGCAAATTACAATAACATTATAAAATTGTTTACTTATTTCTTTTATACATATTTTACACTTTAATAATATATAATAAGTGGCATCGTATTGATGTCATTCCAGTCATAGCCTTCATGACACTTAAACTATGACAAAATTCGATGATGACGTTTGTCATTAGATTGGTGTCTATTTTCATTTTATTGATGACATTTGTCATAGCATTGATGTCAGAATTCTGATGATAAAGCGTCATCAATGCGATGATACATATTGTTGTGAGTATAAAGTCAGTAGAAAGTTAATCTCTAGGGGTCTCTTTCCACAACTTACCAGTTATCATATACAGATACCACGGGAACTTACAGATAGATAACTTCTGGCGACCAGAGCTGCATTAGCTACTGTTTGTATATGTTTCGGCGAGCTATGTGCAACTTTTGTGTACTTTGCAAGTCCAACAGGTGAAAGAAAAAACGATATTATAATTTCAACTCTTATTTTTGACCGAATAACTTCGGTGAACTTAACACTGTCATTTTTTACTGAATAAATATCACTAAATTTCAACTTTTCAGTATAAACTGTTTATAGAGGTTAAGGTTCGTAACGTTATACTCAAAAAGAATAAGAGATGATCAATATTTCCAGGGAACAGGACAAAATCAAATCAATTTAGTTTTCAGCGTACACAGCAGAACATAGCTACGCTGTTTTCGGAAGTCGCTACACTTACTTCATTAGTGATCATGTGTATCTTCCGTATCACCACGTGTTAGGTGGCTCTGTTGAATTAGGTTGCAATTCTTGTATATGTATACATACTAAATTGATGTCGATTTGATGTTTTATCAACACTAATCTCAGTGTTACCGTTGATTTCATTTTTATTTATGCCAATTTTTCAAATTTTTTTTTTCTACTTAAGGCACTTGACTCCAAATGCCAAACTTAGAAATAATTTTACCATATAAGTAGAATAAACTTCATAAAAATATACAATTTAATAATTCTTCATATAGAACTCCCCTTTTTAGATTATTAAAAATCTGTTTACTTAAATTACGATTGCTAGTAAATTATTATTTTTACTTTTTTTCTGTTTCATGCAATTGAGTTTTATTTGAATTACAATTTTTATTTAAATTAACAACATTTCAATTACACATTGAATTGGATGTCGGTATCTCTCTCTGTGTGGGTCATTGGGTTGATCTTACAAATTATTTGCATTAAGTTTCTATTTTTTCCAATAAATTAACTCTATTTATTTAAACGAATAGTATTTCTTTTTTCACACTACTTTAAATGATAACAAGTGTCGCAAGTGGGCGTTAAAAATGCAACAAGTGTCCTTCAAAAGTCTTGTCAAAGATATGAAAAAAAAGTAGTAAAATATATAAAAATTAAAAGAAATCATTAACAAGTTACACAGTGTTAGAATTGCAGCCAAAATTTCTTGGAAAAATTAATAAAGTAAAGCCCAAGAAAGAAAAATATTCAGCTTGCACCAACAGCACATGCAAATATTTTATGATTATGATTTTATCAAGCTATTTACTGCAAATAAAGATCACCAAGTGAAATTGCAAACTTAATTATATTTAAAAATTAATTTTATTATAACTCGGTAATTTAATCTAGCGAGAAATATATTCTCTCTGTAATGGAAAGAAACAATTAAGCAATTTGCTCTGAATTGTAGGACCACTTCGATTGAAACAACTTTTGTAAATCTCAACCCATTTTGTAGGGTTTTAAATATTTTTACTCAGCTGATGAGATTAGTAATTGCAAATAGGAATAGGAAAAAGGAAAACTGTCGACACGGACTGCAATTTTGTACCCTCCGATTTTAAGGAAATTTATTATATATAGTTTACGGCAAAAAATTATTACGATACTTCTTATGGTTTCTATTTTATAGGCATCTAAACTTGAGCATATCGTCCATTTCTGAGAAAAGTTCGTCATGTTTAATATTGAATAGCTTTACACACAGAAAAATGTCAATGTAAAATCGTCGAAAACCAGGTTAATTAAACATTTTGCTTCATAGGCGTTTCATGTTAATTCAACATGATTTACAATAATCTTGAAGGAAGATTTTATCCTTTTGAATTAACTATATTTGATGTTGACTTAATATTGTAGTACATTCAAATCAAAATGAAGTTGATATTGTAATAATACGAAAAATCATGTTAAATCAAAGTTATTACGAGTTGAAACAACGTGACTTTTTTATTGGAAGAACACGAAGAATCATGTTGAATTATAGTTATATTTTATTGATTATTTTACTTACGTGATGATTATTAGCATAGACAACAGAAAACTTTGTGTTGTGGTTGGCTGCCCCAGCCAAGATTTGAACTCGTGCCACTTGCAAGATAGTCCGCGCGCTAACCACTGCAGCCACAATAGCTTCAAACTTTATTTTAGCTATACACTAAATAAATATCCATCGTATGAAAATGAATTTCATTTGAATTCCACATGATTTAAATGATTATTTAACATTATTTGAAATTAAAGTTATAGCCATGTTCTTTTAAAATGTTCTTTAAAATGTTCTTTTAAAATGATATATAAGGTTTATAACAAAGTTGTTTTAACAATGAAAAATTTAAGATCAAAGAGATTTAAGGTTAGAGTAAAAATTTTTCATTTAAAATTAATATGAAACAATGGTGATTTTAGGTCAGCAGCAGTAAATTTTCGTTAGTAATTCGTTTTTTAAATAACAACAAGTCACACAACTAAGCACAACAGTGAACTGTAGCAATGAACAACGCAAATCAACACCAACACACTTAAACGACAAACTATTTCTTGTATATGTAATATGATTTCAAATCACAATTGCGTCATGTTGATTTTACGTTCCTTTATTTTTCTGTGTGATAGAACACGTGATCGGATATAAATAATTTTGATTTCATTCCAAAGCTTTCAGTCTCCTCTTTATGAGTAGTGATTCAAAAGGACAAAGTTTCTTGCTTTTATCCTTAAATATTCTGAGAAATTGTATTGTAGAGAATGTAGCCAATTGACATGTCTTTATTGTATAAAAATTTCATGATGGTACGAAAACAGATTTAAAACTTACAGTTGTTTCTTTATGATAGCTCGATCATTTCTATGAAAATTGTGTAAGCTATAACAATACAAACAACCGTAGACAATAGAAAATAATTACTTTGCAGTATACTTAAGGAGCTAATATATATTTTAATTTGTGATGTCCTTGTCTTTGATTTACAAAAAGTGAACTTTAATCTTTTAAATGAAAGTTAATATACTAAAATCTGATGACGCGCTGCAAAGTTATGCTTTTTTCAAAATTACTTTTTACAAAAAAATTCTAATGTATTCAAATAATTGTTTTTATTACACTATACAACAATTTCGAAGTTTTTTCAAAATTAAGGGGTTTTGTAAACCGATTCTGGTAGATTAGACCAAAAAAGAATATACGTGTGTCGGCGTTTTGTAAGATCACATCGGAATTTTATTTTATGGATGGCTAAAGTTTCCCCCTTTTGGCATGTTCGTGCATCATATCGGTAAATGAAACAGTGTGTTCTCTACATCGGAGGTGTAAGTATGTTCACCAACATTGAGTAATATTTCTGTGAAACATAACGGTAACTTTCGGCTCTCTTCTAACAAATTGTTCAAAACACCCCTAAAGAGGGAAACGTTATGGTCAACAAATATGTTGACCATAAAGTTTTACTATAGGTCCTTATAGATAACTAAGCTCCTGACTCATCTTGTACGACAGAAATCATTGAAAACTTAAACTATGTTTAAGTGATAACTTGATACTTATTCCCAATTAGTTCTCGGCATTGGAAATCTTGTAAGTCTTACGTTTATGGTATAAGATGTGATCAACACTTTAATGTACAACACCACGTGAAGAAATTTTTGGAACATTTTAAACCTGTAACTCTTCGTTTTATGGGTCTTTTTGTACATTTATTAAAAAAAGGGGCAAAAATCTTCCTATCAGCCATAGAATTCTACTATAGGCCTTAAAAGAAACGCAATCTCCAGACTTAACTCTGTCGCTAGATATCATACAAAACTTAAAATGTGTTTAAGGGTTAATTTCGTACTAATGCAAAATTCGTATTCGGCATAGAAAATCTTGTAACCCTTATGTTCCAGGTATAAGATGTTATCAGCTTTTTTATGTAGAACACGACGAGGAATATTTTTGGAGAAGATTTTTGCCAGCTATGTCACATTTCTGCAGCATATTTTATCCCCACACTCCCCCTTCTCAGGAGTGTTCTTTACGATTTGTTAGAAAAGAACAAAAAATTACCATTATATTGGGGAGTTAGAGGGTTAATATTAGGGATGTAACGAATACCGATACCGATACCGATATATCGGCGATACTTCAGATTTTCCGATACATCGGTATCGGCGATATTTTACTATCGATACGCCGATACTTTTAAAAATTTTTTTCAGAGTTTTTTTTAACAAATAATTTATTTTCGTTCGATTTTACCATGAATTAAATTCACTTCGGTATTTTTTAAATCCTATTAATATCAATTTTAAAAATTAATAATATTTTATGCTGTTATTTTGTAAAAAAATTTTTTTTTTGTTAATTTTACCATGAATTAAAATTCAAGTCGTTGTTTTTAAATCTTATTCCAGCAAAAAAAAAGATACTCCAAAGAAGACATGAAAATGTAGAATTCGCGATCTGGAAGTATTGCAAATTTTGATCATTTCTAATTAGTTTTACATATCCTTGCCATTGCAAGAAGTTCTGTTTTTCGGCTACCAATCATCGAATTGAAAGCGATGCTAGGACAAATTTCTTTTTCGGTATTCTATAATGATTTTTCCTCAAGGAAAAAGGATAAAAAATTACCCATTTTCAAAATTTTTTTATGTAAATTTAAGTGAATATATATAAACTTAGAAGTCTTTTAATTAATAAACTATTAGGTTATAGAAGAATATTAGTTGATAAGTGTCCTTTAAAAAAATCAATTTTTTAAAAAGCATGGCGAGTATTTTTTATAAAGAAATTAAACATTTTTTCTTGCTTTTCTACTAATTATCTGCATATTTTTAATATAAATTTTTTGGAAGCAAAGAAAATGTAGCTCCTTAAAAATTACTTTCAATGTTTTATCAATTTTAAATATTCTCTCTTATAATGTAATTTTTTATAATAAAAAATTGCACTTGAGTTTTGTTAATCTAAACTTGAACTCAATTTCAATATTCGTATCGGTATCGGAATCGGTATCGGCGATATTTAATTTTAAATATCGGTATCGGTATCGGATCGGCAAAACGGCGTATCGTTACATCCCTAGTTAATATGTTACACAAAAATATTTGCCTTAATAATTTCTACAAAGCTACTGAGCATACCTTACAGCTTCGATGTAAAGAACACATAGTTTCATGTACCGGTATAATGCACGAACAGGCCAAAAGGGGGAAATTTTAGATCCTCCATTAAATAAAATTCCTATGTGATTTTGCAAAATGCCGACACAAGTGTATTTTTTTTTTGTCTCCTCTACTAGAATCGGTGTACAGAACCACGTAATTTTTTTTCGTGTGGTACAGTGTTATTATTGCTTATACAATTTTCATAGAAATGATCGAGTTACCATAAAGAAACAACTGTAACTTTTGAGTTTGTTTTTATACGAACTTGAAAATTGTACACCATAATGAAATGTTAGTTGGCTTAATTCTGTAAAGAAATAAAGAAAATTAAAATACCATCTTCAGGATATATAAGGATAAAGGATACTTTGGCATTTTAGATGCACTTTTAGCAGGAAGAGATGTCCTTTTTAACCTTTCGAGTGACATAAATTTTTATTTATATCTAATGACACGTTCTAAAGTTATTTTTTTATTTTTTTGAAGAGAAGTAACACAATCAGGCAATTAATGCTTACCAGTTTATTAATAATGTGTTACCTTCTTTGGGAAAGGGATAGTGTAGAGAGAACAGGTGGTGAAGTGGGAGGGAGATAGGAAGCTTAATTCATTTACAACCCTGCTATTGCGCTTTTGGTGTCAAGTAGAGGGACTGAGTTGTTTAAGCTGTGTAGCCATTTTATTACTTCTTTTACTTCGCCGGCAGTTTTTGCTACAATACCGACGAAGGAAGGTGCTGAGAAGTGCATTAGAATATCTTAGTATTACTCGCTGCCGGTACTGCCAAAGTGACCAGTGCTATGCCTTCATCACTTTAACAGTCCAACAAAAACCAACACAATAACACACTAATGCACCTGAGAAACATGCATGATGTTGTTGGATTGCCTGAAACCAGTCTCGAATTCAAGACCTCAGGGTTTGTAGTCAAACGCGCTAACTACTCAGCCAACAGCACCCTCAAATTAAATCTTTAATATGACGAACTAATAAAATGGAAACCATAAGAGGTATCGAAATAATTTTTCGCCTATTTTTCTCAGCGAAAAGTAGCATTGTAAAATGCTAAAAATAAATTGTTCTTTACATATCTTTAACTACGGTGGATATGGATCCTACAAAAGAACTTCTTTCAATGACAAGCCTTGTAAAAATCATTAGAAATGATCGGTAGTTTTACTACTTCCGGATCAAAAAGCGCACGTATTGCTGACTTCTTTAAAATGTTTTTTTGTTGGGTGTAGTTATAGAGGCTCACTTTGTAATGATGAGCTGCCCAAGGTACTAAAAGAACTTAATAATTTGCTTAATCCAGTTATTTTATAACCTAAAAAATCATTAGCACTTAAAATTGTTTTTAGATAATCGTATTTGACACAATTTTAACGTACTCAAAATTAATATGATATTTTGAGCATAAAAGTCATGCTTTATTAAATGTTATGAGTATGAAATAAAAATCAAAAACCAATTGTTGACTATTTTTTTATAAACTCAATATAGTTTATGGCACCAAACAAACACTTTCGTTGTATAAATACAAATTACCCAAATAGTTTATATTGAAAGTATGTCAGACATAGATGATTGAATAATTATAATTGCAACATTAATTTGTATAATGTATGTTATCAAAAGCTTAAAACAATTGTGCTTTTCTACTAAAAGTGGTAACAGGAAATCCCTAGTTACTTAATAATAGGAATCAATTTGACCTTAAAAATTAAAAATGCTGTTGTAATAATTTTTTTTTTTCATTTTTATAATTATGAAATAATTTCTTAGACAATCGTTTATATATTACCTATTTTATTTAAGTTTATTGACTCGGCTTTTGTGAAGAAACATAAGAAAAAATATTAATTACATTTGGCTTTCTTTGGTGACGTGACGTTTAAGTGACTGCCAATGACCAAAAACATAAGCAAACATAAAATATTAAAATTCCTCAAACGATGGCTGGTATATTTGTGTGTTTCAATTTGAATTTCGCACGTTTTTTTATATTTTTATTTTTCTTCTTCTGCTCATTAATTATGCTGGACACATTATTGAAACGTATCTTATATCACTTTCATTGTAATTTCAAATTTAATTTCGTTGCAATGAATTTATTATTATATTTAAAATGTTTGTGTTTACTTCAAACACAAACAAAATCAGCTGTTCTCTTTTTTACCGTTGCATTGCAATTTTATTGAGGGCGAAGGGGAAGTTTTAAAATGACAATTTTTTTGGTATAAATTACTGAAGGTGCTTCTGGTTAGACATCAGTTCACTACTCAGCGTCAAACAGTACAGAGTTCGTTCAGAGTTTAATTTTAACTTTATAGATTGGGATTATAAATCTAAGTGTGAAATCGTAGAAATGAAGGTACGATATAACATATAAAAATTGTTTGAAAAAAAAAAACTCCTTCCGAATCAAGTGCGACCAACAACAAAAGAAATTAAATGAATAAAGCGAAATAAATTGAGATTTTACATGCGAATACTTTTTTATGGAAAAGTTAAATTTAGAATAATAGTGTTGATTGTTTAATTGAAAATAGTCCTATAAAACTAAATATTTTGTGTGGTAAATAAAATTAATTACACAGAACATTCAAAATGTTTGCAATAAACAATATCGTTGTACTGCCCTATTAAGAGCCTAAGCACTTGCTTAGTAACGCTGCTGAGAAAGTAAATTATGTCAGCTAATAAATAAATATAAAAAAAATATATTGCACATGTTTTAGTATTGAATGTTGCTGTTTTTTTTTTTGCTCAAGGACTTCCTACCCTTACGAGTACACTCGAAGGCTTAAAGGCCCTAATTAAATTCCGTAGATCCATTTACTCTACAATTTCCTATAAAACTCTGGAAACAATAGTTAATGAGAGTAATTAAACATTTCTTTAAAGCTTCTCACACCAATGAGTTGCGCTTGTATGAGAAAGTCCAGATCCTGCAAGAAAAGCTAGACTATGTATAAAAACATTTGTGCTTGAAACGAAGTTATTTCACAGACTTTTTCATTTCACCTTCTGATATGGATCCAACATGCATGCAAGGCAGTTTTTTTAAATACAAACATAGATGAAATTGGAAATTATTGAAAAGTCCTTCGAACATAAAAAGCCATAATGCAATATTCCCGAAAAAAAAGTTTTAACTAAGAAACTTTCTTATTTTTTGCAAGTATTAACACTTCTCCCAACAACTTGTCTTCATTTCATTTATTTCGTAGGTCTTCGTTTGCATATTGGCTCTCACCTTGGCCTCAGTCCAAGCTGGTCTTTTGCCTCATCATGCCAATGAAGTGGTAGTCTCACCTCACCATATTGAACATGCCATTCATCACGATGATATCCATCATCATGCTGGTGTTCATCACGGCGATGGCATACACTTCGGACATTCATCGCAAATCGTAATTGATGGTGGGGATCATCATGTTGTTGATCATCATCCAGTTTATCACCATGGCGACCACCACGCTGATGTGGAGTTACACCATGATGATCATCATATCCATCATGCTGCCGCATCTGCTCAAGTTATCCATCACGAACCCATTCATAAGGTTGAGCCAGTCCATCATGTTACCAAAGTTGTCCATCATGAACCTCATCACTTTTTGCATTACACCAATCCCGTTGTTGATCATCATGTTGTCCACCAAAATCGTCATATTGATGAACATCATCATGCTGATGATTTGCATCATACTGAATTGCATCATGGTGACGCTCATCATCATGGTGATTTGCATCACAATGCTGTTGATTTAGTACATCATGGTGATGTTCACCATCATGCCGGTTTGGTACATCATGCTGATGTCCATCATCATTCTGGTTTGGTTCACCATGCCGATGTTCATCATCATTCTGGTTTACATCATCATGCTGCTTTAGTCCATCATTCTATTCCTGCCGTACATCATCACCATCATAATGCTGCTATTGTCCACAAGGTATACCCTGCACACCATCATACTCATTCGGATATCTTATCTATCGCTAAACATCATTTGCATGGAAAATTTGGCAAGGTGAAAATTACCGAAAAACATTACTAAACGATTTCATTCCCTTTCCCCTCTACCGGTCCTAAGACAAAGGATCCTAAATACAAATCTATTCTATTTGCATCGCATAATAATATAAATTAATAATTAATTAAAATTAATGCTATTCATAGCTATAATTTATTAAACGAACGAACTCTCATGATCATTTAAATAGTTCATATCTTTTTGATCATTCATCAACCATATTTCGTCTTTATCCATCCAGGAGTCGTTATTTAGATTAATTGTTATAATTGTTTCCAAACATTTTTATTTAGTATTTAAGATTTATTGATGTTTGTTATTGCTCATAGTATTTTAAAATGGAATTTATAAACTCGAAAAAGTGTTTGATGTAGATACTACAGTAAAATAAAGAAATAAATTATATTTGACAAAATATTATATGAGTGATTTTCATTCTAAACGTACATTTTGTGTTTGTATTTTTTTTTACAAATGTAACTAGAAAAAATATAAGAATATAGGATTCATAGTATAGTTTTCGCCTCATTTAATGGATCCTGATATAAATTTATATTTTTCTATTTTTTACATTTTTGTGTAACTATTAAGCGTTACATTTGTTTTCGCCTTTGTTCGAGGAATGATTTTTGCGAAATAATCAAACTACAAAAAGTGAGTAAAGGGTTTAAAAGCACTATACATCTACTCTCTAAAAACAAAAAAATATAATTATCGTAGAACGAAATTTAAAGTTATGACACTTTTTCAATTTTGACTTGGGCTCGCATGGAAAAAAAGGCTAACTCTTCTTTCAAATAAGAACAGCTTTAATAAAATCGACCTACAAAAATATGACCTACAAAGTATGTCAATATCAAATAATTTTTCATAGCAAAATACGACTTACATAATACATTCTTCGAAAATATAACAAACCACAGTGCGGTAGAAGCAAATTAAAAAAAAAAATCAGAAATTTTTAAACAGATAATGTTCGTTATATCGTTTCTGCCCTTGAGCTGTTGTTAACTTTTTTTAACGTTCTAAAATTTATAGATAAACTATAAACTCCTTAGTTATTCACTAAAAAATTTCAATTAAACTATAAAAATGTGGATGAAACAATTAAAAAAGAAATTATAACTTGAAATAAAAGTGCAAATATTTTAAAACCGTTATAAATTTAATCTCGTTTAAAAAAAAATCATAGTTTCTTAATGAGAAAAGTTAACAGCATTCATACGGACACTCCATTTTATATGAAGAGAGTATAAAAAGTATTTTCGTTCTTCGTCTTTAATACATAATGGACAGTCTTACAATAAAAAAAACTATGTACATTTATTTATAATCTATTAAAGCAGTTTTCATTTTAAAATGTATGCGTTTATTTTATGAAATAGTTTACTATTCTTTCAACGGACACAAAAAACCACTTGAAATGAGAATTAGCCATATATGAGAGTTTTATTTAGTTATAATTTCCATTTCAATGTCTTAGACTGGTGATAAGCCTAGATACATGCTTAAAATGCCTAAAACTTTAGTCAAGGTTCAGTTACACGACGGTAGCAGTCAAAATCGAATCGATCTGATTTAGGCCACAAAATTTGCTCCATAATTGTGTCGTTCATTGTAACAGTAAATTATCTCCTTGTAATTAAATTTCGAGAAAACGAGCCTTTTATAGTGAACTAGATGTGCCCTCCCGCTTTGCGCGCTTAAAGTTCGCTTTATGACTATAAGGTGTCTATAAAATATAATAACATAGCGTTATTTATATATTGCAGGGACTGAAACCGAACCCGAACCTGAACCCAAACGGGAACCCGAACCAGTTGAACCCTAAACTTCAGCAAGGTTTGGATTCAAAAATATAGAAAATAGAGGAATATTTTATAGAAGAATAATAAAAAACATCACATTTCTTGCATGCAAAAAAAAATTAAAAACAAAATCAAAATAATATAACGACCAAGGCAAATTCATAACATGGTGGCAGCACCCCGACAGCTTACTATTTGTTGCAATTTTTAAAGTGCCGAATGGTTGCCAAAATTTTTGCTTTTTCTTGTTTTGGGTATTTCTAATAATTTCTAATTTTAAATGCTCAGAGCCTTAATAATAAAATAGATGAATTTCGTTATATATTTGAAGGATCTGGAATGGATATAATATGCGTCTCTGAAACTTGTTTTTATTGCTATTCTCATGATAATATTTATAAGCTAAATGGATATCGCATTTTCCGTTCAGACAGATGTTCTAATGGTGGTGGAGTTGCAATTTATGTTAGAATGCCAATTCACTGTAAACTTATGTGTAAAAACGTTGTTAGCGGTGATAATATATTAAAACCTGAGTACTTATTTCTTGCAATATTTAATCATGAAAGAAAGATGTTGCTTGGAACTGTTTATAGACCTAACAAAAATGTTGATATTGAGCCGTTGATGAACATTTTATCTGCTCTTACTCTTGGTTATTCGGACGTTGTTTTAACTGGTGACTTTAATTCAAATTCAAATATTTTAGTGGATAAAAGATTAATGGAAGATATGAGTGCTATAGGTTTGAGTCTCAGTAACAAAAGCATGCCTACGCATTTTACATCTACTTCTGAACCGTTGCTGGATCTCTTCTTTACTGATGACCTTTCACGTGTGCTGCTATACGACCAGTTGGTCCGCATCACTTTTTTCGCGACATGATCTAATCTTTATGTCCTACGACTTTAAAATATCTTCGAAAGTTGAAAAAATAGCCTTTCGCGATTTCAAAAATATTGACCTTCTATCTCTGGAACATGAATTGAGCATGCTACCTTGGAACCTGGTCTTCACCATGCCTACTGTGGATGAGCAATTGTTATTTTTACATAACAACATTCAGAGTCTATATGAAAAATATGTCATGATAAAAACAAAAATCTAGCGTGCTAATGAAATTCTTGGTTCTCCAATGAAATCAAAGTTTCAATTAATGAGAGGAACAAAGCCTATGAACGCTGGAAAAGATTCAGAACACCAGAACTCAAACAAATTTTTAAAGATCATAGGAGGGAAGTAAATTCCAAGATAAAGATCGCTAAATGTAAATTGTATGAAGACAAATTTAGATCTGCTTTATCTTCGAAGAGAAAGTGGAGAGAAATTCGAGACATGGGTGTTATAAGCAATGATGCCACTGCTGATTGTGCCATAGATGTGAACCAATTAAATTCTGAATTCTCGAACATTCCAATGCCCAATTCTAATATCAGCTACTATAGCACCGCGAATACGAGCTGCCATGAAAATCGCATAGGATTTCAGTTTGCTAACGTCACCCCCGAAGAAGTTTACGATTCCTTTTTGAGTATTAAATCTGACTCGATTGGTTCTGATGAAATACATCCAAAATTTTTAAAGATTATTATAAATTATATTATTAGATATATATCTCATTTGTTTAACACAATAATTACAAAATCAGAATTTCCTTCAATGTGGAAGCACGCTAGGATTATACCGATACCTAAGCCTGATAAAAGCTATAGACCTATTGCAATACTTCCATATATGTCTTAGGCATTTGAACGTTTAGTACAGACGGAGATCAATCAATATTTGAATAATAATTCTTTGCTAACCAGCAGACAATCAGGATTTCGGCCAAAACATAGCTGTGTCACAGCATTAATTGATGTCGCTGAGGAGCTAAGGTCAAAAACAGATAAAAACATGGTATCATTTCTGGTACTTCTTGATCATTCAAAAGCTTTTGATAACGTTGAACATCAAATCCTTTGTCATAAGCTAAAAAGTACATTTAACTTTTCTTCATCTGCTGTAAAGTTGCTTTACTCGTACCTTTGTGATAGAAGTCAGTCAGTTCATCATGGTGATATGAAATGTGCAACCTGCCTAGTGAAACGAGGTGTTCCGCAGGGTGCAATTCTTGGTCCTCTGTTATACACAATATATTCTAACGACTTGACCTCTCAAATAGAACACTGCGAAATTCACAAGTATGCAGATGACGTCCAAGTCTACATTAGTTGCCATCAGATTAACATCAACAATTGCATTCTTAAACTAAACAGTGATCTTGATAATGTGTACAAATGGGCTACAGCTAATGGCCTTTGTTTAAATGCGAGAAAATCCAAAGCTATTGTAATTGGTACGATGAACCGCTACTCGTTGGTGACGTAACCATAGATGTTGTTCACAGTGCCAAAAATCTTGGTATCGTCTTTAACGATCAACTTACAAATCATATTAATGTAATATGTGGTAGAACATATGCCATGCTAAGGAATTTATAGAGAAGTCAGTTTTTTACACCTTTCAATGTTCGTATGCTATTGGCAAAAACACACTTAATACCTACACTAATGTACGGATGTGAACTATTCTCTAGTCTGGATTCTGTAAGCAAACAAAAACTCAATGTTACGTATAATAACATCGCCAGATATATAATTATGGACGCAGCAGATATAGCAGTATTTCGCACCTCGCAAAGGAAATCTTCAACGTATCGTTCGAAAACTTTCTAAAGTGCCGTACACTCATATTTTTACATAAAGTTATTTATACAAAACAGCCTACATATCTTTATAATAGGTTGCAATTTTCAAGATCTAATAGAGGCTATAAAATAAACACCATGAGATACCACAAACTAGTGTCTGAAAGGCATTTTTATGTTAACGCTATTCGATTATGGAACCAACTTCCGTCAAACATTCAACTGTTAAGCAATGCAAAGCAATTTAAATTCGCAACTATCACTCACATGCAATAGATCAGTATTTGTCAATTCATTAGGTAAAAATAAATGTTTAAATAATAATATAATATGTTTAGAATATTTAATAATTATTTATGTAAACCCAGTAGATTAAGTATATATTTTTCTTTGTAACTTGAAAACAAAAATGCCAGTATCTACCCAGTACTGTTAAATAAGATTCGTATTCTTTTTGTACTGTATTTTTATAATAAATAAATAAAAAATAAAGTATATTTTCTTATGTCAATTATGTCAATACGTTACAAAGTTGAAAATTTGTTTTTGAAAGCTAACTAACTTAAATTTAATTAAATTAAGAAAAATAATTTATTGTATAAACGTGAATGTAAAATTCATTTATGTATTTTATTAAATAAAATAATTGCGCGTGTTTAAATTTTCGGTTTTAGGCCCGAACCCGAACCCGAACCTGAACCCATTTTTTCATGGTTTCAATCCTTGATATATTGTTTAAAGTTCCCGTTATGCAAAATAAACAATGCTACCAACGTTAAAAAAAAAACTTTCTTATTTCCAACAACATTTATTTTAGTAAAATAAGGTACATTTTCGATTTCTTCTATTTCAACTTAGAAATGAGCTATCTTATCGCGGTAAAAAGTACGCTATGTTTGAGTCAGGACTCTAAAGTACCTCCATACCAAATTTCATGAATGTCCATTCAGTGGTTTTTGCGTGAAGTGTGTTCGGACAGACAGAGAGACAGACAAAAATGACAAAATTTGGTGTTTTGTTCTCTACATCGATTACTGTTTACGCAACCATACAAATTTTCAAAAAATATTTCATGTACAGACACGCCCCTTTTCCAGTTTTATTATATGTACATATAGATATTTTGCAGTTTTACTTACGCGAGTAAACAAGTAGCGCCATCTATGCGGTTTTGGTGCAAATATTGGAGTTGCTTAACTGTTAATACGATAGATATGACTAAACGTGATACTATTCTACAAAAATATGTATTTATTAAATATATGGAGTGCAGTGTTAATTCGGTCGTTTATTGTGAAAGTGGTGTTTACAATAAACGACACAATTCACACTGCAGTTAAATGTATGCGCGGTAGGATATATCAAAAATTCTAGGAGTATTTCTCTCAGAGTTAAAGAAACTGTTCTATACGTTTCTCTCACTTTTTTTACATCTTGGCAACGATGTAGGGAACTCCTAACCGGTGGATATGTCTTAACATTCTAACCAGGGCTGCAACTTTAGTCTGATTGGACCAAAACTGGCGGGTTTATTTTATTTTTAGATAAATTTATAGTCTGGTTGGTTTGTTGCCACCTTTCTTTACGGTTTTGGTTGATAAAATAAGGTTTTTTTAAAAAATCTTAGTAAAAATAATAAACTACAAATAACACACTAAAATATTTGAAAATTCTTGCTAGATTAGAAAAAATAAACGAATCCTACATTAGAAGACCATCTGGTCCATACTACATATTTTATAAAAAGTAAAATATTTAACCAATATTTTGTATCTAATTTGCTTGACTACCTCATTAACACAATTTATATATATTATTATGGATCGTGCTATATGGAATTTTTGAACCCATATCGTAAACACAATAGAAGTTATACCAAGTCAAGTTATTTTTACTAGGTGATGTTGATTCTCCAGTGGTTTTTGTATTGTTGTCGCCGCGTTGTTGTATTTTGACTGATATTGACAAAGGCCCCTAGAGAAAATTTTCTAGTTACGCCTATGACGAAGGCACATTACGACCATATATTATTCTACTTATTCTTACAAAAGTGTATCTGTATGTAAAATAAAAGCGTTCATAGATTATTTGACGCATCTTTTGGTCTTTTCATCGTCTTATAACACCAAAACTTGTAAAGTATGGCTTGAAATTTATGTTACCATATTTTGGAAAAGGTGAAAATACAAAGCCTGAACCATACCTAGGACAACGCGTTGTATCTGACTGACGAAAACTTGTTTTCCACTTTTGATTTGGTAAGAAAATTACATGAAAGGGAACTTATAAAGTATGTAGGAACTGGGGCCCATTTCTCAAAACTACAAGTTACAAATCTACAAGTAAATTACATACTAAACAACAACACTTTTACAAAATTTATTGTTGTGTTATAGGTAATTTATTTATTGATTTGTAACTTGTAATTTTGAGAAATGGGCCCCAGAACGTAAAAATAAAACTTAGTGAATATAAAAAAGCTCCCATTGTATAAGTCTACATTTGCTTTCTATGACATTGCGACATTGGTATCATATATCCGTCCCAAAAGAAAGTAGTAATTGCATAGAGCAGCTGAACTTGATGGGAGTGAGTCGAAGGAAATGCCAGAGGTTCCTTCTAATTACAATTCGACAAGAAGTAAATATGTATATCGACCCATAATTATATATTGTTGTTCTTCGATAGCTTCTTATATTTTTGTTCTCATAGGAGCCGTAGACTCTGCTGACCAAATGATTGGCTCCTACACCATAAAACATAAAACAATCGATGGTAAATATGCTAGCCACATCCGCTTGGAATGCATATATACTTTTTTCTGAAATCAGAATACCATCAAATTATTTCAACATGTAATGAAAACAACTATCAATAAATTAAAATTTGTTTAGGAAGTACAAAAAACCTTAGTATTTTGATTTCATTCAAATAAAATTTTACACTGGACCAAATGGTCCCTAATCCAAGATACGTAAATTCTTGTTTTTCTAAGTCCGGCTTTATGACAGACACTTGAAACTATGGATATAATGTTTTTAATATAATAAATCACGTGAGACGAAACCTCAAAGCAATATGTAACACCGTCTAAAAGTTGTGAGTATAACGAGGAAAATATTGGACCAAATGGGCTTAATCTAACAGCAGGGTTAAGTATTCGTTGAGCGCCTGTCACAATGGATTTGATTCAGAATCTCATATATCTTTCAATATTATTTAAGTTTTGAATATTACATCGCAATTGTATATAGGAATTTCCACAGAAACTTCGGCTTTTTCTCACGTAACGTCACCAAGGAATTAAGCTTGTATTTCGAAACGATGTTATCCAAATTTTTCTTTATCTTTTACCAAATGTATAGCTACTTATGTTGTACACAAAACTTAAGTAATCTCAAGCATAATTGCTATGTGACGTACATTAAAAAAATGATTTTTTTTGGGGAAATACTTATAGGTATATGCTAAATTCTCCAGACTACAGAACACTCTTATGATGAGTTATGATTGAAAAATATTTAGATGATTTTTAGAAATAATGCCTGCAATGACGTCTCTCGTTTAAGATGTGATTATTTATTTATTTATTTATATATTTATTAAAAATCATTTTTGGAGCGCCTCAAACAATATAAATTTTTATGAGTTTAAAATACTAAGCAAATGGATACGTACATTAAGTTATATAAGTGATACATATAAGAAAAAACGGATTCCAATTTTTTTTAGTATCAAATAAAGGGCTTAGTGCAATAACTCGGTAAGATACATGCAATCAAAAATTGATTTTTTATTTATGACTAATAGTCTTTCATTGCAGTCCTTGTAAAATATAATTAAACTCTTAAAAGATACAAAACATATATTTCTATTAAACCAACAAACAAGAATTCAATAATTCCATGAAAATAATACTTGAAATTAAAAACTATAAACTAAATCTAAAAAATAACGCAAAATCGTAATTTATGTTCAAAATTCAAACTACGCAAAGCTGTTACGCCACGTCGCACAGTGCTTTGCCCCATAGGCAAAAGTAAAAAATCTATAAACTTTCTAATATAAATTGATCCAAAAGTACTCGTCCAATGACTTGAGAAAATGAGACTGGTGCCAAAAATAAGGAGTAGTGAATGATGAAAAAAGACATATTGTGTAAATGGTCACATATTAACCAGTTTCAGTCAATTTAGTTGGTATTCCGACTAGTATTATAGTAAACGGAACTGAACAAATTCGATGCACCTGGATCCAAGGCCTATCACATAGTATCTATAAAATATTAATTGTCTCACTTCAATTAGACTGCCATGCCACTCAGGAACCTGTTTCGTAACTATATTCAAATATTAACTCCAGCTTAACTCGTATTTATAACATTGAAATATAAGCTCCCCTGTGGTCGAGTGGGTAGTCTGTCATGCCGAAGGTTGTTGGTTCGAGTCCCGTCAAAGACACCGCTTAAAAATAAAATGCAATTTCTAGTTGGATTTGTAGCAATAAAAAATAAATTAATCGATAATTACAGATGAATTTTAGAATAATTTTTATATATAATCTCTATTATTCTACACCGACTAGGACTCCATAAGATAGTTCAGAGACAAGTTACAAGGTGCATACAAAGTATCAATTAACCCCATCCTATGCCATCCCCATGTAAAAGTGGCTGGTCCGCCTCATAGGAAGTGTTTGAATTCGGACTGGTCCGTACCACCTGGGGACCGGTCACATGACTTGTTTTGTGTCAGTTCCATTTACCGTAGGGATAGTACGTACTCGTACCTTAAACATACATGTAAGTGCATTGTATCATATCCACTAGGATGGCGCTAAAGTCAGACAATTTTTGACCTGAAGCTGTTGAGCTGAAAAACGACTTACCTCTTTTACTAAAAAAAACTGGCAAACATTTATATTTTTATGCATTCTTTTGAAATTTAACAGTTTCTTTCTATTTATTTCGGCCATTCTTCAGATAGCGGGTCATTTGTGTTTTTCGATGTATATTTCTCTTTAAAGCCTTATTTAGAGGCAAAGGCTGATTCGATTAAAATAATTTATATCCTATTGGAAAGGAAACTAAATTACGCGTAGAAAAGTGACAAATTGGCTTTGATCAAATAAAAAATGGCTGAGTTATAGTGGATCAAATTTGAAACTTTATAAAAAATTAAATTTTTTTCTCAAATTGTTGTCATTTCCTATGCTCGCTGTACCACAAATAATAAAAAATCCATAGATTTACAATTTTATAGAATAGTTAATTTGATAACAAAAATTTCAAGCCATAGTGTTCCGAAATAGGAGAAAAACTAAACTGCTTTAATGGAAAAACTAAAATGATAGTTGGGATGCAAGGCCATCTATCATCAAAGAAATTGAAAATTGCAGTTTGAAAGACAACATCAACAATTACAATTGAAATAGAAAAATTTGTGAACATTTCTTAAGCAAATATTCAATTTAAAATTTTTTATACAATAACAAAAATTCGTAAGGGACCCTGCCGGAAATGTTGTACCAATTGTCTTAAACGTACTTATCCTTTGACTTTTGAAAATGAGAATGGTACCAAATGTTCCAGAATCGTGGCCGCTGAAACATTTTTGCTGATAATTTTTTCAATGTAGGGTTATTATTTTAATGAAATATTATTTCTTTAAGAAATTTAGTATTTGACGTATTATCCTAATTTTATTTTAAATAAAATGCTTATTTTTGAAAATTATTCATTTGTTAGTTCTCAAATGGTTTTTGCAAGTCTGTACATAAGACAAGTGGTTTTTAAATATTCAAAAGTGTAGTTGAAGTCTTCTGACGATTTGGTAAAGCACCAATGAAATGCATATAGACAATGCTTAGCCATCAGCAAATAAATTTCATTTCAAATATTATTTCAATTAATTACTACGTATAAAAGTTAGTCGAATAATATAATTTGAATAAAAATTTTTAATGAAAATTTTTATTCAAAATAATTTTATTCAAATTATACTAATCGAATAATTTATTGCAATAATAATATTCGAAATAATTCATATTAATAAACAATTAGCTACTGGCTTGAGCTTTTCACATGTTTACATGTTCATATATACTTAAGTATAAAATCAAACCAAAAAAGTTTGTCTTGAGTAGAACAAAAATCAGAAAAATGGGAATGAAGAAAAATAAACCGATGGCAACGCAGGGAAAGTGCTCTTTAATATCAGCTTGAGAGTAGTTTAATTCTCGTATTCAATTTTCACGAAAAAGTTGTATATATAAGAATTAAAATCACATTCAACAGATCCACCTGACAAGTGGTGATAGCAAATACACGTGAGCACTGATGATGGAAGTGTAGCGGCTTCCGAAAGTGGCGCTACTCTGTTCTGCTGTGTACGTTGAAAAAAAAATTAAGTTGATATTAATTTTTCCTTTGTTCCTTGGAATATTAATCATACCCAATTCTTTCTGAGTATAACGTTAAGAACCTTAGCTTAATAATCAATTTAGATTCACAAAGCAAATACGTTCGAAATAATTAATATTAAGAAATAATATTTTATTTAACTAATTTTATACAACTAATTTGTACTAGAAAAATTTAGATACATAATTTTTATTCGAATAGTTTTGTCTTAATAATTTTTTGTTACCTAAGTGCCCTGTTGTCCTTATTAGACGGAAGTAAAGCAAAGCATTCTTAGTGTCATATATTGTTAATTTCTAGCAATCTAAGAAACCTGTCAACTTTATGATAAAGTTCATAATGGTTTGTTTCTGCTATTGTCAAGGTATTGTGGTTTCAACCCACGTAGATATAGCTTTAATTTTTGACATTAAAACCTTAAAAAAAAACATCTTTCTAAGAATATAATAACTTTTCATCAGTAAAACCAGCTTGAAAAGTTCTGTAAACATCCTAATTAATTGCAAAAATTGCATCTTTATTTGTTTGCCAATGAAAAAAAAATTAACAAACTAACCATGATTGATTGATTGCTCTTGCACAATTCACTTTCACAAGTCGGCCGTAAAAATACTTGCCGCAAACTTAATATTTTTACAACTTTTCAATAACGCAATTACAGGGTTATAAATACAATTTCTATTGACATTTTCATAAATTATTTAAACTTGAATTTAATGAGACGTAACTGTGGGAAACCAATATTTTTCTTCATGGACATGAATTTTAATATTAACTTTCTAAGATGCTGTTAGTACGAGTAGTGCATATATGCATGAGAATGTATTACACATGTACTTCTTACGTTTTATTATTCGTTAGTGTTTTTCTGGCACTTCAAGCACAATTTATTAGCTAGTTTTTACAAGGCAATTGTGTCCAAAGAAAGATGATTATGAAATGATAATGTTCTTTTTTTTTTTGAAGGTAAAAAAATATGTAGAAAAAAATCTAAAACGTGAGATAACGCCTACAAATCTTAATGGTCATACATCAAGCAACGGGGGAGTTTATGACATTGTCACAGATAAACTGGAGAAAAAACAGCGCTTGTGTACTCAAGCAACGAAATTCTGAAACTCATTATGAACAATTACACCAACCAACAACCAACAATAATGTTCAATTGCAATAATTTTTGTGTACTTGCTTTCTGTTGCACTGTTGATAAAACGCAAAGTATAGTACTCGTACAAAACACTTGGTGTAGCCAGCCTTGTTAATGTTACAAAGGCCTTGTGTACTCTCTGTGCTTATAGTGCGCATGCTTAACACGTGTCTGGCCTTAACTTTAACTTTTTAGATTGTACATTTGCTTATGAGACGAACGCTAGAGTTTCGTTAATTTTTTTATTTTTTTTTTAATATTTTTTTTCTCCTAATAGTTTTTTGAGGTTCACCCCTTGCACTTTTTTTTAACTTCACTTCACTTCACTTCACTTCACTTCAATTGAATTGAGTTTTAGTTTTGTTTTGCAGGTGAATTTTTTGTTGTAATTGTTGTAATAGTTAAGCACGTTTATTTAACTGGCGTTTTGCTTTGCTGTTGTTGTTTTTTTAGCTGCCGTTTTAGTTGCCTTTGTTTTCAAAAGGGGGTTTCGGCAAAAAACCTAAAGCATCCATCGTAATAGTGGAAGTTGGAAATATAATGAACATAATGTAATTATACTGTGCAAAATAATTTGTTTTACTTGTCTGATGATCTCGTGTTCACCGAGATTACCGGATAGTTGGTGGACATTTAAACTGATGGCCAAGCTACTACCAGCGATGCCATTTTTGGGGGTTTTTTTACCATATAACAAAAAACGATATGACATACTGTGTTGTCATATCGTAAGTTTTTTACGATATGACAATACTAAGATAGTCATATATGGTGTTGTCACAACACAGTATGTCATTGCAGTCTCAGGTGACACCAATTTATCATTGGCATTTCGGACATCAATGTTTGTAGACTGCGAAACGCCAGAAGAGACGACGAAGCAAATTTTCTTTGACTGTGCGTGCAGAATGCAATTCATTGGAAGTTAATTTTTGGATGTGTAAACATCTATACGCTAGGGGGTAAAAATCTTTTTCACAATACAAGCACAAATTTTGAGTAAGATTAATCTTACTATAACGCGGTGTGAGCTGTGTATGAGTGTATTAGTGTAATCATACGGACAACAAGAAGTACAGAGAAACTTAACAGCTGCATAGAAATACACTAACACTGGCAAAGGGAGTCTCAAGGTCAAACTCCTGCAGTTAGGTCGTACGTTTGTTGGTTGGTGCTGTGTTGCCGTGTTGCCGTGTTTTCGAATTGAGTGAGTATTTCGGTGTTGCCGTTATTGATTTTTGCCGGGAACTTCTGGGATTTAGTAGCTACTAATTTTCACTAATTGTCGTACATTATGTTATTGTAGTCAAATAAAAACAAATAAATAAAATGAATACAAAAACATGTTATTTTAATAACTTTTAAAAAGATTTTTTGCACTATTAATTAGAAATTTACTAAAACAAAGCTAAATAAGGAAAAGAAAAAACTAAAATTGTCAAACTTAAAATCTTCTTCGTCTTTGAGATTGTCATTCATACTAAACAGCTGCATATAAACACCATCTAGTGCGCAATAGAAGCTACTAATTTTCACTAACATATAATTGTGCTAGCGCTGTACAGTTCGAAAACCATTGCTGTAAAATAACTACATGCGCTACATTTCAGTAAACAGCTGATTAATAGCTTGTCGACCGCAACAAATACAAAATAATAAAATATTTTATAAAACACCAAAAAAATTATAGTTCTGAATATAAAAAAAAATCTTTCATTACTAGATGTCTACACATCTCCCCTGTGATCGGACTCATATTATTTTTTTTTAATTAATTACCCCAGGTGATGTATAGCATCTCCCACCTAGTAGAATAATTGCCTTTAATCGTAGTCTTAATCTACTTTCGTGAACACATGGGCTGCCCAACAGATCCTTTGGGTCGCATTGGTTATGGCATTTACATATCAATAATAACAAAGTTAGAGTATTTTTGTAATTGCTTAATAAATTTTCTCAGTGTATTTGATCAACTTTCAGTAGCCCTCATTGTTTTGTGCCTCGCTTAATAGAAGTAAGAAAAAAAAACTAAAACTACAAGCAAACAGCAACCAAATAACAACAAACAAGTGGCTAATGATACATAAATGCTTTTGGGGAGAATTCGCGTGATATTTTCATTTATTGAACAGAACATATAAATAACAACAACTAAAGAAGCTGTAGTAACAGCAGAAACCAAATATGTATATCTCAACAATATTAAAAAAAGCAGCAGCAGCAATAAGAAAATAGTTGCATCTTTACTTAGGGGATATAAAGAGATGATCACAAATCTACACGTAGTTTAAATGAAGAAAAAAAATTTTGCAGAGAAGAAATGCATACAAACTACAACTGCCTCAAGTGTTGGCGGTCCAAAAACAAGAAGTCGAATAAAAAACAAAACAGTAGCCAAACAAACGAAACAAAGTCTATACAAATAAACAACTACAGGAAGGAGTTAAAAGGTGCTGGCAAAGTCACATACCAGAACAAACTATTGCGAGAACAAAGTTATAATAACAAAAAAAAAATCTAGCAACACGACATCAGTTAAAAGAATCTTTGATAGTTAAGGAGAAACCAATGAATTTGTTTCTTATTTTCTTTTTCATAACATTTTCTGTGCCCCTTGGAAATAAAAATATAATATATTACTTTCATATCCTTAAGGTTCAACTTCAAATGCAGCAAAATCGAAGGAAAAAAATTAAAGTTCTATATAAAATAAAGTGAAGTTTTAATAGCAACGATTTGTTGTATTTAGGAGAATCTTCAAAAAACCATCAGCCGCTCAACTGCATCTTTGTGTCCAATGTTTCTTTAACTCTCCGTGGTGGAATCGTGCTACACAAATCTATACCACCAGCATCACGATTTCTGGCTTCACTTCACTTTGACATTTGTGCCGTCGCTAAGCGTTAAGTTGTCGGTGGTTGGTGGTTGGTGGTAAAAACAATAGAAACAATAGATTGGCTTATTTTTTATGCTGTCGTTTTCCTGCCGATTGGTTCAACAGTACAAAAATAAATAAAGAAATAGTGGGAAAATATGATAACAAAAATATATTTTTTGGGTTAAAGTGACCATAGAAGGGAACTACAATTACAAACTTATACGTTTACAGCCTGGAGTGCCGGTGTTCACCACCACAATCCAATTTGAAGGACCATAAACAAGGACACTATCACAAATTTCACATTTTTGTAGACGTGCAATAGAATAAAAGGAGTTTTGTGTGCCAGTATACACTTCATTAGCGGTCTTTGCGTCATCTACAGTGAGTTTGTTTGAAATTTTAACATATATATTTTCTTCAAACTTTTGTTAACGATTTATCTCATTGTGCCTTAATCTTACTTCCAATAATTGTATAACATAAACTGCCATTTAAATCACTTTATTCTGTTAAAACCACTTTGAAAATTAGTACAGCTTTGTTGACTTATACTTTGACACAAATAAAATTAGTGTGAAGGGCTCATAAAACCAACCATTATCCAAAAATGGCTTAAGCATTCAAACATACTCTCATTCATAGCCTGCCACACTCCGTTGCTGTAGGGTGCCTGTTCAATATATGAAAACGAAAAAAAAAATATTTTTCAACTTCCAACCACATTGTTGAAGGCTGCTAATAAGTGCCAAATCTTTATCACGATTTCAGTTTGTTTCTCGCTGTTGTTTTCATTTCATTTTTCTTCAAAATTCACTCTTTAGCACTTTGTGCAATACGGACTATGACTAGCTGACTGTTAGAAACAATAAATAAATGAATAAATTGTTGGTTTGTTTGTTTCAAATCGTTTGATTTTCAAACTTCAATGGTTTTTTATGCCAAAAGTAACAAATCAACAAGTGGATTTTATAAAATCACACAGACATCTATACAAAAATAAAGAAGTTAAAAAAGAAAAAGATACAATTGCATAGGTTTCAATATTGATTACCAGGGAAACCGCATATGTGGCCTAAGAAATGTGTTTTATGTGCATTAAATATGCACTCAAGACTAAAAAATAAGATCCCAGAATTTTGGAAAATATGCTCTTAAAACTATATCTTTTCGTTTAGAATTTATATAATATTGATTTCTGTCCCCACGAACTATGTACATATATTGGTGGCAGGGAATAATATTCAAGAAAATAACGTTTATGAATATTATTTCCACTTCAAAAAGGAAATAATGTTCATGGGTATGTCGCGTAGTAGCTTTGCAAAGTAAATATTTTCTGTCTAATCAATGTCTAATCAATAATCTAAAGCAGAAGCCCGCCCAAAGGCCGGTTATGCAAACATTCTTACTCTGCTGTACTATTTGCATGGACTTTATTTGCATGAACTTTATTTGCATGAACTTTATTTGAATTTTTTATGAGAATTATTTCCTTTTGAAAAGTATATATATGTAAAAAAAATTTTCGATCACACAACAGATTTTTTTTTGGTTTTTAGTAAATATCCCAGCAAAAATTATAATGGCAAAGTACCCAGCAAAAACGTGATTATGAGTTGTCATTACCGAACAACATACTTTTCAACCACAAGCTACATACCGCCTGAATAACTTTACAGTAGTTGAACAATTACTTACTAGTAATTAAACAAGCCATTTATTCTCTTATTGGCAGAGTATAAGTGTATCTGCTTATCATACAGCGGGTAAACAGCCAATCCCCGATTTGATCTTCATTTTCCAAAGTGATCGAAAGTATGGTTAATTTCCATCTTGTGAGGTATTTAGAGTCCAACAGTTTACTCAGCGACCGGCAGTATGGCTCTCGTATTGGACGCTCTACGGATGACTTACAAGCCTTCTTTTCGGAAAAGTGGTGCCGCTCCATACATCATTTCGGCGAAAGTAAGATGGTGACCCTAGATGTTTCTAAGGCGTTTGATAGAGTGTGGCATGGGGCACTTTTCTCAAAACTTGTTGCTTTTTGTGTCGGTAATGACTTCTCTCGATTCATATCAAGCTTTCTAAGGGATCGTACTATACGAGTTGTTATAGATGGGATCTCATCAAACGAGTTCAAGATTAATTCAGGGGTACCGCAGGTCTCCGTTCTTTCTCCTACCCTATTTCTTATCTTTCTTAATGATCTTCTTTGTCAAACTTCCAACCCTATCTACTCTTTCGCAGGCAGATGACAGCAGCATTTGCCATTCTTATTCATTCATCAATAGACTAATCTTATCGGAGGTTAGGGACAAGAGGCAAAACATGAATGATACACTTAATCGTGATCTTGTAACAATCTCCAAATGGGATCATGCAAATAGGGTCGATTTTAACGCTCTTAAGACCCAATGTTGTATGCTAACGCACATGCGTATGACCGAACCTGCTTCTTCATCTGTAATTAAGGACGGTATAGGTATTGAGGAATCAAAATCTCTTGATGTTCTTGGCATGAAAATCCAATGTGATGTTCGATGGAATGATCACATTTTTCAAGTCGCAAAAGAAGCATTCTAGTGCCTCAGATTTTGCAGACGGTGCAAGAGTTACTGCACTTCATCTGATCTCCTTAATATTTATGCCACCTATATCCGACCGAAAATGGAATACAACTGTCATGTATGGGCCGGTGCTTTGAAGTCTATTTTGAAGTTACTCTACCGCGTACAAGAGAGGACGAAGAAGCTTAACGGTGACAGTAGGGTAGCCAACTCTATTGACTAGCTGGAGCATCGACGCAAAGTGGGGTGTGTTTCGCTGTTCTATCGCTACTACAATGGAATGTGTTCTAATGAAATTAGGAAACTTGTTCCCGAAACCCGATCATTTTTGCGCACAACACGTTTTTCATTAAGAGCACAACCCTTTGTGGTCGATACACAAATAAATCTCACTACGCATTACAGAGAGAGTTTGTTCTTTGGCCGAACAGTTCGTATGTGGAATAAGCTTCCTGCAGAGGTCTTTCCCGCCACTATCAATGTTGGAAGGTTCAAATCGAATGTCCATAAGCACTACTCCCTCTATCCTTCTTCCCACAACCAATTTTACTAATTCCCGCACAATGCATTGCATGAGTAGGGGTCATCCCCTGAATACTGGTTTTATAAAAAAAAATATTAATTGGCTCATTGGAAGGAACTCTATTCTAAGCTTAGATTGTAAACTTCTACTATACAACTCCATTCTAAAACCAATATGGTCCTATGGAATCCAGTTATGGGGCACTGCCTCGGCATTTAGAAAAAATTTAAATGCAACAAAATAAAATATTCCGTACGATTACAGCACCCCCATAGTATGTCAGAAACAAGCGAAGTCCTAGATATGCCGCTGGTTAAGACAGTGTTTTCTAAACGCGAAACAAGCTACATAAAAACCTTGAGTTGCACCCAAATCCCCCAGCCCGAAACATCATTAACTTTAGAGGCCACACTCGGCTGAGAAGGAAGGACATTCTTACTCTCAGCCGAACACGAGTGACGTATACAACCAAACAACTAACCGCTGAAACAAATATTTTTGTCTGGCACTGGCTGGACTTAAAAATTAAAATTTTAGAGTTAAGATTTGATTACTTATTGCAAGTCCAATTTAATTGAAGATACAATAAATTAATATAACTGGAAAAAAAATTTAGTTTGTGGTTGAAAAGTATGTTATTCGGTAATGACAACTCATTACCAAAAAATTTAAAAAAAGGAAAAATTTGCAGAAAAAACAACAAAATATGCGGGAAAAGTTAGAAAAATGCCAAAAATATGCGACTAAGTGTGAATTATGCAAAAATAGTCTGTAAAGCATAAAACATGCAAAAATATTCACTAACCAATCGATGCCAAAATTCTTAAAAAGTTCTAAAACATATTAATATATTATTTGGGCCCACATAAATCGCACAGGAAACATCAAGCAAGTGAATATTTGCGGTTTCCCCTTTTTGATTAAATTAAGGTTACGTTGTATGACTGTCTGTCTGCCTCTCCAGTAGTATTTATTTACTATTCTTAAGGTAAAATTGTCACATTGTTGAAGTTATTAGATAATTTGAAGACAAGCTTTAATTGAATTGTCGAAGTAAATAAAATAACCAGTATGTGGGCTCATTGGTTGAAGTTGGAATTTGGGTTATAAATTTAAATTAAATTAATAAATCATTGACTTTAGTCACATTGAAGTGTATTCGTTTTCGCTATATAAATCGGCTTTTTATTTGAAAAGAAGATTGGATATACTATCAGCTTCAAAACATGTTATATAACCCAGCAGATACTCAGTTTTCTATACTCTTAATATGCTAAAGTAGAGCAATTTGTGTAATAATTATATAAAAGAAGGAAAAATATATATTAATTTTATCACCGCGGCATATCACTTATAACTGTAGCGGGAAAAATATACTCGAGAATACTCACTGAAAGGCTGAAGTGCAGGATAGAACATAAACTTTAAGCGGAACAATGTGGTTTTAGACAAAGTCATGAAACCCAAGATTTAATGTTTACGATGAGACAAATTTCGGAAAACACCATCGAATTTAATAGGAAAACTCATTTCTGCTCTATAGATCTAGAGAAAGCGTTCAATATGGTAAAATGGCAACAAATATGGGAGGTGCTTCAGAAAAGGAATATTGACAATATATTGATCAGACGAATCAAAAGTTTTTACGATATATTCCGAAATTATGTTAGAACGGGGAACACCGAAGAATTTATGACAATACGAGGCGTTCGACAAGGCGATATACTAAGTCCATATATGTTTATAATACTGATGGGTTACGTAATCAAGTCTTGCATGGATTCATTTATCCCAATGACGGTAGGAAATTGGAACATGCAACCAGTAAAAGTTTCAATGCTAGCATACGCAGATGACGTGATCCTTGTTGCAAAATTCACAAAATCTCTCCAACAAAAACTTAATATTTTAGTTAACGAAATGACCAGAAGAGGCCTTCGTGTAAATACAAGGAAAATAGAAACCATGATAATAAGTCGCGATAGAAATTATCATCAAATTTACATAGGCTTAAAGCAAGTTGAACACTTCCGCTACTTGGGACTAACAATTAGCTAAGACGGAAAAGCGGATAAGGATCTAAATCGCAGAATAGCCACAACTGCCAATTTTTACTTCGAATTAAACAAAAATTTCATTGGTAAAAGAGAAGTTTAAACGGTTACAAAACTTGCTGTATACAATTCCGCGTATATACCAACCCTTATTTACGGATACGAATCATGGGCGCTAACAACAAAAAATCAAAGCAGAATTCAGGCATCAGATATGAAATACTTAAGACGTGTGGTCGGTAAAATAAGACGAGACAGAATACGAAACGATACTATACGAGCCAGCTTAAGTACAGAACCACTGGACAGCAAATTCAAACACAATAACTCTCTGCGACTGACGTGGTAGTGTAGCAGACACCAGTAAATAGAAAACATTGTTTTACGCCATAATTATACAAACATCGATTCTGGTATTTTCAGTACCTTCTTATTACGTACTCATGTGTACATTAGTGCGAACAAAGCAATTGAAACGAGCGGACGCGTTGACGTGAGCATACAAGTGTCTACAAGTCTACCACGTCAGTATTGAGGTAGACTTGACAAAATACGTTATAGCTTTTTATTAAACCATTGATCTTATCTCTTTTTTTTTCTATATTGATTAGTTTAGGTATAAACTAAAAGTAATGGTAAACTTTTTCCCAAAAAATAATAGATGACGTTTTTTTTTTGTATGGATGTAAGTTTTTTAAGGCTAATATATGACATGCCAATAATTTTACTTTTAAAAAGATTTGTCGCTTTGTTTTTAACAAAAAATTACAATAAATAACAAACTACTACATTAAACGAAAATCAAAAATATTTTCAGTGGGCTTACAAACGGAACTTGGAAAATATAAGCAGTCGAAATAGTGTCTACTGTACTACCACGTCAGTGGAATTGTGATAACGAAGTCACGTCAGTCGCAGAGGGATAAGCTAAGATGATTTGGACATGTAGCTAGAATGCCAGAGATCCGCCAGCCGAAACGAGTATCAGAAGCAAGACCGAGTGATACGAGAAACAGAGGAAGAAGAAGAATAACTTGGCAGGACACTATCAACAATATTCTGACAGAAAAAAGAATCGAGCCTAAAACCGCCAACACAGCGGCGCAAGATAGATAGAAGGAGAGAAGTCATCGCAAAAACCTCTGCACTGCAAGGTAGAAAGAGGTCCAGAATAAATAAGTAAGTAAATTAATGAAGCAATTTGAAATAAAATTCCTTTAATTTCTCTAGCTTCCAAACATGGAAGAGGGAGGGCTAAAAGGTATGTCCAAAAATATTAATTTTTTTTTGTATACAATTTCACTAAGTGCAACATTCAGGAGGTATTCCAAATCGATTGGATGACTTCTTTTCCTTTATACACCAACGCTTCTTCCCTATCAAACAAATGTAGAGGATATTATAAAATTATCCTTGAAAACACTTTTTTCTCACACATTCTTCATATTGATTAAAAAGTCTTGTAAATTTTTATTGCCTCATAGTATTTTTAATTCGGTTCATTTTCTCATATACCGAGAATCTTCTTCAATAGAAAACAATTTAAAATTCATTGATAAAGCTTACAAAATCGAAGACAAAAATAAGAGCATGGAAAAAAATTGAGACAGCGTTTATACGATGTTTGTTTTTCATATGGAATGTTATATGCATGCTTAAATATGCGCATTGCATAAAGTTGATAACATTACTATTAAGTAATAATAAAATAGTGTTAGCAACTCTTGTCATGGCGGAATGGAAAAAACTATTAATGGATAAGGTACACATAAAGAAATTCGATACTTAAAAGGAAGATTACAGCAAAAATATTACCAAAATTTATTATATAGAAAAGCAACAATCCATATGACAAATACACACAGTGTAAGAACATTTGTATCTGCATGTCTTTGAGTTGCTGTTTAATGATACTCCAGATAGTACTGAGTAAAAGAATTCAAATACTTATAAATTACAAAAAAGGCGATGGTGGTAATGGTCTGTGTGTATTATTTTGGAATTTCTTGCCCCTCTAAAAATTGCAGGTTCTTTTTTATTAAACATTGTTTAACACACGAAAAAAACACAATGATGCAATCATCCAGTCTTTTTTTCGAACTTCGTGTGATGTTGATGTGATGAGATGCTCATCTTGGAAGACATCGGTAGTAACAACAGCTGTATGGCAGAAGCACTATTTGCTCTTGCACTGATATTTACCTTTAGAGTTCATGTACGTTATAGCAGCTTTACCGTCTACGTTTTTATAGCTTAAGGCAAGTTTTTTTTTATATTATTTTTTATTTGAATTGCAGCAGAGATTATTTAAATGTAGTGCGCAATCTCAACTTGTTTCCTTTTTTTTTTGTGGCAATGGTAAGTAAATTAGCAAGGAGTCATTTCTGTAACATCTGAGGATTTTTGCCAAGTGTGTGCAGGCGTACAAGTAGCATCTGTGGATAGGGTAATTATTTAAAATCGCTTTTAGTTTTTGTTGTTGTTGTTGTTGCTCTTAGCTTAAGGTTTATTTCGTTGCAAAATAAACCTTTTTTTTGTTGTAAAGTTTAATGTTTTCTGTTATAAAATATTGCCGGTGATTGCTACACTTTCTCTAGTTTTTTTTTTCAAGTTTTTATGTGCTTCTTTGTTTTAAATTGTATAGGGAACGTGCTCCGCAAGAAAAAGTTTGAAAGTAAACAATTATTATGAAAAAATATTCATATAATAATAAAAACTTTAAAGAAAGCATATGTCTTGTTACCTTTTAAGTGTGAAATCATTTGAAAATATATCTGTGTATTTACAAGCAATCTTGAAGTATATCCAGCGATACATTTTCTCAGTAGCGACAGATTCTCTTTATATTTTTTTTACATATAAGATGATTTATATTCTCCCTAGTCTTAGAATATCGTGTAATAATATATCGAAATAGACCCATGTCTTTCTATTTCTTGGCTATTCGTTTGCAACAGATTTTATTCGGCTATTTACATTTCATTAAAGAAACTCCAAGCAAATAATTGGGATTTGCGAATATTTAAACTATTAATGCCATTTTTCTGATTTATAAAAGCAAATTTCCGACGTATTAGTAACAATTTAAGTCCATTAATAATTTTTGGCATTGGTACACAGCATTTTATATTCGTATAGATGAAAGCAGGGTCTGGCATTATTGAATCGACTCCCATACATATAACGAAACGGAATATATATTTATACTGCATCGTGGTAGAAATTAATATTATAAAAATTATAAACGAAATTATAAAGTTTGTGTATCCTTTTAAGAGCATATTTTTTCAAGTTGTTAGAGCATATTTGAATGTTTTTGGTGCATATTTAATGGGCATGAGATACATTTTTTTAGCATATTTCCGGTTCTCCGGATCATAAGTGACCTGGCATCTTGAAGTTCCACATCATCTAACATTTCAAGTCTCTTCTCATTTCGCCTCAGCTTTTTCTCTTCCAATCTTATTCCCATTAATCATAAATCTATTTTACAACGGGAACCACCCAGTTTGTTCACTAAAACTACGTTTAATTTTCTCAGCTCTTTTATATCCTTCTTCTCTTTACTGGCATCTGCCCTTACTGGTCTCTTCCACTTGTTCCCAGATATAGATTTCTTCTCTTCATTCTTCGCGAATGGGTTATGGGCCTGTCGACAAGTCGATAAAGTTCTCTGATTTACATTGAAAACAAAAACAAATTTTAATTTTTTATTATTGTGTTCAATATAAGTAAGAGAACGACATCGATTTGTCGATATCGTGGGACAGGCCCTATATTGACAAACTTTTGCTCGAAAATAAAATTTTCTGAGCACTTTTTTGGAGAAACTACTTGTTTGAAAAACTACTTTTTTATCTCCTAAGCGACTCTCAAAATTATCGAGGACCTCAAAATTAATTTAATTCAATAATTAATTTAAATATTTTTTTTGCTTTTTTTTATATCTTTGGCTTTTAGTATTAAGGTAAAAAAAATTCATTTTGAGTTCTTGATTCGGTTGAACTCAATTCTTTTTTCTCTTTCGTTTGGTAACAATAACTTAAATCTAGCACAACTGCTTCCAATCAGAGTAATTTGCTCTTTAGGCAATAAGTCACAAAAAATACATTTAAAATGCAAATTAAATAATTTTAAATTTAACATGATAAAAAACTATAGTTTCTGACTTCAGACCTAAAAACTAAACGCGAAATATATATTATTAATTATATAAAGGACCGCCCCAAACCCTCCCAATATTTATAATATCCCTGCGGAAATTTGGTGACAAATGATCCAAAATTACTCGTCCTATGATTTGAGAAAATGAGACTGGTACCAAAAATAAGGAGTAGTGAATGGTGAAAAAAGACATATTGTATAAATTGTCACATATTAAACATTTTCAGTCAATTTCGTTGGTACTACGCTTAGTATTGTAGTAAACGGCACGGATCTAAGGCCTATCACATAGTATCTGTATAATATTAATTATCTCCCTTCAATGAGAATGCCATACCACTCAGGAACCTGTTCCGTAACCTTATTTAGATATTAACTCCAGCTTAACTGGTATTTACAACATTGACATATAAATTCCCCTGTGGTCGAGTGGGTAGTGTACTAGCCTGTCATGCCAGAGGTTGTCGGTTCAAATCGTATCAAAGATACCGCTTAAAAATAAAATACAATTTCTACAATAAAAAAAATAAATTAATCGATAATTACAGCTGAATTTTGGAATAATATTTATGTATAATCTATATTGCTCTACACCGATTAGGACTCCATAAGATAGTTCAGAGACAATTTACAAGGTGCATACAAAGTATCAATTAACCCCATCCTAGGCGATCCCCATGTAAGAGTGGCTGGTCCGCTTTATAGGAAGTGTTCGAACTCGGACTGGTCCCTACCACCTAGGGACCGGTCACGTGACTTGTTTTGTGTCAGTTCCATTTACCGTAGGGATTACACACTGTTACCAAAAAGAATAGATGTTGACACTTTAGAAGCAGAAACTGGAATAAACCGTTTCCCATCGTAAATGAAAGCACCGTTTAACCCTAATTACATCGTACAATACAAACAAAATTAACATGATTCTAACGACTGATTCTCACAAAGAGCAAAAAAAATATATACATGTAACGGCGTTTTGAAAGTTTAAAATCTGAGATTAATTTTAGGGTGAGTTAAAGTTCGCTCCTTTTGTACATATGTAGTTAAAGTGGCTCGATATAAGAAATCTTGTAAACCTTAGGTTAAGGTATAAGATGTAGTTATCACTTTTATGTAAAACACCATGGGAAACATTTTTTGTGAGGCATGTCAACGCTCTAACTATTCTTTGTATGGGGTCTTCTTGCTTCTTTCTTCAAAATGGGCCAACAAACTCCCCTTCAGCGGCGATATAGCGGATTGATGTGATCTAAGAAAATATTTCCGATAAAATTCTACTATAGATCTTTAAAGACACATAAGCTCCAGATCCAACTTGAACGCCAGAAATCATTCAAAACTTAAAAAAGCAAAAAAAAAATCGCCTTTAAGGGTATTTTTGTCCCTTAAAAAAAACCTTTAGCGGCAATACACTAATCACATCACTGCGTGCGGATGGCGATACGACGTGAAACTACTTTTGGATCCCACTGAGCGCATAGAAGTATTTTGTGTACTGTACGTAAAAAGGTTAGTGTTACTTAATTGCTTTGGAAAGTATGAGCATTATTTTAAATTGCTCATGGATTTTCTTTAAGGTCGTCTGGACTTGTCACTAGCGATAAAGTTCCGTTTGGAAAATTTTGGCCTCTCCGCTTGGCTATTATTTTTTTACATTTACTTTTTAAACATGTTAATAAGCATTATTCTCTCTTTGTTCTCGTATTTATTTAAATCTTCCTTTGCCCGTTTGTATGTCCGTCTGTGCGTCTATACTACTATTACTGGTAGCAGTTTGTGCTGCCTCATAATTTAGCTGCAATCATCATTAACGTACAGTAAATGACTTTGAATTTGCAACAAGTCAGTAGTTTACCAAACAGCCATCTAGTCAGTCAAAAAACTATTCAACATTCAGCCAGCTGAGCGAGCAGTCATTCAACCAACCACTCCGTTTGGTTCGTCAGTCATTCTTTAAACATTCATTTTGCAGTCAGTCAAATCTGGCACTTAATACTGCTACCACTTCCACATTGTCTGTTGCTGCTGCAACTTAGATTGACTGCATTGTGGAATATAAGCTCAATATTATCTTATGATAGCAACTATAATTCAAAGGCATTTGTCTGTTTTTTTTTTGCTGATGTTACTGAAAAAAAGAGGAAAAAACACCCGCGTCTTAGTTGAACCAAAAGAAACAAAAAAAAAAAAACAAGATCAAAAAGAACATAAGAAACAAATCACAGTAAAGGATGTTGTTTGTAGTTAGTTTTACTGTTGATGATTCTTTTTATTACATGCAACAATTACTTTATTTTTTTCTTACTTTACTTTTTTTAACAGAAAAAAACTCCGAAGTTGTATTTCAAGGAATTTCGTTAAATCCTGGTTTTCTTTAATACACCCTCTTTGGTGAGGAGTTATTTTATAATGGCTTACCATTTTTCGGTATGTATATTGAGCAGAATGTGAGTTTGGGTACAGATTACAGATGCTATAGAAGTTTGAGTACGAAACTGAAATCACTGAGTGATGAGTGACTAGTCCCGTATACTGCTTGAATAATCTGTGTCTGTCTATGCCTGACTCTAGACAGTTTGAGTGTGTAGCGACTATTTGTTCAGTCATATAATTTTTGGAACGAAGTTCCCAATGGCACATTGTGGAAATCAATGCTTAGTATGCTGGGGAATAAAAAAAATGTATACGAAAAAATACGTGTAACAAATACTGGTAATGAATACTGGTAACGAATACTGGCAACGAATCCTGGTAAAGAAAATACAAAAAGAAGCCAAAACGCCGAAGGCGGCAGGATGAAGATGGCACGTCGTAGATGGACGACCGAAGCCGACAAGTCGAAGCTGGCTAACCAAAGCCCACAGATCGAAGCTGGCTAGTCGAAGACAGCAGTCGGCTGGCCCAAGGTACGTGGCTGAAGGTGGCAGTCCTGGTTGGTTCGTTTGCGTGGCTGCCCGTTTCGCACAAGCATTCAAATAGAAGCAATAAGATTCCGTTTTGAAGGACCACTCCACTCGTCAGTGTCAACCTATGTAGTTCCGAACCCAGGCCTCTGGTTCGGTATTAGATATTAGATCCAACCTGTCGCATTGGGGTATCTTATAAGGTCACCCAGACCTATGCCTGATAGCTCCGAAAGTTTACCTAGTATGCTATTGCCCAGGAGTTTATTATGTCTCGAGAAGTGCAAGGTCAGACATTGGCAAAGAAACTGGAAGACTGTTTCATCTTTGCTGTGATCCCGGCAACTACGGCAGAATACATTGTAGGAAAAGCCTATCCTGTTAGTATTGCTGCCGTTTGCCCAATGCCCCGTAACTACTGCGACATGCCTCGAGATGTCCTTGCGGTTTCTGTTAATTAGTTGTGTAGTTCGCTTATCGTTATAGCAAGGCCACATGTTACTAGCTACCTTACATGTGCTCAACTTGCGCTACCTATCTTCAGCTTTCTGCCGGCAATAATTGTGAATGCAGTTTCTAAGAGTACCAAACAACATGGCTACCGATTCAGCGTGGAAACGTTCATAGCAGAACCAGCCCTGGCCAGCTCGTCCGCCCGTTCGTTCTAATGAAAGTTGCTATATAAGATAACGTCAGTCTGGCCACCTAATCTGGATAATACATCTTTGCACTGGCTTACTAAACTAGAAAAAGTAGTTTGTGACCTTACAGACAGAACTGCCGCCTGGCTGTCGACGAAGATGCCGACTCTTCCTTGAACACCCCTGTCAATCAGCATCCTGCCCGCCTCCCTTATAGCCAATATATCAGCCAGAAATGCACTAGCTTTATCAGGAAGTTGGAATGAGAATTTTATTCGAAGGTCATTCGAGAAGACTATAGAGCCCATACCGCAGATCATTCTTGATCAATCAGTATACATTGTGAAGTTGAAATCTTTGTCTATGTGTCCCCATTTCAACTCCCGTCTGAATGAAATGAGGACTTTGTACGGACTGTAAAAGTCTAAATTAGGTACCATGTAATCGGTGAGCTTTCTCAGTGTCGGTGGTAACTGACCTAAGATTTTGGCGTGGCCACAGGTCCTTTACCTCCACCTCCTAGATGCCGCTAGTCTTGCCACACTGCTTGAGCATGCAGTCAATACATAAAGGTCGATCGAAATTAGGTATAGTATAACATTTAGAGCCTCTAAAGGACTAATACGTAAACATCCAGTAATCCCGATATAAGCAGATCTATGTATCCTGCAATTGATCTACCACATTATTCTTACTCGTGGCGGACCACCATACTACCGATCCTTAATTCAATATGGGACGTACAAATGCTGTGTACATCCATTTAAGCATGTTAGGGCCTAGTCCCAATTTGGAACGAAACATCATCCGGCAGGAGGAATAGGCAACTGTGGTCTTTTTGACCCTTGGTTGCACATTTAGTTTTTAGTGGCAGGCCTACTGAGGCAGGCCAAGTAGCTGTCTCAGATTTCAAGGTGAAATGACAGGGCGAAGTTAGATTTTCTTTAAAAATCAGTGTTGCCGTTTTGGTATTTTAGCAGTTTTCGGTGTTGCCGTTGTTGTTTTTTTTTGCAAAGTTCCTTCTGGGTTTTTTATTCCAGTTTTTTGGATTCCTTTGACAAGGCTTGTGTGTTGGTTAAGGGTTGGTGTCCTTGCTAAGTTAAGGTGTCTCTGCTAAGTATCGCTTAAATATCATCTAGATATATAAATTACTATCTTCACTTTCTTGGTGTCACTAAGGTAGGTGAAATTTTTCTTTTTAAATTATAATTTTTATTTCTTGAGGGGTCTTGGCGCCGGTACCGGTGAGTAGGGGGAGATATGGTGGCATCAGGCATAGTGACCGACTGAAAGTTGCCGGCCGAAAGTGGCAGAAAGAAGGTGGCCTGCCGAGGGCATAAGGCCGAGAGTGGTAGGCCGGTGGCACTAGGCCCGAAGACAGTAGGCCAATGACGACAGGAACTTCGTATTTAACTGGTATCCCATGACACCGTGTGTTTTATTTTTGTTTTCTTTATTTTTATGTAGAGTAAATTCTAATCGGTCATAGATTCATTTTCTTTAGTTAAATTAAAGACAAATAACCTTAGTAGTGATGCTGTGCACCATGTGGTTTTTATAGCTTGAGACACTCTAAATAAAAATAATAAAGCAACGCAAATTGCAATTGGGGCATAATCTTGAGCTGTTATTTTCTTTCATTATTCCTGATTTTTTCCCCAACAGATGCATACAATGCTACTGGTAATACTTACTTTAGCTTTTTTGCAGCCATAAATAAATTCCAGATTCTTGTGCTATATATTCAATATAACTCCTTCCTCAGATAATGATGAGCTTTTTGTTTTAAATTTGTTTCAATTTTCTTTGGCCAGATTCTGTTTTACCACTACTGGTGGCTGTATGCACTTGCCACAACAATTTATACAACATTGACTGCTGGCCGTTTTCAATGTAATTACCGTGTAGTTAAAACTTCCTTTAGACCATTAAAAATAGAGGGAGCAAAAAGAAAAAGAAGAGTCTCTGCTACAGCCAAAGACCCAATGTTGGCACAAGAATGTATTGATCATATTTACCCAGCCAGTGGCGGTTTACCTGTTCTTTCCCTCAATTTTAGTTCAAATCAATTGTGGGTGTGTTCTTGTGTTCTTTAGGAAAATTAAAACTCATTTTTTATAATGATTTTTATTTTCTTTGGAATTTTTTGTTTTATTTATAAGTTTGATTCTTTCATTAATTTTTCTTTTTATTTTTGTTGTTAATTTTATTAATAATATTGGAAATTTTCATAAGATTAATTAAAGAGTTTTCAACTGTGTGTGTGTTTTTATTAATTTTTCAAGTTTGTTAATTTATAAAGTAGACTGAAGATTTTATGATAAAATTTTTGGTATATAATAATTTGATTTTTAGGAAAAATAAATGAAATTGGTTTTAAGTTTAGTATGCATGCAAAATGGATAAAATTTAGTTTTTAGGGTTTTAAAATATATTTTTTAATTTTTACGCTTTCGTAGATTTTCTTTTGAAACTTAAAATTTGCTAAAGATTGTCTGTTCTGTAGTTTTTTTTTTAATTTTTTATTTTAAATCAGTTTATTTACTGTTTTTAAATGAGTTGTTTAAAAAGATGCAATAATGCTTTTTGTAACTCCCATCCTGGAGCCATATTATCAGTTTACACAAGGAAATTTAGTTTTTGGATCAATTTAAGATAATCCACAGGTGTTAATCTGAGGATTAGATTCTTTTTAGATTTGAGTTATCGTTAAATTTAAATTATTTAACTAATAGCGTTTGACGGTTTAACTAATGGCAAAGAATGAACTGCGAATAAAATATTATTGGCTGAACTGTTGTCATTATTTAATTAAAGACTGTGAATTTGGGCCTTAACAGTAAAAAATACTAAAAGGCAGAACTAATTATGTAGATCTTTTCTGTGAAACAGTATTACAATTTAAGCTAATTTACGGGAGTTTCCTACGAAGTACTCCCAGATAAATTTTTGGGATTGCCTACAAGTTAAAAAAAGGAATACATTCTAATTTGTGTGGAAAACACTAAGGCTCAACTTAACAGTTTTTTAGTTAACAAATGATGGTGGTTTAACCAATGATATTTTCAGGCAGTTAACTAATGATGCTGGTTTAACCAATGATATTTTTAGGAAAAATCGTTTGTTAAGCCTACAATATTCTAAAACATTTTCACCACTAAATGTACCTCATGGTCTGGACAGACCTTAATAAGAATACCTAAGAAAACCAAAAATACTAAACAAGATCTCCTTAACTTACTTTTATTTTATTTAACCTAATAAAGTAAATTTGTATTATCATTCTACTATATCATTATATTATTCTATTTGGCAGTGATTGCAAATGTATCATATAATCTCGTGGCGCGTTTTTAAGGGAATTTCCATCCTTTAATGTGCGCCTACCAAATCGAAATTGATCTCAGCCGATTCAGTACATATCATTCTTCATTATCCTTATACGAGTATTATTCTATTTGACGCTGATTGCAAATGTATCACTTAGTCTCTTGTGGTTCAGCACGATTATTTTTGTTAAATTGTTATTTTGCCCCCTTAATTTGCTCAGATCAATTCTAACTTGGTTTCATTCGATTCAGCACATTTAACTTATAGAATTCATCTCCTTAATTTATTTTTATATTTTGCCCCAAAAAAAGATATTGCATATCAAAGTCACATTTGGTCTGGCCACACCATGTCGAGCATCCCAGGCTTAAACCTCATCCGTTAGTTAACTAAAGACTGTAAATTTAGCCCTAAATCTCAAATTAGTTAACTAATGCTGGTGGTTTAACGAATAATATTTGTATAGGAAAAATCATTAGTTAAACGACCGGCGTTAGTTAGCTACATACTGTGAATTTGGCCCTAAATATATTACACTTTGTTACAATGAAATTTTTTTTTTCACTTATAAAACGACTTAAGCGCAGTATGCAGCTCTCACTGAAATTCAGGTTTGGAGCTTTGCATTTATTTCTACAGGGAAAAATAGTCGTGTAGAATTCTATAAAGAATTTAGTTTGCATACACACAAATTTATATATTTTTTAATCTACAACACACAAAAACACTAAAAATTAATTACAATGTACGAAAAACTAGAAATGTCAAAAATTCCGTGAGCAAACAATTGTCTGAACATTAATTTTTGTTTCAGTTCACGGAAAAATTTTCTACTCTTATTGTTATAACATGCCTGTAATAGACAATAAATGCCAAAATTCCGTGTACTTTTCTTGTTGATCTGCGTACTAGTAAACGGAAATTTCTTTAAGAAATTTACCAACCTAAATTTGAGTTTGTTTTTTTACATATACTTTTTATGGCAGCCTGAATTTCAGACAGAGCTGCATACTACGCTTAAGTAGCGGTTGTTGGCTTTGTTAAGTAGATCAAATTGTCACTTGTATAAATTTTAAATTACATATATAACTTTGTATAACTCGTAAATTTGTGTTTGTCCGTGAATTCCCAAAATATTTTTTGTCATCGATAACTTCCCAGAGCTTCGAATTTTTAAAAATTAAAAATTACTGACTCAACTAGGCCTACAACCTGTGCTATAGCGTTTTCAAAGTATGAACTTTTTATTCTAACTGTATGGTTTTTAATCTAAAATTACTTTAATTATTCGGGCCTAAGTTCGTTCAATTTAATTTTCCAAAACAATTATTTTTATTGAGAAATAAATTTTAACTGACAGTCCTAAAAAAAACTTTACTGCGTAAGGATCGAACCTAGCACTATAATGTTTTCGATATCAACTACATTCTCATCATCAGACTTCTTGTTATGCCTTTCCACTGTGTCTGATTGGTCAAGCTAAAGAGTTATATATCCAACAATAAACACATTTTTCTATTAAAATATCCCAGCAAACCAAAACATTCCAAAATAATATCACATTCGAATGTTGCGTACACATTTCTGCTGACAAATCAATAGTGAACCAATATCGAAGAAATATCGATACCACAAAAATGCAGGGAAAATAATTTTTTCAAGATTGTTATCTTTATCTTTTAATTTGTCTATTTTAATGTAAATTGAATATTTATTTATTTTAAATTTTAACTTACGCTGCAGTCAATCAGATTCGAACACGGTACCTCCACGCTAACAGATTAGCACAAATTCACTATGCTATCATAGCAAATTTTTTTCTATTCAATTATTGCACACATGAATGTAAATTACATATTCGAGAAATTATCGAAAATAGTTCGATGCTGCGAAAATTCACATTTTATGAAATTTGGCAATTGCGCTTATTATGGCGTCATTATTGACAAAAGCTCGCTTTAGCAAACATTCAATTTTTCACGAGCATTTATTGAACAAATTTGTTTCAAAAATTCTTCGTTTTAGCGAATCTTCTTTTATTTCGAATCACAGGTTTATTCGGATTTTACAAGTATGAAAAGTTTTTCCAAACTTTACATCACGCTTGTTATTTAAACTCTATTTGATTTTGTTGTTTATCATTGCTTTAGATATTCATTGTAATTATAAGGTGTTAACATCATTGTCCTGAAAAATTGTTTAAGCGTTTTTAATTAGATTTCCATGAAGTATTTAAAAATTATCTCATTTATTCTACTTATTTGCTATTAACTTTATATTTAAAACGTAAATTAATTTACAATTGGGCTAAATTATGATTAAGAAACAAACAAATGAAACTATATTACAGGGAATAAAAAAACATTGATATGAACACTGTATGTTTGATTTAAATTAAATACAATTTAAAAACAAAGCTTAACTCAAAATATTATTGCAATTTTGAAGACATTTAATATCACAATTTTTATGCTGTTTTGCTTAAATATATTTAAAATTTATTTGTTTTATTTTCAAATGTAAAATTTTACAATATTTTTTATATTAGTAATTCGTTTTTTTGTTGTTAGCTAAAATGTAAAACCACGTAACTAATAAAAAATTATAAATCACATTTTTAAATAATTATTGCGTATTACATCGAAATGCATGGCCCTATAAATTTTCAAAAACTTAACATAAAAATCAGCCAAATTAAAAGACAAAATATATAGACTTTACTTCAAAGACTTGAAGAATTTTATAAAAAATTTTCTTCTTCTTTCCTGTAAAACATTAAAAAGTGTAGTTGCGTGATTTTGCATTTTACCTAACGATATATTGTTTAAAAGGCATTTACTGTAAATCATTTTATGAATACATTTTTATTTATGTAAAATTTTTTCGCTTATGTAGCTATTTATAATAGATAAAGGCAAAATTGTTTTATTTTTAATAATAGTATTATATGAATAAAAAAAACTTCTTACTAATATAAATTTAGTTTGAAGCTAAAAAAGCACACAACTGATTTTATCATAATTTGACACCGACTCGTTAAATATTGTTAACAAATTTTTTTAAACATTTGGTTTTAGATATCTTCAACACATTTTCGTTATCATTAAAACTTTTGTGATACAATATAAAGGCAAAATTGTATATTTTATTATCTCAGCGCACTTTGTGTATAATTGGCGATATGTATAACCATCCATATTTTTCAGTAAGAATCACCGCGATTTCCTAAGTGAATTAATCAAATGTTTCGGCGTCTATATCCCGGCATATAGTTACACACTTAACTCATTATAAGTGAAGAAAATTTACTTTTTGCTCCTTTTTTACGTATTTAAAAAAGGACATTTTTGAGGAGGGTGTATCCTTGCTCTAAATTTAAAGAAATTTTCAAGACGCATTAAACTTATTAAAACTTATGTCTGGAAAAAAATTTCATTTACAATTATATTTTTCAGCGCTATGCCCATTTTTTACTTCAGAAGGACATAAATCCTTGCAATTTAAATCGCCATATTTTTGGTGTGATTTATATTATATATTGTGTATAGTAAAACATATAAATCATTACAAGGGAAGGAAATTTATTTTTTGCTCCTTTTTTTACTTTTTTGAAAAAGGACATTTTTGAGGCAGGCGTATCCTTAAACTAAATTGAAGAAAATTTTGACCAAGTATCAAATATATTAAAACTTATGTATGTACAAAATTTCATTAACTTACAATTATTTTTCTCTCCGCCATGGTAATTTTTTATTTCTGGATATATGGGAAGGATACGAATCCTTGAAATTAAATGGCCAAATTTTAGGTGCGATTGTATTTTATCAAATAAAAAATGTGTGACAAATTTCATTACTTTACAATAACTCCTTCTATTTTTGGCCGCTCGTTATATGAACTCACGACACTGTGCGGGACAGTTTTGCAAACCACTTAGAAGCATAATTTAAAAAAGATTTGACGTTTCATGTTAGTCTGCTCTATGTATTAGATCTACGATACTTTTTTTATTTAGTGGGTATAAAAATTCTAAAAGCCATAACAATACAATGAAAGCGAAAAATTTCATTCCAAAAAGTGTCATAGCACCCACGGACATTATGTTACTCCAAAAAGTGTCATAACGCCCACGGACATTATGTCACTCAAAAAGTGTCATAACATCCATGGACATTATGACACTTTTGAAAGTGTCATAATGACTATGGACTTTATGGCATTTATTATTAACTAAAATATACCTATTTATATTTATGCTTGTATATTTTTATATCCTTGAGCGCGGTTACCATGGTGGCAAATGAAATCAGTTGACGTTAACAAAAATTTGTAAAATAGCATCAGCAATGCTTAAAGTATGTCGACCCAAAGAAATATTTGGAAACTAATTTAAAATTTGGAGAAATTTTATTTTTATCACTAAAGATTTCCTGTATAGCAGGCCTTCGGCCGGTCTTAAGGATTTCTTCCTCTCGGTATATCGAAAAGCGGCTTCACTGAGTAAAGCTTTCTGCATAGCCGGACTTTGGCCAGGCTTACGGGTTTTCTCCTCTCAGTATATCAAAAATCGGTTTCGCTGAGTAAAGACTTTTGCATAGCAGGCAGTGCTTAAGCATTTTCTCCTCGCTAAGTAGAAAATCTTAGCTCAGCGAAGCCGCTATTCGATATACCATTAGGGGAAACGCTTAAGGCCGGCTGAAGGCCAGCTATGCAAAAATCTTTATACTATAAAAAGTGCCATAATGTCCATGGACCTTACGACATTGCACTCATGATCATTATGACACTTTTTTTAAGAGTGACATAGTGTCCATGGACATTATGTTACTGGACATTATGACATGCCACCACGTCGACGGACTCGTATGTTGTGTTCCTACTACATTTAGAGGAAAGCATGTTGTATTGCAAAGACTTACAAATAAAGTGGACGCATTGCTTTTCTTCCTTCCAAACCTTCAACTTGAATGTAGTACAGTAAAAATAACGATGGCTTTAATGTCTTCTATTTTGCGGTCCAAATTGAAAAACGAAATTTTAGCATTTTTATGCTTCTTTACGTTTTTTAAGCCTTTCTTAAATTTTTTTGTGATTCGTGATCCAAAAAAAGTTCGATACACTAGTGAATTTCGCTGCCCATTTCAGAAATTTCATTCTTTAGCCGAACAGTTCGTTTAAGTAAAAAAAACTCCCTGCAAAGGTCGTTCCAGTCACTTTCAATGTTGGAAAGTTCAAATCGAATCTCCAGAAAAATCTAAAGCCAAAAAATTCAAATTATCATGCTACAAAAAAGAAGTTCTAATGTTCCTAAAGACTATCTGCCCGTCCCACAATAACGACAAGTCGATTTCGTTCTCGTATTTATATTGAAATAAAAACATATATACATATTTTATTATTGTTTTCAAAATTAATATGAGAACGAAATCGATTTGTTATTAGGTCTGTTTCTTTACGTGTCCAAAGTAACATAATCTTAACCGAAAGCTTTATTCAATACACATTTTGTATTGAAAAGAGCTTTTGGTTAAAGGCTCAGTTAGCCGACCGTAACGTTGATGTAGTTGCACGTGCTGATCGTTTCTCTCTCATAATTTTTCAATGTGACAGAAACGATTAGAACATCCAACTACATCAACGTTACGGTCGGCTAACTGAGCCTTAAGTTTGTGCAACTTTGTGAGCCTACGTGAACAGACAGATTATTGTGGAACACGCAGTATATTTATAAAAAAAAAGCTTCTTCAGCTATGTATGTGCTCTTTTTTCTCCTGGTATTTAATAATTTATTAAAAAAGCTTAATATAAAAATATTTTTTTGTTTAGGAAGCATTAATTGATTGATATTATTTAGTTATAATTATTCATTTAAAATATATATAATAAGTATAGTAATAATTTTTATTAATTTAAAAGGAAGTAAAAGTACTTTAGGCTTATTTTAAAGTTATTCTTAGTATAGTAAAGCTTGGAAGCATTGTTGATTTTAAAAAAATTTGCAATTTTAGGAAAAAGTTTTATATACAAAATAGTTGCATGTATTTATATACAACTGTCTAATTTAAAACTAAGACTAATAAGATTCATTCATTGAATTTTACAGTAAACATTTTAAGGCTCGTTTCCGCATGCACCGTAATCGTCGACAAAAGCTAAATTCCATACATTAGCAACGAAAAAAAGTTCGTTTTAGAGCTTTTTTTGCTAATGTATGGAATTTCGTTTGTGTCGATGATTACGTTGTGGGCGGAAGCGAGCCTTTAGAGAGATTTTTACAAAACTTTTATTAAACAAAATATTTCGTAACTTTAATGGAGAAGCTTTCTAGTAGCACTAAAATGCCTCCTTTTAGCTTTTTTGCTTATTTCTAAAACAAATTTCGTTGTCATTTTTTTCGTTATTTTATATATAAATTTATTTATTAAAAAAATTTATTTTATAATAATTTAATTCGTTGCTTAGTTATTTTAAGTGTATGTATTTATTTATATAAGGCACTTCCGTGTGACGGAAATTTAAGTTTCAATCTATTTTATCTATTATTTTTACTTAAACAAAAAATTTTTTAAATATGTATTGCTTTAATAATAAGAGAAGAGTAGCTGAAAAAATTAAAACCACAAATCGAAATAAAAAAATTACGTTGATATACACATAAATAATTAATAAAACCAAAATTAATTAACTTTATTAGTATTGCCAGCTAGAAAAAAATACCTACGTTCGTTGTTTAATGAGAAAGAATTTTCATAAGTTATAATCTTTCTGAGCTGACAACAAAATATATAAACAATAAACATAGAGCATAACTTTGAATGTATCTTGAATGTAAAATATCACGTATTCAACGTATTGATTAAATACAAAAAAAAATTTTTTTTAAATAATCCGTGATTAAAGAAATTAATAACACTAGAAGTTTCATTAATTACCCATTAAACTCAACCAAGCCCTTTCCCAAATAAAAGACCATTTATAAAAATTGTAATATATTTTCGCAAGTCCTTTTATGTACAAAATTGAAAACAATAAACTATACCTTAGTGACATGACAATTTTATCATCTCTAGTTCTCTGCAATGTTTATTACAATGACAAACTTTATTCGTTAATTTTTTTTTCTTAATTCATTTTCCTACAAACAATTACAAATTACAACAATAAATTTTACAATGTTGGCCTAAAAAAAGTATTAGATGAATGAAAATTTATTCTTACATTGTACACATGTACACAAACAAGTATTTATTTGTATGATGCGATGGACCTACAAATTTCATGTGATAAGGTTTTTTTTTCTTCTTTGCTTTTGTCCACCCAAAGTCCCCAAATTGCTTAGAGATTTATGATTTTTTGGGCCGTAACAATATAACAACAACCATAGCAGAAGCCAAATACAACAACAACAATATGGCAAGAGAATAAAGTGCGAAAAATTATTGCATTCATGCAACAAAAACAAGATGATGCATGATGCAGCTACCCAGTGGTAAATGAAACGAATAGCCTAGATAATAACACAGCGGAACAGACTTTTTGGTGCTTGAAATTCAACCTCCGTTTCGTATGTGTTGATGAGGCCTCATTATTATGTTAAACTTGTTTTTTTTCCAGTCAGCTCGCATTTTCAAAATATCGCGGTTTTTTTATTCACATTATATACTCCATTTTTCGGTGTTTTTCATCTAAATTTTAAGTGCTACACCTTAAAATAAGATTTTTTTTTACAAACAACTAGTCTGCGCAAATATATGTTTCTTTTGAGTATAATAATTCCGTTGGTTGTTTCTAGATATCTGTCTGATCTTCGAAGGATGTTGAAATTGAGGTGTTTCGTTTTTAACCTTAATTAAATTGTGTACCACAAAAATACCCACAAAAAAGTTTGCACGCCATGCACAAGGCGTTACAGGGAACAAAGTTTTTAATTATGATATGAAATTAGTTTTAAAATATAGCGAATTATTTAGAGACTAGCTCGAAATTTGATTTTTTCCACAGTCTAAAGATACAAATGGGTAAATATCCTTTTTTGAAGTAATTATGTATATTATTATTATTATGTTTTAATATTCATTTATATTCAGAGTCCAAATATAACAACAACAAAAATTCCTCATGTGCAGTTTTTCAAATATTGCGAATTTTATATTAACGTGATATACCCCATTTTTTTGAACAAATATCTTTCTTTCGAATATTTTTTAACAAATTACTAATCTGTACAAAAATATCTTTTAGTTGAGTATAATAACGCAGGTGCTTTTACCACTAGACTTTAGAGGTATTTTAAGGATATTTAGTGCTTAATTTTGTCTTTTTTTATTCTTATTTCAGGACATTTTAAATATTTTCCAAATATTTTCATAAAAATTTCTTTATTGTAGCATCATTTATGTGCTTAGGAAAAATATTTTAAAATTTTAATCCAATATTCAATATCCTTGCAGTTTCACTAAAATATCCTGGAACGTACATCAACAAAATTGTATATAAAAAGAAAGCAATTTTGTGTAGATTAATTATCTAAAAAGTCTTATTGAATTTTAAAGTGCGCTTTGGAAAAATTAGGTGAAGAAGCCAAAAAAATATTGAGTGACTAAAAAAATAAGAAACGCGATGTTCTAAAAAATAAATTTAATGTAGTTTTGAAGATGCTATGTTTCATATATGTTTTATTAATCATAATTTTCGCTGCACCAAACCAAAATGTCTATTTTTTTCCCCTGTGTAATCGATAATGTCAGGCTGCCGTTCTAAGCGAGGAACATAAGAAGTTAGATTATAATCTACGGAGAGCTAATATATCATTTAGTCTCGGTTCAGACTATGAAAGTTTTCTTTCAGAAAATTTCTTTAATTCTCTTTTAAACTTTCATTCATGTCTACACATTGAAATTTTGTCAATGAAATTTAAAAGAAAATGTAAAATTAAGCTGCAGCCTACATCAGGTTGGCCATTACGAATTACAAAACAAAAGGGAATTTCAAAGAACATGAAAGTGTGTACCCCTTCCCAATCGTCTCTCCCCTCTCACACGAATACTCACACTTTCTGAAAGAAAACTTGCATAGTGTGAACCGAGACTTACTCATAAAAGTTTCGAATTTATCCCTTATATCATATGTACAAAGTAAAAAACTGCAGCCTACTTTTGGGCTATATATCCACACCAAGCTCGCTTACAATTCCACTTAATATGTATACGCACAGTAGCGATACGTACTGGCATCGTAGCTTACTTCTTAAGCTACAGCGCACCGATTACACAGTGAGAAAGTAATTCAAAGCGTCATCATTACCTGCTACTAAATATTGCTTATATCTGCGATTAAGTAATTAGTATTTTTACCACTGGGTATCTACTATTAGTGTTTCTGTGGATGTGCTGTATATGTAAGTGTAGTTGTATTAGAACAATGGCTGAGGGCAAAAGTTATTTCGAGCTTTAATAAAACAATATGATAAACTCTCCAGATTTGTCGGCATATGGCAATTGGAATTTATAAAGCCTTCCGCAGAAATAATAGTAAGGAATATATGAATGTGTGTACATTAGGGTGATTCGAAAAATATTGATCCAGTCACTCGCCAGGATTAAAGCTTAGTTGAAAACAATTTCAGAAATATATGTTTTTAAATTTTTTGACACGCCCCTGGGTACTGCCCTTTTAGTTGTTTATACACTGTGTCGCCATTGGTAGCCCAATCATAACATAATGCATATCGCTGTTCATGGCTTGACTATGGCTACCTTTTTGCTTTAGTGAATTTGTAATCGGATATCAAATTTACGGCGCCACTTATGACATCTCGGATCTTTCTCCCTAATGAGCAATTTTTTGCACGTGGCAATTAATCTCTTTTAAAACCTTATATGTCTAGCTTTTAATATACTCACTTTCATGCCACATCATCCAATTAAGCCCATTTTGTCCTTACTCATGCTTGTCGTTTAAAAAAACAAATAATTGCTGTATTTTGGTGCATGGCAAAACAAAAATTTTTACAGTTCTAGCAACGTCATTGATATAGCTTTCATTCTAGGGCATGACTTGTGTAAACTCTTTTGCTTTTTATTTTGAGGGACCCGTCTTATATGCAATGTGTATATAAAAAAGAGAAAAGAGGATTACTTTTGGGGCGTGGCATAAAAGTGAGAAAATTAAAAGCAAGAAATACTAAGTTTTAGATGGAAGTTCTTGGCAAGCGCAAAAAAATTAGACACTACGGGGGAGTGATGCTAGATGTCATTAGCAGCGTCCAGAATAAGATTTCAGATTAAAAAGGCAGCAAAGCAAAAATGTAGCCATATTCAAGCCATAAACAACGGATATGTATTAGGTTATGATTGGACTACAAATGGCGACGCAGTGTACAAAAAACTAAAAGGGCGGTATCCAGGGGCGTGGCAAAGAAAATATATAAAATATTTCTGAAATCACATTCAATTAATCTTTAATCCTAGGGGGGTGACTCGCTCAACTTTTTTTCGAGCCACCCTAGTGTACAACTACATATCTTCTAAGGCACTGATCTGATTCCGGAAGTGCGCATTGAAACACTGACAAAATAAAGGACATCACAAAATACAATGGGGTAGAACCAATAATTTCGAAATTATAGTTAATAAGGAATATGAATATTGAAATTTCTAAAATTTTCAAAATCTTGTATTTTGAAGATATCGAAACCATATAACAACCGATCGTCACAGTTGTCTTTTTTATATTTAAACAACATTTTGAATTGTCCAAAACAATTAAATAGGAGTGTTACTCCTGAGTTGAAGATTATAAAATTCTTATTTAGCAAATTAAAAAAATATATACACCCAATAAGCACTCAAAAATTAAAATTCAACTGCTTTAAATTTAACTGGAAGTAAACTTGAGTTCAAACGTATTTTTTAAGTACTATTCAAGTTTCAAAATATTTTAGAATTAAAAAAGAAAATACATTCATAAAAACGTTCAAGCTTTATTTCTCTTGTCAAATAATTATTTAATAATTTTTTTATTATCAAAATAATAAAAAAAAAGTGAATAAATAATACAAAACGTGAGTCGAATGGTGAAAAGAAAGGCGAAGTCAGATGCGCAGAAAATTATTGCATTGTTTACTCAATCAATGGGAACTCAGCTCCCCATCCAACTTACACCTATTGCAAATGTAAGTATACACAACAGACCTGAAATACAATTTAATCAGGACGAAAATCTAGAAACGGGATGCATTAAATAACTTCCTGGCAAAGCAAACTAATGCTCCATCAAATCTAGATTTGAATTTTAATATTGATGGTCTACCGCTAGCTAAAAATTCAAATCGGCAAATTTGGCCTATTTTATTAAATATTCATGGCTACAAAGATGTTTTTACTGTTGCAGCTTTTTGCGGAAATCGAAAACCACCCTCATCCGATATGTTTTTAAAAAAATTTGTTGAAGACCTTAAAGAATTAGAAAGCATTGGGTTGAGTTTTCAGGGTGCCATACATTCTGTAAAATGTAGAGCATTTAGTGCTTTTCCATTTGAAAATTATTTGCAACAAATTATATAAAAGAATTGTAGAAGAAAATTTGTGCCAATTGGATGAAGAGCCACCCAAATTGAAGAGAAATAAAAGCTATATAGTAATAAATACCATGAACTTTTCTACAAAAAGTCCAAATAATATATATAGCATTGGTGAGAACTTTTACAGGATACATTCCATCAAAAACAATCCTACTCCTGTTATAACATCACATCAGATTATTAATCTGACAGATTATTTTAATTCTCCAATATCATCTAGCCGTTTGAATATAAAATTTAGTAACCATTTTGTAGTAAACAATGCAGTGGTTGAGCATCGTTGGTCATCAATCGAAAATAAGATATTAATGTTTGAAAACATTGAAAAGAACGCATTTATTTTCATTCCACTTATTCACACCATAGATGGATTTTAATACTCAATTTACACGCACTGATAACATCAATATTGTAGAGCTTGCAACAAAGAAAGGTAAGTATCGTACATAACAATTAGTATGTATTAAAGTTATTACTGTTATTACTGTTAAAATTTATTTTATTATTTCATTTCACATAAATATCTTTTTTTAGATATTATGGAGCTCAAAGAAAATTTGGAAACCAACACTAGACTTATGCAGAAAATATTAGAGGAAATTAAATTAGTGCAAGCCAATAAAATACAAATCGCATCTACTCAAACAAGATTTCTACCCAAAACTCTCTTCCAAAAGAAGGATTCTATTTTAAATTATGAAAGCAAAATTCAAGAGTCTGAAGATAACTTTATAGACTTGGCATTGAACACTTTTTATCTTCGTTTCTGTGTATGAAAACTTTCTTATTTTTGTGTTTTAGGTAAAAGAGCTCAAAGAAAGAGTAAGCGGATACTCCGCAAAGTTTATTACAAACTGTTGGCGCTTATTAATGAAAGATGTAGTCGCTAAAGAATTTGGTTGGCAAGGTTCTAAGGAAAAAACGGAAATTAAAAGTTTTTCAATAATGTTAGCCATTAAATGTAAGATGTGAAATATTTTTACTAAATTCTTAATTATAAATTCACTTACATATCTATATGTAAAAATGTTTCAGTTGCATATCTTCAAAAATTTCCTGATCACAGTGAAACCGAATTTGAAAAAACCAACATATTATACTTTCAGCAGGCAAAAAATCGTTTCGTCAAAAAAAAGTAAACCATAATATAATTTTTTTCTTGCAAATTCATTTATTTATGGAAAAGAAACATTATAAATAATTTACTAGAAAAATTAAACTTGAATTTGGGTTTCATTTCTACTTGAAAAGCACTGTATTTTAAAGCTGGAATTAAATCAAAATTCAACATAAACTTAATTGTAATTCAAGCTTTAGCTCAACTGTAACTCAAGAATTGAATTTGGCAGTAAGTCAAGGCTTGAATGGAACTGCAGTCACAGTTTTGAATTGAACTGTATTTCAAGGCTTGAATTAAACTATATTAAAACTTTAATATTTCACATGATTTCAAGTTACCATTTTACTGGAAAATGCTATTGAAATAAAGTGTAAAAAAAGTATATTTCAACCCTTGAAACTGGAATTTCGGCCTTGAATACCAATTCTTTTGCACTTGATTTCGAGCAAAATTGCGTATATATGTATATATAATTTGTTGACAATTTTTGACATTCATTCTTTTTTGATAGAAAAATGTTCTTCAGTAACATATAATTACTACATATTATGTAACAGAAATTTTAGTTCAATTTAGAACTATTGTTGGGCTGAACCCTTCGAATTTCGTTTTGCAGCAAAGTTTTAAGTTTAGCTCATATCTTCTAAAATTCCGAAGCTTGGATTGAAAAACAAATACAACTTGCAGAAACTCTTATGTGTATCAATTTATTTGCCAAAGAAATTTTTGGATCTTGGGCCGAATGTGAACTTTATGGGCAAAACTAAAAAAATGTGTTTCTTGGGATTTCTTTGAACATTCTTAGGAATTCGAAGTTTCGCAGAAGTAAATCTTAGTTTTCTTTGCCTGCTTGGTACTTGGCAAGTAAATTCGTATATAACTGCAAAATATCATTTGAAATTATTTTATCGCTAGCAATATGTCAAAATCGACTTTTAGCGAAAAAAAAACATTTTTATTATTGAAAATAATTACTTAGGCCGTCGGCAACAATATTTGTTTAGCGACTTTTTTATATTTCAGCTATCCAAAAATTTACCGTTATTTTTCAGTTACTCACGCAAATCGCCGATTTAACCCCAAAAACCACAAAATATGGCTTTATAATGTTCAGCAGTTTTGTTAAGCAGAGCTAGTTTTTTATATTGGAATTTTTAACCTTAAAAAGTTTCATATTATGAGAAATTTTTAAAATTTTCTAACAAATATTTTATTAGCGCTATTTTGCGGCAATATTTTGAAACAATTGATAAAGCAATAAAATAGAAAATTCTATGGGCTTTCCGTAAAGGTATCATTTATGTAAATCGGATCAAAATTGTGTCAACTAGCGGTAAAAGTATATAAGTAAAATGTTTATCTTTCCTTTATTCATCTCCGTATGTGTATAATAGGGTATTCATTCGGTTAACCGGTTGATTACTACCCGATTAACTAATCGGTTAATTTAAAATGGGCTATTTTCGATTAACGGTAAAAAAGGTTAATTTCAGTCGATTAACCGATTAATCTGATACTCGATTTACTAAAAAAAATTTTTAGTAAATCGAGATCATGTACAATGTAATTGCATAAAGTGCAGCTGAGTTATAGAATTTTTAAGAAAAACGCAATATTTTTTTAGGTGTATTTTGTATGGAAAATCTTTTCCCTCTGGAAAACTTAAAACTTAATATTATGGGCTAAAACTTTCAGGGTAGTTATTTGTTAAAATAATGCACAAAATTTCGGAATGGGACAAAAAAAGTACTTGAAAAAAATAATGCTTTAACATACACGTATACGTTATATACAATGGGCCGAAATTTAGCATAACGTATACGTAGTGTGCTTGCACTAGAATAGAGAAAAGTCAGAGAAATGTCGCTTTTTAGCGTGATTCACTAAATTTTTTAAGATTCGATAAAACCAAAATTAGCCAAGAACTACCAATGCTTGCTATAACGGTTATATGACTTACCCACTTCTTCATAAGTTTAGCTTTAATTGATATCAAGCAACAGTAGTGTTAAAATAAGCGAAATGCATAGAGGTATTCTAAAAGAGAACAAATAAAGTAGTACTTGCCACACACTTTTCAATGCTTATATTTAATTTTAAATAGTGAAAAAATCATTTTTATTGTGATCAATTTTTTTTACTTGTTTTAGGCTTAAATTACATTAAACATATCGTCATATTAAACGCAAAACCATGTAATAACTAAAATTTTTTTAAATTTTACATGAGGAGAAAATAAAAGTTATAAAATAGTGCAAGTGAGAGTCTTTGTTTTTTTATTTTAATGACGCCAAGCATCACAGTTTAAGCTTAAAAATGTGTTGGTAGGAAGCAAATAGTTTGAGAAAGCAATTTTCGCATATGTATTCCCTGCACCGTGTTCTATAATATATGCAGGCGCTTGATAAATCAACCAAATGCATACTTAATCGAAAAAATATTCCTGGTAAAAATAATTTCAATAACAGCATTTAATTCTTTTAGATGTCAATGCCGACATTCGACTTTCTCACAGACCCAATAATCGTGCTTTTGTTTAGACACTACATGTAGAAAAACAATCTTGGGTTATAAAACAACTCGGATTAAAAAATTGCATTTGCAACAAAATGCAGTTGCCAAAAAAGCCAACAACAAAATCACATAATATACCAACAAACATGTGTACGTGAAGGGACATTTATTGTTGAGCACTCATGGTGACGTTTTTTTTTTTTTGTTTTCATACACTGTTAGTGACGATAATAATACTTGTCGCACACATGTATGTACGTATGTACGAACGAGTATGTTTGCATGTGCTATTAGCAGTTTGAGTTTTGATCTGTGGGCATTTGTTGCTGCTGTCATTTTTTGTGGGTACATGGGACAATATGAAATTGACTAATTTCGCGGTTTATAACGAGCAGAAACAATAAGCGCAAATGTCAGAATAAAAATCACAAAAAATCTGTTGTTATACAGTGTGGCAAGTGTTAGCTTATTGGTATACTTTGGGGTCTTGTGGCAGCTATTGTTGCTGCTTTTCATGCGCTTATATTATTGCATGTTATGTCAAGTGATAAATGAGCCTTTTTATACATCCTCATCATCATTGTCGTTGGATAAGTGATAAACGATGGCTTGTGTTGAAAATTGCACTATAAATTGAATGCATACACTTTTTTGGAGTGTTTTAATGTTGATGACACTATTTAGTTGTTTGTGTTGCTTTGTTTTTATGTTGCAGGTAATAATTTTAAAAAATGATTAATAGGAATACGCACACATACAAATACATTAGGATTATTTGTAATGTGAGCACTTGTCAGTTTGAAAAGAGGTAATTAATAAGAGAAAATCTGATATTTTTAAGGTGCTTAATTGCTTTAAAATAAATTAGTTTTAATACTAGTAACTACTGTAACTCTCTTAATGTTGTTGTATAGTGCATTTTACCATTAAATCTAAATATTTATGTATGTTGAAAATTAATTTTTTAAGGGGAAAACTTTGGGTCCTGTCATACTCCTACATGCATTTCTTTAGTTGGTGATATCAGCTTCTCAGGGAGAATCCACGAAACTTAGCAGAATTTTATTAATAGGAACGCAATTTTGAATAGTTTTGCTTTTTGAATCTGCCTCACATTTAAATAAAATTTAATATTGATCCTATAACCAACCATCTGTAAATAGGATAATGTTAAATAGTAGCTCGTGTTTTACAACAATTGGAATAGACAACCTCTCGAATTTCGAAGAAAAATTTAAGAACTCTATTTCCTGTGATGATGAAACATTATTTTTGGCATAAAATAATCACTGACACCAAGGAATGGCTTAAAAAACTATGCGACTATGCATCTTAACTACTAATGGTTAAGATGTAGTTGCTTGAGTACAGCCCAAGGGAAGCCAAAAAGACCATCAAATAATGAAAGTGAGTGAGGTGGCTGAGGTATTAAGTCTTATAAGTGAATAAATGGACATGAAAAAACTTTCCGCGTTATGGTTACAACGATCACTTCTCTCAACGCACAGTGGTTCCAATTGGAAAAAAGGGTATTAAATCTGTATCTTTAAAAATTGTGATCAGCCTACAAAATGATGCATATCACAGATCTAGCCTTTAAGAATATTGAAATTTGGACCACTCTGTAGAAATTTGACTACCTCGGGCATGAAAAACTTTGTCGGCATCATAACATTTACCAATATTATCCGATTTTAATCAATTTAAACCTGTTGTAAAGACTATAAACATACATATAAAGAAAATACAGTTTAGAATTACTAAGGGGACATCAAAACACAAGCTTGTAGTCAAAAATTATAAGATCAGATAAATAAATAAAAAAATTTTCACGGCACAACACAAATTATCATAATTCAGGTTTCCTGAACTGTGATGTCCAGTTTTTTATTTATTTTAGTTTTATATAATTAATTGCGCCGTGATGTCCAGTTTTTAATTATATAAACAATTTTATAAACAATATGAAAAACAGTTAAATTAATTATAAATAAAAAGCTCCTGAAGAAGTTGTAAAAAAGCCAACGATGCAAGAAAATGGTGAAATTTTCTACGAAATTTTAAATTAATCGCTTAAGAAATAAAAACTGCCATCGTGTTTTTAAAATTTCTGTACAAATTATAATAGATATATTTAATAGAAATATTCACCATCTACTTCCAATGCTCGATGTAAATTTCACTACAGTAATTTTTGAAGTCTATTCTTTTGAAATATTGAAAATAATAAATTTTAGTTTTTAAAAAAATTTGAGAAAAACATCGAACAATTAAAATATATTTTTGTAAAAATTTAGCCAAATTTCAGTTTAATTTCAAAGTCTTGAATTTGATTCCTTTTCACGATTACATGAATTGAGATAACTAAAAAATTATTTCTCTATAATATCAAGGATTGTGTCAAACATCATTTGTTTCAAAATTTTGGTTATGCTATTACCGGAGATATTGGCGAAATGGAGAACACAGTCGGGGGTAGAACCCAGAACTTTAAGATTCAAAACAAAATATCTTAGAAAATATTAAACAAACACAAAAACCAGCTTTCTAGGTCGTAAAAAAAAGCCCCGATGGCGATATACACATAAATAACAACAACAATGATAGCAAAAGGAATGCGATGGTAACAAGTTTGTTTTCTGAAGATTTTTGAGTGAATCAATTCCTTAATGTTGTTGCGTTAATTCTCATTAATTTTTTTAGAGTCTTAACATAAACATACAGATTTGAGCACATTTAACAAAGTGAAATTTCATAAATGCTCAATGGATGATGATATTATTATTTTAAACTTCAAAGTATTTTCAAAAAAAAAATTTTTTTACTGACTCAGACAAGCAGTGTGTTTGATAAATTTAAAAAAAAAATTCAGTAAATATTTTTGTTTGATTCAGTAAGCTATTTTGTTTAGATTTTGTTAGTATTTTTTGGCAAATTGTTTTATAAATTCAGACAAATATATTGTTTGGTTTTATAGAAAATCCAGTAAATATTTTTATTTAATTCAGTAATTTATTCTAAATCTCATTTTTAGTAAAGAAATTCCATGAATTAACAAATATTTTGTCCAGAAACGAACATAAAAACGAATTTGTTAATATAGAAAAAAATGCCTCAACAATTTGGTTGAAGATCCCGGGTTTTTTCATTAAAGAAAACGCCCAAATCTATAAAACAATTTGTCTAAAAAGAATTTTAAATTCTAAACCAAATAATTTACTGAATTAAACAAAAATATTGCCTGGATATTCTGTAATATATCAAACAATATTTTTGTATGAGTTTATAAAACAATTTGTCAGTAAATAATTACAAATTGTGAACAAAATAGTTTACTGAATCAAAAAAAATATTTACTTGACTTTCCGTAATATATCAAGCAAAATTTTTGTCTGAGCCGGTAATTTTTTTTTAAATATTTTTACGTTCTTAATAATAACATCATCATCCATTAAGCATTTGTGAAATTTCACTTTGTTAAATGTGGGAAACACTATATATTTATTTAATGACTCTAAAAAAATTAATGAGACAATTAACGCAACAACATTAACGAATTCTTTTACGCATAAATTTTCAGCAAACAAATTTGTTACAATCGCATTCCGTTTGCTATCATTGTTGTTGGTGTTATTTATATGTATATTGTCAGCGGTATTGTTTTCTACTACATGGAAAACTGGTTTTCATTGATGGTTTTGTTGCCTGCGGCCTAACTAAAAGTTTAAAAAAATATTCACTGATTCAGTAAATAACATTTACTGAAAATGAAATTTTGTTTTAGACAAACTTTTGTTTAAAAACTTTTTTGTGATAATTTTTTCTGTGTATCTGGCTATTCTTTAGCAGGGACCAATGGTTACATCAGGCTTGGCGAAACGATTATGATGAGGTAGTTTGGTTTAGTGCCAACTCCTAGCAATAATATAGAGCCATAAGGGCAAAAAAACGTAAGTGCGTATCGATTACCATGTCACTCACTTCGTTTTTGCTCGATATTATGCTACTTGATCCAGAGTACAGAAAGCAATTCCGATGGAAAAATACTGAACTATCTTTCGGGCAGCCATCTTCATTTGTATTATGAGAGGTTTGAGGAGCAAAATAAAGGGTAAAAAATCTATCCGATATCTATCCGGGCTCAATGTCTAACAATTATATAAAGGGAGTACGGACGTTGTAATTGTTTGTATTGCATTTCTAAAAGAACTTGATGCCCAAGGCAAAACTGCATTGTGACTGTTTCTTGGCCGTGAAGGCCGTGTTCAAAACGAAAGGCCTGACTATTAAGCAAATAGGAGAGACCAATGAGGTTTAGTAGGATCGGAGCTCTTCTAAAAGCTAAAGAGAGCACTAGATCCTGATTTAAGTCGAAACTCTTTCCTTTGCGATATGCATGATGAGAGTTCTAAGTATCTGCTCTGTGAATATACAGCTCTAGTGATTCTAGGTCAAAGTTCGTAGGAGCAACTTCTGTATGACCAAGGAAAGCATACGATATCTTACCAAACAAGGAGATTGGCTTCATTCGTGGTCCTAACTTCGTGCGGTTAATATCATAAAAGGGCGATGAACTTACCTCTTTTATATTGATAATAAATAATAGTTTTGAAAGTTTTATGCTTTAAACTTGGAAACCCTTCTGAAAACTATTTCACTTGTATGTAATTTTAATATACACTTATAATACAAAATAAAATGAGTCGTGTAATATGGAAAGGAAATTATGTGAATATGGCTTCTTTGGAAGGAGATTGTACTTCTAAGGATCCCAATTGGCTTAGATGCCTCTTAAATAGAGCCAAGATCAAAAATATTGATAAAGCGCGTGTCTTTTAATCGCACAGAAATGTGTCAGTGTTCATCGGCAATAAGCTAATTCTACCTGCCTGTCTTTCTTTCTGCCTGTATTTCTGTATGTTTGTTGCAGCTAGCCTTCGAAACAGCTGGACCGATTTTGAGGGGTATTTCACTAATAGAAAAGTGATGGCGTAACTTAGGCTATTTTTTTTTAAACGCTGGTTAAGGGATACCCTCCATACAAAGTAGTTCTTAACACTGATCGGGCTTTCATGCAACAAAAAATTGCTTTTAATTGCTTCGCAAATGCACCAGAAAATTAAAAATATGCGCAAAAATATGCATTTACCTAGGAACAAAGTACCAAAACTAAAATAATATGAAAATATTTTTTTTTATTATTGTTAGAGAAAAAACATAAAACAATCATAATTGGGTCTATTATTTAATGCAACCGAACTGAGGGGGGGGGGGGGGGGGGGGGCAACTGAAAATTAGTAGTTGTCAGAAAGGCACTAAATACCAACTCAAATTGGCAGCTCTCAGTTGCCATCAGCAAATGGCAACCCAACTGAGGCTCAGTTGCCATCCGTAATCGGCCTATTAATATTTTTTTTAATTGAGAAATATGCATTAAAAAATTTGTATAACTTTAAAAATATGCATTTATTGCCAAAATATGCAAAAATGTGCACTTAACCCCTATATATGAAACTACAAATCGATGAAAAACTACTTAAAATTTAATGATTCGCATAGATTATTAGTCAATACCTCTTTATCTATCACCACAAAAAAGAATTCATTAGCATGAAAGTCCGAGCCCTGGTTATTAATTATCCTTTATCTAGACTACTACAATAATGAGAGTCTTTAAATTTTATAAGGGTAACTTTGACTACAAGATACATAGTCATAGAGAATAAGGGTATACCTCATACAAAACTGATTTTAGTTTTCCTATATTTGGAGAGCGGCAATAGTTAGAGTATCCAAATTGTCTGTAGGTTTCTTTAAAAGTCATGTGCTTGGGTAAGCAGAAAACTGGTGCTATAGGAGTGGGGGAAAAGGTACCCCTCTTACAAAAAAATTTTTGTCAACCCATATCTGGAGGGCTGCAACAGTTAAAGTCCTAAACTTTGGTGTGGGTTACTTTCAAAATAATGTGCATAGTTAAGCAGAAAATTGGCGAAATAGGTACGGTGCGAAGGGTACCCCTCGCTTAAAAAAATGTTTAGTTAACCTATATCTGGAGAGCTTCAATAGCGAGACCCTTTAAACTTGGTGTATGTTACTTTGAAAATAATGTGCGTAGACAAGCAGATAACGGAAAATAATGTACGAAGGCAAAAATAAGGCTGGAGTACTAGGACTATAGAAGAGGTTGCCTCTGACATGAAAACTCTTAATTACCTTATATTTGGAGAACGCGGACGAAGTCAGGGGTAGCTGTTAATTTCGCTTCAAGCTTTTTACGTACAGCCTTGCCGCTCTTTAGAAAATAGTTATGTGTGTCAAATAAAATTATCATAATTTTGTCATAAAGTTTGTCAGGATAACGAAATAGCGGATAGATTGACTGTTAAGCAGAATATCCTTCGTTAATCTCCTACTGGTAACGTAACCACTAAGACTTGTGAAGCTGATGATCGTAAAGAAAGCCTGTCATGCTTCTCCCGCGGTCAAAGAAGACAAATAATTGGTTAAATTATTTTTATACAAAAGATTTCTGAAATATTAGATCCACTATCCGGTAGTTTTTAACAACTAGTTTGTCATACTTAAGAACGAAATCTCTCCTTAAAACACTATGATGATTATTTATTATATGTTTTGTTAAATTAAAATCTTCATCATCAGACCCCTTTCATAACCCTCATACTCTATGACGTCAAAATTAACGCAGTTCAATATAAAAAATTTTTATATTTTATGTGGTTCTCAAATCATGCTTGCGTGCTAAATACAATTCAGTCTGTCAACTGCATATAAAAAGACTTTCATAATCGTCTATTTTAATATTTGTTACGAACATTGGCACTTCCTCCCTGCTTGTGGTACAAGTAAATTCCTTTAAATATTCATATGTATATTTAAACATCTGTGTGTATGGAAAACACAGAAATGTTTACATATGCAAAGGCATACAATACAACTACACCAATAAAGTTTAAAGGGGTTTGTATGTTAAAATGCAGCATTTACTAACTGCAGACATAAATTTGTAGGTTTATTTTTTATTTCAACCATGTAAAGCCAGCAGCAAAAACTTGTACTAGCACAACAACAAAGGTAACAATAAAAACAACGACAACAAATGTATTAATTAAGTTAAAGAGCACAATGTGAGAAGGAGGTAAAACTAAGAAAACTGTTAAAACAACAATGGCAACTTTAAAACAGGGTCAAACATTAAAATAACAAAAACAAGAAAAAACAACCGCAGAAAGTTGAAAAGTATAAGCAGCAACAATTTGCTGCATTGCACCATGCGACACATCACACCCTCAATTATTTTGCATGAATTTTTGCGGTTTTTTTTTATTTTTATTACGAAAAAAAGACTTTTCAGGCAATTTACAGTAGTCAAGTAAGTAAATGGTACATTGATTTAAATTTAATTTTTCTGGTTTTTAGTTTTTGGTGTCACCCTCCTATTTTAAAAGCGTGGGAACTTCACTTTCATGCTACAAAACAAATTTTAAAAACCGCCTGCAAAGAGCACTGTGATGTATCGTGCATGTTTAATATTGACTCGTAAAATATGCGAGAAATCATTAATTTAATAATGTCCTTTAAATTGTTTTACAACATGTTGATGATAACGATGAGATTTTGCAAAACAAAATTTATAAACTTTCAAGGTTTTTTCTTTATTAAACAAAAACAAGTTTGATGTCTGCCTGAGGCTTGTTAGTGAATATTTATTATATTATTAAAATTTTATGATTATTTAAATTACCTCAAAATAATTTTTTGTTTACTCCTTAAGAGCAGTAGTAAATGTACCTACATATGTACATTAGGGTGGCCGTTAACAAAAAAAAATCTTGATTTTTACCAGTCCCACCCCCCCAGTTTGGTGAATTTTGGTAAAAAAAAATCATTCTGAAAAAATTTCAAGCCCGCTCAAATTTGGAAAAAAACCATAAAATTTTGTTTTCTTCCCTAATAACTTCCAAAATATTAATTTCACAAAAAAGTTTTAGAGGAGAAAAATGTTGCATGTGAAGTTTTCAACATTTCATATCCTAACAACTCTTCTGTGAATCTAAGGCTTAATGAAATAAATATAAAATTTTCAAGCAACATTAGCTTATTTTAATGTTTCATTCGTACTCCCAGCTCATGGCAACTATGGAATGGAACAACTAAACATGGTTTCTTATGTAATTTCAGCTCCTGAATCCGAATCAGCACTCAGTTTATATTTTTGGGTTCTAGTTTTCGAGATATACGCTTTTTTCAAAAATTAAACAGTTACACAGCAAAAGTTAACATAACTGGATAGCGGGTTGGCCTATTCATTCAAAACAAAAAACCTAATTCGACAACAATATTATCGTTAAGTTACACGAACATTTTTTTTCAATCTGCTCATTAGCTTTGGAGACATCGTAGAACTTGTCGAAAAAAAATTTTTTTTAATCAAAATTGTTATTTTTAAAACATTCATAAATAATTAAAAAATTTAATTGAAAATTCAGATTTCAATTTTGCTTGAAATATAGCAAACTATATTTGAAATAAAACAAGCCATATTTTATCAAAATCGATCCACAACTTTAGATTTTATTCAGAATTAGATATGCAGAAAATTAGAAGCGAACAAAAAAATGTGTTAAAAGAAATATTAATATAACTGGAGAACGGGATGTCCCATGCATTTAAAACAAAAAACCAAAAGTCGACAACAATATTGTCTTTAAGTCGCATCTGTACCGTTTTTTTTATCTGCTCAGTAGTTTCAGAGATATCGTGAAACTTATGCAAAAGGAAAAAATGTTTTATCAAAATTTTTGGTTTTAAGAAATATGGCTTGTTTTGTTTGAAATATACTTTTCTATTAATTAATGGAAGAAATAAGGGATTTTTTTATTCGATTTAATTTTTTTTATTAATGTTTTAAAAATAAAAATTTTATGATTTTTCCGAAATTTGACGTGGTAACTGACCTAGGATTCTGGCGTGGCCATAGGTCCTTGACCTCCACCTCTCAGATGCCAGTACATAAAGGTCGATCGGAATTAGGTAATTAGGTTTAGTATAGCATTGAGAGCCTCTGAAGGACTAGTACGTAAACATCAAGTAATCCCGATGCAAGCAGAAATCTGTATCCTGTATAGTGGATCTACCACATATATCCACTTATTTTCCAACGCATTTTATAGTCCTTAGACCAACTGTGGACTTTATAGGCAAAACCATATAAAATTTAATTTTGGGATTTCTTAAAACTTTCTTACGAATTCTGAGATTCTCAAAAGCAAATCTTGGTTTTCTTTGCTAGCTGTGTATATTGTCCATAACCTTATAATTAACTGAAGAATTTCATTCGAGTATATCAATAAACAACGATTTTATGGAATTAAGAACAGACAACTCTACAGAGTCCAACTTTCCAAGGAAATTTCAAGCACACAAATACCACCCTTCACCCACAATATCCACAATAAACACCTTACCTGAAGCCAATGTGATTGAAAATGAGATGCTTCTTTCAGAACTTACATCAGCCCTCCAAGGTTTAAATGGCAACACTCCGGGGTTAGATAGAATTTCATACCCGATACTGAAGCAAATGCCATATCACTTAAAGCTCAGACTACTTCACCTCTATAACAACATATTTACCACCACAATTCCCCAACAATTTAAAACAAGTGTTGTAGTTCCGATACCTAAGCCTAAATCCGACAGAACTCTAGCAAACTCATATCGCCCAATCTCGCTTTCCTGCTTATCAAAAGTTCTTGAAAAAATCATAGCAAATAGGCTATGGTGGCTTGTTAAAGCAAACAAGCTCCTCGCTAGATTCACAACTGATCCTCTACTCTATGTAGATTATTAGATTGCAAACAGCCTTTCATTAAGAAAACATCTGTCAATAATATCCCTTGACTTCGAGAAAGCGTTGGAAAAAACTGAAACCCATGATATTGTCGATCAACTCCAGATGTGGAATGTAGGCCCTAAAATTATTGAATATATTAAAAATTTCACGACAAACAGTATATTCATAACCAGAGTTGGCAAGCATTATTCAAAATGTCAGTCAATGCAAAACGGAATTCCACAGGGATCACATCTATCAATAGTGCTGTTTTTAATAGCATATAACAAAATGTGCTCCATTTTGACACTGTAAAAAATATAGATTTCACTGCCTACGCTGACGACTTTAATTTAATAATCAGGTCGGACCGAAAAAGAAATCATATAATTAATGTAGAAGAGGTTTTTCGAAACATTTATGAGTGGTGTAACTACTCAGGAGCAATTCTCTCTAGTACTAAATGCAAAACCATGCACATATGTAGAAAGAAAGCATGCAAACATAGAATAATATGTAATAACTTTTTTTTACAGAAGTGTATAAATTACTTGGACTATATATCAACAGCAGATATGACTGGAGTACGTATATAAATTGTCTGGCACATTCTCTTACAAAACAACTAAATGTTCTAAAGTGCTTATCAAGAACAAAACTAAACTTCAATACTATGTCACTAGTGTCAGTAATTAAGTCTATTTTTATTATCTAAAATAAATTACTCATTACCATTTTAGGGATTCTCTGCCAAAACGTTGATGAGGAAAATTAAAACAAAAAATAAACGCAGCTGTGAGATCTACGTTGGGAGCATTCCGCACAACACCAATTTCAAACATATTATTTGAAAGCAACATACAACCCTTGGAGATTCAACGAGATCTAATCACTGCTAGGCTATATAAAAACCTTTTAAGCAATCAAGAAACTCCTTTAAATTTGATCATCCGGAAATGTTTTAAATCAAAAAAAAATTCTAGGATTCCTTCGGTTATTCATAGAATTATTAGAAACTGTAAGAAGCTAGGAATACATCCTATCAAGAATATATACAGATATGAAAATAAACCCCCCTGGCTTCTTAATGAAAACTCAATTAACACCACTCTGCACAATTATACTAAAATAAATACAGATCCCTCACTGTTTAGACATCTGTTCCGAGAAATTCAATGCAATTATAAGGAACACACATTTATTTTCACGGATGCATCAAAAGTTGATAATCAAGTAAGCTTTAGTGTAACTGAAAGTAAGAAAATACTAATTAAAAAAATATTACCTCACTACACATCTATACTATCTGCAGAGATTATTGCAATAATGGAAGCAAGTAATATAATCAAAAATGGAAAGGGGTTATTTGTAATCTGTACTGATTCACTTTCATCTCTAAGAGCAATTGGTAATATTTCAAACAAAAATATTTGCGCCTCAATTATTATATATATTATAAAATAAATTTAGTAAACTGCGACTTTATTGAAGTTTTGGCGCTTTTCGATTTTGGGGATTTTTCGGTTTTTGACGATTTTTTTAGTTTTAGCATTTTTTTGGTTTGTTTTAACACCTTTATCGTTTTAGCGTTTTTTTTTTGGCTTTTTTTTTTGTTTTGCGACTTTTTCTGATTTTGGCTTTTTTTAGTTTTTTGGGGATGTTTTTAGATCTGGTTATTTGTTGCGTTTTAGCGATTTTTAATTTCAGTGCTTTTTTGAAATTTGTTTACCTTTGGAATTATTTAGTTTTAGCGTTTTTTTTTTAATTTTAAGAGTTTGCCTCTTACGGTATCCAAGATAAAGCAAATTGTCTAAATTACATAGCCAAAATTACATTAACTGATAGAACACCCTTTAATTTTTATTGTTTTATATATCAGTAATAATTGGTGGTAGTCCATTCTACAGACTACACCAATTAGCACTATCTTTGGATATTTAAAGTGTCTATATATAAGTGTCGGTATATCAGATTAGTATTTTAACATGTTTCGTTGCTCGCTTTAGACCCCTTTAACTTTTAACTGTCATATTTGTTAACTGTCATATTTGTCATATTTGTTATTGTAGCGGCCAAAGTTTTACATATTCTGTGAAAACTTCAGGTGAGCAGGTCTTACGGTTTCTGATAAAACAGCCTGTGACAGACAGACAGACTGACAGACAGACAGACTGACAGACAGGCAGGCGGACAGACAGACAGACGGACAGCGTAGCGAAATCAATAGGGTTCCTTAACACTATTGGTGTACAGAACCCTAAAAAGAATGCTGAAATTTCCAATATATTACTGATGATCAGGAAGGAACAATAGGCTTTAAGTATTTTTAATATTTTAAGTGGGCGTTGCCCTTCCCATATGTAGGCAATTTTTACTTTAGAGAATTTTTTAAGCTAATGGAGCTAAAGACTAGAATTTTTCTGCGATTAGCTATTTTTATAATTTAAACAAATTAGTTTGGCTTAAGTTCATTTTTAATTTAATCTTTCGATCAAATTATTTTTTATTTAAGAAAGAAATTCTAAAGCATGTAAATATTGAACATTCAAAGAAAATTTTGGCTGTACGGAAGGTTGAACTGACAGCTGTTTCGTGACCACCAAGTCTACTCATCAGAGTCCTTTACCCACACTACCACTGACAGTGGCAACAACACTGTAGCGAAACTCCTACTAATATTAGTAAGCTCAATTAGCAGACTGTCGCCATCTTGTAGTGAGTCGCACATTATTGAACTTTTTCTAAATGTTCGGAACTTCACTAACTGTCTTCTCTTAGCATGTTCAACTATTTTAAGCTTTTTCCATTTCGGTATTACCAGCGTGGAATATCATCGATATTCTCGATGCTGGGATTTATTGAATGTTTATTTTGCCCAAGTTTTTGGAACAGTACACATTCATGTTTTAACTAAGTGCCTTTAGAGTTTTAATAATTGAGTTATGAATTTTTAGTCGAACTGTATGGTTTTTATCCAAAGTTATTTAATTAGTTTGGCTTAAGTTCATTTTTAATTTAATCTTTCGATCAAATTATTTTTATTTAAGAAACAAATTCTAAAGCATGAAAATATTGAACATTCTAAGAAAAATTTGGCTGTACGGAGGGTTGAACTGACAGCTGTTTCGTGACCACCAAGTCTACTCATCAGAGTCCTTTACCCACACTACCACTGACAGTGGCAACAACTTGGTGGTCACGAAATAGCTGTCAGTTCAACCTTCCGTACAGCCAAAATTTTCTTTGAATGTTTTATATTTACATGCTTTAGAATTTCTTTCTTAAATAAAAAATAATTTGATCGAAAGATTAAATTAAAAATGAACTTAAGCCAAACTAATTTAATAACTTTGGAAAATAATTAAATCTAAAATTTTTCTTTTTCTTTTCATCACAAAGGGGATATGAAGTAGCCAAGCACAGAGGTTTTAGCTGGTCTACAATAAAAATGAGAATAAAACACATTAAAACGTAGTTTTATGTACAAACTATTTGGCCTTCTTTAACATATAATGCTTTCTTGATATGTGTTCATACAATAGACAGAACTCTGTTATATACGAACATCTGACTCTAAAATTATATTCTATACATGCATATTAGTTTTCTCCTCACTAACAATTTTTTTATTTAAGTATTTAAATTGTATCGTAAATTATACTTTAAACTTTTTCTAAGCACTCTAATATATACACTTTTTCATCATAAGTTATAATTTAGCACAATAAGATAACTAATTAAGACGTTTGCATTAATTCAAAATTATTTTGAGTTTTGTATTTTTATCCCATTCATCAAAACTTCCTTTTGTTTAAAAAACAATAACAAATATGTATGCGAGATAATTTCTATAGTTTTTTAAGTAAATTTATTTGACTGCATCTTAATTTCTCTGGACTTTCCTTTATTGTTTAAAGCAGAAATGTTTTTTTTTATTTCAATATTTTTATATTTCAAATTCTGCTTTTTTCATTTGTTTTCATAATAACATAGAGCTTAGCTAACGTAAGCAAAGGTAGATAAATAGAGCGTGTTGTAGTATCTCTCATTATATAAAATCACATTTCTCAACAAAAATAAAATAATGTTCGAGTAAATAATATATGCATATTTATAATTTTACATAAGAAAAAACGTATAAAATTACTTTATATTATATCGAATTTATTATGTGACACATAATACGACAGGTTCCAAACATTTAATCTTGATCAGCAGATTAAAAACAAAAACTATCAAAGCTACTAAATGTGTTAAAGTTATTAAATATGAATTTTTTATTTTGGAAATTGACGCGTGCGAATATTTTATGTAGAATGAATTTTAATTTATTGTACAGTAGTATTTGTGAAATTATTATAAAAAAACTATAGCATAATTTTAGGAATAATGTGACCTGCACATTTGGTGCAAAAGACAATAGAAAATATTTATTTATTTATTAAATTTTGTAAACATAATTGCAAATAAGTTAAATTGAAATCACTTTAAAAAAATCAGTTGTCGCAGTGAAGCGGTTTATAGTCTTTGGTAAGAATTGAACCCACAATCCCGAGAAAGGTACGCTTTATATATTGTTTAAGTCATATTTGAAAAGACAACATGGCAAAATTGACATGTTCAGATTAGTTCGACATATGTATATCGGCACAGAAAATGCAAAATACCCTATCAAACATTTTAAAAGTTTACTAGAATAAGCATAAAACTTGTTTAGCCCTCTGATGACTGACAAGGTCCCTAGGGGCCTTTCACGTTTTCAAAGATGCACAATTTTGGCACGGCTTGGGCGATTTCTTCAAGATTCCATGACTTTTATATTTGAAGTATTTTAAAAATGTTTCAATGATTTCCATACCTTTTTAAATTTTTTTAACGCATTAAATACATTTAGTACGTGAATGACTGATTTGTATGTCTTAACCCTTAAATGCTCACTGTATCTTTAAAGATACAACCATCAAAAAATGCCCCCGATCTTATTTTTAGTGAAAATAAAATAAAAACAATACAAGCATGTTTAGAACTCACAAGAAATTCAACTAAAATTAATTTTGATGAACAAAATTAAGCATTTGTATGTTTAATTAGCCATTAACTTCAGAAATTATATATTTGAAAAATTAAATAAAATGGGTTATTTACAACGTAAAATCTCAGATCTGAGCAGAAATTGAGGTCAAGAAAAAATATAAAGTGGTTCGAATACATGTCCAAAAGCTACTAGCAATATTCTAAAAATAATACGTTTCGCGGACCTGCTACAAAGCGTTGCCCGCCCAATGGTTGTATCTTTAAAGATACAATGGGCATTTACAGGAAAAGCATGATTTTTGTTACGAATTATACACAGAAACAACTAAATTTCATTTTCTGTAAAGGAATTCAATGAAATAGTAAATATTTTGTCCAGGAACGGACCTACAAACAAATTTGTAAATATAGACAAAAATATCTCAAAAATTTAATTGAAAAAAACGTGTTAAATCTATAAAACAATTTGTCTAAAAATATTTACAAATTGTAAACAAAACTATTTACTAAATCAAACAATAAGATTTACTAGATTTTCTGAAAAATATCCAACAATATTTTTGAATTTATAAGACAATTAGTCTAAAAATACTAACAAATACTGAACTAATAGTTTTTTTTTTAAATATATCAATCAAAATTTTTGTCTGGGTCATCATCATCATCATGCATTAAGCATTTATGAAATTTCACTTTGTTAAATGCATTCAAGTCTGAATGTTTATCTAAAGACTCTAAAAGAATGAATGAGAATTAATGCAACGACATTAACGAATTGATTCACTAAAAAATCTTCAGTACAAAAACTTGGTACAATCGCATTCTTTTTGCTATCATTGTTGTTGTTGTTGTTATTGGTGTGTATGTCGTCATCGGGGTTGTTTTTTTACAGCACAGTTTTCTTGTTGTTTTTGGTGTTTGCGTTCTAAATAAAAGTCAAACAAACAATTCATAGATTATGGACAGAACATTTACTGAAAATTAAATTTATTTTTAGACAAACTTTTGTTTGAAAACTTTTTGGTGATAATTTTTTCTGTGTATGTGTACTACTTCCTTGTGTATTTTCACAATTGTTTTTTTAATCTACTGAGGAAACTTCACTTGTTGCGTAGATAGGCCCTTCTTGAGGTGGGGGAGATTAATTAAACTATTTTGTTTAATATTTGTTAGTATTTTGAGACTAATTGTTTTATAAATTCAGACAAAAATATTGTTTGATATTATTCAAAAAGTCCAGTATATCTTTTTGTTTGATTTAGTAAATTTTTTTGTCTAAAATTCGTAAATATTTTTAGACAAATTGTTTTATAAATTTAATCAATTTGTTCACTGAAGAAAAAACACAGTTTTTCAAAGAAGTTTTTGAGATATTTTTTTTTTTCTATATTTACAAATTTGTTTGTCAACAAAATAACTACATTTTTTTCATCACAATATAAAAATTTATTTATTTAGGCATTTTATGTAAACTTTTGCAATAAATTTCCCTATAATATGATATCAAAACTATTTTTATACTCGTTTTGTTGTTATGGATGGAGTCTTGTTAAAAAAAAGTTATGCCCTGCATAAACAAAAATATTTACTGGATTTTTTTTAATATATCAAACAAAATGTTTTTTCTTGATCATCATCATCATCTATTAAGCATTTATGCAATTTCACTCTGTTAAATGTGTTCAAGTCTGAATGTTTATCTAAAGATTCTAAAAAAATTAATGAGAATAAACGCAGCGGCATTAACGAATTGATTCACTCAAATATCTTTAGTAAACAAACTTGGTACAATCGCATTCTTTTTGCTATCATTGTTGTTGTTGTTATTGGTGTTTATGTCGTCATCGGGGTTGTTTTCTAACAAACAGTTTTTCTTGTTGTTGTTGGTGTTTGCGTTCTAAACAAGAGTCAAACAAACAATTCATTGATTAAATTTATTTTTAGAGAAACATTTGTTTGAAAATTTTTTAGTGATAATTTTTTCTGTGAGAGATCTGAAATTTGCTATACAAATAATTCTTGATGAGCAGTTAAGCAGAAAAATCTGCAAACGGGTACTTTTCATCTGGGGGGACTAGGGTGCCACTTATTTTTATGGGGCACTTCCACTATAGCTAAAACGCTTGAAATTTGGAATACAAGTAGATCTTAGCGTGAAAGCACAGGGGAAAATCTAAAAATGGAAATTCATCTAGGGAGTACAGGGTGCCCCCTATTTGTGTGGGACTTTTCCACTATAGCTAGTCCTTGTCCCAGATTGGTGCAGAAGATGGCTCTATGATAGAGGTAATGGTAGAAATTTTACAGTTGCCGACGAGAGAGAATGAAACTTATATATTGATAAAGTGAAAAAGACATCGCTGAATTAGATATTAATATCATTATCATAGAACTGATTGGCATAGAGGAGTATTAGCGAATGATAAGTATTAGAAGTGATTGGTTAGACAATTCCACAAGGAGAAGATCTTCCGCCTTATTTTCGAACATTACCATAGATAGCATTTTATGAAAGCTGGTATTCGTAGACACATGAATTATGCAGCCGATATAAGTCATTTATTTTAAAAGCGGCATAAGTCACTTCATCAAAAATATTATGTCACCCATTTTAATTACTATATTTCCAGAGCAAAGCCTACTTTTTGTCTCGATCACGATCAAGCATTTAAGCTTGTTTTTTTTCACAGAAAATAATCCAGTTTTTTTTACTTCTTTATATTTTTGTGTAGAACACCTTCAATATCATGATGGTGGAAGTGTAGCGGCTTCCGAAAATAGCGTTATTATGTTCTGTTGTGTACGTTAAAAAGTAAATTGATGTCACGATAGGTATTAAAAACAGTTCAAATGGAAGAAATTTTCGACTAATTCTAGATTAAAAACTTGTGCTGTACAACTCAGTTCTTAAACCAATTTGGTGCTGTGGTATTCAGGCGATAAATTAAAATTCTTCATATGATTACACGGTGCACTTGGTATGTAAAAAAATTGCGTATTCACAAAAATCTAGCTGTCCCGATGCTACAGATATATACGTCCACTCCTTCTATAGATCATCCATACATACTTCTACAGAAAACTCAAATTAAAACTTATAAGAAAAAAATAAAATAAATTGGAAATTAAAAAACTACCCAAATCAAATAATGACAAAAACAAACACAAAAATTAATTTTCTTTACTTTTTGCAAATAATTTGTTTATTTATTCTTTTAATTTGTCTTTTGTTTTATTTTCTTTGACAATTAAATAAAAAAAAAATACAATAAAAATTAATCATAACCAATTAATATAAATTATTAAAAAATAAAATTTAAAAGTAAAATTCTGTTTCACAAAAAATAACTTAAACGGAAAGAAATTTAATGGTCCTTAGGTTTACAAAGAGAGAGTTAGAGAAAGATAGAGAGAGATAAACTAGCACATATGTTTTTCTTTGTAATAAATAACAGCTTAAATTAAAGTTGAAAATTATAGAAAAAACATTAAAAGAAATTAATGATGATATAAAGTTAATTATAAGAATATAACAGGATCAAGGTATAATGTTTTAATTTCAAGAATTAAAAAAAAACAGTAACAATTGTTAAAAGTATAATTTAAACTAAAACTACACAATGGTGGAAACAATTGAAAAAAATATTATAACAATTTAAGTTTAAAAAAAATGGAATGGGTTTTCAAGTGTGACTAAAAACAAAAAAAAAGGGTTTTAGAATTTTCAATTTTTTAAAAAAATTTGCAAAAATAAGTTAAACAAAAAAAAAATCAAAAAAATTTAATTCATTCAATGAAATCATAAATTCAACTAAAAAGAAAAACTGAAAAGTAATAACAAAAAAATTTTGAAATTTTTAGAAATTTTTCAGCATGAAAAGGAAATTTTTTAAAATTTTAAAAAGTTTTAATTTTTTTGTAACAATTTTGAGCCCTAGGGAGAATTCTTGGTATGTTTTTTTTTAATTTTAAATAAAGTTTTACATAAAAAAATAAATAAATTAATATAATTAAAAATAAAATTTTTTTAAAAAGTAATTTCTTGGTTGGTTTGTTTGTTTTGCTTTAGCTTGTTTTTTTTTATAAATTAAAAACTAAGTTTTAATTAAATTAAAAATTAATTGTTATAAAACAAAGAGTAATATTTAACTTAAAATAATACAATTATAAACTAACAAATGCTTTAGTAGTTTTTTTTTATATTTATTATAAAAACGTTAATACTATTCAAAAATATATTTGTGCGCTTTTGTTCACAATAGCATAAAACAGAAAGCTTTGAAGCTTTACACAGCTTTCACTTTAAGTAAATTGCTGTTAAAAGCAAAAGATTTCTGTTTTAAGCTTTTGTTGAAATTTGTGTTAAAAAAATTTTGAGTTTTGTTTGTTTGCTTTAAAACGGGGTTAGTAATTTTTAAACTTAGACTCAGTCTTGGCAGAGAGATTATCAATTAATTTGTCTTTCTTGATTTGTCGCTTCAATTAAATTATTATAACTTAAATAAAAATAAAAAAAATTAAAACTATATAAAACCATTAAAAGCTACTCTTCTCTTCTAGTGTTTTTGTTGTTGTTGTTTGTTTTATTAACTAATAAAAATGTCTTTTAATTGTTTTTTTTTGTATTAATTTTAATTTGAAATTAGAATTTTACTAAAGTGGCAAGTTTTAGGCTGCTTTTAATTTAATAATGATTATTTCATTTTGCTCTAAATTAATCTCATTCCCTTAGGTATAAATCTTAATATCATTTTATAGAGTAAAAGCTTTCTTTAAACGGAAAGCTGTGAGGGTTAACATACCATAAGCTCTGAGCGCTTAACTAGGCACTCTCAGTTTTCACCACGATCGGCATTGAAGCATTAATGTTATTGTTCAAAGGTGAATTCCTTGTGTAGTCCTCCGTTTTCAAAAGCATGGGTATATTCATTTTCATATCGGCTAATAAAGGAAGAGTGGGTTTATTCTCTGCTCCCCCTGCTGCACCCGCTTGTTGTTGTCGTTGCTGAGACTCATATCGTGTATGGGTACGCATGTGTCTGGTGATCATATCACGCCTACAGGCCGCATATGGACACTGGGGACATTTGTAGGGTTTTTCTCCGGTGTGAGTACGCTGATGGGTAGATAAGTGATCTGAACGTGAGAACACTTGACCGCAAACTTTGCAAGTGTATGGTTTGACGCCTGTATGCAAACGCATGTGACGTGTTAGCATATCAGAGCGGGCAAACGAACGATTGCATACCTCACACGAATAAGCTTTGGCTATATCATTGGAAGGATTTCGAGACTTGTGCCGGGAGGCCATATGTTTGGCCAAACGATCATGCAAGGAAAACATTTGGCCACATACAGGACATACATAGGCTACATCTGACCCCGGCGGCATTTCCTCCACCACCGGCGAAACATCGAGATTATAACGCCAGGCCACTGATTCCTTAGTTGTGGGCGAGGCTACATCCCCTTTAATCACGGGCACTCCCACTGTGGTAGTCTGAGCATGGGGATGCATAGGATGCATAGGCATTTCCATTTTAATCATCGCAGCCGCTGCTGCTGCAGCAGCATGGGCATGAGCAGCTGCCACGGCATGAGACATACCGCCACCATAAGGTGAAACTGGTGCTGGAGATATGGTGGCGGTGGTGGTAGTGGCCGAATTTGAAGCAGAACTGTTGGCACAACTACTGGGCGACATAGAAGCTGAGATCGGTTGTTGGCTGGGTGGCAACATCATAGTGGTGGCTGGCAATGGTGAACTAGATTTATACTTCTTGGCATTCACTACACCTCCACCAGCACCACTACTTTGCGTTAAAAGTTCCCCCGTTGGCGTGTTGCCGCCACTACGCACCGATAAATCTAAAGGTCTATCCTGTGGTGGCGGCATTATAGCAGGATCCGAGGTATTAGCCGACATGGTCTCACTAATTGAGGTCTCGCTACGTGGCGGAGAAGGCAAAGCCATGGCTACATTTTGGGGCGGTGACATACTGGGTGGCGCCGCCGTAAATTCACCCTGCTGAGATCTATCTTTTATCAATTCTTTAATTTCCTTCGAATTCGGTGAAATTTCATCCATTTGTGAGGAGGCTATAGAGGAGGGTGTATGTTGCATGGGCGAGGTATAGAGATCTTGTCTCCGTCGAAATACTTCATTAAGATATTTGGTGTGCAAGTAATAACCAAAAAGAGGAGAGGGAATGGGAAAATAGCGATCATAAGGATTTGACAAATGAGGCTCAGTTTTGATGTCCACCGTCAAGGGATTTTGAGGTTCTTCAGTTTTAATGAATTTTGCCGCAGGTAAATTTGTATCAATAATATTATTGTTATTATTGTTATTATTACTATTGTTGTTATTATTATTGTTATTATTGTGCATAACAGGACTCATACTAATTCTAGGACTATCATCATTATCGCCTATTGACATTTCCTCTACCGAGTCCGCTTCTTCGTCTCCACTATAACTAGAGCGTTTGGTGCCAGAGGAAGATTTGCTTTCATTGTGATTATTGTTAGCTTCTTTTGTTAGACTAGACTTTTCTGAATCCACATCCTCATTGTCTACTTCCATAGTATTATTTATACTACTGTTGTTGTGTAGTTTATCTAAAACTGCCGACAAACGTTTACGTTTCCTCTGCTTCCAGGGCATATTGCCCAAATTATTGTTATTGTTGTTCTCTCTTATATGTTCTGGTGTCAAGTTATTATTGTGTTCATTAGCTTGGGCTGCAGCTGAGGCTGCTACAGCTGCTGCAGCCGCAGCTTGCTGTTGTAGTGTCAATGCCAAGTTATGTGGTAATCCATAGGGCAGGTGGCTGTAGGGTGGATAATGATGTTGTTGCTGCTGCTGCTGCTGTTGAAGGGCTAAGTGCTGCTGTTGATAATGATGTTGCTGCTGCTGATGGTGCTGCTGGTGCTGGTGGTGGTGCTGGTGATGATGATGGTGATGAGATGTCGCATGATGCCCCATGGGGTCAGTACCTTCGGCCATAGTCATTAGGTCACAGTTTTTAAACAAATTCTAGGTGTATAGAGTTTAATGTGTTGCTAAGAAAAACAAAAACGTTTCTTATTATTCTTGCTAGCTATCCTCTGTACTGGCACTTTTCGCCTTGGATAAGTGTGTTCTAGTTTTGTGTTAACTGCAAAGAAAGAAAGCAAGGATTATGGTTAAATTATTTTTATAGATCATAAATGTTAAACAAGATTAAATAGTTTTTCTACCTTAATATTTTGTGTAAGATTTTTATATCTCAAAAAAAAATTCTCTATTTTATGCCAAAATAAAAACTTAAAACTTATTCTCTTAAAACAAATCATTCAAGCATTTCCTTTATATCAAAGATTTATGTTTATTATGACTGTTATACACCATCATAAACTTTATCACACATAGAAAGACATTTGCTTCCGGTTTTTTCTAACATTTCATTTAGAAAAATATATATAAAAAAATGTTTAGTTTTTGGCATCCTCAATGGCCTTAAATAAAATGATATTTTTTCATCGGTTGACCCTCTTGACACATTGGTTGGCTTTTCTATTTTAGTTTAGTGTCGCAATAAGAACAACTGCTGGCTTTTTTATATTATTTCTCGTTTACGCTGCGTTGATTCTCTTGATAGGATTTTATATGAATTTTTTGTACATGTATATCAGCAAAACAATAAAGAGAATCGTGTTTTATTCCAACAAATTCTACTAAATTTTATGATGCTTAAAGTTTATGATATTTTTCGAGAGGAGTTTTCTATATGAAGCCGTAACGATGGTTGAAGTTTTTGTATTAAAAAGGATTAATTAAATTAGAAAATGCTTGTACATTGAATGCTTTAATTTTATTTACATAATTATCATTTAGTTAAAATAAACATTAGTTGATAACACAGAAAAAATATTACAATTTTTTTTCTAATCAAATCATTAATTTAAAAAAATAAGGATTTCACTAAAATCACCAAGCGTTTATGAATCCTCTTTGAGTTACATACATTTAACATTGCACAGTGGTTTAAATTGAAAAAATAATGGTATTAAATCTGTATATTTACATTTAGAGGGTGCTGTTGGCTGAGTAGTTAGCGCGTTTGACTACAAACCCTGAGGTCTTGAGTTTAAGACTAGTTTTAAGCCAGCCAACAACATCATAAATTTTTGTGATATGCATTGTTGTGTTACTGTGTTGGTTGTTGTGGGACTGTTAAAGTGTTGAAGGCATAGCACTGATCACTTTGTTAGTATCGGCAGCGATTAATACTAACATATCCTAATGCACTTCACAGCACACTTCTTCGTCGGTATTGTAGCAGAACCGTCGGCGAAGTAAAAGAACTAATAAAATGGCTACACAGCTTAAATAGCTCAATGCCTCTACTTGACACCAGAGGGGCTTGCAACACTACTCTAAAAAAATGCGCAGTAGCAGAGTTGTAAATGAATTGAGCTTTCTATCTCTCTCACACTTCAGCACTTGTTCTCTCTAAACTTTCCCTTTCCCAAAGAAGGTAATACATTAATTAATTAACTGGTAGGCATTAATTGCCTGATTGTGTTACTTTTCTTACAAAAAAAAATTGCCATCCCATTACAAAAAGATGTATGTAAAAACATAGCGGAGAAATTGGGCTTTAAGAATGTTGAAATTTGAACCACCGCACACTGCTTTGTTCCCATATACCGATAGGACCAAAAGAGAAGGAGTTGACGCAGACTTCTAAAATTTAATTTAGTACTTACATTTACTTTAGTTAAGAAAAATTCAAGTTTTGAAAAAAATTAAGAACACGACTGCCTTCCATATATCCTGAATTTTAAAATTTGAATTTTAGTTATTATCACAATGTGGCAAAAATTGGTACCTGTCCCTAAAACCTATCATTCTACCCCTGTTGTAAATTCTATTCCGTTCGGTGCAAGAACATGACAACGTCCTATATATCCTTTTTCTCAAAAATAAAATTTTAGCTGCATTTATGATTAGAATGCACTAAAACTTAATAATTATTTCTAAACTTATGTGTTTTTGCTTTGTTGTAAACTGTTTTTCATTCCGTGCAAGGACATATATCCTTTCTCTCAAAAACTAGATTTTCACTACATTTATGCTTAGAATGCAGTAAAAATTAATAAATGTGTCTACAATTATGCGTTTCAGCTCTCCTGTAAATTTTGTTTCATTTGGTGCATGGACATGACTACCTCCCATATATCCTTTTTCTCAAAAATTAAATTTTACCGGAATTTATAATCAGAATCGGATTAAAGGTATTTTAAATTGGCGAAGAAAAAGCGGTAGATAAAGATAGGTAAAGATCTAATCTAAATTGTCCCATTCTCACTTTTTGTAGATATTTGTGCTGATTGCCTTTTATTGAATTTATAAAAAAACGGTGAATTTCGCAAGTATTTGCAAAAACAAAAATTAAATTTGAAGTTGCATAAAATTTCTTTTTTTCAAGTTTTCGTAACAAAACTTACCCAACATAATCTCGTATCATCTAGCTTCGAAAAAAGTGTAGCATAATATCAGCCAGGTAAAAAATGTAATATTGATTTTTTTTATAAACACCTAAAAACGACAAATATGTAAGGGATTACTTTTGCATTAAAATGACCCAACTTTAAAGTGTCGTAGCACCGTCAAGAAACATTTTCAAGCAAAAATATTTTTTATATGTCTTAAATGGATAATTAGCTTTGAAATAATACCCAATTTGTTAGGTTACAACATTATGCATATTTTTATTTTTGTCTATGGGACACAGCACTCTGCATCGTGTTGAAACTCATGTTGATCTATAGGGTGTCAAAGTTGACTACCTCGCGCATGAAGAACCTTGCCGGCCTCTTAACTTTTAAAAATTTTATCTAATTTTAATATATATAAACTTGGCGTAAAGATTATGATCAGATAAAGAAAAATTAGCTAATTATGTTCAGTTATCTTCCATATTTTCAAAAGTCACGAAAAGTCACGAATGACAAACATTTTGTAGACACACTTTTAATATACAAAACAAATCATTTTCTTATCTGTGAATCTATTTTGTGGTAATGAAAAACGAAACACATATGTTTACTTTTATTAAAGTTATTTATTTTGGCATTTGTTTTCTGTTTTTGTAACGCAAAACTAAATCTCAAAATGTATATGAAATGAGAGTGAGATATTATTTTGTAGGAAGAAAAAAAAACAAATCCTCAAAAAAACATAAATGTAAAAATACGGCCGATGGCCTATCAAAAATTTCGACCGTTAAAAGTACGGAGATCAAAATGAGGGTGCTGTTGGCTGAGATCTTGAGTTCAAGACTAGTTTCAGGCAAGCCAGAAAATTTTTCTGATGTACATTGATTGGTGTATTATCGTGTTGGTTGTTGTTTGACTGTTAAACAGATGAAGGCATATCACTGATCACTTTGGCAGTACCGGCAGCGATTAATACTAACAAATCCTGATGCACTTCACAGCACTCTCCTTCATCGGTATTGTAGCAGAACCTTCGGCGAAGTAAAAGAACTAATAAATGGCTATACAGCTTAAACAAATTTATGCCTCTACTCGACACCAGAGGAGCTGCAACGCTACTAATTTCTAGGCAACCGGCTAACTTGGCAACATTTTTTTCTCCATAATTCTTCCTGTAATAGACAGGAAAAAATTTTCCAAAATTCTTTCCCATATTAGAAAGATAAATAAGGAGTTCTTCGTCGCATCTGCTTATCAGCTTATTTTAGCAATTATTTAAAAACTTTTAATTTTGATGACATATAGAACTACTGAGCAGACAACATAGTTAAGCTTTTTTTGTAACATTTATTGTTAAAATTACTAATTCATATAATACATATTTAAAAATTAAATCATGGAGACAAGAAAACAAAACATTTTTGATGAAAATAATGCAGCTAACTTTACCAGTTTCCGTCTTGTTTTTAATTTACCTTGATAACTTTTATATTTGTAATTCATAATGTTTAAACACCTCTATTTAACATTTCCTTTTTCACGTTAAAATATGCATAGATATTTGCTCATTTCTCTTCATTAAACGTTTTAAATTATCTTCATTTTCTTTTAAGCTTTCACGGTATTTTTTTAGTTTCTAAGTCGTTTTCGTTTTAGTAGGAGGTTTGTTGTTTTTACTGCATTGCGCTTATCCTTATTTGATATATGTGAATTGTTTCCTTTTGATTATCCTTTTAAGCAAACAAACAACGTCAACAGCAAAAACTATTGCAAATAGACTATAGACACATTCCTTTAAGCTTTTATATTATTTTCTACATCAGTGAACATTGAGCAGCTCCTTTGGGCTAATAAAAGTAACAACTATAACAAGAATAATTGTAGCAGCAGCAGCAGCAACACGCTAGTTTAACAAATATCAACAAACAATATTATACTAGAGTAAACATTAACTGGCCTAAGGATGTGTTACTACTTACACGAATGCCATTTAAACCCATACTACTTAAATAAGAGTGTAAAGGTCCTTTTTGCTTTCTTTCTTTCATCCAGCCTGTCGTACTTGTTTTCTATATTAAGGTGTTGATGGTTTTTTTTAATGGCTATTTCAACGTTCAAAATGTCTGCAGATTTACCAGGCACATACCTTGGCACTTTAGGTGTTCTTTTTTTGGCATTTATTGGAAGTATATTAAAAAAGATAATGTTGGTAATTTTGTAAAAGGGAATAAAAAACAACTTGATTTTCGGCAGGATTAAAGGTTAAATTTATTTACATATATTGTCTTAGTCAAGTGTGTTGGCAAACTTCAAAATGTAGTCAAATTAATCCATAGATCGTAATTTGTATTTCATTGGTAATCAACTATAAAATTAACATTTCAATTCTAAATTTCTTTCGTTTTTACGCCTTTTGACCTACTTCTTAATAAATTTTAAAGCAATATTTATATTATTTGATGTAAATTGGTTAATTAAAATTAAATAATTTTAGAAAACTTATCTCTTAACTAACAACTTTCCTAACGAAATCGTATAACATCGTAGTAAACAAAAATCAGTCAATACCAATATCTCGGTTTCGTTAAAAATTTGATCGTTAAAACACGAATACTTGTCGCAAACCAATGTTTTGCTACAGTTTGGCTACAATGGCCCAGATGCCGTTATATGATTGCGTATAAACCTGATATACTTACAATCTTGTCTGTCATCGCCAGGGCTCGGAATTTCATGCAAAGCATGTTTTTGTGGTAATAGATAAAGAGGTTACGATTTATTATCTATGCGAATGATCAAATTTTAAGTAGTTTGGTATCGATTTACCTTAAGTATGGTTCTGGTGCTGTGGGGAAATTTTTATATAAACCAATACTAATACAAAATGTTCTACTAAAACATTCTTAGACTTAGGTTTATCTGACAATCGACTTGGCTTCTGACAACTATTTGCGAATAGTCAGGCTTATATGTTTTCATCTCTTAGACTTTCAAGTAGGTATTTATTATCATAAATGTTTTATGTTTTTAAAATTGTTAGCCAAGAGACTTTTAGCCGCCTTCTCGTAAAGTGCGCCAACAATTTTTGCTTTAAAACTAGTTTTGAATTTTTTTAGATAAAAATAATATTTAAACTTTAATTTATTTCTGTTTTATTTCCCAATATGCAATGCAATATATATTTCATTTTATAGAATAAGGTTCAACAGAATTTTTTTTTGCAATTTGTGAGGACTTTTCATATAATATAATGGCTTTGTAAGATTTTTCAATGTTGTATCCCGTTTTATTAATATCATAAACTATTTGTAATTACAATAATTATTTGAAACCATTTTTGACTTTTTATTGTTATTTCTTGTCTGTGCTAAAGTCATATATTATGAAAAGTATTAAAAATAAAAGAAATGATAATTTTAAATAGCACAAAAAAGTGAAAAAAAAAAATTGGGGTGAAAACTTTTTCCTTGTTTCTACATGCATTATATGAAAAATTACGATAATTATGTTCTGGTTAGTGTTGAAATTTATTTCATTTGTATGGCTTTTCTTTTAAATTTTTTTAGATTTTTCTTTTTTCCTCTGTCTCACTTTCCCTACCTCTCTTACACTCTTTCACTCTATGTCTGTCTTTTACTGACAACAATGTAAAGCTGTTAATTTTTCATAATTATGTTAACAGTTTTATAACCCACAAAAAAAACACACAGAAAAAATCATAATGAATCTGATTGCTAGTGTAGTATAAACAATTTTTCGCAAGGACCCTGAAAAAATATAACAACAATACAAATTATCGCGTGTTTTTTTGTTGAAAATGCCAAAAAAAATAAATATTTATAAAGAGTAAAAACTACATAAATTCAGTTTATTTCATATTCGAGTCATCATATTTGGATTGTGTGTTCTAGAGATGGGGTGTTTCCTAAGGGAATGTGCATAAATAAAGGCCTTTGCAAAAAAATTTTTTTAACAACATACAAACTATTCGAAATTTTTTTCTTGTTTTTGTGTTAAGTGGATAATATTTAATGTGTCATAAAGTACTTAATTTAAATATTACCAGAACGAAATTACACAGAGACAAGGGACAGGACAAAAAAAACAGTTTCTTGCAACCCCTTAAACAAAGTTTAACATTAATTCTGTTGCAGTATTTAGAGGGGAGTTTAAAATAAATTTTGCCCAAAATTTTGCTAGATTATTTATTTATTATACGGTAGAGCTTTAAATTAAAATTACTATTCTCAGTATTTTTTAATACCATACGAACGCAATTAGAATTGAATGAAAATAAAGATTTTTAACTTACAGCAATCAAAGATAGGAAGTTATTGATTTTACGCCGATTTTAGAAAATCGAGTTTTCATCAAATCTTGACGTTTTTAAGATGATGTCCGTATGGACTTGTATATTCATGTATGTATGTTTGTGTGCGTGTATATGTAATAGATTGTGTGTTAGTGTGTGAATGCGTGTGTGTGTGTGTGTGCCCTGCAGCTAAATGTACAATTAGTTACGTTTTGGGACAGTCATATTACTAGTTGTGACATACAACTAGTTGTAATGATACTAGTAATTTAAATTATTTTTTAAAAATTTACATATTTTCAGGTGTAAATACATAAAACAAAATTTTAGCTCTAAATATAATAAGTAGAAAGTGGCTCAGTGGATAGAGTACATGCCTTGATATATGAGGACTGTGTGTTCATACCCCGGTTGATCCAAATGTTTTTTTAAATTTATAAAACTATAAATAAAGAAACTAGTAAGCGCACTAGTCTATAATAGCTAGTATTTCAACTAGCATACAACTACCCCGGCAGAAATCGCCAACCGTACAAAAAATATAGCACTGGCAAAACACTTTTTATAGAAAAATTAGTACTATTTGCCAACGTTAAAATTTTCAACACGTAAATTGTTTTGACAACGTTTTAATAAACGATTTTTTTTGTTTAATCTATTGTTTATTTCAATTTAAATAAATTACTTACGTAAAAGAGTGATAACAATGGATATATTTTGAAATTGGGTAAGAATACACTTAACATCTAACATACCTATGTTTTTTTTTTAATAGTTCAGGTCTAAATTGTCGCCGCTGACAATTATAATTACCAAATCGTTGAAAGGAAATTAGGTCTGGCGAAAATGGGTTCAATTTGTATACAGAAAAATTCTGATATAACCATAATATTTCCATTACTTAAGCCCGTTTCACACTATAATCCAATAAGTCTTAAGACTTATTGAATTTTGTTAGTGAGAAATCAGATGAAAAAGGTTGATTGTCAAAAAAATCCAACGTAACATTACATTTTGTTTCTAGACTATCACACTTCAAATAATATGAAAAACATGAGTAGAAACAACCCGATTCAGATCTTTCAGTAGCATCGGCTGAATATTTTCATGTAGGCGGCGCGGCACAGTGCTTTGTCCCCATATAACGATGGGACAAAAACAGAAGGAGTTGTCAGATATTTTTGAAATTCGGTACACTAGCATAAACTAGCTTAGTTGAGAAAAATATGAATTTTTGGAAAAATCGGCTCAAGGACACGCCTACCTCCCATGTGTCCTGAAATTGAAAAATATAATTTTAGCTTCAATAATGCCCACAAAATTACAAAAAGTGGTCATGCTGATACATATACAACTAGCAACGTGTGTGTAAATTTTTATTTAAATCGGACTAAGGACTCAAGGTCCTGCCATATATCCTGTTTATTAAAAACGCTATCACTCCCACAAAAATTGTCCGATCGTAATAAATTTTGGTATGTTAATTGATATTTGCAAGATATATATTTATGCCAAATTTGGGTAGCATTAAATTATCAATGTGGAAAATACATTTACATCATTAATTAAAAAAATAGGCTAAACGGTTAAAATACTCTTGCAAAAATAAAACTATAAGGATATTTGAAAGATAACATAAATGAAAACATTAAAGAGGAAAACTAGCAATGTTAACGTCATTAAAAAATGATGAAAAAATCATATCGCACTTGATCCATCCACATTTTTATTTTTTCACTTTTCAGAAAAAATCGACGCGTAGTATTAATATCCGCTGTAAAAACATCGTGCTATTTTGCCTACTTTTTGTTAATAAAATGGTTGGTTTAAAATTTATTTTTCATATGCCTTTAATATTAAATTTAAAACTGTTTTGCTTCTACTGAACATTTTGACTTAATACCCTCCTGTTGATTAAGTGCGATATATTATGATAAGAAAATTAAAGTTTTGGATTTTGAAATATAAATTATAATAGCTTAACTTAATAATTATATTTTATAACTCCTAAAATAAAAAACGTTAAAAAAAACATATAAAGACAAACTTATAACAAAGTATCATCGCTACTTGATTCTTCCCAAAACCAATTTTCGTTTAACGAAGAACTCATCTCGTTTTCTATTATCGCATCTTCGGCAAATAATATGATAAACGGCAAATAATATGATAAAGCAAAACAAAAATATGAAACAAAAAAAACTCCAAAATCGAAGTCAATCGCAACTTACACTTTAAAATAGTAATTTAAATATGAAACATAATCTAATTTATAATTTTTTACCATTCAGAATTATTTTTGTGAAACAACTAAAACCTATTTTTCTATTAAGTCATTTTTGCAAGAAATTATGTGATTTTAACGCCCTCTCGTGGTGGCAAAAGCAATCAGAAAAATTTTTTTTGTTATCATTTATTTGAGATACCTTATTATCTTTCAAGAAATCTGTATTTAAAAACAATTTGGGACAAAATTTTTTTTTATTTTTGTCTATGGGTCGAAGCATAGTGCGCCGGTACCGACGCTTGATAATTTTCGCCGATTCAAGTTCTCGATAAATTTTTTATAAAAAATTACCAGAAAAATACGAACGAAAAGTACTAATGCTTTTAGACCTGAACAAAATACATTCGTATCACACAAACACAGCGGTGGTAGCAAGACCCATTATTTCCTTCTTTTGCTTTTGTAAAAATGCAACACTGATAGGATGAAAAATCTTTTCGTTTAGAGAAATTTCTAAAAATGAGTCATGGGATATCAAATTTCTTTCGGTTTTATTTGAGATTTTCATGACATTGTTTTCACACTATCATACATTTGCATATTACTTGAGTTTTTGACAAGTCTTAATACTCTGTATTATAGTGTGAAACGGGCTTTAGTAAACATGCATTATATGGGGGAATGGAAGTAAATTTTTACTCTATGCCCCATATTCATAAACGATTAGTAAAGTGAATCTATGCTTTAAAACCGGTTTTCCATACAACATTTTTACATTAAACCAACATTAACTTTAATAAATTTTTATGAATATGCCCCATATTGTTGTTCAGATGAGGAGCTTGCAGTTAGGTTCCATATATTTTTTTTAAATCGGTAGGGAAAAATGCCCAGCCCCACTTTCCTTAACTCTGTCATATGTAAACCGATTTTCAAAATTCCTCTTTTGCTTGAAAGGTTTTGCTTGCATTTCCAAGAGAAAGAAAAGAGACAGAACAAAATGTTTAAATATTCCATTATAACAAAACAAAACTTACAATTCTGCTTTTCATATAATATTTCCAAGAGTATATGTCATACTTGTAATAAGACTATAAACTAATAGAATATTATATTATTTTTAGTTATTGGTAATTTTGGAGTTCGAAGTAATAGGAAAATGTTGTACTAAAGAAAAAATGATATTGGGACAGCACTTAAATTTTGGTTTTAAAAGTGTTTAGCCAACGATATAAAAAACAATCGGGCGACCCCAGCATGAGGTTATCATTTGTGTATTGGCAAAACACTTCAAAAGTAGAACTTGTAATATTTTGCCAACGTTTCTAACACCTTGGGAAATGCTTTGCCAACGTTGGGCCGATTGTATTTTTCTGCCTGGGTATGTATAAATAAACTAATTGGGCTCCTATGACAACATAATGTTTAAATCGATAGTTCGATATATGGAAAAAGGACAGTTAGGCAACTAGTCTGAAGAAAAAACAACTAGTATATTTGTAACATACTAGTCATTTTGTCTGCAGGGCGTGTGTGTGCGAGTGTGTGTAAGTGTAAGTGTGTGCGTGCTTGTGTTTGTGTGTGTGTGAGTGTGTGTTTGTGTGTGTATGTGTGTGTGTATGTGTGTGAGTTTGTGTGTGTGTATGTGTGTGTGTGTGTGTGTGTGTGTGTGTGTGTGTGTGTGTGAAAGTGTGTGTGTATATAAACCTTTTTTAGTACGCTTCACTACAAAGTTTAATTGTAGGCATACTTGAGTAAATAGTTTAGCCATTTTTAGAAATTTGATTATAGCCCCGGTGTTCAATAGAGGAGGACTTAAGCTTTCCAATTGTATTTCAAATATTTTATTTTGACTCATATTTCGTGGAAATATTGTCGGTAGAAAATAATTGTTTGTTTTTTCGATTTTATTCAAGTTTAGCATCATTTTTTGCAACACTTTGTTTAAAGCCCTGCTAATTTTTTTAACTGTATTTTATAACGATTAAAATAAGCTTGCAAATCGTTTGGGAATTGTCCAAGTTACAATATTTTTTTAAACAAATTTTAATATAAAAGAGTACATACTTGCAAAACATTCCCAGTGCTCACAAAACAAATAGTACAAATTATATAACTTCTAAGCTATTAGTCAGATTTATTTGAAATTTGACATATTCAATACATTAAGAGCTTTATTTGCACAATATAGTTTGCAAAAATTGCCAGAATATGAACTAAAGACTCTACAGTGGGCTGAAACGAAATGCATTGCATATGGAAAACTTTAGAAATCTTGTGACTTTCTCAAATCTCAACGGATTTGAACAGTTTTTATGTATTTTAGCTTTATTAATAATATATTTAAGCAACTTCTTTCTAAAATCACGAAAAAATTAAGTCTAAATATGCAAAATATATATTTGCACTCAAGCTTCTTTTAAATTACAATAGCTAGTAGGATATAATAGTCATGTTTTTTCTTCGTGCTTTAAGCAGAATTAAAAACTACAAAAATTTTCAAAATCGGTCGAGATTTGCGAAAGTTCTAAGACTTCTAAAGTTTTCCACATGCGATGCGTTTAAGTTTTGCCCACTGTGTCATTCTTAGTTCGTAACCTGCTATCAATATTGTGTAAGTACAGCTGCTTATCTATTAATATGTCAAGTTTCAAATAAATCTGATTAGTAGTTTAGAAGTTATATATTATTTACCATTTATATATTGAGCAGCTCTAGAATGCACTGGGAATGTTTTGCATGGACTATTTTATATTGAAATTTTGTTTAAGAAAACTGTAACTTTGACAATTCCCAATCGATTTTTATAATTTTAGGCTTATTAATACACTTCTTACAAGTAATAAGTAGGGCTTTATGTAACGCGTTACAAAAAAGACACCAAACTTAAAAATATAAAAAAATAGAAATATAACAAAATTAATTTTCTTTTGATAACACTTGTATTTCCACGAAATAAAAGTCTTTAAATACAGACGGAAAGCTTAAATCCTCCTCTATTCGACACCGTTTAAAAATTGTAAATCGATGCAGAAATACTTTAGGTACAGACTGAAAGCTTAAGTTCTCCTCTATTCGACACCGTTAAAAAGTTGTAAACCGGTGCAGAAATAACGCAGTGAAAAATTTGTTTGTCCGTGAAGTCCATTTTATAGATAACTTTCGATTTTGGGGGTGTAAAAGAATTTCTAAAAATGACAATACTATCTACTCCATTCGGCCTATAATCTACACTAGGTCATTTCAGAAGTATACAATCATTATTAAAATTGGTTTATACTTCTAACTATTTCAAAGTTTTGTGAACTTTGTTAAATATTATTATATTGCAAAACGTTTCATCCACCAATCATTGTTTGTATCCAAAAAATGTATTGACTGTTATCCATATTTTTTTATTTAAATTGAATTCTTTTAATTCATAACTAAGTAATTTATGTTAAAACTCATCGCAGATTATGCATCTGAAATATTTTAAATTCAATATATATTGTGTGCTCTAAAAAAAATTGGTTCTAATAAAAATGTATTGAGCGTTACGTTACCAAAATTCTTAAATAGAATATATTTATAAATTTTAGGGCGTTAAAAAAAGTTAACAGCAACGGCAGGATAGAAACGATATAGAAAACATTATTCGTTTAAACATTTCCGATTTGCTTAAAAAAATATGTTGTTACTACCGCACTGTGGATTGTTATATTTTTGAAGAATGTGTTAGGTAGGTCGCATTTTGTTACAAATAATTATTTAAATTGACGTAACTTTTTATATTTTAATAATGTGTAACACAACAGAGATAGCAACCGAGGTATGCCGTAGAAAATGGACCTGGGTAGGGCATACACTTTGGAAAGATGTATCAGACATTGGTCGTATGTATTTTGAATGAGACCCTCAGGGTAGTCGCAGCAGAAGGTGGCCAAAGCTAACATGGCGCAGATCCATTGATCAAGACTGCAACAAGTTGGGGATGAAAAAAAACTTATTGTCGTTCGATTTTGTTAAAATTACGGCCCTTTTCACAATGGACTTTATTGGTGTAGTATCTTGTAGTAGTATAAGTGAAACCGATTATGGCCTTAATGCTAGGTTTTTTCTATTTTGGATGAATAAATGAAAAATGAAATATTTCCACAAAGTATATCGGCATATTTCACCATAACTCGAAAACGGTTTGTCCGATTTGAACAAATAGCCCACGAAAAAATTAGGAATAAATTACCTCTTAGACGCTTATATATAATTTTATTTTTTGTTTGTATTTCCAACCGTTTCGGAGTTATTCAAAAATTTTATTCATGCAAAACTAAAAAAATTAAGAAGAAATTTTTCAATTTTGACATTTATCAGAAAGCTGGATATATTAGGAATAAAATAAGACATAAATCATTATTATCGATGGACAAATGTTGATTTGATTTGAAATTAAGTAAGAGAGCTTAATTGACAAAACTTGTTATTTTCATACAACACACACACACACACACACACACACACACACACATACACACAAATTGAAGTTTTTCTGTTCTATGGAAATTGTGATTTTTATTAATTGAGTTCCTTCACTGCAAACAAAATCGACATTTAGACAACGATTTTAATACTTTAAATGACCAAACAATAAAATTGTTGCCCTCTTAATTTTAAGCATTAAGAATCCCCTAAGTAATTTATAAAAATAATTTACATGAATAAAAACAAATTTGTCTACACAACAATTATTCCGTGAAGAAATAAATACAAAATTTCAAATCTGAAATTCAGGAGGATCAGGGTACTACGCTTTAATTAAAAAAAACAGAATTTTTGGCGCCATTTTTCATAAAGCTGTATTATTAGCAGGGTTCCCAGTTTTATTTCATACCTTATCACCAATTTTCGAGATTTCGTTCCCCAGAATAGCTATTTTATCATCCCCAAAAATCCCCACAGTACCTTAAAAGGAAAATCATATTATTTCAAAGGAAATATATGCGTACATTTATTTATTTAATTAAATCCATTTATATTGAATATTTTAAAACAAATTTTATTTGTACATATACCCAGCGGTAAATGGAAGGAGTAAAGAGGCTTTCTCTATGGCCTTATTTAGCAGGCTCTAGTACTTCTACTCCCATTGCATATGCATATATTTTTTATATATTTTTTCGAACTCCTTCTTTTCATCCAACGTAATTTTTTATACATATGAGGCTAAATGTCCTGTATTTATTAAGAAGGAATTGAACTTGACTTAGTAGCTGCAACATAAACGACATAATGGCAGCATGTATGATGCCTGTTGAACGAAAATTTCAGTCATATATAACAAGCATTTGCGAAAAAATAATACGAGAATTACTGTTATTTCTAAAGCACATTTTTTATTAAACAAAACGAAAAATTTTAAAATAGAGTACTCCTTCCAAAATAAGAGAGAACGAATGTGCATCGGATCTTTTAGAAAATAGTGTAGAGGCCTTCTAGAAGGCAGAAAAGATTTAGTTTTGGATCTTATTTACCGCTGGGTATGTATACTTTGAGTTCTAACTACATATCTACATACATACATGCACATGTATGTATACAAAAAGCGTACCTTATCTTTTCAAAAATTTCAGAATCAAAATTTTCTGTATAATCGTTTAATAGAGAGTTTGAGAAGAAAACTGAACTTTTTTGAAAGTGTTTTTGTATAAAGCGATTCGAAGCTATTTTTGTGTTTTATTGATTCAATATTCCTACCTGTTAAAAGAGGTCTAGTAAGTCACACACCAGCAAACCATAATTGTTGGGTCGCTGGTATCTTGAAATGGTTTTGGTTCAGAAGGAATAGACTTCAAATTCCAAAAAATCATCAGAGAAAAAAGTGGGTTTCCTCTGGGCATTTTCACAAAACTTTTATTCCCAATACCAAAAATAAATCCCCTATTTGGGGACAAATCCCCAAAACTGGGAACGCTGATTATTAGAGAAAAAAATTAAAGTTAAAAGCTACTCTGCCTGTTTTTAAAATTAAATAAAACTTTTCGTTTGGAAATTTATATTGCAAACAAAAATTTAATGCAGCATCATATTTCAAACGACTGACTTTGTGCTTGCTGAGTAAACTCGCGCTCTTCACTAATACTAATATCTATGTAGCAATGCAGCCACAGTTTAAATTTTGCACATCATTGTTTTGAAAAATAAATGTATAATGCTTTCAAACTTTATACATACTCATTTTTTGTGGTGCACTTTTTCGCAAAAATTATTCCCAGAACAACCACGCACAAATGTTAAAAAATCGAAAAATATAATTTTATTTCAGGATGCACTATATAAGATGAACCCTACAAAAAAGAACAATATATACTCTTAAGATGAGAATCACTCATATAATTTTTTTACTACTGCAAAAATCTATGAATTTTTTTTTGGAATTAGCGAGAAATTCCTGCAATAGCCTACAAGGTCAACCGTATCCCATATTTTTTCAAATGTTTTCATAAATTTCCCTTAAGACTAAAATCTAAAAAAGCTTTGAGAAATTTTTTTTCCAAACGACATAATTCTACACATTTTTATCACCCACTTCACATGTCTGACTAATCATTTGCTAATAAACTGAACAAATATGTGGCTGTAGCATTTAGTAAATCTACCAAATTGTTGTTTAACAAACAAAGACCAGACGGTACGGAACGGCCGCAATTTAGACTTTCTTTTTGTTAAATGTCCAACGTATCACTTCAACGGAAAATGTTAAAACCAGCGTGTGGGCGAGATTAATCGTGCGTGCAATAAAAACCAATAATGAAACACAAATGCAGCAAAATGCGACAAATTAAGCAAATTGCTGATGTAAATATAATGAACGATACTTAAATAAGAAATTTAACGAATCATGCTCAATTCAATTAACAAAATTTTATAAAGGTTATAAAATTGTGAAGGTTATTGAATTTTTCAAAGACATTGTGGATAATGTAAAAGGTTTTTTTTTTCTTACATTATAATTTAACAAGCCAACACCATTCAAATGAAAATCTGACCCTATTTTTCATTAACAGCTTGTGTTTTTTGCTTTAAACTTCTGTAAACAATTTGCCACAATTTTATGGTTGTTAACAGCAATTTGTTATCATTTAATTTTTATCTTTAATTATAAAAATGTAATAAACATAAAGTAAAACAATGGCTTATTATATTATTCACTTCTATTTTCACATACAAACTTATTGTTTATATTCTATTAATAATAAAATAAACGGAAAATTATGAAATGGTTTAATACCTTGATGGTGGCGTTGATAATAAACATGATAAAAATCGCTCAAGTGTTACTTATGACAACCAGTCAGTCAGTCAGTCAGTCATTGTTTTTTGTACACACTTTCCATAAAAGTGCTGAAATGCCCATTAATTCTATTGCTTGAGAATAATAAAAAATGGCTTATAAAATATTTATTGTAAAAGTATAATATAAAAAATATAAAAAAAGCATTCCCCCTTTTTTTATAAAAAGTTATTCCAGCTGAAAAAATTCCCTCCCACACTATTTTTTTTTTGTCTTCATCATTAAAAACGGAGAAAAAATTAACAACCAATCAACGTTTAGTTTTGAATTTATTGTTGTGTTTTTAGTGTCTGTTGTTCAGCTGCAACAAAAGAGTTTAAAATAAACAAAAATTCAGTATAGAAAATTAACACTATAAAACCAGGGAGTGGTTTCTAAAGCGACATGAAAGCTTTTTGTGGAGACTTTAGTTAGGAGAAAAATAAAAAAACGATGCCTTGACTTAAAAATATTTTATTAAAATTGCTATGCAAAACATTACTTTTTAAATATTTTATTAAACCGTTAAAAAATTTATTATTTGACATATTGTCATAATTTTATTTTGAATGAAATTTATTTACATCCATATTTGTAAAATCATTTACATACTATTTGTTAATTCTAAAACGGTTTTTGAAAGTCTGTACATAAGATAAGGGGTTTGTAGCTGTTCAAAATTCTGTTTGAAGTCTACTGATAATTTGGTAAGCACCAATGAAATGCTTAAACACCAGCAAATAAATTTAATTTAAAATAATATTTTTATTAGTTTTTTTTTGTGAAAAGCATTGTTGTTGTTTTTTTAATTGGACCAGAATTTGGTACGTACCAGAGTGTACCTGTGGTATTATTCGAACCCACCTCTTTAGACGGATAAACTTTATCTAAAGCAGTGTTGCCAGGAGCTGCAGAAAAAATTTGCTAAATCGGCTTTTGAAAAAAGGTTAGAAAAAGCCAGTTCGCCCAAAATAAGAAGCTAAAAAAGATCATATATTTTTTCTATTAAATTTTAGTCTTTAATAACGATAGCTTCAATTTATTGTACGATGCCATTATTGTAATTAAATTTTTCTACCAAATTTTAAAAGAAATAATAATAATAATCTCAAATACAAACACGTGTATATTTCATTTTAACTTCCTCAATCAGAATGGCTTTTCAAAGAATTTTAGTCAACATTTGTTGAATCGCTGTAAAAGATATTAGGTAGTAGTTGCGAAAAGGCTTCATTTCTTAATCTGCTCTGCATTGCACTATAGGAAATTAACCCATTTTGTGACCAACATTAATTAATCAAACTCCAATCCATAATTCTATTAGTCCATCTTAGCGTCACTTAAAATTTTCAGATTTAATCGATCATCACGAACTCATCAAAGTATTAAAATACTACTCACGTTCGACATTATTTACCATTTATTAAATATGTATTAGAATTTATTATTATGAAATGTTGAAAAATAAGAAAATAAGAAATGTAAAAACTAAATTTAGCCTTTTTGAGGCTAAATAAGAAATTAAAAGAGACCGGTTTCGGCTATGTGCCATCTTTAGTGTTCTATTGAATACTAAATAGGTATTCAATAGAACACTGAAAATGGCACATAGCCGAAACCGGTCTGTTTATCAAGCAAATTTGACATGGGCTGACGGAAAATCGGTCCAAATGCAAGCAAACCCCTTCGGAAGAAAAGCACAAAAAAGGCTAAAAAAATTTTGAGGCTAAAAGACGAAAAAAGAGACTAAATCTAGCCTCGAAAAGGCTAAACTGGCAACGCTGATCCAAAGTCAATTTAAACGTAAAGCAGTTATCAATAAAGCGAGGAAACGAGAAAAAATAAGAGCGAAATTGCATGCAGCGTACTACGCGGGCTTCTTACAGATAACCGGAGATACTTTGCGGCTGTCATTGTACCATATACTAGAAAATTTGTGCAATCTATAAAGTGCGGCGCCTCTCTGCCGCACAGAAATGTCGCCCATTGCGTGGCCAGTTCAGTGGTATTTCATATGTTCTAATTTTTTGCCGCTCGCCGCTTTGCCGCTCATTACGTGGCGTCGAGCCTAATACCATGGTAAAAGGCTTTATTCGGGTATATTAAATATAGGCATCGCTGGGTAAAGATTTTCTGCAAACTAAACGCGCTTGTCGATTAGAAGCATCCGATAGCAACAAATTCTTGTACCAAATGCAGGCTTGTCCCAAAAAATGGCATGGCAACACTTGTGATACGATAACGTTTGACAAAAGATTCCAATGTGCCATTAACAAATATATTTACTTAGTAATTTTGCAAAACGTACTCATTCACTCTCTTCCGAAATTTATTGCAACAAATATTTGCTAAAGTACACGAAAACAGTTAATATACCTGTTGCGACCAAGTTATTAAAGAAATTGTTTGGTTGGCTGCGAAAAGGTCGAAAGAAATGTCCAATTGTGAAAATGGTGTACCTCGACTTTTTTCAAAATCTCGTTTTTAACGTTTTCTGATACTCAATTTCTATATACATACATCCTGCTTAAAGAAAAAAGCAATCAACAATAAATAAATAACGAATATATATCGTCCCTGGCCAACTAAGGAATGTGAAGATCAGTACTTTTCAGGAGAACAGAAAAGATCGTCACTTGTGAGATCATAGTCAGTACATTCCTAAAAGCGCAAGATTTAAAATTTTTCTTATTGAATTTTCAATCCTTTATAAGAAAATTAACATTTTGCAACGAAACATCTACGTACCCAAGTTGTCGCGAATTGAAATTAAGGTTTTTAGAGGGGAACTCTTAAATGAAATATACAATTTTGTAAAATTTATTTTAGAAATCCATAGAAATGAGATATATTTTATCATTTTCGGGAGAGGATATGTCCCTTTTTCCCCTCACCTGAATCCGCGCCTGTAAGCAGCACATGATTATGCAAACGAATGTAAAAAAGAAGTTTTTTCCATTCGCTAGTTGGACATGGTAGGGACGATATATTGAAGAAAATTTTTTCTTTAAATCAGTGAAACAATTAAATGTGAAAAAACTTTTCGTTTTTTTTTTAATTCTGCAGATAATTTAATTAATAGACTTCGGCCTTGCTAGTGTTAATATACAATTATATATATTAAGTTATCATTCACAAACTATTGTTGTACTCCTCCCTCGTAAATAAAGCTCTATTGTGAAGTAGTTTTTGTTTAATTTCGAAAAAGCTTTCATTACCTCTGTAATAAATTACTGTTAAACTTTTACTAATTAATGATATTTGAGATTATTTTCGATATTTGCAATTAACTCATTTTAAAAATTATTTAATTTGTTATTTAGGAAGAAAATGAAACTAATACTATGATTTAAACTTTTGGCGCCTGTCATTAATTTAATATTATTCAGCCATTTCTTAATTTAACAAGCATTTGAGATTTTTCCATATATTATGTACAAATAAATAATTGAAATAGAAAATGACTTTTTAAATTACCTTTAATTAACATGTAACCTTTGCGATCCCCATTTAAAAGTAAGATTGTGGTAAATTGAACAATGTATTGCCACATTTATTTTATATATGGCTGAGTAAGTTGTTGGTTGGTTGCTTGGTTGATTTTAGTGAATTTATATTTGGTTGGATTTCTATTAAGTTGGATTGAATGAAACGAAAAGAGTCAATTTGGTAGTAGATGTTATAAATTAACTTGTATTCTACTAGTGTTTGTTGTTTGTTGTTTTTGTTTTATTTTTAATTATAGTTATCGTAGTAGATATGTGTTATTGTATTTGTTTTACAACTAATGATTTGTTTACTGTGCTCAAGTGGAAATTTTGTTGCGGTTTTTATTGTATCTACAAGATTAATAATTAAGACTTTGTCGCCTAGTTGTGGCAAACTTTAAATTGTAGTTATTTAAAATAAATGTGGTTGAATGTGTTTTAAATAAAAAAAAATGGTGATCTAGAAAGCAGGTCAAAAAAACATTAGTTAAACATTTAATATAAGCGATGAAATTTTTTTTACATTCCTTAAATAGTTATTTCCTGACTTTTTTTATCTTTCGAGTGATTTTTTAATTTTGTGATTTTATAATTAACAGGTTAATGTTTTTAGACCACCTGCCCTTAAAAGGTTAAACAATTTCTTATTTAATCTATTGTGGTTATAATGTGCTTTAAGTTGTTAAATTTAAACATTTTTTAATGATTATCATAATGGACATGTTGTGCTTGATCTATATTTTAAAGCTTTTTAAGATGGTGTTGTTTATATTTTATTATTGTTTATATTACACCGAACAATAAACTTATAGATTCGGCATCTCCCATAAACAAATCGACCCCTTAGTGCCAAATGATCGTAAGCGACAAAAATTAAATTTTCCGGAGAAGGATTTTTTATAGTATTTAAACATGATTTATAATCGTAAACTGTCGCTTACGATCAAATGTTACAGCCTGTACCTCAAAACTTATTTTGACGCTTTAAAACTATGGGCTGAGTAGTTAGCGCGTTTGACTACAAACCCTAAGGTCTTGAGTTCAAGACTAGGTTCAGGCAAGCCAACAAAATCATGCATTTTTCTCATGTGCATTAGTGTGTTATAGTGTTGGTTGTTGTTGGACTGTTAAAGTGATAAAGGCATAGCACTGATCACTTTGGCAGTACCGCCAGCAATTAATATTAACATATTCTAATGCACCTCACAGCACCCTCCTTCGTCGGCATTGTAGCAGAACCGTCGGCGAAGTAAAAGAACTAATAAAATGGGTACGCAACTTAAACAGCTCAATGCCTCTACTTGCCACCAGAGGGGCTTGCAACACTTCACTACAAAAAAAAAAACGCGCATTAATTGCCTGATTGTGTTACTTCTGTACAAAATAAAAAATAAAAAGTAAGCAAAGGAGCACGAACAAATAGGCACGAGCACTTTTTAGCTTTTAAATATAATTTTAAAATGTAAAAAATATAGGCAAAGCAACATAAGTATTTAAGATTGAACTTCTCTTACTGACGATAGTGCTTCTTGAAAGCACAAACGTAAGCGAGAGCCTTAAAATATGTTCTACGATTGTATGCACGAACAGTACACACATACAGTATGCGTGTATACAAGAATAGTACATTTTAATAATAAAGTAAAGTAAATTATTTTAAAATAATAGCGGAAATCACTCTTGGTGGCATATTTGCACCTCTAGGATATAAACTATCATTTTCTGCTACAAAGAATGAGTGTCTTCTTCATGTAGGAAATACATACATACATATATGTGTTATGTATAACTATGTAAATTTTCAAATGTACCATAAAAAACTACTTTTAATTTTTTCTTAATTTATTATTTGTAGATTAATTCTGAACTAAGATTTATTAAAGATGCATACATTTGATATTTAAATACACAAAGTAAATGAACAAATAATATAAACGTACACACACAAACCAACTTTGCTTACTTTTCTTGTTGAAGCCTACTATTAGTTTGTATTTTATTTTCATGTTTATGTTTTATACACTCTCAGAGAATCTCTCTGAGTAATTTTGCTAATTGCATATATGCTAGACAAGTTTCCTACAGTTTTTAGTATTGCATATCTGCTACTGTGTAGGAAATGTTAGTTTCTTATATTTTGTTCTTGTTGTGTTGCATATTGTAGCATATATCCTAGACTTGCATGACCTGCAAGGTCTGCAATAGCAGTTTCCTACGAAGGGTCATTTCCCCTAATGTATTTGTAAGTTTATGTTTGCAACAGTGTTTTTGGCTGAGTGGTTGGTGCGTTCGAATTCAAATCTGAAGGTGCTTAGTTCGATACTAGTTGAAATTAAAATAATAAAAAGTGAGTAAAAATACAAAGTTAATAATTAAATATAATAAGCCTTAAACATGACGTTAGCCCATTTGTGAACGCAGGTAATGTATCTTTGCGTATTTGCAATCCGATTACAAAACGATGTACAAATGTAAAAATCATAGAGGAGGACATACGATTTAAGAAGGATAATACTTGGAGCCCCCTGTTGAAACACACGGTAGCCTATGGGGTGTCAAAGTCGACTATCTCGGGTATGATTCAATTTTATGGTCTCATAACTTTTACAAATATTATCCGATTTTAATGAATTTTTCTTTTTGTAAAGCTTATTAAGAGACAAAGAAAACACACTTTAATTTACTAATACATCCCTAATATTTTCAGAGATATTTGGCTTTGAATTTTTAAATTTTGGTTTTTGGCCGCCAAAATTTTCAACAAATATTTTATGATTTTAAATGAAATCCTTGATAATATGCGGAAGAAATTTTTAAGTTATCTCAATTCATGTAGCCGTGGAAAAATTCAATACTTTGAAATGATGCTGAAAAATTGCAAAATTATGACAAAAAAATTTAGCTTTGTTGGACGTTTTTTTTTTCAAAAATTTTCAAAACTAAAATTTTTTCTTTTCAATATTTCAAAAGAACAGACCTCAAAATTAGTACAGTTAAATTTTTAACCGATTAAAGCATGCACGCTACATCCATCATTAGACGAATATAGTGAACTTTTCTACGAAATTCTAATTTAATCGCTTAAGAAAAAAAACCTCTATCGAGATTTTCAAATTTCTTAACAAATTCTATTGAATATATTTGATATAATTATTGAGGCTTTTAATTGTTACCAGCTCAGCCAAAAATGTATCCAGGAGTGCAGATTTTCTAAAAATAATAAAATTTTCAGAAGCATTTTATTTACCTGCCAAACTTAGTTTTTTTAAATTTATTTCTTTACTATTTATTATAAAACATAGCAGTACTCTTATATTTAAAATGTTTTAACGATATATTGAACGGGCGTTTATTACTCATTTTTAATTAAAAAAGAAACGTGAAGAAAATGCAAATTTCCTATTTTGGCCACTGCATGAGACGTATGAGCAGTTTGATAGTACAAAGCGTGTTTTCTTTCACTCTTAATAAGCTTTACAATAAATTTAAACTCATTAAAATCGGATAATATCTGTAAAAGCTATAAGGCCAACAACGTTTATCATACCCGAGATAGTCATCGTTCATCGTGTGTTTTAACAGGGTGTGGCATATGTTTAATCATTTTGTAGGCTTAGGTCCTCCTCTCTGATTTGTACATACATCGTTTTGTAATCGAAAGAAAGCTCTATTACTTTGCAACTCTGCTATTGCGCATCTGGTTAATTTTAGAGCAGTGTTGCATCGCCTCTGGTTTTAAGTAGACGCATTAACGTTATTAAGCTGTATGTGTAGCCATTTTATTAATTTCTTTATTTCGCCGACGATTTTGCTAACATTATTGGTGGCCTACATTAGCCATGAAGTTGGTATGAGCATCATGTCGAACATCACATATGGCTAATGTAGACCGCTCATATCCATGTTTCGTCCATGCTCTGACATCGAATCCCAAGCATATGGTTTAGCATCAATGCTCGGTATGAGATTAATTGTTACAGTATTTAATTCAAAAGCTCTAGGCATTTTCAAAATTCTTTCACTTCAAAAAGACTTATTTATGTGTTTTTAAGTTGCGACCCTCAAAATTTACAATCTATATTTAATTATTAAAGTATCTTTAATTAAAAGCTGCTTCCATGAATCTTTTTTATACAGGAATAATAATATACAGTTTTTAGCTGATTTAAAAATTTAAATTATTAAAAAAATCAGTTGTTCATATTCCATACAAAACTTAAAGCTCGTACGCCTTTGTTAAAGTTTACGAACACTATTAAAGTTTATACCACTTCCTTTTAATTTTTGTTTCACAGGAAAAACAAACATAAAAGCTCTTTGCCATAATCATAAAACTGCACTTGTTGTTGTGTTTACTATAATCATGTAACACATTTATATTTATTATTTTTATATTTTTTTTTTTGTTTTTACTTCTGTCTTCCTTGCAATTTGTGGCCATAATCATTTCTTAGTCAAATGTAATTATTTTTTCAATTGTACACCTTTTGGACACTGAAAGCTGATCACATGCACATTTGTGTATGAAAAAAATATGTAGTAGGTATGTATGGATGTGTGCTGGTCAAGTTATAAAATAGGCAACATCAGGTTGCTTGGCCAACGGAATACATGAATGAATTGGTTGGTGGCAGAGGTGGTAACGATCAGTTTTTTTTTTTGTTTCTCTTGTACATTTTTTAAAACTTCCGTCCGTTTGCAAATAATTTTCTTTAAACAAAAAAAAAAAAAAATAGAATTAAAGCGGCAACAGGCAATTGCAACATAAAAAAATACTCAGACATTTATATTTTATAAAGTATGGCAAGTACAACTGCATTATTATTATTATTTTTTTTTAATACAGTAGCAATTGTTGGCCAAGCATCGCGTGATCACAGACAATTTAGTCAAGAATACCTACACGGATACATACAAGAGCAACACTTTATGCTGCACCATGACACAAGCAACAACAAAAAAAAATCAACAACACAATCTTACACAAGAAGAAAATGATCCTGTCGTCATCTGCTGCTGCTGTTGTTGCTGACAAAGCGGCTGTTATAATTTTAATAATATTGAGCAGGGAGGCCAGACTTGGCCACAGAAAAAGAAAAGACAGACAAGAGCATCCGTTAACGCTGTGTTGCTTTTGCCAATTTTAGATCTATATATTTTGTTGTTACTTTCAGTAGTATATTTACCTTTTAAAGCCATAATTATTAACAAAACTACAATATTTTAAATTAAAAAAACTAAAAACAAAAAAACAAAATAAAAAAACTTAGCAGCATAATGCCACAATAATGAAACTGGATGTAAACCTAGAAGAGTTTATATTGCATTTGGCTGCTATACACCAGCTACTGATGTTGTGCTAAACAACTATAAAAAGATTAGCATGTTCTTACTAACTGCAAAATTGCAACAACGCCAACTACAAAATGAAATAAAGTTAAAAGAAAAATTGAAAATTAAATAACTATAAACAGGATCTTGAATTTAAAAAACTTTAAGTTATTAACACAAGCGCAGGCGCTTAAGCTTCATACGCAAAGTTGTAGGCTACGAACCAACCACTGACAATCGAACACCTTCATTTTCTGCTACTTTTCTTTTTGTTTTTTGAAAGGCTGTTCACTAACTCCAACACAAAAATTGCTGTGTATTTGTGACCACTGCACTAGACCTTTTAGACTCTCTCGATTAGCTTTAAGATATTATTATTATTACTTTAAGTTTGATTTGGTTTCTTTTTTCATCTTTTCTTAATGTTGTATGCAAAAGAGTACAAATGTATTTAGCTGATATTACAGACTAACTTATTATTACTTTTTGACTGAAATATGTTTGTTGGTATTAATAAGAAACCCCTTTTGAAGTAGAAATTACCATTAAATAGTATCAAAGAAGATAATGACTTAAAAGTTAAGACTTGTTCGCTAAATAAAGTTAAATTGAAACAGGTGTATTTTAGAATTAAGAGTAATTTCTTGGTAAGAATTTCTTAATGATTTTTTTTATATTTGTAATAAAATATAAAACACTTTAATACTAAAAAACACTTTAATACATAAATTACACTGTATAACAAAATCAAAATAAATAAATAATTTATCTAAAAATTTTTTTGTATGACGACTTATAGTGAAATTTTACGTAGGGCATATTTTTAAAACAGTTAGAGGGATAAAATATTTTACAAAAATGTTGCTGTAGTGCTGAACACACCTTTTACCTAAAATTAGGGCTCTAAGTGTTTGGAAATTTTTTCCCAAACTCAACTTGGTTTTGGAAGCCCTAATTCAAAATACAGAAACTTTAAAGTACCACTCAATAGTAAAATATAAGGTCAATTGTTTTACATATCTACATACCTACCCAGTGGTAAATGAAGCATATTTTAAGCTTTTACTGATTTCTAACGTTCCAGTTGAGTTTAGAAATTTACAGTATTTAAGGACATATAATAACATTTTCGGATAAGGGTGGGAGGGGCGGTGGTACTTTTTTTTGCCACTTTTTAAGACAGACCGAAAAAGATCCATACAGCGAAGCGCTCGAGGGTTAAAACGTTCCATGGAACTATTTTTCGTTGAATTTTACATAAAAGTGCGGAGCACTCCCAATACATTTCACGTAAGGTTTACATGATATCGTACACTTATTCTCTATAGCGACGACCAAAAAGTTGGACTCATGAAATTTGCATAACTTTTACTCTTATGGAGATCCTATTTATTATCAAACTTTTATAGTATAATGAGGATACCCTAAGCTAATTTGTTAAAAAAAAACAATAATAAAACATGTTGAAGTTAGAAAAGTTTTAATTTCAATAGGTCATTGCCGGTTTTGAACATGAAATTTTTTTTTAATTAAATATTTTTTTTAAAGATGCAACGATTTATTATAAGAATCATTTATTTTAACTTTTTTGTGTTGTTTTTTCTAGTTCGAAACAATAAAAAAAATCAAAAGCGGCAACACTTTCGCACCCCATAAGTCGACAAACAAATTTTGGGTTGTCCGGATCAAAAATAATACACCAAATTATTCTTTTAACATGAACAAATATTTTAGATACGTGTAACAATTTAGACAATTTTTTTTTGAGTAAAAATTTTAATTTTTAACCGACTTCATCATGTATATACTTTTTTTATGTATGTTCCCTCAAAACTCCTCCATTTATGAATCGATTTCGGATTTTTTTTCTCTATTCAAAAGGATGTACTTCCAGCTTGGTCCCATTGAAAAGTGGGCGGGGTCACGCCCATACAAAGTAAATACGCATTCGTTTTCAACTATATCTACTCAACCGATTCTTATGAAACTTTACGCTCACATTAAGCGTCTGTTTAAATACTACAGCAGGATCAAAAAAGTGGGCTGTGCCACGCCCATGCAAAGTAAATATTCTTTTTCAACAACTTCTACTAAGCCGATTCATATGAAACTTTATATGCACCTTTGGTTATCACTACAATACAACATTATGTTTAGAAAAGTGGGCAGTGCCACGCCCATGAAAATTAAATAAGCATTCTTATAAAACTTTGCACACACGTTTAGTTATCGTTAATATACAACAATGTGGCTAGAAAAGTGGACAGTGACACGCCCATTAGAAGTAAATATTCATTTTAACTACTTCTACTTATCTGATTCTTATGAGACTTCGCACACACAATTAGTTCTCGTAAAAGTACATGCTGACAAAATATGGGGTCGCGGTGCCACGGCTATTTTGTAGTCGGTTTTTTTTCCACGAATTATTTGAATTTGTTTATAAAATTTTGGATTTTTTTCAAATCAATTAAAGTCATCATCGCGTTTCCAATAAGAATTAGTTCAAAAGATGACTAAAATATCTACACAGAAAGAAAAACGCCGTACTAAATTCAAGTATTTTCTACTTACTTTGAGCAAGACTAATTTAAGTACGAATAACACTAAAATGTACTTAAGTCAAGACGAAAACGGGATAAACACGTAAAAAATCTTGAATCAATAACAAAATACTTAAATTGTGTACAAAATTCTTATTTTATGTACTACTATTAGTATAAACTTTTTACACACTCGTAGTGTGTTGGTATTTGTTTGCTTGTTGATAGCTTCAGTCGCATGTTGTGCTTATGTTGTTGTCTTGTTGTTGGTGCACGAACAAACAGAAGTTCGTGCACTTCCGGCTAATAGCCTACAAACGTCGTATTACATGCTGCTGGTTTATACTGGACTTTAGCCATCGTTCTTTCTATACCGAGTTAGCTGAGTTGTCTAAGGCGTTGGTTCACAAAACATGATGAGTTAAGTTCGATACCAGGAATGAACAAAAATAAATTTTAATTAAAACAAGTAAAAATATTAAACTTATGTAAGTAGTAAAAATAAAAATTCCAGAATTATTAAATAAGTAAAAGTTAGCCTGATTCGGGCTTGATACGCAGTTTAGGATTGATTCAAGTACGCGACGGATTGATTCAAGTATACAGCGGGCTTGAATCTACATGCAAGACGACGTGTATCAGCTATTTGTCGGCTATGCCCGAGTAATGAAAATAAACAACAACAAGAGCAGAACAGAGATTTGTGGTCATCATCATCAAGCAAACAAACACCAACACAGTACGAGTACGACTGTGCATAAAGTTTATAAACATACTCGTACTTAAAATAAGATTTTTTCATGAATAAATGCTAGTCAGGCTAAAAGTAAGTATTTTGCACTTGGATATTCCGACTTGAAACAATCTTTCTGTACTTGATTTCAGAAAAACCGGGATTACCGTACTTTTGACACCGCTTGGGCTTAATGTAAGTACGGACGGACTGATTTTTCTTTTGAGTGTATTATTTGAGAAGAAAACCAGCATTAAGAAAATCCTGTAAATCCTGGGATTTCAGGTTAAAATTTTACGTGATTTCCGGGATTTAAAAAAAAATTAGTTATTGCCTTTGTATATTAACTTAGCGATATATCGCTATGGGAACATACTTCTTTCTATCCGTTTGTCATCAGCAGACCTTTAGCTTTTTTTTTATTATTTAGATGTAGTAGAAATAGAACTAATATATATGGCTTTGCGAAACATTTGCTTAGCACACCCGCATTATTATCTGACTGTAAAAAAAGCTTGCACAAACTTGTGAATTTTTTAAATAAACCTCACTTTTATTTGTTTAACATTAATACCAAGTACATGTAACCAACAAAAAGGCGAAAGTACTTAATAACACAATATTATAAATGAAGCTGCTAAAAATAATGCTAATTTTAAATATCGGTCCTACATATTTGCTTAAATAATCTAGTTTTTTTTTACGTTTTGTATACTTTATGCTCCGCAGACATTTTAGCACCTTTTTCACTTTTTTTGAAAAGCAAAGATTTGTGTGTTAAGAAAAGCAACTTGTGCATATTTTTTTTTTAATTATAATAATTGCTAAGACACCAAAATAAAAAGAAGTGTTTTACAGAATTTTTTAGACAACATTTCTTAAATTTCCTAACAGCTAAAGATTTATTAACACGCGCCTTTGATGTCTTGCTTATCTGAGTTCTAATATTTATTCATTTTTTTTATTTAGATAAAAATCATTAGAACCACTTGGAAATTTAAAGTTTGTTTGATTTTACCAGCATGTTTTTTGTAATCAAACATTATAATTAATTTGTTTATAATTTATTTACTTTAACGTCATTTTTAACACACTTTCTGTCTTGCAGTGCAAATAAATTTCATGTAATTATTTTATGGCTAAAACAGCTTGCTACTAACAGACATAAATTTTAAGCTATTTTGTTGTATATGCCTTGAGACTTTTATGGAAAATTGTTTAATTTAAAGGTGCTGCTTAGTTTGGTGTAGCTAATAAAATTCTCAAATCTATGATCGCAACAATGAAGTGTGAGCTTTAACAATTCCAAGTTGGTAGCAAGCTAAAAGCTGCAAACTGCAGGTAATCGAAAACGATGATTCACGCAATATTATTTAATGGTTAATTTTGAGATCAAATGACTAAAAATTTTTAAGATTTTTATTAAAGATATGTTTAAGTAATTTATAGTAAAATTTTTATATATTTGGCTAAATCTATTTAGCAGGCATGGCATGGAAGTTTTGTTGACTGCGTTAGCACCAACACTATACAACAAAATCAAAATTTTGACGGTGAGTTATAGTGAATTTTACGTAAAATGTATTTTTAATACAAACTAGTCTCATAAAATCTGGTTTTATGGGGTATTTTAGCCAATAAGTTTTGAATGATTTTTGGCATAGCAGTTCAGCCTGGAGTTTAGGTGTTTTTGAAGACTTATAGCAGAATTATATTCTCATTTATTTTTTTATTACATTTCCCAGTAAAAAATGTTCGTTTTTTTTTGAAGTACTAAAGAAATAAAGCGCATTATAATTCTCTTTAATATATAAGCTTGTTCAGAAGCTAATTTCATAGCGCCCCAACAATGCAGGTTTTAAAGCGAGAAAGTTAGCAAATTTACACACATCCAATGGGTAGTATGGGTGTGTGCCAAACGGTAGCAAAGTACTATTGTAAGTAAATTGTTGATACTTCTGAGGTGAATAAAATTTCACTAGCCCTGGGGGTAGTAGAATTTTTGACCCAAGAGATAAATTTTTGACAAGCAGAAATTAGAAGCATCGTATCATAACAAGGTAAAACCACCGCCTTCGTTTTTGGAAATTCGAGCCGTCGCGCAATGTATCGATTTTTGCGGCTCTTAAATGTAGTTAGACTGTGAAAAATGCATTGTTTATTTTAATATGAAAAAAATTGTACGTCATATTATACAATTTTTCGCTACAGCAGAGAGTTCTGTCTTATATGTATAAAAATGTTATTTTAAAAATTTTTTGGTAGCCGGCAGCTTGTAGTAAATTTGTTTGCTTCGCCGCCGCAAAATTTTATATTGTCAAAAAAGGTATGATTTCACACAGCTGGAACATGAATGTTTTTACAATCGTCAAAATTTTATATTGTCATAAACGATATCATTTGGCACAGCAGAAACATGAAATTTTTCCCCACAGGCAATTATTTATTTACCATAGTACTTTTGTACCGTTTCACACACGCCCTATGAGTAAAAACATATTAGCATTTTACTTATATAAAAGCTTCGTACACAAGTTATACAAAAAAGGTGATTTGATTGTGCTGATCCAATGCAGGTTTTTATGCGGGAAAGAAGAATAAGTTTATGTCAGTTTTTTTGTGCCGTTTTGCAAACGTGTTTTTAGCCAAATGGTTGGTACGTTAGACTACAAACCTGAAGGATCTTAGTTCGATACTAGTTGAAGTTAAGATAACAAACAGTGAGTAAATATATAACATTAATAAAAATAAATAAAGTTACGAAATAATAAAAATTAAAAATCACGGCCAATCCACATCGAACCATTTTTTCATATATTTTCAGTTTTAGTGCTGAAAATGTTGATGATTTTCAGCGCTTGAAAAGCGCTTTTATGACCAAAAATGTAGTACTCTAAGCCGGGAACTCGCCATACAAAAATCATCAGCGATATCAGCAGGTTTTTCAGCGCTACTTTTACTCCATAATATTAGAAACCTGCTTTATTGGAAGCAATTTTTTTACTGGGTTATTACATTAGCTAATAACTTATCAACTTTTGTCCATGGCATAAAAACTAAAATTTTTAAGCTTGTTTGGGGTTGCTAGACACGAATAAGCGCTTTCGAGATATTCGCGAAAAACAGCTTTTTAGCTATTTTCAAATATCTTGAGAAATTTTCTTCTGAATTATACAACTTTACCACTATTACATAGATATGCCTTTCCTCTTTCAGCCAATATAGAAACTGTGTTGATCGGATCAAAATTAATTGAGTTGCAGGTCTTAAGATTTGAAAAAATGTTTCTGCTTTTTTTCAAAATTCACCAATTCACTTAAAAGTCGCTCCATTAAGGCAAAAAAAAGTTGTACAATATTTTTTTGACCCTCGTCTTAAGACCGACATATCACATATCAAAATTTCCTAAATTATGTGTACTTTTCAACAGTGTATACATACGGTTTTTAATATATATAGAAGTTTTTTGAACGACTTTTTCAAAAGAAGTGGTAAAATGGTATGGTGGTAAAGTGTGGTATTTAGTGTATATTACATTTTTCTTTAGTGTTATAAAATCGTTGAATAAAATTTTTCATGTAGGAATTTATGCCAAGCAAAGAAATATAACTATGATTTGCTTCTGAGAGTCATCAGTTCCTAAAAAAAGTTCCAATAAATCCCAAAAATGGATTTTTTATGGTTTTGCCCACAAAGGCCACGTAAATACACACAAAAAAATTCCATAATAAAATCGTCGAAAAACATGGTCAATTTAACATTTTTCGGTAGCGATTTTGCTTCATAATTTGTTTATGTTAATTCAATATGATTTTGTAATAACTTTATTTCATGTTGATATAATATTCCAGTACAGTTAAATCAAAATTAAGTTAATACGAATAATACGAATTAGACCAATATTATTTTAAGTTGAAACAACGTGAATTTGATCCTGAAAGAACAAGAAGAATCACGCTGAATCAAAGTTGTTTCAGGTTGAAACAACGTGAAATTGATATTAAAAGAACACGAAGAATCATGTTGAAACAATATTATTTCAAGTTGGAACAATATGAATTCAATGTAGTCATTATTCATTATTTTACTTGCGTGATGTATATTGGCATAGGCATCAGAAAAATTTGTGTTGTAGTTGACTGCAACAGCCATGATTTGAATTATAGCTACTTGCTTGGTAGTCAAGGCGCTAAGCACTGCAGCCACAACAGCGTTAAATGTACTTTAGATATTAACTAATATAAATACCGTCATAAGTAACATGAATTTAATTTTAATTCAACATCATTTACTTAATGATTTAACATAAAATTTATTTGTAATTAAATTGATAGTCATATTGATTTAAAATGAAATTTAACGTTGAAAACAATCTCGTTTTAACAGTGAAAAATATGTGACGTTTGTCGGTTATATGTCGGCTATATGTGGTCTATTTATATTTACAAAACACGAAACAACAACAGCAACTGAACACAGCAGTCCATTGTAACTATAATCAAAGCAAATAAGCACCAACACACTTAAATAGCAAATTATTTTTCATAAATTCAATACGATTTTACATTCATATTTTGTTTGTGTGTAGATGCACATAAGAGTTTCTGCAGGTGGTATTTGTTTTGGAGTTCAAGTTTTGGTATTTTAGAGCATATTGGGTAAATTCAATTCGGAGGGATGCAGAGCCAAAAAAATGGTAAATTTTATAAAAAAATGGTAAATTTTATTTTAAAAAAATGTTCTAATATAATTCCTATGAATGTCATAACGAAATCTTATTGATTCTACTTGAATGCTTGTGCGTAACGGGCAGCCACTAAGCCATGTCTATGAAAATACCTTTTAGACGCATTTATAATAATTACACAGTTAAAAATTTCATGTTTTTTGAAGCACTAACGCAAAATTTTAAGTTAAAACTAGGGTTGGGGATTTCCCGGACTTTTGCAATTCCCGGGAAACGGGAATGAAAAAATCGCGTTCCCGGGAAATCCCAGCATTCCCGGAAAAGTTAATTTTCTAAATAAATTAGATTTATTAAGTGAAAATTGGTGAAATATCGGTTGTTTTAATAATGTAAGCATTCTTTTTCAGTAAAATTTAATATAAAAGCAATTCTAAAACTAATTTTTAAGAGTTTTTAAGTGAAGTCAAGCAAATAGAGTTTATAGTTATAACACAGTAAGATATCCTATAAAGACTAATTGACGACTATTACCGCAATAAGTTAAACATTTTATTTTAAGGCCTCCAAATCATTTTATAAAGAACTTGCCGTAATGTTTCTTAATTTTCTTGAAACTTTTCCGGAAGGATTCTTATCGTTAAATATAAGCAAATTACAGTACAATGTTCAGCTGCACAGAAATTTATATATCCTGAGCCATAATCTATATAAATGTCTTTGATTTTTAATGTTATTTTTCTTAAGACATCCCATTCAGGGTTTCTATAATAGCGTCGACTTATATCAAATTTAAGTAGTATCAACTTAAAGTTTTTACAGCTTATATGAGCTTAGAATTTCCACTACACTTTTTAATTTTTTTCGCTAATTCTGCTTAATATCACTCAAAGTTCGTGTAATATCGAATTATTTACTTTAGGAGACGACTAGAGCACATCAATCATTAATACTTATACAAATTATTCCATTTTGTTCGGTTATATTGATTAAACGACACTCATTGCTAAATTCATCTTGCATATAATTTTCGAATCAAGCAATAATTTTTATCGTAGACGGATTAGGAGAAATGGTATGACTTCAATTTTATGAAATTTTTATGAAATTTCCATATAAGTTTGAACCGTTCATATTTTTATTTTGTATTAAAAAAAATGTATGGACATTTTACTGCCAGTTTATATTTAGATGTCGAAGGAATTACGTCTTTCTTACAGTAACATTTGAAACAAAAACTAAGGCCCTAATTGTGTAAATCACATCACCGAAGTGAAATTTATATTAAAGCAAAAACTAATTTGAAAAATTTGTTTTTGTTTTTCATACAAATTCTTCACCAAACAAACGCATAAAAATTAAAGCGTTGCTTTTCATTTAAAAAATTTTAAAATTTTTATGAAAAGCAAAACAAATTTATAAAATATTTGAAATTTTGTTTTTGTGCTCCATATAAATTTCACTTTGGTGAAGTGATTTACACAATTAGGGCCAAAATGCCATAATTTGTTTTGTTTTAAATGAAATTACAAGAATGAAAAATTTTCTACTTCAAAAAAGTCCATATATTTATGATAACTTGTACTTTTAATTTCCCGTTTTCTCGGGAAATCTCAAAAATTTCCCGGGAATATTTTAGTAGACTTTTCCCGGGAATTCCCGCCCGGTTAGTAAAAATATAAAATTAATAAAAATAAATAAAGTTACGAAATAATAAGAATTCAAATGATATTAGCGCCGCAAATCCACAACGAAAAATTTTGTAATATATTTTTAGTTTATTGTTGAAAATGGTGATGATTTCCAGTGCTTCAAAAACTACTTTTGTGAGCAAAAATGTAGTATTCCAAACCGGGAACTCGCCATATAAAAATTAGCAGCGACATCAGCAGGTTTGTCAACTCTACTTTTACTCTATGATAAAGTCTATAAATATTCCAATTTATTGGAGTCGGACGAGAAACAAAAAAAAAACTACAAGCATTGAAAAATTTTACATGCCCTTATTTGAGACTTTATAGCTCCGCTCCCGGGCAATATCAGGGAACCTTATCATATTCAATTAAATAGGAATACTCCTCTACTAGGTCCATGTGAAATTTGATGCCAATCAGATTATCCGGCTGATTAATTACCAAAATATTTTGATATTGCCCCACTGTGCAGCGTAGTTTGGTTCACAAAAATGCCTTCTTAACAAAACATTTTAAACAAACAAAAAAAAACTCACCTCTTGCAACAAAAAAAATAGAGAATACAACAGATTCAACAACGCTGTCCATTATAACTCTCTTACTTAGTTTTTTAAACTTTATAGACGACTGTGGTTAATCAACCACATCCTTTATAGACCCTTCTACAAAAAAACTGAAATTTTAGCAGCACAAACTTTGTGAGAACATTTTTTTAAACTCCTTGTATATATTTTCTTAAAAAAAAAAGAAACAAGTGTATGTGTGTCTTTAAAATCCATTCTTGCAAAAGAAATAAAGAAAAATAAAAGTCAACCACAAAATAATTGTTGCAACATTGACACTATTTGTAATAACAGCAGAAATACAAATGACACCAACAACAACAATAAAAGAAATAACAACAGCAACAGCAAATAATTTGAAATTATTGTAGCAATAACAGAAAATAAATTTAAATATTTCATTTGCTGCTATTAAGGCATTTTTATGTGTATTTAGCTCAAGAAAACCACAATACAACAAACAGCCAGCCAGCAACAGCTGTCTTTTAAACGCTAAAAAATAAATTACAAATCTTACATGAAACTGCAAAGATTACCATCATTTTACAATATTAATATAAAAAAGCAAAAAAGAAAATCATTTTGGCATGAGTTTGCAAAAAAAAATCAAGAAACAAAATTAAATTTTTTATAAACATTTTAGCTGGTGCACCTACAACATGTTTTTCATTTACAAAAAATTGGCCTGATTTTTCAAGGGATTTTATTCATATTCGCATACAAAAATAACATTTATATCAAGATAACAATGATCAACATTCTCATCGCCAACCAGTGGCCGCCAACGCCGCCACCGACTTTCATAAAAAAACTTTTTCATTTCTTTCTTCTTTTTTTCGTATTATTTGTGCTCAAAAATGTTTGAATTTTTGTATTTTTTTCTTTGGCAATTTCAAACAAGTTTATTTAAATTCCTTTTAGCTTTTAAATTGCTTATCGCCAATGAAAGAATCTTGTTGCACTTTCTGTATTTTCTTCTGGTTTATTATGAAATTAAAAAAATATATATATGTTTTCTTTTTTTGGGCTTTTGCTTTTATTTTATTTTTTGCAAAAAAGAAAAACTGCCAAAATTTATCTAAATCATTTAATCTAAATTGCATTTTTAATTTAAGACAAACATACAGGCAGACGCCCAACTAAAAAAAGGGCAGCCTTTTTTGATGTAACCAGTTTAAAATTATATTTTATTAAGACAAATAAAATTTCACCTGCTTTCTTTTGAAATTAATAATTTGATCACAATATATTATATGTAGATATGCACGTATCTATGTAGTAAAAAAAAGAAAGGAAAATTGAAAAGATGATTGGTTATTATCTGTTAAATAAAATAAATATTTTATAAAAATAAAAAGTTTAATTAAGATTTTTTAGTCAACTATTATTTATCTATATAGCTGATTCTCATTCTAAACGTACAGTTTGTGATTTTTTTTTTTGTTTACCAATGTAAGCAATATATAGCTAGGATTCATATTATAGCTTTCGCCTTTTTCAATGGATCCTGAAATAAATTTATATAATTCGATTTTTCAAAATTTTTGTGTCTTGAGCGTTACATTAGCTTTCGCGGTTGTTTCAGGAATGAGTTTTGCGAAAAAATACACCACAAAAATGAGTAAAATATCATAAGCTCTATGTCTACTCTCTAAAAGCTGAAAATTATAATAATCACAAGACGCAATTAAAAGTTATGACCACTTTTTCAATTTTAACTTGGGTGCACATGAAAACATAAAAAAAAATTTATGTTTTAAAATAATTCTTTACAAACATTTAGAGATAAGTAAAAATTAGGCTAAACCTTCTTTCAAATACCACTTATTTTATTAATACAATCTCCCAACAATGTCAAAAGTTATGTCAATTTCAAATTGTTTTTTTTTTGTAGTAAAATACGAACTACCTAATACATTCTTTAAAAATATTACAACCCATAGTGCGAAAGAACAAAATTTTTTCACAGAAAAACAGAAATTTAAAAACAGATAATTTTCTTTATTAGACCACTCATATTAGGGTCTCACTGCAGAATGAGAGATAAAAAGCTGTAAATTCGTATACACCTTCATTTTGTTGTTCTAAAAGTTGTCTCAGATAATCGCAAAAACAGATTTTTGTGATCTTTGGCCTTAAATAACTTACGCAGACACGAGATTTTATGAGACTTGTGAGACAACTTTTATAATACCAAAGTGAAGGCATATACGAGTTTACAGCTTATTATCTCTTATTCCATAACTTTAAACAAGGTATTATTCACTGAGATTCACGGTTGACCTTGCATTACAGTGAGTATGGCTGAGCGCTGCGGGCTCTCTGCCCTATATCTCAGAAACGGTTGGGCGTATGAAAAAATGTTTAATACAAAATTTGTGGCAAATTTTATGCTCTACAATTTTTATAATAAATTTTAACATCATTGGAGCAATAGAAACGGAGATAATCGCGAAAAACTGGTTTTTGTGACCTTTGACCTTAAACAACTTACGGCGCAGGCACAAGATTTTATTAGACTTTTGAGACAACTTTTAGAACACCAAATTGAAGGCATATGCGAGTTTGTAGCTTGTTATCTCTTATTTCGGAGTTTCCCCCCTTTTGCTCTTTATTTGACTGGTATATATCGATGGTCATACATTGGCAACACGTAAGTGATTTTTTATTATTTTTCTCAAAACGAAGGAAACGTTATATAAATTGCTGAAAAACGTTCCCATTCTCAAAATAAGAAAAACCGAAGTTAGTTAAGACTATCTACTATATATTTTGCAGATGTTTTATTTCGTTGCTTGTTACGCTTTCATACTATTCATAATGGAATTTCTTCAAATAAAAAGTGATAAAAATCATTACGTGTTTTCAACGTATGACCATCGATATATTGTTTCTACCCTTCAGCTGCTGTTAAATCTTTTTTACCGTCCTAAAATTTTTATATTAAAAAAATTCTTTACGTAACGCTCAATACAGTTTTAAGCCAATGAACTATTTTTTCCTATAACAAACACTTTATTTTGAATTCAATATATTTCTTAGATGGAATTTAACATAACCTCCTTATGTTTTCACTAAAAATTTCAATTATATTTAAAAAAATATGGATAACACACAATACATTATTTTTGGATACAAACGATGATTGATGAAACTTTTTCAATATAATACTATTTAACAAAGCTCACAAAACTTTTTATTTTTATAAGTACAAACCTGCGCTATTATCTTAGTGGATTTTGTTAATCCAATTTTAATAATGAAACTGACTAATGAGGCGGCATAAACAAGCGTAACGCTCAATACACTAGACTGTGGACATCAACAATGTAAAAAATATATAGTTTCTAATATTTGAGTTATGAATTTTTAGTCGAACTGTATGGTTTTATCCAAAGTTATTAAATTAGTTAAATTTTTAATTTAATCATTCGATCAAATTATTATTTTTATTTATTTAAGAAAGAAATTCTAAAGCATGTAAATATTGAACATTCAAAGAAAAATTTGGCTGTACGGAAGGTTGAACTGACAGCTGTTTCGTGACCACCAAGTCTACTCATCAGAGTCCTTTACCCACACTACCACTGACAGTGGCAACAACACTGTAGCGAAAATCCTACTAATATTAGTAAGCTCAATTAACACACTGTCGCCATCTTGTGGCGAGTCGCACCTTATTGAAGTTTGTCTAAATGTTCGGAACTTCACTAACTGTCTTTTCTTAGCATGCTCAACTATTTTAAGCTTTTTCCATTTCAGTCTTACCAGCGTGGAATATCGTCGATATTCTCAATGCTGGGATTTTATTGAATGTTTATTTGGCCAAAGTTTTTGGAACAGTACACATTCATGTTTAGCTAAGTGCCTTTAGAGTTTTAATAATTGAGTTGTCAAAGTTTATTACAAAGAGCACCAAAAGACATAATAACCTTTAATCCGTTTAAGTATTATTTTAAAAACTTGATTTTGTTGTACAATGTTTGTAATTGTAAAAATCAGTTGACTTTACTTTATTATGAATCAAATCAATAATTATCCATCGATTTTCATAAAATAAAGCTTATTGTAGTTGTAGTAAATGTGGTAAAATGGTACGTTTTTGCCATTTTCCATTTTTTATAAATTTTGAAAAACTAAAAATTTTCTAGTTTTTTTCACAAAATATAAAATATAATTTTTATCAGTGCGGCCTAAATAATTCCAAGGACATTGAGCATTTAGTACTTGTTTTATTTCTTACATTTCTCTAGTTTTTGTACCAGGTCACATCTGTCGGTCAAACCCGTCTCACTTTAAACATTGTTTTTTAAAAAGAAAAAATATTTTTTTTAAACAGTAAATACTTATTGTATTTACTGTTTGATCAATTAATTACACTAAAATTATTGTGCACTTTGTAATATTTTACAGAATATAACCTAAAAGTCATAATTAAAAAAACAAGGGCTTGTAATGTCACACCCTTTTCAGCCTTCTGATGGCCATTCTTAACAGAAATCATGTTCTTCTAGAGTCTGTTCTTTATTTAACGACTTTAAGCTTAACATTCTTAGAAGAAGTCGTAGTCTTTTTTTATAAGTAATAAATTTTATATTCTTGATTAATAAGAAAACAATTTGTATGAAAAAGGTCACACCCGGCTAAACAGATTTACCGTTTTGGACTAAACTGTTTATTTTCATGTTTTGTTTTAATATTTACTTCGAATGGGCGTAGCACTGCCCACACTTCTAGTCATAATATTGCATTTTCACCGAAGCTTGATAATATTTACTTTAAATGCTCGTGCCACTGCCCACTTTTCTAGTCATGATATTATGCTGTCACAGAAAGAGAATGTTTCTAAAAATTTCATAAAATTTGGTTGTGCAGAAGTAGTGGAAAAATATTATTTCCTTCGAATGGGCGTGGCACTGCCTACCTTCTTAGCTATAATATTGCATTTTCAAGGGAGCTTAAAGTGTGTGCCAAGTTTCACAATCTTCGGTTTAGTAGAACTAGTTGAAGATGAATATTTCCTGTGAATGGGCATGTCACTGTCCACTTTTCTAGTCAAAATATTGTATTCTAACTGGATTGTTTATTGTATTTTAATATGTGTACCAGAGTTCATAAGATTCGCTTATGTATTATGAAAAAGAATATTCAATTTGAATGGGCGTGGCACTGTCTACTTTTCTAATCATAACATTGCAATTTTCAACGGAGTTTAATATGAGTGTCAATTTTCATAAGATTGGGTTAAGTGTAAGTAATTGAAAAAGAATATTTTCTTTGAAGGGGCGTGGCACTGCCCACTTTTCTAGTCATAATATCGTGCTGTCGCAGAAAGAGAATGTTTCTACAAAGTTTCATAAGAATCGATTACAAACAGTTTTGGCCAAAGAAAGTGATCGCCTGAGCCATGGCGCAATGGTTGAAAACGGATTAAGGCCAAATATCTAAAATTATTCATTAGAATGATGTTGTCAGGGGAGGCAAAACAATATGTTTTCTCTCCTAAAAGAAAAAAATTCAAGTTCTATTGCGTTGGGTACCAGCAATTACTAAAAACTGTGTATTTTTTAAAGAAAAACTCAACATTTTAGTACATAGTTTGATTTCTCTTTTTTTAGTTTTTATAATAAGGAAAAATATAGATTCAAAGTGAGATGTCACAAATTTAAAGGAAATTTTACATATTTACAAGCTTTTCTTAAAATTTGATTTAATAGCAAATGATTTGCTATTATTTTTATTTTCACTTTAAGGCATATTTTATCACTCTCTAAATATCATTCCTTTTTCAAACCTCATTGACATAACTTTTATAAATTTCAAACATTTAAAGCACAAAGACAAAAATATCTGTATAATTAGTTGGAGAAACAAGTTTAAAGTCAGCAAATATTTTTATGCCCCAAATATTATAAAGATAAGAATTTATTTAGGCATTTTTAACATACTTACTTACTGCTTTTACATGAATTTTAATTTTCAAATATTTCAACAATTTCTTTCCTTAAAGAATACGAATGGAATTTTTTTTTCTCCCGGTTAGATTTTGTTTTTATTTTTTATTTTAATTTTTATTTTTAGTTCGTTACGTTGTCATTTATTGCAATTTTCAGTTATATACCCTAATAAGAAAACTCCACTGCAACCATCACTTTGTCCGGCCATATATAGAGCCCTATAAACGCTTCATAAATCATGAATTGTCATTACAAACATCAAACGGCAAAAATCTACAAAAATGGCCAGGTTTACAACAATCCTACTTTGCTGACTGAATTTTCGCTCTCTTTCTCTTTAGCTACCTGTCTCTCGTGGCAACTTTAATTTTTCACAGTTTTTTATTTTTTCGTAACAGCAACAAATTGTTCAAAAAATTGTTTCACATAACCAAATATGAAAATATTTTACAAGCAGCAGCCCAAAAACTGCATAGAAAAAGAAAGATTTTTATCATCATGATATGTGTGCCTGTTTTCAGTTTTTTTTTTTGCATTAAATAATTAAAGGGGAAAAAACGGTAAGAACGAACATGCACGCGTTAATAAAAATGGCAAGAACATTAAAATTTAATAAAAATTTTACAAATTATAATGATATTTTATCTCAAAACTATAAACTGTTACTGGCTGCTGCCACCGCACAACACAATACAATTATCATCAAACAACTTTTTTGTTGTTGTTGTTGTTGTTACTGCTGTTGTCGTCGTTATTGGCCACAAAAGCGTTTGCGCAAAAAAAAACAAACTGTATTTTTTAACCATAAATGTAGAGGATAGATAGCAGCCTGCAATGACAGCAGCGCAAAAAAATTTTAACTTACACCTTCACCTTTAGAATCTACTTAAAACGCATAACGCATTTTTAATTTGAACGTTAAACATACAAAAAATGCGCAAACGCGTAAGCAATAAAGAAAAGAAAAAATAAATACAAATAAATAAAATGATGCTAAAGCATTTACAGCTCTCACTCTGTCTATGTGTCGGATTGGATGCCTATATCCGTCCGTCTGTTTGTTTGCTTGTTTGTCCGTCTGTTTTTATGTCTGTCTGTCCGTCTATCTGATTTAAGCCAAGTGCATAAGCAAACAATACCAAATGAAATACTGAAAAAAATTGCGAAAAATTATTTACAAAAACAACAAACGTCAAGATCGATCATATATGCTTGTCTTACCAAGTCAAGTCAATGCGTTTTGCTATAAATATGTTTGAATGCTTTAGACTGTATACGCATGTAAAAACCGATTTATGTATATAGAGAAAATACCCTACAGCTGTCATTTTATTGAGAAGCAAATCAATATAAAAAATTTTGAATCTAAAGTTCAGCATTTTAGTAAGAGACCAAGAATTTTCAGCAAAAACTTAATAATGTGGTACGATTGCCCAACAACATACTTTTAATATACGCTCCATATCATCTGCATTGTTTTACAGCAGAGGCACGCGATTCTTGGTCATCGGTTACGACGTTCGTCGGCTATTTTTCGGCTATTTACATGTACACCACACATACAATCAAAATAAACAACAACAAGAGCACAAACGTCGGTTGTATCTATTAACAAAAGAAATAAACACCAACATACTTAAACCACAAATTATTTCTTACTCTACCTTACAGTAGTTAAATCAATTACTTACTAGTAAACAAACAAGCCACTTATACTATGATTGGCACAGTAATAGTGCTTGCGCTTATCATATAGATTAGTATAAAGATAATCAGCAGATCAACTCCTGGCGAAAAATAGTGGATTCTTTTTTTATTTGTGTGCATGTTCGTAAAAACAAGTTTTAATCCCCTAAGAAAATAGCTGTGCAGTAGGCCAGTAAGACCCTTGGCATAAAACTCTACAATGATTTTAAATGGCACGAGTTCAATGCTCAGCACAGACATTCAATTAATTCTTTTTATTTTCAGAGAAGTAACACAATCAGGCAATTAATGCCTACCAGTTAATTAAAAAAGTGTTACCTTCTTTGGAAAAGTGATACTGTAGAGGCAACAGGTGGTGAATTATGAGAGAGAGATATAGAAAGCTTAAATCATTTACAACACTGTTATTGCACATTTTTGTTTTTGTTAAATTTTGTATCGCAGTGTTGCAGTCCCTCTGGTGTCAAGTAGAGGCATTAATTTGTTCAAGCTGTGTAGCTATTTATTAGTTCTTTTACTTCGCCGACGGTTCTGTAACAATATCGACGAAGGAGGGTGCTGTGAAGTGCATTAGGATATGTTAGTATTAATCGCTGACGGTAATGCCAAAGTGGTCAGTGCTTTGCTTTCATCACTTTAACAGTCCAACAATAACCAACACAATGACACACCAATGCATATCAGAAAAATTCATAGTGTTGGTGGCTTGCCAAAAACTAGTCTTGAACTCAAGACCTTATGGTTTGTAGTGAAACACGCTAACCATATCAATGAACTAACTAACTAGCTGTTGCAATTTTTGAGCTGTTATTTGTAAGGGAAGGAGGTAAGAACTTGGGTCCAATGGCATCGCCATGTTACAGTAATTTGTTACAATGCCAATATAGAAGTAGTGAAGGGTACGCTTATTACCATTTTAACTCTAAAGTTAACAATAATTAAGAAGTTTTTTTTTTGGGAAAAATTACATTAAATTTATTAATATGATTATTTCGAAAGTATTTGCTTTGCGCATATAAATTGATTATTAGGCTAAGGTTCGTAACGTTATATTCAGAAAGAATCGGGTATGATTAATATTCGAAGAAACAAGGAACAATAAACAATTAGCTACTGGCTTGAGCTTTTCACATGTTTACATGTTCATATATACTTAAGTATAAAATCAAACCAAAAAAGTTTGTCTTGAGTAGAACAAAAATCAGAAAAATGGCAATGTAGAAAAATAAACCGATGGCAACGCTGGGAAAGTGCAGTTAATATCAGCTTGACAGTGATTTAATTCTCGTATTCAATTTTTATGAAAAAATTGTATATATAAGAATTAAAATCACATTCAACAGAGCCACCTGACAAGTGGTGATAAGCAAATAAACGTGACCACTGACGATGGAGAGTGTAGCGGCTTCCGAAAGTGGCATTACTATGTTCTGCTGTGTACGTGGAAAAAATTAAGTTGATGCTAATTTTTCCCTTGTTCCTTGGAATATTATTCATGCCCAATTCTTTCTGAATATAACCTTGGCCTAATAATCAGTTTAGATTTACATTAATTCTAATTTTATAACGTGCTTTTTCCCAAATTAATATTTTATTTTTAAAGTAAACTATTCATGTTTTAGGTAAGTGCCTTTAGAGTTTTAATAATTATTAAAACTCTAAAGGCACTTAGCTAAAACATAAATGTGTACTGTTCCAAGAACTTGGGCAAAATAAGCATTAAAAAATCTTAGCATTGAAAGTATTGATAATATTTCACGCTAGTAAGACAGAAATCAAAAAGCTTAAAAATAGTTGAACATGCCAAAAATAAGGCAGTTAGTGAAGTTCCGTACAGTTAGAAAAATCTGCTAATTTAGCTTACTAAAATAAGTAGGATTTTCGCTAGATGTTGTTACTACCGTCGCTGGTAGTGTTGGTAAAGGGCTCTGATGAGAAGACTGTGGTGGTCCCGAAACATCTGATGTCAGTTCAACCTCCCGTACATCCAAAAATTTTTCTTTGAATGCTCAATATTTACATGCTTTAGAATTTCTTTCTTAAATAAAAAAAATAATAATAATAATTTGATCGACAGATTAAATTGAAAACGAACTTAAACCAAACTAGTTAAATAACTTTGGATAAAAATTAAAAAAAAATTTCCGAATCCATTTCAAGGTATGAAAACTACATTTATTATTGTAGTTTCCCATATCTTTAATATTTTACACTCAAACTACGAATCATCAATATAAAAAATTAACGAGTCTACACAATTTAAGCGTTTAAGGCGTGCTTTAAATCAAAGTACATAATTATTTCCTCTCCCTTAATTCATGCGTGCAGTATAATAATAGAGTATAGACAGTCAGCAGAGGCTTAGACCGAAGTCCTTAGGGGAAAACGAGTCTACAAACCCAATACTCGTATACTACTTTAGCACTTACTAGCATATTATAATAAACTGGTAGCATAACAGGATAATTTTATTTGATATTTCCTACTAATATCTGGCCTAGTGACTGAAAATTTCGTCTAGTATTAACTCAAATATTTAAGTACTTTTTGTCACCGCTGAAAAGCTATACGACGCACTACACTTTAAAACAGCATATGCATGGCTGTGTATGCGTGTAAGTAAACATGCGCTTGTGTGTATGTTCACATTTTGATCATCTCAAGTTTGTAGCTTAAATCTTTTGTTTGATATTGAACATTGTAGACGAAAAACTACGCATACAAAAGTAAGTATTGTAGATACTAAATGTGAGCACAAAACTTGAGTTTGTGAAGTGTTCATAATATACATTATCGAATTGCTCTCTTCTTTTATTGCTTTTGATTTTATGAGAAAACTAAAATTGTTGTTCCCTTTTATGAAAGCACACAACAACAATGCTGACCAACGGCAATGTTTATTGTTGTGTCGAAGCAAATTTCAATTGTGTCGTTGCCAATTTCAATTGTGACAATTGTGTCAGCTGAAATGAAATATTGCTATAGTACAGTGGTCACCATTCTCTCAATTTCTTATAATGGCGAGTATAGGCTGTTTTTTACCATAAACACCCGTATACTGTGTGTGAGACACACAGCATATCTAATTAACCGCGAAGTACATACACAATGGTCTGCATCGAATTTTTTAAAAGGCATTTAAATACATCCACATATTTTCAGCTACGCAAGGGATTTTATTGAATATTGAAAAATCAAATGAATGCGCATACACAACAGAAAAGAAAAAATACTGCATCACTCAAATAAATATAACAGAGTGAAATGTGTACATAATAGACTATAACCCGAGTATAAAATTATTTGAATATTTTCTCAAACAAATGGGTTAATTCAACTGCTACTAGTAATTTCTGTGCTTGTTTTTGTTTTTGGTTTTGCAAAAAAAAAAAGTCGTGCTTTTTCGTGTATGTATGTATGTATGCCGATATGTATGGATGTGTGTATGCATGCATAACAAAAAGCACTTTTGCTTCCACTGAAGGTATGGAATCACCCATTCATTCATTCAAACACTCAAATAATATTTGATTTGTTTGTGTTTGAATATAGCTGCGACCGAACATTGCAATGGTTTAGTATTTTCAAATGAGTTTTGCACATATACGAAGTAGACATGCTTTACAGGCATTTCATTCACTCGTGTGCTTTGATAACATTTACTCTATTCGTTCTAATTGAGCGTTAAATATCTGCATGAATGTTGTTTTCTTTGTGTGCAGCCAAACAAATGAATGTACTCTTGCTAGGCTTTAATGGCCACCACTGTTATTGTGTGACCACATACGAATGTATGCATGAAAAAAGAAACAAATAAAGCTAGGAACTTTTTTATTTTTGTTGCTTTTTTTCACTCCTTTTTATGTTGTTCTGCTCATTCTAAAAAATATAATAAGTATGTATGGATGTATGTATGTTCGTAATTTGTATTTTATTATGCAGAAAAACTAAAAAAGGTTTAAGAAGTATGTGTGTTTGTGTAAAGTCTTGTGAAATGATGTTCACACTGAATTGTACAGGATTTTTGTTATACAGTTGACACAAGTGTCGTTTCGACATTTGTACAATGAATTTATGCATTGTTGTTTCGTTGTTCTCTATATTTGCTTTACACTCAATTAGAATTACAACTACAAACAGTATTTGCGCTTGAAAAATATACCACAATGTAAATTTTTAATGGCAATGCGCACACGTTTAGTAGATACATACGTACAGATATTGATTGCATGGGAGGCGCAGGAGTTTAGTTTTGATTTTTTTTATATTATAATTTTGTGTGCATTTTATTTTTTCATATGAGTTTTTTCAACGTTTATGTGTATCTAAAAATGGCAAACAACAACGACCTTCTATTTTAGGCCACTAAGGAATTGCATTTATGTTATTTTTTCGGTTTTTTATTTTTCACTAAAACAAGTATTTGTCATATTGTGGCAAGTAGACATTGAATTTTTTTATTAGTTTTTTTTTCACAGGTGAATTTTAAAGTAGATTTTTTTTGTTAAATAATTTTTGTTTGTTTGTATTTTATTAAATGCCATTGAAAATGTTGAACGTTTTAGACAGATTGCTACTTTTGTCATAAGCGAAATTAAGTTTGATTGGGGAGAAGCAAAAAAATTGCTATCAGTTGAAATTGAAGAATTTTGATTTGAGAATTTTAAGGTATTTGTATGAAAGAGTTCAATGTAAATGAAATAAAACGTTAAAATTTGGTAATAAGGTTCAGTCAAAGAGGACCGGATAGAATTAAATTGTTTGAAAACTGCAAAAAAAAAACAATATAGATTAAAACGTCCCTACAAACTAAGACTTCTTATTAACTTATAGAAATAACTCAGATAACAGCAGTTTCATTTTTTGTGGAGATAGCACATTTTGGTCTCTATTAAGAAAAAAAAAACACTTTTTAGACATTGTTCAGTCCTTAATATTACAAAACAAAAATTTATTATCATCAGTAGAGCCGAAGTTACGATGCCTGAAAATTGTTTTCCTTCATTTAATCTGTAATTCGAAATCTAGCTTATGACCGTGTTGAAACTTATAGGCTTAATAGAGAACAATATGTTCTATCTCCACAGACAAAACAAAAAAAATTAAGAATGCAGTTTTCTTAAAATTTTAATTTATTTTAATATGAAAAATTTTTTTTGGAAGAAAAAGTATCAAGAATAAAATTACTTTTTAGTCCTTGCTTACTCCTTAATGTTATAAAAAAATATTTTTTTAGTTATCATCAGTAGAATCAAAGTTATAACGCAAGAACAATTTTGTCCTTCTTTTGTGTTTGCATATTTTAATCTGTAACTGGGAAAACTGGTCATATGACCGTTTAGAAACATATAGGATTAATAGAGAACAACATGTGCTATATTCACAGAAAAAATAAAAAATAAGGATACATTTTTCTTAAAATTTAAAAATAAAAATTTATTTTAATTATTTTTTTTTGAAAGAAAGATTTTCAAGAAAAAACTTATTTTGAGTCCTTGCTTACTTAGTCCTTAAAAAATAGTTTTTTTTTAATTAACATCTGCAGAACCAAAGTTATAGCAAATACGAAAAATATATATTGAACATTTTTAATGTCGAAAAATTTTCGGATTTTTTAATTAAAAAAAAATAATTAAAATTTTCTCATAACACCAAACTGAACAAACAAACGTACCAAGTTTTGTCAAAATCGGAGGCCTATCTTCAAAAAGTTACTGCTTTTTCATGGAAGGGCTGATATATGTTTTGCCTAAATCTTTCTGAAATTTAAGATATTTATTATTTGACATATTGTCATATTTTTATTTTAAATGAAATTTATATGCTGGTCTTTAAGCATTGTCTCTATGCATTTCATTAATGCTTTACCAAATCGTCAGTAGACTTCAAACATAATTTTGAACAGTTACAACCCCTTTATCTTATGTTGTACAGACTTTCAAAAACCATTTGAGAATTTACAAATATGTAAATGATTTTCAAAAATAAGCATAGAAGGATCTGAAAAATAAAATAGATGCATATCGCATACAAATTATTTGCTGGGTTTTGTATAACTGTATACTTTGTTATATTAACTTCCACTGAGAATCGAACAAAGCTCGTTCAGGTTTGAAATCCAACGCATTAACCACTCGGCCAAAGCATAGTATATAAATAAGCTGCACGAAGACAACATAAACTTTTTAATTTTTATGCATTTAACAATACATATTTAAAAAAGCACGCCTGGTCTTGGTTTTAATGTTAATTCATATATTTTTAATTGCAATTTCAGCTAATTTTACGTACAGAATATATAGAGTATTTCGTGTGTGTGTGTGTTATTTATATGCATTTACTAGTTTGGTTCCTATAACATAAACAACGGACAATATTGAAACCAACAGAAAATCCGTATTAATGTGTACTTGGTTTTTTTTACTAAATGTTGGAATCAGTTAAAAATAAGATTGCTTAGAATTTTAAATGTTTATTAACTTTAAAATGATTCCACGGAATTCTTTTTAAACAAAATACATTCCGTTACTGTCATAATATTTTGTGTGTTTTTATATATAAAATTTTTTCGTGAAAAAGGAATGTGAGAATTAAACCGCTTCTGAATTACTGTTAATTGGATGCCTTTTTTTATCATAACTAATTCCAGTGTTACCATTGCTTTCTTTTTCTTAATGCCCATCTTTCAAATTTTTTTGTTCTACTTAAAGAGTATTTAATTTAATAGTTAACATAAACACTTGTATTTTATCCAATTGCGAAAAAAAAAATTGGCCGGATATGTTAATTTTTTATTTACGTATAACATATGGTAGCTTTGGTTTTCCCGACAAATTGTTCGAAATGGGTGAATCGTATTGCAAAAAACTTTCATTAAAAAAATGTTGCCCGGACAAAAATTTTGGTCGGAAACAGTGGGTGGGTGAATCCACATAAATAAAATTTTTTTTGTTTTCATTTTTATACAATCTTTCTTAATATATAAACAAAAATATGAAAATATAATGAAAATGGCTATCAACACACGCATTGCTCCAAGCCCGTATGCATCGCAAAAAGCTAGCAGACAAATATTTATTGATTATTTTTAGGGTTTCGTGCATCAAAAATGTATAGGAACCCTATTGTTTTCACTACGCTGTCCGTCTGTCCGTCAGTCACAGGCTGTTTTCTCGGGAACCGCAAGCGCTTCGGACCTGAAACTTTCACAGAATATGTAAAACTTTGGCCGTAACAACAACAAATACATGCCAGCTAAAAATTAAAGCGAGCAACGAAGCATATTGAAATACTAACGTAATATACAGACACTTATATATAGACACTTTAAATTTTCAAAGTTAGCGTTAATTGGTGTAGTCTGTAGAATAATAAACACTGATATTTAAAACAATAAAAATTAAAGGGTGTTCCATGAGATAATGTAATTTTGACTATGTAATTTAGACAATTAGCTGTATCTTGGACACCGTTACAGACAAACTCTTGAAATTCTAAAAAACGCTAAAACTAAAAAAATTCAAAAATTAAAAAAATTTCAAAACGAAAAATCGTCAAAATAAAAAAAGCGCTTAAAGGAAAAATACCCAGAAATAAAAAATGGCTATAACGCAAAAACTAAAAAGATCGCCAAAAAATTTAAACGCCAAAAACCGAAAAAGTCGAAACGAAAAAAGCACTAACACAAAAAAAACGCTAAAACTTAAAATATCGTCAAAAATCGAAAAAACCGTCAAAAATGGAAAAAAATCATGAAAACGAAAAAAAGTGCCAAAACAAAAAATACAAAAACCGAGAAAATCGCTAAAACGAAAAAAAATGTCAAATCTGGAAAAAAACGCTAAAGCTAACATATCAAAAAATAAACCGAAAAAATTCGCAAAACCGAAAATTGCGCCAAAAAATAAAAAAAGTGCCAAAGCTAAAATAAATCGCTTAAACCAAAAATATCGTCAAAAAGTGAAAAAACTTTAAAACAAAAAAAAAAGAAGTTAAAGCCAAAAAGTCGCCAAAACTAAAAAATTGGCAAAAACCAAAAAACGAAAAATCGCAAAATAAAAGAAAAATTAAAAAAAAAAGGAAAAAACGCAAAACCACAAAAAAAATTCCTAAATCAACAAAAAAAAAACTTTAAAATATTGAAAAACTAAAATTAAACGAAAGCAAAACGGAAAAATTGCTAAAATGGTAAAACCGAAAAACGAAGAGGGATATATGTGTATTCGTACGGAACCCTTCGTGTGCAAGGCAAAGTGGCACTTTACCGAATTTAATTCTCATTTGGTTACATTTTTAAAAAGTTTTAGTTAAAAAAATTTTTTTTGGGTTGTGGCAACACTGAAGATCTTTGAAAATCTTTTCAACAATATTATTTGTCAAAACAAATTAAGAGCTGATTATATTATTTTTTGGTTGCTTTTTCCCAAAAGATAATTTTTGACTAATTTGTTTCTCAATTAAACAATGCTCTTGGTCAAATAATTTTTAATTTGTGATAAAAACCTTGTACACAATTGTAAATCTCTAGTTTTTCAATGTGGCAAAAATCTAATGCTATTTTAACAATTTTATTTTCAAAACTAATTTGAAACTGACAAAAGGTTTATCAAATTAATATTTTCTAAAACTATATCAGAATTAAAAATTTTTTGTATGATTGCGTAACTTTAATATAAATAAATTATTTTAAAAGCAATGAAAATATAGTTACTTAAAAATGATTTCCATTTTTTCTTTAACAGGATTGAATAAAAAATTCGATTTTAATTTTTTGTGCGTTTATGGCCTTTTATAGTTTCGCTGGCGCTATGAATGTATAAAATCAAACTTTGTATAAATGTTAACATATGAAAACTATTGTTTTAAAGTTTTTTGTGATTTAAAGCTAATTTGTAATACTATTGGCGCCCGTCTTTGCTAATTTCTGTCCGCTTCGAAGTCAGCAATTTTCATCAATGAATTACAATAACTAAAACTTCAATTAACAAAACTTTTTTAGGTTGCGAAAGTGAACTAAAACTTTTTATTCATAATTTTTGGTTTGCTTTTATTAAGACATGAATGAATAAAGAAGTTAAAAAAATGTTACTGTGTTAATTGAACAATAAAAAAATGCCTGTATAAAATAGTAATGGTTGCTTTAAAAACTTTATTGAAAGATTGACAAAAAAAAATCATTAAAACACAGCTACAGCAAGTTTTAAGTATTATTATTATTATTATTATTATCTATTTTTTTTCTTTATTACACATGTACAAACAAACTTGTTAATTTAATAAGCAAAAAAGTCTTAATTGTCAACTTGAATTTTTGCACTTTGTTTTGAAACAATTTTTTTGACCTTAAAAAATTAAATTTGTTAACAAAATTTGGAATGAGTTAAATTAAAGCAAAACATTACTTTACACTTAATAAATTTTTAGAGTTCAGTCAGTTACTTTTTCAAATTCACTTTTACTTTGAATATCAAAACCATTTTCCTTCAACTGATTTGAAAATTCTGAAAGTATAAGAGCGTATAAAAGTATATCGGTGATTCTCACAGACGTGGAACGGGATACCCCCTCCCCCTTCCAACCGAATAAAATATAGCCAATTTCCAATTTCTATAGTGTTTCTAAAAGAAATTTTGCAAAATAATATGGGCCAGTTAAAAGTTACCCCCCAAAGCTCAAGCTGGATCCGCGCCTGCTGACTATTGTTAAATTTTTCTTAACTTGAACTAAGATCACACTATCGGCGCAATGTACCGATTTTCTTCGGCCCATAGTGCTATTTTGGTGGCAAAAACCAATTTTTCGACTATTACTTTTCAAAAATCAAATGATGCAGAAAAGTCAGTAATTGGTTTTCGTAAAAAGGCACATTCCCTGAAAAGTTTTCCTGCATGTCATCAGGGATTGTGTTAGTAATTATAAAATATTTTTTTTTCAAGTTTTTTCTATACTATTACGGGAGATATTGGCGAAATAGAGAAAAAAGTCGGGTCCAAAATCCAAAATTTCAAAATTCAAAGCCCCATATCTTTGAAAATTGTTAAAATATCTTAAGGCAGTAAACTCTATTTTTTGTTATCTATTGATAAACTTTACACAAAGATAATATTCATTAAAATCACAACACTTGCAAAAGTTATGAGGCCGACAAAGTTTTTCATGGCAGGTAGTAAATTTTGACGCCTTGTAGCACAACGTGTGTTTCAACACACAGAAAAAAAGTAAACTTCATATTTGTTTCATATTTATTCTACATGATTCTACATTTTTCCGTTTTTATAGGTTATATAGCGATTTTATAGGTTATGAGAAACACTAAGGATTTTGAATATCACAAACATTTTTTGGATTGTGTTTTTCACTCAAGTTAATCTAAACACCATTATCTTTCTTTTTCATTATAATATTTTTTTAATTTGTGTACCTATTTAACCAAGCGCTGTTACAAAGGGGGGGAGGGTGGTTGGGGAATATTTCTGCAATGACAAGCTTATGTAAAAATCATTGGCAATTATTAAAATTTTCACTACTTCCGAAACACTAGTTCTACATTTTTATGAGTTCTTCGTGATATAATGAAGTAATACAAATGTATACACAAAAAAAAAGAAATATGAAATCAACATGACGCAATTGTGATTGGAAGTAATATTAAATTTACAAGAAATAATTTGTCGTTAAGTGTTTTGGTGTTTATTTGCTTTGGTCATTGCTACAGTCCACTATTTAATTAGTCATGTGACTTTTTTTTGTTTATTCTTACACGTGTCGGGTATGTAGACGACAAAAACGATTTACCAGCGAAAATACACTACTGCTGGTTAAAAATTACCATTGTGTCATATTAATCTTAAATTAAAAATTATTAATCTAACCTTAAATCTATTTGATTTAAAATTTGTCACTGTTAAAACAACTTTGCTATAAACGTTACATTTCATTTTAAATCAACATGACTATAACCTTAATTTCAAACAAGTTGTATGTTAGATAACCATTTAGATCATGTTAAATTCAAATGAAACTCATTTTACTTCCGATGGGTATTTATTTAGTGTACTTATAGTATAGTTTGAAGCTATTGTGGCTGCAGTGGTTAGCGCGTGAACTATCATGCAAGTGGCACGAGTTCAAATCTTCGTTGGGACAGCCAACTACACTCTAAAACATTACTTCAAATTTACGATCATATATTGTCTAAATTTGTGTTGAAAATTTCTCCTTGTCTAAAATTACATCGATTTTGTAGTCATTTTGTTAAAGAAAACACCTTTCAAATTAAACATATTTAGTCCAAGTGGAAAAAAATGTAACTTAAAGTATAATATGGCTATGGCTGAATGGTAGATACGTCAGACTATCAGTCAGGAGGTCGCGGTTCTAACCTGTACGCAGCCAGTCGCTTTTTTTAATAAAAACATTTTGTTGAAAAATAATGCGTGTGTAATTTTAGGTTGATAATAATCTGTAAAGTGTTGCCGACTATTATCGATTTAATTTTCAACAAAAGTGTTTTAGAGTGTACACCACGAAGTTTTCTGATGCCTATGCTAATAACCATCACGTAAGTAAAATAATTAATAAAATAGCTACATTAAAGACATGTTGTTTCAGCTTGATATAACTACAATTCAACATAGTTCTTAGGGTTGTTTCAATATCAAATTCACATTGTTTCAACTCGAAATAACTTTGATTCAACATGATTTTTCGTATTATTTCCATATCAACTTCATTTTGATTTAACTGTACTGCAATATTAAATCAACATGAAATATAGTTAGTTCAAGATTATAGCAAAGCATGTTTAATTTACCTGAAACGCCTGTGAAGAAAAATCACTATCGAAAAATGTTAAATGTTTTCGCAGATATTACATTGAAATTTTTCTGTGTGGAGACAGTAGCCGTGATACTTTTAGTAAAAACCAAATATTTTATTATCATAAGTGTTAATTAATCAAATTAAAAATCTATCAAACCAAAGAACTTTAAGTCTAACTAATTCAAATTGTAATTTAATTTTATTATAATACAACACTTTCTTACCGTCTTATTCCTAAGTGCTGCACATTTGTTTTCTTTTTTTTATCTGCTAGTGTAGTAACTGAAATTAGACAAATAAAATTTAAAATTAATATTAAAAAAAATTTCCTTAAAACTTTTAAATTTTTATTATTTATTTAATTAAATTTAAAAGATAGTTTTAAAATTTTGCATAAACTTTTTCTAATCCTGTTTGAAAACCACTTTTGCAATAAAAAAATAGCATTAGAAAATCATTTAATGCAACACCTTTAATGTAGAAGTTGCATGTGTGATAAAGTGACATACGTCATGTTGAGTCTACAAAATGCTTCTTTTTGTCTTCTTTCACTCTCAATGCTGTTTGTAATATAACATTAGCCAAACGCCTAGTTTACAAACGGAATAGGTAATGGAAAATGTTAACAGAGTTATTTAAAGGAATTCAAAGTTGGCTTAGCAAGATTTAAAAAAGGAAATTTGGTAGTTATTGTGCATTTTGGTGTAAGTTATTCAGACCTCTAAAGACTTATGAAACAAACTCTGTGAAATATTTTTTTTAGGGTCGACCGAATTCTTATCGCATTAATCGTGGATGTGTAGAAGTCCCACCAAATATCTATGTTAAATGAATTTTTAGCAATGAACTCTAATATTCTTTTAAGTTCACTCTTTTAATACCCTGTATTACACATATTATAATGATGATCACAGGTTTTCAGTTAAATTTATAAATTTTTCTTTTACCTCTATCCTTAACAACTTGTTGCCTCGGCTATTGTGGTCATATGGTGTGGTATGGCATTGGTTAGTTGGTGGATATACTTGATAGATATTGCTGTTGTTATTGTTGTAGTTTTTTATGCCTGATGACATGCGCTTTAAGCCTTTTGATGCCATGACAGTTGCATTCATATAATCCACACACAAAAAAAAACTAAGAACCAAACAACTAAACAAATGGAAAAAAATTACCATGTTGCATAGTGTCATACTTAAGTTGCCACAACTAAAACGACAAACAGCGCAACAAAAAAATAACAACGAAGAAGAAACCTACAACAAATAACAAACATTTGACTTGATGCGATTATATGCACGCACATCCCAGCCAAGACAAGTCAAGTATGTTGCAGATGAATACAAAAAAAAGCCAAATACATACAATAAAAGTAATAAGAAAACCAAAAAAAAAAAAGAAGACGAATCTGCTTATCTACGGTGATCCATCATTGGTCCAAAGAAGAAAAAAAAACACTTTACCCAAAGAGCGCGTATATGTGTGTATGTGTGTTTGTGTTTATGTTAAGATAAAAACGGGCACAGAAATTGTGCATATTGTAAAATTTATAGGCCACAGGTGATTTTTTGTTAATTTTTTTTCTCTTTTACTTTTACAACGTGATCTTATGAGGCTGAAAATGTATACTGGCCAGTGCAATAACAACAAGAAATCTTAATATGCGGGCGTTAAGTTTTAAAATATGCTAAAATATGTCAGAACCTTTTTAAAAACCATAAAACAACAAGTGTCACCTTTAGTTTTGAGGATAAAACTTCAGCAGCCAACATAACCGCAAAGGAACCAGAAAAACCAGTGAATCAAAAAATGTTGAAGGCAAAAATACATTCCTTGAGTTTTTATTTTCATTATTGTTGTTTAATATTGATTACGCTCCCACGGTTTTCGTATGTTGAAATAACAAACAAAAAATGTGAGCAACAATAAAATGTTAGTCAACCATAAAACCAGGAAATTTTTATTTAAAGAAAAACCACAAAGTGACTACAACGAGTTGTAAAAAACAATAAACACCCTCGTTGAGGAAATTAATACCGGGGAATGCAATTATACAAAAGAATTAAGGGAATTAAGGAGAAGTTAATTTTTTGGTGAAACTTTGAAGTAGTTGTTAACTTTTACTTTGAAATTTCCTTGAATTATACAATTGCTATACATTTTTATGTATTTATAATAGATATGACCGAGCTGCGAATTCTGATGGATTCAACGAGGGTTGGTTCTACTCTACAACCCACAACGAAAGAAAGGATTGTCCAAAAAATTACATTACATACATACGCACTCTTCTTTCTCTTAATGACGACTAAATGAAAGAGCGTAAGAAACTGACAGCAATGATTTATAATTTAACTTAATAGCACATATTTTCTGCAGAAAGTCCAGTTAAAGGCCGAATAGGACGAAAAGAATTCTTTATTGAAACCGCCATTTGACATGCTTAGAATAGAAAATCCTTCGGAAGAAAGGCTAGACATCAATGGCCATGTGCAAAAAACCTTTACATTAGCTTTAAAGTTCAAATTAGTTACCAAACACTTTAACGGCCCATTTGATAATGTACGATTAAAGGTTAACGTGCACTTTAGCGGCAAGTTTTCTATGCCGAACTTGCCGCCAAAGTCCACCTTAACTTTTAATCGCACATTGTGAAAAGGACCGTAAGGCTAACAAACCTTTGTCAAGATATGTTACGCAAAATACTACTTTTATTAATTACACTATGCAACAAGAACATTGCCGGAGAGTACTACTACCCTAACGACAGAAAAAGTTGAAATTTTAAATTATATGAAGAGATTTTTTTTAATTTGGGATTTTTGAAGAGGCTGCTCATCTGATTTGATCATAACTTCTAAAAAGGTTATCCAATTTTATTACAAAAATCACTAAAAAAACTTCAAATAAAATTGCCTTTAAGCCGCTCTAACATTAATTTTTTTATGTACTCAATGGTTTGAGAATTATTCAAACCGTAATGATAAAAAATAAATATATGAGTATTTCCACAGGAAAGTCTACTTTCCGTCACGTTCAACGCCAAGCAATTATGCTGATTTTTTCAAAGCAACGTAAGTTTTTTTATACTTCTTCGTATATTTGTGTAGTCCGTAAGTAGCTCTATAGTTAGTAAAATTTTAGGAAAAATTGAACCACATTGTTCTGAAACACAAGCTTACTTTCTTGGTGTCGAATGTGACAGAAAGTGGACTTTCCTGTGGAAATGCCCATATATATATATATATATATATATATATATATATATATATATATATATATATATATATATATATATATATATATATATATATATATATATATATATATATATATATATATATATATATATATATATATATATATATATATATATATATATATATATAAATATATATATATATATATATATATATATATATATATATATATATATATATATATATATATATATATATATATATATATTTATATATATATATATATATATATATATATATATATATATATATATATATATATATATATATATATATATATATATATATATATTTTTTTTTTTTTTTTTGCAAAACCGAAATATTTTTATTTTTCTAATATATAAAAATCGAAAACTAAAAAATTATACCACTTTTATTCACTAACCGTTAAGCTATATATGAGTGATTCCACGTACAACGGTCCTATGCAAGAAAAAAATAATTTTCTTATTTTTTAATAAGAATCTCTCAATTGATGTTTTTAGAGTATGAAACTTATAGGAAAAATAAAAAAGGTACATTATTTAATATTTTTAAGCAATTTAAGGCACTTTTAAATGATTATCCACGAAACATTTTGCTCTCCTTCTTTGTATGATTAATATTTATTTCAGATTTTCTATTCTTCCCTTTCTCATTATTAATAAAAACTCTTATCTCTGGAAAGAGTATAAATTTTTCGCTTTTTATTCAATTTAAAAATTACTCAGCTAGAGTATTCTGCTGTCTATAATAGAACGGATAGCAAATAATTTAAAGTGTTATTATTTCCTTATGGTTTATTTTTATGTCATTTATATTAATGAAATCAATAAAAAAAAATTATTTCTTCAATAGTTTTTAAATTTTCGTATTAGGTCACACCCGTCGGTCACACCCGTCACATTTTAAAACTAGTTTCTTGTTAAGAAAACTAATTTTTGGTTAAACAGTAAATATGTAATACAGCTAAAACACTTTGAACAGACAGCTATGCCAAAATTATTGTGTACGTTTTACAGAATTTATGCTGAAAGTCATAATTCTTTAAAACTAAGATTAGTAAGGTCACACCCGTCGCAGCTTTCTGACGACCATTCTGAGCAGGAATCGTGTTCTTTTAGTGTCTACCCGTTATTCAACGACTATAAGCTTAATGGCCTTGCGAGTCGCAACCTTTTTATAAGTAAAAAATTTTATATTCTGTATTTATAAGAAAAAATATGTGTGAAGTGGTCACACCCGGCTAAATAAAATTACTCATATATCACAAATAAAATAAGCTTTATTTCATGAAAATCGATAAATAAATATTGATTTTATTCACAATAAATTGAAATTACCTGATTTTTGCCAAAAAATTGAGTTTTAGAGACATTGCTGCACCCATTTTATCATAACTTTTGCAAGGTTTTTCTAATTTCCTTAAAGAAAAGCACTAAAAGACTTGCAACAGAATTACCTTTAAGCCATTTTAATATTTGTTGAATTCACAAGCTCAGTCGTATGGTTTATCGTTTAAAAAAAGGCGATACTTGTTTATGTGCTGGTGGATAGAAAAATTTATTGTACCGTTATTTTGTCATATTTTAAATGTCAGTTCAATGTAATTTTTCGCTAACATGCGATTTTTCGCGTTTTTCCGAATTCGTTTTTTGTTTTTAACGGTGTTGGCGATTTCTAATCAATTTTAGGGCTTGTTTCCGATTTTGCAACTTCTCGCGATTTTTTGAAAAGCTCGCGATAAAAGCTACTTTTTGCAAGTTTTCAGCTTCCATACACTTTTGCCGACATCGACAAAAATATTTGCCTGAATTTCTTCTACAAAGTTGCTGAACATACTATATACCTCAGATGTAGAGAAAACATAGTTTCATATACCAATATGCTGTAGGAACAAACCAAATGGGGGCAATGTTAATCCATCCCCTTAAAATAAAATTGCGATATGGTCTTTCAACACGCGGCAAACGTATATTTGTTTTTGTCTCCTCTACTAGAATCGGTTGTCTGAACCCCGAATTTTTATTTCGTCTTGTATAGTGTAATTGAAAAAAGGATAGCATTTTGACTGCATAAGGATCGAACTTAATTAACATCATAATGTTTTCGAGATCATCCACGAACTAATCATCAGAGTTCTTGTCATTACTTTCCACTGTGTCAGAGTGGTGAAGTCAAGTACTTAAACATCCAAACAATTTTTCTTGAAAATTGTTAGAAGTGCGAAAAAATTTGCGAGCTTTATCTAGCAGTTGTATCTTGGTGATATATAAATTTGTCACTTTTTTGTCTTTGTCTTAGCTCTTTATTGCACGAGAATTTTCCTTCTACCCAACCTATTTAAAAGAGTATGGTTTTCGAAAGAAAATTTTTAGTTAAGCAGTTCATATTCACAGATTCCGTTTAAATTCCGTAGTTGTCATTCCGAAAAAGTTCTTAGATACCGGTTACTTTGTATTTCTGTTTTACAATAATATCGTTTTTATACCTTGACCGTTTGTTTTCTCTTATTTTTAGAAACAAAGCTCACATGGAAACATATGACGAAATATTTATTTGACGCTCCTAAAAGTATGCACATTTTTATCCGACTGCGCGACGCAAAGAAGGGTATGTGGTTATCGGCCTATGTATGTATATATGTATGTGTGTTCCTTTGCGGCACTATATAAACCGAACGCGTAGATCGATTTTGACGATTCTTACGTCAATCGATTCATCTTAATTCGGGGAGTGTCAGTAAAGATATGACAGTAGTCAAAATTCAATATGGCGGCCAACAGACACCATTTTGTTTATACGAAAAAAATAAAAAGTCGGCAAACTATCAGCCGTGTCACAGATTCCGTTCGGATTGGTTTTGATTCCGTATTATGTCATTCCGAAAAAGTACATTTTTGGTTCTATAGACTCCATTTATTTTGTATTTCGTTTTTACAATAGTAAAGTTTTTATACCTTGAGGCGTTTGTTTACTCTTGTTTTTAGATGCAAAGCTCACATTGAGCTTTTTATTAACATGGAAAGCTCATGACCAAATATTTATTAGAAGCTCCTAAAAGTATGCACGTTTTATAGTTGTAACTGCAAATGAAGTCAGTAGAAAAGTGTTTTTCATATGCACTTTGAAATTTAAAAGTGGTTTGATTACGGAGAAAATTTCAGTTTTTCGTTTTCTAAAGAACCAACTTACGGAATTGAAACCACTTCCGATCGGAATGGTATTATGTGACATGGCTGTATATCCAAATGGGTATCAGTCGACAGGTATTTGCAAATCATCTTTAGGTTTCTCTTATAATTTTTAATTTCGAATGACCATTTTGGATCTGTGAGGGTTGTTTTCTTTTATTTTTTACGCAGTCGGGTTTTTTGATTTTTTTGAGTATTTAGTGCAAATGAAGTTAGCAGATAAGTGTTCACCAATTCCGCTTTAAAAAGTAAAAGTGGTTTGATTACGAAAAAACAGCCGTGTCACAGATTCCGTTCGGATTGGTTTTGATTCCGTATTAAGTCATTCCGAAAATGTACATTTTTGGTTCTATAGATTCCGTTTATTTTGTATTTCGTTTTTACAATGATAAAGTTTTTATACCTTGAGGCGTTTGTTTACTCTTGTTTTTAGATGAAAAGCTCACATTGAGCTTTTTATTGACATGGAAAGCTCATGACCAAATATTCATTAGATGATCCTAAAAGTATGCACGTTTTTTAGTTGTAACTGCAAATGAAGTCAGTAGAAAATTGTTTTTCAATTCCACTTTGAAATTTAATGCGGTTTGATTACGAAGAAATTTTAAGTTTTTCGTTTTCTGAAGAAGTAACTTACGGAATTGAAACCACTTCCGAACGGAATGGTATTATGTGACATGGCTGATTATTTTATTAATTAAAATAACGCCTGAATCAATTTTGATTTACAAGCAAATAAGTTCAAAATAATCATATTAATAAAAGTTATTTTTATTTCCTTTTTTAAGTTAAAATTCCTCTCAATTAGAAAAAAATTCCTAATATTTATTTTGTATTAACATATAAGTCTATTAACAAGGCTCAATTACCGGTAGATTACTTACATGCTGACTTAATTTCTCAGCAAGTTTGTTGGTTTTTTTTTAATTTTTAAATTGACTTTGTTAAAGAAAACATTTTTTTTAAATAAAAAATTATATATAAATGAATATATATATTTATTATATAATTTCTTATGACTTTAATTGAATTAAATTTCATGTGCCATAAAATGTAGCCATAATGTTATAGTACTTTCAGTTGCAGTATATGATAACAATTTTAAAAGTCAAACTAAATTGAAAACAAAAAGTGTTGAAAGTATAATATTTTATCCAAACGAAAATGGTATATTAAAGCAAAACTCTAAAGTGCACTTTGGTTGCTACTGATTGCAAACTTCAGCCGCTGTTGTTGCTGCTGTTACAATAAAAAACGCGACAGACCATATAATGATTGTAATTACATGTACCGTAGCTGTATAGTTAAGTTTACTTGGCTTTAATATAACATTGAAATATTTTTTTTTGTTGTAATTTTTTGAAGGAGGGAGAATTGTTTCTGCTAGTTACATTAGCTTTAAAATTTTTTCTTTTCTTAAAAATTTTTTTCAGTTTTTTTTTTGTTGTACGGTTTTACATTGTAACATTGCTACCATTTTAATGTTATTTTTGTGGCAAATAAGCATTAGATTTATGGCTTAAATTTTAAAGCAAGCCATGTGCACATGCAAGAATGTGTGAGGCTTAGTGATTGAGTGGCTGTGAAGGTAAGCAGCAAAAAAAAAATTAAAACGTAAGCACGCTTGCGCACATGCCATTATTATGTTATTTTAGTTTTTTTTTTAACTAAGTCTTCTTCTTTTCAAGAGACAAAAGAAAATGCAATCCAACTACTTAGAAAACTATAAAATGTACAAACTCTTTACCAAACCATCCCTCCTTCAGCATTTTTTTTGTAGAAAAAAAAAAGAGTTAAACAATAAACACATTTATACACGAAAATATGTATAAGTTACATTTTTAGTTAACTTTTCTAGATTTAGCACGCGCTGCTAATTCTTGTTTACAAAACACCATTTAAACCATGGCATCTATCCATCTAACTAATATGAGTGAAAAAATTTATATATAAAAAACCACCCGACTGAATCATCATAAACACACCTAGAACACCATTTCCAAAAGTAACTACAAGCTTCAGAATTTACACATGAAACTTTAAATATCTTCGATAGATATCTATGATTTTCCTTAAGTAAAAAGCCGTAAATTATTTTTTGAGTCTTTAAATAGATTTATTTATTTAAAAATCATGATAATAAGCTAATAAAAAAAGCACTTGAATTAATTTTATCCAATCTATATTTCAGAGCGCCACTACACAGAAAAAACTAACTTTTCACTTCAAATACCAAATTCCCTGAATCAAATGTAAATTTGTTCAATTTAGGTCCTATAAAGAAGTTTGTAAACTCAAATGCAAAAATTTGTAATAATTTGATTGAAAAATAGTTCTGATTTTTTCAATAAACAAAATTGTTTCAATCAAAAAATGTTTTAGAGAAATATAAAAAATAAATCAAAGAATTTCATAATTTTATCAGGTTGGCAACATTGGCGGTAGGTAAATGAAATGATATAATAAGTCAAACAAAATTATTTATCAAACTAAATAGAGACAATAATAAAGATTTAAAATCAGTTTCAAAAACATGTTTGTTTAAAAAAAAAAGCTGTCATAATTTTTTCTGTGTATACATCCATTAATTTAGATACAAAACTTAGTAAAACTGATTACTTGATTTTTAATTTCCTCATCTTTTGTACTTTTTAAGGGAATTACATAACATTAAGTTTGGAATTTGGCATTTTCAAATGAAATTGGCAGTTATATAGGAATATATATACTAAATACCAAGGAAGAAAAAAAAAACAAGATTTGTCTCTAGGAGCCCCGAACTTCCCAAAAAAAAATTACAGCAAATCCCAAAAAAGGGATTTTTCCGTATTTTCGCTGTATTGTTCTTATTTTTCGCTGGGCGCAAATAATTTTTTGGTAAATGTTTAAGGGCACATTAGGCTTCAAGGTGACTTAATACCCTTTTTGATTACAGCCTTGCGATTTCAGAAAACGTGCCTCAAAGCTGATATTTGCAAAAAAAAATTTGGTCTATTTTGAAACGCTCAATAACAAAAATTTTGAAAAATATTTTTCAGTGATCTGCTTTATACTATTACGTTTCAAATAAGTATAAATATGGCGTAAGTTTTGTTGCAAAAAAAATTATAATTGCGAAATAATTATCCAACTTTTTTCTGAAAAAAAGGGCAGAAATCGAATTTTTAAAAATTTTAATTTAACCTTTGACTGAGTAGTGGTTTTTGAGCCAAATTTTTTTAAAATATTAATAATATTGCTAGCAATCAACAAAAATAGTTTTTGCGAATCGCAATAAAGATTTAACTTCCCCATTAGCAAAACTGTCGAATAAGGTGGGTAAAAAGCTAAAATGTTTTGTCGAATATCTCCTAAACTGTAAGCGCAAACCCATAAATGTAGTAGACTTTTTTAACTCAAGTGCCTATTTCACCAATTTATTTAAATATCGATTCATATAATTTTTCCATACAAAAATGAATGAAAATCGATATTTAAATATGAATTGATATTTAAATAGAATTGGTGAAAGACGCTCTTATACAGGAAAATTTACTTGAAAAAACTCGTTTTTATCAGATCAAAAACATTACCTTGGAATATGCTTAAGAATCGGACTGCGCGCTTAGAAACGGCGGATTTATTTAAATTATTTTCCAAACTCCTCCACTGTGAGTCGTCAGGCATGTTATTTTTGTGTGTTGTACAGTGTAACTATATCTTTTTTAACACAAGCTTACAAGAGTTTGGAGCGAAGCAACTGAAAGTTGTTTCTTATGTATTTGGAATGCTGAATCCGAATCTGTAGTTGGTTTATTATTTTTTTTTTTTGTTCTAGTTTTCGAGATGTATACTTTTTTCAAAAAGCAAGCGGTTGTATAACAAATGTTAACATAACTAGGGAACGGTTTGTGCTATTCAATTAAAACACAAAATCAAAACTTGATAACAATATTATCTTCGAGTCACGTCAACATTATTTCTTTAATCTGTTCAGTAGTTTCAAAGATTCCGGTGAACTTATGCCAAAAAAAAATATATTTGATAAAAAGTTTTGTTTTTAATTCATTCAAAAAACGAGTAAATTCGGTAAAGTGCAAGTTTGTCTCGCACACGAATACTCATATATCCCTTTTCGTTTTTGGTTTTTTTTTCATTTTCTTTCGCTAAGCGATTTTTTTTGTTTTGGCGTTTTTTTCTTTTTTTTTTGATTTTTTCGTTTTTTTGCGATTTTTCGTTTTTTTTGGCAATTTTTTGTTTGTTTTTTTTTTCGATTTTATAAATTTGGCAATGTTTTGCGTTTTTTTTTTGTTTTAAAATTTTTTCACTTTTTGACGATATTTTAAGCGATTTATTTTAGTTTTGGAACGTTTTTCAGATTATGTGCTTTTTTCGGTTTTGGAGATCCTTTCGGGTTTTTTCGATTTTTTACTTTTGGCGTTTTTTTTCAGTTTTGACATTTTTTTTTGTTTTGGCGATTTTATCGGTTTTTGGATTTTTTAGCGAGTCTCTTTTTTTGGCACTTTATTTAGTTTTTGGTGATTTTTTTTTATTTTTGGCGTTTTTCATTTTTTTTTTGTTTTCTTAGCGACTTTTCGTTTTTTGGCATTTTGTTTTTTTCCGGTTTTTTAGTTTTGGGGATTTTTTTGGTTCTAGCGTTTTTTTTTTGTTTTACAGTTTTTTTTAGTTTTTGGCGATATTTTTACTTTAAGCGATTTATTCTAATTTTGTCACTTATTCAGTTTCGGTGATTTTTTAAGTTTTGGAGATTTTTTCGGTTTTTGTGATTTTTTTACTTTTACCGTTTTTTAGTTTTGACACTTTTTTGTTTGTTTTGGCGATTTGATCGGTTTTTAGATTTTTAGCGAATGCCCTTTGGCACTTTATTTCGTTTTGGTGATTTTTTTTCCATTTTTTGCGGTTTTTTTTACTATATTTTTAGTTCTAACGTTTTCCTTTTTTTGTTGTAGTACTTTTTTTCGTTTCGCAATTTTTTTTTTTTGGTTTTTGAGGTTTTTTTGTTCTTTGGCGATCATTTTAGTTTGCTTTTGGTGCTTTTTTCCTTTAAGCGCTTTTTCCATTTTTACGATTTTTCGTTTTGAAATTTTTTTTAATTTTTTAATTTTTTAGTTTTAGCGTTTTTTTTAAATTTCAAGAGTTTGTCTGTAATGGTTTCGAAGATACAGCAAATTGTCTAAATTACATAGTCAAAATTACATTAACTGATAGAATACCGTTTAGTTTTTATTGTTTTAAAATCAGTGTTAATTATTCTACAGACTACACCAATTAACACTAACTTTGAAAATTTAAAGTGTCTGTATATAAGTATCTGCATAGTACGTTAGTATTTCAATATGTTTCGTTGCTCGCTTTAGAGCACCCTTTAGTTTTTAACTGTCATATAATAGCTGTTGTAGCAGCCAAAGTCTTACCATACTCTGTGAAAGTTTCAGGTCCGTAGCTCCTACGTTTTCCGAGAAAGATGCCTGTGACAGATGGACAAACGGATAGCGAAGGGAAAACTATAGGGTTCCATTACACTTTTGGTGTACGGAACCTTAAAAAGTAAAAAATCCGTTATTTTTCTATTGGCATACAGGTAAAAAGGGGTTTCAAATAATACACGCCATATTTTATTAAAATCGATTCAGAATTTTTGATTTTAGTTACAATTAAGTGAAGGTGGGGGGACAAAGGAAGCATTCCACTTTTTCTTATCATATAAAATCCGCAAACATAACAAAAACACTTTAAATCGAATTTGCACTTTTCTCTTTGCATTTTCACAGATTTTTTAACAAAAAAATTTAAGAATAAAATTGAGATGGCGTTTCCACCGATGTCAACAGCGCGACTGTCATTATGACAGTGCAGTGCAGCCAACATGCGAGAACCCGAAAACTAGAAGCAATCTTGAAAAACGAAACCCATTTCAAATTCATCGCCTCAAATAACGTTAGAATTTGTTCTCATAGGCTCGGATCCAAAAGTTGACCGGAATTTGTAAACTTCAATAATACTCATACCCCTCTGGCTACTAAATATTCCATGGTAAATTAAAAGCAATAGCTCATAAATCTAACAACAATTTTCTTAGAAACAATAAAACCCATTGCCAGTATTGAAGGAAACGGTGTTTAATTGTGTTCCAACAATTCTTGTTGATATACAATATGAAGTGTTATGCAGTAGTACATAGCGTTGGTGGTAGTGGGTCTGTTCAAACGAACGAAGAAAATAGCACAATAAAAAATTGTTGCAAATACTTAGTTAAAGAAGCGAACAACTAAACAACCTTATTTATAATAGTACTTAATATGTGGCATAGCTTGACCATTCTTTATGGTAATAATAGGTAATAATATAGTTTTGTGGTTATAACGAAGATTATGTTTAAAAGCCTGCCTGACTAGCACAATAATACGCCAACAACAACAGCAACAGCAAAAACAACAATAACAGCAAAAAACTAAACTAATTGCAAAAGCTAAACAATTTCCTATTGAAAAATAAAACCACGCCAACTAAAACAGTATCAAACAACAATTGTTGCATGGATTTCTTTTTAAAGAAAAAAAGAAAAAAATGCAATGCATATAGCCAAGAACAAGTAAAAACTGGTCTAGAAATATTTTAAACATATAGCTTGAAAACATATAAAGTAGTAATTTCACATGTCCACCCTCGTCTGGTAATTGCAACATGTTCGTATCAGGAGCATAAGGAAAAATAGCAATTAATTTCTTAGAACAAATAAATGAAGTTTCTGAGATATAAACTTGATTTATAATAATAATTTTTTATGTAAAAATAAGCAGGAACTAATTAAAAAAATTTTATTTAAGGGCCTTGTTTATAAGCATGAAATAGTATTTTACCATTAAAATACAACCCTGGTTTTTATAAATAACAGCAGGCATATCGCCCTATAAAATGCAAAAGAGCCTATCTACATTTTTAAAAAAGCTTTTAGGAGAGATAAAAACTTAATAAAAAGCAAACTATAGTGATTATAAGTATTGTTTTTTTCATCATAGTGTCATTAATTCACACTTTGTTAATTATATTACCCAGAAAAAAATCTTTTTTATAATGACAATATTTTGCTATTTATTGAGTTGTTTATCTCTCCTGATAATTATTTAAAAATATAAATTGGCCATTTTGCATTTTATATGACGATATATAATATTTTGTCCATTTTCAGCTGATTAATTTATATCGGTAGTCTAAACACACACGTTTCCTATGTTATATTGTTTCTGATAGATTTTTTCTGCCCGAAATATTTAGTAGCAGTCAGCATCATAAATCCGCGAACCAAACAGGAGTCGCTTTGCGCTTGAACAACGTTAAGAAAACATAATTGAAATAACTTGGAATTTAGTTATCCTATTAAAAAAAAAGTAGTGTAGTTTTTTGGAACGAAGTTTGTTATGGCATGTTATGCATGTGATATGCAGCATATAATGTTTTTTATGTTGGGGTAAAAGGAAATTTTAAATGAAAAAATATGTCTAAAGAATATTGGTAAGAAGTACCCGCAACGACAATTCAAAACGAAGGCAACATCCCGGCGTGAAGGTTCAATTCGTGAAAAGCTCAGTGTTTCCGCTTTGGAACTTTCGCGGCTTCCGATGTTACCGTTGCTTTCCGAGAAAGTTCTGAGCTTTTGAAGAGATTTATGTCCTACTTTTTCGAAATCCGGGGAACTCAGTGTTGCCGCCTTGCAATTTTCGCGGCTCCCGGTGCTGCCGTTGTTTTCCGAGAAATTTCTGAGTTTTTGAAGAGATGTATATAATATTTTTAGGAATCCGGGGAGATTGTTAAATTTTGGGGAGATTTTTAATCTAGCTTTTGGGATTCCGGGTAACTTCTGGGCTTTTGAGGAGATTTTTGCCTAAGTTTTTGGGAATCCCTGGGCAAGTTTTCATATATTTCCTAAGAGTTGGTGCCCTTGCTAAATGAAGGTGTCTCGGCTAAAATCTTGAGAAGTATCTCCTAAGTATCGCTCAAGTATCGCCTAAGTATCATTCAGGCGATAGCAGTTTTTTTTTAATTTTGACGAACTATCTTCTTTTTCCATCTAGAGGTTGAAATTACTATCTCTGTTTAATTGGTGTCATCAAGCTACGTGAAATTTTTGTTTTTAAATTGTAACTTTTATTTTTGATGCACAGAGAAACCCGATTCGTTGAGACAACCAAATTTGTTGCCAATCGAATTTCGGCAGTTGCACCACCTATCATAAAATTCTTATTAAAAAAGAAGTTGTTTTCTACACTGTTCAGACATACGCCTTAATTGCGCAATTTTAGAAATTTACGCAATTAAGACCTTAATTGAGCTCAATTTACCATACAAGACTTCAATTAATAAATTGAGCAATTAGTACTTAATTGTTTCATAAATTGAGTTAAGTTCAAAATGCAACCCTTTGTGACGGGTATGTTTACTGCGAAGTATGTTCAGTGAGAAGCAAAACTTGTATACAGTGGCAAGCTCATGGTGTAATAAGTATACAATAGTATATGGCAATATAACGTCAGATGATGATTTTTGCTCTGGTAATTTTGTGCATAAGCAACGTCAAACACGTGCATTTTTGAGACAACCATTATTTAGTTTTTGTTTTAATGTTGTATTCGTTGCCTTTTTGCGACCACCTGTACACTCATTACACCATTGGCAATTCCAATGCTAATTGAGTAAGCTTAATTTACTATGTAGTGCGAACCGTTTAATCGGTTGGGTGTATCAATGATAATATTAACAATGCCTGACATAGTGACCGAAGGTGGCCAGCCGGAGGCTTACGGCCGAAAGTGACTGACCGAAAGTTTCCTTCCAATGGCATACGACCGAAAGTGGCCGCCCGATGTCACAGTGGTTCCAATTGGCAAAAAAGGCAATAAATCTGTATGTATGCAAACATCATAGAGAATGACCTAAGCTTTAAGAATATTGAAATTTGGACCAACTCGTTGAAATTTGACTACCTCAGGCATGAAAAACATTGTCGGCCTCATAACTTATACAAATATTATCCGATTTTAATGAATTCAAACTTGGTGGATAGTTTATAAATAGATAAAGAAAATACAGTTTGTTTCATCAAAATATCTTATATATTTTCAAAGATATTTGACTTTGAATTTAAAAATTTTGGTTTTTGGTCCCGACTTTGTTCTCTTTTTCGTCAACATATCCAGTAATAGCATAGTCAAAATTTTTCAAAAAATATTATATGATTTTTTACACAATCTTTGATAATAGATAGAGAACAATTTTTAATTATCTTAATTCATGTAGTCATTACAAGGAACTAAATTCAAGACTTTGAAATGAGTGTGAAATATGGCTAAATTTTTACCAAAAAATAGAGCTTAAATGTTTGACGTTTTTCGCAAAAAATCAATGCCAAAAGTCTTAATAAGTTCTAAAATGCATTAACAGCCACCTTATGTATTTACACAATTTACCTGCTTTGATCATTACTAATTCTAAGTGTCTATTTTGGTTTTTTCGTCAAAAAAAAATTTATTAATTGGTTTCATTTTATTATTTTATATTCTAAAATATGTTAATTTTTCACATTTATCTTACAAGAAATAAACTTTAATTGGCCATATATTAAATTAACAAAATAACAATAAAAACAACTCTGATAAATTAACCTTCAAAGGCCGTTTGTACATGAGAATTTATCTAGATTTTTATTTAAAAAAAAAATAACTTTGGCTATAGCGGGTGTTCATAAGCATATAAAACATTTTTCTATTTCTCTTAAATCCAAACAGGCCTAAGCCAAACAATTGTTGTTTATTCTAATAAATTCTAGACAACATGACAATCAGGACAGACTGAAAAGGACAGACTTAACGGACTTAGATAAACGTTCAGACAGACGGACAGACAAACAAACTGATATTGGCTTGGTTAATAACAAACTAAACGACCTTTAGAAATATTTGCACATGTGTGCTTTAAAAAACCCAACAGTTTTACCACCAGCTTTCAAACCACAAACACCACAAGTCAGTTTTATTGTTACTGTTGCATAGAATTTTCTATAACCGACAACACTTGAGCTAAGCTTATTTTGTGGTGTATGAAATATGAACATACAACCCAAAAGACCTTTATGCAGTTTATCGAAAAGTTTCTTTAACATAAATAAAAGTAAATTATATATACGTTTTTTTTTTCTTTTCTACTTACAAACAAACCAGTATAACGTGGTTAGACAATAAGGTAAGAAATCGAAAGAAGAAAAACCATATTAATTTATTTAAGAAAAATTTGTTATAAACATTCGAACAGCTTTGAAAGGCAAAAAACTGCTATAAATATATAGTTTTTTTATTTCTTATTTCTAAAAGTTCAATAGTCAATTGTTTTGAGAAATAGTAAATGAAATACGGCGTAAATTATTTCTATTCATTAATTTATTTTTCTTTTTAGAATTTGATAACTTTTAACCCTCCACATGATTAGCAATTGCGTTAAAGCACCCACTAGTATTGTTTGTTAGAAAGTAAAAAAGAAAACAAATCGTATCTTATCAGTTTGCTGTAAAAATCCATGTAGTATTTTTTATAAACCGCGCGCTTAAAATGAATCTATTATACTTAAATAAACTCAATCAGTGAGATGTTTATATTATAATTTTTAGTTTTCAATGATCTACTTAATGTTGTTATTCTTTTTTTTTTAGTTCATAATCTCAACTTGTTAAAGTTTAATATAAATTTCACGATTTCTATTTGTTTAAAATTTTATCAGTTTGTTTTCATTATTCTTGTAGCTATTGTTTTTGTTCTTTCTATTCTTTATTGTATTGTAATTTGAGTATATATATTGTGGTATTTTCTAATAAACTGCATTTCATATAATTATCTCAGTTGTGGTATTCAACGCCCACACCATTAGCGTTCACACAACAAACAGACATTCAACAAACGTTAGAGACAGACTGTTAAATATTCCACAGTTGTTGTTAGTTGTCTAACAAAAAAATGAAAAATAAATTCTGTATATTTTTATAGCTTTGCTCTAGAGTTTATTAAATGACCATTTGTTATAGGAAATGAAAAGAAAAAATTTAATACTCGTACATATAAATGAAATATTTAAGCAAAAAATTAAAAAAATAAATAAATTAGCAATTTAAATTTAAGAGATATAAAAACATGATATTTCTTGTAAATAATTGTTGTTATTTTATGGTTTTTAAATTGTTAATTTACTATTTTAACAATGCCTAAACGTTTGACATTAATTTAAAACTGTTTATTTAACATATAATATTTCAGCCGATCTATTAAGAATGTTATTTAGTTAAATGAAATAAAATCTGGCAAATCTGGGTATGAAGGATATTTACTTTAGTTTGTTGTAAAAGTTAACAAGTACATTTTTTATACACAACTAAGAGGGCTCTTAGCCTAAGAAATAATATAGCACGGTATAACACATACAAATAATATGGCTCGAACGCAAAACGCACTAACTAACAAAAAATTCGAAAACGGTTTTTTTTATAAATTCCGATGTATTTCCAACATACACCACTGCAAAAAAAAACGACTTTGCCGAATAAATTAATTAAAATGTTAGGGTGTTTTGCGTTTCAAAATTTTTCGGTAAAGCTATTTAAAGCAGGGGTGCCCAAAAATTTGTTATGGAAGAGCAAACACCAATAAATTTAAAGAAAAACAAATTTTTATTCAATATTTTTTGTTGTAAAAACCAATGCATACTCGTACAAAGAAAAAAATATTTCATATATTTATTTCTTGTTGCTTTGCACTTGCCTGTATACAGTGAAGAACGACAAAAGACTAATAAGACATAGTTGTTTGTGCATTTCGTATTGCTAGTCCTGAGCGCTGTATGTGTGTATTAAAACACACAGCCAAACAGCATTATATCAGTTATTGTAGATAAGAATGAGAGAGGCGAATGTAGTCCTCAAAACCAGCTTATAAGGCTTATAAATTTCAAAGTGCGTTTTGAAAACGCAAGTGTTGCCCCAGTCTTAGTTGATATAAAAGATCATAAGGGGTTTTTACAGGTGGATTTATTGCGGGCGCGGCAATTTTTTACCTAATGTTCAATTGTATTAAAAAATTAGATATATGGAATAAGCTAATGAATTTATATACAGCAGTGATATTATTTGAAGAGTAGTCAAGTGAGTCAGTGGAATAACATGGTATTTTTTAGGTGGCATGCAATAACGTCCATGGAAATAATGTCCGTGCACATTTTTTCACATATGGGCATTATTTCCATTTCGAAAAGAATATAATATTCGGTGTACTGGTTTCGCAGACTAACATGTTTTTTCCTAGCACGCCTTCGGCCGATCTTAAGGGATTTCTCGTCTGAGTATGTCGAATAGTGGCTTCGCTGAGTAAAGATTTTTTGCTATGCAACGTGGAAATAACGTCCATGGTCATTTTTTCCATGGACGTTTTTTGCATGCCAACACTTTTTAATATCAAATAGTATAAAAAAGTACGATCCTATCAACACCCATCCTACAGCTAAGTGCTTTTACAAAAACAAATGAGCACCAAGCGCATAGGGCTTGGGCAACGCTGGCTTAAAGTATCAAAAACTCGCTTCCAATCAGTCATCAGTTTGCTTTTCTTTAACTTATTTATAGATAATTGTCGTATTTAAAAAGTTATACACTTAAAAAATTGGTAGCGATTTGATTTAGACATGAATGGAGTCCATCACACCAAAAATTAAATTTTGTCCTAGCTGGACTTAGGCGATTAAGTGTTGTGACCACAGATATATTCTTGTAAATTAATTGACGAAAAATGTAAAAGAATAATATGCACATTTCCGAAAAATGTGTTTTTGCATCTTTTTTGTGCGATAGTATCTCAAAAAAAAACACACTTACTTTGTTCCATTTACAGGAAAATATGAGAGAATTCTATCAGATTTTTCTATGAATGAATCGTACTATCGATTATTAAAAGTAATCTCATGAAATCTAAATAAAATAAAAACCAAAAATATTAGATTTTGTCGAATAATTCGAAGCTTAAAATCCGGTTTGTCGAATAACTCAAAAACCATGCTTTTTTAAAACTCGGTTCAAGAAACCGGCTTTCGAATAATTTGAAAACTGGTTTGCGAACTCTACATTTAAGCACCATTATTCCGATTATAGTTCCGTTAAGCGATTATTTGTATTTCGAAGTCAATTCTCTTCGAATTTCCTCAAACATTTTTGATTTTACGTATATAGTTTCTGAATATATTTTTACATATCGTCAGCTGAAATGCAAAACCACGTAATTAATAACAAAATTCAAAATCGAATTTTTAATTTACTATTGCGTATTACATCGAAACGCATGTCCCTATAAATTTTCAAATCTTTATCATGAAACCAGACGAATTAAAAACGAAAATAAAGGACTTTATTCTAGTCCCTTTAGCATTTTATTTAGTTTTTTCCCCTCCTGTAAAATAAAATAGTGTAGTTACGTGATTGTGCATTTCAGCTAACGATCTGTTCTTTGATGTTTTTTTTTAATTTGATAGACTTTTCATTTTTAAAATTTCTATATCTGGTTTAAACCAATCTTTGTGGCGATTTGTTGTTATAATACATTAAATTAACATCAATTTAGTAGTGGTTTAATTCTCGTATTCAATTTTCACGAAAAGTGGTATATATGTATATAAAAAAATACACATGTTTTTAAGAACAATAATTTAAAGCTCAGGCCTTTGCAGTTAACTTGTTTTAGGCAGTAAAAATTTGTTTATGAAAAAACCTCTTTTTTCGATCCTAATTTGTGAATTACTCCGAAAGCGTTAAGCCACTCATAATAATAAGTTCAGACAGTTCGCTGGTAATTTATAAATACATCTTGTAGTGTGTTAGATCGAAAGCTTGCATACCGATCTCGAGTTAGGGTGAAATATACTGATGTACCTAGCGAAAATATTAGACAGGCCCATTAAAAATCCTGTGATAGGAAAAAACTGATTCCAGATTAACTACATAAAATTAACCCCCTTATTCTGTAAGTATTTGTAGACCTTACGTCAAAACAATATAAAAAAATTAAGTAAAGTGCGACTTTGGATCGCACACAAAGGATTCCGTACAAATACACCTATGTATATCCCTTTTCGTTTTTACCGTTTTTTTCATTTTGGCAGTATTTTCGTTGTGCTTTTTTTTAGTTTTAGTTTTTTTATTTTTAATTATTTTTCGTTGTTTTTGGCGAAGTTTTTTTGTTTGTGGCGCTTTTTTAATTTTCGTGATTTTTTTTCTGTTTTTTTTTCTGGCGATTTTTCGTTTTTTGCAATTTTTGTTTTTTGTCGATTTTCTTAGTTTTGGCGATTTTTTGATTTTGGCGTTTTTAACGTTTTTCTCACTTTTTGACGATATTTTTAGTTTTACCGATTTATTTTAGTTGTAGCGATTTTTTTAATTTTTGCCACTTTTTTGGTTTGGGGATTTTTTCAAGTTTTGGTAATTTTTTTAGCTTTAGCGATTTTTTTGGTTAAGACACTTTTTCGTTCTGCCGATTTTTTTCGTTTCTTGGAAATTTTTAGTTTTTTCATTTTGGTTTTTTTTTGTTTTTTTTACCGATTTTTTTCGTTTTGGCCTTTTTTATTTTAACGTTTTTTGTTTGTTTTGTTTTAACGTTTATTTCCCTTTTTGGCAATATTTTTAGTTTTTGCGATTTATTTTAGTTTTAACGCTTTTTTTAGTTTGGCGCTTTTTTCGGTTTTGAGGATGTTTTCGGTTTTTTTTAATTTTTTTAGTTTAAGGATTTTTTTTTGGTTTTGACGCTTTGTTTCGCTTCGGCGATTTTTCTTTGTTTTTGGCCTTTTTTCAGTTTTGGCTATTTTTGGTTTTGGCGTTCTTTTTCGTTTTGGTGTTTTTTTCATTTTTGGCGATTTTTTAATTTTTCGGTTTTTGGCGATTTTTTAGTTTTTCGGCGATCTCTTTAGTTTTGATGATATTTTGTGTTTTAGCGATTGTTTTTCATTTTGGTGCTTTTTTCCTTTAAGCGCTTTTACTCATTTTGGCGATTTTTCGTTTTGATTTTTTTTTAATTTTGTAGTTTTTTAGCTTTTGCGTTTTTGAAAATTTCAAGAGTTTACCTTTTGCGGTTTCCAAGATACAGCATATTGTCAAAATTACATAGTAAAATTACATTAACTAATAGAACACTCTTTAATTTTTATTGTTTTATATATTAGTGTTAATTGGTGTAGTCTATTCTACAGACTACATTAATTAACACTAACTTTGAAAATTTAAAGTGTCTATATATAAGTGTCTGTATATTCGCTTTATAATACCGCTTTAGAATACCCTTTAATTTTTAACTGTCATAATAATTGTAGGGGCAAAAGTTTTACATATTCTGTGAAAATGTCAGGTCCGTAGCTTTTATGGTTCCCGAGAAAACAGCCTGTGACAGACACACAGCCAGACACACAGGCGAACAGACAGACAGACGGACAGCGTAGCGAAAACAATAGGATTCTTTTACACTTTTGGTGTAAAAAGGACACTTATGTACACAAAAAAAAAATTTTTTAAATACAATTAATTTTTTGGTTATATCAATGAAATAATTAATTGATTCTGAACCTACTACGATTTTTGTAAATACAATTAAGAAATTGTAAGTTAAAGGAAACTCAGAAATAATTAAAAAAATTTTTTTTGTTGATTTCAAATTTATTTCAATCAAGATTTTTGTTATATCAACAATATGAATTGTTGATTTTCCGAACAAATTTTAACTATCATAGTTGTTGTATTAACAATATTTTTTTATACACAATCCTCGAAGCGACTTTTTGCTTGTCTGCGAAAAACACTAAATGTCTTTCGGCGGAATCGAACCGGCGACCTCTGGTCTAATAGACTAACGTTCTTACCTACAGAGCAACTCGTTATCAAATACGCAAATAATGAATACACACAAAACGTGATTTGCTTTGTTTCATCTACGTGTGTGTGTTCATTTGTTATATCAACAATTGTGATTGTTAATTTTTTTCACAATACATAACAACAAATTTGGTTAGTTCAGTTTGTTGAAAAAAGTTTCTTGATTTGCTTTGTTTCATTTATATGTGTGCATTCATTTGTTATATCAACAACGATGATTGTTAATTTTTTTCACAATACATAACAAAAAATTTGGTTAGTTCCGTTTGTTGAAAAACATTTCTGTGTTTGTCGTATCAACAACTAAATTTGTTGTATTAACAAAATATATGTTTGAATTTAAATTACATATTAACAATTGAAATTGTTAGTTGCAGTTTGATGATATTTTTTTCTGTGTACGCACTGGTGCCAACAGTTGACTACTACTGACAGCCTCTTATTATTCTCGAAGGCCTAGAAAATAGCAAGAGGCTATTAAAACTAGTCAATTGCTGTCAACTACGAATTCATAGATATCCTATTTTTGATATTGTTTTGACGCGATGTCGGCAAATATAGGTAGAATAAGGAGGTGAGCCAAATAGTTTAAGTCCAAAATACTTGATTTCGGCGGCCTTTTCTTCTTTTTTTTTTTTTGTTATTGAAAACTTTCAAACTTATTGATGAACTTGAAACTTGTTCATATATTTACCTAGCAAAACTACTACCTCTGTGGCCTTGTCGGGCTTTTGGGCCTTTGGGATTTTCTCCTCTAGGTGCGTCTAGTAGTGGTTTCGGGTAGTAAAGATTTTCGCCTAGGTTGAGTTTAGTCTCTAATGTAGAAAGTCCATAGGCCAGGACGAGGTGATACCCCTTCAGCCCTGATGGAGCCCAGCTAGGCAGAGAGGAAATACCTAAGGCTAGGCAAAAAATCTTTACTCAACGAAGCCAATGTGATATTAAAAAGCAGAGAAATATTTAATAAACTCGTTGTAATAAAATACTTATAATAAAAATTAGCAGTATATGTTTTATTTTAGAGATGATCAAAGATTGGTTTGGTAAATACATAAATCTCTAAGGTGTGTTATAAAAATTGTCATTTACAATTTTGGGTTTTTTATTAACTTTCCATAATCAATTTCTATTGCCAGACAATTTGACTATAAAGAGGAATTTTAAAGATCTTCTTAGATCTTTGAAGCCTAAAAAACTCCCTCAAGACATTATGTTAAACACTTTAAAGCTTTTTTTATATATTTTTTATTCAATATATTAAACAAATTTTGTTGTAGCTCTTGAGACATTGATTGATTAAGTGTTGGCTTTAATATTTAATGCTGATTATAAATACACACTTACAAAGCCGGCCAATATGTTAAACACTAATATAACAAGCTACTTGAAAGAGAAAAAATACAAGCCAATTCACTTTATAATTTCACAAAGAAAATTTACAGCACAAGCAAGGTAAATTTCAAAAATTTCGTTCACACCCCCAAAAAATGAAATTAGTTTGGAAATTAGAAAATATAGGTTTATTTTATTTGTAATTTTAGAGGGCGTTTTTTAGAAACAAAAATAAAGAAAGAGCTCATGATAAAGCGGCAAACGTTTTAAGGTTCAAAAATTATATGAAATATTTTGTTGTTATTTTGTTTATGGTGAACCTAAAATTAAAGTTGAAAGTAAAAAAAAAAAATAATATATTAAAGTTATAAAAGGTCATATTTAAATTTATTTTTAGTTTCGAAAAATTAAATTTTTTTTTTGTAAAATTATGGTTTTTAAGTTCAAATGATTAATGAGTTTTTGAGCAAGGTTTGAGGGCTTTTAAAATAATATTATTAAGTTTTGTTATAAAAACAAATTTATATATAATTTTTTAACCAAAAAAAAACCAATAACTTTTAAAAAATTATATTTCAGAAATGTTTATGCTTGATCTGCATAAGTTTAAGTTGAACAAAATTATTTTAAAGTTTATTATAGATTTTAAAGTTCCAGCAAATTAACACTTGGCAAAGACCATAACGAAATTGTAAATGATTTGCAGCAGCTCAAATTGTAACTGTTTGCCACACAATCACACTCTCGCATGTACACACACTTTAACACATTTCCCGTCATTTGTATGAACAAGATAAATCCCTTTAAACTTTTAAGCCACAAACGATTTTTTTAGCCATAAACTGGGCTTAGATAAAAAAAAAGAATCCTACTCATCTTAAGCTACTTAATGCTGAGATCGTCTAAATCTAAAACTAAACATCAACGTTTTTGTTCTTTTCAATTAAAATACATAGCAAATCGATTTTGTTAAGCATGACACATAAAAAAACTTTACACGTTGCATTTAAAACAAAAAATCCAAAAACCTGCAACAAAAAGAATTAAATAAAAATTGAAAATATTGTACTTTTTTTTCGTTCTTACAATAACTACAACTTCTATATATGTATGTAAATTTATAAAACAACAAATTGAAAATACTCTAGATGTATGGAGGGGGCACTGTGGACAAAGAATGTTGTCTGAACATCTAAAGGCCAAAAACTATGAAGACCTTTTGGAAAACATAAAAATCAATGAAGTCAGTAATAGTCAAGAGACTGTGTAAACACATTTTTACATACAAACAAATTTACATGCAGAACAAATTTTCCAATATGAAGGTGTTGTTAAAAATTGAAAATTAACAACAACAACAATAAAAGTAATAATAAAAAAAATGCAATAAAATGTTATATGTTGCTTAAAGTAATGACACTTCAAGGGGGGTTATTATTAGTATAGAAAAATCTTAAAATTTTCTTAAAAGATTTTTTTCTTTTGGCGCCAAGCCGAATAATAATTTAAGAGATAAAATAAATATTTGGAAATTTAATAAAAAAAATATATACATAAATGGATGTTAGATTGATAAAATTGAAAACTTAAAACAGTTAGAACAATTTTATATTCATACGCGATCAGATGAGGTGATATAACGGGTTAGAGTGTGAAATTTTGGAATCAGTATTGATCAAGGAATTTTTAAAAAGGGAAAAAATACTAAATGTACACAGCAGCACTTCCTATTAAATTCAAAAGTAATATGTCTTCAAGATACATCCAACCACACAGAAAAAAATAGACAAGAATTATATTCAATAAAACCATGTTATTAAAAAAAATATGAATTTCAATAACATTTATCTTTAACATAATAAAATATTTCGTTGTAAGTATTTCTTTCCATGCCGGTTATTTCTTTTCTTTTTATGCATAAGTACTTAAAACAAGTTGTATCCCATAAAAAAATAAATGGGATATGGCTCAGCTATAGAGAGTATGCTTTACGTCCGGAAAGCCCGGGTTCGTATTCCAGCCATGTCAACATTTTTTTAATTTATATATATATATATATATTTATTTTGAAATAATTTTGTTATCAATATAGCGGAATTCTTTATCACAGGAAATTTGAAAAAAAAATTATTGAATACCGGGATTTTTGTTATCAAAAACGAAACTTATTTTTTTCTGTGCATGTACGTCACAACTAAAATTCGATTGATTAAGTTACCAATATAGAGAATGCATTTCACCCCTCTGTCTTTCTAGTTCAAGGTTTGTTCCAGCAATTTAATTTTTCGTTAAACGAAATTAAAAACATTTATTAGAATTTTATATATTTATTATAATGAATTAATTAAAGCCTTTTGTTTTACTCGGTAAATTCCAAGTAAATTACCGAGTAAATTAAATTCCTATGTAATAATTGTCTCCCTTCAATGAGACTGCCATGCCACTCAGAAACCTGTTCCGTAACTATATTCAGATAATAACTCCAGCTTAACTGGTATTTATAACATTGAATTATAAGTCCCCCTGTGGTCGAGTGGGTAGTATACTAGCTTTCCATGCCGGAGGTTGTCGGTTCGAGTCCATCAAAGATACCGTTTAAAAATAAAATACTGTTTCTACTTGGATTTGTAACAATAAAAAAATTAATTAATCGATAATTACAGCAGAATTTCGGAATTAAATTTATATATAATCTATATTATTCTACACCGATTATGACTCCATAAGATAGTTCCGACACAAGTTACAAGGTGCATACAAAGTATCAATTAACCCCATCCTATGCCATCCCCATGTAAAAGTGGCTGGTCCGCTTCAGAGGAAGTGTTAGAACTTTGACTGGTCCCTACCACCTCTGGATTGGTCACGTGACTTCTTTTGTGTTAGTTCCATTTACGGTAGGGATATATCTCTACTTATGATATATATGGATGATTCTCATTTCAAATGCTTTTTTCATGTCAGTTGAAATTATAGCAAAATATTTCACAAAATAAACGCATACATTTTAAAATGCAAACTGCCTTAGCATGATTTAATAGATTTTTTAAACTGTCTATTATATGTTAACAATGAAGAACGAAAATGTAGTTTATACTCTATTCATACAAGATGGCGTGTCCGTAATGCATGCTGTACATTTTAAACATTAAGAAACGAGATTAAATTTATAACGGTTTAAGAATATTTGTATTTGCTTCTCTTATTTCACACATAAAATTTTTGAAAAATATTAGATAATTTAATTTCTTTCTTTTACTGTCGTTGTCCGCAGTCTTGTGTATTGAGCGTTACGTTTTTTTTATTACGCTTCATTACTCAGTTTAATTATTAAAATTGTATTAACAGCCTAGGTTTATACTAAATATTTAAAAGTTTTGTAAATTTTGTTCAATAGTTTTATATTGCAAAAGGTTTATCAATCAATCATCGTTTGTACCCAAAAAAAATGTATTGAGTGTTATCCATTTTTAGGGTTCCGTACACAAAAAGTGTAAAAGGAACCCTATTGTTTTCGCTACTCTGTCTGTCTGTTCGTCTGTCTGTCTGTCTGTCTGTCTGTCTGTCTGTTTGTCTGTCTATCTATCTGTCTGTCTGTCTGTCAGTCTGTCTGTATGTATGTCTGTCTATCTATCTGTCCGTCTGTCTGTCTGTCTGTCACAGGCTGTTTTCTCGGGAACTGTAACAGCTACGGACCAGGAATTTTCACAGAATATGTAAAACTCTGGCCGCTACAACAACAAATATATGACAGTTAAAAATTCAAGGGTGTTCTAAAGCGAGCAACGAAAAATGTTGAAATACATACTAATGTAGTATACAGACACTTATATATAGACATTTTAAATTTTCAAAGTTAGTGCTAACTGGTGTAGTCTGTAGAATAGACTATACCAATTAACACTGATTTTTAAAACAATAAAAATTAAACGGTGTTCTATCAGTTAATGTAATTTTACAATGTAATTTACACAACATGCTGTATATTGGAAACCGTAAGAGGGGAACTCTTGAAATTTTCAAAAACGCTAAAGCTAAAAAATTCCAAAATTAAAAAAATGTCAGAACGAAAAATCTCCAAAAAGGAAAAGCGCTTATAGGAAAAAAAACACCAAAATTAACAAAAAAATTCTAAAACGCAAAAAATAACCAAAACTAAAAGGATCGCCAAGAAACTAAAAAAAGGCAAAAAACCAAAAAAGTCGTAAAACGAAAGAAAAGAAGCACTAAAACATAAAAAAATCGCTAAAAATAAAAATATCGTAAAAAACAAAAAAAAATTGCCAAAAATGGAAAAAAATCACCAAAACAAAAAAAGCGGCCAGACAAAAAACGTAAAAAATCTAAAAAATCGCCAAAACGGAAAAAGTGTCAAAACCAAAAAAAAAAAAATCGCTAAAACTAAAAAGTCACCAAAAACCGAAAAAAGTCCCAAAACCGAAAGAAGCGCCTAAACTGCAAAAAGCGCCAAAACTTAAATAAATCGAAAAAGCTAAAAATATCGTCAAAAAACGAAAAAAAGTTGAAAACAAAAAAACGTAAAAACCCAAAAATTTTTAAAACTTAAAAAAATCGGCAAAAAGAATAATCGCAAAAAACGAAAAATTCAGCAAAATAAAAAAAGCGCTAAAACCTAAAAAATCGCTAAAACAACGAAAAAAATTAAAAAAGTAAAATTAAACAAAAAAGCTAAACAGAAAAACTGCCAAAATGAAAAAGGGCAAAAACGAAAAGGGATGTATGTGTATTCGTACGGAACCCTTCGTGTGCGAGCCAAAGTCGCGGTTTACTGAATTTTTTAAATTTATTTGAAGTTTTTTTAGTGAATAACTATGAAATACATAGAAAATTATGCATCTAAATTGTTTTAAATTCAAAGTATATTGTGTGTTCTGAAAAATATATTGAATTCATATAAAAATATATTGAGCGTTACGTTAACAATATTCTTAAATATAATTTGGGTATCTATAACAATAACAAGTTGCCGGTCAGATCCCGACATTGGATAGCACTTTTATGCTTGCTTGAAAAATTTCTAGTCGGGTTCGTGTGAAAATTTAAAAAAAAATTCCAAACATTTGTCGGGTTATTTTTTGATTTAGTTATTATGTTTTCTAAATTTTAATTAGATCCGGAGATATAAGGTTACCGAGATTACCTATCTCTACTCCTTTTTACCACCTCAGCATTTGAATTTCCAAAAATCCCTTCTTACTAGAGCTACACATCGGCAGCGAAGCCCACTTCTAAAATTTGAAGTATCCAGCTTTAATCATTAGGTCTGGACGATCATACCCCAGCTCTTTTATATTCATATGAGATAAGATTGAAACTTTTAATTTAATTTCTGGCATTTTTTGATATTTTTATATCAGGAATCTAAAACAAGATATAACTTTAGGAGTAAATTTGTTTATAAGGAATGAATATTTTTTTAGTTACTTTCATATATTAATGCAGGTTTATAGTTCTATTTAAATCTACTTTTAAAATGCTTTCTTTTAATACCAATATTGACACCGGGGTAAGCAAAATTTGTTTATTCCTATCAAATCTGTTGAAACCACAACTTGAAAATATGAATGTATATTATTGCTGAAATGAGAAAAAACACACTTAAAATCCATTAATATTTAATTCAATTTAATTAAATTTAATTCACTGCAGATTTTCGAATAAATTCTAAATTTCACATTTTAGTTTAAACCGTGAAAATTTCAATTATTTGCACTTTAGTCTAATCGCGTTTATTGAACATATTTTTAACTTCATATGTAATCTATGTTGTAATAAATAATTATAAAATCTGTCTTTTTAAAGAGCCAGGGTCAATTTTATAAAAGCGAATTATTTTTAATAGAGCAAAAATTTTAACTTATGCTACGAGCACTAACGATAAATTTTTATTTTAAATGATTAAATGCTTTGCAATGTAAATAGGTAATTATTTTTATTGCTTATGACACGTTATGTATTCTGCTTTGTTTTTATAGGAGTATATATACTCGTACTAAATAATTCATTCTTTAATTATTACCTTTTTATTATAAAATCTTTTTTTTTGTTGCCTTTGCTAACTTGTTAAATCCTCCTGTCTATTAATTATAAAATGTTAACAAGGTGTTCATTTAAGCGTTTTTTGAACAATTGACAATTGTCTTAAATTGACACTTCGTGCTAATACTATTTTTGGTATTACTTTTTTGTATTAAATTTCTAAACAATTATTTTAATGCAAACACTACAAAGATAAATGTTAATTTAATGTAAATTTATAATGACAATTGTCAACTCTTAAATTTATATAAATGTATGTACGTTTTTTTTAAGAAAATTTTATATATTAGAAAAAAATATTTCAATAAAAAACTTACTAAATAATAAGCATATAAGTCATTTTAAAACTGACATGTGACAGATCAATAAACAATTTAAAACATTGTTTAAAAAAAAGAAAAATTGAATAAGATACAGGGTGAGTTTTTCTGATAGCGAGTTTTTAAGTAAATTTTGTTTAGTAAGAATAGCAAAGTTTAATCTACAAAGACTGAGTACCAAATAAGTTTATTTCAGAAATATCTCCAGTCAGTTGAGTTTTTAGAAGCAACTTTTAAGGGAAAGTTTCCCCCTTTTGGCCTGATCGTGCAACATTTGGATACATCAAACTATGTGTTCTTTACATTTGAGGTGTAGGCTATGTTCAGCATTTTTGCAGAAAATATTATGGCACATATCTTTGTGGAACATAATAACCCTCTGATTCCCTCACATAGTGCTCAATTTTGGCTCTTTTCTAACAAATCGTAAAAAACACCCCTAAAACTGGGAAGCGTGGGGATAAAATTTTACTATAGATCTTCATAGACAACCAAGCACGATACTCAACTGAAAACTTAAACTATGTTTAAGGGTTAACTTTCATACTTATTCAAAAGAAGTACTCGACATAGGAAATTTTGTAATTCTTAAGTTTAAGGTATAAGAAGTGCTCAGCACTTTTATGTAAAACACCATGAGAAAAATTTTGCTAGAACATTTTACCCCCTCTAGCTTTTCGCTTTATACGTCTTTTTGTACATTTCTGAAAAAAAACGAACAAAATACTCCCATTCAGCTGCGATATAGGGGCCTTAAATGTTCTACAAAAATATTCACTATTAAATTCAAATATAGGCCTTTAAAGAGACCCAACCTCCAGACTTAGCTCGGACGCCAGAAATAATTGAAAAATTAATATGTGTTTAAGGGCTAATTTTGCACTTATGCACAATTCGTACTCGGCATAGAAAATCTTTTAAGCCTTACGTTTAAGGTATAAGATGTATTCAGCTTTTTTATGTACAAGACCACGAGGAACATTTTTTTAAGAGATTTTTTTCCTGCTATATTGACACTGAAGGGGAGTTAGAGGGTTAAAATTATGCAGAAAAATGTTTGCCTTAATATTTTCTACAAAGTTTCTGAGCACACCCTACACCGCAGATGTAAAGATCACATACTTTAACCCTCCTAAAACGAAATTCCGGTTTGACCTTGCAAAACGCCGACACAAGTATATTTTTTTTTTTTTGTCTCCTCTGCCATAATCGCTTTACACGTTCACAAAAGTTCGAAATTGTTGTATAGTTATAATGTTACGATATTAAAATGTTATAATGTTACGATATTAAAATGCAGATTTAAATTTAACGATACAAATGGACATCACTGATTGTGCGTTCTCAGACAAGCTGTGTTTAGTGGCACTAAAATACATCACTGCCAATGATTGTCAAAATCAATGCACTGCCACGCCAACCTTATCAATGTACTACACTGAAAGAACTTCGCTTCATAAATGCAATGACACAATTTCGTTAGATTTTTTTCACAATTCTAATGAAATATTTCACAATTCTAATGAAATTTCACGAATATTGTGAAAGGATTTTATTAGAATTGCTTAATTAACTTTTATAATTTCGTTAGAAAATTTCATTGAATTTATGACAACAACATTTTGCAATTTTTTGGAAACCCTTTTAAATGTTTGCCAAAAGTTTTAATCGACTTAAAATTCTCGAAAAAAAAACTTCAGAAAACAATTAAAGACTTTATGTCCTTGAATGTCATAATTTCAATAAAATGTATTTTATTGTTTTGATTGAAACTTTCATAACATTCATGAAAGACCGATCAAACAAATCACATACTTTTTTTTTAATCCTTATTTATTTATTTCTACAGTTGGCAACAAAAACAAATTTTAATGTTTGTTGTTGTTCCCTTTCTTATTATTATACGTGGCCTATCAAGATAATTAGCATCAAGAGCAGAGTTGCAAATGAAATAAAATAGTCAACGAGGCTACTAAGTAATGTAATGAGGCTACTAAGTAATGTAATAATTTCATTAAAACAATTAAATAATTGCATAACAATAATGATGGAATATCATTAATATAATGACAGGATTTCATTATTTTAATGAAAAATTAATGAAGCATTTCCAATACAACGATGAAATAATTTCACTAACGAGGAATAATGAAATATGATCATTAGCTTAGCGAAATTATTACATTGGATCAATGAAATTAGTTCATGTGTTTAATGAAATTTTCATAAAATAAATTTGACGAAAATGGTTTCATTAGTCCAACGACATGTTACATTGGTTGAACTTTAATGAAGTTTTTTATTGGATTAATGTCGAAATTCACAGAACTTATGAACAACATTCTTTCAGGGCAATAGTTCAAAATAAAGGGAATATAATTTCGGATAACAGGGAAGATAGCTTGCAAGATTATTCGAGACTGTTGTATGACAAGGGTAGACAGCAACAAAATAAACCTAACAACATCAGTTGTTAAGAAATGTAAATTGGCTAGAAGCATCATTTGTTAAGTAGCACAATAACCTTGTAAACGTTAGTACAAGTATGCATTAGTATAAGTATGATAACTTTTGAAATACAGCATCTAAGATTTCATCGTAAGCAACAGTTTATAAATATAAATCATGTTTAAATACAATAAAAACCCCATCTCCTGAAAAACTTAGTTTTTGTCGCTTACGATCACTTCTCGCAAAGGGTATGATACAAAGATGTACCCCAGTCGGTGTATTTTTGAACTTCGACGTTCTTGGATCTCTGCTCTGGTTAATTTAGTTTTCTCTTTTGAAACCCGAAACAATAACAAAAACACTAAATTCAGATATTAGAAACTACCAAAACAAAATCCCTAAAAAATAGGAAGTTAAATTTTAAGCAAATGATGCAAATGGTCTAATATACTCAGCAAAGACTTTGTAATAAGTTGTTATTACCGAAAACAAGCTATTTATTCTCTTATTACCAGAGTAGTAGTGCATCTGCTTATCATACAGACGACTAACAGTTCAACCCCTGGGGAAGCAAACTGGGCTTTATTTAATTGTGTTCATGTTTGTGAAAACAAGTTTTAAAAGCCTGTAACAAAATAGTTGTGCAGTAGCCTAGTGAGTAAGACACTTGGCATGAAGTAACACAATAACTGAAACTGGCATGAGTTTAATGCCTAGCAGAGACATTTAATTTTTATAGTGTTACGTGTATTCAATTACCTTCTAAATATTGAAATTTATATTTTGTTATTAAAAATGGTAAATATGGTAAGTACTTGCCTCCAATGACATCGCCATGTTAAAGTAATTGGTTTAAGTGCCAAACTAGAAGTGAAGGGTATATCTATTAGCACTTTAGCTAATTAATTTGCCATCAAAATGTTTCCTGGGTACTTGAATTATTTACCACTCAAATTATTACAATTGGAACACAATTTTTTTCTTTTAGAAAAACTTTTGCTTTTATTCAACACCCGCCTGAGTTTTTGGAATAAATATTCAAGTAACGAATGCTGAACTATTAGCAAATCGATGAAGCACATGCTACAATTTTTTTAATTTTACATATTTTTAAAAAAAAAATTTTCATTGCAATTATTACTCAGAGAGTTTTAATGAGTTTATATTACTCCCATTTTATGGATTTATTTGATAATAATATTTAATTTTAAAAGGAAGTCATGAATGAAGGGAAAAAATACTAACTATGGTGCCTTACCCCACAAGGAAGAGAAACTGTAACAAAAAAAAAATTCAGGAGACTAGTTGCCAAAACTAGCAACTTTTCATGAGACGGACCTATAACTTTTAAACGGCGTTGTCCTTGGATGATGTTAATTGACGTAATTAAAATATTCAGTGACATGGTAAAAATCTGTTTGTACACATTGATAAAACAAAATTTCATTTTCAGTAAAGTAAGTCAATGAACTAGTAAATATCTTGTCTAGGAACGGACCTACAAACATATTTATAAATACAGACAAAAATGTCTCAACAATTTCATTGAAAAAAACCCGATTTTTTCAGTAAACAAATTTACCAAATCTATAAAAATATTTGTCTAAAAATACATCCAAATTCTAAACAAAATAGTTTACTGAATCAGAAAAAATATTTACTTAATTTATGTATACATATATCAAAGAAAAAATTTTTTTTGAGTCAGTAAAATTATTTTTTGGAAATATTTTTAAGTTTTAAATAATAGCATCATTATCCATGAAGCAGTTATGAAATTTAATTTTGCTAAATGTGTTAAACTCTATATGTTTATTTAAGGACCCTAAAAAAGTTAATGAAAAGTTAATAAGGCAACAACATTAACGGATTAATTCAGTCAGAGATCTTCAGTAAATAAACTCGTTACAATCGCACTATTTTTGCTATCATTGTTTTTGTTGTTATTTATGTGTATGTCGTCATCAGAGTTGTTTTCTTGAGAGACAGAAAATTGGTTGTTTTTGGTGTTGTTTGGTGTTGTTTTCGATGTTGTTTTCGATGTTGTTTTTGGTGTTTGCATTCTTAATAAAAGTCAAACCAAAATTTACTGATTCAGTAAAGAACATGTATTGAAAAATAAATTTTATTTTAGACAAACTTTTGTTTGAAAATTTTTTTTTTAATTTTTGTTCTTGTTAACTGATGTATTCTCTTTTCTTAGCCCATGACTCGCAAACATATTGTACCAATCCCATTTCCACCAGTCAGAAGAAAAGAACGTTGAAGCCAAAACTTCGCACAGGATAAACACATTTTTTAAATTTTAACAATTTTTCAAAGCCAAGGCTTAAAAAATTACCTCTTTTCATATTTTCAATCAAAAATATTAATATTTATAAAGCAAAATTCTCAATAATTTATGATCATATTATTGTTCGACAAATTTTTCTACATGATGAAGAAAATAAAACAAAGCAAAAAGTTTGTTTAGCAAATATCACAAATATTTCTAGTAATTAAAGTTTGTTAAATTGTGGTTTAGACTGAAACAAAAAAAAACATTAGTAGAATGTTAACAAATATATAAATATTTGATAGTTTGTTTTTTCAGACTTCTACTGTTTTTCTCTGTTTGACCACACATTTGTCTAATGGTGCGTTTTTTGTGGTTGCGAATGGAATTTGAATTTGAAAAATAACGTAAAAATATTTTAACCAGAAATAAAATTAAAATATATGTATAAAACAAGCGACCATTTGGTAGAAAAATATTAAATAACAACTTTCAAAATACACAAACAAAAAAAGTTAACAAAAGTCAAAATTTTGATTTATCATATTTCTCTTGAATCTAATAATTGCAAGTTTTTTTTTCTTCTAATTAACAAAATGATTTAATTAAGTATCAAATATTTTATTTTGTTGTTTTTGCTAATAGCACAATGTTGATATTAACAAGAAAATTTGCTGTTGATTGTTATTTGTTTTTCAAACAGGTGGCATTCATTAAATTTTAATAGAGTGGCACTATTAAAATTTTAGTCTAGGGGTTAGAGGATCATTTCCATTGCAGTACATAAAGATGTTCTTTATAGTATTTTGTTTGTTCCGCAATAATATAATTTTTGATTGCACTGTAACATTTAGCTAAAAATTTTAGAACTACAGCGATCTGATTGTTTTTTGTTTGTTTTCTTGATAATATTAATTTTTTATAAATGTTTATATTTAAATTGTATTCTATTACGTGAAACAAAAATTTTGATACCCATATTGCGTTACTTAACAACTTAACATTATCATTCCTATTAGATCGGCCCAAATTTCCGCTTTGAGCTATTGATTTAAGATTTATGCCAAACTTTCAGTCAATTTCAAAGGACATAGCTATTAAGACCATGTCATATTTTTTAGATGTTATTAAGATATTTAGAATACAATTTTTGATTGCACTATAGCATTTAGTTAAAAATCTTAGAATTACTCGTTCTTATTTAGCTAGAAGATATCACTCCTACCTTGATCATTTTAATTTTTTTACAAATGTTTATATTTCGATTGCATTCTATTAAGTGAAACAAAAATTTTGATACCCATATTGCATTAATTAACTACTTAACATTATCATTCCTATTAAATCGGCCGAAATTTCAACTTTGAGCTACTGACCAGAAATATATGCCAAACTGCAAGTCAATTTTAAAACACATAAATACTAAAGCCAATATGTTTATTATTTTACTGAACAAATTTTTACCTGTGATTTTTGCTTAATTAGTAACTTCGTCGGCATTTTTTTTAATATCACTTTTAACCCTAAACCGTTATTAACATTTTAAAATATTGACTAGCTTAAACATTTTTCAGATGTTTTTAAGATGGTTAGAATACAATTTTTGATTGTACAATAGTATTTAATTAAAAATCTTAGAATTACTTGTTCTTGTTTAGCTAAAAGATACCATACCTACGTTGATCATTTTAATTTTTTTATACATGTTTATATTTCGATTGCATTCTATTAAATGAAACAAAAATTTTGATATCCATATTGCGTTACTTAACACCTTAACATTATCATTCCTATTAAATCGGCCGAAATTACAACTTTGAGCTATTGACCTGAAATCTATGCCAAACTTCAAGTCAATTTGAAAGAACATAAATACTAAAGCCAATATGTTTATTATTTGACTGAACAAATTTTTACCTGTGATTTTTGCTTAATTAGCAACTTCGTCGGCATTTTCTTTAATATCACTTTTAACCCTAAACCAGTTATTAACATGTTAAAATATTGACTAACCTAAACATTTATCAGATGTTGTTAAGATGCTAAAGGAAACCAAAAATAATGATTATAATAATTTATTTTGCTCATAAAAGTTCAAGCAACGGAAGCTAAGAATAATAAAAGTTTTGTTTAGATATTTTACATACATAAATATGTACACCATTATATTCACACTAAAAGTTATAATTAAATATTATTCTTTTTAATCTTTACTAAAATAATGAATGAAAATGTTTAAGAAAATCCTTTAATAGTTTAAATTGTTTAAGTTTACAAAACAAACAAAAAATTTCGAGTTTTCAGCTGAATGTAAGAAAACAAGTTTGTTGTTTAACTCTTTCGTTTGTTGACGAAAAGAAAAAAAGGTTTTCTGTTCCTTTTCTTTATTATTAATAAAATGCTGCAGACTGGCTGACTAAGTCCCGTAAATTCCTGATAAGACTTTTGCATATGTTTTTTTTTTCGTATATTAGTATTAAGAACAAAATAATCGTAAAATTTTCAACATCTTGGCAGTGTTGTTTGTAATGATGTTGGTTTGAGTGGTGGGTATATAGAGAAATTGTTTGATTGTTGCTGTCTCAATGTTATTTTGCACCTGCATACCATTTGATGTGAGCTTCATTCTCTACTTTTAATGCAACAGCGTAAATTAATAATAATTATTTATGCAGTGAAACAAGAAAAAAAGTAACGAAATTAACAACAACAGCAGCAACAGCCAACGGAAGAAGGTGGTAATAATATTACAGGTAAAAGAAGCTGTATTACAAAAAGGCTACTGTAATGCAACAATATTATGTTTACATATATTTATGTATATGATTAGCAAGATTTTGTATAATTTCAAAAAAAAAGAAAGAAAAAGAATAAAAAAGAAGCTTGTTTGATGGTAAAACACATCAATTGTTGTTTAGCTGACTGACTGTTTGATGATGCATAATTACACTTTGTTATCTGACAGGCAGCAGCTAAAGTATTATTGCTATTATAGCCAACTCATGTTAAGGCTAATTTTATAGATTTACAAATATTTGTAAACATTTGTTGGATATAAAAGAAAAAACACAGAAGAAAAATGCTTTGTCATATCTTAAGCCATTAGTGGGTGGTTTTCAAAGTAACGCCTTTAGAATTTTTATTTACAATATTTCATTTAGATAGATAACTCTTAGTATGTTGATGATGATGACCATCAAAGTTCTTATAATGTTTTGCCATTAATGATGTGTGCATAATTTTTTCTTCTTTTTCTTCTTAATTTCTGTCCAGTCACAATTTAAAATCTTGTTTAACTTGTTGCTGCGCTTGGCATTGTTCCTCTAAAAAAAAAACATACAGCGTCAACCAATTTCTGTTGCTACTTTTTTTCTTTCTGTTTTTTATTGTATGCATTTTTAATAGATTCTTATCGTTATTAAATATTGTGATTTTTTCATGCTTGTTTTAATATTTTTCTTGTGTTGGAAAGGAGTTACTTGATGGCTTCATGTGGTGTGGAATATCAAAGTCTGCCTAGTGTTGCTTTTAAGTATTTCTTTAAAATTCACACTTGGAAAATTAGGTGTTAATTTGAGAGAATAATTGCAAAAAATAAGTAATTAATTAGAAATGTATACAATGTTGCAAATTGTTTATGCCAAAAGAAATTCAATTTATTTCGTATTAAGTAGGTTGAAAAATAAAGCCAGCAGCAATCGTGTTAAGAATATCTACAGATAATACGGAAGTAACCAAGAGAACCATTATGCACTAAAAGCATGCAAAACAGATATACTGAAAAAGTATATTCATTAAAGATTTTGCTCGTCAATAGCTACTTTTTATTGCAACATGTATAAAATTTTCTGCTTCAATATTAAACATTTTAGACCGATGATTATCTCGTACTTTTAAATACGTGAATAATATGTGAATAATTTGAAAGGTTCAATTTTTATGATTTTCAGTTTTACCATCAAAGACTGGCGCTGGAAGTTAAGTACTCACTTGGACTCAACAAGAGATACGAGAAACGATTTTATAGCATAAAAGTACTCGACAACACACTGCAAAATTTTAAAGCAAAATCGTCGAAAACCAGGTTAATTTTTCGGTCGGTAGTGATTTTCCTTCGTAATTCAACATGATTTGCAATAATCTTGTAAACACATTTTAAGTTTTGAATTAAGTATATTTGCATGTTGATTTAATATTCCAGTACATTTAAAACAAAATGAAGTTGATACAGAAATAATACGACGAATCATGTTGAATTAAAGTTATTTCGAGTTGAACCAATGTGAATTTGATATTAGAACAACACGAAGAATCATGTTGAATCAAAGTTAGTTCAAGATTAAGCAACGTCAATTTGATATTGAAACAACACTAAGAATCATGTTGACTTAAAGTTATACCAAGTTGAAACAACATGACTTTAATGTAGCTATTTTATTAGTTATTTTACTTACGCGATATGTATTAGCCTATACATCAGAAAACTTTGTGTTGTAGATGCTAACAAATGCAACCACAATAGCTTCAAACTTTACTTTAGATAAACACTAACACCCATATTCATAAATAAATAAAATGTATTTGAAATCTATTTTAAGAAAATTTTGTATGACAAATTTGACATAAAATACATTTCAAACTCATTTTAAATTCTATGGATATGGATGGGGGTAAATATATACCATCGTATGTAAAATGAATTTAATTTTAATTCGACATAATTTAATTGATTACTCAACATAAAATTTATTTGAAATTAAAGTTATAGTCATGTTGATTTAAAATTAAATGTAACGCTTATAACAAAGTTGTTTTAACACTGAAAAATATTAAATCAGACCGATTTAAGATTATATTAACAATTTTCCATTTAAAATTATTATAAAAAACATTGGTAATTTTACACCAGCAGTAGCAAATTTTCGTTGTTAATTCGATTTTAGTCTGATCAATGCCCTATGTTGATGAGGAGAGTGGTGTAGTAGCTAGCACCTGGTAATGCATAATTATTCTATAGCTTTTAGCGCATTATCTGCATCATTATTATGTTTCATTGCAATAAAACCATTTAACTTAAAATTTTTTTGACTTATTTTATTTTTAAGTTTTTTAGTTTTTTACTTTATGCCCTAAACTCTAAGATCTGGCTTTTAGTTTCGGATTGTATCTTGTACTTGGATTTTTTGGTGCGGAACTGCATTATAGTAGCCAAGCGCTTTCATTTAATACCAATATTGAGGGGGTTGACAATATCTATGCATGAATATAAACCACCCCCACTTTCGTCGTGGCCGCCATTTTGGAATAGGAAGTTTTTTATTGCGTATTGTATTCTACTAGTCAAACCCTTTCATTTGATATTCATATTGAGGTGTTTATAGACAAATAACTAATCACCATTTTGTGGTGGCGGCCATCTTTGATTTACAATAACACTGAATACACATAATAGTAACTTCATCAGACCAATCGGTCATAAAAATTTTATGTGCTCACCAAATTTCAGATCAATCGGTTAACAGAAAAGGTCTAAAAGTAAATATTACTTTTTATGGGCGTGGCGCTGCCCCCTTTTTAGTTACAAAATTATATAGTCATCGTAAGTAAAGGTGTCCAGCAAATCTCAGATTAATCGGTTAACAGGAAAGGGCTAAAACTAAGTATACCTGTTTATGGGCATGGCGCCACCCATTTTTTAACACTAAATTGTATTGCCATGAAAGGTAGAGCTATTTACCAAATCTCAGACCAATCGATCATGAGGAATGGGGTAAAAACTGATATTACTTTTTATGGGCGTGGCCAAGCCCACTTTTCTAATCTCAAAATTGTGTAGTAATCAAAATTAAAGGTGTGTGCCAAATTTTGGATCAATCGGTTAAGAGAAAGGCGTTAAAAGTAAGTATTACTTTTTAGAGGCGTGGCACCGCCTACTTTCGTTATTACTAAATTGTGTAGCCATCGTACGTTAAGGTGTCCACTAAATCTCAGATCAATCGGTTAACAGTAAAGGGCTAAAACTAAGTATTACTTTTTATGGGCGTGGCACCGCCCACTTTTATAATTATAAAAATATACTCATTGTAAGTAAAGGTGTCCAGCAAATCTTAGATCAATCGGTTAACAGGAAAGGGCTAAAACTTGGTACTACTTTTTATGGCCGTGGCGCCGCCTACTTTTTTAAATACAAAAGTGTAGCGCAATTGTAAGTAAGGCGTCCACTATAGCTTAGATCAATCGGTTAACAGGAAGGAACTAAAACAAAATTTTACTTTTTATGGGCGTGGTGCCGCCCATTTTTTTAATACAAAAGTGTAGGGTAATTGTAAGTAAAGGCGTCCACTAAATCTTAGATCAATCGGTTAACAGGAAAGGGCTAAAACTAAGTACCACTTTTTATGGGCGTAGCGCCGCCCACTATATTAAATCAAATATTAAATTGTCACCAAAGCTAAAGGCGCTTACAAAATTTAAGAGCAGTCGGTCAACAGAAAGGGGGCAAATTTTCAATTACTAGATTTGACCCGACGACACAAACTCCATAAACTCCCCAAACTCCACAAACAGGGTAAGTTACATAAAACCATTTAAAAAGTGTAAATTTCTTATATAATATTATGCACTTCATTCTACACTTAATTATTATACCTTTAGCCAAGATGTATCTGAAATGACTTAATTATAGTTTTTGGTATAATTCTGCTTCTCTTGTTTCCTACAATTCGGAAAATTTATACTTTGCTCCGATTATTTGGAACATAGTAAACTTTAAAATATAATTGCCAATTTCACCCTCCGTATATGGAAAAAAAATTATGGAACCAACTTTTTTTGTAAAACCCTTTCAGACAAAACAAGAACTTTGGAAGTCGGTTCACAAATGACAGAGTTATACATGGGGTGATCAAATTTCCCCCCTCCGATTTTCGACAAAAAAATTGGGAACAATTTTTGTCAAACCCTTTCAAAAGAAACAATAATTTTGAAAATCAGTTATGCATGTGGGGGGGGGGTAAAAATTTCACCCGTCCGATTTTCGAAAAAAATATATATGGGATCAAACTGCAGGCAAACCATTTCCATCAAAAAAGAATTTTGAAAATCGGTTCACAAATGACAGAGTTAAGCGTGTACAAACATAAAAAGAGAGTAATAAACACACACACACACACGTACTGATAATCTTCTACTTTTTTGAATTCGGTTAAAAATAGTATTAGTGCGATATCATTGCTCACTAATTCGTCGGGTTTCCGATATATCGCAACTTTAAAATGGAAAAATTCATCAAAAATTTACTAAACTGACTTCACAAAAATATTATGCACGTACGAAGACCTTAATGCAATAACTATGTGAGCCACATAGTTGGAAATATTGAATAAATTTAATATATTTCTCAAAAATATTTCTAGCAACAAAAGCTATAGTTCCTAGCTACACAAGAAATTTCTCGTCAATTTAATATTTAAAATTATGTAGCTTAAGTGGTTATTTTAGTAAGCGTTTCATATAATAGTAATAACAATCTTATTTGTTAACACTTTATTTCCTTATTATTATTTATTTAAAGCTCTAATAAATAATTATATTTAATACTTCCCTTAAAGCATAAATCTTTTGCAACGTATACTTTTATATATTTTGCATTTTGAGCATATAAATGTCACAATAAAGTTATAAAATATAATGTCATGCTACTAACATACAAACATTTTAAGACAATAACCTTAAAATAAAAGGTCTGAAACATTAGCTAATGCAACAAAAACAACAAACGAAACACGCACAACTAACATACCAACAAACAATAATAACCACATCCTTTCTGGCCATATAAAATGACCCTTTAACAAGCAACAATATAAGCAGGGCAATAGCAAAAGAAAGAAAAAAGCAAAAACAAAACAGCACCCTCACAATGCAGTTGAAAAAATTAGCATATTGTGTTACCGCACTTCCTGCCACACTTTTTTGAGCGCTGCTTTTGCAGTGTGAATGTATATTTGAATTTAATATAGTTGAGTCTGTTGAATTTTTTGTTCTTTCTTTTAAACCGCCAATGAATCGTATAATATCCGTTTTAAAAACAAAACTTTCTTTTTATTACAACTCACCCCTTTTGCGACAGGGTTAAGAAAAGGTACAACTTTTAAATCAAATAAATCACTTAAAAAACAACAACAGCAACAACAAAGTCAGCAAAAACACGCACCCACTCACTCTCTTACACATTTTTTTTACTTTTTCACTTCTCTTTTTTTTTTTTGTAATATTTATTTCAGTTAACAACATGCCAATGTTGGTATAAAATTTCTTCTTGTTGCAAGTTGTTCCTTAAATGTGGCAAAAGTTGTTGGTTGCTGTTGTTGTTGTTGTTGGAGTAGCAGAGATGGTTAGTGTTGGTGGCAGGCAGTGTGGCAGCGTGCCTGTCTTTGGTATGTGTAAATGTTTGTGTTTTTGTATGTGTATTTAAATCGTGTTTAATGGCATGAAAACTACATACAATTTTGCTTCAGATGTTTGTTTGTTTGTTTGTTTGTTTGTTTATAGGTACAACAACTTCTTACTCGAACAATATTTGTGTGCTATAAAAAAGTTTTTCTGTTGCAACAAAAGCAGCAAATAGTAACAGAAAAAAAAAGAAAATTAAACTTTTTATTCTTACATTCATTCTTTACACTTGTTAAGAGGTCTGACACGCATTGCAGTTTGTTTTTTTGCACCGCGAATGAAAAGGCAGATTTTAAAATGATGAAATCCTGAGGAAGAAGGATTGCATAAATTTACAGGTACAATGTCTAACCAATGTCGGCCTTGATTAAATACTTGGGAAACAATTTTTATAAAAATAGGCTTCCACAAAAATTGTATTCCTACCAGTAAATTTGTGTCATTCCCCTGTAAAGATCTATAATAACTAAAGGTAGGGGAGAAGTACGAACATGAGTTAAATTTTTTGGGGATTAGATGGCTTATTGTGGACAAACCGAAAACACATAGGGCCTGGCCCACGATGTCGACAAGTCGATATCGTTCTCTTATTTATATTGAAAACAATAATAAAAAATTTAAATTTGTTTTTGTTTTCAATAGAAATAAGAGAACGACATCGACTTGTCGACATCGTGGGACTGGCAGATAGTCTTTCTATGTTGCTAAAAAAAATTTTAATAAAAACGCTCAGCAAAAGTGTGCCGAAATTGAAAAATGTGGCATAGTCCATAAAAAGAAGAAATTGCTTTTGAAATAAAAAACACGTTGTACAGTGCGTTGAAATATAGGTAAGTTGGGGAATAATTCAGGCAAGCCCATTATTATCGATGGGAGAAATCAAGTTTTTTTTAATAAGGGCCACCCTAATGTGCGTATTTAGCAACTGGTGTTCTATCACAATAATTTAAATTACATAGTAGAGTCTCAGTAAATCCACAAGATATTTTTGGGATATATAATACAGCCGTGTAAGAGATTCTTTTCGGATTGGTTTTGATTCCGCAGCTGTCATTTCGAAAAAGTACATTTTCGGTGCTCTACATTCCGCTTATTTTGTATTCGTTTTTACAATGATAAAGTTTTTATACCTTGAGGAGTTTGTCTACTCTTGTTTTTAGATGCAAAGCTCACATTAAGTTTTTATTAACATGGAAAACTCATGACCAAATATTTATTTGACACTCCTAAAAGTATGCACGTTTTTTTAATATTTACTGCAGACTTCGTCGGTAGAAAAGTGTTTTTAATTCCACCTTGAGAGTGGTTTGATTACGAAGAAAATTTTCATATTTCGTTTTCTGAAGAAGCAACTTACGGAATTGAAACCACTTCCGATCGTTATGGTATTCTGTGACTTGGCTGTATAAGAGCAATCAATAAAATTAGCTTTATCTCGACTTAAAATTTGTTGTAACTCAACGTATACATCGAAAATATCCCATTTATTTAAACAAACATTATTAAATTATGTATTCAAACACTTGGTTCCATTATAATATTTTTATGTTTAAAAGCCTTTAAAAAAACATAAGCACTCTCTGTTTTAAATTTTCACCACGGCATGCAACACTTTTAAAAATTATTTGACTTTGCCGCTCACTGTCAATAAAGTAAGTTACTGAAAGCAGTAATTTTAGCAATTAGTGTTGTAGAATTTAGTATACTTTCACCCAATACAAAACATGACTCTTAAGAATAAAGATCAGTTTTTAAATTAATCCTCACTTTTAGTAAATTTCCACCCTCTGGGTATTGTATCAAATATTTTAAGATTTAAGTTTAACTATTTTTAACTTCTCAAGATAATTTAAGCATTTATTTGAAGTATAAATAATGCCATTATAACGAAATTTATAAAAGCTTTCGTTTGACAAAAATTTTTTGAAAATCCGAAAAGTTTTAATTTTTGACCGATTTATTAAGAATATATAAACGATGCAGAAAACTTAAGCAATATGGGTATCAAACGAAAGGGCACTATAAATACTTGAGGAAATTGATATAAAACAATTCGATCTATTAAAAGTGTGCAGGAAGTTTTTGAAAAAAAACTGTATAAGCCTGACACTTTTTAACACCTTTAGACTTAATTGCAGCATTGATTTGTATACTATAAACTAAAATGAATGACCATATATAGTGCCTCATACAGTAATATGAATACTAAGATTTTATCTCTATTATTTGCTAAAATAGTCTGTAGCTTCCAAACATATTATGCGAATTATTAGTATTTGACTTTTTGACTGATATTTTAGGATTCCTTCTTCTTAAAAGTACCAAAAAATAAATAAAAATAAAACTTCAATGAAGCTATTGAATCGGCTTTTAAAAATCTTTTGTTTGATATAGATATTGTGGTAACCCACAAAGTTTTCACTTTTGACCGAATTATAACGAACCTAAAATAGGTGCAGGTACCTTAAGCAATGTTGGTATAAAATTAAAGCATATAGCAAACACTTTAATAATTTTGTATAAGTCTTTTCAATTTATTGGAAAGTTCTCGTAAAAGTTCACATTCAGCTTTCTTGGTATAGTGGAAGTGCCCAATAATATTGATGAGTCTGTGAGTCAGTCAGTGAATATGTACTAAAATAAGCACTTTTTACAACTTCATATCTCGGAAAGATTTTATGGTAGAACTTTCTAGTTTCACCTATGAGGTAACCTCTGTAGAGAGACGTTATATTTCAAGGTTCATCATTTATGATTAAGTGGAGCAAAGTTATGAGGGGGTAAAACAGCTCGAATGGTTTCGTGTAATAATAAACACTGTGTGGTCGGAGCTTGGCCTGGCGCACTTCCGTGCGCTTAGATATAAGAATGATATTTTTAAGCATTTATTTCTTTTTGCTTTAAGTGCATGTTATGAGGTATCGCATTCTCTGCCGATCTATTAAGAATATGAAAATGTAGCTCGCGAGATGAATTAAATTGTTTTAACTAAACTTGGAACTGTAATCTCGCTTTATAAAATGTTCATCTGACAAATATATGGATAGAATAATTAACATTTTGTTATTTAACCGATTTACCTAGAATATATTAATACACGGAAGAGCAGTATTATCAATATGATCATCATATTGTAAATACTTTAAATATTCAATACAAATCATTGAAATTTATTTGGGTTTTCTAAGGAAAAGCTGTAAAAAGATTTTTTAAGAATGCAGCTTATAAAGTACTTTTAGCTACTTAAACTTAAATTAAAAACAGATATGAAATTTCAAAAGAGTGGTTATAGTGTGCCTTAAGAAAACTTTCATTTGACATACATTTTGCTAAGGTAGCTCAAACCCTAATTTTAAACCGATTTATTAAGAATATGAAAACGCTGTATATTATATAAGCAATATGGGTATCAAACTTTAGCTCGCTAGCAATATTCAAAGAAATTGATATAAATCACTTAGTTGGGTTAACTTTTTTAAAGAAACTAAAGAAAAAACTAGTAAATAATACCATTTTTTTAAGAAAAAGTACACAAATTGTCTATTATCTCGCTTTAATAAATTCTCATCCATAAAATATATAAATAGATTAGTTAAAGTTGTCTTATTAAACCGATTTACTAGGAATTATAAATACATGGAGCAACATTATCAATGTGACATCATATTTTAAATTCTTTATAAATTTAATAGATATTATTAATCAGCCGTGTCACAGAGTCCGTTCGGATTGGTTTTGATTCGGTAGTTTTCATTCCGAAAAAGTACATTATTGGTGCTTTAGATTCCGTTTAATTTGTACTTCGTTTTTACAATGATAAACTTTTTATACCTTGAGGCGTTTGTTTACTCTGCTTTTTAGATGCAAAGCTCACATTGAGCTTTTTATTAGCATGGAAAGCTCATGTCTAAATATTTATTTGACGGTCCTAAAAGTATGCACGTTTTTTAGTATTTACTGCAAATGAAGGTCAGTAGAAAAGTGTTTTATATTCCACTCTGAAATTTAAAAGTGGTTTGATTATGAAGAAAATTTTCGTTTTTCGGTTTCTGAAGAAGCAACTTACGGAATTGAAACCACTTCCGATGGGAATGGTGTTCTGTGACATGTCTGAATATTTATTTATCTTTTCTAATGGAAATTTGCAAAAAGTTTTCTAAGACTGCAGCTTTTAAAGTACCTTTAACATAAATCTTAATTTGCAAAAGGCCCGTTATGGCATACCTTAACAAAGCTTTCATTTGATATGCGTTTTACTAACTTAGCTCAAGTTTTAATTTTAAGCAGATTTATTAAGAATATGGAAATGTTTCATATTATCTAAAACATATGGATATCAAACTTTAGGTTTTGAGTAATTATAAAAGAAATTGATATAAACCAGTTAGTTTAGTTAACTTTTTTTAAGAAACTAAAGAAAACAGTAGTAATTAATCCCTTTTTAGAAAAACAAAAGCGTATGTAAGTTAAACTCCTAAATGTTTTTCATTTGCAAAACACAGTTTAAATTCTATATCTGTTTCCTCCTCCCTCTTTCAGAATTCATTTATTTATAGCTCTTTTTTTCTGGTTGCCTATTAAGTTGGCACGTTGCTTATAAACAAAGTTTTTCTTATGCTAAATAGAAAAACTTAGATTTTTTTCCTGTTATTGCTAATACTGCAAAGTTTCGCATTGCAAAAATTATTTTATATTTAAATGACGTTTAACATGTGCCTTTAACAATAACAACAACAACAACAACAACAACAACAAGAAAAACTTTGTTAAAAGGAAACTCTATAAGACATTTTGCGGTTTTCCTGTGTGTGTTTGCTAAAGTATTATTTCTTGCAAACAAACGTCTATGTTGCAAATAAAGAGATTGCAAGTTAATAACAGGATGATGGTGTGGTGATGATTATGACGCTGATGGTTTAATAGCATAGAGCCAGAGTTTAATTCACCCGCATTTACCTGTTTATGGGAAATTTGGTGGTTTCATGAGGAGGAAATCATACCTAAAATGAAAGAGAGAAAAAAAGAAACAAATTAAGAAAACGTTTGCAAACAAAAAATGCAATAAATATTTTAATAATTGTTAGTTGTTATTATTTGCATTACAAACTGCAATAAATTATTAATAATCATATTTAATTATTACAAAAAATAAAATAATATAAAATACATAAGAACAAAAAAAAAACAAGTTAAAAAATAGTCAAAGAAAGAAAAAACCTTGACGTGTTTTAAAATCTGCGTGTTCAAATATGGAGACCTACTAAAATAAAATTGGTTTTAATTACCCCGATAATTTTAACAACACTAGAATAAGAAAAAGAACTTAGAATGCAATAAAATTTTAAGCTTTAAATTTAAGAATAAAACATAAAGATTAAAAAATGTAATTACTTAATATTAGAAAAATAATAAGTTTATTAAAAAGTTTCAACCTGAGTGAGCTGAAAATTTTTAAAATGCAATGTACATTTCAAATTGACTGGAAAACAATTGCCCAATTCAAAAGCTCTCTCAGTATTGCGTATTTAACCTTTGAAATACACCTTGTGAACAGCCATATTTACTGTATCGGTCTGTATCTTGTATTAATGGACAAAAGAAGAACAAGATGCATACAAATACTCTTTTAGAGAGTCTCTCTATACACGAATTTTTCGAAACATCTATACTTAATATTATAAAGAGGAAAAGTTTGTATGTTTGTATGTTTGTAAGAGGTAATCTCCGGAACCACCGGTCCGGCCCGATCTCAAAACTTTTTTCAACAAAATGTACAATGGAACCTCTGAACGGACATAGGGTATATAGCGTTATGGTAAAGTGCTTAGGATAGGGTCGAGGGGCGGTAAGCCCCCCATAAACAACATAAAGGCTTTATATATTTAAAAAAAACTAGGACCAAGAGGGGGCAAGAGGCAATTTTTACCTCTCCGAAACTATTTAACCGATTTTGATGAAATTTGAAACGTAGATAGATCTGCGTAAAAAATACCACAAAAGCTTTATATTTTAGCAAAGCTAGGACCAGTAGGGCTCAAAAGGGCAATTTTTGCCTCTCCGAAACTATTTAACAGATTTTGATGAAAATTTAAACGTAAATAGATCTTCGTAAAAAAGAACACAAAAGCTTTATATTTTTTCAAAACTAGGGCCAGTATAGGGGCAGAGGGACAATTTCTGCCACTACGAAACTATTTAACCGATTTTGATGAAATTTAAAACATAGATAGATCTGCGTTATAAAAGAACACAAGCGCTTTATTTTTTTTTCAAAACTATGAGCAGTACGGCGGCAGAGGGAAAATTTCTGCATCTCCGAAACTATTGAACCTATTTTGATGAAATTTAAATCGTAGATAAATCTGCGTACACAAGAACACAAAAGCTTTATATTTTTTCAGAACTAGGACCAATAGGGGGCAGAGGGGCAATTATATAAACAATTGTGTGTATGTAGATGTATTATGTATGTATGTACATGTTTCTATTAACAAAAGTAACTATGAATTTGAATTTCTTCTTTAACTAATTAATAAAAAAATTATTCTGTAATCATTGTAAAATAATATGTGTACTGATTTTTACTTTTACTCTTATAGTTAGTCAAAAGTTAACTCCGGGCTGGCAACGCCGCGGGCACAGCTAGTCTTTAATATTTTTAAAGATATTTAGCTTTGAATTTCAAAATTATGGTTTTTGGCCTCGAATTTGTTTTCTATTTCGTAAATATCCCTGGTAATAGCATTGCCATATTAAAAAGAAATATATTTTGTGGTCCTTAACACAATCCTTGTTAAAGTGCAAAAAAAATCTTTAGTTATCCCAATTCATGTAGTCGTGAAATATAATAAAATTCAAGACTATGAAATGAGAGTGATGAAAGCTTAATTGTTTGACGTTTTCTCAAAAAATTTTCGAAAATGAACTTTTTTATTAATATGATTATTTCGAACGTATTTGCTTGTGAATCCAAATTTATCATTAGGCTAAGATTTGTAATGTTTAATTCAGAAAGAGTTGGGCGTGATTAATATTCCAAGGAGCAAAGAAAAATTAACATCAACTTAATTTTTCAACGTACACAGCAGAACAGAGTAGCACTACTTTTGGAAGCCGCTATATTTCCATCGTCAGTGCTCAGATGGCTCTGTTGAATGTAATTTTAATTCTTATATTTACAACTTTTTCGTGAAAATTGAATACGAGAATTAAACTACTTTCAAGTTGATATTAAACTGCACTTTCCCAGCGTTGTCATTGCTTTATTTTTCTTCATTCCCATTTTTCTGATTTTTGTTCTACTCAAAATGTTTTTATTTTCAATATTTCAAAATAACAGACCTAAAATATGACTGCAGCTGATGGATTGTTTTTTCTTAAGCAATGAATTTAGAATTTTGTAGAAAAGTTCACTATTTTGGTCCAAATAGAACCACTTTGCGTTATTTCAACGAAAATATTCATTGAAATTCAATTTAAAATAGTTCATTGGAAACATTTCTTGTTGCTGTTCTTGTTTAACAAAATTATTGAACCAGTTCATTAATTTATCGTACTAGTACGTTAGGTCCAAGTTATTGACCAAATCTTTGAAATAATGAAATATGAAGCAAAATCCTTTGAATGTATTCGTCATAGGTCGATATGAAAACTAGTATCATAAGGGCAACGAAACATCGTTTTTATTTCTACCTACCTTTCTATGGCGCATTATTTAATTACTTTACAAAACCTTTATAGACAATATCCTCTCTAATTCATTTTAATTCGTGTTTATTTCGGTGTAATTGTACAACAATAGTGAAATGTTACATAATCATGTTTATATTGATTTTAAAACTTTTATTATAATAAAAACTATTACATTCTTATTAATAGCTTTTCACATGCCACAATGACATGCTATTGAAAGTTGTTCTAGAGCAAACTGACACACAAAATAATCTTGAGACATTATTTTTTTTATGCAGTTGCATGTAGTCGTATCAAAAAATTTTTGAAAAATATATTTCCTTAAAAAAAATACTTCAAAAAAAGGTTTGCTGCATCACATCAAATTTAGATGATACACTTGCTTTTGATTTTTTTCCAACTGATTTTGTTGTTTAAGTTCATCTGAGGTTTTCTTCTGTGGTTTAATACTCCCAGTCACTGTTTGGATAGATTTGGGTTTTAACTTATTATTTTCTGCTTCTCCCCCGATTTTTTTTTTTTTTTAGTTGTTTTCCCATAAACATGACTTTGAGAATTGCTTAAGCGTATGTGTGTGTTTCCATTTAAAGTTGGTCTGTTTATTTTTATTTTTTTTTTTTTTTGTTATTGTTTGTTATCGCTTTTCGATTGTACTTTGTGTCATTCACTGTGTGACGTTAAAGTGGTCAAGATACAACAACAGCAACAACTACAAAGTCAGTTTTAACCCTCTTTTAACTTTAATACATGTTTATATTGATTGTGTGAGAGAGTTTTTTTTTCTTTAAGATCTTGGTATGATTTTATTTAAGGATTTTACCTTTGACGTTTCTTGTTGTTGCTTTTGGTTTTAATCAAAAATCGAAAAGAACAAAAACAAGTCGTCTACATACAACACGTTGGCGGCGTCGGCGGTTTTCATAAAGATGCTGCCGCATTTCATTTATGTACATTTGCTTAAGTTTTGTTTATGCGTTTGTCTGTCTGTCTGTATGTCTGTCTGTCTGTCTGTCTGTCTGTCTGTCTGTCTGTCTGTCTGTCTGTCTGTCTGTCTGTCTGTCTGTCTGTCTGTCTGTCTGTTTATCAATATATCTGTTTGTCTGGCTGTTTGCCGTTTAAATTCTTGTTTACGTGTAGAGTTGAAAATGATGATGACGATGATCATGATGATACTTAATACTGCTGCTGTTGTTATTATTTGAAATCTTGAATCTTTTTGTTGTTGTCCGGTTTGACAGGTGTTTCGGGGTTTATAAACACGATTTTAATATAAATAAAAATGTTGGAAAAATTCAAACCATTTTAATAACAATTGTTTGTTTGAAAATTAGTAATCCGTATTGTTTCGAAATTTCCAATAACAATATATCTATTAATCTTTCATATATCTGGAGAATGGGTTACTTACAATAGAATGTCACCTATTGGGCTAATGATTTTAATACAAATTGGGAATAACAATAAAAGCTTTGAAAAGTTTTTAAGTTATATATGTTCATGTATTTCCTTTTTATAACAGCATATATTGTACAAAGGTATATTTGACTGCAGAAAATGTATTTTTGTTTTTGTTAATTTTTGTTTACCGATCTTATATGTTCATAAACAGTTAAGCTGATTTATTTTATTGAACTTGTTTAACAAAAACAATAAATCTTCAAATAGTAGAATCGAATTTATCGAACTCTCTTTCCCTTAAGTATTATGAATTTCCTACAACAGCATTAAATCAAAGCAGAGAAAATATGTTGTATTGCTATTCCCTTTGCAAAAATAAAAAAAATCTACAAAGCATGCATATTTCATTTATTTTTTATTTAAGCTAATACATGCATGTGTACCATATGCGCATGTATTAATAGCGCCTTTAAACGCTTATAGCTTTCAAAATACTGAATCGATTTTAAGAAAATAAAGATTGTGCATATCTGCTAATAAATATATATAAAATTTTACAGGTTTTTTTTAAATCGGCCGTATAATATGAGCGTAAAATACATAACCAAAAATCGTCTTGCCTATAACTATTTAGATTTGAGCAGCTTCTTGATGTATCCCAATACAAAAAATATTTTGACATTAATTTTGAGATTTCTTTTTAATTCAACTCATTTGGCTAATTAATATTATTATTAAAGTGTTACAAAAATCTGAATGAGATATCATCCGCTGGGCCGCTTCTGAAAAAAAGGAATTGAGGACTTGTTTTATTGAAATGTTGATTTTTTAATGCCAATCACAAGAGGCAATCAATATCTTTTTTATGGGTAAAAGGCGGTTACAAGACCGGTTACAAACAATCCGGCTACGGATCAAGTGAGCGAATTGAAATGGTGTTGTGTGACTCTGGCTACACTGATAGAAAAACCGTTATAACGCGGATCTAATTTGACATGAATGCTACGTTAGGCGTCGTTTCTGGCCCCATGATACTTCTCATCATTGTGATGTTAAGCTATACATCAGCTGGTCATCAATGCCAATGATGACAAATCTATCATTCAGGTAATGACACATCGACATCAGGAAAATGACTAATTGACATCAATTTAATGACATGTAATCAGCGACATCATATGATGCTGATGTAATTTGACATCAACGTTATGTCAAATGTCTTCGTTTTTGATTCTATTACACTTTTCATCACTGTAATGTCCACCTTTACATCAGCTGTCATCAATGGAATGATTAAAACAATTATAAATATTTATATTTTTTTATATTTACTTTTTTCTATTTTAGTTTTAATTTTTGTTATATTATTTTTTCTTTTTGATCCCAGGCTCGTCAATTTATCGCAAATTTATAAACTAACAACTTGCCATTATTTACTTATTTTCTTATTTCTTTTATTCATATTGTAAAACTATAATAATATATATAAAAAGTGCCATAGTATTGATGTCATTCTAGTCATAGCATTGATGACATTTAAAATATGACAAAAATCTTGGATGATGTTTGTCATCAGATTGATGTCTTTTTTCGTTTTATTTATGTCACTTGCCATATCATTGATGTCATAGTTCTGATGACAGGAATTCACCACTGTGATGATACATTTTTCTATGAGTGTAGTACAAAGGAATCATGAGTCAAGCAAAAATTATGCAAGACAAACATGTACACACAACCAATACCATCTAAAAAGTTGAAAAGTCACATGAAATACACATGAACACAGAGGAAGGTGTGATGTGGCCTGGGAAAGTCACGTTATTATGTTCTGCTGTGTGGGTTGGAAGTAATTAACTTCATCTTGTTCTTCGGAAACTGTCCCTAGTCCAATTCCTTCTTAACAAAAGTTATGAACATAGCATAATATTTTTATTATTCAAATTTTGGAATTTAGATGAAACTGATAACTGAGGCCAATTTCCCGGACGAAATTTATATTTTTGTACATATTTTACTTGTGACCTTTTAACCTGTAGCGTTGAGAAATAAGTCGCTTGGCCTTAGATTTCAAAATCTACTGAAAGAATTAGTTGGTAACTAGAAACGTTGAAATGACGAGATCTTTCAGCAATCGCTGTGATTCTCAGTAATTGCTCCCTCCTTTGAATTTTTTCAATCTCCCTTTCCCCTCTAGCTCCTAATCACTCTGCATCTCTTTCACCCTCTCACGCTGACTTTCATTTTCTTTGAGTCCATTGCTCCGGTAATTAAAAGGAGTTCATGATGAACCATATATCGATTGATATTTTGGTGAAGTTTTTCAATTAAGAGCATTGGCGTAGCTAGAAATTTTTCTAGGGTGCTAAAGCCCAGATTAGTCACTACAGTTCGCTTATAGTATCAAAATTTTTATAATATGTTGAATTTCTAAGGGGGGAGGGCTATAGCAATTCTGGGGGTAGCTTTGCCAGCCCCACCCTTCCCAGAAGAGCCTAGCTAGGCCAATTATTAAAAAGCTCGTATGCTGATTAAAAGATAAACTAGTTATAGGCAATGTATAATTCTTTGAATTTTAACTCTAACAAAATACAAAATGAGTTGCGAAAGTGATATGGTTTCAGCAGTTAAATTCATTAAAATTAATTTAGCTGAATACACAATAAAATCAATTCAGCTAAGCTGAATAGCTCAACTATAAAATATCATATTTTATGTCTAAAACATTATCATCTATAACTTCACAAAAAAAAAAGTCGTGGGAACTTAATTTTTAACTTCTTCAATACATAACAAATTCACTTAAGCATTAAGCACAGCAGCCAAAAAGAAACTATAAATGTATAATAAAATTTCAAATATAGTGCAGATTAAATTTTCCTTCTTCCTTTTTTCCACACATGCTTTTATGCGACCATAAAGCGAAGGCGTTTATTGTAACAACAAAATTGACCTTAAGAATTCCTTTCAAAATGTTCAGCCAAAGACAAAAAATAAACAGCAATAAAAAACCTATCAAAACTTCTTAAGAAATAAGCCGCAGTGGCAATCAGCAGCTTAAATGGAATGACAACCAGGCCAACAAAAGCCAACAAGCTGAAAAACAAAATTCAATAAAAAAAACCAGTGACAACGAAAAAAGAGGAAGGAAGAAGAAAAAAAAGCGGATGACTGTCATTTGGTGTTCGGGATGGAACTTTTTGCCTGTTGCTGTTTTGTTGTTGTTGGAACAATTTGATTTTCATTGAACATAAAGATGTATAAAACTGTCAACAGTGTCTCAAATAAAAAAAATAAACAAAATCAGCATTCAACAGGCTTTTTCTTAACTATTTCATTGCAGTAGTTTTTAAGGAAAGACGTTTCATGAAATGCGATTTTTATGAGGCAATTTCTTAAGGCTTTAAAGTGAAGAAGATTTTTTTAAAATGTTTTTATTTAAATGAACTTATTTAAATTTAGGACGCTGAATGTTAATAATTTTGTATGTATTATTTATGTCAGCTATGATATAAATTTGGATTTTATTGTGACTAAGACATAGAGTTGTTATTTGATTTTTGGCCAAGATGTGCCTGAATTTTATAGCATGAAAGCTTAATTAAAAGTTTATATATTTTATAGTTTTATTTAGAAATGTTTACGTTTTATTACAGAAAATAAGGTTATTTAGAAATAGTTTTACATAGCGCTGTTTTTTCATATTTGTGCAATTCACAACCAATTGTAGGAGTTATTTGTATGTTGTACAAATGTTTCAATAACAATTCTATATAAAAAATTTTTATGAAAACATGTTCATGATCGGAATGTGTTATACAGGGTGTTCAAAATTGAGTTATCATTGTAATTTTGCTGTCATTTTTTTCCTACTTGTAATTTTTATTCTAAATTTTTATTTTCAGATTCTAAATACATTCCGGTTAGTTAATATGGAACATTATACGAATGAATAACGTGTTTTTAGTGTTAAAACATTTTTATTAAAATGGCACAAGCTATCAAGATGTAATTAGAAAATTTAGAACCAAATTTCTTAGAGAACATGCTTCCCATCAAGCTGATGGTTGAGAAATTTGAAGAAACTGGATGCGTTCATGATAACAGAAACAAAATTTATCAACGTAGTGGTCGTTCAACCGAGAATGTAGCAACTGTGAGCAGATCCAAAAACATCCATTTATCATCTTTCGCAGCAATTAAACATCAAGCCATCCACATTATTCAACATTTTGCATAGTGATGTCCATTTAAAGGCTTGTATTATCCAGCTGACCCAAGAATTAAAACCAGCTGACCACGCATTACGTCGGCAATTCGTTTCTTGGGCCATCGAAAAACAAGAAGAAAATGAGAATTTCTTAAAAAAAATAATCTTCACCGACGAAGCCCATTTCCAGCGTCAACAAGCAGACTTGCCGCATTTGGGGTAAAGAGATTCCAAGAGTTATCTTTGCGCAACCATTACACCCACAAAAAGTTACGTTTTGGTGTGGTTTGTGGTCCGGAGGAATCATCGGACCATATTTTTTTTAAAACGAAAATGCGATTACGGTCAATGGAAATCGCTACAAGAAGATGATCCGAATCTCTTTGTGGCGGACAATTTATGATTTAGACGTGGAGCATATGTGGTTTCAACAGGATGATGCCACTTGTCACAGAGCAAGAGAAACAATGGATCTTTTGAGAGAAAAGTTTGAAAATCGCATTATTTCTCTTAGAGGAGAAGTAAATTGGCCAACAATATCGTGCGCCTTAACACCTGAAGAGTACAGCAACAATCCAAAACCAAGATTCGAGCAGATATCAGCCATTAACAACAGTTTATCGAAAACCGTGATTGATAATTTTGGTAAATTATTGAGAGCCTGCCGAGCCAGTAGAGGGGGTCACTTGACCGACATAGTTTTCCATTTTTAACCGGAACCTTGTTGTAATAAACTGAAATAAAAATATTTTTCATATCTGAAAAAAAGTCTTTGTTTTATTAAAATTAAAATGATACCTCAATTTTGAACACGCATTATTAGGGTGACCCTTATTTTTAAGAAATTCGATTTCTCCCAGTCTCACCTCACCCACCAGTTTGGTGAGAACAGATTAAAAGAAATATCCTGCCAAATTTTCAGATCAATCGGTTGAGGGTAAGACATCCCACCAGCACGCTCAAATTTAGGGAAATCCATAAAGTTTTGCTTTCTTGTCCCTTAACTTCCAAAATATTAATTTCACAAAAAAGTTTTGTGGCTTAAAGATAATCCCCCATATGCAAAATAATAAAGTGTCTTTGAAATGTATGTTAAAACAAAATTTCCATAGAAAACCCGGTTTTAACATACATTTCAAACACATTTTATGTTTTTTTGCATATGGGGGAATATTGTTGTCGAATTTTGGTTTTTTGTTTTAATTGAATAGGGCACCCCATTATCCAGTTGTATTAATATTTAATGTGCTGGCGTAGCCATTGAGCTGGAAATGGGCTTCAGCGGTGAAGATTATTTTGTTAAAAAAATTCTAAAACCTTGTAAATTCGTGTTTTTATTTGTTATGAGCTGGGAGGACGAATAGAGCATTAAAATAAACTATTGATGCTTGAAATTTTTGCATTTATTTTGTTAACTATGAGATTTAAAAAAAAAGTTGTTAGGGTGTAAAATGTTTCAAACTTCACAGGCAACATTTTCTTTCTACAAAACTTTTTTGTAAATAAATATTTTTAGAGTTATTAGGCTAAAAAGCAAAATTGTATGGTTTTCCCCAAATTTGAGCGGCTGGCGGCACGGCACGTCTTACCCCCAACCGAAATTTGTTTAGACTGAGAGATTTCGAATATCGGTATCAAAATAAGGATCAAACTAATTCCGTAATTGAGTTACTCATGTGATCAAAACAACTGAATGAAAATTTTAGCTTCAACAACGAAATTAATTGTATCTGTAATTTTCTTAATTGAAATCGCATTTTATTTTTTCCGTGCTAAGTAACTTTTTTTTAATAATTTTTTGTTTGATATTTTACTATTTCAATTAATTGAATCTTTCAATATATTTCAATTAATGTTTTTAATTAAATTTTAAAAATATTTCAATTAAATTTTTAATTTAATCTTTTAAAATATTTCAATTAAGATTTTAATTGATTCTTTAAAAATATTACAGTTACTTTTTAAACAATGTCACATAATTTTAATTAAAACAATGATAAAATTTTTAATGAAAACTAATTTGATTCACTTTTACTCAAATCAACGCTTCTTGTAGTTCTATAATGTTTTTAGCTTTTTTCGGTGTACTCTTAAAATTTTCTAGCCATGAGTATTTTCAAATCATTTTAACTGCAGTGCAATATTTAGCAGCAGTGCAATATTTAACTTAGTTAATATAAATAAATAAAACTAAGAAATATGATGACAAACATATTAATTCTTTCTTTCGAAGTCGTTGTATAAAGGCAAGCTTAAAGACTTCTTATTGTTTTATTTTTTTTTGTTCAAAACCAAAAGCCTTCTTTTATTGCTTGACTTCTTTTTCTTTTCTTTTTTTGTTAAAGATTTTATTTGTCAAGCTAAGTCAAAATAAATATTTAGATATTGGAAATAAACAACATGAAAATTACAAACCATCATTATGACCATCATTATATTTTAACCAAAGCATACAGAGAAAGAAGAACAGAGATACTTGTAGTTATGGATGGTTTTAGTTTTCTCGCTATTTTATGTGACAGTAGAAGGGTGTTAAATTCAACAATGGGTCTCAAGTAGAAAGAAATGTACGACACCAACGACAAAATAAAAACGTTTAAATGAATCCCATTAAAAAGCAAAAGACAAGTGCATTTTGTTCAAAACGTTTTCACTTGAACTTATAACCAAAGTATTTAGTTAATAAACCGTTGAAAATATATAAATTCCACAAGCTAATAAATTAATGAAATAGAAATTCGAAATATATAGAGAAAATATTAAGAAAGGAAACCAAAATGTCATGATGCACTTTGGGTTAGTGATATGGATTTTTGGAGAATAAAAACACATTAAAAATTTTTTTTATTAAATTTAATGAGGAAAAAGGCAATAAAATTTGTTTGTAAATTATTTAGCTCGAAAGCGTGAAATTAAAAAAAACTTCTTTTTATGCTGAGGAAAACAAATTTTTATGTTAGAAGTACTAACAATTTTACTTAAACTCAACCAGGGTCTCGTAAAAACATATAAAAGCTTACCTACGAATCGATCTAAATTTTAGTTCAATGAAGATTTTAAGCCAAGTTCTAGATCCTTTTTCCACTCTTTATTATTCCAGTTCTGATAATGCACATGTTCTAATACTAAAGATAATATTTTCTCATCCTCCACCAAATTTTCCAGAACGAAGGTTTTTACATTCCATTAGCCGTCGGCAAATGCGAACAAGTGTAATGAAAAGGTAACAATTGTATTGCTCCTTTTTCTAGTTTATCTAATATAAACAAACCGCTTGATGTTAATTAAATATATTTCGCTGTACTTTGCGTGATTTTTAATCTAATGTATGATTTTAATTGGTTTTAAGCTCGTTCAATATATGCTTATAACGTACTTGGCTGCAAGAAAAATGCGCATTTCTCCATGTAATATATTTTAGCTTTTGCTAACCTAATGTTATTGATTAAAAAATTTCAATTATTTTAATATAAGTTAAGTGTAATACGTATGCTTTTCATATACATACTAACTACTCGTATGTATAAGACATTCTGGGAAGAATCACATGACTTCAATTCCAGTAAATAAACATTAAGGAAGATAAATTCTGGCAATGGCAAGCACATGTAAATACCAAGAGAAATTATTCAAATTGGAGCACTCAGTTCCTTTGGAAATGTGTATGTAGGCAGACATCAAAGCAGAGTAGAAACATTTTAGGCCATTATTCGATTCATTTTGCAGTATTAAAATTGTCTATAGTCTTTGGCAGCAGCCAAACAACTCACTGACGGACAAAGTATCGCATTAAGAGCGGATCCAGCTTAAGACTGGGAACTTTTAAATGAAATGCACCATTTTGTAAAATTTATTTTAGGAAATCCATAGAATTGAGGTACATTTTATTCATTTTGGAGGGGGAAATATCCCTTTTTCCTCTCCCCTGGATCCGCGCCAGCTTCCATACAACCTACAAATTTATTTGAAATATTTATACATAGGGCTCTTAAAATTCTTTGCTTGAAAAAATATTTTGAATTTTTTTCATTAAATTGTCAATAGCAAAGTTATTTTAAATATTAATAAACGTGTGAGCTACACACAGAAAAAAAGAATTTTCAACATGACGCAAATGTAATTTGAAATCATATTAAATTAAAAAGAAATAATTTCTCGTTTAAGTGTGTTGGTCGGAAACTCAGTTAAGTTTGAATTAACTTTAAACTAACTATTTCGCTACCAGGGCTTAATAGCAAAAAGTTATTATAAATGAAATGCGTCTAAAAGTAGCTGAGAGTAAAGTTGTTGGCTCTCACCAAATACAGTTGTGTGTACTCAACCTACGAATTGATTTTCTGGATTTCATTCTGAATTACATTGTAGTTAGTTTTTAGTTAGTCTAAGAAAAGTTAACTAAGTTGATTATTTTTGTAGTCGAATAGTGATTTTCTGACAGGGTTAGTACAGTTTACTGTTGTGCTTAGTTGTGTGACTTGTTGTTTGTTCTTACATGTGTCGACTATTTAGAAGACAAAAAATTAATTACCAGCGAAAATTTACTACTGGCTAAAAAATAAATACCATTGTTTCATATTAATTTTGAAAAATGAAAAATTATTAATCTAACTTTAAATTTCATTGATTTTAAATTTTTCACTTTAAATCAAATAAGTTTTATGTTAAATGAAATTCATTTTACATATGATGAGTATTTATTTAGTGTATAGCTAAAGTAAAGTTTGAAGCTGTTGTGGCTGCAGTGGATAACGTGTGGAATATCATGCAAGTGGCAGGAGTTCAAAAATTGGCTGGGGCAACCAAATACAATGCAAAGTTTTCTGATGCCTATGCTAATAACCATCACGTAAGTAAAATAATTAACAAGATAGTTACATTGAAGTCATGTTGTTTCAGCTTGGTATAACTATAATTCAATATGACTCTTAGTATTGTTTCAATAACAACTTCACGTAGTTTCAACTTGAAATAACTTTGATTCAACATCAACTTTCGTATTGTTTCAATATCAAATCCACGAAATAACTTTGATTTAACATGATTTTTTTTCGTATTATTTCAGTATCAACTTCATTTTGATTTAACTATACTGCAATATTAAATCAATATGAAATATAGTTATTTCAACAAAACTATTCACTAAGCCACTTTCCTCTAAGATGGAAACAAGCAAAAGTCCTACCAATACCCAAGATAAACAACGAATATCGCCAAATAGCAATTCTTCTCTACTTGTCAAAGATCTTTGAGAGAATCATGCATAACCAAATAACATCGTACCTTACTCGGAATAGACTACTCTCTGAACGTCAGTCTGGTTTTCGTGCAAATCACAGTTGTGTCATTGCATTGGCTGCTGATGTGTCTGAAGATATCAGAAGAGAAGTAGATGAAGGCTTTTTAAGTATGCTTGTTTTGCTGGACCATTCCAAAGCGTTTGATACGGTTGACCACACAATACTCAAAATGAAACTAAAAAAATTCATGCACTTTTCGTTAACTTCCATCAAGCTAGTATCGTCATATCTAGAAGAACGCATGCAGTGTGTTGAGTCGAATAACATATTGTCAACATTTCTGTCTATTAGAAGAGGAGTTCCGCAGGGATCCATACTAGCGCCGCTATTATTCTCCATATATACAAACGATCTACCTGAGCAATTGCTTTACTCAAAAATACGTCTTTATGCTGATGTCGTACAGTTATACTTGAGTAGCAGGAACGACAACAACACAGAAGATTGCATTGCAAAAGTCAATTGTGACTTAAACAGGGTTTCTATTTGGGCCACAGCAAATGGTCTCAGTTTAAATCCTAAGAAATCAAAATGTATTATTTTTCAGAAAAGAACTAGCAAAGTAACTGTACGGCCGAATATACACATTAACAATCAACCGGTTGCTATCGTCGAAAGTGCGAAAAACCTGGAGTGATCACATTATATATACCTGTGGAACAATCTACCAATATCAAGTATTTTTTTCGTATGTGTATAATCATCATTGTTTATTCATATTATTATTATTTTTATTATTTTTATACATTATATTATTTTCATTATTTATTATTATAGCATATTTTACTTTGATGTATATTGTTTTTAATTCACCAAAAACAATTCTGTCTAACCTAAATGTGAACAAATTTAATATCTATGTAACCCTGTGTTGTCTTTAAAACATTAGTCTTGTCACACAGGCTATCAAATTAAAGAAATAAAATAAATAAATGGTTCTTAAGGATTATTGTAAATCATGTTAAATTAACATGAAACGCCTATGAAGTATAATCCCTACCGAAAAATATTAAATTAACTTGGTTTTCGACGATTTTACACTAAAATTGTTCTGTGTGTACAAAATAACAGGTGTAAAAAAATCATAGCAATTTTAAAAATTAAAATCGTAAGAAAATTTATATTATTTAGCTTTAAAGCTATCTTTGTAAAAAAAATATTTTATATAACAAAATGAAATACATAAAAAACAACAAAAATTTGTATAATTTACATAAGAAATACCGTTTGAAAACAAAGTAAAAAAAAAAGATATTTAAAGAAATATCTTAACAAATACTCTAAACAATTGAGCTCATAAATTTCAACAATATCTGTAAATTTGTTAAATATTTTTCTGAAATCAACTTAAGATACTCACTTGTAAAGTGAGTAGAAGAAAAAATTATAATAATAAATACAAAAACCTTAGAAAACATATGTAAATTATACGTTAAGTATTAGAATTAAAATATCAAATAAACCTCAAAAAAAAAATCAAACAAAATTCCGAAAAAAATTGTGTAGCATTAAAAAAAAAGATCTTAATTTATTTGCTACTTAAAATATGAAGAAAAATTAGATTCTTTTAATATTGTCGTATTATTGTATAGACTAATATTTGATGTTTAGATTATAAAAAGCAGATTACATTATAATAAATAATAGAAATATGTATATTATTGTTATTATTCAAAAGAAGCTTAAATATATACAACTCAGAATTAAAACCATTTTAACACCTCTCAAGTTTTAACAAATTGTCAAGAATCACACACAAAATTTGGAATTAAAATATCTAGAAGTTTTTTTCTTTTAAGACAAACAAAAGAATTTGTCAAAAACAAGTTAAGAAAGTGTATTATTTTAAAATCAGTGGCTGGCACTGCTAGTAGCAGGCAGCCGAGGTTAATCTACAAAGTCTTAGTTAAACGAAAATTTCAATATATCATTGACTCCGCACTATACTGAATAGTTTAGCAATAACAATTCTAGAGCATTAGCACTTTTGACAGCTTCAAAATTATCTTGAATCTGACTGACTAAATGATTAATTGAAACATAATAAAAAAACGTTCTACAAAACTTTCATAATCAGTCAACATTATATGAAATTACATTAAATATTTTTCAAAATTCTTTTTATCAGTTATTAAACATTTTGCAAGCCTATTATGATTTCACACCCTCTTAATAATATTGGAACAATTTCAATATTTTGTATTACACTGAAAATTTATATATTTGTATTAATAACTCAAGATAATAAAAAGAAATATATAAAACAATTGATAATGAGCAAATGTTATAAAAATTTAATATTCTCAAGTATTCCCTAGCACTAAAGTATTATCGTCTGATTCAATTATCACTAAATTGTGGTGGTGGTTCCACTTTACAGTGCAGATAACATTAAAGGAGACAAAATGCTGCTACATGCATGAGAATATTTTTTTTAGGTTGATAGAAGAAAACTATGTGGTCAACGGCAAAATTTTTTTTTAGGAATTGCTTGTTGGTTTTATTTCATTAAGTAGATTCCAAAAAATATTATAATGAAAGTTTGTTTTATAATAATTGCAGTAATTTTGATTTACTTGCCTTTTGTTTAAGCGCACTTTTGACTTAACTGCACAAAATTATTAATTTGTGTCTATATTTTTCAAAATCCCATACAAATTCGTTTTTTAAGTGCTTTTTTTGTACCTGCGCTCATAAGATAAATGCTTAAAATTACCTTAGAAATTTGGCAGACTAGTCGGCAATTTTATGGTATGACGTTTGAGTACATTTTCGGAAATGTTTGTTATCCGATTAATATTAAACTAGTCTGCACATTATCGGAAGGCAATTTAATTTCCTTCAAGACGTTGGAAGAGAATATTCTGCAGATCGTCTGACCCACGACTTTTCATCCATCACTTCTACACATTTTCCGATTTTGTAATAGCTCTCATTTATCTCTAGAGAATTTATGCATAAATGTGTGCGTAAATGTTTTCGGATTAGCTAAAATGAGCAGCAGCAAACAGCATGACACATAAAGAAGCACTGAAGTCTTAAAACTTTTTGATTCCATGTGCGAATTTTATTTGACATTTCTAATAAATTTTTGATTTTATCTCCGACTTTTCTGCGACATTAATACGACAGCACGTACAAAGTAACAGGAAAATCAGAAAATTGTTCGATGTTTTGCCATAACTTTTTCCGATATTGTTTAGACATGTGGAAAAATCTTATAAAATATCTCCCCAGAACTATTTTGGGCTTTTCAGCAACGTTTTCAAAATTTTCATTTGTATCATTATCGGTACCTTTTCTGACAGACGGGCTGAAACTCGCCATCTTGTGATGATTTTCAGGCCGAGTTCGAACAGAATTCGGCAAAAAATATTCGCAGATATATCAATAAATAACACTTTGCTTTAGCTGCACTTTTGGGCAGGAAACCACAATTGTATATCTGCACATTAAAGCAGATAAGTAAATTTAAGATAACAGCATTTTTGACTTATCTGCCCAAAAAATCATCCGAAGTTGATTGTGCAGTAAAGTCAAAATTACTGTAACATGATTATTTCGAACGTATTTGCTTGTGAATCCAAATTGATTATTATGCTTAGGTTCGTAACGTTCATTTCAGAAAGAATTGGGCACGATTAATATTCAAAGGAACAAGGAAATAAACTCTACGAACCTTAGCCTAATAATCAATTTAGATTCGTAATTGCTGTAATTTTATCAGGGTCATCAGTTTATTTATTATTTTAAGAATTTCTCCTTTTAATATGATACATTTGCTTTGACAATTTTCATTAGCTTCAATCTTTATAATAAGAATAGTTAAAGGAAGTGGCAAACATCAAAAAATATTTAAATGCATTGAACAAAAAAAGTTGTTGAGCATTTTACACACTCAAAGAAAGAGGGTGCTGTTGGCTGAGTAGTGAGCTGAGGTCTTGAGTTCAAGAATATTTTCAGGCAAGCCAACACCATCAAGCATTTTTCTCATGTGCATTGGTGTGTTATTGTGTTGGGTGTGGTTGAACTGTTAAAGTGATGAAGGCAAAGCACTGATCACTTTGGCAGTATCGGCAGCGATTAATACTAACATATCCTAATGCACTTTACAGCACCCTCCTTCGTCAGTATTGTAGCAGAGGCGCCGGCGAACTAATAAAAATTCTACACAGCTTAAATAACTCAACGCCTCTACTTGACAGCATAGGGGCTTGCAACACTGCTCTATAGAAAAAACGTGCAATAGAAGAGATGTAAATTAATTAAGCTTTCTATCTCTCTCCCACTTCACCACCTGTTCTCTCTACACTATCCCTTTCCCAAAGAAGGTAACACATTAATTAATTAACTAATAGGCATTAATTGCCTGATTGTGTTACTTCGTTCAAAAAAAAAAGCTTCGTGCCAGCCACGAATTTCTTCGATAGATCAATGACTTCGTTTCATTTATAACTACACTCTAAAACATTACTTCAAATTTAGGATCATATATTGCCTAAATTTGTGTTGAAAATTTCTCCTTTTCTAAAACTACATCGATTTTGTAGTTATTCTATTAAAGAAAAAACCTTTCATATTAAAGTGGAAAAAATTTAACATTAAGTATAATACGGCTATGGCTGAATGGTAGATACGTCAGACTATCAGTCAGGAGGCCGCGGTTCAAACCTGCACGCAGCCAATCGCTTTTTTTAGTAAAAACATTTTGTTCAAAAATAATGCGTGTCTAATTTTAGGTCGATAATAATCGGTAAAGTGTTGCCGACTATTATCGACCTTATTTTCAACAAAAGTGTTTTAGAGTTTAGCTAACCTAAAATTTCAAAATAGGTAAAATTTCAAAATAGAATGTCACATAACGTTTAATATATATACTCGTATTAAGAAATTATTTCATAACTGAAATATGAAACTATTTCATTGGTATTACGAAATAAGTTTCATGAAAACACTTGATTTATTTTGTGAAATACTTCCATTTCATAAATTAAAAAAAAATTCAAACTAATAGGGAAAAAAGCGTATAAAATTGATTAGAAAACTTATAGTTTTGTTTAAAAAGGAATTGTATTGTAATTATTTCTTTAATCAAATTAAGGTTTTTTTAAACTGAATCTTTTTTTTCATCTTTGTTTGCTTAGCCCGTGTATTATTTTTACTCCTCAAATTTATAGTCAATCTTTGGCTTTCCGTCTGGTTCTATCAGCTTCCATGATACAACATGCCGTTTGAGGTCTTTCGCAAATAAATGCCTAGGTGTTTGCGGCCCTATTAATAACTTTTTATCCTTCCTGCAGGCTATCTCATTGTGCGGCACATCCATTTCACCAGTATCTCAGAAGTTGTATACTTATTAAAATTTTATTTACAGTAGGTGACACTACAACACTGAAAGAATTTTCTCCATAAATTCTGTGAATTTCGACATCAATCCAATGAAAAACTTCATTAAAATTCAGTAAACGCCACGCTTCGTTCGATTAATGAAACAAGTTTCGTTAACATTATTTTAATGAAAATTTCAATGCATATTTGAAATAGTTTCATTGATCCAATGTAGTAATTTCGCTATACTATAATAAATATTTCATTATTTTAACAAAATTTATTCGCAATTTTAATGAAACTATTTTATTATTTTGATGAAACTATGTCATTATTATGTAGACTTATTAAGTTAAACTGTGTTATTGACTATTTTAATTTATTGACAGTGCAATGCTGCACATAGAGACAATAGGCACTAATGCACGTTTTTAATTTTTATGACCGCTTAGAGTATTGAACTCGGACCTTGAAAGTTTCATCACTTGCTTTGTAGAAAACGTCTTAACTACTTTAGCCAACAACGCTCTCAAAACAAAGTGCGCTATGAGAGTATACTAATAAGAAAGAGTACAACAACAACATTCATGCAAAATTATTCTTGTTGTTCGCTTTTGGTCGACAACTGTTAAAATAAATAAGGGTGTGTTTTTCATCATTATTTCATGAATCCAATGAAATTTTTCATCAAAACTATGAATTTCGTTTCATTGAAGTTATGATATTCCAAAACTTAAAATTTTTTTAATTTTTTAGTTCCTAAGACCATATATTTTCAGATTTTTAAGAACCCATTCAAATTTTTTGTCAAAACTGAAAAAAGTTTATATAAAATGAAAAAATGTTATTGGCATTAATTCAGTGAAATTTTTCAACAAAACTCTGAACGCTTATGAAGATATTTCAATGAAATTTATTCACAGTATTCAAGAAAATTTGATTGGATTTGTGAAATTGTCATTAGATTTGTGAAAAAAAATTTAATGAAATTGTTTCTCTAAATTTATGAAGGAAATTTTTTGCAGTGAACAAAACGTAAAAAGATAAATCTTCACTGCTATTTGATTTTTTAGTTTACTTCAAAAATATTCTTTATTTAAACTAAAAATAAAAAAACTACGAAATTTTAGCAGTAACTCTTTCTAAGTTCCATTTATGAAGTACTTGTCTCGAGCACTTACTGAGCACATATTCATTAACGTCATTGCTGACTTTGTTAATTTAATTAGAACGCTCAAGCTGTTATTTAAAAAAAACACTGGAAATGATTTTAAGTATATATTTTATAATGGTTTTTTATTCTAGTTCTATTCATTTAATATTATCGTTATCTGTTAAAAAATTTTTTTTTAAATATTTATACGTTTATTTTGCATTGGATTGACCACCCACCGCAACAACTGATTAGATTGCCTTGAAACAATAATCAAGAAAGCAGTAAAATTTTATTTTATTTGTTTATTGTGCCACTTAGATTAAATTCGAAGACCCCTTAGATTTTAAATACGTGCTTTGTAAAGTAAAAAAAACATACTTGTTTTTGATCACTCACTAATCAGTGAAATATTTATGACACAAGTGTACCTTACGTATACGTTATTTTTAATTTTATAGTATTTGTATTTACGTCACAATGTTAAAGCAATTAAAACAAACTAATAATTTGTCAATAAAATTAAAAACAATTTTATATATCAAGTGATCCATTTATAAATTAAATTATCATTCTAATTTTCTATAATTCAGCAAAACCTATTGATGTGTGGTTAAAATCTATGGCGATAATTATATCAGCTAAATTGATAGCAAGCTTTGGTTTTTATATTTATTTGCGAAAATTTGCGAAAAGATATTTAGTAGGGGGTGTGGTGTAGTCTATATTATAGATTACACTAATCGACAGCCAAATGAACTGCACTTTTAAAAGTTATCCTAACAAAAAAATTAGAATTAAAATATAAATATTAGAGTCCGACCGAAAGCAGTTTTTTGGGGCCGAACCCGAACCGAACATAATATTCGGCAAAAAGGCCGAATATTGACATTTTAAAAACTTAACAGAACTGAAAATTAATTTGTTTCATTAAAGGCCCTTTTCACAATGGCGCATATTCATAGTCAAAACAAAGTATACTTTAAGAGTTTAAAACCAGTATTTTGTATGGCAATACTGGTTTTAAATTCCTAAAGTATACTTTGCTTATGACTATGAATAGACGCCAATGTGATTAAAAGTTAACGCGGTGTTTAACGGCAAACTCGGCATACAAAACTCTCCGTTAAAGTATACATTAACTTTTTGAACTGTACACTGTGAAAAAGTGCGCAAGAGTATTTCTACATACATACAGTGTCAGTCAAAATAATAGTAGAAATTGAATATATTTCTTTCCATCGACTTAAGACTTAAACATCTACGAGCATATGACTAATAAAAGCTTGGCATGAAATTAGCATAAATGATGAATAGAGCTGGAATATTGGGCTCGGTACACATATATTGAGGAGTGTTTTATCACTCTATTGAAGACGTTATAAGAGCACCAGTGAAAAAGTTGAGTCGTAATAACTAAAAAGATATAAAGTAAAGTTTCGACATTAAATTTATACGATTTCATTTATTTCTACTAAAATGAAGTTTTTTGTTTACGCCCGCGTTTCATCGATGTTATACACAGTAAATAATTTTCCCAACGGTATTGAATTTATCGTAAAGATTGAAAATGAGCTTTTTTCATATTTTGAAATTATTTAAAAAAATCTATTTTAAAAAACAAATAATCAAATTCAGTGCAAAATTGCAAAAGTAAATTCGATTGCGAATAATCGATTTATTTTAACATAAAATAGATTTTCGATTGAAATCGAAATCGGTTTACCATTCCCTGTTGCTTGCGCTTTATAAAACTAAGTAAAATTTTCACTCAATTTGAAAAGATATGGGACAGGAAACAAACTGATTCATTGCGGCGACATATTTTTAATTTGGAAAATACTATTTCGATTAACTTCCTTATATATAGAGAATAAAAAGTTTCGGTTTCGGCCAAAAAGTTGGCCTAAGCCGAATATCAGCCGAAACCACAATTTTGGCCGAATCCGAAACCGAAACCGAATATTCAGTCGGACTCTAATATATATCAAATGTTACTTTTATCAGCCGCATTCCAAATTTGAACTCATTACAAAAAAAATTATGGAAAGTAAAATCTGCCCCACTGTGCAATTTTAAAAATTTTACAATTATATTTTCCTCAAAGTCTTACCAAAAACAAACAAAAATTATTAAGTTGTTTAAAACTGCTGAGCTTAACGAATCTTTAGCTTAACAAAAAATATATATATTTTCCGATTTTTAAACCACCAGTAGTAGATCAATAGTATTCGAAAAAGTGACTATGAAATTTTGTTTTCATTTTCAAACATATAAATTTACATATATGGCTTATAGACTTGGTAATTTATATGAATTGTTATTATACAAATTTTTCATAAGGCCTGACAAGTATTATAAGATTCGTCGTAAGTTGTTCACTAAAAACATGACGGTATGATGGTCTCAATGAATTTTTGCAACTTGTGGCCAAATTCAGCAGTAGTCACTGCTAAATATCATAAAATTTCTTATATGTAGTCATAATGCTGTTTATTGGTTTGTTTATTTATTTACAACAAATGAAACATTATTAGATGGTTTTATATGATTAACATTTGATTTAGGCAAAATAGTTTGGTTAACTAGTAAAGTGGTTTATGTACAAAGTATTTATTTTTATTATTATTTTTTTGTCTGCTTCTTAACTGATTTAAAAAGCATATAAACAGCCATAAAATTGAAAAAGTGTTTGTGAAAAAATTAAATATTTTTGAAATGTTTAAATTTTAACACTGTTTGTCGTCAAGTTAGTCCTTCCCTGTTTTGGTGTTTAATTTATGAACGCTTACATATGGTCAGATTGTTAAATCAGCAACTTTTGTAAATGATTATACGCTTGAATTTTGTCAATGGTTAATTATGAAAATTGCCTATAACGATCAATGCTAAATTATATAGTTTTTTTTTATTATTTATCGCAATTTTGTTAGATTTTTGGCACGAATTAATGATGGTGTTTAGATTAAATAAGAGAATGAAATAATTATGATTGATGCTTAAGTAAAAATGTAAAAGAGAGCTACAGGTTTTTGAGTGGTATGATCTTGGCGTAAGCCTTTTTAGTATTTTTAACACTAAAACATCAAGTTTGAAAATATATATGGATTTAGAAGGCAAAAGTTTTCTCGCCATTTTTTGGACAATATGAAAAGACGCACACAGAAAATTTCAATATAAAATCGTCGAAAATTAGTTTAATTTAACATTTTCAATCCAATATGATTTAAAATAATCTTGAACATTTATCCTTTTAAATTAACTATATTTCATGTTGATTTAATATTCCAGTACAGTTAAATCAAAATGAAGTAGATTCTGAAATAATACCAAACATCATGTTGAATCCAAGTTATTTCGAGTTAAAACAATATAAATTTGATATTGGAACAATACGAAGAATCATGTTGAATCAAAGTTATTTCAAGTTGAAACAACGTGTATTTGATATTGAAACAACACTAAGAATAATGTTGCATTATACTTATATCAAGCAACATGACTTTAATGTAGCTATTTTATTAATTATTTTATTTACGTGATGGTTATTAGCATAGGCATCAGAAAACTTTGTGTTGTAGTTGGCTGCCCAAGCCAAGATTTGAACTTGTACTAACAACTTGCATGATAGTCCACACGCTAAACACTGCCGCCACAACTGCTTCAAAATTTACTTTAGATAGACATTAAATAAATACCATTGTACTTAAAATGAATTTCATTTTCATTCAACATGACTTAAATTATTATTTAACAAAAAATTTCTTTGAAATTTAAGGTCATGTTGATTTAAAATGAAATGTAACGTTTATAAAAAAGTTGTTTTTAAAGAGATGTAAGTTAAGATTAATAATTTTTCATTTAATAAACAACAACAAGTCACACAACTTAGAATAACAGTGAACTGTAGCAATGAACAAAGCAAATAAACACTAACACACTTAAACGATAAATTATTGCTTGTAAATTTAATATGATTTCCAATCAAAATTGCGTAATGTGGATTTTACATTCCTTTTTCTCTGTGTGCTGTTAATGCGTTTCATACAACTCCCCCAATTCAAAGCATAGAAAAAGTCATTTTTGTCATTTGTGATTATTATTTCTTCACAAAAGCAAATTAGATAAGCCCTTAAAAATTTTAATGTAAAAATATTTTAAGGAAAGTCAATTGTATTAACTTTTCCATCCTTGGCTTCATACGGACTTTAAAAAAGTTGTAGGTGAGTAATTCCATTTAGCCGGGTGTGGCCACTTTACACATATTTTTTGTTATAAATAAAGAATATAAAATTTTTTACTTAAAAAAAGGTTGCGACTCGCAAGTCGTTAAATAACGGGTACACACTGAAAAAACACGATTCCTGCTCAGAATGCTCGTCGGAAAGCTGCGAATTCTGACTTTCAGCATAAATTCTGTAATATTTTTACTATAACGTACATAATATTTTTGGCATAGCTGTCTGTTCAAAGTGTTTTTAGCTGTATTACGCATTTACTGTTGGACAAAAAAACAGTTTTCTTAACAAAAACTATTTTTAGCATGTGACGGGTGTGACCTAATACGAAAATTTAAAAAATTCGAAGAAATAAAACTTTTTATTAGTTTCATTAATATAAATAATACAAAAATAAATCATAAGAAAATAATAAGACATTAAATTATTTGCTATTCGTTCTATTATAGACAGCAGAATACTCTAGCTGAGTTTTTTTTTTAATTCAATACAAAGCGAAAAAGTATATTCTTTACAGAGATAAGGGTTTCTATTAATAATGAGAAAGGGAAGAAAAGAAAATCTGAAATAAATATTAAACATACAAAGAGGGAGAGCAAAATGTTTCGTGGATGATCATTTAAAAGTGCCAAAAATTGCTTAGAAAATATTAAATAATGTATTCTTTTATTTTTTCTATAATTCTCATGCTCTAAAAAATATCAATTGAGAGATTTTTATTAAAAATAAGAAAATTATTTTTTCCTTGCATAGGACCGTTTTACATGGAATCACTCACGTGTCGTTCAAATATTTTTCATACAAATTTCCAACAACATTTTTAAACTATTTCTAAATTTATTGGCACTCAACGCCGACGATAGGTTGTGAATTGAATAATTGTTTCAATGAAAACGCTACTTATATGTTAGAAGAGAAAAATAGCTTACATGCATAAACTTCTGAGTTCCATGAAAATTTTCATAATTTTTTTGTCGTACAATATTTGAGGAAACTTAATCATTTTTTTTTTCTAGCACATAATACCGCTTTTTATGAATACAAATTACAGATTTTTCCTTAGTGAAACAGTTCTCTAAGGAAAGTAGTTATCGAAATATATCTTTTTTGCCCCCAAAATACCTTTGTGCGGCTTGCGGACGTTATTCTATTGTGTACGTTGAAAAATTATAGATTTTTTTTGACTTGTTCCTCAGAATATTGATCATGTCTAATTTATTCCGAATATGACGTTACTAGCCTTAGCCAAAGAAATCACTTTAGGCAAAATAAGTATTTTTTCCATCTTTGTTCTTTTAACCCATTTTTAACAAACACAGCTTAACGCCGCTTGTCTTAAAAAACGCATGTGCACCAAGCATTCATTTCATTGATATAAAATTAATAATACTACCCAGCAAAAAGTACCGCTTCGGCCGAAGCTGGTTTATAAGCGAGAGAAGCTAGTTTTGTTGTTTCTACTGCTTCGAAAAGCGCTTCGAACATGCATGATTTTTGTTCGCAATGTCCCACTTTGGAGCTCTTGTTTTTGTTATAAAACAGCGCTTCTTTCGAAGCATCGAAAATGCTCTAAAATCATGTCTCACTTTATCATCGCTAAACTACAGACAAAACAAATCGTGTTTTATTATAAATGTCTCTCTTCCATGAAATAGGTGGGCAATGCAGAAAGAGAGCATACTTTAAATGGGTTTTGAGTTTTCAAATGTGTTAGTGTTTATTTGAAACAATGCGTGCGACAATTCTTTAGACCCTATATTGTTGAAAGCTGCAATGCTACTGAATATGATTTTGTTTATTTTGGAGTTCGTGTTGAAGAAATGTAAAATGCTGACTATCTTCTTAATTTAAACATTATGAACACTGAGAGATCTCTGTTTTCTTTTTGAGTATCCTCGGATGCGCTTCAAAAGATCGCACGTGGAAGGAATGGAAGTTTTTTACTGCTTCCAGAAACATGATATTGTTTTGCTGGGTAGTATCCGCTAGTTCTTTAAGATTTTCTTATTTTAACATCTCTATGTTAAATTGTTCCATACATTTTTTAATTATACACTCTCTAGTAATTAATTGTTTTTCTTTGATAAAAACCCCCCAAAAAATCGATTTTATTACAGCTTATTTTAGTCACATTTTTATCTCGTTTTTCCGTAATAAATTCAATCGAATTTATATCAATTTCGAACAAATATCATGATTTTGGTACAGATAATTAGTTGACAGACAGTTGATAATGATTGCAATCATTATGATATTTGTATACCTTAAAAGTGTTAATTGTTTTTAAGACGACCAGCTGATATCAAGAAAAAGAGCAATAAAATCATGTTTTATGGTTTTGTTAGTTTTTGTCTTTCTTTAAGGTTTGTTTCATTTGTTTCTGGTTGACTTGCTCACTCCCCTTTAATTAACAATATTTAGTGTTTTTTTTTTGTAATGCAATGTGATCTAGATTAAAATATATTTTGAAATTGACATGACAGAGTGGGTGTTTCAACCTAATTGAGAGAGAAAATATTTTAACTTTAACATTTAAATATTTTCAATTATTTTTCATCATTTATATGCATTTTTCTCTGTACTTATAAAAAATTAGCAAATATCACATGAACCCAAGAAACACTTGTTGCCGTTTGCAATGTTATAAAAGTCCCAAAAAGAAGAATTTACACTTGTTATCCCCAGGTTTTTACAAGGTTTCACCTTTGTGGACAACATCAAGCATATATATAATGTTGTTTCTGGTTGTTGGTCTTGCCAAAGTTGTTTGTTGTTGCTGTTACTGATGATGACAACACCAACATTGTGTTAAATGTCTTAAGACAAACAACTACACAACAGCCAATAACAATAACAACAAATATACATAACAAAGTTTGTACTACATTTTTCTTTGTATAAGACTTTGACATCTTACCATAACCACCACCATCGACAACAACATTATGCCACAAAAACTCTACCACTTGGCTGGTTTTAAAATGCACGAGAAAATAAAAATATTGAAGCCATCCTTTCAAAGATCTCTTTCAAGAGTTTTTTTTTTAACTAAAATTTAAGTATTTGTTTTGTAGTTGGTGTATTTTATTGTAATGGCGGGATCACGAGTTTAGTTCTTGCTGCCATTGTGCTGCATACATGTGCTAAATGTTTAACGCACGTTCGTCACTTGCAACATGCATACAACCAAAATATATGGATGACCAAAGTTTTAAAAACTAAACAAAAAAATCAAAACTAAAACTATCACAGATTGTACTCAAATCTCAAGTATATTGATATTTGTAAAACAATTTTTTATTTTAAGTTTGGTGCGAAAAAAAAACTTCAACTAAGTTGAGAATGAAAAGCAGCTTGAGTCTTTGACAGAGATTTGGTCTTACTTATACGATCACAATTACATCAACACTTTTACAGAGAAGAACAGCAAAATGTATGAGTTAAGACATGTGCGTTGTAAATGACTCGTGTTTTTCTAGGTTTAGTTTTCGTATTAAGGTGTTAAAATTGTATGCACCGTAAAAAATAATTGTTTGTAAATTTATTACGGAATCAGCTAGCTGAATTAATCTAATTATACAAAAAAAAATTCAAGAAGATAAGCATCGCTTAGATTTAAATATCTAAGGGGTACATATTTTATACCCATTGAATTAATAAAGTAAGAAAAAATACATATCGTTACCTTAATATAGATGTTTAGGTTTCAACAAAACTAAAGGCACATGAATGCTGACGAACTGCGTTGCGATACAGAAAATAAGTATTCCATTCTGCTTTTGTAGACCTATATAGTCCAGAAACTGTGCTTTGGTACCGCCAAATAGAGGCAACAATTGCAATTTCCGATTACAGCTCGTTTATGGTCCTTCGAGCCGCATGTGGTGCCAGTGCCAATGATGCGGGCGGCCACTAAAAGAAGTTGGTCCCACAAAGCCAATCGCCAATCAACACTACAACCTCCATGGTGCCCAGAGCCACATCATCAACCTAATCATTGCAACGAAATCATCGTTTACTGCACTATTGGCTGCAACCTAAGTGTTCACGCCACCAGCAACTGCAGCCACTTCAGTATGGCACGAACATCGCTCGCAGATCCACAGCGATTACTAAGCTCTGCGTTCACGATATAAGCAGTGATGAAAGCTTTAGTTCCATGGGTGAAAACAATGTCAAGGACGTCACCAGCAACAGCGCCCATTACAACAGCATCAACAACAACCGGGACGTCGCAAGATTCTCTTAATCGTCCCAAATGCTTTGTCCTGCTAACTGAGTTTCTGCAAATTGCACCAAGACACCTGAATGCTGACGAAATGCGTTGCGGCACAGAAAATACGTACTGCATTCTGCTGTTATAGATCTATAGACCACAAACTCTGCTTTTGTACCACCAAATAGAGACATCAATTGCAATTTCCGATTGCAGCTTTTTTAATCCAAATCGAGTTTTTTTTGATTTTTCGATAGATTAACTTCTAATATATTGAAATGTGCTTAAAACTCGATTTGAGGTGGCTTTATTACTGGCAATCAATAAAAAAATTAAAAAAGCGCATATTGTGATCTAAAAAAGTACAAAAATTAATTCAGTTTGCTGAATAAAGTTTCTTTTTTTGGGACCGTCCCTCATGGGATGACGCCTACTTATGCAATGCACTGTGCCGGAACTAGGAAAATTAGTTATGGGAAGGAGGAAAGTGGAAGTAGTTTTTGTGGACATTCGGTTTGAACTTAGTCACACTGAAAGTGACTGGACAAACCTCTGCGGGGAGTTTATTCCACATACGAACTGTTCGGCCAAAGTAACAGTTCTCTCTGTAATGTGTAGTGCGGTTCCCCCGCAGATTGACCACAAATGGATGTGCCCGTAAAGAAAAACGTGTTTTATGCAAAAAAGATAGGGTTTATGGAACCAGTTCTCTGATTTCATTAGAACACATTCCATTGTAGTAATGATAGAACAGTGAAACACAATCGAGTTTAGTATCAGACTGTCAAAGATAAGCTTCTTCACCCTCTCCTGTATACGGCCCAGTAGCTTCAAAATAGACTTTGGAGCACCGGGCCATAAATTGGATTTGTATTCCATTCTCGGTAAGTGGTATAAATATTAAGCTTCTTCACCCTCTCCTGTATACGACTCAGTAGCTTCAAAATAGACTTTGGATCACCGGCCCATAAATTAGAGTTGTATTCCATTTTCGGTCGGAAGTAGGTGGTATAAATATTAGATCAGATGGAGTGAAGTATTTCTTACACCATCGAAAAAAACCGAGGTACTTGAATGCTGCTTTTGAGACTTGAAAAATGTGATAATTCTATCGAAGATCTCATTGGTTTTTCACGCCAAAGATATCAAGAGCTTCTGATTCCTTAACCATAATTACAGATGGAGCAGCATGTTCGGGCATACATTGGGTCTGACGAGCATTAAAATCGACCCTATTCACCTGACCCCATTTGCATCTTGGTCTATTGATGAATGAGTATGAATGACAAAAGCTGATGTCATCTGCGAAAGAGTAGATAGGGTTGGAAGTTTTACAGAGAAGGTCATGAAGAAAGATAAGAAATAGGATAGGAAAAAGAACGCAGCCCTGCGTGCCTGTGCCCAATGCCACAGTCTATCAAATGTCTTGGAAATATCTAGAGCCACCACTTTATAGTAGAAATAATCGATTTGTATGATGTTACTTTACCTCTTTCCCTATCGTTCTACTTTGTGTATTAGTTAAGGAAAACGTAGCTTTGGAAAAAAAGTATTTGCTTTGTTTCATAATTTTCTTATATTAAATAAATAAATGTACCATCAATCATTTTCTATTCGTATTTCATTTCATTTATTCTAATTATTTACCTTTGTTTTTTTAGGTCTCTTTGCTTTTTGTTTTTGGCTTATGCTACTGTTTGACGTTCTCTACGTAAAAACCTATTTTCTGTAGTAAACAGTAATATGTTTTATTAATGTAACAGACTCTGGCAGTTTATCCGTAACCTCACGATACGATTCTATTAATTCTACCATTACTTTTGCCGAAATGATGTATGAAGTGGCACCACTTTTCCGAAAGGAAGGCCAGTAAGTCACCCGTTGAGCGTCCCTTATGGAATAAGGTTAAAATTAAAAACGATCCGATTATATATATATTATACGATGTAAAATCTAACAATAACACTTTGATAATCCAAAATTATTCATGTGTTATTATGTACCAGTTCTACTTTTTTGGAGCCCGTAGAGATCGAAAATACCTCTAGTTTTTTTATGTAACTTCGAAGAGTGATTTTATAATTATAAATGTAGTGAGAAAACGCTTTCCTTAGATTTTAAACCATAAATGGTCATAACTTGGAAATTGTTAATATTTAAAAGAATAAATGTTAGGTTTGCTTAAGAAGGGTAGTGCTTTAATACACATCCACTAGAAGACCAAATTGGATTCCCTTCTAAGTAGTAAATTAACCACCTTTGTAACAAGGAACTCTCTATTATCTGTCATTAAGCCACTTAATACCCATGATGAACCCCCTGATATATTCCAGTTTGCACTTCGCAATATCACCCACCTAAGCCTATGGCCTCGGGCTATGGAAGATAATATGCTCGATTGCTTCTGGTTACTCTCTATCTTCGCACATCCTACAGAAAGCTGGAGTGCCAGTTTCAAAAATGCTGGTCCTTGCTCTGACCGAGGAGTCCCCAGTCAACGTGCCTATCAAGACTCCTAGTACCTTCATATTCATAGCCAGTAGAAGTTTAAATCTAGCTAAGTCCAGTTTTTGGCCACATAGCCTCTGGACTTTACAATACTCCCTGCTCGCTCATGAAGACTTGGACCTGCTCAACACCCAATTACTGAGTTCCCTATAGTAATGACCCATCGGTAGTTTAACCGATCTGTCACATATTTCCTCATCTAACGCCTTCTCTATTCTTGCTACTTGATCGGAAGATTCATTTTCCTCAACATTGCAGTGACCAGGAACTCAATAAAGTCTGACACTATAATTGCCTATGAGCAAGTTAGGGCTCTCCTACAGTCACTAATTAGTTTCAATTTGACATTCTATTTCTTCAAAGCTTTTAGCGCCACCTGACTGTCGACGTAGAAGCTTACCTCATCGTCTTCAGCTACATTTCCAGCCAGCAATTCCATGGCCCTGAGGATTGTCAGGATCCCAGCTTGCAAAACGCTACATTAATTCGATAGTGCGAAAGAACTACCAATGTCCGTCCCTATGATATATATACCAGCATCCGTACCTATTCCATTCTTGACCCGGCTGCAAAGACCCTCAACCCTCATAGATCTTATCAGATTTTATCCAAAAGACCGTATCTGGAATTACCACTGAAGGTGTCCTTCTAAAAACAATTTCAACGACCTTATAGACCAATCTTTGAAAGAAATCTTAAAATGATAGCGTCTAATAAACTGAAGTTTAATGCAAATGATTGTGAGTACGTGAACCCAGACTTTGCGGAGACCCAGCCGCTAAAACTGATCCCATTCAATATTGCTGTATGAACTGTTAATCCTGTGCTTATCGAACCTACCTCTAAGAGTCTAAGGAGACCATTTGACGACATTCTCGCCACTAAGTCCTCAATGTGAAGCAGGTGAAGAATGATGACCAATGCAGACTGAAGTATGCTCCTCTGAGCACCTGTGATGCCCAGCGTGGCACACCTCTAGATCTTAACAAGTAATCTCATATGCCTCTATTTTCTCCATGCCTCCCACCATAACAAACAACCATAGGAAACAACCGGCCTGACAACCCATGTGTAAATCCAGTTAGCACCTTCGGTTGCAGACCTAAGCTCCTTCCAATGGAGTTCCTGCCTGCATAGGAGGCATTGAGGCCTTTCTTTAGCCTTTCCTGCATGTTTCTTTTCAAAGAACGCTTACTATCTAGGAAAACCGCTAAGTGTTTAGCCCCTCTGCTAGTCTTAGCTCAACCCCTCCCACCCTAGCCAGTACAAAGCTGTCTATTTTGTATCTCCTGTTACAGAGGATTAGCAGAGTTTTTTCTGGGCTGAACCCCAGTCCCTTGCTGCTGGAACAAGAGGACCGACTGCATGACTTCACTGATACTTAACAGAATCTTTCCCGTTCCCAGTAGCAAAACTGAACTTTGTCTAAATGTTCGGCTTAAGCTCATTTTTAATTTAATCTTTCGATCAAATTATTTTTTATTTAAGAAAGAAATTCTAAAGCGAGAATATCGACGATATTCCACGCTGGTAAGACTGAAATGTAAAAAGCTTAAAAATAGTTGAACATGCTAAGAAAAAGACAGTTAGTGAAGTTCCGAACATTTAGACAAAGCTCATTAAGGTCCGACTCGCCACAAGATGGCGACAGTGTGTTAATTGAGCTTACTAATATTAGTAGGATTTTCGCTACAGTGTTGTTGCCACTGTCAGTGGTAGTGTGGGTAAAGGACTCTGATGAGTAGACTTGGTGGTCACGAAACAGCTGTCAGTTCAACCTTCCGTACAGCCAAATTTTTCTTTGAATGTTCAATATTTACACGCTTTAGAATTTCTTTCTTAAATAAAAAATAATTTGATCGAAAGATTAAATTAAAAATGAACTTAAGCCAAACTAATTTAATAACTTTGGATAAAAACCATACAGTTAGACTAAAAATTCATAGCTCAATTACAAAAATAAAAATAATATTTTAAAATTACAGCAAGAAGAAATATAAAATTTATATCGAAACAAATAAAAAAAATTAAATAAAACTAAAAAGTGTTTGGGCGAGGAAAAAAGTTACGATTTAGTGCATTTTCTAGTGGAAAAATTATAGTCTCTCAAGTGTGTTGAAATGCAAAAATGGTGTCCTCTCATTTTTGTTGAATTCACAATATCTATATGTGTAAGGAGAGTTGTCATTATTTTATTGACAGTGCGACAGCTTGCTATCTATGTTTATCAATGTCATATACTTTTAATCAATTCATACTGTTACTACTAGAGCTGTATTTCATTTGATAGTTATTGATATTCACTTTTTTCTTTGTTTTGTATTAGCTTCTTTTTATTATTTCTGTGTTCAAGTATGAATTATCATTGATAATTAATAGAAAGTATTGTTTAAAGTAATCAAAAATAATTTAATTCAACAAACTTTTAAACACATTTTGCTTAGCTGAATTGAACAAAAATCAGCTGAATGGCAAAAATTATATACGTGATAAATTAGACTTACTTTGGCAATACTTTTCACATTTAACCTTGGTGAATTACACAACTTGAAACTCATTTTATTCAATATTATTAGTATTTTTGCAATACTTTAATTTGCTTAAATATATAAAATACTGCTGAATAAAAGATTTGTAGCTGAATAACTCATTGATTTTATTAAATAAGAAAATAGGATGATGTTAAGTCATTTAAAATAAAGCTGAATAGCAAAAAAAAATATTTACCACATGTATGTTTATAGTTTTGCGAAATAAGATGCTTTTGTCTCTTAATCGACTAAAAACAAAGCACCTGAAAATTTCAAGGTAAATATGTTGTTAAACATTTTTTCAAGTGTTTTTAAATCCTAATTCATATACAAAAAAAAAATTTTGCTAGTTTTCGCCTTATAAATTACAATCCCAAAACTCTAAGCAAACATAAATTTTTGTTCTGATTTGTAAAATTATTTCAATTTCAGTTTGTTTTTTTTTTCACTGGCATTTGGGTGGACAAATGAACACCAAATAAATTTAAGAAAAATAACCAATATGATGTCTATTGACTGACATATTTCATTTTGGCCTACAATTACTTACTAGCTGGGTTTTAAGCCCGGTGAGTTAAAAGTTTGACTGTTTTTAGACTAAAGGCTGTTTGCTCGGCTGCCTAGCTGACTGACTGCCTGCAACAAGGCATTAACCAATAGTTTTCTTACCTTTTAAGGCAAATGAACAAAAAAACGTTAGTTTGCTTAATGTTTGTTTGTGTGTGTGTTTATATAAAAAACTATCACGAAAATCAATCTTAATATTTTTTTTTTAATTTTTTTTTTATTTTAAGAAAATGAAACATTATATTTAAGATACTCTTAAAAACAACGACAACTTTAGTAAATGAAAAGAGATTTATGAGTTCTTTATTTTAATTTTTATATATATTTATTTAACGAGAATGTATAAATTTTAATTTTTACTCAAAAAGTAAAAAGTGCAATACAATACACACACACACATACACACCTTAACAGAAATAAATATTTTAAAATTTTATATAACAATTTATGACAAATGATGATAAATCAAATTCAGCACACTTCTATTTAATTAAAACAAAGACAATAAACGCTTTCCCATTATCAGACTGACATAAAAACGTATGAGTGAACAGACAGACAGCCAAGCCAGCAAGCTAAAGTGAGTGCTCTCATTGCAGTTATTGCCTGTCTGCAAATGTTGGTTGGTTGTTTGGTTGTTTGGTTGGTTGGCTGCATGAGCTTGATGATCTAAGTAATATAATCTCATGCTTAATGTTGTTGTTATATCCAGTTTTGCTATACTTATGGTTATAAATTACTAATGAATGACATACAATTTAATTGGTTGCACTTGCTTTACACTTGTGTTATGTATTTATTTTCAAAGAGCCCATACAGCTAGCTACCAACCAAACAACCCTACATCCCAAGAATCAAGCGAACGACCAGCTAACTATCCTTTGCTACACTCGAACTAACTGGCAATGCTGGCTGGCTAAACAAACAGACCGTCAGTTGTATTGGCAGTTAGTCTTTTAGACTAACTGATCTAGCGGACAGAACTTCTTTATGTCACTCTTGTTTGCTTGATGATCCTATGGGAGAACCAGTTTACACAATGTTTATTTAAGTTAGAGGCTGCAAATTTGTCAATACCCTGTTTCAGACTTGGCTTTCTATCTCTTTTTGGCCCTGTTTTTCATATTTTTTTTCTTCTTTCTTTTTAGATGGTCTTAAAGTAATCAATCTTCTTGCTCAAATCGGAGTTTAATATAAATTTTCTTTTAATTTTCTTTATTTTCTATGGACAACAACAAAATGTTTGTTTACGTAAATGGTTCCATAATGGTTGTGATCTAAGTATCAGAGACGTGAAATTGTGAGAACGTTTTTCAATAATTTTTATACATGACAAATCAAATTGTCAAAATATTTGACGAAAAATATCTTAAGCTGATATAATCATTGAAAAATATTTAGACATTGTTTCATCCATGATACAATAATATTTTTGTATCATGGTTTCAACTAATAAAAAAATTGGATTTCCAACGTGCGTAATTTTATTCTCTTTCTCCTTCTCATTCGCTGAAAATACATCGGACAGTTAGATCGAGGTACTGATCTTAGAAGTTACGGATCCCAGCAAAAATTATTGCTTGCTGGAAGCATTTTTGTAAGGGAGACAACAAAACGAAATCGCTTGCAAGTGCGCTTTTATAATCCATGGTTTTTGTTTGCGATAAGCCACTCAGAAGCAATACTTTCAGTTTCTACAAAATGCTTCTATTAGTGCTGAAAATCATCAACATTTTCAGCACTAAAACTGAAAATATATGGAAAAACTGGTTCAATATGGGTTGGCGAGGATGATGGATGGACGTGTTCACAAATGGGCTAACGTCATGTTGAAGGCGTATTACTTCTTCTCTTTAATTATTAATTTTATTTTTTTACTCACTGTTTGTTATTTTAATTTCAACTAATATCGAACTAAGCACTTTCTGATTTGAAATCCAACGCACCAACTACTCAGCCAAAAATACTGCTGCAAACCGGCAGCACGAAGTTAACATAAACTTATTCTATACATACATTGGCCCATAATCATAGTCAAACAATAAAGTTGGTTTGTTTTAGAAATAACTTAATATTAAAAACATTTTATTATTTATTTATCCATTATAGTCAAAAGCAAAGTGTGTTTTAAATTGAACCAGCTTTAAATGGGTGACAAGTCAAATGCGAAAATGCTACACTTTATTTTAACCAACTTGTCAAACTCCATATACACACAAATTTTTAAATTTTTGTACATCGAGTTTGACAGACTTGATAACAACTGCTGATGATCCTTTGCTCTAATGATTGTACCTATTAGACCCGTCTTGTTTTGTACATAAGAGAAAGAGAAGAACACAAAACAAAAAAAAAGGTACAAAAAATACAAATGTTCAAAAATAACTTGTGTGTATTGTTAAACAGACATGTTTAGTCTTTAAAAAAAAATAAACAATTTTTAAAGAGAATTTTCATTTATTTAGACAACAATTACACTGCAAATTGTTCATAGAAGAAAAATATCTTATTTAATGTGGTGTTAATCTAGTTAAAAGTAACTTCAGCTATTTTTAAGTTTGAAACAGACTTTTGCCTGTAAAGTGTACTTTTTATTGTCTATAATAAACTAAAAGCATATATTTAACAAAAGTAAACTTTAGAACTCTTAAAGTATACTTTCTTTCTGACCAAGATTATGGGCCATTATTTTAAAATTATTTAATTCTCTTTTTACTTTTAAAATGTACTGTTCGTGTATACACGCATACTGTATGTGTGCGTGCTGTTCGTGTATATAATCGTAGAACATATTTTAAGGGTCTCGCTTACTTTAGTGCTTCCAAGAAGCACTATCGTTAGTGAGAGAAGTTAAATCATATATATTTACAGTCAAAAGCTAATAAGTACTCGTGCCTATTTTTTCGCGCTCTTTTGCAAGCTTTAGTGAATTTGTGGTAGCATTTTTGGAAGCATTTATTCTTAAATATGCATTGCATTGCGTCTTTTAGTGCTTCTAAATGTCAAATATTTTTTGCTAGGATAGTGCATGGGAAATATTTTAAATTTAATACCTTGATTGATTTTTCTCAACAGCGAAAATCGAAGTCTTTATTGCCCAATATCTGGTGACTTTCAATAGGTTCCAACTCAGTCTGATCCCAAAATCTGGTTTTGGATTTCAAATCCATTGTTCTAAGTGTGACTTGTTCGTTTTATTAGGCACTTCTATGAGTGGCTGATAAACTGTTTAGATATTTCCTTTAAATATGACCCACACGCGATGGTTGTATCCTTGTTCTTACCCTAAATAGAAAAGAAACTACAGTGCACTCGGGATAACGTCAACTAATAAAAACCGCGAGTGTTGACGTTTACCAGATTGTTGACGTTTAAGAATGTGCAAATTTAAGATCAAAATATTATTGATACAATAGTTTAAAGCGTTGTTATCGTTTATTAATTAAAACCCAGGAAGAAACAAATAAGAAAAGGTTTTCAACCTAATTAAAAGCAACAAAAATATATTACATGAGATCATGGCATATATGTATATCTATACTTTTACATATCTTAAATTAATCTGTTGTTTTTTCTGCACATATATGTGTTACACATAAGTTTTAGTTGTTACTAAAGCTAAAATGTTGCTTTATTTAGAGTCGACGTTTTAGAGCTTTGTGATTTAATTGACGTTTTAGAGTAGACAATGTCAATGAAAAGGTGTTGACGTTTTGGGATGTTGACGAAATGGGGTGTTGACGTTATCCCGAGCGCACTGTATTGAAAATACGCTCACGTATTCGTAGTTCCAAAGCTTATGTAAAAAGGATCTATCGATCTTAACTAGATGTTGTAAATCGTAATCGAAAAACAACTTATGTTGTGTTGTAGCCGAGACAATACAATATTTGTGTGTTGTAAACGGTAATAGGGGCCATAATCAATGTGTTTGACTTTTTGTAGGTGCTGGAGACTTTAAATAAATTTCCTTCAGGGAACTGTCGTAATGCTATGCCAATTCAATCAAGCATTGTTCTGCATCTTGGTGACTAACCACACCTTGGTGCTGTGCTTCCTGGGAAAAAGGGCTAATTGGCTTTTCCAGACATCACCTTTAGCCAATTACCGATAAAACTGTGGCTTGCGAGGCTGGTAGAAGGTGAGAAGGCACCTAACGTCTTGCCTAATACAAAGTGGATAGAAAGTTAATTTCTAGAGGTTTTCTTTAGAGGCCCGAGCAGTAACCGCAGGAACCGGTAGCTTGCCTGTCTTCTAGAGGGTTAAGGAGATGATGCTCGTCCTTCGCGACATCATCTTGAATAATGTTTTCGAATAGCATATTTTGTCCCTATGAAGATAGAAGCCCACTAGCTTCGTCTTACTCACAACATTAGCGTCAATTCTGTAACTGCTTATTGGTGAGGTCGGCTTCGGGAGTTCAAGTGATGGCTGCGGATATGTGTTGGTTTAATGGATGATGCTCGACCAGTGCTAGAGGCTTGTTGGACGTTGCAGAACCAACATAAGCCTCTTTTTGCTATTGCTAAACTAACAGATATTGCATCGGTAGTACCTTGTGGTCGGGTGCTACGGAGCCCCAGTGTAGTAGTCGTCTGCCTTTGCGGTAGATTTTGTTGCTTGTTACTCCTTGGTTGAACTTGGTGGTATGGCGTCAGCTGCTGATGTAGTAGGAGTTTAGGTAGCTCAAACACCTTAACAATGTGTTTATGCATGGTGAGCCGCCCATTCCTTTCAGCAGGTACCTTCGGAGAAGCTAGCGGGTGGTAGTGAACAGTCAACTTTACTCAGTGTTAAGGGTCCACAAACTCTGCTTGGTTACTGCCAAACAGAGCCACCAAATGCAATTACCAGGCGCTTTTTCCAAGTTCGACTAAGTCATTTTTATATCGTGGTGCGATACTTTTGGTAAATCTTGAAGCAACGAACTTCCAGAGAACCCGCTTTTCTACTCTACAGTCCCATCCTCCTCTTCATATTTACAACTCCCTTAAAAAGAAGCTTTTAAATGAAGCGATTTAATCTCCTAGCATGCGCCCCTATAGATCGGTGCCCTATTAAATTAAATTATACAGACATTATTTCAGACTCGTGGAAGCTTAGGAAATAATGCTTGATATTAGATAGTTTTCGGAACACTTCAAACTCGTTGGAGGCTTAAAATGCATAGATTCGTAAAAAATAGCGTCAGATCGAACTCATCACGTTAACACGAAATCCATTAGCCCTAAGGACTTTCTCTTGTATAAGTTATTTATTAGTGTGCTTCTAATAAAACATGACAGCTGTATTGTACGGGATTGCAAGATCCCAGCCAAAAATTACTGCTGCGGCCAAAGCAGGTTTATAAGCGGGAGAAGCTAGTTTTGTTGTTTCTGCTGCTTCGAAAAGCGTTTCGAGCAATGATGATTTTTGTTGGCGATGTCCCACTTTAGACACAATTACCAAGTGTATGCTGCTACATAATTTGTTAGTATTATTGGATATCGTTGGATTGCTTAGTTTTCTTGAAACACTGGCATTGAGCTCGCCTTAGCCTTGTGCAGTTATGAGCAGCAGTAGAGGCCAAACAATGCTCTGCATTATGGACAGAATGTGTCGAAGTCGAATGACCACTAAAAACATCATCAGAAGAATTTAGTTCAAAAGTTGGCTCAATTACAGACGAATCGTTGAACCATACTTCAGCAGCTATTATATTGAAGTAAATTTTATCTGTCCATTTACACTTTGTCAGCATCTCTTGTGTTTTTTTTTTTCTTATATTTTGTATATAATTATAACTTCAGTCTTCCATCTCTGATCTACAAGACTCATGTTGCTTACAATTAAAGGGTGTTTGCGCAAAGAGTTTTAAAAAAGGAGAGAAGTAGTTAGAACGCACATTAAGAGACGAAGAAAAAAGTATAGAAACATATGACCAAATGGTGCGAAATAGCATTTTTGCTCGTACGTTTTCGATTTGTATTTAAATGGTATTATTTGTATTTAATTGTAATTTGTTGACAAAAAAGTCCACCTTTTTTCTTTATTGGAATTTTAATTAATTTCTAGAATGCTAATGTGCGTAATATATAGTAGAGCACTTATGTTTATAAAAAAAGAATATATAAAAAATACTAAAAGTAAAGATTTCATTTTTATTGATTAGATCACTAGAGAGCAAATGAAGTTCACTTAAGATGGTTAAAATTTTAAAAATTTACATTTTTATAAATGGTTTAATTACTATCCAACAATGATGGGATAAATTTCTAAGGCATTTTTTTCTATTTTCCTTTACTTTTCTTATTCGAAGGCTGTAAAGTATTTTAAAGGAGGAGTTGTATTGAAATTGTTTAATTTAATTACAAGTTATTATTGTGGAAAAAATAAACCATAGTTTTAGAGTTTGTAACATTTTATATTGAGGAAATGAATAGTATACTTACCATAAAAATGCATTGAAAGTATTCAGGCATGTCACAAATATACAAGGGAATGGTTTTATGTTTTAATAAATTAATTTACAATACTTTTATACCAGAGGCAGGCGATTGTTGTCATGGCCCACAACGTTCGTCGGCTAAACAGCCGACAATTTACACGTACACATCCGACAATTTACATATACACAACAGAAACAATAAAAATAAACAACAACAAGAGCACAGCAGTCAGCTGTACTTTCAAGGCAATTAAACACCAAAACACTTAAACAACAAATTATTTCTCATTAATTAAGTTTTCTCTTTCTCTGGATCTGTTCTACACGCAAGTGGCCACATGGTTATTTACCGCTCCTAAAAGTATGCACAGTTTTTTTTATTGAAAATGGAAGAAAAAGTCTTTGTCAATTCCACTTTGCAAAATAAAATTGGTTTGATTTCAGTGAAAATGTTGTCCTTTTCTGAAAAAAATCAACTTATCAGCCATGTTACAGAATACCATTCCGATCGGAAGTGGTTTCAATTCCGTAAGTAGCTTCTTCAGAAAACGAAAAATGAAAATTTTGTTCGTAATCAGACTACTTTTAAATTTCAAAGAGAAATTGAAAAACATTTTAATACAGACTTCATGTGCAGTAAATATTTAAAAACGTGCATACTTTTAGGAGCGTCAAATAAATATTTGGTCATAAGCTTTCCATGTTATTAAAAAGCTTAATGTGAGCTTTGCTTCTAAAACCAAGAGTAAACAAACGCTACAAGGTATAAAAACTTTAGCACTGTAAAAACGAAATACAAAATAAACGGAATCTAAAGCACCAAAAATGTACTTTTTCGGAATGACAACTACGGAATCAAAACCAATCCGAACGGAATCTGTGACATGGCTGTATAGAACTAAAAAGACTTTCAATCAGCGTGGTATTCTGTGAGATAGAAGTTTACGCTTACCTGGCCTTTACACATGCAAGTGCAAGTTCGAAAAACTCAATACACTCTAACTTTTCTACTAACATACTTTTGGTTCAGCTATGAGAAGGACAGAGAAACGAATACAAATTGCTTTTTCGTTGATAATACGTACACAGAACTTGCATGCAAGTACTTACATGTCTAAACGCAGGGTTATCATCGTTATGGCGGTTTTTCCATCAGTGTAACTCTTTTTAAATATGTCGTTACGAACTCATGTCAATATAATAATTTAGGATATCGAACGAAAATTAACTATTTTTTAACAATTCTGGATGTAGTGTGCATACATTAATCGTCTGAAAGTTCTGAGAATCGTTTTTTATTACAATTTAGATATTTTTTATACCTATTTCAAAATCTTAATTTTAATTATATTTCACAACTAGAAAAATTTATATAATAAAAATTATTCTGATATATAAAGGTAAAAAATACTTTTTTTTTAGAAACAGAAACTTCATTTAAAAATTTTTTTTAATGCATAAGTTGATGTTAGTTTTTTCCTTGTTCCTTGGAATATTAATCATGCTCAATTCTTTCTGAATATAACGCTACGAACCTTGGCCTAATAATCAATTTGGATTCATAAGCAAATACGTTGGGTATAGTAATGTTCAGCCTCTTCATGGAATCCGATACGGAATTGGATTTGAAACGGAGTTTCAATCCAATTCCAATTGTGAATGGGTTCATGAAAAGCTATCGGAATTGATTTGTTCAAAAAGTGCTTATTTTCATTCAAAACTCAAAATAGCGTTTACAAAGTTGTACCCCCGTAGTCTAGTAGATAGTGTGCTAGCCTATTAGCCGTGGGTCGCAGGTTCGATTCCTGTCAAGAAAAGCCGAAAAAGGCTTAAGCAGTATGTGTGTTCGTTTTTAAATTTAGTGATTAGATCATAGAAAAAATATGTTATAGCTGTTAGATATATAAATTGAAATGCTCCTGAACTTTCTTTCGTCCCTTTACGAAAATTTTCAAACATTGAAGTACAAAGGGATTCCATGAACGCAGTCAACCGATTTTGCAGAGAAAATGATGCCAAATCAATCCGTATTCGATTCTATGAATAGGCTTATTAATAAATAAGTTAACTTTATTTGAATTCTTAGTTTTTAGCACGAATTATTAGATTAGTTGCAAACTTCATATCGATTAAGTAAAACAGGGAAAAATATTTAAAAAATTCTGAAAGTTATATGATGTGTTAGAGTAGAGAAATTGCAAATTTTCACGAAATGTGATTATTGAACGAATTGTTTGTTCATGTTGTTAATTGCAAGAAGAAAGTTATTAAAAAGCTAAATATAAATATAAGCACGTACACGTTCAGTGAAAGCAAACAAGATATAATAGTATACTATTGCATAAGAATTTTAATTTACAAAAAAAAAACATCACTTTCTCTGTAAAACTTGTGCACCTTTAAATTATTGACGAATTAAATAAGTTGAAGAATTTTTACATTGATTTTTTGAGAAAATGTTTTTAATATTTGTAGGAAAACTTTATTTCAGGAAGTATTTCAAATTGTTGTTTGCAAAAAAATACAAGATCGGACTAGGATTTGAAAAATATAAAAAAAGCTTTAATGGAAAAATTGCTAGATTTCCCTCTAATGGCTATATTACATTTTTTCCAGCAAAAAGCTTTCGAAAATCGCTAAATTTGACGAGAAAATAGCTGAATTGGCAACAGTGACATCTACAAAAATTTTATTAAAATCACCTAGTTTTTTTCGAAGTAATTTTCACTCAAATCTTCTACACGAATTGCTTACTCGTGTTATAAAAGCATTACTTTAAAATTGTTGCAAACCCCTCCATTATATGTAACATTTATAAAACATCGTCAAAAGAGTCTAAATTTTTTTCTTCATTTCAATTTTTAATTTGTGTTCTATTTGTGTTATAAATATTTTCAATTGATAAATAACAATTTTCTTTATATTCACATGTATGAGTATATTTTTTTTTGCCATTAATTTATTAAATATTGTGCGTCAATATTATAGAATATGTATCAAAAAACAAAAAAAGAAACAAAATTAAGGAAATTGCTGCTGTTATTTCAAAATGAAAAATCATTATTATTATTCTTGTTGCTCCCGTTGTTGTTATTATGATTATTGTGTCGGTGTCACAGCGGTGATTGACGTCAAACTTGACAATCAGTTCGATTATGAAGGAGAATAGGGGAAAAAAATTAATGTATATGTATGAATAAAAAAATATACGATCACCGACGCCTTAGTAATTTTAATTTAGCAAAACTAAAAAAAAATCACACAATTGATCGCTGTGGTTGTTGTAAAAATGTCCAGACTTAATTTTATTCAGTCACTAACACTTTAGCATACAAGTCAGTCAGCATGAAAGTTTAGCCAACCAACAAAAAGGTTGGATTTTCTATACTTTGAATGCGAGCCCTCTGATTGAATTTGAGTCTGGTTTAACGGCTAATTGACAAATTTAAGTTGCCCTAAATATTTTAGTTTTTTTCTTGAACCTTTTGTTGTAGGATTTCCATATTGACATAAACAATTTGTTATGCACAAAACATCATACGATATAATTTTTCTCTTTGGTTTGCAAAAATTCTTACGAAGATCTTTAAATTATTGAAATAGCTTTACTTGGTTTAAAAACTGAAATGATCCTACATATGTAGACTTACTAATATTAAGTAGACGTAATTTGTTAGAGGCTTTTTGAAAAACACGAAGAAGAATTGTATTTTTCTCATATATATTAAATTTAGCTTATGGTCCTTTTCATAATGTACGATAACAGTTTACTTGGACTTTAACGGTAAGTTTTGTATGACAGACTGGCCCTTAAAGTATATGTTAACTTTTAATCGTACATTGTGAAAATGGCCGTTAATGGTATAAAATCGTTGTTTATTAATATTTTCGAATGAAATTTTGCAGTTATGTATATTGAAATGTATGTACTAAATATCAAGCAAACTAAGATTTGCTTTTAAGAATCTCAGAATTTCTAAGAATGTCACAAGACATCTAAAAAATTAAATTTTTTATGCTTTTGCTCATAAGCTAACTCCACATTTCGTCCAATAAAATGCTTTGCCGAGCTCGTAAGAGTTTCTTCAGTGGTATTTATTTTTTAAGCCACGATTTGGGATTTTACAACATGTCCAGTAAAAAATAAAGCGCATAATAATGCGCTTTAAAATATGAGCTTGCTCAGAAGCTGATATCATATCGCCCCAACAATGCAGGTTTTAAAGCGAGAAAGTTGGCAAATATACACACATCCAATGGGTAGTATGCACTATTGCCAGAAAACTTTCTTCTAATATCTGCAAATTTGGGGTAAAAAATCTGCAAAATCTGCATACTATTTTTAATATCTGCAAAAAATCGAATAAACTAAAAACGAGCAATTTAAGATGTTTTTGGCTTCATTTGCCAAATTTTTTCTAAATAAAATAGAGAATTTATGGAAAAATCCATAAACTTCACTTTGATTCCTATTATGAAAGGCGACGTCGACGTCACGTCAACACGATAGTAAACAATTGTCACTTGTCTAATCATTGTCGACAACAATTGACTGCTATTAATCAATTGTTGTCGACAAAGAGTAGAAAAGTGAAAATTTTTTGATGTCGTGTTGATGTCACGTCGCCGTCGCCTTTCACAATAGGGGCGATTATGTACATGTGTACATATATAAGATCAGATTTCCAGTAGTTTTTTTGTATAAAATCTGCAATTTAAGGACAAAAATCTGCAAATCTCACTATGTAAATTTTTCAGTAAAAAATGAGCAAAATGCAGAGAAATCTGCCAATCTGGCAACAGAGGTAGTATGAATAAAAAAAACATTAGCTTTTTACTTATATAAAAGCTTCGTACACAGGTTATACAAAAATGTGATTTTATTGTGCTGATCCACTGCAGGAAGCAAGCAAGAAAGTTTATTTGTGTTTCTTGGTGCCGTTTTGCAACAATGTTTTTGGCCGAGTGGCTGGTACGTTGGACTACAAACCTGAAGGATCTTAGTTCGATACTAGTTGAAGTTAAAATAACAAACGGTGAGTAAAAATATAAAATTAATAAAAATAAATAAAGTTCCGAAATGATAAAAATTCAAAATCACGTTAGCGCTGCAGATCCACATCGAACAATTTTTTTCATATATGAGTAGTTTTAGTGCTGAAAATGTTGATGATTTTCAGCGTTTCAAAAGCGCTTTTATAAGCAAGAATAAAAAAAATCAGCAGCGATATTAGCAGGTTTGTCAGCGATACTTTTACTCCATAATAGTAAGAAACCTGCTTTTTTTTAAAGGGAAGTAACACAATCAGGCAATTAATGCCTACCAGTTAATTAGTTAATGTGTTACCTTCTTTGGGAAAGGGATAGAGCAGAGAGAACAGGTGATGAAGTGGGAGAGAGATAGAAAGCTTAATTCATTTACAACCCTGCTATTGCGCGTTTTTTGTAGAGCAGTGTTGCAAGCCTCTCCGGTGTCAAGTAGAGGCATCGCGTTGTTTAAGCTGTGTAGCCATTTTATTAGTTGTTTTACTTCGCCGACGGTTCTGCTACAATACCGACGAAGGAGGGTGCTGTGAAGTGCATTAGGATATGTTAGCATTAATCGCTGCCGGTACTGCCAAAGTGATCAGTGCTATGCCTTCATCACTTTAACAGTCCAACAGCAATCAACACAATAACACACCAATGCACATGAGAAAAATTCATGATGTTGTTGGCTTGCCTGAAAGTAGTCTTGAACTCAAGTCCTCAGGGTTTGTAGTTAAACGTGCTAACTACTCAGCCAACAGCTTTATTGGAAGCAAATTTTTACTGGATATGGGTTAAAATCAAAACTTTGCTGCAAAATAGATGAAATTCGAAAGGGTATAGGGCAAAAAAAAATGGTTAATTGATTTTAATTTTTTTTCGAATATTATTACTGTGCAGATATCTTTTAGAAACATACATATCGTCACAGAAAATACATAAAGCCCTATATAACATTTCAAAAGTTTTACAGGAGAAACAAAAAATTTTTTATATAAAAAATTACATATTATTGTAAAATTTTCACTAATTGTCAATATACTTTTCACTGGAACAAGTTTTATGCATCTCCTAAGGAAATTTTAACTGTAACGGCTCTTTGCATTTTCTATGACGATACATAATAACACTGTGATACACTGAAAATATTAAGGAGTTCTCATGCACCAATTCTGTTACGTTGGACCCTATAGAGAACAAAATACATTTAGTTTTTCTATGTCGCTTCGTAAACTGATTTTATAACTGTAAATTCTGTGAAAAAACGGCTTTCTTATAGTTCGAATCTTTGTTTCAAAACGTATTTCTACAAACTTATGAATAAAATCGACATTTGTCAATCTATTTTAATGATTTATGGCTTATTTCATTCCTAATATAACTAATTTTCTGACATATGATAAAAATGTAAAATTTTTGCTCTCTTAATTTTTTACGAGTTTTTGAAAACGAAAAAAATTTAATTTTGCATGAAAGCCTAATTTTTCGCCTCTTGGTTCTGAATAACTCCGAAATAATTGGAAATTTAGAAGAAATTGTGTATGAAAGTTATAAAGGTAATTTTATTCTGCATCTTCTACTACTTAATTTATCTAAATCGGTTGAACCATTCTGAAGTTATGATGAAATATATTAGAGTGATTGCCCTATTTCTAAATAAGAAACAAAAAAGTCAAAACACAAAACATAATATAACACATTTATTCTTTAACAGATTTTAATGTAATTATGCATTTTGGAAAGGTTTGAAAGCTTTTCAAAAAAATAAATATATACAGTGTTTTGGTATCTCATAAGTAACTTAGAGCCGGTTGAATATTTTGTTAAACGATATTGAAAATTTTGTTTTTTTTTACACGTAAACCACCTTAACTTAGCGATTTACTAACCGCTTTTCATGCCTTGTTTTAAAGATAAGAATAATATCTTTCAAATATAGAAAAGTTTGTGCAAATCAACTTTGAAACAAAGAAGTTATGACTGCTTAAAATTAAAACTCTAAAAAGACCCCGTTTTTACTACATTTATCGTTATAAAATCACTTTACAAAGTGACCTAGAAAAACTAAAGGTATTTTCTTTTTCTATGGGCTCCAATAAAATAGAATTGGTTCATGAGAACTCCTGGAAATTTTTTTTCTCAATTTTTGTATTATAGTGTATTTATATGTACCTGAAGAAATTTTTTTTTATAGAGAAGAGAATGGTAGTGCTTTTTAAGGCAAAAATATTCGATATTTAGAAAATACTGTAACAAGATTTTGATTAATTGTGTAATTTTAATTATCAAACGAGTATACCTCACTAACTATAAAATATAAATGTTTAACTAAATATGATTTTTTTTAGAATACTATGAGGGTTTTAAGTACACAAACAATATTTGGAGTCGGACGAGAGACAAAGAAATGACAAGCGTTAAAAATATAGCACATGTCCGAAGTGCCCTAATTTGGGAACTTTCTGCTCCGCTCCTAAGCAATGCGAAAAGCTCATCAGGACTGCTCCTCTGCTATATTATTGTGAAATTTTATACTGATCAAATTATCCGTTTAGAGATGGCCGATTTATTTCCCAAATATTTTGATTCTGCTCCACTGTGCGTTGCTTTAAAAGGATTCCGAGGATATGCTAAATTAAGGCAGACATTTCTCTATTATTTTTTTAATGACATTTATTTCATGGAAGAATAAAATTCAAAGTAATCATCATGATTTAATTTTTTGAATCTTAACGAAACAACAACATAGTTTAACGATTATATAATTGTACGACACAATAAGACGAAGAAGCATGATTCTAGCTTATTTTTTATACTTTCCGAAAGCGCAGTTTTATATCCAAAAAGAGAGTTCCCAAGTGTGACTTCGCGAACAAAAGTCATCCCTGATTGAAACGCTTTTTGAAGCAAGAGATACACTACCAATTATCAGCTCTCGCTCAGAAACCTGCTTCTTGCGAAACGGTAGTTTTTTTCTGAATATGATGATAAGTACATACGATTCGGCATAGCCTAGTATTTTCACTCTCACTTGTGTTTATTTAATCACAAAACACTTCAGTGGAAAGTAAACATTTTATTTGTTTTTATCGTTGGAAATTTGGCAGCAAAAATTTTTACTTTTCAATCTTATTCTATACACAAGGAAATTTTCAAATTTTCTTTTCAACCAAGCATTTGTTTGAAATTCGCTTTGAATTCAATAAATAGTTTATTTGATTCAATAAATCTTTCATTTTGAGCTCTTATTTATACTAAGAAACAAGAACAAAAACCATTTAAATTGTTAGTAAATGTTTTGTTTCAGTAAACAATTTGTCTGAATTTATAAACTTCTTCGCTAATTATGAAAAAAAATGTTGACAATTATTTTATCTGCTTCAGTAAATTATTTTGTTTGAATTTGGTTTTTTCATAATGGATTACAACAACAAATAATTTTATTTTTGTAATAAAACAATTTTTAAATTTGGACACATGTTTTTTCTAAATTTAAATTTTTTTTATACGACCTAGTTCATCGTAACGAAGCTTTAAACTTGTTGCGCATCTTCGTTAATATCTTTCTGAAATACAATACAGATTTCGGACGCCCCGACTAAAACCAAAAGTAACTGTAGAAATCGAATTAGCCATTGCCTAAGTGCACTTTTTGGTTTATATTCTGTTGTGATTATGCATGGGCGAATAATCGATTATGCAATCATCCTGCTTAATAGAATATATGGTTATTGAATAATCGATTCATTAAAAAATTTTAATATTTCCGATTATACGATTAATGTCCCTTTTTATAATATACGATTAATAGTTAGCGTGGACTTTAACGGCAAGTTTTGTATGCCGAACATTGCTAAAAGGGACATAATACTGATTTTGATAATTTATGTTAAACGATTAATCAGACTTTTGGTTCTACTATTCGAGGCTACAGTGTAAATATTATATATAAGTATGTGTATATTTATTTATAGATGTATGTATAAATGTTGGCAATTATTTATATTTGTATTGAGCGTTGTCATCGTTTATTGATAAAGGCATTTTGGAGACTTAATGCAAACATATTTTTTCCACTAGCTCATGTGTTGCTTCTACAACTGATGTTGGTTGCGTTTGCTGCTGCTGTTGTAGGAGTTAACATTTCTGCTGTTCAGACACACGCATACATTTACAAGGCATTCATTAGACCAGTAAAATATTTTAAATACAATGAATTGAAAGGGTATCGTTGTTATTTGAACTTTTTTTGTGTGTCTTCTTTTTTGTCGTTTTGTATTGATATTTCTTTCAGTTTCATTTTTCTTGAATTTATTGGGGAATAATTTTTGTTGTGCTGTTCAAACATGAAACATCTACATATTGTTAGCCGATTTCAACTCAGAGTATTTAATGTGTGTAAATTGAAATAAATTAATTTTGATCAATGATCAATTTTGTTTTTTGTAATTTTGTTGTCGTAAGTAATGTCATATTTCTTCTTCAATTTTTACTGCTATTCGATCAACATAAATTTTGTATTTTTATTGTGTCTAAATATTCTGCCGCTTTCATTAAATTAAACAATCTAATTTTTGTTTGTTTATTTTTATTTTATTACCTATTTCTAAATGAAAAAAAAATCCCAAAATTTTAGCTTTGTCCTAAAAAATTAATTTGTTAATTTAGATTTTTTATAAACGAAATTGAAATAAATTCCACTTAGTTTATTGGCGCTTATGGTAATTAGAGCTTTTATATTTTTTGTTGATTATTTTATAAAATTTTTTTATTGTTTTTTTTTCAGCCAAGAAATTAAATATTTATTTGCTGCTTCTCATCAGTAATTTAAGCACCGTTTAACTCGTATGCGTCTTTTAAATGCAAGCAATCTTTTTATTTTAATTTTCAATATTAAATAAATTCTCATGCTTTTTTTTGCAGATTTTGTAAAAAATGTATTACTTAATAAAACAAAAATATAATATTATGGATTTTTTAAATTAAAAACTGGACAAGAGATTTTAGAACTCTGCACTGTGGCGGCGATTTAAAAATTACCCAGCAAACCAAAACATTCGAGAATAATATCGCATTCGAATGTTGCGCACACGTTTCTCGGACAAAACACTCGCGAACGGCTATCGAAGTCGGAAAGAGAAAGAGCTGCTAGAGCTCACTCGTCGCTCAGTTTGTCTTTCGATTTCGAGGTTTCGCTGACAAATCAATAGCGAACCAATATCGAAGAAATATCGATACCACAAAAATGCAGGAAAAAATAATTTTTCAAGATTGTTATCTTTATTTTTTTAATTTATGTATTTTATTGTAAATGGAATATTTATTTATTTTAAATTTTAACTTACGCTGCATTCAATCAGATTCGAACACGGTACCTCCTGAATAACAAATTAGCACACATCCACTAGGCTATCGTGGCAGATTTTTTTTTATTCAATTATTGCACACATGAATGCAAATTACACCTTCGAGAAATTATTGAAAATAGTTCGATGCTGCGAACATTCACATATTATAAAATTTGGCAATTGCGCTTAAAATCGCGACATATTTCGATGCTGCGAAGATTCACATTTTATGAAATTTGGCAATTGCACTTATTATCGCGACATTATCGACAAAAGTTCGCTTTAGCGAACATTAGATTTTTTTAGATTCACGAGCATATATCGAACAAATTTGTTTCGAAAATTCTTCGTTTTAGCGAACCTTCTTTTATTTCTAATCTCAGGTTTAGTGGGTATACACATAAAAAATACACATACATAAAACTTATATGATAACACAAGTTTTCTGCTTTTGGACTGGAGCAACTGAAATATGCCTCTTATGTAATTTAGGGTGCTCAGTTCGTATTTGCAGTGGGTTATTTTATTTAGTTGGTTCTAGTTTGCGGGATATACATTTATTCTAAAAATGAAGCAGTTTCACGATAAATATTAATATAATTGCTGAACGGTTTTTTTTATAAAAATAAATAAAAAGCAAATTCCACACCAATATTAACTTTAAGACGTAATCTCGATGCTTTTTAATATACTCAGAAGTGATGCCAAAACGTAGGGAAAATTCCCACAAGTAGGTAATTTAGTCAATGAAATAGGCACGTAGGTAAAATCGGATATATATATATATATACCTTTTATGTTGGTTAAAACGAAGACACCAGTGCTTCAAAACTATTTTCTTTTGCACGCAGTGGCCTTCTAAAAAACATCTACTGACAACATCAGTGATGCCAAAACGTAGAGAAAAATCCCTACATGTAGGTAATTTAGTCACTGAAAAAGGCACGTAGGCAAAATCGGACATATACATATAACTTTTATGTTGGTTAAAACGAAACACTTAAGACACCATTGCTTCCCAGATATTTTGCACGCAGTGGCCTTTTAAAAAACATCTACTGCCAACACTGATACTCAGTAGTTTGAGAGTTATCATGGAAGTTGTGCCAATTTTTTTTTTTTTATAAAAAAGTTTTGTTTTTAAGACATTCATAAAAAATAAACTCGCTATTTTTCTACAAGCACATAGGCAAATATGCTCCAAACAAAACAAAAGATATTTCATTAAAATTGATCAACAACTTTTGATTTTATTTACAATTAAGTGATAAAAGTCACGATTTTCATACAATAGTAAAATTTTATTTTGTGTGTATGTATGTGTGTTTTATGGAAATTGAAGTAAGTGGCATCGTATGATTCATGCTCTTGTCCATCTCTCTTAAATCAGATAAATAGCAATTTAGCATAACACTACTGCGACTTTATCTAATCAAAACGAATCTAAATAGCTTTTTAATCTAGCGCACGAGTTAAATAAAGGGAACATTTTTTAAATTTTTTGTGGACTTAGCACGTATTTTTTGCTTTATGTGATGCTTTGTGGACTTAGAACATTTGCATCTCAGCCTATAACAGTAAGTGATAATGACAAAACAGTAACTTTTTTGCAGTAAATGATGTATTTTGAGTCGAATTATCAAAAAATGCATTTTTGCAAAAAAGTGGACTTATCACGTTTCCGTGTTAAAGTGATGATATGGCAAATTTTCATTGAAAGTGGCAAAAATGTAGATTTGTTTTCTAGAATATAAAACGCCACTAAACAAGATATAGTTTGATTATTTTACTTCCGTCGCACCAAAATAACTTCCTTATCAGATACATTTTTATGTTTGAAGTATGCATTTTAGTCACACGTATTATTTTTCCACATATAAGGGTGAAAACCTCTTACTTGTAAGAAAATTATTTGAAAGACTTTCAATTAAAAATTTTGTCCAATTGGAAAATATTTGCCACAAATTTTCTTATATGATTTTTAAATAGAAATTGCTTACTCAAAGCACCAAATGCTTTTCTTAGAAACTTTCCAATAGAGTTTTGCTTGTGTAAGTGGCACTAATGTCACTCACTATTCCGAGCTAGTTTGGATTTTTAAACGAAATTAATTATATTAAGCTAAGGTCGCAACTTTATATTAACTTTATATTAAGAAGGAAAATTAACATAAATTTAATTTTCAACCTACATGGCAGAACAGAAGAGCGCTGTTTTCAGAAGTCTGCAGACTGTCATCATCAGAGAAAAGCTATTTTGCTTTCGGTGTCTTTTTGCGGCAGAATTATAAGTTGCCCAACAAAAATTGTCCTGTGTTATTTAACACCGCTTTCGCACTATCAAAGTTTACTTTGCAAAGTTCTAATTCAACCGGATGAAGTATTTCTCTCTCTGTCTTTCTATTGGCTGAATTAAAACTTTGCAAAGTAAAGTTTGTTATATTGTATCTATAAATTTTACAACGGCAAAAAAAGTTAACACCTGTGGAAGAGGAGGAACGATATAGAGAGCACTATCCATTTAGAAATTTCCGATTTGCTTTGAAAAAATTTTGCTTCTACCACACTAGGGTTTGCACATCGACTATAGTCGTAATCGACATCGCAATTAATCGCACGTTTTAATCGTAATCAACCCCATTAATCGCTCGATTATGATTAAAAATATTGACCTTTTTCAAGCAGAGAATTTATTTCCAACGCCTTCGCCAATGAACTTTTTTCTAATCTAAGATTCATTTAACCTGTTTCAATTTGCATACAGGGCAAGTTTAACTCATACAAATTTTAAGTTTAAATATAAAATATATACAGATTGTCTGAACTGTTTATAGTCTAAGGCCCCACGTAAGAAAAAGCTCCATCATCTGCAAATCGTACAACTGTAGCAAATCGTACAACTGTAGCACTCATAATACAATTAGATCTGGCTATACGTTATCGAAGACTTTGTGGCCAACTTGTTCTTAAATTTGCATTCATTTCAATCATTCGATAAGGAATGAAAATAACGTCGGTTTGCCTATTTTTCCGGTCACTTGCAAAGCGTTTCAATACTTGAAGTGCTAAGCAGGCGGGTTGATATGTACTATAAATTTTCTTAAATATACAAATGTGTACTTAACGCTAATTTGTTGCAACTTCGTAATATCTCAAAAATTGCATTACGATTGATAACAATATGTTTCATTCGGTTGGCAGATAGATGCTGTTTGTCTTATCTCGGGACCTCGCATTATTACAAAAAACATAGAAATATTAAACAAATTACTAAAGGAATCGATAAAAATCCAAAATCAAATAAAAAACTCTTAATAGAAATTTATTTCGTTCTAGAAAAAGTTTCGTATAAGAGAGAGAGAGATTTCCCATAGTATTGTTTTTGATACTCATATGTTATGATTTAAAAACTTTATTTTACATGTTTCACAAATTTCTTTAAATAAATATATAATATAATTGATACCCGAACTCAAGCCAAAATAATTAAATTTCTTTGGATTAAACCCATACAGTTCGACTCAAACTCATAACGTAATTTATTTTGGTTTTAATAAAAACAACAAAAGTATATTTTCTTACTAAATTGCGATTATAAAAATCTGCGATTATTTTCAAACCGTATACCGCACTATGGGTTGCTATATTTCCGAAGAATGTTAGCGGTTAGGTCGTATTTTGGTACGAATAATTGTTTAAAATTGCCATAGCTTCTAACATTGTTAGTAAATTTTATTAAAATAAGTTTTATTTGAAAGAAAAGTTAGCCAGTTTTTTGCTTATGTATAAATGTTTGCAAATAATTATTTCAAAAGATAAAAATTTTTTTGTTTTCCATGTGCATCAAAGACAAAATGAAAAAAGTGGTAATAACATTTAATTTCGTTATGCGATTATTATAATTTTTTGGTTTTAGAGAGTAAATACATAGTGCTTTCAAATCCTGTCCTAATTTTTTGTGGTGTATTTTTTTCACAAAAATCATTCCCAGGACAAGCACGAAAGCAAATGTAACGCTCAATACATAAAAATGTTAAAAAACCAAAATATATAATTTTATTTCGGGATCACACTGGTACACTGGTAATAAAAAACAACACACACACACACAAAATGTACATTTCAAATGAGCATCACGCATGTAATAATAATTTTTTTAGTGAATAACTATCAAGCGAAATGCCATAATGGGGTCAATTTTCAAGATTATGTAAAAATTATGTCATTTGGATCGTCGCAAACATTATGCCCTTGGCATAATAAATATGTTATAATTTATAACATATTTATTATGACAAGGGCGCACACTGGGAAAAAAGTTCAATCTAGCAGCGGAAAAATCATATCTTTCAAGCGAATAGTCTGATCCACAAAAAATGAACGAATGAATTATAGGGAAGGATGTAGGTTACAAGATGTGTTAAAAGTTAGGTAGCTATTTTTATCACAGTGGGCGCTATATGTTGTTATATAAGACCAAGTTAACCGGTAAAACTATTTAGTCGTCGGAAAGCTTATTCTTCCAAACACAGAAAAAATTATACTAAAAAAATTTTCAAATAAAAGTTTGTCTAAAAATAAATCCCATTTTCAGTAAATATATTTTACTGAATCAATGAATTTTGTGTTTGACTTTTATATATAGCGAAGACACCAAAAACAACAAGAAAAACTGAGTCGTAAAATAACAATCTTGATGACGACATACACACAAGTAACGACAACAATGATAGCAAAAGGAATGCGATTGCACCAAGTTTGTTTTCTGAAGATTTTTAAGTGAATCAATTCGTTAATTTCGCTTCGTTAATTCTCATTAATTTTTTAGAGTCTTTAGATAAACATTCAGACTTGAACTTATTTAACAAAGTGAAATTTCATAAATGCTTAATGGATGATAATGACAATGACCTAGACAAAAACTTTGTTTGATATATTACAAAAAAGTTAATATTTTTGTTTGGTTATGTAAAATATTTTTTTTAATATTTGTTAGTATTTTGAGACTAATTGTTTTATAAATTCAGACAAAAATATTGTTTTATATTTTACAGAAAATCCAGTAAATCTTTTTGTTTGATTTAGTAAATCGTTTGGTTTACAATTTGTAAATATTTTTAGACAAATTCTTTTATATATTTAAACAATTTGTTCACTGAAAAACACGTTTTTTTCAATGAAATTTTGTGATATTTTTGTCTATATTTACAAATTTGTTGGTAGGTCCGTTTCTAGACAAAATATTTACTATTTCAATGAATTCCTTTACAGAAAGTGAAGTTTGGTTTTTTTCTGTGAACCAATAATCTTATACACAAAATATATATGCCTGGAAAGGCTGTAGAATATAAGATCTGTAAATATATTAGCTATTTTTAACACAGTGGGCACAGTGGGGTTAGAAAAAACCAATTTTACCAATAAAATTCATAAGTCTTCGGAAAACCCATATCCTCCAAACTAATAGTCTGATCTACAAAAATATATAGACGAGTTATAGGTAAGAATATAGGCTATACATTTTTTAAAATTTAGACAACTATAACACTGTGGGCGCTATCTGTTGTTATAGAAGACCAATTTTGCCGATAAACTTCTTTAGTTGTTGGACAGCTTATACATTCCAAATTATTAATCTTATCGACAAAAAAATGTATAGATGACTTATAGGCAGGATATAGGCTTTAAGTTCCGTAAAAAATTATTTACCTGTTTTAACACAGTGTGCGGCAGTGCTGTAATATATCAATGCTTTATTTAAGCACTGCTTTGACATTGCATTAGCACATTTAGGAAGTCAGTATATACACTCTAAAATATTACTTCGAATTTGGGATCATATATTGTCTAAATTTGTGTTAAAAATGTCTCCTTGTCTAAGATTACATCGATTTTGTAGTTATTTTATTAAAGAAAAAACCTTTCAAATTAAACATATTTAGTCCAAGTGGAAAAAATTGAACATAAAGTATAATACGGCAATGGCTGAATAGTAGATACGTCTGACTATCAGTCAGGAGGTCGCGGTTGAAACCTGCACGCAGCCAATCGCTTTTTTAGTAAAAACATTTTGTTCAAAAATAATGCGTGTCTAATTTTAGGTCGATAATAATTGGTAGTGTTGCCGACTATTATCGACCTAATTTTCAACAAAAGTCAAATTTTTACCAAATATCTATTAAACTAAAGGTATTTTAATACACTTTCAAGTAACACTAGTTGGAACACCGTATTCCGAATCGTAATGATAGAACAGTAAAAATAGGATATTTATAAGCCTTATTATGTACTATGATATCATCAAAAGCAATTTGTTTAATATTCAACAACAGGGAAATATAAGTCAATGCAAATATACCGTATCACTTTCCGCTATTTGCGAACTATCTCAAAAACGAAATATCACTATATAAAAAAGTGTCAAGAAATTTCATTCTCTATAACTTGCATGAAAACATCAGAAGTCGTCTTCTTGACAGAAAGCGTGATATCCGCAACGCAATTTTAGTGATCGCTTACACAAGATTATGTGAAACTTTTGGGACAAACCTGAATACAAAATTACGATCGCATCAATTTTTCATCATTGATTCAGAACATCGATTCGACTTTCGACATCGAGAACTTGATATGAAAGCTTTTCATATGAATTTCCTAAACGAAGTGCTCTCTCAGATTACAAAAACTAGACTTTAATATTTGAATAAAAATTCATTTTAAAACTATTGTCTTTTTGAAACCTTTACAGAATTTGGGAAGTATAAGTATAAGACGCTTTAATAGAAAAATACTCAAACGAGAAATAATTAATTTACAAATCTAAGAAAACTATTCAAAAAAAATTTTATTTATTTAAAATCATATAAAAAAATCATGTAAAACAAGCTTAACTAAGCTTTTCAGCTGTTGTCAAATTAGAGATGATGTTTAAGCGACGGCTTAACACGTTTTAACTAACACAAGATGAGCTTAAAATTTCTTTTAATTTTATTGCCATTTGGTAAATAAAAACTTACCTTTTAAATTGAGATTTTATTACAGATGCTGTTTTTCAATTAACTAAATCCAAAGGGGTAAGTAAATGTATTTACTTCTTTAATTAAACTTCACTTTTTTTAACTGTTTGAGTCGTGTTTTAATAAAAAAAATATCACACTAGTTTTATTTAATTAAAAAAATTTTCTCTCTTTAATTTAATAATAAGTTTTGTTTGTATTTTAGTAATTTAAAGAAATGTATTAAATTTATTTATTTTAATATAAAAAGATTGGCAAGCTTTTTCTTTATTTTTTCAATTAACTTTTTATTTTTGTATAAAGCGTAAAAAGTTAAAAAATTTATTTCATTTTTATCGATTAATTTATTTATAAAAATTTTTAAGGCTTTAAGACACTTTTTATTTGCGGCACGTTATTTTTATTTTATATTTTTATTAAATTGGCAAGATTTGATTGATGTTTATGTAATTAAGTAGATATAAAATTTTTTTTATATAATTTAAGCATGCTTTCATATATAATAATTCCTTGTAAAAAGGTAAAATTCTTTTTTTTCTCTCTATTCTTCCCAAAATCCACTTGTTTTTATTTACTAATGGAATTTTTCACATTTTCCAATCCAAAATTATTAATATCCAAAGTTGTAAGTAAAATTTACGAAATAATTTTTGTAATTTATTTTCAAAATGTTCTATTTAAGTAAAACGCGTTGCACGCACATTGCCCGTCAACGTGCAATCAACAAATAACGTTACACAAATTGTGATTTTTCCTCATACAGTAGTAGTACGTACAATAAGAACAACAACAACTGGCAAACAAACACACCAACATATGGTTCAAACTATATGGGTTTGTTTGTATGTATGCAAGTAGTAGTGGTTGATGATGATTGTTGTATTGTTAGTGTGGCAAGTATGGTGTTGCGTTGTTTTTCAATTTCGGACAAAATGAATTGAAAAATAGAAGAAGAAAAAAATCACACAAAATCTGTTTTTTACAGATTTTTCTAAACACTCCACTCACTACCGCTCAGAGGTAACTAGCTACCACGTACTAATGTTAGCATAAGATGTGTGCGTTAAGTTGCAAGTAAATATGTGTAGTAAATGCAGTTGGCTTAAGCAGCGGCTGCTGATGATGCTGCTGCTACTGCAGATTCCGTAACATGTAACGCGTTTGCGGCATATATAGATAATGTTGCGTTGGCTGCAACTTCAACAGGATCATATGTTTTAAAAAAAAGATATTCTTTCAGTTTTTTTTTCATACATACATACTACAAAACTAAAATTTTGTTAACTTGGCTTTTCTTTAGCATTTTTCAAAGTAAACACTTTTAAATTTAATCTTCTATAATATCAACTTGCGTATTTTTTAATTTATAACAATTTACAATAACTAAATAACCAAAGTTTTTAACTAAAAAACCATTATTATACAATACACACACGCGTATGGTTCTGACGTTGAACCGATACTGCTTTAACAGATACTAATGGTATCAGCAACCTTTCTAAATAGAATAAGCCCAACAAATAACACCAATACAAATATAGAAACTCCAACACTAAAAAAAGACCGCAAAAAATCCAACAAAAACAAGCGAGGCAATAACAATAAACACCTCTTTTATTCCGACTCTCTTGAAAATTTAAATTTTTCTCTTTTTTGTTTGTTTGAATGTATGAGTGTCGTTTGGTTTCTTATCTCTCTCTCTCTCATTTACGGTATAAAAAAGCCCCTATGTGGTACTTTTTGCTCTTGTTGAAAAAGTGGTATAATTTTTAAATCCAAAAATATGAGTTTTTCTGAAAAACTTTTTCAAGTAATAACAAATATTCAAAAACCTTGATATAATGGGATGGCGGATACCGGACCAAAAGGCTAGTGTTATGCGTCGCTTTTTACCCTCTCCGCATCGCAGTGGTTTCTACCTCAAGCGAAATTGCGAACTGTTCCTCAATAACTGAGCTCTATATTATTACCATAGCCACCACATGGACTGAGTTGTTAGCAATTACGAGTATATGCCTTGGGCTGAGATTACCCATGGTATCCACCATATACTTTTCATATAATGCTAGCCTATGCCGGATATTCATTTACGATAGATTATTTCATACCTCGAAATGATAGTTTGCTTTAACCTTGTATGCGTTCCAGCCAATGTAGCATCGATGCATTATCTTAATCATGTGAGCTGCAGCAAATTTACCAAAGTAAACATATTGACTTCTCGGGTATATCCTCTGGGTAACATGACATGTATCAACGAGAGGATGTGCTGGAGATTTATACCGACAGACGCAAATCGTAAATTCAAGTAGTTGAGCTACAGCACATTAAACATGTTGACTTCGCGGGTATATCCTCTGGGACAAATGACATTCATCAGCTAGAGGATGTGCTGGAGATTTATACCGACGGATCCGAGTCGGGTATTGGAGTATGTGGATGACATGTAGATGTGCCCGATAACATTATTGCGGCCGTACTAGACAAGACTGGTGCCCGCTTGCAAAAAAGGCATATTGACTGTTTAGTAAGGGTCCCATTGAAAAGGTGCAAAATACAAATTCAGTAGCAACTATTTACGAAGACCCATCTGGCCCCAATATAACTTCGCAAGGTCTGCAGCCATACTGAGGCTTCCTCACCGACGTATACTTTTAGTGGTTATAACGGGGCGCTCATGTTAAGTGATTAAATCTAACTTACAGTGACTTCTACAGAAGTTGTCAAAATGAAGAGGAGGAAGAAATTGTCAAACTGTCTAGAAATAGGCCGTTGAACTTGGGAAACTTGCCACTTCCCGAACTCGCCTCTCTTGGTAAATGCAATATAAAGGAAATACATAGTTTTTTTTTGCACTCGCGTTGGCTTAATACCTAGCCAGCTTCTGGAATAGGCAGGGATTTTCGTGAAGTCTCCTCGAACCCTTTGCAGCTAACACAAAGGTATCACAAAACCCAAGTGGGCCGGCCGGTTGGCAGAAACTAACACCATGTACAACCTAACCTAATCTAAGCATATTTAACTTTAGAACACTGTATTTTTTTATCTTGGTTGGCACTATGTACAATTTTTTCGTACTTGGAATGATTTGGAGTCTCTAAGGTCGATGTCTCTTTGCCGATCCTTTTAGATTCGAAACAACTTTACGAACCATTCGCAATCACTTTAGCTATTTACCGCTTCTCAGACCCATATCGACTCCAATCGTTGTCGCAAGACCCATTTTTGAAATTTTAACTCAGCTATTATCCTATATACTCTTAAAGAAGATGCGAGGTACATAACATTGCGGTCCACAAGCCATTGTAGCTTCTTTTTCTACCTCTTCTCGGCTGGCAATTAGACGTGACATATAAAACAGCTGTTTGAACCAACCTTATCGACAACACTGTATTTGATTATTTGTGACTTGTCACAACGCCATAGCCATAATCGCAGTTACCAATTGAATTTTGGTTTTCTGCCATAACCATAAGCAGCTGATTGCTGTATTATAGTACATTTACATCTACACCATAAACAGGTTATAATTGGTTTATATCGATAAACAAGTTTATTTTTTTGTTTATAACTTGTTTTTTCATATAACTCATAAACTAGTTTGTAACCTGCTTATCAGATAAATCAGTTGTATCCAATCAGTTTCTGTGAGTTATCCTATTCACAAACCAGCTTTTTTACATTTGACTGGCAATACTAAAATATTAAAACAAAATTTCATGTTGAGTTTGGCATAATATTCTATGGACTCATAAAATATTTTCAACGATAAACCTAATAATTGACAAAATTGCCAATGTAAATGGTATCGTTTTTGAAACTCGCTTAAAGCTTTAAACCAGTTTCCGCATTGCTGATGTAAATGTACTATTAATGAATTTATTGTAGGTTTTTCTTTTTTCTTTTTATTTTTAACGTTCGAGGAATTTTATTGGTCCCTTTTAATTTATATTTTTCGCTGGTGCTTCTTAGTATTTTTTAGATTTTATTTGTTAAAATATTATCTAGTAAAATGGTTAACTAAATGCTGTTTGTGGTTATTGAACCACTAATCGATGGCTGGTTATGTCTTTGTTGTGGCTATAATGTTTTGGTATGGCACAGCTAATTGCACCTTCACTCCATCTCTCCTCTCAACTGCTGTCGCCACCGAGTTTCGACTTTAGCTGGTCGTCACAAGACCCATTCTTCAATAAGTTCCACAAGAAACAATGCATCATAGTACACATCGATTGCTTCCTCGAAGATTTTATATCAGGGCAAATCTGTTTAGGAACACGGAGATCTGTATCGCAAATAAGCCTGCATTCCTCTCTATCAGACTCCATAGTAAGAAAGCCTTGAATGCTAGAGACTTAATAAAAATCTTGTTCTAATTTCCCCACGAGGAGATATAAGTGGAATGTCTTAAAGCAAACCCAGTTTAGACGCTGAAAAATTGGCTCTGGACAAGGTGCATAGGTCTTTAGTTTGCGATCGAAAGCAAATGCAATTACGTGGCTAATTCAGTAGTTGCCTTGGAACTTTTCCGCTTTCCTCCATTAAATTGTAGTTGGAATGGACAGATCAATGATGATTTTAACATAATACCTTACGTGAGACCTTTTCGCTTAAGATTATCAAAAGTGATTTAAGAGCAGGCACGCATTTCGGGGGAGGAAAGAGAAATACTTGGGAACACGTAATTGTTATCTCTTTCTCAAACGGGATACCTCAAAAAATCAAGAACTTAGAAAGTTAAATCACCACCTGAATTTGCTTCAACATCGATCTTGGCTCTTAAAGAAAAATATTTCATGTTGTTCCGTTTGGTGTCATATATTCTGAACTACGCAAATCGATCAACTCCATCACTGGTACAGTCATTAAACACAGCACTGAGGGATAAGAAATATTATCCCATGTGACGATCTAAAGAGTAACTGGTTGGCTTTAGGCAATAATTTTAGTCAAATATAACAAACCATTATATTACAACAAACGGAAAGTTTTTATGGGAAGCGGAGAAAACGATTGTATACTCCCAATATCACCTGGGATCATCTTATCATGGTGATGCTCATATCTTGATGTTATATAATCACAGATAAAAGAGGTGCTGACAACATCTTATGGACCCAAAAGCAGAGTTGTAATGATTCAAAGCTTTTATTGAAAATACAACTTGATTGCTTATGAGCCCTTAGTATCTTTATAGGACCGATGGGACTATGAATATATATAAGACTTACTTTTGCCACCAGTGGAACCTGGATTGAAGTTTGTGTCGGTAATATATGTCGGGCTACCAGTGAATCTTCTCTTAATTCAATATGAATTCTCCAAAGCTGGTAATTGGGTAAAGTTAAATTATATAGCTGCAGCTTCACAACAGGTTGTTTGTCCATCCTATATATAAATTGATTATAAGATTGACTATAAGATACTTTCTATACACAACTTTAGCTTCTAAGCCTGTATACAACTCAAATTTTTTCTTTTTCTATATACATACATCACTTAATTTTCTTTATGTAATTTCTGATAAAAAGTACTTATTCCCCTCTGACTTAGTACCGATTGTTAATCTATTAAATATTGTGTTGCATACTCTTTAAATCTCTATATCTCAGCTAATCTCTCTTGTCAACTCTCTTGCTCTCCCTTAACAAGATTCAAAATAGTATAGATAATTTTATGGATAAAAAGCAACAAAAACATCTATTTCATGTTTGAATGAAACCACGTGCACCACAACTTCCTCACAAATTGTTTTTGTTTTTTATTTATTCATTTGTACATACTTACTATATTTTTCATTTTGTTATTATTCCAGTTTTTTGTTTAATATTTCTTTTTCTGTTCATTCCATTATTTCAACTCATTTTATGACAACCGAAACGCCAACATCTACAACAGCAACGCTAAAAATGTATCTCTTTTTATCTCTATCTGTTTTTGTTATCTTTAACACCAAAAACATATTGGAGAAAAAAATATATAACAAAAACAAAATACATTATTGTTGGGGCTTTCGAGTTGTTGTTGCCGTTGTTGTTCCCTATATCTTATAAACTTGGTTGGAATTTTTTTTATTTCTACTGCGTGGGTTTTTTCGCTTCTAATTGTACGCTACGATTGAGTTTTATGCCAATGAGATCACAGTGTTTTTTGTATTCACCAACATTTTTGTCCATGGTTGTCTCTTCTTGTTGTTGTTGTTGCTGTTGTTCCTTATATCATCTTGTTGTACACTGTAGGCGCCTCCTACTTTTTACGTTGTTGCTTCTGATGGTTTTTCGTTGTTGCTGTTGTTTTTGTTGCTCAATGATTTAGAGTATAGATTGCAAGGGCTGTTTTTAATTAATTTTTTATGTTCAAATTGAATTTCAATGTTATTTGCTTTTTGCCAGTTTTTTGCGCTTTTTGTTTTTTTTAGTGTTTTGCGCAAATCAAAAGTGTCCACCTAATAGTCAATATATTGCTGGTGGTGGACTTGTTATGATAATTAGCAGCTGCTTATAAGTTTGATCGAGTGTAAAAGACCAAAAAATAAAAGTGATAAATTTCATAAACATTTAAATACGAGTACAAAATGTCAAAAGTATTCCAAGTTTATATTGAACTAAATATTGGTTTAAAAATTTGCAATTTTATGGTGGGCTGCTGAATTAATAACTTAATTTCACGTGTCAAAATATATGATTGACATTCATATGCATTTATTCATTAGACGCTTTAGGCTGAGGCCACACGGGCGTTTTTAAAACGCGGCGTTTCTGCATTTTATATTAAATTTGAAGTTTAAAAAAATTTAGAGCTTTTAAATTTAATATAAAAAGGAGACACGCCGCGTTTTAAAAACGCCCATGTAGCCTCAGCCTTAATATTTTTTTAACGATGAAGGAACTTATAGAAAAAGCCGTGTAACACAAAACAATGGTTTTGCTTCTTAGAGATGTGATCTCTATGGCGCGGTAGGAGGGTAGAAATTTGATTTCGTAAAGGGGCTATTACACTTTGAGCATGTTGGCGAGCATGCAAAAAAGCAAAAATACATGTTGTCGAGCATGCTCGCGTGTTTTCAAAAAATTTTGATATTTTGGCTCGCCATCGAGCCATCCAACACATGAAATTGCTTGTTCGTCTAACCCATTAACAAATCTGCATTTCATAAAAGATTTTAAACAGCAAAGATGGTAACTGGCGAACGGAAGCTTTAAATAAATTATTGAATTGTATGAAAGTTTAGCCGAGTTGCGATAAATAAAAAGCGATCTTATACCAGAAAAGAAATATAAAAAAACAGAAATTTAATTCAGCTTATTTTAATAGAATAAAAATAGAAAGTTTGAAAATAAAATTTAAATAAAAACTTTTATTTAAAAATTAAAAAAATAAAGTTTAAAAAATCTAATAGAAATTTAATAGAATAAAAATTTTATTTAATAGAATAGAAATTTAATAGAAATAGGAATTTAAACTACATAGGTACATAATTTTTCTTCTTCGTCGTTTTTTCTTCTTTGCACTCATTACACAAATTCAGGCGTCAACTCAAAGCATCTTGTATGAACATTTATTTATTCTAATGTTCGCTAAAGTGTTCTACAGTGCAATAGTACACATACGACCAACATGCTCGACAAAATGTTCGCTGTGTAATAGCCACTTAACAAAAATTAAGACCACACTATTACAGTTATAATTTTTTTTTATAATTGGTGTTGTTTGATAGAAACATATATGTTATCGTTGTTGTTGGTTGTGTTTAATATGTAGTATGTACAAAATTTCGAAGCATACAGAAAGCATCTAATTAGAGATGATATTTCTAAATATTTTTTTTTATATATTTAATTTGTTTATTTTACGCTAAACTTGGTAAAAATACTTTGAAGTGTTTGGTAGTTTATGTTTGTTTTAAGCATGGCTCTAACCGGGTGTTTCCAGCCCCGTTGGTCTTCTTTTTTATTACTGGCGGACAGCACAAGTTTAATAAATCGAAACTTTTCAAAAACTTTCGAAGGATTTTGGAGAGTCAAACGCGTAATAAGATTCACAAGATTTTCGCTAGATATAAGATCTATCAAATTTGGTTAGAAAAAGCATGTTCCGGGATTATTAAAAGGCACAGATCAGCAAAACTTTCTGGTAGATTGTAGCAATCTTTGGTGAAAGGAGCTGTTGATAGTTAATAGTTAAGCAGCTGGTGATAGTTAAACTGTGCCATAAGCCCCGCGAGTTGTTAAGCTAGTTACTAAATAAGTTAGCGCTGGCAGTGTCAACTTCCAGATGTTAGCAGACTAGTGTAAAGTTTCAAGAAAGCTGCATCATATAGTTTTTGTTTTACGGCCTTTGAACGAGGTTCAACTAATATGGAAAAGTGCATTTCCTAAAGTAATATGAAGTAAAACAATATATTTTTTTTTGAACATCCTGTTGAGACGTTGAAGACTCACAAAGAGATATGTGCGTGTTAAAGAGCACGGCACTCAGGTCGTCAGCAATTATGTAAGGTACACAAGACTATCTGGTTTTCAGAAAGAAGGCGACTAAGAACTAAGCAAAATGCCACAATTTAAGGAAATTCGTTTTCACTGGCAAAATTACTAGATACAGTATGATCGGACGCACGTCGGAACGTCTATGGTTTCCTTGTCATGGTCACTACAGGAGCTACTTCGATGAAGAAGTATAGTAGTTTAACATCTTCTGTATTACCGTCCGGCTCTGCAGGACTAGACATATAAATAATTTATTCCTGGATGACTTATAATACGCAGCTGCCTAATCTGGTAGGCTTTGATTTTGTGATAGCTCTGCTGTTGTCGGCAGCTCCTTTCAGAAAGTATTATAAGTTATTGGTATTAACTGAGTGTGACATTGGATGATGGTTGAAGCTGGAGAAATCTTGCCACTTCGTTAAGTCTTAGCCATAGGTCGCTAGAACGGAGGGATATGGAACTAGGGTTTTAGAGACAGTCTGCGCACTTATTTAAGGCACCTGGAACTATTCGTTCCTGGTAGTAGCTTAGAATACTGCTCCATTCGTATTTTAACTGTGCCATGATTGAACTGGATTGCCTGGGTAGTTGCCGCTCACTGTTCGAAATCGCCGGGGTCGACTATTGAGGACCTTATTGCATATATAACTAAAGCAACGCTTTCGAGGCGTTCGCTCGTGATATCGCCGAAAGACTAAAGACATATGTCTTTAGAGAGGGTTCTGCTTCATACCATCGCGGGCAGCTTTGTTAGCAGTACACTACGCTGTCTAATGGGTAACATTAATTTCTCCTCATTTAAGTGGTCAATATTGGCGATTTTTACACATTGTGCTGCGATTCACAAAGCTCATCGCTGGTTGTAACTAAGAACGGGGTTTTCAGGCTTTGTGGATTGTTCTCGTTCATTTTCAAGAGTTGGAATTCCAGAACGTTATGACAATGTGTGGGATGTAGATAGTCCTTTGGGCATCACAATGGGTCTAATGGCCGCCGAGTGTACTCGTTAGCTCACCATACTTTTCGAAGAAAATCATCATTTGACGAATTAAAAATCATATTTTGATACAAAAAATCATCACAAATTCGTATTCCTAAGTTGAACAATGAGAGGTTTATAGGAAACTAAAACAAAAACAGTTCTTTAATATGATATGATATCCTTCATGTCATCTTTTAGATGGGAGGGTTATTACTTTCTTGGCAACCAATATTAAAGAGATTCTTGTACATTTTAAAATTGTATGTAATAGCAAAAATTTTTGAAAAAGTTTGAAAGTCGGGAGCAATCAGCGAAGTATATAAAATATCGCCATGACTGTAGGAACATATACAAATGCGACAAAATAACTTCCACGAGAAATAAAATCGGACCAGTGCATGTATCCAAAAAAAATATATTTTTCGTCCTTGAAATAAAAATCTGTGGAATATACCAACTTTAATTCAGAAATCCGTGCTCAGTATATTGTCTATCACATACAGATTTTTTAATTGGCATGACTAATATTTTCACTAGGTACATCAGTATATTTTACCATAACTCGAGAATGGTTTGTCCAAATCGAATAAATAATGCACCAAAATATACAGAATAAATTACCTTTAAGTCATTCATATTTATTTATTTTTGTTTCCTACTGTTTCGGAGTTATTCAGAAATTTTTCGTTTTGAAAAAGTCATGAAAAAATTAAGAGGGAAGCTAAGTATATTAGGAATATTATAAGCCAAAAACCTTTAAAATCGACAGACAAATGTTGATTTTATTTACAATTAGGTGAGAGAACTAATGCACACGCACACACAAATTGAAAATTTCCTGTTGTATGGAAATTGTGATTTTTATCACTTAATTGTGAATAAAATCAAAATTTGCCATCGATTTTCATGATTCATGGCTTATTTTATGTCTAGTTAGCTGTCAGACTAATGAAAAAAATTGTATATGTCTGCAGTTTTAATTTCTTTTATGAGTTTTTGAAAACAATAAAATTAATTGTTCCAAAAAAAATTTCGCCGGTAAATTCTGAATAACTCCGTAATAGTTGGAAATATAAAACAATAATATGTATGACTTAAGGGAATTTGAATACGCATCTTTTGGTGGCTTATTTATTCTAATCGGATAGTCCGTTCTCGAGTTAGGGTGCTATTGGAAATATTAGTCATGCCCATTTAAGAAATCTTCACATGATAGAAAAATACTGAAAACAGAGTTGAATTTGGCGCATTAAACTTTGAATATCCCACAATATTTTTTAACATCCAACATGATTGACAGTTTTGTCATTCAAAACTATCTTTCAAAGCTGATGAATTTCCGACTGTCATTCAAGTTCGATAGCTGTACCCCGCTTTATACATTAAAATTCCCTAAAACCGAAAAAGAACTAACCAAAGTCGAAAACAGGGAAATATAGTCGAAAATTCAAAATACTTTATTAAGAGAAAGTACCACCCAGTTAATACAATGCACTACCATTAACTTTTATGTTAAATACTTTTATTAATTGATCCACACAACTTTTATTAATTGATCCAAACAACTACAAAACGTAATGAATGATATATTTCAATAACTATTTATATATCATCACAGAATATGCAGAAAGCCCTATTTAACATTTTATAAATTTTACAGGAGAACCATAAAACTTTTTTAAATAAAAAAAAAATTTTGACACTTGGTGCAAAATTTGCGAGAAAATAAATCATCATTTCGGGAAAAATATCATCAAATCATATTCTGGTTTAAAAATCAGCAAAAATATGATAAAATCATCATTCTGGCAACGCTGCACATGCTTAATGCTGAGAGTACGAAAATGACAAAGAGAAATAACAAAAAACCACTCAAATTTCAATTTGTGTCTTTTTTTCTTACCCCGCTAGCTTCTAACCACCTCACTCTCACGAACTAAAAAAGCCTTAAGGCCATGTCAGATAAAACTTTTGCTTCGCGTTGCGTTACAGATTCGCTTTGACATCTAAGATGAAATGTACATACTTATACGAAACATGTCACATAAAGCACTTTTAACGCAGCGTGAAGCGAAAAGTTCGGCAACTCTCATCTTTTTGCTTGCTTTGACAATCAGCTGGAATAATTTTCTTTTATTATATTGCCAAACGAAACATATTGCGCGTTTGAATCTGTTTTAATAAGAGGTAAATATGTATGTGGCATTTATTTATTTATAATAAATCGTAAAATAACATAATTGACTTTTATTTTTATAAAAAATATATATATAAATAGCAAAATTATCAACTACTTTTTTGGTAAACGATCAATGCGCGAGCAGAGGGCGAAGCCGATGTAAAATGGTGATCGGCGCCGGCTAAGAACAAATATAGTCGGCGGCGGCTATTAGCCGGCTAAGAGCCGAAAATTTTTCGCCGGCGGCGGCTACCTAAATTTATCGGCTAACGGTCGGCTAACAGAGTATTTCTTGCTTACTTACATACAAGGTATATTTACAACAGGTATACTCGGCCCAATTATAAATAACTTGCCTTTCTAGACGATTTACTGCCTTATTTATGAAAATAATTTTCATAAGAAATTTTTTTCATATGTTCCAAAACCGAATTAAATATTTTTAGATGCGCATGTTAGTAAATATCCACTTTTTATTATAAAAAATCGGCTTAGCCGCTAGCCGATATTAGCCGCAATAACCGGCGGCGGCTAAGTGATTGTGAAAATCACCGGCGGCGGCTAATAGCCGGCTATTAGCCGACCGGCTTCGTGCTCTGTGCGCGAGTGTTGTCAAAGTTTTCATTGTGTCATACTCCTTTTGCTTTACACTTTTCTATCAAAGTTAGAAACGTCACGTAAAGCGACAAAGTTTTATCTGACACGGCCTTTAAAGCCAGGCGAAAAACGCACAATGTAAATTGCGTGATAGCAATAAAGCATCTGGAATGTTAGTAGACGATCGGAAGATGAAATTAGGTGAACGTCCACCCAAGAAAGCTGTTCTTCAAACAACAAGGTCACTGTGATCATACTCTGAGATGCAAGCGATGGCTCACGCATGTATTATCTTAAAAAGAGTAAAGAAAAATGGTTAAGATAATATGTGATTGATATATAATTCATAGCTGTAAAGCAGATACAATATTAATTTGAAAACAAACTGACTGCATTTGACAAGCAAAAGAGTGATCTTCTATATAGAAGCACCAAGGTGTAGTTGTCAGTAAATTCTATAAATTAGCCATTGTGGTCGAGACAAACTACGCGTATCTGCTCAAACTACGCGTATCTGCTTATGACTGAGTTGGAATTAGAGGCAAACTACGCGTATCTGCTAAACTACGCGTATCTGCTTATGACTGAGTTGGAATTAGAGGAACCAGCGGCCATTATGATTTTTAAATGCCGCTGTTCCATAGGAACCATAGGTCTTGCATAATCAGGGAATGGTACAAACATGTTAGCAAAATACCGTAATTGAAGAAGCAGATTTTTTCCAAATTAAAAATACTTGTTTAAGGTACATATTTAACTAATTAATATTAATTAATTAATATTTTAATTTATATATAGTATTGAAGAACCCATAACAGGACAAGTGCTTTAAGTTTGGGTCTAAAACTCATCACTGGGTATTTTAATTTTGTCAATCAGGGATGATGCAAAAGTTGATCCAATAGTACTTTTTAAGCACTATTTGAAAGTCAAAAGTACAATAGCACCTCAATAACTAGCTTAGCACTATTTAAACATTTTTGAGAGCGACGGGGTTTGTTTGAATTTGGAACGATTTTCCGTCATCCGATGTCAAATTTGGTTGATAAACAGATTGGTTTCGGATATGTGCCATCTTCAGCGTTTTCTTGAATATTCAAGTCGTTTGTGTGCCTTTTGAAATTCAACATTAATATTACTTGATAAGTTTATCTATATATGTGATGATCGTGATGAAAATGGGGCTTATCTTCCTAGCAAGAATTTTCAGTAGAGCCAAAATATCGTTCCCCCCACCCCTCACTTTGTCTCTAAATTGGCCCCCGAAATGACTTAAAAAGTGATTTTTTCCCAACCTCTACATTTAGAGAGGAAGGAGCCATAACTTCGCTCACATGAAATGCGTCAGGGAAGTTAGAATCCCTTTTCCGAAATGCTATTTTAATGCACAAGATTTTATGCTCTACTTCAGTTTTTCACTCGTAAAACTAACGAAGAATGTTATTCCTTTCAAAATTGTATCTAGTTTTAGGAAATTTAGCTAACTCAATTTCGGCCTCAGGATGATAAGGTTCCATTTTATCAGGATCATCCCGTATAAGTACTTAGTTCAAGTGCACTTCAATGTGCCTTTTTTGTTGATTTTGAGTAAAAAAATATTTTAAAATAATAGAACAAGAATTTGGTACAATCGTACTTAAAAAAGTAAAATTTTTTCTTGAAAATTAGTACAATTTGTAAAATCAAAATTTTCATCCCTGATGTCATCATGTCATGATGTGATCGTCGCATTTATATAATATCCGGAACTCTAATCCGTTGCTAGTACTTTGGAGCGAGTCAAGTGACCACATGTCCCTCTACGATTATATTTCTTAGAAATTTCAGTTCTTCCATAATATTTTTTGGTGGAAAATAAACTACACACAAAAAGTGTTCAAGATATTTCAGCCTGTCGCAAGATAAAACTGTTTTTCTATATTTTTATGATTGAATCCAATTACTTCAATATACGGTTTTAGTAATTGAAATCGTATTATAGTTTTTTTTATATATTTCTCAGAAATACTTTGCGAAATCCAAATATTTTGTCAGTAATGCATGAACATATAAAATCCCAGACATTTTTTACAAGTCAAAAATCGACTTTAATAATACTCTGTTTAGGTTAACTAAGTTTTCATTAATTCTTACCTAAAAACTAACTTTACGTTCATTGCACCTGCAACGAAATAAATTTCTAAAATGAATTATTTCCGTTGACTCTCAATACTTGTTTACAACCTTTCACTCTGCTAAATTGCGAAGGAATAAAGAGAAAGAATAAAAAAAATATTAACGTGCATTTATAAATTCTATCCGAACTTTAAGATAACTTATCCGTTTTAGAATATTTTTCTCTCACATGTTCTCTATTTAATACTTGTTCGCAATGTTGCCGCTTTGTCCTTATTTGACTGAAACTGATGAATTTTATTAATACAAAAATTCGAAGTGTTTGATTGGTTTGCCTGAAACATATGTGTTCCATGATTTTAACTGGAAGTTAAACTTTGTATGCCATTAAAAATATATTGAGCAAATATGCTTACTGCAACATGTAATAGCAATTACCATATATGTACATTAGGGTTAGCCTTTATTTATAAAAGTACGATTTCTCCTAATCTCAACCCTCAGTTTGGTGAATATTGATAAAGAAAATGTTGCTCGTGAAGTTTTTATCCTCCCATCTCATGACAAAAAAAAAAACAAATTTACAAGGGCTTGGACTGGATCACTAGAAAACATTTTTTTTGTGTATTTAGGGGTGCTGAATCCGAATCTGAAGTCGGTTTATTTTTTAATTTCTAGCTTTCAAGATCTTCATTTATTTAAAAAATTAAGCAGTAGCACGGCATAACCATCGAACGGTTTGCAATATTCAATTAAAGCAAAAAACCAAATTCGACTTTAATATTATCTTTAAGCCGTATAAGCATTGTCTTATAATCTGCTCAGTAGTTTCAGAGATATCGTGGAAATCGGGTCATCGTAAAGTACATATAAAATAGTTGCGTATATTCTGTGCCGCAACGCTTTTTTTTGGTATTTAGGTGTTTTTGGGTTCGGTGGAGCTTAAATATGATATTGGTGCAGTTTTGAAGTGCTGAATTAGCAGGACCACGTATTTGTGTAATTTTAAGAAACCTAACCCTGAGATTGTGCATATGATAGCAGCGAGGAGAAAACCACACTTCTAAACATTTAGGTGTCTATGATTTGATCGAAACCTAAATATATATAGTCAGCACTTGGTACAAATTTGTTTTATAGATATCTAATAAAAAATTATAATTTTGAGCTACAAAAATGCAAGACATATTTTTTTTTTTAACAAATTATAATTTTTTTCCAAATTTCCAAAAATCAGCAATTTCGGTCCAAATTGCAATCGAACGGATTACTTACTTGACTGCCGCGGATTATCCGTTCAATACACGTCTACCATATACTCAATCTAAGCCCATCTCAGTTCCTATTGAGCTAGTATTTTTTCGCTGCTTTCACTTGCCCGCAAAATACCTAATTTAACATTTTTAGTAATTAAATTCTAATTTTGATTATTATCTTTTCTGTTTGTAGTTATTTATATCTTTTTTTTTATTACTTTATAATTTTTATTATAATTTTGGTCCTGAAATCAAGACTTTAAGCCAGAAACTGGCGATTTTTTCAGGAAACACGATGTTTGTCAGCTATTTATCGGATATTTATATTTATCCATCGTGAAAAATCAATATAAACAACAACAAGATACACAGCTGTACGTTGTACCTATCAACAAAGAAAATAAGCATCAACACATAAAAAACAAATTATTTCTCATTTATTAAGTTTCCTCTTCGCCAAACTCATAAGCTTAAGCTCATCACATGGCCAACAGCTTTACCAATTCAGCCACTTCAAGCTTATAAAATAGATTAGATTTATTCCCACTTAAATTTTTAAGCACATCTTCTATTAAAAGTATGTATAAAGAAAAATCATATATGTATATAAAACTATGTAGTTGCTTCCTTCTGTGTACATACTAATTTTATTGTAGATTTTTCTATGCAGTATTTACTGAAATTGTAAGTGCATAATAAGTAATTAACAAATTAGAGATAAACTAAAGATGAAAATCTGCAATATTGCATCAAAATAATGATTGTATAATTCCAGAAATGTTTTAGTAGAATTTTTGTAGCAACGCTGTTCACATCTCTCTTTAAAACCTTTCGTACGCTCTTAAATTAAACTCTCTTAAAAACAAGTGTTCTGTCAAAATTGCATAAACACTGAAACAAAATTCCTCCACCTCTTATGCATGAACTTGAAATGTTTAATTGAAACCAAATGATTGAGAATTTTCTAAGCCGTGATACCAATTAAGTGCTTTTGGGACTACATATTTTCAATGCTATTTGAAGTCACAAAGTGAAATATTTTAGGCTTTAGTGCTATACGAAAATATCTTGTTTCTCTTAATTTTGTATAAGTGCTTTTACAAGCTATTTGTATTATTACAAAATTTAAAAATTTTACATTAGTTTTATTAAAAAAACATGATATTAATAAAAAATATTTTTTATTTTTTTTTAACTTTTAAATTTATTTATAGAATCTTCAATTGTAAATTATACTAACAATAAGTATTCAAATCTTAAAACTAAAATTGTTGATAATTAGTCTATTCAATGCTAGACGAAATATTAGGTTCAACGGTTTCTTCTTTAGATGTCTTGCGTCTCTCGTGTTCGGCTGAGAGCAAGAGTGTCCCTTCTTCTCAGCCGGGTATGCCCTCTAAAATTAATCACGTTGCGGGCTAAGGGATTTGGATGCGATTCGGGTTTTTATATACATACATTGTCACATGTTTTAAAAACATAGTTTTTACTAATGGATCATCAAAATCTTTATGAATGAGCTGGTTTTTCTCACATACCAAGATACTGCTGTAATCAAACGCAGAATTTTATTTTGTCGCCTGTGAATTTTCTCTATATTTGATGCAGAGACAATGCCCCATAACTGTATATCACAGATCGTATTGTATAGAAGAAGTTTAAAATCTAGACAAAAAATATAATTGATATATTATTTAATAGTCAATTAAAAAATCAATGAATGTACCATTTTAAGAAAATTAAAGAAGACGTATAGGCCAATCAGCCGCACTGAAAGTTGAAAATACTATAAGGCGTGTCAGACTAATTGGTTAAATTTTTAGGATATTTAAGATATTTAGTGCGGTCTAAGCGTACAAGAGCTCTTATGTTGAGATTGCGGTTGCTTTCAAAATATCATGATGTCAGTGTAATATGGTGTTCAGACATGCGGCTTTATTGAGATTATCGCAATAAATGGCATTATTGAGCTCAATATTCCATACAAAATTTTAATTAAGTTATTGTTCAATAAGTACGAAATTGTTATAAATATTGAGTAAAATTAGAAATGCAACACTGTTCACAAGTGTGTTTAGTGAGCAAAACTATATACAATGGCAAAATGTGAAGAAACAGAACAAAACAAAACATAAAATAATTTTATTTATAAATAAAAAATAAAAACAATGTTATTTCCAGCTGTCAAATGCTTATTGAGTTGGCTATATTTTGTAAATTCTGTATATCTGAACACTAAATTAATTTTGCCAATAAACCGAATATTGACTCAATTAAGAATCCATGTCTGAACACCATATAACCTTCGCACAGTCAAAAAAATTCTTTGTCTTTCCAATTGTTATGGGGCTTAGAATTTCATTCTAATAAAAATAACGTCTTTGAAAAATTAAATTAAACGGATTTAGGACAGAATAATTATATATTTTTGCGACTAAGCACCATACAAAGAAATCCAAGACATGCTTAACCTACAAAAAAACCTTTTTAATTATTCAAAATTCCAACAAAGATTTATTTGTTGAGGGTTAAGCAATGTCTATATACATTTCATTGGTTCTTTACGAAATCATCAGTACCCTTCAACCATACTTTTGAAAAGTTTCAAACCTCTCATCTTATGCACGGACTTTCAAAAACCATTTGAGAATCTACAAATAATTATGTTTGAAAATCACAAGCCCACTACGTTTATTTTATTCTCTTCCGTTTTCAAAAATTGTTATTTGTAAATTCTCAAAAGTCTGTGCATAAAATGAGAATTATGTAACGCTTCAAAAGTATGGTTGAAGTCTACTGATAATTTGCTAAAGCACCAATGAAATGCATATAGACTTTGCTTAACCCTCAACAAAAAGTTTTATTTTGAATAAACTTGGGAGAATTTCGCATATCATAAATTTAATTAATATATTAAAATTTATTTTAAAACTTTTTTATTATTGAAATTACATTTTTAGCGTTTCTATCATGTTCGTTGAGTCTTTCAGTATTGGTTAAATGTCGAGCTTTTCGTTACATCTGGAGATATGGCTCTAATAAGAGCTAGCATTTTTAGTAAAAAATCCGTTGGGCTAACGGAAAATTTATAAAATTTTCGAACAAAAGCACTACACCGGTTACTACATACATATGTAAGCATGTATATCCAATAGAAATTCCTTCATATGACGCCTTCCTTCGGTTTTTACACCCATTTCCAGCGGCTTCCGTTACAAAGTTTTGGCAGCACTGGTAAAGAGAAAAACCGTTTTGAGTATTTGATTTTTACATGTGGTTGGTGTATCGGCATGCTTACATTGTAACTTTACAATAGCAACAATAACAAGCTTTTATGAAAAGATACAGACACATCCATATGCATTTTAATATGCAAACACACAAAAGCTCCTTCGCTCTTTAGCTTACACACTTTCTTTTATACATGAACAATGGCAATGGGAATTTCACACGAATAGAGAAACTTTAGCAGTTGTTGTTGTTGATTTTCACAAATAGAGAAATTCGCGTGAGTGTGCTATTATACGGGAGTGTGTATCTATGTGCTTGTGTTGTGTATCTGTGTATTATAGATTGTGGGCAGGGTATAATATACAAGATGTATTAGTATTGGTACATGCTAAAAACGCGAATACGCGATTCGTACAAATTGTTGTTGTCTAATTTTACTGTTTTGTTTTCCTACTAAGCAATTGCTTTTGTACAAAACGATAACACGCATACCAGCAAACACAGACACTTGTATAAGAATAAACAATGTAATTGTTGTTATTTTTCATTTGTTTAACAAAAAATTTCAAACACAATACAGAAGAAAACAAAAATGGTGTAATAGTAATAGTTTGTACCAGTTTATTGTTATAATTGATATTTGTATTTTTATAGAAAAATATACAACATTAACAATTTTGTTGTTGTAATTGCATGCCCGTGTGTGTATTTGTTTGTATGCCAGTGGAGAAGGTGGCAACCAATTTACAACTTTACCACAACCAAAATCAAGTGTTACATGCAACACCAACAATCAACTGTTGCTCATGACCAGTATTGTTGGTTTTATCATTTACAGTTGTTGCAATTATGTATTTATGTATGTAGTTTCTTTAAAATTGGCTTTATTTGTAAAATGTTGCCATTTTCCATTGTACACCTTTGTAAAATTTATTTATATGAAATAAGTTGCATGCATACGTACATATTTTTTATATTTCTAAATTATTTTATAGTTTTTTTTATTTTTTGCTAAGTTTTTGTTGCCTTTAAATATTGTTTTTTGTGTTAATTCATACAGTTGTTTTGTGCTTACTTACATAGATAAATTGTGTGTAATTACATATATTACATGTACATTAGACTGTACGAGAAAAATATATGTATAACATATTTTTGCAAGGTAATTTTGATATAAAAAAAATAGTTTTTGCCGAACGTAAGGGTCGCTTTTTTTAAATATATTGTTATACCTTCGGCATTTACAGTCGGATCTTAGAATAGGATACATCGTTGTTTTTGTCTCGACGGAACCAATGTTTTGCTTTAAGGGCCATTACCTCATGTATCAAGTTCTAGTATATATCCATAAGATGTCAGTTCATATACCACCCGAATGTACCATCCTAGGGTCAGACAATCAAAGCAAGTACATATTTCAATAATTCCAGATATCGCCTGCGCAATTTCAAAACAAAGTAACAGCAAACAATTGCTCAGAAAACGAGTAAAACAAGTTTTAAACAAACAAGTATTATATGAAAATTTCAATACTGATTAGGTAGGTAAATATTGTATTAAATAGTTCTGGCAAAAAAACCGACTTCAATACAAAGAGCCTAATCTTGTACGCCATTTAATATAAAATAAATTTCAAATTTGGTGCATAAATGGCCGAATTATGTGTTAATGAATATTTTTAAGGGGGGGGGAGGGGGGGGGGGGGAGCAAATCGCCTTACCGATTTTCAAAAATAAATTATGGGATAAAACTGCAAGCAAACCTTTTGAAACAAAAGAATAATTTAAAAATCGGTTCATTAATGAAGGGCTTATGCGATAGTCAATATTTGTGTGAGTACGGATGGCGGGTCAATGGATCACCCGTTTTTTTTCTCCAGATTTTTGAAAAAAAACTTATGGGACCAATCTGCAAGCAAGCCCTTTCAAACAAAAAAAGAATTTTTAAAATCGGTTAAAAAATTACAGAGTTATGCGTGTACAAACATAAAAAATTAAAAAAAAAACATACACACGAATTGATAACCTCCTTCTTTATTTTTCAATGTACACAACAGAACACAGCAACGTTGCTTTCGGAAACCGCTACACTTCCATCGTCAGTGCTCATGTGTATTTTGCTTATCACCACTTGTAAAGTGGGTCTGTTGAATGTGATTTTAATTCTTATACATACAACTTTTTCGTGATAATTGAATACGAGAATTATATAATTTAAATTGGTGATAACTTACCGTTTTACCACAGCACTTCCCAGTCACCGTTGGTTTATTTTTCGTCATGCCAATTTTTCTGATTTTTTATTCTAATTAAGTCAAACTTTTCATGAAAACTTTGTATATAAAATAATTAAAATCACATTCAACAGAGCGATATCAAAAGTGGTGATTGGTAATAAACAAGATACACATGAGCACTGATGATGGAAATTCAGCAACTTCCAAAAGTAGCGTTGCTATATTCTGCTGTGTACGGTGAAAAATTAAGTTGATGTTAATTTTTCCCTTGTTCCTTGGAATATTAACTATGACTGATTCTTTCTGAATTATCGAAATGCTACCTCACAGTGAGATACATACTTAAATTCAATGGCCCTTAGGGCAAAGTATTGGGCCCCTCGGGACAAAAACATCGACACATCATAATATAAAATGCGACTGTAAATTTAAAAAGGTGACCACTACTACGTGCGGCAAAAAAATTTCAATTTCAGCAAAAACAAATGAAAAATTTTTGTTGAAATTATCATGCAAAATTTATTTATATTTGAAGGTGTAGGGTGCGCTTGTTTATTTTGCCTGTAAGCAGGTACGGTCTAAAGTGCCTACATACATACTCTGTATATAGAAAAATTCATGTACATACATACATAATTATTTTACTATTTTTACCATGAATGAAAAATTAAATACATAAATTTAAAATTTTCTTATGAAATCACGACTTTGTCGCGACTTTGACATTTTTATTTAAATTAAGAAAAAAAAAATAAATAAATATATACGAGTATATACAAAATGTTTTCAGAAGCTATTTTGCAATAAGACTGTTTCTTTGTAAATAACATATACTGGCCATTTGTTAATCAACAAATTCTTTAAGTCCTACACTTTGGCTCAAATCGTACACAGAAAAAAAATTTAAACTGATAATAAAAACATTCAACTGCAGCTAACAATTCGAATTGTTAATATGTAATTTAAATTCAAAAATATATTTAGTTAATATAACAAATTAAGTTGTTGATACGACAAACACAAACTGAACTAACCAAATTTTTTGTTATGTATGGTTCAAGAATTAAAAATTTTATGAATATTTTTTTGATTAAAAATGCGAACTAAATTTTTGGTTGAAACTTGTGATAAAATTATTTATCATCATTGTTGATATAACAAATTTTTCAATTAAATAACCCAACAAAATTGTTTGTTAAATTATATCATAACGAAATGCACACACGTATATGAAACAAATTAAATCAGATTATTTCGAACGTATTTGCTTTGTGAATCCAAATTGATTATTAGGCTAAGGTTCGTAACGTTGTAATCGGAAAGAATTGGGCATGATTAATATTCCAAGGAACAAGGGAAAAATTGACATCAACTTAATTTTTAAACGTACACATCAGAACAGAGTATAAGCAGAAAAAAAAATTAACCGATGGCAACGCTGGGAAACTGCAGTTAATATCAGCTTAGTGTTTTAATTCTCGTATTCAATTTTCACGAAAAAGTTGTATATATAAAACTTAAAATCACATTCAACAGAGGCACCTGACCAGTGGTGATAAGCAAAATACACGTGTTTACTGACGATGGAAGCGTAGGGGCTTCCGAAAGTGACGCTACTCTGTTCTGCTGTGTACGTTGAAAAATTATGTTGATGTTAATTTTTTCCCTTCTTCCTTGGAATATAAATCATGCCCAATTCTTTTTGAATACAACGTTACGAACCTTAGCTTAATAATCAATTTGGATTCACAAGGTAAATCAAGTTTTATTTATATTCATTATTTGCTTATTTAATAATGAATTGATCTGTAGCTGAGAGGTGAGAACGTTAATCTATTAGTCCAGAGGTCGGTGGTTCGATTCCCCACCCAAAGACATTTAGTGTTTTTCACAAACAAGCAAAAAATATTGTTAATATAACAATAATGATAATCAAAATTTGCCCGGAAATTCAACAATTCACATTGTTAATATATAACAACAACTTTAAATTAAATAACTTTGAAATCTAACAAAAAAGATTGTAAGAAAAAAATTTTTGTCAACAAATTATTAGTTGTTATATTTAATTGAAAATATTTTTCTAATATTCTATTGTTCTAACAAAAAAATTTTTTGTGTTTACAATTCTTTTTTGTTTCTGTGTATAAATTTGTTTAGTATGTGTCTTAAACTATTTTTTTTTTGCTTCTAAACAGTATATATTTGAAATCTTAAAACTTGATTAAAGTAAATATTAAGTAATATACGAGGGGAGATAACTTTGGCAACTAACTGCTTTTAATAGAAAAAATTTACTCTCAAGGAAGTTATTGCCAAAAAATCCGCGAACGGAAAAATAGTAAAAATTCGTAAGATTAAGGAAACATCTGATGGCAAATTAATATAGTGCTGAAAAACATTTACTGTTTTGACTACTCAACTTTCTTTCTTACAGGTAATCGATATAATACTTCTTATAACACACAAATTTTAAGAAAACATAACAAATTAATTTTATGTAGTCTTTTACATTTGTTTTTTTATACTTTATTTGATTTTTCTAATTTGTGTCTAGTTGCATTTATTCAAAAGTACATGATCATTTATTTTTGCTACTGAATACCTTATAAACAAGGCATTTTTCGTATAAAAAAATCGATTTTTTTAAAATCGATTATTTTTTAAAAATCGATTTTTCACAAAACGATTTATCTCTACAAAAAAAAATCGATTGTTGAGTAATCGACTTTTCCGACTCGAGGTCCTTACTGCCATTCATAAAGGGATCACACAAAAAAATTTTACTTTATATACTTTTAAGGTTAAATATATAGCACATTATTCCATCAACATATAAAAACAGTTTAAACAACTCTAAAATTCTCCCTTGGTTGACCATTTCTGGGATTTGCCCATATGTTCCACAATTTTGTTCTTTACACTAGCTCTGGATAAGTGAATTGTTATGGTACAAAGAAACGTATTTTTAAAGTTTTTGTCATCTACTGTACCTACTTTCTTTGTGATTTTCTTTTTTAACGCAACATGTGATACAGCCAAATCTCTATTACATTCATGATTAATATATTTTGACAATTGACTTTATTTTCGTAAAGTTCTCTTTTCTTTTCAAGAAGCCAACAACCAAATATTGAATAGAAGTCACCAGGAAGCAAAAATATAAATTTGCTACCCGCTACAGGAACTAAGACAGACTAAATAAAAATAAATACCTTTTGGGGTATAGAATTTTAAATTTCTTTAAAGAAAAAATAATAATAAAACTACGTCACATTAATGCGCAGGCGCTTATGAATAAAAACGACCTTAAGAAATTTTTACCACCACCCCACTATTATCGTTAAGGAACGTCGTTAAATCCTTGGAAGTGCATTTATTTCCACAACAAAAGATTTCAAATCTTTGTTTGGCTTAAGAGAATTTCACGTAACTGCAGTTAAATAAAAATCCTTTGTCTTGGATTCCTTTTGGGCTTTTTATTGATGTTGTGTTTTGTTGCACTTTGAAAAGGGATGTACGAGTATGTATGAGACGAACCCACCACCCTACATTTTATTTTGTTACCTTTAATATTATTATGATGATATAATATGTGTACACCACTGATGTGTTTGCCACCCCTTTAAAATGGCAAATCAAAATTATAAGTCTTTTGTCTTGCTAAACACACAAACAAAAACTTCTACGCAGCCATACCCATACATACTTGAAAACGATCTTTCGCGCATTCAAAGGAAATCTTCTTTTGGTACGTACCTTTTTCTTGCTGTTGTTGCTTTTATGATTTCCCGCCAAAAGTTAGGGGGTTGCAAGCACACAAACACTCTTGCTCAATGAGGTGGTTTTCTGTATTTTATACGTTGAAAGAGGGTGATGTATGTCTTTTGTTTGTACCTTAAAAGTACAATTCATATGAGTTTCCGCATGTGTTAAGAAATTTGTTACTTGAGCACATACCGTGGGAAGATTTTTTCAATCTCTGCATATAAAAAAAAACAACAGCATGGCTTTTCGTTGTACAGGAATTTGTTTTGTTCGCTCGTCAAAAAGCTACTGAACGGTACATCTGCGCTTAAAAAAATATATATTAATGACATCCTTGGCGTTCAGGATATTTTTACATTTCTCAAAATAAAAAGAAAGAAGACACTTTAAGTTTGTCCTTCCGTTTGCTTTATACATATATAAATATATAGTATACGACTATTTCCGATCCTTAAAAAATTTTTTTACGATATATTTTAATATGCCTTTTTCTTTACTTCCACTGGATACGCGCTTGTGTTAGGTTAAGTTAGGTGGGCTGCACGCCTCTTAGTGAGTACTATCGGAGGCTATTAGTTCCATTGTGATGACCAGAATACTATATTCACCCTACACACTCCTACGAATTTCTAGCGGTGTTCCGGCCCCTGAATACCGTCCAGAACCACTCACAAAGCCTAACGGATCATCCACTGGTGCATTCCTGAGACAGTCTAGGTCCAGCAGAAACGATTTTCTAGATTGGTAAGCCTCACTAAGAATGCAAGCGACATATTTTCAAGTTTTAGGAGCTGCTTGGTCCTACATCTTCTGATTGAAGATCAAAGAGGTCTGCATACTTTACAAGTGGTCATTGCAGATCATTTGACAGCTCAACTAAGGTACTTTCAATATCCCTCTTTGAGCCTGCTGCACCCAGGCCGAGTCTGTTCATGAACATTCATCGGCCGTTACGTTCTCCTGAATGCTTTCATGCGAACCAGCGATTGAATTCACTACCTTTGAATCTGGGGCTCTAGCTACGGCTAGACTATCTACAAAAATGACTATAATAGTGGTCTCTGAGACGAGCCTGTACATTTTTTTCGTAGCCTTTGTTTTGCCATAGATCTCCGATTGGAATACGGTGGAGGTGTCGGTTAATATGACCGAGATCTTAAGGTTAAGATCTTCAGATGTCATGTAATCCGTTGTCTCCCAAGGCATTGATCTTATACAGAGTGGTGCTATGTCCAATACGGACAGACCTTAAGCCGCTTGGCTCTCTGTGTCTAACGGCAGACCTGGTAGATATGTATTTGATATAAGCATGAGGGGAGCTAAGTGAAGAATTGTCTCTAGACTGGCCTGAAGAGTTGACCTCATTACACTCAAAATATTCTGTACTTAAAATTAATTGAAATTGCAATATAAAATGAGTTAAAGCCCAACTAAAAGTTGCTCTACTTATTTTTCATTTAAGTTTAACAAAAAGTTTAGTAAACTTTAAATGTTAAAAAGTTAGCAGCCTTAAAGCCATAAAAAATGAGTCATTCCTTATTTGTTTGGATCAATTTAACTGTCAAAAGAACTAACAGCAGCTTCCATAAAAATAAAAGAGGTTTCTTTGTTTCTGCTATTTTTGCTGTTAAATAATTAACCCCAAGTTCCTTAAAAATAATTGATTTTTGCTTTATTTTTAAATTTTAAAGTCTTATTATTTTGTATCTTTAATTATAATTTTTTTAAATTTATATTTTTACTCACTGTTTGTTATGTTAACTTCTACTGAGAACCGACCAAAGCTCGTTCGAGTTTGAAATCCAACATACGAAAAGCTTAGCCAAAGCATAGCATGTAATTTAGCTGCACGAAGACAACATAAACTTACTTAATTTTATCCATTTAACAACACAAATTAAAAAAACAAAAGCTTGGTCTTGGCTAAAATTGAACATGTGACCTCTCGTCTAATAGTCTAACGCACTAACCATTACACCACTGATTTTAAATGTGTATTTATATATTTTAAATTACGGAATATTTTGAGTATTTGTGTGTGTATGTTATTTCTATGCATATACTATTAAAAGCAACCGAAAATCCTTACTTTTTATTGAATGTTAGAATCAGTTAAAAATAGGATTGCTTAGAATTTTAAATGTTTACTCTTTTAAAAATGATTGCGCGCAACACTTCTTAAACAAAATACATTCCGTTACTGTCAGAATATTGTGAGTGTACACGATATTAGCATGACGAGCTGTCCATTGCACGTTGCCTTGCGTAGAGTGATATGTACTCTTGTCCATCGCCCTCCAGCAGACAAGCGAGCCTTATACATCCAATGTAGGTTATACGGCTACAGCCCCCATTGTAGAATTGATTCCTATACCGCTTTTCTTGGCCAATTCAAGGAGTTTTCTGAGTACCGATTCTATGAGATCACTAATCGTTGGCAGCTATTTACCTCTAACAAGGCATGGCTAATACTTTTCCGACATATCCATTTAGTTTAAGGAGAATTTTATTTATGAGAACGTTCCATAAGAGTGACGACAGAGCTCCACTCTGCGCACTACTTCTTGTCACAACCTTCCTCTTCGTATTCATACTAAGATTGGAAATGATGGTGCTGCTTTTGAGCATGCTCCTTGTCCAGTCTGTGATTATACTGTCCATCCCAATTTCACAACATATTCCTCAATAGTGACTACGACATCAAGTAGTTTCTTAAAATACAATATCTGAATAAAATATTGGACTAACTTGTTCACATACATTTTTTAGCGTTCTGCACACCAAAGATGAAAGAAAGCTATTTATTGTCTTATTATCTTCGCCACGCAGTCCAACTGTCTGGCTTACTGTCCTATTTCGGGAAGCGTAACACGCGCAGGCCTCAAAATTCTTCTGCAAATGTGTGTAATTATGGACACTACAACAATAAATACAAAAATTTATGAAACTTAAAAACTCAAGGATGTACTAAAAATAGCAACGTAACAAGTTGCAACTCTAAAGTATATTGTGAATCGTAATATGCACAGAGAAAACAGATTCGCTGAGACGAACGAATTTGTAGCCAATCAAGTTTTGGCAGTTGCAACAACTATCATAGAATTCTTATTGAAAAAAAGTTATTTTACAATAATAAATAACTGCGAATTCAAACTCTTTAATTGGTTAGATGTACCAATGATATTAAAATTAACCACTAGTTAGTTCCGACAACCGATAAAAAGTAAAGTAAATTTAGAGAGACAATTTTTTTAGTTGCAAATACAAATAATTGGTACTAAAATACAATTCATATTATTTTATTCTGTTGTGCTCATCATATTCGTTACATAGTCCTGACAAAAGCATACGATCGGTTGGTCTAATCAATTTAAGAATTATCAGAATCATATCTTTCATATAATTATGCTCAAATAAATTTTTTAGCCCCGAAGTTTTTTATTCAACTCACACTTTTTTATAGTCCATCCTCTCTCGCTTACGGGGATACAAATATGGATGCCGGTATTGTTTTTACTTCCTGATTTGATTTTGTATTCTTCCATTGAATTATGTATGAAAATAAATGTCCCTCGGCAGCTTGATGGTTAGTGTTCTGGCCCACCATGTTGAGATCTTGGGATCGATTCTTGACTCAATACGCGAACAAAAAGTATTTAATAAGAGTAAATTGGAGTGTAATATACAGCCATGTCACAGCCTACCATTCCGATCGGAAGTGGTTTCAGTTCCGTAAGTTGCTTCTTCAGAAAACGAAAATTTCTTCGTAATCAAACCACTTTTAAATATCAAAGTGGAATAGAACACTTTTCTATTGACTTCGTTTGCAGTAAATACTAAAAAACGTGCATACTCTTAGGAGCGTCAAATATATATTTGGTAATGAGCTTCCATGTTAATAAAAAGCTTAATGTGAGCTTTGCATCTAAAAACAAGAGTAAACAAACGCCAAAAGGTATAAAAACTTTATCATCAAAAGGTATAAAACTTTATCAAAAATGTACTTTTTCGGAATGACAACTACGGAATCAATCCGAAAGAAATCTGTGACACGGCTGATAATTTCGATTTATATTTGTACCATTTAATTAGACTTGGGTCCAACTCGTTCGAACTCGTTCAGCAGCTCGTTTTAGACACAAACCTATAATCAAACCCATGTAATTTAAATGGGTTTGATCATAGGTTTGTGTCTAAGACGATCTGCTGAACGAGTTCGAACGAGCTGGACCCAAGTCTACATTTAATACATAAATAAATATAAAAACAACATAAAATAATGTAAATAAAAAATTATTCCAGGTGTAGCTAAAATTGTGATATGCAGCCATGTCACAGAATACCATTCAGATCGAAAGTGGTTTCAGTTCCGTAAATTGCTTCATCAGAAAACGATAAAAGGAAAATTTCTTGTCAATTAAACCACTTTTAAATTTCAAAGTGGAATTGAAAAACACTTTTCTACTGACTTCGTTTGCAGTAAATACTAAAAAGCATGCACACTCTTAGGAGCGTCAAATAAATTTTTGGTTCTGAGCATCAAAAATGTACTTTTTCGGAATGACAACTACGGAATCAAAACCAATCCGAACGGAATCTGTGACACGGCTAATAAAGAGCAAAACATTTTTTTATTACACACATATGTACATATAAAAAAGAAGTGAGATTAATGCATCTAGGATGCGCAGAAAGAAGCTCATACCTCGAGATCTACTAAGTGGGTTATCCTATACAAAAATCATGTAATACCGAAGCAGGTTGGTAAGGGAGAGTAACGATCTCTCTCCCTTACAAACCTGCTTCCCGTAGACGGATATTTCTGCTAACAATGAGCTGTATCTTGGAAACCGTAATTGGCGAAAAGATAAACATCGCGATAACAAAAATATCTTAAAATTAAAAAGACGCTAAACCTATAAAAATACAAAAAATCCCAAAAAAAGCTAAAGCTGGAAAAAAATCGCTAATAAAAAACACCAAAACGAAAAAAAGCGCCAAAACTAAAAAATAGTCAAAATTAAATAAATCATAACAAAATGCTAAAAACAAAAACAAAAACGTCAAACTAAAAATATCGGTAAAAGAAAAAAAAACCCAAAACGGAAAAAAATTGCATAAGCGAAAATATCGCAAAAACGAAATAAATCGGCAAAACGCTAAAACGACATAAAACACCAAAACGAAAAAGTTGGCAGACACAATTCAAAATCCTCAATTTTAGTTTTGTAACGTGCTTTTTCTCAAACTAATATTTTAAATTTTAAGTAAATTATTAAAGTTTCAGTAAAATACATTGAAATTGGTTATGGAGGAATATTAGCTAGTTCCTATAGCCATTTTATTGGGACTAAAGCAAATCGTCAAAAAATAATTCTGACAAAAAAAAATACGACTTCAGTACAAAGAGCAATCAATATACTTCATGGCCTTTCATATAAACAATTTTGAAAATCGGAATGCAAATGGAGGAATTGTGCTCTAATAAGTATTTTGGGTGGAGGTGGGGAAGACTTGCCCCTCCAATTTTCGTAGAAAAATTATGCGACCAAGCGCTAAGCAAACCATTTCAAACTTATAAAGAATTTTGGAAGACGGCCCTTAAATGGAGGAGCTATGCAATAATCAATATTTCGGGGGCAAGGGAGAATCCGGCACAAATTTTGAAAAAAAATTATGGTAAATTTCCCAAATGATTTTTGAAAAAATAACTATGGAACAAAACTGTAGTCAAACACTTTCAAACAAACAACAATTTGAAAATTGGTTCACATATGACAAAGCTATACATGGGGGGAGCAAGTCTCCCCCTGCCATTTTCGAAAAGAGTTGTGGGCCCAAACTACTAGCGAACCCTTGCAAACAACACAAGAATTTTGAAAATCGGTTCACAAATGACATAGCTATGGATTGAGGGGTCGGAATATTTGCCTCTCCCATTTCCGAAAATAATTATGGGGCCCAACTGCTAGCAAACCTTTTTACCCCCTCCGATTGCAGGCAAACCTTTTCCAACAAAAAAAGAATTTTGAAAATCGGTTCACAAATGACAGAGTTATGCGTGTACAACCATAAAAAAATGTAAACAAGTCGGTTAAAAAAAGAGCCACCTGACAAGTGGTGATAAGCAAAATACACGTGAGCACTGACGATGGAAGTGTAGCGGCTTCCGAAAGTGGCGCTACTATGTTCTGCTGTGTACGTTGAAAACTTATGTTGATGTTAATTTTTCATTGTTCCTTGGAATAATAATCATGGGCAATTCTTTCTGAATATAACGTTACGAACCTTAGCCTAATAAAAAAATTGGGGGAAAAAAATATATTTGAATATTACATTTGAAGAAATAAATATTCGTTATTCGTACGGTACCCTTCGCGTGCAGTGTACTTGGGTAGAGTTGTAAAAATATTGAGTATTTGGGTATTGAATACTCAATACCAGTCGTTTTTTGAGTACTCGATATTCAAAAGTAGCTACGCAGTACTTTTGTATTTCTCAGCAAAATAGACTGTAAAGTATGAATAAAACTGATAAAAAATTTATTTTTTAGTACAAATAATTACTGAATTAAAAATATAAGTTTTATTTAATTAAAACCTCGTAAAAAACAATTAGAATGAAAGTTGTACTGAAAGAAAGTTAATGAAGTATAATTCTCACAAATAAGATTGCATTTCTTAAATTTTTATTTAATTTTATTCATCAATTCAGGGAAACCATTAAAGTATTGAGTAGTATTGAGTCAATACTTAATAAGTATCGAGTAGTATCGAGTATTCAAAAGTATCGAAATTTGACAACTCAAGACTTGGGTCAAGCTCGTTCAGCAGCTCATTTTAGACCAAAACCTATAATCAAACCCATCTAATTTAAATGGGTTTGATAATAATTTTTTGTGTTGTCATAGGTTTGTGGCAGCAGTTGCACGAGTTCGAACGAGTTGGACGCAAGTGCAGTATGCAAATCAAACTCGCACTTTACTGAATTTATTTCTATAAAATGTTGTAAATTTAGATTTAAACCATAAAAAAATTAGAGATACGTGAAGATAACTTCGGCAATACGATGTGAATTTTGTTAAACAGTGTATGAAAATGTAGACTTAAGTCCAACTTGTTCGAACTCGTTCAACAGCTTGTTTTAGACACAAACCTATGATCCAACCCATTTAAATTACATGGATTTCATCATTTGTTTGTGTCTAAAAAAAGCTGCTGAACGAGCTCGAACAAGTTGGACCCAAGTCTAGAAAAGAGCTCAAATAAAACGAAAAACAAGGAATAGCTTTTTGTAACCTTAAGTTCTAATAGCCTTATAATAAGAAATTTCTTTTATATATTCTTATTCCTAATGCATTACAATAACTTTTTAAGATCTTCGCCATTTAATTTAGCTTCTATACAAGTCGTTCTTATACATACATATACAGTATAGAACCACCCTTGCCATTTTTATTTGAACTTTAACAACTAATTAGGATGTTTTTTTTAGAAGTTTATCTTATTGATTATATTATCGGCATTTATTAAATTCTCAAGAAGCACTTTATGAATTAATTTAGTTCTATTTACTCATATGGAAACTGCAATAAAAACTTAAAGGAAAAAAATAGATAAATAAATTATACTTCTTATTATGACTGACTTTTAATTTATACAATTTAAATAACTATTTTTGCATACAATCAATAAAAACTGTATTAATGTTAAAATGATATTTTTCAAATGGCACCAACGCGCTAAAATGCGCTAATTTAAAACCATTTATATATTATTATGTTTACATAAGATTAGAAAGACATAAAACAACTAAACAACTAAAAAAAAAACTAACTGATTATTCAAATCAAATCGTTAATCTAATATTTGCATAAAAAAATCGCAAGTCAAAAATTTTTTTAAATAAATAAAATATTAAAAGTATATCAAACCCTTTGCTTGAAATTATCGTAAGCGACATTTTGTAAAAAAAAACAATTTTTGTTATTGAAATTAAAATTTTATGAGAAATTGTCTAAATGTCAAAATTGTTGATAGCTTTTGAAATACAGGCTGTAAGATTTGATCGCAAGCAGTATTTTAACAGTATAAATCAGGCATAGATACAATAAAAAACCCTTATCCTGAAAAATTTAACTTATGTCGTTTACCATAATTTTGCGAAAAGGGGACGATATGATAAAAATTAGAAAGACATCAAACAGAACACTGATTGAAGACAAGTTTGGAGTGAAGAATATTGTTCGATCATATTGCCATATTGTGATCTATCAGATTTCATTTTAGACTAGTTGGTTTTTATATCGTGAAATCTTTAGTTTTTTTTCAGCATTTTTAAAAAATGCAACAATCGGATAAATCATATCTTAAATAGCTAATAAAAACTTAATATAAACAATATTATCTTGTGCTTGAGTTCGGCACATCAAATATATTTGACTTCTTCCACACAATTAATTTGAATTGAATAAGTTGAATTGAATTATTAGTAGCCATAAATAGCTTGAAAATATATTGATGAAATAGTATAATAAGAAGGGCTAATCAATAAAAAAAAAAAAATAGAAAACTACACATATATAATGAATGTTACACATTATTTTAAATACAAAGTATACAAAGAAATTTAGAGAGTTTGTGTCTTAAATCTTTTGTTTTCTTGGACATAATTTAAATCAATTAAAAAAATCCCATAAATTTTATAAGAAAATTCAATAAATATTATTAAAGATATATGAAATAAAAACAAGGTTTTTATTTATTGATCAATATTTTATTGACCATAGAAGTAGTATTAATGCCCTGTTTTCAATTAACGTGAGAAATTTTCACTTTACAACTTGAATTGCCACTAAATACAACTAATAAAACTTACAAAATGTCTATATCCGCTGTATTGACCATGATTAACCTCATTTTGCTTCAAAGTGCTGAGTGGTATAAGTTATTTTAGCAGAAATTTATTTAAACCTTAGGAAATCATTTGTGATCTCATGTGCTTTATTTGTTTGATTTGCAATATAGCCGTTTGTTTATGGTTAAATATGCTTTTCCTATTCAGCACCTTCAACGGAAGTTAACAACTAAGAAGCATTTCAAAAACCATTTACAGAAACTGTTATTATAAAATATAAAACAATTATCATTAGTTGAGATAGACATTTTTTCTTATGCGTGTTAGAGCAGATAAAAAACACAGCCTTTTTTTTTATTCAACAAAAAACCTCACACGCTGATCTTAATGGCTTTTAATTAAATTTACAAATTCATTCATTGGTTTAAATGCTTTTTTGTCTTGTTTTTTTCTAAGATTCTAATTACGATTTGTTAGTAGTTAATGTAAAAATAGTGGCTTTCAAAATTTTGTATGCGTTTGATATTTTTTCTTGGGCTATTTAACTTAATGAATGACTAACACAGGTCAACATGGTTTCTAAGGCTCGTGTTTTCTTAGCCAATTTGCGTACACATGCTAATGACCTCCAATGCCTATAAATTATTTTTTTTAATAGACTCTGTATCTTGAAATTTCCCGTTATAAAGACAAAAGAAGATGTTACATACATAATTTGCATTTACTCGACAACTAAAAAAAAAAGTAGCCAAATTTATTAAAATAATTCATAAATTCTGAATATATTCACAATTCAGATACCCAAAGCGATTAGGTGCTACCATTGCACAGTGGTTTGCGGCAAAAAAAATGGAAATAATTCAGTATCTTCGTAACTGCTGAAGCCATGGTTATAGCTGAGGTGTTGTCCGTCTTAAATTTGAAGAGTTTCGGGCGCTAGCTTCTTTGAGAGAGGCTCCAGGGATTCCCAAAATTGGTAACCTTGGGTATGTCAAACTTTAAAAAAATTGCCAAAATTACATTTCTTGTCCGATTTCCAAACCTTTCCCATTTTGGAATCAGCTATAAAAGGCCTACGTTTGCCTCACTTACGGTTTATATTTCTCTCCGATGGTTCAAAAAATACAGCACTTGCAAAAAATTTGGCGATCTTATTCTGGTATTTTTTAAACTGTGAAGTTGTCTTAAGTCGCAAAATTATACCAAAAATTGAATAATAATCTGCAGAATTGAACAAAAATTTTCCAATTTACCGGATCAATTTATCTTAATGGAGTGAGAAATGGCAGCAGTTTCAAGTTTACACTTAAAAAAAGTTGATTTTTTGTAAATTTTTTTTGTCAAAAAGTTACTATCAGTATTTTGATTGTAAAAAATAAGCTTCTTCAAAGACCTTAACCAAGTTAACATGAGTTGGATAGACGACAAAAAAAAACAAGCTAACAAGCTAAAAATCTAAGCTCTATCTATAATAGTTCGCATACAGTAACCCCTAGAATATGATAATTTTTAAAAATATTTTTCATGTTTGCATGAGTGGTACAAAAATTGCAAGGCTGCGATCTTAGCTTCTCAGCCGGAATTTGAAAGTTATATTTGATAGCAACTTTCCATATGTGGTGATAATGGCCCCTGCGACTCGTATAGTCAGGAGAGGAAAAATACCGAAAAAAGTCAGGTTTTGTTTTTTATTGGTAATTATACCATCCCAAAACGCTGAAAATTTCATAGCGGTATCTCAAGTAATTTTTAAGATATTGCGGGTCAAAAATAAAAAAAAATTAACGAAAAACCTTAAATATGACTAAATTTTTGATATTTTTCCTTAAGTGACCACAAATTTTGCGAAACTCTAAAAACAAATAAAAAAATCTTAATCTACAGGTCTCTATCTTTAAAATTATATAAAATATTGCAAACAAAAGTCTAATACTTTGTCTGTTATAGCGCGTACAACGTACACTTATTTAATAATTTGCTGGTTTCCAGTAGAAATATAAAATTTGAGTTTGTTAAACGTGGCGTATGATTGATATTAATTCCGTTAAGAAAAAAAAGTTTTTTTGTTGGATTGGTATTGAAAATAGTGTAAAAATATGAATTTGGTCTTGAGGTCTTCATTTTCTTTGCTCTTCAAACTTAAGATGGACAACACCTCAGCTATAACCATGTAAAATTTCATATCACTGGCTTCAGCAGTTACGAAGATACTGAATTATTTCCATTTTTTTGCCACAAACCACTGTGCAGTGATAGCACCTATTCGTTTTGGGTTTTTATCAAAACAAATTTGTAATACACCTTACCAATATTTTTTATTTGTTTCTTTTCAGAATTTTTTAATATTGAAATATATGGATTATATATGAATAGGTGCTATCACTCAATTGGGAATATATTCACAATTTATGATATATTTAAATAAATTTGGCTACTTTTATTTGTAACATATGAAGTTATCGCAATTAAGAATAAACTTTAAAATTTTATTCAGATAAAAATAGTTTTCAAAAATTTTTTTTAAAAATAATTAATTTTTTTTTATAAATTTTTTTAAATAAAACTTTCTGCAATTAGTAAGGACGTAATTTAAAGGTTATTTTGTTTCCTATCGCCCTGTCTGTTTTTAATTTAATCGAAGAACTAGCTCTCGAGTAAAGGCAAATTGTGGATGCAGCATCCTCTTTCTTCTATATATCGCAAAATCTCCAGATACAGAGTCAATTCAAAAAGAGTAATTTAAAGGCATTAATGCTCAGTACCAAGTGTATAGAAATTGCCTAAGAAACCTTACACCTTACATAAAAAATTTCGTTTTGTTGCTCTGTGTAATATTAACAAATAGTATGCTAGTTTTCGATTGAGTAAAAAGTTATTAAATTGCGGTGGGGTTATTAAATATATTTTTGTTATATGGAATTGCAGTTATTGTGATTGAAAAAAAGAGATAATAGATGTAGAGATTATTAATCTGTTATCAGTTCAACAACAACATTAATTAAAATGGCTTAAATCACATCTTGTGATGTGAATCTACTACGACAGGTTAATTTGATTACGAGGGTGGTTCAAAAATTTTAAGAACTCAGAAAGTTACTGCAGCATTAGTGTTTTGTTCTCTGAAAAGTCAGAAGTAATCCCAAATTGTTAAATACTTAGTACGCAAACATACTGTATCATAGATGAGAAAAGGGCGAAGTTTTGAAAACGATGTACTAAATATTAAAGTATACGCGTAAAAAAATTCGCCTTGTGATTGATGACATCTTGTCATCAGAATTATGCCATCAATAAAACGAAATTTTACACCAAAAAAATCAAATGTCCATTTAAATTTTTGTCATATTTTAGGTAAATAAGTGTCATCCATGCTATGACAGCAACGTCATAATTTTGATGCCATATTTTGTATATTATTGATAGACAAGATATGTATGTGTAAAAGAAAAAAATTATATTGTGCTAGCATTTGCAATCTGCATATAAACTAGTTTTGAAAAAGTTAAAAAATAACGTCGCGTTGATGTATACATACATATTTGTCATCATTACTATGACAAATGTAGTAGTAAACTCTACAAGTCCACAGAAACAACAAACCAGCTGGGCAGGAACAATAATATGAAAACTTGTCTTCATATTGATGCCACTTAGTCATCATATATATGTTGCATCAAAATTTATAAGAATGATGGTTATGTTGACTATATGCTTTCGTTATTTCAAATAGTGATGTGTATCAGATAGTAAAAGTATAAATTTAAGAGCATAAAGTCAAGTGCAACAATAGAAAAAAAGATAAAATAATAAAAAAAAAAAATAGAAGAGTAACAAGTAAAATTAATAAAATTTAAAATTTTTAATCATTTCATTTGATGACAGAATTGTCATCATTAACATTGATGAGAAGATGTGCAACTGATATAAAGGTTGGAATCGCAATGATGACAAGTGTCATGGGGTCAACAAATAAAATACTTTTCAAAGTATTGATGTCAAATTAAATCAGCGTTTTGATAGTTTTTCTATCATTGTAGCAACCTATTTAGCACATTCTAATGTAGTTACAACAAGAATTGAAGGTGCCCCCTTTAGGGCTATAACCAAATTTTTGGCATAGTACCACGGAGTGGCCAAGAATGTTTTAGTAATGAAAACACCTGTCTCCCGTCGTTTTGCTAAAAATAAAACATCACGCAGGGAAGCAATTTTCTAAAAGGTAAGCATAAGGTATTTTAATCAGGTTTTTACATATAACGAATTTTGAACCGCGATGAATTGTAAACCGTAGGAAAATTTTTAAATCTAAAGCAGTGGATAAATTCCAAAACAGCATTTAAGTGATACGTGAACTTTTTTAACGATCCGAAAAAATTATCATGTATTTTATTAATAACTTTTAATGTTCTACACGACTATACTATGCCGTTTTATGATACTCGCAAAAAGTGTGAAAAAGTTATAGCGCTAGTCCCCATATATTTTTTATTTAAAGCAAAATAGTGTACAAAAATATTCTGATTGACTTCAAACTTGAAATGAGAGTTTAACCAACTTCAAAAAATGAAGAAATGTAATCAATTCATAATGTATTTTTTTATTTAATTCTTATATGTGGAATTCCAGAAAACTTCGCCATTTTTAACTGATTTCGGCTTTCTTATCTTTATTTAACAAACCCAGCAAATATTATTATATTCGATAGAAAAATAAAATAGATTTGCTGGGATTGGTATAATTTTCAAAGCCTACTATACTTATTTTTGAAAACCATTTACATATTTGTGAATTCTCGAATGATTTTTGATAGTTTGTACATAAGATAAAGGGTTTGTAACTTGTTCAGAATTATGTTTGAAGTTCTACTGACGATTTGGCAAAGCACCAATTAAATGCATATAGACAATGCTTAAACTCCAGCAAATAAATTATATTACGTTATTTTTGTTTATGGAACAGTGCATTGTACGACGTACAGGGGCTCAGGAATTGAAATTATCGATTTTCAAAATTTTAATGCGATTTAATAGTCGACATATCTAACCTAAGATGTCAAAGAAATTGGGTTATTATATTTGTAAATGTGGGCGTGGCTGTTAGACGCAAATATTCCACATAATTTTACAAAAAAATTGGCTTATTCACAATTAATCTGAAAAAAAAAAATCATTCCTTGCAGACTATCATCAATATTGGGATGCGGTCCTATTTTCGAAGTTATTAGGATTGTATCCTTTAAGAAATGATATTGGGTGGATAATGTACTGTTTATATTTAAAGTAATATAATATTTTTTAAGCTACCATATTTTTGGAAAATTTCAATTTTAGAGGAACAGAACTTTTGAAGATCAAAAGAGCCCAAAAAGAGAGATAATCATAAAGGAAAGGTGAAAGTCTCCTCTTTAACCTTATATATACTTTTGTACTCGCCCGGAGCCACCCGTCGAACACTTTTTTTTAATTTTAATGAAATTGGACAAAAATTATTATTCAATAATTAATTGCTATTTGGCAAGCTAAAATAATAAGAGTCTTCAAATTTGGTATGAGGTAATTTAAAGATAATATACGAATTTAGGTTTAAAGCTGACGGGATATGTATGAGGGGTACTCGCCATACAAAGTAATCAATATTTACCTGCTAACTGGAAAGCTATAATAGTAAGAGTCTTCAAATTTGGTATGAACTAATTTGAATACGACATATTAAGTTGAGTAAACAACTGACGGTATATGTGTTTGGGAAAAGGTAACTCCCATACAAAGAAAATAATAATTACATGATACGAGTATCTAGAAAGCTATAATAATAAGACTTTTCTACAATGTTAGGTCAGAACCTAACGAGGTAATTACGAAGGCATGGGTACCCCCATATAAACTATTCAATAATTACTTGCTAACTGGAAAGATATAACAGTAAGAATCATCAAATTTGGTATGAACCAATTTAAATACAAGACACGAAGTTGGATAGGTTTGGGAGAAGGCGTACTCACCACCCGCTATATCTTTGCAATTGATTGATATACTGGACTATATATTTTATAAATTACACTGTACAGCTTACTTATAAACTTATAAACACATTTTCGTAGAGGAGGCAAAAAAAAAAAATTAACGTGTGTCGGCGTTTTGCAGAATCACATCGGAATTTTATTTTGGGGGCCTTAAATTTACCCCTTTTTTCCTCTTCGTGCAGCATATCGGTACATAAAGCTATGTGTTCTTTACATCTGAGGTGTATGGCATATTCAGGAACTTTGGAGATAATATAAGAACCAAAATGTTTGCGGAATATATTAACCCTCAAGCTGTCCCACATAACGGTAATTTTTAGGTCTTGTCTAACAAATCGTAAAAACATCCTTAAAAGGCGTATTGCGGAGAAGAAATGTTCTACAAGAATGTTGGCCATAAAGTTTTAAAGACAACCAAGCTCCAGACTCAACTTGTACCCCACAAATCATTGAAAACTTAAACTATGTTTATGGGCTAACTTCGTACGTATGCACAATTAGTACTCGGTATACGAAATCTTGTAAGTCTTACATTTAAGTCATACGATTTGTTCACCAATTTTATGTAAAACACCATGAAAATTTTTTTCTAGAACATTTGAAACCTGTCACTCTTCGTTTTATGGGTCTTTTTGTACATTTCTTAAAAAATAGGTAAAAAACGCCTTTTCAGGGCAAATATAGGGTGCTAAAATACTCTACAAAAATACTCGCCATAAAACTCTTCTATATGTCTTTAAACAGACCTAAGCTCTAGACTTAACTCGGACGCTAGTAATCATTCAAAACTCAAAATGTGTTAAGGGTTAATTTCTTACTTGAGCACAATTCAAATTCGGCATAGAAAATCTTGTAAGCCTTAAGTTTAAAGTATAAGATATGTTCAGCTTTTTTATGTACAAGACCACGAGAAATATTTTTGTAAAATATTTAATCCTGCCATTTTGTCACTGAAGGGGATGTACACAAAACCCATAAAACGAATATTTAGATGTATAAAATGTTCCAGTAAAATGTTGCTCGTGATGTTTTACTTAAAAGTACCGAACACATGTTATACCTTAAATGTAAGGCTTAAAACATTTCCTATGCCGAGTACTAATTGTGAATAGGTATGAAGTTTAACATTAAACATAATTAAAGTTTTCAATGATTTGTGGCGTACAAATTGAGTTTGGAGTTTGGTTGTCTTTGAAACCCTATAGTAGAACTTTATGGCCAACATTCTTGTAGAACACTTCTTCCCCGCACTCCGCTTTTAGGGATTTTTTAATGATTTTTTTTAAAGAATCCTAAAATGACCGTTATGTATGTCAGCTAGAGGATTATTATGCTTCACGAAATTTTTTGTCCTAATATTTTCTACAAAGTTGCTGAATATACTCTACATGTCAGATGTAAAGAACACATAGTTTCGTGTACCTATATGCTGCATGAACAGGCCAAAATGGGGAAAATTGAACCCCCCCTAAAATAAAATTCCGATGTGATCCTGCAAAACGCTGACACACGTATATTTTTTTCGCCTCCTCTACCAGAATTTGTTTATAAAACGGCATAGTATTATCTATCGTATTCTAATTAAAAATTTATTCTAGTTATTATTAAAATTGTTTGTTTATTCACATGTGGCTTTCCTTCTTTAATAAATTTTTATGCAAATTGTTAAAAACATTTAAAAGTTTCACTTTGGGCTTGAATTTTTCAATAACTTCTGAACCAATTTAATAAAATTAAAAGCTGCTAAAAGTTCAAGAAGGTATCTGGCCGTTAAAAATTATCACAGCCGTTCAAAACGTTACAGAGTTTTGGCAAACAAAAAACGATTCTCTTCCACTGTGATGGAATTTTAAGGAGACCAGCTTTCGGAGTTGGGCACTAGAAGCAGCTTGGGGAAACTAGAGTCAAATCGCAGCAAGCTTACAATCATGAATTGCACTTGCTCTCACTATCTGGCACATTCCAATCGGAGTTTTTTGACTATAATTATACAAAAGCTAAACATTTCACTAGCATTCTTTGTGTCATCTCTTGATGGTTTCGTTTGCAACCTGAACACATTTACCATACAATTCATTAAATTATTTTATAAGACTAATTTAAACGATTTACATTTTAATTACTTTATTGATAATGCCAAGAAATAATCGAAAGTATTTTGTATTTCCCATAATAACAAAACGCCTACATAGCTGCATAATCAAGTATGTTTAAAATTAGATTATATCTTTACAATCTCAACAAAAAAATATAAAAAAATGGAGAGGAAAACACCCATAAAAAATTATATAGATCAGTCAAGCTGATGAGCTTAACTTAAAATGTTTTTGAAAAATTTTGTATATTTAATAGAGATAAGCCAAACGTTTAATTTGTCTTTAATGATTTATTTAAAATATTCAACAAAATCTTAATCCAATTATAAGCAAGAAGAAAAAAACAACTACTTTAATGAAAGACTTGGTTGGTCTTAACAGCTTGACAAACATTTTGTCATGGTAGTGTGCAAAGAAAAAAAGATCAACAGCTTTTAATTTAGCTCGAACAAAAAAAAATATAAAAAATAATGAATGAAAAGTTAAACTTGAATATTCAAGAGCCAAACATCAAATCGTCATAACTATTTGTACCATCTTTAAATCTTTTCTTTCCATTTTGGTCTGAGTATTTGTTTTTATTTCTATGATCTCTTGATAAACTTAACAAACTGATTGAAAAAGATTTTATAGTAAACAATTTATAGTGAATTCACCTGTTAAGTTAAGCACAAAATGAAATGAAAAAGATTTTAATACATTTTTTTTTGTTATGAAAGAATAAACAATTTGTAAAACTTTTGGGTAAAAGTGTGGGAACAAAATATTAAACCGTTTAGTTTTTCTCTAAAAGAAATTCTTAAAATAGAAAACTGAAAAATTTAAATTAGTTACAGTGATCGTAAATAAAAGATATTATGGCCAATGATCCTATAAAATACAGCTAATCTCTTTTTACTATGAAAATACTCAAGAGCTAGAAAGAAAAACAACTTTTACGCATGCAGAGTGAAGTAACTAAACAAATCAATACTTCTTTCGCATTAAAAATTGAACAACAAACTGTTTAAAAACCACTTACTTGCTAGATATTTTTTTCATGAAGATTAGAGAGGGAATAAATAAGTTTTATTTGAAAGTTTTTAAACACTAGCGAATTTTAATATTAATTTGAAATTAAATTAGAAAAAGTAAAAGTTATTGAGTTATGAACAAATCTTTAGGTTTAATTAAAAATTTTTTAAACATATTTATGAAGTATGAAGAAAAAAAATATATTCAGCCAAATTTGCTGAAAACGTATTTTGCACTAATTAAACACTTTTAAAAAATAGAAAGTTTTCTTTCTCATGAAAAATGAATTAGTGAGGGTTGTAAGTAGGCTTGCCAGACGGGCTTGAGTGAGCTTGATTGTCAAGATATTTTAGATATTGTCAAGTTACAAGCTCAAATATAATTTGTCAAGCTGAAATGCTATTTTTGTTTTAATAATGCTTATACATAGCTAAAAAGAAATATCTTCAAAAATTTTATGAAAAATTTATCAGTGTACAAGTATTAAAACTGTTTACAACTTAAAACAATGAGCCTTATATATATTTTTTTGTGCAATCTCTAGTTTTTCATGACCAGTTGGAGTCTCTTGAAAATAGATGCGACAAATTTTTGATAGTAGCCCTTTGGTATTTTTCCCATTCTTTTAATATGAGGTTTTTTGCATCAGATTTGCGGGAAACCATGTGCTCGTGGTCTTTGTTATTGAGATAATACCATAAATTGTTTTGGGGTATATTATGGGGTATAATTGTTATGGGATATATTTTGTGACATGGGGTATACTATGTAGCAACCATGTATGATCTTACTTTGTTGGCCTTGTTTTTAGGATTATTATTCAGATTGTTGATGAGCTTTCTTTCTTATTAAAGCCACTTTCAGCCATAGAAGCAAGTTAAGGAGAAAGAAGTAGTTAGGTCTCAGAAAATACTTTCTTGTTGGCCAGTGTTGGTTTTTTTTAGACATTTTAATGTGTCAAGTTCTGTTTTAAAAATCAAGCTGATTTTAATCAAATGTCAAGCTAGTACATTATTTGAATCTGGCAACCCTACTTGTAAGTCTAGTTGGGTTAATCATTTTGCCTCTTTTTAAAAAATTGCAATACACTGTCAAAATCGGAAATCATTAAAAAAAATTTTTTGGGAACACAGTAGGGTTTGGGATTTCCCGGACTTTTGCACTTCCCGGGAAACGGGAATGAAAAAATCACTATCCCGAGAATTCCCGGGATTCCCAGGAAAAGTTAATTTTCCAAATTAAATAGATTTATTAAATGAAAATTGGAGAAATTTTTATTGTTTTATTAATGTAAGCATTCTGTTGAAATAAAAGTTAATATAAAAGCAATTCTAAAACAAATTTTTAAAAAATTTGAAGTGAATTCAAGCAAATAGAATTTATAGTTATCACACACTAGGAGATTCTATAAAGACTAATTGACGACTATATCGCAATTAGTTAAACATTTTATTTTAAGGCTTCCAAATCATTTTATAAAGAACTTGCCGTAACTTCTTGCTCACTGTTATAGAAAACCGGTAAATATATCGTGTAAGCCTTACGTTTAAGGCAGTAGGTGTGTAGTAGGGATGGGCAAGTGAAAACTATATATCGATATATATCGATATCGATATATTTTTAAATATCGATCGGCATCGATATATATATCGAATAAAAAATATCGATATATCGAAATATCGATATTTTTCAACAATGATAATTCATACGTAGTCCTCAACATTTTTTTCAAAATAAAACAAAAAAAAGTACCTTTCTTATAAATAATTAAGCTGGAAAGAGTTAATATCCAATATCCTGACTGTTCCACCAATATTTCATCGAACATGCATCAACAAAATTACACTCAAAGAATGATAGTTTTTTTGAAAAGACAAAATATTATAAATAAAACAAAAGATTTTATGTTTTTTAAAATTTGCACGATATATTTGGAAAAAATATCGATATGTCGATATATCGAAATTAAAAATATCGACAATACAAATCCTTTTTGACCCTTTAGTAACCCTAGAATGTATAACTGCAACTTTAAACGTTTTCAGCTGCAAAACCATTACTAATAGAGTATTGAAATTTCGGATCTAGAAAATTCAAGTCCTTTTGTGTCGTTTTACTGAACACTTATAAAATCCAGTTCAGTGGATCCATAGCTATAAGCTTTCAAAGATGACACCTACGCAAACACATAGCAGGGGTAACCGTATACCCAATAGTTTTTATATGGAAAATGAGCGTATAAGAGGCTGTTTAAAGATTTGATCATGAACTTTTTACAAAGAATTTTTAAACATGTATTAACAGTATTTAAAAGTAAAAATTTTTTTCTATGAAGCTGAATGTAATTAAAAATTGTAAAGGGGGGGGGGGAGGTTTTACACGGTTATCCTGGGTATATGTTTGCGTGGTATTTTTTGGTTATGAGTTCTACGGTTAACCCTCAACAAATAAATCTTTTTTTAAATATTTGAGTAACTTCCAATTATGGTTTTTTTAGTGCAATATTTATCTATCGAATTGCATAACTAGACTTTTGAAAAGTAATAGTTGAATAATTGCTTCTTTGCTACCAAGCTACCACTGTGCAGTGTGTTATATTTTATATCTGGTGGATTATATTTTATATCTGGTGGTTTATCCAAACAAAAACTATTTTTGTAATTAGAAGTTATATATTTTAAGCTGAACGAAAATGTCATATCGAAACAGCGACATATCGAAAAATTTTAGTATAAAAATAGAACTTGGTTCAAAAGTAGCCCGCTTTGTGGACTTTCAATAATACCGCCCGCACTCTTGGCCATGTAATACTTCACAAAACTTCTCAAAAAATAAAAAGCCATTTTATTTTACTGTTTCTTTAAAAGATTTTTCCAGTTCATTGATCACAAGTACGATTGCGGCTGTTAAAACCGCAAAAAAATAAAATAAAACACCGACACTATTACTGTTTCACTTCTTTCCTATCTTCATTAAATTTAAACATTAAAAATTAAATAAAAACACACTAAATAAGCATTAAAGAAAAGAAAAAACTACGAAAAAATAGTTGTTCGTTTACAGGCAGTCAACAGAAATAAGATTAAAGAGCCAACCGGAAGCTTATCTGTGTTTTGCTTCTTTTTTTCTCAATAATTACAGGTAGTTTTATGTTAAATGAATTCTAAGGAAATGTATTTAAGGTAGTGTAGTAACAATTTTTAGTTTTATTTATAATTTTAATTAAATGTTAAAACTAGATTAAATTGTATTGTAAAATCATATATAGTTTTGTTATATTCTTTTTATATGAAATCAATTTATGTTTCAGTTAAACATATAGAAATACCATTTAAAAAATTTTAGATTTGAGTTTTCATTCCATATTAATATGAAATCAAAAGATTTAAGACAGAAACTTGTTTATGCATGAGAGGAATTTGTTGCCGACAAAAGTTAAAACTTAAAGATTTCTAACGGACTAGATAATTTATACTGAAAAATTTGTAAAAAGCGAATCGTGAAGAGGGGGGGAGGATGTATATTCCGAAAATAGCGTTACGTAATATATGAATAGCCGCTAAAACTTGGCGTCGAAAAGACCCTTTTACTTAAAATAAATGGTGGTGATAGCGATAGGATTGCATTAAAAAGGTTTTCTAGTTTTTCTGATCTTTTCTTTGCTTCTAATCTAAATATATGTTATACTAATACAGTTTGTATCAGATTTTTTAACATATGTAATATTTTGTATAGTTTTGTTAAACTCGCGCAAGATATTGCTTTCATTTCGGTCCATATTTTCTTCTTCCATCATGGTCTGATACAGTTTGCTCAGATTCAGTGTAAAATAGCCGAAGCTACAATTTGATTGCAGACTCCTCATTTTTTTTCTCAAACTATAATGAATTGTTGTTATTATCGTAAAAGAAACGAGAAAAGTTATTAATTTACATCACGTCACATTTACCAGATAACAGTTCAACAGCAATCAACACACAATGGCACACCAATGTACATCAGAAAAATTAATGATGTTGTTGGCTTGCGTGAAACTAGTCTTGAACTCAAGACCTCAGGGTTTTGTAATTAACGCGCTAACCATGTCAGCCAACAGAACCCTCCTTATTATAGGAATTTTAGTTTTCATCCGATTTCAGTAAATTATGCCTTCAAATCCCTGTAATCCAATGGACTATTAAACAAAAATTTGTAAGACTATGGATTTTGTTATTAATGAAATTACTAGTAAAGCCTATTCAAAGATGACGACCTTTTACATGAAATCACGGACTGGAATTGGAACATGGTACGTTCGCACGCTTTTGAAAACATCACGGCTAGTACAGCTATGCAATGAATTCGTAGGCTACAAGCTCGAAATACTCGCCCTATATGAAACCCGATGGCGTGATTCAGGCGAATATACGACGATAAGTGGTCTCACCCTTTTGTACTCTGGGAAAGCATTAAATATAATATTTAGGCGTGGGAATCTTACTCTCACAACAAGCCAAGTACGCCCTCATTGAATCGAAACCTTACTCAGATAGAATAATAACTGCTAGACTAGGGGGCAGGGCTCGCAACATAACGATAGTTCAATGCTATGCGCCGACAGAAATGTCCGATCTATCAGCGAAACAACTTTTTAACGACCTTCTCCACAAGGTGCTCACTAGCATTCATATACGTTATATTATCATAATGATGGGTGACTTCAGTGCCCAAGTGAGTCCCGACAACTCAAACCTATCAAATTCGATGGGAAAACATGGATTGGGTGCTCGTTCAGAAAATGGAGAGATGCTGCTGGATGCATGTAGAACCAATAACCTTGTCATTGGTGGGACTCTATTTCCTCACCCGAGGATTCATAAGCTAACATGGGTATCTCCAGATAACAGAACTAAAAATCAAATAGATCACATCACTATCAGTAGGAAATGAAGATCCACGTTATTGGACGTACGCAACAAGAGAGGGGCGTACATGGCTAGCGACCATCACCTTCTAATTACCACCCGACGAATAAAAATTGCTGCAATTAAGAAGGAAAATCAGATTTCGTACAGAAGGTTTAATGTGAAAAACCTAAGAAATCGTGATTGCATGGAAACCTATTCACAAGAACTTTACTCCTTTTTACCACCAAACCATAACTTATCGCATAACTGGCTCGAAGTGAAGAATATTTTCTTTGAAGCAGATGAACGACACGTAGGCTACAGGAACGGATAAGTGACGAGACATGGAAACTTGTACAAGATAGTAAAAGTGCAAAAGATTCTCTAAGCTCGAGTAAAACACGTTCCAACAAGTCGAAGTATCAGGAACTACACTCTAAAACATTACTTCAAATTTAGGATCATATATTGTCTAAATTTGTGTTGAAAATTTTTTAAAGTATAATACGGCTATGGCTGAAAGATAGATACATCAGAGTATCAGTCAGGAGGTCGCGGTTGAAACCTACACGCAGCCAATCGCTTTTTTTAGTAAAACATTTTGTTCAAAAATTATGCGTGTGTAATAATCGGTCGATAATAATCGGTAAAGTGTTGATGACTATTATCGACCTAATTTTCAACAAAAGTGTTTTAGAGTGTACACAACCGCCTCAATTGAGAGGTTAAATGCAGCGCACGTCGCGACAAAAGAAAGTGGATCAGCAAGCAACGTAGCAAAGGAAGAACAGTCTGCGGCTGAGACAAACAGAAGTCGTGATCTTTATCTTGCTACAAAAAGACTTACAAAAAGGAGAATATCGTCAGGAAGGCATCTCTGGAATGATACAGTGGAGTTAATGACAATCAAGAAAGAGCAACTTCATCTTTGGGAATGCATTCCACCTCAAACAATGTGTTTCATCAAATATGCGACTGTAATTCACACCTCCAGAACTTTGAGTAATCCTCAGATTAACCGGCAGTCAATGAAATACGTGACCCAATTAACACATTGAAGGGCAATTAATCTCCAGGAATTGAGAATATCTGCCTGAAATTCTCCCTAATGACCTTTTAGAAGGCGTGATTATTAATCTCCCGAAAAAAGGTAACCTCACATTTCGAAAGATTTGGAGAGGTATAACGTTACTAAGTATGGTCAATAAAGTAATTGCACATATAATTCATAAAAGACTGCCAACATCCATTCTCCCCACCATTCACAGGGAACAGGCAGGATTCTGCGCTGGTAAATCATGTGTCGACCATGTCAACAGCTTACGAATTATTGTGGAGCAGTCAGCTCAGTGGAGATCACCACTATATCTCGCTTTTATTGATTTTGAGAAGGCCTTTAATTCTCTAAACGCCTTAAAAATTTGGAATGCACTTGAATGCAAAGGTGTGGCCGCCAAATTGATACACCTTATCAAGGGTCTGTACAGTAACGCTACGTGTCGAATCCTGCATGAAAAACAGCTTCGCAAAAAATCGCTCTAAATATTGGAGTGCGACAGGGCTGTGTGTTATCACCACTACTATTTAATTGCGTCCTTGACTTTGTGATGAAAAAGGACACAAACGTAAGAAGAAGGATTACATGGGCTCTGCAGGATAAGCTAGAAGATCTTGAATATGCTGACGATATTTACCTTGTTAGTAATTCTTACTCCGACGTGCAATCAAAACTAACATCGGTTTATGAAACAGCAATTCCGTGGGGCTGAAAATAAACATCGCCAAAACAAAAACAATGAGAGTAAACTCCAACGTCGAGCAGAATTTCACGATACGAAACCAAAAGCTCGATAAGGTAAAAAATGTTTGCTACTTGGGCAGCATATTTGGCAAATCTGGTGGCTCTAAAGCTGACATTGCTGCACGGATTCAAACAAGATATAATTTAGTAAAATCGAAAAAATATACATCGAAAAACACAAATGTACTGTTATCTGGTAATTGTAACATGGTACATTCACACAAAAAAATAGACAAGAATTATATTCAATAAAATCATGTTATTGAAACAAAAATGAATTTCAATAACATTTGTCATTAACTTAATATAATATTTCATTGTATGTATTTCTTTCCCATACCGGTTATTTCTTTTCGTTTCATACGTTAGTACTTAAAACAAGTTTTATCTCATAAAAAAATAACTGGGATATGTCTCGGCTATAGAGTGCACTCTTTACGTCCGGGAAGCCCGGGTTCGTATCCCAGCTATGCCAACATTTTTTTAATATATATATTTTTTCCTTTTGAAATAGTTTCGTTATCAATATAGCGGAATTCTTTATCACAGGAAATTTGAAAAAATTACTGATTTACGGGATTTTCGTTATCAAAAACGAAACTTATTTTTTTGTGTGTTTAAACAAAATTCACACTTGCAATATATGGACAAAAATCTATATATTTTATATGAAATTATGTAAAAGACTTTGTTATTATTGTGTTATTATTATTGGGGAGCCTTGCGGAATTCAGATAAAGAGTAAATGCCTTAAGTACTTTAATGCGTCTCTCGTTTATTGAAAAGGAATTATTCGCCTTGTATAAACTGCACTCAAAAGAAAAATCAGTCCATCCGTACTTACATTAATCCCAAGCGGTGTCAAAAGTACGGTAATCCCGGTTTTTCTGAAATCAAGTACAGCAAGATTGTTTCAAGTCGGAATGTTCAAGTGCAAAATACTTAATTTTAGCCTGACTAGCCTTTATTCATGTAAAAAAATCTTATTTTAAGTACAAGTATGTTTATAAACTTTATACACAGTCGTACTCGTACTGTGTTGGTGTTTGTTTGCTTGATAATGGCCACAAATCGCTGTTCTGATCTTGTTGTTGTTTATTTTCATTACTCGGGCATAGCCGACAAGTAGCTGATACACGTCGTCTTGCATGTAGATTCAAGCCGCCCGCTGTATAGTTGAATCAATCCGCCGCGTACTTGAATCAATCCTAAACTGCGTATCAAGCCCGAATTATGCTATTTTTTTACTTAGTTAATAATTATGGAACAGACTTGAGAATTTTTATTTTTACTACTTCTATAAATATAATATTTTTACTTATTTGTTTTAATTTAAATTTATTTCTGTTCATTCCTGGTATTGAACTTAACTCATCATGTTTTGTAAACCAACGCCTTAGACAACTCTGCTAACTCGGTATAGAAAGAACGACGGCTAAAATCCAGTAAAAGCCAGCAGCATGTAATACGACGTTTGTAGGCTATTAGCCGGCACGAACTTCTGTTTGTTCGTGCACCAACAACAAGACAACAACATAAGCACAACATGCGACTGACAAATACCAATACACTACGATTGTTAAAAAGTTTATACTAATAGTAGTACTTAAAATAAGAATTTTGTAAACAATTTAAGTATTTTGTTATTGATTCAAGATTTTTTACATGATTATCCCGTTTTCGTCTTGACTTAAGTACATTTTAGTGTTATTCGTACTTAAATTAGTCTTATTCAAAGTAAGTAGAAAATACTTGAATTTAGTACGGCGTTTTTCTTTCTGTGTGTGGATTAAGATTAGATGATTAGAAATATAAAAAAAATATATGTTTATATTAAAAAAAGAAGAATTCACTAAGAAATAAACTTTCGAGAATTAATTTTTGATTTATTCGTAATTAATGTTCGAGTTATTCGTTAATAGAAATTGATTACTTTCATTATTCAATAAAATAATGGCAAAAAAATTCCTCGATTAAACGAACAATGATTAATCGAGTGGATACTCTAGTAGATAATAAGCTCAAAACTCTCTTACACCTTTAGTTTGACGTTACAAAATTATTTTAATAATTTTTATTCAAATAATATTTTAGAATAAATTTTATTTTAATAATTTTATTCGAATAATATTTTCAAACTATTTTTTGAAATTAATTTATTCGTTTAATATTTATGGAATATTGAAATAAATTCGAATCGAATAATTTCATACGACTAAATTTTTCTTTGAATAATTTTATTTTCATAATTTTCTTAACAATTATATTAAATAATTATTTATTATTTGATTATAATCAATTGAAAATATTTCGAAAGATATTTTTATTGTAATAATTTGACTAAAGTTGCATATTGTCACAGAAATGCCAAAAGCCCCATCTAACGTATTAAAAATTTTACAGGAGAGGCATAAAACTTGCTTCAATAAAAAATATATTGACAATTAGTGCAAAGTTTTACAATACAAGTAAAAAATTACCAACAAATTTATATATTTATTGTAACATTTTGCACTAATTGTCAATATATTTTTTAAATATTTCTATTCGATTAATAAAATACCAACAATGTTGCGTGACATTTTTTTATTTCTTATTCGCCAAGCGTTTAAAGTGAAATTCGCTTCAGTTTTAAGACTCATATATATGTTAATCGCCAAAATTTGATAAACCACAGTCTGTTGGTTTTAGGCTAACTCAAGCTGCATTTTGAAAAATTTTCAAAAACAATATGTTCCTGAAAAATATGAGTTACACATTTACCACGAATACGAATACGAATACCAACAAAAAACAACAAGTTACAAATATTTGCTATTCTTATAATGATATTTTACTTGTACATATATTTGTAGTTTTGAGAAATGATCCCAAATCATGTGGCATCGTCAACAAATAAATTGCAGCGACAATTTAACAGTTAGAAATTCTCCAAAAAACACATGTTTTACTATTCTAATAATTAAGCCGATATCTTGCAAACATATGCAGTGATCACGCACTTGTTGTTCACTTACGTAGAAAACATCCAGAATACTAAAAAGAAATAATCCTTTAATTATTTCCAATCCATAACAATTAAAGTCTAATTAGGAACACTTTAAGTATCAGCTTGAGAGCGTATTGCACTAAACATACAATATGTTGCAACAACATGCTGACTCTTATTCGAATTGCCATACTTTTGACACTTTCTCATGATGACCCAAAGAAAAATTTGAAACCGCAATATTATGACTGTTTCACAGAAAACTAAATGTTTCCATTCTTAATATTCAACACAATACAATAAAAGCAGTTGTATGAGTAATCTTATATGTTGTTTAATTTGTAATTTTTGTTGTGTTGAGTACAACAAAAACAACCAGCCTACAATTACAATTATTTATTTTCCTTTCCTTATACTTACACAGTTTGAGTATCCTTTGGAATCCTGCAGTTATTGTAAGGGTCTTTAACATTTGTTTTTTCTTAAAGCAAAGAATATAGAAGGTAATGACCTCTTCTAGTTGTGCTGTAAGGCTTTTTGTTTCTTTTTATCAGTTGTATGTATGCTACTAAAGCATGTAGGCTTGTGTTTGTGTGTGTATGACAAATATTTGCCAGCTGCTGTAAATTCAAATAATGATGGTTGTCTGATTTTAAGTTGTTAAATTCTTTCGTTTAATTTGATATATTTTGTTACTAATTTGCTTTATTTATTGTAATAAAATTTTTGTTGGATTTCGCATTAGAATCAAGTTTGTTGAAGTGGAAATACATAAACGATCTGTCACCGAACGTTACAATCGAAATTCTGTCTCTGTAAACATTTTGGCTACATAAAACATTATATGAATTTCCAATAATTAAACCAGTCTTTATACTATAATTTTCACCACAACTGTTTAAATCTTATTGCATCACTAACCAAATATCAGTAACAAATTTAAAATCACATTATATTTAAAACACATAATTATCTGCAAAAAAGGATCAGTTATTTCCTTTATAATTTAAATACAGTTAAATACATTTAAACAATTTTCAAAAATCCAGTAGCATTTTGCATAAAAACGTTTACAGTTTTAAGTGTCTTAAGCGTTTAAAGGAATTAGAAAAAAATTAGGTTATATAAAAACCTCTGAAAAAACAACAAATCTTAAATATCATTTCAATTTTATAATTCATGCCCATTTCAAATGTTTTTTCTTCAAAACTATAAAATTTGAAAATTTAAATTTAGAAAAAAAAAACATCAAGGAAATAAAATAAAAACTATAAAGTCTTGTGAAAATTATGCGTGTTATTTAATATATGAATGTTTAAAGTCTTTAGTTTTATATTATAACTATAGACATATGCCCCCGGGCACGCCCACTTAAATTGCGTGCCGCTTTTTTTAATTCTTCGGTTTTTATGTTTTGGTGTTGTTGTTGGTCGTTGGCTGTTACTTTAAGAAACCAAAAGCATTTATTATGTTCGTCCCCCATTATCATCAACAGCCAGGGCAATAAGAACAACAACAGCAAGATCAGGAGCAGCATCATAATTTCATGTTGTTGATACTATTTTTTTTATATATGTGTTGTTCTGAAACAGCAACATTTACAATGTTCATTCAACATACTGGGTTGGCTGCATGTTGAGCAATTAAATTTGCATTTGTTGTTGAGAATGAGAAGAACTGAACAAAAAAAAGTATTCTTAAATTGTTTATAACATCCATTTTTAATATTTTTCTCTTAATATTTACGCTGGAGTCTTGCTCTAGTCTACCAACAAAAACCTCATATTAAAATTGGAAAAAGTCTTCTGGCATAATTCTGTTATTGCAATGCGTAGGAAACATTTATCACTGTAAAATAAAAGTAAAATGTAGAAATGGATTTATTAAAATACCCCCGACGCAATACAACAATAAAAGTTAAAAGTCTTGTGGTGATCAGTTGAGATGATCTTGAGGTACTTTTTTCTATATCAAATGGTATAATATAGGAACAAATAGCCATTAAATCTAATAGCCATATTCAACAAAAGCTTAAGTCTTTACTTTTGTAATGCGACTATTTCCGTTTATCAGCCGTGTCACAGATTCAGTTCGGATTGGTTTTGATTCAGCAGTTGTCGTTCCGAAAAAGTAAATTTTTGGTGCTTTAGATTCCGTTTATTTTGTATTTCGTTCTTACAATTATAAAGTTTTTATACCTTGAGGCGTTTCTTTACTCTTGTTTTTAGATGCAAAGCTCACATTAAGCTTTTTATTAACATGAAAAGCTCATGACCAAATATTTATATGACGCTCCTAAAAGTATGCATGTTTTGTAGTATTTACTGCAAATAATGTCAGTACGAGTTTTTCAATTCAACTTTGAAATGTACAGCCGTGTCACAGATTCCGTTCGGATTGGTTTTGATTCCGTAGTTGTCATTCCGAACAAGTACATTTTTGGTGCTTTAGATTCCGTTTATATTGTACTTCGTTTTTACAATGATAAAGTTTTTATACCTTGAGGCGTTTGATTACTCTTGTTTTTAGATGCAATGCTCACATTAATGTGTTGTTTCCACAATGCAAACAAGCATTGCTTGTCTAAAATTTATATGAAAGGCAATAAATTTTTTGATTGATTTCCATACAAATTTAAGACAAGCAGTGCTAGTTTGCATTGTGGAAACAGCACATAAGCTTTTTATTATCATGGAAAGCTCATGACCAAATATTTATTTGACGCTCCTAAGATTATGCACGTTTTCTTGTGTTCACTGCAAATGATGTCAGTAGAAAAAAGATTTTCAATTCCACTTTGAAATTCAAAAGTGGTTTGACTAAGAAGAAAATTTTCGTTTTTCGTTTGCTGAAGAGGCAACTTACCGCATTGAAACCACTTCCGATCGGAATGGTATTTTGTGACATGACTGTATATGTGATAATCGTAATCAGTTAATTAATATTTTTGGTATATAACAGCTGAATAAAATTATTCGAGAGATTTCTATTCGATTTCTATAGACATACGTTTATTCGAACAATTTTATTCGAACAATTTTATTCGAATAAATTTTTTAGTCGAAAACTCTTTTATTTGAACTATTTTGGTCCGTGTAATTTTATTCGAATATTAATTATACATATATATATATATATATATATATATATATATATATATATATATATATATATATATATATATATATATATATATATATATATATATATATATATATATATATATATATATATATATATATATATATATATATATATATATATATATATATATATATATATATATATATATATATATATATATATATATATATATATATATATATATATATATATATATATATATATATATATATATATATAAATATATTTTAGTCCAAAAATTTTTTGTTTTCAGGAATTAAGTACTTTTTGTTAAATTTCGGTTACCATCTCTGCTGCCTGAGATAAATGATACCTACTATCGTATTTGGAATAAGAAATTCTTAATGCTATATGTTACTGTTGTTTTTTTTTTCTATACAAGAATTCTTCGATTAACTGCAAAAAAGTTTAATTATAGGGTTTTTTCATATTTTGTCAGAACAATTATATATATAAAAATAAAAAAGAAAACAAATGATAAAACAGTTAAGGAAATCATCAATGATCTAAACGAAAGTGCTTAAGTTTAATGACATAACTACAGTGTTGCAAACAAATATATCAAAGCAAGGCAGACAGACAGACTGATAGAGAGGTAGACATTTAAAAAATATAAAACATTTATGTAAACGATTTTAGTGGTCAACTAGTATTCAGAAATAGAAAAGATTTACATAAGATCATCTGATTTATATATAAAAAAAAGTACGTAACAGAAAAATAACTTTCCAGGAAGTGAAATAATGAGTTCTAGCTCATTACATATAGGCATTTCAATGTCAGCGTACGTGACATTTATACGCTTACAAAGTGGAATAGGTTTTGCAAATGTAGAAGTAACTGAAGAAAATTGTAGAGTTATGTTCCATTCAGAGAGTACAATATGTGGAAAAAAATTTATCACATTTGGAGCCCTATCGGCCAAAATATGGAGGGAAATAAGGGCATATCGTACGTGACATATAACTGAAGTGATGTTAAGGTGCATGCAAAAATATGCGAAATTCTTTTTGAATTTCTTGCACTAAGCCAACTATTGTTCCTCTATTATCTGTAAATTTGAAATAAAGAAAACCTTTTTGATGATTTTCCCAAAAAAAAAACATTTATATATAATAGACATATGCAGGAAACTAAATGTTCATGAAACGTTCGCTATAAAATTGTATTCGTTTCATTTCTATTTCATACATATTTATAAATATAAAATGAGAACAATAAACAATCGGTAATTAAGAACCCAATAAAATGAAGTTGGGTTGTTCACATATGGGCATTTCCATGTCAGCGTACGTGACATTTTTACGCCTACAAAGTGCAACAGATTTTGCGAAAATTGGAGTAAGTGAAAAAAAACTTTGTCGTTATATTCCATTCAGAGGGTTCTATGTGTGAAAAAAATAAAATTGTTTACATTTGAAACCCTATTGTCCAAAATAGCGAGGAAAATATGGGCATAGCGTACATGACATAAAATGGAAGTGATGTAAAGGCGCTTGTAAAAATATGCGAAGATATGCGAATTGTGAATTATTTTTCTTTTTTTTTAATTTCTAAAACTACTGCTCTTTATTATCCGTAAATTTGAAATAGAAAAAAACTTTCGGATGATCTTATATTGAACAAAATTTAATAGCGTACGTTACAGAGCGTACGTGACAGATATTTCTCTTATAGTATTCTTAAGTAATGAAATATATTTTTTGTAAATATATGTTAGCATAAAATTAAAAGCAAATGGCGACAGTCTCTTAATGGACAGATGGCGACAGTCTGTTAATTGAGCTTACTAAAATTAGTAGGATTTTCGCTACAGTGTTGTTGCTACTGTCACTGGTAGTGTAGGTAAAGTGCTCTGATGAATAGACTGGGGAGCATATTTACGCAGATAGTCAACTAAAACTTCAAAAACCTAAGTCTGCTGTCAAAACCCTAAGTCTAAGAATGTGTTAGTAGAACATTTTGTATTAGTATTGGTTTCAAATAATATATTCCCAACAGCACCAAAACCATACTTAGTTGTACTAAAAGTATTTTAAAAATTTATATTTTTTAAACACGAATTTTTGTTGTTATATAAAATTAATTTTGCATTAATTAATGAAAATATGTTAAGAATCAATTTTGATGCATTTCAGCTCAAAAAATTTTGATTTGCTTAAAATTTCTTTGCATTTTTTCTATTTGGCACTAAAAAAAATTGTCCCAAATAGTAACAAAAATGCAATACTGTTGAATGAAAAACAAAACGGTTGAAAACTTTGATAAATTTCAACACACAAATGTCAACAATATTAAAAAAATATTTCAAAATTACAGCAAGAAGACACATAAAATTTATTACAAGCAAATAAAATAAAATAGTGTTTGTGTGTGCAAAAAAAATATAATTTTAGTGCATTTTCAAGTACAAAAATTACGCTCTCTGATGAGTGTTGAGTTGCCTCTCTCAGTGTGATGGATAACAATATACCCATAGGTGTAAAGAGAGTTGTAAATTTTTTTGACAATAGGCCAGTTGACCATCTCTACATATAGTCTATGCTTGGTAGTCTCGAAACAGCTGTCAGTTCTACCTTCCGTACATCCAAATTTTTCTTTGAATGTTCATTATTTACGTGCTTTAGAATTTCTTTCTTAAATAAAAAATAATTTGCTCGAAAGATTAAATTAAAAATTAACTTAAGCCAAACTAATTAAATAACTTTCGATAAAGACCATAGAGTTCGACTAAAAATTCATAACTCAATTATTAAAAACATATAAAAAATATGTATTTGGTGATAATAGCAATAAAAATAATCAAGCTTCAAGTTCATTTCATAGTTCATACTATGTACTTAGGGCGCTGAATTGTAGTAAGTACATACTAATTAATTTGAAATTTTTTGGCTTAATGAATACGCAGTTCAAGAGTCATTTATATGCTGACTATCATGATATGAAAACAGATTAAGTTTTTTTTGTTTCTGAAATTTGATAAAAATTTTGCCATTGGCCATTTGCATTTAGTTGCATTTGTAATACTACAATAACATACGTGACGCACTTTAAATGATTATTACACCAAATTGAAAAAAATGGCGATCAATATTTGTTTGCGACATATATCTTGCTTTAAATTTTATTTTGAAACAGTTGCGACTGGTCAACTCAAATGAGGTAGATAAATAAAATTTTTGCACTACGTACGTGACATTAGAAGAGCATCTAAAGAAAATCAAAAATATACAGCTAATCGAACTCTATCTTTTATCTTTCCTCACACACCTTGATCTTTTAAGTTGGAACATTAATTTTAAAGTATAATTGCAATGCTACAAACTGAATTTAGTCGCTAGAAAAGCGAAAATAGTTTATTGCAATGTCTTAAAATTAGTCAAAGAGACAATCAGTCTTAGCTGTTATTTTTGATATTTAAAAATTATAGTAAGGTATAAATACTTCTGTATATCAAAATTTGATTGTTTTTTTCCTCTTTACCATATCTTAAAAAAAATTTTAAGTGTTTTAATTTTTTCAGTCGGGGTTGTCATATCCATGAAAATGCCCATATCTATAAACTTTATTAAGATGAAAGAGTAATAAATTGATGAAATCATTAAACTGAGGCTGGAGTATCGAAAACAAATGTTTCAAAATGTTACAGTGTAATATTAAACTAAATACGTTGTCTTTGCTTATACAAGAAATGTTTCAATTTAAAACGAATAGATAAATTTGTCAACAGGTAATAAAAAAATATTCGCAGGAAATTATTATAAGTTTGCCTTGTTAGTAGTGTCATATGATATATTTAATAAAGCAACTAATTATGATTTGCTATAATTTGTTCTACTCTCATGCACCCTTAACTTAACACAAAAAACACAATAGAAAAAAATATCGTGAATTAAAAGCTTAAATTACATAATAATCATAATAATTTATAATTCATATACAAAGTTAACAATTCTGCAACATTGAAATGAACATAATAAAAAAGGACTTAATGCAAAGAAACCCTTTCGATACAAATTTAATAAAAACTTCCGAACGGATGTACATAGTAGCAGCCCATAATAAAATACCAATAATGAATGTGTAACTTCACTCCATACACACGGTGTCAATTAAACTTCATTCAAGGTGTTAAGTGTCATCAGAGAGAGAGAGAAAAAAAAAAAAACAGAAGAAGCGAACGACAAAATCACGTGCTTGTTAACAGAATCGAAAAACAAAAAGGATAAGAAATCAGATACCTTAACATTGTAAAGATATTTAAATATTAAAATTTTATTACAGAAAAAATGCACACCCACAACAATCTGTTGAAGGAATAAAAAAGGTTGAAAGGAAAACAAAATATAAATCCCTAAAATCTAAAAAAATAGCTGAGCGCCAAAAGTTTTTTTTTCGACTACAGCTCGTGACATAAAGGCCTTATGATGAGCGTTTGGTGTGACTAATAGTATTCAGAAGTAGTTATCGCAGCCGTTACTCAGTGCACTTTACTGCTTTGGCAAAAATTCACGCACACTCATGTAATTGTAATCAATTAAAACAGAACTCTTTAGGAATGCTTTCTTATGGCCTTAAATTGGTGCACAGAAAGAAAAACGTAGTACTAAATTTAAGTATTTTCTACTTACTTTAAGTATTCTTAAATTATGTACAATAATTGTATTTATTTGTTTGTAAAAAAAATTTTCAGTTAAATGGTTTTATTGTAATGAAACATAATAATGATGCAAATAATGCACTAACAGCTAAAAATAATTATGTAGTACCAGGTGCCAGCTACCACACCACTCTCCTCACCAACATAGGGCATTGATCAGACAAAAATCAAAACGTTGGGGCATTGTTGACTATAGATAACCGAAAGTAGATGCGCCCCACGGTTTTACTTTTAGTCTGATCAATATCCTATGTTGGTGAGGAGAGTGGTGTGGTAGCTGGCACCAGGTACTACATAATTATTTTTAGCTTTTAGTGCATTACCTCCATCATTATTATGTTTCATTACAATAAAACCATTTAACTTAAAATTTTTTTTTATATATTTTATTTTAAATTTTTTTTTTAGCTTTTTACTTTATCTACTAAACTCTATGATCTGCTATTTATGCATGAATATAACCCTCTCCCCCTTTTTGTACTGGCCGCCTTTTTGGAATTGGAAATTTTTCATTGCGTACTGTATTCTACTAGTCAAACCCTTTCATTTGAAATCCATATTGGAGTGTTTATAGACAAATAACTAAATCACCATTTTGTGGTGGCTAAAACTAAGTATCACTTTTTACGGGTGTAGCACCGCCCACTTTTTAATTATAAAATTGTATAGTCATTGTTAGTAAAGGTGTCCAGCGAATCTCAGATCAATCGGTTAACAGGAAAGGGCTTAAACGAAGTACTACTTTTTACAGGCGTGGCGCCGCCCACTTTTTTATATACAAAATTGTATAGTCATTGTAAGTAAAGGTGTCCTGCAAATCTCAGATTAATCAGTTAACAGGATAAGGCTAAAACTAAGTACTACATTTTATGGGCGTGGCGCCGCCAACTTTTTGAAATACAAAAGTGTAGAGTAATTATAAGTAAAGGCGTCCACTAAATCTCAGATCAATCGGTTAACAGGAAAGGGCTATAACTAAGTACCAATTTTTATGGGCGTGGCGCCAACCACGTTTCTAATCACAATATTAAATTGTCACCAAAGCTGCAGGCGCTTACAAAATTTCAGATCAATCGGTCAACAGGAAGACATAAACGCGACATACTCCACATACTGCACAAACAGGGTAAGTTGAAGAAAACCACTTAATACCCGGGATTGCGGTACTTTTGAAACCGGATGGGATTACTTTAAGTACGGATGGACTGATATATTTTCAATGTGGCTACTTAAAAGCATATTGGGAATTTTGTGTACATAAAATAAAAAAGCTTTATTTTTCACATTTTTTAAGTGTAATAAGATCTAGATTTAATTAATTCATCAAAATAGATTACCTATCCTAAAATGGCTGACCTTATGTTAAGACTTTTTTGAGAACATTTTTAGTTTGTGTTCAACGGGAAAAGCAGTTGGTTGCGATCGCTGGTTAGTTTATAAAACATCAATTTGCAAAAGATTTCATTCTTCCATCAACTGCCAGCATCTTCCAAAATTTCGACACGAGCTATAAACCAAAACAAACAAATTATATTCTAAACAAAGAGGATACAAAAAACCACCCTCATAATATGAAGCTGCACTCTCACCATACCTTTTACTATATCCATACAACTATTGTTAAAATATCTTCTTTCCTTCCTTCATAATTTCGTTCACCCTCGATCACCTGAACAAAATCACGAAAGAAGACACAGAAAAAATAATAATAAATTCTTATTTGTTTAAAGATTTTGTGTCTTTCATTCATACCAAATGTTTGTTTATGCTACATTTGTTTGAGTGTATGTGAGTACGCATGTTTTCCAGTGTCTTGTTTAAATTTATTCTTAAATCATAGAAATTCTCTACAGCTTGTCTCTTGTCAGCTGTTGCAACTTTTGTTATAAAAAAATTTTCTTTTGTGTGCAAAGCAAAAAAATTTACGATTTTGCGCGCCAGATTCTGTCCTACATTTGGAGATATAATTTTTAAAAGAAACAAATTGCGATCATTTTCAAAGACCGGCTGTATTCGCAGATCTCTATTTGAGAATAAGAAAACACAATGTTAAAATATTAGTTTTTGAAACAGATGAAAATATGAATAAATTTTAGATGTTAATTTTTATTATAAAATAGGCGATAAGTAAATCGAGCCATATGATCTTGTGTGGAGCTCTTATATTCACGATACCAAGTTGGCACTACGAATAAATCTAATCAGCCAATTCAAAGGGAAACCATAATCTTATTTTGGAGCTATGGAAACTTAGCCTAGAGTCTTTGTTCTATGGAATCTTATAGCTTAACATTCACAGAGTCCATGCTCGGATGTCTCTTCATGCATTTGTTAGGAATATGCAATGTTTGGTCTCCGAGTTCCTTTTAAAAACTGATGGTATCTTACACCACAATGTTCCATATACCAATCTTAGATTAACCTCAACTCCTTTTTATTGATCATCAGAAAACTTTGGGATTTTCCCCAAAGGCAGTGAATTAAAACGTTGCGCTTGTTGGAGACCCCATTGGTGAACGAATTCTGACGCATCTCAGAATGCAGCCTCCTCTTTAGCAAAAGTATTGTGGATGCACTTCCAGCTCTTCTGTTTGCTAAACAACCAGACCTTTTGTATCCGCCCACATGGCCAGAAACCCATAATAATATAAGTTTGTTACAAGCACCAATTTTATTTAGAGATGCAATACAATCCATTGCAACCCACAATCCCAACTCATATAATTCTTAGACCTTGAGCGCTGCCTGGTTGTCTGACGTCAGATAAATGTTTATTCCTCTTATCGTTCTCTTCAAATAATCCATATATCAAATGAAGATGGTGTATACTCCGACGAAAATATAGCTAGTTATTTTCTTATGGAAATATCCCACTGCAGATTTCTGTAACGGACTCCTGCTCCCGTATCGCTATTTTTAGGGTTCCGTACACCAAAAGTGTAAAGGAACCCTATTGTTTTCACTATGCTGTCCGTCTGTCTGTCTGCCTGCCTAACTGTCCGTCTGTCGGTCTGTTTGTCTGTCCGCCGCAGGCTGTTTTCTCGGGAACCATAAGAGCTACGGACCTGAAATTTTCACAGAATATGTAAAACTTTTGCCGCTACAACAACAAATATATGACACTTAAAATTAAAAGGTGTTCTAAAGCGAGCACCGAAACATGTTGAAATACTAATGTAATATACAGACACTTATATATAGTCACTTTAAATTTTCAAAGTTAGTGTTAATTGGTGTAGTCTGTAGAATAGACTACACCAATTAACACTGATATTTAAAACAATAAAAATTACAGGGTGTTCTATCAGTTAATGTAATTTTACTAGGTAATTTAGACAATATGCTGTATCTTGGTAAGCTCTTGAAGTTTTCAAACACGCTAAAACTAAAAAAAACCCAAAATTGAAAAAAAATTTCCAAAAGAAAAATCGCCAAAATGAAAAAAGCGCTTAAAGGAAAAAGCACCAAAATTAAAAAAAATTGCTAAAATGCAAGATACCACCAAAACTAAAAACATTGCAAAAAATTACAACAAAAAAAAAAACGCCAAAAACCGAAAAAGTCGTCAAAACGAAAAAAAGCACTACAACATAAAAAATCGCTAAAACTAAATATATCATCAAAAAACGAAAAAATTGCAAAAAATGAAAAATATCAACAAAACGAAAAAAAAGCGGCCAAACAAAAAAAAAAAACGCCAAAACTGAAAAATCGCCAAAACTAATTAAATCGCCAAAACAAAAAAAAAAAAGTTTTAAAACAAAACAAAAAATCACAAAAAAACCGCTAAAACTGAAAAAAAGTGCCAAAACTAAAATAAATCGCTAAAACTAAAAATATCGTCAAAAAGCGAAAAAAACGTTAAAACAAAAATTAAACGCCAAAACTAAAAAACCGGCAAAAAACATTGCAAAAACCAAAAATCGCCAAAAACGAAAAAATTGCCAGAACGAAAAAAAAAGTTGCTTAACCAAAAAAAAAGATCGCTAAAGCTAAAAAAATCACCAAGAACCAAAAAAAAGTTCCCAGAACCGAAAAAAGCGCCAAACTGAAAAAATTCGCCACAACTTTTTAAAAAAGTGAATAAAATCCTAAAAAAAAACGTTAAAACCAATAAATCCCCAAAACTAAAAAAATCGGCAAAAAAATTAAAAAAAAAAACGAAAAATTGTTAAAAAAAAAAACGAAAAATACTTAAAAAAAACTAATATTAAACAAAAAAGCACAACGAAAAAACTTCCAAAATTAAAAAAGGAGGAAAATGAAAAGGGAGATACATATGTGTATTCGTACGGAACCCTTCGTGTGCGAGTCAAAGTCGCACTTTACTTAATTTTTTCTGTTTGGAGCCGACAGTGAACCAAATCAGCTCGACATTTTCGTATCAACAAGATTAATTCAACCATTCATGGCTGCTATGAATAAGGAAGGACATGGTAGCTCAGATAACTTAATAAAAGGGTCGTTAAAAAAAACTTTAAATAATCGGATATGCTTTATCAGATCGCTACTCAATTTAGTAGAAATAGCCGGTAACCCAAATGCGTTTCTTTAAGCTTCCTCCTTAAAAGAAAGAACTCTGAGCATATATTGAACAAGTCCTCATTGCGCAGTGGTTGATAAATATATGAGGCAATAGATCATAGGGAAAAACAATTTCGCTGCGACGTATTATACATTTGGCCAGCAAACCAAAGCAGTATAAGCAAAAATATGTCTTGTTATGGTTTGACTACTCGCGTTTCACCCGTATTCTGAGACCGATCAGCCCGGCTCCATTTATTTATTTATTATAACTCTTTGAGTATTATAGGAAAAGTATTGATTCCAAGTGAGTGGCTTATCAAAAATAGCCCTCAGATATATTAATTCATCAAGGCGAGATCGATAATTGAGCATGAATGTGACCGCTGTATGGGTGTAAAGGTTCTTCTTTTGGTAAGTGATACAAATATATTTTTTGTCGGGCTAATTATCAAACCTATATTATTACGCTACTTTGTAGTTAGATATAGAGGCTTGCACACTCTATGTGATATGGTTCCGTCCTTAATATCTAACCAATAATAGTTCTAGATCATTGTCATAGCCATAAGCCAGGTTTTTAAAGATTTAAGTATTTCATCGATGACAAATGTCTGCTGAAGAGATGATGAAACTCTACCTACTGGGACACCTTTGGTTACTTTTCGTTGGGACATTAAGTTATTTTAGCACTCCATATATAATATAAAAAATATACGTCCAGTAGGACTGTGGTGAGCTTACGTCATTGGCATATCTGAGGCAGATGGATGGCAGAACAGCAAATCCAAAATAAAAAACAACAAGAAGGTTAACACAAAAGACATAAAAGAAAAAGTGAATATCAAATTGAATACACCTCTAAGAGTGGGAGTATGAATTGATTAAATGTAAATGATATTAAACTCTTGACTGCAAACCACCAGCAGCGGGAGCTATCGAAACATGTCAGTTCAACCCTCCGTGTATACATGATTAAAACTTATCTCTAAATAAAAATTAAATTAAACTAAACTCAAGCCAAAATAATTAAATTTCTTTGGATATAAACCCATACACTCATAGAAAAAACAGTAGGAAATCAACAATTTCAATCTTAATTCAACAAAAAACAGCTATGAAAGAAAAGCAGCTAAAGTTGGAAATGGTATATTCAACAATGTTCAACATAAAAACAATGTTAATCCAAAATCAAGGTGGACTTAACGCTAATTTAAAATTGCTCAACATTAAATCAAAAATATGGTATCTTTAAATCAAATATGAGCAACGTTATATCAAAAAAGTTCTTGGTTGTTTCAAAGAAGAAAAATTTTCAAATCAAATATGCAAAATTTTGAATCAAGGTTGTATAACTTATTTTTAAATTAGTAGCGTTTTTGAACTGAAAACGTTCAACGTTGATTTAAAGTTGGTACCGTTCCACTACAGTGGGACAGTAACTTATATTTTTAAAAACTTGTACTTACTTTTATTTTATTACTTTTCTTAACTGAAATATACAATTATTGTATATGTAGGTATTTTTAAAAATTGATTAAACATTTACATATTTAAAATGCATTTTTAAGCGGATATAAGTTTTAACATACCAGTTCAGGAGCTCCGGAATTCGAGCATTTAAACCATGTGGTTAGAAAATCAATGTTGCTTACACATTTTAAATCCTTTTCTAATAATTTCCATTTTTCGCAGACATCTTGCTAGTTAGAGTTAGAGAGGTTTTTATACGTTTGCATCGAGCATTAACATATTTGGGGTAGGTATAACGTGCCGCTGGGACTCTTTTTACCTTTGCGCGGAATAGAGTAATACTCCTGTGTAATTAATTAATTTAAATAAAGATTAATACATATTTGTAAACTAGAGCTTTACCTTCGCAACTGCTTCACTGGGAAAAATTCAAAAATATCATTTACAAAGAAGTCATTTCATTTTATGGATATCTTATTGCAGACAACTTCCTCGATCTGTTAGCTTTTCACATTCCTTATATATCTTCAGACAGGATTGTTCTTTGGATGTTTGCTTTAATATAACTAGAAAATCCTTTAAAATTTAATATGTCGATAAATTATATATGTATGTATCATATAAAAAATGAAATCACCTTATTTAAAACATGTCTCATTGATGAATTAGAGGAAGATGGTGAAGGGGACATTTGGAAAATCTCTGTTAATCCAGTCTTGGACTTTATTTGGGTTTGAAGTAGTTTCATCGTGTATTTCAAACTGCAATGAAATGTAAAAAATATAATCTACATACATATGAATTGTTAGATAACGTCATGTAATATTTATAGTATTTACTTCTTTTTTACGCCACTAAATAATTTTTCTCCAAACTTTACTCAAAGACCTAAGTGTGGGATTGCTTCGATAATTTCTTCTTTTTGAATGTCGTGCACTTCATAAATAAGCTTAAAGTTTTCACTTAGTTATTATTATTAATTTAATTTTTCATAAAAATATCCACTTTTTATGGCTGTAAATATTTTTTTACCCTATTTAACTCGCAGCATACATGTATATAATATTTTGCAATAACACTTATTTCAAAGGATCCCAACTTTAAATCGTTGTCGCACAACCTTAAATTAAAGTCGAACATCTTGAAATCAACAATGCATCATTAATTTAATCATTGATCAGCATTAATTTATTATTGTTTTACCATGAAAATGAATTCAACAATGCTCGACTTCATTTCAAATATGAAAAAGCTTTCATTTAAAACCATAAGCCTTTGAATTAACAGGAAACATTTTTAATTAAAAGGCTCACGGTTTCAAATAACACCTTTTACATATTCGAATCGATGTCAGTATGTTTTTGTTTCAAGGTAGACTTTGTTGAAATTTGAGTCTTAGAAATCAAAGCTGTTCTTGATTATTAATTCAATGTTGAATGTTTTCAAATTAGGAAAAAACTTCTTTGTTTTAAAGATAAATGCGAGTTTTAATGTTTTAATACGTTGATTTCATGTGGTTTTACTTAATATCGAAGTTGTTTTTTCTTCAATTAACGTTAAAATGCTCAAAGCTTAAACATTTTTGTTTCAACAACGATATGCTTCGATTTTAAGTTGCGATTTTTCTCTTAGTGTACATTTCAAATAAAACTGATAACTTGAAATAAAAAAAATGTAAGCAGGTGGACCAATCTGGAGGTCTGTGCTTAAATCTGAAATGAGAATTTTACAAATCGGTTTATAGAGAAGCTGATATAAGTACCCTGCGGAAAATTTGGTGACAATTGATCCAAAAGTACTCGTCCTATGACTTGAGAAAATGAGACTGGTACCAAAAATAAGGAGTAGTGAATGGTGAAAAGAGACATATTGTGTAAATGGTCACATATTAACCATTTTCAGTCAATTTAGTTCGTATTGCGGATAGTATTGTAGTAAACGGCACTGAACAAATTCGATGCAGCTGGATCTAAGGCCTATCACATAGTATCTAAAAAATATTAATTGTCTCACTTCAATAAGACTGCCATGCCACTCAGGAACCTGTTTCGTAACTATATTCAAATATTAATTCCAGCTTAACTGGTATTTATAACATTGAAATATAAGCTCCCCTGTGGTCGAGTGGGTAGTGTACTAGCCTGTCATGCCGAAGGTTGTTGGTTCGAATCCCACCAAAGACACCGCTTAAAAATAAAATACAATTTCTAGTTGGATTTGTAGCAATAAAAAAATAAATTAATCGATAATTACAGCTGAATTTTGGAATAATATTTATATATAATCTATATTATTCGACACCGATTAGGACTTCATAAGATAGTTCAGAGACAAGTTACAAGGTGCATATAAAGTATCAATTAACCCCATCCTAGGCCATCCCCATGTAAAAGTGGCTGGTCCGCTTCATAGGAAGTGTTAGAACTCGGACTGGTCCCTACCACCTGGGAACCGGTCACGTGACTGGTTTTGTGTCAGTTCCATTTACCGTAGGGTATGTATATGTATGTACCTGTGGAATGTCATCCAATGGTGTAGTCCATTCTTAATAAAAAACATATCATGATTTTTTTATTTTAACCAGATTGATATCCGTATTTAATTTGCGTTACAGCCAAATCAACACTATCTGGTACGAAAACAAAAAAGACCTTGAAAATTTGGAGCTCAATTAATGATTTATTCTGCAATTCCTTAATTCTATGCTATTACAAAGGCCATATGAGAATCGGCACATTCAAATATAAAACGTTTACTTGTTTTAACTAATAGCAAATCTAGGAGCCCAATTGCTACTTAGAAGCTACATATCATTTGATATGATTTTAAAAAATCTTCCCACAAAAAAAGACGGAAGTTGTTCAAAACGCATTGCCCTCTCATTGCATACTAAGAAGTACAAGCTGTGAATTCAACATTCTAGGAGTATTTTTTTTTTGTTAGCAATATTTGTTCTATATAAAATTTCATATGCCTAAAGTTTAGGTCCTTGGATCACTTCCGTGGTATAATACCAACTGTTAAATTTATTGATGGTTCACCAGAAAATTAACTGCTTTCAGTTCAGTTCATCATTAGTTTTCCAACAGTTTTGTATTGTTGTTTTATTCTAGTTTTAATATTAAACATATTATTTAAAATTTATCTCAAAACATTTTAATACAACAACAAAACGAGTAGTAAGTAGCCCATGCTAGTAATTAATAAAATAATTTTTTTTTGTTATCTTTTTAAAAACATTAATCTTATTCTGCTGTTAAAACCAGTTTTTCTTCTAACCCAAGTGCGCAGTTAAAACAGGCGTTTCTTTAGAAAAGAAAACACCACCCCAAAAAACTATATACATGCCTGTAGCAGCAGCACCCCTTTTATCAAACAACTGCTTAAGAAAATGCGCAATTTTTTGACAGTATTTTGAAATTGAATTAAATTTTCAAGAGGGTGCTTTTGCTCACATAATGGGTACACAATTTAAAACTAGCAAAGGTGATCATAAGACCCCACCACCCATTCAAAGGAACATTAATTCAATGTGATAGCAAGCACTATATGGCCCAATAAAGGAATTCACGCTTTAGATATCAAATATAATAAATAAATTCTTTCTTTAAACTAGACAAAGAAATGAAAAGCTTTTCATCTATTTCCAAAATATTACGCGCAATAGCACAGCTGTGCAAAGTACAAATTAAAAATTTTACAGTCGAGGTAAGGAACATTAAAAGTGAAGAATAAATATTTTATTTAAAGATGCGCAGTTAAGGAATTTCGCATACTTTATGGGAATTTATGAGTTCTTGTTGCTAAGCAAGCTTTTGTCATACTTTAGTTGTTTGAATGAGTATAATAGACGTCCTTAGATTATAAAATGTCAGAACTTATTTTTTTTTAATTTGTGGCAGTGAAATACATTTATATCATTACATTAATATAGAAACGCCTTAACTTAATATATTTTTTCAAATCGAGTTTTTCGCATATTTCATTAGATTAGAGGTTCGTTCTTCTATCGAAATATGCAAAAACTTGATTTAAAGAAAATAATGAGTTAGGGCGTTTCTATATTAAGGTAATGATATGTATATTGAAATATATTTTTTAAATCCTTTCCTTTCTTTTTCCATTGCTTTTTTTATACATAAATTTTTGGCCAATTTTTAAGGAATACTCTGATGTAATCTTAAAGTCTCAGCTATAAACCTAAATATCATATCATGGCATACGTGTTTAACATGCGTAATTGTCTTGTAATTCCATATGTCTTATTCAGACTATGAACTTTTTTTCTTCAATTTTATTTTTGTTAAAAAACTCTATAATAAATTTGTAACAAATCTTTCAATTTGCATACGAGCATTTAACTTATTTGTGTTGCTTCTGCTTTTCCTGCTTATTTTTCACTTGGTTACAGCACGTGTTCCTAACACTATTCAAATGTCTATCAATTGTTTAAAATGTGTTGTCTTCCTAAAGACATTTTGAGTATTTTATGTTTAAATTTTCATCTTGGGCTTTTGCCTGGCATAACAAGCCAGCAATCATTATGGCTGGTGTAAAAGAGAAATTGTGGTGTTACATCTGTTTGGACATCTTGTCTTGCTTGTCTGTGTTGTATAACCATTTTGTATATACCCGTATATATATATTTTTTTAAATTCCTTTTAAAATTCCTTTTTTTTTTGTTGGAAACGCATTGAAATGTCAATTGGTCCTTGTTAAGAATGTCCAGGAGTGACATGAAATTACTATTCGTATTGGATATGGTGATTAACTATTGGAATGAAATTATCAAATAAGAAACCAATTGAAGTGTGCTCGCTTGTAGAAAAAAAGATTGTGAATAAAACAAAAGACTTAAGACACAAACCATTTTTGGCGTATTTTTGTTCAATAAAAAATAGCAAATATTTTCGAAGAAAAAAACAAAAGCCAACAATTATTTTGATAATATTAAATTTTATTTAAAATTGGTCGCTAGAAGATGTTGTTATCTAAAATAATTATTAAGAAATTTTCCTTTGACCAGATTTTTTGATTAACTTATTTATTTATTAAATAATACATTTTATTACATGGTGCAGAAGCGGCAGAGATAATAAAATTTCGCGAACCTTGGTGAGACGGCTATGGAGAGACTAATTAATTCTTTCGAGAGAGATTTATAGCAAGATTTCCTATCCTAGATAGCACCCAACATGCAATCGACAAAGCTAATTTTTGCATAGTTAAATACCATTTCCAAGGACATCCTATGGAGTGTACGGAAGCGGCCCCTGTAATCATTACACAAGCCACGAAAATAAATAAGGTATACGTAACTATTATACCACCTTCGGTTTTATTAAAAACACTGCCAAGACTGATTGATATATACGTCAGGGGACTTTTCTTTCCAGTACACTTTAGTGGTTATTTATTTTTTATTAATTATCAAATGCAAATATTTTTTATTAATTATTAAATGGTAAATACATTTAATAAACTTAAAAAAGGCGTGTGAGAACAATAGGTGTTAAGGAACTAAATCTCAAAAAATCTTAATTTTGGGAAAAAAATCTTCAAATCTTATTTTGACCCAAAAATCTTCAAAATAAAGGTAAAATCTTAATTCTCGCATCGCTATTCCCGCCTATTTAAAAACAATGTTTTGACTGATTGGTTGGTGCGTTGGATATCAAACCAGAAGGAGCTTAGTTCGACCCCCAGATGAGATTAAAATAACAAACAGTAAGTACAAATAAAAAATTAATAATAATAATTACGAAAACGAAATTAATAAGTATTCAACATTATGTTTCCATTTGGAACAAACACATTTATGCACCATTCTGTCTAATCCACAGCGCACATTTTTCCATTTTTTAATTAAATATTTTAATTGAACTTTTAATTGTTAGAATTAAATATTTAATTAAATTTGGTATTAAAAATGTAATTGATATTAACAATTCGTTTACTAGTACAAAATTAATTAATTTTTAATTGCCACAACGAATTATTTTAATTGAAATAAATTTTAACTCTTTTCTGTACATGACTATATGCCTGATTATTATTAATTTTTTTCTTTAATCTACTACATTTTTTTCATTTTAATAAAGCAACTTGAAATTAATATCATAATGCCAACTTCCAGCTGTGGTAGAAAGCTAACCGATATGTCAAAAAATAAAAAAATAACATTATTGTGTATAGTTTAACGATAAGTAGCTTTATCAGTTATTCGAAATCGAATGGATGACTTGTTTCCCCTTCGAAGTTCCACCCAATTGTGAATAGATATTGTAGAGCTGTATCTTCTAATCTGCTAGAGATATCTTAAAAAGATTTTGCACACGTCTTGCGAAGGTTTTCTTAACAAAATAGTTCATTAGAAATACGTTGATGGCTTTGTTAGCAATACAGGAACATGTTGATACCAAGTGAGTGACTTGTCGAGAATGCCCCTAAGGTATTTTACTTCGCTGGAGAGCCTGCTAAACGAACCATTTAAGATAGGTTCTATGATTCTAAGATTTCTTCGTCTGGTAAAAGGTTTAATGATTGCCTTTTCTGGGTTAATGGACAACCCACTATCTTTGCATGATTTAGAGCTTCTTGTATCCTTTCACAGACAGAGAGAGAGAGAGAGAGAGAGAAAAAACTTATTAACTGTAATGAAGTATAGTTCTGTGTTTAAATTTCGTTTCCCATCTGAATCCCTTATCTTCATTGCACATGTCATCAATACTTAATAATATAATTTTTTAAGTTGACTTAAAATTATTTTGTATAAAATGGAAAAATATTATAATAACAGATACGAGACTAACTACAAAATACAATGACATTTTAACACTTGTTGTCAACTTGTCTGTAATACTATCAATGACAACCAAAGACAAACGCGTATATTTTTACGCACATCACACAAATACACTTATAAATATGTATACATTTTCCTAAGAAAAGTAACTTTGCAGAGCCAAGCTGGATAGAAATCACTTGTCAGCTATATGCAAATCGCCTAAGCTATAACATGAGCTTTGAAACTACTATTTCTGCTCATTCATATAAAAACCTTAACAAAAACTCTTTCACAAAGACCATCAGAAGCAGCTTAATGCTGACAATGCACAAACATGTATTAGAGCAAAGTTATAAATTTTAGGACACAAATGTTGCACGTACAATAAAGAAAGAAATAAAGAATGAAAAAAATGGACACACACAAAACTTAAACGCAAGTTTGGTGTTGAATGCTGAATTAAAATGTTTTTGTATGCGTATAGAGGAGTGAGGTGTGAAGACTATGAAGAAATAATAATGAAAAAAAAAACTGGCGAGATCTATGAGCGAAATGTGATATTTCACACGATTTATGGTTACAATGCTGTTAACACAACAGCAGACAACACTTGAAAAAAAAAATAAAAACAAAAACTATAATGAAAAAATCAGCTATGAACAGTATTACGTATATAATGACAATAGGCAGAAGACATATTTAGCGATGGAAGGATAGATAGACGGACGACACATACGCAAAAGTAAGAAGATTTTTGTTGCTTGCAACAACAATCAGTTTCCCCAAAAAGAAAATCCAGCTCCCACTGGCACTTTGATACCTGTAATTTTGTATAAAAGATCTGCTAGACCTTTTCTTTCTATGGATTTTGTGAGTCTAGTCCAATAGCACAGTCTCTCTTAAGACAGTGTTTTAACTAATACCAAAAGCTAAACACAAACACACACACACACACACACACACATACTCACGCTTTTATATGACTTCTTCTGGCTGAGGGGTTTAGTGGACTTTTAAGTTTTTATACTCGTATTTACTTCATTATAACAACAAAACATAAGTTCTGTATTTTCCTGTAAATTTGTGTTATTGTTGTTGTAGTTGGTGTTGTTTGCTGTTTAAGCAAAGTCTTTATTTTTGAGCGGCTTAAAGTCTTTCTATTCCCAGGCGATAAGTAATGAGACCACACACGTTGAATGTTATGTTTGCTGGATTTTTTTTTGTTCTACAGCTCTGTCCGTCTTCATGTTGAGCTATCTGTCGGTTATTGTGTACTCGTAGAAGTTTTTTTTTAGTATGTTATGCTCCTGTTGTTGCTGTGATTGTCTTGTTGACATTATCAGCCCCTGTATGTTCAGAAATACACTTAAAGAAATGAAAAGTTTGCATGTTGGCATAACGAGTGCAAGCTAGCATAACGAGTTCTACTGGTCAATTTGACATTATAAATCAGTGTACAATGATTTTTAATGTCCATTTGCATGGAAAAACTCTTTAAGCTCCAGTGCAATTGCGTCACCAAATTTCTTACCAAGAAATTTTTCCCAACCTCTACATTTCGAGAGAAAGAAACTTTAACTTCCCTCATATGAAATGCATTAGAGAAGTTAGGGTCTCTTATGCTTTACTACAGTTATTCACTCGTAGAAAAAAAAACGGAAGAAGGCAAAGTAAAATGCATTGCAGATTTTAAAACTGCACTCGAAATAAAACAATAGGTAGATCTAACCAATTTAAATAGTTAACCTACTGTTAATGTAAATTGTAGTTTAAATTTTTATGAAATAACAACTTTCATTGGTTAAAATAAATTTTTAAAGTTGTAAGTCATTTCATGTATATCCTTACTTTGTGCTATCGTTATTCACAAGATGACTTGGCTGAGATGGTAAAGGCGTCCGGCTCATAAACATGAGAGCCTAAGTTCAAGACCGAATTATTACATTTTACTGAATGGTAAAATATAAATTTGGGCAAAGCGACGTTTGAAAATGAAAATTATTTAATTTCTAAAAATTTTTCTGGTTAAAATTACCAATTTAAAATAATAACAATGAAAATAGTTATTTTACAAAAATTACTGTATTTAAGTCAAGAAAGTATCCACATGTCTATGTATACTTTGTACTATCATTATATAACAAGATGAGTTAGCTGAGATAGTAAAGGCGTCCGGTTTATCCATATGAGAACCTAAGTTCAAACCCAAAAAATTACAAAACAAAAATTTTTTTTTAAACAAACACTCCTACTACTTAAGCCGTAGCAGGCATCGATCCTGCGACCTTCCAGTTAGTAGTTTTACACACTATCAAGTAAACTACAATTCCATTGGTAAATTTTTACTGTATTTTATGGGTTGGCGCAATTCTAATCTATGAAATTGGCTAGATTTAATATTATATTTTGAGTGTTGATAAAAAAAATGCTATGAGATAGAATGATTTATAAATTATTTAATTGGTTTTATTATTGCAGAAAATGTTCCGAAATATTTGCCAAACTTTAGCTAGTTTTAGAAAATGTAACTAACTCAATGTCGGCCTCCGGAAGATAAGCGGGTCTGTTCTGTAAACCGAATCCGAGTAAATTTCTCGTTTTCCAAAAATAAATAATGCCCCCCCCCCGAATCTCCGCCCTATTGATGTATTTTAGATCATATACAGTAAATTAATAAGATAAGATATTTTAAGATCTAAAAGATATGAAACCGCAAAAAAGTCTGAAAAATCTTTGCTATTAGTGGATTTAATGCCTGTTCGCCGATGTCGAAGGAGTTCTTTCTTTCGTAAATGTAAGTTCGACATCGGCGAATAGGCAGTTCATTTCTCTAAGTCGAGCGTTGTTAAATAGCCTCGGTTTATAGAACAGGCAGAAAGGTCTCTTTTTATCAGGATCATGACATATACATATTAACTTCAATGTTCCTTTTTGTTAACTGTTAAGTTCTTTACGTTGAAAAAAAATTTTTATGTACAAATGAATCTTTATGTAATTTTTTTTTAGTTTCGAATAAAAATTGTTAAAAATAAATAAAAAAGAAGAATTTAGAACAATTGGACTAAAAAAATTTATACTTTTCCTTGGAAATTAGTACAATTTGTAAAATGTCATTTTGCATCCCTGATGTTACTCCTAGAACAAATAGCGACTTTCAGAAAAATCTTGGTAGTGTCAGAGGGCACTGATGAGTGCCCTTATACAAGGTAATTAGTAATTTTCGTCCATCTCTAAATTTGATATCGGTTACTCTTACAAGTTCTAGCGAAATCTTATTGCTATAAGACGGGGCAAACTGGTACCCCCATACAAAGTAATTATTAATATTCCTATATCAGCACATCTGCAATAACGAGCCACTCAAAATTTGATGTGGGTTAATCTTTGAATAAATTGTAATGTCTAAAAAAAAATTTTTGGATATCAGAGGGGGTGACGGGTACACCCCATATGAAGTAACTATTTATATTTCCATAGCAGCAGGACATGATCTACTCTTTTTTTTTGTTGGACCAGGACTCAGGACATGGTCCCTACTCATGCAATGCATTGCGCTGAAACTAGGAAAATTGGTTGTGGGAAGGAGGATAAAGGGAGTAGTGTTTGTTGACTTTTGATTTGAATCTTCCAACATTGAAACTGGTTGGAAAGACCTCTGCAGGAAGTTTTTTCCACATACGAATAGTTCGGCCAAAGAACGAGTTCTCTCTATAATGCGTAGTGCGATTCACTGGCGTATCGACCACAAATGGATGTGCCCGTAATGAAGAACGTGTTCTTCGCAAAAAAGAGCACTTTTCGGCAACCAGTTCCCTGATTTCATCAGAGCACATTCCATTGTAGTAACGATAGAACAGCGAAATGCACCTCACATTACGTCGATGCTCAAGCGAGTGAATAGTGTTGGCCACCCTACTGTCAACGATGAGCTTCTTCGCCCCCTCGGTCGGATATAGGTGTTACAAATAGTAAGGAGATCAGATGGAGTGGAGTATATCTTACACCGTCTTAAGAAACCGAGGCACTTGAATGCATCTTTTGAGACTTGAAAAATATGATCAGTCCATCGAACGTCCCACTGGATTTTCATTCCAAGAACATCAAGAGCTTCCGATTCCCTAATACCTATGCCACCTATAATTACAGATTGAGCAGCAGGTTCGATCGTACGGCAGTGAGTAAGCATACAGCATTAGGTCTTACGAGCATTGAAATCGACCCTATTCGCACTACCCCATTCAGAGATTGTTGTGAGATCGTAATTAATCGTATCATTCATGTTTTGCCGCATGGCTCTAATCTCCAACAGACTTGGCCTATTGCTGAATGAACATGAATGGCAGATGCTGCTGTCGTCTACAAAAGAGTAGATAGGATGCGAAGTTTGACAGAGAAGGTCATTAAGAATAAAGTGCAATTTCTAACAAAGTCGCGAGGAAATCAGATGTAAGAAACAGCTACCCTCTGTACAAGGAAATTATTAATTTTTTTATATCTGCAAAGTAATGAGGCAGCGAAGCACACCGGATGGGGCTAGTATTTAATATAAAATTTTAAGAGAAATTTGAAAAGCTCGATGGGCTTTTTTTAAGTGATTAAATTGTTTAAAATCGGATAATATTTGTAAAAGTTATGAGGCCGACAAAGTTTCTTATGCTTGAGGTAGTAAATTTTGTTACCCTGCAGCTCAACGTGTGTTTTAACAGGGCGGTCAGAATGTCAATACTCTTTTTTTTTCGGTTATATGTATTTATTTATTGTATCTTCAATAAAATTGAACTAACAATAAGTAATCAAATCTTAATTCTAAAATTTTAATTTTTAAGTCCAGCCAGTGCCAGACAAAAATATTTGTTTCAGCGGTTGGTTGTTTGGTTATTTACGTCTCTCGTGTTCGGCTGAGAGCAAGAGTGTCCCTCCTTCTCAGCCGAGTGTGGCCTCTAAAACTAATGATGTTTCGGGCTAGGGGATTTGGGTGCAACTCAAGTCTTTTTATGTAGCTTGTCACGTGTTTAGAACACACTGTCTTAACCGGCGGCACATCTAGGTCTTTATGAATTCGCTTGTTTCTGACATACCATGGGGCTGCTGTAATCGTACGGAGTATTTTATTTTGTTGCCTTTGAATTTTTTCTACATTTGATGCCGAGGCAGTGCCCCATAACTGGATTCCGTAGGACCATATTGGTTTTAGAATGGAGTTGTATAGAAGAAGTTTACAATCTAGGCTTAGAGTAGAGTTCCTTCCATTGAGCCAATTCATTTGAGCTGCTTTTAGTTTCATTTGGGTCAGCTTTACATTTATGTGTGACTTCCATGTTAGACGACGATCAAGATGAACACCGAGATATTTTACTTCAGTGTGTTGAGGTATAGTTTGGTTATTTATTTGTATAGGTGGACAGGTTTCTTTGCACAATGTAAAAGTAATGTGTAGACATTTTTGTTCGTTAATTTTTATCCGCCATTGTTTTAGCCATTGTTCCAACTGGGGTATATAATCTAGCAAATTGCGGGTGGCTTCTTGATGGCTTTTGTGAACACTTAGAAAAGCTGTATCATCAGCGAATGTTGATATGTGTATGTTACTGCTTACCGGCAAGTCAGAGGCATATATCAGATATAATACAGGACCGAGGATGCTGCCTTGAGGAGCTCCGGCTTCAATGGGTTGCGGAGGGCTTTGAAAATTACCTTCTTTAACAACAAATTTTCGCTCAGTTAAGTAGCTTTCTAAAAGTTTAAGGATGTTTTCGGGTAGGTTTTGCTTTAGTTTCTGTATTAAACCTGCGTGCCATACTTTATCAAATGCCTGAGAAACATCGATGAAGAGCGCAGAACAATATTTCTTTTCTTCGAAGGTTTTTCTAACCACGTTCACGAGTCTATGTGTTTGTTCAATCGTACTATGTTGTCTCCTAAAACCGAATTGGTGGTCTGGAATGCATCCAGTACGATTCAGTATGGGTGTTAGCTTACTCATAAGTAGCTTTTCAAATAGTTTTGACATATTAGACAACAGGCTTATAGGCCTCCACCTTCGTATGATCTTTGCCTGGTTTAGGTATCATGGTAATCAGCGAAACCGTCCATTCTGCGGGATAGCATTTGAGGCGCAAAATACTGTTAAAAATAAATAGAATTATCAGTTTTGCAGTATAGGGTAGCTCTAAGAGCATTTTATTGCTTATTTTATCAGCGCCTGGGGCTTTTTTCGAGCTTAAGCCGGCAATATAGTGTTCAATCTCACGAATGTTGAACCTCAAAGTAACATCTGGTATAGCGAAAACTGGTGGCAGCTCAACTATAGTATCAGACGTATTTGGAGTAAATACTTTCTGCAAGTAGTTTACAAACAGAGTACCTTTTTCAGCGTCAGTTCTTGCCCCGTCTCCATTCGAAGCTCGCAATGGAGGCTTATATATCACTGGTCTTTTGAGGCCTCGGGCTGCCCTCCATAGCGAATAGTCTGTTTGAGGTGTTGCGTCGAGCCCATTTAGAAAGTTTTGAAGAGAAGCGGTTTTTTGATATTCTAGTAGAGTTTTCAATACTCTTAAAGCTTAGGTTCTCATCTATGAGTTTTACACACATTGTTTTGTAAACTAATTATAAGCTTCAAAGATACAGATATATTACCCATTTTTCTAATTGGAACTACTTACTGTATGTCGATATGATATCTAAATATAAAGTACATCGCCAACGCTGATGTGTTAAAGGGTATCAGTAAATAATTAATTTTAATAGTATCTTATTTTATTCCACAAATAGAAATAACAATCGTTATTACCGATTTTGCTATACTATACGCATCAAAAATTACCCTTAGCCTCAAATAAAAACTTTTTTCTCCAAGTGTAACATATCTTGACCAGCACAAATTTTCATGGCTTAACTGTGGCATCTGTTTAACCACATTTCTTTGGTTGTTTTGTAAAACTCATGACTATAATTTATTTTTTTTATTTTCAGATTCTGGCAAATTTTAATTTGAAAGTTTGTTAACATAAAGAACATAAAGCAAAACAATTTCACTCCTCGATTTGTATGTGTGATTTTTTGTTTGTTTTAATAACATTTTGCATAATTATTTGCGACATAGTGCGATTTTTTGCAGCATTCTAATGTTATGTTAATACTGTTTATTCTAAAGTTCTACAAAAAAGTACATTGCTTTATACAAAATTAGAAAAGTCGTTGTAATCATATGAAAACAATTTTCATTAATACGGTGATTTTATATCTATTACTAGTTCGCACGTGCTTTAGATCAAAATATGTCACTAAAAAATGTTGAGTTTATGTTTTATATATAAATATTTTTTTTTGCTATTTGTAAATATTGTTTAACAGACACCAAGAAACAAAACACTCCTCTAATAAACCAACTTTCTTTATATGGTCTAATATGCACCTGTTAATTAAAAAGAGCAGTGTAGTTTTTCACAGATTTTTTTTTCTTTATTGCAGTTGAATTGTTGCAAAGATTCACATCAAATAAAGCGAAGAAGAAAAAAAAATAACGTTACCATTTGTATGTGTTATTTTTATTAATCTCTGCAAGTGAGTATTAATTAAGCAATTGTTGCTTTATTTTATTGCCACTTTTGATTTTCATCCCATACCAAATTTGTTATTATGCAGTGTTAAATCTTTTGAGATACATTTATGCGTTATTGCAAAATATGTAATTTGTTTGTTTTTGTTTTTCTTTTTGTCCATTGAAGCCTTATTTATCAATAGACACACACGTCTTTTGTCGTACAGTACTTTTTTACTGTTGCCGTTGCTTGCCGTCTTCTGTTTTTTTTTTCGTTTTTATTTTATTTGCAATAAATTGACGTTAATAATTTACTCTTTGTGCCTCCAAATGACACGTTGTTAAGCTTTAAGTTTGGCATTGGTTGACAGTAAACAGTTGCTAAGATTCATGTTAAATTATCACTTTGACAATAAACCGTATTTGTACAAAGAATTCTGTTTTATCAGTTTATTAATTGTGCAATATCATTGTTTTTTTGTTGTTGTTTGTTTTTACTTTTATCGATTCTCTCTAGTTTGATGTCATTCGTTTAGTAGTGTTGTGTGTGTGTGCGTGTGTAGTGAGTTTAAAAGCAAAAGAGCTAGGAAGCAAACTTGATTTGTTGGTAATGCTCAATTAAGGCATCGCGTAATTTTTGTTATATATTTCAATCTGTTTAATAGGGTTTTATTCAATAATGGGAATATTTTTGAAGGATTTTTCGTTGAATGTATTATACAAACCTGTTAAAGACCGTTTCAGACTATAATACAAATATTAATACTTTTGAAGAAAATGCCTCCCTGATCTAATTGTTGCTTAAAAATTTTCAAAAAAAAAAAAAACAATAGCAATTTATCATCTCAGGGTATCATTTTCCTCAAAAGTATTAATACTTGTATTATAGTCTGAAACGGCCTTAAGGAATTTTATTGCTTGATCATATTTTTGAGCAAAGTTCTAGATATTGTTTACTTTGTTGTTTAACTTATAAAGTGTTTCGTTTATAAAAATCGTCGGTGAGCGCAATAATGGCTAATGGCAATTGATAGGCGGTAAAAATACAATGCAGAAGTAGGGGTCTCACTTTCTGAAATACTTGCGTTAATAAGCTATACACAACAAACTTTTTAAAATTGATAAAAATCGCTGAAAACTATTTTGCTAATAAAAAGAAAAAACTTCGGCGATAGCAATAATTGCACTCCATAAGATTTTATTTAGTTATAACAAACCTTTCCAATTTGATGTAAAAAAGTAATAAATGAATTACTTTCTCACTTTTGCTTAATATTCATGATTTTTGCATTCGATTACGCTTAGCCATTTTTTGGCTAGTTTTTAGCCATTTTTTTTGTCTACATTTAGCCATTATTGGTGAAGGCATTCTGGCATCCCTGACTCTAACAGATATTGAACATTTTTAATTTTAAAAACTCACAGATCATTTTTAGGCTTCCGTACACCAAAAGTGTAAAGGAACCCTATTGTTTGCGCTCCGCTGTCCATCTATCTGTCTGTCTGTCCGTCTGTCTGTCACAGGCTGCTTTCTCGGGAACCGCAAGAGCTACGAACCTGAAATTTTCACAGAATATGTAAAACTTTGGCCGCTACAACAGCAAATATATGACAGTTAAAAATTCAAGGGTGTATGCAGACACTTATATATAGACACTTTAGATTTTCAAAGTTCGTGTTGATTAGTATAGTCTGTAGAATAGACTACACCAATTAACACCGATATTTAAAACAATAACAATTAAAGGGTGTTCTATCAGTTAATGTAATTTCACTATGTAGTTTAGACAATCTGCTGTATCTTGGGAAACGTAAGAGCTACGGATCTGAAATTTTCACAGAATAGGTAAAACTTTGGCCGCTACAGCAACAAATATATGACAGTTAAAAACCAAAGGGTATTCTAAAGCGAGCAACGAAAAATATTGAAATACTAATGTAATATGCAGACACTTATATATAGACACTTTAAATTTTCAATGTTCGTGTTAATAGGTGTAGTCTCTAGAATAGACTACATTAATTAACACCGATATTTAAACCAATAAAAATTAAAGAGTATTCTATCAGTTAATGTAATTTTGACTATGTAATTTAAACAATTTGCTATATCGGTAAGAGGTAAAAATTTTAAATTTAAAACAAAAGCGCTTAAACTAAAAAATTCAAAATAAAAAAATGTCAAAACGAAAAAAACGCTAAAATTAAAAAAAAGCGCTTAAAGGAAAAAAACACCAAAATTAAAAAAAATCTCTAAAACGAAAAATATCACCAAAAGTAAAAAGATCGCCAAAAAACTAAAAAACCGCCAAAAACCCAAGAAGTCATCAAAACGAAAAAAACACTACACCATAAAACAATCGCTAAAACTAAAAATATCATCAAAAACGAAAAAAATCTACAAATATTGCAACACGAAATATATCGACAAAAGTTTAATACAGTCACCAAAACAAAAATTAAAGCGCCAAAACTGAATAAAATCGCCAAAAACCGAAAGAATCGTCAGAACGAAAAAAAGTGTAAAACCCAAAATAATCGCTACAACTAAAAAATCATTACAAACCGAAAAAACACTCAAAGCCGAAAATAGTGCCAAAACTAAAAAAAGCCCCAAAACTAAAAGAAATCGCTAAAACTAAAAACATCATCCAAAGCGAAAAAAAATCAAAAACAAAAAATGCCACTAACAAAACAAAACAAAATGGCATAAAGCCAAATAAATCGCCAGAACGTAAAAAAGTGTCGTAACCAAAAAAAAATCGCTAAAACTAAAAAAATCACCAAATAACCAAAAAAATCACCAAAACTGAAAAAAGCGCCAAAACTGAAGGAATTGCCACAACTAAAATAAATCGCTAAAACTAAAAATATCGTCAAAAAGTAAAAAAAAAAAACTTAAAAAAACACCAAAACCAAAATATCGCCAAAACTAAAAAAATTGGGAAAAAAAATTGCAAAAAAACGAAAAATCGCCAAGAAAAACGAAAAAACCACGAAAATTAAAAAAGTGTCAAAACCAAAAAAAAAAAAAATCGTAAAGAAAACAACGTAAAATGCTTAAAAAATGAAAAAAATAAAATTAAACAAAAAAGCACAACGAAAAAACCACCAAAATGAAAAAGGGGCAAAAACGAAAAGGGGTATACACATGTGTGCTCGTGTGCTAGCCAAAGTCGCACTTTACTTAATTATTATATTTTCATATAAAGCGTATTTTATAGCGATTACAATAAATCTTTTTTTTTTTTGTTGGGAATAAGATTTAAAAAACAACGAATTGAATTAGAATTCATGAATTCATTGAACTAGAATATTATTAATTTTTATTAAAGTTGATATTAATAGGATTTAAAAAAATAACGAAATGAATTTAGTTCATTGCACAACAAAAATATTACTTATATCCGAGGAATTTTTTCATAAATGCTATGAACCTAACATGATAATTTTTTCCAAATTATTTTCATTCCAGCTAGGAGCTTTTACATAAATTATTTCATATTTTCTTTAAAAATTATTTTTACAAATTCATTGTTGAGCTTGTATCTGTTGTACTAGGTACAACTCATTCCTTTCTGCCAAAGAGACTAGTTGGAATTAATTGTATTTTTACTTTATATAAATTGAAAAGCATTTTAGAATTTGTTGACAAAAAAGTTGAAAATTATTTTTCAAAGCAACTTCGATTTCATAAATTTATTTATTAAAAATCTGAAGTATCGCCGATATATCGGTATCGGTTACATCCCTAGTTTTAATATTAAAAAACGGCTCCTAAGAAAAATAAACGAATGGTATATTCGTGTTCAGTGACCCCAAAATAACTTAGTAAACATTTCATTTTTGAGGTGATCGTAAAATTGTAAAATTTGGCAACTATTGTAATTGGTTGAGTGTATAGACAAATTTAACCTTGACGTTTGACCTTGAATAACTTACGATACAGATATAAGGCTGTTGATACAAAATTTAGAACGCCAAAAATAAGTTGTATACGAGTTCTCAGCTTATTATCTCTCAATCCGAAATATACTCCTTTTTAGGGTTCCGTACACAAAAAGTGTAAAGGAACCCTATTGTCTGTCACAGGCTGTTTTCTCGGGAACCGTAAGAGCTACGGACCTGAAATTTTCACAGAATATGTAGTACTTTGGCTACAACAACAAATATATGACAGTTCAAAATTAAAAAGTGTTCTAAATCGAGCAGCAAAAAATGTTGGAGTACTAATGTAATATACAGACACTTATATATAGACACTTTAAATTTTCAAAGTTCGTGTTAATTAGTGTAGTCTGTAAAATACCCTACACCAATTAACACCGATATTTAAACCAAAAAAATAAAGGGTATTCTATCAATTAATGTAATTTTCACTATGTATTTTAGACAATTTGCCTACGGTTTTCAAGAAGTGGTAAAAGTCTTGAAATTTTAAAAAAGCTAAAAATAAAAAAAACCAAAATTAAAAAAATTTTAAAATTAAAAAAACGCTAAAATGAAAAAAGTGCTTAAAGCTAAAACCACAAGAATGAAAAAAGTCGCTAAAACCCAAAAAATCATCAAAACTAAAAGGATCGCCAAAAACTAAAACAAACCAAAAGAACGAAAAAATGTCGTCAAAACGAAAGAAAACACTAAAACTAAAACAAACGCTAAAACTAAGAACATCATCAAAAAGCCAACAAAAAAATAAACGACTAAAATTGAAAAAAATCACCAAAACGAAAATAAAAGCGCCAAAATTAAATAAAATCGCCAAAAACCGAAAAAAATCGCCAGAACGAAAAAAATCGCCAGAACGAAAAAAAATCGGTAAAACTAAAAAAGTTGCAAAAAACAAAAAGCGCCAAAAAACGAAAATAAAACGCAAAAAACCGGTAAAACTAAAATATCACGGAAAAAACCCGAAAAAGTCCCCAAAACGGAAAAAGCGTCAAAACTGAAAAAAATCGCTAAAGCTAAAAATATCGTCAAAAAGTAAAAAAAACCTAAAAAAACGCCAAAACCAAAAATCGGCAAAAAAACGAAAAATCACGAATATTAAAAAAGCGCCAAAAACAAAAAAAAAGCCAAAACAACGAAAAATACTTAAAAAATAATAATAAAAAAAAGCACAACAAAAAAAAACTGCCAAAATGAAAAAGGGACAAAAATGAAAAGGGATATCCATGTGTGTATTCGTACGGAACCCTTCATGTGCGAGCCAAAGTCGCACTTTACTTAATTTTTATTTGACTGTTCTATATTACATTTTTAATTTATTTGATTAATATTAACATAATATCCCGTCATATTTCTACTTTTATCTTTTTGTAATCCAAACCGGGCAATAAAAAGTTTTGATTTGCCTCCATTTTTGTCGGAAATGATCAGGAAGAGGGTAGTTCATGCAAAAGTACTAGTATAGGCATGAAATATTAAAGTTTTTTTTTTTTCTTAAAGAGTAGTACCACAATCAGCCAATTAATGCCTACTAGTTAATTAATTAATGTGTTACCTTCTTTGGGAAAGTGATAGTGTAGAGAGAACAGGAGATAAAGTGGAAGAGAGATAGGAAGCTTAATTCATTTACAACTCTGCTATTTCGCGTTTTTTTAGAGTTAGAGCAGTGTTGCAGCCCATCTGGTATCAAGTAGAGGCATTCATTTGTTTAAGCTGTGTAGCCATTTTATTAGTTTTTTTACTTCGCTGACGGTTCTGCTACAATACTGACGAAGGAGGGTGCTGTGAAGTGTATTACGATATGTTAGTATTAATTGCTGCCGGTACTGCCAAAGTGATCAGTGCTTTGCCTTCATCACTTTAACGGCCCAACAACAACAACAACCAACACATTAACATACCAGTGCATATTAGAAAATGCATGCGGTTGTTGGCTTGGCTGAAACTAGCCTTGAACTCAAGACCTCAGGATTTGTAGTCAATCGCGCTAACTATTCAGCCAACATATCCTAGAGCCACGAACTCAATTTTAAATTATCATTATCATATTCTCTGATGAATTTATATATCTTGTGGCAATTGTTGATACGTTACTCACATTAACTGTTACAAATGTTATAAATTTAATGCTTTTAATCTAAAAATTTCCACCAATAACTTGCACCACTAATGTTTTGAAAAATATGAATATTATGTTTTTTTACTATTGATATTGAGTTCTTTGAAGACTCCCACAAACTTCAATGTTGCTCGTTGAAACTTGAAATTGAAAATGATAAGGCATCTGAGAAAAAAGCACACACGTTTACTGGTTGCTTGGTGATCATGTTGAGCGCCTACAAAATCATGTTGCACGTCATGGCAACATCAGAGGAAACAAGAATATTGTATTTTATTTTTCCTTATTTTGTTCATTTGATCCATGATACATGTACTTTAAACAACTATGAGCACAACAACAATAAAAACATGTTGAATGTGGTTGAGTTTTAAACAACATGTGTCGAATTTAATTTGGCAGTTTTATGCATAAAGTTAATTTTACTTTATCGGTATCAATAATACAAAAATGAATACTTTAAAAAATTCAAAGAAAAAAAAAACAAGTAAAGCAATTGATTTTTTTTCGAAGAGGGAAAATATTTAATACAAGAAGTCTCAAGGACTTTGCAATACAGAAGAAAAAATTGTTCGCGTTATATGAGACGACCACCACCAACGCAATTTTATGCAACCAGTGGTTGCAGGCAAAGTAAAAAAAAACAGCATTTATTTGAATAGATGTCTGTTGCTTTATTTAGTCAGTTTGGATCGGTTGTGTGGTGTGGTTTATTTATTTCTCATTTTGCATTTTTTGTTTGTTTCTTGTGTTGTAAATATGTTTTGGTGACATTCAACACAAGTCTGTAACATGTTGCTTGTGCAGCGACAATTTTTAAAGGAGTCTTATTTATTTCATTTTTGGTATAGTTTTTCCTTTATTTCTTTTGCACTCAAATATTGGCTACAAAGTAGTACTTGTGGTGTATATTTACTTGTAGGTTTCGTATTTTTTTTTTTGCTCCTCTAGCATTTGGTAACTTCTTAAAAACATGATTTTGACAAATTGTTACATGATGTTTTAACTACACTCAGAAAAATTGTTTTAGTTACTAGATAATTGGCATTTATGTAAAATCAGCGGTAGTTAATACTTTTTAATTGTTGTAGTTGTTTATTACAATTGAGAAATTAATTATTTAGAACTTTCGTTTTCACCATTAGGGCAGTACTTGACATAAGGAAGTTTTTGATAAAAGCTAAGGAGGCTTTTAGAAAGCTCTCAGGGCAAGTAGTGGTGAAAATGATTTGTTGTTAGATGTCAAGCAATAAAATTAGTCATCTTCCAATGTATTCCTGTAAAATTTAAAGAGGATGTATAATGAATGCATAAGGAATGAAAAATTCCGTTTTTTTTTGCATTCCATGCTCCTTGCTAACCGAATACTAAGAGACAAAGTCGAACGTCCTAGTTTTATTTTCACCATATATATTAACAATATTTCTTTTTTAGTTTCTTAATGATATCAACGGAAATGGAAAATTATTTATTTTTTTTTATGAAAAAGTTTTGAAATACTTTTTAACTTTTGCACACACATACACATGTGCTATCCATTCTTAAAAGCATACAGAAAAATTGCATTAAAAGTAGGGGTGCATGCGTTTTATTTTGTTTTATTTTCCATTGAGGCTTTATTTTTGTTTTGAAATTTGTTCTTTATTAAATACGTTTCAAACTGATTATTACGTATGGCGAGAGCTATTATCATAAAATCTATACTAAAGAATCTTGAACGCTTGCCAAGGTAGTCTTTTTGCAGATCTTTTGGTTGACTACTCACTATTCATGCGTTTTAAGGCCTAAAGGCCTACTTTATTGTACATTTGGTTGACTGGCTGGCACTGCTTCGTTTGCACTCATATTTAGCGGCAGTGATTGTTTGTGCAGCTTTGAATTTTTGTTAACATCTAAGAAACTGTCTGAAAGACAGACTTTTAGCCTAAGTAAAAATGCAATTAGCTGCTGTATCTGCAGAAGCTGTTTAAGTCTAAAAATGAAGAAAAAAATAAGGAACTAAAACCAAATGGGGAAAAAATAAACGTTGTTGGCGTACTAAAAACTTGTGTGATGAGTACTAAGTCTTAAAAAGAATATTTTTTTGTACTTTAGCAAGAATATTCAATGAAAATTCATTAACCTTTAAGTGTGACGTTGCAACTATTGATGGTGCAGGACAAATATTCATATAGAAAATGTTTTATTAGGAATTATGTTATTCTTATATTTAAAATAGTTAATAGTTAGTGCTGTGTATGCAACAATTTTTTAAGTTTATAGTTTTCATTTGTACCTTTTGCTAAAATTTCTGGTTTGTGTTTCTTAAGGGTTAAATATGAAGGAGTAATGATAAATAACTGAAGGTTTCTTCATCTTCCATTTACGCATGTATTTTTTTATGATTGTTCAACATTAAAAATTCATTGAAGAATTGGTCTTGATGTTTTTTCTGCCCGTCTTCAATATTAGAGCACTAAAATTAAGTGTGTAGCATTAGTGTGCTACGAAAGTTTTCATACAGTTCAAAATAACCAGAAAGCTTAAGAAAGCTTAATGGGTTACAAAATTAGTAAAATAATACCCCAAAAGTGCTGGCGAGTTCTGCAGAGGTACATAAAATAAGTATTCCATATTTTGGTATGTATTAAGGTCTACAAACTCTGTTTTATTGTTGTGACATAGAGATAAAAATTGCAATTAACGACTACAACTTTGTTATGGTCCTTCGAATCGGATTCTGCTTGTTTGGCTTTATGATTACGTTTTTAAGAAACTAAAGAAGAAAAGTCAACTCTAATACCTATGTTTCGACTTATATAGTACGGTAGCGTAAAAATAAAAACAAATAAATATAGCGGTAAAGAGCTCTGATGAGATTAGCGAAAGCTATCGAAACGTCAGTTCAAACCTCCGCACAGTCAAAATTTTCTTTGTCTACATGCTTCACATTTATCTCTAAATACAAATACAATTTAATTGAAAGATTAAATTTAAACCGAGCTCAAGCCAAAAATAATTAATTTCTTTGGATATAAACCCATACAGTTCGACTAAACTTTTAAAAATTAAATTTAAAAAATCTAAAAACTCGACTGCGTAAAAACCTTAAAAACAAGTCCAGTGTGCGGAACATAGTGTAGATTTTACTATTTGATTTTAAATGCTTCCCGACTGTAAAAGCCGTTATGTTCTGGACTTGTTTTCTTTTAGGTTTTTTACGCAGTCGGGTTTTATGATTTTTTAAATTTATTTTTATTCCTTTTCTTTTTATTTTTCGAACAAAGTTTGGTTTTAGATTTTCTGTTTAAAGTTCACTTTTTTAACCATTGGGATTTTTGGTTGTTAACCAATTTTAAACTGTGGAAGATCCTAAATAGTCATCTATCTACATATATATATAAAAGAGTAACGTGACTGACTGGGGTATCATCGCCCATCTCAAACGACTAAAGATAGAGATTTAAAATTTTGTAGGTCGGCTCCTCTCCCGATGTACAGATCCTCTAAGACTTTGACTAACACTTTCACTGCATATTTTTTTAAAGAAAAAGTTTTTATGTTGGTTCTTCCTTCGATGTACAGATCCACTAAGGGATTTTCGGAAATTCAAATGCTAAGGGGGCAAAAAGGGGTAAAAATTTATAAATTCGGTAACCTTATATCTCCGTATCTAATGAAGTTAGACATAAAATTCCAAAAACATCACAATAAGATTAAAAAAAAACAAGCGGACAGGTGTTTGGTACTTTTTTGTAAATTGTACATTTAGAGGCCGAAAAAGGGCAAAAATATAATTTTGGTACCTTTTCTTAAACTGTTATCTCCTAAGATATTAAAGATAGACATAAGATTTAAAATATATTCTTCTCTCCTGAAAAAGCTGTCAAATAAACTTTGGTACTTTTTAGAAATTCGTATATATAAAGGATAAAATTGGGATTTCTTTTTTGTACTTTTTCCTGTACAACTATTTGTTATGTGCTTTGAATGAATATTTTTTAATAGAAAAAAGTTTTATATAGGTTTATCTTTCGATGTACGGATCCACTAAGTAGGGATTTTTAGCAAATTCAAATGCTGAGGGGGCAAAAGGGGTAAAGACTGGTAAACTCGGTAAACTTATGCCTCCGGATCTAACTAAGCAAGCCCAAAAATCTAAAACCATTTACACAAGTTCCAAAACAAGCGGACAGGTGTTTGGTACTTATTTTATAATTTATACATTTAGAGGCCGAAAAAGGGCAAAAATATAATTTAGGTACCTTTTTCTTAAACCGTTATCTCTTAAAATACTAAAGATAAATCTAAAATTTAAAACGTATTCTTCTCTCCTGAAGAAGCACTCAAATGAATTTTGGTACTTTTTAGAAATTCGTATATATAAAGGGTTAAATTGGGATCTCCTTTTGGTACTTTTTCCTGCACAACTATTTGTTATGTAGTTCGAAAGAATATTTTTTAAAAGAAAAAATATTGTATGTAGGCTTATCTTTCGATGTATGGATCCGCTAAGTAGGGATTTTTAGCAAATTCAAATGCCGAGGGGGCAAAATGGGGTAAAAACTGGTAAATTCGGTAATCTTATGCCTCCGGATCTAACTAAAGTGAACCCAAAAAACCAAAACCATCATCATAAGTTCAAAAACAAGCTGACAGCTGTTTAATACTTTTTTGAAATTTGCACATTTAGGGGCCGAAAAAGGGTACTTTTTTTTGTTAACCCGAAAATCATTTACATTTTTGTGAATTCTCAAATGGTTTTTGAAAGTCTGTACATAAGATAAGGGGCTTGTAACTGTTCAAAATTGTGTTTGAAGTCTACTGACGATTTGGTAAATCACCAATGAAATGCTTATAGACAACGCTTAAACACCAGCAAATAAATTTAATTTAAAGTAAAATATTACTTTTATTACCTACTTAGCAAGCACCGGGAACCTCTTAAGAATCCAGAAGACGCATCTGAGAGATATTATGGCAACGATCGCAGGGCAATGTAAATTTGGCAACCATGCCAAACTAATGGGACTGGTGTTTCACCTTCTGTGACTCTCTTCTTCACTGGAGGTGCAACGGCTAGCAAAACTCGACCAACAATCCTTCGTTAGTCTATTTGTCCTGGCGACGGCAAATATTAATAGACTCAGCTAATTCATCAGAAGCAATGGACTTGTCCAACCCTGAATCATCAAGTTTTCTGCATGTGATACCTATAACTCTTCTTCTCTTTTGCTCTTTACTATCACTTTCTTATCTTTTAATCTATACGCTTTATCTTTGCTCCATTTCCCTTTTCCTCTTTCTTTACAGGTAGCACCAAGGGAACAATCTTGGATCCAAGTAAGCAGAAGCTGCCTATCTAGACTAACCTAACCTATGCCATAGCTCTGCAAATACTTTTCCAAAATATAACCTATATGTGGTCTATTGTACTAAGATGGGTGACTGGCATAATAACGAGGCCAGCGTTAAATAATATGAGAAAAATATTTGGGGTCATTATCTTCTTGGAAATTCCATTGATTTTCATGACAAAAATGTCGTCAACGGGCCTTGAATTGTGTTCTTCATTACGTTGAACAACTTTTTAACAACCTATTTAGTTCGATATCTCTAGTTTTACTGCCCACTGTATGCAATCATCTTTCGGAAAAAAAACGTATATTTATATATTTATATTTGTGCTGTTGTATTATTCGCCCCCTAAGGCAAAAATGATTTTTAACTTGATTTGCTGCTGATGTTGAAGCTGCCGACTAATTCTACTGTCTTCTTGATTTCATTCTTAAAACTGCCTTATGGCCAAACAAGTCTGCCGCATAAAATAACTACAACAATAAAAACAACAATAAAAAGTAAAGCATAAGCAATAATATACAAAAGCACCAGAAAGGAAAACCACAATTTTAAAGAAATAACTAAACTACAAGAAAAAAAAGAAGTTCACTGCATCCTCCCACTTTTTTGTGTTAGTGGTTGTGTGTGCAATATTTGTTCGCCAGAATACTTGAATATTTTATTGTCCTCGTTTCGATTTATGTATGTACAAAATAAGAGTGAGTTTTAAATTACTTCCAACATTCGACCATTCCTTGAAAATCCTTCGTCTTACATTATTTTCATGTTGCAATTTATTTTTATTTCATTCTTTTTTTATTTTTAATTCAACCTTGCAATTTCCTTTTATGTTTTTTTTATAATATTTTTGTATGCGGGAGAGGTTTTCGTTTTTTTTTTTTATATAAAAGTGCATTTTTATTTTTTTGGCTGGTAGACTTGAATTATTTTTGTCTTAAAAATGTAAAAAAATATGAGTGCTTCCACCTCCTCTTCCGGCTGTTTTTTAAGTACGTAAATAAGGTGCATGTGTCTTGAGTCTTTTGTTTTTTTGGGAGTTTTGATTCTTCTGTTTTTCTGTTGTTCTTTTGTTCAAATTGGGCTTATCGCAAAAATTATGGTTTATTATTCAAGCAATTTCATTGATAATGGCTTCTGATTGCTAATCTGTTGCACTGCACTACTATATTTTATAATTTATATTTTAACTTCTTACATGAGGACCCTACAATTAGTGCTCCTTTTTTGCGTGTGTGTATGTAGCCAACAGAAATTATAATTGAAAAATGATTTATATGAATTATTTTTTTCTTTTAATTTTTTGGTGGCTTTATAAGAAAGCAGTTAATAAATTAAATTGTCATATAGTGTTGTAATGATTTTAATGTTATAATGAAATATTTCATTTAAAAATATTTAAATAGTCATGTAGCTTAATTTTTCTATGCAGAGAAAACTGCTTACGGGAAGGACGATATAGGGACAAGCATCCACTAGTTTGAATTCAATTCTCAGACGGTAAAAGTGACAAGAACGACGAAAGGTACAAGAGAGGAATATGTTTATCTGTGAAGCCTACTGGGATTCACTTGACAGTCCACTATAAATGGATATGCTTTCATTTAAGAACGTTTTATATGCTAGAATGCAGAACCAGCAGTTGTCGGGAAGTGTTTGCTTGATTTAATCAGGGAACACTCCACTATTATAACTGTTAGAAAATTGCTGTGTAATTTTTGTTTTTCAATTTATCGAGAATTAAATATACTAGTTAAAAACTTGAGGTTTGTAACAAGTAATTAACACAGACACCATTACTCAGAATTGCCGCCTAATTATCGAAATGATCGCAGTGCTAGCCTACAAGTTGTGGTTGGGCCTTAATTATCTGAAAGAAAGATACTGAGGTCACAGGATAATAACTATTGGTAAAACCACAATTAACAAGTCTAGCAGAAAGCCTTTATGTAACACTTAGTCTGTGAAGCTGGGAATTTAATGATTCTCTGATTGTCTCCCTGCTGCACAGTGCCTCAGAATCAAAATATTTTGGAAATAAACTAGAATCAAAATATAATTAAATTAAATAAAGTGCGACGTTGGCTCGCACACGAAGTGTTTCGTACGAATACACATATTCCCTTTTCGTTTTTGCCCTTTTTCATTTTCGCAATTTTTTCATTTAGCTTTTTTGTTTAATTTTATTTTTTTTTATTTTGTAGCTTTTTTCCGTTGTTTTTGGCGATTTTTTGGTTTTGGCGTTTTTTTCATTTTGCTGATTTTTTTCGTTTTGTTTTGCGATTTTTCGTGTTTTGCCGATTTCTTAAGTTTTGCTTTTTTTTGGTTTTGACGTTTTTTCTTTTTTTTACGTTTTTTCGCTTTTTGACGATTTTTTAGTTTTAGCGATTTATTTTAGTTTTGGTACTTTTTACAGTTTTGGCGCTTTTATCGGTTGTTTGTAATTTTTTTTTTGTTTCTACACTTTTTTCGTTTTGGCGATTTTTTGGCTTATGGCGATTTTTTTAGTTTTGGCGCTTTTTTTTTTGTTTTGGGGCTTTTTTCGTTTTTGTGATTTTTTCCCATTTTTAGCAATTTTTTTTCGTTTTTCGACGATATTAACTTTTTTCTTATTTTAGCGTTTTTTAGTTTTTTTAATAAACTATTTTAGTTTTGGTGATTATTTGAGTTTTTGCGATTTTTTTTAGTTTTGGTGTTTTTTTTTTCTTTAAGCGCTTTTTATCATTTTGGCGATTTTTCGTTTTGACATTTTTTTAATATTGCAGTATCTTAGTTTTAGCGTTTTTTAAAATTTCAAGATTTTACCTCTTACGGTTTTTAAGATACAGAAAATTGTCTACATTACATGGTCAAAATTACATTAACTGATAGAACACCCTTTAATTTTTATTGTTTTAAATATCAGTGTTAACTTGTGTAGTCTATTCTACAGACTACACCAATTAACACTAACTTTGAAACTTTAAAGTGTCTATATATAAGTGTCTGCATATTACATTAGTATTTCAACATTTTTCGTTGCTCGCTGTAGAACACCCTTTAATTTTTAACTGTCGTATATTTGTTGTTGTAGAGGCCTAAGTTTTACATGTTCTGTTTAAAAATCAGGTCCGTTTTTAAGCACTTATCTTTTATAGTTAGTGAGGTTTACTCCTTGGAATATTAAAATTTTTCGAGCTTTCAAGACCTTGGCCCTGTATTTTCAAAATATTGTATCCAAATAATAACCGATTGTTAGAGTTATTTCCTTATTAGTTAATCAAAACAATTTCAAGTTGCTTAAAATAATTTATGGAATATGTACAATTTATAATTTGAAAATAACATTTTCATTATATAAAAAATTATTAGTTTTTGACAATCTTTGGCCTAAAAAGCACCATAATTTTTTCCTATATTAAGAAAAAATTTCTGCAGGAACATGGAATTATTATTATGTGTCTAAAAGTAATATACACAGACATGATTTCACAAAAAAAATAACAAAAAACAGTAATCTAATGTACCATTTTTGGTGGCACTATTCTTTTGCGAATTCAAATTACTTTGTGGCAAAGTTCTCATTTTAATTCCTTTTCTCTAAAATACCAAAGCTTGGATTAAAAACTAATTACCACCTACTGAAACTCTTATATGTATTCATTTGTTTGCTGAAATATTTTATGGGCTTTGGACCAAATGCGGACTTAATGGGGAAAGCTATTAAACATTAAATTTTTGGCATTACTTGGAACTTTCTAGTTATGCTTATGTTCTCAGAAGTAAATCTTAATTTTTTTTACTTAAATTCCGCTATACGTTCCACGAAAATGCCGTGCTATGCGATTCAAGCAACCAGTGTAACTAGAACGGTCATGTTCCCCGATTTCGAAGAAGGCCAAAGGGCTAATACATGTCACGTAAGTAAAATAATTAATGAAATAGATAGATATAACTTTGATTCAACATGATGCTTCGTGTTGTTCCAATATTAGATTCACGTTTCAACGTTTCAACTCGAAGTAACTTTGATTTAATATGATTCTTAGTACTATTTCAGTATCAACTTCATTTTGATTTAACTGTAGGTACTGGAATATTAAATACACTTGAAACATAGTTATTTCAAAAGGAACAATTTTATTTTAAGAATATTGTAAATTATGTTGAATTTGTTAAATTAACCTGATTTTCGACGATTTGACATTAAAATTTTTCTGTGTGTATATTAGTATCTATTCACTAGTGTTGTTGATTATTTGGGTTTTGTAGTCGCTAGAAAAAAATTTCAAAATATTTTTCTTGTTCGAGCAGCCGAATAATTATAGACCTTTCTTCGAATATTCGAACGAATAACGAATAAAAAGATTCATTCGAATAACCACGATAAACCACAATTTTTAATAGATTCTAGTTTCGACTATTTAAAGGAAGGCGTTAATATCATCTTTAGCCAAAATCCTACCTAGGTATTATTTCTTCGATTGAATTAAAATAACCTATTTTTACATATTTAGACATTATTCTTGTTTGGATCTTCATTGAAACTATCAAGTTGTATAATGTGTACTTTACAGAAATGGTAAAAGAGTGGAGAAGTTGTTGATCCTTGACATTTGTAAGCCTTAGAAAACTTTTTACAATTTGGTTTTTCTCGTTGTCTTCCTCAATATACTTCCCAACTAAGCTCATGCTGTAATTTAAAACGAAATCTTTAATGGCGTTACGCAGTGCTAGGCAAAATTCATTCTCTATTGTAATTAAAATACAAAATACAAAATACTTTCAGGTCGTGTAATAAAAATACAAAATAGAAGCTTTAGTAACTTTTATTTACAAAATACAAAATATATTATAAAGCATTAATCAGTAAAATAAGTATTTCCTTTCATGAATACCAGGTTTTTAAATGAAGCATCAGACAAACTCCCTCTCGTTGGATAGTAAATAAAGCCTACTAAAGAAAACAGTCTTTCTACAGGTCCTGATGAGCACAAACTGGTGTCAAATTGTATGAAGACTTTTTTATACTTGGATAGCTCTTAAGAATGTAAAGCTCCTTGCTCTTGTTATTTAGGATGCTGACAAACTCCAAATCCTAATTTGTTTGTTTGTGTTCATCATAGTCCCCGTTCACAGAAACAATAAATCCTAATCTTCTTCACTAGTTATCCCAAGCATTGTTTTATATTTTTGTTGTAATTTGCTTCTGAGGCATGAATTGCGATATTTTGAATTCTTTGCCTTTTTTCTGCCGTCATATTTTCTGGTAACCAGCGTATTTTGTAACCAGTGTGGTAACATGACGCCAAAATACCTCGATTTACTTCAGGCAACAGTTTAATAAACTTATCGAATCTTCTTTCTAAGCTCTGTTTTTAGTTGAGGTACAATCCAACTCAAATGTGTCAAATTGTTACCATACCGGTCTAGTCTGGTTCTTAAAGACATTAAAATCGGCAGAAGTTTTCCATTATAGCAGTCATTGCCCTGAATATGATCTAAAGATTTACTTTTTATAAGCTGTACTATACAGAAAAAATGATCACCAACAAATTTTCAAATAAAAGTTTGTCTAAAAATAAGTTTCATTTTCAGTAAATGTTCTTTACATAATCAACGAATTATTTGTTTGACTCTTATTTAGAACGTAAACACAAAAAACAACAAGAGAAACTGTGTAGTAAAAACAGCTCCAATGACGGCATAAACACACATAACAACAACAACGACAATGATAGCAAAAGGAATGCGATTATACCAAGTTCGATTACTGAAGATTTTTAAGTGAATAAATTCGTTAATGTCGTTGCTTTAATTCTCATTAATTTTTTTAGAGTCTTTAGATAGACACTCAAACTTGAACACATTTAACAAAGTGGAATTGCATAAATGCTGAATGGATGATGATGACCCAGACAAAAATGTTCTTTAATATATTATAAAAAATCTAGCAAATATTTTTGTTTAAGTAAACTATTTTGTTTATTATTTTTTAGTATTTTTAAACTGATTGTTTTATAAATTCAGACATAAGTATTATTCGATATTTTTCAGAAAGTTCAGTAAATCTTTTTGTTTGATTTACTAAATTGTTTTGTTTACAATTTGTAAATATTTTTAGACAAATTGTTTTGTAGATTTAAACAATTTATTCACAGAAAAAAAACGCGTTTTTTCAATGAAATTGTTGCGATGTTTTTGTCTATATTTATAAATTTGTTTGTCCGTTAGGACCGTTCCGAGACAAAATATTTACTATTGTTGTAGTACGCAAGTAAAGAAAATAAAAAAAAAATTATTGATTATGGAGCTCATGTTTCAACTTTGATATTGTAAACTTATTATTCTTATGATTAGGAGTTTAATATAATATCTTTAGTTCTTCTATGTGATTTTTGGGTAAAGGTTCCCCGACGATTTGCATTAGCCCCAATGAAATGCGCACAGGAACTAGCTAATACCCCTCCATAATCAATTTCGATGTGTTTTAATAAAAATTTAATATTTTACTTAAAAAGTAAAATATTAATTTGGGAAAAAGCACGTTAAAAATTAAAATTAATGTAATTTAATAATTCCCAAAAAAAGAACTTTTTAATTTACTATTCTATTGAATTCCTTTACAGAAAATGAAATTTAGTTTTTTCTATGTGTAGACTCCTAAAGAGAGTTCCATCTTGTAGGGCAAACTAACTGATGACGAAGGAAATCTCTTCTGACTTCCATCGAGTTGGTCCTTGTCATTTAGCAACTGCTGAATAGTGCACTCTAATAACGCGAGAGTTGTTTATAAAATTATATATATCTGTAGTGGCCAAAAGATTTAATGTGTAGCTGGCACATCTAATATGTCTAGGCAAATATATGTAACTCTCTTATCTCAGCATATATTATATTTACTGGTAACAATAACTCTTCATACATATAACCCAAGGTGAATTAATTTTATCAGGTGGTGTTGATTGTAAAACATCTACAACATTACAATAACATTTGACATCTCAGCCCCTATGTCAACGTATCCAAATTTTGACATATGAGCCTCTAATTTGCGGAAAAAAAGTAGAACTGCTTTGCATATAATATCACCTATTTAAATCCACCTTTATATAACCCAGCAGCAGCTTACGTGTTGTTTATAAATGATATGGTATTGTACCTATCAAGAACTTGGTGCTCATTTTGATCTCAGTATTTTCTACCTCATAAATACGAACTTGACCCTATTTTCACATTAATATTCTTGTGCGGATTTAGTTTTCAAGGTACACCAATAGCAATCTGTTCGTTATAGCAATCTGTGCTAGGACAAGGTCTCAATCAAGCCACTAGCAGGGTATGAAAACGATATTTTTTATTATTCTTCATTCGATTTTAATGTGACAGAATGTTACAGAAATTTCAAACTTGAAAACAATATAAATTATTTTTAAATATCACGCTTTTAAAAGAAATTCATTATACATGCACTTAAAACATACTAAAAAAAAATTATTTACAGTAAAAAATTCCTAACTTTGCATATTTTAAAATGTTAAATACACTTCACCCACCTCACCTTTTTAAAATTTTCATATCAATATAATTTGTGGGGAGACAAAAAATAAATGGTTTTTCAGTAGCTGAACGAACGAACGCCTTTTAAAGAACAAAATAAATGTATATTGCATGCCATTGCTATGCGGGAGGTCAATATGATAATTTTTGCTATTAAGACTACAAAACAAAAAAACAAATGTCGTGACAACAAAACAATAAACAATACGACTTAAGGTACAAATATTTTGTAGTTATAAATACGCTTAAATAATCCATACCGCAATAGAAATACAGTCAGACACACATGTCCATTAAAAACTGCAAAGTAATGCGTACAAATGAAATGTATTACACAATCTTGCAAACAATTGAAATACTCACACTCTGTTATTAGAAGTAGTAAAATCTAACCTATAACTATATACTCTTCTTTACATCAACAAAAGCAGCAACAAACAAATTAACATATAAATGACAGTTTGCAAACACTCATGACAGAACATTTGCATTTTCTTCGAAAGGCTTCCGGTAAAAGTTGCAATTTTTGCTCAAAGAACATATTTACTCTTGGACCTGTATACTACAGTATTATACTTTTAAGTTTGTATTTTGTAGATCTGGTGGAAGGAAGGTAGAGAAAAGAAGAAATAATCAATAGCTGTAATTTGTATTGGAAGAGGGAGAAGAAGTCAGTTTAGTTGCAAGAATTATATATAAAAAAGTGCGTGTAAGTGCTGAAATCTTATACATGTATCCTGTTGTGGACTGTCACAGAGGATAAAAGTAATTTAATGATCGCTAAAGATTACTGAAAACATTTTCCAAAAAAGAGCCAATATACTGCTGAAGTGACAGATATCGTGCTTATGATAATAAAGAAAATTATACGCAAAGTGTTTAGTTTTCGATTAAACCCAACAATTATGGCACAATCTGTTATACATTTAACCAGTTAAAAATAACCAACCAACCAAGAAATGATTTCATACCTTCTAAAACTGTCTTCAATTGAAAAAGGGTGCCAAAGGCATTATGTTTTTTACAAACAATGTTGTACAATATAAAAAAAAAACTTTGATTTAAAAACAATGGACAATTGGGTCAAAAACTTCAATAATATTTGCTGCACTACATAAAAAACAACACATTTAATTGTTAGTGTTTGTGTGCCTAAGCCTTTATGTATGTATTCATATTAGAACGACTGCCCAACATACGAAATGGCTTGAGAAAAATATTATAATAAGCTTACTAACATAAGCCTTAAGCTTGAAAAAGTATTGAAAATAAATTGAAAAAAGCTATCGTAACAATTGTAGAAAAATCAAAACGGAACCCTCTTGAAAATATTATAAGTGCATGCTTACTATAAGCTTATTCTTGCAATTGTAGAATAAGCTTATGAAAATAATATTATATTAACTTTTGTATAGAAAACTTATTTTTTCTTTATATTTTTATAAGCTTTGAAAAATAAAATTCACAAATAATATATTTTTTAATGTCGGAAAAGAAAATTCTTATTATTTACTTCAAATTGATTGGATTTAATTTATTTATTACATACATATTTATGTTTTTTATGTTGTAACTTACAAAATTACACGTGCACCCAATTTGAATTTAAAACTAGATGTAAATGCCGCCATAGAATGTATTGAAAAAGATATGGTTCTCTTGAATAAATATATGACGTTTATAAGCATACTTTAGAAACAGTTGTGTATAATAATAGTTTCTCAAGCATTGTTGAAAACTGCTTGTGAAATCACATTTTATAAACATTATTGTAAGCGAAGTTAAGAAAAGCTTAAAGCTCACTATTTATATAAGCTTATTTTCAAGTTGTATTGGATTTTGATTACTGTATGGTATGTTGGGTGACTATTAAATGAATGCTAACATATGCGCATAGTTTTAAAAACCAACTACGAGTACATTCAACACAACTACAAATCAAACCAAATGTCATTATTTTTTCTTAAATTTTCTATCAAACTTTTTCGTTTTGCTTTTCAATAGACAATGAAAAAACATCAAACCAAGAAACGTGTATAAAAAATTACAGTAACAATTTAAGAAACACGCAACTTTACGCACTTGCTTATGTTTATTCTGCAATAGCAGAAAAAAAGCAAAAATACAGAAATAAATTAATAAATAGAAACACCAGCAATGGCAACAAAGAAATATTGCTGAACAAAGGAAAACAAAATATAGTAATAGAAACACTTGTCAGCATTTATTATGGACGCAATATGTTCATGTGGTATGTGCGGCACATGTCAATGGCTTTTCGAATTAAATCAAAGCATTTAAGGCTGAGATGTACAAACTAATGAAAATACATCAATTACTATCAATTACACACATTAAAAAAATAATAATTCCAAGCTAAAATAAATCGAAACTGGATAAGGGTAACCAGAGTTTATACTGCAATTTGAGAACATATGCATAAATATCATATATACTGGCTAACATTGATTACTGCTTGGATCCATCAAAATATGTAAATAATATAAGCCTTTCACAGGGGCTTAAGAACTTTTTTTTGCGGAAATAATTCGGTAACTCGTGAACCGTTCAAGCTATCGTTATTTAATTTCATTATGACTTTACACGGGCACGCCCTCCTAACATCAAGGGGCTTTTGAGTGAGGCTTCAAAGTTGCCTATATCGGATTATGAGTTTTTCAAAAAATTGCCAAAAGTTTTTACATATAGACAGTCCTTGAGAATTTCCAAAAAAAAAAATGCTTACATAGCTCGTTTTGTTTTAGAGATAATTACGTTCGAAACTTGTTTTTATAATTTTTGGCGACCGTGATTAACCTATTATCTGATAATAAAAAAAAAATCAGTAAAGTGCAGATTTGATTCACACACGAAGAGCTCTGTACGAATACCATATCCTTTATGTCAACAGCAGCATCCTTAACAAAAGTATTTTTTGCAATATTCTAACGTTTGGAAGGAATGTGACGGCTTAGTACAGATATATGCCCACTTTTGGGTTTCCCCCCTTATGACAGCAGCAGCATACCTGGGTATGCATTGTGAAGGGAGAAGTATCTTAGAAATTAGCAAACATATCGATTTGAAATTTTATGATATCCTTAAAAAATGTTGTTCGCCATATTCCAATGTTTGAGTGAAATTTTACGGCTTAGTCCACAGATATGCCCAATTTTCGATTTCCCCCCTTATGGAAATATATACCAACTAAGCGACAGAACAACAAAAAAATAAAGAAAAACAAAAATATTCCCGTACAAAATGTATATCGAAAAGTGGCTATATCTCGGACATAAGATGTCCAATTCCACTCAAACTTCAGAATAAAGCCAAAACGTCTTCTGTTAAGGTATCGCGCAATTTCAGATCGATATGTTTGGTACTTTCTAAGATACATCGCTAATTAACATCCAGGTATGCTGCTGTAGACGTACGTATAATTTTGTTGCTGTTGACATAAAGGATATATATACTTTATGTATGTTTAACGTGACCAGAAGGTTTTTGTCAAAAGCGGGATAAGAACGGTTGAAAAGCGGAATTCTGAAGAAAATATGACCAAAAAAAGCGGGATTATATAAAATATCCTAAGGAAAGCGGGATATTGTAAATACACTGATGACAGTATATGACTTTTTATAAATGTATACAACATTTCAATAGCGTTAGCTGAAATGCAAAATAACGTAACCAACAACAAATGTTCAATTATTAATTATCGATTCAGTTTGAACCGGATTTTATTTACGATAAGGTTCCAAAAGAGTAACGACACAAGTCACAGCGGTTATATTTTTATTTATGCCCGAATTGGATATTATGATCGTACCCAGTGATGTTATATACTTTTTTGAAAAGTATTTATGCAGCCCGAAAAAATCCTTACTTTTCCCTACGCGCACAAAAAAATATCTTTACAAAAATGCCTAAAACTTTTTAATGATAATATATGCTGCAAATAAGCCCCTTTGTGTTTAATGTACATATATGTATATGGATTAATACGAAAAAAGCTTGTCTCGAATTTTCGATATTTTACAATATAATTACAAAAATTGTAAGCCGAATAATCGGTCATAATGGACCGAAATCGGTCAAAATCTAAAAATGCTGTAATAAGATAACGATAAAACTAGCATTTTTAAAAATCCCTACATTTGAATGATTTGAAAACATCTGTCCTTTTTTCCCTACGGTAATTTTTTTAGACAAAAATCCCTACGAATAGGGATTTTTCCCTACATATAACAAACACCGATCGCATCTTTACTGATTATCGAAAGTATATGGACGTTACTTAATCACTTCTATATCCAGAAAAAATTCCAAAATATATTACTTCCTGTTAGGAAAATTCCTACACTTTTAGTAGGCGTCTTGTGCCCTCAGAAGTTTTCTAGCGTGTAAAGTTCGAAAAATTATGTTAAATAATTCTATTATAAATCCTTGTAAACTCTATTATAAATCCTTGAACAACTTATTTAAATTTTTTTTTGTAATTTCATTTAAGTGATAATTATTTTCTGTTCTTTTCAATTCTGTTCAATTAATTGTCGTCTTGAAGTTTTAAATTTGTCTTTTTAATTTGTAAAAGAAGCACCATTAGTGCCATATATTACGCCCTCCAGTGTCATAAAAACATCCACATAATTTTGAGGCCTCCATTATGCCTGTAATCAATGATTAGCTGTGAGTAGAATTTTATAACATTTTATTCGGATTTTTCTATTGTCAGGAAAAAAAGCAAACAAAATCACCGCACGTTCGCCCAATTGCAACTTGTCTGCTAAATTCAATAAATTTTTTTCTTTACTCAACGACAGCAAGTAAATAAAACAATTTCCAACAACAATTTCGTTGAATGCACAAAGTGTAACTGTATTTAATTTTTTCGGGCTATTTGCAACAAAGTTAACTGTCAGGCACTAAAACGCATACATGGAACTTTAATGAATGAATTGGCCAGGCCAATGTGTCGTATGGTTTGTGTGTCCGTTTTCTAAATTGATATTACTGCGGTTGTTTCAGAAGAACATTTTAGTAAAAGCATTTAATAAAATCAGCAGTTAAAATGTATTTGCTGTAAGCAATCCAATGAGCAAATGTTTTAAATTAACTTCATAATTATGCGTTGAAAGATGTAATCATGCATCAATTTACTTGATATAATTGATTGATGTTGTTGCAAACTATATTGCAAAAACAGGTGGTATTGAACGTCTGAAGGTATTTATGGTGCTTGTTTTTTTTGTTTTAATCGTAAAAAACTAGGTTTACTTCGACAAACTTAAGTGCGATTTTTTCAATAAGCAGAATTGCAGAATTTTAAACGAATTTGGCCCACAAGCCATTATCGGAACATGGTTGCTATACAGAAAATAAATTTCGTTTTTGATAACAAAAATCCCGATATACAATATTTTTTTTTTTAATTTCCTGTGATAAAGAACTCCGCTATATTGATAAGAAAATTATAAAAAAAATATAAATAAAAAAAATTTTGACATGGCCAGGATACGAACACGGGCTTCCCGGACATAAAGCATGCTCTCTAGAACCGATTCATGTCCCAGTTATGTTTTTATGAGATAAAACTTGTTTTAAGTAGTTATGTATGTAAAGAAAACAAATGACCGGCACGGGAAAGAAATACATACAACGAAATATTGTATTAAGTTAAAGACAATTGTTATAGAAATTCTTACTTTTTTCAATAACATTGTTTTATTGAACATAGCTCTTGTCTATTTTTCTGTGTACTTATGGGCCGGACCAATTGTATTCGTTATCCAAAACATAATATTTTTTTGTCATTGAATTCTTAAATTTTAACTGCGTTTTATAGACAACATATCTAAATTAAGATAGCAAAAAAATTAGGCCAACATATTAGTAATTGTGGGTGTGGCATGCTGTTACACATAAAAGTTTTAAATAATTTTAGAAAAAAGGTGATTTATGTATTTGATCGCAATAAAATTATCATTCCTTGCAAACTATCATCAATAATGGAGTGCGATTTTTTACAAAGTTAGTAGGATTTTATTCTTTAAGATATGGTACGCGTGGGACTGTACTGTTTATATTTGAAATGTTATAAAATTTTTTTTAACTACTACACTCAAAAAATATTGTAGGTAAATCTAGCCAATTTAAATAGTTAACCTCCTGCTAATATAAATTGCTGTTGCAGTTTTTAAGATACAACTATTGTCATTGGTTAATTAAAAAAAATTGAACTTTTTAAAGTTGTAAGTCATACATATCATGTCTATGATTACTATGTGCTATCGTAAAGATAATGGTAAGGGCGACCGAAATTGTAAAATATAAATTTAGGCAGATGACGTTTAAAACCTAAAATTATTTTCTATGGTTAAAATTACTAATTTAATTTTTAACCATTTTTGTGGTTGAGATTACTAATTTTTATGGTACAAATTGCCAATTTAAAATAATAACAAGGAAAATAGCATGATGAAATAATAATAAATTATTATAATTATTAATTATTTATAATAAAATAATAATAAAAAGGAATTTTTATTTGTGTAATGTCGTCGTATATGTGAAAAATTATTGTAAACAAAAATCAAAAGGACGTGCTGCAAGTGATTAATTAAATAAAATTTTGAATTAAAAAACACACATACATACGCATTTACCGTCGGAGCTATTTTTTATAATATTTTATTTACAATTATTAAAAACTTTAGTAAAATAAACAATAAAAATTTTAACAAGGAACACAACACGTGGACTTTTTATAAACATAAACAAGACTTTGACAAAAGTCTCGACAAACAATGCTGGAGCAAAAAATTGTCATCTGGCGTAGTAATGCCACCTATATTATTTCAAAATGAAAAATTCTTATTTTAAAAAAATTACTGTTTTTATGTCAGTCTATGTATAAACTCAAAATAAAATCATAGGTAAATCTAACCAATATAAATAGCTAACCTACTGTTAATGTAAATTGTTGTTGCAATTTTTATGACATATCAATTTTCATTGGTTAAAATAACTTTTTAACGTTGTAAGTCATTTCATGTCAATGGTTACTTTGCGCTTTCGTTATTCAACAAGATTACTTAGCTGAGATGGTAAAGGCGACCGGTTAATAAACATGAGAACCTAAGTTCAAGACCGAAATGTTACATTTTACTGAATTGTAAAATATAAATTTAGGAAGACGACGTTTAAAACCTAAAATGATGTTCGATGGATAAAATTACTAATTTAATTTTTAACAATTTTTGTGGTTGAAATTACCAATTTTTATGGTTGAAATTACCAATTTAAAATAATAACAACGAAAATAGTCATTTAACAAAAAATACTGTATTTTAGTCAAGCAAGTCACCATATATCTACACTCTAAAATACTTTTGTTGAAAATTAGGTCGATAGTAGTCGGCAATACTTTACCCATTATTATCGACCTAAAATTACACACGCATTATTTTTGAACAAAATGTTTTACTAAAAAAAGTGATTGGCTGCGTGCAGGTTTGAACCGCGATCTCCTGACTGATAGTCTGACGTATATACCATTCAGCCATAGCCGTATTATACTTTATGTTAAATTTTTCCACTTGGACTAAATATGTTTAATATGAAATTTTTTTCTTTAATAAAATAACTACAAAATCGATGTAATTTTAGACAAGAAAAAATTGTCAACACAAATTTAGACAATATATGATCCTAAATTTTAAGCAATGTTTTAGAGTGTATGTGTACTTTGTGCTATCATTATTTAACAAGATAACTTAGCTGAGGTGGTAAAGGTGTCCGGTTTATAAACACGAGCACCAAAATTCAAAACCAAAAAATTACAAACAAACAAAAACATATTTTTAACAAACACACTTACTGATTAAATCTTGGCAGGCAACGAACCTGCAACCTTCCGGTTAGGAGTTTTATTTTTTGATCTTTATTGTATTTTATGGGTTGGAGCAATTCTAACCTATAAAATTGGTTAGATTTACCAATATTTTATCTTGACTGTATATTTTTGGCAAATTTAAGTTTCAAAAGGGATCAAAAAAAGTAAATCATATGGAAAATTGTGAAAATGTCCTCTTTAACCCTATATATACTTTTGTAACCACCCGAACTCGCTCCTAAAACACTTTTATAATTTTAATGAAATTACTCAAAAGTTGTTAGTTTTCTTCCTATTAGTGTAAAATGGTGTGCTAAACTTTTCTCAGCTTCAGACGTCCGATGAACATTATAACTTAGTACAAATACTAGGTTTCCATGACAAGACAATATAATTGATTGAAAATGGGGGTAAAGTAAATACCTTATATAACGAAAGCTATAGCAGTCAGAGTATTCAGATATGGTATTAGATATTTTTAGAGCAGAGTGAGCAGTGAGCAGTGGCAGTAGGGGTACTTCCCATACAAATTGATTATTAATAATGTGCTATCTGGAAAGCTATAAATGCATAAATCTTCAAATTTGGTATGAGGTAATTTGCGGAGAAGATATGAAGCTAGTTAAGAAACTGACGGAAAGTAATCAATAGCCAGAGTTTTTGAGTTAGGTATGAGGTAACGTACACAGAAAAAAATAAGTTTCGTTTTTGATAACAAAAATCCCGGTATTCAATAATTTTTTTTTCAAATTTCCTGTGATAAAGAATTCCCCTATATTGATAACAAAATTATTTCAAAATAAAAATATATATATATAAATTAAAAAAATGTTGACATGGCTGGAATACGAACCCGGGCTTTCCGGACGTAAAGCATACACTCTCTAGCTGAGCCATATCCCATTTATTTTTTTATGGGATACAACTTGTTTTAAGTACTTATGTATAAAAAGAAAAGAAATAACCGGCATGGAAAAGAAATACTTACAACGAAATATTTTATTATGTTAAAGATAAATGTTATTGAAACTCATATTTTTTTCAATAGCATGGTTTTATTGAATATAATTCTTGTCTATTTTTTTCTGTGTAAAGACAATATACAAAATATGATAAGAAAGTAACCCATAATTACCTCCTAAGTGGGAAGATATCCCACCAAAAATTTTGTCACTTTTGTAATTGGTAGTACTTTATTAATGGGCCACAAAGTAATGAGTGGTCCTCATATATCTTATTACTATGCTTCAAACTAGAGCTAGTAGTTCTTAATAAAATTAGTACGTATTTTTCTCATTATCTGAAAGTAGTTACAATTTATTGATACGTATTAATAAAATAAGTACACTCTAAAACAATACTTCAAATTTACGATCATATATTGTCTAAATTTATGTTGAAAATTTCTCCTTGTCTAAAATTACATCGATTTTGTAGTTATTTAATTTAAAAAAAAAAACCTATCAAATTAAACATATTTAGTACAAGTGGGAAAAATGTAACATAAAGTATAAAACGGCTATGGCTGAATGGTAGACACGTCAGACAATCAGTCAGGAGGTTGTGGTTCAAACCTGCACGCAGCCAATCGCTTTTTTTAGTAAAAATATTTTGTGGAAAAATAATGCGTGTGTAATTTTAGGTCGATAATAATCTGTAAACTGTTGCCGACTATTATCGACCTAATTTTTAGCAGAAGTGTTTTAGAGTGTAGAAAACCTCTTTTTAAGTCAAGATGTTTTTGTATATGAAAACAAATTTTTGTAGCTTAAAATTACAAGTCAACAATAGCTCAGTAGACAGAGTACTTGTCTTAAAATCTGAACGAGCACAGGTTCGTATCCCAGCTGGGTAAAAAAAAAAACTTAAAAATATAAATAAAATATAATGTGTTTAAACCTTTTCTTTAATTTTGATTTATTTATTTGACTAAAAACACAACACTCATTTATTTTTTACCTTCATGTAAGCCAAATAGTAACTAGTTAATTGCTGTGAAAATATAAATACATTTGTTTTTTTTGGATTTTTCGAACAAAAATAAATAATTGTTGTGTCAAATTGTAAGTATTTACGACGTAAATCCTCATATACTTTTTTGCCTACCAGTAAGCAAAGTTTTTGCTCGGATAACAGTAAGAGTCTTCAAATTTGATATGAACTAATTTGATTACGAAGTTGGGTAAAAACCGAAGGGAGAAGGTGCTTTGTTTATTCACATATGACATATTTTTAACAAATAAATTGGTTCATAACAAATAAAAAGTTAAATTTTGGGCTTAAATTTTCCAACAATTGCTGAACCGATTTTAATAAAACTAAAAGCTTCTAAAAGTTTAAGGAGCTATCTCTTCGTTAAAAAAAGTACTAAAATATCTCAACTGGTTAAAAAGATACAGAGTTTTGCCAACCCAAAACGATTCTGAGCTACTGTGGGCCGATGATATCATTAGTGCATCTGTCATATCCAAAACCGCTGATGGTGAGAACATTGCAGTCAACTGTGAGTGGTGCACACAGTTGTTTACCAACATATTTGTCCGTAAAGATAAGGACAAGCAAACTGATAGTTGTTTAAAAATTTACACACAATTTTTAAGGTAAACTGAAATTCAGGCAGAAGCCAAAAATTTTTATATTACTATAAGAAATAATATGAAATAAATAAACTAAGAACAAAATTTATCCGGTACGTATTTTTAAATACTCTTATACTAAAACATTTTATTTCCTTATTAAATATTAACAGCCCATAATATCTCACCTTAAAGGATAATACCTAAAACTATCCACATTTATTTAAATATTTTTGATTAAGGTTTCTCAAAAATTCAAACGTGATTATATTAATTAATAAATATAATATGAATAAGTTATGCAAATCTTGGGGCAATATTTTTATTACAGTTCTTTTCGATTTTTAAAAGAAAAGAAAACAATCTTTAAAATAGCCACTAGCATTCTAAGAATTTTCGAATGAGCTTTAAATCACTGCTAGTAAAGTAGACATGCTAAAATGCAAAAACCTAAAACAAAAGCAGCATTTTATAATTTTAAAATCTGAAATCAAAATATTGTGTGGGCGTTTAACATATAAAAAAAGCATTTATTTTGCCAAAAGAATTTTAAGCTTTTAACGAGTAAAATTAAAAATCAAAAGGATCACTTTAATGGGAGATGATCTCCAAGGGTTATTAGGGGAGTAGCGATTTAAAATTTATATAAAGCTTTCAGTGTTTGTCTAGCGTTAAGCAAGCAAAATTGGTTAAAGTTAATGGTAGTCCCTTATTGTTTGTGCTGTGAAAATTTTTTGTTTTAAGTTAACAAAATTTTGCCTTTGGCGCTTGTCTGACAACAGACTCAACTAACATCTACAAATTATTAAATTTATTCAAAGCGCTAAAACAATAAAACGATTTGAAATATTTAATACCGACAAAGAATGTTAGTGATTGTACTCAAATCAAATATATAAGTAGGCCTAGGCTGATATGTATTCAAACATTTTTACAAAACAAATTTGATAAAGATTCTATTAAGCTTTAAGGGTTTTTTGGGTACAAGATTTATTTGTTTTTTCTTTTGTTGAAGAACATAATTATAAACTATTGGCCAGTCTGATAAAAATGACAAGCAGTGTCAACGGAAAGATACTGACAATTCACACTAAATTGAAAATAAAGAAAAAAGCTGGATTTCCGAAATCAAATACGAAAAGTTTCAAAGTCATTTAAGATCTGTACTGATTTTGTGAAGTCGATATTTTAAATATTGAAGTGGCTGAGGTACTAAATTTGCAATGAATTGAAAGACAGTGGCATTTTATAATGTCCATGGACATTATGTCACTGGACATTATGACATGCTACCTGCAAAGCCAATAAAATATATAAAATTAAAATTATTTAATTACTCAGGCTTATGGTCGTTCAATTTAATTTCTAAATTAAATAAAAGCTCAAATTAACAATACGAAAGGAAATAGTAAGTGTCAAAAACCATCAAATGAAAGTTAAAAAATAAATAACAGTGACCCAGCAAAATTTATTAAAGGTAAAGTATATTAAATTACTTGACTGCCGTCATTGGCAGTGACGTCTAAGTCTCGAAGGTCTCGAAACATCATTATATATGTATAAGTTCAACATTCCGTGCAGCCAAAAATTGTTCTTGGTTCTTATAATTTTTATATGCTTTAAAATTTCTTTCTAAATAAAAAAATAATTTAATTGAAAAATTATATTAAAAATAATTTAAGCCAAAATAATTAAATTTCTTTGGATTAAACCTATACAGGACGATTAAAAATTCATGACTTAACTGTTAAAAAATCCAAAGGCACATAGCTAAGAATGTACATTTTTCAAAGAAATATAATCAACGAAACACATACTCATAAGTCGATGGTTTTCATTCTGGGATAGAAGAAAAGAAGCATAATTGAGTAATACTAAGGAAAATAAGCAGGCGTGGTTACAAGGGAGGAGAAAACGGGAAATTCCCTCCCCCCCAAAAACGAGTAAATTTCTTTAGAGTTTCTAAAAAAGTTTTGCAAAATAGAATGTTTCACTTAGAACTTAAAAAAAGCTCAAGCTGAATCCGTGCCTGAAATAAGGATTGAAAAAAACCTAAAGAGTGACTATGCATAATTTATTAAAGATAAATAAAATTCAACTACTCGACTGCAGTTGCCGTGGTTGGCAGTGAGGAATAGGCGCAAAAGAGTTCTGATGATTAGGTCGTGGTTGGTCTCGAAGCACCATAATGCAAGTTCGAACTTCCATGCAGACAGGAATTTTTCTTTTTCCTTTTTTTAACTTAATGGTATTTAATTAAAGTGTTACACGTTTTAAAATTTTCTTCAAAATAAAAAATAATTGAACTGAGAAAAAAGCGAACTGAAGCCAAATTAATAAAATTTTTTCATCTAAGCCCATACAGCCCGACTAAAATTAATAACTTAATTGTCAATAAAATTATTATTTTGATGGGGAAAAGAACAATAAATTCAAAGACAAATAAATTCTTGACTTATTGAAAAAATTCAAAGTAACCCAACGAGCTTAAGTAAAGTTTTAAAAAATAGGAAGGAGAATAGAGGGAGTAGTGTTTATGGACATTTGATTTGAATCTTCCAACATTGAAAGTGGCAGGAAATACCTATATACAAGGCTTATTCCACATACGAACTGTTTGGCCAAAGAACGAATTCTGTCTGTAATGTGTAATGCGATTCATTGGCGTATCGATCACAAAGGGGTCTGCTCTTAATGAAGAACGTGTTGTTCATAGAAAATTGATTGCGGTTTTCGGCAGCAAGTTCCCAGATTTCATCAGAACACATTCTATTATAGTAACGATAAAACAATCAAATACACCCCACATTGCGCCGGTGCTCCAGCGAGTCAATAGAGTTGGCCACTCCACTGTCGCCGATGAGTTTCTTCGCCCTCTCCTGCACACGGTCGGATAACTTCAAAATAGAGTTTGAAGCACCCGCCCATACATGAGAGTTGTGTGCCATTTTCGGTCGGACATAGGTGGTATAAATATTAATGCGATCAGATGGAGTGAAATATCTTTTACACTGTCTTAAGACCGATGTACTTGAATGCTTCTTTTGAGACCTGAAAATATGAAGCTCACACAGCAAGGCCTTTAGCACGAAGGCACTCCTCGTGCAAAGCTTTTTAACGCCTTTGTACTCCAGCACACGAAGATCTCGCCTTTTTGCGCATCGAGTTAGTATCAGCATTTTTATTACTACGCCTGATGCTGAATGCTTCCTCTCTGGATCTAACTGCACCTCTGCAAGCCTGAATAAGCCAAGATTTCGTTCTGGGTTTAATCGGAATTAACTTTGATGGAATAAAAGTATTCTTTCCCAGCGAAATGGGGCCCATGGGGGTATTGACATTATTGTCAATGAAACATAGTTTCCAATTGAAGAGCCAAAAAAATCGATGAGCTCAGCCCAACGAACCTGTTCCGAAATGTATTTTAAATGTTTCGTAGCTGCACGTGAAACGTTACAAAATTCGGAGAACGAAAAGCAGGCAGAAACGGTGCAATGATCCGAGTTACCGAGAGGTACCATTAACGCTCACTTCATACTTGTCAGGATGTAAAGTGAGAAAAAGGTCGAGAGTATTGTTTTGGTGCTCTGCTACACACGAAATGTTTGTTGGCTCATTCACTAATTACCCAAGGTGGTTGTGCGCTACGAATAATTTAACATATTGGTCTTCTGGAGTTGTATGACTCGAATGGCGAAGCCGGGATGAGTTGTGAACATTTAAATCACCAGCAACAACAATTTCACTATCCAGACAGCTCTCTAGGATTTTCGATATTGAATCGAAAAGGATATCGAAGCCGGATATAGTTTTGTCCATTCCGCGTTTCGACTTCCGTAAAGAAACCCGAAGTGCAAAAAGTGTGTTCTTATTCTAAAATTAACCCAAAGACAGCTAAATTCAGGATCGTGCGTGCCTAATGATTGCTGGTACTGGCACACAACTTCAACGCGTATGTACAATGCAAGGCCCCGATGGTAACTGAAAAGCAAAATAAAGTGATATCAAGGTAAATGAAAATCTTGTGGATCAGCATCCTCAGATACCTGAGTCTCATATAAGGCTAACATGTCCGGCCGATGGAGACACATGTGAGCATATACCGAGGAAAAGTTCGCCCTTAGTCCGCGTATATTGCAGAAGTCGATATTGAAGCTTACTGCCGTAGCATGAAAGAAAACTCAAATCATTCATATTTGTCGTGCAAATGCATCCTTTTCGTCATATATACCGTTATGACGAAAACTATAACCAATATGAAGAAACCGAGTGCAAATTCGAATTCAGCGCTCCATATAACAAAGCAAATTGAGACTTTAGTCGACGAACGGTAATGCTGCTTACAACAAGTATAAACAATATTTAATGTTGCATCATATGATGTTTCACAATTTAATCAATTTGATATTATATCCAACAGCGGCTTCGCTGACTAAATATGATTTGCCTAGTTGGCCTTCGACCAGACTTAGGGGGTCTCACCTTCAGGTATGTAAAATACCGGCTTCGCTAAGCAAGAATTTTTTGTGTAGCTTTGGCAGAGCTGAAGTATTTTCCACTCCGCGTATGCAAAAAAGCGGCTTCAAATAATAAATATATTCTGCCTAACCGGCACAATAACTGGCGGATGGCATAGTACTCAGTGAACCTGCTGTTGGGCATACATAGAGGAGAAAAGATAAAGCCGTGCCACTGGCTGGTTACAGATATCATAATTGTTCAGCAAAGGCGGTTTAATATATCATAAGTGCTCATACTGAGACCAGAAAGGCCTTCAGTCCGGATAAAGTTCGGCTAGACTGAAATCTATACTTAACTAAGCTGCTGTTGGATATACGTAGAGGAGAAAATTACTAAGACCGGCCGATTAGAGCGAAGAATTTCACATTTGTTCTTGTGAATACGAAAACCAGACCATAGGCGGCTATGATTTCATTTCAAAGTCACGCTGCGCTCTTTTTTATTTTTACCTATACGGCAAAGTAAAACAAAATATTTTTACATTTTATATGCATATTTAAATAAATGCGTATACGAACCTTTGACACTTTAAGCATGTACATAAAGGTAAAAAGAACAAAAAGCAACAAATTCTCCCAAGGAAATATACATTTCAACACTATTTCCGCCACCGCATACGACAAACACATTAATACCATTAAATAATGCAATTGAAATAATATATGAGAGGAAAGTAAAAAAAATTTAAAAAAAAAATGCAGCACAAAGAACTGACATCAGAAACTTACGCGTGCATGCATATAATTTTTAAGTAAAAAATAATACATATGTACATAAATATTGTTATAAATAATTAAATAGTTGAAGGGAAAATTTAGTTTAAAATAAGTTTAAAGGTCAATTTGTAAGAAACTAATTTATGGGCACATGTATGCGTATATAGATATTATAAGATTGATTTGATTTTAGACTTTTTGGAGATAATAAGACAATATTTTTGAAGCTTCATATGGCAGCTTAATGAAAAAATAAATGAATAAAACAAGTACATATCATACGCTTGTTCGTCTTCTTACAATCCACATTTGGCTCCAATTCGTTTTCAAATACTCCAATTTTCGAAAAAGTTATTACGGTTTATTTTTTAACTTTCTAGAATACCAATATTACAGATTTTATATTAAATCGTTAATAACTCCAAAAACGATTCTTAGACATAAGGGTTTATGATAAACCGACACAGATATGCATAAGCGTGATTCACCTTTCAACTGCTTTTTTCGAGTCCGTTGAAATTATAATTTTGGCAAAAAAAAACGCATAAATTTTAAATTGAAAACAGCTTTATAATGATTTAATAGATTATTGATAAATGTGAGAAAAAAAATCGAAAATACTGTTTGCTGGATTAGGAGTCCGCCTCGCTAGTAACTTCCACGTGGATGTTGAATAAAGAAAACTAATTTCAGATAAAGATTTTATTTGCTCAATTTTGGACTTCTTATATTAAAATTCGTATAAAACAATTCAAGTTACGAATATTTATATTAAATTACGTACTAAATATAACTCAATTTTAGAGTTAAACTGAAAATATATATTCAACAATGTATTTAGCCAATATATGTAGATCTTCCGGACAAAATTGATCACCACGCTAAGCCAAGCTATTTATAAGAGAGTAAAAGATGGCGTTAAATGACGATAAAAATAGCACCAAGTGAACACGTAAGTCGCGTTTATTCCGAAAAATCTAATTTGACATTTCAAGTTAAGCTATTACAAATTAGTGATAAAACTTAACGGGATTTAGGCAGTGGCGGCAACATTGCTTATAATTTGTTCATACAAAATGGTTTCCGTAAAGCATGCTGTGGATTTCCCACATTAAGAAACTATGCGTTTTTCCAAAAAAAAAGATTAATTTCAAAGGGTGTTAGAATATTTGAATCTCTTATTTCACACATAAAATTTTTGAAAAATATTAGAATTTATATATATATTTTTCTTATTTGTTGTTGTTCACAGTCTTTTGTATTGAGCGTTACGCTTTTTTGGTACGTTTCATTAATCAGTTTAATTCAGAGCTCAGATTTACTCGATTTTACTCGCAAGTGAAAAATACTCACGAAGAAGAGTACTCGAAGAGTACGAGTTTACTCTCCACTCGTTTGCTTTAGGTGGGAGTACTCGCGAGTACTCCTTTTTAAAAATTAAGAGTGGGAGTAAAAATCTTCGAAATAGAGTGAGAGTTTACTCTTAAGAGTGAAATCGAGTGAAAAAATAGAAACTGTTTGTCTTTGCTGACTTGTGTGTGCGTGTGATTATTGTGTACTCTTTCAGTCTTTCTCATACAGTGCGCGTGTGCGGTGCAACTAGTTGGTTTTATAATAAAAGTTTTATTATATTTTTAAAAGTTTACTTATATTTTCTATATTATAATGAACACTCGTAATCTTCGAGTAATCTTCTTCGCGAGTATTTTTGTACACAAAAACCACCGGTCCCTTACAATACATTCTGCTGCTTTTCTCTTCTTGGCCTCCTAATCCTCCGTCGTCAGTCACCTCTCCCCAAACAAACAGTTTCTTTTTTTCCACTGTATGAGAAAGACTGAAAGAGTACTCGGCAAGAGTATGATCTGCTCCATTTCGAACATATTTTACTCGCACTCGAAATCGAGCAAAGCATATGCGCTCTTATTCGAGTGGCATAGAAAAATAGAGTATACTCGATTTTTTTCACTCGCAGGAGTACTCGCGCTCGAACTCGAGCGAGTTTCACTCTCTACTCGAATTCGAGCGAAGATTTCGGAGCTCTGGTTTAATTATTAAAAATCCATTAAAAACATGCACTTAAATAACAGCGTAGGTTTGCACTTCTAAATATTTAAAAGTTTTGTGAGCTTTGGTAAAATGTAGTACATTGCAAAACGTTTCATTAATTAATCATGGTTTGTATAAAAAAAATGTATTGAGCGCTATCCATATTTTTTTAAATTTATTTAAGACTTTTTATTGAATAACTAAGGAGTTTATTGTAAAACTCGTCGAAGATTATACATTTGAATTGTTTTAAATTCAAAATATATTGCGTGTTCTCAAAGGATATTGAATTGGTATGAAAATGTATTGAGCGTTACGTAAAATTTTTTTTTTAAATATGATTAAACTATAAATTTTACAATGTTAAAAAAAGCTAACAGCATCCGAAGTATGGAAACGATGTAAAGAACATTATCTATACACAAATTTCAGATTTCCTTAAAAATAAATTTGCTTCTACCGCACTGTGGGCTGTTATATTTTCGAAGAATGTATTACGTAGGTCGTATTTTTCTACAAATAATTTTTTTTTAAATTGACATTACTTTTAACATCGTCAATCGATTTTATTAAAATTAGTCTTGTTTTATTTTGCCATGTGAACTCAGATTAAAATTGAAAAAGTAGTCATAACTTTTACTGCCTGTTCGCCAATTTCGAAAAAATTCTTTCTTTCGCAGAATTCCATTTAAAACAAAAACTAATTCTTAAGTTTTGTTTTTGTTTCAAATGTAATTGTGCGAAAGATAGAGCTCTTTCGACATCGGCGAACAGGGAGTTAATTTCGTCCTGCAATTATTATAATTTTTTTATTTTTAGAGAGTAGATAGTGCTTTCAAACTCTATAATAATTTTTTTGGTGTTGGTTTTTCTAGCAAAAATCATTTCCAGACCAACCGCGAAAGCGAATGTAACGCTCAATACATAAAATTACTAAAAAATCGAAATATATAATTTTATTTCAGTATATATTCAATGAGGCGAAAACTATAATATGAATCCTACCTTTCGTATTTCTATTAGTTACATTGGTAAACAATAAATTAAGCAAAGTGCGACTTTGGCTCGCACGCGAAGGGTTCCGTACATATGCGCATGTGTATATCTCTTTTCGTTTTTGCTCCTTTTTTCATTTTGACAGTTTTTTCGCTGTGTTTTTTTATTTGTTTCATTTTAGTTTCTTTATTTTTTAAGTTTTTTTCGTTGTTTTTGACGATTTTTTTTTGGTTTTGGCGTTTTTTTTTCATTTTTGAGTTTTTTCTGGTGATTTTTCGTATATGCAATTTTTTTTTGGTTTTTGCCAATTTGTTTAGATTTGGCGATTTTTTGGCTTTTACGTATTTTTTGAAGTTTTTTTTTACTTTTTGACGATATTTTTAGCTTTAGCGATCGATATATTTTAGTTGTGACGATGTTTTTCAGTTATAGCGCTTTTTTCGGCTTTGGGGACTTTTTTCGGTTTTTGATGATTATTTTAGTTTTAGCGATTTTTTTTTTTGCAGTGACACCTTTTTTTCGTTCTAGGGAATTTTTTTATTTTTTTTCGATTCTTGGTGTTTTGCAATTTCGTTTTTGTTTTTTCTTATTTTTTTTTTTTTTGGTTTGAAGTTTTTTGTGGTTTTGGCTTTTTTTTTGTTTTAACGTTTTTTTTTCGCTTTTTGACATATTTTTAGTTTTAGCGACTTATTTTAGTTTTGGCGCTTTTTTCAGTTTGCCGCTTTTTTTTGCACTTTTTTTACACTTTTGGTGTACGGAACCCTAAAAATACACACACAAAACGTACTTTTAGAACGAGAATCGCCTATATACGATCCTACATATCCAGCACCAAACATATGCTATTTTGAATATAGACAAAAGAAATTATCGACAGAGATAGATTTCTTAACTGGGGATGAATTTCTTATGGGACTATTTCACGATACGCCATTGACTTACACGCATTGAACAATTATAGTTTTTCATCACCGTGGTGGGAAAGTTTAGCCGATTTGAAGTCACCTGTGCTTAAACAGCTAGCTTATCTAGCTAAACGGTTTCTATACCTTATTTAAGTTACATAAGTATAGTTGTAGTATTTGAAAGGCAACCTAATATCTCAAAAAAATGTGCTTGAGTTCGTTTCTGCTGGGCTCTAGTGTATAATATTCCGATAATCCAACTTCTACTCAATTGGCATTCAAATAAATCTTACCAGTAGCTTAGAAACTACGTATATCTATTTATTTTACCGTATGATTCCACTGTTTAGTGTACATTTCTGATAAAATATTTTATATCAAACCTTTTATAAGAAACAAAGAGATAACAAAATTAGCAAATATTTATTAAAAAAAAACAAACATAGATTTTAATCGAAAATATTTTTATTGCACATAAAAAATTAAATAAATGTTTTTTTACCTCAATGAAGAATATTCTCTACAAAAATACACACAAAAATATATAATGCCTTTGGAAAAACAGAAACAAATAATGAAATTCTCGTTCTAACAAATACGAATTTAACAAGCGCACTTGATTGCTGGCCAAATACATGTTCACATTCTGAACAAGTGTACCTCTTGCACATGTAAACGAAAATTTTTAAAAACTAAACAAACACCTTCAAATATTTGTCTTTTAGTAGAAAAAGGAGTAGATACTTGTAGTTTGTAGATAAATATGTTTTTAGGAGGTTTGCGTTATTGTGCATATGTGTGTGTGTGTGTTTATTATTTGGCGAACACAATGCAATGCAATGTATGTCCATGGCAAGTTAAACAATAAACGTATCGATCAAGATAACGTACGGTTTAATCCATTTACAAGTTAACTAACCCAACACTTACGAAGACTGATTGCGATTATTTTTTAGTGTAAAAAAAGATATGGAAAAAGAGTAAAACAAATAAAGAGGCAAAAAACAGGCCAGTAGGGGTAAATAAGAAGGATTTCTTATCAGGAGTGAATAAATTCAATACAAGTGTCGGCACAAAAATTTTGTATTATATTTTTCTGGTGTTTCCTTATTGTCCGCAAATGCTGCTTTGGTAAATCCAAACAGAGAAGAAGAAAAAATTGTCCCACTTGAATTTATCTTTGGTCGTCTGAGCAAGATCATAATTGCAACTAGACTTGTAGGTTTTCAGATTCACGTTGATGCCACCACAAACACAAACGAAGAATTGACTAAGACGGTTGCTCTAGTCTGCCCTAAGCCCGTGGTGCTATAAAATGGAGTTTCGAATTGCACTTTTGATTCCAATTATAGTCTACGATTTGGTTATGCGCAACTCATATAACGTCCAACGATATAATGTCTATGGTCATATATTCGCGCTTAAAAAAGTTAATAGTGTCAATAGATCTCTTAGCCGAGCTCAAAATAAATTTAGCATACGAAGGGTTCCGTACGAATACCATATACATAGACCACCCACATGCGCAAAAGTATTATTTTTTCCGCTCCTAAATAATGTTCTGTTGAGGCGGTGGTAAAAAGTATGAAGTGCGCAAAAAATAAGTTTCTAATCATTCTGATAATTTAATATATCCTAAAAAAATCGGTAAAGCGCACACGAAGAGTTCCGTGCGAATACACATATGTATGTATATCCCTTTTCGTTTTGGCCCTTTTTTCATTTTGGAAATTTTTGCTTTGTGATTTTTTGTTTAATTTTAGTTTATTTATTTTTTAAGTTTTCTCTCGTTGATGTAGGGGCCATTCACATATTACGTAACGCCCCGTGGGGGGAGGGGGGGATTGCTTAAAGATATATTACGGGTTAGATACTTTATACTGAAAATTTTGTAAAAAGCGTTATGAAAGGTGGGGGGGGGGGGAGGGGGGGGGAGGGAATACCTTCGAAATAGCGTTACGTAATATGTGAATAGGCCCTTAGTGATTTTTTTTTATTTGGCGCTTTTTTTCATTTTCCTAACTTTTTCGTATTTTTTGCGATTTTTTGTTTTTTGAACATTTTTTTTTAGTTTTGGCCATTTTTAGTTTTGGCGTTTTATTTTGTTTTAAGGTTTTCTTCCCTTTTTGACAAAGCTTTTAGTCTTAGCAATTTATTTTAGCTCTTGCGCTTTTTTCAGTTTTGGCGCTTTATTCGGCTCAGGGGATTTTTTCGGTTTTTGGTGATTTTTTTAGTTTTAGCCATTTTTTTTTGTTTTGACACTATTTTCGTTCTAGTGATTTTTTCGGTTTTTGGCGATTTTATTTAGTTTTTCTGTTTTTTCGTTTTGGAGATTTTCTCCATTTTTGGATATATTTTTGTTTTTGATGATATTTTTGATTTTAGCGTTTTTTTAGGTTTTAGTGCTCGTTTCGTTATGACGACTTTTTTCTTTTTTTTGTGTTTTTATTTTTTTGCAATCTTTTTTTATTTGGTGAGTTTTTGCGTTTTAGAATTTTTTTTTAATTTTTGTGCTACTCTTTCATTCAGCGCTCTTTTCATTTTGGCGATTTGTCGTTTTTTTTTAATTTTGGAATTTTTTAGTTTTAGGGTTTTTTTTTAAATTTTCAAGATTTTACCTCTTACGGTTTCCAAGATAGAGAAAACTATATAGACAATTATACTCAAAATTACATTGACTGATAAAACACTCTTTAATTTTTATTGTTTTAAATGTCGGTGTTAATTGGTGTCGTCTATTCTTCAGACTACACCAATTAGCACTAACTTTGCAAATTTAGTGTATGTATAATACATTAGTATATCAACATGTTTCGTTGCTCGCTTTAGAACACCATTTAATTTCTAGCTGGCATATATTTGCTGTTGTACCGGCCAAAGTTTTACATATTCTGTGAAAATTTCAGGCCCGTAGATCTTACGGTTCCCGAGAAAACAGCCTGTGACAGACAGGTGGACAGACAGGCAGACAGACAGACAGACACAGGGACAGCGTAGCGAAAACAATAGGGCCCCTTTAAACTTTTGGTGTACGGAACCCTAAAAAGGTATTCAGCTTAACTTATCTATAATTCTTAAAGTAAAAGGCTTTGTCGATTACAATGCATAAATCCAAATTGATTTTTAGGCTAAGGTTCGTAACATTTATTTAATTTAGAAAGAATTGGGCAATTCCAAGGAACTAGGGAAAAATTAATATCATCTTAATTTTTGAACGCACACAGCAGAACAGAGTAACGCCACTTTCGGAAGCCGCTACTCTTTCATCGTCAGTGCTCACGTGTATTTTGCTTATAACCACTTGTCAAGTAGTTGAATGTGATTTCAATTCTTATGTGCATATACAACTTTTTCGTCAAAATTGAATACGAGAAATAAATCACTTTCAAGTTGACATTAACTGCACTTTCCCAGTGCTGCCATCGGATTATTTTTCTTCATTCCTGTTTTTCTGATTTTTGTTCTACTCAAGATAAACTTTTTTTGGTTTGATTTTATACTTAATTATATATGAACATGTAAACATGTGAAAAGCTCAAGCCAGTAGCTAGTTGTTTATTAATATGATTATTTCGAACGTATTTGCTTATGAATCCAAATTGATTTTTAGGCTAAGGTTCGTAACGTTTATCTTTTTGGAGATAAGGAAAATTTTCAAATTAGTTCTAAATTATAGTTCATCCAAGTGGAAATTCTCCTTATAAACAATCTTACCTGAAAGCGGGAGTATCGCTTATCTCCCATATAAACCTGGATTTATACAAATGAGGCTATTTACAGACATTTAATACAAAACAAAACACTGAAACAACGTTTAATGCTTTTTACGCTTCTTTTCTCACGAAAATACGATTTTTAAAGCCTTTTTAAAATTTTGTTGTGCTTTTAGCTCCAAAAAGTTGGCACAACTGCCCAACAGTATTATAGAAAAGCTAGAGCTGTTATGTTAAAATTCAAAACATATGAATAAGAACTTTAACAATATCAAACATAAATAACGAGCTCTATAATCATTCATGGTTTTATTTTCTTACTTTAAAATTTACTACATACAATTGTCTGGCGTTTTTTCCAACTCTAAGTGTAGTTGTAAGAGTTAATTGAAAAGAAATGTAAAATACAAAAACAGCTACAATAATGAGTAAAGCTTTCAACATATATTTTTGCAAGGACACTCGCTTATTTATAATTGAAAAGTTGGAGATTTTTGGCTAAAAATTTGGTGATGATTTTCATTGGACGCAATGAAATGCCAACAGGAACTAGCTAATAATACCCCTCCATAAAAGATTTCAATGTATTTTAATACAATTTTAATGTTTTACTGAATAGTAGAATATACACGTGACAAAATTTAAATTAATTGTACTCGTAATTCAATAATTCCAAAAAAACAATTTTTTTAATAACAGATAGTGTTATGATATATTTTAAACATACTGTACCTCTCCGCCAATTCCCATTGAACTGTTCAAGGTTATTTGAATTTTTAACAACGTGTAAGTAACGTCAAGTTGTTACATAAACAATACCAACAAAATTGTATAGAATAAGTGCTACTACTTGTACCAAAATCTTTACATAGAATTTAGCACTTTAACTTAACAACATTTCTTACAATATTTTAAACAACTTAACTAAAGGCAAATACAACAGCAACAGCCAAAAACACCCTAAAATGCACAGATTATAAACAAAATAACACACTCCGTCCGAATCATAGTAGTAAAACAATCATGCCACATAAATTTAAGTTGATTTTATTACACAACTACTATTCTAAAACAATTTACGTGTATTCTTACAACAACACTAGTGCAGCAAAACAACTAGGAGTACAACAAACATCTTGTTAGCTTAATTGAGCCATTTTCTAATTAGTTATAAAGGTAAAAGTAGAGATAGAAGTATCTTAACTAGCACTCGGTGTAACGATATAATAACAACTGCGTAATCTTGAGTAAGGTTTTAGGTAAAGTGATTTTGTCTAACGCAAAATAATAAGGATAGTTGCAGTCTTGGGCAGAAAAAAGATTTTTAGTTTAAGTTTAGAATTTCAGGCATGATAAAGGAAAGAAAATATTCGGCCATGTCACAGAGTTCAATTCTGTTCGGAAATGGAATTCAATCTGCTACCGATTTTTTTAGCAGCTGGTGTCTAAAAAAGAAAACTAAACTACGCAAATTTGTCAGGTGTGTCCAGACTGTTGGTGGGGCTGGTATGCTGGGGTATGTTGTGGCTATGGCTTGATATCGTGGAGTGGATTGAATTCTGTTTCCGAACGGAATTGAACCCTGTGACATGGCCGACTAGTTAGTTTTTAAATTAAGCCACCATTACGAATACACAGAGGCAGGAGTTAAAAATGACATCTATACATATAATAAAACTGTAAAAATGGGCGTGTCTGCACATCAGCGGTAGTTAAGCCCATATTATTCTATGGAGTGTTAGTTTGGTGGGAAGTGTTAGAGATAATATATTTCGGTTGGGGCCGGCCCTGATAACAGGTGCGCCAGGTTGACCCCAACGAAAGCGCTCCTAACAATGATGTATTGGCTTCCGGTGGAGCTTCAGTTCAAGCAGGTAGCTTTATTCTCGGTGATCAGGTTGAACGCTACATGTCCATGGCCACGAACTGATTATGGGCACTCCAGGACCACAACAATATTGACTATTGCCCACTCAAGCCTTACTTTGGTGGAGTATTCCTCTCACTTGTTCCCAGCAGGGAACAGTATATTTCGTCCTTTAGACCTAATGGAGTGATCAAAGCTTTCACGGATGCCTCCAGAAGGGGTAACAGAACTGGCGGAGGTTTCTATGTGAAAACTTCAATGTAAGAGTTCCATTCAGGCTTCAGGATGGTTGTATCGGGTTGCAAGCAGAAATTTCCGCTATCACTAGGGCTGCAAGATGGCTTAGGTATTATAGGATATCGGAAGATATCTATAAATTTACCGACAGCAAAGCGACCTTCGCCGATATAAATAGTGTATACACTAGTTCCTTGGCGGTTGTCGAATACCGGGTATCTCTAAATGAAATAGCGAGACATTGGAGAGTAACACTGGGTTGGGTTCTGGGACACCCCGGGGTGGAATTGCCGAACAGGACGTGACGTTGAGTCCATGTCCATACGAGTCAACTTTTGCTTCTGCAACTTTCTTAAATTTTCTTTTGAAGTTGCATTCGTGTCCATATAATGAAATTCTTGTTGCGCAGCTTCTGTTTTTTACATAGAATTTTTTGTTGCTTGATATTATGAAGAAGAAAACAAAAGAGAGTTGCATGTACATGAAGCAGTGTACCCAATCTTCTCACCGCTCTCTCTCTCTCTCGCTCTCTTAAACTCAAAAGTTGCGCAGCAAAAGTTGACTCGTATGGACATAGACTGAGCAACTCAATGACCTGCTATTTTGTTGGCAGCCCTCTATCACACTGGAAACTACTAATACAGCTTGAATCATACAGGCTGACACAACGCAGGTGGAAACGCGAAGGCCCCTGCCGCGTGGCCAGGTCCACGTGGCCCCACTACGAACTCAGCAGGACACGTGATCTGCTCAGGCTCGGTAAAAGTCGAACTAAAGTATTAATAACAATGCTCACAGTTCATTGGAATATTACGAGCCATGCCAGAAGGATGGGTCTAAATAACAACAACTATTGCAAAAGTTGTAATGATGAAGAGGAGGAAGAAACGGTTCTTCGTCTTCTATGTCATTCTCCGGCTCTAGCCATCTTAAGGACAATAATTTTGGGAGCTAAAATATTCCAAGGCTTATCAGGTTATTCTTGTACTTAGTTCAATTGGGATGGTCTCACACGGCGACAGAACAGTCGTAATTAGCAACTAATTACACCATGTCTGTTCTATATTATCACAAAGGGACCGAATTAACGGACCCAAGTGAGTCACTTCTTGAGTCGTGACTGCCCTTGAAAACTAATCTAACCACCTTCCACATTAAAATTATAAAAATAAATTAAATTATTATGCCTGATTGTGTTAGGCATTGCCGTAAGCACCTGTATCGTTTTCTGTAATAGATGAAAGAACAAAGGTGTTGTGTTGCTTTAATCTACTACAAAAAACGACTTAGGGGTTTACTCCAACGCCTTACACAATTAGGTTCAATATTGTTTAATATTGAAATAAAAATGTTCTGCATGACTAGGCTTTCGTTAATGTTTCTTATTGAATCAATACAGTTTTCTCTGGATGTAAGTCTATATAGAATATAAGCATTTATTTGCCAAAACTTTTCGAAGAACTGATATTCCAATGAGTCAAAATTGTAGTTGAGTAAACAGTCAGTTAGTGCCCTCGTTTCTGGCATACCTCCAAAGCCCGGCAGTGCAAGTATGTTGAAATCTCTAGGTTAGATCAGAATTGCGTACGTATTATATTATAAATAGTAAATCTTGTAGGGAAACAAAGAAATATATGACAACCGAATACATTCCTAAAGTAGTAATTGCAATAAAAATTAATTTTTAAGAATTAAGGCCTATTAGTTTTCCAAACAGTAACTTTGCTAATAAAAAATAAAAGGATCACCTACCTGGTCTTTTTAATGCAATACAAACATTTTATTTTAAACAGTCACCTTCCTTCTTTACACATGTAAAGAAAGTTGATACAAACAAAAATCATAAATTCTCATGTAAATTTAAAAAAAAAATCAACATCATCTACGCTCTTATTAACTAGACTCCTAGAACACACATCATTCAAATCAACAGCAGTCAAATAAACCAAACAACCCAACAACCAAGCAGCCTACCTACCAACCAGTCAACATTTAACTGAGCAGCACAACTCAACGCTACTATATCATGATCTTTATCTAGAGTGAGAATTTATATCGAGTTGTATGCAACAGCCGATGCAGAAAGGTAACAAAACAACAAGATGAACAACAAGTAAAATGATGATAATGAAAAAGAACAGAGAATAAAAAAGTAATACTTACAAATGTTGCATGCAATTCTAACTAAAGCAAGTTGATTTTTTTTATTTTATACTAAACTACAAAAATTACCACAGTCACCAACGCCTCGAAAGTACCACCTCTCTTAGCTTCTGATGCAATGAGAACGTTGTTGATGAGGTGGCTGAATGTTTGCCTCCTGCTAGCTGATGTTGCAGCCAAACAACCAACATAATTGGCATGTTTCTACGCGCCTACAACGCCTTAATACTTAAGCATTCCTTAGAAGTTGCATCAAATGCCAGGAAATCTTTCTCTCTCAAAGAAAATTTAATGCCCGTAAATATTGGCAAGACAACGAGAAAATAAAAAATTTCAGCAAAAAAAAAAAAGTAAAATAATAAAACAACTTAAAAATGACAGCCCAGAGATTTGATTGCTGCAGCTTATTTTTTCTTTTCTTTTTTTAGAAACCAAAAAAGGCAGTTTTTTCTTTTTCAGTGTGCCAGCCACAATTCGGTTTGTTGGTTTACGACTAAAAACTTTAGCACACGCTCTTAACTTTATCTACCATCTAATTAAGATCTGCAACCACAATGTCGTAAATTAAATGAAGGGTTAAAGGTTGAAACACTCACACTTTATATAGAGAAAAAAAAAATTTGCCTTTTAAGAGTCTAGCATTGTTTTAATGCAGACTTTTTCTTGCACATCGTTATAAACAGAAATTATGCAGACACTTGCTGCTGCTGCTAATCCGGCTGCTGGTGTCTAGTGGCAAGAAGTTGGAAAAGGTTTTTCTTTTTTCTTTTTGGCAATTTCAAGTCAACTCCAGTAAATATATGCTGTGTTCACATTTTGCAGAGCAATGAGTGCTACTAGCATGTGCGCTCAATTTGTGCGTTCATACCGCAAATATATTTTGCCATGTTTGGCCCCAACAGTATCACGTATATTGCGTACAGACACTTGCACATACATTATAAATAAGCCTTTGAAAATATGGTTCATTTATTGTGCTGTTTGGGTGGGTTTGCATCATCATCATCATCATCATCACCAACATCATCATTTGAGAGGAATTTAGTAAAATAGGTGCGAAAACCATGATGTCCATTAGCTGAGGTAATTTTGCCTCATTAGATATTGAAGCTTCATTTAAAGCAATACCTAATACATGTGCAAATTCTAAAGAATGTAGAACAACTATTGAGCTATAGTTGATATACAATTACTATTTTATCGTATGAAGTATACTAATCAATTGTAGCTGGTCTTAACATACTTGGCAAATGAGCCTGTGGTTTTTGTGAGTAACTACATATTTCTTAAGGAGAACCTGCTTACCAATATCGCAGCATCTTTGTGATGTTTGGTTCCCTGTTGTTGAGTTATTTTGAATATAATAATCATGCAGCACAACTCTGTGAGCCCTAGCTCATTCCCAAACGTTTTTTTCTTCTTCTAGTAGTGTCCGTGAGATTTGCAGAAAAGAATTACCTATAAAAGGATGTATTGTTTCATTTTGCATTATCGGTATATAAAAAAAAACAGAAAGCATCCTACATTTTTTACAAGACCAGCCCGCTTATTCTGTAACTTGCTTAAGCTAAATCTCTATCACTAAAAATTTATAAAGTCCATTTATCAATTTTTGGGTGCGAATACAATTTTGCAACGTCTATTGCTAAATTAGGCAATGTCTTAAAAATGTAATCCGCCGAAATTGTAGTGTTTTATGTCATCGCCAAAAATGTTTAATATTGTGTTTGTTCAGCATTTTAGCGATCGAGATTTAGCTTTAGCCTTAGCGAATTAAGAAATAAAGGGGCAGGATATTAGTCATTTAATGACTTCTAGAACAATTTTAGTGGTAGCCAGGCAACATCATCTTTCTCAATTTTCTTCTTTGTTCGGACTCGCAATAAATAACTTAGTTAGCCAAATTAAGCTACTCCAATGAAATTCATGTATCCTTTTAGATATTCCAAATGTACCTCCCTGAGCATGCGAACGTGCTACAAGCCTTCATTTCTCTACAACAATACTATACAGCAATTTCAAACCTTTTTCAAAATTACGGTGGTTTGTACACCGATTCCAGTAGAGAAGACCAAGAAATAATATACGTGTGTCGGAGTTTTGCAAAGTCTTATCGGAATTTTGTTTTAGGGGTGTTAAAGTTTCCCCTCTGTAATGCTATACTTTTTTTTCAACGAATAGTTGAGATCACAAGTAAAGATATTTGCGTTCTAACTAACACAACGGGACCTATAAGGACCCAAGTGGGCTGGTTTTAATCTTTAATCTGGCAACCTGTACAACCTAAATAGTTCGGGAGTTATGGGCGGCTTGGCTGTTGTTCATTTTATGGACCATCTAACCATTACAAAAATATAATAATTTACGTGCGCTTTTAGGCCCTGGATTTATTTTATTTTGTTATTCCGAAGAGAGAAAAACAAAACAAACATTACTTGGTCAACAGGCATTCCCTTAAGAGTGATAAGTCGTCAGCAAGGTGTTCAAGCTGATCTTCCGTATCCCACCCTTACATTGTTTTTCTTGAGCTAATTAATTTAATGAAAAACCCCTAACACCTTTTCTTACCTACGACCCTGAAGCTTTACATTAAAACAAACCAACTAATTCATAATTAACACAGAAGAAATTATCACCAAAAATTTTTCAAACAAAAGTTTGTCTAAAAATAAATTTAATTTTCAGTAAATGTTCTTTACATAATCAAAGAATTGTTTGTTTGACTCTTATTGAGGACGCAAACACCAAAAACAACAAGAAAAGCTGTCGTAAAAAACAACCACGATGACGACATACACACAAATAACAACAACAGCAATAATAATAGCAAAAAGAATGCGATTGTACCAAGTTTTTTTACTGAAGATTTTTGAGTGAATCAATTCGTTAAAGTCGTTGCATTAATCCTCATTCATTTTGTTAGAGTCTTCAGATAAACATTCAGAATTGAACACATTTAACACAGTGAAATTTCATAAATGCTTAATGGATGATGATGATGACCCAGACACAAATTTTGTTTGATATATTACAAAAAATCTAGTAATTATTTTTGTTTGATGAAGTAAACTATTTTATTTAATATTTGTTAGTATTTTTAGACTAACTGCCTGTTCAACGATGTCGAAAAAAGATTTTCATGCGCATTCTAAGCGAAAGAACACTGATTTGCGTTCATGAACAAAGTCATAAATATGTTTCTATACGAACGATAACTCGAAAAACCAGTAGAAAGAAAACGTAAGTGGTTTCATACGATATCCGATTCAACAATGTCGAAGCAATACGAACGTAATGTCAAAATCACTCCTACTGTGCTGCTTGTGACTGGTGAAAAATTTTGCATAAAAATCCATTAAATTCTTAGAACTCGTCAGATCTCTCTTTATTATAATATTTTTTACCATTCTTATTAATTTTTTTATTATTTATGCACATACTCATGATTTTTTTAAACAAAATAAAAGCCACTAACACATTCAAAACTTCTGTTTTCTTTACTGTGTAAGGCCCATCAAACAAGGTAGTCGCACCTGTACAACAAAACTAGAATTTGTATTAGAAAATTATAAAAATTTCCTGTACAACTGCGAGTACCTTACAATGGACTCCTTTGTCATTATGTTTGGTTGTATTTTTCTTCAAACAATTTAGTGTTTTAATGAAAATCGTCAAATAAACTAGAAATTTACAATATGGCACTATTGTATAATTTTAATACTTAAGAGAGAAAAATTGACACACGTAAGTGCAAGCAAACGAAAGCTGTCGATATTGTTGAACCCAAATTGACTAGATTTCGAGACAGTGGCTTTCGATCGCTCAGGTTTTCCTTCGACATCGTTGAACAGGCAGTAATTGTTTTATAAATTCTGACAAAAATATTATTTGATATTTTTCATAAAATGCAGTAAATCTTCTTGTTTGATTTACTAAATTGTTTCGTTTACAATTTGTAAATATTTTTAGACAAATTGTGTTTATAGATTTAAACAATTTGTTCATTGAAAAAAAAAACACGTTTTTTTCAATGAAATAGTTGAGATTTTTTTGTCTATATTTACAAATTTGTTTGTAGGTCAGTTCCTATACAAAATATTTACTATTTCATTGAATTCCTTTACAGAAAATTATATTTAGTTTTTTCTTTGTAAGTTTCAGATATATTACAATAAAAGTGTATGATCACAATCTCATGATGACAACAAAAAAAAATCAATATTTTCTTATTAGAGATGCAGAGAACAAACTACAAAGAACTTTTGAGCTTTTGCTAAATATGTTTTTTCCTTACGGGAATATGTGTAAGGTATCTTTACATTTAATACATCTCGTAGGATTCTAACCATTATCGGCTGATGAAAATTTTTTTATATAATAATATTTGATAAATTCACAAAACTTTTAATTATTTAGAATCACAAAAATACGCTGTTCTTATATGTGATGTTTTACATGAAATTCGATTAATTAAAACGGGTACTGAAGCATCCCAGCAAAAAATTTGCTTACTTGTAGGCAGAAAAGTATGTGAGGATTTAAGTCATAACTACTTACAATTTGACCCGATAACTACTTATTTTTGTTTGCTAAGTCCAAAAAATAAGGGTTACCCTTTACAAATATTATATTATTCATATTTTTAAGTTTTCGTTTTTTTTACCCAGCTGGGATACGAACCTGTGCTCGTTCAGATTTGAAGACAAGTACCTTACCCACTGAGCTTGTGTTGACTTATAAGCTTAGGCGACAAACATTTGTTTGCATATAAAAAATGTATCGGTATTACCGATAAACGATACCGAAAAAACTCAAATACCGACTGCGAAATAAAAATTTGGTATCAATACCGATATGTTAATCGTTTCGGTTGCCAACTAATTCTAATATAATTTCGTTATTAGTAATAACGAAATTACATTAGAATTCTTCGAAAAACGTCACCTAGACATAAAATAAAAAATCCGCAATTAAACAAGTAGGTACTGGTAGCTAACTTCCGTTTTTTTTAATTTTTTAGGTGGCAATGTTTTTTATCGATATCCATACATGTTATTTCCTTTGATTGAAAAAATCATACTCCCTATTAATTTTCAAAATATTTGACATGTTAACTAATAAGAGCAATTGGTAATATTTTAAGACCATAATAAATTAAATTAAACAAATTTTAATATAAACACTTAATGCCATATGCAGTACGTACGCACCAGCATCTGAATGTGTGAATTGTGCATGAATATGTAACAAAAGAAGGTGCGGTTGTAAGTGAATGGTTTTAACACTTAAAGTAACATTTAACGACATCATTGTCACCATCAGTGATGGCAATGTAATGTGTATATAAAGAGAGGATAATGGCGATGGTGTTTTTCATCATCATTACAATATTATAATGATGATTGTTTTTCTGCACAACCCACTTAAATGCAAACAAATACGCACAATATTGATCTGGAATTTATGCCAATATATGGTAATGCAGATGAACGTGTCTACTCCCCAAGTGCATCATCATTGTCATCATCATTATTTGTAATACCCATCTTCTCAATGTCACATTGTAATCTTCTTTGCATTACAAGGTTTTTTTTTTGTACGCTTCACCAAAGGTGGAAAGGGTATGCATGTATGGGATTGTCACTTTGTTTGTAGTTTATGCAAAATGCATTTGACAGTGTAATACATAGTTGGCGTCTATTGGTCCGTACGATGTTGGATCTTTTTCGTGCAGATAGCTAAGGCCCTAGTTTTACACTGATGTATCAAGAATGTCAATATTATTAACCGATATAAACAGTTCCTAAATGTCTGCCATAATAACGAATTCGTTTGCTGACGTCAAAAAGCCCAATAGTTTCATCATTCTTTCATACACAGAAAGAAAAAATTCATTATTTAAGGTAATAAAGGTATTAGGTTATAAAAAAGTATTCCAAAAAGTAGACCAAAAATTAATAAACTTATATAAAAAATTTATAAAAAGGAAAACTAAAATAAATAGAAACAAGTACACTCTAAAACATTACTTAAAATTTACGATCATATATTGTCTAAATTTGGGTTGAAAATTTCTCCATGTCTAAAATGACATCGATTTTGTAAAATCAACATGCCGCAATTTTGATTGGAAATCATATTAAATTTACAAGAAATAATTTGCGGTTTGAGTGTGTTAGTGTTTATTTCCTTTGTTCATTGCTACAATTCACTGTTATGCATAGTTGTGTGACTTGTTGTAGACGATAAAAAACGAATTACCAGCGTAAATTTACTGCTGCTAATTTAAAATTACCATTGTTTCATATTAATTTTAAAGGGAAAATTATTAATCTAACCTTAAATCACCGTTAAAACAATTTTGTTATAAACGTTAAGTTCCATTTACAATCGACATGACTATAACTTTAATTTCAAATAAGTTTCATGTTAAATAATCATTTAAATCATGTTGAATTAAAATGAAATTCATTTTCCATACGGTATTTATGGTATTTATTTAGTGTATAGGTAAAGTAAAGTTTGAAGCTATTGTGGCTGCAGTGGTTAGCTCGTGGACTATCATGCAGGTGGCACGAGCTCAAATCTTGGCTGGGGCAGTCAGCTACAACGCAAAGCTTTCTGATGACTATCATGTAAGTAAAATAATAAATAGAATAGCTACATTGAAGTCATGTTGTTTTTGCTTGATGTAACTTTAATTCAACATGATTCTTCGTGTTGGTTCAATATCAAATTCACGTTGTTTCTACTTGAAATAACTTTGGTTCAACATGCATCTTCGTATTGTTCCAATATCAAATTCACGTTGTTTCAACTCGAAATTACTTTGATTCAATATGATTTTTTGTTTAATTTTAGTATCAACTTCATTTTGATTTAACTGTACTGGAATATTAAATCAACATGAAATATAGTTAGTTCAAAAGGATACATTTTCTTTTAAGATCTCTGTAAAGCATGTTGATTTAACTTGAAACACCTATGAAGGAAAATCACTACCGATAAATTTTAAATTAACCTTGTTTTCGACGATTTTACATGGAAATTTTTCTGTGTGTAGTTATTTTATTAAAGAAAAAAACCTTTCAAATTAAACATATTTAGTCCAAGTGGAAAAAATGTAACATAAAGAGTAATACGGCTATGACTGAATGGTAGATACGTTCGACTATCAGTCAGGAGGTCGCGGTTCGCACCTGCATGCAGCCAATCGTTTTTTTTTTTAGTAAAAAAATTTTGTTTAAAAATAATGCGTGTGTAATTTTAGGTCGGTAATAATCTGTAAAGTGTTGCCGACTATTATCGACATAATTTTCAACAAAAGTGTTTTAGAGTGTAAGTAAAAGAAAGAATACTAAATTTAAAGTCATAAGAATATTAAATCAAACTTTTACAAAAAATTAAAAAATTTTTAAAGCAATAATTTCCAGATGTGCAATAATTAAAGCTATAATTTCCGCTGTTGCCGACTATTATCGACCTAATTTTCAACAAAAGTGTTTTAGAGTGTAGTTGATACTAGTACATCTACGTGTTAGCCTTTAGTAAAAATATTACTTAACAATTCCTTTATGTTTGTCAAAATTGTTTGTTCGAAGATAATTTAAATACGAAAAGTACGGAGTAATAAAGTTTAAAATCTATCAAAGTCTATGGTCTAGAAATAAAAGCGCTTGCACTAATTTTTGGATTAAAGCTCATTGCAGTGCTCAAAATTTTACCTAACTGGGAAACAGCAAACTATTTACTGGAATTATAACTAGTGCTTCCAAGTCGAACTGCTTTGCTTCTCTTTCTTAAAAAGTTTGCTTAACTGCATATGTATTCTTACCTTGGCGAAGGGTATATAAAATTCATCACAGCCCTCCAACTTATTTGTTGGTATGTTCTTATTGCGGCCGCATGAAAAAAAATTAAATAAGGCCATAAGAAATAAATCCCAAATAAAATGAAATGACGCCTAATTTGAAACGTGAAATAAGGTCCAAATAAAATGAAATAATGCCCAAAGAAAAAAATAAAATAAAGCTAAATTTTTGGGCTTTATTTCATAAAATAAAATTTTGGAAGGAAATTATCTAAGAACGCCTAATGAAATAAGGCCCACAAAAATAAAATAACACCCAAAATGTATTACAAGTTAGTAATAAAATATTTATGTTCTTCTGAAGTTTTCCGCTACATGAAAAATCGTCCAAAACAAGAACGCAGAAAAATATTTTTCGGCTGGTTATGTCGGACAGTGGCTTTACTGAAAAAATATTTTTTGCACAGCAGTCCTCCGGCCGGGCTTAAAGGCTTTTTCTTCTGGGTATGTCGAATAGTAGCTTCGCTCAGTAACGATTACCTCCATGCCGGGATTGAAGACTTTCTAATCTAGGTATGTCGAAAAGTGGCTTCGGTGAGTAAAGATGTTTCTACATTAACGGCCTCCGGACGGGGTAAAGAGTTTTTTTATCTGGATGTGTTCAATAGTGCATTCATAAAAAGTTTTCTGTATTGATGGTCTTCGGCTGGGCCTTAAGATTTCCTCCTCTAGAAGTGTCCACTAGTGGCTTGGTCGAGAAAAGATTTCCGCTTGGACTGATCTTAGCATATATCTAAGGTAGAAAATCCCTACTCCAGTCCGAGGAAAAAACACTTCATTCAGCTAGGCCGGGAATATTTACTCAGCGAAGCCACTATTCGATATACCAAGAGGAGACAATCCCTAAGTCTGGGCGGAAGCCAGCAATACAACACGATCTTTACTCAACGAAGCCACTTTTCGACATGCCTAGAGGAGAAAATCGGTAAGGCCTATGCAGAAAATCTTTACTCAGCGAAGCCACTTTTCGAAATACATAAACGGGAAAATCCTTAGTCCCTGGCCGGCTATGCTGGAACTCTTAACTCTTGAAATTTTTGATGAATCTCCAAAAACGGCGCTCCTTATTAAAGACTTTCTACATAGCGGCGATTTTAGTTACAATATTATTTTCTAGAAATATCTTGATAATGAGTACAAATTTACTTTTTAAGGAAATGAAATAAAGCCCAAATAAGATGAAATAAGGCCCAAAATTATTTAATATGAAATAAGGCCCAATTAATTGTTTTTTTGGACTTTTTTCACTTGGGTCTTATTTGATTATGAAATAACACCCAAATTCGAAATGAGATAAAGCCCAAAAAAAAATTAAATAAATCCCAATTAAAGTTTTTGCGATTTCATTGGGCCTTATTTCATTTTCTTAATTGAGCCTTATTTCATTGAGCCTTATTTCATACCGCCTTAAGTATGTTCTTCTTTGCACTCTTGTCGTGTTTGCATGTCAGGCTCAGTTTTTTTTTTTGGCGATTTGGTTATGTTGGTTTGTTGGTTGCTTTCAAGCGAATTTTGTCGTAAGCTTAAATAATTTCTCAAAAACTCCTCATTATGTTCAAACATTGATGACCAAAAACTTACGTTTAATGCACAGACACACACACACAAGGTACACTGCTATATAGATTGACAAGACAAAACCACATTACTTTTGTGAGGTTGTTTGCTGTCCATGATCCTGGATGTTTCCTAGTGGTTAAATGTTTGGTTATGCGTAATTTATAGTTTACATTCACTTGATGAAGTGGTGTCACAACGCATTATTGACATCTTTGCGTTCTTCCTGTGCGTGTATCTGTAGTTGGTCGTTTTTTGGTTATGCTTCAATGTACTCATTAAATTCTATACGATTCAATATCATCATGAATTTCCTTCACCATCATCATTATCATTGGCTTTTCCTCAAATGACTATCATTATAATGCCACCTTCTTCTTGGAAACTCATTTTGGCTTTATTTGTTGTGTCATCTGTACAACCATGTCTATACTGGCATTGATTTGAGTTGTTTCTGGGTTGGTCGATTATTTCGTTGGTTGCATCATTAAGTTGTAAAATAAATCAAGAGACTATTGTCACAACAGACTGAAACGAAATTAAGTGTTGTTGCATTAACCTAATCGTATGTGGTCATTTAAAGCTTTATATATAAATATATATCTGGATATCTATCTATATATATATTATATATTTCAATATTCTAATTGTACTAATTTGTGCTTGGAACATTTATGTAAGTATTTCGTCCATAATATGTTTACTTTGCTAGCAAATCAATATTGATACAAGTCTGAAATGATTTTGATTTTAATTTAAATTAGAGAAAGTAAGGGCAGTAGCATGAACCGGTGAAATTGAATTGATTCTTAACAAGTTCTACTGTACTATTTGACATTAAACATCTTTGTACAATGTAAGGATGAGTCACGACTACAAGATACAGTAATTTTGAATGTCCAATTGTATGGAAAAACTCTTTAAGAACCAGTTCAAATTCGTCACTTATGATAAGTTCCACCCAAGTTTTGGCTATGCATACGGCCGTAAGTTTCCAAAATGTCAGCAAAAATTCAAAAAGAGATTAGTTTCAGCTAAAAAGTTTATTTAATATTAGATTTTAGTCTTTTATATCTCTACTCAAAATTGTGGCGAAGGTATCTAAAATTAATGTACATTGTTTTTCCTTATATTGACATCTTTTTTGAAAGAAAATAGTTAATTTACTAAAATTTTTTTCTTCAATACTGTCCTTCCTAACTGGTGACATTTCAAAATGCACCTTTCGTTACCAATTCTTGTATTCTAGCTGTAGCCGGAAGTGAAATCTAGAATTTGATATTAGTTGCGATCAGGCGAAAAATGGCGACGCAATATATAAAATACAAAAAAATCTGTACTTCGTGGCGTGGCAAACATTGCTTTTTTATAAGAAACCATTGCTTATCTTTTTTTTGTATGTGATTGCCCCACTCTAATTTACATCCTTAGTTAGACATATACCTAAATAACGTTAAAGTATTAAGGATACCTTATACAAATTAATGAATATTGGTCGCAGACTCAATTCCTTCTGTATTGTCTGTGACGATTGATGGGAATTGATAAAAAAATATCTTGCCAAGCTATCAGGTAAATCAGTTGGCGATAAGACGCTTAAATTTAAGATAAACCATACAATTTGGTAGGAAGAAAATATTGCTTGTGAAGTTTGCACTATTTCATAATTACCCTAACCACTTTTCTTTAATTCTAATAGTTAAAGAAATAAATATAAAATTTTGAAGCATAATTAGCTTATTTTAATGCTTCAATCCTCCTCCCAGCTCAAGACAACTAAAAACACAAAACTACAACGTTTTGAAATGAAGCATCTGAAATTCGTTTTTTAATGTAATTTGGAGCGCTGAATCCGAATTAATGGATGTATTGGTAATACTTTTCGAGATATACGTTTTTTTTTCAAAAATGAAGCAATTGCACAACAAATTGTCCCTTTGTGCGAAATGATCGCAAGCGACATTTTGTAAAAAACAAATTTTTTTATTGGAATCAAAATTTTATGAGCCTATCCATAGCTTAAAATTATAAATATGTCAAAATTTTTTAAGTTTAGAAATACTGGATGTAATATTTGATCGTAAGCGGAATTTTATGAATATAAAGCATATTTATAAACAATAAAAAACCCTTCTCTTGGAAATTTTAATTTGTGTCGCTTATGATCATTTCGCGAAAAGACGTCGAAATGTTAACATAACTGCATAACGCGTTGCCTTGTTCAATTACAGTGGGAAATCAAAATTCGACAATAATATTATCTTTAAGTCAGACGCTTATTGTTTTTTAATCGTCTATGTAAGGGCAAAGAAACCAACAAAGGCTCAAAGTGTAGGGCAGTTTAGATTTACCTGCCTTTTTTTCAAGCACATTAATTTTTGACTGCACAAAATTTTTAATTTCTGTCACTATTCTTTAAAATTCCATAAAATTTCGTTTGTAAAGTGCATTTTCTATACCTGCACTTTTAGGATAAACGACTTTAATTTTTTAACTTAAATAAAAGCAACTGCAATATTTTCAATATGCACCAAACTGCCTACTAATTACACTCTAAAACACTTTTGTTGAAAATTAGGTCGATAATAGTCGGCAACACTTGACCTATTATTATCGACCTAAAATTACACACGCATATTTTTGAACAAAATATTTTTACTAAAAAGCGATTGGCTGCGTGCAAGTTTGAACCGCGATCTCCTGACTAATAGTCTGACGTATATACCATATATCCATAGCCGTATTATACTTTATGTTAAATTTTTTCCACTTGGACTAAATATGTTTAATTTGAAAGGTTTTTTCTTTAATAAATTAACTACAAAATCGATGCAATTTTAGACAAGGAAAAATTTTCAACACAAATTTTTATAATGTATGATCGTAAATTTGAAGTAATGTTTTACAGTGTAGATATTCAGAAAATATTTATGCACTTTTTTTTTGATGCATTTAATGACGAAGAAAATGGGAAAATAATTATATTATTACTTCAAATAACGTTGAGAAACCATTAAACTCTGCTATTAACAAAGCAGCTAAAATTATTTGAAGAAAGCGGAAAAAGGACGAAAAATGTTGATTATTTATACAACGTCCTCTTCTATCCGACAAACTTCTATAGAGGACGAAAGGCTTTACTCAACAACTGAAAACTGGGTTACTTGAATAAAAAACAGATTTGATATGAAGCAATTAATACATCATTAGCGGAGTTCTGTATTAGATGCAAATGGTCTTGTGAAAGTGCAAATGCAAAGCATGGTAGCTTTTTTATGCAATCCAACAACAAAATACACTAACTTTCATAAAAAAATATATGATACCTTGTACTCTCGCGAGAGCCTTGCAACAAACACTGAAATCCACTATTGACTGTTTTAAAAAGCCATTTGCAATAAAGAATATAAAAGTAAAAATTTTCTAAGGACAGAGAATTTTCATTGTATACCAAGCAGTAAATTACTGAATTTATTATTATAGGACTGCAATAATTATCCTATAAAGCTTTCTAATCGCTATTTTGATCACTTCTGACCACTGACAACTACGTGTTAAAATCATGAATAAATGATCAGAGATAAAACTACTTTGATTTCAGTTCATCAGTGATTTTACTAATGATTTGCATGTCCTCTTTTTGTTCGGTCTAAAAATAATTTTTAAATACGAAGGTTTCATAAAATTTCGATAAAAATATTGTTCTTCTTTTTAAATAATTTACTTTGAATCTTCTTGTCTCACATCTTTAGAGACTGTTTTGTTTGTAAAATACTTTTGAAATAAAGCTCAGTTTAAAATAAACAGTGATTCAATGATTTTTGGTATATATATTTTACGTTGTCCAATTCCCGGGTTCCCAAGAATTTATTTTTTATTTCCCGCTCTCTCGGGAAACATGAAAGTCCAGGAATAGGAAAACCCTATTCACAATTATATATGCAGAAATTTATAAAAAATAAAAGCGGACATTAAAATTGCTGACGTAATTTACAGTTGTACCACAAATGCTACCATAACTAGACAAAAAATTGTCCTGTTCAATTAAAACAAAAAAATCAATGCAATAAAAAAGATTTATTATCAAAATTTTTGTTTTTAAAATATGTATTAAAAAATGTAAAAAATGCGTTATTTTTTCCATTAACGTATAGAAAAGTATATTTTATATTAATCAAGCTAAATTATTTTTAATGCTTTAAAAACAAAAATGTTGATAACATTTTTTTCCATAAGTTTAATGAAAATTTGGCAGGATCATTTTTTATTAATTCCCACGAAACTGGTTTTTTCAAAATAATCGTCACCCAGGTATGAACGTAATTAATTACAGTTGACGACTGAAGAATTTTGTCCTCAAAAAGTTCTTATATAACAACATATAGCGTCCACTGTGTCAAACGCACAGCTTTCTAAATTTAGACAGAACTTAAAGCTTACCTCCTTGACCTTAATTCATTGATGCGTGTTTTATGCATCAGACCATTGATAATTATCGGTAAAATGGGTCTGATATAACAATATATAGCGCCCACTGCGTCAAAACCAGCTACCTAAATTTTTACTGGCCTTGGTTTAGCTGGATGCCTGTTACGGACAATCATTCAAGTAGAATCAATAAGATTCCGTTTTGACATTTTACAGGTCTTATAGCCTACAGCATTATCTATAATTCATCCATAGTTTGGAAGAAATGATTTTTCCACCACTAGATTGGCCCTTTTTCACAGTGTGAGATGAGTTGCCAGCTTAGATAGGCAACATTTCCTCCCTCAGTGAAGTTTCACTGGTAAACAAAAAGTTTTAAACTATATTTGTGAATTTTATATCAATATTGCAATGACTAAAAAATAAGAAAATTTTATATAAACAAAAAACAAAATTTGTCGTCATTAAAATTAATAATATAGACAAAAATGTTATTCAACATATTTCAACAGGTATTTTGGACTAACACTACCAACACACACACACACACACACTCTAAATTAAGTGGCTTTGAAGCAAAGTTTAGTTCAAAGTAGAGATGCCAGACGTGAAATCCCGATTACGGAAATCCTGGGATTTTCGAAAATTAACAAGTGTCTAGTTCCAGGATTTTTTAATTTCTGAATCCCGGGATTTTCAGGACTTTTTAAATCCCATTTTTCACAAATTGTAATATTTAAAATTCATTTTTTAATTATATTTTTCGAGATTAACAAGTCCCGAAAATCCCTGGATTCCGTTTTGGTGTTTCGGGACTATATTTCCATATCCCGAATCCTGGGATTTCTAAGAACCAGGTTTGGATCTTGGCATCCCTACTTTCAACAGAGTGAAGGCAGTTGAATTGAACGCGTTCAATATATGTTTAATATTTCTTAAACTCATATTAAATTAAATTCGTGTTATAATATTATTTTTTATAAAACAATTATTCTTAAAACATTGCATGGACATTAAAACGCAAAACTGCGTATTAGCAATTAGTTTGAATTGTATGTATGTATCTCTCTATTAAGATGTAAAAAATGTTAGAGATTTAAAGCACATTTTTATAATTTCAACTTAATTTCCACAATTGCGTTGAAACACGTAACTAAGAGTCGCAACAATATTATGGGCAGCCAGTATTTATGCCACAAAAACCAGGTAACAGCACAACCAACAAAAAGAGATCATTACAGCAGCACCAGTTTTGGCATGTGCCATGGGGAATATAAAATATACATTGTTTTACAAAATCTTAAACTCCAACTCTAAGCAGAAGTACTTGTAACACAAAAAAAAAAAAAAAAAGCCTGAGTTTTTGTGCTTTTCCATCTTAACTGGAATGGTTAAACAAACGGCTGGTGAGATGAAACAAATCTAGAAATGGTAAATAATCGTTTAATTAGCTACGCGATCTACATGCAAAATCGCTTAGGGAAATAAGAAAAAAATATATATGTATGTAATTACTCGTAATAGAAAATAGTACCAATATGTAGTACCAAATAAAATCAACTTGAAAAGATAAACACATCTAACAATTGTAATGTGATATCGAGACAAACAACAACATAAACACAAATTTGGCTGTACCACTCAACCAACCAAAACATCAACAATAAATATGATCTATTGCTCCCGATGAAATGTGACAAAAACCATTAGAGTAGGATCTGGAGAAGGCAAAAAGAAAAACATTAAATCATGAGTAATTTATGATCTAAACTAAAACGGCAATCGATGAGTATTTTTTATATGTTTTTATATATCAATTTCTTGTGAATTATTAGTAACTTATCATTTTTATAAAGTTAGTTAGCAATAAGGAATGGTCAAGTTGTCATGTGGCATGGCAAAAATGTACTCATTGTACACTTTCAGTTTGGAAAGTTATCAAATGCAAGGCAACATTATTTTTGCCACAAACAACAACTGCCAGCCAACACGTGCTTAACATGATCATCTGTGTTAAATGGAAAATAAATTTGCGTCTTTTTTGTTTTTGTAGATGATTTGACTGTTAAACACTATGGGAATAAAAATATATTGCATGAAATGAATACTTGGATCCTGCCACAAAGGGATGTATAGTAATAGTTCATAGTTGCAATACAATATATGGTTGTAACAAATTATTGTAGTTTTTGTTAATTTTTCAACGTTACCTAAGAAACTATAACTAAGAGACAGCATTTTTGAACAATTACTTAAACCATGATAGTAAATTATTTCGAATATGGACGGACCATTCCAAGCAAAAGAGGAATATTACATAGATCTGTAAGCCCTAGGAATTTTGAAGATGCGCTCCACCGATTTTATCATAACTTGAAAACCATCAAATCTGGAGTTTGAATTTTAATTACTTCTAAGTTATTTTAGTATTATTTTTAACTTCCCGCAACAAAAAATTGGAACCTAGTGCTTCAGAAATGCGACGAGAAACGATTGCAATAAGTTCAACTGGATTTTGAAACATAAACTACACTCTAAAACATTAGTTGAAATTTAGCATTACATATTGTCTAAATTTGTGTTGAAAAATTCCGGTTGTCTAAAATTGTATCGAGTTTGTAGTTAGTTGTAACAAAATAACATAATTTGTCTAATTTTCCGCAAAAATACAAATCTGCTGCTAAAAGTATTTATTTTTGAACAAAGTATGTCTTAATAACATTAAAATGTTGAACATTATGAAATCTGTCTAAAAAAACAGTAGAAAAATGCCATGGCGTGCTTCTATTGTTTTTTCGGTGATCAAAGTTTAATTTCTGGTATTTAAAGATTTTTAAATATAAGTATTGGTAAGTAAATATTGTTAACTTATAAACAAAATTCTTAAGGTGGAGGTACATACCACGCCTTAGGCGGCAACGCTTTTCTTACTTTTCGAACTTTTAGCGCTTTAAGAATGTCAAGTCACACACCACGCTTTTGATGCTCTTCTCCTTATACAATTTCAAGCCTTTGCCGGCTATATTTTGTCTTGCCTTTAAGTTTTATTTTTCTTTATATATTTAATGCACTATTCATCCATTTTTTAATAAAAAAATTAATTTCTAATAATTTATTTCCATTAAACAAACATTTTAGCATATGAATCTGGCAGCACTACCTGTCATTTTGTATACGACGAGTGAAAGTTGAAGAATGTTCAACTTTTTGCGAGTTACGCGCGTCGCAAGCTTCGCTTTGTATCTTGCCTTATGGTAACACACTATTTCAACTTTTTTGACAGAAGTCTGTAACGCATTAGCGTATTTAACGCATGCTATGTACCTTCACCTTTATGCTTTTTCTTGTTTTAATAAATGTAATGAATTAAGAAAATGTACATTTTTATTAAAGAAAAATTGTTCAAATTAAACATATTTAGCCCAAGTTAAAAAATTTAACATAAAGTGTAATACGCCTATGGCTGAATGGTAGCTACGATAGACCATCAGCCAGAGGAGGTCAAGGTTCGAAGCTTCACACAGCCAGTCGCGTCGCAGGCGATTTAACTTTATTTTTTGTATTAAACATGTTTTGTTCAAAAATCAACAAAGGGAATGCTTGTCTAATTTTAGGTCGATAATAATCAGTAAAGTGTTGCCGACCATTATCGACCTACTTTTCAACAAAAGTGGTTTAGATTGAACACTGAGGAAGGCCTGCGATTATATGGTATCTCTTCTGGACTCTAGTAGCACTTTCAAAGTCCTTATTCCATTCAGATTGGAGTGGAAAGGAAGTAACGTAGAAAGAGACTTCAACTTCAGGATGTATACTGATGGACTAAGATTGATCTGCGGGGTGGGCTCTGGAGTCTTCTGGAATAAACCTGGGGTAAAACTCGCCTTCCGACTTCCTGATGAAGCCAGTATTATTCAGGCTGGAATATTGGCCATAAAGGAAGGGGGCTAGATGTTGATTGACGGAAGGATCCCAGGAAGAGTCGGCATCTTCGTCGACAGCCAGTTGGCACTTCTGTCTCTAAGGTCACACACAACTTGTTCTACTTTATTTAGTCACTGGAAAAAAGTGCTATCTAGGTGAGGTGGTTATCGGTATCTTTTCTCGAGTTCGAAAAAAATTCGACAAAAATATTCGTAAATATAATAAGTGTCGCTTCGCTTTAGCTGCATTTTTGGGCAGAAAACCGCAATTGTATACCTGAATATTAAGGCAGATAAGTAGATTTAAGATAGTAGCATTTTTGACTTATCTGCCCAAAAAATCGTGCAAAGTTGATTGTGCAGCTAACTCAAAATTACGGTAATAAATTTTTGGCGAACTTCCGTCATTTTACGCAATTTAACTCGAATTTTCTGCATTCCTTACAGCTTTAAAAAAATTTTTTGGGTTTGTTTGCAATTTTGCAGTTTTTCGCTATTTTTATGGTAAAAGTGATTTTTTTAGTTCTGGTTTTTTTTACAGTTTTGCTGATTTTTAAACGCTGTAAGACTTTTCCATCTTTTTAAAGTTATCAAGTTTTTGTTAGATTGTTCTTCCCAAAGCTTTTGGGTGATTTGCAACTATTTTTATTTTTGCTCTTGTTCAATATGAGAAAATATGTTTTTTGGGCGATTGTTCCTGATGAAGCAAAAAACTTTCATAAATTTACTTTTACAATATAGTTTTATTTATATATTTCTAAAGAAATTTAATTATTTTGGCTTGCGTTCGGTCTTAATTTAATTTTGCTATTAAATTATATTTGTATTTAGACATAAATGTAAAGCATGTAGACAAAGAAAAATTTTACTACGCGGAGGGTTGAACTGCCATGTTCATGTAGATAACTCGACCAAAGTCATAGAATATAGAAATAACAAGAAGCTTAACACGAGACATAAAAGTGAATATCAATAACTATCAAATGAAATACAGCTCTAATAAGAGTGACAGTTTGAATTTATTAAAGGTAAATGATATTCAAATCTTGACTGCAAACCACCGACTTTGGTCGACTGGTCTAAGCGGTAAAGAAGTCTGATGAGATTAGCGGGAGCTATCGAAATGTCAGTTCAACCCTCCGCGCAGTCAAAATTTTCTTTGTCTACATGCTTCACATTTATCTCTAAATAAATATATAATTTAATTGAAAAATTTAATTAAAACCGAGCTCAAGCCAAAATAATTAAATTTTTTGGATGTAAGCCCATAGACTTCAACTAAAAACTCATAACTTAATAATTAAATTTTATTAAAAAAATATTTAAACTTTTTTCACCACATTTTTTGAATTATTTTTTTATTACCGGCATATAAAAATCAAAACAAGATAACAAACATTATGTTACAATTTTATTATTACCAAATTTCCAGAATAATGCTGCAAAAAAATTTAAGATGTATCGTCGTATAGACAGTAAATTGTGAAAAACATTATCACTGTGGCACTATCACACCCAATTTTATATTGAGACTTTGCTCTTATGACAGCAACTGTCGTGATTATTGTCATATTGTAACTGATGAATTTCAACAGGATCTTAACGGGGTTTTGCATGAAATTTTAGATCAAAAATCACTGTTAGTTGTAGTCGTGACTAATGACCATATTCTACGGTGCTGTGATAACCCAATAACTTTTATTAAATATGCTTAAAGTTTTTACTTGGCGATCCAGAACTACCTTGCTTTTTTAATATCAGACAATTTCGTAAACACTTAACTATAAATAACATTTTATTCCTAACAAATTTGTTAAACATACAAACGAATAATAAAACACTGTAACCCACTGTATCTCTATTACACTCACTATTCATCTTACATAACTATACACTTCTTACCACTTAACACAAGAAATCCTGAATGCAACAAAAACTACTTATATACGTGTATTTATAAAATTACAAGTTGAAGTTCAAAAGGTTAAACGTTTGTTAAATCACCTAATCGATCTAAGCAATTTACCATTAAACAAATCACATTAAAGCCAAACTGCAAGAGTATGGCATGAGCGAAAAAAAAACTATTTAAACGTTAACATGTGAACATTAGTCAAATATAAAGGAACACGAAAGAGCGAGAAAGAACAAAGAGGTTAGTTTCTTTACTGCTTAAAAAAACAAAATGCTGTGGAAATCATAGCATTATTCTCATTATCCTCATCTTCTCTTGTTAAAAAGTCTTGATTGTACATCATCATTACGACGATGATCGTGATCATGTTTGCAATTTGTGTGTTTCCTTGATATGTTCAACCAACATGTCTGCGGATTGTTTTTACTGGAATCAATTGTTTCTGACTTTAGTGCTCTGTACAGATTTTCTTACGTTTGCAAATCTTGTTAAAGGAGCTTAAGTTGGCCAGTTGATGTTGTTACTGTTGTTTGCAAGAAAATGATTTGACATCATGCTGTGTTTTTTAACCAGGAATGAATTTGTGTGCCTAAATATTTTTTTCTTTTGTGTTTGCAAGTGTTATATTCGGCATGTAAATTAAGTTTCAATGTCAGTCAGTGTTGTATTTTTTTTTGTGAATGGCCGTTATTCAATCAGTTAGGAAATGCGTTGTTTCATTTAGTTGGAACTGTTAAATTTGAAAGAGAGATTTTTCCTTTCAAATTGCTGATTATTATGGGAAAAGCTATTTTTTTTTACTGGAACACAGTAAAAGTGGGATATCGTAATACGCAATACCATAATATACATAAGGATGTCATATTCATTCTTAAGGGTATAATTACGTTCGTAATAATTATGTAAATATCTGTATGTATATTAATTAAATAATATCCTTAGTTTATGAAGAAAACTGTCGAAAGTACAAAGGCGTGTTTTCGTTGTGAAGATGCCAAAATTTATATTCACAAATTATATGTGTATATGTGATTCTCATTCAAAACGTATATTTTGTGTTCTTTTTTTGCCAATGCTACTAATAGAAATATGAGCAGGCAGGATTTATATTGTAGTTTTCGACCCATTCAATAGATCGTGAAATAAAGTTTCATTTTTCGATTTTTTTACGTTTTTTGTGTAATGGGCTTTACACTTGCTTTCGCGGTTGTTCTGGTAATAATATTTGCAAAAAAAAAAACACCGCAAAAGATGAGTAAAGGGTTTAAAAGCATTATGTATCTACTCTCTAAAAACAGAAAATTATAATAATCCCAGGACGAAATTAAAAGTTATGATCAGTTTTTCAATTTTGACTTGGGTTCACATGGAAAAATTAAAAATTTGTATCTTTTAAAGTACCTCTTTACATATATTTCTACATGAGCGAAAAGTGGGCTAACTCTCTTTTCTTCTTTCAAATAAGACTAATTTTAATAAAACCGAGCCACAATGTTAAAAGTTATGTCAATTTCAAGTAGTTAATCGTAGCAAAAGACGACCGACCAAATACCCTGTAAAAATTTGCTACAAATAAAGCAGGTTTTTACTATGAGAGAATAAAAGTAGTGCTTACAAACCTGCTGATATCGCTGCTGCTTTTTGTATGGCGAGTTCCTGGTTTGCAGTACTACATTTTCGATAAAAAAAGCGCTTTTTGAAGCGCTAAAAATCATCACCATTTTCAGCACTAAAACTGTAAGTATATGGAACTTTCTTGCTAAAGAACCTGCTTTGTATCAGCAGTGAAAAATCTGATTTTTTTTGTATAGTTTCTTTCATATACATTCACTGCTCTGCAATAAGCTCTTCTTTTAAAGCGTATTATTATGGGCTTTATTGCCTTAGTGCTTCAAAAAACGTGAAAATTTTTTACTGCGTACATTCTTCGAAAATATTGTTTAAGTTTCAACGAAACCTAAGACAACTGAATGCTGACGAAGTGCGTTGTGGGACAGAAAATACGTATTCCATTCTGCTGGTGTAGAGCTGTAGTTCACAAACTTTGCTGTGGTACCGCCAAACACAGACAACAATTGTAATTACCGACTTCAGCTTGTTTATGGTCCTTCCAGCCGGATCTGGTGCCGTTGTCAATGATGCTGGTGTCAGTGATGCAGGTGGCCACTATGAAGAATTTGGTGCCACAATGACAATCGCCCACAAACAAAAACCTAGACGACGCCCAGTCTCACATCTACAACATCAGCGTTTATGAAAACTGCAACCTGAGCCAAAAATGCCAGCAACTGCAGTCACATATTAAATCAGATCGTTTCAACTCATATTTTACGACTCATAGTTTACGGCGCAACCTAAGAGTTGAGGACCCAGCCACGTCAGGACGCTACAAACCTCACTCAGCAACCACGATGTCTTTGTGACCACGTGCGACGCTTACAGATCCACAGCGATCACTAAGCTCTGCGTTGACAACATAAGCAGTGATGAAATAGTAGCAACAACAACTGGGACAAAGCTAGGTTCTCACCAAATGCCTGGTCCTAAATTTATACAAATTGCTCCAGAGCAAGGCGGGCGCTATGATTAGGGTTCAACGAAACCCCAGACACCTGAATGCTGACGAAGTACGGGACAGAAAATACGTATTCCATTCTGCTGGTGTAGAGCTATAGTCTACAAACTCTGCTTTGGTACCGCCAAACAGAGACAACAATTGCAATTACTAATTGCCACTTGTTTAAATATAACAACACACAGTGCGTTAGAAGCAACATTTTTTCAAAGCAAATTAGAAATTTTAAACGGATAATGTTCCCTACATATATGGTTTCTACCCTTCTGCTGCTGTTAACTTTTTGTTGTCGTCCTAAAACGTATAGATAAATTCTATTTATGAATATTGTTAACGTAACGCTCACTACATTTTTATATGAATTAAATATATTTTTCAGAGTACAAACTATATTTGAACTTAAAACAATTTAGATGTTTCATCTTCGATGTATTTTATTTTTATTTAAAAAATGGGGCTTTCATCAGAGGTGCACGTTGTGCGGAAACTTTCTGACTGTTATTCACTTGGGAAGGACCAGAAATGATACCTTTTTCTATGACTGTTCAAGCAGCTCACTACTTCCGTTACTAGACCAAGTATTTCCCGAGCAATGGCTTTTCAGCATCCGCTGAAAGCTAGCTAGAGTGAAAACGCACTTAGTCATGTATCCTGAATGTCCACGAACAACTTGGCGTCTCCGCAAAGTATGTAAAAGGATAATGAATTTTGTTGAAGCATGACTGCTACGTGGATATCAGCCCTATTACCAATCTAAGAAAGGAAGGCTAGCAACCCTTTGCATATCGAACAAGGATAATGATTGGATACTGGAACGTTAGAACCCTAAAGGATAAAGATAACATTGGCGAAGCTTTGAACTCCAAGTACTTACAGGTGGAGCGTGAAATGCTGAGATATGGCCTTTCTATTCTGGGATTAAGTGAGATTAGATGGCTAGGCTAAGGAGGATTTTCATCCCCTACTTCCCAGACAACTATGCTGCATTCTGCAAAAGAGATCGGCTGCAACCATAAATCTGGTTATGGTTAAATGCTTAGTAAAACTGCTCGAAAAAGCCTTCTTGAGTAGAAGCCTGCGTCTGGCGAAATACTGCTCGCTCGTTTTTCGTCTAAAGTCAGAAATATAGCCATTATTCAGTGTTATGCCGCAACTGAAACTGCCAAAGATGATGCCAAAAATTCATTTTATGGTCAGCTAAATGCAATATATGAATTTGTTCCACGCGGTGATATGAATGCTAAATTCCGTTCTGATAATGAATCACTACGACATGTAATGATCAAGCATGGACACTTGTGATTGGAGTCATGCTACTTAATCACAAAGATTGCCATAAAACAACATGGATGTCCCCAAATAGACGTTACACAGCAAATCAAATTGGCCACTGTGCCATAAGCCATCGCTATAGGAAATGTCTACTAGATGTACGCAACAAAAGAGGACATGACCTAGACCAAAATTCGAATCTGCACAGCTGCAATTCAGAACAAAAACAGAAAATTTGCATCCAAAAAAGTACGACGCTGGACCCCTAAAAAACACCATTGTCAGGGAAAACTTTACAGCGCAGCTACGGGATACAATAGCCACAACAGAAGGTGAATCACAGTCCTCTGTAAATTCTAAATGGCACCACATTAGAAACACAATAAGATCCGGTGCCAACCATACCTTAGGATCAACACCTAAAGGGAGACAAGAATGGATAACACAATGGAGAATGATAAAAGAACAGCTAGGGGCAATGGAAGACTCGAAGGCAAAAGTTATTATAGAAAAAAATTACCGTAATATACATAAATTAGTGCAACGTTCGGTGCGGAAGGATCAACGAAGACGAATTGACTGTCTTGCAGAAGAAGCCGAAAGAGCTGCACAAGCCGGCGATACTCGAACAGTTTATAAGATCAGAAAACAACTTGTAGATCGCCATTTACATACAGAGCACCCTGTGATATATCTACACAGCAATCTACTCAACACCGATCATGAACAACTTCAATGGTGGAGTGAGCAATTTTCAACTGTTTTGAACAACTATAAATTATTGTAGAAAACAGAGCATAATTTTCGTGACCATGTCGCAGCCATAGTTTTTCTCTTTTATAAAATCTCATATTTCTTTATTTTTTAATTTACTATAATAATCCAAATTTCTTCATATATATCAACAATTACATTTGACGTATTTTTTATCATGAACAACAATCATCACGTTAATCATGACTACTTTTGCATCCTAATGATTTGACAATATGACATATTCTTTCTTTTGTTATTGTTCGTTTTATTGTTAATTTTAAATGACTTCAATATTATTGACACTGTCACCACCAACGATTTTGCTGTTTTTTTCGAAAGTTAAACATTTTCGACTTTGTATTTCATCTGCTACCGCTGGAGACTTGCTAGCCGAAACAGAACAACTAAATGACCGCCTAGAATAGATTTTCAGTTGTCAAAACATTGTCAACATTTTATTTGTGCATTTTTAACCAGCAGTAGAATCATCAACATCAGCAGCCGAAGAATTGTTGGTGATAGTCTTGTAAGTATCAATAGGATCAAAGTGACAGTAGTTTTGTGGCGGCGTCTCAGAAATTGTTTTGGACTTTATAGCCAGTCATCCAATCCAGTCATTCGCCAGACAACATGTTATCCTCTACCAAATTACACCATTCTAAACATACCTACAAATGCAACAAATACAAAGTTTATTTTATGTTTATTTTGCTGATGATTTTAAGTTGAACTTGAAAAAGCGCGCACTTGAATTGGTTTAAAAACTATTGCCGAAGATGAAATGTTTAAAGCTTTTATTTGGTTTTCTACAACTGCCAAACATGCAACTGTTGGTTGCATCTATTACTGTGGAGTAACTTTTAAATTCATATTGTTTTCATCATTGTCGTCAGCATTACCGTCAGCTGGCTGCATCATCATTGTCTTCGCCATGATTATCATCATTGTAGTCAAGGCGGCATCAAACTCTGTTAAAATGTATTATAATTTCGGCATTAACTGCTAACCAAAAACATGAACTTAAACATTCTAGTTTAATCATAATATTAAAGTTTTTAGATGTTTTAGGGTAGAGAAATAATATTTTCGTGTTTATTTTAATTGACGCACGTAAATACCAGAGACAATTTTGGGATAAACTGTGCTGAATAAAACTATTCTTGTATCAGCCCATAATACCTGATTTATGATACCAAACGAGTACATAGCAACTTTCATCCCTAACCCTACGTCTTCACGAGCAATCGACTTAAACATGACATGAACATAATGCCGGCAGAGCAACTGTAAAAAATTCATCAACTTCATTTTTGTGATGAAAACGTGCGATGTCTTATTCATGCATTTTGTGGTAGTACAATAGAGATGGAATATTTACCAATTTTGTTCTGTCTCTTTTCTTTCTATTAAAAATGGTTGTGGACGACGAATCTCATGGCGAACATTTATGCTCAGCCATATGTTCGGTCATAGATGTCAGAGCATGTACTACAAATGGACATGAGGGGTCTTCATTAGCCACATGCGATGGCCGACATGATGCTCATACCAAGTTCATGGCTAGTGTAGACCCACAGTAAAAAAAATCCGGTAGAAAACTTTGCAAGGTAGTGTAAATAAAAAGAAATTGGTAATAATTATGAAAACTCTAAACTACTATATAGATTTGTATGAAAATTGAAATGGTTCTAAAGGCGGGTCTTGCGAAGTCTGGAGCGGAGCTACTGAGAATGAAAGTTGGCTACATCGTGTGTGAAAAACTTTGTGCGGCTTGCAAGTTTCTTAAGTACTGATAGATTTGCAAAATTTTAAACACGTTAGATTTGGCTAGACAAGGCAAAGAAAAAACAAGTTTCCATTTTGCTTTTGTATCTCTTATGATTTAAGAGATATTTCACTCCAAAATTAAAAGTTTTAATTTTTTGCCTTGACTTTTTTGTTGTTGTTTAGTTTTAATTTTTTAAACAGAAAAAATTATCAAAAAAAGTTTCAAACAAAAATTTGTCTAAAAATAAATTTCATTTTCAGTAAAGTTTCTTTACGGAATCAGTGAATTTTTTGTTTGACCAAAAACAACAAAAAACTAGGGATGTAACGAATACCGATACCGATACCGATATATCGGCGATACTTCAGATTTTCCGATACATCGATATCGGCGATATTTTACTGTCGATACGACGATACTTTTAACATTTTTTGCAGAGTTTTTTTTAACAAATAATTTATTTATATTAAATTTTACCATGAATTAAATTCACTTCGTTATTTTTTAAATTTTATTAATATCAATTTTAAAAACTATTAATATTTTATGCTGTTATTTTGTAAAAAAATTATTTATTTTTTGTTAATTTTACCATGAACTCAAATTCAAGTCGTTGTTTTTTAAATATTATTTCAGCAAAAAAAGACACTCCAAAGAAATCATGAAAATGTAGAATGCGCGATCCGGAAGTATTGCATATTCGGATAATTTCTAATTAGTTTTACATATCCTTGCCATTGCAAGAAGTTCTGTTTTTCGATTACCAATCACCGAATTGGAAGCGATTGTAGGAGAAATTTCTTTTTCGGTGTTCTATAATGATTTTTCCTCAAGGAAAAAGGATAAAAATTACCCATTTTCACAATTTTTTTTATGCTAATTTAAACTAAAAACTTTATTTTCATGTAAATTTAGGTGAATAAATATAAACTTAAAAGACTTTTAATAATTAAGCTATTAAGTTATTTAGAAGAATATTAGTTGATAAATGTCCTTTAAAAAATCGATTTTTTAAAAAGCATGGCGAGTATTTTTTAAATTTATAAAGGAATTAAAAATTTTTTCTTGCTTTTCTACTAATTGTCTGCATATTTTTAACATAGATTTTTTGGAAGCAAAGAAAATGTAGCTCCTTAAACATTACTTCCAATTTTTTATACTGGGCTAAAATCAATTTTAAATATTCTCTCTTACAATGTAATTTTGTATAATAAAAAAATTGCACTTGAGTTTTGTTGATCTAAATATGTTGATCGAATATTGAACTCAATTTTAATATTCGTGTTGGTATCGGAATCGGTATCGGCGATATTTATTTTTAAATATCGGTATCGGTATCGGTATCGGATCGGCAAAACGGCGTATCGTTACATCCCTACAAAAAACCCATTTGCTATGTCGTAAATAACAACCTCGATGGCGACATCCACACAAACAATAGCAACAAAAATGATAGCAAAAGGAATGCGATTGTACCAATTGTTTTACTGAAGATTTTTGACTAAATCAATTCGTTTATGTTTTTGCGTTAATTCTCATTCATTTTTTAGAGTCTTTAGATAAACATTCAGAGTTGCACTTGCTTATAAAAGTGAAATTTCGTAAATGCTTCACTGATGATGATGATGATGACTCTGACAAAAATTTTTTTTGATATATTACGAAAAGTCCAGTAAATATTTTTGTTTGATTCAGTGAACTATTTTGTATCGTAGTTATTTGTAAGTATTTTTAGACAAACTGTTTTATAAATTCAGAAAAAATATTGATTGATATAACAGAAAATGCAGTAAATATTTTTGTTTGGTTCATTAAATTATTTTTTTCAGAATGTATAAATATTTTTAGACAAATTATTTTGTATATTCATACAATTTGTTTGCGGAAAACCCCGGTTTTCTTTCAATAACATTGTTGAGATATTTTTCTCTATATATACAAATTTGTTTGTAGGTCCGTTTATACACAAAATATTTACTAATTCATTGAATTTTCTTCTGAAAATTAAATTTCGTTTTTTCTGTGTACTAAGCATCTTATTTTAAATTTAAGCGCACAATACTATTGCTGATTAAATTCCACAAAACAAAACTATATAAACTCAAAATTTTTTAATTTTAACTAAATTTTATAATTTTTAAAGTTGTAAAAATCTCTGTTTTATGTTTTTTTAGTGGTCGAAAACCATAAACAAGTAAGGCGTTCAAAATATACTATGCCGAATCAGTATAACAATGTACAAAATGGGGGGAAATTTAACTCCTCTTAAAATAAATCCAAGATTTAAAATTTCAAAACGCCGATACACGTATGTATTTTTTGGGTGACTTCTACCACAATCAGTTGTAAAAAGCTTGTTATTAACCCTCTGCGACTGACGTGACTCTATTATCACAATTCCACTGACGTGGTAGTACACGAGACACTATTTCGACTGCTTATATTTTCCAAGTTCCGTTTGTAAACCCACTGAAAACATTTTTGATTTTAGTTTAATGCAGTAGTTTGTTATATATTGTAATTTTTTGTTGAAAACAAAACGACAAATCTTATTAAAAACAAAATTACTGGCATGACATAAATTAGCCATAAAAAACTTACATGCCTACAAGAACAAAAAAACTTCATATATTATTTTTTTTTTTGGTAAAAAGTTTAACATTAATCTTAGCTTATACCTAAGCCAATCAACATAGAGAAAAAAGAGATAATATCAATGATTTAATAAAAACTTATAACGTACGAGTATTTTGTCAGGTTTAACTCAATACTGACGTGGTAGACTTGTAGACACTTGTGTGCTCACATCAACGCGTGTGCTCGTTTCAATTGCTTTCTTCGCACTAACGTATACAGGAGTACGTAATAAGAAGGTACTGAAGACACCAGAATCGATATATGTATAATTATGACGTAAAACAATGTTTTCTGTTTGCTGGTGTCTGCTAGACTACGACGTCAGTCGCAGAGGATTAAATAAAAAGTTGATTTTGTTGTACAGTGTAAATATTCGCAATCTTAGCAAAAATCAGGTGATTTCACTTTATTATTTTATTTGTAATATAAGTGACTTTATGATTTGGTAATACAAATGGAAAATTTTTGCCATTTTCGATTTTTCTTATATATTTAAATAATGAAAATTTTCCAATTTTGCTTAAAATATATAAATTTTTCATTATTGAGGTATGAATAATTCCGAAATCATTGAGGATAAAAAAAATAATGTTAGAATAAATTTAATGTCCTCTTCAATGATTTTTACATATGTACATCGTTATTTATTAACCTTTTTTCCAATTAGAACCACTGTGGAGCGTTATATTAGAGGTATATAAGAGTTATACATTAGAGTTATAAAAAATATTGGTTATATAAAATACTTGGAAAAGATAGAACCATTTGCGATTTTAAACATGTTTTTGTGGACTCTTGTAAAATTTTCAAAATGTGACTTGGTGTAGTTTACCTCCCACATACAGATATGTATTTTCAAAAATAACGAATCTACTTTTACATTCAACCAATTTTGTATAATTGCATGAATTTAGTGTTTATTTGAAGTTGTTGTATTTTAATGCTCCTGTTTGTACTTTTATATATCGAATAGTTAATGTTGTTGTTTTCTTTCGCATATACTTTAATCGAACTGAGGCATTTGTAGTTCGTCGGTCTTTTGAAATAATTTTATTTCATTTGTTCACTTTTTACCAATTTTTTTTCTTCTTTTGACTGCATTTAAGAAGGCGGCATACATAAAACGGCAGCGGGCGCACGTTCCCTCGCATCATTGCTGCAATTTTTGTCATTGCATTTCTAAATTTTGCCTGATGTTGTTGTTTTTGTTGTTTTTATATATTTTTGTTGGTTTGTCATCTGAGTTTTATCGGCATTTGTCGGCGGTTTTTATAATTGCACTCAAAATATGTATATACAGCAAAGACAAAAAAGTAAAAGAAGTAACAGCTAAAACATAACAACGACCTTCCTTTTGTCTTTCTTATGCAAGTGTATGCTTGTATATGATACCAGGTAACATTTTGTGCCTACATGTCTAATGTAAGAAAATATCTGAGACTTTACGAGACAATCAACCGAGTTGTCTAAAACTCCGTCACACATTTGGCAAAGTAGTCTGCACATTCTCTGAAATATTATCCGATTAATATCAGACTAGTCTGTACATTATCCGAAGGCAATTTAATTTCCTTTAAGGCATTTAACAGAGTAGTCTGCTCAATTTCTGGTCTACATCTTACGACTTTTAGCCGATACTTCTGCACAATGTGTGATTTAAGCTTTCTTAATACTTCTCATTTATCTCTTGAGAGTATGTGCACACATATTTGAGTTCTTGAATTCTGCATGCAGAACAATGCATGCAGAGTTTTAAACGACAATTCTGATGAATTTCTAATTATAGCTCGGACTTTTTTCCGACATTATTACGACAGAATTACGACAGAAACTTTTCCGCCATTCTTCATACATGTCGAAAATTCCTTTAGAATTTTCCCAGAAAATTCGTCTGAATTCGTACAGAATTCCCTTGGATATTTCGGCATATTTTTTAGAACTTCCTCAGACAAAGAGGTCCGATTTCTTGTCAACCACTCAAATGATTTACGGTACGTTTTCTGACCGACATCGGATACGAATTCAACGTCTTGTGCAGACTTTCTGACCGACTTCGGACCGAAATCGGAAAAAATTGTTTGCTGGGTTAGACCGTGCCCAAACACACATACAAGTTTATTTATGTTGTAACCTTAACTAGGACTTTTTAACAGGTCTTTCCCTTTTATTTATTTTTTATTTTCATTTGTTATTGTTATTTTTGTGTTGATGTTGTTGTGCTTGTGACACATAAAGTTAAATGTGACTTTTTGACTGACTTAGTGTTTGTGGCTGGTTGTTGGAATGTTTTGAATTGTTCCTTAAGTTTCTGTAAATGTATTTATGCGAGGAGTGAAATAAAAGTTAACTTCTTTTTTATATTCAAAATCGCAATCAAAACAATAAATATTGAAAAAAAATAAAATAAAAAATGCTTCTAAATATGCAGTCAAAAGCATTGGACTACCCTTTCCCAAGTTATGATGAAATGGGTGGAGTAGTTTCTTGAAATATCCCAAATCTTAGAAGAAAAATATCAATTATAGAAGCAAAAAATTCAAAAAATGTATCTATAGAATTTTTAATTTCGACTTTTTTGTAGTTAGGGGACCATAACTCATCAAAAAAATATAGGGGTCATGACATAATTTTATTTTTTTTTACATAGTCAGATATTTACTACAGTATAACTATCCAGCTAAAATTTAGCTGGGAAACTATTATATAAAAATAGTCGTTATATAACAGGAGAAAATAGTAGTAGTACCAATAATAAGAAATACTGCATGGTAAAAAAGACATATCGTGTAATTGGTCATATATGAACCATTTTAAGTCAATTTAGTTGGGACTCGGGGAAGTATTGTAGTTGTTGTTGTTGTTGAAATAGCTCTGCTGTTGTTGTCGGGAGTTCTTTTCTCTAATTGAATAGAGATTAATTATTTGTATTATGGGTATCATCAGGTGGTACTGGGAGCTGGAGAAACCTTGCCACCTCAGTTCGTCTTAGCCATAGATCTATGGCGCTGAGGGATGTAGGCTTATTGGGATAGTTGAACAAGTATTCAGTATCGTGATGGCCTTGGAGACATTCCGGGCATCGATTTAAAGTGCCGGGGACTGTACGGTTTTGATAGCAGTTGAGTATACTGCTCCAGCCGGCTCTTAGTTGTGCAAGGGTTGAGCGAGATTGTCTAGGGGAGTTGCCGCTCACTGTCCGAAGTCGCGGGTGGGTGGGTATTAAGGACTTTATTGCATCTATAGCCATTCATAGTTTCGGTTACCGTTTGTTGATGCAATTGCTTCAGGGCGTTCGCGATGGACATCCTGTTAACGTCGGGTGGAATGGCGTTTCCAATGTCATCACGGTAGTGCCTGAAGTCCTTTCGGATGTGTTTCGGGAGAGGGTCGTGTATCTGAATTTGATGATTGGGGTGGGTTGGCAGGTGACATGCCATCAGGAACTACTTTGTGAGCAGTACATTATGCTGCCTAACAGGCAGCATTAATGTCTCGTCATGTACTTGGTCACTATTGGTAATTTTTACACATCCTGTAGCGATTCGGAGTGCATTGTTTTGGGTTTGCTTACAATACTCGCCATTGGGTGTCGCTGAGGAACGAGGTCCATATTGGGCCAGCGTAATTTGAAAGAGAGTGACAGATGGCTTTATAAGTCGTCATAAGTACCTCTTTGTTCATGCCCTACAAGGTGCCAGAGGGAGCTTTAAGGACCTTGTTCCGGGATTTCACTTTTTGGTTGATATATGTGGCGTGCAACGCGAAATGAAGGAGGCTGTCAAATACTACGCCTAGAGTCTTAGGGTTACGCACCGTAGGTAGGTACTTCCTTAGTCCAAGAAGTGAAAAACGACACTGACGACTTTTAGGGTGATAGCTGCAAGTTACGCTCCTTCAGATAGTCTGTGATGGTGGCCTAATGTTGGTTTTTTTTGGCGCATATGTCAGAGATGTTAACACCAGATGACCTGATGGTGCAGTCATCGGCGTATGACACCAGTGAGAGTAGTAGTGAGTAGTTTTGGCAAGATAAATATTGAAGAGTATGGGTAACAGTACTCCTCCTTGTGGCAGGCCCATTTTCATCTTGCGGTAACTTGATTTTTGGCCTCTAAACTCCACAAACGCTTGCCTTCCATTGAGGTAGTTAGTAATCCAGCGTTTTGTGTCGTTGGGAGTCTATGATATAATTAATAAGTATCGAGTGATCGACCGTGTCAAACGCCTTGGACACGTCCAGAGCAGTTACAATTGTGCGTTGGCACGTTCTGTGCTGATTGAAGTCATTCGCGAGCTGGGTAGCTATCAGGTTCAATGCCGTCGTGGTGCTATGTGCTTCCCTGAAACCGTGTTGGTGTATGGCGAGCTGGAAATGCTCCTTCAGGGATGGCAGCGGTAGTGCTACGGATGATAAGAGGGAGATAGGGCGGTAGGAATCTCTCTGATTAGCGGGTTTGTCTGGTTTTGTAATTGGGATGATCCTTGCGACTTTCCAGATATCTGGAATCACCAGTTGGCGGATAGAGAGTTCTAGTATTCTCCTCAGGAAAACCAGACCTATGCTGCGTGTTATTGAAGCCAATAGCAGCGAGATTTTTCTGCTTGTTCGAACCAGATAGACCTTTTATTGTTGACCATAGCTTTTTTGAGTCTAAAGAACCATGGTTGAGATGGGCTAACCATTTTTCACGGCGGTGTTCATTAACAAGGGATGTTTTTGTGCCGCGAGCTGTTCTGGACGTTCATCAGCCAGGTTACAAGCGCGCAGGAGATCGCGTTCTTGTGCCAGGCGCGCTGCATTGGATGGAAAATGTGGTTGGATGTTAGGTATCTTCCTGCCGGAATGAAACGCTTAGCTGCCCTGAGAATTGAGTCTCAGAGTTTTATCCCCTTTCCTGGCACAAGTAGGAAGGAGTAGGTGATGGAGGGAATCGTCAACAAAGCTTATGAAACTATTCCAGTTGACTTTGTTATAGTTCACAAACGTGAGTTTATTAAGCTCCACGAAGTGGCTTCTCTACGTTGACCATGATGGGAATGTGGTCTGAGCTAAATCCTGTATGGGTTTGCCAGGTTGTGTAGTCAATAGAGATGTCTGGGGAGCTTGAGCATCTTGCTGTAACTCTAGTAGAGAAGTTTTCATTAATGGCAGCGAAGTTAGATTCGTCTATCTGGTTGGCAATGAGAATGCCACGAGGGTCATTGTGTAGCTGTAAGAACCAGCTCTCGTGGTGAGCATTGAAGTCGCTAAGTATTATACTGTTATCACCTTGCAGGAGGTGGGAAATGCTTGGGTGATAATTAGCCCCTATGCTGTTGACGGGTGGGATGTACATGTTGACGATCTCCAATTCAGTATCCCCAGTGTCTATTGAGATGCTCATTACTTCCAAATACAGGAAGTATTGTAGTAAACGGTGCTGAAAAAGTTCGATGCAGCTCGATCTAAGACCCTCCAATGAGACCACTATGTCACTCAGGAACCATCCCCGTAACTATATTTAGATATTAACTTTAGCTTAAATGGGTAGTGTGATATCCTGACATGCTTGTCGTTTCGAATTCCATCTCGAAGTCTATGCTTAAAAACAAAATACAACTTTTACTTGCATTTGTAACAATACAAAAATAAATATATTTTCAAATATTAATCAATTATTGCAGCTAAATGTCAGAAGAATATCTATTTATAATTTATATTATTCTACACTGAATGGATCTCTATGAGATAGTACAGCGACTTGTCACAAATCGCATACAAAATATTAATTAACCATCCAAACCATGGGCCATCCCAATGTAAAAGTGACTGATCCTCTTCATAAAAAGTGTTGGAACTCGGACCGGTCCTTACCACCTGGGGACCGGTCCTTATGCGAGTTGTTTTGTATCAGTTCATTTTACCGAAAGTTAGGCAAAATCAAGCTATTAAGAAATAGTACAAATATCGCCACTTTACACTTAAACCAAAAACGTTGCGATACTTTTTAATATGAATAGATTTTTTTTTTATTTTCGATGAATACATACAGATAGTTTTTTTGTATAAAACGGAAGATTGCCCTCGTATAATCCCATACTTAAATACACATAAATAAATATATAGAAGCATTCATATTGTTCTTTTTGATTTAGTTTAAATTGAGTTTCCAAGGAATATGTTTATTACAACAACTCTCGCATCCATTCGAATGCATGTCCATGTCCATACGGATGAAGAATAGCTTGCACAACACTACAACAAATGTATGAATGTTTTAATGTTTTGTTGTTGTCTCTTGGGTGTGAGATAAGTTTGGAATTATGGAAGAGGCTTTTCTTCAAAGAAAGAAAATGAGAAAAATATTTGATATGAATCATTTATTTTTGTACTGGAATATTCATTAATTGGTCGACTAAAGGGACTGATAAATTTGTCTTAAGTAAAGAATCTGAAAAAATACTATATACAAAATAAAACATTACGATAAGGAAGTATACAAGGCATAAAATATGTCTGTTGTTAGAAAACAAGAAAACAGATGTGGATGATGTTAAAGTTAGAAAACATTTTGTAGCTGTTTAAAATTATTTCTTGACTTTAAGTTTTGAGCCACTAAAATATGAACATACAAATGACTATTCATTGAGAAGCTGTTTAGTTTTATTTGATACGATATTGTACTTTAAAACGGGTGTGAGCTGAGTATGGGTGTTGTAGAATATTTTGTATTAACTTTCGTAAAAAAAAGAAATCAGATGAAGAAGACTTGAACATTACTTTCGTAATTAGATATTTAAATATTTAATTTTAAAGTCGACAAAGCATTTAATAAATTTTAAGATCGCCAAAGCACTTAACAAACTCCAACTATACATTTGTATATAGTTAAGTATATAGATAATGAATTTAATACATGCAAAGAAAAAACAGGGTTAAGGCAACCATAATCGAAGAGCAACATACTATGATTGAATATATGGTTGAAAACAACCATATATATAGTTCAAATCAACCATATACATGGTTCAAGCAACCATATGTATGTTTCAAAATGACGATATATATGGTTCAAAATTATAATAAATGGCTTGAAATAACCATATATATATATGTATGGTTAAAAACAACCATATGCATGGTTCAAGTAACCAAGTATATGGTTCAAAACAACCATATATATGGTTCAAAATTACAAAATATGGTCTGAAAAAACCACATATGGTGAAAATTAACCATATAAATGGTTCTAAATAACCATATATATTGTTCTATATAATCATATATTTATTGTTTCCTTAATCATAAATTGATTAAAAAATTGACAGGAGCTAAATATTTCATTATTTCAATTTAAATCAAAAACAAACTTTTTCAACTGGTCAGTGTATTGAATCTGATATAAAAATTATTATCTATTTTCACATAGATACATATTTACTTGTTGACACATGTTATATTTACAATCGGGCATGTTCTGAAAAACATTTCGTTGTGAAATCGGCAACTTTCAGGATAGAATCCAACTAAAAAGCTCACTTATTGCAAGCTTTCAGTTGGTTTTTGTGTTTCAGATATTTCACATATATTATCAGAACAAAGCTACGAATGCACAAAATTAATTGTCCGATGAAAGAACACTTTTCTTCGCTTTTGAAATTTTGCTATTTCAAAACTAAATGGTCTTCAGAACATGGCCGAACATTAATTGCCGGAATATATCGCTTTTTGTTATTTTAATTTTTATTTTTTTGTTTTTTCACACCAACCGCTTACAAAAATAAACCAAACGCTGTCAAGTAAAAGCATTCAACTAAGAGAGAGAACAAAAACTTGTTTACATGCAGAGAGCCATGTCTATTTTATAACCATAGCTTTATTGCAAACAAAATAGTATAGATAAGAACGATATTTTATTATTATAGAACCATTCTGTTATTGAATTTTTAAATAAACCATGATTGTAGTCAGAATTTTTTCAACAATATATATTGTTTAAGCCAACCATGTGTCACAGTCATTTAATACAATAATAAGTTATTTGCCACATTCAAAAACTGTGTCGGGAAACATGTCATTGCTAACGCAACCATGCCACAACCATATCTTTTCTTCGCGTGTAGTTTGTCCGAATTTTATTGATTTTGTGTTTTAACTTTTTTTTCTGCTTATATAAACTTTCCCTCAAAAGCCTTTTCTTCCACCAATAGTGCTATGGAATTAAAATCGCTCAAAGTTTTTGAATTACGTGCTTTAGCATAAGATATAATTAAAATACCTCTATCACACTTAGAGAATTAACAATGTGTATCTTAAAATTTGGAAATAGCAATATCGTTACACCTTAAAGTTTTATTGTGAGCAACGATACAAAGCACAGCATATTAAAGTAATAAAAGTAGCGACGAAGTTTGCCGAATATTTCTCACTATTTACACAACAAACAGAACAAGCACGATAGTGCTTGTGTATAACCTATAATAACTTAACCCATAATAATAATAATAAATTTTCAAACAAAAGCTTGTCTAAGAAAAAAAAATTAAATTTTCAGTTAATGTTCTTTACTGAATTAGTGACTTTTTGTTTGACTTTTATTAAGGACGCCAACACCAAAAACAACAAAAAACCATTTTCTGTGTCGTAAAAAATTAACCCGGTGACGACATATACACAAATAACAACAACAACAACAATAATAACAAAAGGAGTACCATTGTACCAAGTTTGTTTACTGAATATTTTTTGTGAATCAATTCATTAATGTTGCTGCCTTAATTCTCATTCATTTCTTTAGAGACTTTAGATAAACATTCAGAGTGGAACACATTAAACAAAGTGAAATTTCGTAAATGCTTAATGGATGATGATGATGACTCTGGCAAATATTTTGTTTGATATATTACAAAAAATCCAGTAAATATTTTTGTTTGATTCAGTAAACTATTTTGTTTAGTACTTGTAAGTATTTTTATACAAGTTGTTTTATTAATTCAGACAATAATATTTTTTGATATGTTACAGAAAATCCAGTAAATATTTTAGTTTGATTCAGTAAATTATTTTGTTTAGAATTTGTAAATATTTTTAGAAAAATTGTTTTATAGATTTACAATTTGCTTACTGCAAAAATAATAATTTTTTTAATGAAAATTTAGAGTTATTTTTGTCTATATTTACAAATTTGTTTGTAGGTCCGTATCTTGACAATATATTTACTATATCATTCAATTTATTTACTGCAAATGAAATATGGTTTTTTCTGTGTAGTATAAGAGCGCCATCCCGTTTATCCATTGCAAAGAAGGTATATTTCCTAGAATAAAAAGTGCAGTTTAGTACAAAAGATTACATTTCCAGCTAATTGTAACAAACCTGGTGTGTTAATCACAGACTTAAGTATCCACGAAATATTACATAACTGGTAAATTTTAAATTGTTTTTTTTTACTTTTTGCAATAAATGCAAATATGTTAGAATAAGTTTTTTAAGCGGGCCAGACTATCAGATCAACAAAGTATAACACTGGAGCCATTAAGAAAATACGTTACTGTAAACAGCTGTTAAACGTTTTTACTCATTACTGAGATTTGGATTAACGTGAAAAGATGACCTTTTGAAAAATCCCTCCTCATTTCTTAAATATTCTTTTAGCGTAATATTCGAACGAAACATTGAACATTTTACTAATCTATTGGGAAATTCAAAGTGGTGCCATATCAGTCCTATTTTTCATATTTCATATTATTTTATACATGCATAAAATTTTATTGAACATTTTCAAACAAAAAATTCATAAAATTTTACACATGAATGGCATATGTTTTTCTTTCAAATATTGATGTTTAAAATAAAATAAATTAAAATGTACAAAATAAATATAAAAAAAACATGTTTGTGAAAAATAAAAATGTAAAAGACATCGCAATCTAATTCGTGCCGATTTAAAAATTAAAAAAATTATAACCGTTATGAGATATAAGCTGTTCAAAGTATCAGGTAGTATTTAAATACAAAATACGGGATAGAACAATATGCAAACTCGCTTTGAATTGTCCATATATATAATTAATAGACAAACATGTTTTTTAGACCCCGTTTACGCCCGTAATACTGAACCGATTTTGGAAAGATTTATATGTTTTTAAATTATTTTTTACATAGAATCGCACAATCTTAATTTTATTTAAATCTGTTCAGTACTTTAGGAGTAATACGACTATCAAGTTCTTACTAACACCAATAAACAAATACATGTATGTTTTTTTCTCAGCTACAAGTAAAACACCAAGTAAATATTCGATTATTCTTGCGCAAATAAAAAGCAAAACTAAAAAATAGAGTAAATCAAGTATAGATTTTTTTTCTCTTTAAAAGAGAATTGTATAATTAACTGCAAGAATAATAAAGCTTGAATGTAGAACAATCCTAGCGTTTTACGGGTACAAAGAATATTAATATACAGAAAAGTTGTTCAAAATTTGTTTTCAGTCAAGAGTATTAAGCTTTGTATATTCGACATATTTTTATTTATCACATTAAAAAAGTTTTTATTAACATTTGTAAAAAATTTTGGCATATTTACGTCATTAGAAGTTTACCTGTCAAGATTGTTTATGAATTCCGTAAAATAAACTGTCACTAACTGCATCTGATTTGTAATGAAATAGACACTCTCCAATAATGATAATAATCAATTTCCTGTATCTAAAATACATATCTTACAATATTTAAAAAAAATTAAAACATTTAGCAATCACCGAAATCAATTTATATTTTAAAACTGAGACTTTTGTTGACTAATTCAAATAACTGTTTGGAATCTTAATTAAACAATTAATCAATCACACTACTCCAAGCACACCATACGCTCTTTGCCGACAATCATGCCACAGATGATGATCATTAGGATGATGCGCACTCGCTAAATTTTAAACTCAAGTCATCTTTTTTTTTTTGCTAACAAAAGAAAACAACAGACAATGAATTAATAAAAGCATTAGAAAGTATACTTTTTATAATGCTAATGGAATTGCAGGTGATTGGTTGGTTTTATGGTACAAAACATTTATTAGCCAGCGATCATCATAGAGAAGATGCAATATTTAGTGTTTATGTCGTCAATAGGAGACTTCTTAACAAAATTGTAAAAACTTATACACACAATTGCAACATCGAAAAAAAAATACAATGACAAATTACCAATAAATAAGTGCCATTGATTTTGTTTTATATGCAACGTTCACAAAAATAGGCAACATTTTAATTGAATTAATTTAAACGATTTTTTCAGGAAAAATAAATTTATAATACAAATAAATTGCTTATATGTGATTAAACTTAATTTTTGATTTGCTTTCAAAAGCTGTAAAAGAGAGAGAGTTTTTACGTTGGCACAAACCAAGTTATTTTAAATAAAATGAGTTATTGACTATTTTTAAGTAGCAAAGAATGTCGCTGCAACAATGTAGGAAATTAAATAAACTTTAAAATATTTATTAAGAGGAGGGTGCAGTTGGATGAAGTAGTTAGCGTGTTGTCTACAAATCGAATGTCGATTTTTTTTTTAAATTCGGTTTTTCTTCTTTACTGAATAGCACAAACCCTTCTCCTGCTGTGCTTGTATATATATCGTGCAAATGCCTTCATATTTGACATAACGGTATATCTCGAAAACTAGAGCTCTTAAAAAATTGGAGTGCATTCAATGCCCCAAATAAGTAAAGAAACGGCTTTTGGCTCTAGGAAACGAAAAAGTTTAATGAAATTTTAAAATTAATGTCATTTCGAAATTTTAATTGCTATGAGATTTTTTCGATATTTTTGTCTATTTGCTACATATGCGATTTATGTTTGGGTTGTTGGATTTCAGAAACAACTTTACAATTTTCGGGTGTTTTCGCTTTATTCAGGTAATGTTATTAAAGTGGGTGGTGTTGGCTGAGTAGTTAGCGCGTTTGACTACAAACCCTGAGGTCTTGAGTTCAAGACTAGTTTCAGGCAAGCCAACAACATCATGCATTTTTCTCATGTGCATTGGTGTGTTATTATGTTGGGTTGTTAAAGTGGCGAAGGCATATCACTGATCACTTTTACAGTACCGGCAGCGATTAATACTAATATATCCTAACGCATTTTACAGCACGCTCATTCGTCGGTATTGTAGCAGAGCCGTCGGCGAAGTAAAAGAACTAATAAAATGGCTACACAGCTTAAACAACCCAATGCCTTTACTTGACACCATACGGGCTTGCAACACTGCTCTACAAAAAAAAACGCGCAATAGCAGAGCTGTAAATTAATTAAGCTTTCTTCCACTTCACCACCTGTTCTCTCTACACTATCCCTTGCCCAAAGTAGGTAACACATCAATTAATTAACTGGTAGGCATTAATTGCCTGATTGTGTTACTTCTCTTTATAAAAAAAATAAAAAATATTGTACTTGGTGAACTAAATGGTAATCATGTAATACATGTAATAGATAATAACCAACAACAAGACAACAACATAAGCACAACATGGGACTGAAGCTACGAGTATCAATAATCAAAAAAATACGAACACACTACGAATGTGTAAAAAGTTTATACTAATAAGTAGTACATAAAATACAATTTTTTGTACACAATTTAAGAATACTCAAAGTAAGTAGAAAATACTTGAATTTAGTATGAAGATTTTCTATCTGTGTCATTTACCACCATAATAAAATCAAATAATAATATATGTTGCCCTAGGTTGCTGTCCAAAATTTGAACAAGTCACTACTAGGACACTACTCGACAAGGTATACCGATTAGTATATATTTCGATCACCTACATATGTCCTACATATGTCCTTGTTGTCATTCTGCACATTCCCCCTTTGCACATTAGAGTGAAGGTGGAGGCCCGCAGGAGCGCAATTCGGCTTCCAGACATCTCCGCTATAAAAACAGGAGATCTGGTTGGACACATAGGCATATTAGAGCAGTTTTTAAACGACCCATATATTACAATAATTGATCAAATACAACCAACATTAGTGTTAAACAATAACTTTGATATTCTAATTCTTGAAAGAGAGCAATGGCTGAACCAAAATACGTGACAATGAACTTTTAAAGGGCTATTCCCATGGGTAATACCTAGAGATTTTCAAGGCAGAACTCTATGCCATCCTTATTTATGCTAGAGAATGCCTGAGGAGAAAGTGTAAGGATATTCGTATCAATTTGATGTCAGATAGCCAAGCAGCGCTCACGGCCTTAATCTCTTATGACATAAGGTCGGGTGTTGTTAGTGATTGTGTTACATCCATGCCATGCTGGAAACAAACTGTCTCACCAGCGTAGGAGGCCAACGTAGGTTTATAGGACCCGAACCGTCCTTTAGCATCTCACGATCATATAACAGAATAGTTCCATGCTCGCCATTCACAGAAAAAAATAGACAAGAATTATATTCAATAAAACCATGTTATTAAAAAAAAATATGAATTTCAATAACATTTATCTTTAACATAATAAAATATTTCGTTGTAAGTATTTCTTTTCCATGCCGGTTATTTCTTTTCTTTTTATACATAAGTACTTAAAACAAGTTGTATCCCATAAAAAAATAAATGGGATATGGCTCAGCTAGAGAGTGTATGCTTTACGTCCGGAAAGCCCGGGTTCGTATTCCAGCCATGTCAACATTTTTTTAATTTATATATATATTTTTATTTTGAAATAATTTTGTTATCAATATAGGGGAATTCTTTATCACAGGAAATTTGAAAAAAAAATTATTGAATACCGGGATTTTTGTTATCAAAAACGAAACTTATTTTTTTCTGTGTTGGGAAGCCCTTCACGGTCTAAGATAGCAAAACGATTCATTACGATATCCCAAAACAAATCCCAAAAGTTACTACTATTGCGCCAAAATGACATCAGATAACTAAGGAGGTGACTTATGAAACACTGCAGTGTCAGACGATACCAATTTATTGTCGGCAGCTCTTGTTACTTGGTAATTTCGAACCATATATTGTAATTTTTAACCATATATATGGTTGCATTGAGCCATATATTAGGTTATTTCAAACCATATATTGCAATTTTGAACCATAGATATGGTTGTTTTGAGCCATAATGGTTATTTCAAAACCATATATTATATTTTTGAACCATATAGATGGTTGTTTTTAACCATATAATATATAAAACAGATTTATTAAACCATATAATCAAATATATATTTAATCATAGTATGTTGCTCTTCGATTATGGTTGACTCAACCATGTTTTTTCTTTACGTGCTTAATTATTTATGACTTTTGATAAAATATTTAAAAGTAAAATTTTTGCCATCTTAATTTTTTATTAGTTTTGTGGCATCAAATTTTTGTCTTTGTAATGATAGCGAAGATGACACAAATAATAAATCAAAATTCTATGATGACGCTTGTCATTAGATTTAAGTCAGCTTTTGATATATTTATGACAATTGTCATAACATTGGTGCGAAGAGGCTGGTGACAGGGTATCAGTCCGAAGACGAATTTTTCTAAAGAAATAATTCTCGTCCTTTAGATCATTTTATGGTTTCAGTGAGATGCTGCAAACGATCTATGCCATTAAATATCAAATATTTTTCGCCAGCTAATTAGAAGATCTTTAGCAATTTGTGGTCTGTAGCAAACTGTAGTGTGCTATAGGGAAATACTAATTAATTCTACTAAAATCTTAACTTTTCACAATAAATGATTTTTGTTTCATCAAGTTTATATGTAAAAATTAAAATACTAAATACGGGATAAGTGGCACTGATCAAAATCAGTTGAACAAAAGGAGGTCTTTACTCTGAAGCGCTGGCGTTAAACATTCACTTTGGCCTATGAATTCAATTCTATTTCATGTCATTTGTCTCTCTTTTGATATGAAATCATCACCAGCAACATCTAAACATTTTGTTGCTATTACTGAAGATGCAGCAGATGCTGCATGTAATCGGTAGTATGTACCTGTGACTATGTCATGCTGCTGTTGTGGTTTATAAGCTGATTGTGCTGTTAATTCAATTTAATATTCTTATCACACACTTGTAAAAGTTAATGTCAACAGTGGTCCTAACATGTGTTTCGTTTCGTTTCAAACAACCAACCAACCAACCAAGCAGCAAACCAAACAATCGTGTATATGTACATACATACGTACATTCATCAATCAAATATTGTTTTGTTGATTGTTTATTTTATGTCATTCATGCTTACAATATTTTATCGTTATGTTGTTGTGTTTTTTAACGATTTTCTTTTTGTCACTATTGACACAGATTCGTAAGAGATTTTATAATTCTTCTTTGGAGTTTTGAAGTCCAGTAGCACACACCGTTTGTCTACTAATGGATCTTATATTAGATTTAAGTTAAAAATCTATGAACATGAGGTGTAGTAAAAAAGAGGTTACGGCAGAAGATAAAACTTCATCAATTGATTTTATTAAATATTCATTATAAACTCTGTAACTGTTTGTCGAAGCAATGTGTATCATTGTATATGTCATATGCGTCTGTCTGTGCTCGCATGATGTTCATAATTTTCCTCTGCAACCGCAATATTTACTGCTGATTTTGTTGTTGATTAATATTAATGAAACATGATGTCGGTATTTGAGTTTTGTACACCTTTTTTGGTAACAAACGTGGCGCCTTTGACCATCCACTTGAGCTAAGAAAGCAAATACTTTTTGGCCTTAGATGGCATTTAAGGCGACACAAATTACAAACTCATTACGAATGTCATTTGGTTGGAAAATTGTTTCAAAATATCGTTACAGTTAGAGTAATAAAGTCGACAAAAAACAATTCGTTTGGCATTTGTTGATTTTTTTCTCTCGATTTTATTTAAGGTTAAATGTTTGCAATACAAAAAGGTTAATACAGATGACACACTTAGAATGTTCTGGAAAACTTAAACGAAAAAGTCACCTTACTATTTACATTCTACATGACACCAAACAACTCCAGTATTTCAGTGATTTCAATGAGAGTCTCAGTGATTTAATTATAGTACTACTGTCAGCTCAGTCATAAATGCATCTTTCCAGACCCTGTTCGTAGGCTCAACCAAAGTCAAGTTGTGAGTGGTACCTTCTCTCCTTTATTTCATTGCACTCAATATCTTAGATGAATAATACAAATGATTATGCATAGTTCCCATATGCATAATTCTTTGCTATCATGTATGGTTGAGACAAAAAAAGTTATAGATTTTTCAAAAAATGTATGTAAAAAAGTTATGTTATTAACATCTGTAATAACACAGACTTACAAATTAGTACCTTTTCTTTTCGTTTTGAACAAAATTGGAATTGAGTTATGAATTTTAATCCAACTGTATGGTTTTTATCCAAAGTTATTTAATTAGTTTGGCTTAAGTTCATTTTTAATTTAATCTTTCGATCAAATTATTTTTTATTTAAGAAAGAAATTCTAAAGCATGTAGATATTGAATGTTCAAAGAAAAATTTGGATGTACGGAAAGGTTGAACTGACAGCTGTTTCGTGACTACCAAGTCTACTCATCAGAGTCCTTTACCTACACTACCACTGACAGTGGCAACAATACTGTAGCGAAAATCCTACTAATTTGAGTAAGCTCAATTAACAGACTGTCGCCATCTTGTGGCGAGTCGCACCTATTAATGAACTTTTTCTAAATGTTCGGAACTTCACTAACTGTCTTTTCTTAGCATGCTCAACTATTTTAAGCTTTTTCCATGGCGGTCTTACCAGCGTGGAATATCATCGATATTCTCAATGCTGAGATTCGGCAAATTCTGCGTGATTATGAAATGTTTAATATGACATATAGGATGAAAGAGACCCTCTGACCAAATTTCACCCAAATCTATATGGGTCGTGTCTAACTCTTAATCGATTTGATATGGAATTACCCATATGATAAATAAATTTACTCACGTTTTTTTTTATGCAAGACTAAACTAAACAAAGTAAAGTTGCATCAATACAATGTATTTAGATGTTTTGGAGCTCACCCAAACACGCCAGAAATATGTCAAGTCTATTGTCTGTGTGTCGCACACATTCAAAAGCTCTCTCAAATTTACTAACACATGCCCGCTGTTAATAGAAACATACCAGAGATGTGTCAAAATATGTTGGCTGTGTAACGCATACATTCTCAAGTTTACTAAAACAGCTGTAGTGAGATTCTGTAACTTCTAACAACAACAACAGTTGTATTATTGTCAACTTTTTAAGTTGTTTGCACTAACAATTTTATGATTCGGTGACTTTTTGTTAACAACATTGTTCAAATCTGACATCATGTGGCATCTCTATTAAAATAAACGAAAAGCGCAAATAGGAATATAACAAAACCAAATGAAATTGTAACCGCCAAAAAGTGTATAGAAATTTTTTTCACTGATTTCGTTATATGTGTGAAATAATTATTAAATTAAGGCTGTACGAATAATCGCTCAAGTGAAAATCGCCCGAAAAACAAAAATGTAGAATCGCCCAAAAATTGTTGTAAAAAAATTGGGTGATTATTCATCGACCTTGGGCGACTCAACATTTTTAAGTATTTGGGTATTTGTTCATAATGAATAAATGCCAAATTTTTGTAAAATGTAAAAAAAACCCAAAAAAATATAATGTTGGCCGATTATTCATTCCGAATTCGGGTGATTTTACATAATGAACAAATACCCAAAAACTTCGGGCGATTCTTCATTTCACACTTTTGGGTTATTCTTCACTTTTTTTGGCCGATCGGGCACTGGTTTTTAGGTGTTTCTTCACTATGACGAATCACCCAACTATTTTGCGATTTTCACTTGGGCGATTATTGGTATAGCCTTAAATTAATACAAATACTGTAATAGTAATACAAATTCTCTTATTTATACGTAAATGGTTTATATATTTTTGTAGAATATTGTGAAATAGAATTCAACTATAAATTTTAGGACGGTAAAAAAAGTTAATAGCAACGGAAGGATGGAAAGCGAATATTATCAGTTTAGAAATTTTCGATTTGCTTTGAAAAAAATCATTTTAAAAGATAAATTTTTTCTAATTTCTTCCTACGAAATTTGCAGCCATGCGCCAAAAAATTCATATCGCTTTAAGCCTTAAATGCATGATGTCAGCCCCTTGAATGGAGGCCAAACTACTTTAGTGTAAAAAGACATTCTAAGCACGAATTTGGTATTAATTTTTTTTTTCTGAAAAACACAATTTTCATGGAAAATAAAATACAAGAAATGTTTTTGGTTTGTACCATATATGGTACGACATGGAAAGTACTATGGTACACCTAGCGACATAGCAAAAAATATTATTTCATGGTATCAAATTTGATACAAATTTATCATAATTAGCTGAAATAATGTGTGTTCACTAATACCTATCTGAACGAGAATAACTAATGCGATATTTTTTTTCAAAGTCGAATGTTAATTTTTAATTTTCTGAGCAAAAGAGCATCCAGAAACTTTAATAGCTTACAGAACTAAAAATGTATTTGAATAATAGTATTATTCGCTGCCATTTTAAGGCCCATGATGATTTTTTTTGGCCCACCCTATCATTTATAATAGTACGGTATGCATTCAAGTATTAAATCACGCAAAATTTGATTTCTTTCTCAAATATATGCGTGTTTGGAATAAAGAACAAGACATAAATTTAGAAAATCAAAAAAACAAGACTACGTAAAAAAAAGAATACAACTTTAAACCGTCACAGACCTAAATGTTTATTTGAAATTAAAAATCATAAGAGAAACCTAAAGATGATTTTCAAATACCTGTCGATTGATACCTATTTTGATATAGTTCGCCCAATTTTTATTTTTTTCGTATAAACAAAATGGCGTCTGTTGGTCGCCATATTGAATTTTGACTATTGTCATATCCTTAGTGACACTCCCCGGATTAAGACGAATCGATTGACGTAAGAATCGTCAAAATCGGTCTACGCGTTCGGTTTATAGTGCCGCAAAGGAACACACATACATACACAATACCCTTCTTTGTGTCGCGCAGTCGGGTAAAAAGTCCTAATAAGAACGTAAATATGAAAATAAGGCTAAGTTTCTATTCACACATTTCATCTGTTATAGCACCGAGCAACTAGGGCCAAGTTATAGCTTAATAAATTACTTTCACTATTATTTCCTATTAATATTTGTAAAAGGATCTCATTACCGCCGGTTGGGGGAGAGAAGCTTTGTCTTTACAAATAAAAGTCATTTGAAGCTTTGACTTGATATTAATTAAGAATTATCTGGAACGAACCAGGCTCCTAAATTTATTATATTTTCAACGGAAACAAAATATCCAATGCAAATGGGAATAAGCTATATGAAAGCAATAAAGTTTCATACAACACGTTACTTCAACGGTTGCCTCCTGTATACTTCATTTTACATTTCAACAGCTTTTTGTTGATACCATTGAACACATGCATTTTTTTAAAACATTTTGAGCTAAACTTTTGATTCGCTGTAATCACTGCCCCCAGGTTATTCTTTTAGTCGAAATGATAACACTAACTACTATAATACTTTAGCTTCGATTAAATTTAAATTTCAATGCAAATTACTCGATAAAGGCAAATATGCTCGTATATATGTTTACTTTTTGGGAAAATATATGCGTTAAGTTGAATGTTCTTTTTCGACTTTGTTGCCTTTTATGTGCAACAATTGTGTGTCTTTGTGTAAGTGTGTGAGTGCGGTGTTGGCAACTTATATTCTCGAAATGGACAATAACAATTTGTAAATATGCACTTCCTAGGACACTTTGAAAACTAGCAACATTTTCGTTTATTTTTACATTTACTTTTTTATTGACATTTCAAATTTGCCAATGGCTAGAAGACACTTTAAAACTCCCCAAAAGAAATTCACTTACTATGAGTAGTAGCTAGAAACTTTTTGTTTAATGACAGTGGGACAAATGTCATTATCAGCTCTAGTTTTCGAGATATGCCGTTATGTAAGAAATGAGGGCACGAAGAATTCGAAACTCGATATTAAAATCACCTTTCAGCGGTCTAAACATTGCTTCTAAATCTGCCCAAGAGTAGCACACATAAGCCAAAGTTTTCTCACTAAATTGTGAATAAAATCAAAAGTTGCGCACCAATTGCAATGAAAAAGGTTTCATTTTCTTTGAAATATATTTAGCTAAATGCTGCTTTGCAAAAAATGTTATAATTATTGTACATTTAATATTTATGAATCTAAGAAAAAAAATTTTAGTTTTATTGCAAAATGTTTATTTTTTGGCTTAAACTTTTACTATATCTGTGAAACTATTTGACATATTTAGAAAGAATGCTTGCAAGGCTTAAAAGTAATTCGACCAATCTTTTTCCTGAACAGGGCAAACCCTTCTCCAGTTCTGCTATTTTGGTCTATATATTACAAATATAAACTTCGTTTAAATTTACCAGGTCACATTTACTACATAATGGTACATTGGTGTTTTTCGATATATACTTTTCTTTCAAGCGCCACCCAAAGTCAAAGGCTGGTTCGATTAAAGTAAGCAATATTTTATTTGAAAGGCTACTACATTACGCGTCGAATGGTGACTAATTGGCTCCGTTAGTGGGTCAAACAAAATTAAGATTTTATGCAATTTTTAACGTTTTTCATCAATTGTTGTTATTTCGGCAACAGTTTCGTACCACAATATGTATATAAAAAATTCTTAGGTTTATAATTTTATTGAATAGTTCATTCGATTACGAAAATTTTAAGCCATAATGGACCAAATCGAATGGAAACTAAAAATACTATAATGAAAAAACGAAAAGACTAGCATTTACATGATAAAACTCTCATATGGTTCGTGTTAAAATTTATATATTAGTGAAATATTTCAACAAGATTGGAAGTTTATACATAGTATGACAAAATCTAGATCGCATTGACTGCTTGATAGTATCTAATTTCAAAAGCATATACACATAAATAATTTTATTCAAACCGTGCCACTGTTCTATAAACCTTCATGGCTTATGCTGACTTTAGACGACATGTTTTTTACATATGGGTTGTTAGGTGTGTAAGACATATGTTACTTCGCATGTTTGTCAAAATTGTCAATTTACAGACGGTTTATAATATTTGCTTTCACACGTACATGTGCAATTACATCTGACATAACCTCTGAGAGTTCACAACAGCTGAGTTTTTGCACAATTTTCGTAAATATTTATAGCGCTCTATGCTTTTTAATGTTTTTTCAGCCAAACGACACTTTTGATAATTTAATACAGCTGATGTCAGATGCCTTGTCGGATGAAAATAGAACACGCTCTAATTGAAAATTTTTCATTTGACTTTGCTTCTGTAAATGTCATCTGACAATGTTTCATGTTTCACACGGCATGTATCACTTTTGCAGTGTCAAATTTGACAAGTCAAATGTAAAATACATGTCGTCTAAAGTCAGCATTAGTGTGATGGTATGTTCATAAATGATGCAAATAAAATATACAAATAGCAAAGAAAGGAGCAAATAGACAAGAAACTAAATTTATCGTATATATTGGTATTTACCTTAAATGGATTAGAAACAAACAAAAGCTGATAAAAAAGAAACTTCAGAGTTAAAGAAATGCGTGAGTCTATTTTGCACAATATTATGGGCAAGCAGAAAAAATTACATTTTTTCCTCCTGGACAAAAACCGAAAACAAAAGAATATTCTAAAGCCAACTAACAAAAGACAAACACCATAGTCGGTAAAAACAAAAACAATAGAATAAAAATTCTTAAAACAAGATGAGTTCAATAAATTTCCCAACTACACAATAATACAGTTTAGTTCACCATTTAACCACCCACATAATAATAATTGTCACATTTCTAAACAAAACCGGGTTTGCTATTGGGTGTTTGTTTGTTAAGAGGGAAGCAGATAGATTTTACCATTTATTGCTATAAATCAAGTTTTTTTCTCATATCTTCATTCATAGATTTCCAAAGGAAAAATCAAAGAATGCATATTTTATATTTATGCACATTTCGTGCAAGATTTTAGTTGCTGCTTGCTCTATAAATTATGTGCGCAATGTAGAAAAAAACTACCAAAAGACAAAAGGAAATACAAAATAAAATCAAAATAAAAGTAGTACGAGTGTATTTTTTAAACATATTTCTTATTTTTGTCATTTTATTTCTGTTTTTATCTTTTTTTGTTGCATTTAAATGATAAATAACACAAGAAGAAATGTCAAAAAATTAACAAGTTATTATTTCAAGCCCCCACTCTATATCATACTCAATATACTCGTACTACTTCTGGGTTTCTTTTTTCTCTTTATGCTTTGTCTTTGTAGGCAGTTCGGCCGCAATGTTTGTCCAGCAAACAACCATTTTGCCGTCCAGCTCACTCCTGCTGCTGCTGCTGTTGCATCGGCCGGCCGGATTTAATAAAGTGTCTTCGTTTAACTGACTGCATAAACAAGATTATGAGTATATTTGTTGCAAAGATTATAATTGAAGTATTGAGAGTATATATACATATATTTTTTTAGCTTCAGCATATTCGTATCATGATTTATGAGCAGCAGTATTACAACGTTTTATATGGTTTGTTTTTGTTGTATTTGAATATATTCATACACTAGCCACAATTTCCACACACGCATGATGTTGCAAATACGTAGTAGTCGTCTCCTACCTATTTTAGTGATTGTTTGTTTTCTCCACCATTGTTAGGTACTACCAATTCTGTGACTGTTTGCTGCTTATGCTGTGCCATCACACCACCTTCATGCACCACTATCAATTGCTTAAAATTATTTTTACATAATGATTAAAATGAAACTTTTTTACTTTAAATGAAATTGTCAGGAATTTTGCAGAGTGGAAAGGTAACCAGATGACTTGAATGTAAAATTTCAAGGACGAATATGTAATATTAGTGTAATAAGAGTTGTAAATAGAAGACATTTTTTAATATAGATTATTATGCTCAAATCTCAAAAGAAAATCTTTCTAACTCAATTCCATTACAACTTAAGAGATGAGTTGAGAATTACCAGGTAGAGTTTCAGTAGTGCACTCTCACCGCTGGAATAGTCCATGCCCACGCTTGATAGAGCATCTGTATATATGCCGAAGATATTCTTTTGAGCACGTGCAGCTAAACAGGTTTTAGCGGATCTCAACATACATAAATAAGTCTCCTAAGCCGAACAGTGTCCCAGCGCTGGTCTTAAGGCAGTGCTCTTCGACGCTAGCATTTCTGTTGGCATTCAACACTTTTTATCATATTGATGAATATTCTCCTCATGTTGGCCGGTTGCCAATGTAACACCTTTCCAAGGAAATGGAAAGTATGGTGCATTTCCATTTTGTGAGGTATTTGAAGTCCAACAGCTTACTCAGCGGTCGCCAGTATGGCTTTCATAGAGGACGCACTACAGTTTATTTACCGTCACTCCTTTCGGAAAAATTGTGTCATTCCATAAGCCATTTTGCCGAGAGTAAGGTGGTGCCTTTAGATATTTCTATGGCGTTTGATATAGTGTGGCACGGTGCACTTTTGTCAAAACTTGTTGCTTTTGGTGTCGGTGATATCGAGCTCTCACAGCGATTACACTATACGAGTTGTTATAGATGCGATCTCATCAGACGAGTTCAAAATTAATCGAGGAGTACCCTAAGCCTCTATTCTTTCTTCTACATTATTTCGTCTTTTTCTTAATGTCCTTCTATGTCAAACTTGCAATCCTATCTACTCCTTTGCAGATGGTAACAGTATCTATCATTCATATTCATTCAGTAAGAGGACAATTCCCTAGGAAGTTCATGAATTTTTTGGCGCTAACTGGTACAACTAGGTCTGCGCAGACCTTCGTGGGATTTACATGCGAATACATAGGGAGGTGTCCTAAAAGTGTATAGGTGTACGCAGACCTGCTTGTGCCATATGAACCATTTCGTTTGAAAATACGAATAAAACCGAACACAAAGAAAAAAAGCGGTCTGATTTTATGCTCATTGTGTTCGCTGTAGCCGCTTTAAGCAACTCATGGCCGGACTCGCATCTAATACGTAAGAAGTTATGCACACGTTTATATGAAAAAGGTCTGTACAGACCTGGTTGAAGCTCAATGTGGCTTGAATTGACCATTTTTCAAGTCTCAAAAGAAGCATTTAAATGAATTCGTTTCTTAGAATAGTTTAAGATACTCTTCACTCTGCCTGGTCTTCTTAATATGTATACCACCTATATCCGAACGAAAATGGAGTATGACTCTTATGTATGGGCGCTACTTCAGATTATAGTCTGAAGTGACTCGAGCGCGTACAGGAGAGGGCAAATTAGTTTAAACAGGTGTCAGGAAAAGAACAGCTGACAGATTTTGACAGTTTTCCGAAAAAATCGAAATAGATTTTATTCCATATAAATCCATAATAACTACTAATTAAATAAAAGACAGTTATATCCATTGGAGATAGTCGTTTTTATTTAAACTGCTAAAATTTTTAGTACATACTATAAAGTTTAATCACACTCTTTGTGCAAATTTTTTTAAACAAATTTTTAACAATAAAGCTACGTGCTAGCGAGCTAAGCAAGAAAAATAAATGGAAATCCAAACAATAAAAAGATTTAGATATGTAGATAAAATACGAAACTATAAATGCACGTGTTACATAAAATTTCAGCAGCTTATCATTCTGCCAAAATATTTTCCTAGCAATTATGAGCACCATAAATGCCGGATTAAGAACATTACAAGAATATTTCATGAACAACAAAAGCCAACTATTAAAAAAATATCGGCGATTGTAGCAAACACAGCTATCTCCAAATTTCTTATGCTATTTACCTGCAAAACTTTCTAAGAATTTTCCCAGTAAAAGATTTTCAAGTTTTTTGAAGCACTAAAGAAATAAAGCGCTTTATAATTCGCTTTAATATATGAGCTTGTTCAGAAGCTGTTTCAGAGCGTCAGAACAATGCAGCTTTTGAAGCGAGAAAAGTATTTGCTTTTTACTTATACAAAAGCTTCGTACACAAGCTATACAAAAAAGCCGATTTTATAATGCTGATCGAAAGCATGTTTTTAAGCGAGAATGAAGAGTAAGTTTATTTGAGTTTCTTGGTGCCGTTTGGCAACAGTGTTTTTTGGTACGTTGGACTTCAAACCTCAAGGTTCTTAGTTCGATACTAGTTGAAGTTAAAATAACAAACATTGAGTAAAAATATGAAATTAATAAAAATAAATAAAGAAAATAAATAAGAAAAATTCAAAATGGCGTTGACGACGCCAATCCACATCGAACCATTTTTTTCATATATTTTTAGTTCTAGTGCTGAAAATGTTGATGATTTTCAGCGCTTCAAAAGCGCTTTTGTGAGCAAAAATGTAGTACGCCAATCCGGGAACTCGGCATAATAGTAGAAACCTGCTTTATTGGAAGCAACTTTTTTACTGGGTTGTTAAAATATTTGTTTTTATATATTCGCATAATTCCATTTTCTTGAATAGTCAAAGATACATTCATTAAGTATGTCGTCACAGAAAATGCAAAAAGCCCTATCTAACATTTTACAGGAGGAGCATAAAACTTGTTAAAATAAAACTACAAAAAAGAAGGAGTTTATCAATTCGTGTGTATATTTTGCGATTGCACAGGCATAACCCTGTCATTTGTAAGCCGATTTTCAAAAATTTTTTTTGTTTAAAAGAGTTTGCCTGCAGTTTGGTCCGATAATTTTTTTCGAAAATCGGAGGGGGGAAACTAGCTCCCCAATGCATATATCTGTCATTTGTCAACCGATTTTCAAAATTCTTTTTTTGCTTGAAAGGGTTTGACCATAGGGTCTGGTCCCACCGGGAGGGGGGGAAATTTTTTGACCGCATGCATAACTCTGTCATTTGTCAACCGATTGTAAATTTGATCGCATAATTTTTTTCAAAAATCGGGGGAGAAATTTGCTACTCCCCCTCTTACCCCCACCTCCCCGCATCACCCACAAAACCCCTTTTCGCGTAACTTTGTCATTTGTGAACCGATTTTCAAAATTGCTTTTTGGTTTAAAAGTGTTTGCCTGAAGTTTGGTCCCGTAAATTTTGCTCAAAAATCTGTAAGGGATTTGAAATATTGATTAGGGCATAAATCCACCATTTTTGAACCGATTTTTAATATTCTTTATTTGTTTGAAGTTTGCTTTAATAGAAGTAAAAATCGGGCAGACTAAGTGGTAGCCCGATATATTAATCATCGCTATTTCTTGATCGATTTGCAAAATATTTCATTTGAAAGGACATGAAAGTTTAGGTACATGAAAAATTGCGCACACCCCATTTGTAGAGAAACACACCATTGAACTAATGCAAAATTACATCCATTTTGAAATCTGTTCAATAAGATCTTTTGGATTGAGGTCGGTTTTTTTTGAGAATTATTTTATTTTTATATTTTTGTCTAAACAACCTCTGGTCACCTATACACTAATATGCTACAAATTGAAAGTAGCCAACTAGGCAACATGCTCATCCTAAACCTAATCATTATTATTGTTATTATTATTATCGTCATCGCGAAAAACGAAAATTGTGTTGGGTGCTTCATCTTTTACATCTTTACAATATTTAACTTTAACGCCCGCGTATTTGTACTCGTAACTTGTATAAAACAGACTGGCGGCTGACCATACAAATACACTTTCATAACAACCAGCCACCATTCAATATACCGATTTTGTTTTATTACCTTTTTTTTGCTTTAGATAAATATAATATTGAATTTTACTTTCAGTAGGAGTTTTTGCCCTGCAGGATGCAATTGTCTGTTTAAAAGCTCTCATTCTGACAATAATAAAACAAGTACAGCATGTTGTTTTTTCCCATGTTTTCTTTTCTTTTATGACTGTTCAATATTCCTGTTGGTTATTCATTCAGTTCATTTCAAGCTCGTCATTTTGCTGGGAAGTCAAGCTGTAAGAATGATAATGGTTTCTTGGTTGGTAATTTATATCTATGTAGTGGATATTTTATTTTACTTAAAAAATTTAACAGAAAACTTGCATATGATCACAGGGTAACTTTTTTTATTTTATTTGTATGACGATACATCTATGTAATGATATATAACATTGAATAAACGTATAATGTAAATTGCTTAGTAGCTTGTTGTAGTTTACGAGTCAGAAGCTGTTTTATAAAAAAAGTAAAAAGAGTGTAACAATAATGAGGTTAAGGTACGTGTAGTCAATTTCATTAAAGTGGCCATAAATTGGGGAAGAAAAATATAACATAATAATGCAATTATGGATTTTTAACAGATTTAAGGATGTGGGCTTTTTTCGTTAATTTCTTCAACTACACTGAGGGAAAAACGGCAATTTAAAAATAAAAACTCCTCATATTAATTCAATAATTTTCAATTCAAAAGAATAACTTTATTGAATTGCACAAAATCAATAATTTCCCACTTTAAGTAAATATGGTTTAATATTGAAATAAAAATGTTCAACATGACAAGACTTTCGTTAATGTTTCTTATTGAATCAATATGATTTTTATTGATTTTTTTCTCTCGGTGTACCAGCCATTGCTAAGGGATTTTTTATATTAAATTATTAAAAAAAAGCTCCGAAAACTTAAATCGTCAGATTTTAATCTTACAAATTGTGATTTGTAATCATTGGTAATCATTTGTAATCATTGGTAATAAAATAAAACACATCGTTAATTAAAAGTTGCAATTATTTGAAATTGTTTTAGAGTATAAAGGTGTGACATAATAAATCCTCATATATTAACACTAAACTATTGAATCTTCTGTAAATAGAAAAAAAAATTCTTACCTTTTCTATTTACTGCAATTTTATTTCAAGAGCTAAATAATCTTGCAATAAACAATATCAAGTAGGTATGAAAGTTTGTTTTTAAATCCAGAGACATCGCGAAAATTTATCAATTTAATAAACGACCTTCCAAAAAAATTACAATATATTTATTGACAATTCTCATGCTAAAAATTGAAAAAATATTTTTTCAACATATTTTAGCAAATGATAAACATTTTCACACGGTTTGTGAAATAAATGTACTTGTAGAATTATTGCTGAAAAAATTTTTAAGAATTTTTTAAGCTCAATAAAAACACGAGTAATAAAACAATCTCTTCTTTCGAAAAAAAAAGAAAATCACAAACAACAAAAACTTATAAAGTAAATGTCTGTAGAAATATTTCCCAAGTAGATACAATTTATATTTACTCAGGTGTTTCAGATTTCTGCACACATTCGAAAAATTTTCGTGCAATTGGAAACGCGCTAAAGCACCCACTGATAGGAAGACGAAGCTCATGAGAAAAAGAATACATTTCAAGTATGAAATTTGCTCGTTATAACTAAATGACTTTCAAAATGAAATACAACGAAAAAAAGAATGCCAAAGAAAACAACAATATTTTTTAATGAAACTCAATATGAGGTAAAGCGTGGGAAAAAATTACTCCCACCAAAACTATCATTTACTCAGTCACTCGCTCAATCACTACAAAACATGATGAAAATTAAAGTAAATTGTAATCTTTGCAAGCAATTCTTTTTACTTCATATCGCAAAATATACTCCGTTGTTTACAAAGAAGGAACAAGTTGTATGTGTTGATAACTTAAAACAGTCAAACATAATCAAAATTTGCGAAAACAGCAAGAAATATATGATTTTTTTTTTTTGGTTTTGTTTGTACATGATGGGCAGTGCATAAAAGTGGTTAATTCTTTTATGAGGACTTCTGCATTTTCGCAAAATGATTGCAAGCAACAAAAATTAAAATATTCAGGAAAAGGTTCATTTTTATTATATCGACAGCTTTTATTGAGAAGCCTCTATAGTAAAAATCACAACTTTTCTGGAAAGCATAAAAACTATTTAAATACTATAATATATTTTAAAAATTTGCACTATTTAGATTGTTTTGTTACTCAAAAACACTCAATGCACTATAAGCAGGGAAACCAGAAACATGCCCTAAAACTGTGTTTTATGGGCATTAAATATGCACTAAAAAACTAAAAAATATGCTCCCAAAATGTAAAAAAATATGCTCTTAAAACTTTATCATTTTGTTTGTAATTTATGTGACATTTATTTCTGATGCCACGAATTATGTACATACATATATTGGTGGCATGCAATAATGTCCAAGAAGATAACGTCCACGGACATTATTTCAACTTTGAATAATGTCCATTGGAATGTCGAATAGTGGCTTCGCAGAGTAAAGGTTTTCTGCCTAGTCACAAATCTGAACTCTGCGAAGCTAATATTCGACATATCCAGAGAAGAAGAAAAATTAATCCCGTCCAAGGCCCTACTATGCAGTAAATCTTCACTCTGCACTACTGTTAGCATGAACTTTCTTTGCATTTTTTTTGTGGTCATTATTTCCTTTTCAACGTGAAAATACCAACCATGGATACTATTTCATTGGACTATATTGCACGCCACCTATATATTTTGATTCATTATGGATACGAGAGTCGCTTTAACAATGCCAGCCTGGACTTTAATCCGTCCGAATATAAAATATTGGGCACCAGGACACCACGACATATTTTGTGATTTCTACTGGGAAACAAATCAGCAAAATCGTCCTGCTATTTTTCTATGAAGTATAAATAATCTCGACAAAATTGAAATTGCTGAAAACATCCTCAAAGTTAGATAATTGAAAATGTTTAAAGCTGTGAATAAACTGGTAATAAATCAGTGGAATAAGGAAAATTTGTAAGAAATTGGGGAAAAAACACATTAGATTAAATTTTAAATCGTAAACGAAAAATTTTTTATATGTGGAAAAATCTAAAAATTTTTGAGGGCAAAACCAATTTTTTAAAAAAACAAAATGTGCACGAAAATACCCAAATACAAAAAATGGAAAAAATTCCCTAAATATGCGACTAAGTGTAAAATATGCAAAAACATACTGTAAAGGTTAAAATATGCACTAACAAATCCGTACCAAAATTCTTAAAGTTCTGAAACGTACTCGTATAAATATCTTATTTGTGCCTACATACATCGCACAGGAAAAACATGCAATTGCCTGGTTATAAGATATTTCCCTGGTTATAAGATATAGGATATCGTACAGTGCACAGTGGGGACTTTTGCAAAATAAATGGTAATAAATCTAGAATTTCTAAACTGCTTATTGGATTTATCTGAGACTTCGAACATCTTTATTGAAGGAGTCATGCTTTACAACGCGTGTCTCCGTGGTGTGTTCGTGTAAGCACGAGAGGAGTTACAATTGAGCGAAATTGACTACCTGGGACTAAAAAAAAGTTCTCACTCTTGTTGCTTTTTTTGAATGCTATCCGATTTTTTAAACATTTAAAGCGTGTTGAGTTAAGCTAATTATATCTTAACATGTGTTTCCGTATCTCTCACAGTTTAGAATATATTTGACTTTAAATAAAAAAAACTTTTTTTTCTTGACTTGTTTTAGTAGTATTTCGCTCATAACTTTTTAATTTACAGTAGGATTTTAAATTAAAGTCAGCATTCGATTTTTGATAAAATTCTAAGTAAAACTGGAGAAAACCTTTTTAATGTTAGCATTCTTGAAGGCGGAAAAAGGGTGTTTTTTTTAAGTATCTCCATTATTTTGAACTTTGTAAAAAACATTTTGTTCAACACATTCACTCTTTAAGCACATACACCATGTGTTTAGTACCAAATAATTTATATTTCGGGCATGTACCCTACATTCAGCAATTTCCGGAAATCGTCAATTTAAAAAAAATTTTTGTCGATAAGACTAACAATTTTGGGAGGTATAAGCTGTCCGATGACTAAAGAATTTTATCGGTAAAACTGGTCTTATATAACAACATATAGCGCATTTTTAAAAAATTTATAGCCTATATCCTTGCCTATAACGCAGCTATAAATTTTTGTAGATTAGACTCCTATTTTGGATGATATGGGTTTTCCGAATACTTAAGAATTTTATTGGTAAAATTGGTCTTATCTAACAACATAAAGCACCCACTGTGTTAAAAATAGCTAATTTATTTACAGCCTTTCCGGGCATAGTTTTTTTTGTGGATCAGACTATTAGCTTAGAAGATATACGCTATCTGGCGACTAAAAGCTTTTATCGGTAAAATTGGTCTTATATAAGAAAATATAGCGTCCACAGTATTAAAAATAGCTATCTAACTTTTAACACACCTTGTAGCCTACATCCTTCCCTACAATTCATCTACACATTTTTTGTAGGTCAGACTATTCGTTTGGATGCTATGATTTTTCCGCCGCTAGACTGTCCTTTTTCCCAGTGTGCGCTTGTGGGATAGTTCCAAACTAGCTTTAGGTAATCGTTCATTATCAACAATCACCAAATTTGTATGTCGATTATATCAAAGAACCCAAATACGTTTTATAAACCACGGCGATGCACCGTATATGCACCGCGCACCGTATATTTGTGGCCCTTTGTACTTTGTAGAAACCTCAGTCGCAAATGAATATTTTAAATAATAAACTCTATTCTAAATTGAGTTAGTTTACAGTCCTGTAAAAATAATAATTTTTAGTCAGCATATGCATAAAAGAATGGCACAGGTTATACACATGTATCTCTATATGGTTATTAGAGATGAATATTGCTCACTTGATTAGTGAAAACATTGCTTAATCATACATAAGGAGTGAGACTCATCTTGCAAAGCGTTTCTGTTATGACGTGGAACCGTTAATCTTATTTATTTATTTATTTACAATATTCAAAGAAATAAATATTAAATAAATAAATAAATAAATAGAAATAAATTATGAAATTAAATTTGTAAAGAAAAGGTACTAAGGACTAAAGACTTCGCTAGCCGACCGGAACGGGATGTAGATGAAATTTAACAGTAACGTAAGATGTAAAGACGATTATAGAAAATAAAAACGTATCAAATATTTTTGACATAAACCAAATAAAAACAATAAAATGAAAAAAATAATATTTTAATTCTAACATTAGAATTAACCAACAAAAACATTTAAGAGACATTGCATTTCCACAATGTTAGCAGTTTCTTGCGAATTTTTGACATTTTCGCTATATCTGTGATATATTGAGATTTTGTTAATCTTTACTGCTTTAGTGATTTCATTAATGCAATTAAAAATTTTTTAGCGAACTTGTGACTTTTCGCGTTCTCTTCTAGTTTTTTTGTATTCTAATTTTAGCAATATTCGCGATAAAAGCTACTTTTTGCAAGCTTTCAGCTTCTTTACAGTTTTCGCGATTTTTAAACAATATTAGACTGCTATAATGCCGCTGTTAGCAAGTTCTTGCGAATTTTCGCCATATGCGCGATTCTTACCGAATTTTTGGCATTCCGTACAGCTTTAGTGATTTTTAATCAATATTATCTGTTTTTTAAGATATTGGAATTGTTCGCAAATTTCCTCTATTTTCGCAATATCAGCAATTTTTCAGTTTTTTCTTTCTTACATTTATAGAGAATTTTTGTCAATATTACGTTTTGCAATATTTCAAGTTTTAGCGTGGTTTTTGCGAATTTCCACGATTTTTCCCGAGTTTTTGACATTTCTTACACTTTTAGCGAGTTGTAATATATTTAAGACTTCATTTTCAATATTGCGATTTTTGCGAGCTTGCGACATTTTCGCGATAGGTGTGATTTATTCCTAGCTTGGCTTATGAATTAAGAAAAATGTTTTTTTATAATAAATTTTGTATTTCAATTTGGGTGATGTTAAAATGTAAAGCAAGCCATACACGTTACAACCATTGATACAACTTGAGTAGGTTGTACGCAAAATTGCAACATTTGTTGGCTCGTTGTATTAAGTTGTGTCTGGGTTGTACGAAAGGTCAAAAAGTTTTGATTTTTGCCATGTTGTACAACACTGTCGCAACATTTGGTTGCCTATAGCATACTATTTTATGTAGTATATAGACTTGGGTCCAACTCGTTCGAACTCGTTCAGCAGCTCGTTTTAGACACAAACCTCTGATCAAACCCATGTAATTTAAATGGGTTTGATCATAGGTTTGTGTCTAAAACGAGCTGCTGAGCGAGTTCGAACTAGTTGGACCCAAGTCTAGTAGTATACGTGTTTATTCTTGATGTGGCCACCTTGCACTAAACATTGAAAGTGAGTATTATTTGCGGACAACATAAAATGAGAGATCTGTACTGGCCCACAAGTTGTTTGCAAAATGAAGTTGTGCATGAGATCATACACGATCAATTGTATCGTTTGTGCGACAAACATACACTCTGATTACTAGCTGAGTTGTAGCAACGGTCGCAAAGTGTGTGGCTCACATAAAGAAATGTAATTGTTAGCATGTTCGTACATTCCTGTTAAGTTGACTATAACCGTTTGAGCTGCTTTACATATAACAATATCGATCAGCTGTTTCGTTTCGTTCCGTTACAGTTACATTCCGTTCCAGTCAGCTAACTTTACCTTAAGGCGTCAGACCTAAATATTTTATAATATATTGGAAGTAATAGAAAGTAAAACCAAATTTTTTGAAGTACATATTCGAAGCTTTTCGTTTTATATAAATTTCGGATTTAAGGAGTGCTTAAAAATTATGCTTAAGCCTTCCCAAATATTGTGTGAGTGTGAGTTTTCATGGTTGCAATAAAGTGTCATACTCACTCACCTCAAGGTGAATGAGCACAAACTTAAAACGTGTTTAAACGTTATCATGCATGAATATCTTAGTTTGTTACTTAGTAATCTGAATTGAAACTAAAATATTACTCACGCTGTCGTCTCTGTGTGTGTATACGGACATGTATATATGTGTGTAAATATTTGAATAAATCCCAGATAAGATATGGCACAAAAATACCGCTGCATATATAAATCCAAAATTTCCAAAAGTCTTTCTATCCTTACTTTCTGTTAGCCTATCTTTCTATTTGTTAGTCTTTTCATGTAAAAGTCTGTCCGTCTATCCTTACTTCCATCAAACATTTATAAACAGCAGCATGTGTTAACATCTACAAGTGCATAACGAACTATTTTTTGTTTAGCAAAGTTACAAATGGATAAAGAGATACAAATACTATCAGTTCGTTTTATTATTTATTTGCGTTTTTATTTTTTTTATATATTTCATGTTAGTGTTGGCATAAACAAAAAATCACAAATAAAACATAAGCCGACGAAAAAGCAAGTGTGAATATGAGTGATTGTAGTGATTGGAGAAAGGGTAAGTGCTCACATAGTTGTATCTTGTATCGGTTGCTATTTTACAATTGTTAACGAATTGATTGCATTGTTGGTGTTTGAATTACAGTTTTTTTTTATTCATTTTACTCGTTAAATGGTAAACAAATAATTTTAAACTGTAAAATTTTAAATAACTACGCAAAGCGTGTGAAAATTTTGCTTGCTGTTTCCTTTTTTAATTTTAACAAATATCTCCTTTAGATAAAATATATCAATTGATATTTATGCTATTTTGTTTTTCTAAACAAGATAGAATTAATGCAGACGTTGAATTCTTATCAACTCAAATTAAACAAAGTAGTCTTACTTCTTTAACAAAAACGTTTAACAAACAAACTCGATATAAAAAAATCTTGTTTGTGTCTTTTGTATACGGAGGCTAATATTTAGGGCAAACAACGTAAATGATCAGCTGTCCTAAAAAAATTAACTGGCTTAGGTGAACCCTAACTTCTTATTATACCAGTTGAGGTAACGAGGTGCTCCAATTAAGCAAAATTCTTTTAACAGTTCATTACATGTCTGTAAATGATTTTTAAAAGAAATATATTAATACCTGGGTAATTCTTATTCTACACGTACATTTTGTGTTTTTTTTACCAATGTAACTAAGTGATCATTCAATGGATCTTGAAATAAAATTATATATTCGATTTTTTTTTTAAATCTTGTGTATTGGGCGATATATTTGATTTCGCGGTTGTTCCGGGAATATATTCAGACACAGCTGTGGCATCCAGCCTGGAGTTCAGACACAACTGTGAATTCCAGACACGGTTGCCAAATTATTGACCAAGCGCGACCGTTTTGAGCAGAAACCAGTCAAACGCCGTCACTTGACTTCTTTCTGCACTAAACAAGGATTTCTCGGCTTTGCTTCACCGTCAGATAAAGACAGTAATTAATTTTTTTTGCATTAAACGATGTATTTTCCTATACAGAACAATAACAATAACAATAACTCAATTTTGGATTTTTTGTTGCTTGACTGGTTTTTGAAATAAACGATTCAATTATGATCAATTAATTAGCAAATTATCTTGTAGTTGTATGAGTATTTGTGTATTAATGTTTGTGAAATGTGTGAATTGTATTTAGGGATGTTTATTATATTTTATGCCTGTTTATGTTTAGATAATTATATCTGTATGTATGTATGTATGTACAAGTTAAGTAAAGAATAAAAAAAATTAACTTTAAGAAATGGTAATTGTATTAGCTCGCGATATCCTGTTATATTCAATAAGGAACTCGTTTCTTTTATGAAATTGTATATAACGAGTGATTTTTTTGCTATTATCTTTTTGGCAACACTAGTTTTGACAGCTCACGCACGTTTTGTATCTTGTGTCACTGTCAAACATCTTCAGTTTGGTCTATAATTTAATCATGAATCGTCTTACAAACGAACAACGCTTGCAAATTATTGAATTTTATTACCAAAATGCGTGCTCTGTTAAGTTAGATGAAGATCCACTTTTTTATCGAAGAATTGTGTTCAGCGACGAGGCTCATTTCTGGTTGAATGGATACGTGAACAAGCAAAACTGCCGTATTTGGAGTGAAGAGCAGCCAGAAGCATTGCAAGAGCTACCAATGCATCCACAAAAAACAACCGTTTGGTGCGGATTATGGGCTGGCGGCATCATTGGGCCGTATTTCTTCAAAGATGATGCGAATCACAACGTTACTGTGAATGGTGAGCGCTACCGTGCGATGATAACAAACTTTTTTCTGCCCAAAATGGAAGAGCTTGACTTGCATGACATGTGGTTTCAACAAGACGGTGCCACATGCCACACAGCACGCGAAACAATGGACCAATTGAGAGGCGAGTTCAATGAACAGTTTATTTCACGCTTGGGACCAGTCAATTGGCCGCCCAGATCGTGCGATTTAACGCCTCTAGACTATTTTTTGTGGGGCTATGTTAAGGCTAATGTCTATAGCGACAAGCCCGCTTCGATTGACGCACTGGAAGCCAACATTGCCAACATTATTCGTGAGATACCGGCCGAAATGTTGGAAAGAGTATGCCAAAATTGGACTAAGCGGATGGACCATTTGAGGCGCAGCCGCGGCCAACATTTGCATGAAATAATCTTCAAACATTAAATTATATCGACCCAACTATCGATCCAAATAAATATTTCATGCATTTTTCTGAATTTTATGTGTTTTTTTCTTTTTTACTTTCCGATAGTTCTTATAAAATCACCCATAAATTTATGCTTATTTACGGAGCAATTGTTGTGTAAAATTTAGTTATTAGTAGCTTGTTAGCCAAATTTATGCTTATTTCCGGAAATTGTTGTTAATTGCAGTGAAATAGGAAAAGTAAGTTGCGAAATGTTGTTAACAGCAGCAAGTTTATATATCTATGGCGATAACAGCAGCAAGATTGCTTCTATTTGAATAATTAATTATTGCAGTACAGCCCTTAGCCGCTGCACCTAATCCAACCAATTGTATAAATTGGGATATTATAAAGATCTTTACGGAAATCAGATTATTCTAAGAGGAAGATATGCGCTTAATAAGATTTTTCACTAAATTTAAGCCACACTAATTTCTCTTCCCACTATAATGTACCCAATATTGATTATGTTTCGAATCCAATTTTCCTCAGAGGCAAATGTTATCACAAAAAATAAAAGTTAGTATTTTTTTTATTATTCACTATCACAACCTTTTCTTATAAATTCCAATTTTTAAATGAAAATTTTCCCAAATTTTCAATCAAACTTAAATTTTTAAAGCAAAGCTACAATATTGAAATAATAAAATTTATTCAATTACACCTGAAACAAAATGTTGGTAAAACAAAAAGGAAGAACCATCACATAGTTAAGCATTGTCTATGTGCATTTCATTGGCGCTTTACCAAATCGTCAGTAGACTTCAACCACAACTTATCTTATGCATAGACTTTCAAAAACCATTTGAGAATTTACAAATGATAATATTTTTGAAAATCACAAAAAAATAAAACAAGCGCAGTAGGCTTAAAAACTTATACAAAACCCAGCAAATAATTTGTATTCGTAAAGGTGTGGAAAAATAAAGTAGATTCATATCGAATACAAATTATTTGCTGGGTTTTGTATAAGTTTCTAAGCCTACTGCGCTTATTTTATTCTTTTGTGATTTTCAAAAATACTATCATTTGTAAATTCTCAAATGGTTTTTGAAAGTCTTTCCATAAGATAAGAGGTTTGTAACTGTTCAAAGCTGTGGTTGAAGTCTACTGACGATTTGGTACAGCGCAAATGAAATGCATATAGACAATGCTTAACTATCAGCAAATAAACTTCGTTTATTTATTTATTTATTTTATATGCAATTTCAAATTACGCTAATTCTTAAAAGTACGTTTGGCATCATTCAATTCACCTAAGAGTTGCTTTAAACAACTTGCTCTTAAGATATCTAGGAGGAAACAGTCATTAAGACAAATCTAAGGACAGACAGATGGATAGACATATGAGTAGTCCACTTGCAAACACCGCTAAGTTGAAAAAAATAAAATTTCGCTAAAAGCCACCATTTTATTTGTTGTTTGAAGTTTTAATAGATTTTCTACAAATTTCGATATATTAACATAGCGGTGTTTGCAAGTGGACTACTCATATCAACAAATTCGATTTAATTTCTTCTTGATTAACCACTTGCACCTAAGAATATTGTTGGGTAGATAAAAAAGTTTGTCAATCATGACCAAATAAATGCAATAAATAATTTAGTCGCAAAGGAAATAAGTTATTTAATACCTGGCACCCGAGGTCAAAAGAATTATTGCTTTCGTACAAGAATTACATGTAAAACAATTACAATATTTTAGAATTTGTTTTTGTTTTAAAAGAAAGAACCGTTTCGACATCGTGGTCCAGGCAGTTAATGTTATAACTTCTTTACAAATATTGCCAGTAGCTCATACACATATTTAAAGTGTGTCTAATACGGAAGGCGGAGTAATCCAAAGGTCAACGAAATACCTGAAGTAAAAATAGTCCCTTTAACATTGAATGTCCTGAGGTCAATAGAAGTATTGTGTGACATAACCGTTAGCATATTTTCCGCCATATGTTGCAATCAATTTTTACTCTCGTGCACAATCTTTATTGGGAGGATGGCAGACAAAACCAATAATAAAACACATAAATTTACAACAATCTTCATACATACAAGTATTTAATTTTTTTCTTTCTTCAGGATCAATGCCTTTATTAAATTATTGGAAATTTATTTACTTCTTAATATGTGAATATTTGTTTTATGTTTTTTTTTCTTGATTTTTCTTATTTGGTTATTGATTTTTTGTTTGTTTGCTTTTCTCCTTCTACTGAAATTTATTTGCAGATTTTCAACGGATTTCCTTAAAATGGTACTCTATTGCACAGAATAGATTTATCGATGAATTGCATCTTTATTTGCCTGTCCGGTGCATCTGACTCTGTACCTACAAGCGTACGCTGTGATAAATGGACTTCGATGATTGTTTTCGATTTGTTGATTATTTGATTATTGTTATTAGTTTCAAATTTAATTTTGTAATAAAATACACACGAACACAACAGAGTATTTAAGTTTTTTTTTTCAGATAGACTCCAAAACAAGTGAATAGAATATATATGTGTGTAGATGATTTGGCTAAAAAGCTCCTTTTGAGCCATATTTATTGCTGTGTTAAACTTGAGTTATTAATGATTATTTAACAATTTGTTTAAAATTGTTTTGTCTTAAAGCTATTTATTTATTATTTAGGAAATTTTATTTACAATTTACATTCAAACTGGCATTTTGTATGTAATTTATTTAATGAAGTTGTTAAGCTATTGATAGATTTATTAATGAAATAAAAAGTATTGATTTTCTTTGCAGTATTCATTGGAATACTTAGAGATGATTTTCCTTGTTCCTGACAAATGTGTTCCGGTATATTGTTTCTTTCTTTTTTGCTGATTTTAGCAATGTCTAATTCTCTCTGAGTATAACGTTACGAGCTGTGATTATATTAGTGATAAGCTCATAAGCACTTTGGATTCAGAAGCCAATTAGCTTGGAATAAGTACACCAAACTTTTACAATTTTAAATTACACTAAAATTGGCTTCTGGCTTGAGCTTTTAACATGTTCATACATATGGGCAAATCCGAAAAAATTTATACCAAGGGTGGAATTTTAGAGTTGTCAAAACGAGGTATATACATATGTTGATGGAATAATGTGCTATATATATTTAACCTTCAAAATATATAAAGGATAACGTTTTCGGTGATATCTTTATGAGTGGCAGTACTATACCCACACAACTTTGCATTTCATATAGGATGGCAATTTTGTGTGTGTTTACTTTTACTTACACATGTGATCGTGAGCTTAAGTTTGAGTATTCGATGTCGGAGGTGGTCAGCAACGCCCGCTATCTTGAAAATAAGCGAGTAACTATTTGTTTACAGAGAAAAAATTATCACCAAAAAATTTGCAAACAAAGGTTTGTCTAAAAATAGATTTAATTTTCAGTAAATTTTCTTTACATTATCAATGAATTTGTTGTTTGACTCTTATTTACGACGCAAACACTAAAAAAAACAAGAAAAACTGTGTAGTAAAAAACAACCCCGATGGCGTTATACATACAAATAACAACTACAAGAATGATAGCAAAAGGAGGGCGATTGTTTACTGAAGAATTTTGAGTGGATCAATTCGCTAATGTCGTTGCGTTAATTCTCATTCATTTTTTTAGAGCCTTTAGATAAACATTCAGACTTGAACACATGTAACTAAAAGAAATTTCCAAAATGCTTAATGGATAATAATGATGAAGATGATGATGACCCAGACAAAAATTTTGTTTGATATATTACAAAAAATCCAGTAAATATTTTTGTTTGATTAAGTAAAAAATTTTGTTTATTATTTGTTAGTATTTTTAGACTAATTGTTTTATAAGTTCAGACAAAAATATTGTTTGGCATTTTTCAGAAAATCCACTAAATCTTTTTGTTTGAGTTAGTAAATTGTTTTGTTTACAACTTGTAAATATTTGTAGACAAATTGCTTTGTAGATTTAATCAATTTGTTCATTGAAAAAAAAAACACGTATTTTTCAATGAAATTGTTGATATATTTTTGTCTATATTTACAAATTTGTTTGTAGGTGCGTTCCTAGACAAAATATTCACTATTTCATTGAATTCCTTTGCAGAAAATGAAATTTTATTTTTTCTGTATATATTATCTCGTAAACAACAAGGAATATAATTTTTTTTTAAATAGGGGTACTATAAGTTTGTAGTGTGTGTCTGTATATTGGTGTGTCAGGCTGCGCCATCGTATAGCCTAAACGGTTGGGCCCATTTTGATTTAGTTTTTTTTTGTTTGAAAGGTGTCTTGATTGATAGTATTCTTTGCTATGTTGGAACAACATCCATCCAGGCGCTTAGAAGTTATCGACTTTTTTATCGCTTAACCTCCTGAAACTGTGTGTCTATGGCTCTGCAGCCATTTGTTTAGTTTCCTTTGTTTGAAGAAAATCGGTCCAAGCCATTTTGAAGTTATCATCCATTTTCTTCGGTTTTTTTTAATGTTATAGATAATAATATTATTTACCGCTCCACTGAACACATTTTTGTTGTAAATTGTACAATTAAAAAGTTATAGATAGTATGAAAAAATGTAACGTCCGTAACGTAACGTCCGTAACCGAATTTTTGCAAAATTAAAACATTGTTTTCAAAAAACTATTCTAATAAAAAAAATCTGTAAATATGATGGGTTCTAACCACTCGAGGTATGTATTTTTAACTTTTGGAAAACATATTTGATATATGTTTATTTTTTGTACTTATTTTGATGGTTTAAATGGATTATGTTTTTTGTGATATTGTAAACAGTTCTATCGTTTGATGTGGAGTAGCACTTAGCTACTTCCATGGACTCCGAAGGGGATTCCTACATGTAGTTATTCTAGGGAAACTCAAGTTTTAAATTAACCAGATTTTCACCACTTCATATAAAACAATCAAATTTGGAACACACCTGCATCATTTCATAACAATAGGATCATAATATGGCATTCTTACTGACGAAATGTTTAACGGCACAGAAAATCCGAATTCCACATTGGTACCACCCAACAACACACCTGTAATTAGAATTGGGTCCAACTCGTTCGTACTCGCTCAGCAGCTCGTTTTAGACACAAACCTATGATCAAACCCATTTAAATTACATGGGTTTGATCAGAGGTTTGTGTCTAAAACGAACTGCTGAACGAGTTCAAACGAGTTGGACCGAAGTCTACTGTCTAGTAAAGTATTAGACTTGGGTCCAACTCGAGGTTTGTGTCTAAAACGAGCTGGTGAGCGAGTTCAAACGAGTTGGACCCAAGTCTATAAAGTATGTATACATATTTGTAGTTAGAAGTTATGAGGGAACAAATGAACATCCATAGATACAAACACTAGACTTGGGTCCAACTCCTTCGAACTCGTTCAACAGCTCGTTTTGGACATAAACCTCTGATCAAACCCATGTAATTTAAATGGGTTTGATCATAGGTTTGTGTCTAAAACGAGCTGCTGAGTCGAACGAGTTGGACCCAAGTCTAACAAACACGTCAAACATATAACCCCTCCTTTTGTCGTAGTCGGGCAAAAATACTAATAGTCTAAGGGCTCAGTTAGCTGACCGTAACGTTGATGTAGTTGGATGTTCTGATCGTTTCTGTCACATTGAAAACTTATGAGAGAGAAACGATCAGCACATGCAACTACATCAACGTTACGGTCGGCTAACTGAGCCTTAAGAGCCGGCTGCAAATTTCTGCACTCATCTGTTTTTATAACGAAATAAATTTTTTATGGAAATATTGAAGTAGCGGAGTATAGTGGTGTAGGATTGCCTATTTAAAAATGGCCGCAAGTATTTTTAATTAAATTTACAATAATTCATTTTTGGGGTCACTTTCGCTCATCTGTTTTTTAAATAAATCGTAGTCTACGTCATAGAGGGACCCTATAGGGATGCTAAAAAAATGGGTTGACATTCTTTATTTGGCCGCAACTTAGGGTTGCCTGACGTTATCTGGTACGATTTTTGGTGGTAATTTTCGCTCATATGTTTTTTTAAAATAAATTGTAGTCCACGTTATAGAGGGACCTGTAGAGATGCTAAAAAATGGGTTGCCATTCATTATTTGGCCGCAAGATAGGGCTGCCTGCTGTTTAATATAGATAATATTAAATGGGAGTTGTTACACTATACCACTAAAATGGGGTATCGTTAGAAGTGTCTTGATCATATAATGGTTATAGGATATGTGACGTCACATATTTATTAAAAAAAAACATATGAGCGAAAGTGACCCCCAAAATCGTACCACATAAAGCCATGCATCCCTAAGTTGCGGCCAAATAAGGAATGGCAACCCATTTTTTAGCATCCCTACAGGTCCCTCTTTGACGTAGACTACATTTTATTTAAAAAACAGATGAGCGAAAGTGACCCCCAAAAATTAATTATTGTAAATTCAATTAAAATACTTGCGGCCATTTTTAAATAGGCAACCCTACGCCACTATATTCCGCTACTTCGAAATATCCGTAAAAAATTTATTTCGTCAACAAAACAGATGAGTGCAGATATTTGCAGCCGGCTCTTGTACTATAAGATACTGATATTAAACGAATCAAAAAATTGCTAAAAAATATATTAATAATATAAAAATTGTTCCGAAGTTTTTCGATTTTTATATATTAATATCTTGCCTAATTTCTTCTAGCTCGAGGAAAATATTTTATTTTCAAACAAAACAATTTTTAACAGTGCTTACAAGTACTTCATTATCGACTTTTGCCTGCTACTATCCACTGAAATTCTTTTGAGCCAAATGACAAACATATGCTAAGGCGCGCAAAATATTTTACGTAGTTTTTCTATAAGGTTGCCAGATGCCCATAAAAGTTGTCTACATAAGATCATGGCAAGGGTTGTTGGCTTTAATAGATTTTGCTATTACACAAACTTACAAGTTGGAAAATTTTTTCCCGTCTTAAAAATAACCAGTTTGTTTGATAAGCTAAAAATGCGTTTGTTTTTTCCAATCAATTTTGTATAAGCCTGTTTAACCTTTACACTAGGTACTCGTACACCAATATATTTCACCTCAACAGATATATGAGAAAATTACCTTTAAACTATCCCAACATAACTAGCTAAACAAATTTATTGCTTCTTTGTTATTCACAAATTAGTATTGAAAATTAATCGAGTTTTATGAAACATTACGAAAAAAAATTTTTTTTTCAAAAAAATCATACCTATAAAAATCTAAAAATGCAAAAACTTAAATTTGTAAATGTTGTTCTTAAGCACAGCTGTCTAGCGAATTTTAGTTTTGTTTAAACAGGAATTTCATTGTAAGTCTGTGTTATCTATCATGAAGAATGATTACAAATATTTAAGCCGAATATGCATACGCACATATTTCTGTGCAGTCGCGCACGTTATCAGTAGCCATGTTCATCTGTCTGGATTGATTAAAGCCGAAAACACAATAGCATTGGAGTACAAAATGTATATTATTTTTGCAGCTGGGTATCACGCAATTTACACTATCGGGGCTGTACTGTAAATTACGAGATGCCAAATCACGGTGATTTAAAAAAAAAATTAGTAAATGCTATATTATTGCTTTCGTAAGTTGAACGATTTATAGCGTTGGAAGTTCGAATAAAATGTTCTATTGTAAATTACAAAAACTTAAAATACAATAAAAACCCGCTAACAAATCAGCTATTAACAGCTTACTTTTGAAATCACGTGATTTGAAATCACCGTGATTTTCAGAACATGCCCTTATGCCTTTTCTGTTTGCCTTTAAAGGCATACCTTTTTAGTTTGTTGGCGATCGCTGTTCTGCAGCTTACGGGGAACGGTGGGGTATTCGTTGTCTAAAATGGAAATCAATTCGGGCAGCCTTTAAGGAAATCCAAATTCAATGTTTTTTAGTTAATTTTAGTTAGAAATGCAAGAATAAATAATTTGTATGCATATTTAATGAATATTTTTCTCAATAGGTACCACAAGTGTCACAATAATAATAATGACAAAATAAGACAAATAATTAACAGAGAAAGATTCTATTCAGTATCATCTTAATCACAATTATGACTATCATTTCCATCGTCATTATCATCGACACTATCATTATCGTTATCATCGACACTATATTGAGCATTTTCAAGGTTTGCAGTGCTTCTTTTGGAAAATTATGGAAAACTTTTATCATCGATACTTATCTTTGCTTAATTGTTTTGTTTCGGTCTCTACTATCTTTAAATGTTAGCTTCTTTGTGCCGATGTGGCTGATTGGTAGCAATGCTATCCTATCAGTCTAGAGGTCGTGGGTTCAATTCCCGCCATAGACCCTGGGAGGTTTTCCGCAGACAAGCTAAATAGATTCGCGGGTTGTGTTTGTTTTTAATAAAAAAAAAGGTTGACATCTGATGTACTCGTGAAACCTATTGACAAATCTAGCCACGTCCTATTGTTGCATAGAAAACGTTCCTATTTTGGTTAGATGATGCCCATGGAGCTCTAATCTGTGAACTAAAATTCTTCATTATCTCGTTAAAATCTCTTACATATAATATCTCCTGCTGGCATAATACGCTACGGCATTTCAATATTTTTCTTACAAATTCATTCGACCATACATAGCTTCTGTGATATCATCGTTCGTTTGTATTAAGCCCTGTACAGACGACGGTTGTCAGATCTTACAATATTGTCAGATCTGCCAATGTGCTGACGATGTACTGACAATAAAAAATTGTCAGCACAAGGTGTATTGGTAGTTCACACGGTTGTAACAAAGTTGTTAGAAAAGCTTACAATTTATTGGCAGACAATTGTCTGACATTAAATTTATCTGACAATATTGTCAGTAAAAAATGACACGATTGTCAGATGCAAAAATTGTCATATCTGTTGTTTGGCGCTGCCAGACTCAGATCATTTAACAGAAATGATCAATTATTTACCATCTGTGCATGTGTTAACTTTAAAAAGCGAAAATATAAATTAGTATTAAACATAAAGAAGCATAGTAGCGCTACAAGTGGTGTTAAGCAAAATGCACGTGAGCCTGACGAAGGAAGTGTAGCGGCATCCAAAAGTGGCGCTACTCTGTTCTGCTATGTACGTTGAAAAATTAAGTTTATGTTAATTTTTCCCTTGTTCCTTAATCATGCCCAATTCTTTCTGAATATAACGTTACGAACCTTGCCTAATAATCAATATGGATCCACAAAACAGTATTATTTCAAAATTATTTCGAAAAATTTAAGCACGACAGTATTAACTCAAAATAAAAATTGATAAATTGAAATATTTGAAGCATGAAAACAAACACAATTCAAAATATTTAAAAAAAATCAAGTTAATATGAAACAATTTTACAAAATAAATATTATTTTAGAAAAAAGATCGCAACTCGTTTTTTGGTAAAGTAGTGCTACAATACAATATTTTTACAGTTGATAGATAGGATTAAATAATGTCGATATTCGGTAAATATTGATAAAATGAAAATTTGAGTTATTGTTAAACAACTTAGCATTTAGTAAAAAAACATGTGTCCTTAAAATAGCGCAGCTGGCGTTGTAGAATTAAAAGAATTATTAGGCATGTCCTGAAAATCACATGGCCTTGATAACATGTAATTTTAAAGTCAATAATGATCCCGAAGACGTTTTTAAAATCATATACGATAATTTTCTTTCAGAAATGATATTTGATGCTCTATACAAGAGAACAATTAAAAAAAAGTGTGACAAAATATCTGCATGACCATTATTGATTTCAAAATCATATGTGATTTAAGGCCATGTGATTTTTAGAATAAGACTGTGTATAAACGCACGCCAAAAATGCTGATAAATTTAAAATAAAAATACAATAATTTTATGTACTGAACTTCCTTCCACGCAGGAAACTGAATCGTTGCAGTTGCAGAGCTGCTAAATAAAACACAAGTAAGTTTCAATCTTAAACTATGAATATTTATTAATATGTATATTATTTAATTTCAAATTTTTCTTAAGTTTACAATTAATGTAAATTTCATATAATAGTAGAATTTTTAGGCAAGTTTAAAATTAATTACTAAAAATTAAAGCAACTCAAAAATCGTAAAAACTATTAAAAAAAAATATGAATTAAAAAACATATTAAAAACATATTTATTATTTTGGTCTTTTTTCTAAACACAAATTTGTATCTAAAAAATAGTCTAGTTAAAGTTTAAAGCTGGTTTTTTGTAACTATAAAAACTTTTTAAAGTATACTTTAAAGTTATGTTATGTATAATTTCCATAACATACTTTTTGAGGCGTTTCTTTAAAAATGTTTTCATTTAGCTTTAAACACATTGTCTTATAATTGTAAAAAAAAGACAATCATTTTCTATTGAGCTAACAACCGATTTATAATAAAAACAAAAGGAAATATGTAGTTAATGTAAAAAGTTAATACAATATTACAAACAATTGTATAAAAATTACAGCCACTAGGTATTTTTATTTCTTGATTTTTCTAATTTGCTAATGAACACCAGGGAATTAAAAATGGCCTAAAAATTAGATCATACATTAAGTTTTTCTTACAACTCCTTAAAGTATGTCTTTGTTAAAATTTTAGAATTATCCCCTAACTGACCACATATAAGTTATTTAACTATATTTAAATAATTAATTTATGTATTAAATAAGTTTTCATAATTTTATAATATCTGATTTGCGGTGACAAGGGATCTTTTTATAATACACCCAATAAGTTGGTTTATGGTGGGATTAATTTCAGTTTTGTGGCTTGTTTGATTTTTATATGATATCGGTTTGAATGATTTAGCAAATTTTGGACTTTTGTTTAATTGTTTTTTTTTTTTTTGGTTGTGACCTATTAGTTAACTTTACTTAATGTTTCTACTTTATCATTAGTATAAAAATATTTTTAAAGTTTTTTTTTAATCTTACATTGTAAAGAGGTACTATTTTTATATCAAAAGGAAAAAGTTTTCCCCATTTATTTCTTGTTGTGTTATATAGTTTATACAAATTTAATCCATTTTTTAATACTGACAACTTTTTGTTGCGTTTATTAGAATCAATGGTTTTAGAGGAGTTTGAAAGGAAACTGACCCCTGTGAAAATGCCACAAGCTACATTGATATTTTTGTTTTATTAGTACATTCGTAGATATGTAACTAGAAAGCTGCCTCATTATAAAAATGGATTAAACTATTTTATTCTATTTAAACACAAAAGTTCATAAAAACTACGAAAAAAGTTTGTTAAATCTAATTAAAGCATTCACAGTTATATTTGACTAAAAAGGTCAATCAAAAAATATGACCTCCATAAAATTCTTAGAAAGAAATTTGTTCACCAATAAAAGAGAATTATTCAGATTAAATTTTCGGAATTTATTTAGTTTAAAATATAGAAAATATAAGAAAAAATGTTATAATAAAATAAATTTCTGAATCATTAATTAAATTTAATTAAATTTAAATAGAAAACCAATTAAAACTTTTTATTGCTGAACGAAACTTTTCTGTATAAATTTTTTTAAGCAAATAAAACATGGAACTAAAAATAATAATAAAATTAATATTAAAAAAAATTTTTGTTACCACAGAATTTTTGTAAAATCAAATGTAAACTATTTATCATAACTTTAGAATTAATTCGGGTTAGTCATTGTCAATTTGCAAAGTGATTTAATAATCGTGTATTGCTATTACTACTTAATAATGAATTTCCGCTATAATTGTTATAAGATATTTAGAAAAGAGGTTAGAAAATATCAATTAAACCTAAAAAAGGATTTTTATTTTGTATAATAAATAATAAAAAGAAATTTGAGTTACTTTGTTAATAATCCCTGTCTGTTTTATTACAGTTTCTTGGTGTATTTGGTTAAATGTTAGTATTTTAATATTAATGTATTTAGTATTTTCTTTTTTTTTCTCTTCATATATACAAATAAATTTATAAATTTAATAAAAAAATTTTGTATAATTTTTGATCATTATTGTCAAAAGAAAAAATATATAAAACCAAATTTTTAACACAAATACTTAAAAGTTATTAATTATCACTACTGAATTCTTCCTTGAATTCTATTATACTAACATAGGTACCCGTTACAAAGCCTAACACTCCAAAAATAATCAGGAAAACACTTTTCCATAAGCGCCACATGAGACGTCCATAACCAGGATCTTCATAATAAACAGCCAATTCAATGACGGATGGTATGATCAGACCCAAAGTACTTAAGCATACGGCACCGATGAGAGAAATGAAGGGGCCCAGATTGGGCAGAGCAGCAGCTATGGCACCACACAATATCTGTTAAGAAAAAAAATATTATATTTATGTTACAACTTTTGACCTAGTTTAAGAAGTTTTTAGAATTGTAATATATTCATCAAAATTTATTAATCATAAGGATATAATTATTGACCAATTTTTCTTTTCAATTAACTGTTTACTCAGTAAACAAAGGATATTGATATTAATATTTTAATACAAATGTACAAAAAGTATTCATGTTGTTTAATTTTGTAAGTCTCTTAAATTTACCGGATATACTACTCGATTTGCGACAAAATCGATGAAGAATGCAAAGTCTAAAAACTTTGCAAAAAATCAATACACACGGAAAAAAAGGAATGTAAACTCAACATCACACAATTCTGATGTGAAGTCATATTAAATTTACAAGAAATAATTTGTCGTCTAACGTCCCTTTTAACAATGTACGATTAAGAGATAACATGAACTTTAACGAAAAATTGTTTATGTCGAACTTGCCGTTAAAGTCCCCCTTAACTTTTAATCACACATTGTGAAAAGGGCTGTAAGTGGGTTAGTGTTTATTTGCTTTGTTCATTGCTACAGTTCACTGTTGTGTTTAGTTGTGTGACTTGATGTTGTTTATTCTTACATATGTAGGCTATGTAGACGTCAAAAAACGAATTACCAGCGAAAATTTATTGCTGCTGGATTAAAATTACCATTGTTTCATATTATTTTAAATAAAAATTATTAATCTAACCTCAAATATGTTTGATTTAAAATTTTTCTCTGTTAAAACCACTTTATTGTAAACGTTACATTTAATTTTAAATCAACATGACTATAACTTTAATGTTAAATAATAATTGAAGTCATCTTGAATTAAAATGAAATTCATTTTACATACGATGGGTATTTATATACAACCTAATTCACAAAAAATATTTTTTGCTTAATAAAAGACTTATAAAAAGAATTTTTGTATGAAAATTTGTTTTATTAATCTGTTATAAGTCAGAAAATATTTTTATGAATTAAGGCATTACTGTATAGCTAAAGTAAAGTTTGAAGTTGTTGTGGGGCTCAGTGGTTAGCGCGTGGAATATCATGCACGTGGCACGAGTTCAAATCTTGGCTGGGGCAGCCAACTGCAACACAAAGTTTTCTGATACCTATGCTAATAACCATCACGTAAGTAAAATAATTAATAAAATATCTAAATTAAAGTCATGTTGTTTCAGCTTGATATAATTATAATTCAATATGATTCTTAGTGTTGTTTCAATACTAAATTTACGTTGTTTCAACTTGAAATGGCTTTGATTCAACATGATTCTTTGTGTTGTTCCAATATCAAATTCACGTTGTTTCAACTCGAAATAACTTTGATTCAACATGATTTTTCGTATTATTTCAATATCAACTTTATTTTGATTTAACTCTACTGCAATATTAAATCAACATGGAATATAGCTAATTCAAAAGTATAAATACTCCTTCAAGATTATTGCAAATCATATGAATCATATGAAGCAAAATCACTACCGAAAAATGTTAAGTTAACCTGCTTTTCGACGATTTTACCTTGAAAACTTTCTGCGTGTATATGTTTTAATACGATTATTTCGAACGTATTTGCTAGTGAATCTAAATTGATTATTAGGCCAAGGCTCGTAACCTTACGTTCGGAAAGAAATTGGGCATGATTAATATTCCACGGAACAAGAGAAATTTTAACATTAACATAATTTTTCAACATACACAGCAGAACAGAGTAGCGCCACTTTCGAAAGCCACTACACTTCCATAGTCAGTGCTCACGTGAATTTGGCTTATCTCCACCTGGCAGGTGGCTCTGTTGAGTGTGATTTCAATTCTTATATATACAACTTGTTCGTGAGAATTAAATACGAGAATTAAATCACACAACTTCAATTATTAACACTAGAAGCACATAGTAGAAAATATGCTAGATAGTCTCCCGTGTAATACGGATAAAACAAAACATATGTAAGCCCTAAGAACTAGAGAAAGGAGCTTTCTCAATCTTGGGTGAGAAATATAAACAAAAAGCACAAGTGTGGTTGTTGATTAGGATAAGTGCCAAGTATGGTAAATTTCTAAGCCACCATAAAATAAGCTTAAAGCCAGGAAACATAGAGCTTTAATGCAATTTGGTTTAATGACAGGCTGAGTAGCCTAGAGTATAGAGAGCTCTGACAATGGGATTGTGATTAATCGATGTTCAGTTCGACCCTTACAGAAGTCAAGAAACTGATCTTTGTACTTTTCAATTGCTACATGCGTTCAAAAATTATTTCTCAATAAAAAACTTATTTAATTGTAAAAAATTAAATTGAACGAACTAAAGCCTGAATAATAAAATTATTTTTTGTATGTAAGTGTTCTAGTTTATATACAGTTTTTTCCTTCTCCTGTAAAATAACAAAAATTCGAGTTACGCCTTTTTTATATTAAGCCATTGATATATCGATTTCGATACATTTTTCAATATCGATCGGTACCGATATATATCTGTATATTTGATATACACCTATATTTTTAAACACGGTTATTCATACATAGTCCCAATATCTAAAAATGATCGATTTCTATACTTTTTGAGACACATCTTAAAAATTAAGGTCAAGACATTGACTACTTTTTACTTTTTTTTAAGAAGATTATTTTGCAATTTTACTTAAACTTCAAATGAATGAATCAAAACCTATAAAGCTGCTCGTAAAACGTTTTTTCACGCCTTAGAACTATGGCACTGGAAGATTCCTTCCTCTCTGGAACTAATTGCATTTTTCAAGTCAGATTAGTTGGAATTCACTTTAATGGAATGAGAGTTTTCAGCAAAATAGTGTTTACGACCATTTATGCAATGGCATTGATCCTTTTCTCAAGGAAACATAGTTTCCAATTAAAATGCCGAAAAAAATTTTTGAGCCCAACCCAACGAACCTTTTCATACAAATAATTTAAACGTTTCGTAGCAGTCCGTTAAAAATTACGAAGTTTTGACAGCGGAGTGTTGGCAGAAATGGTGCAATCATCCGATGTGCCTAGAGGTGCATTACTACTCACGTATGAAAATAAATAAATTGGTGCCTTTCAATACAATAAATGTATGTTGGATCATTCACTAATTGCGCAAGGTGTCTATGTGCGGCGAATAACTCATCATATTGGCCTTGTGGAGTTGTATGGCTCGAATAGTGAAGCCAGTATTATCAACAATGGTGACACAAAGTTGATACCGGTCATATAGAGATATGAAATCGAAAATCTTTAAAGACTAGCTCCCATATTTATAAAAAATAATGTTTGCTTGAAGTGTACATTAAAACAACTTTTCTATGGAAATTTTGTTTTAATGTACACTTCAAGCACACATTCTTTTTTATGAATATGAGGGTAAATAAATATTTTCCAAGCTATTAGGTCATTTTCTGAGCCTGTGACATAATGTGTACCAAAAACCAATTTTCGTACGAATATGCTAGATTTACATTTTTGTAATATAAATAAGTAAGAAAAAAATGTGTATAACTTACCACCAAAGCAATTCTTAATCCATATTCAGACATATTTTGTTTTTCTGGAGCAATTTTATTTTTAATGCCTCTCCAGATAATACTCATGGGTACATAAAATTGTAGAGTGAAAGTTAAGAATATAGCTAGAGCAATCATCAATTTAACGGATTGAGCCAACCTAAAAAAAAAACAAAATTATAAGAAACTCCATTTAAAATGCTAAGAAATCAACAACTACTTACTTATCAGTCACTGGTAAATTCAATGTAATACTGCCCTCGGTTTCAGAACCATATTTTAAATAGCCAAAGAAGCCCACCACAGTATACAAGCTAATCACAACACCCATACCAATGTTCAACACCGATGGACAGCCAATAAAATGTGTAGGATTCTTCATGTCATTTTCCAAAGACATAACTACACCGATACCTTCCAAGGCAAAAATGACAGTACCAAAGAACAATGGCCATTGGGTAAAGTTAGCCACACTGACACGTTCGCTAGGTGATGGCAATTCATGGAATATGTAAGTAAATGTAATAATGATGCCCACAAATATCAATATATTGGCTACCATCGAGAACGGAGTCAGGTATTTCAAATTTCTCACCAAACACATAAACAACAAGGGGCAGGTGACAATAACAATCCATAGTCGTATACCAATTTCATTGCCATCATCAACATAGAAATCCACCACTTGTTTGACATTTTTACCCACGAATACCAGATAAATACAACAGCAACCGATTAAGTCAATAACTAAAAATGCATTTACGATAAAACGTACAAAACGCGACCAGCGCTGCAAATTGGGTGGACCGTCCAAAAAGGACTGTTCGGCAACATCGGCATAACTCATTTTAGGTATTTTACGTCTTCTACACAAAATGTGAGCACATTTAACCAGAATATGTACACAATAAGTGCAAACCGTACCAACTACAAAGGTAGCGACTAAGCCAAACCACAGGCCACTATTCAAGAAAGCCATGGGCATGGCCAAAATGCCGGAACCCAATGAACCCTTCAGAAGATGGATGAGAGTTTCTGCATCTCTGGAAAAAGAATGTAAAGGGAAATATTTATAAATAAATAAAAATAATAGCAAAAAGTAAAGCAGAGATTAGAAAAAAATTGCATACAAAATATTTGATTGAATTATAACGATAGAATAAAAGGAACTAATTACTTCCAAGCCAATATTAAGCCGTTTATTCGTTCCTTTAATGAAATCGTTTCTCACTTGTATTCTTATTTATTCTATTGCAAATTATTAGTCCTTATGGAAAAATATATTTTCGGTTAAAAGAAAACCAAAATATGGTGTGTATCTGTAGCATCGATGCTCAAAAATGGCTGAACCGATGTTAATTAAGTTTACTGTGTTCTAAAACTGACTTGATCAAAAGTGCTAAAAGCAGTGTTTGAATGGAAAATTAAACTAGCCATTTCTGACCGTGTCGAATTTGACACTCTACTACTTCGATAATAGTAAAAGTGCGTTGCACAGTGGGACAGAATTAAAATATTGTGGAAATATATCAACAATTTTGAAATGGATAAGCCGATTAATATTAAATTTCACATGAGCATAGCCAAGGAGCATTCCTGTTCAACCTTAGAAGATGAGTTTACCATATTGCTTACGAGCAGAACTGTGAAGTCCCAAAGAAGATCATTAGGGGGCATGTAAAATTTTTCAATGATTGCCGTTTTTTTCTTGTCCGATTTCAAAGTTTGTTGTGTTCTTATAGCTCTTATAAAGTTCTAAAAAAACCATGTTTGGTGAAGCACTTATCGGTTTTAGTAAGTGAGTGAGTTTAAAATCTTGGTCCTGTATTTTCAAGATATCGGCTCCAAATAACAACCGATTGTATCAGTTGTTTCTTTGTTATACGGGATTTATACGAAGACTTTTTGGCTTGATTTTTTTTAGAGTTGATGACCGAAAGAGGTAGAAATACGTTTGAAACAAGTCTAAAAGATATTGCGTAAGAAAACAAAATTTCTTTTGGATTTGGTATCCCACTAAACGTCCATAAAATTAAAAAAAAATTAAGCTAAAAAGTCTTCGTCTAAATTCCGTATTAGTTAAGAAAAAAGTTTCAAGTTGTTAAAAAAAATAAGCAGTACGGTTGACCTTGCAGGCCAAACTTCCCCCTAAGTTCAAGCTGAAAGCACTGCAAAATCCATAGATTTTTGGAGTAATTAAAAATATATACATAATTTTTATTAATTGTGTGTTTTTAGTCGACCTATATCCAAGGAAATGTTTATTATTCAGGCGTAAGTTCGTTCAAGTTAATTTAACAATTAAATTATTTTTATTGAGAAAGAATTTTTCAAAGCATTCTTGACTTTTTTAAGGGTCGAACTGAACATCAATGTTTTTGGGATTAACCACCACGACCCCATCGTCAGAGCTCTTTATACTCTAAGCTTACTACAGCCCCTACAGTCATGAAGATAAATATCTAACATCAAACCAATTGCATTAAACTCTTTTAACTTACTTGATCTTTTTGCTGGCTTATAAATTTACCGTGTGAAATATTTTTACACTATAGATAACTATGCACGAAGGGATATCTATTTGATTAAATTACTTTTATTGTGGGAAGTTAAAAATTAATAAAAATAATGTTGAATATTTTAAGATTTGCCTTAAAAGGCACCTTCACAGCCATGCCTTTTTACAATTTTTACAATCTTTGGATTAAACCTATATAGATTGATTGAAATCAATAACTGAATTGTTAGAAAGAAATCTAATGCAATTTACCATTTTCTTTTAACTTTGAACCATTCTGAATTTGTCCGATTTTGCAGCAAAGTTTTGATTTTAGCGCTTATGTTCTAAAATTCCAAAGCTTAGACTAAAAAGTAAATACCATTTTCAGAAACTCTTCCATTTGTTTGCCAAATCATTTTATGAACCTTGGACCAAATGTGGACTTTATGGGTAAAACCATGAGAAAATAAATTTTAGGGATTTCTTGGAACTTTCTTAGGAATTCGGAGATTCTCAGAAGCAAATTTATGCTTTTCTTTGCTTGCTTGGTATTTAGTACGTAAATTTCTATATAACAACAAAATTCCATTAGAAAATATCCATAATCAACGATTTTATAACATTAAGAAAAAATTCAATACTCTGCTATGGCCGTGTGAAATATACTGATCGGACTATCCGTTTAGAAATGTCTGATGTATTTGCAAAATATTTTGAATCCACCTCACTGTGTATTGTTACCATGCATTTAACTGTATCGGAATTTTTTTTTTAATTTTTAATTTAAGCTTGTACGTATTAAATTATATTTAACACATTGGGTGGGATGGTGTTAAAAATTCAGAAAGCTGCGTTGTGTAATATGTGAACAGCCCCTAACCTGAGAACTGTTTTAAAGGTTCCTTTAAATAATAGCTCAATTTATAATATAACTATACCGACCTCTTGATTTTTGTTTGTTTACTTGTTGATAGTAAGTTTTTTTAAATTAAATTTCAATTGATTTAAATCAAATTTTGTTTAAATAAAATGATATTGAAACACAGAATTTCATACATGCATATATTATTATACATACCTCTATCGCTGATTCTCGTTCTAACGTACATTTTGTGTGTGTTGTTTTTTTTTTGTTTACCAATGTAATTAAAAGAAAAATATGAGAAGATAGAATTCATATTATAGTTTTCGGATCATTCAATGGATCCTGAAATAAAATTACATTTTTCGACTTTTGCTTTCGCGGTTGTTCCGGTAATGATTTTTTCGAAAAAATACACCACAAAAATGGGTATAGAAGCACTATACATCTACTCTCAAACAACAAAAAATATATAACAATCACAGGACGAACTTAAGAGTTATGACCAGTATTTCAATATTGACTTGCGTTCACATGGAAAAATAAAAAAATTGTATCTTTTAAAAAAATTGTTTACAAACATTTATATATTAGCGAAAATTCAATAAAATCGACCAACAATGTCAAAAGTTATCTCAATTTCAAATAATTTTTCGTAGAGAAATGGGACCTACCTAATACAGTCTTCGAAAATATAACCATCAAAGACAATCAGAAATTTGTGAAGAGATAATGTTCTTTATAGCATTTCTACCCTTCAGCTGCTGTTAACTTTTTTTATCGTCATGAAATTTATAGATAAATTCTATTTAAAACATTTTTTTACGTAACGCTCAATAAATTTTTATACGAATTCAATATCTTTTGAGAAACCATACTTTGTTTTTAATTCAGTACAGTTCAGATGGATACCTACTCTTCGATGTATTTTAATATAACCTCCTTAGCTATTCACTAAAAATATTTCAATTAAATTTAAAAATATGGATAACACTCAGTACATTTTGTTGGTTAAAAACCATGATTGATTTATGAAATGTTCTGCAATATAATACTATTTAGCAAAGCTAACAAAATTTTTAATTATTTAGAAGTACCTACAAACCTACGTTGTTATTTTAGTGTATGTTGTTAATGCAATTTTAAGAATTGAATCAAGTAATGAATCGTACTAAAAACCGTAACGCTCAATACACAGCACTAAGGACAACAACAATGCAAAAAAATTATAGTTTCTAATATTTTAACAAATTTGATGTGTAAAATACGACAAGCAAATACAAATATTCTAAAACCGTTATAAATTTAATGAGGTTTTTTATAAAATTCACAGTTTGTTAGTGTGGAAAATCAACAGCATGCATTACGGACACGCCAAATTGTATGAAGAGAGTAAAAACAGTATTTTCAATCTGCATTTTTAACACATAATGGGCATTCTTACATAAAAAACTTATGTATGTTTATTTATAATCTATTAGATAATGCTAAAGTAGTTTTCATTTTAAAATTTATGCGTTTATTTTATAAAATAATTTACTTTACTTTAACCGACACGAAAAAAAGCATTTGAAATAAGAATCAGCCACATACATATATGACAATTTCATTTATGCTTGAAATACATTTCAACAGATATGAAGAGAAAATAATCAAAATGACATCCAGGAAATAACAAAATATCTATTTAAATGTTGCATTTTTTAGATAATTAAATTTTTCTTTATTCCTTTTATTAAATTTAATTGAAAACATTTTACGGTGGCGCTTACTTATATTTTATTTTCATCGGCTTTTTATTTGTATAATTGAATTATGCATCTATTTTTAAAATACAAAACAAAATAAAAATGCAAACGTCAAAACATCTGTTATATAATAAGTTTTCTTAAGTAATTATTTGAATGCAAATAAATTGTTAAAAATGCAAGACTATTTATTTGAATAAATTATTTTGTAAAAATAAAAATATTTATGCATTTACACTTGATCTTTGACGTTGGAATAAGACAAGGTACCAAACAATATAAATAAAAGAAATAATATAAAAATTAGTATTTTTGACGATTGAGATGTCATGTGTCTGTTTTTGTTTAAACCTCATTAGAAAGGTAGCGATATAATCCGACTAACGCTTTAGGTGCGCAAAATATAACTTTTAAATATTTCATAGTAAAATGTAATTCTTTTCTTTGGTTTTTCGAATTTTATTGATTTACTAAAGCAGTCTTTAGTTCTTTAATTCCAACTTTTAGTTTCTATTTTCGATTAGTGAAAGTACAATTATATATAACATAACATAAACGTATATATTTAAAAATTAAATCTGATTTAGCATGATTTAAAAGAGTATAAATAAATGTACATAAGTTTTTTAGTGTAAAACTGAAAATTGTGGGTGAGATGAGTCCAAATATCAAAATACATTGCAGTGATGCGCCTTTACTTTGTTTGCAAAAACAAAGCAAATAACAATTTGCATCACTACTATGTATTTTGATGTTTTGGAACTCAACGTATGCTTATACTGTTTATACTCTCTTCATACAAAATGACATGTCCGAATAGCATCCTGTTGATTTTCCACATTAAGAAAGTATGCTCTTTTTTAAACGATATTAAAAATATAAAGATTTTAGGGTATGATCATAATAGAAACTATAGTTTTTTTTAATAAATTGTTATTGTCCGCCGTTTTGTGTATTGAGCGTTACACTTTTGTTGTGTGCTTCATTACTCAGTTTAATTGTTGAAATTGCATTAATAACATATTTTAAGCCAACAGCGTTGGTTTGTCATTCTAACTATTTAAAAACTATGTGAACTTTATCATATGTTATTGTATTGCAAAATGTTTCATCAATAAATTATGTTTGTATCCAAAAAATTTATTGAGTGTTATCCATAGTTTTTTAATTTAATTGAAATTTTTAGTGTATAAATAGGAGCTTATGTTAAAACTTATCGAAGATTATACATCTGAATAGTTTGAAATTCAAAACATATTGAGTGTTCTGAAAAATATGAAATTCTTAAGAAAATGTATTGAGCGTTATGCTAACAAAATCTTTAAATATAATTTACCTTTATAAATTTTAGAACGGCAAAAAAAGTTAACAGCAACAGAAAGGTAGAAACGACATAGAGAGCATTATACGTTCAACATATTTTGATTCTGCCGCACTGTGGGTTGTTTTACATATTTCTGAAAAAATTATTAGGTGGGTCGTATATTGGTACGAATAATTATTTGAAATTGATATAACTTTTTTACATAGTCGGTCGATTTTGTTAAAACCAGTTTTATTAGAAAGAAGCGAGAGCCTGAGTGAGATCATTGTAAAGAGTTATTTTAAAAGATACCAATTTTTCAAAAAAAAAAAAAAAAAAATAATAATAATAATAATTATCAGAACTTCTAATATCGTCCAACGACTATTTTAAATACTTTTTAGAGAGTAGAGAGGGCTTTTTGTGGTGTACATTTTTTTGCAAAAATCATTCCCAAAACAACCGTAAAAGCAAATGTAACGCTCAATACAAAAAAATTTAAAAAAATCGCATATGTAATATAATTTCATTTTAGGATGCATTGAATGAGGCGAAAACTATAATATGGATCTAATCTTCTCATATTTTCTATATCTCACTACTACGGGTGAATGTCTTTGCTACTATAATCATTTAAATTAAATTAATATAAAAAAATCCCATAAATTCTCCTTTCATTAGTGGTTGCGATATTCAAAAATTTTTAAATTTTCTCTATCAACTGAAGGCAAGCGGTAGTAAAACATATTTTTCAAACAGCAACAATTGTCCGATGCATTTCTGTATGTGCAGTTTTATTTGCGGATTTGTAATAAATTTAAACTTTTTGGCAACAAAATTCAAGACCAAGGATTTTTCTTCTATGCATATATTGTAATTATTTCTTCTAATTTTCTGACGACAAATTTTCTTTTATTTTTTTCATTTGCATTTAGTATTTTCAATTAAATTTCTTGTGCCAAGTGGAAAATTTCCGCTTTTTAAAAACGTTGTATTGCAAAAACAAAAAAAAAAAACATGCAACCATATGCACAGCGTGAGGGATGGATGATGATCAGTTTCGTTTCAAGTGAACGATTTTCAAATTTAGAATGTTGAAAAACAGAATGGAAAGTTTTTAATAATTCAAAGGAATTTGTGTTGGGTTTTAGTTGTTTAAAGATTTCTCATGAATATTAAAAATATTACCTATGCTAGAGATATTTCATCTTAAGATCTTTGTAGCTAAGAAATAAAAAAATAATGGAATCGAAAAACTTTTTAACTTCTTTATAATTTGGACCAAATTTACAGTTAGTAATCAGTAGAAATTAAAAACATAGAAGTGAAATACCTATAAAACAACAACAACAAAAGTTTTACAAAATTTATTTGTGTTTTGTGGGTATTTTTACTTGTAGATTTGCAACTTGTATTTTCGAGAAATGGCTCCCAGAGCATTAATGTCATGCCGGTATGAGGAAAATTTCTTAAAAATCTAAAACAATTAATCCTCCCTAAATTTTAAAGGACCATTAAACCCCTTTTTTTAAATTAAGATTTCGTATGCAGCTTTTTATTAAATCAATTTATAAATAAATTTAAAAATTCTAAAATAAGATTTAACTTACGTTGTTGGATGCGCAACTTTCCGATGCTCGAACGGATTATAATTAACATCTTCGGAATCATCTGCACTGCCACCCTTGTTTCTTGGTATCACTAGAGGCAAGGTAGAGCCTGCAGCTTGCTGGGCCGGCACATCTGCCATATCCGGCCGCACGAATCTATTCGAAGAAGTATACATTTCAAACATTGATGTTGAAGATTCATTTTCAATATTTCTATACATTGTTTTTTACTAGACTTTAAGTCCATTCATAAGTATACTATTTGTACAAATAAATTATAGATTTTAGTTTACAACTACTAAATACCGTCAACCGATTAGTAATATTTATACAGTGTTTTTTTTGTAATTGAGTAACTGTTAGTCTATATAATTTTTTTCATATATATTCGAGTTTTTTTTTAACCGTATTTTATAAATAATTATATAAAATAAAAGAAATTGTTTCAAAACATACTTTGCTTGATTTACAGACGCTTTATTATTCCTTGAGCCGTTATGCTTCTCGTTTTCATAGCCCGTCGTAACTGTGGGTATTTTCTGTAAATAAATTTCAAACAAGTCCAAATTTACTAAACTTTTACAAAATACATATACACATACAAAGATTTAAAATTTTAAAAAAGTGCATAGATAAAAATATACACACTTTTACATTACAAAGATTTTAGTTATATTGTATTTGTTTAATTTGTGTAGGATTTTAAAATTTTTCTTTCTTATAATCGAATAAAATGTGCTCATACACGCACTTGATTTTGCACATTTTGTTTATGTTGTGCTCTTTCTTGTATCTCTTTAAGGCAAACGAAATATTTTTAATTAGTTTTTTTTTATTAATATTTCAATGTTAACATTTTGCATTTTTATATAAAAATATTTATTTCGAAAATTGAGCCACGAAATGATTTATGTATTGAAGATGGTAAGTTGATTTAGGATATACTATGCAACAGAATGAAACTTTTGCGACGATCATTGACCAACACTATATTTTTTTAATTTCTTATGGTCGCCTTGCATACACTCTAAAACACTTTTGTTGAAAATTAGGTCGATAATAGTCTGCAACACTTTACAGATTATTATCAACCTAAAATTACACATGCACTATTTTTGAGCAAAATATTTTTACTACAAAAAAGCAATTGGCTTGAGTGCAGGTTTGAACCGCGACCTCCTGACTGATAGTCTGACGTATCTACCATTCAGCCATAGCCGTATTATACTTTATGTTACTTTTTTCCACTTGGATTAAATATGTATAATTTGAAAGGTTTTTTCTTTGATAAAGTAACTACAAAATCGATGTAATTTTAGACAAGGAGAAATTGTCAACACAAATTTAGACAATATATGATCGTAAATTTTAAGTAATGTTTTAGAGTGTACAAAAGCAGTCCAAATTTTATATTCTATGGTTAGGTTTTTTTTTGTTTTTTATTATTTTCTAAATTTGGAAATTTTCAAGAGGATGCTCCGTAAAAATCGATGGATAACTGTTGATTTCATTCATAGTCATCTAATTTTTACAAAAATTGCGAATATTTACACTGTACAAAAAAAATTAATTTTTTAGTAACAAGTTTATAATGACTGATTCTGGTAGAGACCACCAAAAATATATACACGTGTATTGGTCTTTTGAAAGCTTACATCTGGGTTCATTTTAGGGGGAATTAAATCTCCCCACTTTTGCACATAGTTAAATTTATGAGAAATAATTTGTTGTTTAAGTGCGTTGATATATATTATCTTTGTTCATACCCAGCAAAAACTTTGCTTTCTTGCAAACAAAAAAGTATATGATGACTTAAGTCGTTACTACTTACAATTTGATTCGATAACTGCTTATTTTTATGTGAGTAGTTCAAAAAATAAGAGGTATCCCTTACAAATGTAATTATGTTGTCACAGCAATTACCTAATTATTATTTGCCTTACTTGAAGCTAAAAAATAAGTAGGTGTGCGTGTGTGTGTTTTTTTTAACTAGCTGGGATACCGATTTGAAGACCGTACTTTCTGGGCAAAGTTCGGTAAAATGAGAGTAATGCCGGCCATACACTACACAAGTTCACTGCACAAGTCTGGCGCTGTACAGTGCGTTTGTGTAGTGTATGGCGGTGGTTGTGCTATTTACGCAGTGAACTGAGTAAAAATCAAAACTATTTTGATATTTGCTCAAGTTTCTAAAGCTGTACAGTGAACTTGTGTAGTGTATGTTGAAAACGCTCAGTTGTGTCGCGATTTTTGAAGAGTTAAAAACAAAAAATAGCGCAGAAAATATGCTCTGGACAAAGTTTGTAGAATTATACGGAGAATCGTTTGCATTATGGCATGTTGAAAGCACCGATTACAGCAAGAAAATCATAAAAGTCGTAGTCTACGAAAAATTAATTTAAAAAAGTGAATTTTTGTCTTTGTTTTCTTTTTATTTGTATAGCAAGTAATAAAATAGCGCTGTATTAGCACATGTTGTCTTCTTCGCTGTAGCTTTAATATATAAAACTGCACATTTTACTTGTATAGTGTGTATCACAAGTTTCGTTTACGCAGTGCCAGACTTGAGCACTGTACTTGTGTAGTGTATGGCTGGCATAAGCAAGAATTACTCTCACTAAACATAAAAGTACGGGAACAGCAAAAACCAAATTTTTATCCCAAAAGGTAAAATGAACGTGTTGTGAACATAAACAAAAAAATAAAAAGCAACATACTGATTTTTAATAGCATTTTTAGTTTTTAGATACTTTGCTGTATATATACATTTTGCTTTGAATTTTGCAAAACTAGCAATTATTTCGTCAGTATTTTTGTTGACTAAAATCATATTTTTCATTTGTTATTGTTAATTTTTCAAACAGCTAACTGTTTAACACTTTACATAATCTGCCCGAAGAAAAAGTACGTCTGTTTACCCAATCTTGCAGTACGGGAACAGTTTTCGTGCAAATTGGGATCCCGCGGGATCCCAATATTGAGTACGGCTTCGCACCTATTGTTGACGTATAAGCTTAAGCGACAAAAATTAGTGTTCATATACAAACATATTTTGACTTAAAAAGTGCTTGTCTATTTATTTTATTAATACATCACAACAAACTATAACTACTTTCAAATAATGAGAAAAATACATTCTAATTTTATTAAAAACTAAGTAGTAGCTCTAATTTTAAGAACAGTAATAAGATAAATAGCTAACACTGATTACTTTGTAACCCATTAGAGAAGTACTGACGACTACAAAACTCACAAAAGTTTTTACTGGGTAGTTACAATGCACTATTGTGCTCAGTTGTGTGACTTGTTCTTGTTTATTTTAATGGTTGCATTGTGTAATTGTAAATAGCGGACGATCTTCGTATTACTAGCAAAAATTATTAATCTAACCTTAAATCTCTTTGATTTAATATTCCTCTCAGTTAAAATAACATTGTTATCAATGTTGCATTTCACTTAAAATCAACAGAACAACAAATTTACGTTAAATCATCAATTAAATCATGTTGAATTAAAATGAAATTTATGTTACTTATGACGGTATTTATTTAGTGTATATCTAAAGTAAAGTTTCAAGCTGTTGTGGCTACACTGATTAGCGTGCTGACTAAAAAGCAAAGGACCAGAGTTCAAATCTTAGATGGCTACCCCAACTACAACACAAATTTTTCCGATACCTTTGATTGATTCTTTGTGTTGTTTCAAAATCCAATTCACGTTGTTTCAACTTGAATTGACTTTGACTCAGCTTGATTCTTCGTATTATTTCAGTATCCAATTCACGTTGCTTAAATTTCAAATCAATATGATTCTTCGTGCTATTTCGGTATCAAACTCACGTCCTTTTAACTTAAAAAATTTTTGATACTTTGTATTATATCAGTTTCAACTTGATTTTTATTTAAGTATACTAGAATATTAAATAAACATGAAATATAGTTATTTCAAAAGGAAAAAAGGTTATTTGAAGGTTATTGTAAAATCATGTTGAATTAACATAAAACACATATGAAGCTAAATCACTACCGAAAAATGTTAAATTAAAAATTTTCCACGATTTCAGTATGAAAATTTTTTGTGCGTAGGGAGCAATTTCTACCTCTACGAAACTATTAACCAAATATTAACTTATTGCATTTTCATTGGCTATCTATCTATGCGTATGGAAATATATTAACGAGAGCGAAGCTGCTGGTAAAAATTGTTTAAAAAAATTTTTCATAAACTAAATTAATTTTGTTTCACTTTAAAACAACTTTGAATTAACATTATTCTTATTGTTTCTTCAAAATCAATTTCACGTCATTTCAAATTGAAATAACTTTAACTTAACGTTATTCTTCGTGTTCTTTCAAAATCAAATTCATGTTGTTTTAACTTAAAATAATGTTGATTCAAATTCACGTTCCTTGTACTTAAAATAATTTTGATTTACCATAAGTCTTCGTATCATTTCAGTATCAATTTCATTTTGATTAACCTATACTAGAACATCAAATAAACATGAAATATAGTGATATCAAAAGGAAAAATATTCTTTGAATTTTATTGTAGAATCATGTTTAATTAACATGAAACATGTTAAACTAACCTCGTATTCGACAATTTCAATATGCAATTTTTTTGTGTGCAGACATAAATCAAAAGTAAATAGCAGGTTCGAAGTGGCACCCTTTGGACACTGAACTTTAAAATCCCAAAAGCAATAAACTTAATAAATAAATAAATAATAAAAGTAAAATTAACTTTATAAGGAAATTTAAACAAAACGTAAAAGAAATCCTTCTTAAATTCACGCTAGAAAAGTTTTTCTTAATTACTTTTTCGTAAAAAAAACAAAGTTCTACAATTTCTTCGTATATACAACAAAATTAAACGAATTTAGAATACAGGCTTGGCTGTACCACTATTTTATTATTTTATTATTGTTGTTATTAAGTAATAAAGTAAAGGACAAATAAGATTCGGCACACCTTAAATTTTTTTTTTTGGAAGATTGCTAATTTGTAAATGTTAAAAGAAAAGAAAGTTTTCGTAGCACCTTTTAATTGCTTATAGGGATACTCACTTACATACCAACCCTACAGCTTTTAAGCTGCAAAACATTAATTTCTTTTTTAATATTTTGTTTTTGTTTATGAATGCATAAACGTCAGAAATTGGTTTATACAATATGGTTTGTGTTTATGTATGTATATATATTTATACATAGATATAACCACAGAAAAGAAAAAAAATATTGAATAATTTGAGGTAATTATAACGTCATAAGTTTTGATTCAATACATATTACAAGTTTTTTTTTTTGTTATTTTAAGTATTTTTGCATTACATTTATTTTATGATTTAAGTTTATTTTTAAGTTTCGTGAAAATACACTGACAAACAGACAAACAGATAGACAGACAATTGCTTTCATTAAATTAAATCATTTTCAAGTTCATTAGAGTAAAAGAAAAATTAAACAATTTATTGGCAATAATAAATAAGCGTTGAAAAACACGAGCGAAAAAATCACGGAAATTCTTTGTTTTCAATTTTAATTTATAGATTCAATACTTTTCACGAGACTTTTTGATTAGACGAATTTATATCAGAATTGTTTTGCAGATGAAGTAACTATTTAATGAGTTAAATAAAAGGGGTGTTTTCTTGTTGTCTTCTATTTTTAAAATAAAAAATTAATAAATATATCAAAGCAATTAAGGTGATAATCGATCGATATTTTGAATTTAATTTTTGCTTAACAACTAAATTCAATAAAGTGACATATGCCACCAGTGCTGAGAGGAATTTTTCCCAAAAATCATCAAAGTTGGGAAACAAATTTGTCAAAACGAAAATATCGTCAGAAAATTGTAACTCGAAAAATCAACTGTTTAAAAAAAGTGCTGAGGTCACTCGGGCGTTTTTAAGACTCACGCTTAGAGATTTTTTCTAATTAAGTTATGAATTTTAGTGGAAATAAATTTAATTATTTTGGCTTGAGTTCGGCTTATAATTTAATTTTTCTATTAAGTTATTATTTTTATTTAGACAAAAATGTGAAGCATATAGACAAAGAAAAATTTCAACTGCACGGAGTGTTGAACTGACATTTTGGGAGAGCTTCCGCACTTCTCGCCAGTTTTCTTTATCAAGAGTTGACGAGAAGAGGTGGAGCTCTCGAAACATGACAGTTCAACCCTCCGCGCAGTCAAAATTTTTCTTTGTCTACATGCTTCACATTTTTCTCCAATTTAATGGAAAAATTATATTAAAAACCAAGCTCAAGCCGAAATAATTAGATTTTTTTTGGATATAAACTCATACATCTCGAGTTAGGAAGTAAATAGGCTGTCAAATGATGTAATGTCAAGAATTGAGCTGGCATCCTTTAGCATTTATTTAGTGAAGACTTGATAAATTTTAACCAATGCATGCTACACTCTTGAACAACAAATTTTAATTGTGAAAATTGACTACCAAAATGGTGAACATTTTACTGTATCATTTCGAATGAGCGAGCCTGGTACATCAAATCGTCGACGTTCGCAACAAGTTCGCAACAATCACATATCACCAGTGGCACTTTAGGTAACAGTTTGCATAACGATCTTCATCTTCGCGCTTATAAAGTTCAACTCATCCAAGAACTAAAGGAGTCTGATTACGAGGAAAAGCTGCTCGAATTTGACGAAGTGATACAGTAAAATTTTCACCATTTTGATAGTAAATTTTCATAATTAAAATTCGTTGCTCAATAAAGTAGCGTTCCGTGGTTGAAATTTCCAAACTCTTCACTAAATAAATGCCAAAGGATGACTGCTCAATTCTTGACTTTTCATCATTTGGCAGCCTCCTCAAGCTAAATTTTCCCAAGCTTTATATGCTCAAATAGACTAAACAAACAAACATTCATACACTAGCAATTGTAATAATCAATGGTAATTCATACTAGAATTGAGAAATAACAAGAGGCTTAACACAAGAGATAAGGAAAAAAGTAATATGAATGACAGTATGAATTGATTACAAGTAAATGATAGTCCACTCGTGACTGCAAGCCACAGACTTTGGCCGAATGATCTACGCTGAAAACAACTGTGACGAGAAGAGCGGGAGCTAGCGAAACATGTCAGTTTAAGCCTCCATGCAGTCAAAATTTTTCCTTGTCTATATGCTTCACATTTTTCTCTACATAAAAATATAATTTATTTTAAAAATTTAATTAAAAACCGAACTCAAGCCAAAATAATTAAATTTCTTTTTATATAATATTTTCCTTTGGAAAATATGTATAAGTTTATCATGCCGTCTCTATCGCAATTGTTTGAGCGCATAGCAAAACTGTTGAAAGAAAATTTGTTGCAAATTTTATGCTCTATAATTTTTATAACATATGGTTAGATCATTAGAGCTATAGCAGCCTAGATAATTGCGAATTCGCGACCTTCTCAATAAGACTTTTGAGACTGCTTTTAAAACGCCAAAAAAGATGTATATGAGTTGTCAGCTTGTTATCTCTCATTCCGAGACTTACCACTTTTTATTGCTTATTTGACTGACTTAAAGGAAATTTAAAATTTTTTAGTTTTGTTACGTCTAGCAGGCACTTTAATGTGTAGTTTTTAACCCATGTAGTTCCCACTCCAAATTTTTAATAAGTGATACACAACACTATGCCCTTAATTTTTATCGTAATGATGTACTTTCACGAGAACTAATTGTGTGCGAAGTTTCATAAGAAGCGGTTAAGTAGAAGTACTTTAAATAACCACTTACTTTTCATGGGCGTGGCACTTCCCACTTTTCTAACCATGTTGTTGTATAGTAAAAATAACTAAATGTGTATGCAAAGTTTCATTCGAATCGGTTCAGTACAAGTTGTTGATAAAGAATATTTACTTTGCATGGGCGTGGCACTGCCCACTTTTTTAATGATGATGTAGTATTCAAACAGAAGTTTAATGTACGTGCATAGTTTCATAGGAATCGGTTGAGTAGAAGTAGGTGAAAAGGCATGTGTATTTACTTCGTATAGGCGTGGCCCCGCCCACTTGTCAATGATACCAATCTGGAAGTGCATCCTTTTAAATAAAGAAAAAAAAATCGAGATCGGTTCATAAATGCTGGAGTTTTGGGAGAACATCCTTAAAAAAAGGAATAATACATGACGAATTGATAATGTTTCTCCTTTTTTGAAGTCGGTTAAAAAAGATAAAGGTAAGGTTTTTGAAATATTTAATTATTAATTTAGTTTTTGCAATAGTTCTGCTAAGAAATTGCATTATTTTAGTATAAGTTTTAAAAACTTTAGGATATAAGCTTTCATTAGGGTTTTTATTTGCTTAAATCGCATATTATCGGTTATCAAGCTAAATCGATTTAAGCATGAGGTATTACATTGACTTAAAAAAAATGAATTTTGACTGACGATAATTCGAAAATTGCAGCGAGTTTTGAAACACTTAAATGTAGAGATTGCTGCCTCTTTTTTCTATAGTTTGCACTTATTCGGCCAAAATAGTTTCCAGAATTTCTTTAAAAAATTTACATGTCTTACTAGTGTAAGTTCTTCAAAATTCCCTTGATGCACCTTTCGATTTCTACGTAAACTTATTGGATTGATTTTATAATGGAGCACCCACCACACAAACTAAATTTGTTTTTGTTTTCAATATAAAATCCTAAACGAAAATGTTTACTTCTTTTAAGTGGCTGCCAAACACATCAATATTCAGCTTCAATATATGTGTTTGTGTACGTTTGCTTACAAAAAATTGTTACACATATACGGAGGGGAAATATTAAAGAATATCAAAATGCTTTTCATTTTCATAACAAACGTACACAAGCACATATATTGAAGCTGAAATATTGATCCGTCTAGCTGGCACTTTAATAAAAACAAGCAGTTCACAAATCTCTAAAGTTGCCATTACACTGTCTGGACTTACGTCTGATTTCTTCTATATGTAAAAGTGAAATATCCTGTACAATATAAATGCTTAATTTTTCGTATGAGCTCAGTTGAATTTAGAACTTTTTCTATTTTCATCTAATAAATAATATGAGTTTTAAATGTCATGTTCTTCCAGTTAACAATCGCAATCTGACGAAAACTCCGACAGTGTATGGATGGCTTAATTCATTGGTTTTCTTTTCAAATACTTTTACTATAGTAATGTTGGTTACAACGAAGAAATGCTGGAAAGCACTATAAAAGGCACATGTTCATTAAATGTGGAGAGCTTCTAGAATCCTTTTAAGAATTGAAAAATCTCTATATATAATTTTTTGGTAGTGCTTATATTTTCATCCCACCATTACTGTAGTGGAAGTATTTGAAAAGAAAACCACTGTCTTAAATATGTGTTTGAGTGTGTTTGTGCGGGAATCTATTGTTAGCTCAGTCCAATTAAAACAAATCTCTTTCACTGCTAAATTTTAATGCAAATTTCATGTACTTAAATGTTGTGTATTAAAGGAAGTAATGTCTAACAAAGTGCGACTCTGCAAAGTCCGGAGTATGTGAAATGATGCTCTTGCGTTACAACTGCTTATTAATGATTTTAAACTATTTCGAAATTCGATCAATTCGACCACCAACAGTAGAAAAGTCCTTTTCTCCTTAGTGCAGGTCCTAATAAGTTGTAGCACAAAAATGCTTACCGGCAGTTTCTATTTTTTGAATTTTTTAATGATGCCTTCCTTCATTAGTTTTAAGGTTCTTAAAATTAAAATATTATTTTCACAATATTTTTCTTTTCTGTTGTTCATTTATTTTGTTGCAGTTCTTTATTTATTTATTTTATTTTTTGCATCTTAAGGAATGTGTAAACGATTATTTTGTCATGTTTTGTTTGAAACAACCTTGAGCACTTAAAATTAAATGGCGTTTTTTTTTCTAAAAAAAAATCTAAAAAAGAAAGATTATGCCAACAAAATCTACCAACAGTTTTTTGTTAACAATTTATATGCTTTCCTTTCCATTCAATTCAATTTAAAAAAGTTCATAAATTTAATACTAACACTTAAGCTTTGACTTGATGGATTTGATTGCAATCCTGCTGCCCCAGAAGATGGTGCCGGCGGTGGCCTTCCCTGTTTTAAGGACATTTTCAATTGATGACGTCTAAGGGCGGCTGAAGAAAGTCGTGTCTCGCGCGCTCGATTTATAGGCGTTGCCGTACTATGTTTTCGTATAGCATCCGCAAATGATTGCAATTCGCAATCGTCGTTTTGAAGCTCTGTCTTGATAAGTTTCGCTGTTGGTGGTAATGGCGGTTTTGAGGAGTTCAGCTTGATGGATACGCCTAACACGAGTGTCTTTCAAAAACTGACAACTATGCGACATACGCAACGCTTTAAAATGACTATCCAGTATTATTGTGGATATTCAACAGCAGATGAGAATAATCAACCGCTGCGAATTAATTTTTCCGACAATTTTTAGAATAGAAGACCGAGTTTAATGTGTTGAAAAAAATACCAGCAGAAAAAAATTTATATAAATTAATAAATGTCGTGTTGTTCTGATGCAATTTCAAGCAATTTGCAAAAATAATTTTTAAAATTTTATTAATATTATTATTATTATTATTTTTATGAGTTGTAGTTGTTCTTGTTTACTTATTTTTTTATCTTTTCGTTTGCAAAATCTCTTGTATTTGGATTTAGTTTAGTTTTGTTGTAGCGTTTACAAGAACTTATCTTCCGGATTAACTGACCTCAACTGATCATTTGATGAGAGTGTAAATTTTGAAATCACTACTGCGAGTGTTCGTACATGATGTTCGAGGAGACAACAAGAAAAATTATTTAGTCTGAATGCAAAAGAAAAAAAAAATAATGAAAATAAAACAAAATAATTGAAATTGTCCACCTCTGCTAGAGATACAATTTTGCACATGCATGTTTATAGGATTTTTCTTTATTCTTTGTAATTTTTTTTGGGGGTACATTTAAACGCTGACAAAAAGCAACAAGTATTGTTGCTATTAATTTATTAGTATATGCATTGATACGAGTTTATTCATGAATGCTGAAATTCATTTGCTCGGAGAACATCATAAGTCAAAACATTGAGTAAATTATGCAGAATCAATCGAGATTATTTATTTTGTGCAAAGCACTCTGTATCCTCTGTCCTATGTTGAAAATAATACTATTTTATTTTTCCATTGAGTTATTTTATATAACACTAGTTTTTTGAGTTATGATGTTGTTTGAGCAAATGTGTTTTAATAGAAATTTACATTAGAAAATTGTACTAATTTATTTAAGCTTTATGGGAAAAATAAAAACTTAAATTTATCAATTTAAGTCTTGAATCTTCTGAACTTTTTAGCTCCTGGTAATCGTAAAACTTGTTTTGTTATTCCCGATATACGAGAAGCAAAACCAAAATTTAAGATTGTGTGGACATATAACATTGTACAGCACAAACAAAACAATATGGTTCTATCGACTGATTCTGGCATAGGGCACCTATAAAAATATATACGTGTGTCAGCGTTTTGAAAGTTTAAATCTGGTTGTCATTCTATGGGCAGTTAAAGCTCTCCACATTTTGCACATTGTTATAGTGACTCGTCATAGGAAAACTTGTAAGCCTTACGTTTAAAGTATAAAATATATTCCGGAATTTTATGTAAAAGACCACAAAAAACATTTGTGTTGATTATTTTAACCCTCTAAGAGCCTATTTCACCAACGCTATGTAAATATCAATTCATATATAAATGTCGATTTTCATTCATTTTTGTATGGAAAAATTATATGTAAATATCAATTGATATATAAATAAATTGGTGAAATAGGCACTAACTGTTCGATGAATGGGACTTTTTGTTACTTTCTTAAAAAATTGACAAAAAATCAGCCGGAATATAGCTGGCTAAAATGTTCTACAGCACAGTTTTAAGTAGCAACTCGAATATCATCGGCACCTTGGCTTTAATGCGCGGGCAATTAGTCGCACCATTGAAAAAAGAGCGCACGGTGTCATGGGATACCGGGTTGGAACGAAGTTCTTGTCGCTTTCGGCCTAACCTGCCGTATTCTACCTGCCCCTATGACTGAGTGGTAGCGATGCTAGCCTGTCAGTCCGGAGGTCGTGGGTTCGATTCCCGCCATAGGCCCTGGGTGTTTTCCGCAGACAAGCTAATCGCTTCGCGGGTTGTGTTTGTTATAAAAAAAAAACTTTCGGCCTTATGTTATCGGCAGGCCACCTTCGATCGGCCATCTTTGGTCGGCACCGTTTGGTTGCTGTCAGACGCCCCTTCATCGTTACTGCGCTGACCTCCACCAAAAATATATATCCAAATTTAAAATCAAAAATTTCATATAAGTTGATGACACCAAGTAAACGAAACTAGTAATTTCATGCTTTCGTTTAAAAAAAAAAAAAAAAAAACAAAACCATCATCGCCTGGCAGATACTTAGGTGATACTTCTCAAGAATTTAGCCGAGCACCTGGTGTTTAGCCGAGACACCTCTACTTAGCAACAAAACCAACCATTAGCAAAGACACAAACCTGTTCAAAGGATTCCCAAAAACTAGAACAATAATATCCCCAAAATTCCAGAAGTTCCCCCGATTCCCAAAAACTATGAAATAAATCTCCTCAAAATCCCAGAACTTCTTCTGAAAGCAACGGCAATACCGAAAACCGTACGAATACAAAAACGGCCTGTTGCCTTCGTTTTGAATCGACGTTACCAGTATTCGTTACACGTATTTGTTACACGTAATTGTTACCAGTATTCGTTACATCTATTTGTTACACGTATTTTTTTTTTATTTGAAATTTTTTTTATTCCCCAGCATAGAAAACATTTATATCCTGTATATCATATGCACAACATGCCACAGGGAACTTCGTTCCAAAAATTAAAGCGAGAGTACACTATTTTGATCGTTGAGCTTTTAGCCAGACAGAGACTGGTGCGCAGAAGTGTTCAAGTTTAATGTCAGTACATACCTTCCGGCATTACAGGACGGTGAGCTTAACAGCGTTTAGCATCACCCCTGTTTGAGACTCAAAGGCACCTGTGTGACTTGCAAGTTCCACAGAGGTTAGTCAGAGATAACTTTAGCTGAAGTGGGGGATAAAGTTACTTTTAACAATTTTCGTTACGACAACCTCCCTGTAAAACAAAATTTGTATTTTTGAAAATATGGCACTACCAGAGCAAAAACTAATTACTTTTGACAAAGTAAATTGCGTAGTGGCAACGATGTGCTTTTATTAGCTATTTGTTTACTTACTACAAACCAGCATGCAGCCAATTTTTTTCTATTTTCCATTTATTTTACTTTATTTTTTTTTTGTGGTAAAAATCATATCAATAGCCAAATCATAAATAATTATATTTTTAATAAAAACCAGAAAATGTGGCAGCTTCAAGTTCATAAACCATACTTTAAACATTAGAGGTAAGATTCGGTTTCTTTAGCTTATCGGTCACTTTAAATTTAAAGTATACTCATAAAGTTTCTTATACATGGGCTGGCAACTATACATAAACACCTTGGTAGTGTTTAAGCTACTTAATCTCATACTATATCAGCAGTTAAGGCGGTGCAGCCCAGTTAAACCAAGAAATAAACATCAAATTAGAATTCTACCATAAAGGCAGACAACAGCATTACTGGCCTGAACCCCGCCAAGCGAAAACAAAGCACTAATTTATGCAACTTCTGTTCCAGTACACAGAAAAAAATAGACAAGAACTATATTCAATAAAACCATGTTATTAAAAAAAATATGAATTTCAATAACATTTATCTTTAACATAATAAAATATTTCGTTGTAAGTATTTCTTTTCCATGCCGGTTATTTCTTTTCTTTTTATACATAAGTACTTAAAACAAGTTGTATCCCATAAAAAAATAAATGGGATATGGCTCGGCTAGAGAGTGTATGCTTTACGTCCGGAAAGCCCGGGTTCGTATTCCAGCCATGTCAAAATTTTTTTAATTTATATATATATATATATATATATTTTTATTTTCAAATAATTTTGTTATCAATATAGGGGAATTCTTTATCACAGGAAATTTGAAAAAAAAAATTATTGAATAGCGGGATTTTTGTTATCAAAAACGAAACTTATTTTTTTTCTGTGTAGCAACAGCACAAAGACTTTTATTTTATAGTTCGAAGTCCAACTAGCAACTAACACTGGATGAACAGCAGCCACTAACCCAACATCTCTCCCAGCGATTTTTGTTTTAGCCTCAGCCACCACGTCAACTCCCAAAGGAGACCTCACGAGCAACCGTTCACGACAGCATATTCATTCCGTGTAGGAGTAGATTAGAGTACATATGCCTTGGTGGCGACCATCCTCGTCATTCTGTAACTCGCTAAGGCTAAATCTCTATCGCTACAATTTTTCGCTACAAATACAATTTTGCAACGTGTATTGCTAAATTAGGCGATGTCTTAAAAATTCAACCCGCCGAAATTTTAGTGTTTTAAGCTATCGCTAAAAATTTTGAATTTTGTATTTGTTCAGCATTTTAGCGATCGAGATTTAGCTTTAGCTTTAGCGAATTACGGAATACGGGGGCAGCATCTCTTTAACTGTCTGCTAAGCAAGTCATCTGCGGTGTTACCGGTTCCCTGTAGAGACTAACTTTCTATCGATTTTGGCCTTGTACGGAGACCTTAAGTGTCGCTTTACATTCCACTAGACTGGAGTATAACATCTTACGTCCTTTCGATACTTACACTCTTAAACACTTTTGTTGAAAATTAGGTCGATAATAGTCGGTAACACTTTACAGATTATTATCGACCTAAAATTACACATGCATTATTTTTGAAAAAAAATTTTTTACGAAAAAAAAAGCGATTGACTGCGTTCAGGTTTGAACCTCGACCTCCTGACTGATAGTCTGACGTATCTACCATTCAGCCATAGCCGCATTATACTTTATGTTACATTTTCGCCACTTGGACTAAATATGTTTAAATTGAAAGGTTTTTTCTTTTATAAAATAACTACAAAATTGATGTAATATTAGACAAAGAGAAATTTTCAACACAAATTTAGACAATATATGATCGTAAATTTGAAGTAATGTTTTAGACTGTATATGGGCGACTGTTGTTCTATTATTTTAGACGGTCAAGGTCTGGAAAACCCGAATTACCATTTTGCACAGACAGTATAGCACGAAGATGTCATTAGCCACCAAGATATAGAATTGTGTGCAATGAAGAAAACATAGCCGCCACACGGAGGGATATTTTATGCCAAAAATGGAAATTAATTCAATTCAAAACATTGTTTTCTCCGGAGACAGTTAAAATGTTTGTTTCATTTCTTAAAACAATCGGAATTTTCAACGACTGGTGCACAAAAGTTTAGGGAAAGGCTCCCTGAATTTATTCCTATTTTAGGCATCGACGCATCGACAGTATCGAAAAGTACTCAGAAATATCTGAAATTTATTATTTAGGCTTTTTAGCTCATTAATGCAAATTCAAATTATTATTAAGAGTATTCGAATATTCAATCAGATTAGCAGAACCTATCAGTACTACTGATTTCGACAGGCCGCTATACCGTCCATCAGCGTTCTTGTACACTTGTACCACTTATGAAGGTGGATGTTTTTTGTAAGCAAACATCAGCTATTTAGCCAACCAGCGTTCTTGTACACTTGTATCACTTATGAAGGTGGATGTTTCTTATAAGCAAACATCAGCTATTTAACCAATTTTTGTTACGAAATAGAATACAAGAGCTTTTCTGTATATTCTTACATTCATTTAAGTGGAACGCTGATTTTGGTTAGCACGAAGTTTCCTCTATCTTATTAATCGAACACTCACAAAAGCTCTTATTATTTCTTGTTTTTGCTTTGGTGGTATTTGTATCATGTCAATTGGCTCAGATCGATCAGCTGAATTGAGCTCGCCGTATATATATACTCGTATATATGTATTTAGTTAATGACTGATCTCAAAAATTTAAAAACGAAACTCATGATCATGCATGATGATGCCTGATTATGAGTGATTCGAAACAATGCCATAAGCAGTGTCTGTCTCTAATTTCAACAAATTTGTAGAACGTCTTAGTGTACTTGTTTCCAATTCTTAAATAGAATAATAACTACTGAAACGTTTAGTAGTGTATCATAAGCGTCATTTAATGTGACTATCACACATCACAGCATGATAATCTAGAGTAACCTAAAAACAAAACATTAAAACTATGAAATAAACTAATAGAAATTGCGGAGAAAATAAACGAATAAACTAAAGGCAAACTATAGGAAAACCTACAACAAAGTTTACAATTACAATAACAATATTTCAACATTGAGATACTTTTTTTTTGACGATTAAACATTTTTTTAATTGACATATACAAAAAATAAAATAAAAATAATATACAAAACATTTTATCACATTCTATGTATTCCTTAAATAAAAATAGAATACAAAAGAACTACACAGTGGAACAAGAAATCAAGCAAAAATGAAGTGGAAGTTAGAAGTTTTGTTAGCTCACGTACAAAGAGCAGTAAAGCATTTTGCAAAATTTAAGCTAGAAAAATACTTTTACTTAAAAGTTAGAAATCTGATAAGATGCATTATTGTTAACAGGAAGTAGAAAAGTAATGCAGAAAATTGCATATTGCAAATACTTGCGTATCTCATGCAAACCACCAATCAGTTGAAGTGTTTGAAACCACAAATATAGTGCGCTTTAACGCCTTCAAACAAATAAAATATTCTTTTACCCTTAAATAATTTGCTATATGGGTAGAAAACGTTTACCGCTCATTTTATTGCACAGTGTTGTTATTATAAGGCAAGAAAAGAACAAATTCTAAATTAAATCAATTCAATAATTGGTGTGATTTTACCTTTAGTAAAAAAATAAATTACTACAAAATAACGTCATTGTAAATGATTTTTATTTTATTTCATGTATGATTTTGCAAATGACTAAATAATACATCCATTTGCCAATTTATTTAATCAACAAAATCGTTAATTTTATTAAAATTTTATAGGTTTTCCTAGTATCACATTTAGCACATGCCAGCTAAAATTTAGCAAACGATCACTTATATGAGAAACATTTTTATGGACCGATCTGTGATGATATTTTTTTATTGCAAATTTTAATTTTTGTGCTTTTATTCAATTGAGGAAATTTATACATAAATTGTTTCATTTAGTTGAATAGAAATGGAATTAGATTGTGTAGGTGAATGCTAACAAAGTTGTGGACTAAAAGCTAAAATCTAATCAGTATTGTGATAATTTAAGTAATAAAATGTCATTGTTGTAGAATTTTGTACGTGACAAGTTAAAGAAAGCATAATTTTTAAATTTATTTTGAGAAGTTCTGACTAATTTGTATAGATATCTGGACGCAAAGGATTTCCAAACTCTGCAAAACTATCACACATAAAAATATTTATAATTGTTATTGAAATTAGTTCAATTCAATTTATTTAAGTTTAATCAACTTGCTATCAGTAGGCAGATACTCGCTGTAATTAAGAGGTGTGTCTTGCACAACTTTCTGGTAATAATTGGATGCAGACCACCATTGAGTTTATGACTGTCTAGTAGTTCCAACTAAAGACATCAGGCTATAAATTTAATAAATATGGGGCTATATTCTTAAAACTTTATTAAAGTTAATGTGGGTTTAATGTACGAATTTTATATGGGAAAGCCGTTGTTAATGCATACATTAACTTTACTAATCGTTTGTTAATCTAACCCCATATTCTGAACCTGCTCAACTGTATAATAGGAAGAACTCTTTTTCGGAGTCCTTGAAGCTTGGCGTACGATTTCTTTGGTACCCACAATGTAAAGATGATGGGAAACCATTTGTTCGTGCCACGACATTAGAAAGATAATGCGCGTCTCGCGTAAATATAAGAAGTTGAGACTAAAAGAAAACTAACATATGGGTCACAAATGATGAAATAGAACATCTTCGTAGAATTTTTTCCCATACAAATTGACATTTTAAATACGTCGCTGTTTAGAAATAGATTTTATTAAAATGGCCCAAAAATTTCGTGTGTTTGTTTTCTGCATAATTTTTTTGGGGCTATATTTAATTTTACACTTTGGGGCCTTATTTCACAGCCATGTAGGTCACACATAAAATATTTACATATAATTATAACGAAATATTTCCCCAAAAATTTATATTGTATTTTGGCCCACTTTTCATGTTTTGAATTTTTGTAATATTTGAATAGTTGTCGAATGAAAAAGAGCCCCAATATAAAATTAGTGACTTCTTGTGGATCGTTTTTTAATTTTTATTTTAGAAAATATGAAATTTACAAAAAAAAAACGCCCCAAAAATTACGTGTTTTTGTTTTCTGTATACTTTTTTTTTGGCTATATTTCATTTTACACCTTTCGGCCTTATTTTCTGGGGCCTGATTTCACAGCCATGTAGCTCACGCATAAAATATTTACATTTAATTCAAACCAAATATCGCCTAAAAATTTTATATTGTATTTTTGTGGCCATTTTTAATATATTTGAATTTTTGTAATATCTGAATAGTTGTCGAATGAAAAAGTGCCCCAACGTAAAAAATAATGACTTCTTGTTGGGCGGCTGTTTCTTGGGTTAATCGTGCAGAAAAAAAATTAAGACCTTAGTGCAGTAACCATGTGGGCCATGCTAAGAATTTCTACATTTTATTAAAACGAAATATCGATCCAAAAATGTTTATTATATATTTTTTGCCATTTTTCGTTTGTTTGAATTTTTCTAATATGTGAATTGTTGTCGAATGAAAAGAGCGAGCCTCAATTAAAAAATTATTGACTTCTTGTGGGGCCTTTTTGAAAGCAAATTTAGCTATTTCAAAAAGTATTTATTTTTCGATTTTGTTGAACTGTGTATTGATTAAGGTCACGTTTTTCTATCATTTAGACCAGTGGTGGCCAACCATACACTATCATATTCTGTGTGTATATGTGCTTCGCGCCTAAATAGATAGTCTGTGTGTCTCACACACATTCTACGTGTGTGTGGAAAAAAAGGCTATACTCGCGAGAATAGGAAATTGAGAGAATGGCCACCTCTGATTTAGACCAGGCGCAGGCGATGTGTAGCCGTTAGCCACGACGTTTGCCGACTACTTTTCGTCTATTCTTAAATTTTATATGTACACAGCCGACAATTTGCATGCACACAACACAAATGAAAATAAACAACAACAAGAGCACAACAGTCATTTGTACCTATCAATAATGCAATTAGCGGTTCTCACGGATCCAAGAGTATATTGGTATAACTGTTGACTGTGCCAGGAATCTCTGGAGGCAGAAAAGGGCCGAAAAAGCACACATACAAGTGACATTTTGTAATTTTCTATGCCTTAAAGTATACTAGTTAAGAGCCTACTAAAATTAGGCATCTAAGATCGTGTCTACTTCAAGTCGATAGCGAAGACTTGAAGTAGACACGATCTTTGAAGGGTTTCTTAAGCTTGAGAAATACTTAAAGCACACATACCTGTTTTATACTTCTTTAAATGCGCTTACAAATAATTTAAACTGAATGCAACTCAATAAATTTCGAATTTCCTTAAAATTTTTTAAACGTTTTTAAATGTTTCTTTTTTGGTCTTTTATTTACATTTGAAATTTTGAGACCAAATAAAAATTAAGTGATATAAAGTGCTTTGTTTACGTAGGCCCCGTTAAACCAAGGCACATCCATAACAGGTAAAGTTGGCAAATCAGCAGATAACTTGTATTTGTGTTCTATTAGTACTGTTGAATGTCAAAATTTTGCAATGATTTTACAAAAAGAAAATGCTTGTGGTTTTTGCAAATGCTGTATTAGTGAGTTTGCCTGGCATGAATGTGCCTTGCATAAAACTAAATAACTCTCCACGTAGCCATTTTTATTGCCGTTAATTGTCAACTTCCATATTGAAAATTAAATTAGGTTGTATTTTTTATATGAAGTTTGGCAATTGCCGCAATAAAGATTGCTACGTGAGGACGTAGGATAAGGTTCATAATTGTTTATTGACATTGAAAATATTACACTTAAAACTTTCCATGTGATTCAAAAGTGTATTCATCAGCTGTGTCGTCAGTGATGCCAACTTTCGGGAACCCAAAACGTGTTAAAATGTTTGAAAAAGGGGCAAAAAAGGGCTAAATTAAAAAAACAAACAAAAAGGGCACGTATAAATCAATATCCAGTAAAATGTTTCGAAAAACGCGAAAAGGGGCTAACTTATAAAACACGTTTAAATTTTGAGACCAACTTAAAATCACAACCAATTTTTAAAGAAATAGAAGTTTAGTCTAGACTCTTCTTCTATTAATATTAGTACAGCAAACTAACAAAAGAAAATGAGTAAAAACGATGTTAGCACGCTAATTAACAAGTTGCTATACCTAGAATAAAGGAAGAATTAGTTCGCAAATACGAGAAATGTACCCATATTAACCAACAAGAAAATGGGGCTAAAAGATAAATGTAAAAAGTGCTAAAATTGAGCGTCGTTTTGTTTGGGGCTAGAAATTCTTCTCTGCGTTCTGAGTAACTAAAAACGTGCTAAATCTAGCCCGAAAAGGGCTAAGTTGGCATCCCTCGTAGAAATAAATCTTGTAAAAAATTTGAAAACGTAAACATATTTTGCTTCTCTATTTCCATCAAATTCAATCAACAATAAAACCTGGAAATAAAATTTTAAAAATATAAACAAATTTTTTGGCATACTCTTCAGTACGCTTCAGTAGTTTTGTATGGGTAAAAAGTTGTCAGCAACGCCTAAAGGTATGTACTTTTTTTTATTAGATACTTTGTTATGAAAACAATGTAAAAGCTGAAGTATCAAATCTAAACACTACGAATTCGAAAATAGAAATATTTGCTTAAAAATTTTGTGACAGAACTTTATACCTGACTTTGTTAAGAGCATAGTACTAAGGAAATACTCTTTAAAATTACTCATAAAAAATGCAACAGTAACTTTAAAACATATATTTCATGTGTTAAGTTTGCTAAATAATGATACAATCCTAAAAATTGTTCTAACATCCAATATAAACATTTTACGCAATATCTGTTTTATATATAGTAATATATTTCTTTTTGTACACAAATGCACGCGCAAAACAGTAAGTTGTATTGCATTTTGTGATGAAACAAGTGTTTTATTCGAAATATTTATTTTCATTTTTCTAGCAGTTGTAAACAAAATGTTTACCCTTAATTACGAGCAATATGCATTTTGTCATTGTTTTCTTGCTTCTTTATCTGATTTTAACTGAAAATATTTAGTTTTTCCATTCAACTATTTAGTTGTAAGCTTTAAGTTTTAGAACACCAACAGAGGCGTATGAATTATAAATTGTTTGCTAAAATTAGTTATACTCTTTAAATAAGACATACAGACAACCTTGACATTTGCTTTCTGGGATGACTGTGAAAGTGATGTAAAACTTATTTTAAAATGTGTATGTACCTATACGATCTTAGACAGAGAAATTGTAAATTATGAAACGCAATTAGCGAGCATGGACAGAGAAATGGTTTAATAGTTTTTGGGTGGCGTTTTGCATAATATTTGAATTTTGAATATTTTTATCATTTTATGACACGCTGAACCCAGAAAGTGAATAGTAAACACTTAAGAAAAATATTGTATAATACTATTTACATATTTCAAGTATTAATTTTATATTGTACTATGGGTAAGAATGGCCATATTTGGAATATAGTTGAAATGTTTAAGACAAGCACAAACATTTTTTTTGTAAGTAGTCATAGAACTAATGGTGAAATGATAGCAACGCAAAGCTTAAAGCAAACACAAAAAGAAAAAATTTGTCCCTCCTAGTTATGTACTCCGACCGAGAACTAAATTTTCGAAATTCTCATAGAATTATTATAAATGTATGCTTGTAATAATAATTCTATGATAAATTCAATAGTTTCGATTTCACCCGTCATACAGAAAGGGCAAGAATATATACTTATGTATAACAGATTTCCTCTCTCATAAGTCAAACAATTAATAAATTCAGTAAAGTGCGACTCTGGTTCACATACGAAGAGTTCCGTAGGAATACACATTTTTCGTTTTTTCCCCTTTTTTCATTTGGTAATTTTTTCGTTTCGTGCTTTTTCGTTTAATTAGAGTTTTTGATTTTTTAAGTATATTTTTGTTTTTAACGTTTATTTTTTTTCCTTTTTTCGCGATTTTTCGATATTTGGCTTTTTTTTTTGGTTTTTTAGCCAATTTTTTAGTTTTCGCAATTTTAGGTTTTGGTGTTTTTCTTTTTGTTTTAACGTTTTTTTTCGCTTTTTTGGCGAAAGCTTTAGTTTTAGCGATTTATATTAGTTTTGGCGTTTTTTCCGTTTTGGGGTTTTTTAGGTTTGTGGTCTTTGTTTTGGTGATTTTTTTTTAGCTTCGGTCCTTTTTTCGTTTTGGTGATTTTTTCGGTTGTTAGTGATTTTTTTAGTTTTGTCGGCTTTTTTCGTTTTGGAGATTTTTTCTATTCTTGGCGATTTGCTGTCTTTTTTACGATTTTTTATGTTTTAAGCCCTTATGACACTACATTTTTTCTTCATTTTTCAAATTTTGGAGAACAGTGCAAATAGAATATAATAGGAAATTTTATCAGGTGCAAAGAGTTCAGCTATATTAAGATAAATAGCAAATTGTCAAAGCTTTTATTAATGTTACCGATAAAAAATGGGGGTCTGTCAAAAAAATGTACAAATTTTCAACTTAAAATTGACATTTCCCGCTTGAAACATTAAAGTGCTGCCAAGTTAGCGGTTTATTCACGAATTCAGCGACTTAGCGCCTCTTTTTTTCAACTTTTTTTCTTTTGTCGTTTTATTATAAATAAAAAGTAGGCAGCACTTACGTTTTGTTTACACTTTGTATAGTTGTTTCTTTCTATCATTTGCTATTTCTTTCTTTCAATCCTATAGCAAAACAATGCAAGAAAAATGTAGTGTCATAAGGGCTTTAGCGGTGTTTTTAAATTTTGGTGGCTTTTTTCGTTTTGACGACTTTTTTCGGTTCTAGGCGCTTTTGTTAGTTTTTTGGCGATCTTTTTAGTTTTGCTGATTTTTTCGTTTTAGCGAATTTTTTAATATTGGTGATTTTTTTTCCTTTGAGCGCTTTTTTCTTATTCTCGATTTTTCGTTTTTAAATTTTTTTGTAATTTTGCAATTTTTAGCTCTAGCGTTTTTTTTTTATTTCAAGAGTTTGCCTCTTACGCTTTCCAGGGTACAGCAAATTGTCTAAATTACATACACTCTAAAACATTACTTAAAATTTACCATCATATATTGTCTAAATTTGTGTTGAAAATTTCTACTTGTCTAAAATTACATCGATTTTGTAGTTATTTTATTAAAGAAAAAACCTTTCAAATTAAACATATTTAGTCCAAGTGGAAAAAATGTAACATAAAGTATAATACGGCTATGGCTGAATGGTAGATACGTCAGACTATCAGTCAGGTGGTCCCGGTTCAAACCTGGACGCAGCCAATCGTTTTTTTAGTAAGAACATTTTGTTCAAAAATAATGCGTGTGTAATTTTAGATCGATAATAATCGATAAAATGTTGCCGACTAATATCCACCTAATTTTCAACAAAAGTATTTTAGAGTGTAGTCAAAATTACATTAACTGATAGAACATCCTTTATTGTTTGAAATATCAGTGTTAACTAATAGGCAGATATGAGAACATGTTCGCTCGGCTTAAAGATAATACTGTTGTCGAATTTGGTGTTGCATATCTTGGGAACAGAGCGTACCGTTCTCATTATGTTAATAAATGTCTTCAATTTTAACATAACGGTACATCTCAAAAACTAGAGCTGATAAAATAAATTCTGTAAAGTGCGACTTTGATACATACATAAAGGGCTCCGTACGAATGCCATATACACTCTAAAATATTATTTCAAATTTACGATCATATATTGTCTAAATTTGTGTTGAAAATTTCTTCTTGTCTAAAATTACACAGATTTTGTACTTATTTTATTAAAGAAAAATCTTTCAAATTAAACATATTTAGTCCAAGTAGAAAAAATTTAACTAAAGTATAATACGACTATGGCTGAATGGTAGATACGTCAGACCATCAGTCAGGAGATCGCGGTTCAAGCCTGCACGCAGACAATCGCTTTTTTTTAGTAAAAAAATTTTGTTCAAAAATAATGCGTGTGTAATTTTAGGTCGAAAGTAGTCTGTAAAGTGTTGCCTACTATTATTGACCTAGTTTTCAACAAAAGTGCTTTAGAGTGCACATACAAATATCGCTTTTTCCGTTTTTGTAATTTTTTGTGGACTTTTTAAGAACGAGATTAGAAATTATATTAAATTTAATATCTGTATTTACTCTTTGAGTTGACTTTTTTAAAATCTTTTTTTTACTAGTTTAGCGGCCAATATTGGTGGTTTAATCCTAATCTAGCAAAAAGAAATTTAATAAAATTATTCAACTTAATGTACTGTTAAACGGTAGTTTTGTTAAACTAAACTAAAACTAAAACTTAGTTTAAACTCAACAGCAGGAAATCACTTCCAGCACCACGATAAATGCCAAAAATACCTGGTTTTGTCGTGGAATATCGATCAAAAACATATTGTTTGTATTGATAGTTTAAACGCCCAATTTTATGTGTTTAATATGTGGTTTATATGTTTACTGATTTATAGATTTATAAAAAAAAGATAACAACTTGCAATGATTTATTAGCCCTTAAATCTAATCTTGTTCTTAAAAAGCTCACTCTTACGGTTTTTTTTGTTTTAACGAATACTTTAACTTTTTGGCGGTTTTCTTGGGTTTGGGGATTTTTGTTTTGTTATTCGACCAAAGAGGATACCGCTAAAAAAAACATAGCTAAGAACACTCTCGACCAACTCACCTTTAAAACACAAAAATCGATATATGTCCAGCCGTTTGGGCTTTACTAGCGAACAGACAGACACACAGATACACACTACAAACTTATAACACCCTTCTTTTATGGTCGTGGGTTAAAAACAGAAAAGAGTATTTGCTCAAACTTCGGCGGGCATGCGTGCGACACGTTTAAATCTTAGCTGATTAACCTGAAATTTTTTAGGATAGTTTTTATAAATACCCATCGATTTGGAGTATGAGACTTGAAGAAATACAAATTTTAATTTTTTACGACTCCTCTAATGTCCATACATACATTAATTATAGAATATTTCTGGTTTCCCTGGTAGTAGCAATAAACATTGAGTTTATTCAACCTAATGTATATGGACAATGTTTAGATACATCGTATACAAACATTGTTTAATTAATCAGCACGTTTTATTAATCTATACATATGAATAGCAACATTTGTGTAAACGTGTTTACTTGGAAACTAAATACATTTTATTCCACCAGTCAGTCAGTCATTCAATCAATAAGTGGCACACGAGTGCGGCAACAAAAGATTAAATTTTATTACAAATACTTCAAACCTTTGGAATTGCTACTGCGGGCTTTGCTTAATTATTTTTTTATTCTTATTGTGATTTATAAAATGTATTACGTTTTTATTAGCTGTAGATATTGGCGTTAATTTGCAATTGCAATAACAGAAAAAATTAAATAAAAGTACATATACATGTATAAAAATTGTTGTGATTTTTTGTTGTTTTTTTAATTGTAATTTAATTGTTTTTGTTGTCTATATCACTTTACAAACCAAAAATTTCTAGGTATATAAACTTGGGAGTTATTGCTTCTGAGAAACGAAATTAATTTTTAATAAAGTTTCTACCTACATCACAATAACGATGATGCATATATTTTATATTTATATCTGGCAAAAATATGATCGCACTAAAAACGGGGCTTTCGCAAAATCGGGTTTGTAAGGGATAGAAGCAATACTTCCGCTTACAAACCTGTTTGGAAAATTCACACTTAAAAGAATTGTTGTTACTAGCTTTTATTGGGATGAAAAGTATTTGAAAAATTATTTTGACCTATTAACGAATTTTTTTCAAATTATGTTTTATATAATTTTTCTTCTCGCATACCTAATCATACCGTAATCAAAATATTTAAAGTTAGTGATTCCACATCGATTTTCGAAAATCGGAGATTCATAAGATCGCAACGTTATGAGGTCCTAGGAAGCTATTCTGACTATTTTTACGATTATGTCCGCATGGATGTATGTATGTGTATGTGTTTGTAAAGCAACTCATAAATTTGGAATGGGTTATCCAATGGTTGCAAAATATTCGCCATTAGGAATCTTCCAAAAGAAGTATCGTTCAGTTTCTTCATTACAAGATGATTGTACCCACTTTTGTTAACGTTTATTTATTTTTTGGTTTCTGCATGATAGAATCTTTAAACTTTCTTATTTTTTACAACGCAAAAAATTCATTATTTAATTCTACAGTTAGTTTTTTCTGCACATACATACTTACATACTTATATAAACATTTAATTTATATCTGATGCCGTAATCGTTTAAACACCTGGCTTACCAGCAATTGTTAAGATTTAATATAAAAAATAAACCGGATATATAGAACATGATGCTTTGTATGTTGTTGAAACACCGTGCATTTTACTTCGTTTTTAATAACTAACAAAAAGTTGTATAAAAAGAATATTATAATATTGAAAGAAGTTTCTATTAAAATCACTTTGAACTAGAGTCTAGTACAACCCGGTAGCTCTGAAAGCAGCAATGAGTGAGACTTCTGTGGTATTTGTATGCCTAGCAAAAATTTGTGCTTGCTGGAAGCGATTTTGTAAGGGAGACCACAGAACGGAATCACTTCCAATTGCGTTTTAATAATGCGTGATTTTTGCTCCCGATGAGCCGCTAAGAAGCAAAACTTTCTGTTTCCCAAAAAATACTAATATTAGTGCAGAAAATCATCAACATTTTCAGCACTAAAACTGAAAATTACATTATTTTAAAATTATTTACTTTACTTTATTTTTAAAATGTGCTGTTCGTGTATACAGGCATACTTAACCTGACCAGACATCCCGCTTTAGGCGGGATTATCCCGCTTTTAAGAGATCGATCCCGCCTCAAATTGCTATCCCGCTTGTTCGAGTTTTAAAATTTATAGTTTTGTTTTTTTATTATTCCCAAATATATCGAAAATGTTTCAATTGAACAAAATAGATCGAATAAAAACTCATTGAGTTAAAGGAACTTAAAATTGAAAAAGGTATGTTGCTTCAAAGCTCAATACTTAAAAATTTCTAGTCCAAAGATGCTTAATTATTCAGGTTTAAATTCATTCAATATAATTCTACAATTAAATTACTTTTAGTGAGAAAGGAATTTGAAATGCATGCAATAATTGAAAAGACAAAGTCATATTCTTGAGTGTATAACTCTACGTATATAACTGATATGTTTTTATCATGACAAATGTCAAATTCCATATACGAAAAACAGGTAACATAAAACAAATTATTTTTCAATATAAAGTTTGACTCTTGTCATGATAAAAATATATCAGGTATAGAGGTAGGGTAAGGGTTGAACTGAACATCATGATATTTCAAGATTAACTACGATATCATGATCAGAGCTCTTGTTATACCTTTCACAGTGTGAGGATGGTGAAGTCAAGTAGGGCACGCAGTATTGAAAATGATTGATTATTGCAAAAATTAAATTGAACGATTTAAAAACCATAGAGTTCGACTAACATTAATACCCTCAATTTAAATTTGTTAAATTGATCCATTAAATTGAAACGAAAATTTAGAAATAGCCCAAGTTGAAACCAATTTGGTATCGAACAGATGATACATATAATGCTTAAGGGCCGGAAAATAGAATAAACTTACAAGACATTAAGTGAAAAAACAGAACTACTTTTTATCAAAAATATTCGCTTGACTATAAACTGAATTTTATAAAAAATGACTTCGGATTTTTTCACTAACTGACTTATACTTTCTTAGTTTTGTCGGGTCCCAACAACTTCGTGTTTCATGTATTAAAGGCAAAATTATCTTTAGACTTAAAGCAATTTATAAAACTTTTGTTTCGTAAAAATTATGAATTTTTAAAAAACATCTAAAAGTGCACCTTTTAAATTTTAAGGCCTGTAACTCAATAAATTTAATAAGAACATATCGTTAGCTGAAACGCAAAATTACATAGCTACATTGCTTTTAATTTTATAGGAGAGAAAAAAGACTAAATAAAATACTTTAAGTGACTGAAATGAAGCAAAAAGTCTCTTCATTTTCGTTTTTAATGCGATTGCTTTTTATAATAACAGTTTGAAAATTTGTAGGGACAAGCGCTTCGATGTAATAATTAATAACTGGAAATACGACTTTACATTTTTGGTTAGTTATGTTTTTTCGCATTTCAGCTAATGATATGGGACTGTGTAGTTGCATACCCACATTTATAAAAAATCATATATAATCATCAGTGTATTTACAACATCCCGCTTTCTATAAGATATTTTATAAAAATCCCTCTTTTTTGCCATATTTTCTTCAGAGTCCCCCTTTTCAACCTTTCTTACCCCGCTTTTGACAAAAACCTTCTGACCACTTGACCTGAGATTTGATATAAACGAATGTTCGCTGAAGCGAAGAAATTTCGCAACAAAACTTTTCGATATTTCTTCGCGAATCTATGAAAAAATCGAACGATCTATCGACGATAGCTTAGTGGATGTGCGTTAGTGTGTTAAGCAAGAGGTACCGTGTTCGAATCTGTCTGACTGCATCACTAGTTAAAGAATTAAAATAACTCATACATATGTGCAATAATTGAACAGAAAAAAATTTGTAACGATAGCCTAGTGGATGTGTGTTAGTCTGTTAGCCTGGAGGTACCGTTCTCAAATCTGATTTACTGGAGCGTAAGTTAAAGAATTAAAAGATAAATAAAATAAATAAATTAAAAATAAAGATAATAATCTTAAAAAATTGCTTTTTCTCCTGCCTTTTTGTGATATCGAAATTTGTTCGATATTGGCTCACTTTTAATATTGCTAACGAGCCTTCGAAATCGAATGTTTTTTGAAACAAAAGTGAGCGCCAGGTAAACTTTTTTCGATTCATTTTTTAATGTCATTCTCGATAGTTTTACACGATAAATGTTCGAGATATATTCGAAATTGATATCATTAACGAACTTCGTGGTCAAGTGGGTGGTCACGTTAGTCATACTGCATGTGTGTGTGTACTATTCGTGTATACAATCGTATAACATATTTTAAGGGTCTCGCTTACGTCAGTGCTTCCAAGAAGCACTATCGTCAATGAGCGAAGTTAAATCTTAACTACTTATGCTGCATGGTCATATTTTTATATTTTAAAATTACCCAGCAAAAATTATTGCTAGCTGGAAGCATTTTTGTAAGGGAGACTACTAAATGGAATCACTTGAAATTGCGCTTTTATAATGCATGATTTTTGTTCGCGATGAGCGATGAGTTTCTGCCTCTATAAAATGCTTATATTAGTGCTGAAAATCATTAAAATTATCAGCACTAAAACTGAAAATATATAGTAAAAATGGTTCGATGTGGGTTGGCGGGGCTGATGGATTTATTAACGTTATGCTATTGCTGGGTATCGTCAAAATCTAATAAGTGTTTGTCCCTATTTGTTCGTGCTCTTTTGCAAACTTTAGTGTATTTGTGTGTTTTTAAATATGCAATGCATTGCTTTTAACAGCTTTTAGTGCTTCTAAATGTAGATTTTTGTTTGCTGGGTATATCTATTTGTACATATGCAAGGAATTTCATGCTCAATATTTTATTTAAAGCCTTTACTTTATTTTACCTGAAAATGGAAAAGTATCCATTTATCACGCTACTTGGAAGATATTTGTATTATTTAATGCAATAGCTCACATTGAGCGATCAAACTACCCACCAGAGTAAATAATATTAATGCAAATTTATTTAACTTGAATTTTTCTGTAATAATTTCATCAATATTTTTTTTGCTGTGATTTCTATAAAAATTATACAATAGCAAAACTAGAAGCTTAAATACTGTAAGTATTGATTACAATAACTACTCTATTTCTTTGTAATAACTTTTGACTTTAATCGCAAAACCACAATATATTTTTGATTTATTAATAAAAGGGATTTTTTTTTAATTATTTCATATAAAGTGTGAATCATTTTGAGGCATATTTTGATAAATAAAAATGTTAGCTTGATCGTATACGAGTATTCTCTATAATCATACACGCTCGTCAATAAGACACAATAGAACACAGTTAAAATATGTAAGTATGTAAATAAAATTTCATTTAGTAACATATAAGCTGCCAATAAAATACGTTATGTCACATTATTTCAAATAAATTCCAATGCATATAAAAACTCAGATAGAGTGATTCTACGTGCGGGTAGCGCCCCCCCCCGCAAACAGGAAAACCTAGCTACGCAAATGAACTGACCTGTCACATAGTATCTCAATTATGTCAATTGACCCTCTCCAATAAAAGCTTGATTTAAAAGTGACAGGTCCCTTTCATATAAATTTATAGAACTATAAATGGTCGCTATCACTCGCAAACTAGTTTTGTTGACAAGTTCCCCTAAGGGAAGACACTGTACCGTTAAGGTATTTTTCATAGTAAAATAACATATACTCAGCTTGTACCTGTGTAAAAATATTACCTTATAGTAAATCACCCTTTATTACTTTGAAAACCATTTTCATTTTATATCTAAAAAAAAGTTAAGTGCGGTTTTTTTAAAAAGGCATAGCAAACATTACAGTCATAGCTGGCAAATTTCTGTAATATTAATGATTTTATCTGCCGAATATTGGCGATTAATTTCAACAACGACTTTTATAAGCATTCTCGCAAAATGTGTCACAGTGTGACTGTGTGTTTAAGCCATACTTTTTCTCAATTACAATTATGAATAACTTTTTTTAAATACACAGCACAACAAAATGGATTTTTTTTGTATTGTTTAAATAAAATAACTGATCCTTATGTATTTTTATGTTCTGATTATGATGCTATCATAAGTTTTTAATTAGCAGCTATAGTTTTAAAGATATAGTGACATATATCGTTTGCATAATTTACATCACTTTTTATATTATTCGTTTAATATTTCACGAATAGTCCTCCAAACTTTGAGAAAAACATTAATCAATCATGGAGCTCATGTTTTGACTTTGATATTATTTTTAAACTTCTTAAGTTTTCTATGAGATTTTTGATGATCTGCAATAGCCACTGTGAAATGGGGACAGGAATGCAGAAAACGTTATTTTTTATAAAGAGAAGTAACACAATCAGGAATTTAATGCCTACCAGTTAATTAATTAATGTGTTACCTTCTTTGGGGATAGTGTAAAGAGAACAGATAGTAAGGTGGAAGAGAGATAGAAAGCTAAATTCATTTACAACCCTGCTATTGCGCGCTTCTTTTTGTAGAGTAGTATTGCAAGCCCCTCTGGTGTCAAGTAGAGGAATTCAGTTATTTAAGCTGTGTAGCCATTTTATTAGTTCTTTTATTTCGCCGACGGTTCTGCTACAATACCGACGAAGGAGGGTGCTGAGAACTGCATTAGGATATGCGATCAGTGATCAGTGATATGCCTTCATCACTTTAACAGTTCAACAACAACCAACACTATAACCCACCAATGCACTCGAGAAAAATGCATGATGTTGTTGCCTTGCCTGAAATTAGTCTTGAACTCAAGACCTCACGGTTTGTAGTCAAACGCGCCAACTACTCAGCCAACAGCACCCTCAATATTTTTTTGCTAGTAGCTGAAAAAGGCAGATTGGTTGGCAAGAACACCACCCCAAGACGGCGAGCCCCAGCCGGAGCATACGCCAGCATGCCAGCGCCGCCAAAAATCTGGCCGCATCAACACGTTTGTGTTCATTTTTCAACACCAGCTACTAAAAAAAGTTGTAAAAATCTGTCACGTATTTTCAACATCTACTAAAATGCTAGCACATGCTACATAACTGATCAAAGGAAATATCTATTGAATACGAAGCTCGGTAACAACATTGATTTATTATTCCGGTACAGTTAAATCAAAATAAAGTTGATACTGAAATAAGAAGAATCAAAGTTATTTCAAGTTGAAACAACATAAATTTGTTACTGAAATAACACAAAGAATCATGTTAGGTCCAAGTTATATCAAGTTAAAGGAACACGAATTTAATGTAGTCATTTTATTAACTATTTTACTTACGTGATGTGTATTTACACAGGCATTAGAAAAATTTGTGTTGCAGTTGGCTATCCCAGGCAGGATTGGAACTCAGGCTCATCGCCTGGTAGTCAACGCACTAACCGCTAACAGCCTCAAATATATCTTAGATATACACTAAATAAATACCATCATGCATTTAATTTTAATTCAACATGATTTAATTGATGCTTTAACATAAAATTTATTTGAAATTAAAGTTGTAGTCATGTTGACCAAAAATGAAATATAACGTTAAGAAATTTTTATTTTAACAGTGAAATGTATTAAATCAAAGAGATTTAAGCTTAGATTAATAATTTTTCGTTTAAATTAATATGAAACAATTGTAAATTTAAGTCAGCATCGTGAAATTTTCTCTGGTAATACGAAATTTGCCGGCTATTTGTCGGCTATTTGCATTTACATAACACAAACATCAAAATAAACAAAAACAAAACAACTACAAGTCACACAACTGAGCACATTAGTGCATTGTAGCTATGAACAAAGCAGATAAACAAAATTACACTTAAACAACTACGTAATTCTTTTAAATTTAATATGATTTCCAATCAGCATTGCGAATTGTTGATTCTAGTTTTTCTGTGTGTAGTTGTTGTTTTATATACAAGCCAACAACAATAGAGGATCTTGAAATCAATACTCAAATTTTGTTTTTTTAATTTTGTATTGAAAAGATCTTTCGTCTAAGTTTGGGTAACTTAGTGCACGCACTTACAGGAACAGACTGATTGAGTGCGAAAGCCACCAGTCAAAACAAACAGAAAAAAAGAGATAAAAAATATTTTTAATAAAGAAAATCACTTAAAAATCATTTAATTTATTGTCATTTGCATTATTTTGTTGTTACATTGCATATGCTTCACTGTCTGTGACATTTCACAACAACGTGCTTACTGAAAATAAAATCTTATCGAATTCACGAGAGTTAAAAATCCAACACAGTAAAAAGTTTAAAATATAAACATTCTATGATGAAATATAAATATTGTTAATATCATTGTCGTACTTTTTACATTCCACCTTAAATATATGACATGTTTTTTTTTTTGCTTTCAAGTAAAATATATTGTAAGTACATATATAGTAATTGCCACAAGCTGATTGTATTTTAATTATATAATATTTAATGTGAAAATGAAATGATAATGTATTTCATATACCTTTGCACTAACTATAAACGATACTCTACAGTGGGTAATACAGAATGCTAAAGAGGCTGATCCAGTTAGGTTTGAAAAGCAAAATTTAAACATGTATTTAGTGAAAAACAATGCTGGACAGGGATTGACATACTAAAATAGACTGCTTTCAGAAAACAGTTTAAAAACCATTTTGGAAATGCGTTCATTTGAGCGTAGAAATGTAATAAAATGATAAAATATTTCGCACATATTTCTAAAAAGTCTGGCAAATAAATTGGGGAGCAGCGGATGATCTGTGATTAAATTTTGCGATTGTTATATCAATGGGAAAAAATGATTTTCCCAATTCGTAGCTCACCAGATTTTATTTGCTTACTTCTATTTTACTCATGAGGAAAGAGTACAATTAAATTTAAAAAATTATAAATAAATATTATGGCGTATCTGTTATAAATATATAGTACTTATAAGCAATAATTGGATAGAATATCTAATTGCTAATAAGTAAATCGTATTTTTAGAAACCCACCAATTCTTTGTATTAAAAAAAATCAAACATATATTTTTACTAGAACATCACGTGTTTTAATTGTAGGGAAATTGTAATACTTTATCTGAGTTAATTTTATATTCAACAACAATTAAATGTATTAAAATTTATTCATAAGAGTTCTAGGAGGAAGCAAATTAACATATAATCTCACGTGACTTGCTCCTAACTAATAGAGACTGGTTCGAATTCCATCATATTATATTAAACGAAGATATAATATTAACGAACTAGTGCTGTGTGAGTTAATGTAATCAGACGTGGGGCGGGAAGCAATTATATTTCCCCATTGAAAACAAATAGTAAAAAAACGGGCTCATAAATTTTTATTAATAATAAATATTATATATTTTATACAAAGTATAATTTTACTTCTTATCATTGAGAAAAGAGAACCTATCACAAAATTAGTCACGGATGCGGTTCCCTACACAGAAAAAATTAAGTTTCGTTTTTGATAACAAAAATCCCGGTATTAAATTTTTTTTCAAATTTCCTGTGATAAAAAACTAAAAATTTTTTAATCATATAATCGAAATATTTGAACTAATAAAACATTTTATCAATAACTTAAAATTATTTCAATAAACTTTACTTCAAATTTAAATAAGTTTTTATACTCTTTCAACACCAAGAGAAAAAAGATCTTACTCTCAATTTTATTATGAAATTAATTCCATCAAAGTTTTCGAGTTTTTGCATGTGGTGGTCTTTATTTAAGATAATGCGACATGGCCTCTTCTGTTGAAAGTTCGAATGCTACTAAGTAAAAGTTGTTCACTAGTTGTTCACTTTGCAACTCATTTTCCTCAGTACGAGTATGTCTTTACAACTGACACAACTTTCCTGCTGGATAATTATTCAGTTCAACAGCTCTAAGTTGGGCTATTTTGCAAAGCTTTTAGCTAGTTGCACATATACTTGACATCAAGTCTTGATCCTGATTTTTTCTACATTGAAAGAATTTTCTGTGAATTTCTACTTTAATGAAAAACTCAATTGAAATTCAACCAATGTGACCCTTCGTTGTATTAATGAAAGTTTCGATAAAATTGTTTTGATGAAAATTTAAAAAAGTTATGAAATATGTAATTTTATTGATCCAATATAATGATTTTGCTAAACTACTAAAGATATTTCATTAGTTTGACGAAATTATTTAATTATTTTATTGAAATTAATTTACAATTTCATTATTTTATTGATCTAATGTAATGAATTCGCTAAACTAATGAAAATATTTAACTATTTTAACGAAATTAATCTATTATTTTAACGAAATTATATCATTATTTTAATGAAATTATTTCATTGTTTTATGAAAATATTTCATTATTTTAATGAAATTATTTCATTAATGAAATAATTTCATTAATGAGCTTATTTCATTTATTAAATTAGTTCATTGCTAAGTAGGCATATTAACTTAAACTGCTTTACTAACTATTTTAATTTATTAACAATTCAATGCTACCACTACAGACGATATACAGACACCAATTACACATCAGAAGAATTTTTAAGTTCACAGTATCGAACTCAGACTTTTGATTTTCATCAATGCTCTATAGGCAACGCCTTAAATACCTCAACCAACATTACTAATAAGAAAGAGTACAACAACAGCTGCAATCTGCTGACAACTGACAGGGGTGTGTTTTATTGAAAAAAGCTATATGAGATTTATTTCAACAATCTTTAAGAAATGCAATTCAATTTTTCTTCGAAACTATGAAATATATTTCATTGAAATTGCTGCATCCAAAAAAACTAAAACTATTTAATTTTGAAGAGTATATATTTAAAGATTTTTAAGTATCAATTACAATAGTTTGGCAAATAATTACACAATCTTGTTGTTTAAAACAATTTGATTTTGAAGACTATTTGATTTTGAAGGCTTTTAAGTATCAATTAAAATATTATGTTAACAAATAACAAAATCTTAAAAATATTCTGACGAAACTATAAAAGCTAATGAAGCAATTTCAACGTTATTCTTTTAGTGTACTACTTTTATTATACCGACTCTTATGAAAATTAGCATGCACACTGAGTTCCCATGGCAATTCAATTCGGAACTAAGTTTCACGCATTCTAAAGATTTGTACTTTATTTAGCTGCCGTGCGAGTGCGATACTTGGATACACAGAAAAAATTATCATCAGTTGTTTTCAATTAAAGGTATTGTTTGATATAGTAACGAAATTTAATTAAGCTATTAATTGATTTAACTATTTTCTTAATTTATTACGTTATTATTATTGAGCTCGAGGTCCTTTTATAATTCGTTTAATAAATTTATTTCGATATTTCGCTTAACAGTTTGTTAGCATCGTCAGAAAAATGAGCAAAAAGTTATTTTAATATAATTAGTTTTTTGTTTTAGTTTTAAACTATTTTTTATGACGATGCTAGCAAAAGCGAAATATCGAAGTAAATTTATAAAACAAATTATAAAAGGACCTCGAGCTCAATAATAATAACGTAATAAATTATGAAAATAATTGAATTAATTGTAGCTTAATTAAATTGCAAACAAATCGGAATAATAATTATTTTCTTAATTAAAAATTAGGAAATAAATACAAAATTTTCAATTAACTTGCTAATAGATTTTTAATTAATATTTTATTAAAATAAAAATTTATGCAATCAACTATTTGATTGAATTAATTAAGTTAAAAAAAATCCTCTTGTGCAATTTCTCCAATACCGACAATTGGTACCATCATTCGTTTTAGTGATAGATGCAAAATTAACAATTTTTTGATTGTTTCAACTATTTTAGTAATTAAAACCATTTTCTACTTTTTTCTGTGTAGATTTTGAGAATAATAGGGACGAAAAAAAATTTGAGCAAACAAAATTTTGAAAAGATCGGTTAAGCCTATTAAAAGTTATTAGTGGGATATACGTCTGAACATACACATATCATCCATAGGGACGATATCGTATTTAATATATTCGAAATTTTGTGCGAACAAAAAGAAATATATCAATATAAGCTCAGCCGTTTTGATGCTAAGGTGTCACAGCCAGCATTGATACACACCACAAACTTATAAAATGGAGCATTATTTTTTGAAACGGACAACCCAAACATTGTTTTCCGAAATTCCTAGATATTTGGCATAAAAGTAGTTCTAGTATTTGTCAAGTTATCGAGTGCGAAAGTGTTGCGTTCTTAAAAAAAATTTTTTTGAATGATTGTTTCGAACTAGAAAAAAATAAAACAAGAAAATTAAAATATGTGATTCTTACAGTTTAACCTTCTAGCGCTTCGGTGTATGTGCCTTTTGTGACCATTTTTTAAAAAGGGGCAATAAACTACCCTTCGTCGGCGGGATAGCAGGCTAAAATATCCTACAAAAAACTTCCTTATAAAATTTTATTATACGTTTTTTAAGACAGCAAGTTTCTAAATTCATCTGGAACGCCAGAAATCAGAAAAGACCCTAAAATGTACTTGAGAGTTAATTTTGTATATATTCACAATTGCCTTTTAATGATTTCTGGCGTTCCAGTTGAGTTTAGAAATTTATTGTTATCAAATTTTCAGTATAAATTAGATAATTTCTAACAAATCTTTAGTCCCTACGTAATATATGAATAGCCCATAATACCTTTAGTTATATTCGATGACTAAACTCGTTTTCGAATATCAATTATTTCAATAAAACGACAACAGGATTTCGAAAAAGTTTATATATTGCACATTGAAGTTCTTAAAGTGTCTAATAATTATTTACTCCCGTTTGTATCTACAGCAATGAATGTGAAGTGCTACAAAAAACCCCATTGTGTTTTTATTTTCAAAGAAGTATGTCTCCTACATTTCTAAAATTTTTTACTTCAAAAGACATAAAAAAAGGCACCAAATGCTTGCTTATTCTTATGGAAGGGAAAAGGGTGCTGCACATATTAAAAAGCAAAAAAAAACCTGGTGAGCTTGCAGAATTCTTTAGCACTTAAAAAGGTACAAGTTCAAGATTTCAGAATTTTTAATGAGTTTGTACTGAAAGATTATGCAAATTGCAACTTTATATATTTAAACACATTTTTATGATTTCATTGTTAGTTTGTTAAAAAAAAATCGCAAAAAAATAAAATGAATAATTATAATGAAATAATTATAATGAAATCAAATGACTACACATACGGCTTAGGAAAGGTAATGAGCCTACTTTTATGACAGAACGCAAACACCACAGTCGCTGCAACACTGGTCTTAAATTAACAGAAAGCACGCAATAGCAGAGTTGTAAAAGAACTAAGTTTTTTATCTTTATCACCATTCACCATCTGTTCTCTCTACTCTCTCCCTTTCACAGAGACGGTAACGCATTAAATTATTAATTAACTAGTAGGCATTAAGTGCCTAATAAACAATTGCAATCCAATATTTTTTCAATGTTTAAAAGGCCACAGTTTTCTAAAAAAAAAAGAATAAAAGCAAATATTAAGCTCCATGGCCAACAACCAATACCCATAAAAGAAATCACCCTTTACATAAAAACTTTCCATCCTATTGCACAAATAAGATCAGAAAAGCTTTTCAAATTGCAGAATTTCATCAGATTTTTTAATAAAAAAAATTTTTATTTTATTTGTGTTTGTATAAATAATTGTACTCTTATTTTCGTAGATGTCTGTCTGTCTGTCTGCTTTACTAATGTAAAAATGTAAGTGCTTCTTATCTTATCTGCTTTTGCTGAAATTTAATTGCACAGTGATATTCATACATAAGGTATGCACTTTTATGACAGAACGCAAATACTTAAACTATTTGGAAAAATAATAATTTAATTTGTTGAAATTTGAATACAATAGAAGAAAAAAATAAATAAGGAGTAGGTTTTCAAAAATAAACGGTGCTTGAATGCATACAATCACTGGTATTTCAAAAAACAGCAATGATAGTAGAAGTAAACAGCAAGAAAATATATAGATGTATTTGCAAATGCGAATACTAATAGAGGAAGATTTTTGAATGAAGGGTTTTAAGGTATAGTCAGACTAAGGAAATATTAGACAAAATACAGTATACAACACAAAAAAAATGCATGGTTCTAAAAACTGATTCTGGCAAAGGACACCAAAATATATACACATTTTAGGTATAATATGTATTTACGCCGCGGGAAAGATTTCTTTTTATATATAAGGACATTCTACAAAAATTCATAAAATTCTACTACATTTGTTCAAGTTCTATTTTGAACTTGATCGCCAGAAATTATTCAAAACTTAAAATGTGTTTAAGGATTAATTTCGTATTTTTTCACATTTTGTAGTCGGCATAGAAAATCTTGTAAGCCTTACGTTTAAGTTGTAAGATGTGTTCAGCATTTTTATGTAAAACACCACGAAGAACATTTTTAAACGAATTAAAAAAGGAGAAAGGTTATTAATTCGTCATGTATATTTTATGTATATATGTTCCTTCAAAACTCCGCCATTTATGAGCCAATTTCGCATTTATTCCTCTTTATTTAAAACGATGTACTTGAAGATTGGTCCCATTGAAATAGGAGCAGGGTCACACCAACGCAGGAAAAATTATTACCAAAAAGTTTTCAAAGAGTTTGTCTAAAAATAAATTTCCTTTTCAATAAATGTTCTTTACTGTATCAATGAATTTTTTGCTTGTCTTCTATTTAAGGCGCTAGCACCAAAAACAACAACAAAAACCCATTTTCTATGTCGTAAAAACACAACCCCGATGACTACATATACACAAATAAAATCAACAACAACAATTATAGCAAAAGGAGTGTGATTGTACCAAGTTTGTTTACCGAATATTTTTGAATGAATAAATTCGATAATGCTGTTGCGTTAATTCCCATTAATTTTTTTAGAGTCTTTAGATAAATATTCAGAGTTGGACACATCTAAAAAAGTGAAATGGAAATCGATCGATTGAAATCGGTGCAGATATCAAAAACAAATTCTGCTGAAAGATGATTTATTACGTTTTTTATTGTTTTGCATCGAAAAAAATATTCGAATAACATGTTCTAAGCCTTGAAAACATTAAAAGGAGCAAATAATTCATCCTTTAGTAGAATTTGTTTTTGAAATCGGCGGCGATTTCAAATCGAAGGATTTCCATCACATACCATAATGACTTAGACAAAAATTGTTTTCCATATATTACAAAAAATCAAATAAATATGTTTATTTGAATCAGTAAAATATTTCCCTTAGTATTTGTAAGTTTGTTTAGACAAATTGTTTTATAAATTCAGACAAAAATATTGATTGACAGAAACTCCAGTAAATATTTTTGTTTGATTTAGTAAATTATTTTGTATAGCATTTGTAAATATTTTTAGACAAATTGTTTTAAAGATTTGAACAAATTGTTTATAGAAAATAAGGATTTTTTTCAATCAAATTTTTAAAACAATTTTTGTCTATATTCATAATTTATTTGTAGGTCTGTTTCTAGACAAAATATTTACTGGTTCATTGAATTTCTTTACTGAAAATTAAATTAAGTTTTTTCTATTCATAAGAAGTAAATAAATAATGCCTTTCAACTACTTCTACTCAACCGAATCCTATTAAACTTTGCACACACATTAAGCTTTTGTTTGAACACTACATGAAGACTAAAACAATGAGTAGTGGCGCTTCTATGCAAAGTAAATCTTCTGTTTCAACAAGCTCTGCTATAAGTATTTTTATGAAACTTTGTATACACATTTAGTTATCGTTACAATACACAGTGGGGAGTTTTGCTAAATAAATGGTAATATATCTGGAAGCTCTAAACTGCTGATTGCATTTATTTAAAAATTTTAACATCTTTAGAGCAGGAGTCAAGTTTTACAACGCGTGCCTTGTTGGCCTTCTGTTTTAAGCACGAGACGAATTACAGCGGGCCAAAAAAAGACTACCCGGGACTCCAAAAATATTATGAAGCTTGTAACCTTTTTAAATGTTATCCGATTTTAAGAATTTAAAGCGCTTTGAGTTCAGCTATAAAATACAAAGAAATAATATCCTGACATGTGTTTCTCATAGATTATGAGATACTTGACTTGAAAACAAACAAAAATGTTTTTTTATTTGACTATAACTTTTTAGTTTACAGTTGGATTTCAAATTAAAGTCAGCATTCGACTCTTAATAAAATTCTAAGTAAAACTATAAAAAAAAATTTTTTTAATATCTGATTTCTTGAAGTCAGAAAAAGGCTAAAAATTTAAAATTTTGAAATTGCCCTGAAAAAAAACATGTTTTAAAAAAAAGTAGCTTCATTATTTTAAAATTTATAAAAAAATTTAGTTTAACACATTCACTCTTTAATCACATATCGCAAAAAATCAGTTCATTGACAATGTGCTAAGTGCCAATAATTTTGTATTTTGGACATGTACTCTACATTCAGCAAAGGCAGAAAATTGTAAATTTTTTGTGTTTAAAGGCCTATAAATAATAGTAATGGCAGATTTTGAAAATTCAAACAACAATACAAGCACATTTTCTGAAAAAAGTCCAAATTTATGAAAAATAAAGAATTAAATTAACAAAAAATTAGATTTTCATACCACACACATACACTGCAAATAAAATATTGGTATATCTAACCAATTTCAAAGGTTGCGCAAATTTCAAAGGTTGCGTTAAACCATAAAATACAGTAAAAATCAACCAATGGAATTGTAGTTTAGTTGATAGTGTGCGCAACTACTAACCGTAAGTGTGCTGTAAGTGTGTTTGTAAAAAAAATTTTTTTTAGGTTTGTAATTTTTTGGTCTTGAACTTAGGTGCTCACAATTTTGTTCGTGTTTATCAATCGGACGCATTTACTGTCTCAGATAAGTCATCTTGTTAAATGACGATAGCACCAAAGTATTCATAGACATGTAGTGACTTGCTGCACTTACATATAGTAATTTTTGTAAAATAACTATTTTCGTTATTAATATTTTAAATTGGTAATTTTAACTATAAAAATTTGGTAGTTTTAACCACAAAAATTGTGAAAAAGTAAGTTATTAATTTTAACCATCAAAATAATATTAATTTTCAGACATCACTATTCCCAATTTTCCCAATTTATATTTTACAATTCAGGACAATATAGGCCAACTATAATCTTACAAACTATTAACATTCCGTAAAATTTAATATTTCGGTCTAGAACTTAGATTCTCATGTTTACGAACCCAACGCCTTTACCACCTCAACTAAGTCATCTTGTTGGATAACGATAGCAAAAAGTAAGCATAAACATGAAATGACTTGCAACTTTACAAATTTATTTTAACAAACTCAAATTTTTATTTTATAAAAATTGCAACAACAATTTACATTAGTTCAAATATTTAAATTGGCTAGATTTAAATAGCTATAATTTTTTTTAAGAGTATACACGTACAAATTAAACGTTTTTTGTTGTATGGACATTGCGATTTTTATCAATTGGGTTCGATCACTTACTTACAAATAAAATCGACAAGAAAGAAAAAAAATTGTGCAAATAATTTTGTAATCTTAGGCATAAAATTCTTTCGTGCTTTTAATCGAGAACTAGGAAATTTATTTAAAACGAATTTTATCCAACGTAGTCTATACAGTTTAAGGTTTGCAATAGAGAAAATTTTCGGCTGGCAAACATATCCATTAAGGGTGCAAGTTTTTTTTAGTTCAAAGGTTACTTAAAATTTTCAATGTGTAAATATATATGACTAGGACTTTATACACAAGTTCTAGACTCAAATTAAACTTTATAAATCGTTTAAAACTCAAAATTTATTAAAAGATTAATTTCGTACTAATTCAGAAGTAGTACTCGTCATAGCAAATCGTGTAAGCCTTATGTTTAAGTTATAAGATGTGTTTAGAATTTATCTGTAGAACACCACGAGAAATATTTATGTAGAATCTGATAGCCTATTGTATCTCCACTGAAAGGAAAGTTGCTTGCCAATTATTTAAGAAACAAACAAAAAGATCCATATCACAAAGAGTTATAGGTTTAAACTGTTCTACAAAACTGCTCCGCGTAGTGTTTAAAAAAATTTTATTTTGTTGTAAAGTCATATTAGTAACCGCAATTTCTTAGCAAATGTTTATTCAATCTTACTTGATATGTGCGAGATAAAACGTTGTACAAAAAAATAATATTGATGACGAATGGGCACTTCCACGGAAAAGTTCCTTTTTCATAACATCACGCCAACAAGCAAATACGATTTTATTTCAGAACCATGCAGCGCGATTTTTACGCTTTCTTTAAAACGCAACCTTAATTGCTTATTGGCGTGATGTTACGAAAATGGTGACTATCTGTGGAAAATCCCATATGCAGGATATATTATGTATTAGATAAACTTGTTTCGTCAAATACTTTCCCAGTGTGACCAAAACATTAGGCTATACTAGTAATAACCGGTTCAAAGTTTTCTTAAGTTGATAGAACAAATAAATATGTACATACTCGTAGGTATTTTCTAAAACACCTATTTATTAGTGACAAACAAACTCTCTTGGTTAAACACAAGCAAGGCATTATTTTATGGACAACAAACACAGTGGTCTTTAAACTGTCACAAAATGCTGACACAGTAGGTAGTTAAACTATAACACTGAATTTTATGGCAATGCTATATGATAATAAAGTATTTGGTTCTCTATTTTTTTCTTATAACGGGCAAGTTATTCGATCCACCAACCAAATGCCAGAATATATATCAAATTCAATTGTGTGAGAGTGTGTTTGTAGACTTGTGTTGAGAAAAATGTTATGCTGAAGCAGGGATGGCAAATGAAATTTTAGAATTGTACCAATTGATGTCCAAAATTGTACTTAATTGGACTTAATTGTACTAAAACAGATTTTAGAGACCAAAAACATGTATTAAGTATATAAAATATATTACTGGCGCCTAATGCTCCAGTGGGAGTTAAGGGAATATATATATATATATATATATATATATATATATATATATATATATATATATATATATATATATATATATATATATATATATATATATATATATATATATATATATATATATATATATATATATATATATATATATATATATATATACATATACATACATACATACGTATATAGCACTATATGTCGCAAACAGGAAAGCGTGCATAAGTCGGATTTAGCAATTACAATTTCTAATCGAAAAAACGTATTAATTTGGATATGCTAGATATTGGAAGGTAGAAGGATATATTCTCAATAAAGTTCGAAATATTGCAAATAAATTTATAAAATTTTTTTTTTCTACTTTAATACTCATATGTATCATTATCTGCACGGGCTTTAAATTGCAGAGACTAAGTTTTGTGAGCTTGCCTTACCTGACCACTTTAAATATTACTCCTTTTAAGTCGAACTTTGTTCTCAATACTTTGCCAAATTTAAATTTAATTCAGAGATAAAATGTTTCATATGTACGAATGGACGAAAGCGATAAAATATGTTGTCAAAATAAAAGAGCTACAATAAGGGGATTTTCTAAGAAATGAAAATATTATTAAATGTACTATATATGTATACTATTGTACTTTTAAAGTCCCAATTGTACCAAAAATGGTACAATTTTACCACTTTTGCCAGCCCTGTGCTGAAGTTAATTGAATCGTACCAATACAGACCCATTAGGTTTTAAAACAAGAAAATTGTTTTCTTTCTTCTTTTTTTTCAAAGTGTAAAATGCATTTTAGTTAATGTGCGTGTGCGCATGTGTTTGTTGGTTGTTGTTGAAAGAAAACAACAACTGAAATGTAGTGGAAAATTCCACTGGCAAAAATGATTGTTTCTACTCATTTGGGTCTCTTGGAGTTAGTTTATTCATTTTGTAGGTGAGAGTGAATGAGTAATAAAACAAAGTGGGATTAGGAAATGAATTATGTATGTACTTTTTTCTTAATGAAATTTTGGGAGTGTAGCTGAATATTTGTTTGCTAGTGAAATTGGAAAATTTTTATTTCGGATTATTTATGTAGTATGTATATCGAATTTGTGACTACAACAAATTCGACTTCGATATACATAATCCGGGTGTTAATATTATTAAATTGGTTCTGAAAAGGAAATTTCAAAATTAATGGCCTTATTTCGTAAATTGCAACGCTAAGCACTGAACAATTTCATATGCATTTAGTTTTTGTAATTTGAAATTATTCCATGCAAAATTTATCAACGAGCGAACGTTGCGTTTTACAAAATATTATCATGAATTGTTAATTAGAAATAAAAAAAATTTATTTACAGGAAGTTTAATTTTAGTTTTGTACAAGTTTTCAAAAAGTGCAATCAATCATTTAGGCCGACTCATTTGTTATTTTTTGTATAAAGCTCCAATACTAACACCAAGAGTATATTTTCTATGATGTTTTATTTCAAATGATCGAATACTTTTGATTTGTTTGGCAGTTTGTTCTTGTTTTTTTATTAAATATATTTTATTATCTTTATTACTTTGACGATGACTAAAACACTGGGAATATGTCTGGTGCCAATAATAATATTAAATCAAAATTAGATCAAAATTGATAAAAGAAAATTAGCAAATTTATCATATCAATATTTTTGCACAATTTAAAATGGAAACTTGTAGCAATAGAAGAGAGTTAAAGCCAGTGCTCTTACTCATTTTTCATTGAAGGAACTTATAAGAAATTTGTTTCCTCTCGGACCACCATGCTAAGTTATTTATGAAGTAAGCCTCAATAGAATGTTGGGCGATGTGCACCTTCTAAAATGTTGCTAAAGAGCCCTATTTTAGAGCACCTGACAATTCACCAGCGAAGTACATTAACCCAGTGATATTAAATTTGAGTCATGTGTTATATAATCTCATACTACCGTCCCTATCACATTAATAAAAAACTAATCAATCTATCAATCAAATTATCAATTAATTACGAAATTTTACAAACCTCCAAGAAAGAAAATGAGTAAACTTACACCTTAACAACGTTAAGCAAAGAATGATAGCAAAACGTTTAGTTAAGTATTACCAAATTTTTTATTAAACTGGCGTGTTAGTGACGACATTTATACTTTAATAGTTGTAATGGTCATGAACTACATATTAAAAGTTCAATTAAGAGATTTCTTGTGAAAAGTGTGAGCAATTGTATAACGGCAACAACAATAACAATTTTTTGTGGTCTGTAATTAGAGTTTGCTAAATGGCGATGTGTTTTTATTCCCATAAATCGGGAAAATGTATCTTTAGTTTCCAGGAATCCGGGAATAGCCTATCTATATTAATTATATTTAATTCGAATTGTATTATATATTTTTAACCGACTTAAAAAAATGGGGAGGCTATTTTTTTTTAATCGATTTAAAATTTTTTATTTGAAAGTATGTACTTCCAGATTGATTCCGTTGAAAAGTGGGCAGGGTCACGCCCATACAAGTAAATACACATTCCTTTTGCAACTACTTCTACTTAATTGATCTGCTGAAACTTTGCACACACATTTAGATTCAGTGAAAATATTATATCATTATTAAAAAAGTGGGCAGTGCCACGCCCATGCTATTACTAATAAACCTATTCTTCTGAAACTTTGCATACACACTTAGTTATCGTTACAATACAACATTATGGTTAGAAAATGTGGCAGGGCCACGGCCATGAAAAGTACATATTAATCTTAACTACTTCTACACCCAACATAAAATGATAGGTAGGTAGATCTAACTGATTTAAGTAGTTAAAGTTGTAAGTCATTTCATGTCCACTTTGTGCTATCGTTATTGAACAAGATGACTTAGCTGAGATGGTAGAGGCGCCCGGTTTACAAACATGAGTAAATTTGTGGGAACCTAAGTTCAAGACAAATAAAAAAAATTACAAAGAAAAAAAAATTTTGTTTAAGAAACAGAATTACTGCTTAAGACTTGGCAGGCATCGAAGCTGCGGTTAGTAGTTTTACACACTATAAACTAAACTACAATTTTATTGATTGATTTTTACTGTATTTTATGCGTTGGTGCAATTCCAACCAATGAACTTGGTTAGATTTACCAATAAATTTTTATTTTTATATTTTTTTGAGATAACCGATTCTTATGAAACTTCGCACACACAATTAGTTCTCGTGAAAGTACAACATTATGATTAAAAATGTGGTTAGTGCCACGCCTATTTTGTAGTAGGCTTTTTGTGCAATAATTATTGTGTTTGTTATTGATAGTTTTTGGAAAACTTGTATTGTATGTATTAAAGGGTATACTTCCAGATTGCCTATACGCCTTATTTGTGGTATTTTTTTTTTTGAAGAACTATTAATAAAAACGACCTCAAAATATTAAATTGGTTGAGCAGCAAAATAAAATCAGTTATTTTAGATATATAAATTTTAATTTAAAAGTAACAACTTAAGTGTTTTTCCGGAAATCCCCACAAAAAAAAAACCTTGGAAATTGCGAAGTGAACACGAGACCCTCTATATGTCAATGTACACTAGAACAGAAATAGTTTTGCTATTTTTGTGACTGTTGCTAAACAGCAGTCACCTGCAATTCAATATTACTAAACTAGAGACGAATATTGCTTACGTACGATGAAGCATGATAGTGAGTAATTCGTTCCTTTATTCACGAGACCATAAAAAATATTATTGTGTACAAAAATAACATAAGGGAGCATGAATGGAGCTTTTCGAAGAAGTGTCGTGACTGAAAAAAATTATTTTTTTTTGGCTCTCAGAACTTCCTTTTTTATGGCATATTGTGGGTAGAGGGCTACAAATGAAAAGGTGTAATAAGACTTTAAAGACGGCACATTTACCGCTTCTCCTAATGATTTTTATTTAATTTTAAACCATAGTAAATTTAAAAGCTAGTGTTTTCGTTTATTCGTTGTAGCATTTTTAGTTTTTATCCGATTTCGGTTTATTATGGCTTGAATTTTTTCTTATATCGAATGAACTATTCAATAAAATTGTAATCTTAATAATTTAAACTTACATTAATTCAAATATTGAACTTAAGCCGAAATAATAACTTTCAAATTAAAATTGTAAAAGTAAAGGGTTTGCTATTATTTGTTTTACAAAACAGCTTCTAAAATGAAAGCAGCGTCAAAAAATTTATAAAATTTTAGCTTGCATCCAGTATAACTCAATGATATATTATTCGATCAAAGCAACTATTCAACTCATGCCTTAAAAACCTTTCAAACAAGATATAATTTAGTTTAAACTAGCTTGCCTTTGACTCTGCATGACGCTGTAAAGATAAATATACATGAAAATATATATAGATGTGCCGATATCTGGACAATGGCCGAAATGAAAAAAATATACATATATTTTGTGTTCAGCAAATCTTAGTTACCTTAAAAAATGCAATACCACATTTAAGAATTCCGAAAAAAAATTTTGTAAGGCAGCGAGAGTTGAATAATAAATAGCGTAGCCGGCTAACATTGATTTTGAGTTATTAAAACTAGATTGCTCCATTTCAAAACCTCTTCATGAAAGTAAAAATTTACGGCATATCATGGACCAATGTCGATCTTTTTTTATGCACAACAACCTAACTTCTATATTGATTCCATAAATTTTTAGCAATAACGAACTGAAGTGTATGGCTAATAACATCAGCTTTAAAATGGTGAATCTTGAAATTTGATATTTAAAATTAGAGAAATTACACACTCAGTATATATCAAGGAAAATTTAAAAAATTTTAACAAGATTTTATAGCAAATTAGCTAACTTATTATGAGATGTTAGTTGAAGATTTTAAAATTGTTTATGTGACTTTTAGTCAACAAAATTGATTTTAAAAAAATAAAATTTTTTAAATTTAAGAACTGTTACGACTTAAGTTTAACGATTAATAAAATCGTTCCAACTAATAATTACTGGATTTCTAAATGAACTTAAGAATTATATCTATAGTTATAATTTCAATCAGAAGCCTGGGAGTCAAATCAAAATTTGAATATATTAAATTTGTACGTGTTATTTGCTTCAAACCCTAACATTTTCCATAATTAAAATTGATTTTACGGTTCGATTTACTTACATAAGTAGATATTTTGCTTAACAATTTAAAATTTATGAAACTTTTAGAAAAAAAAATAACAATTTCTAGATATTTTAGATAAATCTATACTAAAATATAATTAGTGCATAAAAAACGTTTCTAATCTTTCACCATTCAAAAAAAGATATTCAATGGAAAATTTTTGAATTTTTTGTTTCTACTTGGCTCAGTTACATTGTCTCTTTCTCTCTACAACGACATATGCCACCCTAAAAAAAACATTTGTTTTAAACACAGTACTCTTCAATAAGTGAAGCATTTTTGTAAAAACGAAATGCTTAACAAAAATTTTATATAATATTTTTTTCTATGATTATACATTAACAAAAAAGCTAATTAATACAAATTAATACTTTTATCAATTTCTCTTTGTTGTCACAGCAACTAAAATAACTTTGAAAATTATAACAAATTTGCACATAAGTATGTGCACATATATTTTATTTTTTCTTCTAGTTTCAATAATTATTAAATTAATTAATTAACTATTTCAACTTACACTATATTCTGGCGCAGCCAAAGGCGTACGGGAATCACTTTTGTGGAAACTCATGTTGCCGGCTTAATGTTTCCTTCCTCTTCCTCCGGATGAGATTATTTTTTTCCAATAGGTGGTAAGAAGAGATTTTAAAGCGCCTTTTAAACTATAAACTGAAGTTCGAGAAACTTCCAAACAGTTCAAGTAATTTTGTCTATTTTTTAACACACTTTTATCAGCAACAACAACTAACAATGCAAATATTGCAAGTTGTTTGATTTAAGTAAATTATAAACTATTTTTTTTTTTATAATTAATAAATGAAATTGCAGTAAATTTGAAAATAAAATTATTTACTCAATTTCTTTTTAAAAATTAAACTATTTGCTGTGAATTAACTAAACTTTAAAATAGTTTCAGTTACGAATAAAATTTTAAAATAATAACTGTTACAATTTAATATTCGTTTAAGTTGGGATCTGTTGCAATAATAAAGAAAAGAGACAACCGCACTATTTGCAATACAAAGCAAGAATGCCAACATTGCCATTCTATTGCACGACCGTAACCCTCAAATACAGTAGAAAAACGTTCACATCAGACTTTAGCAGCACTGGATACACAGTTTGGAAACAATACGGCAAGCACACTAAACAACCGACCGACTGACAGACAAACCAACCTACCAAACAATAGACAGTCGTTTTAGGCAGCCAGCCAAACAAACAGTATGTACGGAATATAAGTAAATAATGTATAAACTCCAAGTGTAGAGTGCTCGTGAGTATCTGTGTGTGTGTGTGTGAGAGTGTGTGCTGGTTTTCATGGAAATTGTGTGCGTTTTACAGTGAAAGATATACAAACACACATTCTCGGATTGTCATTCTTGAAAGCTGTATTTCTCAAACTGTTTGGTTGCAATCTTAAAACAAATTATGAATGCTGTTTCCTCTTTGCGTTTGTAGTTGGTATTTTTTTTATTTTGTAATGACTTTTTGGTCTTGGATGCATGAGACCTGCAAAAGATATCTTGATGGTATGCTTGAGACATTTGCTTAGGGCGAGTATGTTTAGAGTAACTAATACAAATATCCCGCAGGATTATTAATATTGACGAAATTCTTTTGACCAAGTTATAAGAATTTTTTGGATAAATAGCAATATCGAATACACGCTTGTTGTCTAAATCTTTTGTTTTTAGGCTCAAGAACATACATGCACTTATACATGTATGGGTATTATTCAATTAACATCGTATAAAAGTAAAAAAAAGAACGCATGGTGTCATGGGACACCGCATTGGAACGACCTTCGGCCAACCCACTATCGGCGTTGGCCATCATATTACTTATACGTTAAAGACTTTTGCTCCGAACATATTAGATATAGGCAATTTCTTCACATATATTTTCGGAAATAAAAATTCATAAAAAACTGTACGCTTATTATATCGTTAAAATTGTTTAAACATAACAGGATTACTATAAATAGTAAAGATATAAATATTATAAAACTAAGTTTAGTACAGTTTTCATGCAGGTAAATGAAATGCTTCTGAAAACTTGACTATTTAAAAAATAATATGCACTTCTGGCCACATTTTAGAGCAAGCGGCAACAATTAAAAGCCAAATTGATTATGTTAAATATGTCTAATATAATTTTTAGTGAAATTTGGATAACTCGATGAGCGTTTTTCTCTCAAGCCACTAATATCGAATTTCGTTAAAAAATACAACATTTTCGTCCAATGCTGGATGCAGCGTGCATTCTTTAATCGATTTAAAATTTCAAATGCAGTCATGCTTCAAAACTACTGTTTTGAAATATTCAGGCATGTTCTATATTCAATGTGGAATAAAAGTATTCGAAAAATATTAACTATAATAAAATGAAATAATCTGTATTTTTTGTTATATATTTATAAACTTTACATCAAGTTTAAATTCAGTGAAAACGGATAATATTTGTAACAGTTATGAGTCCGGCAAGATTGTTCATGCCCGAGGTAGTCAATTTTGACAACGTGTATTTCAATAGGATTGTCCAAATTTTCACAGTTATAAAGATTAGATCCTACTCTATGACTTTTACATACATTGTTTTATAATCGGATCGCAAGCTTCAAAGATACACTTTATTACCATTTTTTCAATAGGAGCCACTGTGCATCATAAGGCGTTGACTTTTGGTCTTATGCCCCATCTTTGATCGGCCACCTTCGGCCGACAGCTTCGGCCGGCCACGTTTTGTCGGTATGTCAGACGCCAACTCATCTTTATCGCCCTTCGTCACACAACTCGTTTACACCGGACCCGGCTGCATGACCCCCACCAGAAATGAAAGTTATAGCTTAAAATCAAAATTTTCAACTACCTTGATAGCAACAAGTAAACGAAGATAGTAATTTCAACTTCTAAATGGAAAAAGAAGATAGTCCTTTAACAAAAACCAACTATCGCCAGGAAGATACTTCGGCGATACTTAAGCTATGCTTAGAATTTAGCGCCGAGACACCTGTTGCTTACCCAAGACTCCTTCATTTAGCAAAGGCACTAACTATTATCCAAGACACAAACCTTGTCCAAGGATTCTCAAAAGCTTGGACAAAAATCTCCCCGAAATCCCTGAATCTACTCAAAATCCCAGAACTTCCCCGGAAAACATTGCCAACCCCGAAAACAGCGAAAACACCAAAGCGACAACACTGAGTTTTTAAGGAATTTAACCTTAGCACCGGCCTCTTGCCTTCGTTTTGAATTGACGTTACATGCATTTCTTACCAGCATTCGTTATAAGTATTTTATCATTAAATTTTTTTTACCCCCCAGCATAGAAAACGTTTATAAGCTGCATATCATACCATAAAAAACTTCGCTGAAAAATTGAAATATGAAATTTGTTATTTTAAAATTTTAAAATATGTTATGAATGAGCAATTGTCTGTAGATTGTGGAAGCATAACAGTCTCGTCAGAATAAGATTTTTTGCCATATCAAAGCATAACATTTTTGTCATTCGTCGTTATCTATCTAAGGACGATATGATTTTTATATTATTTCACCTCGTTCTAATTAAATAGAACTCCTTTACATCGAAACCAAAGAATTAATAAATAAAACAGGTTGTTTTAAGCTTTTTACTTTTATTCTGCATACCATTTTTCATGTAGTCTTAATTTTTCCCTATAATATTATTGGATCTCTGTTCTAGTAAATTTAGTCCTTTAAAACCCCAAACAATAAGAAGAACATAAAAATCAGATATTAGAAACTACAACAACAAAATCCATAAATATAGACAAGTCACGATGAAATATTTTATAAAAATTTCTTCAGGAAACTTGTTTTTGTTGCTTATTGCAAATGCGTGAATATTATGCACATAAAAAACTAAATTTCATTTTCAGTAAAGTGTTTCAATAAATTAGTAAATATTTTGTGTAGAAACGGACCAACAAACAAATTTGTAAATATAGACAAAAATGTCTTCGCAATTTCATTGAAAACACCCGGTTTTTTTCAGTAAAAAGTTTTCCAAATCTATAAAACAATTTGTCTAAAAATATTTATAAGCTCTAAACAATACAATTTACTGAAACAACTAGAAATATTTACTGGATTTTCTGTAATATATGAAATAATAATTTTATCTGAATTTATGAAACAAGTTGTCTAAACAGACTTACAAATTCTAAGCAAAAGAGTTTACTAATTGAAAAAAAAATATTTACTGGATTTTTTGTAATATATAAAACAAACCTTTTGTCTGAGTCAGTAACAATCTTTTTTTTTTTAATACTTTTTAGTTTTAAATAATAACCTCATCATCTATTAAGCATTTATGAAATTTCGCTATGTTAAATGTGTTCAACTCTGTATGTTTATCTAAAGACTGTCAAAAAATGAATGAGAATTAATGCAGCATTATTAACGAATTGATTCACTCAGAAATCCTGAGTAAAAAATTTTTATAATTTCTGCTTTAATCGGTTAATCGCTCGATTAATTAATCGAAGTTTTGGCTTAATCGGTTAATAATCGGTTAATTTCTGTATTAACCGGTTAACCGATTAATGAAGTTTTTTCATAAATCGAGTAATTTTCGAATATAAAATTGCATAAATTATCTATTATTTTGAATTTATTAGTAAAAAAATCAATAACATAACAAACATAACAATTCTTGAACTTAATCAAGCAAAAAAAAATATGTATTCATTTAAAAGATAAACAATTTTGTGATATCGTTGGCAGTTATTTCAATAGTTTAAGGAGATCTTCTAAAACAATCTTTCAGAAAAATAATTTCTTTAGTTTTGATATATCACGGCTTGAAAAAATCTTTTCATTTATCGTAGATGTTGAAGAAATCGAAAGCAATCCATAACACAGAACATCTAGTTTCTCAGTCGTTTTCCTGGATTTCTCTAAACTTATAAAATTATAGTCCTGTTTTATTTTTTATTTTTTATTTTTTTCAAATTCTTAACACTTCTAATTGTTTCGGTTAATTCTGTTAAAACATTTCTTGTATTACTATCGATAATGCTGGCAGAGCTCAGCGAAAAAAAGTTTATTTCCGAATTCCTTAGTTTAAGTTTTTGTACTGTATTTTAAAACACTGTTGCTAGAAGGAAATATTCCTGAGTGGAGGTATAAACTAATTGAATTTGTCTGTCATTAAATCTAATCCTTAGATTTTTAATGAAATCGTTGGCAACAGTATTATTAGATTTTATAAGACTATTAAACAAAAACTTCATACATAATTCCCTTAAGTTCAATTAGAGTAGCAGAGTCTTTAATAAATTCTTTTATAGCCACGTCCAAAGATTTTAATATTTTACTTAAATTAAAATCACTGAACACACTTATTTGTTTGTATGAAAAAAAATTTCTAAACAAATACATTTTGTATATGAGACGAAACAAATAATTAAACACAAAATAATATAATAATACTACAAAATACGAAAAAAAATTTGTTGCATCGGTTAATCGGTTAATCGACTTAAATTAATCGGTTTAACCGTTAATCGAAAAAAGGCAATTTTCAATTAACCGGTCATTTAATCGGGTAGTAATTAACCGGTTAACAGATTAACGGTTAACCGAATGAATACCCTAGTATGTTGTCATAGGGGTTGTTTTATTACGACACAGAAAACTGTTCTTTGTTGTTGTAGGATTTTCCTCCTAAATAAAAGTCAAACAATAAAGTCACTGATTCATTAAAGAACATTTACTGAAAACTAAATTTTTTTAGACAAACTTTTGTTTGAAAAAATTTTGGAGATAGTTTTTTCTGTGAGTGGTAAAGAAAATTACTAAAAAACTATCTGAAATTTCACTTTATACCAATTTTTCCACACCAGCTGCTGCCTTGTCCACCTATTGTGAAGTTAGTCTTGGTTAGTTTTATGATGTCTTCCAACATATCTTGATATCTGTACCTTGCCGAAATAAAATCTTCCTCTTTCTTTGATAAATTTTTAAGTAGATTCATCATATTTTCGATAAAATGCTCTTCTCTATTTTGTAATTTTTAATTGTATTGGTAATTGCTGGTACAGAGACAGTTTGAAATATGTGGATATAAAAGAGGAATATCTCAATTTTTTTTATATCGGGTTTTTAAAGTTTTTTGGTAACCAATTCTAAATACACCCTCCTTAAAGAACCAAGTAAAAAAAAGTAGTTAAAAAAAAATTTATTTAAGTGTTTTATTTTTTAAGAAATTTTTTCTTCTCTCTAAAATAACGAAAATTCGAGATACGCCTTTTCTATATACAACCATCCAACTGGAATCCACCGATATTAATGGATATGTATTTTCCTTTTCCAAAAAATTTTATATATTAAACTGAATATTTCCATAAAATATTAATTGCAGTTTGTGACTCTCTGTAAAGTATAATTATTAACAAACATACACACTACACTATATATTTTATGACTGAAACAATACAATGTTCATTATGTATGTATACTAAATAAAAACGACTACGAACACACTACATTACATACTAGTAAGCATGAAATATGAAATGAAAAACAGTCGACGCTAGTAGTTTGTAGACGCTGGCATACTACACTGCACCCCTCCAACTATGTTACACAGTCAGACAAACAATGCAGTAATACAAACAATTATATGTGTTGTTGTTGTTGTTTTTTTTTTGCTTTTTCTCTGCTTTTTGTATATTCTATCATTGTTTTTATCTTTTTTTATTTATTTCATATACTTGAGTTTTTTTTTTTGTTGCTTTTTAAATTTTATTTTATTTTTGGTATTTACTTTCAGCCCCTATTAACCCTTAGCGCCCTTATCATGATATGCCTGTAACCGACGCCTGTGTTCGACTACATTTTAATGAATAATGCCCATAATGCATTTCCAGCTACTACAAGTACTAATAGTTAGGACCATTAGACGTTTTTATTAGTTGTTTATTTTTTTATTAATTTATTTTTTGTTAGACTGCTTCTTAAAATATTTAGAAATTTATACATATTGTGAAAATAGCAGTACATACTTACATACATACTTATATAGATGTTTCTATTTTTTTGCAATGTTCAAACATTTTCGAAACAGTCGTTTTATTGTTTCGTTTCTGTTTACAATATGAATTAATATTTCTAGATATTGTTAGTTAGAATTTTAGTATGTCATGTAACGACATGGTCTCTTATCTAATTTGTGCATTTTATAGCATTTCAGTACTTCCTTGCTTCTTAAATTAGATATTTTAATATGTGTTATTTAAAATTTACTTAAAATTATCTTTTTTGGTCTCTTCAATTTACTGATAACACAACCATATGTTGAATTAGATCATATGCCGGTGTGCTGCCAGGGAAGGGAAAAACTAATAAGATATCTTAAATCTATAAAGGGCAATATACACAGTCAACATGCTTGACAAGCGTAGTAATAGTATGTGTGAAATTTCGTTAGTATTAGTGACACCGACGACGATTGATGGAAAATCTACTTGGTTTTGATTTTTCGTCAAGCACACGTACACGAATCTGACATCAAGCTGACTGATTATTATTATTAGTATTATGCCCTTAATGCTTTTGATAGAAGAAAATTTGAAATTGACACCTACTGTTTTATGTGACATCGGATTTGACAGTTAGCAGTTGTTTTGGGGTTAGTTTGTGTTTATAATTCATAATGAATAGACAAACTTCCGGAATTCGAAAAACTCCTTGAGCATTACGTGATTTAGAGATGAAGTAAACTTTTAGTTGAATGTCTATTACATAAAACAAAATTGCAGCAATTGGAGTAAAACAAATCACAAGCCATTGTTGAAGATCTGGTGCTTCTAAAAAAGATTAGATAGTGTTGTTGTGTTGTGCTTTATGCGCAGGTATGTAATGTCGCAGGATTTTAAATCGTAACGATTGAAGTTTACATTTTTATACCGTAATTGATTAAAGACCGTGCCTGGTTTTTGTAACATGTGAGGAATTTCCGCATGGAAAAAAAATTTATTTTGCTTATTATCCTATTTTTTGCAGGACGATTCATAGAATAATAGTTTGATTATTATATGAATTACCCTGCTATCCTAATCAAAGTACAACAACATCAATTATTTTCTCTCTCATACTCTGTTTCTCAGAATGGTAATAATATTTTCGATGCGAGAATTCCTGTGCCTGGTTTCTGAACAGCTGCTGCTGTTCTAAATTATTCCTATGATTATAACTGTTGTTATATTTCTATTATTCTAGTCAATTTACAATAAATATTTTTGATTTGGAAAAAATCTGTTTGTACTGTGCACTATGGCTTACAAACATACATTGTGCAGCCAAAAATTAATTGGAGTAGATAGAGAGTTGATATTTTGCATAGAGCATTGTCACGCTTACTCACCATCTAAAGATTAAAAGGATGATCATAGTAAGAAATGAGAATAACACTGTACAACAAAATCAGATTCTTTTAAACAATTCTAACAGCAGGTTCTGGCAGAGGGCAGCATAAACTATACACGTGTTTTTGGCAGTTTGAAATTTCACATCTGGGATTCATTTTAGGAGGAGTTAATTTAGTGCTGAATGCATCTTATAAACGCAAAGAAAAACATGGTTGAGGCCACCATAATCGAAGAGCAACATGCTATGATTGAATACATCGTTCAAAATAACTATATATATTTGGCTCAAAATAACCATATATGGTGCAAAATAACCATGTATGGTTCAAAATAAACATATATATGGTTCAAAATAACTATAAATGTGTATGGTTTTAAATAACTATATATGTATATGGTCTAAATAATCATATATATGTTCTTTTTTAATCATATTTTGATTAAAAAATTGGCAGCATTAAAAAAATTATATTTTTAACTAAAATCAAAAATAAAATTTTTAAATGGGCCGTTTGTTGAAACTAAAATAAAAAAAAATTAATTTTTCATTTTATGTATTATTTATTTTCACATTCATATTTTTTGACACATGTTTGTTTTATTTATTGATTTTTAGAATTGATCTGTTTTATTTTCTTTTAATTTAATAAACTTTTTTCTTTGGTTTTTTCTTTTTTCAAACTATGCGCACATAAAAACAAACCAATAGCTTGCAATTAAGAAACGAAACTCAAACAAAAGCAATCAACAACCAAGGGTGAGTAAATTTTTTTTTTTTTGGAAGCAGGCGCCTATGTCGGATTTATAGCCATAGCTTGATTGGAAACAAACTGCTTTAAAATAGTGTGGCTTTTGTTATAGTTTAATGGTTAAGAATAAGACTAAGTTGCATTTTTAAATATACTATGCTTGCAGTCATAATTCTTTTAACGATATATATTGTTAAATTGCAACCATGTTTTCATTTTTATGAATGCTAATAATTTTGTGATTAAATGTAAACATTAATTAAGGCTCACAATCATTTAAAACAATAATAATTTATTTGCCCCTCTTCACAAAAAGATACAAGGTACCATCTTTTCCACTTCCGATTCCAAACGGAATAGAACTTAGGTTGTCTGACAGAGCAAAGTACCTGGGTATATACCTGGACTCGAAAATGTCATGGCACCATAATGTCCAGACAAGGACAAATAAGGCCGCGGTGGCCATATACGCATGCAAAAGAGCCATTGGGAAGAACTGGGGAATAAATTCCAGGAATTCACAATGGATCTTCAACATGGTAATAAAGCCCATACTTACATATGGCACGCTAGTATGGTGGACTGCATTAGGTAAGATCACGTACTGTCGTATCATCAAAGAGATCCTGCGTACATCAACTTTGATGATCTTAGGCGCTCCACGCACCACTCCATCAAAAGCACTTCTCACAATGATGCACTGACTGTCAGCGGACCTCCTAGTCAGGCAGCTGGCGATGAACTCTGCGATCAGGCTTGAGGCAGCAGGTGCATGGAAAAACGCACCCAAGGGACACGCCAACATTTTGGAACTCCCAAACGGCCTGCCGGAAAAGATTGATTACTGCGCACCAATTTCTCTACCCGATAAAGGATTTACCGTGACGCTCTCGGGCACGTCCTTACCTCGTCAGGGGGACGTGCTGCAGATCTATACGGACGGATCCAAATAGGACTTTGGAGTGGGTGGCGGCGTCTTCATTCCCCGTTATCAACAGATAACAAAGTTTAAGGTACAGGATAGATGTAACGTGCTGCACGCTGATATATCAGCCATAAACATAGCAGCTAGCTGCATGAGGTACTTTAGGATATACAATAGCAAAGCTGTGATCTAGTCTCTTTTGGGTATTTATACTACATCCAACTTTGTGCCTGAATGCCGGATGTCTCTAAACGATATAGCGAGACATTCAAACCTAGAGATGCTCTGGGTCGCAGGGCACAGCAACGAGTCAAACGCACACTTGTGGCGGTAATTACAAGACACTGTTTTATAGGTGCGCATTCTAGGAGATTGAATCTACCGTATAGCGACTTCTGAAGAAGTTGTCACAATGAGGAGAACTAAGAGAATGTAGAGCACCGCCTCTGTCTCTGCCCCGCTCTCTCTCTCTCTCTCTCTCTCTCTGAGCAAAGGGTGGCTTCACTGGGCAGCCCGCTGCTGAAGGATCTAGTAGCTTTATCAAACTGCGACATTAGACGGATAAGTTCGTTCATCCGATCGTTGGGTTGGTTCAGCATTGAACCGAATGGGGAAATGTAGAAGAGGTTGTACCCACCTTCACGTCCCCGCTTCAGGTAATACAACGGGACACATAAGGACCCAAGTAGGCTGGTTTTAACCTTTAAACTGACAACCTGTGCAACCTAGCCTATTTGCCAAAACCAAAAACTATATTGGGAAATATGACTTTGTTGACGCATTCATGCCACAACCATATCTTTTCTCTGCGTGTACTTTAAACGTAAGGCTTACAAAATTTATTATGCCGAGTACTAATTGTGAATAAGTACAAAATTAACCCTTAACAACATCTTGAATTTTGAATGATTTCTAACGTTCAAGTAAAGCCTGGAGCTTGGGAGTATTTGAAGGCATATAGTAGAATTTAATTGCAAAAATGAGTTGTCATTACTGAACAGTATACTTTTCAGCCACAAACTACATACCGTCTGAATTACTTTACAGTAGTTGAACAATTACTTACTAGTAACTAAAAAAAGCCATTTATTTCCTTATTGGCAGAGTAGTAGTGTATCTCCTTATCATACAGACGATAAACAGTTCAACGCCTGTGGAAGCTAAATGGATGTTGTTTAATTGTGTTCATATTTTAAGCCCATAACAAAATAGTTGTGCAGTGAGTAAAACACTTGGCATAAAATAACACAATAACTGAAAACGGCATGAGTTCAATGCTTAGCAGAGATATTTAATTTTTATTGTGTTTTGTGTATTCAATGCCTTTTAAATATTAAAATTTATAGCTTGTTATTTGTAATCAAATGTGGTAAGTACTTGCCTCTGATGACATCGCCATGTTAAAGTAATTGGTTAAATGTCAAAGTAGAAGTAGTGAAGGGTATGTATATTAGCCTTATAACTCATTATTTTGCCATGAAAATTTTTCCTGGGATATTAGACCGATATATTGCCGAATATTCAATTAAAAATTGCATTTTTATTTTTATATCTATCGGTCCAAGCAGTAAAATCAGCTCATTTTTAGCTTGATATCCTCTCGAAATGATTATCACATTTAAGAGGAGCAAGTATGAGGAGATGATTTGCCAACCGATTTAAAAGATATATTAACCTTATTTGACCACGTTTAATTTGTTGGGGGTTGAAATAATATTGAAAAATGTCTCAAATAATAAATTTAATGCTTATTTGAGCACTTTAAATATTCCTGATTTTAAGTCGAACTTAATTCTCAATACTTCACAAAATTTATATATAATTCGAATAAAAAGTCGCATAGTTATGCGTCGACGAATATTATAATATATTTTCTCACATAAAAGAGCTGCAATAAGGGGACTTTCTAAAAATATGGGAAAAATATTAATAGTACTAAATAAGCCGTTGTTGTTTCATTGTATCTTTAAAGTCTGGTTTATACCAAAAATGGCCCAATTGTACCAAAATTTTCCATCCCTGGTGCATTGCAATGGAAATTTTTTACTCTATTAATTTTTTTGTTACACTTAAAAGTTATCTCCCACGAACGGATTTTGTTTAGTATTTGTGTAAATAAGCATTCAATATCACTTGTATCTTGCTAATCTTATTACCAAACACTTACATTAAAGTTCAGTTCACAAAGATTTGTAAAAATGTGCTCAAGAAAAAAAAGGCCGCCTATCGGTAATTGATATTCAAAGGAAAATTTTAAAATTCCTGATAATGTACTGCACAGAAAATATTAAATTAGTCATCTGTTGAAGGCGTTTTAATTAATAAACCAAAAAATAAAATTCACACTTTATCAACATACTTACATACATATGTATATGCACATTAGGGTGGCCCTTAAAAAATAGTGTTAAAATATTCGGTCTCACCCCCTCAGGGACATGAGAATAGCTAAGAAACTAATACATTGCATAAACCAATTCAAAGATGGATTGAAAATAAATTTTTATAACGAGCGTTAATATATTAAGATACTTTTCTAACTTTTGGAAGAGGTAGTTCAATTTAATTACAAAAAACATCACTAAACAAATTGGAATAAAATTACCTTTGAGCCGTTCTAACAATGGTTTCGGCATTATGTAGCTCATAATAATGAAAAATAATTTTTTTTTTATCCAAAATTGGAAAAAAAATTTACACATATGAGTAATCCATATGGTCGGGTGTGACCATTTTACAGACATTTTTTGTTATAAGTCGAGAATATAAAATTTTTTACTTAAAAAAAAAACGTTGCGGCTTCCAAGGACATTAAGCTTAAAGTCGTTGAATAACGAGTAGACACTGATAGAACACGATTTCTGCTCAGAATGGTCGTCAGAAAGCTGCGACGGGTGTGACCTAACAAATCTTAGTTTTAAAGAATTATGGCTTTCAGTATAAATTCTGTTAAACAACAATTTTGGTATCGATATCTGTTCAAAGTTTTTAATTTTATTATGTATTTAACTTTTGACAAAAAATTATTTTTCTTATAAAAAAAATCCATTTTTAAATTGAGACGGGTGTGACCGACGGGTGTGACATAGTTCGAAAATTTAAAAACTTCGGAGAAACAAAACTTTATATTGATTTAGTTAATATAAATAATAAAAAGATAAACTTATAAGAAAATAATTGGACAATAAATTATTTTCTATCCGTTCTATTATAGACAGCAGAATACTCTAGATGAATATTTTTTAAATTCAATAAAAAGCTAAAAAGTATATTTTTTTCAGAGTTAACAGTTTTCATTAATAATGAGAAAGGAAATAAAAGAAAATCTGAAATAAATGTTAAACATACAAAGAGCGAGAGCAAAATTTGTCTTGCATGATCATTTAAAAGTTCCTCAAATTGATTAAAAAATATTAAATATTGCATTTTTTTTATTTTTTCTATAATTTGCATTCTCTAAAAAACATCAATTGAGAGATTTTTATTAAAAATGAGAATATTATTTTTTTCCTTTGCTTAGGGCCGTTTTACGTGGAATCACTCATATATAAAAAATCGAAAATGGCGAAAACTTACAATTTTGATTTACTGATCATAAAGCCACTCATACTAGAAATAAAATGAACTTTATTTCATGAAGAGCGATGGATAAATATTGATTTTGTTAATAATAAATTGAAGTTACCTATTTTGCTAAAATTGCGAATATTTACACTGTACAACAAATCAATTTTTTTAATAACAAGGTTTTAATAACTGCTATAACAACTGATAAATACTTACGTGCATTGGCGTTTTGAAATCTTACATCTGGGATTTTTTTATGGGGAGTTAAAGTCTGTAGCTTTTTTATGAAATATAACGGCAACTCTGTGCATTTTGTTGTTGGATTTTACAAAAAAGGCACAATATTTTGCATTTGCTCTTTCGCAAGACCATTTGCAGCAAACCGTGTGAACACCGCCATTAAAACAAAGTTATCCATACACCGAAAAAATCCATATAACCATGCAGGAAAAAGTTCCTATATCTTACGAAATATTTCGTAAATTCGCACTACGAAGTTCTTTCATAAAATATACGAAGTGTACGAAAATAATTAAAAAATAAAAGTAAAAAAATTGTGTGGCTCATTCGAGGCATGAACTAGCAATCTTCATATTTCAAGGCAAATACTCTAACACTGAGCCACTTTCTACTTTATTTTATAAAAGCTAAAAGTTTATTTTATTTACTTGCATCGGAAAAATATGTCAATTATAAAAAAATTATAATATATTTGTTATTTCAAATATATTTTTTAACAAGCAAATATGCTTACGAAAGGTTTTCTTTACTTTCGTAAACTCAAAAAAATATTGCCTAATTTTTTTTCGTAATATGTACGAAAGTTTTGTATACGAGAGTATTACACGAAAAAAGTAACTACGAAAGTTTTTTTTCGCTAAACGTTGCATGGATTATTTTAAGTGTAGAATTTAAAATTTCAACTGTTTTTGTAGTTAGGAGACCATAACACATGAACAAAATACAGTGGTTCTCCTTGGCATTTTTCTTGTTGCATAGTGTTGTAATACATCGATTCACCAAAATTACAGCAACCGTAATAAATCAAATTATGTTATCGTACTGTGTTTCATTTAAACTATTTTTACTTGTTAAAATGACGGTTTTGTGAGATATTTATTTAATTTAAGAAATGTAGTTCGATTCTTCTGTTTTTCATAATTTTGAAGAGGTAATAAGCAGTAGAATTTGGGCATGGTAGATCTCAAACGAATTGTTTGTGGTTCCAGAAAATGAAAAAGCTAAGGAAATCGTGAGTTTTGAAAATTTCGGTTGGATTTATGCAATTCAAACATTTTTAATCTCTTTAACAAATTACTGTGTGTTTATTCATTTTAGAACTATTTTTATATATCTAGGGGTAAGGCAAAAATTTAAAAACTTTTTTCATGGGCTTCCCTAATGCTCAGACAGACTTACGTCATTTACGTGTGAGCTTAGACAAATATGTATGTTATTCTAAATATTTATCTTATCGTTTCAAATTTATTTGTCTTTGAAATTGCTGTAAATAAAATTTGCAATGAATAGTGAAAATAAATATTTTATAAATCTATGAATCAAATTTCTCTGCGTTCCAAATAGTACAATACATTACTTTTAACAAAAATATTATGAGGCATGCATGTTGTTTGAAAGTGAAGGCATTAATTTTATTTATTTTTAACCACCGACCAAGAAAGAGCAGAGTTACAAGTTTGTAGTGTGGACCGGCTGGACCGATTGTGATACAGTTTTTTTTTTATAGGTGACTTGATCGAGAGTGCTGTTAGCTATGTTTGAAGAAAATTGGTCTAGCCGTTTGTAAGTTTTCGTTTTTAGTTGTATCCTTTTGAATCTGTGTGTCTGTGGCACCGTAGCTCTCAAACGGCTAGACCGATTTAAATTCTGGGGGTTATTATGTATTTCGATGCATATACCTTATGCATTTAGCCTTATCGTAAATAAATATTCACATAGCCATTTTCGCACGTGTGAGCAGTTGGTATCATGAATAAAATGTGTTGTGAAAATTTCCGAATGTTTACATTTTTAAACTCAGAAAAAACGTCTTTTTTAAATTGTTCGTTTTCAGAAAACTTCACACAAATGTTTTTAAAACCAGCACAGAAAGAATTATCACCAACCAATTTTCAAACAAAAGTTTGTTTAAAAATAAATGTTATTTTCAGTAAATGTTTTTTACATAATCAATAAATTGGTTGTGTTACTCTTATTTAGGACGCAAACACCAAAAACAAAAACAAAAACTGTGTAGTAAAAACAACACCGATTACGACATACACACAAATAACAACAACAACAATGATAGCAAAAGGAATGCGATTGTACCAAGTTTGTTTACTGAAGATTTTCGAGTGAATCAATTCGTTAATATCGTTACGTTAATTCTCATTCATTTTTTTAGAGTCTTTAGATAAACATTCAGACTTGAACACATTTAACAAACTGAAATTTCATAAATGCTTATTGGATGATGATGATGATGATGATCCAGACAAAAATTTTGTTTGATATATTACAAAAAATCCAGTAAATATTTTTGTTTTATTAAGTAAACTATTTTGTTTAATATTTCTTAGTATTTTTAAACTAATTGTCTTATAAATTCAGACAAAAATACTGTTTGATATTTTTCAGAAAATCCAGTAAATCTTTTTGTTTGATTTAGTAAATTGTTTTGTTTACAATTTGTACATATTTTTCGACAAATTGTTTTATAGATTTAAACAATATGTTCACAAAAAAAACAACGTTCATGATAAGAAATCCAAGTCCATTCGAGCAAACAATTTTATTCGGATATTTTCACATGTGGAATTCATGATAATGTGTTTCGAAAACGTGTTCCTTCGAATCGAAATACATAATAATCGGCCAGATTTTTTTTTTGTTTGAAAGGTGACTTGATTTAAGATCTGAACAAGTTATTACCCATGGCGTAGCGTTACGTAATATGTGAATAGCCCTTAACTATGGCCGTTACTACAACAAATACTAAAAGTTTATCGTATATAAATAATTCATATATGAATAATTCCATTTAGCCGGGTGTGACCATTTTACACACATTTTTTTGCTATAAATCAAGAATATAAAATTTTTTACTTAAAAAAAAACGTTGCGGCTCGCAAGGACATTAAGCTTACAGTCGTTGAATAACAGGTAGACGCTGATAGAACACGATTTCTGCTCAGAATAGAAGTCAGAAAGCTGAGACGGCTGTGACCTTACAAATCTTATTTTTAAAGAATTATAACTTTCGGTATAAATTCTGTAAATTTTTGACTATAAGGTACACAATAATTTTGGTATAGATATCTGTTCAAAGTGTTTTTAATTGTAGTATGTATTTACTCTTTGACAAAAAATTATTTTTCTTATACAAAAGCTATTTTTAAAATGAGACGGGTGTGACCGACGGGTGTGACCGACAGGTGTGACCGACGGGTGTGACCGACGGGTGTGACCGACGGGTGTGACCGACGGGTGTGACCGACGGGTGTGACCGACGGGTGTGACCTAGTACGAATATTTAAAAAATTTGGAAAACTAAAACTTTTTATTGATTTAATTAATACAAATAATATAAAGATAAACTTATAAGAAAATAATAAGGCATTAAATTATTTGCTATCCGTTCTACTACAGACAGCAGAATACTATAGCTGAATATTTTTTTTAATTCAATAAAAAGCAAAAAAAAAAGAATATTCTTTTCAGGGATAACGGTTTTTATTAATAATGAGAAAGGTAATGAAAGAAAATCTGAAATAAATTCAATAAAAAGCTAAAAAGTATATTTTTTCAGAGTTAACGGTTTTCATTAATAATGAGAAAGGAAATAAAAGAAAATCTGAAATAAATATTAAACATACAAAGAGCGAGAGCAAAATTTGTCTTGCATGATCATTTAAAAGTGCCTCAAATTGATTAAAAAATATTAAATATTGCATTTTTTTTATTTTTTCTATAATTTTCATTCTCTAAAAAACATCAATTGAGAGATTTTTATTAAAAATGAGAATATTATTTTTTTCCTTTGCTTAGGGCCGTTTTACGTGGAATCACTCATATATAAAAAATCGAAAATGAAGAAAACTTACAATTTTGATTTACTGATCATAAAGCCACTTATACTAGAAATAAAATGAACTTTATTTCATGAAGAGCGATGGATAAATATTGATTTTGTTAATAATAAATTGAAGTTACCTATTTTGCTAAAATTGCGAATATTTACACTGTACAACAAATCAATTTTTTTAATAACAAGGTTTTAATAACTGCTATAACAACTGATAAATACTTACGTGCATTGGCGTTTTGAAATCTTACATCTGGGATTTTTTTATGGGGAGTTAAAGTCTGTAGCTTTTTTATGAAATATAACGGCAACTCTGTGCATTTTGTTGTTGGATTTTACAAAAAAGGCACAATATTTTGCATTTGCTCTTTCGCAAGACCATTTGCAGCAAACCGTGTGAACACCGCCATTAAAACAAAGTTATCCATACACCGAAAACATCCATATAACCATGCAGGAAAAAGTTCCTATATCTTACGAAATATTTCGTAAATTCGCACTACGAACTTCTTTCATAAAATATACGAAATGTACGAAAATAATTAAAAAATAAAAGTAAAAAATTTTGTGGCTCATTCGAGGCACGAACTAGCAATCTTCATATTTCAAGGCAAATACTCTAACACTGAGCCACTTTCTACTTTATTTTATAAAAGCTAAAAGTATATTTTATTTACTTGCATCAGAAAAATATGTCAATTATAAAAAATTTCTAATATATTTTTTATTTCAAATATATTTTTTAACAAGCAAATATGCTTACGAAAGGTTTTCTTTACTTTCGTAAACTCAAAAAAATATTGCCTAATTTTTTTTCGTAATATGTACGAAAGTTTTGTATACGAGAGTATTACACGAAAAAAGTAACTACGAAAGTTTTTTTTCGCTAAACGTTGCATGGATTATTTTAAGTGTAGAATTTAAAATTTCAACTGTTTTTGTAGTTAGGAGACCATAACACATGAACAAAATACAGTGGTTCTCCTTGGCATTTTTCTTGTTGCATAGTGTTGTAATACATCGATTCACCAAAATTACAGCAACCGTAATAAATCAAATTATGTTATCGTACTGTGTTTCATTTAAACTATTTTTACTTGTTAAAATGACGGTTTTGTGAGATATTTATTTAATTTAAGAAATGTAGTTCGATTCTTCTGTTTTTCATAATTTTGAAGAGGTAATAAGCAGTAGAATTTGGGCATGGTAGATCTCAAACGAATTGTTTGTGGTTCCAGAAAATGAAAAAGCTAAGGAAATCGTGAGTTTTGAAAATTTCGGTTGGATTTATGCAATTCAAACATTTTTAATCTCTTTAACAAATTACTGTGTGTTTATTCATTTTAGAACTATTTTTATATATCTAGGGGTAAGGCAAAAATTTAAAAACTTTTTTCATGGGCTTCCCTAATGCTCAGACAGACTTACGTCATTTACGTGTGAGCTTAGACAAATATGTATGTTATTCTAAATATTTATCTTATCGTTTCAAATTTATTTGTCTTTGAAATTGCTGTAAATAAAATTTGCAATGAATAGTGAAAATAAATATTTTATAAATCTATGAATCAAATTTCTCTGCGTTCCAAATAGTACAATACATTACTTTTAACAAAAATATTATGAGGCATGCATGTTGTTTGAAAGTGAAGGCATTAATTTTATTTATTTTTAACCACCGACCAAGAAAGAGCAGAGTTACAAGTTTGTAGTGTGGACCGGCTGGACCGATTGTGATACAGTTTTTTTTTTATAGGTGACTTGATCGAGAGTGCTGTTAGCTATGTTTGAAGAAAATTGGTCTAGCCGTTTGTAAGTTTTCGTTTTTAGTTGTATCCTTTTGAATCTGTGTGTCTGTGGCACCGTAGCTCTCAAACGGCTAGACCGATTTAAATTCTGGGGGTTATTATGTATTTCGATGCATATACCTTATGCATTTAGCCTTATCGTAAATAAATATTCACATAGCCATTTTCGCACGTGTGAGCAGTTGGTATCATGAATAAAATGTGTTGTGAAAATTTCCGAATGTTTACATTTTTAAACTCAGAAAAAACGTCTTTTTTAAATTGTTCGTTTTCAGAAAACTTCACACAAATGTTTTTAAAACCAGCACAGAAAGAATTATCACCAACCAATTTTCAAACAAAAGTTTGTTTAAAAATAAATGTTATTTTCAGTAAATGTTTTTTACATAATCAATAAATTGGTTGTGTTACTCTTATTTAGGACGCAAACACCAAAAACAAAAACAAAAACTGTGTAGTAAAAACAACACCGATTACGACATACACACAAATAACAACAACAACAATGATAGCAAAAGGAATGCGATTGTACCAAGTTTGTTTACTGAAGATTTTCGAGTGAATCAATTCGTTAATATCGTTACGTTAATTCTCATTCATTTTTTTAGAGTCTTTAGATAAACATTCAGACTTGAACACATTTAACAAACTGAAATTTCATAAATGCTTATTGGATGATGATGATGATGATGATCCAGACAAAAATTTTGTTTGATATATTACAAAAAATCCAGTAAATATTTTTGTTTTATTAAGTAAACTATTTTGTTTAATATTTCTTAGTATTTTTAAACTAATTGTCTTATAAATTCAGACAAAAATACTGTTTGATATTTTTCAGAAAATCCAGTAAATCTTTTTGTTTGATTTAGTAAATTGTTTTGTTTACAATTTGTACATATTTTTCGACAAATTGTTTTATAGATTTAAACAATATGTTCACAAAAAAAACAACGTTCATGATAAGAAATCCAAGTCCATTCGAGCAAACAATTTTATTCGGATATTTTCACATGTGGAATTCATGATAATGTGTTTCGAAAACGTGTTCCTTCGAATCGAAATACATAATAATCGGCCAGATTTTTTTTTTGTTTGAAAGGTGACTTGATTTAAGATCTGAACAAGTTATTACCCATGGCGTAGCGTTACGTAATATGTGAATAGCCCTTAACTATGGCCGTTACTACAACAAATACTAAAAGTTTATCGTATATAAATAATTCATATATGAATAATTCCATTTAGCCGGGTGTGACCATTTTACACACATTTTTTTGCTATAAATCAAGAATATAAAATTTTTTACTTAAAAAAAACGTTGCGGCTCGCAAGGACATTAAGCTTACAGTCGTTGAATAACAGGTAGACGCTGATAGAACACGATTTCTGCTCAGAATAGAAGTCAGAAAGCTGAGACGGCTGTGACCTTACAAATCTTATTTTTAAAGAATTATAACTTTCGGTATAAATTCTGTAAATTTTTGACTATAAGGTACACAATAATTTTGGTATAGATATCTGTTCAAAGTGTTTTTAATTGTAGTATGTATTTACTCTTTGACAAAAAATTATTTTTCTTATACAAAAGCTATTTTTAAAATGAGACGGGTGTGACCGACGGGTGTGACCGACAGGTGTGACCGACGGGTGTGACCGACGGGTGTGACCGACGGGTGTGACCGACGGGTGTGACCGACGGGTGTGACCGACGGGTGTGACCTAGTACGAATATTTAAAAAATTTGGAAAACTAAAACTTTTTATTGATTTAATTAATACAAATAATATAAAGATAAACTTATAAGAAAATAATAAGGCATTAAATTATTTGCTATCCGTTCTACTACAGACAGCAGAATACTATAGCTGAATATTTTTTTTAATTCAATAAAAAGCAAAAAAAAAAGAATATTCTTTTCAGGGATAACGGTTTTTATTAATAATGAGAAAGGTAATGAAAGAAAATCTGAAATAAAAACTAAACATTCAAAGAAAGAGAGCAAAATGTTGCTTGCAAAAGTGCCTCAAATTGATTAAAAAATATAAAATAGTGTATTTTTGTATTTTTTCTATTATTGTCATTCTCTAAAAAACTTCAATTGAGAGATTTTTTATTAAAAATGAGAAAATCGTTTTATCCTTGCATAGGGCCGATTTACGTGGAATCACTCATATACATCAGCGAGAGGATATGCTGGAGGTTTATACCGGTGGTTCGAAGACAGGTGTTGGAGTAGGTGGTAGCTTCATTATTCCATACTTCCAACATGCGGTAAAACTTTTGGGGCATCATACAGGCAGATATATCAGCAGTCAAAAGATCAGTCAGTTTGTTAAGCTACAACAGGGTATTCGATCAGGACCATTACACGCTCTATTTGGTCTTCACACAAGATCTGAGTTGGTTAGGAAATGCCGGACATCCCTAAATTAGCATGAACAAAGCACAGAACTGAAAATTTCAATCAGAAGATTAATAGCTTTCAAAAAAGCATGTTACTGTATAATATTCGTTTAGCAAAATGTTAGTGCATTAACAATTAAACGTGTGATTTTCTTTCACATGAAAAAAAAGACTAAAATCGTAATAAAGTTTAAACGTAAATACATAAACATAAACGAGCATTATTTTACAAAGAATTATTATATGTATTCGATCAGTAAATTATATTCGTACATTAAATTATATTGAACTTTTGTGTCAGCATTTGAGAAAAATAACTTTCCATTCGAAAAAAGTAATTGAACGCATAACTTAAATTTAAACAATTTCTTTCGAAGATCTTTAATCATTTTAAATTGATTTTTGGTCACTACAACGACTTAAATTTTATTAAAGATATTTTTGCGCTTCTATTTGATGTGTCTATATTTTGATTGTCTGTCTGTCGGTGCAATAAATTAAAATCAATTTACGCAACGATTGCGTTTTTTTTTAAATTAGTATGCGACGTAATACGATACTCGATATTAAATCAAACTTGAATAAAATTGGTGTTTCTTTCTTATAATAAAACAAGTAATTTATTTATTGTTTGTGGAAAAATTTTCTCTATTTTAAGCATGTGTTTGATATTTAACAATATCAAGTTAAGTCTAGTTTGTTTAATTTATTGGGGCTACCAGGTTGTAGTCAAATCATAATATTTACATAGATCTTGCAAAAAAAAAAGAATGGACTCCAAAACATAGAAACTGATAGGCGGACGGAAGTAAAAAATAATTAGATGTAAAAAGAACAGGGGGAAAGTAATTGAATTATATTGAAATTACGATCGATATCGAATGCCGCAATTTTCCGCCATGACTGACTAGCAGTATACCGTTTCATATGAAATATAAATTTTCCAAAGTGGTCTATAAATTATGGAGTTCGGAGGACATAAACATAAAAATTAATGGATAGAGATAAGAACTATAACTTTTTAATCGTTGACAAATGTATGTTGCAGAGTTGCATTTTTGAAATTTTTTGACGTGTAAAATTTTTATTTGAATTCCCAATAATTTGAATTCCCAATAATGTGATTTGGGTGTCGTGACGTTGGAATATCTAAATTTAAATTTTCCATGAACGATTTGGTAATTGTCCAAACTGCTCAGGGATTGTGTGAGTATGTCAAAAAGCAATATACACCAGGGGAATATGAACGTGGCACTGTCTCTGGTAATGACGGCCGATACAAGAGCATACGATTGGCTTAACTTTCTTTAAGAATATTTATGCAAAGTGGCATAAAACTGTTTATGCTCCTATGTTAGCTACACCCTTTGTTCGAAGGTCATTACATTTTGTGTCTAGCATAATGTACTTTGCATAATAATTGAAAAATCTTTTACTTCATAGATATTCAATGGCAATGAAGTAGGTGCTCTTATAGGCTGATGGGCTCTTTAGAATTACAAAGTTTTGCATCCTAATGTTAAGTTATCTGACTGCTATGTATTGGTAAGCATTGTCGTCACTCCCAAGATTTTACATTCTTACCGGTTTTAAACTCATACCGGTTTCAAGTGGATGTATAAGTATATTATAAGTAAGTTTATATGTATAACTTTATTACATATATAATATATATGTAAATATATAAAATAAAGAATTGAATTGAAATAAATCGTGTTTTATTTCAACAGTGGCGTATAAATACACCAGGTTTGATTAGTCAACTATGACCGATATGTCTGTCCTTCAAGTTTGATTAGTCAACTGTGACTAGTATATACATCAACGCTGACTAGTAAAAAACATTAGAGTGAGCAGTTAGGTGGTATGTTCTATGAACGACAAAATTCATGCGTTAGAGAAGGATGCAAAATCACACGTACACAAAAGTTTACATCACTTTTTCCACATTGCCCTTAAAAATCTGACAGAAACTTAGATAGGGATATTCATCACTACTGCCGGTCAAATGATCGGTCATTTGTTTTTCACTGTTCTTGCAGGATCTATATATTAAAAAGGTTACTTCTTTGCTGTCCTTTTGTATGTAATTTTTTATAAACTGACTTAGTCTTCAAGCCCTGCAATAAAAGTTGGGAAATATTTCCTTTCTTTCAGAAACTTTCTTGCATACTAAATAAACGTGTCTGATATATAAGTATGTCTGTTTTTATTAAACAGCATATTTTTTTTTATATCAACAATCATTTTTTATTAACTCTTTTCTTGCTTATTTATATTTATTTGCAAATAAAGTTTTTATTTCAAAAATTTTCCATTGGTCACTGAAGTAAATTCTGCTTAATAGGCAAACAACTAAATGCGAAGTGTAATTTGAAGAAATTGAAAAAAAATTAAATAAAATAAGTTTCACAACTAACAAAGCAAGTAATCAAACAAAGGATTTTAGTTTGGTAATTTTGGAAGCATTAAAATAAATGGCCTTGAGTAGAAAAAAACATTTAAAACATTTTTAAATCATCCCTATAAAAAATAGTATCTTGCATGTTAATAATTTGCAATTATAACACACATCTAAAATGAATTACTTAGTACCCTGCAGACTATTCATAACTACTTACGTTTTGAGACAGTTATATTACTAGTAAAAAAACGACGTTTTGGAACAGTCTAATCACTAGTTGTAATGATACTAGTAATTTAAATTATTTTTTTATAAATTGACATATTTTCAGGTACAAAACCAAATTTTAGCTTTAAGTTGCTCAGTGGATAGATAACATGCCTTGAAATATGAGGACTGCGTTTTCATACCCCGGTTGAGCCAAATGCTTTTTAAAAAATAAAAAACTAGAAATATACTAGTAAGCACACTAGTCTACAATAACTAATATTTCAACTAGCATATAAATATATTACAAATGAACTAGTGGGCTCCTATGACAACCTAATGTTAAAATTGATAGTTTGGTATTCATATGAAAAAGGACAGATACCCAACTGGTCTGAATTAAAAAGAAACTAGTATATTTCTAACCACATACTAGTCACTTTGTCTGCAGGGTAGGTAATATGCTATTAAATAAATAAACCAATTTTATTTAAAGCAATGACAGCCGCTAAATAGACGATAATATATTTTATATACAGAATGAATGAAACATATATATTTATAAACAAAACAAAAATACACTTTATTAGTTTTTATTCAAAACTTGTTGCAACATGTTTATAAGAAAATATTTAATATTTGGAAAGTTTTGCTCATATTCATCTAGTTACCCAAGACATCAACCTTCTTTTCTATATAAAACAAACAGAAAACTTTTGCTCTAAGCTTTTTTTACATTGTTGTACAAACCGCAAGGAATTTCAAGTTCAAGTTTGTTTATGTATAAACATCTGGTAAAAGCTCTTTATTAGTAAACGGAACAAGTGGTTTATTCAATCATTATTAATGCAATCCCATGTATACATTCGCGTGCTTGTGTTTATCAAGTTTCGTTTACCCAGTAAACATTCAGGCTTAGGTTTCATTTAAAAATTAAATTTGCCATGAAGTTCTTTCACATATGCATATTTTCAAAAATTCGGATAGCATAAAAACTAATGTGTAGCAGTTTTTAAGCCGATTGAGAAATTTTTGGAGGTAGAACTAGCTCAAAGCGTCTAAAGTCTTACAGCCATATTCATAAATATTTAAAACAGGGCAATAAACTACTTTTAAGGAAAATTTCATAAAATTGCATTCATAAATCTTTATTACATGAAAATTTTAAAATAGGTTTAAAGATGGTATGCACCTTCTATAAACCTTCAATAAATTCATATCATCGATATATCAATTTTAACTTCAAATATCTTTGCAAATTTAGCACACAGGAATACATGATATTCTTTAAATTAAAGCTTGAAGTCTTGGCTATAAGCATTTAAGTATGTTTTTTAAAATTTAATAGAATATGCCACTAAATTATTTAAGTTAAACAAAATTCGCAACAAAATTAGTAAAAAAGCACCATCAAAACACATAAAAGCAAAAAGAAATGTTAGTGATGCAGAAACAATCAACACAAATACAAACAGGCTCGTTATTCGAGTACCTCTTTAAAGAATCGTGTGAATTCTTTTGTAATCATTTCTCTTTTTTGATTTTACTTCATAGGAAACTCGTATCAAATAAGTTGAAAAATATATTATTTAAGAGAGTTGAAAAAATCTTAAACTACATGAAAATGATAAAAAGTTATTCGTTTATTTCAATATCCGGATGAAAACATATTGTTTTTATTGCAACACTAACTACAAAACATGGTGGTGTTACCAGTATCGAAATCTAGAATTCCTTAAAACACACAATGTCTATTGTAGTGTTTATGAATGCAATTTTATATTAAACAGTTTTTAGCGTGAAACTGTTCAATAACAATTGTGAGTCTTAAACCTAAAATAAGAATTTTTTATGAATGTAGCTGTTAACATATGCAATTTTTTCACCTTTTAATATTGCTCAATCATATGTGACTGACTAATTGTATCCTAAATTTATTAAAATTTGTTGCTCAAATTAAAAATGTTAAATTCACAAAAGCTGTTGGCTGAGATGGTTAGCGCGTTGACTTCAAACCCTGAGGCGTTGAGTTCAATACTAGTTTCAAGTAACATCATAAATTTTTCTGATGCGCATTGCTGTGTCATTGTGTTGGTTTTGTTGGATTGTTAAAGTTGAAAATGATTGATTAAAAGTGTTTTAATAAAGTTTTTTTTTTAATTGAAAATTATTGAATTAATACAACGAGTTTTTAATTTTTTAAATTGCCGTTTTTACCTTAATGTACTTAAGTTCAAATATTCAAACCTTTGTGAAAAATTCAAATACACAATTGAAAAATGTGACTTATATTCTCCAGTAGTGCGGATCATTGGCTACAATTTCCATATAGTCCAAATGAGGTACAAGTAAAGATGTGCCCAAGCATGGCCAAAATCTCTCAGAGATCGCCAAAAATTTACTTAATTTCAATTTTCAAAGTTCTGTATAAAAATTCTCAAATACAATTGAAAAATGCGACTTATATTTTCCTAATGAGCTATAAGTAAAAATGTGCCCAAACATGGCGAAAATCTCTCAGAGATCGTACAAAATTTACTTAGGCCCCTATTATGATTCACAACTAAATTGATAGTTGTTGAGTCGTAGTTATCAAATTCTTATTATGGATTACAACTTTCATCAAAGTGGGAGACCTGCTTTTTTATCAGTTGTGTTTCGGTTTTTATTTCGAATATTGTGTTACTTTTGATTGCTTTTAAAATGGTGATCTTAGGCGCCAATCTATTCCATTTATCAAACAAGAACTATAAATATTTAAAATATTTTATGATGGCTAGTATAGTTTCAAAAAACAGAGAATATAGATAACAACCTTTTTTTCGAAAATTTTTGCAAAGACAACTAAAATTTGTTGTGAATCATAATACACATAAATGGCTGAGTTGGCTTGCGACATTGATAACTCAACCTAGTTGAGTTGTTAATCATAATAGGGGCCTTAAGTTCAATTTTCAAAGTTTTGTAAAAAAATTCACAAAAATGGAGCAAATGAGCTATAAGTAAAGATGTGCCAAAGCGTGGCCAAAATCTCTCAGAGATCGTCAAAAGTTTACTTAACCCTGCTGTTAGGTTAAAAAAAACTTACGAATCTTAGGTATAGGACCATTTTGGTCTATATAGTTTTTTTTTAACAATGTGTTTTTCGACTTTTTAATAATAAGTTAGCACCTATTCGAGATTTGTGGGATCGCTTCTGACTGAAATTATATCATCATTTTCTGATTGTGCAGCATCTACGAGCGGTTTACCAAAAATGTCATCTGCTAGAAAACGAGGGACTTGCAGCTGCTGCAAATTTAAGTGCGACAGTAAGTGCATCATATGCAGCAAATTCATATGCAAATTACAACGAAAAATAGTTTGCTCATCATGTACTGAGAAAATTTAAATTTTTGCACTTGCTTTGTAAATTTTGTTCATATAAATAAATATGAACGGACCAAAATGGTCCGAACCTAAGATTTGTAATTTTTTATTTTTTTATCTTCCTTCACATCATAGATAATTAAAAATTTCGTAGAAGTAATAAAATATAAAAATACCACACTAGCTAACATTTTAAGTTGACATGTTGAATCGTTCCGTAGTTAAAGCGAAAAGAAAAAAAAATTGACCAAAATGGTCCAAACCTAACAGCAGGTTTCAGCTCAATTTTCAAAGTTTTGTAAAAAAAATTCACAAATACAATTGAAAGCTGCGACTTATATTCTCAAAGATTGGGGATTCTTGGCTACAATTTTCATACGGTTCAAATGAGGTACAAGTAAGAATGTGCCCAAACATGGCCAAAATCTCTCAGAGATCGTCAAAAATTTCATTAGGTTCACTTTTTAAAGTCTGTAATTGTTAGATTGGCACCGCTAGATGGTTGGCCTTTTTCTTTATTTATTACTTCAAGTGAACTACGAAAAAAGTTATAGGAAACAGATTAAGAGATTTTAATTAATATATAATTGTCTTAATATATCGTTGGTAATTTATTAGATTTTTTATTGGTTCCAGAATCCCATTTTTTAAATTAAAAATCCCGAATCCCGGCTTTCGAAAAATCTTGTACCGTTTTGCATCCCTAATACATCCATACGGACATCATCGTAAAAATAGTCTCAATATATTTCCATGACCTAAAAATATCGAGATCTGTTTCAAAAAAATGTTCGGATCAGTAACTTTCTACTTTTGACTTCGGGAGGCTAAAAAACATTCAATAATTTGTGCTGTTATGTTTAGCGTTTTAGATAGTAGTTAATTTAATAATTTTTTTTTTAAACTATATATCTGTTTTTTTTTCAGTAAGCTTGTTGCTTGGAATCCAATCTTTCAAGTCAGTTTGGTACAAATTTAAAGTGGATAGCATGGAATGACAAGTGTTCAATTTTAGTCTATTTGATAATTCGTTTCGGTATTTGATAAATATCGGATCTAAATACGCAGTATTTGTTCACTACTATTAATTAAAGATAGACTTTCACTACACAGCTTTTAGTAAAAAAAATAATAATATGGTCTTAATATCTACAATATTGCCTCTTGAATACATATTTCTAGCTCGGCTTCATGACACATATATATAAGCTTGAGCATCTGCGTACATTTATTGCAAAAATGAAAACAAAAATTGAGTTTGTTCAAAAAGGGGCACAAAATAATACAAAATGCTACAAAAGGGGATTTAAAACAAAAAATTACAAGCTGGATAAAAAAAAGGGGCATAATGCGACTTTAGTCGCAAAACGGTAACACTCTTCATATTGTTTAAACTACGAAGTCTGTCGGCCTTTTAAAACGAACTTCAAATTAAACAAAATCTTATTCAGTAGCATTGTAGCTTTCAACAAAATAGGTTCTAAGCCATTGGTCGGCGTTTCATAGCACAATTATGCTGAGAGCATTCACAAGTATTCTTATCCTCTTTTCAATTAGTCGTCGATGAGACAGTGACGAATGCACATGGGGCGGATGCTTACATATTTTTTAAAATTTTTTCCAGAATATTTATCAAAATTAAAATTGATAATAATATGCGAAAATTATTTCATCACATTTAAAAGACGTTTTATCACTACGAAACTTTCATAAGAGTATAAATATGGGCGATTTTATTAATATTGTTCAAACATTCGCTTCAAAGTATGACTTTTCTATATACTGTGTTTATAGAAACTGCAACACTCTTTTTTTTAGTCAAACAATGAATGTATTTTGCCAATTTAAACTATTTTAAAATTATTTCTTTTGTTTCGAATACGTAAAATGTTACCTAAGGATATATAATGCAGCATCATATTTCAAACGTTTGACATTGTGTTTAATGGGAAGCTCTGTCGGCTCACTAATACTAATAAGTAACAATACAAACACATTTTGAGTTGTGCCTACCACTGTTCTAAACTTTATAATCTAAAGTGGCTGCTAGATGGATCAATATTTTAACTTCAATATATGTGCTTGTGTGTGTTTGTTATGAAAATCAAAAGCATTTTGATATTCTTCAATATTTCCCCTCCGTATATGTGTACATATTTTTTGTAAACAAACGCACACAAACACATATATTGAAGCTGAATATTGTCCTGTGTGGCATTCGCTTAAAGAATTGTGGCATGCAGTGTTTCAAATAAACACTAACACATTTAAAGCATGCTCTCTTTCTACATTTCGCTTATTACATGGACGAGAGATATTTATAATAAAACACGATTTGTTTTGCCTGTAGTTTAACGATGGTACAATTGAATGACGCAATAAAACCAAGAGACATTTCGATGCTTCGAAAGTAGTGCTATTTCATATCAAAAACAATAGCTCCCAAGTGGGGCATCGCGAACAAAAATCATGCCTGTTCGAAGAGCTTTTCGAAGCAGGAGAAACAACAACTAGCTTCACTCGCTTACAAACCTAATTCGGCCGAAGCAATAGTTGTTGCTTGGATTCCTTACAATTTTAGATATTATTAAAAAATTTTAGCGCTTGTTTAGGTTATCAGGTCGCTGGTGAAAATTATAAAGAAAGGGTTCCAGCCCACTTGGGTCCAATAATAATGGTCCCTTTGTGATATAGCGCTTGTTTGTAATTTTGCAATTTCTTGCAAATTTTCGCGATAAAAGTGATTTTTTAGCCAGTTCTTGGCTTTTCTACAATTTTATCGATTTTTAGTCCATGTCAAACTTTGTTATCTATTTGATGTTTGCACAATTTTGCGACTTTTTGTCATTCTCACAATTTTTCCTATTTTTGGCATTCCTTAGATCTTTCGATATATTTAAATAATATTAGGGCATTTTGTAATTTTTCGTGGAATTTTGTCTTTACGCTAAATATCAGGAATTTCGGCAAAAAATATTTTTTTTTGGGTTGTGCGCTTCAAAAAGAATGCCCCATACGTTACAATCTGGTTATAGCAATAAACACCGATTACTAGCACTATGATTGCATTATTTAAACATTAGCGGTTGATTCGCTATGTACTTTGTTAGCGGCAAATAAAATATTTGAGCAAGAAATATTTGTAATTTTTTATTCAATACAAATTGAGCTTATAATAAGTATGTATACATATAAATTTTGTATTTAAATTATATATTTAAACTAGGGATGTAACGATACGCCGTTTTGCCGATCCGATACCGATTCCGATACTTAAAAATAAATATCGCCGATACCGATTCCGATACCGATACGAATATTGAAATTGAGTACAAGTCTAGATTAACAAAACTCAAGACAGGCAATTTTTTTATTATACAAAATTACAGTGTAAGAGATTATTAATATTTAAAATTGGGAGTAATTTTTAAGGAACTATATTTTCATTGCTTCCAAAGAATCTATATTAAAAATATGCAGATAATTAGTAGAAAAGCAAGCACAAATTTGTAATTCCTTTATAATTTTAAAAAATACTCACCATGTTTTTTAAAAGATCGATTTTTAAAGGATATTTATCAACTAATATTCTTCTAAATAACTTAATAGCTTAATTATTAAAAGTCTTCTAAAAGCTTATATTTATTCACTTAAATTTCCATGAAAACACAGTTTTGTGTTTAAATTCGCATAAAAAGAAACAAGTTCTGAAAATGGATAATTTTTCATCCTTATTTTGAGGAATCATTATATAACACCGAAAAAGAAATTTGTCCTAACATCGCTTCAAATTCGGTGATTGGTAATCGAAAAAGAAAACTTCTTGCAATGACAAGCAAATGTGAAACTAATTAGAAATTATCAAAATTTGCAATATTTCCGACTTAAGATTTAAAAAACAACGAATTGAATTTGAGTTCATGGTAAAATTAACAATAAATAAATTATTGTTTTTTCAAAATAACAGCGTAGTATATTATTAATTTTTAAAATTGAAATTAATAAGATTTAAAAAATAACGAAATGAATGTAGTTCTTAATAAAATTAACAAAAAATAAATAGTTTGTTAAAAGAAGCTCTGAAAAAAAATTTTAAAGTGTCGTCGTATCGACAGTAAAATATCGCCGATACCGATGTATCTGAAAATCTGAAGTATCGCCGATATATCGGTATTCGTTACATCCCTAATTTAAACCCAGCAATCGCTTTATAAAAACTTGAGTTTATTCTACTGCTGCCGTTATTGTCATCTAACTCGCTCGTGCATGCCCGGGAGAAAGGGCGTACTGCACCTCCTTCTCAACAGAGTGTATCCATAGCCATTTGCTCAAAATTTATTCTAATTTTAATCCGTAACCAATCGTTCAAGAAATATCGTTTTCGAAAAATTTTAAAAGAAGTGTTATATTGTAATTATTCCAATAGTTTTGTCAAATAAATCTTTTATATGCTTTTTAAGACCTGAAAAACAGCGTCAATTACTGACATATTTTTCTAAATCGGTGAAGCGGTTCGTTAGATATCGTTTTCAAAAATATTGAAAAAATATTTTTTTAATTTACTCCAAAAATGCATATATTTTCTAGTGATTTTCGTTTAAAACCAGCAAGCAGTTTTAGCCTGCATGGCCTGTAAGGTTTTTTGATTTATTAATTAATTATATTTTAAAACTTTATAATAATATTTGATATATTATTTAAAGGAAACAATTTCGTTTGGTATCAATTAATAAAATGTTTAGCATTGTGTTTGCTGGGTAAGCGAATGTTTATTTTATTACTTGTATAATGAGTGAATGAACTTTTCTTTAAATAATTGAAATAAGTATTAGACAATAATATTTATATTTAAATTTATGGAAACCTGATATTTCAAAGGGAAAGCTGGGAAGAATCAATTAATAAAGCGTGTATTTCAAAATTTATTTGAACTCAAAAACTTGACTTAAATAAAGATTTCGATTTGTATAAAACGATCAACACATTTCAATGCTTTGCTGCAACAACGTCACAGCGAGCTTAGAATTAGAACACTCATACAACTTGATGGAAAAAGAACATTTTATTCTCCTCTTCTCAAGAGTTCATTATAGGTACAAAATATTTGTATTAAATTTTTAAAAAATATGAGGACCGATATGACGATTAATTCTGTATTAATAATTAAAAAATCAGGTTTCTTGAGCTATGACGTTGTTGCAGCAAATGAGCGACATTATGATAAAAACGTACGATTTAGAAACATCATTTAAGGCGCTTTCACATTGTAATACAAGCTTTGAGATTTTTATTAGATTTTGTAAGACGAAAATCAAATCAAAATCAGTCTGACTGTCAAAAAATCTCAAAGAAAATTTTCTCTTTATATTTTGTTTCTACACTATCACATTCCAAATAAAACATAACATAAATAATTTGCAATAAAGCACATTTTTTCGCTCTTCTTATTTTTTATTTATTTACTTAAGATTAGAGTTTTTGACAAGTATTAATTCTAAATCTAATAGTCTGAAGGCCGCTTTAGTTACTATGTTTATTGCGTGAAGTATTTGCTCAGTCTGACCATATCTTTAGTTTTAAAAATAATATTTTTTACCGCGATAGTCATTTCATTCGCATGATACACATGAAAATCTTTGTTGCTTTAAAATCGTTTAGTTATTAGATTCTGCCATAGCCATAGAAATGTATATGTATGTACATATATCTTCTTTTGAGTTATCTCATTTGGTAAAGATAACTTTTTATGGCTCCTTATCGTACGGATCGCCATAAAGCGTGCAGCAAGTCTAATTCAAATGGTTTTGTTTTGTTTTTCAATTAAACAAAATTCATGAAAATGTTAGACACGTAGTAAAATTAATAAGAAGATTAAGCTTTTATCTCCCTTCATTTTCACCTTCTTTCATCGCACAGTGGCACCGAATGCTTAAAAATTATAAATGTATGTAGTATGTTTAGAGATAAAAATTTTATCAAACTGCAACTAACAAATCAAATTGTTAATATTTAATTTAAATTCAAAAACATATTTAATTAATCTAACAAATTAAATTGTTGATGTGACAAAAAATTCAATTGAAATTTATTGTTATATATGGCGCAAAATTTAAAAATTTTTTTATGTTTTTCTTTGTTTAAGTATCCATTAATCATCATTGTCAATTAATCATTGTTGATACTACAAATTTAAAATTAGCTAGTCAACTAAATTACTTGTAAATTTATATCATATTTATTTTTTACTTATTTAATATCGAATTGTGCTGTAGCTGATAGGTAACAACGCTAGTCTACTAGACCAGAGGTCGCCGGTTCGATTTCAGCCAAAGACATTGGGTATTTTCCGCAGACAACAAAAAATCGCTTAGGGGCTTTTGGTTGTGTACAAAAAAAAATATTTTGATAATCAAGTTTTGTTTTGAAATTCAACAATTCACTTTGCAGATATAAAAATAATTTTAATTGATACAATTTTAAAATCCAACGAAAATAATAGGTCAACAATACACAAAAAAAATTATCACAAAAAAAAAATTTTCAAACAAAAGTTTGTCTAAAAATAACTTTAATTTTCAGTAAATGTTCTGTCCATAATATATGAATTGTTTGTTTGACTTTTATTTAGAACCCAAACACCAAAAACAGCAATAAAAACTGTGTCGTAAAAAGCCACCCCGATGACGACACATACACAAATAACAACAACAATTATAGCAAGAGGAATGCAATTGTACCAAGATTGTTTACAAAAGATTTTTGAGTGAATCGTTGAGGTAATGTCCTTGCTTTAATTCTCATTAATTTTGCTAGAGTATTCAGATAAACATTCAGACTTGAACACATTTAACAAAGTGAAATCTCATTAATGCTTAATGGATGATGATGATGACACAGACAAAAATGTTGCTTGTATTTTTGTTTGATTAAGCATATTATTTTGCTTAATAATTGTTAGCATTTTTAGACTAATTCTTTATTAAATTCAGACAGAAATATTGTTTGATATTTTTCAGAAAATCCAGTAAATATTTTATTTGATTTAGTTAATTGTTTTGTCTACAATTTGTAAATATTTTTAGACAGATTGTATTATAGATTTAAACAATTTGTTCACTGAAAAAACACGTTTTTTCAATGAAATTGTTGAGGTATTTGTGTCTATATTTACAAATTCGTTTGTAGGTCCGATCATAGACAAAATATTTACTATTTCATTGAATTCCTTTACAGAAAATGAAATTTAGTTTTTTCTGTGAAATATCAACTCTATCTGGGTAATTAAAAAATTGTTCAACAATATGAACAGCGACATCTCTCGAAACCCTTGACCGCCGCTGTTTTTCAAGTTAAAAAAAGTAAACGAATCTTAATAATCGATTTTACAATTGTTAAAAAAAGCGCTTTTCTTAAAATTTTCGTCAGCGATATCTCTCGAACCATTTAATCGATTTCCGTCAATTTTGCAGCAGTTGACGTAGTTTTATAAGCTTAAGAGCTGATTGGACTCGATCGGTTTGGTAGCTTAGAACTTATTTGAAAAAAGAAATGTTTTTTCTCGAAAACTATATTTCCGTAAATTCTCAAAATCTGCCGACCCGAATCGGATCACGAAATCTAAGTGAGGTCAGGGTCTCAAATGCCGTAAATTTGGTTCCGATGTGTAGTTAAGTTATGAGAGATTTACATACATACACAGAAACACCCACTCACACACATACTCAAACACACATACGTTCATACATCCATACGGACATCATCGCAAAAATAGTCAGAATAGTTTTCAATGACCTCAAAACGTCGAGATATGATGAAAACTCATTTTTCGAAAATCGGGGTGAAATCAGTAACTTCCTATTTTTGATTGCGAGAATTTAGTCAACAAATTATTTGTTGATATATTTAATTGAAAATACTTCGACGATTCGCAAAATTTCGTATTTGTATTTATAAAAACAGTTGTGGGCTGTAACTGCCTGTTTTTTTGTATACAAAATAAAAATTTTCGTTGGGGCTTTGAATTGAAAACAAAAACAAATTTAAGTTTTTTTTATAATCGTACTGGATGCATTCCAGACCACCAATTCGGATTTAGGAGACAACATAGCACGATAGAACAAACACATAGACTCGTGAACGTGGTTAGAAAAACCTTCGAAGAAAAGAAATATTGTTCTGCGCTCTTCATCGATGTTTCTCAGGCTTTTGAAAAAGTATGGCACAACACCCTTAAGCTTTTAGAAAGCTACTTAACTGAGCGAAAATTTGTTGTTAAAGAAGGTAATTTTCTAAGCCCTTCGCAACCAATTGAAGCAGGAGTTCCTCAAGCCAGCATCCTTGGTCCTGTATTATATCTGATATATGCCTCTGACTTGCCGGTAAGCAGCAACATACACATATCAACATTCGCTGATGATACAGCTTTTCTAAGTGTGCACAAAAGCATCAGAAGAGAAATCTGCCCACCTATACAAATAAATAACCAAACTATATCTCAACACACTGAAGTAAAATATCTCGGTGTTCATCTTGATCGTAGTCTAACATGGAAGTCCCAAGTGAATTGGCTCATTGGTATGAACTTTACTTTAAGCCTAGATTGTAAACTTATTCTATACAACTCCATTCTAAAACCAATATGGTCCTACGGTATCCAATTATGGGGCACTGCCTCGGCATCAAATGTAGAAAAACTTCAAAGGCGACAAAATAAAATACTCCGTACGATTACAGCAGCCCCATGGTAGATGTGCCGCTGGTTAAGACAGTGTTTTCTAAGCACGTGACAAGATACATCAAAAAACTTTTGTTGCACCCAAATCCCCTAAGGCGAAACATCATTAACTTTAGAGGCCACACTCGGCTGAGAAGGAGGGACACTCTTGCTCTCAGCCGAACGCGAGAGACGTAGACAACCACAGAACCAACCGCTGAAACAAATATTTTTGTCTGGCATTGGCTGGACTTAAGGAATTAAAATTTTAGAGTTAAGATTTGATTACTTATTGTTAGTTCAATTTTATTGAAGATACAATAAATAAATATAACCGAAAAAAAGTTGTTTTATTATTGTTTGAGTATAAATTCACCAACGAAAGTTTTTATTTTATTTACAAAAACAGATAGTAAATCAAATAATGATTTAATTGTTATTACAAAAAATTAATTACATTCACAAATCTTTTTTTCCGCGTTTTTGCCCCACTGTAAGGCACTTTTATATTCCTACACTAGTGTGATGTTTATGGAACTCAAACAGTCAACTTGAGTAGAAAATTGATATGGAAACAACTCAAAAGCTAAGCAATTTTCCGCAAGCGTGACAAATCACTCACCATTCCATCTTTAGTTTTTTTTAAATTATATTTTATTGAAATTACTTTTTATAGAGTGTAAATAACTTTTTTGTTCAGGGGAACTTAATAGACTTTTCAATGGCAAAATTTGTTTAAAATTTTTATTTAGATTCTTGTTAATTTAGTGACATGTTGTTTAATCAAAATAAATGTACTTGTTTAATAAGAGATACCATCTCAATCAAAGTTAATAAGATATTATATTATTTAAACATTAGCGCAATAAAGAATATTTGAGACTATGTAGTAATTACTGCAATAACTAATCAACACGTTGATAAAATTGTTGTTATAATTAAAATTGTCTTAATTGCTTGCTCATAAGATTATTAAGAAATTTTGTAGAAAATCGGATTCATTTAGTAGTAAAATAGTGCAGATTTTACATTTATAATTTACATAGAAAAATAGACATAATTCTACGTTTAATCAATTGACAAAAATAGATGAATTGCTATATCATTTCTTATTGATTTGATATAATATTTATTAATACCGCAAATTTTAAAGTATCACTCCATAAAAAAGTAGTTGGAAAACAAAATATAAATAACACTCAATAAAATGTTATTTACAAACAAACAAAAAATAAAATAAAAATATTCGATAGAGAATTTATATTGAGAAAACGATAAAAAACTCAAATTTGTTTTTGTTTTCAATTCAAAGTTCCTAACGAAAATTTGTATTTTATTTACAAAAACAGGCAGTAAGTATTTACGGCCCTGTTCGGTGTTTCACTCGAAATGAAAATAATGTGAGTTTTGTAGCATTTTTGCTATGAAAAATATTTATAGCAAAATTATTTTTATTTCGAGTGAAACACAGAACGAGGGAATTTATTAAAAATGCGAATATTTTCAACAACATTAACTGCCTTTTAATATTAATAACATTTTAATCCGAATTTATTATATAGGCTAAAGTTCGTAACATTATATTCAGAGAGAATTAGACATGATTACAAGGAACAAGGGAAAAATCAACATCAATTTAACTTTCAACGTACACAGCAGAACGGAATGATGTTGTCCGGCTGTGTACCTCTGCTTATCACCACTTGTTAGGTGACTCGGTGGAATGTGATGGAAATTCTTATACATAAAAACTTTTTGAGAAATGTTAATACTAGAATTGTATTACTACTAAATTAATGTTTATATGATGTTTGCGTATATTTCAAATTACAATATTTTTTGTAATGATAGTATTTTCGGAAATACGTAAATAGAACAAACAAAAAACTTGATGAAAGCAATGTACAAGCCATAGACTACTAACTAGACCCGTCACTTTACAACAACATTACGAAGATTGTATGGAAGAGAAAGCAAATCTTATTTTCTAATGTGGTTTCTAATTTGACTATCTCTTTCATATTAACTTAGTAAGAACATTTTGCAGGTAAAAGTGCATTTTGCTGGCAAAAGTGAGTATTCTGCTCCATATTCTGTGGTACAAGCTCTAATTGTATTCATTATTTAGTGACGGTACTTCACTGACGAAATTTAAGATTTTCATACAAGTAAGTGCAAGAGTGCTATAAATCAATTAATTTTTATTTCTTCAGTTAACTCATTGTTCCTTAAATTAGTGGTCATGATTATTAAATATTTATTAAATATTTGAACAAAGTATTTGAACAAACCGATCATACTTTAAGAAAAAATTCTAGAAAGAAAAACTGTAGTTCAGACTAAGATAGCTGAGAAAGAATTATCATCCTTAAGTATTTACTTTAAAGCTTCATCGATAAACATGCAAAGAATACAATATTTCCAAATCTTGTTAATAAACATATCATGTTTCAAAAGTTTTCAGCAAACTTGGTATTATTCATAAAATTAAAATTATTTCACTTAATGCAACAGTTACACATTTTTGAGGTTTTATAGAACAATATTGATTGCCATTCCATTTATTTGTCACATAAATTATTCTAGGCAAATTCAATTAATATACTTAATAATAATTGACGTAACTATCTCTCAACAATATCTTAACCTTGAATGATTAGAACTAAAAAAGAAAACGGTTGTGAATATTAAAATATTGTAAAGTTTTAGTTTCAGTTATGAAATCATATCAAATCAAAATAAAATATTCGTTCGATTTTCACCACCCCCTTTACATATAAAATTAGATTAAAAATACGATACCCCCTATTTAAATTGCAATACAATTGCATTTTATTGTTATTAGAAATTATTTAAAGTCTGTAAATAAATATTACTTCATTTTGCATTTTATGAATAGTTTATTTTTATGACATTAATTATTATTCAGTGAACTTGAATGTTATGCGGGTTTGGCAGTGCAAACTGTTGAAATTATTTTTATATACACACTAGGGATGGGCAAAAAATATCGATATATCGATATTTTCTTTAAAATATATCCATATATATCGTCCGTAGTTTTAATTTCGATATATAGATATATCGATATTTTTCCAAATATATCGACAGTATCAAATTCGATATTTTTTAGCTTTGGTATTGTTTTTCGTGCAATTTTTAAAAACATTTCGGCACAGTCTTCATCAAATAGAATATTACTAACAAAATCTTTATAATATTTTGTCTATTCGAAAAATTATCATTCTTTGAGTGCAATTTTGTTGATGTATGCTCCATGAAATATTGATGGAACAGTAAGGATTTTGGAAATTTACTCTTTCCAGCTTAATTATTTATAAGATACTTTTTTTGCTTTACTTTAAACAAAAATTTGGGGACCATGTATGAATCACCATTGTTGAAAAAATATCGATATTTCGATATATCCATATATTTTATTCGATATTTATATCGATGCCGATCGATATATAAAAATATATCGATATCGATAATATTTTTCACTTGTCCATCCCTAATACATACTCGTACATACTTCTATATATAAATTGTGCATTGCTAAAGATGGCATATGAATAAGTCGGTGTTACATTGAATCATTTGAATATTGAACAAAATTGAAGGAAGTTTATAAATAATTGCAAATATTTTTATATAAAAAAAAACAATGATAATTATGTATATTTTTATATTTTCCATTTAAAATAAAGCTAAATCTTGTTTAGAGTTTAAAAATAAATAAAACCGGTAGATATCTTAATACTTACACAAACACAGCGAAGCGCTTGGAGTTTCCATAATAATAAAATGGCAAGCAAACAACACACTTTAAACAGCTTGTAACTTGAGGCCTACACGTAACTTAATATGTAAGATGAGATTGTCAAATTCAATCGCAGAGAGAATTATGTTACGTGTAGACTTCAAATTAGTGTTATCTTAATGTTATAAAAATTTTTATGAGAGCGTTGTTATAAGAATTCTTATAACAACAATCTTATGAGATGGACTGTCAAAAAACACATGTACATGAAAATAAAATAGTGTGTATGTGTGAGTGTTTATTAAAATAAATGAAAAGCGATGTTTTTGATAAAATTTCTGTGTTAAATAAATGAAAAAAATGTGTTTAATTGATTTATAAATTAAAATTTGTGTGAAAAATTAAAATAAAATAACTATGCAAAAGTAGTGCATGTTAACTCGATGAGCATTTGCATAAAATGAAATCTTATAGGAAAAGGAAAATTACGTCTTCCCCTCGTATAAGATTAAGAGAAAAATCGACATTTTGTTTTTATTATTCTGCCGACGTTTTCTCTCATGTTATATCAAAGTTAATGTCTCGTGAAGACGCTGTGTAAAGGTATGGTTACACTTGGCAAATATTTGCCACTCCTTTTGCTCAGGATTAGTATGATTTAACTTAGTTTTTATAGCAGAAAATAAAGTTAATATGATGCAAAAAGCTATTTTTATATTATTTTTAGTAAATGCGAACCCATATTTAAAAAGTTAATGGAATTAAAGCAAATACAATTTTAGCTTGTCTGTTGCCCATGTTTTTTCGGCAAACATTTGCCAAGTGTGATTGTACCTTTTTTTAAATTTGAAAGAAATAATTTACAATAAATCACTTATATATGGTGGTATTAATGCACAGATATGTTGGAATGTGCTTATTGCACAAGTTTACAGATTGGGGTTAACCTTCAGACTAAACCAAATGATAGTACATACTAAGATCCTTTTGGAATCTGAACTATAGTTTAGATATACAGTAAGCTATGGCGAAAAAATTATAATAATTCAATCAAATTATATATGTATGTTCCCCCACATGCTGTAACTACACTGAGGGGAAAAGGACGTTGCAAAATCAAGAACGTTCGTGGTCAATTTGGCATCCTACGTTGTTGATTTTTTTCAACCACACTGGTTGTCAATTTGTAAACGAATGTGTACAATTTGACAACACTATGTTGTCAGATATTGGTTTTCAACTAGTTACCGAACGTGCACAAATTGACAACGTTTTATTGCCAAATATTAGTTTTTGACAACGCGGTTGTCAATTTGTCAACCAATGTGTACAAAATAAAAACACTTTGCTGTCAATTCTTACCCGTTTGTTGTCGGCTATGTTTTTATAATTATTTGTGTGTTACCGAAGGTTATCACCAAAAAGTTTTCAAACAAAAGTTTGTCAAAAAATAAATTTAATTTTCAGTAAATGTTCTGTCCATAATCTATGAATTGTTTGTTTGACTTTTATTTAGAATGCAATCACCAAAAACAACAATAAAAACTGTGTCGTAAAAAACCACCCGGATGACGACATACACACAAATAACAACAACAACAACAACAACAACAACAATAATAGCAAGAGGAATGCAAGTGTACCAAGTTTGTTTACAAAAGATTTTTGAGTGAATTGATTAGTTAATGTCGTTGCATTAACTCTCATACATTTTTTAGAGTATTTAGATAAACATTCAGACTTGAACACATTTAATAAAGTAAAATCTCATAAATGCTTAATGGATGATGATGACGATGGACCAGACAAAAATTTTGTTTGATATATTACAAAAAATCCTGTATATATTTATGTTTGATTAAGTAAACCATTTTGTTTAATATTTATTAGTATTTTTAGAGTAATCGTTTTATAAATTCAAACAAAAATATTGTTTGATATTTTTCAGAGTGTCCAGTAAATCTTTTTGTTTGATTTAGTTAATTGTTTTGTTTACAATTTGTAAATATTTTTTGGCAAATTTCACTAGTTCACAAATTTTCGACTTTTAGCGATCACCTCAAAAATGAAATGTTTTCTAAGGTAATTTGGGGTCACTGAACACGAATATGACATTCATATATTTCTGTTACGAACCGTTTTCGAAATATTCGCAAAAAACGTGTTTTTTGCAGTTCCAATAAATCTAAAAAATAGGTAGATTTCAAAAGGATGCATGCCTACCAAAAATTTTAAATTCGATTAAGTTGTTTCTCTAAAATCATGTCTGTGAAGATACCTTTTAGACATGTATATAATAATTATTTGATCCTTGAGAAAAAAATTTTATAGAGAAAACAATTATGATGCTTTTTTGTGCAAAAATTGTCATAAATTCAAAATATTTCAACTTTCAAATTAAAGATTGTATATTTTCCTACTCTAAAAGAATACTTCCATCAACTATTTTTTTAACTATTCGAAATTTTGTCATGTAAGTAACAAAGAAATAATTGTGACAATCGGTTGTTATTTGGATCCGATCGATATCTTAAAAGTACTGGACCAAGGATTTGAAAAATTTAGAAATTTTAACTATACAAGATATTTGTTTAATCAAAGATTTTTTAGAACTTTACAAGGTATATAAGGACACAAACAATTTTTGGAATCGAGTGAGAAACAGACAAGCGTTGAAAAATTTTACGTGACCGAAGCGCACTACTTTGCACTTCATACCTCTTAACCTGAGATATATGGGAAGCTCATCTTCCTAAATTAAATAAGAACTTTGATATCTCCATGTAAAATTTTATACTAATCGGACTAAAGAGTTAGAAATGGTTGATATATTTCCAAAATATTTAATTCTGCCCCACTGGCATTTTTCTTATACTCATACTCCATACAAATCATTTTTTTTTTATTAAAATTCAAAATCGGATGTTTTCACTAAATCTATTGTAACTTTCTAAATTTTTGCCCGATGTTAACAATTTTGCTTTTTGTACGTTGGGAACAAAATTTTATTTAAGATATGGATCAAAACAAAAATTTAAAATTTTTATTTGCTTTAATGGAGCATTTCAAAATGGTGAATTTTGAAAAAACTCAAAAAATTTTATTTTTTTCAAATGTAAAGGCTTGCAATTCAGTGAATTTTTATCTGATTAACACAGTATAAATATGAACTGAAAGAGGAAAAACATATCTATGCAACAATGTCAAACTTGCTCAATTCAAGTAAACAGTACTCAAGATTTTTGGAAATATCTTTACAAACTGCAAAAAAACTAGTTTTTCGCGAATATCTCGAAAACGGTTCTTAAGAAAAATAAATTAATGCCATATTCGTATTCAAAAGCCCCTATTTAGCTTAAAAAACATCTCATTTTTGAGGTGCACTTGTTTTTGTGAACCACTGTTATATTATAGATTTAAACAATTTGTTTACTGAATAAAAAACGTTTTTTTCAATGAAATTTTTTAGATATTTTTGTCTATATATACAAATTTGCTTGTACGTCCGTTCATGGATAAAATATTTACTATTTCATTGAATTCCTTTACAGAAAATTAAATTTAGTTCTTCTCTGTAACAACTGCATCGAAGATGTCATCCTTCCATTTATGTATATTAAAGAGTTTAATTTGCCCACAAAACGTTTTTAGAAGCCTTGCCAATTTACGCAAATGCATTAAATGTTATCGCTTTACGATAACACCTTCTATTTTTAGCCGCCATATGTATGAAACGATACCACTTCGTCCAAATAGACTAATCACGATTAGAATTTGTTTTTTGTGTTTTTTTGTATAAGTTTCTATGCCTACTACGCTTATTCATTATCAAATCTCAAATGATCTTTGAGAGTTTGTGCAAAAATATGGTTAAAGTCTGCTAATGATTTGGTATAAACACCAACAAAATGCAGGCATATAAATAAACTTAACCCACAACAAATGAACATTTTTTTTTTAAATCAAATTGGGAGAATATCTCAAATAATAAATTTCATTAAAAAAATTATATTTTATAGTTATTAAGTTTCAAATATTTTTGTTTTGTTTGCACATAAATCTGATCCAAATAACTATAACTGTGTACATCCAAAATCTTAGCCATCTCTTGCCATCTCCTAGAAAAGGTCAAAAATCGTTTTTCAGAAACATCACACTTTTTAAAAAACGATCGTTTTAATATTGGTCAACTTCTAACATATACTTGCTAAGTAAAACATTTTTAATGCATACGTATGAATTATGTAGCAAGTTAAAATTTTCCAATCTTGTTTAACAAGTACGTTAGCTAAACACTCACCTTTAGCGACTTCTTAAAAGCAATACCGGTGAGTTGAGTATTATTCGTATTTTCCAGTATTAACAGGTCCTTCTTGCTTGATCCCGTCACAGCATATATTTCATTATAATTAAACTTGAAACTAATAAATTATTAAATGCAATAAATAGGGTGTTATCACATTACCTAGTTTAAAGCAATACTAAACGTACAATTGTCTTGAAATTCTATAAATTCAAAAAGTGAGCTAGTTCATTGACTAATAAAAAACTTTTATTTTATATTAATAAATATATAAATTTAGTAACATATTTATATATATATATATATATATATATATATATATATATATATATATATATATATATATATATATATATATATATATATATATATATATATATATATATATATATATATATATATATATATATATATATATATATATATATATATATATATATATATATATATATATATATATATATATATATATATATATATATAAATACTAAGATAAAAATTGTACTGAAACAGATTATAAATTTCTGCACTTTTTTATTTAATGACATTCTGAGACAATTAATTAAGTTCAATAGACTTATTTTAAGACAATCGTATTTTAGCTGTAGCAGGTTTAATAAAAGTATTAGACCGCTTTAAAAATAAATTATTATTATAATTATTCTATGGACTTTTATTAGTTTAATGCAATACTCATATCAAAATTGTTATTACTTATCGCGTTATACAATATTTTAATCTAAATTATTTTAATATAAATTGTAATAAATACAATCTACAAAGTAAATGAGTACTAAACAAATTTAAAATTTATTTATCTATTTGTACACAGAAAAAACTATAATTCGTATTCTATTACTAAATTCATAAATTCAAATATTTATTTTACGGAAATGGGACCTATTACAAAATTCGTAAAATTAAACACTAAAATTCGTAAATATTTAATAAGAAAAAAATCGAATCTTTCTATCAAAATTTTGTATTGGAATATTTAAAAACCAAAGAACAAAATAATAAAATTTAAAAACAAATTCAAACACATGTATGTTTAAATAAGAGCCTATGATAATAATTTCTGTGTATGCACAAAATTAATTTTATGCCGATTAGAATTGACATCACTGCATATATGGCGCTAAGTAATATGTGAACAGCCCCTAGGAATACTTTTCAAAATTATTACACTATATAACACAAGAAAATAACAAGATTCTAAAAATTGATTCTGGCAGAGGGATAGAAGAGATTACTCGGGTATCGGCGTGTTTTAAGCTTTCGGCAGAGTTTCATTTTAGGGGCAGTTAGAGTCCTCCACCTCTTGCCACGTTTTGTACCTTGTCGTAGTTAATCGGCATAACCCTTACTTTTTACCCCTGAAACTATGTAACTCTTACTTATTTTCCCCTATAATTAACAATTTTTGGTAAAATTTTCATTCCCTAGAACTAAACGCTAAACTGTTTCTTTAGTTATTTGGGTCGTTGAACGGAAATCTGCAATCCATTTTTTTATCAGCTTTAGTGTCCAATGTATACCGTTATTACTAAAAATTAAAAACTAACTTTTTTTATGAGTTTTTAATAACAAAATTTTTTTAATTTTATATGAAATTTTTAATTTTCACGATATCTCTGAAACTAATAAACAGATTTAGAGATAATTTTGTTGTCGAGTTTGGGTTTGTCTTTTGCATTTCTTTTTGACAAAACAGTATATCTCAAAAACTAGAGCTGATAAAAAAGTTGGAGTGCAGATTCGAAGTTATAGGGAACCAAAATTCGAATATTTATGGATTTTTTTTTGTTAATTTAATATTTGTGCGCTATTCGATATATTGCTCTTTATTATATGCTATTTAGATAAAAGTTGGTAAGGCTAAGGCTGTAGGAAACTTTACAGACAACAACTTTTTAAAAGAAAATTCTTTTATTAATACAATATTTATTAAGTTATGAGCAGGGAAACCGCAAATATTAAATTGCATTTTTTTCCTGTGCGGTGTATGTAAGCACAAATAAGATATTTATTCGTTGCAGTACGTTTTATGCATTTTGGCATCGATTTGTTAGTGCATATTTCTATATATTTTATTATTTACAGCATGTTTTTGCATATTTTACACTTAGTCGCATATTTAGTGTTTTTTCCTGCCTATTTTGGTTTTTCTTTTATTTGAATAATCATATTTACAACAAAGAAAAAAGTCTGTTTTGCCATCGAAAATGTTGAAATTTTTCCACATTAAAAAAAATTTTCTTTTACGATTTTAAATTTACTCTAATGTGTTTTCCCAATTTTTTTAAAAATCTTTCTCATTCCACTGATTTATTCCCCGTTCATTCACAGCTTTAACAAATTTAAATTATGTAGTTTCCCTGCAAAAATATCCATCTACCGGAAGTAGGTTTGTAAGGGATAGATACCAGTACTCTCCCTTACCAACCTGCTTCGGGGGATTACATGATTTTTGTATGGGATTTCCCTTTTGGTAAGTGTCGAGATGTGAGCTTATTTCTGCGCATCCTAAATGCATTAACCTGATGTATTTTCTATATGTGTATAATTAAAAAATGTTTGCTCTTCCCTGCAGTTAAATTCATAACTATATAGTTACTTTTTGGGACAGTCATATTACTAGTTGTAACGATACTAATCAACAAAGAACTGTCATATTGCTAGTTGTAATGAGACTAGTAACGATATAGTAAAAAAAATTTTGGAACAGTCATATCACTAGTTGTAATCAGCGTTGCCAAATGTGCAGATTTATCTGTACTTTTCAGTTTTTCTAAGCATTGAGCAGTTTCGAAAATTTTTGCTTAAAACCCCATTTTTTCTACAAATTGTGCAGGTTTTTCAGTTTTTACGTTTCTATTTTTTGCTTTCAAATTTATTATACGAGTATTAATTCTAATTTTTAAAGTCATAACTTTATTTTTAATGCGACAATGTAATGCAAGAGGGAATTCACACACATTTAGGTCTAAGAAAGTTGTGTTTTTCTATATGGAGTTTGCTATTATAGTTCATATGTACGTACATTTTTTTTTCAAAATTCTCTTGGCGAAATTTTTAGTGATTCATACAAACGAAAAACTACACTTTCTTACCGCAAAAAAAAAAATAACTGTATACTTCAAATAACAGAAAAACTTAAATACGAAAGCAAAAATTTTAACTACTCTATTTATTGAATTTGGCTCCTTACGTCTTTAAGCTGATTCGGAAAAAATTAAAGCAACTGATAGACTTCCTTTTCATTTAATTCAAAAAGTTATAAATTTGGAGTTCTATATTTTTCTAATATTTGCATCGCATTTTAGGTAGTGTGAACGTGTGCGGCGCACAGAAACAACAAAAGACTTTTCGTCACATTCAACGCACACGATCCGTACCTTGGTTTGCGCCGCAGGCTGTTCTCATGTGGACGCATTTGAAAAAAGATTGCTACGTTTTTATGTTTTAATAAGAAAATTTTTAAAATAAATAATGTATATACCATATTTTGGAATTTTTTGTGTGTGGTTTATTCACGTGAAAATCAATTTTTTTATTTTAAATTTGCAGTTTAAAAAAAGTTCTGGCAACCCTGGTCATAATGATACTAGTAATTTTAATTATATTTCATAAATTGACATATTTTCAGATGTAAGAACATGAAAGAGAATTTTAACTATAAATATAATAAGTAGAAAGTGGCTCAGTAGATAGAGTACATACCTTCAAATATGACGACTGTGTGTTCATACCCCGGTTGAGCCAAATGTTTTTTAATATTAAAAAAAACTTAATAAAGAAACTAGTAAGCGCACTAGTCTATAATAACTAGTACTTTAACTAGCATAAAACAATATACAAATGAATTAGTTGGGCTCTTATGGCAACACAATGTTAAAATCGACAGTTCGATATATGAAAAGAGGACATTTAGACAACTAGTCTGAATTAAAAAGCAACTAGTATATTTCTAACCACATACTAGCCATTTTGTCTGCATAGTTTATATTTATCACAATTTTGCCTAGATTTAAATTAATTTTTGACCATTATTTTATTTTATTTAGGTATTCTATTTTATATATGTATGTATTAAATGGTACAACTAGAATTGGAAACTATATTACACTACAATTTACTTTTATTAAATAATTTTTCTTCGCGTATTGAATCAGGAATCGATCCCACGATCTCCGCTTGGTAGGCTAGAACACTAACCACTAAGCTATCGCGGCACATTTATTTTCATACACAATTCAATGGAAGAATAAAAAAATCAAACTATGAGGTAAAAATAACAGTCGCATCCATATTTGTATCCACGTAAGCGAGAGAGGATACACTATAACAAAATTGAGTTGAATAAAAAACTACGGGACTAAAAACCATGAGAAAACATAAATAGCCGACCACCTTCCTCGTTTGTGCGGCAAATTTCTTCATTCTCTTATGTTTTTGGATCCTCGTAGGGCAGAGGGGATGCACTGTATGCTTTTGCGCATCTCCGAAGCCCTTCTATTTAATCTTACTGCTTCCTTGTACCAAATTTATTTTTGTTGGCTTTGAGGATTTTTTGAGCAATTTCAATTTTATCGAGATTGTTTGCTTATTTGCACTTCACAGAAAAATAGCAGGACGAGAATAGTTGCGTTATGTCGTGGTGCCCAACATTTGATATTTGGACAGCTGAAAGACCAGGCTGGCATTGTTAAATCAACTACCGTACCTATAAGGAACCAGAATATATAGATGATATGCAACATCTACCTCGCTTATAAGCATTATTCTGCTTTTAATGAAAAGAGACGTTTTTGCGAGCTACTACAAAATTTTTTGTCTCATTTTGTTGTGTTGAAAATAAACGTAGCTGAACGCAAAACTAAACATTTTCATAAAAATCTATCTTAATTGCCTTACCTAGTAAAAAGTTTCATATGAGTTGACTAGAATCATTAAGATCCACTAGTGAATCTCTGGTGTCAATGTCTCAATGTGGTCCCATAAGAACCACCTAGTCCATAGTAAGTCAATAGTTCCGAAGTCACCAGTGGAATCTCAATGACAAGCACATGCTAAATATCTATAGCACAGAACATTGCCTGGGGTACAATTAGTCAGTAGTACTGGGTTCATAGTCAATAGTGAGTGAGTGTATCAGTACAGTTTTACTAACGACATTTCCTTCAGGGTACTTATCGTCTGTATGATAAGCAGATACACTACTACTCTGCCAATAAGAGATTAACTGAATTGTTTATTTACTAGTAAGTAATTTAATCAACTACTGTAAAGTAATTCAGACGGTATGTGGTGAAAAATATGTTGTTTGGTAATGGCAACACATTGCCAAGTTTTTGCTGGGTATTTGTTTGTCTATAGCATTTCTGTTCACTGGACTTTAAAATTTGTTTACAAATATGGAAGTCGACTACTTCGCTTAAAATAATGATTATCTAGAAAAAAGCTAAGCAGGTTTTCCAATACTAGTCTTGAATTTGGAAAAACCGTACACTGAAAGATACAAATGGTTACAAGCTGTATTTTTTCGTTATGGCAATTCTATAATGATGGTATGCTGAGTTTTTTCATGACAATCCTGAGTAGAAATTTTTGACTTGAAGTAAATTAAAAAGTGTTTCTTGTATTTTGAGTGGAACATGTAACAGTTACAGGAAGCATATGCTATTAGAAAGGCTCTGAATTTGAAACGCTGCATATAAAAGTCATGAATTTTACAAGAAATTTTGTAATCGGAAGGCATGCATCTCTCCATTTTTTCTCTGTTATACCTTCCATACATTTTTTTCTCAATGTAACTCTGTTGCCAAACTATTTAAGTAATGATATAAAATAAAAACAACTTCAATTCCGTTTTTGCTTTAAAGTTTAAACCAACACTTCTGTCTTATCGCAAAAAAAACAAGATTGGACGTTGGCATTCGTTGATTTTCGCGATAAAGGCAAAAAATATATTTAAAAAAATCTAGAAATTTATTTATTACTTTATTGCAATTTACTTAGTAATTAAATCTCCATTAAATTGTATCTTTTTTAATAGTCAACAGCCAACTTTAATATTATCGATGTCATTCATTTAAAATTGCACAAATAGAGACTTTTGTACTATATATGCGTAATTTGTATGTATGTATGTATGTATGTGTAAATTTACTCGAAAGTATTGACAAAAACTTGCACATTTTTTGATTATACATAGTTTGTGTAAAAATTAGATTTTCTGGTTTTTTGTTTATATTTTTATTTTTATTTTGAAAGAAGTGTTATATTAGTTTTATTGTAGGACAATTCAGTTTATCTAATTTTTTATCAAAGTGTCTATATTTACGTTCAGATTAGAAGTATATGTATATGAAGATATAAGTACTCTTCTATAGAAATGATTGCTTAATCTTACGAGTTTATCGTGAGAATAAATTTGAAATTAATAATTATACTACTCGATAACCTAAAGAATCTCTTATTGTAGCATATACTACCTAAGAGACGACTAAGCAAATATCATTAGGTTTCTCAACTAAAAATACGATCTCATTGGGATAACATTTGCTTGAAATAAGTTTTCCAATAATTAAATAGTTTTTTTTTAAATCTATAAAGAATTTCTTTTTACAAATCCTAAAATTAATACTATAAAAAAGGGCCAAATACTCACCACACAGAAAAAAATAAGTTTCGTTTTTGATAACAAAAATCCCGGTATTCAATAATTTTTTTTCAAATTTCCTGTGATAAAGAATTCCCCTATATTGATAACAAAATTATTTCAAAATAAAAATATATATATAAATTAAAAAAATGTTGACATGGCTGGAATACGAACCCGGGCTTTCCGGACGTAAAGCATTCACTCTATAGCTGAGCCATATCCCATTTATTTTTTTATGGGATACAACTTGTTTTAAATACTTATGTATAAAAAGAAAAGAAATAACCGGCATGGAAAAGAAATACATACAACGAAATATTTTATTATGTTAAAGATAAATGTTATTGAAATTCATATTTTTTTTTAATAACATGGTTTTATTGAATATAATTCTTGTCTATTTTTTTCTGTGCAAGAACTCGTGTCCAAGGAAATTTTGAAATTTTGTATTTAAATTTTGGAATTTTTTACAAAATTTGTGCTTGTGAAAAAGCTTTCGATTAAAATCCTTATTCTTTACTTAAATTTTGCGATGCAAGTGATTTTCCATTTATGGCCGAAAAAGGCTGGTACCCAGTTTGGATTAGCCACGAAAAATATTTTTAATACAAGGAAATTTAGTTATTTTGGCTTGAGTTGGGTTTTAATTTTATTTTTCAATTAAATTATTCTGCCTACTCTGTAAATCGAGTCGATTTTAAAACGCTCGATTTGGAAAAACTGGGTTCTATAAACAGCACATTACCCAGCAAAAATATCCGTCTACCGGAAGCAGGTTTGTAAGGGAGAGATTTCGGTACTCTCCCTTACCAATCTGCTTCCGTATTACATGATTTTTGTATGGGATGTCCCACTTGGTAGGTCTGGAGGCATGAGCTTATTTTTGCGCATCGTAGATGCATTAACCTCATGTCTTTTTTATATGTACATATATAATTAAAAAAGTTTTTGCTCTTTATATCACAATTTCACCCACACTTGGATAAATTTTTTATTTGAAATTATTTTATGTTGTTTTTATATTTATTTATGTATTAAGTGGTACAAACACAATTGGAAATTATATTACACCAATTTACTTTTATTAAATACTTTTTCTTCGCGTATTTAAGCAGGAATCGATACCAAGATCTCCGCATGGTAGGCTAGAACACTAACCACTAAGCTATCGCGGCAAAAATCACACTCGCATCCATATTTGTACCCACGTCAGCGAGAGATGATGCACTATAAAAAAGTTTGAGTTGAATAAAAAACTTCGTGTTTAAAAGACATGAAAAAACATAGCTAGCCGACCAAATTTATCGTGTGTTCGGTCGTTCGTTTACGTTATTGCATCCTCGTAAGGCAGAGGGGATGCACTGTGTGCTTTTCCGCATCTGCGAAGCCCTTCTAATTAATCTACCTGCTTCCTTGTACCAAATTTATTTTTGCTGGGTATTGTGTTGTTTCCACAATGAAAACAAGCACTGGTTGTCTAAAATTTATATGAAAAGCACTCAGTTTTTGGAGTGATTTCCATAAAAATTTTTTACTCAAGTCGCTTATTTGCATTGTGGAAACAGCACATATGTGTTGTTTATAGATCCAAGCAATCGAATTGAGTGAACAATGTGTATGAAAAACACTAAATTTTTTGAGTGGTTTCCATACAAATTTTCTACTCAAGTCGATTGCTTGAATTCTAGAAACAACACATAAATTTATTAATACCAACATATTTTTAAACTTTTTTGGAGTTTTCCATTTTTGGAGCTTAAAATATCATATCTAAAATTAATTTACTATACATGATTTAAAAAAAGTCAATAGGGGGGCATTATTTATTTGTGGAAAACAAGAAATTTACTCGTATTCTTAGAGAAAAATGAGAAGCATGTATACAAAAAAAAATTTTACTGCACGATGCACAGAGGGGAAAACAGCCCATCATCTAGAGGCGGAAAAATAAAATATAATTATCGAATTTAAAAAAAAATTAAAAGCAGTTTCGAAGCGGACAAATCAGTTTATTTAAAAATCAAATTTATTTATCACTTTGTCGCGTGGTTCGGAAAATATGGCCTTTTAAACATGAATTCTTTATTGATTTTTTAATGATGGACATTTTCGGAGAAAGCAATTTTTATTTTATAAAGTGTTATATTATATGTTTTAAACTATTTTATTTTATATTTTTGCTACTTCAGTTAAGGTTTACAAGCGTAAATACAGAAAAAAATTTTATATTCTAAATCTTTGTAGAGATACAAAAATAATAATATAATAACAATTATAAAACAAATTTTTAAGCATTGTTAAGTGAATTCCGGTAAATAAAAGTTTATAGTTATTACACGGTAAGAGATAGTATAAAGATTAATTAACGACTATTACCGTAGTTATTTAGTTTAAAAAATCATTTTAATAACTTGCAGTAATATATCTTATTTTTCATCTCATTTTTCATTTTCATTCCCGGGAGGATTCTTATCGTTAAGTACAAGTTATAGTACTATACTCATCTGCGCCAAAGTCTGTCTAATTGTCTTTGATTTTTAATTTTATTTTTCTTAAAAGATCTCCTTCAGGGTTTCAATGATAGCGTAGACTCATAATAAATTTAAGTCGTGACAACAACTTAACGTTTCTACAGCTTCTATGAACTTTAAATTTTCATTAAACTTTCCAAAATATGTTCATCAATTCCGCGGAATATCTATCAAATTTCATTTAAGATCGAATTATTTCCTTTAGGAAACGATAAGAGCACTGCAGTCCTTAATACATATACAAAGTATTCCACCTTGTTCTGTAGCGCGACTATGTAACTAAAGTTATTGTTCTACAAATATATTGAAACATATAAACACTTTGATATTTATATAAATAACAATACTTCTATTATTTAAACATTTTTTTAACATATATTTCTCAAAATTAAAAAAAAAATTGTGAAAAAAATTGTCTGTACACTGTTTGGCATGGACGAAATCATTTGTTTTTTTCATTCCTCTTTGCGCTTTTCGCTTTTGTTTTAACAGAGATGCTTTATGATATCGAATAAAATTATACAATCGCACTATCGTTACTGCAAGCGACTAAATATGTCGACAAATGTTAGATACGATTGTCGGATCGTTAAAAGTTATAGAATCCCGCTGCTGATATAGTGATTAAACGACACTCTAAATTCCAAATTCATCTTGCATGTAGTTTGTGAATCAAGCAATAATTTTTCTCGTAGACGGGTCAAGAAAAATGATATGACTTCAACTTCGTGGAATTTTTATGAAATTTCCGTATAAGTTTGAATCGTTCACATTATTATTTTGTACAAATAAAAAATAAATGTATGGAAATTTTAGTGTTTAAACGGGCGATGGTATGCGTACACAGAAAAAAATAAGTTTCGTTTTTGATAACAAAAATCCCGGTATTCATTAAATTTATTTTTCAAATTTCCTGTGATAAACAATTCCGCTATATTGATAAAAAAAACTATTTCAAAAGAAAAAAAATATTAATAAAAAAAAAATGTTGACATGGCTGGGATACGATACCGGGATTCCCGGACGTAAAGCATACTCTCTACAGCTATCCCATATCCCAGTTATTTTTTTAATTACGTATGTATGAAAAGAGAAGAAATAGCCGGCATGGGAAAGAAATACATACAACGAAATATTGTATTAAGTTAATGCCAAATGTTTTTGAAATTCATATTTTTTCAATAACATGGTTTTATTGAACATAATTCTTGTCTATTTTTTTCTGTGTAGCAACTTTAAACGAGAACTTAAATAATTTCATCGCGTAAATTTAATAGTATAACACAGTGCAACAGTCCAAAAAAACACACGGACTTCACAGTAAAGGTTTGATTGTACTACCAAAGCGCAGTAAAAGCCTATATTCAGTTTGCCGAATTTGGTGACCAATTTCTTTTTATGGGCCTCCAAAATTTTGGAAAATCAACGGTCCCTCAAAAAAAGGTAAATAGTGTCAGTTTTTGGCCAACAGCTAATTCAAATTTGGTGATAACGCAATAATGTAGCTAAGAGTTTGCTACATAGATTTTATTAACATTTAATGCCAAAAAATTCTTTTTTCGCACACTATTTGGGACAAATTAAGGGGGAAAATTTTTTTTTCACTTTTTTCAGAATAACTTCGCAAATTTGTAGTTACGGTAAAGCTGAACAACTTTTGTGAACATATCAATACAATCCGAACGTATCTAGGCGCCCTAAATAGCTCAAAATAAATCATTTGTACCTTAAAAATTGGAGTTTTTTTTACCATTTAAGCTAAATTTGTACTGCATTTTTATACTTTCTTTGTTATTCTTCTACTTATTATGTTGCTGATTTTGGTATTTACTATTTTTTATTGTTTGTTGTTGTTCTTCCAAATATTGGTAGTGAAGTTATGCTGAAAAAAGTAAATAAAAAAATTCTTTCCTATATTTTTTCAAAAAAGCGAATGAAAAGATTATTTATCTTGGCACAAAATGTTAATGAAACACAATAGATAAGTATGCACTAGAATATACTATTTTAAAAAAAAAAATTGTTTAGCATACAAAAATATGGAAAAACTATCATTTTTAAGGTAAGAAGTGGTCTGTATTAGCTATTACGATGCCTAGACACGTTCAGATTGTATTGATATGTTCACAAAAGTTATTGTTAATAAGAAATTACGAGTCTCTGTAAGTTATTCTGAAAAATGTGAAAAAAATGTTTTTTTCTTAAAATTTGCAACAAAAAGTTCACGAAAATTTTTTTTGTCATGAAACGTTAAAAGTAGTCTGTTAAGCGGTTTCTTAGCTACATTATTGCCATATATAGTTAAGCAGTATCTTTAAGGTTGAATTAGCTGTTCGCTAAATACTGATAACACCATTTTTTAAGGCCCCACAGATTTTCAGAAATTTTGGAGGTCCATAAAAAAAATTGGTCACCAGTTTCGCCAAACTGAGTATTGGGTTTTAATACCCCGTAGTTGTACAATCGAACCTGTACTGCCCAGTCCTTGTGTTTTTCCAAAAGTCTTCATTTGCCGCATAGTGTAATCAGTTAAACGAACTTTTGAAATATTTAAAAAAACACTGAAAATGTTATTGACATTAAAGAAAAAACCGGACTATAATACAAATTTCTTATCCGAATCAAATTGTAATAACGTTTACTGATAATTTCCCGTTTTCCCTGAAATATTAGCTAGTCTTTTCCCGGGAATTCCCGAATCACAACCCCTATACAACACACATATTAACATTTTTCTGTTGTATGAAAATGTTGATTTTTATCAATTGAGTTCCTTCATTTAATTATAAATAAAATCGACATTTGTTCACAGATTTTACAAATCTACAGGTAAAATACACACAAAACAGCAATACTTCTACAAATTTTATTGTTGTTTTGTGTGTATTTTACTTGTAGATTTTTAACTTGTAGTTTTGAGAAACGGGCCCCAGTACTTGAAGTTATGAGGTAAATAATACCTTTATCTAAACGAGTATATCTCAAAAAGAACCATTTTCGTATTTGTAAGTAAAAAAATATTTAATATTTTAATATTATTCCGGCCCTTTTCACAATGGATTCGGCATACAATACTTGCCGTTACAGTCCACGTTAACTTTTAATCGTACATTGTGAATAGAGCCGTTAAAATCATAATTGTAAACCAGATAAATCACTGTTAAGCATACAAATTGATGCACTTTTAAATATCTAGATTTAATCGTACAAGTGTCTACATGACACACTTCTCTTGCTTAAGCATTCTACGCAGCATTGTTGGACATGGTGGCGCTTTAGAGTACTTGTTATTCAATTTAAACGATGATTGACATATTTTTAGACAAGTGCTTTATTAATCTTTATCTAAATGTTTACTAGATATGTTTGTATAGAGATAAAGAGAAGTCCTAAGTAATTCTAGTACATAATTGTTTTTATTGAATTGAAGTATATTGTTATCTTTACACTCTTCAACACAGGTGGAGGGGTATATAAAATAGGCTTCTCATTCGCTTTGTAGCCCAAGAGAAAATTAGCATGCACGTCATTAGTAACATAATTGATGAACTGAACTCAAAGTACATATTTCTGTATTATATTTATAATTACATTTTCACAACATTAATATTTTAATTATTCAGTGATAAAATTGTTTTATTAAAAACATATTAAAATTGATTATTGAGGAGGTAAGTGCAGATCGTCAAGGAAATTTTACCCAAACATCTCATAGAAATACTAAACAAATAAGAAATTAAAAATCAATATCACGCCTTTAAGTGTTTAATAAACACAATGCATATTTCTATTGAAACAGCAATGTTAACCCTTTCGGTACAAGTTTTCCAATTCAGGCATTAAAAATCCAATTTTGTTACTATTCGGGCTTAAATATTTTTAATAAGTTTAAATTTTTTTATTTTTTCCAAAAAGTTGACTCCAAAGTGGTTTTTTAGAATGATGCCATATGGATACATTTGTACTCAATGGAGTATAAAAAACACATGGGCGAACAAAACTAAATGGAATTGGAGGATGAGGTGGTCCTATATTTTTATCTATGGTGGGCTTAATTAACGGTCTGAGTTGAAACGAGCCATTTTCCAACTTTCCAAGTTGATCAAAAGAGGAATTCTCTGAGGGATGAGTCCATTATTTTATGGAACGACCCAAGAAGGGGGAAATACGAGGAATTGCATTTTTTAAACAGGGCGATCTCTTACTATTATCTATAGTTATATTTTATTTGGAACTAGTAACCCCAAAATTTTCAAATTGTGGGAAATTTTGCCTCTTTGAAAGATAGTCCATTTTTTAGAAAAGTGAAAACGCACTTAGGGTGAAAATTTTGTAGAACAAATTACTGATTATTGTTTCTAGGGCCAATTGACAGTTTTATTTCCAAATATGAATCGGTAAAGCATGAAAATTAAAATGACTTTGATCTAGTGGTGTATACAGAGTTACAATAAAAACTTTACCACATCATAGGTTTGTATCCATATGGATACATGCATAATTAAAAAAATCGTCGGTGCTTTTTTAATTGTTTAAACAAAAAATTGTTATGCAGAATATTAAGTTAAAGTCTTTTTAACTTATTTCAGTTAATTTTATTCAAAAAAAAGTCAATATGTTTGTTTTATAAGTAAAATAAAAAACTCTGTTTTGACCAAAAATAAAATATTTAAAACATGCTTTTTTAAATACGTATTTTTTTAAGAAAATAAAACCAAAACATTTTCCAAAAGTGACTTAAATTAAGAAATAAGACCTGGAAATTCTATAATCCGTTAGCAATCCAAAGGTAAAATTAATGCGGTTCTTGTTAGACGCTTATCAATTTACGTGTATCCATATGGATACAATATAGTGAAAGGGTTAACACGTGGTTGTCATAGGATGGAAGTAGTCCAGAGTAGACTTGGGTCCAACTCGTTCGAACTCGTGCAGCAGCTCGTTTTAGCCACAAACCTGTGATCAAACGCATTTAAATTGCATGGGTTTGACCATAGGTTTGTGTCAAAAACGAGCTGCTGAACGAGTTCGAACGAGTCGGACCCAAGTCTAGTCCAAAGAGCTGAAGTATGCGAATGAAATGTTGTCTAGTAGAGGGCTGCATGAATATATTCGAAAGTACTCGTATATATGTTTGTGTGCGTATGTATGTATGTTTTTTTGTATATATGTGTGTATATATGTATATATATATATATATATATATATATATATATATATATATATATATATATATATATATATATATATATATATATATATATATATATATATATATATATGTATATTTGCTCGTGGCTATGTACGTACACACATATACATGCATGTATACATAAGTATATACATTAGAACATACATCTATGCACACACGAAATTCATACGAGTACATTCTACGAATACATTTGTGTACACTTTGCAGCCCTCTATTGTCTAGAACAAATGCTGCTGACAAATAACAATTCTAGAATACTAAACTCAGGGGTCTAAGCACTGCATACGATATCGAGAAAAACTGATCGAATTTTTTTTAATTTTAATGAAATTATTCAAAAATTATTGTTCAAAGAACGCAAATTTTTCCCTACAAACAGAATAATTCCATACTAAAGCTCTCGAAAACAAGGTTAGTTTAACATTTTTTGGTAGTGATTTGGCTTTATATGTGTTTCATATTAATTCAACATGATTTTAGAATAATCTCCAAATAAAATTTTTTCTTTTGATGTAACTATATTTCATGTCGATTTATTGTTTCAGTACAGTTAAATCAGAATGAAGTTGCTACTGAAATATTACGAAGAATCATAATGAATCAAAGTTATTACAATTTAAGTAAAAACGTTAATTTGATACTGAGACAACGCGCAGAATCATGTTGAATTAAAGTTTTTTCAAGTTGAAACAACATGAATTCAATGGAGCTATTTTACTAATTATTTTACTTACATGATATGTATTAGCATAGCATTGGCTGATCCAGCCAAGATTTGAACTTGGTAGCCAACGTCCTAACCGCTGCAGCCGTAACATTCTCAAATATATTTTAGATGCACACAGCAAAAAAGGCAATATAAAATCAACATGACGCAATTGTGATTTGAAATCATATTAAATTTACAAGAAATAAGTTGTCGTTTAAGTGAGTTATACTACGTTAATACGCAGGCCTTATTTGCAAATAAAATCGTAGTGCTGCCAAGTATGTATTTTTATTGTAACTTACTATCTCACGAAAACAATTGCTGATTAACGCACTATTTGCAAATAAGAAGTTTGAGATCCCACATTTACACATGTTTGTTCATAAAAAATAATAAATGGATAAATTTATTAATAAATAGATAAATATTCAGTGATTTAATATATGACAATAAAAAAAGCATTTGGCAGCATTTTACGTTTTTATTTGCCAATAAAGCCCTGCCAATAATCGTAGTATTAGTGTTTAATTGCTTTGTTCATTGCTACAGTTCAGTATAGACTTGGGTCCAACTAGTTCAAACTCGTTCAGCAGTTTGTTTTACACACAAACCAATGATCAAACCCATTTAAATTACATGGGTTTGATCATACGTGTGTGTCTAAAACGAGCAGCTAACGAGTTCGAACTAGTTGGACCCAAGTATAGTTCACTACTGTGCTTTGGACTTGGGTCCAACTTGTTCGAACTCGCTCAGCAGATCCTTTAACCACAAACCTGTGATCAAACCAATTTAAATTACATGGATTTGATCATAGGTTTGTGTCTAAAACGAGCTGCTGATCGAGTTCGAACGAGTTGGACCCAAGTCTACTGTGCTTAGTTGTGTGACTTCTTGTTGTTTATTCTTGTTGTTTATTCTTACATGTAGACGAGACAAAACGAATTACCAGCGAACATTTACTGCTGCTGGCTTAAAATTACCATTGTAACATATTAATTTCAAATTAAAAATTATTGATCTAACCTTAAATCTCTTTGATTTAAAATTGTTTCACTGTTAACACAACTTTTTTTATAAAGTGTTGTGTTTTTCTTCCGACGGGGTTTTTTTGAATTTGGAACGATTTTCCGTCATCCCACGTCAAATTTGGTTTGTAAACAGACCGGTGCCATCTTCAGTGTTCTATTGAATACTAAAATTTAGTATTCAATAGAACACTGAAGATGGCACATAGCCGAAACCGGTCTGTTTACAAACCAAATTTGACGTGGGATGACGGAAAATCGTTCCAAATTTTTTTATAAACGTTACACTTAATTTTAAATCAACATGACTATAACTTTAATTTCAAATAAGTTTTATGTTAAATAATCTTTTAAAACATGTTGAATTAAAATGAAATTCATTTTACATACGATGGGTATTTATTTAGTGTATAGCTAAAGTAAAGTTTGAAGCTGTTGTGGCTGCAGTGATTAGCGCATGGACTATCATGCAAGTGGCACGAGTTCGAATCTTGGCTGGGGCAGCCAACTACAACACAGAGTTTTCTGATGCATATGCTAATAATCATCACGCAAGTAAAATAATTATTAAAATAACTTCATTAATTTCACGTTGTTTTAACTTACAATAACTTTGATTCAACATGATTCTTCGTGATATTTCAATATTAACTTCATTTTGATTTAACTATACTGGAATATTATATCAAGATAATATATAGTTATTTAAAAAAGGAACAATGTTCTTTGACAGTTATTGTAAAATCATGATGAAATAACATGAAGCTCCGAAGAAGCAAAATCAATGCCGAAAAATGCTAAATAAACTTTGTTTCCGACGATTTTAATATGACATTTTTCTCTGTGTTATCTCTCTGCTTGCGTAAAATAAGTTTTAATTTATTTTGCTTTTTTATGGATTGTAAATCAAAAGTGAAGCATATATTTTAAAATTTAGTATAAATGTTTTAGTATAAATGTTCTGCTTACACCAAATAGTGACGTGTAAGTAGGGATGCCAATGGGGACTGGTTTTGAAATTCCAGGATTCGGGATTTAGAAATCCCTAACTGGGGTTTCGGGATTTTCGGGATGTCCTGGTATATGTGGTATACGTGGCTGCCTACTGCACGCAATAAATCAAGTAGAATCAATAAGATTCCGTTTTAATGTCTTAATCCCGACAAATATAATTGACGGGGTGAAGAGGAAAGGTAGAAGTGCCAAAACTATAAAAATTTTGTTATATGCAGGAATCAGCACTTAATACCAATATATATTACTTTATAAAAATTTAGACCTGTACGATGACCTCAAAGAACCAAAAATAGTATTTTTGAAATGCCTGGGAACAAAAAACTTTGAAGCTTAATTACTCCGAATTTTATTTTTTGCACTTATACCGCTTTGCTTTTAAGCCACTGAATTAAGAAATTACCATATTTTAATTGAAATTTAATTTTTATACTCAAAAGCTTATTTTTAACTTTTTAATTTAATAATTCGTTTGATTTTAATGCTTCTGAATCAAGTTTTTCATCTGGCACATACTGGCGCTTAAAAGTATTTATCACATTCTATATCTATTTATAAAATTGATAGCAAGTACTTCATTTTAGCAAATGCTATTATCGTATTTTTGTTACATTTACTTTCAAATTCTATAAACTTGCTTTGGCTTTGGAATAAGCGAACCCAAAGTGTTTTATGCCCCCATGTACTAGTACATAGTGTGCTGTACTATTGTAAGATTGCTAGAAAGTTTTATTTTGCATATTTTGATATAATCATCTGAACTTCTTCAGTGTTGCATAGTAAAAATTATAGTTTCGATAACATTTAAAATCGAATTGACAAACGGTGCATTTTTGGATCCCAGTTCGAAATTGTTTCCTTATTTTGTAATCCTCAAATTTAACAATTTTTTTTTTGTTTTATACCCAAGGATAAATCCTCATTTATATTTTAAAGCTCCGTTTCGAATGTTTTTTAATTTTATATTGCATTTCAAGCAATATTTTGCTTAAAAGATGACATTATATAATTTATCACATGTGAAAACAAAACGGAATTTAGAAATCCCGCGATTCACAATTTCAAAATCCCATGACCCAGGATTTGTAAAGTACCGAAAATCCCCTGATTTCTGGGATCGCGATTCACCGTTTGGCATATCGACGTATGAACAAATTTAGTATTTATTTGGATTTAAATAAATACAAAACTTTAACAACCTAATTCACAAAAACAATTTTGATTAATAAGAGACTTATAAAAAGAATTTTTGTATGAAAATTTGTTTTATTAATCTGTTATGTCAGAAATTTTTTTTATTTTAGGCGACGAATAAATCTGGGATGAAATATTGCAAGAATTAAACACAAATTTTTTAAAGAGATTTTTCAAGGGTTTGTGGGGATTACAAACCTTGAGTTGGCAAATTATTGAGCTTAATAATTTGCCGGGAAGATAGTACAAGGGGTTAGGAAGAAACCCGTGTTTCTATTTAGAGAGGAGACCGGAGTACGATACTTAGCTGTGGGCAGGAGGGAGCTCCTGGATTTTCCGTTTCAATAAAACAATAAAATGTTTTCAGAAAAGGTTAATTTACATTATTTTATTGAATATAATTGGAGAGCCAAAAAATGAAAGAGAACTCTTGCCTTGTTGAGTGTTACAGGAAGATTTACTTAAAATATATAATTACAAAAACTATTTGGCGCTATCGCCCAATGAAAAAGATAATTCACAATAACTTTACTATAGAACCAGAGATGGGAGTGCTAAACAAGTAATTTTTTAATGCCAATTCAAACTATAATAATAAAGCTCAAAGATATAAAAAAGTACTTGCTTAGAGATGCTTAAATATTTAAATTTTAGGTATAAAAGTATATACTTAAAGAAATTAAATTCGAATATGATAGGTTTGTTTAAACAGATTTAAACAGCGTATAAGGCAAAACAATACTCATCATTGTTTATAATAACTAAAGTCGATGGTCGATGTCTTGGAAAACGTTAACAATTTCGTGAAACAGGATATCTAAAATATATCCAAATAATATATAATCCACTGTTAACTCATATTTTCAAAACTGGTTGGTGCGCCAAACCAATAATAAGCTGACGATAGATATTCATATGTATGTAAATACAAAATATATATATTTTGAACTTACGCTATCCACCGTTCCATTTTGCTGTGTAATTGTAGCCAAACTCATGCTGTTGTTTTGCACTTTGGGGAGAACTTTTTTCATTTAGTTATAAACACCAAAAACAATTATTATAGCAAAATAAATGATTTGCAAAATACATACAATTAAATCATAAATAAACTTCCGATTGTTAATAAAAGCCAATACCGGAAAATCACTGTAAATTTGTTTATGAATCAAAAAATAACCGTACCGAGTTTAATAAGTAAATGGCAGCTATTTTAGCAACTTTGTTTCTGAATGCTGAAATGAAACTGAAAATTCTTATTTCACAAAAACTGCTTTAAACCAAAATAAAATTGAAAAATAAATAAATAATAAAAAAAAAACTTAATGATTTTTTATACTTTTGTTAACAATTTGTGTGTTTTTGTGCAATTATTGTTTTATTATGTTTTTATTTGCTTGGCTTAATACATTTTTTTACACTCAGAAAATCTTTAGCGACAAAACCATACATTCTCACTCAACAAATAACCAGTCACAGTTCACTCACACTTGAGAAAAAAAACACGCCAACCGACCATTCGAAATTTACTCAATAACACTCATACGTGTTGTCTTTTTCGTATATCAAACTTTTGGTTCAATTGATGTTGATCATACTTATGGATTTTGTAATATCTACTGAAATTTAACATTGAAATTATAACGCTAATAACATTTTAATCAATTTATATTGGACAATTTTTTTTAAATAATTTTTAGATTGAATCGATTTCTTTCAAATATTACAAATCGTTGACAAAAAACCTAATACAACTTACAAATATTTTTTTGTTATTATTTATATATTTTTACATATAACACGCTGTATAATACTTTGACACATTGCACGCTACAAGCAGCAGTTTGTGTGCAGTGATAGGTTTGAAGTTACCATTTATGATAATTTCTACGCAAAAAAATTAATATTTTTTTCTTTTCAATGAAAACAAGCAACATAATGAATGCCACATACAGATGAAGCAACCGTTGAAGCAATTGAGGCATGTTACTGCTATTGTTGCTTCCTATGTAGCTCTGTTGCCCTTGAAAATTATGTTGCCTTAACCGTTGCCTGAAAATCAAAATATTTTGCTATTTTGTGTTGGCTGTAGCAAACGTTGACTGGTGTGTATTTCAGTTGACATAATTAAGAAACTACGTGATAAGTTAAGTCCGTTTCACACTATAATACTGAGTATTTAAGACTGGTCAAAAACTCAAGTAATAAGCAAATGTATGATAGTGTGAAAACAATATGGCATGAAAATCTCAAATAATACACTTGGCAAATATTTGCCGAAAAAAAAAAACGTGACCAACAGACAAGCTAAAATTGTATTTCCTTTAATTCAATTATTTTTTTAAATAGTGTTCCGCATATATGAAAAATAATATAAAAATAGCTTTTTGCAGCATAATTAACTTTATTTTGTGGTATAAAAAATAAGTTAAATCACACTAATCCTTAGCAAAAAAAGTAGTGGTTACGTTTTGTTGGGCAAATATTTGCCAAGTGTAAATGTACCTTAAAATTGAATTAGATTGGTTATTTGAAGGAATTTCGTTTTTTTTTGGGTTCCGAACACCAAAAGTGTAAAGGAACCCTACTGTTTTCGCTACGGTGTCCGTCTGTCTGTCTGTGTCAGACAGATGTCACTGGCTGTTTTCTCGGGAACCGTAAGAGCTACGGACCTAAAATTTTAACAGAATATATAAAACGTTGGCCGCTACAACAACAAATATATGCCAGTTAAAAATTAAAGGGTGTTCTAAAGCGAGAAACGAAAAATTTTTAAATACTAATGTAATATACAGACACTTATATATAGACACTTTAAATTTTCAAAGTTCGTGTTAATTGGTGTAGTGTGTAGAATAGACTACGCCAATTAACACCGATATTTAAAATAACAAAAATTAAAGGGTGTTCTATCAGTTGATGTAATTTTGACTATGTAATTTAGACAAGTTGCTATATCTTGGAAACCGTAAGAGGTAAAATCTTGAAATTTTAAAAAACGCTAAAACTAAAAAATTCTAAAACTAAGAAAATGTCAAAATGAAAAATCGCCAAAATTAAAAAGCGCTTAAAGAAAAAAAAACACCAAATTAAAAAAACAAAAAAAAATCATCAAAACTAATAAGATCGCAAAAAAGTAAAAAAAAACGCAAAAAACAAAACAAGTCGTCAAAACGAAAAAAGCAAGCACTAAAACTGAAAAAACGCTAAAACTAAAAATATTAGCAAAAACGAAAAAAAAATCGACAATAATTTTTAAAAAATCACCAAAACGAAAATTAAATGTCCCAAACTAGATAAAATCGCCAAAAACCGAAAAAATTGTCAGAACGAAAGAAAAGTGTCAAAACAAAAAAAAGTCGTTAAAACTAAAAAAATCACCAAAAACCGAAAAATAATCTCCAAAACCGAAGAAAGCGCCTAAACTGAAAAAAGCGCCGAAATTAAAATAAATCGCTAAACTAAGAATATCGTCAAAAAGCAAAAAAAAAAACGTTAAAAAGCGCCAAAATAAAAAAATCGCCAAAACTAAAAAAATCGGCAAAAAATTGCAAAAAACGATAAATCGCAAAGAAAACGAAAATGAAAAAGCGCCGAAATCAAAAAAATCGCCAAAACAACGAAAAAAAACTTAAAAACTAAAAAAAAATAAAATTAAACAAAAAGAACAACGAAAAACTGCCAAATTAAAGAGGATCAAAAACGGAATATGATACACATATGTCTATTCATACGGAACCCTTCATGTGCGAGCCAAAGTCACACTTTACTTAATTTTTATATGCTACCGTTAATTTTTAATTTCAGATTTCGGTGTATCATTAAAGGCCGTTTCTGACTGTAATACAAGTGTTAATACTTTTGAAGAAAATGCCTCCCTGATCTAATTGTTGTTTGAAAATTAGAAAAAAAAACAATAACAACTTATCATGTCAGGGTCTCATTTTCCTCAAAAGTATTAATACTTGTATTGTAGTCTGAAACGGCCTTAATTAATTATAGCTGAATTATATATTATTTGGCTGTTTTTTAAAGAGATTTTTTATATAAAATTAAATTTATTTGCTGATGTTTAAGCAATTTCATACTAGTACAAATTATTTGCTAAGTTTTGTATACGTTTCAAAGCCTACTATGCTTATTTTTGAAAATCATTTCTTTGTAAGTTCTCAAATGGTTTTTGCATGTATGTACAAAATATAAGGGGTTTCTAACTGTTCAAAAGTGCATTTGAAGTCTACTGATGATTTGGTAAAGCACAAATGAAATGCACATAGATAATGCTCAAACATCAGCAAATAAATTTCATTTAAAACAAAATTTGACAATATGTCAAATTGTGTATAATTTTTTTATAATAAAACCATTTATTTACATCTAGAATGTCGACTTTGTCATACGTTGATTATATTAGTTAGTTCTGTTAAATGTTTCAAAGGAAAATTAATTTGCTTCCCACAATGTGCAGACTACATTAGTAAGAAAATATTTCAGAAAATTTGCAGAAACGGCGTACCTGAAAATTGCCGACTATTCTGCTAAAAGTGGGGAGGATATTTGGAAAAATTCTATTTTTTTTTCTATCGGCTAAAAATGTTCATTGGGATCACAATAAACGTGTTTGATTGGATTTGTGTCGTGCTGAATGCGACATAACCTGTTTTGTTGAAAGCTTGAATGCAAGATACATTTATTTAAATAATTATGCCTTGCTTAAATGTTTCTAATGAAATTTTATTTATTGGTAAATTTCATTCTAATAAACATTTTTATTACACTCTAGTCTATGTTCTTGTTGATGAACGTGCTGTGTATGTGCAAAAATAGTTGTTGTGAATTTTTATCGCTATGAAATGATATGATTTTGTTTAATAATATGGAAACTTCCGGCACAAGTCATGGGACGGACGAGTACGAGTAGGACAATTGACAAAGATATCCTGCAGGCTTTTTTGATGGATATAATGCCAAAATTTATGTGTTGTTGAAAGCGAAAACAAACCACAACTCACCGTAAAAAAAACATTTCTTTTCTCACTTGTTCACTTCTTTATAAGAAAATGATCTTCTTCTGTTATAAGTTTTCCCCCTTTATTACACACAGCAAAAAAGGAATGTAAATTCAACATGACGCAATATTGATTGGAAATCATATTAAATTTACAAAACATAAATTGTCGTTCAATGTGTTGCGAATGGCATATGGGCGATTACGTAACAATTTGCGTCTGTAGATGACGTTCCTTATTTTTTGTCTCGACTTACGTAGTTTCGCGCATATAGAGTTGCCCCATCTATAATAAATTTTATTTGTTTATTTTTTCCCATGCAAAATTATTGTTTTTATCCAAATAATGGTAACCCTTTTAATGGCGCACAGCTGTTGCTTGTAAACAAAAGAAATAGAGTTTAAAAAGTAATTTTTTTGGGATTTATTCATTGATGCCAACTTTGGCTCTTTTTTACGATATAAGAAAAAACGATATTACACACTGTATTGTCATTTCGTAAGTTTTTTACGATATGACAACGCTGCGACATGACAATACCATGTATGGCTATCTTAGTGTTGTTATATCGTAAAAAACTTACGATATGACAATACAGTATGTCATATCGTTTTTTGCCATATCGTAAAAAAGAGCCAAAGTTGGCATCAGTGGATTTATTAAATTACATTAATTTAAATTTTTAACGTGCTTTTTCCCAAATTAATATTTTACTTTTTAAGAAAAATATTAATTTGGGAAAAAGGACGTTAAAAATTAATGAAATAGATTTTAGCTAAAGATTTTAATTTTGCATATAAAGATAATTATTATATGGTAAATAGCTCAACAAAAATAAATGAAATAAAGTTGTTTAGTTCAAATAATGGTAGTTTTCCAGGTTTTGATGTGAAAGTGATGTTATTTTAACATTTAATTGTTAAGACGAATGCAATTTACTAATTGGCTGTTTTTGGCATCAATGACGTCACTTTTCGTCTTCTAAATACCAAAAAAACTGACACGTGTTACGTTATTTAGAAATGGACAATGACATTCGGGATATATAACAGCAAACATGATTGACGTCAATATTTTTACGCGTATTATAGACGTATTGGGTTCTGTAAACATGCTGTTAGTCTTTATTTGCTCTGTTCATTGCTACAATTCACTGTTGTGCTCAGTTGTGTGACTTGTTGATGTTTTGTTGTTTTTTATTTTTATAGCCGACGAAAATCGAATTACCAGCGAAAATTTATTACTGCTGGTTTAAAATTACCATTGTTTTACATTAATTTTAAATGATAAATTATTAATCTAACCTTAAATCTCTTTGATTTGATATTTTTCACTGTTAAAACAACTTTGTTATAAACGCTATATTTAACTTTAAATCAACATGACTATCTCTTTAATTTCAAATAAATTTTATGTTAAATAATCAATTAAATCATCTTGAAATAAAATGAAATTCATTTTACATAGGATGCTACTTATTTAGTGTGTATCTAAAGTAAAGTTTGAAGCTGTTATTGCTGCAGTGGTTAGAGCATGGGCTGTCATGCAAGTGGCACGAGTTCAAATCTTGGCTGGGGCAGCCAACTTCAAGCTTTCTGATGCCTGTGCTAATACACATCACGTAAGTAAAATAATTAATAAAATAGCTACATTAAAGTCATGTTGTTTCAACTTGATATAACTTTAATTCAACATGATTCAATATCAAATTCACTTTATTTTAACTTGAAATAACCTTTATTATAATGATTCCTGTGTTTCAAATATCAAATTCACATTGTTTCAACCGGAAATAACTTTGATTCAACATGATTTTTATTTAACTGTACTGGAATATTAAATCAACATGAAATGTAGTTATTTCAAAAGGAAAAATGTTCTTTCACGATTATTTTAAATTGTGTTGAATTAACATGAAACACTTATGAAACAAAATCACTACCGAAAAATGTGAAATGAACCTGGTTTTCGACGATTTTACACTGAAATATTTCTGTGTGTACAATTTAAACTTTCGCTTAGCTACTTATATTTTATTCCAAAAGTGTATGTCTGTCCGTCTGTCTGTCACAGGCTGTTTTCTCGGGAACCATAAGAGCTACGGACCACAGAATATGTAAACGTTTTGCTGCTACAACATCCAATATATGATAGTTAAAATTTAAAGGGTGTTCTTAAGCGAGCAACGAAACATGTTGAAATGCTAATGTAATATACAGACTCTTATATATAGACACGTTAAACTTTCAAAGTTAGTGTTAATTGGTGAAGTGTGTTGAATAGACTACACCAAATAACAACACTGATATTTAAAACAATAAAAATTAAAGGGTGTTCTATCAGTTAATATAATTTTACTATGTTTTCTCGGGAACCATAAGACCTACGGACCTGAAATTTTCACAGAATATGTAAAAGTTTTGCTGCTACAACATCAAATATATGATAGTTAAAATTTAAAGGGTGTTCTAAAGCGAGTAACGAAACATGTTGAAATGCTAATGTAATATACAGACTCTTATATATAGACACTTTAAACTTTCAAAGTTAGTGTTAATTGGTGAAGTGTGTAGAATAGACTACACCAATTAACAACACTGATATTTAAAACAATAAAAATTAAAGGGTGTTCTATCAGTTAATATAATTTTACTATGTAATTTAGGCAATATGATGTATCTTGGAAACCGTAAGAGTTAAATTCGTGAAATTTTCAAAACCGCTAAAGCTAAAAAATTCCAAAATTAAAAATGTTAAAACGAAACATCTTTAAAATAAAAAAGCGCTTAAAGGAAAAAACACCACATTTAAAAAAATCGCAAAACGCAATATATCACCAAAACTAAAAACATCTCCAAAAAACCAAAATAAACGCCAAAAACCGAATAAAGTCGTCAAAACGAAAAAAAAATCGCTAAAACTAAAAATGTCATCAAAAAACTAAAAAATTGCCATATATGAAAAAAATCATTAACAACGAAAAAAGTGTCAAAACAAAAAAATTCACATAAAACCAAAGAAATCGCCAAAACGTAAAAAAGTGTCAAAACAAAAAAAATCGCTAAAACTAAAAAAAAATCACAAAAAAAAACCATAAAAAAACCTCAAAACCAACAAAATCGCCAAAATTGAAAAAAGCGCCAAGGCTAAAATAGTTCGCTAAAAGTAAAAACATCGTCAAAAAGCGAAAAAAACGTTAAAACAAAAAAAAACGCCACAACCAAAAAAAATCCAAAAACTAAAAACATCGCCAAAAAAACAAACAAAAAAATAGCTAAAAACCCAAAATCGCAAAAAAATTAACGAAAAAAATCCACAGAACACAAAATAAAAATTTCAGAACCAAAAAAAAAATCGCTAAAACTAAAAAAATCATTAAAAACCCCAAAACCAAAAATGCGCCAAAACTGAAAAAAATCGCCACAATTAAAATAAATCGCTAAAACTAATAATATCGTCAAAAAATGAACATTAAAAAAATGCCAAAACAAAAAAATCACGAAAATTTAAAAAACGCCTCAATCAAAAAAATCGCAAAAAACAACGAGAAATACATAAAAAATAAAAAAATTAAATTAAACAAAAAAGCACAACGAAAAAACTGCCAAAATTAAAAAGGGAGCAAAAACGAAAAGGGATATACATATATGTATTCGTACGAAACCCTTCGTGTGCGAGCCAAAGTCGCACTTTACTTAATTTATTCTTCTTTAAAGGAACAGAGATCGCTGAGGAGATGGTGTAGCGGACTCGAAATAATTACTGATCCGTTCTGCTAGTCTGATTAGATATTCTAGTATTCCATTCTTAATACTTTGAATTTACATTAATTCAAGTATTGAACTTAAGCCGAAATTAAACGTATTAAATTCGAATATGAACCTTAATAAGAATATTTACATATAGAATACGCACGATTGTGTCATTAGTTGGCTATATTTTTTAAATAAATCAATTATAATTTTTGAATTTATAATTTAAAAACTAAAATCTTACAGTGTATGAAAGTGCTCATGTTTTTGCTTTAAAAATAAATTAATAAAAATGTGAAATATAATTTATAAAAATTTTCATTATTAGTTATATATGCTCAAATTTTTTATGCGTATTATATTGCATAGCCTACAACAAGTGAGTTCTATATTCTTACTTTCGAATAAAAATGTTTTTAGGAATTTAAGTATTTTAATCTTATTTCTTAATAATTGATAAAAGATATTTTTTTAATAATTTTTATTTTATAAAACGATAAGATTAACAACTCTTTTTGTTCTATTACAAAAGTTATATTATCTTTATGGATTTTACTACTATCGCCAGATTAGATGTCGTATTATAGGTCGGCATAGAGATAAAGACCGGCAAATGAAATTGACGTCAAACACAATAATTTAACAATGATAAATTAGCTAATCAACCTGCAATAAGTTCGTAATAGGCAGTGCTTTTGAAACAATTATACATTTAATATGTAATTAATTGGAAGTGCTAAAAATTAATATATATTTGATATCATTACACAGAAAAATTTTGCAATTTCATAATATATCTGAATGAATAAATCCAACTCAAAGAAACCAACGAGTGAGCCCCACCTTCTTCGATTTAGCTAAAACTTCATGTAAAATTTTTTTAGTATATCAAAGTGAATGATATAAAATTTTGGATTTCCAACTCCTTCGGTTGTGCAGATATGACATCATTAAAAATAATAAAAAAATATAAGTATATCGTCACAGGAAATGCAAAGGCCCTTTCTAGCATTTTAAAATTTTAGCACGGGAAGCATAACACTTGCTTAAATTGGAAAATATATTAAGAATTATTGCGTCCTTTTGTGGGTCCTTTTTTAATTGTATTGTAAGATTTTGCACTAAATGTCAATATATTTTTCATTTTCATTTTTACCATTTTTGTGTATTGAGCGTTAAATTTGCTTTAGCGGTTGTTCCAGGAATGATTTATGCGAAAAGAAGACATCACAAGAAGTGAGTATAGGACTTGAAAGCACTACTCTACATCTACTCTCTAGAAAGAAAAAATGATAATAATCGCAGGCCGAAATTAAAAGTTATGACCACTGTTTAAATTTTAACTTGTTATCACATGCAAAAATAAAAATTATGTTTTTAATTAATACTTTACAAACATTTATACATGAGCAAAAAGTACGAGTAGGCTAACTTTTCTTTCAAATACATTCTTCGAAATACATTATTCGAAAATACAACAACCCACAAAGAGAAAGAAACAAAATTTTTTCAAAGAAAATCACAAATTTGTAAAGAGAAGATGTTCGTTACATCGTTTCTACCCATCAGCTGCTGTTAACTTTTTTTAACGTCCTAAGATTTATAGATAAATTATATTTAAAAAAATATTTTACGTAACGCGCAATACATTTTCATACGAACTCAATATTTTTTCACAACACATATTTTATTTTGAGTTCAATATAATTCAGATGTATAATTTTCGATGTATTTTAAAATAACCTCCTTCGGTATTCACTAAAAATTTTAATTATATTAAAAAAATATGGATAACACTCAATACATTTTTTTTTGATACAAACTGTGATTGATTTATACAACGTTTTGCAATATACATAATACTATTTAACAACGTTCACAAAAGTTTTAAATATTTAGAAGTATAAACCTACGCTGCGGAAAATTTGGTGGCAAATGATCCAAAAGTACTCGTCCCATGACTTGAGAAAGTGAGACTGGTACCAAAAATAAGGAGTAGTGAATGGTGAAAAGAGACATATTGTGTAAATGGTCACATATTAACTATTTTCAGTCAATTTAGTTGGTACTCCGGCTAGTATATTAGTAAACGGCACTGAACTAATACGATGCACCAGGATCAAAGGCCTATTACATAATATCTATATAATATTAATTGTCTCACTTCAATGAGACTCCAATGCCACTCAGGAGCCTGTTCCGTAACTATATTCAGATTTTAATTCCAGCTTAACTGGTACTTACAACATTGAAATATAAGTTTCCCTGTGGTCGATTGGGTAGTGTACTAGCCTGTCATGCCGGAGGTTGTCGGTTCGAATCCTATCAAAGACACCGCTTAAAAATAAAATACAATTTCTACTTGGATTTGTAACAGTAAAAAAACAAATTAGTCGATAATTAAGCTGAATTTTGGAATAATATTTATATATAATCTATATTATTCTACACCGATTAGGACTCCATAGGATAGTTCAGAGACAATTTACAAGGTGCATACAAAGTATCAATTAACCCCATCCTAGGCCATCCCCATGTAAAAGTGGCTGGTCCGCTTCATAGGAAGTGTTAGAGCTCGGACTGGTCCCTACCACCTGGGGACCGGTCACGTGACTTGTTTTGTGCCAGTTATATTTATCGCAGAGTTGTTAGTCCAATTTTAATAATTAAACTGAGTAATAAAGCGTACTAAAAACTCATAACGCTCAATACTGCGGGCATCAACAATTAAAAAAATATATAATTTATAATATTTTTCAAAAATTTGATGTATGAAATAAGACTAACCAAATGCAAATATTCTAAAACCGTTATAAATTTAATCTCGTTTTTGGAAAATTCATAGTTTCTTAATGTGGAAAATCAGCAGCATGTATTACGGACACGCCATCTTGTAGTATGAAGAGAATAAAAACAGTATTTTAGTTATTCGTCTGTAACACATAATGGACAGTCTTACACAAAAATAACTTATGTATATTTATTTATAATCTATTAAATCACACTAAAGCAGTTTTCATTTTAAAATTTATGCGTTTATTTTATGAAATATTTTACTAGTTACACTTTCAACAGGTACGAAAAAAAGCATTAAAGCATTTGAAATGAGAATCAGCCATATAGATATTAGTTACATTGATGAAAAATAAATAAACAAACACAAAATGCACGTTTAGAATAAGAATAAGTATATAAAATTAATTCGAATGTTTAAATATTTTTTATTTGAATTTACTACACTTTACTACAAGTGTAGAAGAACATTTTTTCGGAGAGAAACTTTCTGATAGTATTATTCCAGTAGCTCTTAAGCTGTAAGCAGTTGTGTGGTTTTTTATAGTAGCTGCACATAGTATATGTTAAAACCAAAAGAACTACTAGCTTAGAAAGCTTTTCCCTTTATGCAGTGCAAAAATTATTTCGTTTTTGGAATTGGGCAAAATGTCGATTTTTGTTTTTTCGTGTTTACTAAATAAGGAAAATTTTTCTCCAGATATGCTAACATAGAAGCAAGTGTTTTCAATTTACATAGAAGGATATACTTATATCGAAAGCTAGAGCTGATAAAAAATGGAGTGCAGAGTAGCGACGTGCCAAATAACTAAAGAAACAACTTCAAGATTACCGAAATTTTTTAAAATTATGGGCTTTTTTGAAATTTCAATTGTTATGGGCTTTTTTTCGATATTTTTCTGTTTATTTTGTTAAATATGCAATATCCTTTATACACAGAAAGAAAAACGCCGTATTTTCTACTTACTTTGATTACGATTCGTACTCAAAAATTTAAGTACGAATAACACTAAAATGTACTTAAATCAAGCCGAAAACGGGATAATCGCGAAAAAAAATTTTGAATCAATAACAATATTATTAAATTGTGTACAAAAATTCTTATTTAAAGTTGTACCACTATAAGTATAAACTTTTTACGCAGTCATAGTGTATTTGTATTTGTTTGCTTGTTGATAGCTTCAATCGCATGTTGTGCTTATGTTGTTGTTTTGTTGTTGGTTATTCTGTTTGTTCGTGCAATGCTCACTAATAGCCTACAAACGTCGTATTACATGCTGCTGGCTTATACCAGATTTTAGCCATCGTTCTTTCTATACTGAGTTAGCTGAGTGGTCTAAGGCGATGGCTTACAAACATGATGAGCAAAGTTCAATACTAGGAATGAACAGAAATAAATTTTAAATTAAAACATGTAAGTGAAAATATTAAATTTATATGAGTAGTAAAAATATAAATTCTCAAGTATGTTTCAGGATTAAATAAGTAAAAGTTAGCCTGATTCGGGCTTGATTCAAGTACGCGGCGGGATTGATTAAAGTACGCAGTTAGGATTAATGCAAGTACGCGGTGTGGTTGATTCAAGTATACAGCGGGCTTAAATCTACATGTAATACGACGTTTGTCGGCTATGCCCGAGCAATGAATATAAACAACAACAAGAGCACAACAGTAATTTGTGGCTATCATCAAGCAAGCAAACACCAACACAGTACGAGTACGACTGTGTATAAAGTTTATAAACATATTCGTACTTAAAATAAGAATTTCTTTTACATGAATTAAGGCTAATCAGGCTAAAATTAAGTATTTTGCGGTTGAATATTCCGACTTAATCAATCTTTCTGTACTTGATTTCAGATAAACGGCGATTACCGTACTTTTGACACCGCTCGGGATTAATTTAAGTACGGATGGATTGATTTGTCTTTTCTGTGTATACTATCACCCGTATTATGTATATCGAAGTCGAATTTGTGACTACGACAAATGGTCATAGAAAAAAGAAAAGCTTGAAATGTTTTCTTTAATCTATGACAATCTATTTGTCGTAGTCACAAATTCTACTTCTTAGACACAAATTCTACTTCGTAGTCACAAATTCGTCTACGACATACATAATATGGGCGTATATTTATTAAGTTATGAGAAATGAAAACTTTGGCGGGCGTACCGTGCGACACGCTCTAATCTTAACTGATTGACCCGAAATTTGTTTAAGTTAGTTATTATAAATACACATCGATTTTGTGTATGAGAATTGAAGAAATCCAGCTTTTAACTTTTAACGACCACTATATAAGTCTTATGTAAATTTTTAAAAGTGCATATATGTGCCCATAATTATCAAATATTTGTTAATATAATAATGTTAATGAAAATTAACGTGTTTTTGCACAAGTTTGTCATCTTCTACATACATATATCTACACACAAAGAAAAGATATGGTTGTGGCATTGTTGCGTCAGCAATGTCATGTTTCCCAATATAGTTTATGGTTCTGGTAAATAAGTTGTTATAATTTTAAATAATTGTGAATCTTAATTAGTTAACGAGAAATAAAGTCATATTTAGATTCAATCATCACATTATAGAAATTGCAACATGGTTGCATTTAAAATGTATGCTTTTGTATCAGTTCTGTATTTAAATTTCAAGCGGTCGATTCATTTGTGTTAGCTTTTTGTAAAAAAATCAGATAGAAATTTAATAAATAAAATAAAAAGTTAAGTTCCATATAATTAAAGTGTTATATTTAAAATTTTTCTTTTGGGTATATAATGATTTTGTCCACACATAATATAGATAATCATGTATAATATACATAATCATGTATGATTGTACTTCCAGATTCCGTAGAGGCAAACAGGGTAGAAAACTGGCATTACTTCAGTTTCATGAGCTTTTTCTACACATTTCAATCGTTGTATTGTATAACTGTCGCATTGAATTGCAACATTGCAACTTTGGTATGGTTACTGGAACCATATGCATAATTAAATAGAACCATATGCGTGGTTAATGGAACCATATGTATGGCTAACTGGAACAATATATATGGCTTAATGTTACCATATGTATGGTTAATAGATTAATATGTATGGTTAATGTAACTATATCTGTGGTTAATTGGAGCAATATGTGTGCTTATTTGGAATCATATGTATGGTTAATGGAACCATATGTATGATTAATGGAACCATATGTATGGTTAATGGAACCATATGTATGGTTAATGGAACCATATGTATGATTAATGAAACCATATGTATGGCTTACAGATTAATATGTACGGTTGATGGAACCATATGTATGGTTAAATGGAATCATATATATGTTTAAAGGAACAATATGTATGGTTAAATGGAATTATATGCATGATTAAATGGAACCATATGTATGGTTAATGAAACCATATGTATGGTTAATGGAATAATATGTATGGTTAACTGGAACCATATGCATGGTTATATAACAATGTTATTGTTAACTTAGACAACATTACTATGTTTAAAGCAAATTTAGTTTCAAAATAGTATGGTTTGACTGCAACCATATATTCAATCATAGTATGTTGCTCTTCGATTATGGTTGCCTCAACCATGTTTTTTCTTTACCTGCATGTTTGAAGAAAATCGGTATAGCCGTTTTGAAGTTATTATTCATTTCCTTCGTGTTATTATTAGGGCCTTTTTCCCGATACGATACCGGTACCGATACTCAAAAAGAAATATCGGCGATACCGATACCATTAATAAAACTCAAGTAGAGTAATTTTCCTATAATACAAAATTACAATTTAAAGGGCACTATACATTGGTCAAAATCACATCAAGCATTATGGTGGTTTAGCGAAAAATTCCATCCCGACGATGCTGGATAAAAAATCTAAAAAATTTTATTTTGCGCCAAGCACACGTACACGAGCTTGATGTCAAGCATTTGGCAAATATTGAGAGATCATTAATATATAAAATTGATATTAACCCAGTAAACTTAGCATTTTTTTTATTGTATAACTTAAGAGTAGTAGCCACCAGAAGTATAAAATGTTACCTATTTCATACTTTTTTTATAAATGCTCTAGTGGTTTAATTGGAAAAGATAATGAAATTATATATGTATTCTTTATTTATAGAGCAGTAGTGAGCATTTTAAATTGCTAAGTAAAACTGAACTGAAATAATTAGAATTAGTCAGTTTTAATTAGGGATGTAACGATACGCCGTTTTGCCGATCCGATACCGATACCGATATTTAAAAATAAATATCGCCGATACCGATTCCGATACCGATACGAATATTGAAATTGAGTTCAAGTTTAGATTAACAAAACTCAAGTGTAATTTTTTTATTATGCAAAATTACATTATAAGGGAGAATATTTAAAATTGATAAAACATTGGAAGTAATTTTTAAGGAACTACATTTTCATTGCTTCCAAAAAATCTATATTAAAAATATGCAGATAATTAATAGAAAAGCAAGAAAAATTTTAATTCCTTTATAATTTTAAAAAATACTCGCCATGCTTTTTAAAAAATCGATTTTTTTAAAGGACATTTATCAACTAATATTTTTCTAAATAACTTAATAGCATAATTATTAAAAGACTTCTAAGTTTATATTTATTCACTTAAATTTACATGAGTTTAAATTCGCATAAAAAAATTGTGAAAATGGGTAATTTTTTATCCTTTTTCCTTGAGGAAAAATCATTATAGAATACCGAAAAACAAATTTGTCCTAGCATCGCTTCCACCGAATTAGTAATCGAAAAACAGAACTTCTTGCAATGGCAAGGATATGTAAAACTAATTAGAAATTATCCAAATTTGCAATACTTCCAGATCGCGAAGTCTACATTTTCATGACTTCTTTGGAGAATCTTTTTTTTTGCTGGAATAAGATTTATAAAACAACGACTTGAACTTGAATTCATGGTAAAATTAACAAAAAATAAATAATTTTTTTTACAAAATAACAGCATAAAATATTATTAATTTTGAAAATTGATATTAATAAGATTTAAAAAATAACGAAGTGAATTTAATTCATGGTAAAATCGAACAGAAATAAATTATTTGTTAAAAAAAACTTAAAAAAGTATCGTCGTATCGACAGTAAAATATCGCCGATACCGATGTATCGGAAAATCTGAAGTATCGCCGATATATCGGTATCGGTATCGGTATTCGTTACATCCCTAGTTTTAATATTTAAAGATTTGAAAAACAACTCAGTTCGTTGTAAAAGTTGGTAAAATTAACAAAACATAAATTAGTTGTTCAAAAAAACTTTAAACAAATTTAAGAATTATTATCGTATCGACAATAAAATATCGCCAATACCGATGTATCGGCAAACCTGCAGTATCGCCAATATATCGGTATCGGTATCGCTTACATCCCTATTTATTATATAATTATACAATAAATGACAAAATTAATTTAATTTAAATATACATACATAGTATGTACATACCATGCAGACAAAATTATTAGTATGTGGTTAGAAATATACTAGTTGCTTTTTTATTCAGACTAGTTGTCTAACTGTCCTTTTTCCATATACCGAACTATCGATTTTAAAGTCAGGTTGTCATAGGAGCCCAACTAGTTCATTTGTACATAGTTATATGCTGAAATACTAATTACTATAGACTAGTTCGCTTACTAGTTTATTTATTTATAGTTTTTTTAAATAAAAAACATTTAGCTCAACCGGGGTATGAACACACAGTCCTCAGATTTCAAGGATTGTACTCTGTCCACTGAGCCACTTTCTACTTATTATATTTGGAGCTAAAATTTTGTTTTATGTATTTACAGCTGAAAATATGTCAATTTTTAAAAAATAATTTAATTTACTAGTTTCATTACAACTAGTTGTATGACTGTTTCAAAACGTTGTTGTTTGACTAGCATCGTTACTAGCCTCATTACAACTAGTAAAATGACAGTCCTTTGGTCACTAGCAACGTTACAATTAGTAATATAACTGTCACAAAACGTAACTAGTTGTACATTTAGCTACAGGGTATATGTATATTTGTATTGTTTTTTGTATTGAAAGTTTGATAACTGCTATACTGCTCTTTGGTTTATGCTAGGCGAATTCAGTTAATAATTCGCCTTAGTCTATGCCTTTTACTTATCAAGGACATAGACCTTTCATTTTAAAAACAATTGTGGCATACAAGAAATTAAAATGTTAAACACATTCCACTGTAAAAATTCGATAAATATTTTATAGCATACTTTCTGGGTAACAAAAATGAAGCGAATTGGCATTTATCTAAATATTCCACAAACCAGCGATGGCAAATGAGATTTTAAAATTGTACCAATTGTGGTCTAAAATTGTATTTTTTTTATCTAATTGTACCAAAACAGATTTTTGACACCAGAAACATGTATTAAGTATAGCAAATATATTACTTTTTTTCCATACGTAATTATATGGGCACTCCCACGAGAAAGTCCACTTTTTGGTCATGTGGGACATCAAGCAATCAGAACCATGTACATATTTGGACTTTTATTAACTTTTACTTACACAAATATATAAAGTAGTAAAAAAACTTTCGTTTTCGTTGAAAAAAACATAATTTCTTGATGTTGCACGTGACAAAAAGTGGATTTTCTTATGAAAATGTAGTACTATAGTACTATCATAGGAAAAATGAAAAGTTGGCTCAAGTCAGATTTATCAATTTTTAATCGAAAATAACTCATTAATTTGGGCATATCTGCTATTTATTGGAGGGTAGAAGAATATATTCTCATATTTATTTGCATTTTCGCCTTTACGAACATGGAAATAAATCTATAAAAATTAGTTCTTTTCAGACTTCATGATCTCCAAGAGTTTTACATTGCAGAGGCTATGTTTCGTGAGCTGGCCTTATTTGACCTTTTTAAATATTCCTCTTTTTAAGTCGAAATTTTTCCCCAATTTTTCGCAAAATATAAGAATTGAAAATTATTAATTGTACTAAATAAGCCATTGGTGTACCGTAGTACTTTTAAAGTTCGACTTGTTCCAAAAATGGTACAATTTTACCAATTTTGCCATCCCTGCCACAAACAATTTCTCCAATTAAAAACAATTCTCTTTATATGTTATTTTTCTCAACTTGTTGAAGTGATTTAGTTTTAAAACTATCAATAAATAGTAAAAAGAACACACTGGCCTCATAGAGCATCATTGCAATAAATAGCTGACAAAAGATACAGTTTCTTAAATAAATTTTTAAGTTAAATTTTAAAAGTTTGCGAAAACACATGCTGCTGTACGATTTAAAAAATATAAGAAAATATTAATTATTTCGGATTCGAATATTGTTTTTTGAATTCTACTAATAACTATATAAAGATTTAATAGAGAGAAAAATCTGCTAATGTTTTACAACACACAGGAAATATATTCCTTTATTAAGAAGTGTACAGTGGCTTACAAAATTTTTATTTTGAAAAATACTCGATAGCTTGTGAACCATTGAAGATTACTTAATATATGTAATTTTACATAGCCGAAGATGAAATGTTTTTGAAATGACATGCACTCAACACGCCTATCTAACAGGATATATTATCGTGGGAGCACCTACATATTTGATTATTTCTGATATTTAATTAAAAAAGGCGTCAACAAATAGCATTTTACATATTAGTGAATCGGCATTAAAAATCTTGTAATCGCTGCATTTTTGTATAATTGGCAGATTCTGTAAGAACTTTCGTTACTAGACGTTTCAAATTTGTATGAAATATATCGAAAATTCGTTTCAAAATAATATCGCATTTACTCAAGATTAGTGCTAAAATATCCCACAAAACTAAATTTCATACAGCTAGTTTGTATTAAAAATATGTCTTATATTAAATTTCGCTATACCTATAAAAAAATAAAAATATATACAATACAAAGCTGGATAAACTATTTATTAATGGAACGATGAAAGTAAATTTTGGTATTCAAGAAAGATACTAGTAAAAAAATTGCTGAAAAAAAGCAGATTTTTGCTGTATTTTTTTTTGTATGGCGAGTTCCCGTCTTGGAGTACTAAATTTTTTATACAAAAAGCGATTTTTTCAACACTAAAACTTAAAATATATGGAACATTCTCGCTTAAAAACCTGCACTGTGTCAGCAGTGAGATATTAGATTTTTTATAGTTTCTTTCACTGCTTCGAAATAAGCCCTCATTTTAAAGCGTATTAGTATGCGCTTTATTGCCTTAGTGTTTCAAAAAATATGATTCTTTTATTGGGATACATCTATTTATTACATTTTTCTTTTACCTCTAGGCAATTCTATATCGTTATCAAATAATATCCGGCATTTTTCGACTACAGGATAGGGAATGCTATTATTGCCTCTATATCATTGTTCTTGAATAGGTGCACAAATCTGATGGAATTTTTCACCATATTCATCAGATGATGTTGCACAGTGATGAGCAAAGTTAGCATTTAATTTTTGAAAATTATTTAGCATGTCGTCGAAGTATATTCGAGCAGTAAAACAACTGTTTTTGCCAAGTCTACTCTTTTGCAGATGACAGCAGCATCTGCCATTCATATTCATTCAGTAAAAGACCAGGCCTGTCGGAGATTGGGGCCATGACCCAAAATATTAATGAGACATTTAATCGCCATCTTGTAAAAATTTCTGAATGGGGTCATGCGAATAGGGTCGATTTTAATGCTCGTAGGACGCAGTGTTGTGTACTTACCCTCAGACGTATGACCGATCGTGCTGCTGCACACGATGGTTCATAGATAGCACCTTGATCTTTTAGCAGCCTTTAATTTTATTAAAATTGGTACAGGAGTTGTTGAAAAATTCAAGGCAAAATTTAAATTTTTGAAATTTTTTAACATTTTACATAAAAATGTGGATTTTTTATATTTTTGAACTCCTTTATCTATTAGAAAAAAAATTCTATATGTGGATAAACACACAATTTTAATAATACCTAGAATACATTTTTGATGGAGTTAGGATAGATAATTTCTGAAAACTATAGTCCAATAAGTCGATCAATTGTAAATATATTTAGGGGAGATGAGTACCCTTCTACCACATCATCTCCACCAGCTTTTTATCCTACTTCGTATCTTTTATTTAAATTAATTCATTCCAAATTTAAACTCTCTTATATCTTTCCAGTTATATCTTTCCAGTTAGCGGGTAAAGGTCTAGTTAGCAAAAACGTATCGTTGCTTTTGTCACGTAGAAAATCTACAGAACGTAAATTTTTACGTAGCAAATGTCAAACTAATACCGAAGGAATTAAAATCTAATACTACCAGCTGACAAAATTGCTTGGGGTGATACGTTTTCTATAAGTATTACCTAAAGTTGAGCGGCACTGAAAGTTCTAACGTTACGCGGCACGTTTTTACTAAATAAACCTTAATTAAGATTACTTTGCATTGGGAGTATTGCTTCCCTAGCACCTTCTACGTCAGCTTCTTACCTTACTTCGTATCTTGTCTTTAAATTAAGGCTACTATTATAATTCACAACTCAACTAGGTTCAGTTGTCAATGTTACGACCTAGCTCAACCATTTTTTGTATTACAACTCACAACTAATTTTAGTTGTATTCGAAATAAATTTCGAAAAAATGTTCTTATCTGTACTCTCTGTTTTTGAAACCATAGTAGCTATCACAGAATATTTTAAATACTTTTAGTTTTTGCCTAACTATTTGTTCTTGAGATTTTATGTTGTATGGGTATTGCAACAATATTTGTTGAAAAATGAGATAGATTGGCGCATAAAATCACCATTTTAAAAGTAATAAAAAGTAACGCAATAGTTGAAATAAAAAGCAAAACGCAACTAATTAAAAACAGTTGTCTCACTTTGATGAAAGTTGTAATCCATTATAAAAATTTGACAACTACGACTCAACCATCAATTTAGTTGTGAATCATAATAACGGTCTAAATCATTACAAATTTGAAGACTCTTACTATTTCTATAGCTTTACAGATAGCAGGTAATTATTCACCCCTATCGTGAATATCATTTCCCTCGAAATGTTTTCCCTTTCCCTTCTTTTGCGATCGTGAATAAAAAATCGAAAAATTCCCCTTATCATGAATGATTTTTTTCACGTGGATTTTTTCCCTTTGCCACTGATTTTCTTCACTTTATTTTTGCAGGCGAAATGGATAAATAAAACATTATGTAAATGCTATTTTATCCTTTCAATTAGTTATTAAAGCTCATAAATATTTATTTTAAGACAAATTGAGTAAATAGTGTTCATTTATCTTAATACTAACACATTTATCTTAACAATACCTCCATGCAACACCTTCCCGGCACACATGAACTAAGATTCACGATGATGGAATAGCAAATGATGTTTCCGCGTCTGTAGAGAAATATTATAGCATCCAAAATATATATAGACCCAGTTTTACTTACTCTTGAGAAATTTCACAGAAAAAAATTTTTTTTTTATATACAATTAATTTTTTTGTTATATCAATTAAATAATTAATTGATTTTGAGCCTACAACGATTTTTGTAAATGCAATTACGAAATTGCAAGTTAAAGGAAACTCAGAAACAATTTTTTAACCATTTTTTGTTGATTTCAAATATATTTCAATTAAGATTATTGTTATATCAACAATGTGAACTGTTGATTTTCCAAACAAATTTTAACTATCATAGTTGTTGTATTAGCAATATTTTTTATACACAATGCTCGAACCGACTTTTTGCTTGTCTGCGAAAAACACTAAATGTCTTTGGGCGGAATCGAAGCGGCGACCTCTGGACTAATAGACTAACGTTCTTACCTATCAGCTACAGAGCAATTCGTTATTAAATATGCAAATAATGAATACACACAAAACGTGATTTGCTTTGTTTCATCTACGTGTGTGCATTCATTTGTTATATCAACAATAGTGATTGTTAATTTTTTTCACAATACATAACAAAAAATTTGGTTAGTTCAGTTTGTTGAAAAAAATTTCTTGATTTGCTTTGTTTCATTTATATATGTGCATTTATTTGTTATATGTATCAACAATGATGATTGTTAATTTTTTTTACAATCCATAACAAAAAATTTTGATAGTTCAGTTTGTTGAAAAAAAATTTCTGTGTTTGTTGTATCAACAACTAAATTTGTTGTATTAACAAAATATATGTTTGAATTTAAATTACATATTAACAATTGAAATTATTAGCTGCAGTTTGATGATATTTTTTTCTGTGTTGATTAAATTATGCTGCCTGCAATGGCTCGGGTACTCTAGCAATCCTCGACGAACAATTCGATTTTGTTTAGATTCATTATGGATTAAAAAGATAATTTCAATTCTTAGCACTGCATTTTTTATTCACCCCTATCGTCAATACTTTTCCCTCGAAATATTTTCCCTTTCCCTTCTTTTGCGATCGTGAATAAAAAATCCAAAAATTTCCCTTATCATGAATGATTTATTTTACGTGGATTTTTTCCCTTTCCCCCTGTTTTTGTTCACTTTATTTTAGCAGGCGAAATGGATAAATACATCATGTAATTGCTATTTTATCCTACAAATTAATTATTAAAGCTTATAAATATTTATTTTGAGGACAAATTCAGTAAATAGTGTTCATTGATCTTAGTAATAACACATTTATCTTAACACTACGACCATTCAACACCTTCCCGGAACACATGAAGTAAGTTTCGCGATGATGGAATAGCATATGATTTTCCCGCGTCCGTATAGAATCATTCATCGCGTCCAAAATATATACAAACCAAATTTTACTTACTCTTGAGAAAATTTAATTTAACACCAAAAGACTATTTCATTGAACTAGGCTGCCTGCAATTGGGTCGAGTACTCCAAGACATTGGATGCATCTAGCAATCCTGTACGAACAATTCGATTTTGTTTAGATTCCACATGGAATAAAAAGATAATTCCAATTCTTAGCACTGCAGTTTTTTATTTTTTAACAAAAATTTCTTTGATTTTTAATTTATTTTATTAACCTTTTTCCTTATTTACATTCACTAAGAACTGATAGCGGAAGAAAATGTTCACGATAGCAGTTTTCCCTGGAAGGGAAATGAAAATTTCATGGGAACATAAATTTCACTGGTTATTCGCGATAGGGGTGATTATTTATCAAAAATTTCTTTGATTTTTAATTTATTTTATAAACCTTTTTCCTTATTTACATTCACTAAGAACTGATTGTGGGAAAAAATGTTCACGGGAACTTCACGATAGCAATTTTCCCTCGAATGGAAATGAAAATTTCATGGGAACATAAATTTCACTTGTTGTTCGCGATAGGGGTGATTAATTAATTTGTAGGAGGAGTACCCACACTTATACCGTCAGATTTTTTAACTTAGTTCGTATATTGTCTAAGAAATTAATTCATACCAAATTTAAAGACTCTTACGGACCGTAATTTACGGCCCTCTTCACGGCAAGTTCTGTATGCCGAACTTGCTGTTAAAGTCTACGATAACATTTATCATATATTGTTACGGTTATATCTTTCCAGTTATCAGGTAATTATTAATTACTTTATATGGGAAGTATCTCTTCCTGCGCACCTACCCAAAATATGAAGATGCATGCCTTTGCTGCTTTCCAGAAATCTACTTATTATTAGCTACTTTGTATAGCACTATATACCCCGAGAAGGGGCCTATGTGCCTATTTTTTACATACTCCGCATTTTGATCTAAAAATATTACATACGATATATAAATACTCTGCTTGCTGTAGCTTTCATGAATCTGTGGCAGTTATGGTTTTTTTTTGTAAGTTTGTTCCTCTTTACCCCCACGTTAAGCTTGACGAGGAGCCAGTTGCCTTGTCCTCCCCCACCCTCCCCCCCCCCCAAATTTTTTTGGTTTATGAATTTTTTTCCAAACCTCATAGAACTGAAGGGTCTATCGCATCCAAATCCTGTTACTAAGAAACTCCATACAACACTATCCCATAGCTAATTTCCAAAGAACCTTACCTTAACAATCTTATTGAGCAATAATTCGTATAACCTTAAATTTTTCAAAATTACTTTATTTAATATTTATCAAAAAATCTTAATATAATTATCTTTTAAACATAATAAAATACATGCAATAATAGTCTAACAGCCGACTGCAAATTTCTGCACTCATCTGTTTTTTTAACGAATTAAATTTTTTGTTGCTATTTTGAAGTAGTGGAACATTGTGGTACAGGGTTGCATTTTTAAATATGGCCGCAAGTATTTTTAATTGAATTAGGTATAATTAATTTTTGGCGGGCACTTTCGGTCAATTGTTTTTTTTTTAATAAATGGTAGTTCGCGATGTGTTAGAAAGGTGAAAAAAATAGGATACCATTTCTGATTTGGTCGCAAGTTGGGGTTGTCAGATATTTAATATAGACAAGAATGAATGAAGAATGCATAAGAGTTTTCACACTACACCATTAAAATGAGGTATCATTAGAAGCGTCTTGATCATATGTTTGTTATAGGATATGTGACATCACATAGAATTCGATATGGCGCGCTCCAGAGGACAAAACATACTTGCGGCCATATTTAAAGAGTTAACCCTGCACCACTATATTCCACTTCTTCAAAATATCAACAAAAAATTTATTTCGTTAAAAAAACAGATGAGTGCAGAAATTTGCAGTCGTCTCTTGTACTATAACGTATACACGCAATAAAAGTGCGAGTAGCAGACAAACTTTAGTTACAAATTTATCACTTTTCTTAATACATTTCTAAGTTTTAAACTAAAAATTCTAGGTCTTAAAACTAATAATTACAATCTAATATTTTTCCTTGTTGTTGCTAATAGCCTGCTGAGGTGGACTGGACTCGTTGCACACAGGATCCTGAACAATGACTGTTTCTGTTTCACTGACCTCTGGCACAGCCATGGGACTGTCACCCAAAATAATGTGAATCGATCTTAGGAAAAATAAAATTAAAGATATTTATAATTTTTTAAAAGCAAACAAAAGTATTTATGTAATTGTTTACTCACAATATTAACACAAATACTGCCAATTGAGTTGCTATAGTCAAAAGGAAAACGCCATCACCACCTTGGCCATCATCGTTTAGAGTTGCCCGATAGACTTGCGAATAACAAACACCACTTACAAAGGGCACTGCATTATCACAAACCGAAAGTAGTGCAAACACTTTACCTCTTTCTGAGAGTGGTACTACTTTTGAGGTCATAGCACGAATCATGGGTCCAACTATTGGACCCAAACTGCTTACCAAGCCGCCGACATAGAACAATGTGCCGGTTGTGGCAAAATAGTAAAATAGACGAGCAATAGCATGAGCCCAGGCACCAATGAACACAATGGACTAGAAAGAGAAAACACATTAATTAAAATTAAAACAAAGTTAACAAAAATTAATGTTCTCTGCGAGCTAAAAAAATTAAACAAAATTATTTGTTTTACTTACTGTATCCCTCCAATTGAGTAGCTTATTCATGAGTGGCACTCCCAATAACATGGCCAAAACAAAAGCTGAAGACTTCACCGTCTTAAATGTGCTGTATATATTAATATCCCATTTAAATTTAAAGCTAGTGTACATGTACAAATATTGACCCTCATCTCTTTGAAACGTGTATAAGCCCATGGAAATGAGTAAAATGATAAGAAAACTACGACGAGGACCAGGACGTTTTCTCACCAAAACGGCAAAAGAATCTATCACATGTTGTTTGTCAAAGAAATCGGGCAGCAGGCCACAACAGCCCAATTCATTTAACGGCCTTTGCTTGGGAGTTGTTTGCCACTAGTTATTTAATAATAAAATATAAATAAAAATATACCAAAAATATAATTTGTTAATAAGTAAATCTTACCTCCAATACAAATATTGTATATAAAATAGCAGCTACCAGTAGTGAAGCATTCAAGGTAAACATATTTGCATAGGAACGGTCAAAATGATTGTAAAACAAATATGAGCCCAAGGCCACACCTGTGGGCATGGCAGTTAAATAGCAAACATCTAAGATGGTCACTCTCATCGTACGATTTCTAACTGTAGAAATATCGGAAATGTAGGCAAAACAAGAAGCAAATATAGCCACATCTGATCCTGTCAAAGCACTTGGCAGAGTCGCTGTATAGATGACCATTTCCAATGGCCATGTTTTCATTTTGGCATTTACCACAATCATCACCGAATATATTAGTTTACCAAACAATCCCATGAGTAAGGGAAATTTTCTACCTCTTCTATCGGAAAACGAACCCAAAAATAAGGCCAATATAATCGGAAATACATGGGCCGCTATAGATTCCCATTGATAGAAACGTGCAGTGGTTATTTGTACTAATTTTTTGTATTCAGCATTTTCGCTGTCTTTGATATGTTCACAGATCTCATCGGAAAAATTGTTATTGACACGACAGGCCTTTTGTAAAAAGAAATCATGTTCGACCACCGATGTGTTCATAAAGGCAAACATATATAGAAACATGGTGGGCTCTACTGAGATCTTGCGGTACCATGGTGAGAATATTGCTTTATTAAAACGCTGGCATTTGCTCTCCTCTCTCGGGCCAGTTAAAGCTGGTGTGTGGTTGGGGTCACTGCACGGAGCTGCTGCGGATAATGAGTTTTGCTAAAAGTATGTAAGGATATAAATTCAGCTTAAGGGATATTGTTATTTTAATTGTATTATTTTTTCATTAAAATCTTTATTAAAAATATAATAAAGAGTTATTTTTTGCCTCCTTTTAACTTTTGTGGTTGTTAATTACTTAGTTGTAGTTTGCTGATAAAATAATCAATTATACTTATTTTACATACTCTATGGATTATATTTCTAATTAATTTGGATAAGAATGTATGTACGTACACTGGTTTATCGTTTACATGTTGAAACATTTTAGTAAATTTTGAGGGGATAAACTGTTATAAATTAATTTGGAAAGGAATATGTAAGTAAACAAAGGAACCAAATGCCGTTAAGATTAAAAATTATATCTGACTGAAGGTTATTGTAAATAATATTGGTCTGTGATTTTCATGAACAACCGCGTACGATTTAACATTTCTTTTTTCAGTAGACTTAATAAAGCTATCTATTTGCAATTTTGGTTTTATTTTTTAATTTTTTAATCGTTTTTTTTTTACTTTTTTTAATTTTGGTGATTTTTGTAGTTTTGGCAGTTTTCTGTTTTGCCGATTTTTTTAATTTTTGTGATTTTTTTAATATTTTTTATTTGGGTGTTTTTTTGTTTTAGCCATTTTTTTTTTGATATGGCGAATTTTTTATTTTTCTTCATATTGGCGTTTTTTCGTTTAAGTGCTTTTTTCGTTTTGGGATTTTTTTAAGTTTTGTGATTTTTGTACATTTGGCGGTTGTTTCCGTTTTGGTGCTTTTTAGGGTTCCGTAAACCAAAAGTGTAAAGGAACCCTATTGTTTTCGCCACGCTGTGCGTCCATCTATCTGTCTGTCCGCCTGTCTTTCACAGGCTGTTTTCTCGAGATCCGTACGAGCTACGGACCTGAAATTTTTACCGAATATGTAAAACTTTTGCTGCTAAAACAACAAATTAATGACAGTTATAAGTTAAAGGGTGTTCAAAAGCGAGCAACGAAAATGTTGAACTACTAATGTAATATACAGACACTTATATATAGACACTTTAAATTTCCAAAGTTAGTGTTAATTAGTATGTAGTCGTAGAATAAATTACACCAATTAACACTGATTTTTAAAACAATAAAAATTAAAGGGTGTTCTATCATGCAATACAATTTTACTATGTAATTTAGACAATATTCTGTATCTTGGAAACCGTAAGAGGTCAACTCTTGAAAATTTTAAAAACCCTAGAACTAAAAAATTCCAAAATGAAAAAATGTCAAAACGAAAAATCGCCAAAATGAAAAAAGCGCTTAAAGGAAAAAGCTCTAAAATTAAAAATCGCTAAAAAGCAAAAAAACACCAAAATTAAAAAGATCTCCATTGCGCAAAAACCGAAAAAAGTCGCCAAAACTAAAAAAGCACTAAAATGTAAAAAAATCGCTAACACTAAAAATATCGTAAAAACGAAAAAAGTGCCACAAATGAAAAAAAAAAATTACCAAAACGAAAAAAAGCGCAAAAAAAAACGTTAAAACTAAAAAAAATCGGCAAAAACCGAAAAAGTTGCCAAAACGAAAAAAAAGTCAAAACCAAAAAAAAAAAAAATTCCTAAGACTAAAAAATCACCAAAAATCAATAAAAGCGCCAAAACTGACAAAAAGCGCCAAAACTAAAATACATCGCTAAAACTTAATATATTGTCAAAAAGCGAAAAAAATTTTGAAACAAAAAATAACCCATAACCAAAAAGAAAATCGCCAAAACTAAAAAAAATCGGCAAAAAAAAACCAAAAATAAAAAAAACATGAGCAAAAAAACTTACAATATTAAAAAAACTAAAATTAAACGAAAAAGCAAAACGAAAAGATTGCCAAAATGAAAATAGAACTAAATGAAAAGGGATATACACATATGTGTATTCCTCCGGAACCCTTCGTGTGCGAGCTAAAGTCGCACTTTCCTTTATTTATTTCGTTTTAACGGAACCCTTGGTGTGCGAGCCAAAGTCGCACTGTACTGAATTTATTATATAATTTTGTCCCAACATGGAGTGGAATTATTGTTAAATATTTATCCTAAAAGTTAACCTTGATCTGTAATATAGTACAATGGAATCACAAAATTTAAATAACACATCATATCTTTCATCATAAAGTTTGTAGTTTTCAAGTATTGGAGCAATTTTTGTTGTAGTTAAAAAATTATTATTATTCTCAATTTGCTTTGAAAAAAATGGAAGTTATTTTTCTCTACTTCCAAAGTATCAATAAGTGTGTATTTTCGACATCTCAGAAAGTGGTTATTAATAACATCCAGATAATTAATTAAAAAGTTATTTTATTTATACCAAATTGGGGATCATTTGAATTTTTCGCAAATACTTAGGATATTTCTAGATTTTTATAAGCAAATAGTAAATGCTATGAATTGTCATAATTTAATTTTTAGCAAATAACTCTATAGAAGTAATTAAAAACTAGTTCCTTTGCACTTACAAAAAAGTACATACAAAAAATAGAATTTATATCATGATCATGACTTCGGATCCCATGAATAGGCATAAAAAAGGGATCTTCTTGCAATAACAAGTCTGTGTAAAAATTATTAGAAATGCTCCGGATTTGCAAAACTTTCGGATCACAAGTTCAGGATCTTATTGGCTTCCATGGAATCGCTTTTTTGAGTGGGTATGCTTGCCATTTTAATAAATAATTGTTTTGTATGCAGACAACAGACGGTGCTATCACATGCCGGTATATTAGCTTTTACGCTCAAAATAACATGGTAGGTAAATCTAACCAATTTAAATAGTTAACCTACTGTTAATGTCAATTGTTGTTGCAATTTTTCCGAAATAACAATTTTTATTGGTAAAAAAAAAACTTTTTAAAGTTGTAAGTTATTACATCTATATGGTTACTTTGTACTATCGTTATTTAACAAGATGACTTAACTGGGATGGTAAAAGCGTCCGGGTTATAAGCAGGAGAACCTAAGTTCAAGACCTAAATATTACAATTTACTCAATTGTAAAATATAAATTTGGGAAGAACGACATTTGAAAAATTAAATTACTTTTGATGGTTACAATTACTAAATTAATTTTTAACAATTGTTCAATTCACAAGCTCGTATTAACGTCGTATGTGTTGTGTAATCGTCTAATTATACAATATTGTATTTTTGTTGTTGGTAATTTTCATACAAAAGTGTGTTATAATTATACGATTGAATTTTATATGTTCTTCAAATAGTTGTATTGAGGCCAGGTCTGGGAATATTCTATTTGTTAGATTAATTTGTAAAAATGTTATATATATATATATATATATATATATATATATATATATATATATATATATATATATATATATATATATATATATATATATATATATATATATATATATATATATATATATATATATATATATATATATATATATATATATATATATATATATATATATATATATATATATATATATATATATATATATATATATATATATATATATATATATATATATATATATATATATATATATATATATATATATATATATATATATATATATATATATATATATATATATATATATATATATATATATATATATATATATATATATATATATATATATATATGATAAGTAACACCAGAAAATACATTCTTCTTAATGATAAATATATAATTGATTCATTTCAATTTAATTTTCAAACTATTTTAATCAAAATTGCTTGTCGCGAAAAAAGTTATTCTATTTCGCGTCAAATTAAAATTCCCATGCCTGGTCTGATTTCATGGTATCAAATCAAGGTTAATTAATACCAGGTGGCCTCGAGGGATCAGGTGACTACGAATTGTTTACCATATTTGAACTGCAAACTGTGTTAATGTATCGGCTTTTTTGATAGTCCAAATATAAATTCTGCACGGCGAATTTATATTTGGAATGTCAAAAAGCTGATATATTAACACTGTTGATAGTTCAAATATAGAAAGATTTTCTTAGTCACCTGATATCTCGAGGCCACCTGGTATTAATTCGCCTTGCCTTGGTATTAATTAAATTGACATTTAAGAGACGACAAAATAACGATACAACAAATTTGTCTGTTCACAAGCACATAAACAAGTGTCGTCTTTTTTTAAACGATAAGACATAAGACTGAGCTTGTGAATTGAGCAAATATTTGTGGTTAAAATTATCAAGTTTTATGGGTAAAATTATCAATTTAAAATAATAACAAAGAAAATAGTTATTTTACAAAAATTAATGTATTTAAGTCAAGCAAGTCACACATGTCTACGTATAATTTGTGCTATCGTTACTTAACAAGATGACTAAGCTGGGATAGTCCGGTTTATAAACATAAATAAATTTGTGCGAACCTAAGTTCAAGACCAAAAAATACAAACAAATTATTTTGTTTTTAACAAACCACTTACTGCCGTGGCAGGCATAGAGCCTGCGACCTTGTGGTTAGTTGTTTTACACACTATCAACTAAACTACTATTGATTGATAGTACCATTGGTTGATATTTACTGTATTTTATAGGTTGGAGCAATTCTAACCTATAAAATTGGTTAGATTTACCAACATTTTATTTTGAGTGTAATAATGCAGTATTATTTAACAACTTACTCTTCTTAGCAGCGGATCCATTATTGCTATTTTGTTTGGCAAACATATAAAAAATAGTTATATATCTTTCAATTTAAAGTCACTTTAAAAATAAACCAAATACAGAAAGAAAGAGCACTTTGTTTTGGTGGCACAACAAAAATAAAGTTGAACATAGACAGTAAAAGCAACCACCCGACATGATTGCTTTTCATACTGAATGCTTTTTACCAACCATGTGGCAAGCGTTTATTGATTTTTCGAAATAAAAGCTATAATGGCAGTTTTATTAGAAGTCTTTGCTCTAATTTACACATTTTATATTTTATTTTAGATTTAATTATCTTTAAATAAAAGAATACTTTTATGTATTCGTTAAACACACTAAACTTGTTTTACGTAATTTTTAATATGATTACACACAAGCCGGAATACTAGAAGTAGACCAGACAACCAGCCAGTTTCTCTTGAAGCACAAAATCAACTGAATTTGAATGCGAGATGACAGAACAATTCAAATAACCCCCATTATGCCTTCAATGTCGAAACGTGTGTGTTTTTGTTTAAGTTGCAACGAATTTTCTGAACACTTAATACGTGAGTAAATATTTCTATCTAAAGTTGAGCAAATAAAATTAATTAAAATTTATATGAATACGCTTATATTGTAACCTCAACTACTTTATTATAATTACAAATTATATTTTAACATAATTAAGGGATTTAACTAGTCTTTGTGCCGAATCAGACCAAAGTATATTATGAGAGCCTAGCCGATAACCCCACTGACTAAAAAATACCAATCTTCAAACATTTAAAATATCCACTATTTCAATTGCGTTGCCTTAAACATTTTTGATAAATTTACAATGCAATAAAAAAACATATGAACTTCGGTCTACCGTGAGTCTATTCATGATATAATAAATTTTTATTTTTTCAAACAAACACAACCCGCGAAGCGATTAGCTTATCTGCGGAAAACACCCAGGGTCTACGGAGGGAATCGAACCCACGACCTCTGGACTGACAGGCTAGCATCGCTACCACTTAGCCACAGGGGCACCCCTGTAAAATATGTAACAATGCTACAAACGATCTAACAAAGCATAAAATATACCTTAGAGACTTATAGGGTGCAAACATGTGTAAGAGCAATCTTATATTATTTTTAAGAGATACAAATAACAAAAATTATTTCTCATAAGAAAACATGCTGCATAAAGTGTTGACAATCGTTCAATTATTTTCATTTAACATTTGAAAACGTCGAAAATTGTCTACAAAATTTTTAAAATCTCATTTTTTTAAGAATTAAAATACAAATTCATTTTAATTAGTAACGTTAAATATTAACGGCGTTATTCATAATATTTATTAAAAGTTTAATAACGAAATTTTATATAGAAATTTTTTATAAACTTTGGATAAATTACACACGGCTTACAAGGTTTTGTACTGAAGCAAATGAAAGTTGTTTCTTATGTAATTTGGAATGCTGAGGACTTTAGCTGGTTATGGCGCGCCTTGCACATCAATCCTTTGAATAACACAAATCATTGCTATGGGGTAAAACAAAAATGGTTTAAAAATTCAAAAATTCTGCCCACGAATACTGGTCTCAAATATTGGTCACAAATATTGGTCATAGCTGCATAGCATAATGGTGTTGCGCTGCGGGTATTTTAGATTTTCAATGTTGCCGGTATTTTCCGGGGAAATACCGGGGAGCTCCTGAGATTTTGGGGATTTTTGGTCTAGTTTTTGGAATTTCCCTTATGGTTTATGTATTTGCTAAATTGTTTATGCCTTGACTAAGTGGTTCGTGGCGGTGCTAGTTGAAGGTGTCTCTGTTAATCACATCCGCACAAAAACATAAATGTGAAAATTTTGGTCCTTGTCCTGTCCAAAAATTTCGCCCGTAAAAACAAACAACACATACCTCTTGATATGTTTGAAAACATGTTGTAGTCCAGCGGTAGATGTTGTACCAATTGCTTTAAAAGTACTTATCCTATGACTAGCGAAAATTAGAATGTTACAAAGTGTTCCTGTGTTATGAATTAATTTGTAAATTTATTAATGCTATAATTGTTTACTACAGTGTATAAACGATATTAAATTGAATTGTTTAAGAAAATATATTCGACTAAAGCGTATGAGTTGGTATTTAAATTGTAAAAAACTATTTATATGATAATATCGAACAAATGATAGATACATTAAAGATTAGGTATTTGTTGAAATTACAAAAGATATTATTTTATTCGGTTTTTTTTTGCAAAACTTTTTTACTTATAATTTTTGAGACACTACATATCAAATTAATTTCTTAAATTAAGCAACGCGAAGTAAAGTGGCTTTGATGGATAAGCAAGAAAAATTAAATGAAAATTTTTTCAAGCTTAAATAATGAATATTAATCATGTCTAAGCAATTTAACATTAATTCGAACTAAATTATTATCATATATTTTTTTATGGAATTTTATTATTAATATTTTTACGCATAACATTTGTACGGAAAAAGAATTATGTATATCGATATCGTTGAACTGGCAGTTAATCTTTTTAGGTCTATTGGTTAGTTAAAGTTTTCGAGTATAAAATTTTTGAAAATAATCTATCTTCCAGTTCTGGTTACTTCTGTGGATCCCCGCGCTCTTGACCTAAGGCTAGCTTTTAATTCATTGGCTAAAGTAGATCGAAATTCTGGGGAAGAAACTTCGGTCCAGAAGTTGTTGGTCAACACTAGTTTGTTATATATGTGCTGCATTGCTATTCAAGATTCAAGCGATTATACTGGTAATACATATACCTTTTTAGCAATAAGTTCCCTTATTGCAGTGTTGAAAGTATACCTTCGGTTCAATAAAGTTTGAGGTCAGGTAAAAACTGAAATACTCTCGGATGTCTAATAGCTACACAGAGAAAAGAGATTCTCTGTGACTATCGAATTTGTAGCCAATCGAATTTTGTCGGTTACACGGACTATCTTATTATTCAGTTGTGTGTACTGATCGAATTCGATACGAAAGACTGAATATTCCAGACACACCATTGAAACAAAATTCTATTGTGAATAAAACTTTTAAATATAATTTATTTTAGCTCAGACATAAACCAATGTGTAATGTACTAAAAATACAAACAAATATATTAATTGAGATATTTTTAAAAATTTACTTTTTAAATATATAGATATTAAAAACTTTTTGAAAACATCCGAAGCTATTTGTGTGTTACTCACCAAACTTCAGAAGGCAAAAAAATAATTTCCTAATGGCACAGGGCATTTAGAGTATTCGTATGTTAAAGTAGTTCTTTGGCGATATCTTCATTAGAATTAGCAGTTGGCCAACTCAAGATTTATAGCGACTTGCCCCTTTTTAGACTTGTTTTTAATAAAACTTTAAAAGGATTTTCAACAATAGTGGTGATTGATGCCTTATTTTCACGATTTCTATGAAAGTAAACAGTTATTCACTTTATTAAAAAAATCATTCTTCAATAACACTTTTATGACCCTTACCTTTTAACAATAAAGAGAATTGCACCGAGCAAAACCATGCAATTCTTGAACTTAAATTTAGTTTTTATTGTTTCATTTTTATTCTGTATTTTTCAATATTATTTATTTTAATATATCAAGTAATTTTACCATATTATTGATTACATTAAACTCTTATTTGGTTGGAAGCACCAAATTAGTACTTTGGAAATTATAACCGAATTTTTGTAATAATGATTGGTTATGGTAACTGAAAATATAGCTGACGTATTTTATTTCAGATATTATAATAGAAATTTTATTGATTCTATTAAAATTCAGTACTTGTAATAGAATATTGGTTAAGTTATATGAATTTTAATAGTTGTAACTGTTTTCCAACTAATTTGATCTCTCTGTGTAATTTATCCACACTTCATTTCTTTGTCTGCTAGAAATTGCGTTGGCATATAGTTTCTGTTAATTGGAATAGTTTTGCTTGCCATGATGTAATTTTTCTGGAGAATGTGCATCCTGTTGAGACTTGTAAAAAATATTTCGAAATAAACTTCAACCCCTTTTTGCGAGAGGTTTGCTTTACTGCAAAACTACAGACTCACCAATGCCATGCTCAACAAACACATTTTTTCGGGTGCAGTTATCAGCATTGTATAAATACCCAGTCTTGAATCCCCAAGATACTGGCTTATCCTTCACATATAGTTCAATGGTATTGTGGCCCTTAAATTTGATCGTATATTCATCGACAGATACACTATTTTGATATGCAACGCGTCGGGCATAGTCTTGTTAGTATGGTATATAATTTGGCGGACTCTGAAGCCACGGTCGCTGACATCGGCATGATTATTGGGGAAGCTTTAACTGAAACATACTATTTGGCATAATTTCTTTTAGAAACTCAATAGAAATTGGGTATATCTTATTCGTTTCGGGGAGAAATGTCGAATTCCCCCTTGTATCCGCGCCAGGCTGCTACATATCTTTACAAATAAATTCTAAAAATAATTATATAATTATAGTTAGATAACTATCTAAAATTTTGATATTCCGCTTGGTTTCTGAGTGATACGGAAAAAAATATTAAAAAACGCTAATGTTGCCATTATTAAAATGTTTTAGTGTTTCCAAATTTGTCGCCAAACCAAAGATTGGTTCTATCTTCAAGCGGTATATCAAAAGTGTAGATATGAAAGTATTTTACTAGTGGGTGAAATTTGGCTGCCAAATGACTAGCCATTTTTGTGCCATTTTAAACAAAAATAAGATATATTTCATTTTTAAGCTATTTGCTCTGCAATTTGTTTTTTCGAAGTGTACTGACGAATTTTTTATTTATCTGTCAAAAATAAAAAAGGGTATATTATTAAGTTAAAAAAAAGCAGCAGTGAAAAATTCGTATTCGGTTGAAAACTGTACGATGGAAAAACACCCTGTATTAAACATACCGGGAAAATCAGGGCTACTACTCATGGCTTGTGGTAGCTCTATATGTCCCCGATACAATAAAACTACATGTCTTGAAGTTGAAAAAACCATTTCTTTGACATATTGCTACGTATATATATATATTTAATTTACTGTCAAAATTTCAGTCTAATCCATTTTCTAAGATTCGCTAATTATTCCAAACTATGAAAAATCGCTTTATTCGTTCGACAGATTATCGTAAAGAGCGTTTTTAAGCAGTCCCGAAAGTCGGATTTCTAGATTCGGTCACTTTTTGGGAATTTTTAAATTTAGATCTAGAAAATTTTTTATATTTGAATAATTTTGAAGTTTCAGCTAGAGAATTGTATTAGAATATTAATTATTTGAATAATTGTTCACATTCGAATCACTTTTAATCAAATAATTTTTATTCGAATCTTTTTATCACTATGGCCCATTATTACAACTTGACAATAGAGGCAGGATTTGTCGGACGGATAAACAGTTTGTCTTTATTACAACTTTACTTTAACTGAAAGTGAGCGATAAGTTAAAATTAAGTTCATCCTACCTGATAAGCTAAAATAAATTTGTAATCAAGATGAGCTGTTTATCCGTAAAAAAAAAATCCTGCCTTTAACTATTCCCAAGTTGTAATAATGGACCTAATACTATTATTTAAATAATTATTATTCGAAAATTTCAATACAAATCACTTTATACAACTAATATACAACAGCATATAATAAATTTTATCTATATAATATTGTTGAATAATTATGTTTCAACTTGTGTCAATCGAATAGTTATTTTAGTCGAATAATTTTATTCGGTAAATTCTATTCGAATAATTTTATGAAACATCTAAGAACGTTAACTTAGTACCAAAAATCTTTATACGGCCACTGGGTCGGACAAAATAAGCCGTTACCATATGGTCACGTCCGGCACTACATAGGTTTTTTTTCCAAAGAAAATTGTTAGAAGTTCTCAATATATATATGTATTTTTATTACAAAATGATGACAAAAACGACCATAAATTCGTAAGTACATATATTTTTTAAATTAAATAAATCGCCATCAGCAGATCGATATCTTGATGACCGATTATATCCCGTTACGAGTAAGTTTTCTTATTATACCCTTATATCTTCTTTCGTTATAAAATCAAAATGAATCTTCTAGTGCACTTATATTACCAAAATTACTCTACTATTTTCAACTTCTTGAAGAAAGGGGGCTTATCCCTCCCCAGTAGGGCCTATTTACGCCAATGGCTTCACTAAAGGTAGGTTTTGCAAACAAAGAATATTTCATATCAATAATAAATGTTTTCCACAGAATATTTACAAACTAAAGAATTACACAAAAAATTTCTATATAGCGCCTGATGCACCCATATGGTAACGGAATAATGTAACGCGTCAAAAGTGGGTGAGACATATATTTTGTAATACGTTGATTTATGTCAAAACTAAATATGACTATTCAGTTGTATATTTATAATAAAATATTTTTCGTAAACACAACACAGGTAAAAAGGAAGGGTAACTTACTTTTTCATGTAATCCATTTTTCACTATTTGTCAACTTTTTTAAAGGTTTTTGAAAAGACCTACTAACTTTGAAACACAAAACATAACTAACCTACAAATAATTTGTAAATGTTAACAGGTGTCTCTATGATACAATGCAAGTAATTTGGAGTAAAAATTGTTTGCATTTGGGTTGCTGTGAAGCTTCTAATGTAACGGTATTTTGCGTCATATGGGTGCGCCCGGACAATTTGGGTTAAGAACATTTTATTCAAATATTTACTTGCTTTAATTTCAAGTGAAAAAAACGCTAAATTGTTATCACATTAAAAAATATTCAAAAGTTCGAACTTACCAATGATTTATCCATTGTTGTCCCCACTATTTGTTTGAATAAAAGAGCAGCAGAAATGATATGATCAAAACAAAAGCCAATAAATAGTTTCTGCTTTTTATACACTCAATACTCGCACATGCGGTGAGAAGACAATAATTTAGTTGAAGGTAGCAAGCTAATAGAAATTAAAATAATATAATTTAAACAATTCAAAATATTTCTATGAATACGTGGTGTGTAAATTAGCCACTGTTGCCAGCACATTGCACATTTGTGTTTGTCACATGGAAGGAACGCCATAACGTGTACAAGTTTTACGTCACATATTCTTGATTGAACATAAATAATATAATAGATTTAAAAAAAACTGATTTTAAATTGTGCATGGAATTGCACATGGATCTTTGGCACTTCATTTAAAATTTCAAATACGAACAGACACCGACAATAAAGTCCCCAAATCTTTAATTAAAATGTGCAATTTTTTCCAAGTTAAAGCAGAGTTGGACGCTTATTTGTGAATGAGCACATTAGCGTCACGTTTTTTATTATTTAATAAAAAAATCATTGAGGTTTTTTTTAATTAAAAAAAATAAACACTTTGCATTTACAAGTAAATAAATAGCATTGCTTTAGCAAATTGTTTCTATAATTCTGTATCATTTTACTACTGCTATTTTCATTTCAAGATAAAAATGTCTACTAAAAATCTCAGTATACTAAAACCTTTAGTAGCTTTAATCACTAACCGCAAATGACGTTGTTTTGCTAATTTTTATTTGTTAGCAACCGTTTTTGTCCATAATCGTTAAGTGGTGACGGAAATATCCACTGATTTATGCCACTCATTAGTAGTTTTGTTTATTATTTACAAACAAAAAATCAAATAGGTACAAATACTGAATGCTTATCTCCATTGTATTTGATTAAATTTTTAACTAATAAAGTTCAAATCTTGATAATTGTTTGAAATGCATAGAATATGATAACAAAAACTCAAAAATAAAATCGGACAATTAAAATCTTATATTCAGGAGTGTTGATTTTTTACATCAGCCAAACATACATACATGAGCTATTCTGATTTAAAGATATGTACTAATATTGTAAGATAGTAAAATATCCAAATTTTTTTTATTACCGCTAGACACTGGCTTTGTGTATTGAGCCTTACCCGGTTTTCTCAAGTGCAGCTTGTTTTCATTGATAAACTTTATGAAAAAAAGGAAATCGCAGATATAAGCATTTCATGGAACATTTAACTTTTCAATATTTTTAAATAACAAAACCAAGTTTAGTGTATAATTACCAGTGTTCAGACTTTCATGCCACTAAAAATTTTTTTAACCGCTTAACAAATGCACCTAAAAATTAAAAATATGCGCAAACAGATGCATTTACCAACGAACAAAGTACCAAAACTAAAATAATATGAAAATATTTTTTTTAAATTTTTTATTATTAGAGAAAAAAACTTTAAACAAACATAATTGGGTCTATTACTTAATGCAACCGAACTATAGTTGCGTTGCCAGTCGACAACTGAAAATTAATGGTTTAGTGCCAGAAAGGCACTGAATAGGAACTGAAATTTACAGCTCCCAATTGCCAGTTGCCATCAGTAGTGTCATTTTCAGCAACTGGCAACACATATCCATGCATAATAGGCCTATTACATTTTTTTTTTTTAATTGAGGCATATTCAATTAAAATTTGTATTACTCCAAAAATATGCTTTTATTGCCAAATTTGCAAAAAAATGCGCATACCTCCAAAGTATGCAAGAATATACAACCACAAATCGATGCCAAACTACTTAAAATTTTATGATTCGCGTAGATAATTAGTCATGACCTCTGTATCTATCACCAAAAAAACATGTATTTGCATATATAAGTCCGAGCCCTGATAATTACCTTTATTTTCCATTAACTAGAAATGTCCGACAAAAAAAAAATATTTTCAAGGAAAAGTTCAACAAGTTTTTGTATGAATTTTATATTTTTTTCAAGAAAACACTATAAATTGAAGTAACAACAACTGATATGGATAGGCTTCATTGAGTTTTAAGTTATTATTACTTCTGCTACTTCTGCATACACAATTTTCAAATAATTTAAATTACTATGGGTAACGTTCAATATATTTTTCAAGATACAAACCATAATGGATTTATGAAACCTTTTATAAATTTACAAAAGTTTTAAATATTAAGAGTCACAAGCATACACTCTTCTAGTATTTGATGTTCTTAATGCAACTTTGGCAATGAAAATGAAAAAGTAACGTTCAATAAACAAAACTGTGCCACACAACATATGAACTGTTTGGTATATCCATTATCGGATCATATTTTTTGCTGCTCAATGTAATCGATAGAAGCGTAAAAACTAATGCGCACTTTGAGTCGAATTTAAATATTTTTGAAAAAATTTCCATTTCTGTCTGTACTGATTGCACTTTGCTTTGCAAGAGATTAAAGCAACAAAATTAAATTGGACATTAAGTTTTTACTATAGCTTTTACAGATCCTCATATGTGGTGCTATGGCAATAGAGTAAACTTTTAATGATAATTATACAAATTTAAATTATTATATGTAATGCGCTGTGTAGCAAACTAAGTATACTAAGTATACACTAAGTATACTTTGATAATAGTTTTTTTTACTAGATTCTTTTTAATAACGGAGATCGTGCTTGTTATATGCAGTGAGCATTAGAGATAGTGTCAATTTGCAAGCCAATTTATCAAGCTGATTTATTTATTCATGCGATTATTGTGTTACTTTGAAGTGTTTTTTAAATATAATAAAAGGTAAAATTCGGAGCGAATTGAATAATATAATTGAAAATGACGCCTCTATTTGAATACGTTCTTGCAGCTTAGGTGATAAGAATCTCTAGAAAAGTTCTTAGGGTTCCAATTAAAGGGAACCATTTAGAAAGATTAGAAAAAAATTTGCCATTAATTAGTACTCCATAAATCAGATGAAATGAACGACACACTGTGAGAAATTTTCAAATTCAATATTTGTTCCCGGTTTTCCCGGTATAAGTCTTATAAATTTATAATAGTATTCAATTGCATTTTAAGAAATTTCGTTCAAATCGAATTACACTGCACAACATCAAAGATAACAAGATTCTAACGACTGATTCTGCCAGAGGAGACAAAAAGAAAATATTTACAAGGTGTGACGGCGTTTTGAAAGTTTACGCCTCGTAATCATTTTAGGTGCAGTTAAAGTTTTCCTCTTTTGAATATTTTTATACTGAATAGACATAGACAATCTTGTAAACCTTACATTTTAAGCTTAAGGTGTGCTTAACACTTATCCTATATGGTTCAAAATAACCATATAGGATCAAAATAGCCGTATATGTATATGGTTAAAAATAACCATATAAATGGTTGAAAATAACCATATAAATGGTTAAAAATAAACATATATATGGTTCAAAGTAACCATAAGTATGATTCAAAACAACCATATGTGGTTCAAAATAACCATATATATGGTTCTAAATAATAATATATATGTTGTTTTCTTAATCATATATTGATTAGCAATTGCCAGCAGTTAATTTTACAACAAAATTTTTTAAATGGTCAGTCTGTTGAATCTGAAATCAAAAATTAAATTTTTTATTTTATGGGTGAGAACAAAAACGTTTTTGGATGCAGACAACCATGTCTGTTTTATTGTCATAGCTTGATGGAAACCAAGCTGCTTTAAAATAGTATAGTTCTTGCTGTATTTAATTGTTTTAGAATCATAATTTAGGTGCATTTTTAAGCATACTGTGGTTGTAGTCTGAATTCTTGCAACCATGTTTAAATTTTTATGAATGCAAATATTGTCATGAGTAAATGTTAACCTGAGCTTATGTTTCGTAAACTAATTAAGGTTCACAATCATTTAAAACAATAATAACTTATTTGCCACAACCATAAACTATATAGGGAAACATAACTTTGTTGACACAACCGTGGCCCAAACGTATCTTTTCTCAGCGTGTAGAGTAGTTTTTTTTTTAAAGGGAAGTAACACAATCAGGCAATTAATGTCTCCCTGTTAATTAAATAAGGTGTTGCCTTCTTTGGGTAAGTGACGGCGATGCCATTTTTAGCCAATTTTTACGATATGACAACAAACGATATGACATATTGTGTTGTCATATCGTAAGTTTCTTACGATATGACAACACTAAGATAGCCATACACGGTGTTGTCATATCGCAGTGTTGTCATATCGTAAAAAACTTACGATATGAGAGCACAGTATGCCATATCGTAAAAAATGGCTAAAAATGGCATCGCTGGTAAGGGATAGTGTACACAGAACAGGTGGTGAAGCGGGATATAGAAAGCTTAATTCATTAACAACTCTACTATTGCGCGATTTTTGTTAAATTTTGTAGAGCAGTGTTGTAGCTGCCCTACGGTAAATGGAAATAATATACAATAAGTCACGTGACCGGTCCCCAGGTGGTAGGGACCAGTCCGAGTTCTAACACTTCCTATGGCCTAGGTTGGGGTTAATTGATACCTTGTATGCACCTTGTAACTTGTCTCTGAACTATCTTATGGAGTCCTAATCGGTGTAAAATAATATAGATTATATATAAATATTATTCCATCTGTAATTATCGATTAATCTATTTTTTTATCGTTATGAATCCAAGTAGAAATTGTATTTTATTTTTAACCGGTGGCTTTGATAGGACTCGAACCGACAACCTCCAGCATGACAGGCTAGTACACTACCCACTGGACCACAGGGGCACTTATATTTCAATGTTATAAATACCAGTTAAGCACGAGCTGTTGAAACAATAAAATTTTGATTAGTGTAAATACTAACAAATCTAATATTTGTTTTATCTTTTATAACAGTAGTAAAGACTATTACTCCATCCCCGTTTTTGTTTTAAATTGTTACAATGTTATACAGCACTTGATTTAGATATTTTTCAATTCAACAAATTATTTAATTTTATCATTTTGATGATCACTTTTTAATAATAACACTATTTACAAGTTGTAAATATTTAGTTACTCATTACTTTGAGTGCTAATTACTAAATTAATTATACTGCACCATTTTACTAATTAAGTTCTTGTTTTTAAGAAATATAATCAATTTATATTGACACTAAATGCTTATAATTGTTTTTTCTTTTGTAAATCTGTTTTTTTTTCTAAGCGTAATACAATAAATGTGTTAAATTCCGTCTACATTTTTGAATATGGAAATTTGAACTGTTTTTAGTAATATAATGCTTGCTTCACTAAAGCTATTTTTTATAATATTTATTCTTAAGTTGTTGTTTTACTACAATATAAGAGATAATAAATGAATAGTCTTATCGTATTTCGTACGAACGAAACAAAATTTTACATTGGTGGAGTTCACTCAACATTCGGTAAGTGTTAACTCGTTAATTTGGTAAAATTTTCCATTTATTTTATTGCTGTAAAATTTATTTAAAAAATTTTTGACAACAAACTGTATAGGAAATTTTACCAATTTAACGAGTAAACAGTTACCGAATGTTTCGTGAACTCCATCATTATTATTTTATTATTATTTAGGATGTTGAACGATTTAACGTATGATTTAACGATAGTGGCCGCCTGTGTCTTAGCAAAAACTTTTGTGATTTTTGTAATGGGTAGTACTTTATTAATGGGTTACAAAGTAATGAGTGGTAGTTATTTATCTTATTACTATACTTCAAATCGGAACGAATACCTGCTTCTTAATAAATTTAGTACGTATTTTTCTCATTATCTGAAAATACACACAGAAAAATTTCCATGTAAAATCGTCGAAAACCAGGTTAATTTAACATTTTTCGGTAGTGATTTTGCTTCATAGGCGTTTCATTTTTATTCAACATGATATACAATAATTTTGAAGGAAATTTTATCCTTTTGAGTTAACTATATTTCATGTTGACTTAATATTGCAGTACAGTTAAATCAAAATGAAGTTGATACTGAAATAATACGAAAAATTATGTTGAATCAAAGTTATTTCGAGTTGAAGCAACGTGAATTTGATATTGGAACTACACGAAGAATCTTGTTGAATCAACATTATTTCAAGTTTAAGCAAACAATATTGAAACAATACTAAGAATCTTGTTGAATTATAGTTATATCAACGTGCAACAACATGACTTTAATGTAGGTATTCTATTAATTATTTTACTTACGTGGTAAGCATCAGACAACTTTGTGTTGTAGCTGGGCTTCCCCAGCCAAGATTTGAACTCGTACCACCTGCATGATAATCCACGCGCTAACCACTGCAGCCACAACAGCTTCAAACTTTACTTTACCTATACACTAAATAAATACCATCGCATGTAAAATGAATTTAATTTTACTTCAACATGATTTAAATGATTATTGAACATATAACTTTTTTGAAATTAAAGTTAGAATCATGTTGATTTAAACTGAAATGTAACGTTTATGACAAAGCTGTTGCAACCGTGAAATATGTAAAATCAAAGAGATTTAAGGTTAGACTAACAAGTTTTCATTTAAAATTAATATGAAACAATGGTCATTTAAGCCAGCAACATTAAATTTTTTGTGGTAACTCGTTTTTTGTCGTCTACATAACCTACACATGTAAAAATAAACAACAAAAAGTCATACAACTAAGCAGAACAGTGAATTGTAGCAATGAACAAAGCAAATAAACACTAACACACATAAACGGTAAATTATTTCATGTAAATTTAGGAAGGAAGATGGAAGAAGTCCTAACGCACATAAACGATAAATTATTTCATGTAAATTTAATATGATTTCAAATCTGAATTGCGTCATGTTGATTTTACATTTCATTTTTTCTGTGTATAGTTACAATTTGTTGATGTGTATTAATAAAATATGTAGACAACCACTTTTTATGTCAACATGTGTTTGTATATGAAAACTAATTTTTGTCGCTTAAACTTACAAGTCAAAAATAGCTGAGTGGGTAAAGTTCTTGTCTTCAAATCTGAACGAGCACAGGCTCGTATCCCAGCTGGGTCAAAAAAATAGAAAATAAAAATTAGGAAAATCTATAAATAAAATATAATGTGCGTAAGTTGGTTTTTTTTTATTAATTTGTTTATTTGACTACTTATTTTTTGGCTTCAAGTAAGCCAAATAATAACTAGTTATTGCTGTGACAATGTAAATACATATGTAAGGGGTACCCCTTATTTTTTGGACTTCTCAAACAAAAATAAGTAGTTACCGGGTCAAATTGTAAGTAGTTACGACTTAAGTCCTCATATACTATTTTGCCTACCAGTAAGAAAAGTTTTTGCTGGCATTGTTTGAATCAGTGATGGAAAAATACAGATTTTGAAATGGTACTGAGCTGTTACTTAAAAAGTATTTTTTTCGCCTTAATGGTACATTTTCCAAGATTTAAAAATAAATTAACTTCAGGCATTTTTAATTATCAAACAAAAAAACCATTCGTGATATTTGAATATATTTTTGTTTTTATATACTTGGTTTTGTTCATATGTTATGGCAGCTCTTGAAACTATGGTTAGAATAAACAGAGTATGGTTAAGAAAAGAATATAGAAAGCACACTAACAAAAATATGAATTTTTAGAGCATGTGTGCCGTTAACGCTTGTTACGCTGGCGAGACCTGGTTAGTAACAGAAAAATAAATAAGTATTTGTTAATAGATGTCTTAGATTAATCCTACATACATATATTCTGACCTCGGCGCGTTACAAACGATAAACTTTGGCCGAACCATTAGCCGAAGCCGAAAATGCACAGAAAAAACTTTGCTTACTGGTAGGAAAAAATGTATATGAGTATTTAAGTCGTAATTACTTATAATTTGATTCGATAACTAATTTGGAGCATAGTAATAATATAAAAAATACCACTCATTACATTGTAGCCCATTAAAAGATTGCACAATGCCAAAAGTTTTTGGTGTTTATGGTTGGATTGGACACACTCTCTGAAACGAAGTGTCAGGAATAAGCTACTGTGCTCTATCATACATACCGCAAGGAAACTGAAAACGAACTGGGGACGATCAGTTGTGACAGACGACATTACAGCATTATAAGCGAAATGTAGGACATTGTCAGAAGAAATGGATACATTGATTGATAGTTCCCACTATATTGGTTTTAAAAAAGTAGAAGCTGACAATCAACATTCAGGGAAGAATTTTACCAATCAGCCAACTGAACTGCTTTCAATTTAATTTCGGTTGAATTGGCATAGTGACACTTAAACTTACAGCTTTGTTTTCTTCAAATAAAGAAAATCAAGCGTTTTTGGAACATATGTACGTATACACTTTTTAATAGAGGTTGAAAACTAATATACAAGTCAGACGAAAATTTAAGTCTTTCTTCTAAAAGTATTTAATTTTACTATAATTTTGGTCAGTATTTTTTAACGTTACAGATTGGAGAAAGTACTTTTTATCTTATGGAGGTTTGAGGTATTAATTGAAAAAGTACTGAAAATAGTAACAATAGTACTGAATTGTTCATCACTGGTTTGAATGCTAATACTTCCGTTTTTTCATTACACCATTTTTAGTGTTTATGTGATTTCGGTCCATTATGACTTGAATTTTTTAAGCTCGAGTGGTGTATGCAATCAAACTATAAAAGTATGGACTTTTTTTTATTACTTGGGGTACAAATCAGTTTCCGACATGACATTAATTGACGAGAATTATAAAAAATTTCATAAAATTTTAAATTTGATCCATTATAACCCAGTAATTTTTTTATCCAATCAAAGCAAATTATGCACTATTCCAAGCACTTTTGAGATATATTCCTTTGAGCTCAAGACCTCCACATATGACTTTTGAACTTTTCACACCATATCAAAAGCTTTCTTTTTACTTGCAAAATAAGATCAAATAAAACGTTTTCAATATTGTAGTTTATAAGTTATACTTGTTTTTTTTTAATAGCCACTTTAGTAAAGTTTTTACAATTCTTTCAATTTCCATGACGGTAAATTTTTATAAACGTGAGGTGTCCGATGTCAGAAAATTTACATTTTTCAACACTGTTAATGGATAACATTTGTCGAGAATATTATTAGAATATTATCGAAATCAGAGTTTTTGTTTCCAAAATTATCTTTTTTATCGGTTTGACATGGATTCAACCATTTGAAAATTTTTATTTGTTATAGGTGATGACCTTTTCGAATGCCAACTTAAGCTGTTCGACTTCTGCATAAAATGCAGCCCTGATATAATGTGTTGTTATTGCTTTTTTTAACTTTCCATAAGCTCATCAGATCAGGGTTGTATTTTCTACAGAAGTCGAATGGCTCGTGAGATAGTGTAAAACAGGCCTTAACAGTATAAATTTAAACACCATGCTTGAAAACTTTTTAAACTTGTATGCTTGTATACAAAAAACTTAGTGCTGTTAAGTTTTAGTTTAAGAGATATCAGTCAAGTAACGATATTTGTGTTGTTTGTCCGTCCATTCAGCTTCCTAATCATTGAATAGAATATGTTTCAAAATGATGAATGTGTACTTTTTCCTTCTGGCTGTGCTTAAATTAAAAAAAGATCATGGTAAAGGATGAATTTCGGGATGTTGTCGTACTCAAACATGCATTGTGTTTTATTATATAACGACACATTTGGCTCATGGAAATCGAAGAGAAGATTCATCAAATATTGAACTAATTTTGCTTTAAGTAAAATTTTCTATTTGAACTTCATTTAAAATGCACAAAATCGTGCGATTTGCAGAGCATTATTTTGATTAATATCCGTATTTATAAATCATAAGATATAAAATCGATCTATTAACACAATGGGGCTAATATATTACCATTTTGTAATTTCATTAATTTTAACGGTAAAACCTTAATTTAATACAATGTGTTTTAAATTTTGTAGCAAAGTGTGATAAGTGTGTTATCGGTAGCAGTGTGCACAAACGATCTTCTTAGCAAAGACAACAACCACATACAAATTGTCTCATACATATTAACAACACCACCTAACCACTAATTCAAACTTAGTGCTTTTGGCACAAAATAAAAAAATATTGCTTGCATTTTTTAAAAGTTTTTCCTTATCTTGAAAACTTCAACATTTCTAGTGACATGGGCTTTCATTTTATTTGATATAACATTGAAATTAAAGATCAACACATTTAAAAGCCCAAATTTTTACTTTACCTTAAAAAAATCAGATCCTTGTGCTCGCATTGAATTTTATTTACTTAATATTTTTTTGTTAATACTTCTGAGTTCTTCCCCCGATTGGATTAGCTCAAGCACTGTTTTTGATTGTAATTTTTTTTATAGATACTGCAACTAGTTCATGCAAAATTTTGCGAAAGCAGTATTCGTAGTAGGGTTTTTTATTACCGGATTTTTTTTTTGTTTCCCGGGAGAGGGGGATGTTAAATGAAATTCCCAGGATACCAGGACTTCCCGGGAATTGACGAACATAACAAAATATTTAACAAAAATTTGTTTTTCCGGAATCCATTGATTTCTGGAATCCTTCGATTTCCGGAATCCATTGAATTACCGGTATTCATTGATTGAATAATTTTTTATTTTACTGACCTTTATTTTAAAAGTATTTCAGAAACGAAACAGTTTTTAAGGAAATGATGTAAAAAAGGAAAAAATTCAACAAATCACAAAAACAAAAAGATTCAAAAGTAAACTAGTAAAAAAAAGTACAATATTTTTTATCGAAATTTTAAAAAAACTTCGGATTTAAAAATAATTTTTGACCGCACAGTGTCAAATTTAGAGGGTGCAGTCGGCTGAGTAGCTAGCGCGTTTCACTACAAACCCGGAGGTCTTGAGTTTAAGACTATTTCCAGGTAAGCCAACAACATCATGATTTTTCTCATGTGCATTGGTGTGTTATTGTGTTTCTTGTTGTTGGACTGTTAAAGTGAAGAAGGCACACATAGCACTGATACCTATGACAGTGCCGGCAGCGATTAATGCTAACATATCCTAATGCACTTCACAGCACCCTCCTTCGTCGCTATTGTAGAACCGTCGGCGTAGTAAAAGAACTAATAAAATGGCTACACAGCTTAAACAACTCAATACCTCTACTTGACACCAGAGGAGCTTGCAACACTGCTCTACAAAAAACGCGCAATAACAAGGTTGTAAATGAATTAAGGTTTCTATCTCTTTCACACTTCACCACCTATTCTCTCTGCACTATCCTTTTCCGAAAGATGGTAACACATTAATTAATTAACTGGTAGGCTTAATTGCCTGATTGTGTTACTTCTGTTAAAAAAAAAAATAAAAAATTTATAATTTAAAGGGACTAAAGTCTGTATCTTAAAACGTATTGAAATAATACGATAATTTTTGCAACATGTTTTCTCATGATGTACTAATGGGTGATTTTATAAGAACTATCGGAAAGTAAAAAAAAAAAACACATAAAATTCAGAAAAATGCATGAAATATTTATTTGGATCGATAGTTGGGTCGATATAATTTAATGTTTGAAGATTATTTCATGCAAATGTTGGCCGCGGCTGCGCCTCAAATGGTCCATCCGCTTAGTCCAATTTTGGCATACTCTTTCCAACATTTCGGCCGGTATCTCACGAATAATGTTGGCAATGTTGGCTTCCAGTGCGTCAATCGAAGCGGGCTTGTCGCTATAGACATTAGCCTTAACATAGCCCCACAAAAAATAGTCTAGAGGCGTTAAATCGCACGATCTGGGCGGCCAATTGACTGGTCCCAAGCGTGAAATAAACTGTTCACCGAACTCGCCTCTCAATTGGTCCATTGTTTCGCGTGCTGTGTGGCATGTGGCACCGTCTTGTTGAAACCACATGTCATGCAAGTCAAGCTCTTCCATTTTGGGCAGAAAAAAGTTTGTTATCATCGCACGGTAGCGCTCACCATTCACAGTAACGTTGTGATTCGCATCAACTTTGAAGAAATACGGCCCAATGATGCCGCCAGCCCATAATCTGCACCAAAAGGTTGTTTTTTGTGGATGCATTGGTAGCTCTTGCAATGCTCCAAATACGGCAGTTTTGCTTGTTCACGTATCCATTCAACCAGAAATGAGCCTCGTCGCTGAACACAATTCTTCGATAAAAAAGTGGATCTTCATCTAACTTTTCAAGAGCCCATTCACCAAAAATTTGGCGTTGTGGTAGGTCGTTTGGCTTCAATTCTTGCACCAGCTGTATCTTATAAGGCTTCACACCCAAATCCTTCCGCAAAATTTTCCACGTAGTGGAGTAACAGAGGCCCAATTGCTGCGAACGGCGCCGAATCGATAATTCACGGTCATCACCAACACTGGCCGATACGGCTGCGATATTTTCTTCACTTCGCACTCTACGTAAACGTGTTGGTGGTTTAATGTCCAACAATGTAAATTTGGTGCGAAATTTTTTTACAATAGCCCGAATAGAAGCCTCAGTAGGTCGATTAAACTGACCATAAAATGGAAGAAGCGCGCGATGAACTTTCTTAACAGAGCACGTATTTTGGTAATAAAATTCAATAATTTGCAAGCGTTGTTCGTTTGTAAGACGATTCATGATTAAATTATAGACCAAACTGAAGATGTTTGACAGTGACACAAGATACAAAACGTGCGTGAGCTGTCAAAACTAGTGTTGCCAAAAAGATAATAGCAAAAAAATCACTCGTTATATATCTGGTAGGGTATTAATTCGGTTAACTGTTAATCGGTTAGCCGGTTAATTACTAGCCATTAAATTATCGGTTAATTTAAAATTGGATATTTTTAATTAACGGTTAAACCGGGTAATTTCAGTCGATTAACCGATTATCATTTTGTATAAACTTCATTTTGATTTAACTTTACTGCAATATTAAATCAACATGAAATGTACTCTCTAAAACACTTTTGTTGAAAATTTGGTCGATAATAGTCGGCAACACTTTACAGATTATTATCGACCTAAAATTACACACGCATTATTTTTGAACAAAATGATTCTACTAAAAAAAAGCGATTGGCTGCGTGCAGGTTTGAACCGCGACCTCTTGACTGATAGTCTGACGTGTATTATACTTTATGTTACATTTTTAGATCTAGTTTTCGAGATATACCGTTATTTAAAAATTTTATTCACTTGCTCGACATATAAAATCATAACTGTGGTAGGGTGCGCCCTACTCAGTAAAACAGAAAAGCCAATATCGACAATAAAATTATATTTAAGCCGAGCGAACAGAGTTTCTGAATCGGCCCATTAGTTTCAGAGATTTCGTAAAAGTTTAAGACTAAAAATTCAAAATTTCATAAGCAATTTTAAAAAGTTCTCTCACTAAATTGAGAATAAAATAAAAAGTTGTAAACCAATTTTAACGAAAAAGGGCTCACTTCCTTTGGAGTATATGTATTAACTTACCCTAGAGGGAAGATAACCTATTACAAGACAAGTCACATGACTAGTTTCCAAGGACTAGCAACCGTTTAGAGTTCCGTAACTTTACATGAAAGGGACCTGTAACTTTTACATGGTGTTATCATTGGTGTGTCTCAATTCACATAATTTAGACACTCAGTAACAGATGCGAGACCAAAACTTAAGGTACTTGTTCTGTGGTGGTTTCTTTAATACAAGTAAATTTACTGTACTTTAAATAAATATTTTTGACTTGGAAAAATATGCTTTTACAGTGATGCTATTTTGTATAGTGATGGTGTTTTTGCTATGTTTTTATGATATGTTCTCTTTTCACTGATTACGACTCAGAAATATATTGTGCCAATGCCATTTTCGTCAGTCATTTGACAAGTACGTTCAAGACAATTGGTACAAAATTTCCTGCAGGGTAGTTATTTAATGCAATTAATCTATTGAAAAATTTAATTACATAGTAGTTGAAAAACGGATTAATCCGAATGGTTTCGTGCATATGTTGCAGTGTCGTATTAATAAAGTCTTAATTTATATAACAAATATTTTTTTTGAGATTTTAGTTATGCATATAATTCAATTTATTTATTGAAAAATCTAATTACTCAGCTCCGACTAGCCGACTAAAACAAACCCGATTAATTGCATACACTAATCGACAAAGAATATATCACAAAACAATAACAACTTGCTTCAGCAAATGACAAACTTCAGATATCAAAAGGTCTTGTTTGGGAACAAGTACTTGCCAACAAGTCTGTTGGGTTGTGCGTTTATTCACAGAACAATTTTACGACTAGAGAAATCAACTAATGTCGTTGGTTAATGCTAAAAAAGCGTAGCAAAGTAACGCAAAAATATAAAAAAAAATCTAAAAGCAGAGGCAGACCGTCACTTTAGATGTGTCATTATTTTCAGTGCAACATAAAATTTAAGCCACCAATAAAGCATTAGTTGAAACATGATATTCTAACTGCAACAATAATGACAAAGGGTACAAAAAGAACATATCATTCATACCCAGCAGTAAAAAGAAGTATTATGCAGGCCTTATAGAAGGCATCTTTACACCTTCTGTTTGATGGAAAAGTACTTCATAATAGATTCAATCTTTATATCTTTTTTACACGCGCCTTCCTATCGTTTCTTCTGGAAGGCCTCACAAAAGACCTTGCAAAAAAGCCATTTTGAAGGGTCTCCAAGGATGGTTTGTCAAAAAGCAAATAGCGGTAAATTTTTTTTTAAATATGGCGGCTTTTGTATTTTTAATTAATGAGATTTTTTTTTCGAATTATTTCCTTTCATCTAATATAATTTGTTATAAATAAAATAAGTTTACATTCATGTGAGGCTAAAGTTCGTATATGCACCCAGGAAAAATTTGTATGGCAAAGTAATGAGTTAAAGTGCTAATAAACATACCCAGAAAAAAATGTTACTGATATCCAAGGAATTTTTTCATAAATGCTATGAATCGAATATGTTAACTTTTTTCCAAATTATTTTCACTCCAGCTAGGAACTTTTACATAAATTAATTCATATTTCTTTTAAAAAAATGTTTTTAAAAATTCAGTATTGAACTTGTATAGTCTGTTATCTAGACACAACTCTTTCCTTTCTGCCAAACAGACTATTTGAGATTAATTGTATATTTACTTTATATAAAAAGAAAATCATTGTAGAATTTGTGGACAAGAAATTTTAAATTTTTTTTCAAAGCAATTTTGATGTCATAAATATTTTTATTTATATATATTGTTTTTTATTTTTAAATTAATAAAATATATGAATAATAGATAATATTTATGTTCAAACTTTTTCTGTGTAGCATTCACTTCTTCTATTTTGGCATTTTAACCAATTACTTTAACATGGCGATGTCATTGGAGGTAAGTACTTACGACATTTGGTCAGGGTTATCAGATTTAAAATGACTTTATATTAATTTTCTCCAGACAAGTTTTGATGGGGTTCTAGAAGTAGGAGTATGGGGGCCTTTAATACTGCTTGAAGTGATAAGGCCTTTTTATTTTTACCACTGGGTACAAACTAGTATGTATATATATATGTATCTATGTATGTATCTACGTATAAACATAAGGTTTCTAGTATTTTCAGATGGCTTTGTTGGCCACGGAAGTTTTCTGCTTCTTTTGCATTTTCTCTATCTAGAAATACTGTTCATTTTTGTTATTAGATTTTTGCGCGCTTTAAGCACTTTTGTGGTTTTTGATGCATTTGCTTGCATTCTTCATCTATCATGTTGACTTTTATGTGCGAAAATAATTTTGCAGTTGCAGTTCCTCTTAAATTTGATTTGAAAAATCATGAAAGCACTTTTTTTGAAAACTCGACGATTTTTTAGTTAAATTTCAAAGTTTTGAGTTTAGACCTTTGTTACGACTAAACGGCTCAAGATATTTCGAAGCTTTGCTTGGTGAATTTACTAAGAATTTTATCAGCAATTTATTAGTGTACTCCAATTTGCAATTAGAGACTTAGTAAAAAAACTACAACCAAAAAACCAAAAAAAGTCGAGGAAAATATTTTAAATTTTAATTTCGAAGTGAAATATCTCTTAAACTATAAAATATACAAAAATAATTGTCATGACATTTTTTCTTTATTTTGTCTAGCAAAATCCAACGCACCTAAAGTTTTAAAAATCGGTTATATTTATTAGAGTTACAAGTTTTCTAAGTAAAAATATAATAAATGAAATTTATTTGTTGAAGGTTATTAAGCAATTGTCTATATGCATTTCATTGGCGCTTTTACCAAATCGTCAGTAGACTTCAACCAGAATTTTGAACAGTTACAAAGTTGTGGTTGAAGTCTACTGACGATTTGGTAAAAGCGCCAATGAAATGCATATAGACAATTGCTTAATAACCTTCAACAAATAAATTTCATTTAAAATATAATTATGACAATATGTCAAATAATAAATTTCTTAAAAATATAATAGAAATATAAAAAATATTCTAATTAACTAAACTAATTTTTTTTTCTTTTTATAAAGTTACACAAAAATCATAAAATCTGTATTTAGGAGGGTCCGGGGGATAGGTAACTAAGGAAAAAATGTTCCTCTCGAAAAAATAATTTATATTAAACCTGTCCGACAGTGGTGGGTTAGGAGTTGCCCCCTTTGTAGCACAAAATCTGACGTGACCCGAAAAAAATAACTTTAGATTCGGATTCAGCGACCTTGAAAACATAAAAAACCGTCATGAAACCCTACGGGATTTTAAATTTTTTGAAAATTGTTGTACAGTGTAATTGGTATAGTTGTAAATTTTTCTAGGGTTATATAAGCTTCCTCGCAATTAATAGAAAAGTAAAATTTTTAAAACTTCAGAGGTTTCGCTGCCAGGCCCAGAGTAAAATTTCTGCGCTTGTATGTTAGACCACTGCCAATCGTTCTTTGTCATCATTCTGTTAGCCGTTGTTTTATTAATTTACTCAAACACTATTTCAGTCGTTAGTTTTTATATTCTTACCTTGTAATCAGATTTGTGTGTTTTTGCAATTGTGGTCAGCTAATAGTTTGGTTTTTATACATTCGGTATTCTTTTGCAGTTTTTTCGTTGGTATGTAAATGCTCGATATCTGGTTTCAAGTTGCTTGTTTAGCTGTTCCCAGAGATTCTGCAATACAAAAACAATAATTGCCAGGTTGATCATGTACTTTGTGTTTTTATATCCTTTATCAAAGACGTGTAATATAAATTTTTCATTTAGTTTTTTTTTTCAATACTCCATTGTAAGCGGATAAAATATATGCGTAGATCCATACGTATGTATGCATGCAGATTAGGGTGAGTCGGATATAAAAGTTGTATTATTGTAATAGTAATCTTATGTTGCCTGAGATCTTGAAAACTATAATCTCTTAACATATAAAAAATGAATCTCTTAATAGTCGCGTATGGCCCGGCCCAACCACTGGTCACTAAGCCCATATTTAGGAATTTTCTCAAGTTTGAAATCAATTTGAGACCTATGGTTTCTAGGGCAAAGTTATTTAGAATCTCTCGTACAATCATTTCCGACGTTGCGATTGTTTATTTAGTTTTGCATACAAATAAATTGACCCACGGTACTCACATATTTTAAATACTCTTTACAAAAATCTTAGCTGAGAAATTGATAAGAAAAAACCACGAAACAATTTTATCTAAAAGCTACAGACTCATAATAACTCATACTAACTGTAGCACCTATTCACAAGTTTAAAGATAATTTTAAATAATCGTCATGAAGTCAGTAGAAAAGTGTTATCTTAATCTTCAGCAATGACAATCAACATAATTTATTGTTTAAATGTGTTGGTGTTACAATTGAAGCGATTTTGTAAGGCTAGAAAAAAGCAGACAGTCTCTCTTTAACTTTCAAGTGATTAACATTAAATTGGCGGTTGCAAATAGAAAAAGAAGAAATAAAGTAAATAATTAAAAAACGAAAAATCTGAAAAACACATAAAATAGTGCAAAAAACTAAAATAAAATGTCTGATAAAGAAGAAAGTTTTATACAAATGGAGGATCCCCGTTATACGGCTATTTCAAGTTCCAACACAAGTGAAGAACGGGTCGAGTTAAATGTTTTAAATGGTGATGAAGGGGCAGTTACTGCATTAAGCAAGCGCAGTAGCAGTACCGCACGTAATCTACCGTTACGCAGTTACAGTAAGTGGTCACCCACCGAACAGGGTGCGACCTTAGTGTGGCGCGATCTGTGTGTTTATACAGCTGGTGAACATGGCACATCGCCGAGTCTATATAATATGAAACGTATTATAAATAATTCAAATGGTGCTGTTCAACCGGGAAATTTAATGGCCCTAATGGGTTCGAGGTGGGTGGAAATAAAAAAAAAATACTTTAAGTTAAGGAAACCGTAGAAACTTTTTAAATAGCATGATATTATATTTCAAAAACTTAGAAATCATAAAATGTTCCAAAATTATGCTAATAAGATGCATTAGTGTCAATTTGTGCCACCTTTAGATTTTTTTAAAATAAATTATTTATTTTTTTTCTATTTTCTTACATGATATTTAAGAATGATAAAAAAATAAGTTACTACAATTTGTTACTAGTTGTACAATTATATTCTGTAGGTGGGAGGTAAACTACACCAAGTCACATATTGAAAATTTTGCAGGAGACCGCAAAAAAAATATTGAAAATCACAAATGTTTCTATCTCTGTAGTATTAACAATTTGACTTACCCCGAAAATTTTATATAATTCATATAATATTTTTTTATTTCAAACATATCGTTAATAAAATTATCAGCCATGTCACAGAATACCATTCGGATCGGAAGTGGTTTCAATTCCGTAAGTTCTTCTTCAGAGAACAAAAAAACGAAAATTTTCTTCGTAATCAAACCACTTTTAAGTTTCAAAGTGGAATTGAGAATCACTTTTCTACTGACTTAATTTGGAGTAAATACTAAAAAACGTGCATACTTTTAGGAGCGTCAAATAAATATTTGGTCATGAGCTTTCCATGTTAATAAAAACCTCAATGTGAGCTTTGCATCTAAAACCAAGACTAAACAAACGCCTCAAGGTATAAAAGCTTTATTATTGTAAGAACGAAGTACAAAATAAACGGAAAGGAATCTGTGAAACGGGTGTATCAGCCGTGATTCGTTACTTGTCATTCCGAAAAAGTACATTTTGGGTGCTTTAGATTCCATTTATTTCGTATCTCGTTTTTACAATGATAAAGTTTCTATACCTTAAGACGTTTGTTTAGTCTTGTTTTTAGATGCAAAGCTCAGATTGCGCTTTTTATTAACATAGGAAGCTCATGACCAAATATTTATTTGACGCTCCCAAAAGTATGCACGTTTTTTAGTATTTACTGCAAATAAAGTCAGCAGAAAAGTGTTTCTCAATTCCACTTTGAAATTTAAAAGTGGTTTGATAACGAAGAAAATATTCGTTTTTCGTTTTCTGAAGAAGCAACTTACGGAATTGAAACCACTTCCGATCGGAATGGTATTCTGCGACATGGCTGAATATTAAGTTATTTTTTAAAATGGACCTGATGCTCTTTAACTCTCAGATGGTTTTGAGCAGTACTACATCCCTTGAAAAAGTATGACTTACTGGAATTTATCCACTGATAGAGGAAAAAACATGAATTCCAACAGTATAAAAAACATATTTTGAAAACAATTTGACTTAGTGTAGTTTACATCCCACCTACGCTTATAATTTATTTTTGATTGGATTCCATATTGTGGTTGAAAATATTTCTTTTTGCAAAGTTTTTCCATTCGTGTCCGCAAACCTTAATGCACACAACTTTGATGTTAATAAATATTTCTTGAAATCTTGTATGGATTCAGAATACATATGAGTTTTCTCTATTTGTCATGAATCATGATGCATTTTTGTGTGAGACAATTCCACATAATTTGTTACCACTTCTGTATCGTATGTATTAGTTTGTGCGTACTGGTAATTGTATTGATTTTTATGGTATCTTATATTTTACACTATCAACTGCTCCTACATATATTTTCATTCAAACATTCTAAGTATCTTCCAATATCTTGTGAGTATAAAGAAGAAAATCATCATTATCTTTATACAGCTTGAGTTTGAGTTTGTATGATAAACGTAAGTGCATGTTTTCAATGTAATAGATACTTGTATGTCTTGTTGCTCGTATTAATACATTTTGATATTTCATTTGTAAGTTCATTCTCATTTGTAAAGTTATGGTCAGACGGGAAAATATTTTATAAGCGAAGCGCAACTTCTAGATATAATATTGGTGAAAAAAAATAAGTTTATAGGTTATTGTGTTTAAAGCCTCGTTCACACGGTAAATGTTGTGGTAGTACTACCTACCATGGCAGTTCATTTCTGTAGAAGCATTGTGGAAGTAATTGCCACTGTCACACTATCAGGCTCTCTTTGATATATAGACTTTGCTGTAGTGACAGCAACTGTCTAGATTACTGTTATGGCATGAATAGAGCTTAACACACTCTTTCCAACATACGCTTTTAGAAATCGTAAAATAATTATATTGATTTTAAGGACCTATAAATACTTTTAAGGCCCTATAAATACTTTTAAAACAAAACATATTCCCAGACAATTTTGTTTAATTTTATCGTAGGTATGTCATAAAACACATATTATGTTCATAGTTTCCACAAATAGTATATGCGTTAGTTACCTCAAATACTTGCTACGTGTGACTATACCTCAATTGTTTATTTGGATTATTGTGCAAAGAAGTAACAACAAGAAATAACAAAATAAGAAATAGTTATTCAAAAGTATTACTTACACTTTTGTAAATTATACTGTCGTTGAAATGAGTTTAGTTTACTTAGATTTGTTTGACGCTGCTGAAACTACGAAAACGGTCTTGATGACGGTTGTGTATTTTTATAAATGATATGAATCTTCAAAATGCCAAGAATACTTAACGTTTACAAATTAAATTATAATTATCAGTTTTGTTAATATGATTTCCTATGATATCATTTGTTTTTTATTTCAATATAATTTTTATATTAAGCTAAAGTTCTTATGTGTAAAGGAGCAATTGGATATATGACAATATCTAAAGAATAAGGAAAAACTAGTTCCAGAAACACCGCAAAACATAGCGGGAGCGATGAGGTCCCCTTGAAAGTGAAATTTTTGAGTTTTTTGCTCATAGGTCTAAAACTATAGCCTTTAGCAAAAACTTTTGCATAAAAGAGTTAAAGCGGACAGAATTTCCTACAATAGTGTCGCCTATCATTTTTAAAAATTTTGGAGTTATAAGTCCAAGAAAAATATGAAAACTTAAAAAATTGCTTTAAAATCATCCATAACATTTAAGTGGTAGTGCTTTCGCTTGATCCACTATAACTCAGTCATTTTTTAACCGATCAGAGCGACTTGGCCACTATTCGATACGTAGTAGTTAGTAGCCTTTCTAACAAGATATAAATTTTGTTAATCGAAGCCGCCTGTCACTTTGGATGGGGCTTTAAAAAGTAATACACATTGAAAAACATAAATGTACCGATATCTTCACAATGGCCGAAATGAGCTCATTACAAAAAAAAAAAAACTTTGTAAAAATATAAATTTTTCTTTACTCAAATGACTCTGAGTATTGCCGCCTTAACTCTAAACAACAGAGAATAAATAATTTTCCGTAGTGCTAAGAAGTACAACAACATTTAGTCGTTTTGACATGGAAAACATTTTTGCAATGAAGTGAAAATGTTCGAAAACTATTGATGCGAAAATTTCGTTTTTTAAACCAAACAACTCAACATTTTTTTTCTTATACTCTTACGTTATAAATACATTTACTTGCAGATGAAATTATTCACATGTACGAACATTTTATAAACTTTGTATGTAAGTTTATAAAAAAACCAATTTTATTTATGTTGCATACAAGCAACACTAACAACTGCTTACAACTGTTTCCATGTTAATTTATAAAATGTATTCATTTACTATTATTCAATTCCCATAGTTCCTACGTGGAACATAGGGCCCCAACAAACAAGTAAAATTTTGGTTTATCTAATGCTATCCCTTTAATTTCACGCCATATACCTACTGTTGCTAGCCCCTCTGCATCGACCAGTCTCCTCTATGTGTTAGCAGGTCTTCCTTTTATTCGGCTACCCTGTGGGTTCTAGTCAAGCGCCGTTCGAGTTATATTGTCTGAGGGCTTCCTCAACGTGTGCCCATTCCAGTTCCATTTACGTCGCCGAATTTCGGTTTTTATTGGAAATTGATCTGTTTCTGCCCAGATTGTGGCATTGGATATAGTGTAGGGCCAGAATACGCGTAGGATTTTCCTCAGACACCGGTTTATGAACACTTGGAGTACATTTATTTCCTTAGTAGCAGCGTGTCATGTTTAACACCCATATAGAACGATTGATGTCACACTAGCGTCAAATATTTTCAGTTTGGTGCGCTTAGAAATTAATGCACACCGCCAAACTTTATTCAGCATTCCGAACGATGCTTTTGTGATGCGGCATCTTATGTCATCACTTGTTCCATCATTGCTGGAAATAATACTTCCCAGGTAGCAGAACGAGTCGACAACTTCTATCGTGTTTCCGTCTAGAAGTATAGGTCGGATATTGTCAGTATTAATGCTCATTATCTTGGTTTTCACAATGTTTATCTTAAGACGTGACTAAGCTGCACACTCACTCAGGTGCATAATCTAGGTCTTCGAGTGTGCCATGTAGGCCCCTTGTAATGGTTGGTTGTTACATGATTCATTATTGTGTCAAGCGTTAGGTTGAACAGTAAAGGCGAGAGCACACATCCCTGATGGACACCAGTCTGGATATTTATATTGGCGCTTAAGTGGTTACAGCTCTTCGATCAGATTGATCACTTTCTGCGGCAGTACTTTACATTTCAATGCACTCCAGGTCGGTCTATGGTTTAATATATCGAAAGGCTTTTTCCAAATCACTGAAGCACATGTACAAAGGAGTCCTCCATTCCACTGACTGCTCAACGATAATGTTCTTGTCTTAGGTTAGGTACTAGAACTTCTGACAGCCTATTGTTGATTATGTGGGCTAATATTTTGTTGACCATGTTCAGCAGAGTTATTCCTCGACAGTTCTTGCAATGCGATAAGTTACCTTTTTTGGGAGGAGAATAACATACCCTTCTTTTAACTCTTGTGGCAGAGTTTCAGTTCACCAACATTCGCGTATAAGAGGGAGGAGAATATGTGCATTAACCAGGGGTTATACCTTCAGTAGTTCTGGAGCAATGTTGTCAGGGCCCGGGGCCTTGTTAGGCTTAAGCGCCCTAATAGCAGACACAAGTTCCGGTATGGTCGGACAAGTTGAACTGATATCTTGCCTTTCTTGGTGGTGTGTGCAGCTACAAATTCTGTTTTGTCCCGGTTGTGTTTTTGGCATCAGTTCCGTATAGTAGTCCTGCTAGATACACAGAAAGAATTATCACCGAAAAATTTTCAAACAACAGTTTGTCTAAAAATAAATTTAATTTTCAGTAAATGTTCTGTCCATAATCTACGAATTGTTTCTTTGACTTTTATGTAAAACGCAAATACCATAAACAACAATAAAAGCTGTGCCGTAAAAAACCATCCCGATGACAATATACACACAAATAACAACAACAACAATCATAGCAAGTTTGTTTACAAAATAATTTTGAGTGAATCGATTAGTTAATGTCGTTGCGTTAATTCTCATTCATTTTTTTTTAAGTATTTAGATAAACATTCGGACTTGAACACATTTAACAAAGTGAAATCTTATAAATGCTTATGGATGATGATTATGACACAGACAAAAATTTTGTTTGTATATTTGTTAGATTAACTAAATTATTTTGCTTAATAATTGTTAGCATTTTTAGAATAATTGTTTATTAAATTCAGACAGAAATATTGTTTAATATTTTTCAGGAAATTCAGTAAATATTATTGTTTGATTTAGTAAATTATTTTGTCTACAATTTGTAAATATTTTTAGGCAAAAATTGTTTTATAGATTTAAAAAATTTGTTCACTGAAAAAAACACGTTTTTTTAATGAAATTGTTGAGTTATTTTTGTCTATATTTACAAATTCGTTTGTAGGTCCGCTCATAGACAAAATATTTACTATTTCATTGAATTCCTTTACAGAAAATGAAACTTAGTTTTTTCTGTGTACGGATCTGTTCATCCTTTGAAGTTACTAAGTCTCCGTTCTTATCCTGAAGTGGCTTAGTTTTTGCAGATTTCGCCCTGGTTAGCTTACGCACAGAGTTGAACAGATCTCTGCTACGATAGGTGGCTACAACTGCCTGTGCTTGTACTGCGGTGGCATCACTCCATAATAAGTAAGTTTTAAAGTGAAAAATAAAAGGAGACAGAGTAGTAACATTATGCTAGTTCCATTTAGAGCAAATTTGCTCCGAATGGAACTAGCTCAACTGAAACATACTACCTTGTCAAACTTCTTTTAGCAACTCAATAGTAATTGGGTATATTTTATTCGTTTGGGTGGGTGGGTGGATATCCCGTTATCCCCTTGTATCCGCGCTCGTATGGGCATTAGTAATATTTCCACTAAGTACATCAGTTTATTATATCCTAACTCGAAAAAGCATTATCCGAGTTGAATAAATAAACCACCAGAGGATACAGAACAAAGTTACATTTAAATCATTCATATGTTAAAAATTTTATACTTTTATCATTTATCAGAAAGCTACACATAGAAAAAGCGCATGGTAAAATCATCGAAAACGAGGTTAATTCAACGGGATTTTACAATAATATTCAAAGAAAACTTTTCCTTTTGCAATAACTATATTTATGACCAGTACAGTCAAAATAAAACCAAGTTGCTACTGATATAATACGAATAATTATGTTGAACTAAACGTTTTTTATGTTGGAACAACGTGAATTTAGTACTGAAATAACACGAAGAATCATATCGAATCAAGGCTATTTCAAGTTGAAACAACATGAATTTAATGTAATTTTATTAATTATATTACATACTTATATGACGTGTATTAGCATAGGCGCTAACCGCTGCAAACACAACAGCTTCAAATATACTTTAGGTATACATTAAATAAATAACATAATAAGTAACATGAATTTCCTTTTAATTCAACATTATTTAACTGATAATTTTACATAATATTTATTTGAAATTAGACTTGTAGTCATGTTGATTTAAAATTAAATATAATATGATTTCCAATCAACATTGCCGCATGTTGGTTTTACATTGGTATTTTTATCTGCGTGTAGATATATTACGTGATAGAACTCAATTGATAAAAATCAAAACTACCATACAACAGAAAAAAATTTCATTGGTGTGTGTGTGTGTGTCAACAAAACTCATGATTGTTTATCTCGAAAACCTGCTTCAAATCAAAAATAGTTATTAGTTCTTCGCGCATGTGTAAAAAATTACTCCGAGAACTTGTACCACAATAATTTTTTGGTCGACCTGTGGATTCTAGGATATTTTTTTTTGTTAGAGGCATGTTCTGAAAATCACATGGCTTTAAATCACATGTGATTTTAAAATCAATAATAAGCCTGCAAACGTTTTTAAAATCATATACGAAAATTTTCTTGCAGAAATAATAGTTGGTGCCATATGCTTTTCAGAAGATGCCTGCTAATAACTTTTTTAATGCGTTTCATTTCAGAAATTTAGCGTAGAAAACTTATTATCATTTTAGCTACTTTTAGCTACTTTTCAAAAGACTTCTATTAAAAACTTTATCAAATTCTTAAAGTCCTTAACCGATAAGACTTTAAAATTTAAAAGAAAAATATATAGGAAAAATATATATACACACTGAAACGAAATGTTTTTACGATGTTAGCTATTGTCATATATTATTTCTTACACTTTGCATTTTTTAATTTATTTTAAATAACTAAAAAATGCGGAATTAAATTGCATATGCAAATATTTTATGTCACTTTATTATTTTGCAATCTTTTTGACAGGCAGAAAGGCTAATTAAGTTTGTCATTTCGTTTGTAATTTATAAGATATATATATATATTTTTTTAGATTTTTTACAATGTACAGATGTCCGCCATTGAAAAATAGTTCAAAATATACCGGATAGCTTGCGGGCATATAAACATATTGGTATGCCCAATAAACCTCTCAGATATTATACGTACATAAATATATGTTTTCTTTTTAGTATGGGCACGATCGCAGGCATTTAAGACATTACGAAAAACCAAGTTTGGAATATATATTTTTTGCATCATAGATATTTAGGTCAGGGTATATAATATTCGACATAACTAAATATATATAACTCTCTTATTTGTTATTGTCGTTGTTTTTATCGAATTTCAAAAAGATCAAGTATAAATTTCGCACAACTAGACACTTCTTGATATGCAGCCAGATTTAATTTTTTCTTTTGAGATAAGATAAAGTTTGTGTTGTGTATCATTTTATTTATTTTGAGTTTTCTAAAAACTTTTATTTAAATGAATAATATAAATTAAGATAATGATTTTACTTAAAGATAAGTGGCATCTAATGTAATAAAAAAAATGTACATGCATGCGTACTAGTATAATTAAAACGTATCTGTATTTATCTTGCAACAATGTAACGAAGAGGAATACATATTAGAAAAGAATTAAATAATCCAACAAATAAATTATTGTGGCATACAACTCACAGTGATTCCAATTGGAAAAAAGGGTAATAAAATTGTATCTTTGAAGCTTGCGATCCGATTACATAATGATGTATGCAAAAATCATAGAGGAGGACCTAAGAATTAAGAATATGGAAATTTAGACCTTTCTGTTAAAACACACGTTGAGCTACAGGGTGTCAAAGTTGACTACCTCGGGCATGAAATACATTGTCGGCCTCATAACTTTTGCAACTATTATCCAACTTTAATAAATAGATAAAGAAAATATAGATTCCTTTATTAGGATATATTTATAAAATTCAAAGATATTTAACTTTGAATTTTAAATTTAGATTTTTTCTCTCGACTTTGTTCTCTATTTCGTCAATATCTCTGGTATTATCGTAGCCAAAATTAAAAAAAAATATGTTATTATTTTGAACACAATCCTTAAAGACAAACAGAACAATTTTTAAGATATCTCAATTTATTATTTTATTATTTATTTATTTACTAAATGTTACAAATACAATTACAAATTACATCATAACTTAATTTTTAAACGAGAATGGTAACAAAGACCTTCACTCTTTGTAGTGAAACGGACCAGAGTCTATGATGGGAATCGAACCCACAACCTCCACACTGATAGGCTGGCATACTACCCACTAGCCTACCGAGGCACCCACAAATTTATATTGTAGACTAAATGTATATATTTATATTTAAGACTTTTTTCTCAAAAATTCTTCAAAACTAAAATTTTTTATCTTCAATATTTCAAAAGAACAGACTTGAAAAATCACTTCAATTTTAAACCGATTAGGGCATGCACGCTACATCCAGCATTAGACTAAAATGGTGAAATTTACTACGAAATTCTAAACTAAGCGCTTAAGAAAATCACACACATAATAGTAGAATATATATGTCGAATTTTATTATAATCGGAGAGGATAAAAATACAAACCGTGTCGAAAGTTTTCGTTTTTAGCCTATGAACAAAATGCGTATTTCCAATATTTTAGGAAAAAATTAAAAAAAAAAATTGTAGAAAATCTGCTCTCCTGGCCACAATTTTGAGCGGGCTGACAGATTAATTATATTAAATATATCTTGAAAGACCACAATAGAGTAGTCTAGAGTATAATAAAAAAATCAGAGGAAAGGTAGTTTAAAATATTGTAATTATAATTTGTACAGAAATTTTAAAATCGGGATGGGAGTTTTTTTTTTCTTAAGCGATTAATTTAGAATTTCCTAGAAAAATTCACCAAATTCGTCCAATGCTCTAATCGGCTTAAAATTTCTATTAAAGTCATTTTGAAGTCTATTCTTTTGAAATATTAACAATCAAAAATTTTTTGTTTTGTATTTTTTTTTAGTAAAACCTTCTTAGCTTATTAAGCTCTAAATTTATCAAAATTTAGCCATTTTTACTCTCATTTGAAATTCTTCAATTTGATTTCTTTTCACGACTACATGAATTGAGTTAATTAAGAACAATGTTCTGCATGTTATTAAGGACTGTGTTCAAAATCAAAATATTGTTTTTCTGAAAATTTTGGCTGTGCTATTACCGGAGATATTGACGATATAGAGAATAAAGTCTAAGCCAAAAACCAAAATTTTAAAATTTAAAGCCAAATATCTTTGAAAATATTAAAGCTGTTTTAATAAGTAAACTGTGTTTTCTTCATCTGTTTATATTATATTTACTTCAAGTTTAAATTCATTAAAATCGGATAATATTGTTAAAGTTAAATGGCCGACAAGATTTTTCATGCCCGAGGTGGCTTAATTTCTCCTCTACGACTTTGACATGCATCGTTTTGTAATCGGATCGCAAGTTTTACAGATACAGATTTATTACCCTTTTTTTCAATTGGAGCCACTGTGCAACGGAATATCGGAAGCTATGTTTTCCTTTACACACTTACATAAATAACTTTTGATTCCTTTTGATATCATATTCCTTTTTTTTTCAAAAATGCTCCCCTAATATTGAAAGCCGCTTTCTGTATGCCAGTTATTTCTGGGTTCAAATCGTCACATCCGTGATCGTATCGGCAATCGTACTAAAATGAATTACGTGACACGTCAATCGTATAAATTGTATGGGATTACAGTACGTTCACGTATGTCATAATCCGAAAATGGCGTTTTTACGTGACGAGTTATACGTTCACGGATGTGACGATTTGAGCCCTGGTTTAGAAAAAAATTTATTTGAAGCGACAAAATAAAATTTAATATATTTTTTGCTACATACGTATGTATGTGTGGTAAAACTAAGTAAAAACTTTAAGTTCCCAAAATTTTAAAGGTGCTGTTGGCTGAGTAGTTAGCGCGTTTGACTACAAACCCTGTGGTCTTGAGTTCAAGACTACTTTCAGGCAAGCCAACAACATCATGCATTTTTCTCATGTGCATTGGTATGTTATTGTGTTGGTTGCTGTTGGACTGTTAAAGTGATGAAGGTATAGCACTGATCATTTTGGCAGTACCGGCAGCGATTATTACTATGATATCCTAATGCACTTCGCAGCACCGTCCTTCGTCGATATTGTAGCAGAACCGTCGGCGAAGTAAAATAACTAATAAAATGGGTGCACCGCTTAAACAACTCGTTGCCTCTACTTGACACCAGAGGGGCTTGCAACACTGCTCCACATAAAAATGCACAGTATCAGGGTTGTAAATGAATTAAGCTTTCTATCTCTCTCCCACTTCACCACCTGTGCTCTCTACTCTATCCCTTTTCCAAAGAAGGTAACACATTAATTAATTAACTGGTAGGCATTAATTGCCTGATTGTGCTACTTCTCTTAAAAAAAAAATTAAGAATGGGTGGTAGTTAGTGCAGCGATGTTATGTTGCGTACAATTATTTCAAAAGGAGCTACACTATAAACCATTACTTTACATTTACGATCATATATTGTCTAAATTTGTGTGGAAAATTTCTCCTTGTCTAAAATTACATCGATTCTGTAGTTGTTTTATTAAAGAAAAACCCTTTTAAATTAAACATATTTAGTTCAAGTGGAAAAAATGTAACATATAGTATAATACGGCTATGGCTGAATGGTAGACACGTCAGACTATCAGTCAAGAGGTCGCGGCTCAAACCTGCACGCAGCCAATCGCATTTTTTAGTAGAAACATTTTGTTCAAAAATAATGCGTGTGTAATTTTAGGTCGATAATAATCTGCAAAGTGTTGTCGACTATTATCGACCTAATTTTCAACAAAAGTGTTTCAGAGTGTAGAAAACTACGTATTTGCAAAGCAACTATAAACATACGAGTTTATTTACTGCTTTTGCAAAGTAAATGTTTTGTTTCTTATGATAAAGTTCCCGAAAATTCTACACTAAACAAGTGGATACTAAATAATGTTAAAATTGTTTACCACGTAAGATAGTGCCTGTACATTTCATAAGAAAATTATTATATTATTTATAATCAGGGAAACCAAAAATATGTCAAAAATACAAATGTGTTTTATGCGAATTATATTTTGCAAGACAACCTAAAATTAAAAACCTTCACTAATATACTAGTTTCCCAGATATTAAATAATTAATGTCTCCTTTGCACTGTTATGTAGTCAAATTTCTCTTTGCCTATGCAGACAGGCTGCGAAGTAGTCCACACCAAGTCTAGAAATCAGTCATTTCTAAACGAATATTGTGATCAGTATAAAATTTTACATGGACAATAGCTGAGGAGTATTCCTATTTAAATTAAGAAGATGAGTAGTACATATTTCTCATGAGCGGAGCTGTGAAGTCAGAAATTGGGACATTTCGGGCATTTACATTTTTCAGCGATTATAAGCTTCTAAAAAATCATGTGTGGTTAAGCCATTACCTTTTATAGTTAGTGAGGTATACCCGTTTAAAAATTAAAATTTCTCAATTTTGCAAAACTCTGGTAAAGTATTTTCAAGATATGGCATCCAAATAACACCCCATTGTTACAGTTGTTTCTTTGTTAGCTAAACAACAAAATTTCAAGTTGCTAAAAAAATATTTGATGGAAATATTTTATCTGTGTTTGAAAATATACAATTATTAATTTGAAAATTAAAATTTTTTTTATTATTTATTTTAACAATTTTTGTCCTAAAAAGCACTATAAATCTTTTCTCTATACATTTTTTTTAAAGGATAATTTAAAGAATATATATGTATATAAGTATGTATGTCTAAAAGGCATCTTTACAAACGTGTTAAAAAAAAATTATCCAATTTACAAATTTACACAGAGACAAATTTCATGTTAAAATCGTAAAAGACAATATTAGTTTAAAACTTTTCGGCAGTGCTTTTGCTTCATAGGTGTTACATGTTAATTCAACTTGATTTTACAATAAGATTCGAAGAACATTTTTCTTTTTGAAAAAACTAGTAGAGTTAAATTGATTTGTTTCTCAAATAATACGAAAAATCATGCTGAATTAAAGTTATTTCAAGTTCAAACTACGTGAATTTGATACTGAAATAAAACGAAGTGTCATGTTGAATCAAAGTTATTTCAAGTTGAAACAACGTGAGTTTGATACTGAAAGAATACGAAAAAATCAAGTTTAATAATTTTAAGTTGAAAAAAAATGCGAATTTAATATTGAAACAACACGAACAATCATGTTGAATCAACATGAACTTAATTTACTGTATCCATTTTATTAATGATTTTACTTACGTGATGTAGTTTAGCGTAGGTATTAGACAAATTTCTGTTGTAGTTGGCTGTCCAAGCCAAGGTTTGAACTTGGGCCAATTGCTTGGCAGTTAACGCGCTAGCTACTGCATACAAAATCATTGGAAATCATATTATATTTACAAGAAATAATTTGTCGTTTGAGTGTGTTAGGCTGAACCCACACCAAGTGAGACAAAACAGTTTTTTGCGAATAATACGACAACAGAACATTTTTCTTATGAGCTGACACACACCAACATTTTTTTGATGTGCGTTGTAATCATACGAGTGTGTTTGACTTATAAGAAAAAAACGTATTGTCTTATTTGGTGTGTTTTCAGGCTTAAAGGCTGATTTAGCCGAGCGTAAATGTAGAAAACGTTGATGTAGTTGCATGTGCTGATCGTTTCTGTCTCATAGCTTTTCAATGTGACAGAAACGATCAGCACATGCAACTACATCAACGTTTTCTACATTTACGCTCGGCTAAATCAGCCTTAAGGCTCATTTAGCCGACCGTAACGTTGATGTAGTTGTATGTGCTGATCGTTTCTGTCACATTGAACAGCAATGCGATAGAAGCGATCAGCACATGTTCGGGCTAAGTCCCAAAAAACTGTTTGTCTCACTTGGTGTGGCTTCAGCCTTATTGTTGTTACTTTCTTTGCAAAACCAGTTGGACAACAACATATACACATTTTTTTCCTTTATTCAACTTACATGCATGAGTAACACGTGTGTATATATTAGTAGCAACTTTGAATGCTTATAGCTCCCATAATACCTTGAAGAAGGGCAGGGGCCAAGGGTCTCCAAGTCACCACTTTTGTCGACGAGTTTGGTGGCTTTTTGGTGACATTGTCAACGAATCGTCTACACTTTTTGTTTTGCCTTTAATGGGAAGAGAAGTTTTTGGTAGTTAGAAAACAAGTTTTTATTGTCTCATTTTGTTGTGTTGAAAATAAATGCGGCCGCACGCAAAACTAAAAATTTTCATAAAAAATCTAATTTAATTTCCTTAGCTAGCAAAAAGTGTCATATGTGGTGACTAGAATCATTAAAATGCACTAGTGAATCTCTGGTACCAATGTCTTCATATGGTCCCATAAGGACCACCTGGTCTATAGTAAGTCAATAGTTCCGAGGACAGTAGTGGAATCTCAATGACAAGCACATGTTAAATGTCTATAGCACAGAACATTGCCTGGGATACAATTAGTCAGTAGTACTGGTGACAAAGTGAATAGTGAATCAGTACAATTTTACTATCGACATTTCCTGCAGGAAATGAACTGATTTTAACAAAATATTAGTTGTACACCTTTCTGAAAAAATATGTTTAAAATGGTATAAATTTAATATAAATTGGCTGTATAACGTGGGCTTAAACCCCTTCACAATGAATCGGTTTGCCTATTAATTATATAGATAGATAAAAATAACTCCAGAAAACACGTCTTTCGAATATCTCAAAAACGCTTCTGATACAAAATAAACTACTGCCATATTCGTGCTCAAACATTTCTTTTTGAGGTTATGCCAAAAAATTGGAAATGTGATAGCTACTGTAATATACAGAAGTACTCGATTGCTTTATTAGCTTTACACTTTAAATTACATATATATATATATTTCTTTTATAATTTTTATTTTATAATCTTTCTTTAAATATAAATGATACGAACATAAATCACAATATTAAAAATTTTGTTTAATCCTTTTAAATAGTGGATCAGGAAAAACCACATTAATGTCCGTGCTGGCATATCGTCAAACAGGTAACTAAAGATAATTTTTGTAATTAAATAATTTTATGTATGTATAGAAGTAATAATGATAACAAATATAATAAAAAAAAGAAAACGTTTTGACATGCTACTATATTCATTTGTTTGTTTGTTTTTGGATTGGCCAATTTTAGTCGGCACTGTGGTTCAAGGGGATATTCTTATCAATGGTCGGCGCATCGGCCCTTTTATGCACCGTATAAGTGGTTTTGTTTATCAAGATGATCTATTCAATGGGGCGCTGACAGTGGCAGAACACATGCATTTTATGGTAAGAGTTTAGTGACTGCTTTTATATCTAATACTGTTTTATAAATTTAATTATTCTTCTTAGGCTCTCTTACGCTTAGACCGCAGAGTTAGCAAGCAAGAACGTAAATTAATTATACAAGATCTCTTAGAACGCACTGGCCTATTGGAAGCCGCTAACACACGTATTGGTTCGGGTGATGATGAGAAAGTTTTATCAGGTGGTGAACGCAAACGTTTAGCATTTGCTGTGGAATTACTTAACAATCCAGTAATATTATTTTGTGATGAGCCCACTACCGGTCTGGATTCTTATAGTGCTCAGCAATTGGTGCAAACTTTGTATGATTTAGCCAAAAAGGGTACCACCATATTATGCACTATACACCAGCCATCCTCACAATTATTTGATATGTTCAATAATGTTCTTTTCTTATCGGAGGGCAGAGTGGCTTTTACCGGCTCACCGCAAAATGCTTTGGATTTTTTTGCTCAAAACGGTTACAGATGTCCAGAGGCCTACAATCCTGCTGACTATTTAATTGGTGTATTAGCCTCTGATCCGGGCTGTGAACAGGCTTCGCAAAGATCGGCTCAATATTTATGCGATCTATTTGCCGTAAGTTCAGCTGCCAAACAGAGAGACATGTTGATTAATTTGGAAATACATATGGCCGAAAGTTGTGATTATCCTTTTGACAAGGAAGTAAACTCATTTCGACCAGCTGCTTGGTATTTAAAATTTCATGTAATTTGGTATCGATTTACTTTAACACTGCTGCGTGATCCGAAACTACAATGGCTGAGGTTCGTTCAAAAAATGGCGATGGCCGTTATCATAGGAGCATGTTTTGCCGGTACCACTGTGCTCGATCAGTTGGGTGTTCAATCTGTTCAAGGCACACTTTTTGTTATGATTTCGGAAAATACCTATCATCCCATGTACTCAGTATTGAATGTCTTTCCCCAAGGTTTTCCGCTGTTCATGCGAGAAACACGTGCTGGTATGTACTCTACCGCCCAATACTATATTGGCACTGTATTGGCCTTGGTAAGAAAACATTATTAAGTAGATTGATAAAATAGTTAAAATTCCTATTTGTATATTCATGTGTGTCTCCTTACTTGTCTATATATCTGGGCATCTGACTGATGGACTGGTGATTTCATTGTGGCGTTGTTCTTCTTTGGTACAATTATTTGTTTCTAGCTGCCGGGCATGATTATAGAACCATTTTTGTTTGTTGTCATTTGTTATTGGATTGCTGGCTTAAGAGCAACATTTTATGCATTTGCTATAACGGCCATTGCAGTTGTGCTAGTGATGAATGTGGCTACAGCATGTGGTTGTTTCTTTTCGACAGCCTTCAACTCTGTACCATTGGCCATGGCTTACTTAGTGCCGGTCGACTATATATTCATGATAACTTCTGGTATCTTTATTCAAATCAGGTAAATAAAAACGTGCTGCTGCATTGTTCCAAAAAAATACAAATAAATTTCCTAACAAATACTTTTTTGTTTTTTATATGCGCTTGTATGTGTTTACTTGTAAAAAAAAATTGTATGTGTGTCTTAAAATAAACCATTTAATATCATGATTTTTGTGTAAATCAGCTAATTATCCTCTTCATCCTTCATTTCTATGTTTTTTTTTTGTAACAACTTTTAATTTAATATTTTCCTCTTATTTTCCAGTACATTGCCTATAGCCTTTTATTGGACACAATTCTTATCATGGATGTTGTATGCTAATGAAGCCATGACCGTTGCCCAATGGACTGGTATAACAAATATCAGTAAGTTGATCAGTTTTTGTCATCATTTAATTATTTTTTATTTGAAAAAATTACCTCTTCGTAGAGTGTGTGAGGGGGTAAAAAGATTTGATTGTCAGTCAGCAGATAAGTTTTTCTTGGTAACAATTTACATCCTCTTTATTGCGTACTTGGGAATAATATTTTATTTAAATTTCGTTAACCTTTTTGAAAAAAATAAATAATAGTTTAAAAACACGCTTTAATAGCAAACGGAACTGAAAATTATAAAATAGTTTATAAGTATGAAGAGTTTGTGTTCCAGCAATCCCAACAATCAATTATGACTTATTAATTTTTAATAAGATTAAAATAAAAATGAAGTTATGTTTTAACAAAATAATTCACTTATAATCAAAAATCGAGGGGCGCTTGATATTAAATGTTACAATATATAGAAAATTGCACCCCATGCTTTTTTGCTATAAGTGAGTTATTTTGTTAATACATAATATAATTTTTATTTTACATCACAAAAAATATAGTGGTACTATTTGGTATTTCTCTTGTTGCATAGTGTAATCATTGATTAGTCTGCATGAGAGGTACTTCTACCGCCGCACCAACCATGCCAGTCTTTTATCTATCTTCTTATATTGTCTTCAAATTAACTCGTAGCAAACTTTAAGATTCTTACTATCATAGCTTTCCAGATAGCACGTACTTACTAATTACTTTGAATGGGGAGTACCCCTTCCTCGCGCCTAATACGTCAGTTTTTTAACTATCTTTGTATCTTGTCTTCAAATTACCATATATTGAATTTGAAGACTTTACAATCATAGCTTTTCAGATGGTATGTAATTACTATGTACGGGGAGTCAGCTTCTATATATTTTCGTACCTTGTCTTCAAATTACTTCGTACCAAATTTGAAGACACTTACTACCGTAACTTTCCAGATAGCACGTAATTACTAATTACCTTGTATGGGAACTACATCTTCCTTCGCATACACAACACTAGTTTTTTATCTGTCTTCGTATCTTGCCTTCAAATTAGCTCATACTATATTTGAAGGCTCTTACTATCACAGCTTTCCAGATCTCACGTAATTACTATTTACTTTGTATGGGGAGTACCCTTTTCCTCGCAGCTAGCCCGCCAGGTGTTTATCTATGGTCGTGTCATGTCTTCAAATTAACTCGTACTAAATTTTAATGCTATTGATATCATAGCTTTCCAGATATCACGTAATTACTAATAACTGTGTATGTTGGGACCCATTTCCTTGCAGCTTCCCCGCTAGTTTTTTACCTATGATCGTGTGTTGTCTCCAAAATACCTCATACCAAATTTAAGGCTCTTGCTATCATAGATTTCCAGATATCACTTAATTATTATATACTTTATATGGGGAGTACCTCTATCCTCTCAGCTATTTCGCCAATTTTTTAGCTATGGTCGTGTCTTGTCTTCAAATTAACCCATATCAAATGTGAAGGCTTTTGTTATCTTAGCTTTCCAGATAAAACGTAATTGCTAATTACTTTATGTGGGAAGTATCCCTTTCCTCGCAGCTACCTCGCCAGTTTTTACCTATGGTCGTGCCTTGTTTTGAAATTAACTTGTAGCAAATTTAAAAACTCTTGATATTATAGTTTTCAAAATATAAGATTATTATTAATTACTTAGTAAGGGGAGTGTACCTTCCCCTGGTCGTATTCTACCAATATTTTGACATACTTCGCATTTTGCTGTTAACAGAATCCGTACCAACTGTGAATACTCTGACTGCTAAAGCTTTCAAGATATAAGAAATTTCGTTTGCATGGGCGTGGCACAGCCAACTTTTATTGTATTGTCATCGGAAACTAATTCGTTTGCAAAGTTTCAAGTTGATCGAACGCTTTGAAGTTGGTGAGAATTAAGTTGAAAGTTGACGTTACATTCATACATACATACATATATATATATACACACACACACACACACCACAGGTGAAGCTAATAAAAGCGTGTTAAAAAAGCGTTTAATTAATATAAAAGCACAAAATTTTATAAACTCGTTTTTTTAAATACATTTGTTGTTTCGGAAAAATTAAACATATCTGTTAAAAAATCGTATCTGGAAATGCTTTAATTAAGACTTTAAAGTAATTTAAATTAAATGATGCAATTCCTCAATTCGAAGTAAAGCTCATTGAAATTTCGGAAAACGTTGTGTTATATCGTACATATATCTGTCATAGCTGTTTTACACTATGGTTTATGGAAAGTTTTAAGAAGGCATTAAGAACACATTATACTATGGTTGCTTCACATTTATCTCTAAATAAAAATATATAATTTAGTTGAAAAATTAAATTAAAACCCGAACTCAAGCCAAAATAATTGAATTTCTTTGGATATAAACCCATACAGTTCGACAGAAACTCATAAATTATGTTTTATTTTTATGAAAAAAGAGCACTAAAATAGATTTCGAACATGCGTTTAAAATCGTTTAAAAAAATTATTGAGTTATGGATATTTTGTGTTTTGACTTTTTTGTTTCTTATTTATTTATTTCTATAGCTCGAGAATTACTTAACTGATTTATTTAAATTAGTTACTAAAAGATGAGCAATAAAATTACCTTAAAGAAAGCCGTTTTAAGACATCGAAGTTATGATTGTTTAAATTTAAAACTCTAAGAATACCGTTTTTCTCTACATTTTCCATTATAAAATATCTTTACGAAGTGACTAAACGTATTGTCGTTCTCTTTTGGGCTTTAAAAAAATAGAATTAGCTTATGAGAATAACAATATAACCATTATATTCTAAAACTATTATATATTGCATAATATTACCATTATACCCTTTTACATATTGTTGCTACTATTATTTAGATTTTTCATAATTTCTTTTGTCTATTTCCAGCGTGTTTTGAAGAAAGCGAAAACTTACCATGCTTTCATACGGGACAGGATGTTTTAGATAAATATAGTTTTAAGGAGGCTAATATTTATCGCGATCTCTTGGCTATTGTTGGCATTTACTTTGGCTTCCATATTTTAGGCTACTACTGCCTTTGGCGTAAAGCGCGTAAAATATAAAATGTTTTTTCAAGAACTCCTACGTACAAACCGCAAAATAAAAAAAAATCATCTATGTATTTATATGTATGTATGTGTGTAAAATATTATTTGTATGTGTTGGTACTGATTAATAGCAGCCATTTATAAAACAAAAAATTAAGTAAAATAAAATATTTATCATTAATTTTTATGACTATTATTATGACTGGGTTTTTATATCTTGGTTGCTTTCTTTGTTTGAAATAAACAAAATTAAACGAAAAGATGTAAAGATTGTAAGTATAGAAAAATTAATGATTTGCATACTCGTATGTTGTCATTAATTTTATGTCTACATCGGACAAGAATTTGATGTTTAGAAGGAAATTTTAATTTAAAAATTCAGGTGTAAAAATGTGTGTTGATTAATGCTTGATGTTATGTTATGATTTACTTCATAACGAAATAAATTTAAATATATGTACTTGAAAATAAAATAAATAAAAAGTATGTAATTTGAGTTCTGAATAAAATAAGAAAACATTAATAAATGTATGTGACCTGCAGACATTTTGTGTCAATTTTCTTGAACGTACTATACCTCTACCTGATAAAAAAAATAGGAATGACGGTAAAAAGTTTGAGCGGCGAAAATCTATTTATCTAGTTTTTTTCATTTATTAGCAATAAAGTTTGCAGCAAAACATTATTCTAGGAGGTAGAATTATGGTGCATTGTATCAAATATCCACCAACAAATTTAGAAAATTCAAATACATTAATTATATATTTTTATTACAAACTATTTTTGCCAAAAATATTAAAAGAGAAAAAGAGTAACGTATTTGGCCAATTCACAACCTGCTATATGTGTTGTAGATCGTACAAATGTTGTTGGTAATTTTCAAATAAACATTTGTTTAGAAACATGTTTATGGGAAAACTACCAATAGCATTTATACGATCTACAACACCTACAATAGCTTGTGAATTGAGTAATTGTATTCGTACTGTGACTAAACAAGAACATGGAATCTATCACAGAATATTTTAATTATGTCGATAGGCCCTCACCAATGAGAGCGAAGAGCAAAAGTATTAGTTCTATCTTGTAAAAAGTTCATAAAATTAGAGCGATCGCTACCACTTGGTAACCGGGTTCTCTTCTATCTTGAGATAGATGGGTCCTTCTGTCAATTATTTTAGTCTCTAACAAAACACGTAGAAATAAAAATGTAAGCAAATTTTATGCTATTTCATAAAGCGGATTTACTACAAAATAAATGGCAGAGCCTTACAAATAAGTTGTCATATTACTAATTGTTGTGTATGTTGTATGCGCAAAGGTTTTTTTAAAGATATGTATGTATATAAAATCATTGTGGATATTCGCCATTGCAAAAATTTACAAAAAATTATACGAAAACATTAAAACAAAATTGTACCACGTGTAACCGTTACAACACACAGTGGCTCTAAATGGAAAAGGGGTATTAAATTGGTATCTCTGAAACTTGCGATCCGATTACAAAACGACTTATCTGCAGACCACTCACCTACTATTGTCACTATATACTCACATAAAACTTCATCGCCCACTTGTGATTTAATGACGGCTGGCACACGTATTGACTGGTTGAAATACAAAAAATATTTGAGTGCTCACTGCACAGAACATATGCCTTTGAAGACGCCTGCTGATATAGATGACACTATTAGAATATTTGAGGCAAACCTTAAGCAAGTTGCTCTAAATGCTACTACTACGAATCTTCAGGTAAGATACAATAAAATCTATTCTGTAGATGTAGAACGGCTTTTGTCTGAAAAAAGAAGAGTTAGAAGAGAATGGGAACGTTACAGATCCCCTCTGTTAAAACTTAGACTGATGGAATGTACCAAACAGCTTAAAACCCTATTAGAACATCAAAAAACCGCTTCTCTGCAAAAATATCTGCATGAGCTCGCCGCAACACCACAAACAGATTATTCGCTATGGTGAGCAGCCAGAGGCCTCAAAAGACCGGTCATATATGAGCCTCCAATAGCGAAGTTCAAATGGAGACTGGGCAAGAACTGATGCTGAAAAAGGTACTCTGTTCATTAACCACTTGCAAAAAGTATTTACCCTAAACCCATGTGATAACATAGTCGAGTTGCCATCAGTTGTCGCTATTCCAGATATTTCCCTGAGATTTAGTATTCGAGAAATTGAACACTCTATTGGTGGCTTAAACTTGAAAAAATCCCCAGGGGCTGATAAAATAAGCAACAAAATGTTGTTAGAGCTACCCTTTATTGCAAAAAGGATAATGCTTTTCATTTTGAATGGTGTTCTACGACTTAATCACTATTCTACAGAATGGAAAGTTTCGCTGATTACAATGATACCTAAGCCAGACAAAGATCATACGAAGGTGAAGTCTTACAGGCCCATAAGCCTTTTGTCTAACATATCAAAACTCTTTGAGAAGCTCCTTATAAGAAAGCTGTCACCCATAGTAAATGGTAATGGATGCATTCCAGATCATCAATTCGGTTTTAGGAGACAACATAGCACGATCGAATAAACACATAGGCTTGTGAATGTGGTTAGGAGAACTTTTGAAGAAAAGAAATATTGTTCTCCGCTCATTATTGACGTTTCTCAGGCTTTTGATAAAGTATGGCACGAAGGTTTAATACATAAATTAAAACAAACCGTACCCGCTAACACCGTTAAACTATTACAAAGCTATTTAACAGAACGAAAATTTGTCGTTAAAGAAGGCGATTTTGTAAGCCCTCAGCAGTCGATTGAAGCCGGAGTTCCTCAAGGCAGCATCCTCGGTCCTTTCTTATATTTGATTTATGCCTCTGACATGCCGATAAACAGTAACTTACACATATCGACATTCGCTGATGATACAGCTTTTCTAAGCGTTCATGAAAAGCCTCAAGAAGCTTCCCACAAACTGCAGGAGTACATACCTCAGCTGGAAAAATGGCTAACACAATGGCGTATAAAAGTTAACGAACAAAAGTGTTTACATATTACTTTTACATTGCGTAGAGAAACATGCCCACCTATACAAATCAATAACCAAAGTATACCTCAACACACTGAAGTAAAATATCTCGGCATCCACCTCGATCGTTGTCTTACATGGAAATCACATATACATGTAAAGGTGACCCAAATGAAATTAAAAGCAGCCCAAATGAATTGGCTTATTGGAAGAAATTCTACTCTAAGCCTAGATTGTAAACTTTTGATATACAACTCGATTCCAAAACCAATATGGTCATATGGCATTCAGCTATGGGGTACTGCCTCGTCATCAAATATAGAGAAAATTCAAAGGCGACAAAATAAAATCCTTCGTACTATTACAGCAGCCCCCTGGTATGTTAGAAATTCGCGCATTCATAAAGATCTAGATGTCGAGATGGTAAAGACCGTGGTTTTAAAACATTCGACAAAATATATAAAGAAACTTGAGTCGCATCCAAATCCACTAGCTCGCAACATTCTAAACTATAGAGGCCACATACGGTTGAGAAGGAGGGACACTCTTTCTCACAGCCGTACACGAGATACGTAAGCCAACCTAAAATCAACCGCATAGATTAAAATTTTGTCTAGCATTGGCTAGTCACATAATTGAAATTTTTAGAGTTAAGATTTGAATACTTATTGTTAGTTCAATTTATAATTGAAGATTCAATAAATAAATAAACGCAAAAAAAATATATAAAAATCATAGACGAGAACCTAAGCTTTAATAGTGTTGAAATTTGGATCACCCTGTCAAAGTTGATTACCTCGGGCATGAAAAACCTTTTCGGTCTCATAACATTTACAAATATTTTACGATTTTGTTAAATTTAAACTTAGTGGAAAGTTAATATCGTCACAGAAAATGCGAAAAGCCCTAACTGAGATTTTAAGATTTTTACAGGACAAGCAAAAACATGTTTAAAGGAAAAAAACTGTAAAATTTTAACAAAAATTGAGCTTGATTATTCGACGTTTTTCACAAAAAGTTTTTTTAAACTAATATTGTTTATTTTCAATATTTTTAAAGAATAGACTTCAAAACTGACTGCAGTTGAAATTTAAAGTCGATTAAAGCATGCGTGCTTCATCCAGCATTGGATGAAAATAGATAATTTTTCTACAAAATTCTAAGCTAACTATACAAATTGTATTAAATATTGTTACCGACCCTCGTAAAATTGTGGCCAGGAGATCAAGGGCCGAATTAACGCATGAGTTATTGAGTAGGCTTTCGTATCGAATAAAATTTCGTCACATATCGAATGGATGGACTAACGCATTCGACAGCTAACGTATCGAAATGTTTAAAAAGTGTACCAAGTTTGTTTTACACCGGTTGTTGGTTGAATCGACTAAGAATTTGTAATACAGTAGTTTTGATTTAACTAGCTTTTGTTTAAGAGCACTTTTGACTTAACTGCACAAAATTATTATCTGGTGTCACTATTTCTTAATATCGCACAGAAATTCGGTTTTTAAGTGCACTTTCTATATCTGCACTCTTATGATAAATGCGTTAGATTTTTTACATTTTAAACTATTTTTATACAAAACATCAATCTTAGCTGCATTTTGACTTAGCTGCATACAATACTAGTTTTCTGTAATTATTCTTCGAAATCTTATTTCAAGTGCACTTTGTATACCAGCACATTTAACATATTTTTGGCACTTTTAAATTATTTTCACATAAAAAATTAAGGTTAGCTGCACAAATTAAATAATTGTGTGTACGTACACATTAAGGCAGATAAGTACATTTAAGCTAACAGCATTTTTGAATTATCTGCACAAAAAATCGTGAAAAGTTGATTCTGCAGCGAAGTGGAAAAAAAACAATTACATAAAAAATTTTTTTGTTTTTCTTCAAGCTAGTACACTAACGAAGTTGATTTGATAGCTGTAATAATTTTTATTGGTAATATTCCATGCTGTTTTGCAAAACAAACATAATAAAAGAAAATATTGTTTTCGATCGCTCTAGTGCTAACGAGTGGAATTTATGCAGCAGCTACTCGATTGTCATATGCCGTAATCCCAAGAAGAAAATTTTCGAACAATTGTACTCGATCACGTATGCGGTAATTTTTTAAAAATAGTCAGCTTTTCAGAAGCATTTTATTTGCCTGCAATAAAACTGTTCTAAAATGACTTTTCTAATCGTTATTTCTTTACTATTTAATAAAAAAAACATAGCAATCCTCTAGTGTTTAAAAATTGTAACGATATAGTAAAAGGTAGTTTTTTATGAGTTTTTAATAAAAGATATGTATATGTGAAGAAAGTGTGGATTTCCAATATGTTATGGCAAAATTGTAAACGTATGAGTAATATTATGGTACCTCGTTCATATTACTCATACGAATGAGTAATATGAGCGGTCTCGAAATCAGTATTGATCTATTCTGCTAGTCTGATTGGATATTCTAATATAATTAAACATGAATTTCGTTATGCTCATTTAAGTTAAAAATATTTTGTATAAAGTTTGAACTTTAGCTACTAACGTCTATTCACATATTACGTAACGATATTATTTTCGGAGTTTTAATACCCCCTCCAAACGCTTTTTTACAAAATCTTGTGTATAAATTATCTAATCCCTAACAAGCCTTTCTAGCAGCCTCCTCGCAAAATATTATACAGTACACTACAGCAAAAGCGGTCGGTCAATTACACTATTAAACAAAAGTTGAGAAAAAAATTATTCAAGATCCCACATCACCAAATCTGGTATGTTCTTTGTTTCGAAACGGCTTTCAACGAACTTTTTCTATATTTGAAAGATATGCCTCTTCTATTTCAAATAAGGTATAATTTTTGGAAATCAATTAGTAAATGGGTGAGATATGATAGTTTAAGTGTTTGTGTTTTGACTTTTTTGTTTCTAACTTAGAAATATGGCGGTTACGCAGAGATCATTACTCGAGAGTGATTTAACTGATTTATATAAATCGAGCAGCAAAAGATTTGGAATAAAATTACCTTTAAGTCATCCATGTGCAATTTTTTCCAACTAGTCGGAGTTATTCAGAAATAAGCAGCGAAAAAATGGTTTTTTCGTGCAAAATTAAACTCGCTTTCGTTTTGAAAAACCCATAAAAAATTAAGAGGTCAAAACTTTTAGATTCTTATCACTTAGCAGAAATCTAAGTATATTAGGAATAACATGAGCCATAAGTCATTAAAATCGATCGACAAATGTCGATTTAATATAAAATTTAGTGAAGGAACTCAATTGATAAAAATCACAATTTCCATATAACAGACAAATTTTAATATATATATATAAGTGTGTGTGTGTGTGTGTGTGTGTGTATATCGGGTCATAGCCGTCAAGAAACCTTAAGCGCCAAAAAGTAAATTTTACAGGAGAAGTATTTTTAGTTATCCTTTGCTTGGATCGATGTAGAGCCTTAATATTTCTTCATTATGTTTTCACTTACCCCTGGCACAATTTCACTTCAATTAAAAGTATATTTTAATATATTTGTAATATAATAATTTTATTTTCTTTTCTTTTAATAAATATTTAGTACATTTATAACATTTAATTGATCCATAGGAAAATAATAAACTTATTATAATTTTGTAAATTTATTCGATTTAAAATAAACATTTTGTCTATCAATAGATATTTATACTTCAGATAATTTTATATGATTTTAAATATATGCATGCTTAAAATAATTTACTTACTTTATTTTAATAAACATATGTACAACAATAACTGTACAACTTACAATAAAGTTTTGTTTGTGAATTTTTTTGTTGATATTTTAATGATTTTTAAAGAAAAACATATATTAAACTTTTCATTTATATTCAATGTAATAAAAAGATTCGATTATAATTTTTAAATAACAATTGAGCAGTAATCAAAAATTAAATTCAGTTTTGTAGGTAATTGAAATTTTAAGTGGGTAATTCTAGTTTTATTAAATAACTAATTATACAATTATGTTCAAAGAGCTGAAGATTATGTAAAAATGTAAAAGGCATTTAAATGTTGAACTGTGTTATTAATCGCTATATTATTTATTAAAAAGTAATTTGTGATAGAAAGCTATTAAAAAAATAGTTACACTAAAATAAAATACTAGTTTCAATGGAAGCAATGTAAAGAGAGGTAGAGAGAGAGAGAGAGGGAGAGCGCGCGAAAGAGAAAGAGAAAGGAAGATAATGAAAGAGAGAGACCACGAAACATGAAATATATTCCTTTGTGGTGAAATTTGTACTTATATCCTGCTTCCAAAACACTCTCCAAAACTAATGATTTTTGCTCCCTTTTATATGTAATATAGCTGTATTGCTATCAAAGCATTAAAAATGGGATTAAATCTTACCTGTTTGCTCTCTTGTGTCATTCAATTAAATAATTGCTAATTACTATACCTCGTGCATTATTATGAATATTAAAGTATTTTGTAGCTAAAGTTATCATCGGAAGCGCTTCAAAATAGCGCATCTAGAATACAAACAGTTTTTTACTGCTTCGGAAAATTTTATTCCTTTGCCGAGTAAACTCGTTATCGCCAGCGGTTGTAGTGTCAATTGAAATTCAACATGTTTTCGCAGAAAACTCTTCCTAGATCAATTTACCCCTACTGCTAAATTCTTATGTCAATGGCCAATCTTTGAATATAACAAGGCTATACTCGTCCCTGCGTGAAACTTTGTGCCATTTGTCTTCAAGGATTTGGTACAATACTTTCCCGAGTTATGAGCGGTGAAAAGGAACAAAGATGTTTAAAACATATTTTCACTGCCGTGTTGCCAACTTTTTGAATCAAAAAGCACAACAAAATATTCAAAAGGCACTAAAAAGCGTAATTTCGAGATAAAATAAGCGTAAAAAAGCTATAAATTTTTTTTAGTTTTTTCATTAAATCGCAGTAAAGGGATATCACATCGCATATTTAACAAAATAGACAGAAATATCGAAAAAAAAGCCTATAATGATTAAAATTTCAAAATGATTACACTAAGTTAAAAATTTCGGTAAACTTATTCGTTCCCTAAAACTGAAAGCAATTTTTTTTATTTGGGCCGCTAAACACGAATCCGCACACCATTAATTAATCAGCTCTAGTTTTCGAGATATACCATTATTCCAAAATTTTAGGCACTTGAACTTTGTCGTATATATTGGCATAACTGGAGAAGGGTTCAACTAAAAACAAAAACCAAATTCGACACTAAAATTATCTTTAAGCCTGGCGAAGATTGTTTCTAAATCTGTCCATTAGTTCAAATATATCTTAAAAGTTTTTGCCTAAAAATTAAAAATTTCGTAAATACTTTTAAAAAGTTCTCTCACTAAATTGTGATTAAAACCAAAAGTGGTGCACCAATTTGGATAGAAAAGGAGCTCATTACCTTTGGAATATATTAAGCTATATGATACCGAGCAAAAATGGAATCTTTGGTGTGTTTTTTATTTTATTATGAATTTTTAAAAACAAAAACTTTATATTTGTTTATATAATTTTTAATTTTCCGGCTAAAACTTTTACGATCTCTGAGACTTATTGGCAGATTTGAAAACAATGTTTGCTCGGCTTAAAGACAATTTTGTTGTCGAGTTTTGGTTTTTCTTTTTTTACTGACGATATTAAACCTTTCGCCAGTTATATTAATACATGTCGAGCAGGTGCATTAATTTTTGACATAACGGTATATCTCGAAAGAAATAAATATCATATCTAGCAAACAAAAAAGTTTACCGAAATTTTAAAAATTATGGTCTTCTTATGTGATTTTAATAGTTAGTGGCTATTTTCGATATTGTTGTTTATATCGCTAAATATGCGATTTATATAAAAGTCGGTAAGGCTAAGTAATTTTTGAATTGAAATTTTGCAGTTATATAGGAATTTATGCGCTAAATACCAAGTACGAAAAAAATAATAAGATTTGACTCTGGGAATCCCGAAGTTCCCAAATAAATTCCGGAAAATCCCAAAAAGAGGATTTTCAGTATTTTCGCTGTATTTTGCTTATTTTTCGCCGGCCGCAGATAATTTTTTTAAGGGCACATTAGGCCTCCAAATGAGTTAATATCCTTTTTGATTACGGCTTTGCGATTTCAGAAAACGCGCTTTAAGGCTGATATTTGCAATAAAAATAGGTACATTTTGAAACGCTCTGGATAATCGAATAACGAAAATTTTGCAAAAAAAGCTTGCAGTGATCTGCTTTATAGTATTACCTTTCAAATAGGTATAAATATGGGGTAAATATTATTGAAAGAAATGTTATAATTACGAAATAATTAACGCACTTTTTTCTGCGAAAAAAACGGGGAAAATATACTTTTTCAACATTTTAATTTAAACTGCGCATAACTTTTGACTGAGTAGCTATTTTTGTTAGTAATCAGCAAGATTTTTTTTTTGCAAATCCGAAAAGATTTGACTTCCCCATTAGCAAAACCATGGACCAAGGTGGGTAAAAAAGTTAATATTTTAATTTTTTAGTCGAATATCTCCTAAATGTAGTAGACTTTTTTTACTTCTTGGATAGCAGAATTTATTTGCAAAAACTCTTTTTTATCAGACCAAAAATATCAGCTTGGCATAGGTTTAACTTTTTCAGAAGCCCGAAGTGACCCACCTTGGGGTCTTGTGTCTCCGCCACCTTTTGAGATATAGTTTCCAAATTTCAAACTTGCCCAGCAACACCTTTTTTAATGCTGTATTGAATTTTTCAAGAATCGCACTGCGCCTTTAGAAACTGCAGATTTATTTGCATTTTTTCCCATAAATATGTATATGTACATACATATTACTTGTATAATCTTTGTAATTGCACTAAATTCAAGTTTATTGAGAATGAAATTACAGTACGAGCGAACTTTTCTTCCATAAGAAAAAATTAAAATGCTGTTAGTCGGTCTCACAGACCGTGTGCGTAATTATAGGAAGGTTAAAAGTTAAATGTAAGCAGCATTTGCTACCACCGCTGAAAATTCGATCTTCAACTTCTCCCAAATCTAAGTGATGTAAGTTTGTGTTGATACAAATTATGAAATATGGAAACTTCTGATATGTACTGCACTGCTGGAGAATTTAAAATGAACCAAGTTAGTGCTTTTTCTCAGTAAAGCACCACAGCTAAAAATTTGGCGTTTTGAAACACCAAAAAAAAAAACACTAATAATAGAAACAAAATCTCTAATTTGGTATTGCTGCCTCACTGTTACATCAGGTTTTTCCAAATCAAAAATATTTGCTTAAATCACAATAATTTAGCTACTATTACATGAACAACCATGGGACAAGTAGCTAAAGTTTGGATCTAGAACGTATGTATCACTGACTAACTTAATTGTGCTAATTTGCGTCTTCCAATGACAACGTCATGTAAAAGTGACAGATACCTCTCATATAAAGTTCCAGAACACAAACCGCTTTCTTGTCATTGGGCACCAGTCATATATATTTGTCTTGTTTTATAATCAACGGTTATAACGTATTTAAAATATATGTAGTTTGTGAGTGCGTTTCAACGAAAAAAGAAATAATAAAATAATTGCTACATGGTACTAGTATGTAGTTCATTTTGAGCCATAAACTATTAATAAATATGAATTTAAAATCTATAACATATTTAATTATTAAATCATTGTTTATTCAACCACATATAATTAGTAGAATCAATAACTTTAGTTAATTAAAATTTTATATTTTGTTTTAACAAATCACAGAGTAGAATTGTTAGCAATAACTTTTTTCCTTCAATTCTATTAAAAAAAAAGGAAATTTCCATAGATTTAATCGATTTATATTTTGCTTTTTATATGAAAAGCACTTAGTTTTTAAAATTGCATACAGATATACATACCGATAGATAGTAGTTTAAACATTAAATTTTTATTTAAAGCTTATAATAAAAATTTCTAAATTAATTATGCTAAAATAAATAAAATTATTCTATAGATTTTCTTGTGTGTAGTTTTTCAGTATTGGACTTACAATGACAGCCTTAAATTGACAGCATAGTTTTTTGTAGACATATTAATTTATTACTTTTACAATTATATATTCATTATAAATAGATTTCAAATTTATTTAAACAATAGTTTGCTTAACTGCTGTTTTTTGTTGATTAATTAATTTACTTAATTTCTATAAATAAATTCATCTTGTTTATTTTAATTAATTTTATATCTAGTTTATAATATATTTTTATTATTTCACTAATTTCGTTTGCTTTTTTTTTCTTTTGAAAATGACAGCTTCTCGTGCCAAATCGATTAACTCCACATTATAATTTTTGTTTATACGTATGTTAAACTTTATAAACATTATCCCGACTAGAAAATTTTATGCAAACACATTTGGAATCTAACTGGGATCCCAATTCTGATGTAACGTAGAAACGTATTTGGGACCCGATTGGTTTCCTGTGGGGAAATATCAAAATCTTGCAAAAATTTTCTCAAATCGGGAAAATATCAAACTCTAGTATTAAATTAAAATTGCTGAAGCTATAGAAGGGACCAAAGTATGTAACATTTACCTCTGTTGAAGATGAGCAAAATATAGGATTAAAAATCTGTGTTAAATTTTCCCAACAAGTTCCCAACAGTTTCCCACTTGGGAAGAACTTTTGTTAAGTCACTACCCGACTAGAAATTTTCATGCAAACACATTTGGGATCTAACTGGGATCCCAATTCCGATGTAACGCAGAAACGTATTTGGGACCCGATTGGTTTACTGTGGGGAAATATCAAAATCTTACAAAAATTTCCTCAAATCCGGAATATATCAAACTCTAATATTGAATTAAAATTGCTGAAGCTATCCAAGGGACAAAAGTATGTAACAATTACCTCTGTTGTATATGAGCAAAATATAGGATTAAAAATATGTGTTAGATTTTCCCAACAAATTCCCAATAGTTTCCCACTTGTGAAGAGCTTATGTTAAGTCACTAATTTGTAGATTGGCTATCCCAACAAGTTCCTGATCAAATCACAAATGGGATAGCCCTTTTGGATGTGCCACATGCATTCCCAATCGGGCCCCAATATGAGTATTGGGAAAATTTCTAGTCGGGATTAAGCAAGTTTATTTTAAGCTCTCACTAAACACAATTGATATCAATCGTTTCACAGTGAAACTGTCAGTATCTTCTAAGTTATTGATTCGATTAAAAGATCAGATATGCTAAGGTCACAGACTTTGAACTTTTAAATATATGTTTTTTGAAGCAGTGAACGAACGTATATACATATGTACGTTCAAGCTATAAAAAAACCAGATATACGAAAAGCTTCGTATGCAAACTATACAAAACAGGTGAAGCACTATAATGCTGATCCAATGCAGGTTTTTAGCCTAGAAAGAAGATTAAGTTTACTTGAGCTTCTGGATGCCGTTTTGCAACAGTGTTTTTGACCGAGTGGGTGGTGGGTTAGATTTCAAACCCGAAAGAGCTTAGGTCGACACTAGTTGAAGATAAAATACAAACTAACACCGATTAAAAATATAAAATTAGTAAAAATAAATAATGTTACGAAATATTGAGAATTCAAAATAACGCTAGCGCCGCACGTTGGGAAAAACATGGTAAAAACTAGGGTATTCATTTAATCGGTTAATCGCTCGATTAATTAATTGAGGTTTTGGCTTAATCGGTTAATAATCGGTTAATTTCGGTATTAACCGGTTAGCCGACTAATAATAAGTAATAATACGTAATTTAAACAAATAAAACTGCATAAATTATCTATTATTTTGAATGTACAGGGTGTTTTTTAGAGGTATAGAACTTCGAATTGAAATAAAACACAAGAAAATCGTTTTAATGTCCATCAATTTGGCTTTATTGGAAGGATAATTTTATGCCATTAATGTTTAAATATGATTTCGGGCATGTGGCCGCCGCGGCTGGCTCGAATAAAGCCAATTCTACAGGTCCAATTTTCAACCACTTTTTCGAGCATATGGGGCCGTATGTTGGCAATAACGCCACGAATGTTGGCTTCCAAGTCACCTAACGTTTCTGGTTTGTTGGCGTAGACGAGCGACTTCACATATCCCCAAAGAAAATAATCCAATCGTGTCAAATCACACGATCTTGGTGGCCAATTGACAGGTCCATTCCGCGAAATTATGCGCTCATCGAATGTTTCCTTCAATAAATCGATTGTGACGTGCGCTGTGTGGCATGTAGCGCCATCTTGTTGGAACCACAACTCATCCACATTCATGCCATCCAATTCGGGAACAAAATAGTCGGTTATCATGGCTCTATACCGGTCTCCATTAACGGTAACTGACTCTCCAGCATTATTTCGGAAGAAGTATGGCCCAATGACTCCACCAGCCCATAGAGCACATCAAACAGTCAGTTTTTGTGGATGTAATGGCGTCTCAAGGGTCTCATGTGGATTCTCTTCACTCCAAATGCGGCAATTTTGCTTGTTGACGTAGCCATTCAACCAAAAATGAGCCTCATCACTGAACAAAATTTTGCCATTTTGCTTGCGGTAAACTTCGCGAACTGAACCATTATTTTCGAAATAAATTTGCACGATTTGCAAGCGTTGTTCTTTTGTCAACCTGTTCATGATGAAATGGCAAACCAAACTAAATATTAATCACTTGACAGCTGACAAAATGGCCGCCAGTTAAAAAAGTGATGCCAACTTAAAGTTCTATACCTCAATAAAAAACACCCAATATTAGTAAAAAAACAATAACATAACAAACATAACAATTATTGAACTAAATCAAGTAAAAAAAATCACAAATATGTTTTCATTAAAAAATTAACAAGTGAGTGAGATCATTATATCAGTTATCTCAATAGTTTAAGAAAGTCTTCTAAAGCAATCTTTCAGAAAAAAAATTTGCTTTAAGTGCATGGGATTAAGAGATTCTCTTCTTTAGTTTTGATAAAACTTGAATTGGAAAAATCCTTTCAGTTATAGTATATCTTGAAGAAATCGAAAGTAATCCATAATACAGAATATGTAGTTTCTCAGTCCTTTTCCTGGAGGGGCAATGCCCCCACCAGACTTGATTTTACCAAATAATTGCTAAATTGATTTTGATTGAAATAATTGCAAAATTTTGGTTTATTACGTAAAAACCCTAAACAAAAACGTTCGAGTGTGTTTATTTTATTCTAATGATATATTTTTTTGCCTATAATTTTTAGTTTAAAGTTAGAATTCAATTTAAATGGCAGCATCAATTCTTGACAAAATTCTAAGTAAAACTAGAGCAAATTTTGTTTTATTATATGCATTCTTAAATTCGGAAAAAAGCAAAATATCAAAATTTTGAAATTGACCTAAGAACGCATGTTTTTTTTTCAAAAAAAGTATATTCACTATTTTCAATTTTGTAAAAAAAATTGTTTAACACATTCACTTTTTAATCACATATTACAAAATGCAATCCATTGAAAAATTGTATAGTGCCAATTATTATGTATGTTGGACATGTACCCTACAGTCAGTAATGGCCGAAGTCGTAAATTTTAGAAATTATTTTGTATCTAAGGGCCTATAAAAATGTGATTATAGATCTTTACAATGTAGATAGTTCGAAGAATTTTGCCAAAAATTAAAGAGAGCCTGTCCATAAATATCCACATTTTCTGGAAAAATAAAAATTTAGAAAAATAAAATTTTTTACCATAAAAAATATATTGTAAAATAATTGTATTTTCTCAAATTGATATTTTTGAGTTCTGTATAAATCTCTTTACTATGCCCGAACAAATTATTCGGATATCTTTTATTGATCTCGAGATATTGCAATTGTGGGGTATTTAAGTCAAAGAATTCTCTTAGCTTCTATACTCTTATTCACACAACTGTTATAATTTCTAAGATGCTACCTTAACACCTTATCGAAAGAACAAAACTACATTTCTAATGTTATACAATACGTTTATGTACACTTTTCATAATAAAAAAATATTCATCGTAATTATACAATCTGTTTTTCATGTAAGAGTACTTAGCACTAATAACAATGAATGGTCACGCTACTATATTTAATCATAACTCGCGAACACTTTCGCTCATATTGTCCTTAAAAAAGTTAATTGTAGACAAATCGCAAGAAACTGTTGAGTGCTTAACCGAGTGTGATGGAAGACAAAATGCTAAAATTTCCTCACTAATTTTACTAAAGACAAAAAGTAAGACACTGTCACTCATATTGGCCTTAAGAGAGTTAGATTGAGGTAGAAATGTAAGACATTGTCACTCATCTTGTCCTCAATAATTTTATGGAAGACAAAACTTAAGGCTGTCGCTTATATTGTAACTCGTGCAGTGAATGATGGAAGCTAGCAAGCTCTTTGAGGACTCGACCGAACATAATTAAATGTACCATAAATGCGGATGACTCTTTTGTTCATTTCAAAAACCTATTATCGATTACTGATAACATAAATCCAATATCTTGGTGTTTACTATGCTATACTGATCCATTTTTAGACTCTCCGTTCGAATTTTGTGAAAAATAATAAATCCACTTGTGATGAAACTATTCCTTATGAATTTTACAAATACGCATCCGACTGTTTCATTAAGGAAATTTTATCTGTTTTCAACATAATATTCTTGCACAGGAAAATTCCGTCCAATTTTCGTAAATCTATTTTACTACCTGTATTTAAAAAGGGTGATCCTAAACTTCCATCAAATTATCGTGGTCTATCTCTCATGAACACCATTTGCAAGATCTTTAACATAATTTTACTAAACAGACTTACTGAATTGCTGGATAACAATAACATTTTGAGCGAATATCAAGCCGGGCTTAGAAAACATTATTCCATTGTTGACAATATTTTCAATCTCATAAATATCGTAAACTTAAACAAACATTATGGTAATAATACATACGCGTTATTTTTGTAGATTTCTCCTGCGCTTTTGATACAATACTAAGAAATTCCTTATTTTCTAAACTCTCGAGGCTGGGACTTTCATCTAAAATTATACGAATCTTGCAGATAGCCTATTTAAATACTGAAAGTAAAATTTGGAATAGAAATGATTTTTCTCATCCATTTTCTGTTGCACAAGGGGTAAAACATGGATGCATTTTGAGTCCTTTACTGTTCTCCTTGTATGTGAACGATTTGGCAGACGTGTTACCTGACAGTGTTAATGTTGCTGGTACTAATGTTAAAACTCTTTTGTATGCTGAAGATATTGTAATCTTAGCGGACTAACAATCAAAATTACAAAATATGATTGATGCTTTACATGCCTATTGTATTACGTGGGGACTAAAATTCAACCTAGATAAATCAAAAATATTAGTTTTTCGTCCTGGTACCAGAATTTCGTCGCATCTATAGTGGAAGTATGGCGATAACGAAATAGAGAATATAAATTCCTACAAATATCTTGGGCTTGATACTACATACAACTTATTATTTGAGAAACATCTCCATAATAAGCTCTCGTCAGAAAAACTGGCAATTATGTCGACTGGGTCAAACTACATAAACCAGCCTCGAATATCAAAATATAATAAACTGAAAATCTTTCTTGCTGCTTCAAAATCTATAATGTTATACGCTGTGCAAGTTTGGGTGTATGAAATATATGATGATGTTGAACAACTTTTTAGATTCTTTATCAAGAAGATGCTATGCTTACCTCCTACTTCCCCTACCTACATGCTGTATCTTGAAACTGGCTTTAGCTCAATGTACCTCTCTTCACTTAAATTGCACTTTTGTTATATTAGTAAAGTCTTGAAGAGGAATAATAGAAGATTACCCCGTATTTTAGCGGAACAAATTATTGATCTAAAGATATGCTGGACGGATGAGTGGGCAAATCTTTGTCTGCTGCTTTAATACTCACCAACTGATTCTAGCAAACCCGTTAGTGAATACTGGAGAGCTATTTTGGTTTTATTGGAAAAAAAGGAACATGAGGATCAGAAATCTAATGCTTCAAATTCCCCACACAGCGAAAACAGATCATTTGGAAAACAATTACAACTAATAAAATTTCTCTATATAAATTAATATTCCATTACAAGTGCTGAATTTTAATAAATTCAATAATATTTCTGTTCTTATATCTGAATTAATATACTTCCGATATATTTTCAGTTACAATATTAAAACTTTATTATATAAATTCGGTTGTAAGTTTCAAAGTACTGATTTGGGTCTTCCAGTCGAATAAAGATTTAAAATAATCAATATATGATTAGAACAATTTGACATGTTAAATTATTAATAATAAATATTATAAAATTTTACAGTCACATACAACATTAGAAATGGGCTCAAGATCTAAATAGTTTCGCAAATCAATTTTAGTCCTGCTTATTGCTGAAAGGTAAGTTTCTATTTTTGATTATGTAATTCCGTTGTTGTATTTGGTATTTCCGCAGATTGATGGCGAAAGCATCTTCGGTATTATGCTGTCCTTAGAGTGAATACTTTTAAAGTATTCAGCAGTGAACCGATGGAAGCATACCAAAGTTTACGTAATGTAAGTAACCTCTACTTTTGAAGCGGAAGAGTTCTTAAGAAATAACTGCATTTTAATAGAGTTAAATGCTTCTACAGAAATCGTGCAGATACAGCCACCAGCTGCTTGATAAATTATTATTCATTTAGTAATATCATAAAATTTTTTAAAATATTTGTGTTAAGAAACGACCAAGGTAAGTTTCGCAGAATTGTCTGTTCCTAGAACAGATTTTTCATTAAATGCCCATTTTTTTATTTCATTACAGTCAAAACCACAAGTCACACTCAAATTATGGAGTCACTAAATGATAGTACCTTAAGGGTTATGTACCTTATAAATAAGCATCAACAACTGCGACTGTGAGAGTGTTTGGATTTAATAATGTGTTTTATGTTTATGTATATGTATTCATTTTTATGTGCTATATGGTTGGTTTGTCACTTCAATAAATTAAAAATTTATATATATTTAAAAATTAATTCACAATAGCTTTTTATATATGAATGAGTCATGCTGTGATATTCAGTTCCGTGTAACGAATCCATTCAGGATTTACAATAGAATTATACGATAGTACGCAGAACCGACTGAATTCGATTGGCAACAAATTCGGTTATAACAATGAATCTATTTTCTCTGTGAACATCATGATTTATACAGTCAGCTACAGTATAGTTCTATGCCCTTGCTTACTGCTAACCTATCTTCATATGCTACTGGTTGGATTATAAGAGCGAGAGGAGGTTTACTTGACATAAATGCAAGATCGTTAGAAATAACAGTGTTACCACTTGCCCAGTCTGTAATATGAATGTCGAAGATAATACTTTTCATTTTATAGGCGTTTGTCCTCTGTACAACAGTATTAGACTTAAATACTTTGGTAAAATGAAGTGCTGTATATTTTAAATGGCTTGAATTAAAAATTATCCTACTTTCATAAATAATTAGAAGTATGTTCTAAATATAGAAGGTTGCTATTAAATGAATTTGAATTATAATTTTATTATAATTTATTTTTGATATCTTATTCAAGAATGTATATTTCTTTTCCTGCTTTCTTGTAATATGCCAATCTGGCTAACAACTACTAGAGTTATGCCATATATAGATATAATCGTACTACTGTAAATATGTAAATTAATTAATATTTGTCTTATATCTATTAATAAATAATAAATACTCAGCAAAGATATTGTCACTCGTCTTGTCCTCAACAATTTTACTGAAGAAGGTTTGTCTTCTTCTGATATTATCCTCAAAAAAGTTGGATGAAATCTAAGACATTGTCGCTGTTCTTGTGCTCAACTATTTTACTGAATTCAAATCGTAAGATACTATCGCTTATATTATTTTCAACAAAGTTGGTAAGACATTGTCCCTCATCTTTTCCTCAATAGTTTTACTGAATACAAATGGTAAGAAATTGTAGCTCATCTTGTCCTCAATAATTTTAATAATCGTAATAAATCGTAAGATTGTCCTCAAAAGTGTTTAATAGAGAAAAACATTCAAGAATTTGTTGCTTAGATTGCGGTGACCAACAATCGATATAGGGCAAGTCGCACACAAATCGTCCACGACAACGTTGTGTAAGACAATCTGGCAAAATGGGTATTTTTGCAAGTGTTTGTTTCAAATTACAATTTCGACTCTTACTGCCTGTTTTTGTTAATAAAATAAAAATTTTCTTTAGGGAATTTATATTGAAACAACATTAGTAAGCTAAAATTTGTTTTTGTTTTCAATTCAAAGTTCTTAAAGAAAATTTTTATTTTATTTACAAAAACAGGCAGTTAATATGTATTTATCTCAAAAAATCTAATTCAACAATAAGCATTATAACCATAATATGTGGCAATATTAACCGTATGCATATTTCATATTCGATTCGTTTAATTATGGCTACGATGACTACGGTCGATAGTTTTATAGCAAAATATAATATGTTCTAATATTTCTACAATTGTTATATTATGGAACTAATCAATTTGATCATTGAGTTATTCAGTTAACATTAAATATTTCTTAATTGAAATTTACAATAACTATTTTAAAAAATTATAATTTTCATTTAACTTTGTGGTCCTTAACCAGACTTAAATTTTTTTAAGCTAAAAATTTTTCTGTATAATATTTTATTAAAATCTTCAAGCTGAAGGTCAATTAAAAATTGTAAACAAAAGTTTATTATGAAATTTTTAATTGACCTTCAGCTTGAAGATTTTAATAAAATGTTATATAAAAAAGGTCGAAGTATTAAACTAATCTATTTTTCTGTATAGCTTGCAGCTCTTTAAAAACTGTTTGTTCTTTCCAAAAATCAAGAGTTTATTCATAAAAAAAACTTAAATTTAAAGGTTGGGTTTGAGCAATAACAAAATGAAGTTTTATAATTTTTCCTTATAAGTAAGTTTTGACCCCTTTATAAAATACTGTTTTCCCTAAATATTTAAATTTTAGTGGTACTTATTGTATAAATTTAGTTACGTGTGTCTTTTGAATTTCATATAAATCTTTACCAGATTAATGCCGGATGGCTACAAAAATGATCCATTATAGCTGCTTCAGATAAATTTTACCTAGAGTCGAGTGAAAAGATAGGCAAAGGTGGGTCTCATATGATGTCTTAAAAGGATAGTTAAACGGAAACTTGTGATATCATAGACTATGATGAAAGTCGTTAAGGATCTGGAAAAAGCTGAGAACTGCATATTTTCGATTATAAAATATTTTTGTACCACCAGAATATTAAAACAAAAGACAAATAAATCCTTAAGGTAGTGTTTTAAGAACACAAGCAAAAATGCAAACATAAAGTTCTGAAGGCAAAATCTATTTTTCTGAAACCATTTTCAGATATTTTGAATTTAAAAAATTCTTGTTCCTATTTAAATAATTAGTAATACTATTATCAATAAATCTCTTTTTATTACCAAAGCCATAAAACATTCATTATAAACAACTTATTTTTTTTGATAATTTGCTTCAAATAAAAATTTATGTGAAACCATTTTATTTTTTATCTCTAAAATCTATTTAGAAATTTAATACATACTATTTATTCAAACCCACTGTGCATTTATTTTAAGTATCTTTAGTTAAATTTTAGTATTAGTGTGTACTTAAAACAAATTATTCATATAAATATTATCAAATATGTATACAAAATTTACATAAGTTTCATTTTACGTTTTTAGTTATACTTTAATTTCATCCTTAAATAACCTGCTTATGTTCGTAAAGGATTTTTGTTAAAATATTTTTATTGTTGAGTTAAATTCAAATATCTCTTGTTTGCAAAAATATTTTACAAAATTTTTGTAGTTTAGCAACAGAATAAAACAAAAAAATATTCTAATATTTGTATTTGTTGCAAATATATACACGTGCTCGTCCTGTCAAGAAACATCAAAGGGAAAAGTTATAGCACACATTTTCTTTTGAAATGTATAAAAATATGTCATATTGTACAACATAAAAAACCAAGGTTTTAGCGACAGATGCTAAAAGATGGAATCAACAAAACATACTAGTATTGTCGTTTTGAAAGTTTAAGCTTGAGATTCATTTAAGGGGGAATTATAGTTACCCCTTTTTTCCACATTGATAAAGAGAATCGGCATAAAAATCCTGCAATCCTTAGAAATTAGGTGCGTTTAGCATTTTTTTATAAAATACTACGAGAAAAATTTTTGTGGTATATTTTAACACTCTTTTGTTTCGCTGTTCACAATTTTTTCCCCTTTCTTATAAAAGGAAAAAACCCTTCCCTTAAACAGCGATAAAAATGCAGACAATAATAATGGCCATAAAGTTTTCAGGTTTTCAAAGACATCAAAGCTATAAGCGCAACGTAATCGCCAGAAACCAGCTAAAACCTAAAATGTGTTTAAGGGTTAATTTCGTACTTATTCACAGTTAGTGCTAAGTTATACCAAGCTTAAAGTTTCTAAACGCCATTACATGTAAATGTTTTTTGGCCCTTATCCAGAATCAGTCTTTAGAGCTTTCTTATTTTAAAAATGTTGATTTTGTTCTATAGTATTATTTGATATACAATATATGTATATGGTCGCTGATTGATCGTCCCTAGCGGATGTCTTTAAACTTAAAATTAAGTATTTTAAAATAAAAACCAAATAAAGCAATCTTAAATGCTACTTTTCAATTTCGCTTAATATTAAAACTAGTGAAATAAGGTTAGAATTTTAAAACCTTAAGTTAGAAAGTCTTAAGATGAGTTTTTTGTCGCTTAACATAAGAGCGTATTAGGGAAAGGGGGAGGGGGGAGGGGGGGGGAGGATGCGAGATACCAGAAGTGATATCAAGAATCTTACAGTCGTGTAAAATATAAGTCGAGATAAAATTAAGCCGCAGTCAAGTCTTTAGCACGATTCATAAAAAAGCAATATGGCCAGTATTTTTCGAAGTACTCTTATTCGACTTACTTTATTCGAATAATTTTTATTCGAATCAAAATGGGCTAAAGCCCATGCTAAATAGCAAATGGAACTTCGTTGCTTGTACATATCGCTCACTTGCTGCAACAACGGCATAGCTCAAATGCTTGTTTTTTTTAATTCAAAATTAGATTTATGTTTTATTTCTCTATTAGGTTGAGAGTACATTAAAAACTTAAAATTTTTTCTGTTTAAAACAATTTTTTTTTAGTTATAGCGTCCTTGCAGCAAATGACCGTCTTGCCGTAAGCTTTCTTAGCTATTACTACACAAAAAAAAAATAATGATAATAATTTCAAATTTTATTTGCCGACAAGCATTTATTTTAAATTCATTTTTTATTCGATAAACATTTTGTCTGATTCATTAAATATTTAATTTTAGCTTTCATTAACACTAAAAACAACAAGAACCGGGTTTAATTTCCGTTTTAACATCCGGTGGCTTGTTTTCATTAAAAAAAATGCTTGAATTTATAAATTTTTTTACTGATTTTGATAAAACTTTTTTAGACAATAATTTCATCTGATTCAGCAAAAGTATTTGTTTGAATTTTATTGTTATTATGAAAGAAAAGAAAAAGTTTTCGTGTTTTTTCACTTGTCCTTTTTTATCATAATGAAGTTAAATTTTTTGATGTGTAATGACTTGAAATACAGTTAGAAATCATTAAGGTCAAGAGCAATTGCCTAACTACAACGTACAGTGATGTCGTTTGAAGGAGTTTTCGTAGAGCAAGAATATTTGGCACGTTTTCGTAGTGGCAAGGGCTATAAAAGTTTAAAGTTTTTAAAAGTTTGTTTAACGATTAGCAAAAATTTGTGGTCTTTTTTAGGTATCTGGAAAGAGTAGACTCTCACCTTCCATTTTTTGCAATGACAAGACATAGGTAATCGGAGCTAACTTGTTTTTTTTTCAAAGAAAACTGGAAATGGAAAATGGGACTTTCATCAGTTGTGGCCGCTGTGAAATTTTCTGACTGTCGTTCAGTTGGGAAATACCAGAAAGGATTCATTTGTATGACTGTTCAAGCAGCTCACTACTTCCGGTCCTAGACCAAATATTCCGGGCAATGGCATTCCAGCAGCCGCTGAAAGCTACCTAGAGTGAGAAGACACTTACTCATGTATCCAGAATGGCCACGAACAACTTGGCGTCTCAGGAAAGTAGGGAAATATATAATGAATTTTGCTGAGGCATGACTGCGACGTGAGATTGGACACAACGATAACAGCCCTATCACCAATCTAAGAAAAGTGGGCTAGAAACCCACTTTTCTGAAATTACCCTGCTAACGAATCGCTAAATAACCAGCCTGTAAATGAAAACTCGGAACCTTTGATGACAACCTTTTTATATCGAACAAGAAAAACGATTGAATACTGGAACGTTAGAACTCTAACGGATAAAGATAACATTGACGAAGCTTTGATCTGCAAGTACTTACAGGTGTAGTGTGAATTGTTGAGATATGGCTTTTCCATTCTGGGATTAAGTGAGATTATATAGTTAGCCTCACGAGACTTTTCATCCCATACTTCCCAGACAACTATGCTGAATTCAGGAAAAGAGATCGGGTGCAATCACGAATCTGGTGTAGGCTTAATGTTTGGTAGAACTGTTCGAAAAAGCCTCATTGATTGGAAGCCTGTGTCTGACCGAATACTGCTCGCTCTTTTTGTGTCTAAAGTCAGAAACATAGCCATTATTCAGTGTTATGTTCCAACTAAAACCCAAAGTTAAGGATAACACTACCAAGTATGGTGGCAATTGTAGCTGCTATAAAATAACTTCAAATAATGGGTGATTTTATAAGAACTATCGGAAAGTAAAAAAAAAAAAAACACATAAAATTCAGAAAAATGCATGAAATATTTATTTGGATCGATAGTTGGGTCGATATAATTTAATGTTTGAAGATTATTTCATGCAAATGTCGGCCGCGGCTGCGCCTCAAATGGTTTATCCGCTTAGTCCAATTTTGGCATACTCTTTCCAACATTTCGGCCGGTATCTCACGAATAATGTTGGCAATGTTGGCTTCCAGTGCGTCAATCGAAGCGGGCTTGTCGCTATAGACATTAGCCTTAACATAGCCCCACAAAAAATAGTCTAGAGGCGTTAAATCGCACGATCTGGGCGGCCAATTGACTGGTCCCAAGCGTGAAATAAACTGTTCACCGAACTCGCCTCTCAATTGGTCCATTGTTTCGCGTGCTGTGTGGCATGTGGCACCGTCTTGTTGAAACCACATGTCATGCAAGTCAAGCTCTTCCATTTTGGGCAGAAAAAAGTTTGTTATCATCGCACGGTAGCGCTCACCATTCACAGTAACGTTGTGATTCGCATCATCTTTGAAGAAATACGGCCCAATGATGCCGCCAGCCCATAATCCGCACCAAACGGTTGTTTTTTGTGGATGCATTGGTAGCTCTTGCAATGCTTCTGGCTGCTCTTCACTCCAAATTTTTTTACAATAGCCCGAATAGAATCCTCAGTAGGTCGATTAAACTGACCATAAAATGGAAGAAGCGCGCGATGAACTTTCTTAACAGAGCACGCATTTTGGTAATAAAATTCAATAATTTGCAAGCGTTGTTCGTTTGTAAGACGATTCATGATTAAATTATAGACCAAACTGAAGATGTTTGACAGTGACACAAGATACAAAACGTGCGTGAGCTGTCAAAACTAGTGTTGCCAAAAAGATAATAGCAAAAAAATCACTCGTTAGAAAAGCTGCACGTAGAGATGGTATACCTGCCGAAACATATAAATGTGGTCTCGCACTTTCAGCACAAATGTTACACCGCATGATCATAGAAACATTGGAAAAAGAATCTTTTCCTGAAAAATGGAAAGATGGTGTAATTTTCAAATTAGCGAAAAATAGAGACATCAAAAATTACTCAAACTGGCGAGGTATATGTGTGTTGCCAACCGTAGGTAAAGAGTGGCAGAGATAATATTAAATCGAATAACAGAGCATCGAGAACAAACTATCAGCTCATGAAAAGCCGGATTTTGAAGTGATTCATCGTGCTCAGACCACATCATTATAAAACAATGCGTTGAGTTCAACTCCAAGCTACATACGCTATTTATCAACTTTAAAAAAGCTTTCGATTCAATTGATCGATACTGCATACGGTTAGCCCTGAGAAGAAGAAATATAACGGAAAAATATATATCACTGATTAAGGAAAGCTGGCTTAGGCTAAGAGTGGAGTGCGTCAGGGATGCATATTATCACCACTCTTGCTTCTTATCGTTATGGAAAATGTCCTCAATAACATCCAGAATAAGGAATAGAACTTGTTCTAATTTTTAATTCCTTTTGAGCGGCAAACAATAAAAATTGCAAAAATTACTTAAAGTTTCTCAAAATTTTAATGCCATTCATTAAAAAAAGAGCTGCAAATTTGGAAAAAAATTTAAATTTGAGGAGAAATCAAAAACTTTATGGTTGTTTTTGAATATATAATTATCCAAATCTGTTTTTGTTTTCACTAGTTGCCGAGCAAGAATTTCTTTGATATTTTCAAAAACATTTATTAATAGGTGTGTTTGCTAAATTTTCCGGTAGTGTTTATCCAGTAACTTTTAGCTAAAGATTTTTACTGCAGCTTCCTTAGAATACAGCAAATTTCGAATGTTTAAAACGAGTGCTCTAACTCAATTTATTCCAGCCAACAAACGAAATAATAATTTGAAATAAAAGCCTAAGCCGTCATAATTTTGAAATTTTCGTAGTTTATATTTTCCATAATTATCTCATTAAATAATGCAACTTTCATAACCATTTTTGACCTCAGTATTGTTCGTGTAATAGTCTTTGAATTTGCACAAAAATCTTTCTAGTGCCACTCTCATTTTTTCGAAAACGCTTTCGAATATGAAATGTAATTTTTCCCGAAACTATGTATTAAAAATAATTTAGGATTACCACAAAATGTGTCAGATTATAATTAAAAAGAAAGAAAAATTTTTAGAATTTTTTTTATATTTTAAATGAAATTTAAATAAACAGTGTATTTATTACTCGAACATTCAAACTCTTCAGTGTGCTATAATTTTCCACAATGCTGTTCAATATGTTCCTGTGTGCTTCTCTCCTGCTCAACTTTTTAAAAGAAAATGCTATCTAGATTTAATACCTGCAATTGCCCCCTTGTTAAGTGATGATGTGTTTTTTTATATTAAATTCATTATGCTACTTACTTACATACAGTGATGTATACTTACTTAAACACACAAACGTTATTTTACAACAATGCATGTATACTTATTTATAAATGTACATAAATGCTTGTATGTTGTATTTGCTACTCGTAAAAATATTTACAGTTTTAATAAAAATAGGAACAGATTTCTACAATTTAAGTATATACTTTTATTTGAAAACTTAAACGAACTTACTTAGAAGCTGCAACAAATAAATTCCTTAAGTACTTACCGCATCGGCTAATGGTACTGAAGGATCTTTGGAATTGTTTTGTATGGAATCTAAAGAGGTTGTTGTTGTTATTGTTGTTATCATAGCTGCAACTCCTACTGATGTAGATTCTTGTGCTTCAGCTGCTACCGAAGAGGCTTTTGTTGTTGCTGTTATAACAATCATGCTCCGTGAGTTGGGTACATTAATAACGTCGTTATAGAGACCAAGAGGACTTAAAGACTGTGATGTTTTTATAATTGAATGATAACTGTGATGATTTTCATTTTGGTTAAGATGCTGATGATGGGATTTTAAATTTAACCATATGGCTTTAGGATCAGGTGAAGTGGTAGATGATTGAGAGGAATATGTTAGTTCACATGGTGTTTCAAATGTATCATTAGTATCAATCAAATGTATTGGTGATTGTGGTGGGGTCAGTGTTGAAGAGTCCTTCAACAAATGCGTTGTATCCGAATAACGTTGGTTTGATAGGGATGAATGTTTGCTACAACTAGTTCTTGTTGGAATTTCAGCTATGCCGGTAACTGATCGATGTTTATTGCATGTTACGGTTTCATGTATAAAATTGACTTGTGTAGTAGTAGCACCACCATCGGTGGCCTTTTTATAGAAACTACGTGTTGTCTCATTGGCTCTTAAGTTAAGTTGTTGTTTGTTATTAAGATCTGAGAGACTTATATTATTTTTGAGTAATATTTCTAAATTTTCTATAGAATTTTTATGCGTACCCTTGTCACTCTCCCCCTCAACGTCTTTCAGTTCATCAAGAGCTGTGCGTGGCAGAAAATTTGTTTTGCTCATTAAACTATTACCCTCAGAGGTATTTTCAACGGAAGAGGAATGATTTTTGGCTATGGTGGGTAGTGTTCCTATGGTCACAACACTTGAACTATTCGATATGCATGGTGTCACCGATGTATTCGAGCTCACCGTTGTACCAAAAGATGAGGAAATATTGTGTTGTCTACACAAGGATTTACGTCGTTGTGCTGTTAAATTGCTCATATTTGAATTGAGATCGATATCGGGTGATAAATCTTCTGATTCGGTTACATTACTGCTGACTTGCTTTGATAGCGTTAAGCTTTCTGTTGGGCATTTATTCTCTTCATTTTTGCTTTCAAAATTTATAATATTTCCATTTGGATTTCTTTCATTTTCCACAATTTTTGTTTCCAACACAATTGATGTTGATAGTGAATTTTGATTTGGTATCTTATCTTCAGGTAACTTTCCTTTCAGGAAGTACGTGATCATAGAACCTTTACCTTTGACATTAACACTGCCTCTGCAAGTCAATTCATAGCCACGAGGCTTCAATATTTCATAAGTTTCTTCTGTGACCTTTTATTTGTGGATGGTACGTGACAATAAAGAGAAAATGGAAGTAGAAAAAGGAAACAAAAAGTGAAATTCACTACTAATTAAGCTCACATTTTAATAGTATTTAAATATTATTTTTAAAATAAAGCAATTTTTTAAGTTATTACATTAAAAATCATTTGGTGGGTACAATAAGAAGAAAATGCTGCCTTAGGGACAAAAAGAGGAATATTGTATATCTATTTACAGATTGTTCAACTAAATGCGAAAGAATATAAACAGGCGGTTAATGTGACTTTTTCGTAGTAAGTCTACAGTGATTTTTATTAGGCTAAAACTAGTTGGAAAAGAATTGGACACAATAAAATATTACAAGCAACAAGGGAATAATTTACACTAACTAATTTTAACATACACGGTAGAACATAATAACGGTGCATGCAAAGGACGCAATACCCCTAATCAGTAATCATGTATATTTGGTTTCATTAAAAAATAATATAATAATTTCTGGCTAGAAAATTACTTACAAAAAGCTTGTTAGCATTTTTTGTTAAGACTAACGATTTCGAAAAAAATTTATTTAATAAATTGTATGAATTGTAATGTTTGTTTTTCATGAAAATCGTGCTGCTCGAATTAAAAAGAAGGATTTACAATTTTCTTTTAATAATTTCTTGTAATAAATTTTGGAAGCTTTCAAACTTTCAAGAACTAAACTGACTTGAAGTGCCAGTGAGATATCCCGAAACAGATTAATAACACTATGCAACAAGAAACATGCCGGAGAGCACCACCATATTTTTTTGATGTGTTATAGTCTCCTAGCTACAAAAATAGTCGAAAATTGAAATTCTATGGATAAATTTTTGTTTAATATATTTATTTTTGTTTTGGATTTTTGACGAGGCTGCTCCACTGATTTTATCATAAGTTATAAAGGGGTTGTCCAATTTTATTACAGAAACCATTCAATGTCTTTAAATAAAATCATCTTGAAGCCGTTCCAATATTATTTTCTTATATGTATACTCAATGGTTTCAAAATTATTCAAACCACAATGATGAAAAATATTAATTTTTTTTATGCAAAATCGAAATATTTTTATTTATTAAAACTTTTTAAAAAATCTAAAATTGCAAAATGTTACCATTTTTATTCGCTGACCGTAAAAATGCATATATCGGAAATGAAATAAGCTTTATTTTAAGAAAATCGATACATCAATACTGATTTTATTCACAATAAAGTTCCACCGATTTTATCATAACTCGGAAAAGGACTATCCAATTTCCTTAAAAAAAAAACAATTAGAAACTTATAATAAAATTACCTTTAAGCAATTCAAACATTATTTTTAAATATACTCAATGGTTTTTTAATTATTCACTCCGCAGTGATGAAAAATACATATATTTTTTTGGCATAATTGGAAAAGTTTATTATTTTTTTTTAATATATGAGAAATAGATAATAGCAAAAACCTACCATTTTTATTGTTATATCATAAAGCGATCTATATAACAAATAAAATAAGCTTTATTTATTATTTCGGCTTTTTCATCCATTATTTGATTTAATGTAAATTCAAATTATTATTAAGACTGGAATGTTCGAATATTCAATCAGATTAGGAAAACGGATCAGCACAATTGATTTCAACAGGCCGTTACACCGTCTCATCAACGTTCTTGCTCATTTTTACCGCTTATGAATGTGGATAATTTTTATAAGGAAACATTAGCTATTTAACCAATTTTTGTCACGAAATAGAATTAAAGACTTTTCCTCTAAATTCTTTTATTTCTACTCAATTACTAAGAAAACCAGTTTAAGCATGTGTAAAAAAACAAACAGCTTTGATAGTTGGTATTGATACTCGTACAAATGCCCATCAAAGCAAAAACAAATATAATAAGAGCTTTGGTGAGAGTTCGATTAAATCAGATAGAGGGGACTTTAGCTAACCAAATTGAGTTGAAATAAAAGAATTTACAGTAAAAGTCTTGTATTCTATTTCGTGACCAAAATTGGTTAAATAGCTGATGTTTCATTATAAAAAGCATCCTCAATCATAAGTGGTAAAAGTGAACAAGAACGCTGATGAGACGGTGTAGCGTCCTGTTGAAATCAGTAGTGTTGATCCATTCTGCTCATTTGATTGAATATTCTTACATTCCACTCTTAATAATAATTTGAGTGTACATTAATACAAATAATGAACTAAAAATCCGAAATAATAAATTTCACTTCAAAAAATAGCTAACTTAAAAAATAAGCTTTATTCGATGAAAGTCGATAGATAAATATTGATTCATAATAAAGTGAAATCACCGGATTTTAGCAAAAAGTGCGAGTATTTACAATGTGCATCAAAATCATTTTTTTTTTAAATAACAAGGTTTTTACAACTGATTCTGGTAGAAGTCGCCATAAAACTATATACGTGTATCGGCATTTTGAAAGTTTACATCTGGTATTTATTTTTGGTTTAGTAAAATCCCCTTCCGCCCCACCTTTTGCAAGGTGCAAAGAAGACCCATACCTCGAAGAGCTAGAAGGTCAAAATGTTCTACGAAAATACTAATCGTGTTATTGTACATAGAAGTGCTGAACACATGTTATACGTTAAAAGTAAGGCCTACAAGATATACAATGCCGAATCAGTATAATCATGTGATAAAGGGGGAAATATTTAACTCCCTCTAAAATAAATCCCAGATATAAGCTTTCAAAACGCCGATACACGTAGATGTGTATTTTTTGGTGGCTTCTACCACAATCAGTTGTAAACAACTTGTTATTTAAAAAACAATTAATTTTTTTTTGTACAGTATAAATATAACAATAATTTGTATTCGATATGAATCTATTTTATTTTTCTACACCTTTACACAATTAGAAATCCATTGGATAACAATAAAAGTGAAAATGAAAAATAAAATTCAAATTAAAGCACCTTTGCAACTTATGCAAAAATTATGTGACTTCAAGTTATTATGAACAAAATTAATATTTTTCCATCGATTTCAATGAAATAAAGCTTGTTTTATTTGTAATCAGTTAATAAAAAATGGTAAGTTTTTGCCATTATAACAATTTTATATAATACAAATTTTCTATTTTTGCGAAAAAAAAATATTTTTCGTAATTGCGGTCTGAATAATTCCGAAATGATTGAGTATGCAAAAAAATAAAGTTAGAACGGCTTAACTAAAATTTTATTCCAAGTTTATTTAGTGTTTTTTTTACGCAAATGTAATAACACCTTTCGAAGTTATGATGAAATTTGTGTAGCAGCCTCTTGAAAAATCTCAAATTTTAGAAAAAAATTAACAAAAAACTTTTCACAAAATTTTAAATTTTGACTGTTTTTGTAGTTAGGGGACTATAACATATAAAAAATTTATAGTGGTTATCAAAGGTCATGAAAAAATTTCATTTTGTTGCATAGTATTCGATAAAGTAGTTTCCCGCAATATTAAGCCAAGAATACACAAATTAAATTAAGAGTATACAGAATTTAAAAAAATATATGTAAGTCGAGATTTCATTTCAGTATTTGGAAGATCAGCTATTTTGCGTTCTTTATTTCTCTAACAGAGCTCTTCATATTTTTTTATGTTTATTTTATGAGCTCTCAACAAATTCTAAATATGTAATCAGTAATTTTTCTCATTGTTTCCCTTTGGCAAAAAAGAGTTTGCAGACGGGATCATAAGCAATTGACAGGATAAAATTTATTTTTTTCGACTGTCCGCTGGGATATATTATTGCTAATGGTAAGAACACCTGAAATATTCCATACATAAACTTAATACTTACTTGTATGTGATCTACCAAGCCGGTTGAGTCCATACGAGAAGCAACATTTACTGCATTTCCCCAAATATCGTATTGTGGCTTACGCGCTCCAATAACACCGGCAACAACAGGACCAATATTAATGCCTACAAAGATTAAGAGAAAGAGAAAAAAATATTTTAAATTAAAATCATTTAACTGCTGATTTCTTTTACAATATTGGCCCATTCAAATAATATGAAATGAGTGCTGCATCTTGAAATTTGTCTATATAAACTTTCTGAAGAATTTCATATAATCTCGAGTACATGCCACGAGATATCAGAGGTCATAGTGTTCACGAATAGAATTCTTGTTAAAAGATCCGTGTCTCCCAGTTTTGCCCCAAAGATTTGGGGCCCTTGGTGTCATTTTTGCAAAAAACTGATCATTTTCTTAGGGTCATATCTTGCAAACCGTTCGGAGTTTTGATTTACTTTCTGTGGCAAAGTTGTAGCTCTTGTCATAAAGAACAAATATTGTGAGCACACTAAATCTAAAAAATTCATCTTCAAGATCAAAATCGCAAAAAACTTTAAAAAATTAGATTTTTTACTTTTAGGCTACCTAAGCGCTACGAACGGTGTTAACAATCTCTCCTAGGAAGTTCATATGTTTTAAAAAAAAATTTTACTGAGCTCTTAGGTACATTTTTGCAGTTGATTGTTTCCTTGAATTTGGAACGGTTTGCTACCTATGGACCTGAACAGGGGAAAAAAGGTAAACAAATCGAATTTTTTAAAGTTTTTGTTTCGATTTTGATCTTGAAGATGAAGTTTTTAAATATTATATGTTCACAATTTTTGTTCTTTATGATAAGAGCCACAACTTTGCCAAATCTTTGGGGCCCATAAAAAAGTGCATGACTTGGGGAAAAACTGGGAGACACGGGTCTTTTTTTTACTTTTATCACGTAGTGGTGTCCGTATATGGTTATATTTCCATAACTTAAAAAATTACACACAGTGTATATCAACTCCAGCTTTGAGTATGAGTTTTGATGTTAGCATACAATTTGTAGAGAATATGTTTCTAACAGTGACATTTCATGGGATCAAGCGTTTTATGGCTAAAGCGCAAATAGTGGAAGGAGCTACGAAAAATTAAAATTTTACAAGCTTAAGTTAGAAAATTTTAAGAGGATATTTTTTCGCTTAGAAAAATTGAATATTGGAGGAAAGGATCCGCGGCACTAGAAGTGAAATTCGTTTAGAAATGTACTGAGGTATAAATTAGGCCGCAGTTAAGCCATTAATATTGATATGTTGTGATCGGATTTAAAATGGAGACTCAAATCACAAAAAAAAGATGGGCATTTTTTAGTAAAAAAAAACTACTTTCAACGGCCACGAAAAAAGTCATTCTTTATTATGTATGTCGCAGTCAAATTTGTGACTACGACAAATTGTCAAAATAGGCGTGGCACCACCCCCATATTTTTATGAGAGCTAATTGTGTGTGCGCAATCTCATAAGCATCGGATAAGTAGAAGCAGTTAAAATGCTGATTAACTTTTCTTGGGCGTGGCACCGCCCACTTTTCTAAACACAATCTTGTATTGTAACGATAACTAAAGGTGTATGCAAAGTTTCATAAGAATAGGTTTAGTAGAAGCTGTTGAAAAAGAATATTTACTTTGCATGGGCGTGGCATAGCCCACTTTTCTGATCCTGACGTAGTATTTAAACAGAAGCTTAATGTGTGTGTAAGATTTCTTAAGGATCGGTTGAGTAGAAGTAGTAGAAAACGAATGTGTATTTACTTTGAATGGGCGTGACCCCGCCCACTTTTCAACGGGACCAATCCGGAAGTACATCCTTTCGAATAGAGAAAAAAAATCCGAAATCGGTTCACAAATGGCGGAGTTTTGGGGGAACATAAATAAAAAAATAATCAAAAAATACATGCCGCATTGATAACCTTTTTTTTAAATTGGTTAATAAAGAACACTTGAAAATCTTTTCTTTATTCTAGAACAATTTATCTTATACACAAATTCGACTTTGACATACATAATACGATTGATTATAAAAAAATAATATTGGGCATAAAAAAACTTACCGATTCTCATACGAAAATTATTAAACGAATGCATATTGACTTCTTCGATTTTGTCAAATAGCTGTAGAGCATAATCGGCCATTGCGGTTATGTGCTTATAATTCACCATATCACAAGTCTGGGCCGTTAAACCGGAAGCAGCCATATAAGTGGCTCCTGTGCTTTTGATTTTTTCAATATAGCTAATCAGCAAAAAAAAATTAAAAGTCCATTAAAAGTGAAACAAAATATGTCAAAAACTAAATCAAATTATTTTCCTTCATCAACATTTTAAATAAATTTATCAATAAAGTTTTGCAAGCATGTATCAATATGTAGTGTTATTTTAGTATTTAAAGCACCATCCACTTACCGAAAACGTTCTTCACTTAATAATTCATCAAAATCCGCTATAATTTCATTGAGGAGACGTAAACATTCAACACCCTCGTTATTGCCCTCAAGCTCTACATAAAATTCACTAAAGTTTGGTATTGAGGCAAATAATATACAAACACTATCGCACTGTTCATGATACAAATCCTGTCAGAAAAATAAGAAAGAGAATTTGTAAAAGTTTTGTATGAAAATAAATAAATAGAAAAAAATCTTAGCTGAAGGCGATGAATTGTATTAAAAAATGAAGCAGTTGCTTAAACATATTGTTGGCTTGTATTTAAGTACTGCCATTCATGTAGCAAAAATTAGGGCATTCCCAAAACAGTAATATCTTCAATATAAATTAAACTAATAATAAGTATTCAAATCTTATCCTTAAAATTCCTAATTATTGAAGAATAAGCCATGGGAGACAAAAAAAACTTAGTTTCCACCATGATACAATAATATTGTATCATGATTTCTACGGATGGTTCTATAGTTGTCGTTTACGTATCTCGTCTTCGAATAAGAACGACACAATCTATTGTAGTGTTTAAATTTAAATTTTAGGGAAGTCCGATTTCATATGATTTTAAGATCTGTGTAGGTATTTTAATAAACTATCAGTTTGAGGTTGGCCACCACCGTCCACAGACAATCCAAAAAATCTTCTCAGTTTAAGTCGGTTAACAAATCGATAAAATCTAATATCCTTTTAACGGCACATCCTTACACTTATGTATACATACTTATTTTTCCATATCGCCTCAAACTTTCATACAACAACCAGTCATTTCTAAAATACAAAAGAAGTTTTTCTATTGACACATGAGTGAACGATATTTATTTAAACTTAAAAAAAATAAGACGTTATAAGATATTATAATGTCCTTCCAACATATTTCAAGTATGCTGAAAAAAATATATATAATCGAAGTAAATACTTTAGAAAAATAATGAATATCTAAGTATAATGAAATAATATAATCAGAGTATGTGTGTATGTTTAGATATTTCTTTGTTAGTTTAGAGACTTAGATATGAAGAGTGAAACGTGCTTTATCAAATTTCTTATAGCAATGTCCTTTGAAGGAAATGGGACACGTTTTTTTTTCAAACTGTTGAAAGTTTGATAAAAAACGGATTACTAGTATTGTCTGTTAATGTTAAATTGAGTTATATTAAGTAAAGTTAAACAGCCTTCTAAGATTTTGGAATCATTTTTATAAAACAACTGGATATGAAAAACATTGGTTCCTTATATTTTTGAAAATATGTACGATGTAAAGTGAATAAGTCTTCATAAGTGAATAAAGCCACATAATTTTTTGTGTGTCCCTTTTCTTTTTAGAGTTCCATGCCCAAGGGGTGACAATGGAATACTAATACTTTCGCTACGATTTTCATCTGTGTGTGTGTCTGTGTGGCTCGTGAGCCGTAAAATATAGAGGTCTAACGACTGATTCTGGTAAAGCGCTCCAAAAAATATAAACGTGTATGAGTATTTTGAAAATTTACATCTATAATTCGTTTTAAGGGGAGTTAAATTTTCTACTTTTTGCACATAGTTATAGTGGCTCAGCATGGAAAATTTTGTAAGCCTTACGTTTAAAGTATAAAAAGTCTGAAATTTTTTTGCAAAATTTCACGAAAAACATTTTTGTAGAACATTATAGTCCTCCAACGTGTGGACCTCCCAAAGGGGGTGAGACAACTAACGTAAGCCCGAAAGGCCTTAGACATAGCACCTATGATCTTTTCTCCTAAAAACGCTGGAATCGATAATTGATCTACTCCTTAGAGCAGCAATCTTGCTGAACATTCTATCAACATCCCATCACGCCTACACGAAGGGCAAATAAGTGAGACGGCACATTACTCGATGGTTTGTTTTATTGAAAATTCATGGCATACAAATTATATATATTGGTAGCCTTTCTTGACATAGAAGGTGCCTTTAACAATGTAAGACCTGAAGCCATTATTATGGCACTTAAAAGACTGAGCATTGACCGGTCAACAAATAGTTTTATCTGGGAGTAGCCTCATCTCCTCCACCATTGGCCAGAATACTTTTGAAAACATTGCCAGACGAGGTAAGCCCCGGAGTTCTATAGTTGTTTGCCTTAGAGCACTAAGCTTGTGTGAAAGCAAGCATATATCGTCAGCATATGCAAGGTAGTTCAAATAATGTTTGTTGATTTTGCACTGTAATCCTTGTATCTTATTCTCGATGTTATTGAGGACATCTTCCATACCGGTAAGAAACAAGAGTGGCGGTAATATGCATCCCTGACGCACTACACTCTCAACCGTAAGTGGATCAGAAAGTTTTCCCTTATATAGCAGGAAACATCTAACATTATTGTAGCTTTCCTTAATCAGTGATATACATTTTTCCGGTATATTTCTTCTACTCAGGGCTAATCATATACAGTCTCGATTAATGGAATCGAAAGCTTTTTCGAAGTTGATAAATAACATATATAGCTTGGAGTTGAACTCAACGCATTGTTCTATAATAATTCGCAATGAGTTGATGAGGTCTGCGCACGATGAACCACTTTGAAATCCGGCTTGGCATGAACTGATGGTTTGTTCTAGATGTTCCTTTTTTCAATTTAATATTATCTTTGCCACTAATTTGGCTACGGTTGGCAACTCACATATACCTCGCCAGTTTCAGCAATTTTTGCGGTCTCTCTTTTTCGGAATTTTGAGAATTATATCATCTCTCCATTTTTCAGAAAAAGATTCACTTTCCCATATTCTTTGATCAGGGGATGTAAAATTTCCGCTGCAAGTGCGGGGTCACATTTACATATTTCGGCAGGTATACCACCTGTAGCTGCAGGTTTTTCAACTGGAAGCTGTTTTATAGCAGCTACAATTTCCGCTATACTTGGTGGTGTTATCCTTAACCTTGTGTTAATATTCTCTGGGGTATTTATACAAATAGGAGGCTGGAGATTGCCATGTAGATGTCGTGTAGATAGCTCACAGGGTGTTCTGTATGTAAATTGCGATATACAAGTTGTTTTCTGATTTTATAAACTGTTGGGGTATCGCCGGCTTGGCAAATCTTTCGTCTTCTTCTGCATTACGTCCTCTTTTATCCCTCCGCAACGAATGTTGCAATAATTTATGTATATTACGGTAATTTGTTTCTGTGATAACTTCTACCTCCGAATCTTCCATTGCTTCTAGCTGTTCTTTTATCATTCTACGTTGTGTTATTATATTCCACATTTCATCAGTCATCCATTATTGTCTTCCTTTAGGTGTTGGTCCTAGGGTATGGTCGGCACAGGATCTTATTGTGTTTCTAATGTGGTACCATTTATAATTTACAGAGGATTGAGATTCACTTTCTGTTGTGGTTATTGCATCCCGTAGCTGCGCTGTAAAGTTTTCCCTGACAATGGTGTTATTTAGGCATCCAACGTCGTACCTTTTTGGTCGCAAATTTTCAACCTTTTTCTGGATTGCAGCTGTGCAGAGTCGAATTTTGGCAACAACCAAATAATGGTTTCGAGATTGGCCTATGTCAGTTCCTCTTTTGTTGCGTACATCTAGTAGACATTTTCTATACCGATGGGGTATGGAACTGAATCTATCTGGTTACACCCATGTTGTTTTACGGCAAACTTTGTGATCAAATAGCGTGCCTCCAGTCACAAGTTTCCTGGAGTTGAAAAAATCTGTAAATCGTTCACCGTTGTCATTGCTGGTACCAATATCATGATTGCCCATTACATGTCATAGTGATTCATTATCAGAACCCACTTTATCATTCAAATCACCCATGAGGGTAATTAAATTATCGCGTGGAATAGATTCGTATGTTGCATTTAGCTGACCATAAAAGGAATTTTTGGCCTCATCTTTGGCAGTTTCAGTTGGGGCATAATACAGAATAATGGCCATGTTTCTGATTTTAGACGCAATACGAGCGAGCAGTATTCCGTCAGATACAGGCTTCCACTCAATGAGACTTTTTCGAGCAGTTTTACTAAGCATTCAACCAACACCATATTCGTGGTTGCAGCCCAGCACTTTTCCAGAATGCAGCATAGTTGTCTGGGAAGTAGGGGATGCAAATTCTCCTGATCCCCAGATCACTTAATCTCGCTTAATCCCAGATTAGAAATACTATATCTCAACAGTTCACGCTCCACCTGTAAGTACTTGGAGTTCAAAGCTTCGTCAATGAATGAACTAAAAACATTCACACCATTCGTTCAGTATTTGTTGCTATTTGTGTATAAAGGAGTAGTTTATAAATAACCAGTTTTCCTTAAGTTCGAGGATATTTAGAAAAAATAGATGGTGATATTTTTCGTACATTGTAAAACAGTCTAAAAGTAAAATTTGAAAAAAAAATTAATAATACAAAAAACATAAGCTCAGAAACCAAAAAATTATTTGTAATCTTAATGATTTTCGCTATTTCACTTCAGGTTATTTCCACAGAAATACAAAAAATTTGTTAGGTTAATTTTTTTATAATACAACTTATAACATGTCCGGTAATTTATTCTATCAGCATCAAAACCATTCATACCATTCGTTAAGTATTCGTTGCTTTTGAGAGTTTTAGTTTACATTTGTAAAAGGCAAGCAATGCATGCATCAGTTTTCGTTACACTCCGTTTTCTGAATAATGTCATGCATTTCTTTACAGAATTGATTATTATTGTCAACATGAGGCTCTATTTTTGTGATTGTATTCATAAGCATAAAATAGAGCAATCAAACCGTTATCTGATCGGCCCATTCAAATTGTCCTTATTAAAAAACTCTAAACATTAAATGCTTAAGCTATTTTCACTTCAATCTAATTACATTTAAGTTAATGTTATTAAAAAAAAGTTTGAACTTTGTTTACTCTTTACCTTTTTTGCTTTTCATTATTAAAAACATCATATTTATGGTTTATACTTATTTCAACTGTAACTCAAACTTACATCAATATTTTTATCACGACTCAGAAAATGTTCTGCCACATGCACGGGTAAAATGTTTTCCAATAGTTTGCGATTGTATGCTTGTAAATGTTCCATGTCTTCTTTTTCCTCTGCAAGCAAAACAAAAATAGTTTTGTAAATTTATTTTCATTAAAAAAAAAAAGTTCAACTTGTTTGAAATAATATTTTGTTATCATTTTATTCAATTTACAACTCGTTGTCGCTACGTTTTGTTTTAAAATATGTCAGTAGAAGAAATGCTTCGATAAACTAAAATGTAATAAAGTTTAACGTGCAATTCAATTTGTTATTCCCTTTTTTCATTTATTTATTGTAATGAATGAATTTAAATGATATTAAATTACACAAGTCTACAAATTCCTGTTAACTTTTTGATCAGAGCCGACGACAACAAATCTTAACGTTATTTGAGGTGCTGAATTCGAATCGGGGTTTCGTTTTTTTAAGATTCATCATCTAAATTTTATTCCTAATCTTTTTTTTTTTTAATCTGTGAAAATGCAAAAAGAAAAGTGCAAAGTCGATTACAAGTATTTTTGTTATGTTTGCGGATGCCTTATGATAAGAAAAAGAGGAAGGAATGTTTCCTTCGTTCTACCAGCTTATGACTGTTGTACGAAAATCGTGACTTTTATCAATTGAGCTGACTCCCTTATTGTGAATAAAATTAAAAGTTGATTATCAATTTTAATGAAATAAGGCTAGTTTTGTTTGAAACATCTTTAGCTATATGCTAATAGAAAAATCACTGATATTTTTTTATAAATGAACTAAAAACAAAAATGTTTACAAAATTGCTTTCTTTTGTATAAAGTGTATATCTCAAAAACTAGACCCAAGAAACTAAAAATAAATAAACTGACTACAGATTCGGATTCTGCACCTCAAATTACACAAGAAACAACTTTCAGTTGCTCTGATCCAAAACCTTTTAAACTTGTGTTATTAATGCTGGTTGTTTTACTTGTTCTTAAGTTGGTACAAGTAGGATAAGTAGGATAAGTTGAATTAAAAAATATCGTCAATAAATTTTCTTTTTTGAAATAAGAGGAAAGCTTGTCAAAGAGAGTATAAAATATTACGACTAAATATTTCAATAAAAAAAAGCTTTAACCGTTAAAGTTTGACGGTGCTGGCGAAATTTCTTTTAATTGAAGATATATTTTCAAATTTTATTTCAGATGTAACAGATTTTTTTTTCAAATCTTAGATGCATTGAAAACTTTTAAATAACTTTCTTTAAGAAGAAATTAAGAATTATGGAATTTGGAGCTGCTTCGAAGGGTGTCCTTAATTTTAATTTGTCTTTAAATATACTGAGAGTAGATCTTGCTTACCGAGATATATATTTTTATAAGCAAACACACATACTGCTTAAGCATCTTTTTGGTTTTTCTGCAGTAAAATACAGGGTCTTGACAGCAGTCGAACCTGCAACCACCCGGTTAACAGTCTAGCCCACTATTGATGGCATTATCATAAAACGGATTAACTCTATGATGCTAGTGAGGATTATTAATTTGAGAAACAGAAGTACCAGAAGGGTGGTCGGCTTATGACTTCCAAATGTGTGATTTTAAATATACTGTTGAACATTTTCGTAGACAAACTTATAATTAAGCTTTACGGGAAACGATGTATTTTATAACTTATGGCTGGTGTTATGATTGAAAACCATTCAAGAATGCATGACACACAAACTCTCAGGCAAAAAAATCTAGCTACCAAGCAAAAAAATCTAGCTACCAGGCAAAAAAATCTGAAGAGAAAGTTAATATAGTCCAATTAGTTGAAATTTTTGGAATTTAAAATAAAGTTTGCTAAAACCGCATGTTCATAGTTATCGATTTATTACACTAAAAGAAAAATGTATATTCGCATTGAAGACGCCCTGTCATCAGAATTCTAACATCAATGCTATGACAAATATCATCAATAAAACGAGAACAGACATCAATCTGATGACAAATGTCATCATAAAATTTTGACATAGTTTAAGTGTCATCTATGATGCTGTGACTTGAATCACCACAATACGATGCGATTTATTAAAGTGTACAATATGTGTAAAAGATAAAAGTAAACAATGTTATAAAGTTTGTAATTTATATTTGAATTAAAATTTTTATGTTTTATTTTTGTGTTTAAATGCATTTTTAAAGTGTTGCATTTATAAAAAGTTAAAAAACTTTATGGATATCCACTCATCATCATTACTAGGATAGAGATAGTAATAAAATCTACAAGTCTTTTCAAAAATTAAGCCAGCACAGCACACACGCACAGACAAAATATTAAGCTAAACGAGTGCATGACACCATTTCATCATATGTGTGTCGCATCAATTATGGTTTTGTTGACTTTATGCTGCCGATGTCTGAGATGGTGACCTGGCTGAAATGGTAGAGGTGTCAGCTTAAAGCTTGACATCGTAATGATGAAAAGTGTCATGGGTTCGAAATGAAGACACTTGACATATCACTGATGTCAAATTACATCAGTGTTATGACAGGTTTTCTATCAGTGTAAATGAATTTAAATATTTCTGAAGGACTTAAATTGCATTGAAAGTTATTATTTCGCCTTAACTCAAATTCAAACTAGTAAGAGTGGAATATTTAGAATATCTAATCAGACTAGCTGAATGTGTTAGTACTACTGATTCCGACTCTACTCTATGATTAAACAATAATTTCGAAAAGGGCACATCTCTTAAGAGTTGTGACATTTTTCTGTACATGCCATTACGACAACAGTAAAACGAATGCCAGGAATGATCCATTTTCAAGCATAGTGGAGCAGGGAAGCATTTAGAACTCACTGATGTAAAAAAAACGTATTTGTACTATCGTTTAATGAATTAATAATATACAGTAAAAAAAACTTCGACATGAAAACCAGGGGTTGGATTTTTCACCTCTCCGAGTATCATAGAAAAAAATTTTTTGATACCTCTCATGGTCTCTATTTTATAGGCCTCTAAATTTGGGCATCTCGGCCATTTTTGAGAAAAGTTCGTCATATTAAAAAATGTATAACTTTAGAACGCGTCATCGGATATAAATAAATTTAATGTCCTGATGTACTGATTAAAAAGCACATAGTTTTCTGCTATAAGTGCCTCTAAAATGCTAAAGAGTTCTTTACCCTTATATAATCTGATAAATAATATTTTAATTTTCATTCCTTTTTTCAGAATGTAGCCAATTGACACATCTTAATTGTGTACAATTTTCAAGATGAATTGAAAACAGATTAAAAAATTTCTTTCGGGCAATAATTCATTTCACAATTTTGAGTTAGTCTCCAATTTTTTTGGTACTGTTTTTTTTTTTGTGTTTTTTTTACTATGACGATTTACACAACAATTTTTGGCGATTCTTTATTTTGCTTTTTCGACCGATTTGACTTGGGCGATTATTTGTACGGCCGTGAAATTATTTATTGCTGGTGAATTAAATGCACTTTTAACTCATTTCTCAAACATTTCAAACAAATTGATTTTTCGCAAATTTACCGATTTTTTCGGAGTAACGTCGATTTTTTGCGAGTTTTCTATTTCCCTATTGAAAAGAAAAGTTGCAATACTAATTACAATACTTTTCTTGCTTTTGCGAGTGTATATTACAGATCCAGCTTGAACGTTTTTTTTTAGTAACTTCAATTTAATTTCTTTCCGAGTTTTTGTTTTATATAGTGCAGCTATTAATTTCTGATAAATATGGATATGAATTAGGGCATTTTAGAACATAGTAGAAATCATTTCGAACTAAGCGCCTTGGAGGTGAATAAGTTATATATTTGACAGATTCCTAAAAAGGCGAATATATATTTTTATTGCGTGTTGTTAGCCTTATTGTGTAAATTGCTATTTTATGCTTAAAAATATTTACAGTGACAGGTGAAGTATACTTTAGACAATATATTAAAAGTTAGGCTTTGTGAACTTTCTTTCAGTCGCAAAGTAGCTCTGGTACGAATAAAAAAAATCTAAATTATTGTAATTTTTGTGTGGAAATTTATCTGCCTGGCTCACGATGTCGACAAGTCGAGTTCATTCTCATATTGATATTGAAAACAAAAAGAAATTTAATTTTTTTCTCGATCACACATGCGAACGTAGTTGGAATCAACCTCGTGTTTTTGTTTATCCTCCAAAACCTTCGATGCGCTCCGTCACAAAAATCCGATAATTCAAACATTGTGTGCACTCCTCCGGACTACAAAAGACTTTGCTGAAGTTTTTCAATTTCTTTTTTTGAGATTTTATAAATAGCAATATTACCATTAAAGGAGATGTTGTCCGTTACTAGTATTTCAACCTGATATTTATTGTAACTTCCAAATTTATTCATTCATGTATATTCCCTCTCTACAAAATACAAATACAAAATATGAAGTATATAAAAGGTATATAAGACGTATTTCAAGCCAAGACTATAGTTACCTATTTGATTTTATTTATGCAAAACTTATTTGAACTAAAGTTTCAATGTGTCGATCTAATAAACCACAAAGAATTTCAATGTTGCACAGTGGAGTGAAATAAATTTAGAAGTGGTAACAAATATGTAACTCAGTCGTTTTCGATGTAATAAATTTTGATTAACAGTAGAGGAGTTATTATACTACAAGATACGTTTATTTGGCACATGATAGCTCATTTTAATATAAAAGATAAAAAGGGCTTATGAGCTCTCTTGTATTAAAACAACCTACCTTAAAACACAATAAATACTATTAAGTGATTCATGCGAATGGGCTGATTAGTTTAAAAGTTCATTATTGTTAATTCTCACCACAGTGCATTGCAACTACACTTTATTACGCACACCTTAATTCAATTTAAGTCAATATGATGGTAGAAAAGAACATGAAGCAGCAAATATTTAAATTAAAAAAAGGAACAAAATGTAAATAAAAATATAATAGAGACAATGATTGTATTTCCTTTTTTACTTATTGCCGCACAATCTAGAGCTTATTTAATTCAATCGCTCTTAAAGAATAATATTTATGTTGTTAGCATTTTTCTATCATCTTCCTATTTTTTATTTAAATCAAATTTAACATTTCAAGGTTAAGATATTTTCTTTAAATTATTCAAGTTTAATTTAAGGTTTGGAAAAATTCATAAGATTTTAAAGCAGTTTTATTGAAACTAAAAACACATGTTAAAGACATTTTTATATGTGTATGGGACTATAAGTTTATCAAAAAATTTCGGTTATAAAAACAAATATTTGAGTCAATTTTATTCAAGTGATTTTACATACCGACGTAGTTGCGTAAAAAGGGCCAATCTGCTGTATAAAATGGTGAGAGATTGGCCCTTTTTACGCAACTACATCGATATGTATATTAAAGCTAAGTGTTCATGTTTTTATGTAGCGAAAAAGTTTTTAGATCAGGCTAGTTAAAACATTATTTAAAAATATATAAAACATTTTAGAAAAATTTTGTACAAAAGGATAGTTTTTAACACGGTTGGAGCTAAAATAAAATTATATATTTGGCAGAAACCTATACCTCTCCATCAGATTTTATGTATTCGCTATGCTTTTCAATCTTTTACAGTGGTGCATATTTGTGCTTAAACATCAATTGTTATACCCACCAATTGCAAAAATAATGAAAACATTGGAAGGCATAGAGATATGGTGGTCTCCAAAAAATGCCATGATCTTTCAATCCCATCTGTCTTAAAATTTTCCTAAAAGTTGTTACATATTTCAAAATACTTTTTGTGCCATAAAAAAATATATTTTATTTCAATATAAATTAAATTAACGACACAATCCAACATATATTTTTTTATTTTTATTTCTCAACCATTATTGTCTTTTATAAACTATGGAGTTTTCGGTTATTTTTTGCTACAAAATAACTTTTTCCGTCTTTTGACTTTATTCAGACCTTCTGCAATTTATAATCAAATTTAGAGTTTTTTTTTGTTGTGATTTCAACAATGTTTCAGGATTTTTGTCTTTTTTTCCGATTCTTTTAAATATTTTTATAAAACGATTTTTGGCCAATAGGGACTCGATTTGTTCCGAATTTTGATCTCAATTTAATTATGTGCGTTTCTTATACGATTTGTTTCTGTTTTGCAAAATTTTTAAATTTATTTTGCGAAAAAATTAATGACCTGCAAATATAAAATATTATCTCTCTTTAAATCGTTTATTGTTTAAGATTTAAAAACAAACATTTTAAGCCTTTTGATGACAATATTTATTTATATTATTCAAACAAATTGCTGCTTTTATAAAATCTCTTCTTAAACAAACTAAATAAGTTAATTATAAGCTATTGTAGTAAAAAGACAACATGATTGCCAACAAAAAGATAAAAACTTACCTGTTGCCTGTAATTTCCAAATGAAGTCCAAACGATACGTTGCCTCAGTTTGATGGCTGTGAAAAATCAATGCAACCATGAAAGCAAAAAGGAAAATTAAATCAATTATATAACGCAATAGTGCTTCTTCATTGCTAATGCATTCAATAAGGAATGTATAAAGTGCCAACGTCGTCATCAACATCATCCATATGAACGCCCCCATAGAATAATGGTTAGATTTACAAAGTTGTATGAAGAACACATACGCATTCACAGAAGAGCCATACAAAGTTTAATTGTTACAGTTGTTGTGGTATGCCATACGTTGTTGCATTAGCATAAAACACGAAAGGCACAGGAAACCCAATCATCATTTGTAGAAATAGAATAAGAAAATAAAAACAAGTAAAAGTATTAATACATTTTTACAAAGAAAGCATATTGTTGTTATATTAAATTTTAACAAGAAATTTAAATTACATCATTGCATTGCAATGTTGCAGAGAATTAAGGGAGACGTGATAGCTAACTTTATTATAGGGCTAGTTTGTCTTCCGAAGGTCTAACATTTTTAAATGAATATTTTAAGTTTAGTTGCAGAAACCAGGAACTGTTCTATTTTCATTCGGATTTTCTTAATATTATCGCTATTTTTGTTCGGGTAAGTCCGATTTTTATAGAAGCTTGGTAAAATACATCAGAATTTACTAAAAATCCAATTAGAATTTTTTTAGATAGGGCTTTTTGAGTTTTATTTAACGATATGTAGGTATAATTTTCATATCAATTTCTTCTTCTTTCCCTTCTCCCTTACACTTCTTCGCACCCTTCACTTGCTAACAGAAAGATTAGAGTCTTCTTCCGGGACTTAATAGGTTGGTGCTTTATTACGCTTTTTTTTAACTCGAAAGTAGGCTTTTTAGAGCATTTTTTTTTAATTTTATTGTGCGTTTTTCTCGAAAAAAGTTAGCATCACTGGCTCTTTAATTCTGGAGATATCGTTAACGAAAAATTCATATAAAAGCGCTTTATTTTGAAAACTGTAAAATATCGTATAGTTTTTTTTTAACTACTCCGAATACCGCAAATTTTATCTAAATTGGTTCGAGAAATATCGTAGTCAAAGCTGTTGAAATTTTTATTTTTTATTTTTTAATTACTCCAAAAGTCTTTGGATTTTCCAGAGCTTTCAGCTTGAAAGTAGCGAGAAGTTCCAGGGATGGCCTGCAAGGTCAACCGTATCCAATTTTTATTTTTGTTTTTTTTTTCTTTTCCTTCATACAAAGTTTGTGAACGTACAGTCTTTAAAGGGTGTAAATTAGTTGACGCTCTATTTCATGGGGATGACGTTGAGTTCTTGTTTTGAAATTTCAAAAATAAAGTTCTAATTAAAAGCTATGAGATGTCAGAAAGTTTCAGGTATTTGTTGTATACGAGAAAAAAGTTATTGCTATTTAAAAATGAAAGAGATACAATTGTATCTTATAAGTTCGACGAGGTTTAAGATCTTCAATCTCTGATATTACTAAGCGAAACTGAGATAACTGTTACAATTTAATGACATAAATTTAAATTGCTTTTCATGTTTTTGTTAAAATTTCATGATACTTTTGGCATACAATATTTTATAGTTATGGTAATGCTATCATAATATTATTATTCATGGTTTATTATTATATACACTGAAAGAATTTTTTTCATAAATTCTGTAAATTTTGACATTAATAAAAAAAAATTTTTTTTCATTAAAACTCAACCAACGTCACGCCTAGTTAAATTAAAGAAACAAGTTTCGTTAAAATTATTTTAATGAAAATTTCATTATATATGTATATGAAATAATTTCATTGCGTAGTAAATGTAATAATTTTCATTGAAATTATTACATTCACTACGCTAATGGGCATATTTCATTATATCAGTGAAATTAGTTCATTGTTTTAATGAAACTTTTTCATAATTTTAATTAAATTATTTCATTATTTTAATGAAACTCTGTCATTATTTTAATGATATTCTGTAATTATTTTAATAATATTCTGTCATTATTTTAATGAAATTATTTTATTGTTTCTATGAAATTACTACATTACTTAGTAGACTCATTAAATTATCTTTGTTATCTTAATGTATTGACAATTTCATGGTTAAAATACGTACACAGACGCCAATGCACATCAGAAAAATTTTTAATCTTAATAGCTGCTTACAGTAACGAGCTCAGACTGTTGAATCGCGTCGTTTGCTTTATAGGCAACGTCTTAACTACATAGTTCAGCCAACAGCACTGTCAAAACTATGTTTCTATGAGTGTATAATAATAAGAAAGAGTACAACAACAACAACAACAAACATATAAAACTATTTTTGTTGTTCGTTTTTGGCTGCCAACTGTTGAAATAAATAAAAGTATGATTAAACAACTATGTACGTGATTTAATTATTTCATAGACCAAATGAAAGTTTTCATCAAATCAATGAAATACATTTCATTGAAATTATGACATTCTAGAACATACAATTTAAATTTTTGAAAAATTTTTTATAATAAATATATTAAGAATTTTTAGTATCAATTAAAGTTTTTTGTCCAAACTTAAAGATTTTCTATAAAACGGCAACTGTTGATGTCATAGATCCAATGAAATTTTCTAACGAAACTATGAAAGTTAATTAAGCGATTCCAATGAAATTCTTTACAACATTCCTGAAATTTAATTAGAATTGTGAAATATTTCCTTAGATATGTGAAAACAGTCCAACGAAATTGTTTCATTGGATTTGTGAAGCGAAATTCTTTCAGTGTAAGACCACAAGATGATTTAAAATGCATCAGTATTGTGATTATGTACGATAATAATATGGTTTCATTAAAAGTCATATAATTCAGCACACATATTGTTGTTTCGTTTAAGAGTCTTTAAGAGGTATTGGCACGTCTTATGTAATTTTTTTTTGATACATTAACAGTTTACGTATGATAAATATTTATGAAATTACAATGCGGTAGTGAATTTTTATGTTATCATGTATTATATATAACTGCCAAAAATAACATCTTAAAGAAAAGAAATTACTTTTTCATTTCAATCAGATGGCTCATTTCAATATAAGTATATTGAACTTTATGTTACAACCATCCATAGCAATTCTACTTAAGAAACGTACCCACCCGTGTAATTTATAATATATGTTTCAATCTCCGGTTATGCATAAACCAACTTCTTTAAAACATGAATTTTTAATAACCAGCTAAAATAAACATGTTTCCTCTTTTTAAGCATTTCTTTTGCAATAAAAAATTTATGATTCATTTAACATGTTCTTACTTTGGGTTGGAAAATGTCAGTGAAAATAAAATTAACTTAATATACAATAAGTATTGCTATAAATAAAGCATGTGCTTGTTAGTACAAAGAAAAAATAAACAACTTACTCTAACATTAAATGTATTTCCTCTTGTATAAGAAAATAAATTGAAAATCCAATGTAATAAGCTGAGGCCATCAACAATAAAATTGACTTTAGCAAGATGCGTAGAACTTGATAAGTGGCACAGGTCATCATGGAGAGTAATGTCAGCAGCAGGAAGGTCTAAGGACAACGTTGGGATTAAATAAATAGAAATATTCACTCACTGTGTGTATGATAAGTACAGGTAACGAGTAACTGGAATACTCACATTAATGGCTAGATAATAATCACAGTCAAAATATTTGAACTCTGTTTCATCGGTGGGTGGTGTCACTGTTGTTGCTGCTGTCTGAATTGTATCCTCTTTATTAATATCATCCAATAACAATGTTGTATTAATGATTTTACTTATAATAATGCTATTGTTCCTATTATTGTTCATATTTTGTATGTCGCTGTACATTGTGCTGATATCTTCAGTCTTCATCAGACTTGTGGGTATAATTGTAAAGTTTAATATGACTTCTTGAAACTGCAATATAATTAGAATACATATTAATTAGTTGTTATTGCATAATGTAGAATATGAAAAACAAAAGCAAATAAAATGGAAAATTTTGCTGTTGATGAAAAGTCATAGACTGGATCTCAAGAGCTTGCAAAAATAGATTTAGAAAAAAAAAGTAATTTTTTTTTCATTTGGTGTGGCTAGGTTTTGCATCAAGCCCACCCGAACTGCCGACAATGACAGTGGCATTGGTAGAATCACACAAATAAAATGTTTCTAACTCAATATAAAATAGTTCGAATTCCTTAAATTTATATATTTACAACCGATTTGTTTCTAATTGAATTTTGAAAGTTGCACCAACTATCATAGATTTCTTATTAAAAAAGAAGTTATTTTACAATAATAAATAATTGCTAATGCGAACCGTTTAGTCGGTTAGGTGTATCAATAATAATAAAATTAAAAACTAGTTAGTTGCAACAGCCGATTAAAAGTAAAATAAATTTAGAAAGACAATTTTTTTAGTTGAACATACCAACAATTGCTACTAAAATCAAGTTCGTATTATTTTATTCGGTTGTGCTCATCATATTTGTTACTTAGTCATTACAAAAGCATACGATCGGTTGATCTAATCAATTTAAGAATTGTCAGAATCATATTTTTATTACAATTATGCTCTTATGGTAATAAACATGGATTGTTTTTTGGATTCATAGAAAATTGATACCGTGAGTTGAAATATAGCTTATTCAACTAATATTTTATCGGCCTACCCATTTTCCAACCAATCTTTTTTCTGGGTGTAGCTTAAAGTGGTTCGGCCTTCATGCAAAATAAAAAAATTGAGCCAGATCAAAGATTAGTTTAAAAAAATTCCAGAAATATTTTTTTCTAATTTTTTGCTACGCCCCTGGATACTGCCCTTTTAGTTATTTATGATCCAATAATAACATATTGCATATCGTTATTCATGGCTTGACTATGACTTCATTACTGCCTATAGTGACTTTGTAATCCGACATAAACTTCTTGGCGCCCCTTATGCTATCTCGAATCCTCCCCCGCTTATAGCCACTTTTTTTGCACAAGGTAAGAAAGCCCTTCTAAAGGTTAGTATATCTACTTTTTAAATTACCCACTTTTATGACACGCCCCAGTAGTAAGTTCCTTTTTTATTTTCACATATATATTGCATTTAAGAAAGGCCGATCAATATAGAAAAGAAAAAAAATTTGAACCAGCCACTCCTTAAAATGAAAGCTATATCAACAACATTTCTAGAAGTGGAAAAAAAATTTTTTTGCCATGCTCCAAAATACACCACTTTGCTGCTTTTTTTTAGTATACGGAAAGCGATATAATATATATGAGTAAAGGAAACATTAACTTAATTCTGGGGCGGGGCATAAAAGTGAGTAGATTAAAAGGTAGCTGTACAAAGTCTTAGAAGGGCTTTCTTGTCACGTGCAAAAAAGTGGACATGAGAGGGGAAGGATCTGAGATGTCATAAGTGGTGCCTAGAATTCGATGTCAGAGTAAAAAGTCATCAGAGCCAAAAATTAAGTGACAGATAAGCTATAAAGAACAATATGAGACATGATAAAGTCGGACTTTAAATGGCGGCGCTATATGTAAAACACAAATAGTGCTATATTTTTGGACGTGAAAAACTTTTTTTTTACAGCCGTAGAAACGTCATTGATGTACCCTTCGTTCTACGATGGAATTTTTTATTTTATTTTATTTGACGTGGTTTAATGTAGTTTGTATTTGAAAAAGAAAACGGGACTTAAAAAAATGTAGCTATAGTCAAGCCATGAACAACAATATGCATTATATTATGATCAGACTACAAATAACGACGCAGCGTACAAAAAATTAAGAGGTTGGCATCCAGGGGTGTGGCAAAAAATTAAAAATATATATTTAAAATTGTTTCCAACTATTCTTTAATCCTGTGGGGAGAATTGTATCCCCCAGTGTAACTGTTACCCGCGACTTTGTCCGCGCTTTCCAGATATAGAGTAATTAATCTTATGTTAGGAGTGCCCTTCTTCATAGTCCTAGTCTTCCAACCTTATTTCTGCCTGCGCACATCAGTTTCAACGTAACACACGCCAAATTTGGCTACCGAAAAGGGTAACTTTATTCCGCCCACCACCCACCTCATATCACGCCAATTTTCTGCTTGACTACGTACATTCTCTTCAAAGTAACATACAGGTCGCTAGATATGGGATAACTAAAACTTTGTTTGTTTGAGGGGAACCTTTCTTCCCGCTCCTACCACAGCAGTTTTCCGCCTGATTACTCACATTATTTTGAGAGTAGTCTAGAGCTGATTTGAGGATTCTAACTATTACAGCTCTCCAGATATAGGATAACTAAACGTTTTTTGTATGAGGGTATCCTTCTCCGCGATCCTATACCGCCAATTTTCTGCTTGACCAAGCATATTACTTTGAAAGTATTCTATACCAAATTTAAGGACTATAATTATTGCACCTCATGATATATAGGATAACTAAGATGTTTTTTGTATGGGGGATACCATTCTCGCCACTGCTTTCGCACCTGTTTTTTACTTGCCAAGGTTTCAAATAATAGAGAGTACAACTAGCACCGACAAACCTGCTGCTATCGCTGCTGATTGTCATCTAATGCTGGATGTAGCCTGTGTGCTTTAATCGAATTAAAATTTCAGCTGCAGGCATTTTTGAGGTCTATTCTTTTGAAATATTGAAAATAAAAAGTTTTAATTGTGAAAAATTTTTGAGAAAAACATCGAATAATTAAGCTCCAGCTTTGTCAAATTGTGCATTTTTCACTCTTATTTCAAAGTCTTGAATTTCATTTCTTTTCAAGACTACATGATTGATATAACTAAAAAAAATTTTTTAAAATAATAAATATATTTTTTTTAAATTTTGGCTATGCTATAACCAAAAGTATTGACGAAATAGAGAACACAATAGAGGCCAACATTTTGAAATTCAACGCAAAATATATTTGATAATATTAAAGATATTTTACATTTTTTTTGTCTCCTTATAAATTTTACACCAATTCATTAAAATGGGATAATATTTGCAAAACTTATGAGGCCGACAAGGTTTTTCATGGTCGTGGTAGTCAACTAGGGTATTCACTCGAATAATGTTTGCTCGACTAATCGAATAATTAAAGTCAAATAATGGTCGATCAAACAAAAAAATTAAATTTCGAGTAAAAATTTATTCGAGTAATTTAGGTCGATTAATCGAATAACTCGATTGAAAAATTTTATGTAAATTTTCTTTTTTTTAATGGTTTTTTATAGATTTCTTATTAAAAAGTGAAAAAAATTTTTAATTTATATGAAATTTGCCATTCAATTCGAACGTTATTTCATACTAATAGTCCGCATGATCAAAAAATTAAGTAAATAATGTAGTAACAATAATAGTGAGAAAGCAACCCACATCAAATGTCTTTTAAAAAAATTCGGAAATATAAACATCAAACAAAAATTATTTGAAATAAAGAAGATATTTCGAGAGCAATTAGTTAACTAGATGTTTCGTAAAATATCGAATGTAATGTTCGGAAATATAAAAGCCTTAAGGTACGGTCACACTTAGCAAATATTTGTCGAAAAAAACGTAACCCACAGAAACGTTAAAATTGTATTTCCTTTAATTACAATATTTTTTTAAATATGGGTTCGCATTTATTAAAAATAATATAAAAATTTTGTGATATAAAAAACAAGTTAAATCAAACTAACTCTTACGTTTTTTTGGACAAATATTTCCAAAGTGTAACCGTATTTATATTTATGACAACAATAATGTTATGCCAATTCTGCATTGCATACAGGACAGGTCGGAATGGTATTAAATATTTCCTGGCGGAAAATTTACTCAAAGCGCGACATTTGAATAGTGAAAAAAAACTATTTTAAAGGACCAGTTTATGATCTAATTTATATAGAAATGTTGTGTTTTCTTTTGTTTTTATTATTAAAATGTATAAAACGCGAAAAAACTTGTTTTGTTTTAATTTTGTCTACAAAAATTTACAAAGAACCGATTAAATTCAAACATTTTCCGATTAACTTGAATAATTTTTAGCACTAAAGCTTACTCGAATAACTCGAAAGAAATAAAAGTATTACTCGATTGTTCAAGTAACTTAAAAAACTCAATTTCGATTAATTGATTAATCGAACAACTGAAAAGTCAATTAAACTGAATACCCTATAGTCAACTTAAAGCTTAGGTCGTACTCTACGATTTTTATATTCATCGTTTTGTAATCGGATCGCATGTTTCAAAGATAAAGATTTATTACCAGGCAAACCGAATATATGCAATTGTATGTTTTTTCTTGTGCGATATATGTAGGCACAAAAAGATATTTATACGTTTTAGAACGTTTTAAGAATTTTGGCATCGCTTTGTTAGTGCATATTTTTGCATATTTTACCATTTCCATCCTATTTTTGCATATTTCAGACTTAGACGCATATTCTGGGCACTTTTCTAATTTGTATGTCCCATTTTGTTGTGTTTCCTGCATATTTTGGATTTTTTTAATGTTGATATGAATATTTAAAAAATGCCAAAAAATCAGTTTTGTGATCGAAAAATTTTAACATTTTTTCATATTCAGATTTTTTCCCGACTTTAAATTTACTTCTATGTATTTTTCTTCATTTTCTTGAAAATGTTCCTCATCAATTGATTTATTCCCAGTTTATTCATGTACTTTTGAAAAGGAAATAATATCAATAAAAATGCAAATAAAGTCGATGGAAATGGTACAGCAGAGTAAAGGAGGTTTGTATAGCCGGCTTTTGGGCGGTCTGAAGGGTTTTCTTTTTCTTTAGGTTTTTTGAGTAGGCACAAAATCTTTACTCTGCGAAACCACTACTATTTCGTTTTTGAAGTTGAAATAATATCCATAAACGTTATTTTCGTGGATATTGCTACATGCCTCCAATATATGGTCAACTTTGCGCGAAATTATCGTAAACAACATTTTGTAAAAACCACATTTTTTATTGAAATCAACGTTCTCAATTTTGAGGATTTGTCCCCAAATAGGGAATTTTCTTGGGATTGGGATAAATGTTTTGTGAAAGTCACCAAGGGATTTTTTTTTTTGGCGAAAAACACTTTTTTTCGCTGGGGATTTTTGCTGATTTGAAATCTATTTCTTCTGTACCAAAATCACATCAAGATACCAGCCAACCAACAACTATGGTCTGGAGGCATAGTGAATCAGTAAAACAAAAAAATAGCTCCGAATCGATTCATACAAAAACACTCTAAAAACAGTTCAGTTTTCTTCTCAAACAACAAGCAACATGTACAACAAAGTTGCATTAACTGCCTTCTGATGATAGCCTTCTGGAAGGCCTCTACACTCTTTTCTACGAGATTCGATACACATTTATTCTCCCTTTTTTTGGAAGGGGTACCCAATTTTAAGATTTTTCGTTTTGTTTAATAAAAAATATGTACTTCATAGCAAACATTCTCGTATTCTTTTTTTGCAAATAATTTGTATATAAGACTGACATTTACGTACAAGAGGCATCATACATGTTGCTATTATGTCGTTTATGTTACAGCTGCTACATCAATTGCAATTCCTTCTTCAGAAATACACGAATTTTAGCTTCAAATGTATAAAAAATTACTTTGAATGAAAAGATGGAGTTCAAAATAAAAAAATCACGATAATCAGAAATATATAAGCCGCTATAGAAATACTCAGATAAAAAATTTACCTCCATTTAATTTTTAACTGACCTTACCAGACAAGCCTTCTATGAGGCATGCCATGTATGACCAGCAAATAGTGTTGTTTAACAGTGCTTTCAATCAGGCCTGCTGAGTAATGGGTCGAGGAAGGCCTTGGTTCGCAATGGCATAGCGTGTAAAAAATATATGAATATGCAATGGGATTGAAAGTACTAGAGCCAACTAAATAAGACCTTATAAACGCCTCTTTACTCCTTCTATTTACTGCTGGGTATATGTAGAAATAAAATTGGTTTTAAAATATTCAATTGTTAAAAAAGACGACACTTGCTTATGTGCTTGTTGTATGAAAATTGCTAACAACAAAAACACAATACTGTATAATTAGACGATTACACAACACATACGATGTTAATAAGAGCTTGTGAATTGAACAAATGTAAATGCATTTAATTAAATAAAAAAAATTTCTTATATATTTCCTTTGAAATAATATGATTTTCTTTTGAATGTACTGTGGGGATTTTTAGGGATGAGAAACTAGCTATTTCGAAGGTTTTTGGGAACGAAAAACCGAAAATTGGGTACAAGGTATGAAATACAGTAAAAAGCCCTTCTCCTGAAAAATTTAATTTTTGTCGCCAACGATTTCGCACAAAGGGGTTGATATGTATATAATTCGTAGGTATAGAAATGAATATTATATAAATTATAAACGAAATGAAAAATTTTAAGAGCATTTTTTTTACCCTTCTTTCCAATTGCAACCCCTATGTTACGTTCAGAAAGCCAGTTTATATACCTATATGTCACACTTTCAATATTTATCAGCCTCTGTTTCGGCAGAGCACGTATGCATGTCCTCTCACACTTACACAAGGTAAAAAACTCACTGGCAATCTTATACACTTTCCACCTTTAACAAAAATCTTCTTATATCATTTATAAGTACGTATACGTAATATTATTGTTGCAAATAATATTAAGCATACGTTATGCGTTTCCAACATTTTTGCTGCCAAACAAAGAGTAACACCACACAGTATAAAGTAACAAAAATAAAAGTATTATATAAATTTAAAAACACGTTTAACCTGCCACTTTGATACACCTATTGAACTTATAATGCCCAAATTTTATGTTGTTTTCTCCAAAACAAGTAACTGGTATTTTCTTAAAACTTGATTAAGTATTTTGAAAGACATAAAAGAGTGAAACTGACAAGCATAGAAAGATTTCTTTAAGAAGTTACGAGCTTATAAAAATGAACAAATTTTCACTATCAACAGGCTGTTGAAAAAGGAGCAAACGAACAAACGTAGTAAAAAAAAACAATAAAGGATAAAAGAACATGTTTTTCACAAGTATATACAAAAGAAAAAAGATAAGATATATTGAAGTAATGACATATAATGGCAACTGGTTAACAAAGAACAGTATTAGAGAAACATGTTGTGTGTTTTAAACATATTTCGACATTTAAATAATGGCGCAATTTTATCAAAGTCGTTTATTTCAAAATCTGAAAAAGACAATGATTTACAGATTGCTTTTCCAGACGGCTTTACAATAATTGAAATATTAGGGAAATGGAAAGGAAACCAAATAGTTATTTAGAAATTTGAGATTATATGAGGCCTAAAGAAGACTTGTTCATTAAGGATTTTAAGCTAATAATATTATTACCGCTAGTAAAATATAAATTTTTACGATTTCCTCTTTTTTATGACTCTCTATTGATATTCGTATCAAAACGAAGTAAAATACCGATGATTTTAAATAATTATTTTAGGTCTAATAGTTAATTTTTTCTATATAATGGGTTCATATACATATATAATTTTCACTAGCTTGAGGCTAAAACTTCTAAGTATGTCCAACAGTGGCTTCATGGAGAAAACATATACGCCAAGCCACCCTTTAGCTTCTAATGAAAAAATCCCTGTGTCATTCTGAAAGCTGGCTACCCTTAAAAGCTATACACAGAGAAACTATATTCCATAGAATCAGATATAAAAAAGTCTTTAAATCCGACCGCTAGCCGTGCAGCCAGAAAACTATTACTAAGCCATGTACATTATTTTAAATTTTCAATGAAAGCTAATTTTACTTTAAAATTTAATTAGTATTCATGCATATTATGGCAGAGAAGATAATATCCATGGATATTATATTAGTTAAAAAGGAAATACCTACAAAATAAAGTGCTGGACAGAGAACAATGCCTTGTAAAATTGGAGGTAGTCTATTTAGTACTACACAGAAAGGAAAATTTTCATGCCAGCTATGACTTTCTTCATTGGATCAATGAATTTTGTCATTAGTAACGAGATCACGTAATATTTCATTGTACTAATGAAGAATGTTTCATACAAAGCAATTCATTGATTTCGTGAAACTCTTTCATTCAATAAATGAAAGAATTTCCCTATACATGTGAAATTAAGTCTTGTAATTGTTGCTAAGTGAACAAATTAATTGAAACTGTATACCAGAGTTTTATTTTATTATTTTGCCTCCAATTCTACCATATTGACTACCGCTCACAGTATCGAGGTCGGACTCTTCATTTTCATCATCAGATTTGTAGACAACGCCTTCACCAATTCAGCCAATAGCACAATAAAAACAGTGTGCATTTCACGCTTTTAACGTTTTTTTTTTCTATAAAAATGTTTACTATGAAAACTGTTTAATTGTATGTAAGAAACATTTTCATTGTATATATAAAACAATTTCATTGACTTTTAGGGAATTTAAAAAAAATCGAAAGGGTATTTTTTTATAATTTTTTATAGAAAAAAAATTTAAGAGCGTAGACTGCATTTAATTTCATATATATAATGATATTATTTCATTTATTGAATGAAAGAGTTTCACGAAATCTAGGAAAGTTTTGTTGAAACCTTATGAAACATTCTTCATTAATACAATGAAATCTTACGTTAGCTCGTAATTAATGACAAAATTCATCGATCCAATGAATAAATTCATAGCTGTCATGAAGTGGGTACCCCTGTGGCTCAGTGAAAGCGATGCTAGCCAGTCAGTCCAGAGGTCGTGGGTTCGATTCCCGCCATTGACCCTGGGTGTTTTCCGCAGACATGCTAATCGCTTCGCGGGTTGTATTTGTTTATAAAATAAATTTTTGTTTTCAGTGTAGCACATAACTCAAACGCCTTAAATTTTTGAAAGAGTATAACATTTAAGAAAGTTACAAAGCTCATAATATCTTTATTTTTTATTTCGAAGTGATCAACTTTGGGCTACTGCACCTCCATTGCTGCAAAGCTACGATGCTATCAATACACGGAATACAAAGCCTGCCTTCTTCTCTATATATGTTACAAGTTTCAGAAAAATCCGATTAGCAGTTTAGAAGTTTGAGATTTGTAACCATTTATTTTGTAAAAGTACCTGCTCAGTCCCAGTTGGTATTTTAAATTCTTTGATATAGGAAAGCCATACGGGAAAATTTTATCTAAAATATTGTTAATTATAAAACTAAGCAATGCTATACAACGTATTAGCTTTATCGGTTGCACTTTTGATTGCCTTACGTCTCTCGTATTCGGTTGTGAGTAAGAGTGTTCCTCTTTCTGCTCATAAATCAACAACATCGGTGATTTTTTGTCGATCTGTTGGCCAGTAGGTTAGCAGTTCACTTGAAATTACATTCAAATACGTTTTAGAAATTGTTTCAAAGAAATCACGACCGTTAGGGGTGATTAACCATGATCCCCAGAACGTATAGTCAACTTCTAGAAAACGTGGGCCTAGTGATGCTTTTTTTTAAAGAGAAGTAACACAATCAGGCACTTAATGCCTACCAGTTAATCAATTAATGTGTTACCTTCTTTGGGAAAGGGATAGTGTAGAGAGAACAGGTGGCGAAGTGGCAAAGAGACAGAAAGCTTAATTAATTTAAAACTCTGCTATTGCGCGTTTTTTTTTTGTGGAGCAGTGTTGCAAGCCCCTCTGGTATTAAGTAGACGCATTGAGTTGTTTAAGCTGTGTAGCCATTTTATTAGTTCTTTTACTTCGCCGACGGTTCAGCTACAATACCGACGAAGGAGGGTGCTGTAATGTAAAGTGCATTAGGATGTGTTAGTATTAATCGCTGGCGGTACTGCCAAAGTGATCAGTCCTATGCCTTCATCACTTTAGCAGTCCAATAACAACCAGCAGTATAACATACCAAAGAATATGAGAAAAATGCCTGATGTTGTTGGCTTGCCTGAAACTAGTCTTGAACTCAAGACATCAGGGTTTATAGTCAGACGCGCTAACTACTCAGCCAACAGCACCCTGTATAGATTTACAGTAATGATTATCCGTAATCAGTATTTTTAAATCGATTAAAAAAAATTGCATTGACTGAAATATTTTACAGACACGGGTGTGCCGATTTGGAACCATCTGGCGACTTCCATTTAGAACAAAAAGTTCAAACACTAAACAATATCTTATTTAGATTTAGTTTACTTTTATACTAAATTTTATTACGATAAATTTTATCAATTAAGTTATGAATTTAGACGAACTGTATGGGCTTTATTCAAAGTAATTTAAACTTTATCGATAAAATGTATTTTTATTTTAAAAAAGAAGTCCTCCTGGTTTTTAAGGCTGGCAATGGTTGAAATACGAAGCGTTATTGAACATGATAAGAAAAACATGCGGAAGTTCCTAAAATTTAAATTAGACGTACCACACCATAACACCATAGCCATAACCGTGGTCATAACTATACTTACTACCGTCGATTAGTGGTGCCATAACCATAAACAGTTTTTGTCATCCATTGAACTACAAAATATTTTAGAAAATTGTATCTAAGAAAATAAGAAGAAGCACAAGTGAAAAATACAAATAAAAAAATATAGCGAATGTCTGAAATAAGAACAGAACAGGAAAACATACAATAAATTCGTTCAGCTGTTTATGGTTATTGCAGATTGATAAATCTATATTTTCTTAAAAATATATCGATATATATCGCCGATATTTTTAATTGCAATGCATCGATATACCGATTTATTTTTTAAAAAAATATCGACAGTATCAAATTCGATATTTTTTTAGCTTTCGTTTTGTTATACGTGCAGTTTTTAAAAAATTTCAACACAGTCTTCATTAAATAGAATAGTACTAACACAATCTTTGGTTTTAAATATAAAATTTTGTGTATTCAAGAAATTATTTATCTGTGGGTATAATTTTGTTGATGTACGTTCCATGGAATATTGGTGAAACAGTAAGGATGTTAGAAATTAACTCTTTTCGAAGTTGTGTGTATTTAGTCGAACTATATGGGTTTTATCCAAAGAAATTTATTATTCAGGCTTAAGTTCGTTCAATTTAATTTTTAAAATTAAATCATTTTTTATTGAGAAATAATTTTTCAAAGCATGTGGAAATTGAAAAGGGCAAATACCAATTTCTTGACTTTTGTAAAGGTCGAACTGAACATCTATGTTTTCGGGATTAACCACAATCCCATCGTCAGAGCTCTCTATACTCTAGGCTACTCAGCCCCCAAAGTCAAGCGGTAAATATCAGGCATTAAACCAATTGCATTAAAGCTCTATGTTTCCTGGCTTTAAGCTTATTTTATGGTGGCTTAGAAATTTACCATACTTGGCACTTATCCTAATCAGCAACCACACTTGTGTGCTTTTTGTTTATATTTCTAACTTAAGATTAAGAAAGCTCCTTTCTCTAGTTCTTTTCTGCTTACTTATTTATAAGAAACTCTTGGCGGCAAACTACCAACTTTGGTCGAGTGGTCTAAGCGGTAGAGAACTCTGAAAAGATTAGCGGGTGGTATCGAAACATGCCTCCGTGCTGTCAAAATTTTCTTTATCTACATGCTTCACATTTATCTCTGAACAAAAAATATAATTTAATTGAAAAATTAAATTAAAACCGAACTCAAGCCAAAATAATTAAATTCCTTGGGATATAATCCCATACAGTTCGACTAAAACTCATAACTTAATTGTTAAACAATAAAAGCACCTAGCAAAAGCATGTACATATTCAAAATAAACTGTACAAACAAACATTCACACACTAGCTCTTGTAATTATCAATGATAATTCATACTAGAATAGAGAAATAACAAGAAGCTTAATACAAGACATAAAGAAAAAAGAGAATGTCAATAGCTATCCAATGAAATACAGCTCTAAGAGTAACAGTATGAATTGATTAAAAATAGATAATATTCAACTCTTGGCTGCATACCACCGACTTTGGTCGCGTGGTCTAAGCGGTAGAGAACTCTGAAGAGATTAGCGGGAGCTATTGAAACATGTCAGTTCAACCCTCCGTGCAGTCAAAATTTTATTTATCTACATGCTGAACAAAAAACATAATTTAATTGAAAAATTAAATTAAAACCATACTCAAGCCAAAATAATTAAATTTCTTTGGATATAATCCCATACAGTGCGACTAAAACTGATAACTTAGAAGTACTTTTCGTGTTTTATTTTTAAACAATTTTAGGACTATGTATGAATAATCATGCTTGAAAATATATCGATATATATCGAAATATCGATATTTTTATTCGATATATATCGGTGGCGATCGATATTTAAAAATATATCGTAATCGATATATATCGATATATTTTGTGTTACTTGCCTAGCCGTACTACGATTATGGTTATTGCTATGGCGTTATGGCAAGTCACCAATAATATATTGAAGTGTTGTATATAAGTTTGGTTTGAATAACTTTTTTCTATGGTTATGATTTTGGCACGTCTAATTAAACCTTAACCTCTATACCAAAAAGATAATAACTGAGCAAATTAGCCACAAGGTGGCGTCTTGGCTCTCAATTGATTAGAGTAATAAAGATTTTCAACTTTGGTTGTTAATGTCTTCATTGGCAGTGAGGTCTAGGCGGAAAAGGATTATGATGATGAGATCGTGATTGATTTCGAAACATTATAATGTAAGTTCAACCTTCCGTACAGGCCAAATTTTTCTTTGTCTGTCAATTATTACTTGCTTTAGAATTTGTTTCTTAAAATAAAAATAATTTAATCGAAAAAGATTAAATTGCAAAACGAACTTAAGCCAAACTTTGGCTAAATTTTATTACTTAAAATTTGGCAAATTTTTATACTAAATTTTAATATTTTAAGTTTTTGCATAACTCCCCCACTGTGCGTTTCATATTTCAGGAATAAATAAAAAGTTTTATTAGAAATACACCCTTATTTCGGCGTTGGTATTACGGGAGAGTACTTGGCTAGCTAATCTGACTTTTAGGAGAGGATCTATAGGTTTATAAAGTGTTGTTTTTAGCGTAGTTTTTACAATTCATAGTCTTAAACTATATTTTCCATCCGATTTCAAATAGTGCACTCTTTCAAATACGAATCATACCAACCGTCTAAAGCTAACCGATTTATTGTTTAGTGCCTTGAAAAAAGTTAGTCGCGAAACTCTGTCATTTCATTATAAACGGCAGGTAAGTCTTCGCTAGGTAAAGAGCATGTTATATGACCCTTATTTATTCTAACATAAAACAAAACTGCTTTTGATATCATACTATTTTCAGAATTAAGTATAAGTCTTATAAGTTTGTATCAACAGTGTAAATTTGTATGCAATATTTTCGCTTCTATCATATAGAATACAGCACAGTATAGTCAAAGTTTTTCATTGTTCTATTTTTGCTGCGAGCAAATAATTTTTATATATAAAAATTAACTTTCCAAAGTTGCTAAAAGTTTCTTATGATAATATTCTTAGCTGTAGGGTATTTAAAATTCTATACTGAAACATATAAATCGTTAAGCGAAAAAAAAAAATTTATTGTACTTTTATGAATATGAAACTAAATTTAACAATTAAAAAGTTTAAAATTTTTATCTTGAAAACCAATATCCTTTTAAATTGTATTTTTGTTATTATAAAATATGTCAAATATATAAGACACTAAGCATTACAAAGTGTGCTTTAAATTGATTAAGATCATTATTTATACAAAAATGTTTTCCTTAAATAGTTGGTGTCTGCTTGTTGTCGCCATTTGAATTTAAACATTCCAGTTTAGAAATTTTCAAAGTAATTTAACAAAAATCTTTTCCTGATTGCTTACTAAAAGGCGTTGAAATATTTCCCCTGGGTCAATTAAAATTTTATGTAAATTTTATTGTTTTATGAGGAAGGGAAATTGTCTTGTGGGTGGTTGTTGTGGCTTTAAAAGAAAGACAAGATAACTTATGGGCTATTTAATAAAACAGCCTGTTCAAAGAATAGATCTTACTATTAATTTAACTTTTCTATTAAGGTTCAGACATACGCCTTAATTGCGCAATTTAGGAAATTTACGCAATTAAGGCATTAACTGAGCTGAATTTACCATATAAGCCTTCAATTAATAAATTGAGCAATTAGTACTTAATTGTTTCATAAATTGAGTAAAGTTCGAAATGCAACCCTATGTGACAAGTACGTTTACTGCGAAGTATGTCCAGTGAGAAGCAAAAATCGTATACAGTGGCAAGCTCATGGTGTAATAAGTATACAGATGGCAGTATAACGATAGATGATTATTTTTTGCTCTGGTAATTTTGTGCATAGACTACGTCAAACACGTGTATTTTTTTTTACAACAATTATCTAGTTTTTGTTTCATAGTTGTTTTCGTTGCCCTTATGCGGCCACCTGCGGCTAATTGAGTAAGCCTAATTTACTATGAGTGAACACTAAACTTAATTGCTCAATTGAAATTAAATTGTCTCAATTAAAAATCCATGTCTGAAGAGGATATTAATTTGACAACAAAAGTCTCTTATTAAACTCTTCTATCATTGAATATTAGAAATTTATTACTTTCGTGTATGAAAATAATAGTGAATTTGTAATTATAATAAAAAATTACTTCTTACCTCAAAAAGGATTTCCCTTCTTTAACATCGTTCTGTTCAATTAATTGCTTCTTATGATTTTTCTTTGTTGTACGCAACACTAACATAAGTGCAAATCTTAAAACCCCTCTAACCCAACATTCACAGCTTATTTTATACCATTTCCAATTCACTATACATAATTATACTACTACTACAGCTGCATAAATACTCCCAAAAGTCATATAATCGCATAGTTGACTGCTTCTAGTTTTATTACAAACACTTTCCCAGTTCCCTCACGTACACTAAACAGAAATTCCATTACACACAAAACAGAGGATGTGTGCAACAAACAGGAAATATTTTTGAGCGCAAAATGGCAAACAGAAATAAAATAATAAACAAAACATACATCATAAAAGTATGCAACACTTACCATTGATAGTCCTGTCGTGAGTGCAATCAATGCAACCGTTAAAAATGCGAAACATTGCGACAGCATGCGATTGCTGTGAATTTGTAATGAAAACTTTTTCATGCCATTCGGAAGCTAAAAGAAATGAAAAAAATAGAAAAAAAAAATTTAGAAAATGTTAATAAATAATAAATGAAAAAGTAATCGAATACTCAATTACAAAATGAATGAGATTTTGTTTTAATAAAACTGAATATTAAAATGAATTTTCGTGATGATAAAGATTAAAAGAGTTTCAAGATTAAAAGAATATTTAAGGATTATTGACAGTTTAACAGCAAAATATATTTTTTTGATTGTGTTTGTTTTGTTATAAAATATCAAAAATTAATATTTGAGACCTTTAAGCCCGCCCATATGTGTTTTTTCACCTAAAAATAGTATTTTGCCATCATGAAATTTGTATATAACATTAATTTTAATTTTGTAACGTGCTACTTTTTAAGTAAAATATTAAAGTTTTATTAAACTTCATTGAAATTGATTATAGCGGGATATTGGCTAGTTCATGTACGCATTTCATTGGGGCTAATGCTTTTGAAGCCATATTTTACAAAAACAAACGTAAAAATAAATTATTTTTCAATCGTTTTGCGTGCTTACTTAAATAAAAATAAACAGTAATTAGATTATTAGTAAAATAGGGCCAGACTGCCAGATTGGCTGTTTTTAATTTTTAATTACTAGAACTTTTGCTACGTAAAAAGGGCCAAACTGCACTATGTTTCCCTTTTTAACATTTTTCTTATATATAAGAATATTTAGATGATAATGCAGGTACTGAAATAGGCAGACAACTAAATTGCTCGAAGAACCCGACAAATTATATAGTCATAAGCGTTACTTGTTTGCCGTATGATCTATGTAAATCTTAGAAACATGATTCTAAACTGCAGATTGACCCTTTTTACGCAACTGCGTCGATATGAAGAGTGGTCTATTAAAATTCCAAAGTTGGAAAGGAAAGAATTCTGAAATATATATTTATGTGCGGGTGATATTGTTCATATCGACATACTCTTGTTAATGGAAAGCTATACAAAAAATTTATAAATGCCTTAAGAACTATAATATGAATAGTGACAACTTTCTTTAAGATGAGTAATTTTTAATTTATCTAATATTCTATTTATAGATTTTTTTTTTGTGTGGTTCACCTAAATGGACCCACCAGCACGAAAACGTGAAATAAACTCCAATATCCTGTACTATACAGTATGTTATAAATAAACTGTATGATTCTTGCTTCATTTTTAAACGACTTTATAAAAGGAAAAAATTATCAATTCGTTTTAATGCTATTTTTATTGTTTGCTTCCTTAAACTTTCCCAATTTATAGACCGATTTTAGTTTATATAAAAAGATATACCTTCGGTAAATTTTTCGCGTTTCGTATTTTTTGTTCGGATCCCAATTGTTCTGCTTTTCAGTGTGGTTTTTGCAAGAATTATTGAAATAATAGATAATTCTAAATTACTAATTCCATTTAGGCGGTGTGACCATTTTACACACATTTTTTTTTATAGCACAAAAATATAAAATTCTTTACGTAAAACAACGTTGCGGCTCACAAGGACATGAAGCTTTAAGTCCTTGAATTGCGGGTAGATACTGATAGAACACGATTTCTGTTCAGAATAGTCGCCAGAAAGCTGCGACGGGTGTGACCTTACAAATCTTAGTTTTAAAGAATTATGACTTTCAGTATAAATTCTTTAAAATTTTTACTATAAAGTACACAATAATTTTAGTATAGATATCTGTTAAAGTGTTTTTAGTTGTATTATATATTTTCTGTTTGACAATAAATTATTTTTTTTATAAAAAAACTATTTTTAAAATGAGACGGGTGTGACCGACAGGTGTGAGCTAGTACGAAAATTTAAAAATTTGAAGAAATAAATTTTTTTTATTGATTTCCCTAATATAAATAATATAAAGATAAGCTCATAAGAAAATTATAAGACATTAAATTATTTGCAGAATACTCTTAGCTGAATATTTTTTTTAATTTAATAAAAAGCAAAAAAGTATATTCTAGAGGGCTGCACGAATATATTCGAAAGTACTCATAAGTATGGTTGTGTGTATGAATGTGTGTTTTTTTTATTTATGTGTGTATATATGTATGTTTATATATATATTTGGTCGTGGCTATGTATGTACACACATATACATGCATGTGTACATAAGTATATACATAAGAACATACATGTATGCACACACGAATTTCTTACGAGTACATTCTACGAATACATTTGAGTACACTTTGCAGCATTCTAGTATATTCTTTTCAGAGATAACGTTTCTTATTGATAATGAGAAAGGGAATAAAAGAAAATCTGAAATAAATATTAAACATACAAAGAGGGAGAGCAAAATGTTTCTTACATGATAATTTAAAAGTTCCTCAAATTGATTAAAAAATATTAGATGGTGTATTTTTTTTTTTGTTTTCTACAATTGTTATTCTCTAAAAATCAATTGAGAGATTATTAATAAAAATAAGAACATTATATTTTCATTATATACGGCCGTCTTACGTGGAATTACTCAAATACATTTTTTAAAAAAATTAATATAAAAAATTTTTACAAAGTTTTTGTTTTTAGTAAATTTGGAAAAAATGAGTAATTCCAAAATAGTACATTTTGTTAAAAAAATTGGGTCAAAATATAAAGCCCATTTTCCATCCCTGTTTGCAAACCAAATATCAATTTTCTACCGCTTAAGTTAAAGGCCATAAACAAGTAGTGGAACTTTGAGTTCTAGCATAAAGAATAAGAATAAACAAAAACCGACATGCTTTTAAAAAAGGGAGGTCATAAAACTATGCACAATGTTTATAGTCTTTATGATAGCCCAAAAAAAGCTTAACAAATATATGATTCCTTAACAAATAAATGATTCCTTTCAACTTTCAACATACATATCAAACTTACTTTGACATTGAGATCATGACATGCTACCACCAAGGATATAACAAACATAATAGCCACAGCTAAACAGGAAATGCCTACAGTATAAAAATTGCTGAAAATACGAAAGGCATAAAACAATTATGACAAAAATTACAAAACAAATAAAAAACATGTACAACTTCAAAAATTTTTTATGATTTTGTAGCAGTTGATATATACCTTTGAAAGACGCAGAGGCGTATTACAGTGGTACCAATTAAAACTATAAAGCTACAGTTAAAATATACGCTCAGCATACGATCCGGTTCTGTAACATACTATTGAATAAATAAAAAAGGTGGCTTTAAGGACATATTATTGAAGGTGTCTTCTTTTAATTTGCAGCTTACCTTTCTTTCTAGTGAATTATCTTTAAAGGACAGTAGTATTGACTTGCAGTGTTCTGCTCTTAAATGATCAATGCTACGAGCGTCTATGGCTCTCATGAGATATTCATTAACTTCATCTTCGGGATCTTTTGTTGATTCACTGTTGTCACTGAAACCGAATCTAAATGGAAAAGTTATAAGGGAAATGTTTAAATTGAAGCGAATAACAACATTTCAAAAGAATTTAAAAGTAAAACTTACTAACGGGCGTATGCATAACTAAAGTTTAGCATGAAGTTAAATTAAGTGACCAAATTGAACTGGAGTCTAAAAGTCTGTGAATATGTAGTCGAGACTCATGACTATAAATAGCTTTGTTATACCGTGATTTCTCATTTTATAATAAATGGAAAAACTCAATAAGATCCAGTTCTACTTCGTCACTTAGGTGAACCTCTTGCAAAGTTTTCGTTAAGCATATGACCATAAATATTTACTTCCAAATTTATTTGCTTTTACTTCATTTAATTTGAAGAGTTTGCTCTTCACTTATTTAGTTTAACTGGCATATACTTTTTCAATTCACACTTACTTGGAACTATTTTTCTGCATGCTACCATGGCCCATCATACGCAATTCCTTCGATATATTACCATTTACCTGCAAACGGTTACGTGACTTTTTATGCTTCAAAATAGAAAAAATTATAAATAAGATATAAAATTTTTTAATATCTAAAAGTTGTCGTTGGCACTTACCGGCCTGTAGGTATCACCCGGCACAATTAGATATGTTTCGATTTGATGATCCTTTAAATATGAATTGCGTTCTGCACCTTTCCCTTCTTCTATCTCATAGTCACCATCCAAACACTTTAAGGTTTCTTTAGTGATATGAACACGACTAAAATGAAATTAATTAAAATAGCAAAGTTATTTACACAATCTTTGCCGCTTTGTAAAGGATGATTGCTTTAAAATAACAAGAACAATGAAATTAATAAATTTCATAGCACTTGTAATAATACTGAATTAATGTCAGTACATGTGGAAAGGACATGTCTCTCTCTAGCATCGTGGAAAAATTCATGCTACGAGGTTCACTGTCTGTTAATCAGTTTCAATATTTTTTATTCCATCTGATGAATTTCCATTGAGTTTTAAAACTTGCACCACATTTAAATTGGGCTTTTGGCGATGAAATGGCGAAGTAATGTGTACGTTAAAAAGAAAAGAGGAGTTAATTTCAGGGGTTGGCATACAAGTAAGTATTTTAATATCTAGTCTTTCAAAGTTCTAAAAAAGCTAAAAAAACTGGACATCAGGGGGAAGCTCTCCAAAGGCAAATAACCAATCATAAACAACCATTAACAACGAAACGCAATATATTACATAGCGTCTTTACGATCCATTGATTTTTCTTGACAAAAGTCAAAGTTGATTTGAAAAAATAGCACTAACATTTTTCTGATGTTTTTATGTATGAAGTTTGACTAATGTTAGAACAAAATTATATCTCGTGAAGACGGGGTGCTAGGATCGGAGTATTAATGTTAGCGCAGTATATAAAAACAAACAGGGATGAATCTTAGAGCGTGACAAAAAATTACAGTTTTACACCAGTATTCTAAACTTTGTGGCAAAATCTAAATTATAGCAAATGAATATTTTTATATTGTTCAGAATATAATAACTAGGGATGTAAATGATACAGATATATCGGCGATACTTCAGATTATCGGCAAATCATCGATATCGGCGATATTTTACTATCGATACGACGATACTTTTAAAATTTTTTAAGAGCTTTTTTGAACAAATAATTTATTTTTTTGTTAATTTTACCATGAATTCAAATTCAATTCGTTGTTTTTTAAATCTTATTCCTAGCAAAAAAAAATGCACTCCAAAAAGTTATGAAAATGTAGAATTTGCCATCCGAAATTTGCAAAATTAGATCATTTATAATGATTTTTACATATGGTTGTCATTGAAAGAGGTTTTCTCGATTACCAATCACCGAATCGGAAGTGATTAAAAAAAAACCTTTTTTGGAGGATCTATAGAGTAAAAACAAAAATTTTCGACATGAAAACAAGGGTTCGGATTTTTCACTCCCCCGATTTTAACGACAATCGATATATATCGTCTGCTACTGCGTGCGCGTAACACAGCGAAAAATTATTTCTGTAACTCATGGTTTCTATTTTATAGACCTCTAAACTTATGCATCTCGGCCATTTTAGAGAAAAGTTTGGCATATTGAAGATTGAATAACTTTAGAACGCGTCATCGGATATGAATAAATTTAATGTCAATAGAAAGGTTTCAGTCTCTTGTTACAGAAAGCTGATTACAAAGGACATAGCTTTCTGCTACAAGTGCTTCTAAAATGTCAAAGTATCTTTTATCCTTAAATATCCTGGAAAATGGTGTTTTAATTTTCTTTATTTTTTTTACAGGATACAGCCAACTGACATATCTTTATTGTGTATAATTTTCAAGATGGGATGAAAACAGACTGAAAAGGTACAGTTGTTTTTTATGTAATTCGATAATTTCAAATTGTATAAGAAATAACCCTGCGGAAAATTTGGTGACAAATGATTCAAAAGTAATCGTCCTATGACTTGAGAAAATGAGACTGGTACCAAAAAGAAGGAGTAGTGAGTGAATGGTGAAAAAAGACATATTGTGTAAATGGTCACATATTAGCCATTTTCAATCAATTTAGTTAATACTCCGGCTAGTATTGTAGTAAACGCCACTGAACAAATTCGATGCACCTGGATCTAAGGCCTATCACATACTATTTATATAATATTAATTGTCTCACTTCAATGAGACTGCCATGCCACTCAGGAGCCTGTTCCGTAACTATATTCAGATATTAACTCCAGCTTAACTGGTATTTATAACATTGAAACATAAGTTCCCCTGTGGTGGAGTAGGTAGTGTACTAGCCTGTCATGCCGGAGGTTGTCGCTTCGAATCCTATCAGAGACACCGCTTAAAAATAAAATACAATTTCTACTTGGATTTGTAACAATAAAAAAATAAATTAATCGACAATTATAGCTGAATTTTGGAATAATATTTATATATAATCTATATTATTCTACACCGATTAGGACTTCATAAGATAGTTCAGAGACAAGTTACAAGGTGCATATAAAGTATGAATTAACCCCATCCTTGGCCATCCCCATCTAAAAGTGGCTGGTCCGCTTCATAGGAAGTGTTAGAACTCGGACTGGTCCCTACCACCTGGGGACCGGTCACGTGACTTGCTTTGTGTCCGTTCCATTTACCGTAGGGAATGATCAAAACAACCATTTAATACATTAGGACTTTGTTGTGAAAAGTAGTATTGAAAATAATAATAATAACATTGAAGCGCGTCTTCAGATTTTAGTAATTTAAATATCATTTGAAAGGTTCAGGCACACTTTTTGTCAATCCAAGATAGGGACATCACAAATGAAAAAATATGTTGATCCTTATATATCCTGCAAAATGGTATTTATTTTGTCTTGTTTTTTTCCAGCATATAGCAAGCTAATATATCGCAATTGTGTAAAAAGTACAAATATAAATTTTAGGAAATACTAGAGCTACGGTTTTTCTAATTTTTATTGCTTACACATTTTTCATAGAAATTATCGAGTTATTATAAATAAACAACTGTAAATTTTGAATCTGTTTTCATCCAATCTTGAAAATTTTACACAATAAAGACATGTCAGTTGGCTACACTCAGTAAAAAAGTTGAAGCAAATTGAAATACCATTTTTCAAGATATTTAAGGATACGATATACTTTGGCATTTTAGAGGCACTTGATACTAAAACCAATGTCCATCTTAAATGGCATTCGTTAAAAGGAGACTGAAACCTTTCGAATAACATCATATTTATTCATATCCGATGACTTATGCTAAAGCTATTCAATATTCAATATGACGAACTTTTCTCAAAAACGGACGACATGCACAAGCTTAAAGGCCTATAAAATATAAATATTTTTCGCCATGTTACATTTTCGCAACTTCTTTTTTTACGAATTTTAACGCAAAACAGTGTTTTCATGTAAATTTAAGCGAATAAATATCAACATTTTAAGAATATTAGCTTATAAGTGTCCTTTAAAAAATTTATTTTTTAAAAAACATGGTGTGTATTTTTTAAAATTATAAATGAATTACAAATTTTTTTTATGACTTAAATAAATTTTTACTTGCTTTTCTTCTAATTATCTGCATATATTTTTTATAGATTCTTTGGAAGCCATGAAAATGTAGTTCGTTAAAAATGAATTCCAATTTTTTTTACTGAGTTAATATCAATTTTAGTCTCTTATAATAAAAAAAACTCTACTTGAGTTTTGCTAATTTTAACATGAATTCAATTTCAATATGCGTATCAGTATCGGAATCGGTATCGCCGATATTTCATTTTGAGTATCGCTATCGGTAGATTAACTCATCTTTCAAACAAAATAAACTAAATTTGGTGCTATGGTCCCACAGACACATAGATTCAAGAGGATATAGCTAGAAAAGAGACGATAACACTCCCTATCAAGTCAGCTTTCAAACGAAAATAAAACCAAAATCAGAATTGCTGCAGCGGTTTAGACTCTACGAGGGAATATACAGACACACAGATACACAAACATACAGATAAACACCCAGCAAACAACTTTTGCCGCTGTCGTTCCGAAATCAGTCAGAAAGTCTGCACAAGATGCCGAATTTGTATCCGATGTCAGTCAGAAAACGTACTGAAAATCATATAAGTGGTTGACAAGAAACCGGATCTCTTTGTCTGAGGATATTCTAAAAGCTATAGCGACAGGTCAAACAGAATTCTGTACGAACTCCGAAGAATTTTCTATGGAAATTTCAAAGGAATTTTCGACATGCCTTAAAAATATCGGAAAAATGGGTGACAAAACATCAGAAAATTTTCCGATTTATCTGATACCTTTTACGTCCTGTCGTATTAATATCAAAGAAAAGTCAAAGCTAAAATTGAAAATTTATCAGAAAGGTCGTTTAAAATTCTCCATGCCTTGTTGTGGTGCTTATGGCAGCTCATCAGAAAACATTTACCCATATTTTATAAGTTTAAAAACTCGAATATTTGTGTAGATATTCTCAAGAGATATATGAGAATTATAACGAAAATTAAAATCAGACAATGTGCAGAGGTGTCTGCTAAAAGTCGTAAGTCCTCTTTTACATATGAGACATTTCTTGCTGGACAAAAAATATATATAGGCGATGGGAAGAAAAGGTAGAGAGTGTAGTACATGACTATCTATACTGGACATTTTTCGCTTCTGTTTTCTACTTTTCTCAATACATACGCACATCAATCCACAATACTAACACAAAACACACACATAAAGTAAACAAATCGGAAATTTCTTGACGAAGTGTAAAAGCTTCAGGCAAGTTCAAAAGAGAATCGAAAAAATGTCTGGCAAGAAATGTCTCATATGTAAAAGGGGACTAAGACGTAGATCAGAAAATGTGCAGACTACCATGTTAAATGTCTTAAAAGAAATGAAATTGCTTTCGGACAATGTGTAGACTATTCTGATATTAATCGGATAATATTTCAGAAAATGTGCAGAAACATTGTACCAGAAAACTGCCTACTGCTCCGCCAAAAGTCTGAGGGAATCTTAGACATCTCGGCTGATTGTCTGGTAAAGCCTCAGATTTTTTCTGACGTTAGACATGTCGGCCAAAAATGTTTCCTGGACAGATACACACTACAAACTTATAGCACGCCTCTTTTATGGTTGGCAGTTAATAAAAATTTTCACTAGTTATGATTTTGTCCTTTGCTCGCAAAGCTTGGAGTACGTTCATTAGAAACGTAATTGTCATATCTTTAATTCTAGAGACTGTAATACATAATTATTATAAATATAATAATTATAAATATAATAAAATAAATATTTCCATTAATTCAATTCACTTTTTCATTGGTTCTCCTTTTTTAAATAAAAAAAAAACAAAAACAAAATCGTCTTGTTTTATTTTCTTGATTCTTAACAAGGACAAATTATTTAGTTGTATAAAGCGTTTATGAAAAATAAAATAAAAGTCTCTCGGCATTATTTATAAAAAATATTTTATGTTTATTAAGAGCTTATTTGACAACTTTCTATACAACAGCTGTCAAATAAACCTTTAATAAACATAATATATTTTTTACAAAAAGGCAGTATGTGTTGTTATTTAATTAATCATTCGATGAATATATTTATACAGTTAACACTATAATACAAAGAAACAAATGTAATTTGTTTAAACACTTCTTATCGTATAATATTAATAAACGTTAAACGTGTATTATCAACGTCGTAAAATTTTCCTACGTATGTAATAAATAAAATATGTTATTGGCTTGCCAGTACGTGACCAAATACATGGAGAAAACAAATTAGAATATTTTTATAGTGGCCACTTATATTATAAAAAGATAAAGTAAAAATTTTGCATATCAGTGGAAAGGAAATTGTTTGTTTTTGCAAAAAACTTTTAACAAGATACATAAATACTTGCATAAGACTTTGGCTATAATACTAAAACTAAATTAATACAAATCGTTTGTTTTTTTCTTGCATGTTAACGATATATGGCAATTTATTTAGAGTAAGCAAATATTTAACTTAATGCTTATTATTTGCTTACAAAAAACGAGAGTATATAGTATTTCATGGATATGTTTATTTTGTGAAATATTTATTCAGTCTTACCATCCCTTTTCGCTTCATATAAAACTTTCTGCAATTTATTGATTAATCGGCTTTTCTTTTTATTAAACCTTGCAAAAGTTATTTGAAAAAAATTCATCATAAATACTTGTGAAACAGTGTATAATATATAATAGTATGGCCAATGTACGACACAATCGTCCGTATTCTAGATATAAATAATTTCATTAAAATAAAAATCTCTAAAAACAGCTACATAATACATAATGCAATTACGTATAATTAGTTAATAATACGTAGTAACTTTCCTACACTAAAATTAAATAAATTCAGTAAAGTGAGATTTGGCCTCACACACGAAGGTTGCTATTCGAATACCATATTCTTAATTCCTTTGCTTTCGTTTTGACGACTTTTGTTTGCTTTGGGGACTTTTTTTTGTATTGTTTTCTTTTTTTAATTTTAGAGAGTTTTTAGTTTTAGCGTTTTTTTGTCTAAGCGCTTTTTTCGTTTTAGTGATTTTTTTATACTTGTGATTTTTTATGCTTTTTTCGTTTAACCGCAACTTTGTTTTTACAATTTTTTTTGGTTTGGCGACTTTTTTCAAGTTGGCGATTTTTTCCATGGGGTTTTTCGTTTTGAGATTTTTTTAATTTTGGTGTTTTTTAGTTATGAGGTTTTTTTATTTTGCTGCTTTTTTGTCTTAGCGCTTTTTTCCAACTGGCAATTTTTAATGTTATATACTTTTTTTAATTTTGGTGTTTTTTTCGTCTTGGCGATTTTTTTAAATTTTTTCACTTATTTCGTTTCAGTGCTTTTGCTTTAGCGATTTTTTATTATTGGCGAACATTTTAAATTTGTTGTCTACTTTCTTAGTTTTGGTGTATTTCTTCATTTAAATACTGTTTTGTTTTAGCGATTTTTATTAAATTTTTTTTGCTGTTTTTTAGTGTTGGCGACTTATTGTTTTTATGATGTTATTTAGTTTAGGCGATTATTTTTAATTTTTTAATTGTTTTGTTTTTGTTGGTTTGTTTAGCTGTGATAGTTTGTTTAGCGCTTTTTTCATCCTGGCGATTTTTTATATGTTGTTTACTTTTTTCGTTTTTTTTTTGTGGTTAGGAGCTTTTTTGTTTTAGTGATCTTTTTAATTGAGTTATGAATTTTTAGTCGAACTGTATGTTTTAAATCTAAAGTTATTTAATTAGTTTGGCTTAAGTTCATTTTTAATTTAATATTTCCATCAAATTATTTTTTATTTAAGAAAGAAATTCTAAAGCATGTGAATATTGAACATTCAAAGAAAAATTTGGATGTACGGAGGGTTGAACTGACAGCTGTTTTGTGACCACCAATTCTACTCGTCAGAGTCCTTTACCTACACCACCACTGACAGTGGCAACAACACTGCAGCGAAAATCCTACTAATTTTAGTAAGCTCAATTAACAGACTGTCGCCATCTTGTGGCGAGTCGCACCTATTAATTAGCTTTTCTAAATGTTCGGAACTTCACTAACTGTCTTTTTCTTAGAATGTTCAACTATTCTAAGCTTTTTAATTTCAGTCTTACCAGCGTGGAGTATCATCGATATTCTCAATGCTGAGATTTTGTAGACTTGGTGGTCACGAAACAGCTGACAGTTCAACCCTCCGTATATCCAAATTTTTCTTTGAATGGTCAATATTCACATGCTTTAGAATTTCTTTCTTATATAAAAAAATAATTTGATCGAAAGATTAAATTAAAAATGAACTTAAGTCAAACTACTTAAAGATCTTTTTTAATTTTTAACGATTTTTCAGTTTTTAGTTTTGTTTGCGATTTTTTTAGTTTAGGCGTTTTTTTTCCTTAATTTTGTTTGTTGCAATTGTCTTATTATTGGGTTCAAAAGATGCACTTTCTTTTCCAAGCCGCATTTTTAGCTTTTAATATAATGCACTAAATGTGAAAATTTCTAGAATTTGCGGTTTCCAAGATACAGCTCATTGACAACATTGCATCGTCGAAGTTACATTACCTGATAAATTCCATATTGTTTAAATTGCAGTACTTATTGGTGTATTCTGCATAATAATACACTAGCTCTGAATATGTCAAGTGTCAATATATTATATAGGGATCTTAACACGTTTCGCTGTAGCGCTCAAAATTAAACATATTCTGTTACATATTCTGTGCCTTTTCTGGTTCTCCAGACAGAAGCCAGTGACAGACAAACAGGTGGACAACGTAGCGTAAACAAAAGAGTTCTTTTTACATTTGGTGTACGGAACCCTAAAAAGAGCGGTCAAATATAAAAGCAAAACACCTTCCAATGAGATAATCGAATTTATTGACCCCTATTCCCTTTACTTTCCTATGCCATTAATGAAAGTCTCACATATGAAAATATAGAAAGAAATGTATTATTTTGCTACTTTCTTTGCAAAACCAGTTGGACAACAACACATACATGTTTTTTTGTTTTTGTTGTTTTTTTTCTGTTATTCAACTTAAATGCATGAGTAATATGTGTGTATGTATTAGTAGCAACTGTAAATTCTTATAGCTCCAAAAATACTGAACCGATTTTAGCAGAATGTGAATTGTACACATCTATAAAGAAATATGTTTCGAAATGTATAAGTTTTATAAAAATCGGATGTATTATGTGACTACAAACTCCTTCAAAAAGAATCGGTTTGCCTAATAATTATATATATGTATTATTTTATTATATATGAAATCTGTAGTAAGGCACAAAATCTTGTGTATAAAAGTTGTATTTCGGCAAGACATTTCATTTGGCCGAAGTTAAATGTAGAGGTTGGGAAAAAGCCATATTTAATTCATTTCAGGGGTCAATATAGGGATAATTCCACTTATAAAGTAGGGAGAACACACCTAAGCAGTAATACCAATCATAAACTCAAAATCGACAAAGATTACCGTAATAATTCTCTTAAATGATTTTATTTATTTATAAATTTTATTAATATTATTTATACAAAGATTATTTTGATACTTAAATATTTAAGTTGTTTTTTTTAACTTTTGCAATTACTACAGCCGCTTGATCTGAATGCACCATTACAACAACAAAACGGAAGTAGTACAAAAGAAATGTCATTCTCCTTGACATTTCTTTTACTGCATTTTCATATTTCTTTGGTAGTCTCACTTGTCAATCGCATACTTGTTACAATTACTCAAGCAGCTATTTTTGGCTCTACTGAAAATGCTTGCTAGGAAGATAAATTCCCCTCTTTATATGGTGCATCACATATGTTGATCAACTTAACAATTAATATTAATGTTTAATTTCAAAAAGCAAACAAAAAACTATAATATGTTGAGATCTGAATATAAAAGGATTTTTGGGATATACTTCTTGCTAACAAACTCTTAGCATTTCGAAATTGTAGCAGCGCGAATTAGATGACTTCAGCAAATCCTTTGTATGAGTTAGAATGGACACAATCGAAACACAATGGACACAATCGAAACTCTCTTTGGGCTTTCATTATATTTTGATATCCTTTCTATATTTACAGATGAACGTGGATTGGATAATATTCCTCTAGCAATTCTTGAAATATCATTAAATATCAGTTTATTTACCTAATTTTTCATTTGTACCTTGGACCAAAAGGTACGTATGTTTTCGCTTTCCAAAGACTTAATAATTCGGAACGATTTTCCTTCTTCATCTTGAATATCCAAGAGAATACCGAAGATGGCACATATCCAAAACCGGTAGGTTTATCAACCAAATTTGACGTGGAATGACGGAAAAACATTACAAATTTAAACTCAACTTAATAATTTCTACATCCGATATTAGGAAACATTTCTAATATGAACGGTACAATGCTAGAAATTCTTTCCCAAATACATTTTGCAGCGTAATAATAAACGTTAAGCCATAAAAACATTCATTATTAAAATAAACTTTTGCTTTTAAGACTTCGCAGAATTTGAAGTAAATGGGAAAAATTGTGAAATAGTGCTAAATTAGTCATTTGGGGCGCTATTGTACTTTTGCTTTACAAAATGGTGCTTAAAAAAAGTACAATTGCACCAACTTTTGCATCCCTGTAATGAATGCATTAGCAGGAACATACATAAACTCACCTACACTAGCAACAAATATTCATACAATCAACATTGTGCAAAGTATACTTTAATAACCATAAAGCAGTGGTGGAGAAACTCTCAAATTCCTATGCACTCGAGCATAGGGCGTTTTTTCAACATCTTCACACGTGCACTGTGTGCGTGACTCACAGCCTATCTATATAGCGGCGAAACACAGAATGTGTTAGTGCATGTATGGCCACCACTGGTGTAAAGCATAAGCATGGCAATATCTCTTAATTGCATCATGAATACATTTGTGTTCATGTATATATGTTTATGTTCCTATGTTGGTATTTAGGTGGGTGTTAATACATGTTTGATTACATGAGGCTTTTATGATAACGTGCATAAGCATGTGTGTGTGTGTGTGTCTGTATGTTATAAAGACAAAATCAAATAATAGTGGCATTAGGGACGATTGTGGCAATTCAACAGCAAATGTTGATGTTGTCCCTCCTCCTACCACTCCTCCCCTGGTTTAAACCGCGCACAATTTTGTTGTTTACTCTTTAATAAGGCCATTGGGAATTAATGCAACAATAGCAAAAAATAAAACGACACCTTAAATACAAATGGACGTAACTATATAAAAAATCTAAACAGAGTTTGTATGGTTTGTTTTTGTTATTAAAGAAATTCAAACAGACGTAATAACAAGTGCATATACTCTTTTAGTGCAAAAAAGAGGAACGGTGTTTTGAATTTGTTGTTTTTTTTTTCATTTACATAATTCTATTAAGCTTAACATATTGGTTTCTCCTGTAAAAAAAAATAAAGTGTACTTACGTCCGTTTTCATTTAAGGTGACGATACACATAAATGTAAAGATATGCATTAAAACAAAATGAAATTTTAATTTAATTGGACGTTTTAAATACTTTATTGTTTATTGTTCGATAAAAAAATATTCCCAGCAAAAACTTGGTAATGAGTTGTCATTACAGAACAACATACTTTTCAACCACAAACAACATACAATATGATTTACTTTACAGTAGTTGAACATTTACTTACTAAAAACTAAACAAGCCATTTATTCTCTTATTGGCAGAGTACTAGTGTATCTGCTTATCATACAGACAATAAACTGTACAATCTCCGGGGGAAGCGAAATGGATTTTTTTTAAACTGTGTTCATGTTTGTGAAAACAAGTTTTAAGCCTGTAACAAAATAGTTTTGCAGTAGCCTAGTGAGTAAAACACTTGGCGTAAAATACCGCAATAACTGAAAATGGCATAAGTTCAATGCTTAGCAGAGACATTAAATGTTTATTGTGTTCTGTGTATTCATTCCATGCAATATTGAAGTTTGTAACTTGTTATTTGTAATCAAATGTGGTAAGTACTCGTACTTGCCTCCAATGACATCGCCATGTTAAAGTAATTGGTTAAAAGTAGAAGTAGTGAAGGGTATGTTGATTAGCATTTTAACTCATTACTTTGCCATCAAAATTTTGTCTGGGTTATTTTAAATATTTGCAATACTAAAGGGTCCAGTCAATGGCGATCGTTATCGGGCCATGTTGAACGAATTTTTGTTCACAAAAATTGAAGAGGAGGATATTGGCAACATTTGGTGTCAACAGGACGTCGCTATGTGCCACTCAGCCGAAGCTACACTCGATGTTTTGCGGCCTGTTTTTGAAGATCTCATTATCAGCCGCAGAGCTGATGTCGTTTGGCCACCTCGGAGCTGCGATTTGACACCGTTGGACTATTATTTGTAGGGTGCCGTCAAAGATAACTGCTACGCCGACAAGCCAGAGACAATTGACGCTTTAAAGGACAATATTCGTGAAGACATTGGTGAAATACAGCTGCACACAATCGATAATGTGCTTAAAAATTGGACCGATCGTGTAGGCTACTGCATGGCCAGCCGAGGCAGCCATTTGAATGAAATTATTTTTCATTATTAACCGGAAGGATTGTACTTGCAAATAAAAAAAGAAATTTGAGAAAATATTCAGTAGTTTTTTTTATAGCATTAAAAAAAAAGTTATCTGGCGGACCCTTTATAAAAAAACAGAAACAGTGGCATCTGGTAATTTTTATATAAACTGCTTTGTTAATAGTATTTAGCTTGTTAATAAAAGTATTTTTGAAATCATATCCCAAATGCATGAAATTCCAAAACTATTTTCACCTCTTTGGCTAATTAAAATATGTATTTTATGTTTCCGATTGTTCACTGGCCTAATCGACACGATAGTGTGAGGGGAAGGAACTGAAACTTCAAAAAATCACATAAGCATATGAAGAATTTAAGACATGAATAGGTTTTTAAAAATTTCTAGTTACAAAAGATGCGCAGTGGTTCCAATTGGAAAAAGTATGATAGATATTTATCTTTGAAACCTGCGATTCATCAGTAAGCTAATCTGAATCAATTGATAAACCAAATGAGAGAGATTTTCGGTAGATTAACAGTCTGTAAAGTGTTTTACGATACGGAAGTTCGCTTCTGAAATACTAAGCAAATTGGTAGTAAAAGAAAATATATTTAATTAAGCAAATATATAATGTCACTGATTCTATCTGAAAAAGAAAACTATTGCTGCTTGCGTGGTCAACATATTTACTTCAAGCAAAACACTAAGAATATTCTGGAGCATTTTTTAATTCAAAGTTGGCTCAGGTATTAAAACGCTACACAGTTTTGTTGAACAGTGTGTTTTAACATATTTTTCTTATCTTGAGTTCTAGCTGAATATGTCAATGTAATTTTGAATAATTTAAAAAAGTCCCATGCAAATTAAATATTACTTTTCAAATATTTACTCAATTTTTTTGAAACTTTTCTCACATAATGAGTTACTCTGATAACATAACTTTGTGACTAGAATAATAGGCAGTGCCACGCTCAAAGAAATTTAACTAATTGTATTTAAATGAATCTTGTTGAATTTTTCTGTGGGCACTATTATGCCCCAGCACGATAAATCTTTGTACATATATTGTAATTCGTAATTTATTTTTCCAGCTGACTTATGTCCAGTCTGTCCTAGTTAGTCAAAAGCTTGCTTCCGTTGTTATAAATAAGTAAGCCCTATGCTGTCTTAGTTCTGTACTCCAATTGATAGACAACGAGGTATTGCTACGAGAATAGTCGTCGGTTGCATTAATAACAATAAACGAATAATATGGTTAGATGAGAAAAATTCATCGGCCTAGATTAACTAAATACGGTTAGTTGAAAAACGTGCAATTCGTGGACATGAATTTTTAAGCCCTCGATCGTCTAATTACGACATGCAAATACTACGATCCGACAAGATAAATACTTCGGCTTATAATCGGCAAAACATTAATGATACACTTAATCGCGATCTTTTAACAATCTCTGAATGAGGTTTGGCGAATAGGGTAGATTTTAATGCTCGCAACACCCAGTGTTGTATGCTTATGCACAGACGTATAACCGATCGTGCTGCTCCATCTGTAAATATGGGCGGTGTGGGTATAGAGGAATCAGTAGCTCTTGATGTTCTTGGCATGAAAATTCAGTGTGATGTTCGAAGGATGGATCACATTTTTCAAGTTTCAAAAGAAGCATTCAAGTGCCTCGGTTTCTTAAGACGGTGTAAGACATACTTCACCCCATCTGATCTCCTAAATATCTATACCGCCTATATCCGCCCGATAATGCAATACAACTCTCATGTATGGGCCGGTGCTTCAAAGTCTATTTTGAAGTTACTCGACCGCGTACAGGAGAGGGTGAAGAAGCTCGTCGGTAACAGTAGGATAGCCAACTCTATTGACTCGCTGGAGCATTGACGCAATGTGGGATGTGTTTCGCTGTTTTATCGTTACTACAATAGAGTGTGTTTTGATGAAATCAAGTAACTTGTTCCCGAAGCTCACTAATTTTTGCGAACTACACGTTCTTCATTAAGAGCACATCCATTTGTGGTCGATACGCCAGTAAGTCGCACTACGCATTACAGAGAGAATTCGTTCTTTAGCCGGACAGTTTGTATGTGGAATAACCGCTCTGTAGAGTTCTTTACTGTCACTTTCAATGTTGGAAATTTAAATCAAATGTCCATAAACACTACTCCCTCTTTCCTCCTTCTCATAACAAATTTTCCTAATTCCGGCACAATGCATTGCAAGAGTAGGGGCCATCCCCTTAGTGCTGGTCTTATTAAAAAAAAAGTAACTGACACGATCCAACAGGATAAATATTTCGGCTCTTGATCGGTTAACTACAGTCGTAGTTGGGGAAAGGCTCATAACCTCGCTTTTGGTATATTATGTATCCCGTTTGTGGCTAAACTCATCTACAAAACATATGAAATATATTTTTTTAATTCAAAAACTATCGTCGGCATTGTATGACAATACATTTTAAAATGGTTTAGAAATATTGTTGGACATTGTTATAAAAAAATATTTGAACGACAGCTACAACTTTTTTCCCTATTAAATTATATATCATATGAAGCCAAGAATGGGAAGTTTAAGACGATAGACTTTTTCTTGAAATAGTTTTACATGACATTTTTTATTTACTGATTTAACTCTTCATTGTCATTTTCATTTGATATTTCATAGTTTTTAAGTTGGTCAGTGTTCAGGTTAATGTTCTTTAAAAAAAAAAAATTGTTACGTGAGTCATGTCGATTTCAAATTAATAAAACGTATTACATATTGCTAGTTCATTGGTCAGGTTTAGTTTTACTTGGTGCTAGTATTTTTGAATCTCTATAGTAATTGCTTTAGTGATTCGATACTTTCTATCTTTGTGTAGTTTTCTTTTAAATGGTAATGTAGCATGATAAACATACTGAAGAAAATGTTCCTTTGTCAAAATGGAAGAGCTTTTGAAAAAGTTTCTAAATTGAATGGCTGCCATATTACTTGATTTCCTCTTGAGTTTTCTACCAAATATTCTTTATTTGTTTTATAAATGCTATTGTGTTATTCTACAATATTGTAACCTATTTGGTATAACTATTTAATATTACTATATTTTATATATCTAGCAGTGAAATATTAATAGTATTCTTACTTAAATTCTACATATAAAGAGTAGTTTCAATATAAATTCATAAATATTTTTTTTGTACATTACAAATAAATTATTTTTTACATTAATTTTGTTTAAATGTATGTCTTTCATATTTTAATGAAACATATCTTAGGCAACTTTATTTATTTATTTCTTTGTTTTTTTTTATTAAATAAAATCGTATTTTTTTGTGTTTTAACTGAGAAATACTTTCATATATCGAAAAAACAAAGTCTATTTATCTAATTTTTGCAATTCGACATTATTGCATATTTGCAAGTGGCGAATGACTTGCATTGTCATATTTTGGTTTATATTTTGTAATTTAGTATATTTTTAAGTGGGTTAATGGGAAGTTGAATGAATAGCCTTTAAATTATTGTACTTCTGTTAGCTACCAATTTTTATTTAAAATTAATTACACGTATATTTTCGTAAGAGAATATCGTAAATCAAATTTTGTTTATATGTAAACCTTTTTGTTTTTCATATTAAGTTTGAGTAAATGGAAGATTTATAAAAATTTTTGTTTATAAAAAGTTATAAATTTTGTTGTTAATATTACGTGAAGATATAGTTAGAATTTTATAGTAATGATTATTTTTATCCTTTTTTTTATCCTTTTTGTCATCTTCGTCATCATCGTTATGGGATATAATTGTGATATTGACATCTGTATATTCGTCATCATTAAAATTGTCCAAAAAGTTTCCAGCATCGTTGTCATTGCTTGGTAATAATTGAACACCCATGTATTATTAGTTCTTATGGATTTGCAGTTGCAGGATCATAATTTTGAAAAATATTTTTAATGGTCCGCAGTTGCAGGATCCCAAAGGAAAAGGATCTCAACTTATATTAAGGGATCCATTCGGTCCGCAGTTGCTGGATCGCCATGTGGGGGTAAAGGAGGTGTAAGTGTTCAAATGGTGTATTGCCCTATAGCCCATATATTTATTTTAAACAGCTGAAAGGGTTTCAGCTAAAACTTAGGCGTTCAAAAGAACTGCCGGAACGTTTGAAACTTTAAAAATAAAACAGGCAGATACTGCCGATATTGTTTGTCAAATTAAAGTCTGATTTATTTAACATTTTCTTCGGCTTATATACTGTTTTTGAGAATCTAACTTAGCCTTTCTAACTTATTGTAGTTATTCTAGACATTATATATGTTCCATTCGGTACTATTAAAATTGTAAAGTAATCATATTACTTTCTTTCATTGACCAATCATAATGTGTTGCATTGGAATGCACTCAATTTAACATGACACTCAAATATGTGTCACTCAACTTTTATGATTGGTCAGCATGTGTTATTGATAATTATTATGGTGTATGCTACGTTATGCATTGTACACATGTGAGGTACACTACAGTATGTTCTGTATTTCATGTGGAATTAAAATGTGTGCAATTATCAAAGCATTGTTAATATAAATATTAATTTTCAACAACAATGCTTTCATAATTCCGCATATTTTAATTCCACATGAAATACAGAACATACCCGAATATATTCGAAAAGATAAGTAAAATTGATATCCTTTTTTCCTACAAGGAAATTAAGATAATTTGAAACAGAAAAAAAACGAAAAGTTGTTCACGAACCCAAAATTCAACTAACCATCTATGAGTGTGAATAAAAATTAATTGTTAAAATATGTGGCTTTTAATATAAAAAAACCAATGGAAATTTAAAAGAATTTGAGATTGAAGTAAGTTAAATCCATTTTCAATTGCAAACTACAACATTTTAACGTTTTTATCTTTAAAAAAGTTTAACGTTTTGAGTCATTGCAACGTGAACTTACAACAGACTGTTTAAAAGCTTTATATTTGTATTTGCTGCAATATTGTACCTTACAACGGTTGTGAATTGAACAATTGTATTGTACTACAATACAATAAAGCAATTGTAAATTATTAATGGCTTTAAAACCTAATGTTATATATTTTAATATATATACAAGCCCTAGACATGTTATATTATCCCTTAACCAGACTAAATTTGTTTTTCAACTATAATATAACTATATTTAGTAACTTTCATAAGATGTTAAGTAAACTTTGATATTTTAAACTTTTATTTCCCTTTTTTTCTTTTTGTTACTTAAAGTTTTAACTTTTCAGGCTTTTTGCTGTGAAAAGCTTCTGTAGGGTAATAATACAAGTTTCTTTTATACCATAGTTCCTTAATATAAATATTTAACAAGTCAAACAGTATTGTTAAAGTTTTGTTAGTATATGACAAGTAAAATTAAGTTTTTAGTGTTGCTTTTTTCTACAAATATTTAAGTATTTCGCTAGCGACTTTAATATACATAGTTTTGATAAGACATCTTTGTTTTGTATTACTATACTTTTTAATGTAATAAAAACGTTTGTAATACAACTTATACTTTAATTATATAACTAAATTTATTTGTTGATGGTTATTAAGCAATTGTCTATATGCATTTCATTGGCGCTTTTACCAAATCGTCAGTAGACTTCAACCACAACTTTGAACAGTTACAAACCTCCTATTTTATGCACAGACTTTCAAAAACCATTTGAGAATTTACAAACGATAATATTTTTGAAAATCACAAAAGAATAGAATAAGTGTAGTAGGCTTAAAAACTTATACAAAACCCAACAAATATTTTATATTCGATATGAATCTATTTTATTTTTCTACTGACGATTTGGTAAAAGCGCCAATAAAATGCATATAGACAATTGCTTAATAACCATCAACAAATAAATTTCATTTAAAATATAATTATGACAATATGTCGAATAATAAATTTCTTAAAGGTTTAATTATATAACGTAATATTTTTCGTAAGCCTTCCTTGAACTACGATGGTTTTTTACTTATGCACTCCTTTTCCTCATTGCGCATTGCGCACTTCTTACAAGCGTATTAAAAATGCGCACAAGCGCAAAGAGCATTGCGGAAAATATATTAAATAAATTATTGGACCTAATATTTGTACAATCCAATTTTAAAACAGTAATTTATGATTGTTTAGAGCCATTTTCTCCAATAAATATTCACCATAATGACATAAATTTGGAAGTTGATGTGCTTAAATTTATTAACAGTTCGAATAGAGCTGTCAATTTCAGTTGTTATTTATGGCTTTCTAGCAACTAATTATTTTCATTTGCCGAATGGCAACTCAACTAAAGTTCGGTTGCATTAAATAATAGACCCAATTAAGACTGTTTTATGTTTTTATTTTTCTCTAATAATAATAAAAAATAAAATATTTTGGCACTTTGTTCTTATGTAAATGCATATTTTTGCGCATATTTTTCATTTTTATGTGCATTTGTTAAGCGCTTAAAATCAATTTTTAGTTGCATGAAAGTCCGAGCCCTGGTTATAACTATTATATATTAGTTCCATTAATCGCATTTTCGTCAGAGTTAACATAAATTAAGAAAGGCAATAAATTTTCGTAATGTACAGCTGCAATTCAATATTCAAAATGGAAACGAAGAATCCCCCAACCCAAAATAGTAATTAACCTAATCATTTTAAAATTTCCTTAAATAATTTAGAGATTTGGTAAAAATTTTTTTTGTGGACCTACAAAGTTCTTGATAATCAGTGAGCCCTCAGAAAAAAAAGAGTCATCAATATATGGCCATTAGCTAATTCAAACTTAATGGTACCGCTCAACTATATACGCCAATAATGTAACTAAGAGCCTGCTTAACAGATTTTATTAAGATCTTATCCCAAAAATAGTTTTTTCGTACCCATTTTTCATAAAACTAAGGAAAAACTTTTTTCACTTTTTTCAGAATAACTTACAGGTACTCTTAATTTTTTACTTACAATATGTAGCAAAGTTGTAGTTATAGTAGAGCTGAAAAACTTTTGTGAACATAACAATATAGTCTTAAAGTGTCTAGTAGCACCCTAGTAGCTCAGAAAGACTACTTTTGACCCTAAAAAGTGTAGTTTTTACTATTTTTTTAAAGCTAATTATATATATTTCTTAAAAAGCATATTCAAGTGCACACGTTTTTCTCTGTTATGTTTCATTAACATTTTATGGAAAAAAATTTTTTTCCAGCACTTTTTTGAAGAAATATAACAAACAATTGTTTTTTTTTCACTTATTTTCAGCATAACTTACAGGGACTTCAAATATTTGACTAACAATATTTGGCAAAACAACAACAAACCCTAAAAATTTGTAAATATTAAAATCAGCAACATAAGAAATGGAATAATAACAAAGAAAGTAAAAAAATGCAATAAAAATATATCCTAACTGGTGAAAAACGAAAATGTTTAAGGCACAAAATGGGCTATTTAGGGTGCCTATATACGTTAAGATTGTCTTAATATGTTCACAAAAGCTGCCCAGTTTTAGCGTAGCTACAAATTGGCCAAATAGTGTTAGCAAAATATTAGGAGTCCTTGTAAGATATTCTGAAAACAGAATAAATATTTTTTTTGTTTTTATATTTTTTCAAAAAGATTGTTCGAATAATTTTTTTTTTATAAAATGTTAAGAAAATCTGTTTAGTGGACTCTTAGCTACATTATTGCCATTAGCATATACTTAAGCGGTGTCACCAAGTCTGAATTAGCTGTTGTCCAAAAACTGATGACATCTCTTTTTGAGCGGCCACTGATTTTCTGAAATTTCGGAGGCCCATTAAAAGAAATTGGTCACCACATCAGCCAAACTGAATATAGGGTTTTACTAACCTTTGATAGTACAATCGAACCTATACTGTCAAGTCCGTGTGTTTTTTGCACTGTTGCACTGTGCTATATTAATTTTTAGCACACTTAAATAATTTTTAAATATATATTAAATTACTTACTAATGGTGTGTTGAAAATATCAATAATGTTAAACAATTTATTATAGATATTTTTAGCTCTTTGAAATGCAAAAATAGTCGTTAAATTATAAGGACAATACAAAGTTCATTCACTTTGTTAACACTTTAAATTTTAACATTTTATCAAAAGACAAAGTTGAGACTGAAACTTTTATCGATACATATTATCGTCCTGTAGCATGAATTTTTAAAAGTCAAACATTCTCGTTAAACTTTTACTATTACTGTCGGAGAAGTAGAATTTAAGTGTTACTTTTCTTTTTAGCAATATGTATTTAGGTTTCTATTAGTGGCTTTAATAAATTTTTGATTACCGCTAATTTTTTTATATTACTTTTAATAGAAAGATAAATTTTATAGCGATTTTATAATAACATTTTTGTTAAATACTATAGAGACATTTTTAAATAAAGTGACTTTAGGTAATCGAAAAATGTCATTAAATAATTTGCTTTTAAAATTATTCAAAATATCATACTCGTAGTATATTGTTCACTGTTACATTACCAAATCATCAGTAGACTTCAACCATACCCAGCAAAAACTTTGCTTACTGGTAGGCAAAAAAGTATATGAAGATATGCACTATACTATTCTTCACTTAGGAACGTAAGGTGCATTGTATTATAGCCTGCAAATGTATGTGACTGATTCTCATTTAAAATGATTTTTTCGCGTCCGTTGAAAGTATCCCTGCAAAAACTTTGCTTGCTGGTAGGCAAAAAAATGTATGAAGATTTAAGTCGTAAATACTTACAATTTGACTCGATAACTACTTATTTTTGTTTGAGAAGTCCAGAAAATATAAGGGGTGCTGCCCCTTACAAATGTATTTACATTTTCACAGCAATTAACTAGTTATTATTTGGCTTACTTGAAGCTAAAAAATAAGTAGTCAAATAGATAAATTACAATTTAAAAAAATTAATTTACAAACATATTTTATTTATTGGGGGATTCACAAGGTAGTCATAAAGTCATATGTTTTAAAATAATAACACGAAAATATATGACTGTTGTGAGCAACCCCTCATAAGTTAGTGTGCTATTTGAAATTTGTATCAGCAGAGAAAAAAAGCAATTATAAATACTTGAAATCAGAATGCTAAGAACAAGTGACAACATTTAGATAATAGCCAGTTTGTTTTTAAATTATTCAACTTGTTAATAAAAAAAATAAAACCCAGCTGAATATCTTTTAAACTATTAGTTTTTAATTAAAGTAAAAACAAATTTCAACGCACACATAAACGAAACCAGCTGTTGCCGGCAATTGAGCCGACTAATTTTTGACGCGGCTGCTAGAAAAACGTTAGTTGGCTGCCTGCCAGCTAAACTATACAAACAAAATTTTCTAACTTGCATATTTTTAAATGTCTCGATTTTTTATTTTTACTTGTTACACAGCTATAAAAATATAATTAAATGTGAAGTTATAAAACTGTGAACAGTTTTAGGACATACTTTACTGCATATTACATACATTCATTTATATCAACGGCGGCGGTTTGTAAATATTATCAACGGCTCGATTTCGGCTCAGATTTTTACTGTGTAGTTATGACAAAATAATAAACACAGCACAAAAAGTTTTATTATTTTAGGACTTTCTTGTTCGAAGTACAACAACAATGTTTTTAAACTATCTTAAAATATTAGCACTTTATGACATTATGACATGATAATACACCTTGTGAATACCCCATATATATTTTTGGAGCCAGCAGGGGTACGAAACTGTGCTAGTACAGATTTGAAGACAAGTACTTTATCTCTCAGGTATTGTTGACTTGTAAGTTTAAGCGACAAAAATTAGTTTTCATATACAAACACATACATGTTGACTTAAAAAGTGGTTGTCTATATATTTTATTACTACACATCAACAAATTGTACCTGCTTTCAGATAATGAGAAAAATACTTACTACTTATTTAGTAAGAAGTAGGTAGTAGTTCTAATTTGAAACATAGTAATAAGATAAATAAATACCACTCATTATCTTGTAACCCTTTAATAAAGTACTGCCCATTACAAAAATCACAAAAGTTTTTGCTGGATACTTTTGAAAACTTGCAAAGATCTTGTCTTGTGCACAGATTTTAAAAAAGTCATTTGTAAATTCTCAAATCATTCTTGAAAGTCTGTGCATAAAATAAAAGGTGTGAAAGTTTTAAAAAATATGACTGAAGCCTACCGATGAAATAAAGTACCAATGAAATGCAGCCTTATAGACATGCCTAAACCGCAACAAATAAGAACTTTTTTCACAGAAATTTGTTTAAATAAAACTTGACAAATGGAATTAAATTCTACGATATGTTAGCGGGTATATGGCCGGTATTAGCTCGTTAATTGGTACAATTCCGATTTATATCATATAAGAAAAAAAAAGATACAGAGGATTTTTATGTATCTTAAACATTTTTATATTTTGGAAGATGACTATGTTGCCTTAAAGCATCAACATGTATGCAATATATACGTATATAGTTTTTTTGTACTCAATATAGTATTTTTGGACAAAAACATTGTTTTCTTTTTTTTTTCTTTATATAGAAATAGCTTTAAGTAATGCACAGGAAATTCTATTGACTGTTGTTTCCTATTGTTCTCATACATTATTGTTGTTGTGTATTTTTATATCCAATTCCATTTCCGTATCCTTTTCCTTGTTTCGTTTAAATCAAATCTCTCTGATAAAGTTAGTAGTGTGTGTTTTAAGTTATTCGTAGTAAAACAATTTATAGTATCAATGCGATATTCAAACTTTACGCTTTTTGTTTTTAGATAAAATTTACAATATTCATATAAAATTTAAGATTTATTTTATTTAAAACTTATGTTTCAAAAATATATTTGTTTATTGTGGGCATTTTTCGTTGGGTGCTAATGCCAACTTATCAGTAGATCTTTAACCACCATGTATGAAATATTTTTCAACTCGTATGCTTACACATAGACTTTCAAACAAGAAATAAAAATATTAATCTAACATTTAATATTTAATTATTCCTGACGATGCTATATAAAGGAGTAGCTAAATTTTGAAGAAAACATAAGGATAAAATTGAAGCAGCAATTTCGAAAAGGTCACATATCTGAAGTTTTAAACTTTTCAGAAAATGAAAAAACTAATTATTGTCTAATGAAGTATAATATTTAAATCATTTAAGTACGGATTATATTTCGGATCCAATTATCAATCGAAAGTTGCAGAAGCACATTGATGGTAACGTTATTATATATGTTTATTTTAAATTAATGAGACGTGCCCTTTTCGAAATTTACGGTATTTAGTACACATAACTTAAAGAAAAAAAAACTAAATTAATTAGGTATCAAATATTAATGTAAAGCGCAAAAATTATTAATAGCGCTTTTGCGTACTCTGTGCTTAAGCAATAATTTCAAAAAGGGCACATCTCTTAATAGTCATGACCGTAAATTCTGTAAATGTTATGACGTCGACAGTAGAACGAATGCCAGGCATGTTCCCTTTTCAAGCATAGTGGTGCAGGGAAGCATTTAGAACTCATTGATATGAAAAAACGTATTTGTCAAAATATGCGAGATGTGTCCTTTTCGAAATTGCATATTCAATTGTTTTGTCTATATTTTTTTTATGTAAAAAAGAGACTTCGTACTTAAAAACAGTATCAAAAATGCCAAGGAGTACCATTATATTTTTCGAAGTGTTTTGGTCTTGTAACTACAAAAACAGTCGGAGTTTTAAATTCTATCAATAAATTTTTTTTTATATATTAAAAAAATTTGGATTTTTACGGAGACTGCTCTACTGATTTTATCATAACTTATAAAGGGGTTGTCCAATTTTATTACTAAAATCAATAAAAAAAAGTTTAAATAAAATTACAGTTAACCCCCGATTTGCGCGGTACTTCATATACGCGATTTCGATATAGCTCGGGTCAATAATAGTAACCATGTTTTAATATAACGCGCTGAAAAAATGATTTTAAGCGAAACTCACCACTGTAAAGGGCTTTTAGGGGATTTCAACAAGAACTTTGTTTTTTCAAAACCAAATAAAACAAAGAATTTATAACAAAAATCATTAACATTTTTATTATATTGGAAAGATTAAGGTTTGGCAATTACACATATATGAAAAATGGTATCCGACAGATGTCCAGAATGACCACGGATCCACCATAACCGCATTTCCAGCCGAATTATCAATGAAAATGTTGAACAATCACGCCTTCAGAGCACATAGGGCACCGCACATTGACACGTTCAGCATGCATAAGCTTCACAACAATTGCTCAACAATTGTTCTTGAATTATTTCACGCAAATCTACGGCGAAGTTAATAGTCGGCCGACTTCCAGGCTTTAAAGCCAAATCCTTTTAAGTCTTCAAAGACAAATCGTCGTTGTTGATAGCCTCAATTGTTGAGAACGTTGGGGAATTGACAAATTCGCTCACTGCTGCGATGTTTTCAGTTGAAAGAATCAATCAAACACGCGTTGGTGCTTGCACATTATATAACGCGACAGTCGACTAAAATTTATCGTCCAAATTCTTAATAGTGGTCTCAGAAGAACGATTATCAGGTTGGTCGAGAACATCATAACTTTTACGAAATACAGATTTTGCAGGTCCACCATTTTTCCTAGTGGAACTTCTACTACTGATATGTCAACAAGTAAAATGTAAAAAACTATGTTATTTCAATATGCCCTTATTGGAAAAGAAAGTTGTTGTTGGAAAACCCTTTACATAATTAATATAATTTAAAAGAGTTTTTATAAAATGTGTTAAAAATAGGTAAAAAAAATAATTACCAAACTGTAAATTTTGAGTCGCTTGAATATGAAGAAAAGCCTACAACTTTTACCAAATCTCTTGATTCGAACCAGTGTTTGTGTTGGAGCTACTGATACAGCAAAACATGTATCCTATGTCAAGGATAATTTAATAGAAAAATGAAAAAAATACCTTCTTAATTTTGGTCAAACATTTTATTGAGAAACATGCTCCGCAGACACTAATTTAGTAAAACAAAAAGCATTGATTTTATACAAATAAGCAAAAGAAAAAATAAAACAAGGCTTCAATATGTTTCTAAAAAAAAAGTTTATGTTTATATGTAGAAATAAATTTCCACAATATAGAACTCTTACAAATAGAATAAGTAAATATGAATTTCTGTTTTTCATTTAACGATGTTTTTAGGTCCCAAAATTAAGTTTTGTGTGTATCTCATGTTTGGATTTACGCGATCTGTTAAATTCCTGGTCCCAAAAAGAGATTTTGTACCAACCCTGAACATTATTATACGCGAATTTGATTTACACGTACTTTCCTCGGTCCCAACAGACCGAGTAAATAGATTTTTTTATATACTGAATCATTTTGGCATTATTCAGACCGCAATGATGAAAAATATGTATTTTTATGTGAATTTGAAATATTTACATTGTGAATCCAAATTGATTATTAGGCTAAGGTTCGTAACGTTATATTCAGAAAGAATTGGGCATGTTTAATATTAAAAATCCCTTCACAAATGACAGTGTTATGCATGAGGGTGGGGAAGAGCAAATTTCCCATTTGATTTTCGAGAAAAAATGTTAAGACCACTTTGCAGGAAAACCCTTTCGAACACAAAAAGCGTTTTGAAAATCTGTCTACAAATGACATAGTTATGCATCTACAAACATAAAAAAATACTCACGAATTGATAACCTACTTCTTTTTGAAGTCGGCTAAAAAATAATGTTAGAACAGCTTAAAGATAATTTTATTCCAAGTTTTTCTTTAAATTAAATTGGACTACCCTTCCGAAGTTATGAGGAAATTAGTATAGCAGCCTATTGAAAAATCCCATATTTTAGAAAAAATATTTTAAAAGAAACCTATCAATAGAGTTTTATAGTTCGACTTATTTTGTAGTTAGGAAACCATAACACATCAAAAAAAAAAAATATTGGGGTGATCAAAGGTCATGAAAAAGTTTAATTTTGTAGGATAGTATAATTAAATACTAAAATTAAACATTTGGGATAGAGAATTCAACGTTAATTAGTGATGGTAAATTTTCAATTTTTCAATGTATAATTCTTGCTTTAACTTCTCCAACATATCGGCCTTTTCATAGCATATATAAATATTAAACGTTACAATATGTATGTTAAAAATTGAGGAATTGCTTACAGAACTTTTGTAAACTCTTTGACATGTGTATTACAAAACATATGTATTATAAATCCTTTTCATTAATGTTAAAACAAGATAATGGAAAGTTCTTATATTAACATGTGTGTCTTCACATTAAAAGCGATTCAAGTGGAATAAATAAATTTATTAAATAGCAGCCAATTAAAAAGTCTGTCAACACATGCCATGGTAATTATTTTTTAGTACTTGACTAGACAGTGGTGATTATGCTTCAAAATAAACGTAAATGATTTTATAGTTGTAAATAATTTATTGTAATAAGTTGATTTGTTAATTTAATTTCAGTTTCACTTTTATTAACAAAAAAGAATGATAAATACCGAAGCATACCACTTTTTGATTTAGAAATAAAACCAGTATTAGTTGATTGATAGTCTAGAGCAAACGATGGAACTATTAGATCTCATTCTAAGTCGACAAAACTATTGAATGAATCAACAATCACTGAGCAATTTTTATAGCAATTATATATTAAGCTAAGAGTTATAGTTAGGGGTTTTCCCGGGATTCCCCGTCCCGCATATTTTCGTTTCCTGCACAGAGAGAACAGATTATTCGGAAAACAGTTACAACTATTAAAATTTCAGTAACTTAACTAATATTCCATTATAAAAACTAAATTCTAATACATTCAATAATATTTCTGATCTTATATCTAAAATAATATACCTCAGATATATATTCAGTTCCAATAAAGAATTATTATTATACAAATTCGGTTGTAATTTCCAAAGTACTCATTTGATGTTTCCAAGCAATTGAAAAATTGGTGAAAGGACTGTTTGACAGAAAAAACTTATTAATTCTAAAAAGTGTAATATTAAACTCAAAATCAGTTAACCAATTTTGATCCTTATCATTGTTAAAAGGTAAGCTTTGCAGCATTAAGTCCGTTTCATTCAATAATAATTTATATCGTGTGTCCTCTGTAACAAAATTTATGAATCTAAAAATCTAGCTAAACCACATATATTTAAGGAAATCGACAATAGATTTACTTTGTTAACCGTAGTTGTGAAAATGAAGAAGATCCCCTGGAGGTACACTGCAATCATGAACTGAGAGAATTGTTCATACCAAGGAAATATTTCAGTGCATTTAAATGAAAATATGTATTTAATTTTATAAAAAGGTTTTTAAAAGGTGAAGGCATGTGAAAATCGGAAGTGGTCAGTTTAGCGTGCTGTTTCGACAATGCAAACAAGGGACTTGATTGAGTAAGACAATTTTATGGAAATTGCTCAAAAAACTGAGTACTTTTCATATAAATTTTAGACAAACAATGCTTGTTTGCATTGTGAAAACAACACATAACGAAAGCCAGTAGCGATCCATGCCTTAAGTTTACAATTATTGTAAAAGGACTTCTTGAATGTAAGAAACAGAACCTCTTGTTCCTTTTCATATTTGGTATGTTGATTTAAATGCTCTCAATATGTTAATAATTAATTATATTGCAGACAATCTTGGGAAGGTCACATATTAAACAAAAATCTAGTTCTATCCATGTATTAATTGTATACCTTATTTTAAATTTTCTATTACTTCAACATGTATTTGCATTTTTTAATTTTTTGTAAAAGTTGGTTTTTGTCTAAACCAAAATAAATTGAAATTTTTAATTTTTAAAAATTATATTCACATTAGTATTTTATTTTAATGGCTTTGCTGGTATATTCAGTTCCGTGTATTTGGAATTTGATTTGAACTGAATTTCAAGATAGTATACGTAACCGAGAAAATTCGATTGGCAATAAATTTGGTTATCACAATGAATACTTTTTCTCTGTGCGCTTTCCCGGGAAATTTATACGGGAATTCCTGGGACTAAAAATCAATTTATATACATAAAAACGTACTGATTTTGGCACCCAAAACTTCTTCTATTTCTTTAAATTATTGCCGTTCATCATGAAATAATATCTATGTAAAGGGAAAGAAACCAAGTGTATATTAAGTTCTTTTGGATTGAAAAAAGAAGAGAAAAGGTAAGGACCAATTTTTTTTGTAGTAAAATCAACTCTAATTTTTTTCAATATGCACCAAAATGCACTACAATTATATATGCAGAAGATCTTTATGCACGTCTTTTTAATGCATTTAGAAGAAAATGGGAAAAATAGATAATACTTCAGATGACGGTGGCATTTTGAAAAAGAAGACTTGCGTGAAAACTTTATTTATACAATGGCTTCTTAACTGTCCGGGCAACTTCTGTCAAGGGTGAAGGCTTTAGTCAACAACTGAAATTGTGTTACTTAAATAAGAAACTGATTGCGAGATGAAGCAATTAATACATTGACTGTTTTAAAAGATCATTTTCAACAAAGAATATAGAAGTACAAATTTGGTAAGGGCACAGAATTTTCATTGCCTACCAAGGAGTAAAGGACTGATTTCACTGTTCTAGGAGTGATTTTTGTCAGAAACATTTAACCTAGACAACCTTTTAATCGCTCTTTGAATTTTTTTTTGCCCTCTGACAACCACATGTTAAAATCATTGATGAATGATCAGAAATAAAAGTAGTTTGATTTCAGTCCATCAGTGATTTTACTAATGATGTTTATTCTCTCTTGGTGCTCGGCCTAAAAATAGTTTTTAAATACGAAGTTTCCTTAAATTTTCAACGCTATTTCGTCGACGCTATCTTGGCCCACGTTTCTTTTTTACCCAATGTACTTTAAATCTGTTTGCTTTTCTGATTAGTTAAGATTTATGCTTTTTATTTTTATTTCGTTAAACACTGTTTGTTTGTGAAATACTTTTAAAATAAAGCTCTGTTTAAAATAGAGAATGATTGAATGATTAATTTTGCTTATGCAAAAATCAACCCATTAAAAAAGTTGCTTCCAATAAAGCAGGTTTCTACTATTATGGAATAAAATTAGCGCTGACAAACCTGCTAATATTGCTGCTGATTTTTGTATGGCGAGTTCTTGGATTGGAGTACTACAATTTTGCTCATAAAAGCGCTTTTGAAGCGCTGAAAATCATCAACATTTTCAGCACTAGTACTGAAAATATATTAAAAAAATGGTTTGATGTGGATTGGCGTCGTTAACGCCATTTTGAATTTTTCTTATTTCGTTTTTTTATTTCTTTTTATTAATTTCATAGTTTTGCTCAATGTTTGTTATTTTAACTTCAACTAGTATCGAACTTAGTACCTTCAGGTTTGAAGTCCAACGTACCAATCACTCGACCAAATACACTGTTGCAAAACGGCACCAAGAAACTCAAATAAACTTACTCTTCATTCTCGCTTAAAAACCTGCTTTGGATCAGCACTATAAAATCAGTTTTTTTGTATAGCTTGTGTACGAAGCTTTTGTATAAGTAAAAAGCAAATACTTTTCTCGCTTCAAAACGCTATGAAATCAGTTTCTAAGCGAGCTCATATTTTAAAGCGAATTATGAAGCTCTTTATTTCTTTAGTGCTTCAAAAAACATGAAAATTTTTTACTGGGAATAGATACCGGAAATTAAAATTTTTGTTTAATATTTTAGTATGTTCTTCAATTTTCGGGAATTGCCGGGATGCCGGGAATTTCTCTTTTATTTCCCGCTCTCCCGGGAAGCAAAAAAAAAGTCCGGGAATAAAAAAAACCCTTATTATAGTTCACATATTTCAACCGGCCAATTAACTTTTTGACAAACTTTGTTGATCCAACCAAAAAACTAGCCATACAATTTCGAACTGATTTATTGAAAATTTTCGTGAATTAAGTTGAAAATGCAAACGTGTGTAAACCAAAACTTCCATTGTTTCTACTTATTTGGTTAAATATTAAAGGTGTTTTGTTGTATACCATTTTTCTTAACAAGATAATTTATTAAAAATGTTTTCTTAAAAACCTTTTTACGGATGCCTGTCTGCACGTTCTGCTTATTATTCAAGTGTTCGTTGTTGTGAAAACCTTTACATTTAACAATTTGTTAAAAATTTACAACCCAATAAATTTTAAACATATTTGTATTAAAAATTTCAGCACTAAAGATTTAAAAATCACGAGAAAAATATCGAAATGGTTTTATGTTGTGAGAATATTAATAAATAAATTTTAATGTCAATAAATTTTATGACCCATTTCGTGTGGTTGTTGCACATTTGTGAGGAAAACATATTTTTATTATCGATAATCATTTTTGCATTAAATATATCTAAAAAAAAATTTATGTTAGCTGTGCGAGTAATAAATGACTTTTGAGATATAAAATATGTTTAAACAGGCAATTACCCTAACTTAATATAGTAAAGGCGTATTTGGAATTTTCTTAATTTTATAACATAAAGAAAAAACCAAATAGAAACTGAAACATTTATATACAAACCCATTTTAAGTGGCTACAAAAAAAACTACTTTTGTTTAGATATTTGGCTATTATGGCTAATTCTTCTTTGTAATTAATTTAAAGAAAATTAATAATAATAATTTAAGCTCACCCCAATACAATATTGATATTCGTAACATAAATTTTTTTCCATATTTCGTAACATCAAAAGTAATTACTTGCATGTTATTGAACAGCAGATAATCGCTTTATAATTTTAAATAACATCTCATTTATTTAGTTAATTTTTATATACATCACTGACGTAATTAAAGTGCTTAGCTGTTTATGTGCTCATGTTTGTATTTGAAAAATATCAGCATCAAAATAGAATTTAAAAACATTTTATATTTCTACGTACATGGTATAAAGCAACCCTTTAGCAACAAATTATCGTAAGCAACATTTAAAAAAAATGTTATCAATATGGTGAGATTTTCAAGGTGGCAAAAATATTAATAGCTTTGTTATTATTAGAAATGAATCGATACAACTTTTTTTCTAACTCGACTTAAACGGTGAAGGGCTGTGACCACAGATATGATGTCATGAAGCATAATTGCGCCAGAAAATAAATGGATCTGCGTTTCAAGATACGTGCATTACAAGGTCTTAGATATCTCTCGCATTATTCTTTAAAAAAATTACAGCTTAGATTAGACGGGGACTAATCTTCCTCGGATTCTCTAATAAAATGCTTTAAAGCCAATTTTCCGTAGGCTTTTAGAGGTTACATGTATATGCAAAGTGTAGGGGTGACCGTGTTTGTAATAGTTTAGGAATAGACAGATAAATTAAGGACATGGCACCTAATCAGACGCTTGTTTGATATAGAAGTGGTAGACTTGATTTTTATCAGGTAGGGATATAGGGGAAGGAAAAGGGGATATTCTCACGCCCGCCCCTCTCCTCGAAACAATATGAATAAAATATTTTTAAGAAATATTAATTATAAATCAATTAACCCTTTCGCTATATTGTATCCATATGGATACACGCTAATTGATAAGTGTCTCACAAGAGCCGCATTAATTTTACCTTTGGATTGCTAACGGATTATAGAATTTCCAGGTCTTATTTTTTAATTTAAGCCACTTTTGAAAAATTTTTTGGTTAGTTTTTTTTTCTAAAAAAAAGTACAAAGTTAAAAAATCATGTTTTAATATTTTTATTTGTGGCCAAAACAGAGTTTCTTATTTTACTCATAAAATAAACATATTCGGTTATGTTCTGTATTTCATGTGGAATTAAAATGTGAGGAATTATCCTGCGGTAAATTTGGTGACAAATGATCCAAAAATACTCATCCTATGACTTGAGAAAATGAGACTGGTACCAAAACTAAGGAGTAGTGAATGGTGAAAATGGTCACATATTAACCATTTTCAGTCAAAACGGCACTGAACAAATTCGACGCACCCGGATCTAAGGCCTATCACATAGTATCTAATTAATAATAATTGTCTCCCTTCAACGAGACTGCCATGCCACTCAGGAACCTGTTCCGTAACTATATTCAGATATTAACTCCAGCTTAACTGGTATTTATAACATTGAATTATAAGTCCCCTTGTGGTCGAGTGGGTAGTGTATAGGGTATTCACTCGCATAATGTTTGCTCGATTAATCGAATAATTGAAGTCATATAATGTTCGATCAAACAAACAATTTTAATTTCGAGTAAAAATTGATTCGAATAATTTACTTCGATTAATCAAATAACTCGGCAAAAAAATTAAAAGCATTCACAAAACCAAAGAGCAAGAAAATTACTTTTGTCGTATAAAATATTACTTTATGCATCTAGAAAATACAAAGAATTGATGCAATAAATTGGGAATGCTTTTTAATTAATTTTTCTCAATTTCTCCAGCGTCTACGATTAGTAAAATATAATTTTTAATAATGTGAGAAATGTTCAATGGAAAAATATCTATGAAATGAAAGAAGAAATATTTTTTTTAAGACTAAATGAATGCAGAATGAAAATGTTCGGAATTGTAAAAGCTTTGTTGTTACAAGTTGATATTTATAACAACAATGCGATGACAGTTCCGACTATTTTTAATCCGCATTGAATACAAAACAGATCGGAATATTATTAAACGTTTGAATAGTAGAAAAGATATTTTAAATTAAGACTTTATGATCTAATTTACTTAGAAATATTGTTTTTCTTTTGTTTTTATTATTAAAATATATAAAATGCGAAAAAACTTGATTATTTTTATTTTCGTCGACAAAAATTTACAAAAAACCGACTAAATTCAAATATTTTCCGATTAAATGTTCGGAATTGTCAAAGCTTTGTTGTTACAAGTTGATATTTATAACAACAATGCGATGACAGTTCCGACTATTTTTATTCCGCATTGAATACAGAACAGATCGGAATATTATTAAACATTTGAATAGTAGAAAAGCTATTTTAAATTAACACTTTATGATCTAATTTATGTAGAAATATTGTTTTTTCTTTCGTTTTTATTATTAAAATATATAAAATGCGAAAAAAAACTTGATTATTTTTATTTTCGTCGACAAAAATTTACAAAAAACCGAGTAAATTCAAATATTTTCCGATTAAATCGAATAATTTTTAGCACTTAAGCTTACTCGAATAACTCGAACGAAATAAAAGTTTTATTCGATTGTTCGAGTAATTTAAAAACAATTGAAAAGGCGATTAAAATGAATACCCTAGTAGTGTACTAACCTTTCATGCCGGAGTTTGTCGGCTCGAATCCTATCAAAGATACCGCTTAAAAATTAAATACAGTTTCTACTTGGATTTATAACAATAAAAAAATAAAGAAATCGATAATTACAGCTGAATTTTGGAATAATATTTATATATAATCTATATTATTCTACACCGATTAGGACTCCACAAGATCGTTCAGACACAAGTTACAAGGTGCATACAAAGTATCAATTAACCCCATCCTAGGCCATCCCCATGTAAAAGTGGCTGGTCTTCTTCATGGGAAGTGTTAGAACTCGGACTTGTCCCCACCACCTGGGGACCGCTCACGTGACTTCTTTTGTGTCAATTCCATTTACCGTAGGGTATCAAAGCATTGTTGTTATAAATATTAATTTACAACAACAATGCTTTGATAATTTCGCACATTTTAATGCCACATGAAATACAGAACATGGCCGATTGACTTTTTTTTAAATAAAATTAACTCAAATAAGTCAAAAGACTTTAATTTAATATTTTGCATAAAATTTTTTTTTGGTAAAACAATTAAAAAAGCACTGACGATTTTTTTCAATTATGCATGTATCCATATGGATACAATCGCAAGATGTGGTAAAGTTTTTATTGTAATTCTGTATACACCACTAAAGCAAAAGTCGTTTTAATTTTGACACTATAGCGCATCATATTTGGAAATAAAAATGTCAATTGGCCCTAGAAACAATAATCAGTAATATGTTATAACAAATGTTCATCCTAAGTGCGTTTTCAATTTTCTAAAAAATCGACTCATCTTTCAAAGAGTCAAAATTTCGCATAATTTGAAAATTTTGGAGTAGGTATTTCCAAATAAAATATATAACTATAGATAATAGTAAGGAATCACCTTGTTTCAAAAATTCAATTCTTCGCCTTTCCCCCTTAATGGATCGCTCCATAAAAAAATGTACTCATCCCTCAGAGAATTCCTCTTTCGATCAACTTGGAAAGTTGGAAAATGGCTCGTTTCAACTCAGACTGCTAATTATGCCCACCATAGATACAAATATAAGATTACCTCGTCCTCCAATTTCATTTAGTTTTGCCCGCCCTTGTGTTTTTTATACACCATTGAGTACAAATTTACCCGTATGGCATCATTCTGAAAACCCACTTTAAAGTCAACTTTTTGGAATAAATAAAAAAATTTTAATTTATTAAAAATATTTAAGGCCGAATAGTAATAAAATTGGATTTTTAAAGCCTGAATTGGAAAACTTGTAGCGATATGGTTAATAAGTTAATTCAGTTCTGATTTTTCAAAAACGCTTATTTTCATGATAAACACAATTTCAGTAATGAGGAAAAATGCTTAAAAGCTGTTTACCGTAACTTATTTCATATACTTTTTATTGTGTGTAGTGTTATAATATCTTCATCTAATACTCTGACCCGCTTAAAACTTTTATTCTAACTTATTTGTATTTATTAAAGAAAGTACAATTCAGCTACCAAATGCCTAATATCGTGCATCAAAACATTTTTGAGTTTTTCATATACATATTTCGAAATAATCATTAAACACTTTCTCCTGTAAGATTTGTCATTTTGTCACATACGATAGTATGACGCTAAAGGGTTGATATGTGTGCAACCACGTTCGTTACTCTTCTATTACATCATACTCTGCCATCATTATATAATTATTTTCATTAAAATCACATCTTGCACAAATGTCAAAACATTACTTGGACATCATTTAAAATAATTTGTAATTTGATTTTCCTCAAGCGAAAACAGCAATAGAATAGCGTTTACAAAAAATTCATTTAATTATGTTAATAATACACTGGACAAAATTTCCCAACCAATATTCATACAAAGAATTTTATTTGAAAGGTTTGTTTCGAGTTTGCAATACTCTAAGCTAAAACATTAAATAGAGTGGTTGCTTAAATTAATGATTTAAGTAAAATATAAAGACAATTTTAAGCGTGTTCATGAATGACAGTGTTATTTATTTTACTTTCTCATATTTTTAGTGTATTAAAATCAATAATCAAAAATAAAAAGAAAAATAACTAGTACACTAAAAAGTACTCTTCTATTTTTAACCCCCGACCAAAAAATAGATGTGATAAACGTTTATAATGCAAGTGTCTGTGTGTCTGGACCAATTTTGAAATGAAAGAATGAAGGTACGCACTTTCTTTAAGCTATTTTAACTTAAGCGCCCCATCCATTATTCAATATTGTTGTATATATTATTGTCGTTTTGACCTATACTATGCAATAAATGACACAATATTTTTAATTAAAATATTGCCCAATTTTGCTGACAGCGAAAAAATAAACATAACACTAAACAATCTTGGCACACATTACACAATTTTCTTGATTGTACAATAAAAATTAAAAGTCTTTTGATTTTGGCCAATATATTGTGGCACCTTCCAATATGATATACACATTGGCGATATAATTGTACAATACGAAAAATTGCACAATTAAGGTGGTGAAAAGTAAAGGGGTACAAGTGGCAAAACTAAAAAAAATTGAGTTATATGCAGGAACCATCACTGAATATCAATATCTCTTACTCTACAAAAATTCAGACCTGTACGAGGGCCTCAAGAGGTGGTATGTATTAGAAAGCGAAAATATTATGTAAAAAACTTTGAAGCTTAATTACTCAGAATTTTCTTTTTTGCACTTGTACTCCTTTGCTTTTAGTCCCCTCAATTATATTGCTAGTGGGTGGGCCGCTTTACACTTCTTTGGAATCATCATAGTTGCGTATGTTTTATAGTTGATTATTCATTAATCATACGACCCAGTACCAATGCCAATATATATGAAAACAAAAGGCCTTCATAACTGGCCACAGTGGGGACTTTTGCAAAATAAATGGTAATAAATCTGGAGCTTCTAAACAACTGATTGGATTTTTATGAAACTTTAAACATCTTTAGAGGAGGAGACGCGCCTTGCTACGCGTGTCTTGGTGGCCTTCTGGATAAAGCACGAGAGGAGTTACAGTGGGTCAAAGTTTACTACCTGGGACTCAAAAAAACTTCTGAGGCTTGTAACTTTTTAAATATTATCCGATTTAAAATATATAAAGTCCGTTTAGCTAAGCTCAGAAACTCATATAAAAATTATCTTAACATGAGTTTCTGTATCTCTTACAGTTTAACAGATATTTGACTTAAAAATAAATAAAATTTTTTGTCTTGACTCTTTTTTGTGTTTCTCCTATAACTTTTTAATTTACAGCTGGATTTCGAATTCACTTAATTACAAATCAAATCGGCATTTAATTATCGATTTTAATGATTTTTGGCTTATTTTATTCCAAATATATATGACTTTCTAATAAATGATAAAAATTTTAATTTTTTGTCTGCTTAATTTTTTTTATGAGCTCTTTCACACGAAAAAATTTTTAAATTTGCATGAAAAAACTAATCTTCACCGCTAATTTCTGAATAGCTCCGAAAGAGTTGGAAATATAAAAACATAACGACTTAAGGACAATTTCACTCCGCATATTCTGAGAGCTTATGTGTTCAAATCGGACGAAACGTTCGCGAGTTATGATGAAATATAATAGCTGACCGCCCAGCGTTATTAGTACTAAGTACTCTTACATGAAAAATGGATTGCACTATTACGATGAATATTTTTTTATTTTGGAAAGTTTCTTGTAACATTGAAAATGTACGTTTGTTGTTTTTATGTGGTTTATGCGGCATTTTAGAAATTATAACAGTTGTGTGAGTAATAGGAAATAAGTTAATTTAATTCTTTATATTCTTTGAATTGTATACTATACAATCGGCATATCTGAGAATCAGTAAAAGTTATTTGAAAAATTTTTTCACGCGTAGTAAAAAGATTCATATAGAAGTCAAAACTGTCAATTTGAGAAATTAAAACTATATTCCTATATTTTTATGGTACAATACTTTATTTTTCCTAAATTTTGATTTTTTTTCAGAAAATTTAGCCGGGTGTGACCATTTTACACACATTTTTTGTTATAAATCAAGAATATAAATTGTTTACTCAAAAAAACGTTGCGGCTCGCAAGCACATTAAGCTTAAAGTCGTTGAATAACGGGTAGACTCTGATAGAACACGATTTCTGCTCAGAATGGTCGTCAGAAAGCTGCGACGGGTGTGACCTTATAAATCTTAGTTTTAAAGAATTATGACTTTTAGTAAAAAGTCTGTAAAATTTTGACTAGAAGGTACACAATCATTTTGGTGTAGATACCTGATTATTTTTCTCATAAAAAACTGTTTTTAAAATGAGATGGGTGTGACGGACGGGTGTGACATAGTACGAAAATGTAAAAAATTCGAAGAAATAAAACTTTTTATTGATTTAATTAATATAAATAATACAAAGATAAGCTCATAAGAAAATAATAAGACATTAAATTATTTGCTAACCAGTCTATTATAGACAGCAGAATACTCTAGCTGAATTTTTTTAGATTGAATAAAAAGCAAAAAAAGTATATTCTTTTCAGAGATAACCGTTTTTATTAATAATGAGAAAGGGAATAAAAGAAAATCGGAAATAAATATTAAACATACAAAGAGGGAGAGCAAAATGTTTATTGCATGGTCATTTAAAAGTGCTTCAAATTGATTAAAAAATATTAAATAGTGTGTTGTTTTATTTTTTCTATTGTTGTCATTCTCTAAAAAACATAAATTGAGAGATTTTTATTAAAAATGAGAAGAAATTTTTTTCTTGCAAAGGGCCGTTTTACGTAGAATCACTCGTATATCAAAAGGCTCTCAATTTTCGCCAAAATTCTTAGAACTATTTACGTTATAAAACGTTGTTTTTGAAATTTCCAAAATCCATAATCACAATTTTTTATAAGCCATTAAACACAAAAAATATTTTTAAAATTGACGATTTTCTGCCATTGCTAAACACTTTGTCAATGAATTGCCTTTTCCGATATGTAATTAAAAAGTGAATGTGTTAAACAAAAAATTTTTACAAAATTAAAAATAATGAAGATACTTTTTTTTTAAATCATCCTTTTTTGAGGCCAATTTAAAAATTTTGAATTTTCAGCCTTTTTCCGACTTTAAGAATGAAGATATTAGAAAATGTTTTTTTTTCAATTTTACTTAGAATTTTGTCAAAAATCGTTGCTGTCTCTTAATTCAAAATCTAACTGAAAACTAAAAAGTTATAGGCGAAATACAAACAAATCAAGACAAAAAAATTTTTCTTAAGTCAAATATCATCTAAGCTGTAAGAGATACGGAAACTCATGTTCAGATTACATTACATTTTTCAAATCGGACAATATTTAAAAAAGTTACAAGCCTCAGAAATTTGTTTGAGTCTCAGGTAGTCAACTTTGGCCCACTGTAACTCCTTTCGTGCTTTAGCCACTAAGACACGTGTTGCAAGGTCAGACTCCTCCTCTAAAGATGTTCGAAGTTTCATATAAATCCAATCAGCAGTTTAGAAGTTCCAGATATATTACCATTTATTTCGCAAAAGTCCCCACTGTGCAGGCAAAGCTGAAACTGCATCTTTTCACTGCATTATAGCTAAACTATCGTAAAAGAAATGTTTTGAAATGAAGGTCTAGAATAGTGATGCCCTTGAAACATCTAAGATATTTCGTTAAATATTAGTCTTTCGAAAAAATGGCATATTAAATGTTGATTGTATTGATTACTTCTTTTGATTGGCATAACAAAAACTCATCATTTCGATAAAAATCTTTAATTCCTTTTTTTCAGATTTGCCCTACTGTGCTTCGTGGAACCCAAACGTCTGGGCAGATTTTATTTTTATTTATTTTTTGAAATGTGACTTGATCGACAGTGTTCTCAGTTATGTTTGAAGAAAATCGGTCCATAATAAGTTAACATCTCCTTTCTCGCTGTATCCTCTTGAATTTGTGTACATGTGGCACTGTAACTCTCAAGCCACTGCATCGATTTTAATATATTTTTTTTCTTCTAACTTATGTTTGAAGAAAAGCGGTCTAGTCGCTTTGAAGCTATCGTCCATTTTCTTATGGGGATTTTAAAATCTTTAATTTAATGTTTTTATTATTTGTTCGAACATTACAGAAACAGTTATTAAAAGGTTCTTCGAAATAGGAGAAATATTTACTGCCAGGCCCACTATGTCGACGCGATTCTTTCTTTCTTATAATAACATATAAAACAAAAACAAAATTTTAGAATTTGTTTTTGTTTTAAAAGTAATTGTGGCGAAAGAAAGAACATGTCGACATAGTGGGCCTGACAGTTAAAGTTATCGCGCCATACGTTATATTTCAAAGCGAAATCAAAACTACAAAGTTTGGAAGTGGCAAATTAAAATCTCAAATATAATTTAAGCTATAAAGTTTTCTCACAGACAGCAATATGCAGCACCTTAAGCAATAAGTCTCCTTTTTGTCCCAGTGTATGTTTTAGCTCTTTATTATTCCAAATAAAATTTGTTTGTTAATATTACTTACCCCGGTATGCCACCGCTCTCCATATGATTTGCTAATGTCACATCATTAGACCACACATCAAATTGCCATTTTACTAGACCCAAAACGCCACAATGTACACGTCCAGTATGGATACCAACTCGCATATTGACATTAACCGCCATCACCTCACGTACCAAACTGAGTGCAAATAGAAATTGTTAAATTATTTTTTTTTATGTCCTTTCTAACTAAAATACAAAACACAAATATACATAAACAAACACTTAGAGATGTATTTTACTTCGATATTGTCATACATAAGTGACATATTTAGATATGAATATTGGTGCAGTTCATGAAACATTCGGTAACTCGTTAAATTTGTAAAATTTTTTATTTATTTTAAAAATGTTTTGACAACCAAATGTATGGCAAATGTCATCAATCTAACCAGTAAACAGTTACCGAGATAAGATGTGAACTGAACCATTGTTACTGCGTATTTAGTTTCAATCGATATTAATTTTTTACTTTATATATAAATGAATCTTGTAGGCTATATCGTGTGTATGTAAATAAGTGAAACTGTGTTTGTCCTGTTACCCATTTGAAAAATGCCCAAAAATATTAGTTACATTAGAAGAATTTAACTTTCTAAATTTAAATGTTTATTGATTAGCTGCCTGTTTTTGTAAATAAAATTAGAGTTTTCGTTAGGGAATTTATATTGAAACAACAATAAAAATGCTCAAATTTGTTTTTGTTTTCAGTGCAAAGTCCCTAACGGAAATTTGTATTTCATTTGCAAAAACAAGCAGTAAGTCCAGTTTGTATCATGGGAGTTGCCAAATAATATTTGGTAATAAATTTCTAAAATTTATTAGTTGTCGATAGGCAAGTCCTTTAAACTAATTGCAATTGTTTACGCCAAAAATAAATTTGACCAAAATGTTTTTCTCTAACTTTTATAGCGATTGTAAAGCAAACTATTTATCTTATGTAAAATCAATAAATTTTTTAGACCTAATTTTGGATACAATACAAAATTTGTTATAAAATGTGAATATATACATACATACATAGTCAACAATAATGTTTTAAACAAAATTCTATATACATATTTAGAAAATATTTGCTGGAATTAATTTACATGTTTAAAATGTTCGTATGATTGCACTTTGTTATTTTCAAGGCAAAGATTTATACGTGTATCAAGACACATACAACCATTGAAAAATATTTGTAAGCTCTCTGCCTTTATTTATATTATATTAACTTGCACTAAATACAACAAAAGACTTCACATAAGGTGGCATTATTATTCTCTCTTATTTGAACCTTGGGCTCAGGCGACTTACCCGAAAAACTAAACAACATAAGTTCTGATACGTGCGACGGGGGAGGACGTAACCATATCTTAAAGAATGCTAAAAGCTCTATACTTAATTGTCGTTTTATGGTTTAGACCATTTTTATAACATTTAGAAGATAAACACAAACAGAAAAAAACATAGTTAGTGCAACCATAAAATGTAAACAGCACACTATGGTTGAATTATGTATATGGTTCAAGTAGGATTTCTAATTTCCCGGACTTTTCTCATTCCAGGGAAATGGGATATAAAATTTCTTATTCGTTGGATTCCCGTGAATTTTTGAAAATTAATGATTAGAACTAAACGAGCTCAAGACAAAAATGCAAGTTGTTTTTTAATCAAAATACAAAGTATAAAAGCCAATTTATTCACTCTAATTAAAAGTAAATACATACATACATGTATTTAAAAACCAATTGAAAATTATTAAATTCATATAAACATACAAAAATTTATTTTTTTTTTAATGTCTAAATCACATCACCAAAGTGGAATTTAGGGGAACAAAAACAAAACTTAAAAAATATTTTATCTCTCAAATGCCCCTTGAAATGTGCACCAACACTAATGGTGTTTTCTTTTCTACATAAAAAATGTCACCTTGTTGAAAGGTGCTTGTATAAAATGGCTTGCCAATCCTGCAATAATGCTATTTGTTTTTTGACGAGAACAAAGCACAAGTTAAGAAAAAGTGGGTAGCACCGTTTTTAACAGCAGACAGAAAAGTTTTTTATTCAATTCAAGAATACGTTTAAATAAATTTAAAATTTTTTCCTCATCAGATGGCGAGGATTAATACAATAATTGATTTATTGTAATTTCTGCACATAAACATAATGCCTTATATATGACTGATAATCTAGAATTATGTTTTAGAATAATGTTTTCTCATAATTGTTCTATAAAACAGTAGAAAAATTTACTTTAAAAATTTGTTTTTTTTACTTTATAATTCGAGGCGATTTTTCCCAACTTCGTCTGGCAGCACTCTTTATACGCAAAAGCCACCATTTTATAGGGCACTAACATCACTGTAGATTTGTACGGGGCATGAAGTGCAATGCCTTCCACAATTAGTGAAGGTGATTTTTTTATAATAAAACATACCACGTTTTTAGACAGCAAAACATTTTCAAGAAACGAACACTAAATTGCACTTTTTACATGGAAATGTAGCATTTTTTTTTTTTTTTGAAGAAAAGAAAACACCATAAGTTATACATTTCATAAAGTGGAGCGTGTAGGCACATACATATCACTCCTTTAATGGAAAGTACATAGTTATATATCGAAAAATTCTAACTTGGCAAAGTGTAAATGTTAACGCTTTTTAATGAATATAATTTTGGTTTATTTAAGATATGTTTTTGATTTTTTTTTACACTAAAGAAGGCATGAAGGAACGCTTTTTCTCCATTAGGTTTAAAGTTTTTGTTATTTGAGATATCACTACGTTGCAATAAACGATCTTTATTAAAATTCCGAATAATCGTTGGACTTACCATAACATTTTCATATGGATATAAAATAAGAATATGTTTATTTATGTAACAAAACAACGAACAGACATTTTTTCCAGGGTAGAAACTCTATGGAACCATATCATACTATTGCGAAAGTAAATATGTTCTAAACATGAAAACCATATATATGATTCTAAATAACCATATATGGTTCTAAATAGTATATATGGCTCTAAATAACCATATATGGTTCTAAATAACAATATATATGGTTTCAAATAACCATATACATATATGTTTATTTCTTAATCATATTTTGATATAATAACTTAACATCTGAAGTCGATTAATTCGAGGTAATTTTTGGGAGAATACATGCTTGGTCGTTAGCCTTGCCATTGAGAAATTTTCAAAAAGGGGCCAAAAATAAAATTTTACAATTAAAAAATTGTATTTGATAGAAAAAAGTTAAAGTCTATTTATAAAATGTGGTGCATATTTCACGATGTCAGAAATACTTTCTTTAATCTCCATCGATTTAGGAAAAAAGTATGGGACCTAACTGCAAGCAAGCAAACCCTCTCAAACCAAAAACGAATTTTAAAAATCGATTGACAAATGATAGAGTTAAGTATTGTGTGGCTGGGAGGTACAAATTTACCCACCATCTGGGAAAAAATTACGGGATCTAACTGCAAGCAAACCCTTTCAAACCAAAAACGAATTTTTAAATCGGTTGAAAAATGACAGAGTTATGCGTGGGGGAGGTTTTGACCCATATTATTCCCTCTTGGTCCAAAATCCGTAAAATCAGCCTATACTAATTGTGTGCAATATATCTATCTGTGTACCAAATTTCATTTCAGCCGTTTAGGCGTAGTGCCGTAACAAAAATCAACTGAAAAACAAACAAACAAACACCTCATTTTTATGTAATATATGGAGTAAACGAAAGAAAGAACTCTTTCGACATCGTTAAATAGGCAGTTAATAATGACAAAGAGTTTTCTTTAGGAAAAATATTATAAAATATATATGTTTAAAATATAACATACGCAATTACACTGGTCTGCAAAAAAATTTTTTTCGATCCTTTAAATAAAAATATGTGGAATATACAAAGTTTAATGTGCTAAATTTAAATCAGTATTCAGTTTTTTTCTCTATCAACCAGAGATTTTTTATGGGCATGACTAATGTGATAACCGAAATAGGGCTGTCACGCTAATATATTTCATCATAACTCAAGAACGGTTTGCTTCATTTGGATGAGAGAAACACAAAAAGATGCAAAATAAAATTACCTTTCAGTCGTTTGTTTATATTTTTTTATTATTAGGAATAATATTAGCAATAAAAGAAGTCTTAAATCATCAAAATCGATTGAAAAATTTATATTTTATTCACAATTAAGTGAATGAACTCAAATGATAAAAATCACAATATCCATACAACAGAAAAATTGCGATATATGTGTATGTATGTGTGTTGTATAAAAATACCAATTTTTGTCAATTAAGATCCCTAACTTTATCCTTAATATAATCGATATTTATGTATCGCTTTTAATGGCTTATTTTGTTCCTAATATAACCAGCTTTATGATTAATGAAACAATTATAAATTTTTGCCATCAAAATTTTTTTATGAGTTTTAAAAACGAAAAAAAGTGTATTCACAGAAAAAATTATCACCAAAATATTTTCAAACCAAAGTTTGTCTAAAAATAAATTAAATTTTTAGTAAATGTTCTTTACATAATCAATGAATTGTTTGTTTGACTCTCATTTAGGATGCTAATACCAAAAACAACAAAAAAAAACTCTGTATTAAAAAATCAACCCCGATGACGTCATACACACAAATAACAACAAAACAACAACAACAATGATAGCAAAAGGAATGCGATTCTACCAAGTTTGTTTACTGTTAATTCTCATTCATTTTTTTTTAAGACTTTAGATAATACAGATACAGTCAGACCTGCACACATTTAACAAAAGGAAATTTCGTATATGCTTAATGGATGAAGATAACCCAGACAGAAATTTTGTTTGATATATTACAAAAAATTCAGTAAATATTTTGTTTAATCTTTGTTAGTATTTTTAGACTAATTCTTTAATAAATTGACACAAAAATATTTTTTGATATTTTTCAGAAAATCCAGTAAATCTTTTTGTTTGATTTAGTAAATTGTTTTGCTTACAATTTGTAAATACTTTCAGACAAATTTTTTTATAGATTTAAACAATTTTTTCACTGCAAAAACATGATTTTTTTCAATGAAATTGTTGAGATATTTTTGTCTGTATTTACAAATTTGTTTGTAGGTCCCTTCCTAGACCAAATATTTGCTATTCCATTGAATTCCTTTACAGAAAATGAAAGTTATGTTTTTCTGTGTTAATCACCCTTATCGAGAATAAGAAGCGAACATTTTGTTCACATTAAATATTTCCCATGAACAAAAAGTGGTGAACAAAACTGTTAAAAGAGTACAGTAACACAACAACAACAACACATATTGGCGACCACAATTTTAGGGAAAGGGAACATACTTCACGTGAACTTTTATTTCCGACAAGGATGATTATGATTATTTCGAAATTATTTGCTTGGAAATCAAAATTTATTATTAGGCTAGGGTTCGTAACGTCTTATTCAGAAAGAATCTAACATGACTAATATTCCAAAGAACAAGGGAAAAATTAACACCAACTTAATTTTTCAACGTACACAGTAGAACATAGTATGGCCACTTTTGGAAGCCGCTACACTTGGATCATCAGTGCTTATATGTGTTTTTGCTCGTCACCAGTTGTCAGGTGAATCTGTTGAACGTGATTTAAATTATTATATTTATATAATTACAAACTCTTCATGAAAATTTAATACGAGAATTAAATCACTTAAGTTGATGCTTTTGGTAAATTCCAGTGCTACCGTTGGTTTATTTTTCTCCATTCCCATTTTTCTCATCTACTGTGCTACGTTAGTCAAGCTTTTTTGGTTTGATTTTATACATAAGTATATATGACCATATAAAAATGTGAAATTCATATGGATTCATGGAATATAATGTTACTTAGCCTAATAATCAATTTGGATTCAGGGAGAAAGTTTAATTTTGCATAAAAAAAAATTTCCGCTGATATCCAAATAATTCTGAAACAGTTGGAAATATAATAAAATGTATATAGATGACTTAAAGACAATTTTATTCCTCATCTTTTAGTGATTTACTTATTTAGATCGGGCAAGCCACTAATGAGTTATGGTGAAATATACTCCTAAGCCTAGTGGAAATATTTGTCATGCCCATTAAAAAAAATCTGTACGCGATATAAAGCATTTGATAGCAGATTTGAATTTAGCGCATTCATTGAACTTTGTATATTCCGCTCTAAATTGATGTTTATTGAGATTGATGAAGCTAAAAGAAATTGCAATACGCTTACGCTTTTTCGTTCATAAGAACAAAATTAAAATGCTATTAGTCGGTTATACAGACCATGTGTGTGTGAATATATGAAGATTAAAGCAATGCATATTCACAGTCCATAGTCCCTTGGAAAGAGTCACATGTCTTGTCTTGTAACAGGCTATCTTCACTGTAGTGCTTGTCTGGCCATATCTTAAGGCGAAATTTTATAATATAAATTTTTTAGTATACTCGTAGTTTCAATCTCAATAGAAACCTTTTTCTTAATTCAATAACTTTTCCTTTTATGTACTTAACAGTCTCAGAGTTCATAATCCTTTGTTGTTTCGAATTTATTTTATATGTTGATATTGCTAAAATCTACTTTAAACAAGTTCAAGTAGTAGCCAAATCTATTGTTGCTAAATTTTTTTATCTTTTCTATGATTTTCAGAATGCTTACAAGTGTGTGTATGTTCGTGAATATGTACCCAGCAGATAATGGAACTAGTACATGTACGCATGTAAATTATACTCAATACTATATAAATCTACTGAACTAGTATATCATTTACATGTACCTTGCAGATAACGCGAGTAGTTCATACACATAACACAGCTTTGCATTACATCGGAGTAGTCTCAAAACTGCTTTATATCACTACTTTATAGAGCACTCATATACTATTTGCAATCGTTAAAACGCGAACAGTTTTCGGTTAACAGCAAACTCTTATTTGCTAATGACATAGTCTATGACTGCATTACATAGAATCATGATGAATCTAGTCCATTTCAGCTAAAATAAAGCACGTAGTTCAATATTATCTGCAGAGTATTATTATCTCAAGCCATCTAAGGCAACTACCATGCAGATAATATTATATTACGTGGTCCATATTAGCTGAAATGGACTAGTTACAACATGGACCATGCGGTCATGGTCCATGTCATTTGGAAACGAGAGCTTGCAGTTAACCGCCAAGTGTATGCGTTTAAAAGCTCGCAGAGTTGTTTTGAGACTACTCTGATGTTATGCAAAGTTGGGCTATATGGTCCAACCCTAGGACAGCATAATGTTAAATTGACCATATTTTCTCCATATATTTGCATAAGTCCTAGTCCTTTCTGGCTTATACTGTGCATGCGTGTATAAACTACTCATGTTATCTGCAGGGCACATATATTTGTAAATGGTATGCTGGTTCAGTAAATTTACATAGTAATTATTTTATTCGCTTTTTTAAAATAATTTTTTGGTTTTATTTGTTCTACTTACGCTATCGCATCAATCATATCCAAACCCATCTCCACAGCACAGTGAGCATGATCCGGCCTAGGCTCTGGTAACCCTGAGACACAATAGTAACAATCACCTAATAATTTAATACGTAAGCAATGATGTTCAGCCGCTAATCGATCAAATCTAGAATGAAATGGAACAAAGAAAGAAAAGAATTAAAAGTTAAAACCTTCACACAAATTGACACGCTCTGACAGATAATGATATTATATATAAAGTACAGATATACATGCATTTAAAATAAATAACTCATACAAAGAATTAAAATTCCAGATACAATTATCTGCATTTTATGTCTGTTTTCGTAAATGATTTTTGTAGCGGAATTAGAGCAAGTTGATTAAGTATTTTTAAGTGCACTGGAAAAAATAGTTTAATATTCTGTGATAATTATATGGGAATTTCTAGAGGAAAGTTCACTTTTTTCCACGTGCGACACCAAGCAATTATACTTGTTTTTTTTCAAAGAAAACGGAAATTTTTTTTTATTTTTCTATATTGTTGTGTAGGCCTAAGTAGCTCTACATTTATTAAAAGTTAGGGAAAAATTTAAGCACATGATGCTGAAATGCAAGCTTAATTGCTTGCATGTAACAAAATGTGGACGGTCCTGTAGAAATGCCTATATTTTTATATTTATGTACAAAACATGTAAATTTAGGACCTAATTGTGTAAATCACGTTACCAAAGTGAAATTTGTATAGAGAACAAAAACAAAATTTGAAATATTTTTTAAATTTGTTAAAATTTTCATACAAATTTTAAAATATTTGAAAGGTAAAGCAACGCTATAATTTATATACGTTTGTTCGGTGAAGAATTTGTATGAAAAACAAAAACAAATTTTTAAAATTTTGTGATTTACACAATTAGGGCCTTAATTAAAATAGTGTTTACATATTCTATTATGATGATATTTTGATAAACAAAATTGTATGAGTGATTATTGAAAATATTATTATATTTTCCAAAAAAGATTTACAATTATCAAAAAAACTTTTTAAATCACATTCAGTGCTTATTAAATTACATTTTATTAAAAAAAAAACGCGATTACTAAGATTTTTATCTGTGTATGAAAATAATACTAGTTGAATTATATAAATATTCTATTTACACGCACAAATCTTTATCTATCTGTGCGTGTAAAAGAATCTCTTTGTTTTCATTTCAATGCCATTTAAATCTGATATTGGGAAATAGGCAACTTATATTATGAGAGAGTGTATTGTATGTTTTTTTGTACAGCTTATTTTGGCAATTCATGTTCATGAACTTCAAAAGGACTCAATAGAATTTATATTTTAATGAGACTTCCAATCAACAAACATGAAGTGAAAGCTCGAAAAAGCTTATGTTGTTGTTGAGCATATTTTTCAATGTTGTTTTAATAAAACTGCCTAAATTTGCATACAATATTTTTAAAGATAATAATTTTTAAAAAGCAATTGAAAACATCAGACGAATTTCTCTTTTTTTAAGTTCTACCAATATTATAAATAGCAATTATATAAGTATTTTTATTTTATTTACCCCTATCGTCAATAATTTTTCCCCCGAAATGATTTGCCTTTTCCTTCCTTTGCGACCATGAATAAAAATTCGAAAGATTCCCTTATTATGACTGATTTTTTTCACGTGGATTTTTTCCCTTTTCACCTGCTTTTGTTCCCTTTATTTAGCAGACGCACTGTATAAATATATCATGTACTTGCTATTTTATTCTTCCAATTAATTACACATGACAGATTTTCTTCAAACATAGCTATGAACACTTTCGATCAACTCACCTTTCTAACAGAAAAAAACTAAATCAAAATTGGTCCAGCCGTTTGGTCTATACGTGGACTCACTCGTACAGACACACAGATACACAGACGCAAATGGTCTTTCATCGTTGCATTTGCAAAATTGTATAGCATATTGATACTCACCACTAACAGTTGTTAAGTGGTGAATATCAATATACTATGCCAATTTGCGAATGCTACGATGCAAGACCATTTGCACAAGATTGTAAATTGGGCTAATGTGTGTAAAATGGTCACACCCGGCTAAATGGTCACACCCGGTTGGGTGTATAGTTGGGTGTATAGAAATTAGAAACTTGAAAAAAAACGTAGGATACACTTATTTTCAAAAATACGATTTAAAATTTCAAATCCAAAAATCAAAATCAAAAAACTTCAAAAATTAAAAAAAATACTCAATTTTTACCAGTTGTAAGAAAAGTATGAGCAAAAACTAAAAAGTGATTTTTGTTTTAAATTTTAAGTCTTTTGAACGAGTAATAAAAAAATCTCTATATTTTCCAGGAAGGTCCTTTCGAAGGGTATTAAAAAAACTCAAAATTTGGGCTATACAATTTTTTTCCAACCCGTCCGATTGGACGTGGAATGCCCCATATATATATAACATATTTATGCAGTGAGTATATGTTATTTAATATTGAGCCAATTCAATTTGAATGTAATATCGTTTATTTTGTGAAACAATAAGAATTGTCCATACATATTGTTGTTTAAAATTTTAAAACTTTAAAACAAGAAAATGTATGCAACTTTTCTTATTACTTTACAAAATAAACAATATGACTTTAAGTTTGAACTGGCTCATTACTTTTCAGAGTTAGCCCTTAAGAGTGCACCAGGTCCTAGCCAGGCATTTTTGAACATTTTTAAAATTTTTTCCCAGATAGCATCGACAGACCCTCCCAATTTTTTATGAATTCTTCAATAAAGGTGTTTTCTGTGGAAAAAGTGAGAGAAACAAAAATTTTTCTGTCTCTGGGCGTGGCAATAGTTCCCAAGAAATGTTTACTCATGTTTGTACGACCAGGGCCTGACCAGGCCCGGTACTATTGTATATAGACTGTAGTGCATAAAACCAAAACAAAATGTATTAAAAAGCACACGCAACAAATAAGAACTCTTTTGTTAGTTTTATTTCGCAGAATGGAGATTTTTGATAACTAAATTTTCTTTGTGTTAGTGAGTGTGGAAGCAAAGTATGATAGTAATTTTTCTGCTTCTATATAAAAATCAAAATCCCTTTGCTTGCAACATTTTATGAATTAGTTATTTAGTTTTGCGTTGGCAGTTGACCATTATAGTGTATTACAATGAATGCTCGTTCCGACGACGTTCCGGAGCGACTCGAGTCCCACTCGGCCAAAGATTGTCAACCCAGTGACAGCTGTACAAATTGGAAGTTTTCTTGGAAAGAACTCTCGACAACAGTAGAACTGTTACACCAACAACAACAATTAGTACTGCATTAGATATAAATCTTGTCCTAACTATTTTGAAAGGCTGGCAGAGGCAATTGACAATGTGACCCATGGAAATGAAGATAATAATATAGAAGATGAATCTTCGAATATTGGAGAAAAGTGATGAAAATAATAAAAACGAGCCCCCATCTCACAAACTTTCAACTCCAATGGTTTTTCATTCGAAAGGATCGAACAAAGTGGCATAAGTTGCCTCCAGGTTCCAGAAGATTTATGGCCCAACATATTAATGTGTAGTGGTTTAGTTACAACTGAAGATATTATTGTGCTAGAAATATTCAAGAGATTTTTTTCAAATGACATAAAGGAGATTTTAGTGCGTACAACACAGAAACATGCTAAAAAATTTTATGAAATTTTCAACAAAAGTAATACAGATAAACAGCAAGTTTGGAATCCAATTACTATGGAAGAGTTAGCTGGTTTGTAGAAACCTTCATTTACAGTGGAGTAACCCAAAACAATGCACATCCTACCTCAGAAAAGATTTTCAAATATCTTGGTGGTTATACGATTTGATGATAGCCATAGTAGGTCATTCCGGTCTCAGTGTGATAAAGCAGGACCAACACGAGATACACTCTAAAACATTACTTTAAATTTACGATCATATATTGTCTAAATTTGTGTTGAAAATTTCGCCTTGTCTAATATTACATCGACTTTGTAGTTATTTTCTTAAAGAAAAAATCTTTCAAATTAAACATATTTAGTCCAAGTGGAAAAAATGTAACATAAAGTATAATACGGCTATGGCTGAATGGTACATACGTTAAACTATCAGTCAGGAGGTCGCGGTTTAAACATTTACGCAGCCAATCGTTTTTTTAGTAAAAACATTTTGTTGAAAAATAATGCGTGTGTAATTTTAGGTCGATAATAATCTTTACAGTTGCCGACTATTATCGACCTAATTTTCAACAAAAGTGTTTTAGAGTGTACATATTTGAAACTTACTATATATAAACCTGAAAAACTATTATAGACGGCATTATACACTCTAATACATTACTTCAAATTTACGATCATATATTGCCTAAATTTGTGTTGAAAATTTCTCCTTGTCTAAAATTACATCGATTTTGTAGTTAGTTTATTATAGGAAAAACCTTTCAAATTAAACATATTTAGTCCAAGTGGAAAAAATGTAACATAAAGTATAATACGGCTATAGCTGAATGGTACATACGTTAGACTATCAGTCTAACGTATGTATTCAAATGTTCAAAAATAATGCGTGCGTAATTTTAGGTCGATAATAATCTGTAAAGTGTTGCCGACTATTATCGACCTAATTTTCAACAAAAGTGTTTTAGAGTGTAATATTACGGTAGAATACGTAAAAAATTACATACGCAACTAGATTCGAATGAAAATAATTGACATAGGGGAATCCAAATTGTTTGGAAGTCGAGCTACTAGCTTTCTTTCGACCACTTAGATTTTCTATCGACATTGTGAAACAGGTTATAGATTGACTTTTTTCTATTCGCTTGTTTTTAAAATCGTTGTTTTTTACACGAACATATCGTCATATAAAATGCAAAAGGGCCAATCTACATTTTTTTTTTAATTTCACGACACATAAAAAACATAATAAAAAGCAAACTATTGTGATTATCAAAATAGTTTTTTCTGAGCAGTATCGTTATACAATAGTTTGCTTTTTACTCAGTTTTTTACCTCTTCTGAAAATGTAAAAAAATGTAGATTGGCCCTTTTGCATTTTATATGACGATATAATTTCTTGTAAATATTAATAAAATATAGTTTATTTAAAAATCTAGGGGTACATTTTACTGATTTTCTTGCGATAGCTATAAAGTTCCATACAAAATAAAAGCAGTCCCAGCCAGGCCCTGGAGTTCGTTTGTGTGAGTACACTTTGGTGTTTGTTTAACCCTGCTGTTAGGTTTGGCCCATTTTGGTCAAATTTTTTTTCTTTTCGCTTTATACTAGGGATATAACGATACGCCTTTTTGCCGATACGATGCCGATACGCAAAAAGAAATATCGGCGATGCCGATTCCGATACCGATACGCATATTGAAATTGAATTCAATTTAAAAGAGTAATTTTTTTGTTATACAAAATTACAATGTAAGAGATTATAAATATTTGAAATTGATATTAACCCATTAAAAAAATTGGAAGTCATATTTAAGAAACTGCATTTTCATTGCTTCCAAAGAATCTATATTAAAAATTGTAGATAATTAAAAAAATACCATGCCTTTTTTAAAAATTTAGTTTTTAAAGGACACTTATTCTTATAAAAGTTTACATATATTTATTCACTTAAATTTACATGAAAACACTGTTTTGCGTTTAACCCTTTCAATACGGATTTTTTTTAGATACAAACTCTTTTTTTGGTTTGGTTGGCTGATAATGGATCAAACAGTGCTCCGTAAGGTGGAAATAAGTAAAAGATAAGTAAAGGATAACTTACGAAACGGTTCAATATGTCAACTTAAAACGTTAGCTAATGTAGTGTTTCTATATTTTATTACTTCTGCAAAATTTTGAGTCATGAATTTTGTAAAGGAAATTAGAAAAATAAAAAATAACGAATCTTAGGTTTAGGACCATTTTGGTCCGTTCATGTTTATTGATATAAACAAAATTTACAAACCAAATGCAAAAATTTAAATTTTCTCAGTACATGATGGGCAAACTATTTTTCGTTGTATCATTAAAAAGTCGAAAAACACATTTTAGTCCGTTTATTGTTAAAAAAAAAAAAACTATATAAACCAAAATGGTCCTATACCTAAGATTCGTAAGTTTTTTTTAACCCAACAGCAGGGTTAAGACTTAGCAAAGTATTTTAGAACATAGTAATCAAAATTGTCAAAGTAACTCTATATCTTTCCATTGCAACATATATCATAAAATTTTGTTTACTTCACTTACCTGGCAAATAACTCATTTAGCAGACGTACTAGTTCCTCGGCTGTACACTGATCTGATAGACTTGTAAAACCGCATATATCAGCAAATAAAATGCTAGAAGTAAAGCAAAAATTAAACAATTTTATATTTGCTACGTTCATTTTTATTACAACTTTATTACATTTTAAGTGATAAAGTACGAGTATTTACGCAAATATCAAATCACTCAATAAAAAGTGTTTGATAAAAAAGTTATTTCAAAATTGCAAATATATAATAAACATAGCTGTTAAATCAAATATATGAATAGTTTATTTGATGTATACTAGGGTATTCACTCGAATAATGTTTGCTCGATTAATCGAATAATTAAAGTCAAATAATGTTCGATCAAACAAAAAATTTCAATTTCGAGTAAAAATTTATTCGAGTAATTTAGGTCGATTAATCGAATAACTCGAATAAAAAATTTTATGTATATTGTCTTTTTTTTAATGGCTTTTTGTAGATTTCTTAATGAAAAGTGGAAATTTTTTTGATTAATATGAATTTTGCCATTCAATTCGAACGTTATTTCATACTAATAGTCCAGTCCGCATGATCAAAAACTTAAGAAAATAATGTAGTAATAGTAAATAATGTAATAATAGGGAGAAAGTAACCAACTTTAAATGTCTTTAAAAAATATATAAAGATCAAACAAAAATTATTTGAAATAAAGAAGATATTTCGAGAGCAACTAGTTAACTAGATGTTTCGTATTAAAATATCGAATGTAATGTTCGGAATTTTAAAAGCCTTAAGGTTTGGTCACACTTGGCAAATATTTGCCGAAAAAAACGTAGCCCACAGACAAGTTAAAATTGTACTTCCTTTAATAACAAATATTTTTTTTTAAATATGGGTTCGCATTTATTAAAAATAATATAAAAATAGCTTTTTGCAGCATAATTAACCTTATTTTGTGATATAAAAAAACAAGTTAAATCAAACTAACTCTGAGCAGAAGTAGTGGTTACGTTTTTTTTTTAGCAAATATTTCCTAAGTGTAATCGTAAATTTATTGTTACAAGTTAATACTTATAACAACAATAATGCTATGCCAATTCCGATTATTTTTATTCTTCATTGAATTCAGGACAGTTCGGAATGTTATTAAATATTTCCTGGCGCAAAATTTTCTCAAAGCGCAACATTTGAATAGTGAAAAACAAAATATTTTAAAGGATCTAATTTATCTAGAAATGTTGTGTTTTTTTTTTGTTTTTATTATTAAAATATATAAAAAGCGAAAAAACTTGTTTTGTTTTATTTTGCCCACAAAATGTACAAAAAACCAATTAAATTAAAACATTTTCCGATTAACTCGAATAATTTTTAGCAGTAAAGCTCACTCGAATAACTCGAACGAAATAAAAGTTTTACTCGATTGCTCGAGTAATTTAAAAACCTCAATTTCGATTAATTGATTAATCGAACAATTGGAAAGTCGATTAAAATGATAACCCTAATGTATACATTGACATGGTTTCCAGGGTATGCACTTTAAAGAAAGTATTATCTCTGAACAATAACTGGAATATGGTTTAGCTGTAGAATGCATGCTTTACGTCCGAGGAGCTCGGGCTCGTATCCCAGCCATATCAACTTTTATTTTTAAATTTGTATATATATTTTTTAAAGTAAATTTTAAATACATTTGTTATCAAAATTCTGCCAAGTTTTAATATTAAATTACTTAAATTTGAAATAAAGTTTATTGAAAAAATTATAAATTATTGATAAAATGTTTTATTCATTGAAATATTTCGATTATTGTTTAAAAAAGTTATAACTTTTTTAGAATTTTTGTTATCAATATAGCGGAAATTTTATCACAGGAAATTAAAAAAAAAGATAATTGAATACCGTAATTTTTGTTATCAAAAACAAAACTTATTTTTTTCTGTGAATATGTGAATTTTGATGATTTAAAAAATTATTATTTGCTGTACATTGTACATAACAAATTTTATAAAAACTATTCAATTAATGGCATAAAAAATCATATTATACCTTTATTAAAGCTGAAACATTTAAAAATGTCTACGGAAATGAAATCATTGATACGTGGAATCGTTCTAAACAACAAAAAAAAAAAGGCTGAATCTTTTTTTCCCTTACTGTAAGTGTATAAAATCACGTAAACGAAATATATGTAAGTTGATATTTAATCGCCTTAAAAACATTTTAAAAGGGAAACATACGATGATACCCAAGATTACATTGGTGGTATTACTGCACATTCATATAATAATTTTAGCTTAAAACGTTACATGTCATTAATGGGATTTTGGCATTATATTACACTTTTTAAATACACCTAAATTATTTATCAGCCGTATTTTATGGAATCATTAAAGTTTATTGCAAAGAATTTAAACTTATTGTATAATCTATTCGAGTTTTGATCACTTAGTAAATTACAATTTTGCTTTTTTTTTAAATAAGGTGCACTTTATTGCACAGTGATACAAAAAAGGATAAATTAGAAATACCTAAAAAAGTACTGTCATTCTATGTATTACCTGGTACAATTAAAATTTGTTTTTGAAATTTTCTAAGTACCCCCAAAATTTTGAGCTACTAGGAAAAACCTCTTTTTCGGGTAAAAAACTATGACCTTTCGCATAATGTATATGTTATTTAAGCAACCTTGAGAAATCTGTGTGTATTTCTCAAGGTTACTTAAATAACATATACACCATTCGAAAGTTATCGGTTTATTATTTCTAAATGCGCTGCGAAACTTAAAATCGGTTGATATTCAATTAAGTTGCTGGCTTATAAGTGCATAAAGGTACGGAAAGCTGATTTCTTACCAATAACTAAAGATTTTGGAGATGTTTGGCAAACTTCGAAAACAGATTCTTATTTTACTCGGCAATAGCTACCAGAAAAATAGCATGACTTTCCAGATAGTTTTCTGTCACATAGTGTTTTCTTCTAGACATAGTCGATGAAAATGTCGTCTGTAATAACTAAGCCTACAGGGAGGGTATGAGCACTGACGGTGGGAGTGCGGCAACTTCCGAAAACAACGTTGTACAGTGCGGACTTTTCCAAAATAAATGGTAATGGATCTGAAAACTGCTGATTGGATTTATCTGAAACTACTAACATCTTTAGAGAAGGAGTCAGGCTTAACAGCGCGTGCCTTGATTGTCTTCTGCTTTAAGCACTAGAGGAGTTGCATTGGGCCACAGTTGACCACCTTGGACTCAAAAAACTTCTGAGCCTTGTAAGTTTTTTAAATATTATCCGATTACGAAATTTAAAATTTTTGCCTTCTTAATTTATTTATGAGTTTCTGAAAACGAAAAAAGGTTTAAATTTGTTTTTAAAAAACTAATTTTTCTCCGGTAATTTCTGAATAGCTCTGAAATAGTTCGATTTATAAAAAAAAATTTTAAATGGTTTATAAGTCGGAAATTATTATTATTCGGCTTAAGTTCAGTAATTGAATTAATGTAAATTCAAATTATTTTTAAGAGTGGAATATTAGAATATCTAATCAGACTAGCAGAACGGATTAGTACGACTAATTTCGACAGCCGCTACGCTGTCATCATCAGCGTCTTTTGTTTGCTTTAACCACGTTTGATCGCGGATACTAGTATTAATGAAACATCATGTATTTAACCAAATTTTATGAGGAAATAGAATGTGAGTTATCTTATTCCCTTTATCAATATGGTGTGCCGAAATCTCACCTTCTGATTCTTTACTCCAATTTTTCCAACTCTTATTTTTATTTTTTGTTTTGCTTGTACGAAAGCTCCGCCTACGATAAATCAAGCTATTGTTGTTGTACGTGTTTAAACAGGTTATCTCTATGTCTTATAATTTGGCTTCTGATTTTGAGTTCAGAAAAATAATTTAATCACAAATATTTCAGAAATTTTTCCTTTTTAAAAGAGTTTTACCACAAAAGTTAAAAATATTGGATGTAAAGTCTATTAAAAATTGCTTTTAAAATTGCTTCGTTTTAAAAATCTATTTTCATCATATATATATTTAAAATTGTTTTGTATTGAGCGTTACAATTGCTTTCACGGTTGTTTTTGAAATGATTTTTGCGAAAAAAAAAAAATTAATAAAAAAAATAGTTGTAATCGCAGGATGAAATTAAAAATTATAACAATTTTTTTTAACATTCACCCCCATCGCGAATAACTAGTGAAATTATTGTTCCCATGAAATTTTCATTTCCCTTCGAGGAAAAATTGCTATCGTGAAGTTCCCGTGAACATTTGTTCCCGCTATCAGTTCTTAGTGAATGTAAATAAGGAAGAAGCTTAATAAAATAAATTATAAATCAAAGAATTTTTTGTTAAAAAAAAATGCTAAGAATTGGAATTATCTTTTTATTCCATGAGGAATCTAAACAAAATAGGATTGTTCGTCCAGGATTGCTAGATGCATCTAATGCCTTGGAGTGTGCGAGCTATTGCAGGCAGTCTAATTCAATCAAATAGTCTTTTTGTTGTTAAAATAAAATTTTTCAAGAGTAAGTAAAACTGGGTCTTTATATATTTTGGAAGCGACGCGAAAAAATCAGTTGCTATTCCATCATCACGAAATTTTATTCATGTGTGCGGGAAGGTGTTCCATGGAGGTAGTGTTAAGATAAATGTGTTAGTATTAAGATAAATGAACACTTTTTACTGAATTTGTCCTGTAAATAAATATTTATAATCTTTAATAATTAATTGGAAGGATAAAATAGCAATTAAATGATATATTTATCTATTTCGCCTGCTAAAATAAAGTGAACAAAACAGGTGAAAAAGCAAAAAATCCACGTTAAAAAAATAATTCATGACAAGGGAAATTTTTCGATATTTTATTCACGATCGCAACAGAAGGGAAAGGGAAAACGTTTCGAGGGAAAAAATATTCACGAAGGCGTGATTGACTTTGGTTCACAACAAAACAGGCTAACTCTTCTTTCAAATAAGTCCATTTTAATAATTTCAACTGACAATGTTAAAAGTTATGTCAATTTCAAATAATTATTCATAACAAAATACGAGCCACCTAAGACATTTTTCGAATATATAACAACCTAGAGCGAGGTAGAATCAACATTTATTGAAAGCCAATCAGAAATTTCTTAACGGATAATGCTCTCTATCTCGTTTCTGCCCTTACGCTGCTGTAAACTTTTTTTAACGCTCTAAAATTGATAGATAAATTGTATTTAAGAATTTTGCTAGCGTAACGCTCAATACATATTCTTACGAATTTAATATTTTTTTAGAACACACATTATATTTTGAATTTAAAACAATTCCGGTGTATAATCTTTGATGAGTTTCAACATAAACTCCTTATTTGTGCACTAAAAAAATTTTAATTAAACTAAAAAACTATGGATAACACTCAATAAATTTTTTTTGGACAAACCATGAAACCTTTTGCAATGTAATAGTACTTAAAAAAAGCTCACAAGAATCCTAAATATTTTTTAAAAGTTTTCTGAATTACCACTTGACTGGTATATACGTTTTTCAATGCCATTAAAACATTGAGTAAAATGAAATTTTAAAAATCTTGATCCTGACTTTTTTCATAAAAAATACATTTATCTCAAAAACTGACTGATGCAGCGGTACTCAAAGGTGTATTTTATTTTATATGGAACCTTCCAAGCTTTCATTTGGTGTATATTTGTAACCTGTCTCTTACGAAATACGAAAGCTATAAGACTCAAATATAAGTCACATGTACCAGTTTTTAAAAATATATCGTGCAAATTGATATTACACAAAAATCTTTAGTAAGCGACGCTGTGGTACAAAATACCATAGAAGAGAAAATCTTTGCGTTCGTTGTTTCAGTAAATAAGTGATATATCGTATTTCAAATGTTCTGATTTTGTATGAGCTGGCTTGTGTTCAGCTTCATATTCAGTTTAGAAAAATATGCTTCCTGACGTCAGAGATGTCGGTAAGAAATTTTGCTTTTGTTTTAGACACACGTACTTGAATTCGGTCAGAAAGTCTGCACTAGATGTCGAACTCGTATCCGAAGATGGTCAGAAAACGTGCCGAAAATTCTACGACTAGTTCACAAGAAAACGAACCTCTTTGTCTGAGGAAATTCTAAAAACTTTGCCGATATCTCTGAGATAGTTCCTTACGAATATTGAAGAATCTTCTAGGGAAACTCTGGAGGAATTTTTAACATGTCTGAACAATGTCGGAAGAATTTCTGACATATAATCAGAAAATGTTCCGATTTAACTCACATCTTTTACGCCCTTTCGTATTAGTGTCGGAGAAAAGTCGGATCTAAAATTAGAAACTTACCAGAAATGTATAGAGATGACGAACCCCGGACAGTAGAGCGAATGAATAACCAATGAAAATTTGGACAAAATAAAAGAAATTTTATGAAGGATTTCCGAACCACAATTAGAGAAGTCGCTCATGATATTGACATATCGACTGGGTCATGCCATGAAAAATCTGTTCCAAAATGGAAGTTGCTTAGGAGTCACTAAATAAAGTCAACGATGATGAAGAATTACTGAAATATATTATAACAGGTGACGACACATGGGTTTAGGGATATGACGTCGAAACGAGGCATTCTGGTGCGTAAAAATCGAAAAAGGTAGGACAAGTTCGATAATCGCCGAGCTCATAAAAGTATGTCTAACGTTAGCGGCTGCCACAGACGAAGTAAATAATAAATGAGTAATTCCATTTAGCCGGGTGTGACCACTTTACACACATTTTTTGTTATTAATCAAGAATATAAAATTTTTTACTTAAAAAAAACGTTGCGACTCGCAAGGACATTAAGCTTAAAATCGTTGAATAACAGGTGGACACTGATAGAACACAATTTCTGGTCAGAATGGCTGTCAGAAAGCTGTGACGGGTGTGATCTTAGAAATCTTAGCCTTAAAGAATTATGACTTTCAGTATAAATTCTGTAAAATTTTGACTATAAAGTACACAATAATTTTGGTATAGATATCTGTTCAAAGTGTTTTTAATTGTACATACTGTTTGACAAAAAATTATTTCTCTTATAAAAAAACTAATTATAAAAATGAGACGGATGTGACCTAGTACAAAAAATTAGAAGAAGTAAAACTTTTTATTGATTGAATTAATATAAATAATAAAAAGATAAACTAAAAATATTAAAACATTAAATTATTTGTTATCCGTTCTATTACACTGACTCACAAAATTTCAACTTTTTGCGATCACCTCAAAAATGAAATGTTTTTGAGCTAAATTGGGGCTGCTGAACACGAATATGGCATTCATTCATTTTTCTTTAGAACCGTTTTCGAGATACTCGCGAAAAACATGTTTTTTTGCAGTTTATAAGGCTATTTTCAAAAATCTGGAGTACTGTTTACTTGAATTGAGCCAATTTTCCATTGTTGCATAGATATGTTTTTCCTCTTTCAGCCCATATTCAAAATGTGTTCATCGGATCAAAACTCAATGAGTTACAGGTCTTTAGATTTGAAAAAACTTTATTTTTTCCACGTTTTTTAAAGTTTACTATTTTCAGTCGCTCCAGTAAGGCAAAATAAATTTTTTTTAATTTATTAGACCTACATCTTAAATAAAATTTTGTTCCAAATAAAGCAAGCGTAAAATTAGTTATATCGGACCAAATATGAGAAAGTTACAACACTTTTAGTGAACACATCAGAATTTTAATTTTCATTCGTTGGTCCTTAGGTCAGTATGAGTTTTTGCTTCCATTCCATTACTTTTACTCGTTCGAAAAAGAAAGGTCGACATATCGCATATCAAAGTTACCAAAATTATGTGTAGTTTTCAACACTGTATTCAGATTTTTATAATTAAAATTTTTATGAAAGCCTTACGGCAAAACAAGTGGAAAAATTGTGCTTTGTGGTGTTTTGTGCATATTAAATTTTTTCTTAATGCTATGAAATCGTTCATTATTGATATTTGCCATCGAATTTTTGCAGTTGTATAGGAATTTATGTGAAAACTATGATTTGTTTTTGACAATCATTAGAATTCCCAAGAAAGTTCCAATAAATCTATAAAATAAGTCGGTTTCAAATGGGTGCATCCCCACCAAAAATTGTAAATTCGATTAAGTTGTTTTTTTAAAATCATGTCTCCGAATCATGTCTTGTGAAAAAATTTTTATAGAGAAAACAATTATGGTGCTTTTTTGGGCAAAACTTTTCATTAATTCAACATTTTTCAATTTTCAAATTAAAGATTGCATATTTTCCCAATCTGAAAGAATACTTCCAAAAATTATTTTTTTAACTATTCGAAATTTGGTCATATAACTTACAAAGAAATAATTGTGACAATATACAAAGAAATAATTGTGACAAAATACTGGACCAAGGATTTGAGAAATTGCGAAATTTTACAATTAAAATGAGTATACCTAACTAACTATACAACATATTTGTTTAACCAAAGACTTTTTTAGAACTTTGCAAGGTATATATGGCCACAACAAATTATTTGGAATCGAGTGAGAAACAGAAAAATGGCAAGCGTTGAAAAATTTTACATGACCGAAGTGCACTACTTTGCTCTTCATACTTCTGAACCTGAGAAATATGGGAAGCTCATCTTCCTAAATTAAATAAGAACACTCCTCTGATATCTGCATGCAAAATTTTATACTGATCGGACTAAAGAGTTAGAAATGGTTGATATATTTCCAAAATATTTAATTCTGCCCCACTGGCATTTTTCTTATACTCATACTCCATACAAAATTTTTTTTTATTAAAATTCAAATTCGGATGTTTTCACTAAATCTATTGTAACTTTCTAAATTTTTGCCCGATGTTAACAATTTTAATTTTGGCCCGTTGGGAACAAAATTTTATTTAAGATATGGGTCAAAACAAAAATTTAAAATGTTTTGTTTGCTTCAATAAAGCATTTCAAAATGATGAATTTTGAAAAAACGCAAAAAAATTTAATTTTTTCAAATGTAAAGTCTTCTAATTCAGTGAATTTTTATCTGATCAACACAGTATAAATATGAAGTGAAAGAGGAAAAACATACCTATGCTACAATGCCAAACTTGCTCAATTCAAATAAACAGTAGTCAAAATTTTTGGAAATATCTTTACAAACTGCAAGAAAACAATTTTTTCGCGAATATCTCGAAAACGGTTCTTAAGAAAAATAAATTAATGCCATATTCGTATTCAGCAGCCCCAATTTAGCTTAAAAACATCTCTTTTTTGAGGTGCATTTATTTTTGTGAACCAATGTTATAGACAGCAGTATACTCTACCTGAACATTTGTTTAAATTCAATAAAAAGCAAAAAAGATATTCTTTTGAGAGATAACGGTTTTTATTGATAATGAGAAAGGGAATAAAAGAAAATCTGAAATAAATATTAAACATACAAGGAGGGAGATTAAAATGTTTCTTGCATGATCATATAAAAGCGCCTCAAAATGATTAAAAAATATTAAATAGTGTATTTTTTCAATAATTGTCATTCTCTAAAACTCAATTGAAAGATTTTAATTAAAAATGAGAATATTAGTTTTTCCTTGCATATGGTTGTTTTACGTGGAATCACTCAAATACAGCTGAAAATATTATCACACTTCAGGGTCATATATACCAACATAATAGCAAAACATTTTGACAATCGCGCTCTTCAAAATCGAGAATTTAAAATTTCACTTTATTTTTTGAACATACCTCGTATATTGCGTATGGAAAATGGTCCATCGTTTTTTTGTTTGTTTTCTCTTTAAGTTATCATAATAATAATCTTTCTCTATATTCCTTAATACATTTTAATGGGGAACTAAAGTCTGGCCGCACAACCTCTATTTCATATAAGTATATACTTAAAAAATCTACGCATTTTTAAAACCAAATCTCATTAAGTATCTTAACAAATTTGAAAGAAAACCCCAATATCTTAAATTTTCGTGTAATTGTTTATTATTGGTTTTTTGCTGCAGATCTTTTTGTAATTATAAAATACTTATTTTCTCTACTTTCTTCCCGCTTCTTCTGGATTGTGTGAAACCAAAGATGAAGAAACTATACACAACAAATTCCCATTAAACAGATACATACAAATACCCATATACATGTACAATACCCATACACACATCCTGGATTCATTTAAAAGTTATTTAATGCTCGAGCCCAAAAATAATATTACACACATCCAACTATTAAAAGGAAAAAATACATTAAAGAAAAACGTAATGTATCCTTATCAGCAGCAACAACCAGGAACTGAAAGTTTTTACAACAGAAAAAGCAGCAAAAGTCGGAAAAATGTGGCATTAAAGTTGTAGAACAGAAGAAGGAAATAAAGTACAAGAATATAAGAAAAATTTCAAATTTACTAACAAGAAATTGTCACCAACAAGTTGCAAATAAGCAAATAATCCCTGGTACAAAAAAAAAAATCAAGAAAATGGAACTAAAAGACTATAAACTTACAAACGTAAAAATTGTCAAAGAAAACCAAAAAAGAGGGAGGGAGGGTGGATGATTGAATATGTCTTCTTTCAGAATCAACTGAGAGAGTTTACATTCCCCTAAGACGAATTGTATATATCCTTCATTTTATAATACATATCGTAGTTATAAATACATTTTATTTAATTTATTCAGCAAGCACAGTTACGAAGACGTCTACCTATTATGCAAAGCATTGTGTCATATGGACAAATTAGAAGTTAGTCGTATCCGTTGCCAGGGCACACGGTTTTAATAGTGGGCATTAATATACTGTCGATGACGTACCAAGGTACCCGGCTACCTGTGCGTGTTTTATATGGGAATGCGGCTATTGTAAGTACATATATTTTTTGTTAGTTATTAGTAGCTCTGCATAAGTAATTAAAAGTCTATATAAACGATGTAGAAGGAGAAATTTCTAATCAAATTAGAAAAAATTTATATGCACGAAAAAAAGACCTTTGGAAGTTACTTGGAAAAGAAGCATTTTCGCAATAAATATCAAGTTAAAACGTTGTAAAATATATATGAAATTTGCAACAGATATATATTTTCACTTAATTTTCACATAGGTACCCGGGTACCTCGCAGCGCAATATAAGTTTTTTTTTGCCGCGCACACAAGGGTTAACAACGTATCAGGAGCAGCTACCTAACATGCTCTCCGAAATGTTGATGTTGAGGAATACATCAGAAACTGGATAACAATCTTGCTGGAGGCAAGAAACATCACCGCTAGACTGGGCAATAACGAAAAGTCAAAATAGGCATGCAGAAGAACACCGCAAAGTAGGGTGATCTCTACATAGCTTTGGCTTCTATTTGTTGGTTATATTCTTCTTAGGCTCTTGCATATGTCGACGACGCGGCATCAATGACAGCAGGTATGCTTACTGACGTTATAAGTGACATATTTTATCAGTAAATGAGCTAAACGCTAGAGCTTTATAAACAGTGTACAAAAATTTGTTTTCATTAATTTCGTTATTTGTGTGAAATAATTGTTAAATTAAATGTTTAAGTAATACAAATATGGGAAATTCAAAGCCAGCTTGTATATTGTTTTATCCCGTATTTTGTATTTAAATATCGAGTACGTGAGACTTTGAACAGGCTATGTCTCAGAACGGTAATAATTTTTTATTTTTCTCGAAAAATTCATTTTAAAGTCGGCACGTATTAAATTGCGATGTCTTTTACACTTTTATTTTTCACAAAAACATTTGTTTATTTATTTTATACATTTTATTTCAAACATCAAAATTTTAAAGAAAATTATAGAATATGAAATAAAATTTTTTTAAATTTAAATTTGTTTTTCATGTGTAAAATTTTATGAATTTTTTGTTTGAAAATTTTAAATAAAATTTTATCCATGCATAAAATAATATGAAAAATAGGACTGACATGGCACTACTTTGAATTGCCCAATTGTTATTTAAACGTAAATGTTTTATACTTTTGTAGAAAATTAACTTTAATTGTTGGCATAAGGTACGGGCTACGGCTGAACAGCTGACTCGTCTATTTTTATTGTTGTTAGTTAATCAACAGCAAATATTGTTAAAAATGTTAGAAAGTAGCAAAATCTACAATCTGCTTGTTTTTTTAACAACGACAACTATTGTTAAAATTGAATTGAGAATCGCACTACTGAGACTAGTTTCAGGCAAGCCAACAAGATTGCACTGCTTAACATTACACTGCTTAACATTACACTGCTTTGCATGCAAAATGTATAAAGTTTCTAATGTATTGTTTAGAGTGATTAGGATGTGCTTAACACGAGAAAAGTAAAGAAAAAATTTTCAAGACCTCAGGGTTGTTGATAATCGCGCTAACTACTTCAGCCAACAGCACCGTCAATGCTTTTTTGTTGTCGAAAGGAATAAAAATTATTAAAATGATTGTAAGTATATTTTGAAAAAGTATATGGAATATCGTAAATTGAAAAATATAGCTGCCAAAAGATCAAATATGGTTTTTCTTGAACTAAACAGAAAATATAATAGAAAAAACTAGACTAAAAGTTTTTTTTTTGCTTAGATCGCAGCTAAGTTGACTACAAAATATACACACTTATTTTATTTTGTTTGTGTTTATTAATATTAAATAAAATATGTAACTTTTTTTGTATTAAAAAATTAAACTTTTTACAGATATTTGTGCATTGAATTTTGACATTTAAGCACAACTGCTGACAACTTTGACATTCACATAAGAATAATGCCAAATTTTCCACCTATACAAAACTGGGCATCACTTGCTTTTACCTGTATATATACAACTAATACCATTTTACTTTCGAAATGGAAACTATTTTCGAAAGGTCCTTCAAATCGAAATACATAATAACCCCCCTGATAAGGTAATGCCAAAAGAAAACGTGAAGCCTACTGATGCCCAGATTTCGAACTGGCTTACACTGTCGAAACTGCCCTTTCTCTCTCTCTCTCTTTTACTGCTGAGAGGCACAAGTCCTGGTTACGCTGGTACTCTCTAGGTACGATTCACACAGTCGGTAGGTGAACCACACCAAATTTATGCCGAAGTCAACAAGTGTTGAGGGCTCACAAACAAGTGGAGTATTTTTGAGAGAAATAAAAATTTACTTCGAAGAACAACTACTGAGACCGCAAATAAGAGTAGTTTGGAGTAGGTAAATGGTATAATATCATAATATTGGATGGTTTTTGTTTTGAGGAAAATATGTTCATTTAGGGACGACCCTGTTGTGTAAAAGCTTTCATATATTATTATGATCCATACCCTCAGTGGCTTTTCAACTTTTTTTATTTGCTTAAAAAATTATTCAGACTTGGACGAAAAATGCCACAAAATAAAAGTCAGTAATGAATTTCCTAAAATATTACTAAAGAAATATTTTCAGTTTATTTCCTTGTTATAAAATATTTTCATATGAATTTTTTTAAAACACACTTATGAAGTCTTATAAAAATGTTTAACATTTTCTTTTTAGTTTATTATCCAAGTTTCTACTTGACTTATTTTTGGTGCTTTAAACTTCAGCAAAATTAGCTGTTAAGCCAAAACATACAGACATATTTTTATATGCATGAATAAGTATACTCGTACCAAAATTTATTTTTATTTTCCAAGTTAATATATAATAAATGTATACAAAAGTTTAAATAAAAGTAAGCATGACGGCAGCTTATTTTTGTTTGAAATATTTTTAAATAATTTTCTACTTTTTAATTTACTTACCTGACATTCTCATGTCGTTGTATATAAATCTTGTGAAATTGTGTATCACGCGGCTGTCCCGCAATGTCATCTTTCATTTCCATGGCAACGTGTCGCGGTAGAACAGATAATAAAAGACGTTCCTGTTAAGAAAAACAAATAATATTTTCAAATTAAATACATACAGCCGTACTTATATTCATCCATCCATCCAAAAATTTGTAAGTAATTGTTTTATGTTTTTACAAAGTCATAGAAAAGAAGTTGAATGTTCCAGACAAGGATTTTTGAGAAAAGAAAATTAAGAAAATAAAAAGAAACAATGTGTTAACAGATGTTATAACTATTAATTATTTATTTTTTTTAAATTTCATTAGTGTCGTGTTAAATGTGTTAAGTCGTCGCCTTAGAGTGTAAAGCTGCTAACTCACTTCAAGCAAATTTTCTTCCCATTACCGATTGAATGTGGGTATTGTCATTTCCGACTTTTGCGTCGGAAATGATAATTTTTAGATCCCCTTCAGGAAGTGAACAGATGGTTATGTCAATCTGGGAGTAATATTCATCCTTGACTCTATCCTCATCAGTTTCCGTTGAGCCGTAGCACTGAACGACAGATATGTTGCGAAACCGACAACTAAATCTTGATACAATACTTCGGTCTGAAATAGGGTTAAATTCTTGATTGAGGTGTTAGAAGGATACCAACACCACAATGTCTGGTGCTATTGCTTCCAGAAAAAAGAAAATGGTGACCTGTTGGTAGGTACATGGAACCACTTTGCAGGTATCTTGTTTCACATAGCCCGAGAATCGAGAGTTTGTAGTTTGATATTTGTTTGCAAACTTGTTCTAATCTAGATGTATCAGAAAGAGTTCTTACGTTCCATGTCCCAATCATTATCAGAGTTTTGAAGCCAAAGTCGTCGTCATATGGGAGTTAGTTCTTTCATATAACATTGTATACGTTCCTGTAATATTTAGTTTTTTACATGAGAGCGTTATTGGCACACTGCAAAGCTACTTTCCAAGGTGAGGGTCCCGGGTACTTTATCTCCGTCGTTTTTCATCCTTGTTCCTGAGACGCACGCCGGCTACTCACGGTTCACTGTCACTCCGAACTAGTCACAACAACGAATACCCAAGGTGGTGTGGAAACGAGTTATTCCGCAAAAACGCTTTTAAGCGCTTTTACGCCGAAACTATTGATTTTACGAAAAAAATAGTAGAGAAATAAATTGTAGGAAACTTTCTCTAGTTTAATTTTGTACATAGATATTTTCCTCGTAAAATAACTCGGAAAAGAGATATCGTCAAAAAGTTACTTTTCGACGCAATTTTTCCAATATGGTGGTGCCAACTGCAAAGCTACGAAGTGGCAAAGTGGAAACTCGAAAAGAGCACATTAAAATCTATAAAATTACCAATTTGCAAAGCTCTCGGAAAACTTTCCAGGAAAATTCTTTTTTTTTTTTAACAATATGACTGTACTATGACGCTATTTCAAAATTTTTGTTGACGTCAATTGACTTTATTTCCCGCCATGGTAACCGGACTCAAGAATATAATAACATATAAGCATATAAATAGTGTGCTTTAATTTTTTTTCACTTTCAAAAGTATGGACATTATGACACATTTAAAACTTCTCATACTGTCTATAATAATACTAATAATAATGTCATAAAGTCCATTATGTAACTGGGCTTTATGACATGCCACTTAGTTTAATATTGTGATTAGAAAAGTGGGATGCGCCACCCCCATAAAACGTAATATTCAGTTTTAGCCCCTTCCTTCCTGTTAACAGATCGACCTGAGATTTTGTAAACGCCTTTACTTACGATGACTTGATTTTAGCTCCTTCCTCCTGACTGATTGATCTAATATTTGGTAAACACCTTTTGTAACGATGACTAAAACTTTTTAATTAAAAAAGTTAGCGGTTCCACGCCCTTAGTTTAATTCCTTTCCTGTTAACCGATTGATATACAATTTTGTAAACACCTTCACTTTCGATGACTAACAATTTTGAGATAAGAAAAGTGAGCTGAGCCACGCCCATAAATAGTAATATCTAGTTTTTCGCCCTTCTTGTTGACCGATTGATCTGAAATTTGGTAAAGACATTTATTTATTATGATCGATTGATCTGATGATAATCCGATTATAGGTATTCGGTATTATTGTAATTCAAAGACGGCCGCCGCCACAAAATTGGGAATTAGTTATTTTTTTTAGAGACATACCAGTATTGATATCAAATGAAAGGGTTTGACTAGTAGAACACAAGACGCAATGAAGAAAATTCCAGTTCTAAAATGGCGTTCAGTACAAAACGGAGGACTTACTATGTACATACATATCCCAGTAAAAATGTTCATGTTTTTTGAAGCACAAATGCAATAAAGCGCATCATAATATGCTTTAAAAGAAGAGCTTTCTGCAGAGCAGAGAATGTATGTGAAAGAAGCTATATAAACAACACAGATTTTTCACTGCTGATACAATGTAGGTCTTTAAACGAGAAAGTTCCATATACTTAAAGTTTTAGAGCTGAAAATGGTAATGATTTTCAGCGCTTCAAAAAGCGCTTTTTGTATCGAAAATGTAGTACTCCAAACCGGGAACTCGCCATACGAAAATCAGCAGGGATATCAGCAGGTTTTTAAGCAGTACTTTTTTTCTCTCATACTAAAAACATGCGCTATTTGAAGAAATTTTTTTACTGGGATATGTTGTCATCCCGCACAATATGGGTATTAAATGAACGCGCTTGGCTACTAGAATGCAGTACACCATTAAAATAACTCCATGTCCAAGGTACACTACGAAACAGAATGCCAGATCTTAAGAGTTTAGATAGGACACTACGTAAAAACTAAGAAACTTAATAATAAACTAAGTAAACAATATTTTAAGTTACCAACTACCGTACCACTCTCTTCACGAACATAGGGCCTTGACCAGACAGACAGATCAGACAATCAAAGACGCCCCACGACTTTGTGAGGAGAGTTATACGGTAGCTGGTAACAAATACGTAATAATTTTTTTAGCTTTTAGTACACTATCTGCATCAATATTATGTTCCCAGCAAAAAAAGACATGCAAAAGAAATAGTTAGTGCATGGATTCTACTGAAAATGAACTGGCTCAATTTAGGTGCAGAACGCATGATTTTAACAAAGGCGTGTCATTGACGTGCATGGGTTCGTATTTAACAAAACTGCTCATCATTGAAATGAGAGCTTTGCACCAATGCAAGTTCGATGACTCGGTTACGTTTTTGCATATATAAAAATGAAAATAAAAAAATATTGCCGCAGCTGGGATACGAACCATGTTCTTCTGACTGTTAAGACATACTCTCGACTACTGAGCTATTGTCTTCTTAGTTTTTGTTGAAGCTATAACTTGTTTTATGAAAATGTGTCGATTTGATGATTTAATTCCGTTTTTGCATGCCTTTTTCGGTGGATATTTTATGCAATATATTACCTAGTAAAATCGCATGCGTTTTTAATGAGTTCAAAAACTATCGGCCATGTTCTGTATATCAGGTGGAATTAAAATGTGCGGAGTTATCAAAGCATTGTTGTTGTAAATTAATATTTATAACAACAATGCTTTGATAATTCCAACCATTTTAATTCCACATGAAATACAAAACATACCCGTATAGCTTTATTTACGATTTACGATGGTATTCAGAATGCATTCGAAGAAACAAGTGCTCAGAAGCAAAACAGGAAATGTTAAAATGGTGAATGATACTGAGAATTCTAGTACGCTCCATACACACTCTAAAATATTACTTAAAATTTACGATCATATATTGTCTAAATTGGTGTTGAAAATTTCTCCTTGTCTAAAATTACATTGATTTTGTAGCTATTTTATTAAAGAAAAAATATTTCAAATTAAACAACTGGAAAAAATTTAACATGACAGACTATCAGTCAGGAGGTCGCGGTTGAGATCTGCACGCAGCCAATCGCTTTTTTTTAGTAAAAACATTTTGTTCAAAAATAATGCGTGTGTAATTTTAGGTCGATAATAATAGGTAAAGTGCTGCCGACTATTATCGACCTAATTTTCAACAAAAGTGTTTTAGAGTGTAGAAGATCTGAGCGGTACTACTCCACACCCATAGAAAAGTATTGGATAGTACAATATTAAATTGGCGTTGATAGGTCCAATAGTGCCTCATAGAAGGTGTTATAGGGGGTGAAATTGATTTATTATTCTAAATTGTGCATTTTCTATGTCTCTGTCAGATTCCACCTCCAATACCCCTTCCCCGAAAAACAATTGAACATAACAGTTTATTATTGTACTGCCCAAGAGCTTTCTATGAGTGTGGAGCAGTACCGCACAGGCCTTTTAGAAGTGTCTCTTTTGTCGAATTTATTATTTAAATTTCTAAATAAAATTGTATGAAAGATAGTTTCGGAGTTTTTCACTTACTGGCTTATAACTTTCTTATTTTAGTCAGATCTTAACGACTTTATGTTTAGAGTGTACGATACAAAATTATCTTTAACTTGTAGGCTTAAAACAATTTATCAAATTTTTTTTCACCTTAATGAAGAAAATAAAAATGATGATTTTAAACAAATTCTAAACGGACAGTAACTTTATGAATTTTCTAAGTACATATGGAGCTGTGGTTGTGCACATGCATATAAATAAGAAATTCTACACATATAATCATAGAAATGGAGTGTATTTACAACATCGTTTAATCGTTCTTGTCCCGATTTTTTGTAAAAACCTTCTGGTCACTTCAAGTATTCGTCACATCCGTGCACACTTGAGTATTGGTACTTTTGAGTTTCTAGCATACTCAATCATATCCGGTCGCGATGATTGATATGCTTTACTTTTTCTTACATTCGGCAGACGTACTCATATACTTCACATTCACAACAAAAATAATACTTGTATAAGAATATGCGAACACTCATATTGATTTGTGCTTTGTATAATTATACAAAAGTTTGCAATTTAAATTTAAAAATTTTTTTTATAAACATTTAATGCTAATTTTTTGGTGGTTTTTCATTATATTCATAAATATTGTTCACATTGCCATGACGCTTATTTCTCATATAAGCCTAAGTGATATTTAAGGCTCAGCGGGCAGATAATTGTTTAAATATTAACACAATTCCTTGAAATTTACAAAGAATAAAAATAAATATTCAAACACATCTCTTTTTTTTTTGCACAAAATTCCTTTTATATGATTAAGCATGAAATGAAGTAAAAAACCATTAAAATACAATACAATAAAACCACTTGCAACCTTTTGTTTTCTACTTAAAAATATAAGAAATAAAAGCAAAAAGACGCACAATTACTCTAGTCATTTTGTCGTTCCATTTTTATTGAAATTGTAGAGTCAGATGGTGTTGACTGGACAAACAAATAGAAGCGAAGGAAGAAAAAAAACTGTAAAAAGAACAAATTCATCAACGCTACAAAGGAGGGAGTGAAAAAAATGAATTCAATAGAAACAAATAAAAATAGAAATTACAATAGAAGATGACTTACTCAAATCTAAAACTGAGTGTGTGGGAGGATGAAGAGACCATAAAATTATTTATGTAGTAAACTACGGTTTGCATGTAATCGAATATTTCATAATAAATTTAGTGCGAGTTTCCTAGAAATATTTGCATGTTGTTGGATTTTCAAATTTTCTGTTGAAACTCCCACTCAGAGAAACAAGCCGATCGGCTCAGAGCCGGCTTAAGAGCCGCCGCCGACTTTCAATCTAACTTCAAGCCACAGCCGATCAATGCGGCTAGCCTCGGCTCAAAATTACAGCCGGCTAATTGTTTTTTTAGTTGCAAATTTGTACTACACATTACAAATTATGTGAAAGTCGTCAGGTATTTGAAAAATTTTATATAAAAATTTGTTAAAAAAAACTTACAAAAAGAAAATTTAATGAAATTTCGTAATAAAGAAGTTCAACATTGAAAAGAGCAATTGATTATATACATTTTATCGTGAAATATTCGCGAAATTAGCGAAATATAAAACCAGGCGCTGTCAGCCGGCTCAAGCCGACTATGAGCCGCCGCCGAGTATTTTTTCCTAAGCCACGGCCGCCGACTTTTTAAAACGGCTTGTTTCTCTGCTCCCACTTACCCCCATTATATTTTTTATTGCGAATTATATTATGTATATACTGTGGAAACTTCACACTAATGCAGTTTTCTTTTCTGGACAAAAGTTTAACATTTTTTTACTTTTTATTAAAACATCGCAATTTAGCATGCTTTTAACGCAAAAATTTACCCTTGTAAGGGATGATACAGATGTGTTCATGATTAGCGTCGGTACCTGCTATTACGGCCTAACCCGACAGTGTTCTCATAACACAGAGTGAAGTTGAGTGTTCAACACCACCCCGGAGTCACCACGAGTCAACCCGAAGGTACACCTGTGTGACTTGCAAGGTACACACAGGTAGCAACTTCTCATGCATGGCCACCCACCATGCATAAACACCTCGTTCGAGAGTTTGAACTATATTCCCCTTCTCCCGCTCACAAAGCACTACCGATGCAGCCTCTGTGGTTTAGCAACAGCACAAAGAGGCTTTTCGTTGGTGGACCGAAGTCCACGCCAGCCACTAGCACTGGGCAAGCATCAGTCTTTAAACCAACACCTCTCCCAGCGATTTTGGTAGCAACCACAGCCACCACGTGAGCTCCCGAAGGAGACCTCACTAACAACCAGCCACAGAACCATCCTTCCTGTTGAGGGTGAGACGAAGTCCGCCACGAACATCATCCAGAATGATGTCGCTTAACGGCGATCATCATCTCTTTAACCCTCTGGAAGGCAGGTCATCTGTGGGGCAACTGGTTCCCGTGGTACCAGTTCATGCTATAAGTTTTAGGGGTAATTGGCCAAAGGTAATGTCAGCAAAAACCATATTACCCTATCCCGAGAAAGCACAACATCAAGGCTAGTGCTATCACCAAGATGTATAAACCGTGCTCCCCGGGGGAAGGGATGATACAATAATTTCTAATAAATAGAATTATTATACTGCAAATTTTCTTAGGAAAGTGCAAACAATGCAACATATTTTTATAGAAAAAAACCGCCATAAAACAATTTTCTGTGTGCGAAGCCACTTTTCGACTTACCCAAAGCACACATATCTTAATCCCAGTCAAAGGCCAACTTTGCAGAAATTCTTTAATCACTGTAGGCACTATTTAACATACCAAGAGGAGAAATACCTTGAGAGAGGCCGAATATATTCCATTAACAAAAAGAAATAACACTGATAAACTTCTACTGAATTTACTGCACTTTTCACAGTAAAATAAAGTCCTCTGCAAGATGGTAGAAAAATATTACGTATACGCATGGAGAAAATTAACAAATGGGGCATTATTTTTGAAGCTGCCACCAAAAAAATTGTTTCCACGAAATTCCTTGATATTTGGCTTAACTTAGTTCTAGTAAGAATAAATCTGTATGCAATCTTTTTTATATGATGTTTATTTTTCGAGCTATGGGGTGCGAAAGTGTTGCCGTTTTTGAAATTTTTTTCAATTACTAAATTTAAATTATTAAAACGAAGAAAAAAATTAACATAAGTGATTCTTATAGGAAATCGTCTGATGTTTTCAAAAATAAAAATATTTAATTGAAAATTTTTTCATGATCACAATCGGAAATGAGCAATTGAAATTTAAATTTTTTTACTCTTTTATTTATGATTATTTTATACCAAAATTAGCATATGGTGTCCTCATTATACTGTAAAAGTTTGATAATGGGATCTGCATAAGTTTAAAAGTTATGCAAATTTATTTATATGAAACCCACCTTTTGGTCATTGTTATACAGATTCGGCACACGATATCGTGTAAATGTTAAGTTTAATGTATTAGATATGTTCGCCACTTTTCTGTAAAACTCCACAAGAAATAATTTCAATGGACATTTTAGACCACTAGCGCTTTGCTGTATGGGTATTTTTTGAACATTTCTTCAAAAGAGGCAAAAAACGTCCCTTCGATGGCGAGATAACAGGCTAAAATATCCCACAAATAATTTCGCATAAAATTCTATTATCAGTCTTTAAAGACAATAAATTAGATAACTCAAAAAGAACGTCATACATCAATAAAAACTAAAAATATGTTTGAGGGTAAATTTCGTATATATTCACAATTTGATTTTAATAATTTCTGCCGTTCCAGTTGAGTTTAGAAATTTATTTCTTTAAGGACTTATAATAAAGTTTGATGAAAAAACTTTTTGTACGATATTTCTGACCGCTATCCCACAGTCAAAGGGGAGTTTTCCGCCCCTTTGTAATAAAGGGTCAAAAACGATCCATGTACAGAAAAGCTAGAGGGTTAAAATGTTCCATGAAATTATTTCTCGTAGAGTTTTACATAATAGTACTGAGCATATCTAATACATTACACGTAACGTTTACACGATATCTTTACCGATTCTCTATAGCAATGTCCAAAAGGTGGGATTTGTGTAAAGAAATTAGCATAACTTTTAAACTTATGGAGATCCCATTATCAAACTTTTACAATATAATAAGGTCACGGTAGTCTAATTTGAAAGAAAAAAATTTTTTAAATAATAAGTGTCGAAGTTAGAAAATTTTTAATTTTATTTTGTCATTTCCCGTTTTAAACATGAAAAAAAATTTTTTCTAATAAAATTTTTATATAAATTTTTTTTAAAGATCTGATGATTTGCTATAAGAATCACTTATTTTAATTTTTATATTTTATTTTTTCTAGTTTGAAACAATAATTAAAAATTAATAATAAAAAAACGACAACATTTTCGCACCCATAACTCGACAAATAAACACCATAAAAAACAATACAAAATTTTGCATACCTACTAGAACTTCGGTAAAAATTTTATTTTTGGGTTGCCCGCTTCAAAAATAATGCCCCATATAAATTATGCTGATTGAAAAATTTATGTTAATTTGATGTTTTTCGCCTTGTACCCCGGGAATACTAATCATGTCTGAAAATACAGAGGCAAAGCGGTGTCAAAATCACAATAAGTACGGGGACTCGTCAATCTTAAAATTTTTAAATTTTAGCCAATATTAACCCATATAAATATTAAATTTAAGCCAACAAAGGCTTGATTTAAGTCAGAAAGAGAATGCCTCTGCACTGTTTCGTTGACATACGTGCATTGCACTACAGGCTCAATCCATTTCTACCATGCACTCAATACACAAAGCTGCTTTTTTTTTAATTAATATTTTTCAATACTTAAATTTTAATTTTCTTTCTCTTATTTGTTTCATTATATATCTTTTAATTTTCTTGAACTTATATTTCGTAATTCATCATATGCTTCAAGACCCATCGTTTTTACTACCTCAACCACATTTGTATTTCATATATCAACGTATAAATTTTCTACTCAAGCCGACATAGTCCCTGCTGATCTGCAACACAACTTAGATCTTGCTAACCCTGGCTAATTAACATATACAGGGCCTGCCTTTCATGGTCATATATTCCAAACCAATGGACAAATTGCAATGTTATCTTCATCCCGAAAGGAGGTAAAGTATCGCACTCCAAGGCGAAGGACTTTAGACCCATCAGCCTAACCTCCTTCCTTTTAAAGACACTGGAGCGGTTGATCGACGTTCATATCAGAACAACTGTCGACAACACTCTCCTCTCAGTCTCTCAGCACGCCTATACCAAGGGGAAATCAGTTGCGACGGCTTTGCACTCGCTCGTAGGATACATAGAAAAGTCACTCGAGTATAAAAATTTCACACTGGTAGCTTTCATGGATATTGAAGGCGCTTTCAACAATATTAATTCGGCGCCAATCATCCAGGCTCTCATAGAGCTAGGGATTGACCGGTCCATATATCAACTTATAAAGAATATGCTTCAGAGCAGAACGATCACATCCACTTTGAGTGTAGCACGCATCACCAGGCACGCCCGTAGAGGCACGCTGCAAGGTGGTGTACTATAATCCCTCCTGTGGAATGTGACAGCAAACGCTTTGCTTAAGAAATTGGAATCAATGTACATCAAAACCGTTGCATACGCAGACGTTGTTGCGGTGGCGATATCTGGCTTCCATCTAGACACGTTAACACAAAGGCTGGAGGCGCACTTAACGAGGTCAGTGACTGGTGTTCACAGAATGGCCTAAGTGTCAATCCAACCAAAACGGAATTAGTTCTCTTCTCACGCTACCCAATTAAATGGCATCACTCTAGCCTTTCGGACAATGCCAAATACCTAGGTGTTGTCCTGGACAGCAAGTTAACATGGAGTGACAATCTTCATGCAAGAGCAGCTAAAGCCTTAACGGCAATTTATGTTTGCAGAAACGCCATTGGCCCCTCCTGGGGCATATATCCCAAAGGGATTAATTGGATATTAGAGACAGTGATCAAGCATATATATTTTTACGGCATATCTATCTGGTGGAAAGGACTTGACTTGGCAAGCAATCGATCTCGTATAGAGAGTGTTCTTCGCACAATGGCAATCAGGATCACTGGTGCCCTAAGATCCACACCAACAAAGGCTCTCTTCGCTGCGGTGTGCTGACTACCAGTGGATCTGCTGGCCAGAAAGCTAGCACTACGTACAGCAATCAGGCTTAACGCGATCGGCGCATGGAAGCATTTACCATGGAGTCATGCTAGCATTTCAGAGACTACTGATACCATTCCGGGTCTCATAGACTACTGCACTTCAAAGCCCTCCTTTAGGAGAGAATTTCGCAGCTCCTTGACAGGGGACTTTTCCCCAGCACCACAAGGGCCCATACACATCTACACCGATGGCTCCAAATGGGGTACGAGAGTTGGCGGAGTTCGGGATAAAAATGTCTTTCAGACTTCCGGACGAATGTAGCATCCTGCAAGCAGAAATATCTGCCATCAAAAGAGCAATGTACTGGCTAACGTTTTATCGGATATCAAATATTGATGTCCAGATCATAACCGACAGTCAATCGGCGATTAAAGCCCTCACTGGTGTGTACACCACATCCAGCCTAGTCCTGGAATGCCGCACAGCACTTAACACGATGGCGAGCAATTTAGGCATCACCCTCAAATGGGTACGCGGGCACGAGTCCGTTTCAGGCAACATCATTGCGGATGATCTGGCTAAGAGGGGAACATTACTTCAGGATGTCCCCACTCGCATCTTGCTGGAGACGAATTGCAGTTGGCTCAAACCAGATGGTACCATGAACCAACTTGCTCTACTGCGTGAACAATCTGGCCTCACCTTGAATCAAACAGAGCTAAACAACTTCTAAATTTTACAAAACCACACCTGCGCAACCTCATGGTCATGGTCACGGGCCACTGCACCTTTGGAACCCACGCTAGGCGTATGGTTCTCACTTACAATGACTGCTGATCAATCTGTAATGACGTAGAAGAAGAAGGACCACCGCCTTCGCCGCCTGGGCAAACGATTCTTCGGTAGCCTTTCCAAGTTCTCAGAAATAGAGCTCAAGAGCATAAGTTCCTTCATCAGGAGCAGCGGGTGGTTCACTCGCTGACTACTCAAATGGTGTTTTGATTCCCGAACGACCTTCCTGCATGGAACCCCGTACGCCTAACCTCTCTCTCTTCTCTTCTAACTAACTTCAAATCTCTTTATTAACTTCTCTTCTTTCACTCTGCCTCCTTTCTTGTCCTGTTCTCTCTTATTATTCCTTTTCTTTACAGGTATCACAAAGGGACCATTATTATTGGACCAAGTGGGCTGGAACCCTTTCTTCAAATTCTTTCACCGGCAACCTGATAACCTAACCTAACCTATGTCAAGAGCTAAAAAATTACGCTTAAAAAATTTACGCTTAAACTAAAAATATATTAATGTTGGAATTATTAAAGTAAAATCTAATGCCATGCCAAAAATAATTTAGAAGATTACCAAAGATTTTGTTATTTATTGTTATGTTCTTAACCCTGCTGTTAGATTAAGCCCATTTGGTCCAATATTTTCCTCGTTATCCTCATAACTTTTAAACGGTGTTACATATTGATTTGAGATTTCGGCTCACGTGATTTATTATATTAAAAACATTATATCCATACTTTCAAGTGTCTCTCATAAAGCCGGACTTAGAAAAACAAGAATTTACGTATCTTGGATTAGGGACCATTTGGTCCAGTGTAAATTTTTATTTGAATGAAATCAAAATATTAAGATTTTTTGTACTTGCTTAGAAAAAACTTTAGTTTATTGATAGTTGCTTTCATTACATGCTGAAATAATCTGATGGTATTCTGATCTCAGAAAAAAGTATATATGGATTCCAAGCGGATCTGGCTAGCATATTTACCATCGATTTGTTTTATGTTTTATGGTGTAGGAGCCAATCAGTTGGTCAGTAGTGTCTATGTCTCCTATGAGAACAGAAATATAAGAAGCTATAGAAGAACAACAATGTATAATTTTTGTCGATATATTTACTTCTTGTCCAATTGTAATAAGAATAAACCTCTGGTATTTCCCTCGACTCACTTCCATCAAGTTCAGCTGCGGATGTATGATACCAATGTCGCAATGTCATAGAAAGCAAATTTAGACTTATACAATGGGAGCTTTTTTATATTCAGTACTTTTGGAGGAGTGCATGTTTTATTTTTACGTTCTGGGGCCCATTTCTCAAAATTACAAGTTACAAATCAACAAAAAAAAAATACCCACAAGACAACAATAACTTTTGTAAAAGAATTTCTGTTTTGTATGTAATTTACTTGCAGATTTGTAACTTGTACTTTTGAGATATGGGCCCCTGTTCTTACATACTTTATAATTTCCCTTTCAAGTAATTTTCTTACCAAATCAAGAGTGGACAAGAAGTTTTCATCAGTCATATTTTGCTCTTTCAGGCCTTCCCTGACTAATACAAGGCGTTGTCTTAGGTATGGTTCAGGCTTTGTATTTTCACCTTTTCCAGCAAATTGTTGTATTTTCTTTGAATCTACCGATAATATAAATTTCAAGCCATATTTTACAAGTTTTGGTGGCATAAACCGATGAAAAGACCAAAAGATGCATCAAATATTCAATGAACGCCTTTATTTTACATACAGATACACCCTTGCAAGAATAAGTAGAATAATATATGGTCGTAATGTGCCTTCGTCATTGGCGTAACTACAAAATTTTCTCTAGGGGCCTGAGCGATACTGTATGGTTTAGCCCCAAAGCCTCCCAGATGGGACTAGCTACTCCAATGCAATTTGTCAATATCGGTCAAAATCCAACAACGCGGCGACAACAATTACAACATTGCAATGGAGGATCAACGTCACCTTGTAACTTGTATTGTGTTTACGTTATGGGTTCGAAAACTCCATATTGCACGATCCATAATAATCCTCCTTATTCCGTAACTATTTGTCGACGTCAGGTCAAGACAATACAAAAAAATTGGGACTTGTCTACTCGGTGTCGACAAAAAATTACTACTATTAACAGCCTCTTCCTATTTGCTATGCCTTAGAGGATAGTAATTGGCTGTCAGTAATAGTAAATTGTTGTCGATGATGAGTAGAAATGTGCCAATTTGTTGGTATTGTCTTGAAGTGACGTCGACAAATAATTACGGAATATGGAGGACTAATTATAAATTGTGTTAATGAGGCAATCAATCAAATTAGATACAAAATATTGATTAAAATTTTTACTTTTCATAAAACATGTAGTATGGACCAAATGGTCTTCTAATGTAGGATTCGTATATTTTTTTTAATCTAACAGCAGGGTTAAAAGTAGTAATAAAGATAAGAGTAGTTAGAGTTTATACTGTAAATAGCACTTCTCACGTAAATATTATTTTATATTTATGCTAAAAGTCTGCCTTAATAAAAACTGACATTTTCTTCATTAAATATTTATATACATATACGAGTATTAAACTCTAAGCTTTCACAAGTATACATATATACGTTTGTAGTTAAATAGGTGTTTATGTATGCATGTGTGTGTTTAAATAGTTTTTTTTGTTGTATATCTTTCATTTCCCATCAACTTAGATGCTCAAAGAAACATACCTGTTGTTGATTTTCTCGCTGCGTACGCAAACGGGCCTCAATACATTGACGCGTCTCTATGAATGCTTTCCTTTGTGCCTTCTCCTTAGGCCAGTGAGTGAAAATGCCGGCCAAATTAGATAAAAATAGAGCCATCAAAGAACTAAATAACTATAAAAACAACAATAAAGAAAAGAAAAGTTAAAATGAAAGTGTGAGTGAAATAAAATAATCGAAACAATGTAATAAAATGTTTACTTCCATTCGAATATTTTTGTAGCAAGTGTTGGGTCCTTTATTTACTTAAATATTGCATATTTTCAGAAAATAATATATATAAAAAAATTGTATATGTAAAACTATTGTTTATGATGATTAAAGTAATAACCTAAATTATTGTTCTCAGTGCACACAGTGGGCCGCCTGCAAACGAAACTGCTAAACAGTATGACTAGTTTTAATAAAATTAGCTATTAAGGGCTTGAAACTTATAGACAAAGTGCTCACTATTTTTGGTAGCAAAGAAAAAGTACGATAAATTTTTTATCAAATTACGATATAACAGCTAAGTTTGAGTTTTGAATCGAGGTTCATAATATATTTTTCATTTTGAACTGAGTTTTATGAGGGAAGTTATGTGAGGGAAGTCGATTTTGAAAACGAAGCAATTTTAAAGGCCATTTTTAATAAAATTTGCATCCAATTTTTATAATTTTTGTGAAGAGTATTAAAAATACAAAAAACAATATTTATAATATTTATGGTAAAGTTCTTTTTAATAAAGAAATATTATTTAAAACCACCTTTTAAAATGGTTTCGTTTTCGAAATCGATTTCCATTAACAGGCAAATAATAGTTTTTAAAAAAAAAATTTTAATTAGTTTTTATTGAAAAGTCAAATTTTTTGCTTGCTGGATAAAAATAAGTGAGCACATCCTACAGAAAAAACAATAAAATAAAAACCTGCTAAAACTCAAATGTCTGGTAGCAGGTTTTTTGCTGAACTCGGCCAATAGTAATGAAATTAATTTTCTTTGTTCAACAAATTTGAATGGAAATTAATTTAATATTTTTATGAGGGTTTTGATCATGATAAAACAAATAAGTTTTAAGAAATTAATTATAAATTTTAAAGTTTGCAGCAGCCTTAGATAGACAAAGGAATAACAAAAAAAAATTGTTGTATTTAAAAAATCGTATTTAAAACAATAACAAACAACACATCATTTAAATAAATTAAAAATTAAGCGAACTGTACTGCTTGGAAGACTACACTCAACTTGTAAAATATGTCAACAGAGCAGCTAAATTCAACAAAATGGTTGTATATATTTTCCCAGCAAAAGAAATATTATTATTTATTTTTTAAATCAAACACAAATATTTGCTTGAAAAACTTCTTACTTACTTTCCCATGAAAATATTTAACTGCCCTTAAGTGTTGCAACAAAATAAATAAACAAAAGAAAATTATAAAGAAAATTATAAAGAAAATTAAACAGTTAACATTTTTCTTTTCTTTTTCCCCTTAGTTTTGCTAAATCTCATTCCATTTATTTTATTTATGTTTAGAATATGAAAAAATATCCAAGGACCTCTAAGCCATCTCTCCTCCTGTTTTAATGTTATAACAATTTGCGTCTTGTTTATTGTCTTGCCGACTGATGCTATTGTAATGTTAAACTTACCTCTTGCCAGTGGTAGGTATGCTCCACGTAGCGCAAACTTGTATAAATTTGAGTGACAGAAAGTATGATGCCACCAACTAATGACTCTCGTAAACGTAACGGCAACATCGTGTATGTCATGTAGATGAAAATTACACTGCACACAGTGCCGTTAAAGGATTTGCTGTAGAAGAAATTTGAGAGTTGTAATACCCGTATTTCATTATAAAAAGAATTTAAAAAAAATTTAAAAAAAATTTAATAATAAATGATTGCATAAGCAGCAAATATATTATACTAGCAATACCCGGTATGCTTCGCTAACCCATTGTTGTGCAGATATAGAAAACTTAATAATACCTTCGTATGATCAGTATCCGTTTCCCCGCTCCTATGTCGCCGGGGGAGAAGAACACCAATTAAATTTTATTTCTAACTTCATTACTTTAGAAAATAAATGGGTTACAAAAAAATTTATAAAATTATATTTTTGCCCTTTATCGCCCCCTAAATGTATTTGAGGGATTCTTAAGGAGAGAAGAAAGCAATTTAAATTAATTTTCTATCTTTATTATTTTAGAAGATAAATGGGTTACCAAAAGCTTTACCAAAATTACGTTTTTACCCTTTTTCTTTCTTAAATGTGAAAATTTAAAAAAGTTTCCCAATCCCTTCCGCTTTTTGTCGATCTAATTTTAATGTTTTTCGAATTTTACGTTTTTCGAATTAAATGTTAGATCTGGAGCTATAATATTGCCGTATTTACTAATTTTTTTCCTTTTATCCCCTTATAATTTTAATTTGTAAAATCCCTTTTTAGTGGCAGGCAAACCTACATAAAAAAATTTGTTCCAATAAAAAATATTCATTTCGTATATCCGGAAGAGTACCTGATACCTTTTGTCTTTTTGCGAATTTTCGTATATTTTTGGTGACATATTGAATTTTTTCGTTTAAGGTGTTTTTCGGACGAATATTTTCGTTTATTTAACTTTTTTTTTGGTTTTGGTGACTTTTTTCGGGGTTTAACCCTTCGATGTTCATATGGATCTGGCCAGGTGAAGTCGATTTTAAAATGCATGTAGCTTTTTCATTTTTCTGAGCTGCCCCACTCCATGAGTTCCTGAAATATATTGTGCCAAGCACAGTGAAACAGTAAAATTCAAATTCTTAATATATGTGGTGAAAATACATATTTTAACCTAAATTGATTATTAGGCTAATGTTCGTTCATATGGCACCGAACATCGGAGGGTTAAATATATTTTTGGTTGTGGTGATTTTTTTTTTAAATTGGCGCTTTTTTGGCGATTTTGTTTTTGTTTTTTTGGCGATTTATTTGTTTTTGGCGAATTTTTTCCGATTTCTTTTTGCCTTGCGATATTATTAGTTTGGCGACTTTTTAAGTTTTGCCGCCTTTTTTCATTTTGCCGTTTTTTCGGTTTTTACGATTTTCTTAATTTTTGCGATTTTTTAGTTTTAGCGATTTTTTTTTTAATTTTTGGTGCTATTTTTCTTTAAGTGCTTTTTGCATTGGCTTGACGATTTTTTCGTCTTGATATTTGTTAAATTTTGGGGTTTTACCGTTTTTCTTTGATTTTGCCGATTTTTTTTTTAGCAATTTTTTCGTTTTGGCGATTTAATTTTCGGCTTGTTTCTTGCATTACTTAATGGAATACAGTTTAATAATTAATTTACCCATTATTTATCAATTTTGTTTGTTTGAAATGTTTAATTATTATGGTTCAGAAGATATAGATAGCTAAATTTAAAAATTACTTAACCTGAAAGAATACCCTTTAGTTTTTAAATTGTTTTTTTTTTTTGTATTCGCTACTATTTCTTTAAAAATATCCATTAGCTGTGAACATTTCAAGAGGTTGCCTCTTACGATTTTCACGACAAGGATAATTGTCAGAGTTATATTTTCATGATTACATTAACTGATAGAATACCATTTAGTTTTTATTTTGGTTAAATTTCAGAATTACATTAATAGGTGTAGTCTGTATAATAATACACTGACTTTGATGTTTCGTTGCGCGCTTTAGAAAACCATTAAATTTTTAGCTGTCGTTTATTTGTTGTTGTAGCGGCCTTAATTGTGCATATGCTTTACAAATTTCAGGTCCGTACCCATAACGGCTGTAGGAAAGCAGGCAGACAGACAGACGGGCGGACGAACAGCGTAGTGTAAACAATAGGTTTCCCTTAGACTTTTAGCGTGCTGAACCTTAAAAGTTACCAGAAAGAGCTCCAAATAAAACCCTTTATATATTCGAATTTTTCAAAAGTATCAAAGCGCATTTAAGAGATTCTAAAGGAGAGAAAAAGAATGCGTTTAAATATCATTTCTATCCTTATTACTTTTGGGTTAACAAAAATGTACCAAAACTATATTTTTAATCTTTTTTGACCCCTAAATAAACAAATTTAGAAAAAGACCAAACTCCTTTCCCTTTAATTTTTTATCTTATTATGATGCTTTCGGAATTTTGAGTCTACCTTAATTAGATCTGGAGATATAAGGTTACCGAATTAACCCCTTTTTGCCTGCTTGGCATTTGCATTTAAAAAATTCCTTTTTAGTAGAAACAGAAACCTGTACACAAATATTTTTCTATTAAACATATTCATTTTTGCAGGAAAAAGTACCAGTTTTGCAGGAAAAAGTACCAAAGAGAGTTCATTAGTTTACTCTTTATAACTACAAATTTCCAAAAAGTACCAAAGTGCATTTTAGGGCTTCTTAAGGAGAGAAGAGTACATTTTAAATATCATTTTTATCTCTATTATATAAGGAGATAAACGGGTTATCAAAAAAGTACGAAAAATATATTTTTACCCTTTTGCGGCCTCTAAATGTACAAATTTCAAATAAGTACCAAAGCACCTGTCCGCTTGTTTTTTGAACTTATCATGATGCTTTTGTAATTTGGGGTCTACCTTACTTAGATGAGGAACTATAAGGTTACCGAATCTACCAGTTTTTATCCACTTTTTCCCTCTTACCATTTGAATTTCCTAAAATACCTTCTTAGTGGATCCGTACGTAGAAAGAGAAACCAATATAAAATTCTGTTCCATTAAAAAATAATCATTCAAAAAGCCTAACAAATAGCTCCCAATTTCACCCTTTATATATTCGAGTTTCCAAAAAGTACCAAAGTCCATTTGAGGGCTTCTTCAGCAGAGAAGAATACATTTTACATTTTATTTCTATCATTAGTATTTTAGGAGATAAGGGGTTAACAAACGGTACCAAAATTATAGTTTTACCCTTTTTCGGCCAAGCACCTGCCTGCTTATTTTTTTATCTTATTATGATGTGTTTGGAATTTTATGTCTACCGTAGTTAGATTCGGAGATATAATGTTATCGATTGTATCAGTTTTTAGCGCTTTTAATCCCCTTAGAATTTAAATTTTCAAAAATTCCTTCTTAGCAAATATATATAAACATATTCATTCATTATGTATATCAATGTGCATAAAAAATAGTTTTATAGGAAAAAGTACCAAGAAGAGCAACCAATTTTACCCTTTTTACATTCGAATTTCAAAAAAGTACCAAAGTGCATTTGAGGGCTTCTTCAGGAGAGAAGAATGCATTTCAAATTTAATGTCTGTCTTCATTACTTTAGGAGATAAACGTTTAACAAAAAAGTACCCAAATTATATTTATTCCCCATTTTCGGCCCATAAATGTACGAATTTAAGAAAGTACCAAACACCTGTTCGCTCATTTTGCTATCTTATCGCGATGCTTTTGAATTTTATGTGTGCCTTACTAAGATTCGGAGATATAAATTTACCGATTTTACTCGTTTTTATCCACTTAGAATTCGAATTTCAAAAAATCCCTATTTAATGGATCTATACATCGAGAGGGGGCCTACATACAAAAGTTCAAATCTCTGGCCTACGTCGTTTGGGCTGTGCGTTGATAAGTCAGTTAGTCGGTTACACCATAAAGTCGCTTTTTTATATATAGATTATATCCTATAATTCCTATAAGGAACAGAGGGCCTTAGCAGCAAATAAAACATTGTTAAATATTTTCAACCTAGAAAAATAAATTTATTTTTAAATGTCAATAATCTCTTCCATCTAAAAACTCAAACTCAAAAAAGCTTTCAGTTAAACTTTATCGAAATTTAATAGGTTACGTCCTTTTTTATAATGTCTGATTAAAAGCTAATGTGAACTTTAAAGGCAAGTTCGGCATACAAAATTTGACTTTATAGTTCACGTTAACTCTTAATCGTACATTGTGAAATGAAATTTTACTAGCTAAGATTTAAATTTTGAGCTTCGTATTAACTACAGGTTAATATCTGTGGTCTCAAACCTAAACCTCTTAAGTCGATTTAGGACAAATTAGAGCTTGTTGAACGATTGTGTCCATCCGTGTGCAAATCTACTTGCTATAGATTTTTTTTGTTCCCAGCTTTTTTAAGACCTAATTGGAAGAGGGTTCTTGAGACTTTAAACTACTCTCTCGATAAAATCTGTAGACGGCGTAAACGTTTAAGGCCTGCGACTACAGATAAATGCGTGTTATTTTATCATAATATCTTAAGTCGGGTTAAGATCATATTCTGGCTCGTTATCCACTTTTGGGTTCAACACAACAGATTTTACATTGAATCGTTGATAAGTTCAAACACGATTTTTAGACTTAAGATGTTATTATAAAATGTCACATATGTTTGTTGTTAACGACCCTTAAATGTATTTAAATTTTCGATTTAAATACTAATACAATGAAACTTCGATATAACGAATTCCGAAGGGGATCCAAAAAAATTTCGTTATAGCTATTGCTTCGCTATAAACAAAATCAGCAAAGCCTTGATATAAAGAAATTTGAAGAAATACGAAAAAAATTTGTTATAACTATAGTTTTCTTTGCTCTAAATTTTATTCGTTGTATAGAGGCTTTACAAATGCGCTTGTAAATACATTTAGACTTCGCTGTTTTTATAAAGGGACTTTACCATTCAGTACTTATTCTGATTTCGTTATATTGAGGCATTTGAATGAATATTTCACTATATAGAGGCTTTTTTGCGCAGAATTTGTTCGTTATAGCTATAGAGTATTTTTGTATGAAAAACTTTGCAATAACGAGGTTTTCGCAAGGGACTCAATAAAACATACGTTATATTGAGTTTTTCGCTATAACGAAGTTCGTTATATCGAAGTTTCACTGTATATAACTATCAATATATTAACTGTTTATATTTATTGCATAATATGTTCCATTTAATACTTCACTGTCTCAAAACTTATCTCACCTTGGCATTGTTGCATATCCCACAGCTATTTGTATTGCCACAAATGTACCAACAATGACATAAGATACCAAAACTAAAAATATCTCATTCATAGCGGGCTTTGCCAAAATGCACAATAAAACTGGAACGAGAAAGAAAAGCACAAAGCGAAACATTAACATTTAAATAATGAAGTAATAAAAAATTTAAAGAAAATAAAATAAGGATGATGGAAATAAAATAAATGTAAATATAATTTTGTCCCGGTAAACAATTTCATATGAGTGTGGGGATAAGTGTGTTGCATATGTAAAGAAAATGTCATGCAGAAAGATAAAACGAGTAAAAACAACAAAAGTGAGGAAGACAAATACAATTTTATTATGCTAATAGGAAAAAGATAAATGATTACAAGTATTTTTATTGCTTTTTTCATAATTTGCAGATTTGTTAGACAAAAAATATTTTCTTTGGCAACCAGCATACATTTTTAAATACAAACTCGCACATAAAAATACCAACTTCTGTCTCTTACACATTCTAAGAAGATTTTTTTGTAATCCCGAACTTTTAAATTTCCCGGAAAATCGGAAATTAATCTAAAGTTTCCCCAGATATCGTGCATTCCCGCTTAAAACATATTATTATAAGGACAAATAATTGTAATTTCATGTAATATCAACCCCTTAGCGCTAAATGAACGTAAGCGACAAAAATTAGTTTTAATAGTAGAAGATTTTTTTTTATTAAATTGAAACATGTTTTATATTCATAAACTGTCGCTTACGATCAAATTTTACGCTTTATCCATCCAATAAAATTCCAACTTTAAGCAAAGAATTTAGAAGTTATGGATATATTACCACCAATTTTCTCACTCCACGTCACTGTACAACGTGACCATGAACAAGTTTGAGCTAATTGAATCAGAAGTTATCAATGATGAAATTCTACCTACATGTTAGTAGTGTATTAAATATACAACACAATCAAAAATTATTTTCCACCATATTTTATTGCTTAATGCTATCGATTAGATTTAAGTCTGTATATGCAAATAAATTTCTTTAATTTTCTTTTTTCTTTTATTTATAAATAATTTATCTTACTCTGTTTTAATAACTAACACCAAGCTTTGGCTTACAAATCTTCAGATAAATAAATAGAAATCATAACCTTGAAACAATATGGTGCCACTTTTATGTCTGCCTTATACTCTCAAACTTTTTCAATTTATTTATCACATATGACCATCATAAATTCTAGTCAGTGGTTTTCACGAAAAATCGCATATGTCTTAAAATAATTTTAATTGGGCAAGAATAAATCATTCTATTTTAAAATACGATCTCGCTAATGGTGCGATGAAGCCAAGAATAAGACAACAACATTCGCTCTGTGGCTCCGAACTCTATTATACTAGCGACTATACACGTGAACGAACTTTAGTGACGCAAGAATTTATATGAAAAAGTTTTGTATTCTATTTGCTGTCAAAAATTAGTTAAATAGCTGCTGTTTCCTTGTAAAAAGCATCCACCTTTATAAGTGGTAAAAGTGAACAAGAACGCTGATGAGAGAGTGTAGCGGCCTATCGAAATCAGTAGTACTGATCCATTCTGCTAATATGATTTGAATATTCCAACACTCCATTCTTAATAAAAATAATTTGAATTTAAATTAAATCCAAATATTTTTTTATCTATTTTTTTTTAAAGAGAAGTAACACAATCAGCCAATTAAGGCCTACCAGTTAATAAATTAATATGTTACCTTCTTTGGGAAAGTGATAGTGTAGAGTGGAGAAGTGGGAGAGAGATAGAAAGTTTAATTTATTTACAAATCTCCTATTACGCGTTTTATATAGAGCAGTGTTGCAAGCCCCTCTGGTGTCAAGTAGAGGCATCTAGTTGCTTAAGCTGTGTAGCCATTTTATTACTTCTTTTACTTCGCCGACGGTTTTGCTACAATACCGACGAAGGAGGGTGCTGTGAAGTGCATTATGACATGTTAGTATTACTCGCCGCTGGAACTGCCAAAGTGATCAGTGCTATGCCTTCATCACTTTAACAGTCCAACAACAACCAGCACAATAACACACCAATGCACATGAGAAAAATGCATGATGTTGTTGGCTTGCCTGTAACTAGTCTCGAACTCAAGACTTCAGGGTTTGTAGTCAAACGCGCTAACTACTCAGCCAACAGAACTTGAACTAAAAAGCCGAAATAATAAAATTTCAGTCTTATACCTGTTCATATATATTCAAATATATTTTCTTTATTTATTTATTAAGTTTACAACAACTGGAAATTCATCAAAATCGGCTAATATTTGTAAAAGTTATGAGGCCAACAAGATTTTTTATGCCCGTGGTAGTCAATTCCGATACCGTGTACCGCAACGTGTGTTTCAATAGGCTGGTCCACATTTCCTCTATGATTTTCGCATACATCGTTTTGTAATCGGATTACAAGTTTCAAAGATAGAGATTTATTACCCTTTTTTCTAATTTTAACCACTTAGTGGCGTTAGAACATGTTTCCCTGTTGAAAACCATTTCAATAAAAATCAGAAATATATATTCTACTTAAGACCTCTTATTTCATTTTAAAATATTTTTAAAGCTTTCAAAATTAAGTAATTTAACACGGATCTCTTGAGATTTTCTAAAATGGAAATATGCGGTTATATTTGAAAAGCACAGATCTATCATACCCTGCAGATAACGCGACTAGTCCATACATACATGTGAAGTATACTCCATAGAGGACTAGGACTAGTCCAAAGGCAACCTAAATGTATGGAGAAAACATGGTCGATTTAACATTACGATATCTAAACCATATAACGCAACTTTGCACTACATCGGAGTAGTTGCGACTACTCCATGTCACCACTTTAGGGAGCACTCATTTTTGTGTTGAAATTGTTAAAACACGAGCACTTGTAGCTTAACTTAACAAACTCTTGTTTGCAAATGACGTGGCCCTTGTCTGCATTGAATCGGTCTAGTCTTAAACTACTTGTCACTTGTACTATTTCACTATTAGATGTAGCACTCACGTGTTCGTGTTTTAAGGATTGCCCTCCTTAATACGCAAACATTTGTCGGTTAACTAGAAGCTATTGTTTGCAAATGATATGGTGCATGTCTGCATTACATAGGACCATCTTGTAACGACTCCATTTCAGCTAAAATAGACCACTTAGTCCAATATTATCTGTAAGGTATGCACACACACGCACACACACACACTCAATACATGCATACGTTTCTAACGTTATTTTATATAATTGAAATTACTTACATGAATAAACACACACACAGATGGTCATGACAATAAGTAGAACTATAATCTTTTCATCAATTTCTTGAAATACGGCCAAAAACAGAACAATTCGATTGGCAACATTTACTTGTTCTTGCTCAACATTTTCTTGTCCTATTTCATGCACAGTTTCTCCTTCACTTTCAGTTTCATCTTCAACTTTACTCTCCTCTGACTGAAGTCTAGCAATAATTGGATCACTGTCTTGACGGTCAGTATCGAAGTTTTTGATAGTGAAAATATTTTGGTTGTAAATTGTTTCCCTGCCGCTGCTATTACTTTTGTGTTTGCTGGATAAACCTGGCATGGCATTAGCAATGATGTTGTTGCTGTAGTTGTTATATGTTGAAACTTGATCATCATGTTGTACTTCATTATGATGATTTGTTTTTGTATGATTGTTTTTTGTTACATTGGATTTTTCAACATCATAGAAATTATTATATAATAAATTGTTTCTATTGCGTTTGTTTAGTTGCCATTGTGGATGCTGCTTCGCATGTTGTGAGTGATTACTTTTATAATAGTCAACATTTGATTCTATAAGCTCTTCGTTTTTATAATTTCCATTTAATACACTTTCTTTTTGCTTGCCACCTGCAACTGCATAAATATTTCTGTGTGAACTTGTCACCACTGGTCCCAATTGTTCTTCATCACTGCTGGTATCAATAATTTCCCTTGACATTTTATGGCGCTGTTGCAGTAAAGTGCCAACAGCAACTTGTTGCTGCTGCTGATTTTGCTTTCCTGGTTCTAGTTGTTGTCGTTGTACAATATGTTTTTTATTATATTGAGTTGTAACAAAATCATTATTAAAGTGATTATTTTGATGATGATTATAATTTTCAGGTGATGAAGCTGATTGTTGGTTTTTAAACAACAAATCATGATTAGATTGTGTTAAAGAATCATAATGATGATGATGGGAATGGTTTTGCTGCACATGCTTCTGTGATGTTTTGCTGACAGTTTCTTCATTATATGGTGCTTCTGTCAGTACAGGCATGTCTTCTGTCTCTCTTGAAACATTCCTTTTCAATCTGTAATGAAAAAAAAACACATTAATTTATATTTGTAACGTCTCTGATTATTTTAATGAAAACAAATGATAAGTATATACATATTTTCATGGCATAAGGAGCTATTCACATATTACGTAACGCTCCATGGGGGGGTGCTAAAGATTTTTTACTGATTAGATAACTTATACTGAAAATTTTGCAAAAAACCTTACGAAGAGGTGGGGGGTTTTATAACACTTCAAAAATAGAGTTACGTAATATGTGAATAGCCCCTAAGAGATAGATTTATAGCCGCACAACAACATATATGTGAATATAAGACCAAGTTCCTATCCAAAATTTCGGCCGTAGAAAGTACTGAGATCAAAATTAGGTCCAAGCTCTTGGTAGGTACAGTACCATCTCATTTCTAGGCAACCTGTTAGCTTGACTTAACAAGAGCTTGGTCTTAATTTTATCTCAGTACTTTTTACGGCCGAAATTTCTTAAAGGAACTTCGCTTTATTTTCACGTTTATGTTTTTGTGCGGATCTCAGTTCTCTTTTCTAAACTTTTATTTGATACAATAAGTGCCCCATGCAATAAGCCCTAGATGAAAATTTAAATGAGTGAGTGAGTGAGTCAGTGAATAAGTACTAAACTATGCACTTTTTACACCCTCATATCTCGAGAAGCTTTTATAGTACAACTTCAATTATGAGGTTACCTCTGTAGAAAGACTTTATGTTTTAAGTTTCATTATTTTATGATTAAGTAGAGCAAAGTTATGAGGGGAGTAAAAATAGCTCGAATGGTTTCGTGTAGTATACACACTGTGTGGCCGGAACTTGACCTAGCGCACTACGGTGCGCCTAGATATCAATCTTGGTATAATTATATTTTGTTAATTATATTTTTATTTCATGCATATTTTCTTAATTTTGAAAAATTGTCTGTGCATTTTTTGTGCATTTTATGCATAAAAGCGCACACTGGCACTGAACCAGATTATTTTGTAAATCAATTGGAAATTTTACCAATTTAATTTAGTTATCAAAGTTGTGAACTTAGCACATCTGATCTAAAAAAACATATGTTCATAGTTTGGCATAATAACCCAGTAAAAAAAGACACTCCAAAGAAGTTATGAAAATGTAGAGTTTGCGATCCGGAAGTAGTGCAAATTTATATAATTTCTAATGATTTTTACATAGGGTTGTCATTGCAAGAATTTATCTTTTTCGATTCCTAATCACCGAATTGGAAGCGAAGATAAGATATATTTCCTTTTTGGCGTTCTATATTAATATTTTTCTCTAGGAAAACGAGTACAAAGTTACACATTTTCGCAACTTGTTTCTTTTTATACGAATTTAAACGCAATACGGTGTTTTTATGTAAATTTCAGTAAATAACTGTTCATTTTTAGACAAAAATTAGTTCATAAATTTCTTTAATAAATCGAATCTTTAAAAAGCATGGCATGGTGGGTATTTTCTTAAAACTATAAAGGAATTAAAGATTTTTGTGTGACTAAAATAAATTTTGACTTGCTTTTCTACTACGAGTAATTATCTGCATTTTTGAATATCGATTCTTTGGAAGCAATGAAAATGTAGTTCCTCAAAAAGGACTTCCAATTTTTTTTACTGCGAAACAAAACATAATTTGGCGACAGAAAATACTAATGTAATAAATAGCTAAGATAAAAACTAAATGTTCTATTACTTTTAAGAAACCGTGAGTTAAAATTTACATGCGTATGAGGCAATCGCCTCAGATCCACATGATAATTTCATGGTTAATGCTCCATGGTTAATGCTCCAGGTGCTTGCAGCACAACTCTAGAAGCTTCCTATTATAAGAACTCTTCATAGGGATTCGAAGTCAGCCTTCTTTCAAGAAAATTACATAAATACTTGACGTTCATAGAATAAGGCATTCTGCATCCATTTAACGATACTATACGAAAATCAAGAGTTCTCCTAAGAGTGAAATAGCGCATAAGGCATCATTCATAATGCCTAAGAGAACACATACGAATTTTTCCGTTGTCTTAACTATAGAGTCATCAGCGTATACGGTCACTGTATGCACACTTTCACTCAGAACGTGGAGAAGTTCATCTGTAACTTCCGACCAGAAACAGGGGATAAATGATATCCCTTTACAGCGATAATACATTTAAATTAGTGGTGGCCATTCTCTCAATTTCCTATGCTTCCGAGCATATGCTATTTTTTTACGATCAAAACACGTACATTGTGTGTGATACTCACAGTCTATATATATATATATATATATATATATATATATATATATATATATATATATATATATATATATATATATATATAGCCACGAAGCAAATACACAAATAAAGAATAAGATAGTGTATGCTCGGCCACCACTGATTTAAATACATAAATTAGTTTTACATTTGTTAGTTTTCTTTACCAGTTTTTTTTTAAGAAAACGTAACTTGAATGTTTCCGGATTTCCCGGATTTTTTTTTTTTTGGACAAATCCCGGGATAACCCATTTCTGAATCCCGAAAAATTCCAGGATTTTCGCGATCGAGATTTCAGGATTAGCATCCCTACTAAGGTTTGGGATTTCCCGGACTTTTGCATTTCCCGGGAAACGGGAATGAAAAAATCGCGTTCCCAGGAATTCCCCGGATTTCCGGGAAAAGGTAATTTTCTAAATAAAGTAGATTTATTAAGTAAAAATGGGCGAAATTTCGGTTGTTTTATTAAGGTAAGCATTCTTTTTAAGTAAAGGCCAATATAAAAGCAATTCTAAAACAAATTTTTAAGAATTTTTAAGTGAATTCAAGCAAATAGAGTTTATAGTTAATACACAGTAAGATATCCTATAAACACTAATTGGCAACTATTACCGCAATTAGTTAAACATTTTATTTTAAGGCCTCCAAATCATTTTATAAAGAACTTGCCGTAATGTTTCCTAATTTTCCTGAAACTTTTCCGGAAAGATTCTTATCGTTAAGTACAAGCAAATTACAGTACAATATTCAGCTGCGCTGAATTTTATATATCCTGTGCCACAATCTATCTAAATGTCTTTGATTTTTAATGTTATTTCTCTTAAGACATCTCCTTCAGGGTTTCAATAATAGCGTCGACTCATAGTTCTTACAACTTATATGAGCTTAGAATTTCCACTACACTTTCGAAAATTTGTTCGCTAATTCTGCTTAAAATCACTCAAAGTTCGTTTAATATCGAATTATTTACTTTAGGAAAGGACTATAGCACATCAATCATTAATACTTATACAAATTATTCTACTTTGTTCGGTTATATTGATTAAACGACACTCATTACTAAATTTATCTTGCATATACTTTTCGAATCAAGCAATAATTTTTCTCGTAGACGAACTAGGAGAAATAGTATGACTTCAATTTCATGAAATTTTTGTGAAATTTCCGTGTAAGTTTCAACCATTCACATTTTTATTTTGTTTTAAAAAAAATTGTATAGACATTTTACTGCCAGTTTATCGATGTCGAAGGAATTCCTTCTTTCTTACAGTAACATTTGAAACAAAACAAAATTTCAGAATTTGTTTCTGTTTTCAAATGAAATTAGAAGAATGAAAAATTTCTTTCTATATTTTGTAATTATATATGTCACTAATTCTGGCAAAAAAACCGACTTCTGTACAAAGAGCAATATACATGATGGTCTTTCATATAAACAATTTTGAAAATCGGTATGAAAATGGAGGAATTATGCTTTAATAAATATGGAGGGGTGGAAGACTTGCCCCACCGAGTTTCGTAGAAAAATTATGCGACCACACTTGAAGCCAACCATTCCAAACAAAAAAAAGAATTTTGGAAGTCGGCCCATAAGTGGAGGAGCTATGCGATAATCAATATTTCGGGAGAAGGGAAAAAATTATGGTACCAATCTGCAAGGGGGGGGGGGGGGGGGAGGGTTGTAGCAAATTTCCCAACTGATTTTCGAAAAAAAAAACTATGGAACAAAACTGTAGTCAAAACCTTTCAAACAAAAAAATAATTTTGAAAATCAGTTCACAAATGACAAAGTGATGCATGGGTAGAGTAGTAAGCTCCCCCCTCCCATTTTGGAAAAGAATTATGGGGCCAAGCTACTAGCAAACCCTTGCAAACAACGCAAGAATTTTGAAAATCGGTTCACAAATGACATAGTTATGTATTTGGGGGGGCCGGAGGGGGAGCAAATTTTCCCCTCCCATTTTCGAAAAGAATTATTGGGCCAAACTGCTAGCAAATCCTTTCAAACAAAACAAGAATTTTGAAAATCCGTTCATAAATGACAGAGTTATGGATTGGTGGGGGCCGAGGGGGTGGAGCAAATTTTCCCCTACCATTTTCAAGAAGAATTATTGGGCCAAACTGCTAGCAAACCCTTTCAAACAAAAAAGTATTTGAAAATCGGTTCACAAATGACAGAGTTATGGATTGGAGGGGGCGGATGGTGGAGCAAATATTCCCCTACCATTTTCAAGAAGAATTATTGGGTCAAACTGCTAGCAAACCCTTTCAAACAAAATAATAATTTTGAAAATCGGTACACAAATGACAGAGTTATAAACTTTGGGGCCAAGTTTTGTCAAACACTTTCAAACGAAACAAGAATTTTGAATATCGATTCACAAATGACAGAGTTATGCAAGGAGGGGGAGCAAATTTCCCCCTCCGATTTTCGAAAAAAAATTATTGGACAAGACTGCAGGCAATCCCTTTCCAACAAAAAAAGAATTTTTAGAATCGGCTCACAAATGACAGAGTTATGCGTGTACAAACATAAAAAAAGTTTAAAAAAACATGTGCACGAATTGATAACCTCCTTCTTTTTTGAAGTCGGTTAAAAAAGTCCATATATTTATGAAATAACTTGTACTATTAATTTCCCGTTTTCCCCAGAAATCTCAAAAATTTCCCGGGAATATTTTAGTAGACTTTTCCCGGGAATTCCTGAATCCCAAGCCCTAATCCCTATACGTACAAATAATAAAATTTACTGTGAATCAGACTGGTGGCGTATGAGCGATTTACAGTTGCTGGCCTTTGGCTTATTTCTAAAAATTAATCATGCGCTACGAATGTATGACCAGAGGATTTATATGAATTGTTGTATTTAAACCTCTAGTAATTAATTGATTGTTATTATTTTTAGATTTTCCAATAACAATGGGGATTATCATGAATGCATGTAAAAACCACATGCATGTATGTATATTATATTGTATTTTAATTATTATAAGAGTATAAATATGTATGTTTACTCTTAGGATTAAACAGTATTATGACAATGAACGGTATTATGAAATGGAAAACTTTAATACAATAATCAATATTAAATAAATTTAAAATTTCAGCTCCAATAATATAATTTGTATCCACTTATATATATTTTTTTCATTCTTTATAAAACTTACCTTGAACGGTGCTTAAGCAAGTGTCTATTTAAATATTTTCGCTTTCGACGTTTAAACAGGCGTGAAGCTAAAGCGCTGTTAGTTTCTCCACTCAAACTGTATTCGTGATGAAGATTTTGTTGGTATTGTTGATGCAGATTAGAGTTTAAATCTCTGGCACTTGATAAAAATTCTGACAATGGAACTACACTTTTCATTATTAATGATGTTGGCTTGTGGTTATCAACGACATCTAACCCATTCTGGCTTTCTTCATTTACAAAGTCTTTGATTTTACTTTCACTAGCACCACCAGGTGCATTAACAATTTTATATGAAGCATAAGAGTGAAAATTTGTTGTTTTTATCTCATCAATTTGATTGCTATTCGTATTATTTTGGTTATTTGCTACTGTGGTATTATATTTCGGCGGTAATTGATAGACTAGTTCCACGTTTCGTTGCAAAGCGGATGTTAAAAATTTATTTATTTTTGATGCCTTGTTTTCTGGCTGCTCCATTGCTGTTGCCGCACCCGAATCTTCTTCTTTAACAAACTGTTGACCAGGTAATAATAGTAGTGGGGTTTCTTCCATTATAAGGGTTTTGTTGCTGTTGCCAACATTATTTACGATTTCATCGTGAAAAGTTGTCGAAAAGTTACGTTTCAGGTGCATGCTTGTAAAAACAATATGAGCACTTGAAAGAGCCAAAATGAGGGCTAATAATAGAACAAGTATATGTGTGGTATTGCTTTGATTCATGCGCAAAAAATAACGTTGATACAACATTTCCACCTGCAATAAATTGTGTATAAAGCGAACATGTTAATATCATGATTTTATATTTGAAGTATAAAATGAACTGATTCAAAACTAGTGCATAAATATTTTTCTTTAAATGAAAAACATTTCCAAGATTTTATCATAATAAGCAGGTGTGTAAAAGATTTATTTTTTATTTTTTAACGAAAGTTGTCTGTGTACTATGGTCAAGAGCGTATAATATTCTCCAAAGGCAAATATAACACTTTTGCTAATTTTTCACTTCATTTTATATATGGGTGATTCTCACTTCAAATGCTTTTTTCATGCCTGTTGAAATTATAGTAAAAAATTTTATAAAATAAAAGCATAATTTTGAAAATGAAAATAGCTTTAGCATGATTTAATATATTATAAATAGCAATATGCCAAAAAAATTTACTTTTTAATTTTCAAGCTATAAATGCCGAATGATTTTTAATGCTTCGGGTGTAAAGTCAGCTACCTTAATTGGTAATTAGAGTGTCCCTCACTTGTCCTAAAACGGAAATTTGGATTTTTTAACTTTTTATGAATTTAGCGCAATATTTATGTTAACAGCTACAAAATCAATGTTTTTATTTTTTTTTTTTGGGTAGTAATCTTCCATTTACGGACATTATTGCAACAATACACTGAGAAAAAAAATGGACACAACAAAACTTGGAAGCAAGAAAATACTACTCCTAAAATTTAACGCGGCACAAATCGGGCTAAATATTATGTCTTGCCATTCAACACAGTTGTTAATGACTTCAAGTTCTAAAAGCCTGCAGTGGTGCATGACGGTCGCATTTTTCGTTTACAAGAAAAATTGGAAAATGTTAAAAAAACGAAAAAATTTTAACAAATTCGTTTTTTCACCTTTATTCACATATAACTTTTGAAGTAGAAATGTAATCTTTAAGCACCACTGCAGAATTTTAGATATTATAGTTATCCCAATTTGTGCCGTATAAAAAACATTAATGCCTATTTTCGGCAAATTTTATTCATTCATTACAAAAATAGAGTGAATATTTAAAAAAAACGGGAATTTATGCTAGTGAAATAAATTATACATTTGTAATTAAGACCATAGAAATTGCTTTTACTTTAGGGAACAAAATTCCTTTCCATGGGTTAAGTAAATATACTTATATTTCATTTACTATTGCGATAAGGCGGCACCTTATGCATGCTTATTAATTATCAATCTCTTATTATTTATTTGCTGTTCTCAAATGATTTCCTAAAAAAAAACAAACGAAAAAATTAAGGTCAACAGTCATTTACTTGACTTTCAATTAATCAATAAAATAGATGATATTCAAAAGTTCTCCTTGTTGTTTTACCTCGTCTTCCTCAAATTATTTCATTGTAAATAGTCCGCTATAATTTTGTACATATGTAATGTTATTGTTTTTTGTTGTTTTTCTTTGTATCAATGTTTTTGTTTAGAATATTTTTTACTGATTTACTGTTATTTAATCTCTTAGTATATACGAATAATTGATAAGAGCATCTCTATTAGTGTTATCAATAATAGGTCCGTTTGTGTACTTTTTCCGTAAAGTTTAGTAGCTGAGTAAATACTGAGTAAATTGAAGAAATTACTCTCATATAAAACTTTTGTATAAAAAAGAACACGAATGGAAAAAAAGTTCAGTAAACATTTTTTTTTAATTATTACAAATTTTTGGGTACTCGAACGGAGTTAATTCCAGCAATGCATGCTAATTATTGCATAGGTGCAATGATATTAATTTGTCATTCTCTTTTATAATTTATTCTTTACTGATTAACTGAAAGTCAGCTTAAGCGGCCGTGTTTTTTCTTCGTTTTTTCCTTTGCATTTTATTTAAACGAACGTTTAAAAATGTATCGAATTTGTAAAAGTTTTTTAAATTGTTTATATAAATTTACATATATTAATATAAATTTGAAACTATTTAATTATCTTATAGCTCTTCTCTTTCTCATTCGGTTATTTTTCAACCGATTTTCAAAAATTTCTTTAATGAAAAGGTATTCAAATTACCTTTCAAATTGCTAAATATAGTTAGTACAAATTATTGCCGCTAGATGGCGCAAAATTCATTTTTATTAAAACATGTATCAAAACACCCTGTATTTGCATATACTATGAGTTCATATGTTCAGCAAAACTACTCGCCAAAGCTTTTTGTACAAATTTCCCAAACATTATTTGGTAGAATTCTAGAAAGGTCAAAATTTTGATTTTCTTCAATAACCTAAAAATAACGGTAATTTTGTAAATAACGGAATTATGAAAAAGTCGATTTTGGCATATTGTTAATTATGAGTATAAGTTTTTTTATGTAAGACTGTACATTATATGTTTAAAATGAAGAACGAAAATACTGTTTATACTCTCTTCTTACAAAATAACGTGTCCGTAATGCATGCTGTTGATTTTCCACATTAAAAAAGTATGAATTTTTTCAAAAATGATATTAAATGTATAACCGTTTTAGAATATTTGCTTATGCTTCTCTTAATTCACACACCAAACTTTTGGAAAATACTAGAAATTAATTTTTTAATAAATTATTGTCCGTAGTTTTGTGTGATGAGCGTTACGCTTTTTTAGTATGCATCATTAATCCGTATAATTATTGAATTTGCATTAACAAGATACACTTTTTTATATTTAAAAATTTTGTGAACTTTGTTAAATAGTAATTTATTTCAAAACGTTTCATTAATCAATCATCGTTTTTATACAAAAAAAAATTTTTGAGTGTCATCCATATATTTTAAATTCGATTGAAATTTTTTAATGAATAACTAAGGAGTTTATGTCAGAACTCATCAAAGATTATACATTCTGAAAAAAATATTGCACTCATGCAGGCGCGGATCCAGCTTAAGCTTTAGGGAGGGGAACTTTTAAATAAAACGTACCATTTTGTGAAAGTTCTTTTAGAAATTCAATAGAAATGATGTACATTTTATTCGCTTTGGAGGGGGAAATATCCCTTTTTCCCCTCCCCTGGATCCACGCCAGCACTCGTATGAAAATGTGTTGAGCGTAACGTTAACAATAATTTTAAATACAAATTATCTATACATTTTAAGATAGAGAAAAAAAGTTAACAGCTGCGGAAGGGTAGAAAGGATATAGATAATATTATCCGTTTAGAAATTTCTCAATTACTTTGAAAAAAAATGTCTACCGCCCTGTGGGTTGTTATAATATCGAAGAAAGTATTAGGTAGGTCGTATTTTGGTACGAATAATTAATTGAAATTAACACAACTTTTAACGTTGCTAATTAATCTTATTAAAATTAGTCTTATTTGAAAGAAGAGCTAGCGTTCCTTTTGCATATGTATAAATGTTTTTAATGAATTATTTGAAAAATATTAAAATTTTTAATTGTTCCATGTCAAAAGTGAAAAACTGGTCATAACTTTTAATTTCGTCCTGCGATTATGATAATTTTGTGTATTTAGAGAGTAGATGTATAGTGTTTTCAAACCCTGTACTCAGTTTTGTGGTGTAGTTTTGTTCACAAAAATCATTTCCAGAACAACCGCGAAAGCAAATGTAACGCTCAATACAAAAAAATGTAAAAAAATCTAAAGATATAATTTGAACTAAGCAAAAACTATAATATGAATCCTACCTTTTCATAACTTTTATCAGTTACATTGTTAAAAAAGAAAAACACAAAATGTACACTTAAATTGAGAATCACCCATATATCAAAAGATATGGACCATCTAGCTCTATTGCATTTTGTAGATTACGTGCTTAAAGTATCCGAAATTCAATTTTATAAACATAGTTTTTTTTTCAATTACTAATTTACTAATTTATTTACAATCAACTAATGCTTTTAATGAAATTTTGTAGTTCAAATATCAAATTTCTTTGTAATTAAGATATTTCGTTGTTTATTAGTTTTTGCTATTTCTTCGCTGTAATAAAGTTAATATGTAGTTGTATATAGAGATGGAATGGTGAAAAATATTTCACTCACGATTATGGACGCTCACTGGCATAAAAGTTTAATATAACTCTGATGTATGGGTCGGTGCTTAAAATACTGCTTTTAGGCTACCCAACCGCATACAGGAGAGACGGAAGGGTAAGCTAATCTTTTAACTCACTCAAACTCCATAGCAGTGTCGGTTGTGTTTCACTGTTCTATCGATACGACAATATAATGTACTCTGAAGAAATCGGGGAAATCGTTCCCGAGCCCCACTCTTTTCTGCACCCAACAGAGAAATTTCATTCCTCAGCCGAATAGTTCGTATGTGTAATAAAATTTCCTGCCACTTTCATTCTAGGAAGAGTCAAATCGTATGTCCACACACATCGCTGCATTTATCGTCGTTCCCATAACCAATTTACCTAGTTTCAGCACAATGCATTGAATGCGTAAATATTATGGCCTGAGTAACTAGTGTAATCACGGCTTATGCTATTAATTTCTTCATGAATATTTCTTGGTCGAAAGTTTATTGTCAAAAGAATTTTTTTTTTAAGTGTTAGCCGACTAACACAGATTTTGAGTTATTAATGCTAAATAAATCTGTTTTAAGCGCTCTTTCTATGAGTAAAAAATTTTTCGAAATTTCATAGACGAGTATCGATATTTTTTATACACAACAGGCTAACTTCCATAGTGATTAAACAAACTTCGAGCAATAACGACTTCAGTATTCGTGTACTGGTTTAAACACACAAGCAGAAATACGTTGTTATTATCTAAACGCATTATGAAAATTATAATGTTTTTAGTTAGTAAATGTGACTTATATCGACATAAGCGGTTATATGGATCTTTACTAAAATCGCATTCTTAAGTTATTTACACAAAGTACTTTTAGGATATTTTTACGAAAGTGTTAAAACAAATGTCCGAATTATTTCATACCGTGGGCATAAATTCAAAGAAATTTTGGTTTTACTTTACTGAAAAAATTAGTTTTAAGAAGACTACAGAACCTTAATATTGTATGAGGAAAACGTTAAAAATGTTTAGTATTAACTCACTCACGTTTAATTTTTAACACGCTAATTAATGCACGCTCAAGTTTTTGACTTAGAAAGTTCAATAACATGAACGTTGCCCATCTCTAATTGAAACACATAAAACTTTCCTAAATTACTTAACCACTCCTTTGTAAAGACTCACAGAAGATGAAACGGTAACAAATATTGTAGAGTTCTAATTCTATTAGGAAACTGTAAACTAAATGCTTTTGTCGATGTTCAGTTTATTGAACTTGCTTAGAACGGTAGGGTTGCTAAATTAAATTCTCATTCTATATTTTGCTTTAATAAATGGATGTTTTAATGGTTTGGCAATAAGTAGCCTTGAAGGAGTTTTGCTCTTTTCACTTCTATGAGTTTTTTTTTTTTGTATTTAATGTCGTTTTCATTTCACTACACTTTTAAGTGGGTTACAATTATATGCTGTTGGGGTAAAGGAAAAATGTTGCTGAAATAAGGATACGAAGTTTTTGAGTATGCGTTTTTGAATATCTTGATTTAGCGAAATGAAAGATACAAATGTGCTATATAAATGGTATGTGTATTTTAAAGCTATCAATTATGTTTCTTTAAATTTAAGTACATACACGAAAAGAAAAACACTTTCTAAAGGGAATGAAACCATTAATATAACCGCTAGCAATAAGACACAGAAAAGATTAGTTAATAGTATGAAATATTGGTGAAAATTAATGATACTAAATACGCAATAAAAAACTTGCTTCTAATAAAGCAGGTTTCTACTATTATGGAATAAAAGTAGCGCTGACAAACCTGCTGATATCGCTGATGATTTTTGTATCGGCGAGACAAAAGCAATATCAAACAAGAAAAATATTCAGATGAAGCTCAACATAAATTCAAAGAGGGGTCGCAAAAAAGCGTAGAAAATTCCAAATACTTCGCTAAGTTTTTAGCTGCATGTTTAGTATTTAGGGAATTTGAGTTCCCGAATTGGAGTACTACATTTTTGCTCACAAAAGCGCTTTTGAAGCGCTGAAAATCACCAACATTTTCAGCACTAGAACTGAAAATATATGAAAAAAATGGTTCGATGTGGATTGACGTCGTTAACGCCATTTTGAATTTTTCTTATTTCGTTACTTTATTTATTTTTATTAATTTCATATTTTTACTCAATGTTTGTTATTTTAACTTCAACTAGTATCGAACTAAGAACCTTCAGGTTTGAAGTCCAACGTACCAATCACTCGACCAAAAACAGTGTTGCAAAACGGCACCAAGAAACTCAAATAAACATACTCTTCATTCTAGCTTATAAACCTACTTTGGATCAGCACTATAAAATCAGCTTTTTTGTATAGCTTGTGTACGAAGCTTTTCTATAAGTAAAAAGCAAATACTTTTCTCCCTTCAAAACTTGCATTGCAGTGACGCTATGAAATCAGCTTCTGAACAAGCTCATATGTTAAAGTGAATTATAAAGCGCTTTAATTCTTTAGTGCTTCAAAAAACATGAAAATTTGTTTCTGGGTATTGTTTATTCAGATAGCGAAAAAATTTAGTGCAAGATTTAAGGTATAAATCAATATGCATATATGTATAATACTGTATTACATGATTTTATAACATAACACTGTGATACACTAACGTTCTTTAGAGGCTCTCACGTATCAATCCAATTTTTTTGGAATCTTACAGATCGAAAAAAGCTTTACTGTTCCTAGCTCACTTTGTAAATGTAGAAAACAAGTGTTTCTTAGAAATTTAAACAGTTATAACTTTATGGTTTTTTGCTGGCTTTTCGACCTTTCTTGATGTTGAAGTGTTTTAAAAAATGAGCTTGAGGTCACTTTTTATTTTATAAAAAACTTTAAAAAACTTTATTCGATATATCGCTACTCCTTCGTGTAGCTTCTTAAGGTTAATCAATTAGTAACAATTAATAATAAGATTTAAAACAACAATGCAGCAGTAACAGTTTCGATCAGTAATTTATAAATATATTATATTAATTTTCCTATTTCCCGTCTTTGTGTGAAAAAAATTATTTTGATTTCTAAATTTAAAATATTTCAAACTTATTTTTCTCCTCCGCCTTTGTTCTTAAAATAAAGTCAATTCAAAAAGGTCTAAATATTAAATAATGAGGAAATGAAAAAACTTTTAAAATATTTGATGACACTAAAACCGTTTATATTGATATGAGCTATAATATTGAAACTCATATTTAACATTGAGGTATTTTAGAATCTATTTACCAGAGTTCAGAAAAATACACACAATGAATAAAAATCTGGTACATACCCTGCAGACAAAATGACTATTATGTGGTTACAAATATACTAGTTGCTTAACTGTCCTTTTTCCATATATCAAACTATCGATTTTAATATTAGGTTGTCATAGGAGCCCAACTAGTTCATTTTTACATATTTATATGCTAGATGAAATACTAGCTATTTTAGACTAGTGCGCTTACTAGTTTCTTTATTTATAGTTTTTTAAATATTAAAAACATTTGGTGCAACCGGGGTATGAACACACAGTTCTCATATTTCAAGGCATGTACTCATGCAATTTTTAGGCTATAAAAGAGCCTGGTAAAGATTCTGCTATTCTAATTGATCTCAAGGTAACTATTAAACTTTTGATTAATAATTTAATAACATCAAATAATACTACTGAAAACAATTTAATAAAAAATCTAAGGCCTAGATTGAATGAAAGACAAATTCTGGTTTTAAATGCACTTATTTGATCCACCCAGGAAAATTTCCTTTTAGGAACGTTGTTTTAAAATACAGTACAAAAAACGGAAACTAAGGAATTCGGAAATAAACATTATTGCAGAATATTAGGAACGAATCTTTGCCAGGATGAGTCTGATGACGACCTGATAACAGAGGCAACTATTGACAATAATACAAACAATATTTTAACAGAATAAACCGAAACAATTAGAAGTGCTAAAAATTAAAAAAAAAATTAGAACAGGACTTTAATGGCATAATTATAGATTCTATATATTTTGAGAAATCCAAGAAAAGTACTAAGAAATTGTATATTCTGTATTATGGATTGCTTGCGATTTCTTCCACATTTACAATAAGTTAAAGAGTTTTTCCCAGTCAAGTTTTATCACAGCTAAAGAAAAGAGTCGCTTAAATAGTATATATTTATGAATTGATTTAATTTTTTTTATTTGCTTGACTTAGTTCAAGAATTGTTGTCTTTGTTATGTTATTGTCTTTTTTTACAAATAAACTCTAAATAATGAATAATTTATGAATTTTTATTTATTGAAATACTTAATTTATGAAAAACTTTATTACTGGGTTAACCTTTTAAAGTAACAAAAACGTTTTAAGAGCGAGAGTTGCATAAAAACGCCCATACAAGCATAAAATGTAATAGTATGTGTGTGCCGGTAAATGGTATATAGCATATTATTCCATCAACATTCATATATATCTAGTTTTGCCAACTCTAAAACTCTTCCTTCGGTATACATTTTTATTTATTTATTTATATTTTTTTTATACTAACCAACATACGATTCTTTTTACCGCGATAAAATATTTCATTTCTAAGGAAAAATAGGAACTGTATATTTATATTTCTAACTTACAAACGTTAGCAGTATTACATAAGAACACTTTTGGTATTTTGTTTACTCTTTTTATTTTTTGCACAAAACTGTTTTTAAATGTTCATGCAGATCTTTGCGAATTGCTACTTGTAAACAGCAAAAAATAAACTTTCCACAAGGCTCAAATCCTTTAAACAAAGGATACTTCAAATTATATATAAAGTTATAAATAAAACTACTGAAAAAAAATTTGTTGTTTTGTTTCTTTTCAACTTGTGTTGATGTAACATATTTAGAATTTCTAACAACTTTTAACACAAACTCAAACAAAAAAGAAAATCCAATCATTTGTGCACATACATATTTTAGTACAAGTAAAATTTTTTGTTTGCAATTTTCATATGCTACAAAGGTAAACGAAATTTTTCGATCCTTTAGTGACAAGCTATCTAGGGTGGCAAAACGCAATATTTTTGATATTTTATTTGGGGGATTTTTACAGATGTTTTTTTTTTATAAAATAAATATAAGATGACTTTATAATGCGTTTTAATTACAATTCTTTTACCGAATAATAAGCTAAGGAGCTCTAGCTGCAAAAAATAGTTTTATAAATTTTGTCAGAAATAATTTACATTTATTTGTGTACGCTGCGCGACAGCACAAACTCTTTGGGGCATTGACGAATCTCTACATAAAAAGGTTAGAGATACTCAAATGCTTTTGCAACCAAGAAAGTTATCAGTGCTGCTAACTGTTTTGCAGCCAAAAGCACAAGAAAATTTGAAAAAAAGCAATAAAAGTATAATTTCGAGATAAAAGAACCGTAAAAAGGCACTAAACGTTTTTTTTAGTGTTTTGCTGTATTAAATATCTGTAAAGTCCTCATTCAGCTATGATTTTTTATAAGAAGAACTTCCCCTTGGCCGTCGGTTGGCTCAAAGGTTTTTCCTCCTGCTATATCGAACAGCGGTTTCATTGAGTTAAGATTTCCTCTTTGGGCAGGCTTATTGGTATCCTTCTCTGGAAAAGTATGACATGCGAAAAGTATTGGAAAATGCGATTAAACGGGCACAAATGTATATCAACAATGGCGGCAGCCACTATTTCACTTAACAGAAAAAATTTCAAAGGTCCAAATTAAGATTTCCAACATTCAAAATAATTTTTTTTATTTAGGAAAAAAGTTATTCAAAAACAAAATTGGATGATTAATTTTGCGCCATCTTATATATAACAAATAAAAAAAATGAAGAAAAGCAAAAATTTTAGGGAAAAAAATATATCTCTGCTTTCCATATGGGCAAATACTGCGTGACGAATGCTACACTGGTACGTGTTTTCAGATTAATATATAAACATTTTTTTGTCTATCAAAAGAGATACCTTTAATTTGTGCAAACACTATGCGGCGATTTAATTGTACTTTTGAATGGCATAAGTGATTTAATTCTCGTATTCAGCTTTCACGAAAAAGTTGCATTTCGTCATATAAAATGCAAAATGGCCAATCTACATTTTTTTTTAATTTTCTTGGGAGATAAAAACATTAATAAAAAGCAAACTATAGCAATTATAAAAATTATTTTTTCATAATTTTATCATTAGTTCAGACTTTATTAATGATACTACCCAGGAAAATCGTTTTTATAATCAAACTAGTTTGCTTTCTATTAAGGCTTTGATCTCTCCTGAAATTTTTTTTAAAAATGTAGATAGGCCCTTTTGCATTTTATATGACGATATGTAAAAATTGAAATCACATTCAACGGAGCCACCTAACAAGTGGGGGTAAGCAAAATACACGTGAGCAGTGGCGATGGAAGTGTAGCGGCATCTGAAAGTGGTGCTACTCTATTCTGCTGTGTACGCTGAAAAATTAGGTAAGTGTTAACTTTTTTCTTGGCTCTTGGAATATTAATTATGCTCAATTCTTTCTGAATTAAACCTTACGAACATAAGCCTAATAATCAATTTGGACTCATAAGCAAATACGTTCGAAATAATAATATTAATATAAAACATAGTAGTTTAACAGATACTTCTTTGCGAAATAATTGATCACAAAGTTTTGTTACGTTAAAAGTTAAACTGTGTTTTCGCATTTTTTAAGCAAATATTGCATGATAAAGCACACAAAAGCTAATTCATAAAATAAAGAGTAATATAAAAGAATTCTAAAATAACTTATTTGCAGTCAAAATATGTTGTCGGTTTTCATCAAAAGCCGTGAACCCATTGTGACGTACGCTACGTGACGAAAGCTATATTTTTTTTTAATAGCTATAACTTCTTAATTGTACAATTTACAACAAAAATGTGTTTAGTGGAGTTGTAGATAATACTATTATCTTAAAGAAAGCAGTTAACAGAATTTTTTTATTCCTTATAGTTTACGATATATTCGAGAAAAGTAGTCACTCCAACTCCATTATTTTCAAGATAGGGGGCGTTCTCGACCACCTCCGACCGCGAAAGTTCAAACTTAAGCCTACGGTCACATTTGTACCTAAAGTCATAAAAAAATAGCTTCTTATATGAAATGCAAGGTTGGGTCTTTTTTTCGCTGCCATTTATAAAGGGATCACCCAAAAAATGTTTCCTTTATATATTATTAAGGTTAAATATATATTATGCCATTAACATATATAAACAGTTTTAACAACTCTAAGATTCTGCACTTGGTGGACCATTTCTAAATTAATAAATCTTATTTTTTCAAATCTTAAGGTCTTTTGTTCAATGTATTTGGATCTGATAAACAAAGTTTTATATATTGGCTGAAAGAGAAAATACTTGTGGACATTTTGTGTAATTCAGATAAACAGTGCTCGAGATTTTTGGAAATAGCTAAAACAGCTGCAGAAAAATACGTTTATAGCAAACATTTCGAAAACGCTACTTAAGATAAATGAATACCATATTCCTGTTCATCGAACACAAATTAGTTTAGACACTGTCTATTTTCTTGGGTTACGTAGTTGAATATATGGGAACCAGTGTTGTTATTGGCAACAATAATGCTGTGACAATTCCGAACAATTTCATTCCGCACGGAAAGCAAGCTAGACCTGTCTTTATCTGCACGCAGAAAAAACATGGTTGAGGCAACCATAATTGAAGAGCAATATACTATGATTGAATATATAAATAAATATATGGTTTAAAAAAAATCAGTTTTACATAAAATATGGTTAAAAACAACCATATATATGGTTCAGAGCAATAATATATATGGTTCAAAATTACAATATATGGCTTGTAATAGCTATATATATAATACAAAACAACCAAAATTACTATATATGGTTTGAAATAACCATATATATGGCTCAAAACAACCATAAGGGCCCAAAATTATAATATATGGCTTGAAATACCCATATTATGGTTCAAGACAACCATATATATGATTTAAAACAACTATATGTATGGCTGAAATTTTATTTTATTTTTAAATGGTCAGTGTATAAAATCTGAAATAAAAAGTATTATCTATTCTCACATAGATATATACATACATATATAGTGACACATGTTTTATTTACAATCGGCCACGTTCTGAAAACCATTTCGTTTTGAAATATTGCAGCTTTAAAATAAATTTTTATGTTTCAGATGTTTGAGATATTTTATCCGAACTAAGCTACGAATGCACTAAATTGTACGATTAAAAGAACACTTTTCCCTTTTCAAATGGTATTCACAACATGGGCGAATATTAATTGCTAGCATTTATCAGTTTTTGTTATTTGTAATATATTTTTTTTATTTTTTCAAACCAAGCGACACATAAAAACAAGCCAACAGCTCCAAAGTAAAAAAAAAATAAGAAGCCATTGAACCAAGGGATAGAACCAAAACTTTTTTGGAAGCAGAGAGCCATGTATATTTTTGTAACCAAAGCTTGATTGCAGGTAAACTGTTTTAAAATAGTATGGATAACAACTATATTTTATTGTCACAGAATCATACTGTTGTTGAAATTGTAATTATACCATTACTGTAGCTCGCATTTTTTTGAATAATAATATTGTTAAATTTAATCATTTTGCTATTAACATGACTGCTAATAATATCATGATTAAAGGTAAGCATGAGTTTTTTGTCGTAAGCTAACTACAACAAAAAGCTATATCGGTAAACATGACATTGTTGACGCAACCATGCCACAAACATATCTTTTCTTTGCGTGTTTGTGCTTCTCTGTGTTATCAAAGTATCATATCGATGGAACTGCTTTTGATTTATTTCTTTTACAATGCATTGATCATGACCAAGAATTAGAAAACTCTCCTAAAGTTTTGGAGTATATCAACTATGTTTTAGTTTATCGACTCATAGCTTAGTGCTACCTATTATTGCAGCGGTTTCACTGTGTTACTTTACTCATTACATTAAAACTTCTTTTTTATAGGTACAATTAAGAACTGATTTTACATAAAACTAGTAGCATATAGTTAGCACTTATTAAATTTTAAATATTAAGTTAAAAGAAATAATTAGCTTTGTAGCAAGATTTTAACTTCAAATTAAATTTATTTCTAAAAACGTTTGTTGCTCTTCATTTTGCAATTAATTTTGAGGTACGAGTAATTGCTATATTTATATTTCTTGTTATCATATTTCACTAAAAATCTAATTAAAAATGCTTTTAGCAAAAATAAAGCTGCTTTCAATATTCATATCCAATTTTACTTCATCTTATTACGTAAAAAAAAATCAGTTTTAATCAATTTTATATTATCTCTTGTTTTCCCCCTATTAAGAACAATCAAATTATTACGCATAAAGAAAAAATATATATATATATATATATATATATATATATATATATATATATATATATATATATATATATATATATATATATATATATATATATATATATATATATATATATATATATATATATATATATATATATATATATATATATATATATATATATATATATATATATATATATATATATATATATATATATATATATATATATATATATATATATATATATATATATATATATATATATATATATATATATATATATATATATATATATATATATATATATATATATATATATATATATATATATATTGAAAAAAAATAGTAGATCATATTTTATTTTGCTTGTAAAGTTTATAGCAAATTGCCATAACTTTCTACTTAGAAATGATGAAAGGCACAAATAGTAATTTTGTACTTTTTCTTGTTAACTTACCTGCAAATTTTTAAATTGATGTGTACTACACAACCGTAAGATGATGCGATTTAAACGAAACCAAAAGGATATTGTAGGACTAAGATTGGCATTTAGATTTGTGTTGGCTTCCACATTACGTCCTGTTTCCGATGAATCATAATCTAAAAATATAGTAAACAGAAGAAAGTTTGTTTTTTGTTTAGACTTTTATGTATTTGCAAAGTTTAGTTGATTTAGGTAAAATACCGCCAGTTAGAAAAACAAAGTTTATAAGGTGAAATACCTGTTATGGTATTTTTTTTACGAAGTTTCTTTAAAATAACAAGCTGTTGAGGGATTTTGATGGGCTTTTATGTAACTAAAGAAAATGTTTAAGCAGTAGTTTTTATGCAAGTTTATATCCTTGGATAGGTCAGAATTTTCTTTTGCAGAAAGACTTCATAAACCAGTACGGGGTTTTTTTTAATCCATTTATGTTTATTCATTATCTAATAACCTACTTATTCATTATACATATTTTCAATAGAATTCCATTTAATATTAAATTATAATCTTTTTTAATAGTTCATATTTTGTTGACTATAAAGTAATGATTAATAGAGAAACAAATTTTTGAAACTCTATTATTTTAATCTGGTGGTAAAATATTTATTTCATTGTAAAGTTAAACTGTAAATCAAAGACCAAAAATGTATGAATTATATATACCTTTATTCTAAGCGTTGTGACAAATGAGAAAATTATAACAAATGAAAATTTTTGTATTTTGAACACTATATAAATTGTCATTTATTATAATTTTAATTTTGTCACCAGGCTCAGAATACGGCGGGTAGTTTTAAGCATAAAAATTTACTTTGCTTTGTCAAGTTCATACGAATAGTTTAATTTATATATAAACTATTCGTATGTAAAAATTAGTGATATTATTTTTAAAGCAAAATTTAATGGAAAAAAGTAAAACCTATTATATGAATTAAAAAAATGATCTGAAGTGGTTGGAAAGTTATATTTTACTTATTTATTTATTTTGGTTGTTTAAAAATTTTGTAAATTGTTTATAGGCTGTATGTTGGCTTAAAATGTGGCTAATACATCAAAAATAAATAAATACAAAAAAATACTTACTCTGTTGCAGGAGATGAGCTTCATCACGTTGATTTGTCATTGGACTCTGGCAGGTTGAACTGGAATTCGTTGAATCTATCGATTCATCAATGTTGCATCGAGTTACGCCGGCCTGAAAAAAATGTATTAAATAATATTCAAACAATAACTTTTTAAGGAGCATGACGAAAGCTTATATTCATACAGTTCTAACTGCAAAACAACAATTTTACAGGAAAGAAAAAAAAACTGTTTTATCGTTTACTCTAAGACTAAGAACTTAACTTTATTTTACAATATGTATCTTAATTTTTTATCAATTACTGATATCGGTGTTTATATATTAGATAGCAGTTTCACAAGTTGAACTTTCATCGATTCGAACATTAAAATAAGAAGATATCATTATTTGAACAAATTAAAAAAACTTCATAAGTGCCACAGAATCATTTCAAGATGTGTAAAATGTAGGAGCGGCCCGCAATTAATTTTTCCTTCCCAACATTTTTTCTGAACATACCTACTCCTTATTTCCATTCCTTTAGGGGCTCCCATACAAACTTTACAACTTGATAAAATTGTAAAAATTTAGACCCCAAGGCTCCTAGGATAATATGTATGGCCGAATCTTATTAGTTTTCAAACCTCAACATTTTTTTAACATACTCACTTCCTATTTCCACTTCTTAAGAAGGCTCCTGTTCAAAATTTACAATACAGACTAGAAATATATAGAAGAAAAAGTTCCATAACTGCATAGGAGTACCCCTAGTGGGGTTCAATGTATGATCGACTTCCATTGGTTATTTGTTCCCAACATTTTCTCAAAACATACACACAGAAAAAAAGGAATGTAAAATCAACATGACGCAAGTGTGACTTAAAATCATATTAAATTTACAAAAAATAATTTGTCGATTAACGGCCCTTTTCTCAATGTACGATTAAGAGTGAACGTGGAGTTTAACAACAAGGTTTGTGTGTCGAACTTGCTGTTAAAGTCCACGTTAACTTTTAGCCACACATTGTGAAAAGGGCCGTAAGTGTGTTAGTGTTTATTTGCTTTGTTTATTGCTACAGTTAACTGTTGTGCTTAGTTGTGTGACTCGTTGTTGTTTATTTTTACATGTGTCGGCTATGTAGAGGACAAAAAACGAATAACCAGCGAAAATTTACTGCTGCTGGTTTAAAATTACCATTATTTCATATTAATTTTAAACGGAAAATTATTAATCTAATCTTAAATCCCGGTTAAAACAATTTTGTTATAAACGTGAAGTTTCATTTTCAATCGACATGACTATAAATATAATTTCATATAAGCTTTATGTTAAATAATCATTTAAATCATGTTGAATTAAAATGAAATGCGTTTTACAAACGATGGTATTTATTTAGTGTATAAGTAAAGAAAAGTTTGAAGCTGTTGTGGCTGCAGTGGTTAGCGCGTGGACTATCATGCAGGTGGCACGAATTCACATCTTGGCTGGGGCAGTCAGCTACAACGCAAAGTTGTCTGATGACTATCAGGTAAGTAAAATAATTAATAAAATACATACATTAAAGTTATGTTGTTGCAGCTTGATATAAATTTAATTCAACATGATTCTTCGTGTTGTTTCAATATCAAATTCACGTTGTTTTAGCTTGTAATAACTTTGATTCAACATTATTCTTCGTGTTGTTTCAATATCAAATTCACGTTGTTTCAACTTGAAATAGCTTTGATTCAACATTATTCTTCGTGTTGTTTCAATATCAAATTCACGTTGTTTCAACTCGAAACTACTTTGATTCAATATGATTTTTCGTATTATTTCAGCATAAACTTCATTTTGATTTAACTGTACTGGAATATTAAATCAACATGAAATATAGTTAATTCAAAAGGAAAAAGTTTCCTTCAAGAGTATTGTAAATCATGTCGACTTAACATGAAACACCTATGAAGCAATATCACTACCGAAAATTTTTAAATTAACCTGGTTTTCGACGACTTTACATGGAAATGTTTCTGTGTGCAGTTAACTACAACAAAAAAATTTTTGATACCTATGCTTAAAACCACCACGTAAGTAAAACAATTAATAAAATAGTTGCAATAAAGTCAAATTTTCATATTGATTTAACTATAATTCAACATGATTCTTAGTATTGTTTCAATAACAAATTCACGTTGTTTCAACTTGAAGTAACTTTGATTCAACATGATTCTTCGTGTTGTTCCAATAACAAATTCACGTTGTTTCAACGCAAAATAAGTTTGATTCAACATGATTTTTCGTATTATTTCAGTATCAACTTTATTTTAATTTCATTGTACTGCAACATTAAATCAACATGTTATATAGTTAAATCAAAAGTATACATTTTCTTTAAAGATTATTGTAAATCGTGTTGTATCAACATGAAACGCCTATGCAGCAAAATCACTACCGAAAAATGTTAAATGAACCTGCTTTTCGACGATTATACATTGAAATTTTTCTGTGTGTACTTGTCCACTATTTCCATCACTTAGGGTGGCTCCCTTACAAATAAGGTGGTTTAATGAACTTGTCAAATTTGGCCCCAGCAGCGCCTAGCATGACCCTAGACGGGTCAAATATATGAAACACTCCACTAGGTTTCTAGCATCATCATTTTAAAAAAATTTTTTGAACACACCTACCCCGTATCTCCATTCAAAAGAGTTTGTATATCTACACAGGAAATGCAAGAAGCCCTATCTAAAATTTGAAAAGTTTTAATATGTTGAGAAATTAGTGAACAATTTTACAATATATATATATATATATATATATATATATATATATATATATATATATATATATATATATATATATATATATATATATATATATATATATATATATATATATATATATATATATATATATATATATATATATATATATATATATATATATATATATATATATATATATATATATATATATATATATATATATATATATATATATATATATATATATATATAAATTTGTTTGTCCTTCTTTGCTTGTATTGTAAACGTTTGCACTAATTGTTAATATAGTTTTCATTTAAACAAGTTTTATGCTCCTTGTGTAAAACTTTTAAAATATTAGACAGGGATTTTTGCATTTTCTGTGACGATATACACTCAAAATAAAATAATAGGTAAATCCAACCAATTTATATAGTTAACCTGCTGTTAAAGTAAATTATTGTTAAGTTATGAATTTAAGTCGAACTGTATGGTTTTTTATCCAAAGTTATTTAATCGAAATATTAAATAGAAACGAACTTAAACCAAATTATTAAAATAGGTTAGGGTAAATTAATGTTGCAATGTTTATGAAATATCAATTTTAATTTGTTAAAATAACTTTTTAAATTTGTAAGTCATTTGATTTCTATGGTTATTCACCAAGATGACTTAGCTGAGATGGTAAAGGCTTTCAGCACATAAACATGTGAGTGTAAGTTCTAGACTGAAAAATTACATTTTATTGAATTGTAAAATAGAAATTCGGGAAAAATGACGTTAGAAAATTAAAATTATTTTTGATGCTTAAAATTACAAATTTAAATTTAAAAAATTTTTGTGGTTAAAATTACCAATTTTTATGGTTAAAATTACCCATTTAAAATAATAGCAACGAAAATATTTATTTTACAAAAATTACTGTATTTAAGTCAAACAAGTGACCACATGTCTATGTATACTTTGTGCTAACGTTATTTAATAAGATGACTTAGCTGAGATGGTAAATGCATCTGTTTTATAAACATGAGTAAACTTAAGGGAACCTAAGACCAAGACCAAAAATTATATATAAACAAAATTTTTAATTTTCTTAGCAAACACACTTACTGCCTTGGCAGGCATCGAACCTGCGACCTTCCGTTTAGTAGCTTTACCCCCACTAACAGCTAAACTTCAATTCCAATGGTTGATTTTTACTATATTTTATGGGTTGGCGCAATTCTAACCAATGAACTTGGTTAAATTTACCAATATTTTATCTTGAGTGTATAAGAATTGAAATCACATAAAAACAAACACATCTAAACCCTAAGACTTAGAGAAACAATGTTTCTCAAACTTGGGTGAGAATTAAAGAAATATTAGAAGTGTGGTCGATGAAGACAAGAGCCAAGTATGGTAAATTTCTAAGCCACCAAAAAGGCTTAACCAAGTAAAAACTAGCTTAATACAAAAATTTTTTCAATGCTAGATATTTACTGCTTGATTGATGGACTAAGGGTTAGCCTAGAGTATATAAAGCTCTTACTATGGGATTGTGGTTGATCGTGAAAACATCGATGTACAGTTCGACCCTTACAAAAATCAAGAAATTGGTCTTTCTTCTTTTTCAATTATTATATGCTTTGAAAAATTATTTATCAATAAAAATGATTTAATTGAAAAAAAAAATTCTTTAAAAAGAACGACTACAAAATAGGCATGGCACTGTCCATAATTTTTATCATAATGATGTAATTGCATGAGAACTAATTGTGTGCAAAGTTTCACAAGAATCGGTTAAGTAGAAGTTGTTTAAATGAATATTTACATATTATGGGAGTGACACTGCCCATTTTTCTAGCCATAATGTTGTATTGTAACAATAACTAAATGTGTATGCAAAATTTTATACGAATCGGTTTAGTAGAAGTTGTTGATAAAGAATATTTACTTTACATGGACGTGGCACTGCCCACTCTTTTAATCATGATGTAGTATTCAAACAGAAGCTTGATGTGTGTACAAAGTTTCATCGTAATCGGTTGAGTAGGATGATGGAAAATCGTGCCAAATTCAAACAAATGCCGTCAGAAGAAAAATACAATTCTAAACAATTTTGTAGAGATCCCACAAAACATAAGTAAGCTATAAGCAATTTTTGGAAAAAGTCGATTTTATTTCCCATACAAAAATGTTTTTGATCAAAAAAATTGTTTACTACAAAAGTGAAGATACATAACTTTAAGATTGAATAAACTATTAAGTAACAACTAATATTGTAAAAAAATTCATTAGCTAAGAAAAACAATTACTTATTTAGAAAACAAACACTATTTCTCAAGCTCAGTTTTTATTAAACATGTTTTCCTCATTATGTTTCTTTTTCATGCCATTGATTAATTAAACAAAAACGATTAAATACTTGTTAAGTATACTTTTCATTTGCACTTACCGCAATTAAACTGCTGCTCACAACAGCTTTGCCACCTTTGGCATTCGTATTAAAATGTTCAATTACTTCCCAGTTTGATTTCTTTGGTGTCGATGGTTGCTGTGAACTTGACTGAGATGCTGTGGAACTTGGCTGACCTGCAGCACCTAAATCCAACGAAGGTTGTGCTGTAATATTAGTTGATTGCTTTAACGATGAAGAACGATTGAAAAACTTGTGTCTTTTCGAATCCTTAAGGGGTAAGAGAAAAAATTAAAATGAAACAGTTTTTATTGTATGGTGCCAGAAGTATTAGATAATGTCAACTAAAGCAACAAATAATCTTTCTACTTACATCTTTGCCTGAAGATGGACTATTGCCAGGTGCACCATGACGTATGCCACGCAAGGACAAACGCTTTGTCCAATCTCTTTTCTGACTCTCCGAGGAGAGTGAACGAAAGATGTGGGTGTTGGTGCTGGATGAAAGATGTGACATTTTGCATGCAGTTTTGAATTTTATGGAAAAATTACTGAAAAATAAAATACAATTTATTGCTATTTATATATGTAATTACAATTATAAAAGATATTTAGAATAAACAGTCTACGTTTAGACCATGCAAGTCTTATTGATCAGCTTCATACTCTGTTGGGGAGAGAGGCAAGACGAAAGATATGGATACACACTCTCAAACGCACACATTCATTCATATTGTGTATATAGTCTTGCAAAGAAAAGCAAAATTTCTGCAGAAGGACTTTCATTGTGTGAATGCCAAATAAAGTTCAAAGAATAAAAAGTAACCCCCATATTCATAAAATTTGAAATGAGTTTAAAGTGTATTTTATTTAAAATTTTTCATACAAAATTTTCTTAAAATAGATTTCAAATACATTTTATTTATTTATAAATATGGCGGTAATAATTTTTATCAATAAGACTTGCATGGTCTAAACATAGACTTAATAAACAAATATGTATGTATGTATGTTTTTAACGAAATTATTTAAGAGCACTTAGGCGTATGAGTGTTGTCGTTATATGGACCAAACTTGATATTAAGTATACGCCACATATAGCTATTGCTTTAATGCAGAGCAGGTAAATAAACAAAACGAAAACGTTGCTTTCGTTTTGTTTTGAATTTTTCAATGAATAAGACGAAAAAAAAACCAATACAACGAAAACGATTATCCCATTTAGTTTTGTATTGTATTTGCTTGTGTACACTAAATGTACATTAAATTAATATACGGAGCTAGAAAAAATAAGAATGGAAACAAAATTGAAAAATTTTAAGAAAATACGTTTGCTAACGTTTCCCGCTTAATTTGCTCATCATAGTGGAGATTGTGTTGGTATATTTAGGCTAAATACAATGAATCATTTAACAAAATACATTTCTGCTTTTGTTGTTCTCGCAATTGTACGATTGAAACGGGGATTGTACGATTTAAACATTTGTTTTAGTTTTGCACATGTACAAAACGACTAAAAATATTTTAAAAGTTTGTGTCCTCTCATGAAACGTTTGGGAAAAGTTTTGTTTGTTTTCATACTCTGCTTTAATGTTTGCAAAGCTAATGAAATAAATATATATTTCATAGCTTCTTAATACTGCGCACTATCTATTGGAAAACTTTTTTGTGGATAACATGAGTTATTGATTTTGCTAATTAAGTAAATATATATTTCATAGCTTCTTAATACTGCGCACTATCCGTGGGAAAACTTTTTTGTGGATAACATGAGTTATTGATTTTAGTACAAAGTTAATTGAAACCAATTTTAATATTTAAAAAATTTTTTTATTTAACTCCGCATTACAGGACTTATTAATATTAGAATACTAATCAAGTCCTGATTTAAACATTTTCTTATAATTTTTAAAATTATAACGTAGCAAGAGTTAAGCTCCGATCAGACTTGGCAAATATTTGATGAAATAACCGTAACAACTACTATTGCTCTAGGTTAGTATGATTTAAGCTGGCTCTTATATATTACAAAACAAAATCAATTATGCTGCAAAATGCTATTTTTATTTAACTTTTAATAAATGCGAACCCATATTTAAAACAAATATTGCATTTAAAGAAAACTAAATTTTAGTTTGTCTGTTTGTCATGTCTTTTTGGCCAAATTATTGCCAAATGTGATGTGTTTTATGTTACAAATATAAATGGAAAATACGTTTTTATATTGGATAGAGTGAAAAATTACATATCAAAAATAAATTTAAAATTCCATTTGAACTTAAAACCTTTTAGAAGATTTTAATGTCAAAACGTTATTATTTTTTTCTGAACATTTATGCTTAACAATGCAACATTTAAAAATTTATATGCAAAATTTTTTAGCAAAATATCACCAAAAATATTTTATGCAAATACATAAAAGATTCATTGGAACAATTGTAAATAAATTTTGAACGCTTTTTATTTGTGCTAAAGCTTTAAACATCAGCAGTAGTAAAAACAATATTATTAAAGAGTATTTATATACAGTGAAACCTCTCCTATCGGACACCTCCCTTAATCGGATGCCTCCCATAATCGGACTAACTGTTTAGAACCATTGTATTCCCATAACAGGACACTCTAATACCCCGACGCGGACAATAAATCTTAGAAAATTCTACTAAAAATACCTCCCATAAGCGGACAGAAGCGTTGAAAGATACCATGATTTTATTAAATTTGTATGTAGTTCATGCTTTTTTCAACTATGATTAATTTTTCTGTTAATGGAATTTGTAGCTCTGCCGTTGTCACAAATTGACATACTGGAATAAATGTCCTTTAAATGAGGAACAATTTGTTAGACCGGGTGTTTCTGAAATAGATAAAATATATATTGATTTATTTGCTAAGCTCAATTTTTTCATTCACAATAGACTAATTTTCCATGGCTTTAAAAATATGTAGCATTACAAAATTAAATATGTAATTAAAATAAAATCTCTACCTCTCCCATAACCGGAAAAAATACTGCGACGGTGAGTGTCGGGTTATGAGAGATTTCACTGTATATAAAAAAATTTTTTAAAAGAACTTCCAAAAGGCTCTCAATAAATTATGATTGAAAAATAAAGCGAAGAAAAAACTTTCTCCTTCATTAATTTTATATCTTATACTTGTTTTTTTTTGTCTGCAACACCAGCATTTGCATATTCTAACTTTTTTTTTATCGCGAAATTTTTTTTGCTAAACTTTCAACTTTTATTTGATGTCTTTTTATTGTCGTATGTGTGCAATATGTATACGTATATTGTAAAAAATAAAGCAGAACCGAAGCACACTGAAGTAAAACAATGTTTTCATGAGTGTTTTTTAAATTTGATTTTTATTCCACACATATGAAGCGATCCCAGTGGAATTTTTTATTGTTTTGTTATGACACATAACTGACGTAAACAAAATCTAGCGAATATAGACATGCAAAATAAATTTTTTTAGAGCGCGATTAAAGCCGATACCACTGTTTTTAAAATTTGTGTTTTGTATACCACAATTAAGAAGCAACAGAGCATGTCCCAAATTGAAACGTTTTTCATTTTATATTAAAAAAAATCTCATAGAGTTAAACCATATCAAATCAACCAATGCATAGCGGTTCCAATTAAAAAAAAAGGGTACTATTTCTATCTCTTTCTAACGATTCCTGCAAATATCATAGAGGAGAACCTAGGCTTTAAATATGTTATAATTTAAAACACCCTGTTGAAAAACACCGTGAGCTACAGGGTGTCAAATATCTCGGGCACGAAAAAATTGGTTGGCCTCATAACTTTTACAAATATTATGCGCTTTTAATAAATTTAAACTTTTTGTAAAGTTCATGAAGGTAACACACTTTATTTTTACGTAATTTTATTTTGAACGTTTGAAATTTTTATTATTTCGGCTTTTTAGTTCAATATTTGAATTAATGTAAATTCCAATTACTTTTATTAAGAGTGGAGTGTTGGAATATTTAAATCAGATTATTAGAACGGATTAGTACTACTGATTTCGACAGGCCGCTTCTTGTTCACTTTTACCACTTATGAAGGTGGATGCTTTTTACAAGGATATATCAGCTATTAAACTAATTTTTGCCAGCAAATAGTATACAAGACTGTATTTTTTATTGTGACTCAACTTAGTTTTGCTGAAATTTCCCTATCTGATTAATAATAAAACACTCACAAACTCTTGTTATTTGTTGTTTCGCTCTTGATAGGCATTTTTTCGATACCTACAATCAAAGCTGTTTGTGTGTTAGTGAATTTTAAGATTTAGGTTTATGACACCGACTATTTTCCCTATTTCGTAAATATCTTCGGTAATAGCATAGCCAAAATTTTCGTAAAAATAATTTATGATTTTTTGCAAAATTCTTGATAATATGCAGAAAAAAATTTTAAGTTAGCTAAATTTTTGTAGTCGTGAAAAATAATCATAGTCAAGTCTTGGAAATGATAGTGAAAAATAGAAACATATTTTCTCAAAAATTTTTCAAAACTAAAATTTTTTCTCTTCAATATTTCAAAAGAATAGTGAAAAAATAGTGAATTTTTGTACGAAATTCTATATATATCGAGTTTTTAAAATTTCTTTATAAATTATAACAGATATATTTAATGATTGAAATTGTGTGTATTTTAAATTAAGTTCGTTCAATTTAATAAAATATATTTAATATAATTAATATAGCTCCGCTCAAAAATGTGGCCAGGAGAGCACATTTTCTAAAAATAGTAAAATTTTCAGAAGTATTTTATTTATCTGAATGGAGATTAAAGCAGGTCGGCTTCCATACAAAAAAAAAAAGTTGTGCCGGTCACCTCCTAGAATGAAAGGATATATCAATAAAGTTTATAAAACCGGAAAAACTATTTTTTTGCCACGCCACAAAATACAGCACTTTTTGTTTTTTATATATAGCGCCGCCATTTAAAGTTCGATCTCATTATATCGCATATTGTTCTTCATGGCTTGAATATAGCTTCATTTTTGGCTGTGGTGACTTATGAATCCGACATCAAACTCTGGGTGCCACCAATGCCATTTCGGATCCTTGCCTCTCTTCCCTCAATTTTTTTGCACGATATACAAAATTATAGAAGAGATTTTTCTCACTTGCAAAAATTCTACACTAGGCGGCGCAATATATAAAATATTAAAAGTGCTGTATATTGGGGCGTGGCAAAAAAATTTATTTTTACAGTTCTGGAAACGTCATTGATATACCTTTGATTCTAGGAGGTGACTGGTGCAAATGTTTATGTTTTGTATTACGATCTATCCTATCTACAGTAATTTGTATGTGAAAAAGAAAAACGGAGCTTAATTTTAAGGCGTGACTTAAAAGTATATTAGAGTATATTAAAAGCCCAATATACAAAGCTTTAGAAGGGCTTTCTTGTTGTGTGCAAAAAAAATTGACATTAGGAGGGAAGAGTGCGAAATGGCATAACTGGCGCCCAGAATTTAATGTCGGATTAAGAAGCCAGCCGAGAAAAAAAATTAAGCCGCAGCCAAATCATAAAAAATGATATGACGAGATTGGACTTTAAATGGCGGTGCTATATATAAAAAAACTAATAAAAGTGCTGTATTTTGGGGCATGACAAAAAAAATTTTTTTTTTATTGTCATGGATATTATTTTTTATGCTAGAGAGTGACTGGTTTTTGATCCACCTTAAAAAATATAGAATTCCTCTTGAACGGCAATTTCTTATCCATTTTTAATTAAAGAAAAAACATTTGAAGCAAATGCAAATTTTCGATTTTTTGGAGCAAAATTGTATACGTATGAGTAATGTGATAGTACATACTGTCTTTAGAAAGTTCAGTAGCGTTCCCAGCTATGCATGGGGTGCTAACCTCAGTTTTCGACTGGTGGGTACACAGACAAACCTTTGGATTTGCGCCAGGCTGGATGCGTATCTGTTCTTGCTCACAATATTCTACCATACATATGCTCCAAGCAATGGTATAGTTTCATTTATTTGGCGGCAAAAAAAAAATAGAAGGAGCTACTGTAGGGCGATAAGAATGGACACGTTTGCTTACGCTGGCAAAGCTTATGAAAGTTCAACATATGGTTGATATCGGTACAAGGCTCCGCATGCTTCCCATATATCCTTAAATGAATTATGAATTATATTACCTGTCATCAGTACATCTGATGTTATTCTCAACGTTTAGTGGTCCGGATGGCGTCCCTAACTGAAATCTAATAAAATGCGCTCAAAATTTAGCTTCCCAACTTACAGTTCTGTTCAATATGTCAATTAAATCTGGCTATTTTCCAAAACATTGGAAAAAATAATTTATTTTACTACCATTCAAATCAGAGTCGAAGTCCAACATCAACAATTACAGAGGAATTGCCAAATTAAGTTCAATACCGAAATTATTCGAAAAATGTATTTGCGAACAGCTTTGTCGTCAAATATCATCTACATTAACACCATTTCAGCATGGATTTCGTAAACGACGTTCCACTGCAACGAACCTATTACATTTAACTACAGTAACTAGTCATGGCTTTGCAAATGGACAGTTTACTGATGTTATATACACTGGCTTCAATAAAACATTCGATAAAGTTAACAATCAGTTTTCTTAAAGAAAGCGTATTTAATTGGATTCTCCATTGGATAAAAACGTATCTGGTTGGCAGACATCAACGTGTTCGATTTATTAATGACAGAAAAAAAGCTGGTGTTCCACAAGGCAGTCATCTGGGACCAGGCGCGGATTAATGTTGAGCTTTTGGGGGAAACTTCTAAGTAAAATATACTATTTTTCCAAACTTCTTTTAGAAACTCTATAGAAATTTACTTGTTTTAAGGGGGGGAGGGGGGGGGGATATCCCCTTCCTCCCTTGTATCAGCGCCTGTCTGGGACCGATTTTTTTTATTCTTTATATCAATGATTTGCCTGCCTCAGTGCAATTTTCTAACATTCTGATCTACGCCGACGACGTAAAAATATTTCTAATGCAGACAATCATCTAACTCACTCATATTTTAAGCAAGATTTGGAAACTTTTTTTACTTGGTGTGAGTCGAACCTATTAGATTTAAATCTAAAAAGTGCAAACACATGCACTTTTCTAGAAGAACTAACTCTGACGGGTGTTTCACTCTAGGAGGTCAATTGCTGGAGAGTGTGGATGAATTTCTTGATCTTGATCACATCCATAAGGCTGAGCACAAATTTTTTCCTAGACGTAAAAATACGTTTTAGTTTAACTTTTCTCGCTTACACTAGTGCTTCCGAGAACCCTTAAAATATGTTCGTTCGAGTTTGTGCTGCTGGTTTCCAAAAATGTTTTTGGTGAAGTCGTTGGTGCTTTGCATTTCAAACCTGAAGGAGCCTAGTTGGATACTAGTTAAAATTAAAATAACATAAAAAAATAAATGTATTTTAGTTTTAGTGCTGAGAACTTTGCTGATTTTTAGCACTAATATAAGATATTGGTTTAATGCATTAAATAAGCATTTTGTGGAAAAATAAACTATTGCTACTAAGCGGCTCATCGCGAACAAAAATCATGTATTATAAAAGCGCAATTGAAAGTGATTCCGTTCTGTTGTCTCGCTTACAAAAATGATTCCAGACAAACACTTATTTTTGCTTGGTATCTCATCACCCTCTATTAAATGTTGACAGGTGCTCAAAAACGATTTCTTAAAAGAAAGCCTAAACCACAATTTAAAATTACCTGCAGGCCTTAGCAAGTTACGTATGTGTAAGTATTTTACTTGGGTAGTTGCTTCAGCTAAAACCTTGTGTATGTAGTTGCTTCAGCTAAGCCCAGCGTTAAATGCATTTAGTAAATAGGCCTTCTATAATGCCTTATTTAGCTGTCTATAGTACTTTCACTTTCATTGCATATTCATATCTTTTTTACACGCAATGTCCTCAGCAGGCTTAATTGAAGGCACTCTATAGCAGGCCTATATACAGGTCATATGTGGCATGCCTGATAGAAGGCCTGGTCTCGAAAGGTCCGTTAAAAATCAAATGGAGGTAAATTTTTTTATCTCGGTATTTTTATAACGGCTTCTATAGTTTGGAGTATCGTGATTTTTTATTTCGAACTCCTTCTTTTCATCCAAAGTAATTTGTTATACACATGAGTGAGGCTAAATTTCGTGTATTTATTATTGATACAATTGATTATTATTTATATACTTGAACATGATGTAGTGGCTGTAACATAAGCGACATAATAGCAACATGTATGATGCCTCTTGTATGTAAATTTCAGTCTTATATACAAATTATTTGCGAAAAGAAAATACGAGAATGTTTGTTATTTCTAAAGAACATTTTTTATTAAGCCAAATGAAAAATCTAAAAATAGAATACTCCTTCTTAGAAGCAGAAAAGAATTAGTTTTGGATTTCAAATTCAGGTCTTGGAAGGCCTGTAAAAATGCCTGTTTAGTAAATGCCTCTTAAGTTTTACCGCTGAAAATGTAGCAAATAAATTATTAGATATATATGTATTGTAATGTGTTTGTTTCCTGTTTTTGTATTCTTTTTTTTTTTTTGTTCAATTTCTTTAAGTACTTAAATGGAATTTCACTTAACCACTACTAAAAACGTTTGCTATAAGAATTATATTTTTAGATTTTTTATAGCAGGCATTGAAAACAGTGTTATTTAAGTAAAGGATGTTTTCTAAGGGTAACAATTTTATATTGAAATAAAACAAAGAAGAGCATTTAAATATCAATTAAACTGACTTATTAGAAGCGATAAATTATCATAAATTCATCCTTATAGCTGCAGCGACTGGTGCCATATGTCCACAGCGACGCTGACTGGAAAAAAGACCAATGTAGCGGCAGAAAAATCATATCTTCTAAACTAATAGTCTGATCGACAATAAATGTATGGATAAATAATAGGGAAGAATACATGAAGTGGTAAGGTTCATAAAGAGATCCCTTGAACATAAACAGTATGCTCTGGCTGCCTTCCTAGACATAGAAGGCGCCTTTAACAATGTATCGGTGGCAGCCATTCAACAGGCTCTCCGGGTTGTCGATGATGAGAAAAACATCAGCAGCTGGATTATCACCGTGTTGAGGGCAAGAAACGTCACTGCTAAACTAGGGAACAGCAAAAAGTCAAAATGACCAAGCAGAGGAACACCACAGGGCAGCATGATCTCTCCTCTGCTCTGGCTTCTCGCCATTAATTCAATTCTTTTCACACTAGACGCTGCGTGGGTCAAGGTTGTGGCATGGTATCATGGTATCAGGGATGTTCACAGACGTTATAAGTGATATCATGTCTAATGCTTTGGGCATACTCAGCAAATGGGCTAGAGGTTGTGGTCGAGGAGTGAAGCCAAATAAAACTGAACTGGTACTATTTACTACAGAAACCAAAGTTCAGAACTTTAGACTCCCCCGGCTTTAGAATCAGGTACTGTCCATATCGGACAACGCAAAATATCTAGGAGTTATCCTGGACTCTAAATTATCGTGGAAACTAAATGTTCAACACTAAGTTAGAAAGGCCTCAGTTGCCTACTACTCCTGTCGAATAATGTTTGGTTCCAAATGGGGTCTAAGCCTTAACATGCTCAAATGGATGTACATAGCAATTGTTTGTCCCATATTGACTTGCGGATCGGTAGTATGGTGGACCGCCACAAACATACAGAAAAAAATAAGTTTAGTTTTTGATAACAAAAATCGCGGTATTCAATAATTTTTTTTTTCAAATTTCCTGTGATAAAGAATTCCCCTATATTGATAACAAAATTATTTCAAAAGAAAAATATATATATAAATTAAAAAAATGTTGACATGGCTGGAATACGAACCCGGGCTTTCCGGACGTAAAGCATACACTCTCTAGCTGAGCCATATCCCATTTATTTTTTTATGGGATACAACTTGTTTTAAGTACTTATGTATAAAAAGAAAAGAAATAACCGGCATGGAAAAGAAATACTTACAACGAAATATTTTATTATGTTAAAGATAAATGTTATTGAAATTCATATTTTTTTATTGAATATAATTCTTGTCTATTTTTTTCTGTGCAAGTAATACGTCGTAAGGAAACTGTACAGAATACAGAGATCTGCCTGCATCGCGATTACAGGCTGTTGTAGAAATGTAAAACTTTTTTGCTGATCTGTTCAAAGTAATTAATTATCTCTAGCTAATGCCAAAGATAAGTAACTTGAGATATTTCCAAACAACATTATCTAAGGAGGCTATATCGCCCGATCGTTGCGACTAATTAACAGGGTTATTACGTACAGCTATTCATTTTTGCTTTAATATTTTTTTAAGTTGTTCTTTTAACGTACTAAAATTTTAACACTTTGCAGTCAACGTTTGCAGTCTGGCACAAGTCAATTCATTATAAAATAACAAACAAAACTAACCACAAAGCAACTGTCACCTGTCAAGTTGGTTGTCTAATAAAACAGTTGTGCCATCTCAAAGATGTAAAAAGTGCTTTTTATTATAATATTTTACCAAATTGAATGGGAGAAGAAATAAAAACTTTGCATCCTTAAATATTTAACAAATAAATAATTGCGGTAAGTAATGAAATGAATTTATGTTTCAAAAATATCTATGTTTCAAAAATATTTTATTTATTTGCTGTGGGTTAGCTATAGACTTTGGGCTAGACTTGCGTCCAAGTCATTCGAACTCATTCAGCAGATCGTTTGAGACACAAACGTATGATGAAAACCATGTAATATAAACGGGGTTGATCATAGGCTTGTGTCTAAAACGACCTATTGAACGAGTTCGAACGAGAATTCGTACTTAAATTTTTGAGCACAATTTTCTGTGTAGGTAAATCGCTATTTTTATACAAATATCGAAATTCAAGGAGTATAATTTTTTTTATTTTTTATTGCTTTTATGCCAGTGGCAAGGAAAACCAAAAACTATTTTCTCTAGCAAAAATTATTCAAGCGCATAAAACAGATTCTATATTTTAATGAAAAAACTAAAAATAAACAACCTAAAGCAATACACATTTATTAAAGTATCATATTAGTGTTTTTCTTAAGCTACTATTATATGATAGCTACTTTTTTTCCTATAGGGAATGAAATATTTAAAATTGCAAATTTGACTAAATTTATCTTGAGCAACATATAAAAAGATATATAATAAAGAAACCTAATGCTTGAGTGGACACAAGAAGAAAAATACTATTTATTTTTCTTACGGCGAAGGACAATGAATGAAGCAATTTTTAAAATATCCCTTTCTAATAACATTTGAATTTTCATAAAATCATTTTCTATTATTACCCCCTTAAGCATAAAACTTTTGAATAAATTACATGAGATAACAAAAAGGCAGATATACAATGTTTGCTATATCCTTTTGCCACTTTAGTTGTTTCTTATAAGAGTTTATTTAGGATTCGCCTTTTATATTTCTAAGTATACGTAAGTATATTGGTTGTATAAATTTGTATAATTAATAGAAATTTGGTTGCTATGGTAGGATTTATATCATCTCTTTTTTTACACATTATAATAGGGATTAAAGTTCAAGTTGCACGTGCTTCAAGTTGAAGAAAATTTATTTTTAGATCATCAATTTTTCATATTTCTTTTTCTTTTAATTTTTCTTACTACAGTTGAAAATAAATCAACCTTAACTAAATGGTTATTTAAAATATATTTTGAATTAAATAAAATTTATGGTTATCATAAACATGTTTGTGTTTTAAAGATAGCATTATTGGCACGTCTTCTAAATCATACATTTACGCTATTTATTATTATAAGGCTCTTTTTAACAAATTTGTTAACTTAATATATTTGCAAAATTTATATAATTTAATCGAATAGAATCGACTTTTAAAAATAAACCTAAAGCAAATGAACGGTAACGTACGTATTTTTTTCATTAACAAAAAAAATAGATATAATTTGTCACAGCAAAGAAATGATATACTGGTTAAATGATTAGTGTCTGTCTAGACATTGTAGCAGAAGTGATTTTTCAAATATAAAAACTTTTCCTTTTGTTGTAAGATTAAAGGGTTTTTCAAACCAGAGAACACCTTAGAAAAAAATAAAGGTAATAATACTAACACATAAGGCACATATGATTCAAATTTGTCGCCTCAGTATTTGAATTATATTAAATAAATTTTGTTTTCATCTCTTCCCAACTCCTTAAATTCCGCTGATGTAAAGATGGCTCGAGAGAGAGAGAGAGAGAGAGAGAGGAGAGAAGTTTTTTTTATAGAAAAATTATATATTCCACCTTATAGTATTTGGCGATTTTGTGGCGAAAATCAGGCGTTTTGTACATAATTAAAGAAAACTGTTGCTAAATTTGCCAAAACTTGCAACAACTTTATAGATTAAAAAACCGAATATTGATTAAACGTTCCTAAAATTGTAAGAAAGCCAAAAAATTTGAAAAAATAACGGCTGTCACGAAACTTTGCGAAAATTTTATAATTCTAAAGAATCCATAATTTGAATAAAAATCGCTAAAACTGTAAGGAGTACCAAATTTTTTTTTAAATCGCGAAAACGCCCAGGCTTAGCAAAAACTGGCTTACACCGGCCCAACAGCGAAGTCTGTTATTGCTGAAAAGTCGCGAAAACTGTAAACAAGCTGGAACTTGCAAAGAGTTGCTTTTATCGCGGACATTTCCAAAGTTCGCCAAAAGTTGCAGAATTGGAAAGAACAACTAAAATTGATTTTAAATCACTAAAACTGTTCAAATAAAAATAAACTCGAAAAATATGCAAAAAATCGCTAGTTCGTGAGAACTTGTTAAAAATGTATTATAGAAATCGCTAAAACTGCAAAGAATAACAAAATCTCAGAAAATCAGTTAAATCAGTTAAATCGCGAACATAGCGAAACTTCACAAAAAGTTGCGTGAGTGAAAAAATTTAATAGTCAAAAATTTCGATTTTCTTACAAAAAAACTGAAAGCAGATTTGAATTTAGCACATTAAAATTTACATATTTTAAATATTTTTATTTTAAGACCGTTTTTTCCGTAGATCAGGGAAATTAAGTAATTAAACTTCATTATGATCAAAAAGAACTAGTGAAAAGATTTTTTTAATTTATGGAAAAACTGTTTACTAAATTTACAAAACTTATTCCCTGCATAAGAAAAACCCTTGAAAATATTTCTTGCATTCCATATTAAGAAAATCAAATTCAAACAAAAGCATTTACTGAATCAGATAAAAGAATTGCTTAGAATGTTTTTTTTTGTCAAATCAGTAAAGGAATTGATAAATTCAGACAATTTAGTGTAAATACAAAGAATAGGCACCCTAGTCACCCCCAGAGGAAAACTGCCCATGTTGAGTTTTTCGGTATTTGCTCATCAGGACCTGCCTGTGTACAAAATTTCAGCTTTCTAGCTATACTGGAAGCTCTCCATACAAAGAAGGAGTACACCAGTCCTCCCCAGATGAAAAGTGCCCGTTTTCAAATTTGTTTCGTTAATTGCGCATTGGGACCTAACTGTATACCAAATTTCTGGCTATACTGGAAGTGTTTCATACAAAGTAGGAGCAAGTACCCTAGTTCCACCCAGATGAAATGTGCCCGTTTTACTTTTTTTTCGTTAATTGCTCAACAGGACCCAACTGTACACTAAATTTCAGCTTTCTAGCTATACTAGAAGTGCTCCATACAAAGAAGGGGACCATAGTCCCCCGCTCCCAAGGTGAAAAGTGCCCATTTTCAGCTACCTGTATTCCAAATTCCAGCTCTCTAGCTATAGTGGAAGTGCCCAAGTATATTGATGAATCAGTCAGTGAGTGAGTCAGTGAATATGTACTAAAATATGCCCTTTTAAAACCTTCATATCTCGGGAAGCTTTTATGATAGAACTTTCAAACTTCACCTATGAGGTTACCTCTGTTTCATTATTTTATGATTAAGTGTAGCAAAGTTATGAGGGGGTAAAAATAGCTCGAATAGTTTCGTGTAATATACATACTGTATGGGCGGAACTTTGCCTGGCGTACTACCGTGCTTCTAGATCCCAAAAAAAATATTTACTGTATCAGATAAAATGTTTATTGAATTCAAAAGTGAATTTTAAACAAATGCTTGTCCGAAAATGAAATTTTATTTTATTTTTATTTTTTTTCAGTATGTATTTATATAAAAAGACTTTAACAAACATGCATATGTACATATCGATGGTAATACATTAACAACAGGTATAAAATTCCTCTTTTTACAAATAAATTCGTCAACTAGTGACAATGATTAATGGCAGAGTCTCATTGAAATTTCAGTGGTTTTTGAATTTGAAATTTTGATTGTACATCTGTTAAAATATTTGTAAAATAGATAAGAAATTCACTTTGTCCCTATTTCTACATACAGACATACAGATGTATCTACGCAATATATGTATGAACAGAGTATCAACATATATTAGAGATGTTTGTAAACAAAAGAAACTAATTTATTTAAAACTGAAATCAATTCATTTTTGTTATGCTATTTGCTAAATAGATTAAGAGAGATTAGTCAGATACGTTGTCAGTTTAATGACAATCAATGCCAATCAAAGGCATAAAGAAGGGAAAAAGAAAGAACGAAAGGATGTTTTAACAACACCGGAGTTATTTGACTTCAATATTATCAGAATGTTAGATGTTCTTGGTTTAATAGTTAATTTCATAAAATCCTTTTAATTTGGTTTTGGGTTTATGTTTGTGGTTTGTGGTTTCTAGTAAAGTACATTACAGCAGACTGATAATAAAGGTCTTACAGTGCGAAAAAAAACTGGAAGTTTAAAAGGATATTTTTAAATTTTGCTAATGTGCTTTTAAGTAGGGATAAATAAAGATTTGACAAGAATTTAAGAAAAATAGATAAGGAAATGAAATAGTTAATATATTTAATCAACAAACATAGGATCAAGGACATTATTATATTTATCTCCATATTAATACTTGAATAATAATGCTAACGAATGGTACATTTCCTAAAATATATCTTCCATTCTTCTAATATTGTACAAAAAGAACTCAAGCCGTCCATATTGGTTTTTGGTTTTTATTTAAAACTACCATTCGCTATCTTGTGAGTGGAAAATAAAATTTATTCAGGCTTATCATGAATTCCATATGTGAAAATTTCCGAATGAAATTTTTTGTTCACATGGATTTTAATTTCGTATCATGAATTCCATGTGAATAAAATAAAATAGCTGGTGTTAAAAACATATGTGCGAAGTTTTTTGAAAGCAAACAAATTCACAAACACATTTTTTTAAAATTTAAAAATGTAAACATTCGGAAATTTTCACAACATATATTATTCATGATACCAACTGTTCACACGTTCGGAAATTTCAATGTAAAATTTTATTTAGGATAAGGCTGATTATTTTATTCATATATTATATCTCTGGTTTTCGTGAATAGCTGCCGATTTTGACTTAGTAATGTAAGATAGCTTTATCTTCCTTTCTCTCTTTCCATGAGAGTAAAAACTTTCCGAATATGTCTCCTACTTCCTAAATCTCCAATATATTGTGCTGGGTAACTTCTATATGGATTTCATTTATTTTCAGCAATAACGACTTAACCCTTATTCTGTACTTCAAAAATAAACCACATATGACATTAGTGGGTCAATTTTGGCCTATACAAAATATTCATATATTTATTACCTTTAATTATTTTTTTACATTCATTGCATGTAATATGGGCTTCGGAATAGTTTTTGCAAATAAATTTATTACAGTTCGAACACTTTTTTAGAATATTTCGTGGCTCTGAGCCGATTTGGGTAAAAGGAGAAGCGTCCACTTTTAAAATTTTTTACCTTTGAGTTGTTAGCTAAGTCACTTTGACTGACGCTTTAGTATGACTGCTTTGTAGTAGATTCGACCTATGTGATATATATTTTCTCGCTTATTAGCTTCACAGCTAAATCTTCCAAACAAATGCATCGCTTTTACTTCTTATTTCGATTCCAGTCCGCCATCGATTGGTTCTTTTCCTACAGATCTATGTTCTTATTCGTTAATCTAATATATCAACTGAGGATTTTGTCTCATTGCAAAACTGATTAGTATCCGGCTGCTGGAAAGGGCAACCTCCACGAAATGTACCTAGTTGCTCATCAACTGTCATATATTTGACAGGATGGAACATTTTCCGTACATGTTATTGCCAATAGTTCAAAATATCTCTGATAGTACTAAGTTCACCGTGGGCTCGTCTTTTGTCTTATCAAATCGCATCACTCGCGATATATATTGATATATTCGCAAACACATTGTCGATTCGGATAATGGCTAGCCCTTCCGTCATCCCATAAAGACTCCAAGGCTTCACCATGAGAATGATATACACCAATCAATAAGAGAAGTCATACATGTGATTCGATGGCGATATTGTCTAAATATTGTCTCCAACTATTTCCAAAAACTGATTGACGTAAATGTAAATGCCGAATAATATTCAACAAATCCAACATCAGAAACGATATCTTGTTCATCTTCACTTGATGAATCATAATGAGTTTCTTCTTCCAAATCAGACTGTATAATTTCTTCTCGTTTCATTATATTACCTATCTTCCCCACCATGTCCAACTATCGAATATGCTAAATAGTTCTTTTCTATTCGTTGCCATTGTCCATCGATTTACACGATACGCCTCGCTATAAAATATTGCATTTCTCATGGAGAATTGAAAATTCAATAAGAAATATTTTAAAAGTGGCTCTCTAAGAATACGCTAAGCTTAAGTTCACTATTGACAGGCTTTTGCGCAGCCGCGAATGATCAAAAAAATTGTATGCAAAATATAAAAAAAAAAACTTCTGATACTCACAAGCAGTTGCACTTGTAAAGAAAATTTTATCTTTTGTAGTGTTGTTGATGTTTGTAATCCTTTTATAAGAACCAATCATCATGTCCACCACTTTATACATTGACTTTATTGTATTGGGCAATTTTGACCTACATGTACCAAATGCGTGATTTTTTCACACAGACGTTGCGAAAAGAGCCAAGAGATTTATATTTTATATTAATATGCTATTCACTAAAATAATAATTGTACAACAATTTCAAAAAAAAATCCATTCAATGGCTATGAAAATAATGAGCAATAAAAACTGTTTGGGCAATTTTGACCCATGAATACAGGCTAAGGGTTAAGTACTCATGTGTGATGGACTATTTAACCACACAAGCAAAGATACGTTATGATTAGGGTTCTTTCCCGGAATTTCCCGTCCGGGAATTCGCTTATTTTCATGTTTGGCTAAGGACAGAGTTTAATATTCTAAGACCGCTCTTTGTGAGCAACATTTATCCTAGACAAACTCTTAATCGCTCTTTCGATCATATCAGCTCTCTGACAACCACGTATTAAAATCATTGATGAATGATCAGAAATAAAACTAGTTTTTGGTAAATACTCTATTACATTCTTCAATTTCTCTTCCCGGAAATTTCTCTTCTATCTCCCGCTCCTTCGGGAAATAAAAAAGGCCGGGAATAAAAAGCCTCAGCTGTATCTGAATATATATTTGGATAAAAAAAAATTTTTTTTAACATATTTATTTTTTATTTTTTTACTTAGTAAATGTCACTTATGTCGACATAAGTAGCTTCTCAGTAAAAAAAAACTGCTTCATAAAAAGGAGGTTTTTACTATTATATAGTAAAATTTACACTTACAAAGCTGCTGATATCAGTGTTGATTTTTGTATGGCGAGTTCCCAGTTTTGAGTACTGAAAATCATTAAAATTTTCAGCACTGAGACTAAAAATATATGAAAAAAATTTGGATTTGAGAGCATGATGGATGGACGAATTTCAAATGGGCTAACGTCATGTTGACATCTTAATATCAACTAATATCGAACTAAGCCCATTCATGTTCGAAATCCCTGGCACCAATCAGTTAGCCAAAAACACTGGTTGCCAACCGGCAGCCATAAACTTTCTCTTACACAACATTTCTTTGAAGCTTTTTTTGTTTCACATATTTGGTGTTATTACCGAGAACAGTTCATTCAAATTTGTGTTGCTATCGTATTTCATTGTCATGAATATGTATCGAAGTATGTGTGTAGAATATTGTATGTATGTACATTTGCTAACTTTCTCGCTTAAAAGCCTGCATTGTCAGCACAATGAAATCAGCTTTTTTGTATAGTTACTTTCATATACGTTCACTGTTCCAAAATAGACTCTTATTTTAAAGCGTATTATAATGCGCTTTATTTTAAGAATTTGCCATAGTGCTGAAGAAAACATGAACTTATTTAACTGCCCAATATACCATACAGTCATCAAAATCCAATACAACTTGAGAATAAGCTTATATAAATAGGGGCCCTTAAGCTTTTCTTAACTTCGCTTATAATAATGTTTATAAAATGTGATTTCACAAGCAGTTTTTAACAATGCTTGAGAAACTATTATTATACGCAACTGTTTCTAAAGTATACTTATAAACGTCATACATATATTCAAGAGAACAATATAACGATTGAAAAGGACTTATCTTTTTCAATACATTCTACAGCGGCATTTACATCTAGTTTTAAATTGCAAATTACAACATAAAAAACACAAAAAAAATTTGCATATGTATGTAATATACAAATGAAATCGAATGAATTTGAAGTAAACAATAAGAATTTTCTTTTTCAACATTAAAAAAATATATTATTTGTGAATTTTATTCTTCAAAGCTTATAAACATGTTAAGACAAACTAGGTTTTCTATACAGAAGTTAATATAATATTGTTTTCATAAGCTTATTCTACAATTGCAAGAATAAGCTTATAGTAAGCATGCACTTATAATATTTTCAAGAGCGTTCCATTTTGATTTTTCTACAATTGTTACGATAGCTTTTTTCAATATATTTTCAATACTTTTTCAAGCTTAAGGCTTATGTTAGTAAGCTTAATATGTTTCTCAAGCAATTTGTTATGTTGGATGTGGTTATGGATGTTCACTAGAATCACATTCTTACGTTATTTTTGCCTGGAAATTTTGCACAGTTTTTATGGCATATATTTATGAAAGTCTTAAAAGAGAAGTTCGAAAAATGATGTAGAAATTTTATTTTTGGTCTACTGAAAAAATTAGCCTTAAGTTTTTATGCATGAAAACCACAGGTTTATAGTTTTTTTTAGTATGCAAATAAAACGGAGCTCAATTTGCGCAAGTGAACTTGTATGAAGCGGGTATAAAGAGTATTTTCGTTCTTTGTTTTTAGCACACACACACACACTTTCAGACATATCATATTAGTATAATTTACTCAGTTTTATCGTAAAATGTTTTGCTGTACTTTCAACGAACATGAGCAAATTATTGTAAATGAGGAGTGATTTTTCAAAAGGGCTTATTTCCACTTCCGACCTTGAACAAAACTAAGAACGGCATGGCCTCTGTCATACTTAACTGTTAGAGTTTGATACAAAAAACGATTTTTTATAGTCGGTGTAAGTGCTTACTTATATCGCCAATGAATACTGTGCATGCGTCACAAACTTCGGACAACCTTATCAACCTACTGGTAGGCAAAAAAGTATATGCGGATTTAAGTCATAACTACTTACAATTTGGCTCGATAACTACTTATTTTTGTTTGAGAAAGCCAGAAAATAAGGGAAACCCCTTACAAATATATCTACATTGTCACAGCAAATAGCTAGTTATTATTTGGCTTAGTTGAAGCTAAAAAATAAGTAGTCAAATAAACAAATTAAAATGAAAAAAAAAATTATACACATTTGCTCAATTGACAATTAATTGCAGGTGTTGCAGATCGTATAAATGTTTTTGGTAATTTCTAAACAAATGTTTATATGAAAATTGCCAATAACATTTTTACGATCTACAACACATACAACAGGTAGTGAATTGTCCAATTATATTTTAGTTATATTTAAATTTTTTATTTTTTTTTTTACTGAAATTTGGTTTAAAACAGAAGTAAGACCGTTTGAAAAATCACTTCTCAAATATGATTCACCCAAATATCTATAAAATTTTTTTTATATTTTAATATAAAAGAAAATTGACCACACTTATTGTTAGTGTAAGCATTTTTTTAAATAAATATGTTAATTCCGTAATTCTTTTCAAACATTTGCTATTTTTAGTCAAGTAATAATGTAAATATTTGTTTATAATTTTTACTTTAACTTGAGTACACATTCTTTCATAATATATTTAATATATATTATCTTTACATTCTGTCATGCTGTTTTCCTTAACTAGCTGACTAAATTTTTACATGTGCGCTTTATAAGCAAATACATACCAACGAATAAGTGGATAGAGAATTTGCAAGTACTAGAGTTCCTACTTTCATTAGTAGAAACAAATTTATTTATTATGCAAATGGTGCTAATGGATCTGGTAAACAAACATTTATAGGAATCAACAAACATATGAAATAAACATTCTATGGCATGAAAAATATAGATAACGATATACAAACACTTAAATATACTTATAAAAAAATAGTAGCACAGTTTTTTAATAGAGTGAGGCGGCAAAATTAGAAAATTTATCGTAAATAGGTAAATTGTAGTACAAAAAAAAAAAAAAAGATTCCCAAAAAATATTGGCGCTTAAAGAGATTCAGTTTTTGTTACAATTATGGTGAGCTGCCCTTTTTATAATAAATTTTACAGTCGCATACACTCATAGAAAAATGTATCATCGCATTGATGACGCCCTATCATCAGAATTCTGACATCAATGCTATGACAAATATCATCAATAGAACGAAAGCTGACGTCAATCTGATGACAAACGTCGTTACAGAATTTTGTCATAGTTTAAGTGTCATCAATCCTATGATTGGAATGACATCAATACGATGTCACTTATTATATATTTTTTAAATTGTAAAATATGTATAACAGAAATAAGTTTAATGACAATCAATGCCAATCAAAGGCATAAAGAAGGGAAAAAGAAAGAACGAAAGGATGTTTTAACAACACCGGAGTTATTTTACTTCAATATTATCAGAATGTTAGATGTTCTTGGTTTAATAGTTAATTTCATAAAATCCTTTTAATTTGGTTTTGGGTTTATGTTTGTGGTTTGTGGTTTCTAGTAAAGTACATTACAGCAGACTGAAAGCAAAGGTCTTACAGTGCGAAAAAAACTGGAAGTTTAAAAGGATATTTTTAAATTTTGCTAATTTGCTTTTAAATAGGGATAAATAAAGATTTGGCAAGAATCAATAGAACGAAAGCTGACGTCAATCTGATGACAAACGTCATTACAGAATTTTGTCATAGTTTAAGTGTCATCAATGCTATGATTGGGATGACATCAATACGATGTCACTTATTATATATTTATTAAGTTGTAAAATATGTATAAGAGAAATAAGTAAACAATGCTATAATGTTTGTCGTTTGTATTTTAAAACAAATGTTATTGTTTTATTTTTTATTTTTGTGTTTAAACGCATTTTTTAAAAGTTAAAAAATATGATATTGCATTGATGTACACTTATCATCATTACTATGACAGATAAAATACGCAAGATCTTTTAAAAACTAAGCCCGTACATCATACATACACAAGAAACACGTTGAAACAAGCGATAGTATGACACCTTTTCATCATATTGATGTCACATAGTCATCACATGTGTCATCAATATCAAATAGAATGAGCGCGAAGAGAGTAAAGTGCGGATAAACAACAAAAACATACCCTTGACACAAATGAAATAAAAGAAGTTGTGCCAGAAAACTATTCTGTTTGTTTTTTCTAGATCAGTTGTGTTTTTAAAGTTAATTAAATAGTACCGCGTGGTGTTCTTGTGAGTGAAATTTATAAGTATAAATATATACATACATATTTTTAATTATTTGTTATAAGTTGATTTGATTATACTTTTTTTAATTTTGTTTGTGTTTAAAGTTACTTTGTATTTTTATTTTTGCTGTTATTTGCTTTTGCCTTCCTACTACTACTACTGTTAAGTATAATTATATCAACTTAATAAATAGCAAAGCAAACGTGGATAGAGAAAATAATAAGTAATATAATATAAGTGAAAATTTGTTGTAAGAAATATTATATGAATAAACTCAATTTTTATTGTAAGAAAAACATAATTATATTGTAGTTTTTATTTATTTCGCCATAATATCAATTATAGTTTATCAAAGATTATTAATGACAGGTGATGTAAAAGTTGACATCACAATGATGTAAAGTGTCATTGGGTCAAAAATGAAGACACTTGACATAGTATTGAGGTCATATTACATAAGCGTTATGACGGGGTTTCTATCAGCGACATCATATTGATGACATTTTGACATAAAATTGATGTCAATTCGTCTTTTCTCTGATGTTGGTGTGTCATTGCATTGATGATAGATTTGTCATCATTGGTATTGATGACCAGCTGATGTAAAAGTTGACATCACAATGATGTAAAGTGTCATTGGGTCAAAAATAAAGACACTTGACATAGTATTGAGGTCGTATTACATCAGCGTTATGACGGGGTTTCTATCAGCGACATCATATTGATGACATTTTGACATAAAATTGATGTCAATTCGTCTTTTCTCTGATGTTGGTGTGTCATTGCATTGATAATAGATTTGTCATCATTGGTATTGATGACTAGCTGATGTAAAGGTTGACATCACCATGATGTTAAGTGTCATGGGGTCAAAAATGAAGACACTTGACATAGCATTGATGTCAGATTACATCAGGGTTATGACGCTTTTTCTATCAGTGTACTCTCTCAATTCAAACTTTATGAATTCATGATAACTCTTCCTACGTCTTGAAAAATATTATTAAAAATCTACAAATGATGATGGCATACATTTGACGTTATTGACATTATGGTCGTTTGAAAAAAATTTCAATCTATCAGCCATGTCACAGAATACCAATCCGATCGGAAGTGCTTTCAAATCCGTAAGTGGCTTCTTCAGAAAACGAAAAAACGAAAATTTTCTTCGTAATCAAACCACTTTTAAAGTTCAAAGTGAAATTGAAAAACACTTTTTTCAGACTTCATTTGCAGTAAATATTAAAAAATCTGCATTCTTTTAGGAGCGTCAAATAAATATTTGGTCATGAGATTTCCATGTTAATAAAAAGCTTAATGTGAGCTTTGCATCTAAAAACCAGAGTAAACAAACGCCTTATGGTATAAAAACTTTATCATTGTAAAAACGAAATACAAAAAAAAACGGAATCTACTCCACCAAAGATATACTTTTCGGAATGACAACTACGGAATCAAAACCAATCCGAACGGAATCTGTGACATTGCTGTGTATGATGTAATCTGAATGTTCCACATTGAATGACATTTTTTAAATTTTACAGTAAAACATTTATGCTTTCTATGAAGAAGACACTAGTAAATTTTTGCATAGATTTGTGCATTGCTTAGCGCTTGGGATAAATTTTTAAGTTTCTTATATTCAGCCATGTCACAGAATGCCATTCCGATCGGAAGTGGTTTCAAATCCGTAAGATGCTTCTTCAGAAAACGAAAAAACGAAAATTTTCTTCGTAATCAAACCACTTTTAAAGTTCAAAGTGAAATTGAAAAACACTTTTTTTCAGACTTCATTTGCAGTAAATATTAAAAAATCTGCATCCTTTTAGGAGCGTCAAATAAATATTTGGTCATGAGCTTTCCATGTTAATAAAAAGCTTAATGTGAGCTTTGCATCTAAAAACAAGAGTAAACAAACGCCTTAAGGTATAAAAACTTTATCATTGTAAAAAAAAAGTACAAAATAAACGGAATCTAAAGCACCAAAAATTTACTTTTTCGGAATGACAACTACGGAATTAAAACCAACTCGAACGGAATCTGTGACATGGCTGTATATGATGTAATCTGAATGTTTCACATTGAATGACATTTTTTTTTTAATTTTACAGTAAAACAATTATGCTTTCTATGAAGAAGACACTAGTAAATTGTTCAATAGATTTGTGCATTGTTTAGCGCTTGGGATAAATTGTTTGTTTCTTATATTCAGCCATGTCACAGAATGCCATTCCGAATGGAAGTGGTTTCAAATCCGTAAGTTGCTTCTTCAGAAAACGAAAAACGAAAATTTTCTTCGTAATCAAACCACTTTTAAATTTCAAAGTGGAATTAAAAAACACTTTTCTAAACACTTCATTTGCACTAAATATGTATGCACTAAAACCTGCATACTTTTAGGAGAGTCAAATTAATATTTGGTCATAAGCTTTCCATGTTAATAAAAGCTTAATGTGAGCTTTGCATCTAAAAACAAGAGTAAACAAACGCCTCAAGGTATAAAATCTTTATCTTTGTAAAAACGAAATACAAAATAAACCGAATCTAAAGCACCAAAAATATACTTTTTCGGAATGACAACTACGGAATCAAAACCAATCCGAACGGAATCTGTGACATGACTTATTATATTCCACATACCGGTATGTATGCGTCATACTGGACTTATTATATGCTGTGGTGTATACTAGCAAGTATGTCTACGTTATGTAGAAAATTTCTTAATTGTATGCAGATAATTCAATTTTAACAAGCTTATAAATAAATTTGTTAAATTTTTAAACACCAATCTATAAGCAATTTTTTTTTTAATTTCACTTGAACTTTTTTTATTTTAAAAAGAAGCTTTCTTTTTCATAGAAAAATAAAATTAAGTTTCTTTTAATTTCGTAGTTTCTGTTCTTCACACTTTATCATAACAACACAAATATTCTACTGAAATAATAAGGAATTTGCTTATGCGTTCCACGTACTTGATTCTTGTTCTGAAGTTCTTTTTTATTTTCTAACAATTCTCTGTAAATGTGCTTAAGCAGTGTTCAAAAGTAAATACATATTACTTTTCTGACAATATCAAATTACCAAGAAATATTTGTTACACTATAGTGAAATATTTTTTTTTTGTTTTTGAAAAAGCTGTTGATCCTTTTTAAGTAAAGAAATCATTATGAGCTTAGAACTAAAAAAAGAAGCAAAAAAATTTAAATAACTTTCTAGCACACCTCGTATTTCTCGTATCTTCCGGCTTATTTCCGGGTTTGTGGAATTCAATAACTGTAAGATCCTAGCTCTAACTAGCCCCACAGTGCAGTTCTTACTCTGTAGGAATCTTTTTACTACGCTTATAAAAATTATTCAAATATCTTTAACTGATCTCGAGATATTCAGATTGTCGTGTATGCAATCCAAAGAATATATAGAATACACAACTTTTGTCATTTCTAAAATTCTACCTAAACCTCATAAGAAAAACAAAACTATTAAGGTATTCACAATGTGTATCTTAAGATTTGGTAATAGCAATATCGTTACACTTAAAATTTTCATTGTGAGCAACGATACAAAGCACAGCATATTAAAGTAATAAAAATAACGACGAAGTTTGCCGAATATTTCTCACTATTTCCATGTATACAATACAAATCTCAAAATACACAACAAACAAAACAACAACGCAAGCGCAACAGCGCTTTGTACCAGCGTTGTCAACTCAGTGCTTTTCGCACCGTTTTTAGTGCTTTTTCAACTTGCCACTAAACGGAAAATTTAAAAATTAATTTCTCTATCTAAAAAATGTTTTTCAAGTGAAAAATTCTTTGCTCATGCAGCTATTTCCTGAACACGTTGTTTGCAGTCTTGCAGAAAAATGAAAAAAATGATTCTCACATATGTAACTGCCACATTTCTTGACAGATTTTCAAAATATTTTATTTGAAAGGACATGAAAGGTTTGGTACTATGAACAATTGCGGGCGGATACCCCATTTGTAGACGAGCACACCATTTGATCTAATACAAAATCGCGTTGGTTTTGTAATTTGGTACATATGATCTTTGCATTGAAGTCGGGGGTTTTTTTGACATATGTAATTATAGTTATTACAGAGCTAACTACAACTGACAGATATTTATTGTACAAAGTCTTTAAGTAGGAATGAAAACAGATTCAAAAGTTACAGTTTTATGTTTATGACAACCTGCTTATTTCTATGAAAACCCTTTAACAATAACTATGATGATCATATATAATGAATTAATATCAGATATGTTATATTAAGCTCTAAAAAAATAGAAAAATACAAAAAAGTCTGAAAATTTTTTGCTTTTAGTGGATTTAATTTTTTTTAAATCGATTCATTTTAAATCGGATCAATTTACAGAACAGGCAGATATATAACAACTTTTTTAAATAAAACCAAAAACAAAGGTAAAATTTAGTGCTTTTTTCAAGAATTATGCGCTGTTTTATTCTAAAACTTGACAACGCTGCTTTGTACCTACCCGGGAGGAAATGTCGATTCACTCTTGAAAGTCAAGTCAAGTCCCTAGTACTACTGACTTATTGTACCCCAGGCAATGTTCTGTGTTATAGATATTTACCACGTGCTTGTGATTGAGATTCCACTAGTGACCTCTGAACTATTGACTTACTATAGACAAGTTGGTTCTTATGGGACCACATTGAGACATTGGCATCAGAGATTCACTAGTGCATTTTAATGATTCTAGTCAGCACATTTGAAGATTTCTGATGAAAATTTTTGGTTTTGTGTGCAGCCGCATTTATTTTCAACACAAAAAAAATGAGAGTATAAATAATCGTTTTGTAGCTCTCAAGAATTTCTCCTCCCATTAAAGAAGAAATAAAAAGTGTTGACGATTCGTTGACAATGTCACCAAACTTGTCGACAAAAGTATTGACTTGGAGACACTTGCCCCTTGGCTTCCTTCACGGTAGCTTTCACTTTTAGCAGGCGTGGATACAAGGGGGGGGGGTGAAAACGGGATATTTCCTCTCCCAAAACGAGTAAAATATTTCCAATTTCTATAGAGCTTTTAAAAGTCGTTTTGAAAAATAGTATGTTTTAGTTGGAAGCTTCCCCCCCCCCCCCCCTAAAAGCTCAAGCTGGATCCGCGCCTGCTTTAACAATATGTAATAGGAGAGCTTTAATATAAAAAATTTACGTCTGCATATACATACATATCAATGTATGTAATTAAGTAGATGTTAAAAAATAATCTCATTATTCTTAGGAATTAACTAAAACAATGTCAAGAAGGGTTACTAATGTTGTCTTGAAAAATAATCAAAATTTGTAATTCCTTTTGGATTTGAGGTACTTACTTAAAAAATAAGCTCAAAAAATTATTTAAACGAAGTTATATAAAGTCTCTATACAAAAGCTTTTTTTAATGTTTTATATGATTACATATATATAAAATTTTAACATTTATCTCCTTCATAATATTGTGTCATACCAGTTTGTGTGATTTGAAGAAATGTACTTCTTAAAAACGACAACAATTTTTAATGTTTAGCATCGTTACCAGTTTAGCCATATTTATTTTGTCTTTTAGCCTCGAAATTTGCGTTTTAGCTTCGTGGCTTTTTTTTCTGGCTTTTTAATATTTCAAGGCAAAATTTTTTTCTTCACATTATAAAAATTTATTTATAGTTATTTTAAGCCATTTTAATGTAAGCTTCTCAAATAAAAGATTATTTGTTGTTAAACTGAGTATTTTTTGTCCATAAAATGGTGTTAAAATTATTTTTATACTCCTTTTAGTTTCGTTGTTACGGAGTCTTAAGGAAAAAGTTAAGCACTGCATAAATTAATCTGTGACCCAGTGTATTTAAAACTATTGTCCACATATAGAAGAACTATTTTTTTTTTCTTTATAACAAAAGCTATATTAATAAGTATATTAATAAACAATTATATAATTATCTTTGGTTTTTGCTTATTATTAAAAACGGTAAAAATTCATTTAACCCAAGTTATTTTGCATACACGCATTTTTCTCGACAAGTTTCATTCAACTTAAAGGTGTAGTTTAATACAAAATATCATTGTCAGGCAAATACGTTGAACTCAGACACATTTTGCTGATTCAATTTTTATGATGATGTATAGCAGTTTTTCGTTTTTATAAATAAAGTTAGCAATAGGAATCACGGTTTTAATGCCGTCGACTCACACTCTGTTAGTGCATGCAAGTAGTAACATTTGGTAACTGCGACGTGATCGTCATAAAATTTCATCGAAAATCATTAAGTAATCTTGAGAATAGTGAACATGCTCCTGGATGACGACTAGCTCATAAAAGAATAAATAATACAAAAGAATCACTCAAAGCATAGTAAAACATACCAAATTGCTTGATCATGGATCAATAAAGTTGTTGACATTAATTGACAAAACACATACGTCACCCGAACAGCAAAAACAAAGTTCAAACCATCAACCAGCATCAACTGAGATTCGAAAAATTCTTCGGAATCAACGAGCATTTATGAAGGCGCTCACCCGAGACATTGATGAAATATTTTCACAACGACGACATGAACCTCATTCTTCACACTAAAATATTAAAGCTAACATCATTGAAAAATACATGACTTAACTAATAATAATGAAGCTCTATGAGAATTAACTGAAGATGACAAAATTGAAAACTACACCATACAGGCGTTTTATCAGGTCGAAGCAAGGGCAGAAGCAGTCAGAATTGTACTTCAGTAACACATGCAATTCCTCCTCGCCGGACTACAACATCAGGGGATATGGCCATAACCATTCTCAGAAACTACCAATGCTGGATGAACTAAAGGAAGATCTTCTCAGACCTAGTTCAGAACATAACCATAAGTGATGCAAAAAATATGCACTACCTGACAACTTTTTTAAAAGGAGAACCAACAAAGTCTCATTAAGCACGTACACGCACTAGGAATCAATTATGCTGCTGCCTTGTCACTTATTAGCAGCACATACGAAAAAAAGAATTCTAGTATCCAGAAAGATGCGCCATCAGACAAGCAATCAGTTTCAGTCATCAATAAATGATTACGTTGCAGAAGTAGACGCCCACATTTTACCAAAAATTATATCTGATCAGCTAGTTCATCATTTTACAAAACGGCTTCGCTGAGTACAGATTTTTGCATAGCCGAGCTTAATGGTCTTGTTTTCCTGTCGGTCTATCGAAAAGCGGCTTCGCTGAATAAAGTTTTTACAAATCCGGCCTTCGGCCGGGCTTAAGCCTTTTTTGCCTCTCAGTATATCGTATATCGGTTTCGCTGAGTAAAGATTCTTGCATAGCGGCTTCTTTGAGTTAAGATTTTCTCTTTGGGGGCAGGCTTATAGGTTTCCTTCTCTGCGTTTGTCGAATATATATCTACCATTAGTGAAGCCTGTCTCAGCGAAGCCTCTTTTCGATATACTGAGAAGAAAAAACCTTTAAGGACGGCCGAAGGCAGGCTACATAAAGAGTCTTTAGTAAAAATAATATAATTAATTATAATGGAAAAGCTAATAAAATATGGCTTTTCATTCATACAAATATTGACTTGGTACGTTCAGATTATTATTCATTGGGAAGTATCGCGATGCAATGCAAATTAAATGTTTGAAAGTGCAATAAGGTCAATTGACTTTATTTCGTTTTCGAAAACGCAACAAAATCAATTGACTTTATTTCCCTTTACGGTGGGAAATAAAGTCAATTGACATTATTTCCATTTACGTTATTACCTGTCACCGTAAAATTAATTGGCTTATAATATGTAAAAAGTCATGCTAAAATAACTTTACTTGCCCTGACAAAAATAAAGCCACCCTAGCGTATACTTAATATTTAATATTAAATAAATGTTATACTTGAACAAAAGCTGAAGATCTGGTAATTTTTCTTTGCGTATTAATTTTTTTAATGCTATGAAATCGTTGATTACACCATGCAACAAAATGAAACTTTTGTCATGACCACTATATTTTTTTAAGTGTTATGCTCCCCTAACTACAAAAACTGACGAAATCTAAATTTTTTAGATAAGTTTTTAATTTTTAGGCTCAAACTTTTACGATATATCTAAACATAATGGGCGGATTTCGAAACAATGGTTGCATATCTGTATGTAACTGGATGCGAAATAATTGTATGTCTCCAAAACTAAAATGATAAAAAAAATTAAGTTCAGAGTCGCGGTCAGCGGCCCAAATAACTAAAGAAACACCTTCAATTTCTAGGGAACGAAAAAGTTTACCAAAATTTGCAAATTTATGGCCTTTTTTTCTTATTTTAATAGTTCTGGGTTTTTTCAATATATTATTTTGTTAAATATACGATTTAGATAAAGTTGGTAAGGCAATAGCTGTTGAAAACTTCACAAACAACAACTTTTTAGAAGAAAATTTTTCATGATGTGGTCATATTTTTCGACTTGGTGAGCATCATGCCGTATAAATGTAGTTCAATCAAATTTCAACCGCAAGTCGACACGGGAAGACGCGGTCGCAGGCGCATGAAATTTTTTTGAGAGTAATTTTTGCATCACTTTTTGGTGGAGTGAGATCAAAAATATTTCCACTTAAAAAAATAACGGACAACCTAACGTTGGTTGGTTGGTTTACGTGGCTGCTTGTTACAAGTATTCAAGTAGAATCAATAAGATTCCATTTTGACAGACCACTCCACTCGTTAGTGTCAACCTATGTAGGTCAAAACTCAGGCCTCGGATTCGGTATTAGATATTAGATCCAACCCGTCGCATTGAGATACCTAATCATGTCGCGTAGACCTATCCCTTATAGCTCCGAAAGTTCGTCTAATATGCTGTTGCCCAAGAGTTTGTGTCTCGAGAGGTGCAAGGCCGAGCATTCTCTAAGAAAGTCGAAGACTGTTTCTTCTTTGCTTTGCTTCTGGCAACTACGGCAGAACGCATTGCAGGAAAAGCCTATCCTGCTAGCATGTCTGCCTATTGCCCAGTGCCCCGTCACTACTGCGACGAGCCTCAAGATGTCCCTACGGTATATGTTAATTAGTTGTGTTGTGCGTTTATCGTTGTAGCAAGGTCACATTTTCCTAGCTACCTTACACGTGCTCAACTTACACCACCTATCTTCAGCTTTCTGCTGATAATATTTGAGAATGCAATTTCTAATAGTGCCAAACGGCATGGCTACCGATTCTGCAGTGGACACTGCTATGGCAGATCCAGCTCTGGCCAGCTCATCCGCCTATTGATTGCCAGGGAAGTAACTATGTGCGGGAACCCAGATGAGGGTGACGTCAGTCTCACCACCTAATATGGATAACACGTCTTTACACTGGCTTAATAAAATAGAACAGTAGTGTGTGCCCTTAGAAACAGAAGTACCGGCTGGCTGTCCACGAAGATGGCGACGACTCTTGCTTGGCAAACCCTGTCAACCAACACCCTACCCGCCTCCCTTGTAGCCAATATTTCAGACTGAAATACATTAGCTTCATTAGGAAGTTGGAAGGAGAGTTTTATTTTAAGGCCCTTGACAGGAGTAATAGGCAACTGTGACCTTTTTGACCATGTGCTCACATTTAGTTTTCACGATAGTTTAGTGTCCAGGATAACTCCTAGATATTTTGCATTGTCCGATACGGACAGTTCCAAATTATGCAGCCGAGGGAGTCCAAAGCTCTGGACTTTGGTCTTTGTAGTAAATAGTATCAGTTCAGTTTTCCTAGGCTTCACTCTTAGACCACAACTTGTAGCCCATTTGCTGAGTGTACCCAAGGCGTTGGACTTGATATCGCTTATCACGTTCGTGAACATCCCTGGTACCAGCATTACTACATCGTCCAAATAAGCAACACCTTTTACTCCCGCAGCGTGTATTCTGAGAAGAATTGTGTTAACAAGGAGAAGCCAAAGCAGAGGCGAGATCACCCCACCCTGTGGTGTTCCTCTGCATGCCCATTTATACTTTTTGCTATTGCCTAGCTTTCCAGTGAAGTTTCTTGCCTTCAACATGGTGATAATCCAGTTGCTGATGCATTCCTCTACATCGACATCTCGGAGAGACTGTTGGTTGGCTGCTACTGATACATTGTTAAAGGCGCCTTCTATGTCTAGGAAGGCAGCTAAACCATATTGTTTATTTTCAAGGGATCTCTCTATGAACCTTACCACCTCGTGTAGTACTGTTTCAGTAGAGAGTCCCTTAAGGTAGGCATGCTGACTGTCTGGGAGTATTGGCGACCCTACAAGTCGCTGTCTAATATGAGAGTCTATTAATCTTTCCATCGTCTTTGATAGAGCTTTTCGCGCTCTGTAGCGTCACAGCCTAACGTACACGATTTTAAAACAAATAGACCAAAATAAAAATTTTGGTTTAAAATAGGTCGTCTTATGTCCGTAATTTCAACGAATAGATATCTCTCCGTGCATAGTTACCTATGGTGTAAAAATATTTGACAATTTTAACTTATAGGTAAGGATTATAAACAAATGTTAACTTACCACATAGGTTAAGTTATTTAATGTGTAATTTACGCCTTAGATATCTATTTGTTGAAATTACGGGCATTAGGAAGTACCCAGGTCCAACCATATTAAGAAATTATATTATTTTTTACCCTCGATTCATGTCTGTGCAGATGGCTTTCAGATAGGTATACATTTGCTATAAGTTCCAAAGTATTTTTTTTAATATATAAAAGAGTTATCTCGCTTTTTTTGCAAACATTTTTTAAAGTTCAAAATTTTTTCAAATTTCAATTTATAAATTAAATATTTTTCAACTCAGACAACAGAATTTCATCAACGTTTATTTAACTTCTTAAAATAATGTTCTTTAACTTACGAAGAAAGAATGTAATAAAAATTTAATACTGGACCAAAGTTTTGAAAAATTGACAAATAATAATTTTCAAATGAGTTTAACTCACTAACTATAAGAAATAAGTGTACAATCAAAACATGTGTCTTTTTAGATTTTATCAAGAGCTATAATATAGCAAATAAGTTTTGAAATTAGAGGAGAAGCCAAAAAATGGCAAGCAGTAAACAATTTTGCATGACCGAAGTGCTTTTTCTTTGAGATTTCATAGCTCGTTTTGTCCTTGTGAAATTGTATTCTGACAAGACTATCCGTTTAGAAAATTTTGGTTTCTGTCCCAAATATTTTGATTCTGCCCCACTGTGCAGCGTTTATAACTCCAACACAAACATCTGTGAAAAACTTCGTCTTCGCATTTTAAATTCCGAGAATTATTACTTTTTCATCCTTCTTCACCAGACTACTTTGTTTTTTCTTGATTTAATCAATTTAGAATTGTACGGCTAATTTTATAAGTCTATTATTATAAGTTCCCTAACTTTTCCCAGTTGTTATAAGGAATCGATTTACTAAGCAACTGTGAAATGCAATTTTTCAACGCCAGATATCTGATTCAAATAAAAATTCTTTTTACCATAAACATATTTTTTGCTTTTAAAAATCATAAAGATTTTTTCAATACTTCGCATGACCCACTATCATCATAAATTAACAATAGATACAGTGGCCTAAATAAACACAAGAAGTAATTAAACGTCAATAATATTAAAATTGCAAAATATAAAAAACATAAGAGAAAATATTACAATTACTAGCTACAATATATCTATGAATTATTTAGAAATATGCATACTGATATATACACTTTGTAATGCCAAGAACGTGAAATGTAAATATTTTAATAAAATCCACACACACACACACACACACAACTGCCATATGCAGTAGACATATACATATGGGGCATTCCATGCCAAATCAGACGGTGTAAAGCATTTTTTTTATTTCGCCAAATTTGTGATATTTTCTAGTACCCCGCCAAAGAGCCTTCCTGATAAATTTAGAGAATTTTTTTATTACTCGTTCAATAGATATTGCATTTGTTTTTTTAGGTATTTGCTCATAACTTTTTTAAATGGCATTAAGTTCTCTGTACTGTCCAGACAAAAACGGTAAATGACAAATTGTATTTGCCGTTATTAAAATCATTTGCCAAAAATGATATCAAAAAAAAATTCTTCATTTGCGCTTGTGTAGTAGCTTGCATAACAAAAATACAAGAGTGGAGTGCTTGGTATATCGTCTCATCTAGAATTTAGCTCATATATGGCCTCTAGAGGTTTGTTCCGGTATTTATATTTAAATATATAGATAGACGGAAAACATTTGAAGCCCAATGAGAAAGCCATGTTTTTATTAGGAGAGTTCTCTAAAGACCTCTCTCAATCGTTCTTTAAAGAGGACTGGAAAAGGTTGAAATAAAGTTTATGAAGCCTAATTAAAACTACTCGTATGTTGAAATTAGAAAAATATTTGGCCAAAAACTTATTGGCATCAGCTCGTACTTTTCGAACTTTTGGATGGATATTCGCTAAAGTTTTAATTTTTTTACATATCACAATGCACATGTACGAGTATGGGTGAATTTTTAATTTATTTGATTTCCTACAGAAAAGAAAAATTAAACACAAAAAGGTTGTTAGTTTTTATTGTTTCTACTGTTTTGTTGCATTATCGAAATTGGCCACATGCCAGCTTTTTTCTACATATCCTTTCATGTCTCTGTTTACCACAGTATCCATGAACAATGACTAAGAAGTTTAAACATGTGCATTTGCTTACTTGTGGAGGCTGTGCAACGGTATATGAGTTTATGAATGAGTGTGTTTGTGTATGTGTATGTGTTTATATGTTCTTGGCATGTTATTGATGGCCAAGTTTGAACATGGGTGACTTCATGTCCTAAGGGATGCTGAGGTATTAGCAACTTGGCCTCTTACGTAGCCCACAAAAAAAGAAAACATGTAAAAACTTTTCCCAATTGTCTGAGATTGTGTTGTTGGATAGAACGGATTATCGTTACAGACAAATTGTTATATTTTTCTGAAAACACGTAAACTACACAACATCACTTATGTACAAATAGATACACATTTAGCTACCCTATCTATAATAAATTTTTGTCCTTTGTGTATAATAATCATAATATTAAAAAAAAATAGAAAACATTTTATTCATGAACCTGATACTACATCTTTGGCTTTTGTTCACATTTATTGATTTTTTATTTCATTCAAGTATAGGTTTTTTACCTTCTTTCTTAACATGAGGGCATTACAGATTTAAAGGATTTTGCTTTATAGAAACTGCAACAAGAAAATTGAATTAAAATGGATATTGACTAAAAGTCAACAAGTTCAGGGACCATAACACTAGAAAAATACATTTGAGAAGGCCATTTGCTTCTTTTACCAATATGTAGATGTTTTTATACATATTGTGGTAAATAAAAAAAACATGCTTTTGCCAAAAATCTCTAACATACATACATACAAATACGAATATATCTGTGGTCACAACGATTTATCGCCTAAGTCGTGTTACGACAAAATTTAATTTTTTGTGTGATGGACTCCATTCGTGTCTAAATCAAATCGCTACCAATTTTTTAAGTATGTAACTTTTTTAAGACGACAATAATCTATAAATAAGTTAAAGAAAAGCAAACTGATGACTGATTGGAAGCGAGTTTTTGATACTTTAAAGAGCTCTGCCGAAAAATTTTGAAAACGACTAAGATGGTTAAGGCTTGTGACCACAGATATATGTATATTGAAATGCAACAACTTTACAAGTATTTTGTCTTAGGTTGTGTATATAGTCCTTTAAAAAATATTACTGACATGTATTATTGATTCATCGGTAATTGGTAAAACCACCAATATTTCGACTTTAATAACCTATTCATATTTGATTTTCTTTACAAATTCATTATACTATTTATTTACGTTTCAGGTTTTACGTACTCCTTTGTTTCATGTGTAACATTAGGGTGATTTTTTAGGAAGTATTTTTTTTTTTTTGCAGCTCCAACTTGAAATTCTATTGGATATGTCGAAATAAGTTACAGCCCTCAATATTAATTTCAAGAATTTTATTTTTTTTTTTGAAAATAATGTATTTTTGTTAAAAGTTTATGCTATTACATTCTAATCGGCCTCAATTTACTCGGAGTAAAATAATCTTCAAAAGTTTCCATAGCGACAAAAGTGTAAATTGTACTGGTGAGTTGGTGCGGTTCGGGTCATCCCCTTTCAAGGTAATTATTTTCTAACAACTGCACAACTACAATAGCGAAGCTCTTTAAATTTGATGTTAGTTACTCCTAAAATTGGATAAAGTTTGCAGACAAATTTTGGAGGTATATGTGGGGAGAGACGGGCACCCCATTTATAAAGTAATTGTTAATTGGCACACATAAGCAGAGCGAAAATAGTGAAGCTCTTTAAATTATATGTGAATAACTCTTAGAGCAAAATGCAATTTCCATGGAAATCTTGCAGGAATTGTAGGGAAAGACGGGTACCTCCCATACAAAATAATTATTACTTTCCAAAAATATATAATTATTTTTGGCTTGAGCACGGTTTTAATTTAATTTTTCAATTAAATTACATTTTTATTTAGAGATAATGTGAAGCATGTAGACAAAGAAAATATTGACTGTGCGGAGGGTTGAACTGACGTTTCGATAGCTCCCGCTAATCTCATCAGAGTTCTTTACCGCTTAGACCACTCGACCAAAGTCGGGGTCTAAGCGAATTCAAACCAAAAAATAATTAAATTTCTTTGGATATAAGCCCATACAGTTCGACTAAACTCATAACTTAATTATTTTTTTTCTATATCTGCACAACTACAACAGCGAGGCTCTCAAAATGTAATATACATATATTTTTCTTAGAATGAAGTTGAAGTTCAAACAAAGTCGTGGTGGTATTAAGGGAGCAGGAGGTGGTGGGTGGGAGATGGTGGGTGGGAGACGGTTACCCCCCATACAAAGTAATTATTAATTTTTATATATCTGCACAACTACATTAGTTAAACTCTCTATTTTTACATGTGATTTGCAGAAAAAATGTTGAAGGTATAGGAGGGGGAGACGATCAACCCCCATACAAAATAAGTGTTCATTTTCCTATATTCAAAGAACCACCGTTTTACTTCTCCGCTTGACTATTGCGCTAGAACTATACACCCCAAAATATCATATCATATGACTTTTGCCACTTTTATTCATCAAATCTAGTGATAAAAATTAAACAAGTAAATACAAAAATACCACTTATTCATCACCTGTCAAATTACCACAAAATTGCTATTACATTAAAGTTAAGCAATTGACTAAAAAACTTTAATTATACTTGTATTTTAGATAAACACGTGCCAGTATGTTGGCCAAAATTCCAATTTTATGATATTCTGTTTTTGTTTTTTTTATTCTGATTGTAAACACTCCAAACTAACAATAAATATATTTTGTTTTTTGAAATAATAATTTGCTTTTATATAGCACGCTCTCAAACTTAATGATTTTGCGTAAGGTTGTACTACAATTTTAGTTTTTTAAATTTTTAATTATTTCTCCTACATACAACGAAAAAGTTTTAAAATAAGTATAATGTGGAGAATCAGTCTGACGGTAAGTACTTTAATTATTTCATAACAAACTCAAAAAAAAAGCACTGGTGCTTTAAACAATCTGCTGTTTCATGCATAAATATATGTGAAGTATATAGACAAAGAAAATATTTTGGTAAAGTAATCTAAGCGCAAAAGAATTCTGAATAGATTAGCGGAAGCTATCGAAACGTCAGTTCAACCCTCCGTGCAGTCAAAAATTTCCTTTGTCTATATGCTTCACATTTATCTCCAAATAAAAATATAATATAATTGAAAAATTAAATTAAAACCGAACTCAAGCCAAAATAATTATTAATATCTTTGGATATGTATGTACATTAAAAAGAATCGTAGTTTTGGCAAAAATTTACATGTTGAGAAACTGCACTTTTCTCAATTAAAATGCAATTTTTTTTTAAATTAATTTATCCTTCCTAACAGTCAGTTCTCTCTCATACGCTAATGCTTTGAAGTCTAACCAACCCACAGCTCAAAAATGGCCTCTTGTCAACGAAAACACGGTTTCAATTTTGATTGAATTGAGGCTTCAATAGAAAACTTAATACAAACAGTAAATTTTTTACAACCAACATGATCTGCATGATGCATGAAGTGTTGAAAATGCAGTATACATTATTGCAGGCTTCATTAAACAAACCATGAACTTAAAAATCTTTTTCTGAAAAGCAAACGGCCTCCGCCAACATAAAAACGAACTCCAATAATTCACGATGGATAAAGAAATTAATCTTGTACTTATCTCTGAGACACATTTGACGACTAGAAGCTTTTTTTTAAATCAAGGGATATAGTCTCTACGATAAAAGGGACACCCAAGGTAGAGCTTGTGGTGGCTATATTAATAAAATCTCGATTAAAGCACTACTTAATGGGTAATCATTGTGAAGACCATCTTCAAGTAACTAACATCTGCATTGAAGCTGTTCATCAAAACATGGTGATTTCATCAATTTACTCTCCTCCCAGGTACTCTATAACAGAAAAGGGACGCGTTTTATTTGGCACGATTTCCAAAATGTGTTTGAATGTTATATCAAGTGGGCAGCCAACTTACTGGCCAACAGATCGCCGAAAAATACCTGATTTTGGAGTGGTAAAGGTTGGGCCCAGCCAAATTATCTAAGTTGAAGCATCTTTAGATTTGTCACCAGATCATAAACCAACTATTGTCACTATATATTCACATACAACTTCTTCACCCACTTGTGATTTTATAATGACAACCACACGTATAAATTGGTTGAAATACAAAAAAATATTTGAGTGCTCATTACACAGAAAGTATGTCATTAGAAACGCCTGCTGACATAGATGACTCTAAGATCATGTTTGAGGCAAACTTTAAGCATGCTGCTCTAAATACTACTAATACAAATCTTCAGGTGAGATATAATAAAATTAATTCAGCAGATGCAGAACGGTTTTCATGCGAAAACAAAGAGTTCGTAGAGAATGGCAACCCTACAGATCCCCTCAGCTAAAATCTAGGCTGAAGGAATGTACTAAACAGCTGAAAGCTCTACTAGATTATCAAAACACCGCTTCTCTTCAAACATTTTTGAATGGGCTCGACGCAACACCTTAAACAGACTATTCGCTATCGAGAGCATCCCGAGACCTCAAAAGATCAGTGACATATAAGGCTTCATTGTGAGCTTCAAATGGAGACTGGGCAAGAGCTGACGTTGAAAAAGATACTCTGTTTGTAAGCCACTTGCAGAAAGTATTTACTCCAAGTACGTCTGATACTATAGTTGTGCTGCCGCCAGTCCTCCCTATACCAGATGTTACCTTGAGGTTCAATATTCGTGAGATTGAACTCTGTATTGCGGGCTAAAATTCGAAAAAATCTCCAGGCGCTAATATAATATGCAACAAAATGCCCTTAGAGCTACCCTATACTACAAAAAGGATAATTCTTTTCATTTTCAACGATATTTTGCGCCTCAAGTGCTATCCCGCAGAATGGAAGGTTTCACTGATTACAATGATACCTAAGCCAGGCAAAGATCATATGAAAGTGGAATGTTATAGGCCCATAAGCCTATTGTCTACAAATGTCAAAACTATTTGAAAAGCTTTTTATAAGTAAGCTAACACCCATACTGAATGGTAGTGTAAGCATTCCAGACCACCAACTCGGCCTTAGGAGACAACATAGCACGATTGAACAAACACATAGACTCGTGAATGTGGTTAGAAAAACCTTCGAGGAAAGGAAATATTTTTCTGCGCTCTTCATCGATATTTCTCACGCATTTGTTAAAGAATGCCACGAAGGTTTAATACATAAACTAAAACAAAACCTACCCGCAAATACCCTTAAGCTTGGAGAAAGCTACTTAACTGAGCAAAGATTTGTTGTTAAGGAAGGTAATTTTCTAAGCCCTCCACAACCGGTTGAAGTCGGAGCTCTTCAAGGCAACATCCTCGATCCTATACTATATCTGATATATGCTTCTGACTTACCGGCAAAGCAGTAACATACACATATCAACATTCGCTGATGATACAGATTTTCTAAGTGTTCACAAAATCCATCAAGAAGCTTCCCACAAACTGCTAGATTATATACCGCACTTGGAAAAATGGCAAAAACAATGGCGGATAAAAATTAACGAACAAAAATGTACACACATTACATTGTGTAGAGAAACCTGCCCACCTATGCAAATAAATAACCAAACTATACCTCAACCCACTGAAGTAAAATATATCGGTGTTCATCTTGATCTTCGTCTAACATGGAAGTCCCACATAAATGCAAAGGTGACCCAAATTAAATTAAAAGTAGCTCAAATGAATTGGCTCATTGGAAGGAACTCTAGTCTAAGCCTAGATTGTAAACTTCTTCTATACAACTCCATCCTAAGATCAAACAATATGGTCCTACGGTATTCAGTTATAGGGCACTACCTCGGCGTCAAATGTAGAAAAAATTTAAGGGCGACAAAATAAAATACTCCGTACGATTACAGCAGCCCCATGGTATGTCAGAAACAAGCGAATTCATAAAGATTTAGATGAGCCGCTGGTTAAGACAGTGTTTTCTAAACACGTGACAAGATACATAAAAAAAGCTTAAGTTGCACCCAAATCCCCCAGCCGGAAAGATCATTAGAGCGTAGAGGCCACAGTCGTCTGAGAAGGATAAATTACTTTCAAGAAAAACATCCAACTTTTTTAATGTTAAAATTAAACTAAAAATAGTTAATAAAGCCAAAAAGTTTTTTTTATTTTATTTTTATTTTTTATTTTTGCTGTGAATAGAATCTATACTATGGATGGGGAATGTTAATAATATTATTACTCATACGCAATAGAGTTGACGAACAATTATGTAAACAATTTAATTTAAGTTCAATTTATAAATTTTAGTTTTAACATGTTGCGTTCGTAAAATTCCTTCCCATTAATTCGAAATTTGCAGACCATTAGCAAACCAAATAATCGAATTCGCCACATAAACTTGTGTGAGCAAAGTGGCTTATTTATGGTAAATTCAATTAATAACAATACAAATACAATTAAATAATATAAGAAAACAAATAAAATATTATAATAACCAAAAAAAAAAACAAGACAAAGAACTGTCAAAACTAATAAAGAGTGTGTTGTAGAAACTTTGTATTTCGTCAAACTAGTTGACAGGATTGTTTAAATAATTGGCGCCTGCTTGAAAATTAAGTCTTTTGTGCGTTTTTCTATTTCCAAAATTAGCATTAATATAAATTAAAATAAAATATTCACAAGGTTCTTAAGTTATTTTTTCTAATATTTATTTTTCTGTCATTAACGAACAAAAAATGTAGAAAGAAGTGAAAAGAACAAACAGAATATTTACTTGGAGTAACGGAATGG